>CM072555.1:7212218-12012218 GCA_036898215.1 Platycarya strobilacea
TCAATACCTAAGGGAATGCCGAATACGTCATCAGTACACTTGTGCCAACACACCACAACAAAATGGTGTAGCTGAGAGAAAGAACCGGCATCTTGGAGAAGTTTGTCGAAGTATGCTACATGCAAAGAATGTACCGGGAAGGTTTTGGGCAGAAGCAATGAGGACTGCAGCTTTTGTAATCAACAGACTTCCTCAACCGAGGTTAGAATTTAAATCACCCTTTGAGAAACTGTGGAATATGAAACCTACAGTTAGCTATCTTCGAGTATTTGGTTGTGTATGTTATGTATTTGTTCCTAATCATTTACGGAGCAAGTTTGACAAGAAAGATGTTAGATGTATCTTTGTGGGATACGATAGCCAGAGAAAGGGGTGGAAATGTTGCGATCCAATTAGTGGAAGATGCTACACTTCACGAGATGTGGTGTTCGATGAAGCATCTTCTTGGTGGTCCTTAGAGAAGGAGGTGCTGTCATACTCTAAAGAATTTGGAGACAAGCTCCAACAAAAGATGGGGGAGCATACTGTTCAACTCCAACCAAGTTCAGATGAATCAGCAGATTCAAATGGCGATGATGTCAAACAAAGAGTGGCTCAGAATCCTTGGCAAACTGGCATGTATCAACAACCAAACGAAGAAGGTGGGCATACTGAAACAGAAGAATCAACTCCACAATCTCAACTCCGAAAGTCAACAAGAATACGAAGGCCAAATCCCAAATACGCCAATGCAACCATAGTTGAAGAAGCAACTATAATAGAACCTGAGACATTTGAAGAAGCATCACAGAATTTTGAGTGGATGACAGCTATGAAAGAAGAGATCAATGCACCTGAGCAAAATCAGACTTGGGATCCGGTGCCAAAGCCAAGAGATGAGATACCCATATCATGTAAGTGGGTTTACAAGATAAAGATTCGTCCAGAAGGGTCAATTGAGAGGTACAAGGCACGATTGGTAGCTCGTGGTTTCTCTCAACAGTACGGACTAGACTATGATGAAACGTTTAGTCCAGTGACGAAACTTACCACAGTACGAGTCCTACTTGTACTTGCAGCCAACAAAGACTAGAATTTATGGCAAATGAATGTAAATAATGCTTTTCTTCATGGAGAGCTGGATCGGGAGATCTACATGATTCAACCAATGGGTTTTCAGAGCCAAGATCATCCTGAATATGTGTGCAAGCTGCGGAAAGCACTCTACGGATTAAAACAAGCACCTAGGGCGTGGTATGGTAAAATTGTTGAATTTCTAACACAAAGTGGTTATTCAGTAACACCTGCAGATACCAGCTTGTTTGTCAAAGCCAATGAAGGAAAACTAGCTATTGTGCTAGTATATGTGGATGATTTAATCATAACCGGTGATGATGAGGAAGAAGTTATTCGGACGAAGGAGAATTTATCAGTCCGTTTCCAGATGAAGGAACTTGGACAGCTCAAGCACTTCCTTGGTTTAGAGGTTGATCGCACACAAGAAGGAATATTTCTTTGTCAACAAAAATATTCCAAAGATTTGTTGAAGAGGTTCGGAATGCTTGAATGCAAGCCGATTTCGAAACCGATGGAACCAAATGCCAAAATGTGTGCACATGAAGGAAAAGATTTGGAAGATGCAATGATGTATCGACAATTGGTAGGCAGCCTGATTTACTTAACCTTGACTCAACCCGTATTTCCTATGCAGTTAGTGTGATGAGTCGATACATGTAAAATCCAAAGAAGCCTCATTTGGAAGCAGTTCGACGAATACTAAGGTATGTAAAGAATACAATTAACTATGGTCTTGTGTACAAGACAGGTGAAGACTGCAAGATAGTTGGATACTGCAATGCTGACTATGCAGGAGATCATGACACCAGGAGATCAACAACTGGGTATGTGTTTAAACTTGGTTCCGGAACAATTTCTTGGTGTAGCAAAAGACAGCCGACGATATCATTATCAACAACTGAAGCGGAGTATCGAGCAACGGCAATGGCAGCTCAAGAGAGTACATGGTTGATACAGCTAATGAATAATTTACATCAACCAGTAGATTATGCAGTTCCGTTATACTGTGATAATCAGTCGGCAATTCGTTTGGCAGAGAATCCTGTCTTTCATGCAAGAACTAAGCATGTTGAAGTGCACTATCATTTTATCAGAGAAAAAGTTCTGCAAGAAGAAATTGAGATGAGACAGATCAAGACAGATGATCAAGTTGCGGATTTGTTCACAAAAAGTCTAAGTACAGGAAAGCTTGAAATGATTCGTCGACGGCTAGATATAGTACAGAGAATGAGAACAGACATTGAGTGGGAGTGTTAAGAATCAATATCAAGCATATTGTGTGGACACAAATTAAGTGGCAAGTTTGGGACAAAGCACCTTGTGTGGACACAAATTAAGTGGCAAGTTTGGTAGCACCTTGTATGGACACAAATTAAGTGGTAAATTTGATAGCACCTTGTATGGACATAAATTAAGTGGCAAGTTTGGTGCAAAGCACCTTGTGTAAGGTGTGGACACAAATTAAGTGGTTTTTATTATTTATGTGGTAGGGAAGTAATTAGTTTAAATAAATGTGTGGTGTGTATCTCATATACCTTGCTATAAATACCCAAGTCCTCAAGTCTTGTAAATCATCAAGAAGTGAAGAAGTAAATAAGACTACAAGTCTTATATATAGTTTAGAGTGTTGAGTGTTTGTGAAAGTGAATAGATTTCTTTGTCTCTTGTTGTGTCTTCAATTTTGAGTGAATTTCTTCTTGGAGATATAAAATTTAGAGTTGAATATCCTAAATTTTTTCTCAACATAGTATTGTTCACTATTTTCTTCCCCTGCCAACTCCAAACAATGCCTTTGAGTGCAGGCCTCACTTCCTTCTCACAAAATTTCTTGTACTCGGTAACTCGAGTGTGTCTCCGGCAAACTTGGACAGCTATACCACTGCCAACTTCGGCTTCCAGGCTTTTTTCTTGCTCCACAAGACGAAGTTCTGCTTCCCCTCTCTACTTCTCACTACTCTGAGCTTGTGAAATGAAAATACCAAATGAAAAAAAAAAATATCACGCCAACATAACGAAAACAAACCCAACGATGCGAAAGAGAAAACTCAAATATAGAGAACTCACGACTTGCAAATATGCTATCCTAGATCTCCACTTCTATTTTCGAACTTTCTTCCCTCTCTGCAACTGCATACATACCTTGTATATGCATTCTTTGTATCATTCATACTGTATATCCTCTTTCTTCCATATATTTTCGAGTACTTAATCTAGAAGGTCAAGCCCTGAACCATCATCGAAGTGGGCACATTTCTAAGCGTGTCGGCGATACACATGCACCAGTTGACTCGTAAACTCGATCTCGACCCCCAACTTCTTTGTCCCGGCGATTTTCAGGCTGCACTTTGAGGTGGTCGGAAGTGGCTGGTGAAACAAAGGGCTATGCAAGATGTAGTTTTATTTTCTCTTCCAGATTTGTAGTGTTAATTTCTAAGGGATCTTGGGGAGAGGTTTTATAGATGAGGGGAAGGGAGATATCATGAGGAAATTGGAAAAGGGGAAGAAGATAGAAAATTCGATTTTTAAGAAGTGGTAGCATCTCTGTGTGTTGGCTTTTTGTTTTTTTGCATCTTTTTGCTTTCTTCATTGACGGTTCACTTAAATGAAGGAGTTAATGACTATTATATATAATAAATGATTATATTATATATAATAAATGATTAGGGCAATGCTATATATGATTTAAAAAATTAAATTATATTATAATTCAAGTAATAAATAAATAAATAAAAATTTATTTTAAAATAAGATTAATTAAAATGTCTTTATTTAAAAATAAAAAATTTTAAAATTTTAAAAAATTCATTTTATTTAATCATAAAATGTGAATGTTTTTATATAAACTATAATACAATTTATCAAATATAAATTACAAAAACAATTATTAAAATGACTATTATCTTATAAGGAGCAGAAGTTGCACTCTTTGTCTTCACCAAGTGACGAATGTTTGAAATCCCTTTCTCCAAGTGACAATTCAAACATTTTATTCAAGGGACATAAATAGGGCATAAATTCTTTTTAATGTTTTATTCAAGGGATATGACCACATAAATTATTTTTTTCAAGTTATCAATTGAATTGCATGTATTTAATGCACTTTAATTCAACTTTTAAGTTAACAATTCAGACGGGATATTAAACAGAGTTAGAAGAGATCTTTAGTTGTGAGGATATTAAATTTTAACAGTTCGTTAAAACAAGAATTGTCAAATTTGTTTGAGATCTAGTTTAATTTCTAATAAAAATTAAAAATTTATTTATAATTAAATGGATGATAAATAATTAGACGTTTTCATATATTATATAAAAAAATATTAATAAAAATAATAAAATAGTCTCATAAATAAACATAACCTATAATTTTATCAAATTTATTTGAGATAATTTTGATTGAAATTTTAATAAAAAATTCGTTTAAAATATAATATCTTTATAATTCTAAGACAATGATCTAATATTTGCGTCATTTTGTACAACCTCAAAAGAGAGAACATTAAAATACCTATGTTTTTAATTTTTGAATTTTTTTAGATCTACATAAACTTGAATCATTCACAATTTTTTTAGTTATGTGATTATTTTTAAGAAATAATATAATTTTAAAAAAAATTATGTAGTTTATAATTTATATAAAAGAATGTTATATTATAATTTATAACATGCAATTTTAATCTTAAATATGTAAATTTATTAGATCATATATTTTTCAATTAAATATCAAACATATATAATATATTAATTAGATCTATTGCCTATTATTACCAATTTAATATAATTATAGCTAATTGTATATATCGTATATTTATCATTTAAAAAAAAATACATTCATTTTAAAATATAAAATAATTTTTAAAGAATGAAATTATTAATCATATAATAGGAATAAATTTTCATGAATAAAATTAAATTCTCTAACTTATAAATTAATATTTCTAAGTGAGGACGACATTGTTATATTGTTATGAATGATTTATTTATATATATTGTTATATATTTTATAATATTATTATGTCATTCTATATTATTATTATTATTATTCTATATTTATTTTACATAAAAAAATATTTTAAATGAAAAATTTATCGTTATAGAAAATTAAAGTGATGTAATTGAATTTAATGTCAAGAATATTATTTTGATGATTAATATAATTAATGGATTGTATGTAAAATAATATTTTTCATTAAATGTAATATTTATTTTAATAAAAATGGATGGAAAGTGTTAACTTTAACATGAAAATAAATTTTTTCATTAAAATAAGATTTTTCGTTAAATAGCCACTTTATAAATAAGAATTTCATTAATGAAATTCTTATTTTAACGAAAATTCTTATTTCTCCGTTAAAACTAACATTTTCCGTTAGTTTCTGTTAAAATTAATACTGCATCTATTGAGAATTACCGTTTTAAACACAATTTATTAAATCCATTCACTGAAATAATGTTCTTGGTATTAAAATTAATTCTACCTCTTCAACTTTTTACAAGAGTAAACTTTCCATTTAAAATTCATTTAACATCTATTTAATATCACTTTATACTTTATATACAATTCATTAAGTCCATAAATAATGCTAGAAATTTCTATTTTAGAATTCCAACTTAGGACATATTTTTTAATTTTATTTTATGTAAAATAAATATAGAATAATAATAATAGTATAGAATGACACAAGAATAATATAAAATATATAAATATAACAATATATATATATAAATAAACCATTCATAATAATTTATACAACAGAGAGTTTAATTTTATTTATGAAAATTTTATTCTTATTATATGGTTAATAATTTAATTTTTTTAAAAATAATTTATAATTTTAAATGAATGAATTATTTATTAAATTAACTATATATATACGGTATATTTAGTTAATATACAGTATATACAATTTATTATAATTATATTAAATTGGTGATAATAAGTAATAAATATAATTAATATTATATGTTTGATATTTAATTAAAATATATATGATTAAATAAATTTATATAAATTAGAAATTAGAAATTATATTATAACATTTTTATATAAATTATAAACTATATAATTTATTTTTTTCAAAAAACTCATATTATTTCTTAAAAATAATCACATAATTAAAAAAACATAGATATTTTAATGTCCTCTGTTTTGAAGTCGTACAAAATAATACAAAATTATCTCAAATAAGTTTGATAACTTTTTTTTATAACATATGAAAACGTATAATTATTAATTATCTACTTAATTATAATTAATCATTAAATTTTTATTAAAAATTAAATTAAATAAACGTGCTTTGCACGTTATTTCTATCTAGTATATATATATATATATATACATTTATATATATGTAAAGAGATATAATTGGCAAATGCAAAGTTGCATTGGAAACTAATTTAGCAGAAATAAGACTAGAGCGGAAACAAATCATCATGTAGGTGTGAATGGCAAATTAGTGCCAAATTATCCGAACGGTAATAACGGTTAGGGAGGCATCCCCTCGATAAAATGCCAAAAGACGAATTTGGCGGGAGATACCCATACAGACAGAAATGATCCAAATTCCAAATGAGAACGCCCTTGATCCTCTCTAGCTCTCTAATTTCTTAACTTCTTCTAATTCGGAAGGACTCGCAACTCCCAAGTCCCAAAGACCCGATTTGGAAATCAAAGTGAAGAAGTGTTAAAGGGAAATATAAAAAAATGTGGAAACTTCAATCAGATCGGTATTCTCCCACTCGCATCCCCAGCGACCCCGCCACCCAGTACGACTTTCCGGTACGACTGTCGACTACTTTTCTTCATCAAGAACTTTTTTTTTTTCTTTTGCGGCTTGGTTAGTGATGATTTTGTTGTTTTAATTGTTTGGTATTTTGTCAGGGTGACCGGTTTATACCGAATAGGAGTTTGATGGATCTTGATCAAGCCCGCAGTCTGTTGACCGGCAGGATTAATAAAGCTTATCACAATCCCGGTTTTAGTGTACGCTTGACCGTTGTTCTCATTGCTTTATCTTTTTTTTTTTTCGAAATTTTCTGGGGTTGTGTGCGCCAAAATGTTTCTTGGGCGTTGTTTTCTTGTAAGTTCTCAATGGTTTATTTACACTCCCGGATGCTCACTTTATATTTGAAATTTATTTGTACCCGACTTTAAGGCAATACTGGTTAGATTCGTGGGTTTTTGTTTTTGTTTTTGTTTTTTTCTTCCCCAAAAGTTATAGATGGATAATACGATTTGGTTGTTGTGTAAAACATATATTGAGAGCTTTAAATGGGTATATAAGTTCTTGGGAGTTCGGATTTTCTTGATTATGACGTAATGAACTTGTTACAATTAAGGAAATGATAATCTTCTTTGTAATCTCTGTTCTTTTATTTGCGGCAGGAACTGTACCGACAGAGATTGGAGGAGAAGCTGACTCTGGATTCAGAGGGGAGACCATTCAGAATCTTGGTTTTTAGGGGAAGCCCAAAATCAAGTAGAAAATCGATTCGTCTTATTGACGAGACGCGACGGGAAGAAGAAGAGGCATTGGATAATAGTACAAAGGACAATCAATTACGGTATTTGCCCAAGGTGCTCGTCACACTATGTTCTCTTCTAGTTTTATTTCGAGTCCCTCATAGTTTCGTGTGAGTTCTGAGTTTGAGACTTTAATCTTATGCGAACCAAAGTTTGGTAATTAATACGTAAATTCATATTAATTATGTATACATATAAGCTTAGACACGCGGGCAAGCAATGAGTGGTATATCTCTTTCAAAAATTGTATATGCAGTCATTTTTACGTATTTTCTTGTGTACCCTATTAGTTTGATTGACTGCATCATTTTTTTAATGTAAAATAACTATGTTTACCAATTGCATCAATGAAAAGCACAAAAAATATGCAAAAATACTATATAGCAGAACTCATTTTCTTCCCCTAGTATGAAGAGGCGGGGAGCTTTTTCATTCATTATTTATGCCGTTGAGTGCTCAGATAACTTGGTTGTGTGTACAGAGAGAATCTAGGATTCTTGATGCTCCAAACATAATAAATGACTACTACCTGAACATCATGGATTGGGGAAGAAACAACATTCTTGCAGTTGCTTTGGGCTCAGAAACTTTTCTGTGGAATTCAGAGAACGGACGTGTACAAAAGTTGTTGCAAGTTGGTGCCGGTGACCATCCTACAAGCCTGGCCTGGTCTGGGGATGCCAAAAAGTTGGCCGTTGGGTTCATGCATTCCAAACTTCAACTCTGGGATGCAGAGACTTCAAAACTTGTAAACCTCTGTGTCTGTGTGTGATTCTGCCTTTTTTTTTTTTTTTTAAAAAAAAGACGAATTAATAGTTCTGGAATGAAGGTTTCTGTGGATTACTCTTATGGATTAACCCACAGGTTAGAAGCCTAAAAGGTCATAATGGCAGGATAGCAGCCACGGGATGGAATGGTCATATTCTAACATCTGGAAGCCAGGACAAATCCATTATCAATCATGATGGTAATTCAATCGTAAATCAGTGCCTTTCATTTTATTCTGAGGATGATAAATAGTTGTTATAACGAGATTATTTTAACCTTTTTATGCCCCCGACATGCATGTTTTATATGGCAGTTCGAGCGTCAAATGATATAACCTCACGTATACAAGTACATGCCGAAGAAGTGTGCGGTTTAAGATGGTCAAGAACGGGCAATACATTGGCAAGTGGTGGTAACGAAAATCTCATATACATATGGGAATCTTCCAAAATGAGCTCTTCGAAATTCTTGTTTCGTTTCAATGACCATACCGCTGCAGTCAAGGCTCTTGCATGGTGCCCATATCAGTTTGATATACTTGCCTCCGGAGGAGGCACAGCAGATGGTTGCATTAAGATATGGAATATACAAAGGGGCATCTGCATCAACAGCATAGATACCAAAGCC
Organism: Platycarya strobilacea; assembly: GCA_036898215.1. Classification (NCBI taxonomy): domain Eukaryota; kingdom Viridiplantae; phylum Streptophyta; class Magnoliopsida; order Fagales; family Juglandaceae; genus Platycarya; species Platycarya strobilacea. The sequence goes on from CM072555.1 coordinate 7,221,190, forward strand.
CAGGTTAGTTATATAGAATTTACATTCATTTTTTTCTAAGTTTCCATAGTTCTTATACTTCTAACTAGTTAAAAAATTATCGATTTTGAGTTTAAACTAATGCACTGTACTGATTTGTTAATTGCCATTGGTTAACCAGTCTCTCAATAAAACAACAGTGTGCATCTACGGATATACACCTTTACTTTGTATTCTCATTGCGTGTAGTCTTGGTATTGTGTATCTAGATTTGTGGACTGGAGTGGAACAGACATCACAAAGAGATCATGAGTGGTCATGGCTTCAGCCAGGGCGAGAATCAGAACATGCTATCCTTATGGAGGTATCCGTCTATGACTAAAGCAGGAGAATTCAAGAGCCATGCATCCAGAGTCCTCCAGCTTTCCCAGGTTATCTCTATACAGCTTAAGTTGAAAGTTACTCATAGAATTTGATTAGCTCCATTTGAGCTTTGCATTCATTAATGTACAAATTCCTAACTTTGTATATTAGAAAGTTTAAGCAAGCACACGTAATGAAATCCGTAAGGTGACTCTAGTCCATCTATTGTAGCGAAGATTCCAAACTTTTTGTATGTCCCCATTTAAGTTGACGAATTTGTGCATTAGATGTTGTAAAGGTATAAATGAGGCCGTTTGATTTCATGGAACAGCCAAAATGGCAGGTAGACTACAGAGTATGTCTTTCAGAGCTTGAACTAAGTTCATATGATTGATTTGTTGCAGAGCCCTGATGGTTTGACTGTGGTATCAGCTGGGGCAGATGAGACTCTTCGCTTTTGGGACATTTTTGGACCCCCTAGTAATGAAAATTTCCCCATCTCGGAGCTGAACAGCCTTTTATCTCTGAAGACATCACCCCTAAGATGATGGGAACAGAAATATTCAGGTTTTCCCAGGCTTGGTTCCTTATCCTTGTCATATACATTTAAGTTATTGTACAAAAGAGCGTAGGCATCTTTTAGTTTCTCTGTAGATGAACAGAAAAATTCCGTTGGGTATGGTAAATGGGAGGGGGAGATGCACAAAAATTTAGCCTATTCTACTCATTCTGCAATAAGATGATTACTAATTTTTGACCAGTTGGATTGAACTGTAACTGATACTGAAACATGGCCCAAATCAGACCTCCTTATAATGTGCATATTTCTTTATATGGCATTGAAAGGACGGATTATATTACTTCTTCATATCTACTCAATTGAAAAAATAGAAACACGCTATGGTATTTTGCAGCATGGATAGCCACAATACAAAAGCCTGAAAAGGAAACAATCTCAAATCTATTTAGTGTACCTGCTATAACTGACCTCTGTATCATGATTAAGTGAAAAATACTGCCAACCTCTGAGCCATGATTAAGTGATCTATGTCTAATGACTCTCAGTCTCTCACCGCAAGAAAAACCGAATTCATTCAACCTATGAATTATCAGTATCGTTGTCCAAGTACATCTTAACACCTTCGCTATCTGCCATTTTATCCTCTTCCTCTCTTTTCTTCCTTTCTTCTTCTCCCTCTCTTTCAGCATCTCGGCCTTTGCAATTTCAAGTCCAGAACTGACTGCTTCCCATGAAACTAGCTTCTTGGTAAAGATGAATATGTAAACAGGCCACGACAAAATTAAAATCAGTTCAGGTACTAACAAATTTTTCCAAAAGAAGCATACAATTACACACATCAACTTAGAAGCAACATGTAAAAATGTTAAATACCTTCCAAACATCGATGGTAAGAAATGGATGCAATAAATTGACAGATATCATCAGATGTAACAATGAACTATCACGATGTAAAGAGTATATTTAACAATGAACTATCATAATGTATACGGAAGATTTTAGTCTATCACAATACTTACAGAATAATCCCATGCGAGTGGATTAACAGCATTAGGACTCTTCACTATCACAAGCCTCTTGTCATCATCTGATGGGCGGGGATTTACTGCATTTCCAACTTCTAGTCTATTGCTTTATCTAGTGAATATAATAATAAACAAAGCAGACAAACAACAGGTTATGTTACCCCATGTCTCTAAGATTCTTTAAGGAAGTATACCATATAAGAATATTGGAGCTCAAATCAAAGAAATTTGGAACACAGAACAAAAGAATTGCCGGCTTAGAAGGGAGGAACTACCCACATGCAAGCCAAGCCCAACCAGAACCGAACTGTGTAGCTGCAGCTGACTTGAGCTACGAATTTTTAAAAGAACCAAAGTCCCTTTCAATCAGTTCTAGAAGATCCCCATCTGGCTTTTCTCCACCGCCGGCTGCATGGATTCCCAAAAGAACTCATGGTTCCAAATCTGCAAATAGGCAAAACATGTTTGGAAAATTTGGCAAAGAAAACCAATGAGAGAGAGGGGGAGAACAAAATATTTATTGCTTTTCTGCGTTTGTAACTAAATGAATTATACACGACAGAAAAAGGAAGGTAGCAACACCACATGAAAGAATCAGGTGAAGAAGCATTATCAGAAGTGAGAAAGAATTTTATCATAAATATCATTATTAAGCTCAAATAGTAACCATTTGACCTCAAATCTTACTATTATTAAAAACAACAAAAAAAACTGATTGAAGTTTGACCTAAGTTTCAATAATATAAATGGCTCAAGAGTAAGAAAATCTATACATGAACCTCACAAGGTAATAAACTCAAATGGTTCAAAATATGACCAAAATTAATGTCATCACACCTGTCCTGAGTTGTTGAAAGTTGGAAGAATATCACCTTTATTGTATGAAATAATTATGACATCTTCCAATGACATTCCATCTAGCTCTGTTCCTACTATTTGTTTGTTTAGGTTCTCCACATAAGCCCTATGGTGCTTTCCCCAATAATGCTCTAAGGTCTCCTGGCTCATATGCGGCTCCAAAGCATTCTGTCAAGTGTGGAACACTGACATAATTAATAGTGACTCAAGATTGTCAAATAGTTTCAACATGTACCACGAATAATTCCACCAATTTTAGTCGTGGTTAAAGTTATCAATGTTTCTCTCTTTGTAAAGTTTACTCACTATGGATAATAAACAAAGAATATGATATAAACAGCTTGTTTATCACAGATTTATCAATGTAATTGCATTGGAATGATGAATTAAGAGCACCTGTTGAAAGGCCAGGTTCGGTGACGTAAAACAGATTGCTATGACACTAAATCTGATTTTTTTTTCCTAAGCAACACTAAATCTGATTCAAGAACACATATTGATGAAATTTTAGTAGTAGAGAGAAAATATGAGACAAATGTTTGGGAAACAGAAGTTGATGTTACCATCTTTGCAGGTCCACTTACTTAACGGTGTAACTTGAAATAACCTCTGGTTAATAAATATAGGATACTTGAACATATATTACACATGATATGTTTGGCAAGCAGGTAAGTTACTAATGACGTGAAAGGCAACTAAGGCAAGCCGGAGCAGACATTATAACTAATGCATTTCTTTCCCGGGATTAGTCAAATTCTAATAAAGCAACATGTTCACTGAGGATTTCATGTTTAAGAACAAAAAGAAACTGAAAAATAGTTATTTTAGAACTTCACCCCTAAAACTTGAATAATGATGACAATCATGAAAAGTCCTAAAGTTGAGCAAAGTGCTGTGAGCATGATAATGCCACAACTTGAATGGTAAATCGATAAATGTTGAGGAATAAATCTCATATTATCTATAAACAAGGTCTTAGATATGCTTATAAGTAATATGTAAATCTCTCTTGTAGAACATGTTTTATAAGATGAGTTAGACCCATAAATTTTTACATGATATCAGAACTTGTCACAGGACGAATGAAAGTCCACACTACTTATCCCATAACAAGGATTAGAAAAATTACTGGTCTGCACATGAGGGAGAGTGTTAAGGAATAAATCTTACATTGCCTGTAGATAAGGTCTTTGACACAGTGGCGGCTCCCCACGAGCCCCACCCCTATTTAAAAAAAAATTGAAAAAAAATCTAATATATGTTTTTTTTAAATTGAAAAATTGAAAAATATGTTTATTTTTTTATGATTTTGTAAGATAATATTAATTTTATTTTGTATTAGCCCTCTCTCTAAAAATTATTTTGATCTTCTTCTACAAAATTAATATAATTTAAAAATAAAATACATCTCATATAAAATAAAATGATATAATAATATGATGATATGTTTTTATTATAGATAAAAATAAAAATAAAAAAAGAAGTTGGATGATTTCTAATGTATTTATAATATATTTTTATTATTATAATATGTTCTTATCATATTATATACTTTTTTAATACATAAGTTGTATTAAATATATTTTATTTTTACTGTAGATCTTATTATTAAATTTTTTTATATTATATAAAAAATTATATATAAATAAAATAAAAGATATTTTATATATTTTATTTTTATTTTATTTGGCCCCCTAATGCAAACTTTTGGCTTTACTATTGTTTGGACATACATATAAGTAATATATAATTTTTTTTTATAAAATTAATTTTATAAAATAAATTAGATTTATAAATTTTTACAATAAAAAGAAAAAAGTTTTAAAGCTATAGATAAGAGAATTCCTTTTTTCCAATCTTGCCAGTGGACATGGAGGAGGCTTCAGATCCAATTTTGCAGTAATTGTGGGACCGGCTTTTCTTCGACAACGTCTCTATAACTATGTCAAACTTCACTCTCAGGTAAACCATAGTTTTAACCGTCAAATTCAATGCTGAAGCTGAAACGCGATATTGTACATAAACTTCAAATACACAAGTACATATACATAAAAGGCAGAGTGCGGACCTCTTTCTACGTCCACTGCAAGTACGAGGTGATCCCGAAATTCCAAAAAGCCCTGCTAAAGAAACCCATGTCACAGAGAGAGAGAGAGAGAGAGAGGAGGGTAGTAAGAATGGGTGACAACCTTGGCGAGGAAGAACGGCGCAGGTTGGGGAGCTGGACTACTGTAATTAAAATTAGAGGCTTTCTTAAGTTTTGTAGGTGGAAGCCGGAAGGAACAGAAAATAGAGAAAAAGAAAAAACCGAATATAATTTGTTTTTCCCCCTAACAAAACGTTTAGCATTTGTGATTTTGAGACGTTCTTCCTCGCCAAGGTTTTCATTTGTGATTTTGAGACGTTCTTCCTCAGATGGCTGTAGCCTGTAGCATTCGCATCCTCCAGTAGTGCTGGATGGAACCGCCAAGTGCGGAATCGTGCGAAACCGCGTGACGTGGCATATTATTTAATTTTAATTTTTATATTTAATTTTTTTTTGTAACGAAACACACGAAATGGCACTGAAGGGAAATCATTTCTTCGTCTGCACGCAATTTTACGTCTTGCGACTTCTTCCGCACGCATTGATTTCCTCGCACACCATTTCGCACCCCAAGCCTTCTCGGACTCTCACCCAAGTTGCAGAAGTCGAACCGATTGCCGGTGAGGGAGGTTGCCGACGTTGTCGATTTGCACAGAGACAAAGTCGATCGGCTGTGTCGGTTTGGACAGGTTTGGACAGAGCAATATTATTGGATATTTCTTTTCAAACTAGTTTATCATTCTCTATACATTGATATTGATGCTCGAGTATTCAAGTTTTAGTTTCAAAAATCTTCCTTTAAACAAGTCGATCACCAGATTTAAAAGGATGGTAACCGAAGGATACTAAGTACACTCCGATATTTCAGAGCACCTTATTCAGGTAGGACTGTGAATGTATTAGACGGACAGGATGTATAATTTTATATTTTGTTGTATTTTTTACTTAAGTTTTTTATTGCAATATGTAATGGGTGAATCAAAATGCATTAATTCTTGGGTGAAGGCGTCTCATGTGGGGACTATCCTAAACTGGTGACACTCTCTGTTTAGCTAGCAACTCGTGTTTGTTTTATTTTTTAGTGGCAGTTCTTTGCTATATTTAGCTAGCATTTCCATTCGTGATGGCATCATGATCAACCCTGGATCTTGGCTTCTTCTTTTTCCTTTTTAATCCGTTTTCCAGGCATATAATTAGCCAGCCTGGTTAACTTTTGGAGTTACTCAGAGGTCTTACTTTAGTAAGGGTGTTCATCCGGATTCTGGATTTGAGAATTCGAAATCCAGATTCAAAATTTCCTTAATTTTTTTTTTAAAATTCAAAAGTATTAATAAATATATAAAATTTTAAACCGGGCCGGATAAAACTCGGCCCGAATGAACAAGCCTAGGTCTTGGTCTAGTGGTTTTAAAATTAGAAGAATATATTTTTTAATATTATTTTAGTTTTAAAATTTTTTAAAAAATAAAATTTTTATTTTATTTTAAGTGAAAGTTTGAGAACAATTAAAATAATTGGATTAGATAAGATAAGAAAAAAATAAAAATGATTGTTAAATTAATAGAAAAAAGCCTAAAGTTGTATATTTACTCGTAAAATATTATATGGTGCAGAAGTTTGCCTCCATAATTAATTTCCGAGAAAACTATTGGGCCTCCAATTCTGGACTAGAGTCCTAGGCAGCTGCTTATTATTTTCTGATTCATTGAAGTCCAGTTTTCACATCGGAAGTGACATCTTTTTTACAGGCCCAACAATATACAAACAGAGTTGCCCAAAACCAATGTAAATCTTGTAGTTTTGTTTGCATGCATGATGTTTCTATTTGTGTTATATTCATGTGAGTATCATTCATGTTAGTCCTTATATATTTCAATTTTCAATTTTCTGGACTAGAGTCCTAGGCAGCTGACTGAACTGGCTTGTTACAAAAACTGAAAATTCTGGTTGTCTCAGGAAACAAGCTGGGTTTCCCTCTCAAGATAGAAAACGAGAAAGAACACATATCTTCGTCAAGACTATCTAGCTCAAATTCTCCATGCACGGTATGTTAGATCATTTAATATAAATATCTCAATATTAAATTCAAGATTAATTGATATTTTAATTTGGCTAAATACTGTCAATAATTTGTCCAAACATTAATTATTATTTTTGTAGAATGCTGATTACCCAATAGAAGCTCCGACTCCGCTCACCAATATAGGCGCCATTAGAAGCAATTCTTTGAATGACGCATTTAATACATACCATCCAATTGAAGAAAGTAATTACAGCTTTCTTGGTACAAAAGATACTACACCTGATGTTGGGGAAGTTGAAGCACCATGTACATCCTCTCCAGTTGAAGGAAGCAATACTAATGTACCCGATGCAGAGGAAATTGAGTATGCTAGTGCTGAAACAACTGAGAATGTGCAAATGGATAATGATGAAGAGCCAAGGTCGGGGATGAAGTTTAATTCCTTAGAAGATTTAATGAGTTATTACAAGGAATACAGTAAGAAATGTAGGTTTGGGGCGATAACATCCACAACCATGTTCTTAGTCTGTTTGGGGTAATAACATCCACAACCACGTTCTTAGTCTGAAGAAATCTCGCTTTTTTCGATATAATAGAGATGTGAGTGAAGCAGTAAAAAGAGTCCTAGATACAAACGACATTATTGGCATACGACAGAATAAGAGTTACTAATCTTTTGTGGTTGGTGCGGGTGGATATGAGAAAGTCGGGTTTACAGAAAATGATGTTCGTAATTATATCAACAAGTCGCGACATCTACGACTTGGTGCAGGTGGTGCTGGTGCCCTTCAGGACTATTTTTTTACGGATGCAATACAAAAATCCAGATTTCTTTGCACTGATGAATTTAGATGATGACAGGAGGTTAAAAAATGTATTCTGGGCAGACCCCCGTAGTAGAGTAACTTACCAATATTTCAATGATATGGTCACATTTGACACCACATACCTGACAAACCGATATGGGATGCCCTTCGCACCATTTGTTAGTGTGAATCATCATGTGCAGTCAATTTTGTTGGGGGCAGGCTTGATTTCCAATGAGGATACTTAGACCTTTGTGTGGCTATTTAGAACCTGGTTGAATTGTATGGATGGTGTCGTGCCGAAAGCTATTATCACTGACTAAGACAGGGCAACGAAAAATGCCATTACAATTGTATTTCCAGAAAGCCGACATAGATTTTGCCTATGGCATATAATGAAAAAAGTGCTTGGCTCCTATGGGTCTTACAAAACTAGATTGAAAACTGCACTGGCAAAATGTGTGTATGACACCCACTCCCCAACAAAGTTTGAGACATGTTGGGATCAGTGTATTACCACGTACAACTTGGGTGAGAATGCTTGGTTGTAGAGTTTATATGCTAAGCTTGAACATTGGGTACCGGCATTGTTGCAAGATGTTTTTTGGGCTGGAATGAATACAACACAGCGAAGCGAGAGCATGAACGCATATTTCGACAGTTATGTCAGTTCCAAGACTAATTTGAAGGAATTCGTCGATCAGTATGATAATGCATTGAAAAAGAAAATTGAGAATGAAAATGTCGCGGACTTCAACTCATTTAATGCCACAATTCCATATATATCTAGATCTCCAACTGAAAAGAGATTTTAAAATTTGTACACAAATACGAAGTTCAGGGAAGTTCAGCTGCAACTTACTGGCATTATTGACTTGGACCCAGCTTTGCTTAAGGTGGATGGTACAAGAAAGACCTATATGGTAGAGGATGAAATTCAACACAAAGATTTCACTAAACTGGTGACACACTCTGTGGAATTTATTGAGGAAGATGTAGCTACCAAGTGTTCATGTGGTTTATGGCAAACGAGGGGGATAGTGTGCCGGCACATATTTGCCGTCTTCAAATGTAACGGTGTTAAATCGTTGCCAAATATGTACATTTTAAACCGATGGAGAAAGGATATTAAAAGAAGATATACGTTAATCCAAAACAGTTATGATGCAGAGGATCAGCGAGAAGATGGTAACAGATATTCATGTCTGTTAAATGCATGTTATAAGATGATTACTAATGTAGCAGGGAAAAAAGAGTATACTGAGGATGCATTGGCTAAGTTAAGCGCAATGACTGACTTGTATTCAGCAAATCAAGAACCCCCATCAATGACCCAAGTTGATACAAATGTTGGCAGTTCGGCAACTGCAGCTACCACAACGGATGGTTCAAGACAAGTATGCAGTCCACGAGTTGTGCGAGGAAAGGGCAGACCCCCATCTCTGAGGAGAGCATCCATAATGGAAATAAAAATGCGAAAATTTAAGGAAAAGATGGAGAAAGCACAGGGAAAGGGGAAACACAAACATGTTCAAATTTTTAAAGTTCTGATTATTTAAGTTTTATAAATTTTAACTAACAAATTTATTATTTCATTATCAACGAGATGGAGAACCCCCATTGGTTGTGAATAACTCCAGCAATTTGTTTGGTCCTTCTGACGTTTGTGGAACCCAATCCCAAGAGGCAGTGATTCAAAGTCAAGAAAGTGTAAGTTCACCCGTTATTTTCACGTTATAGTTTTCGTGTTCTTTTTTCATTTGGTTCGTGTCATTATTTTTCATAATTCCAACTGCGTTTGGATAGATCACAACCGCTACATGTTGATTTGGAAAGATCACAAGCAATGCAATGATGGGTATAGATTGGTATATCTTGGTATGTTCGTCTAATACTAATTAAAAAAATTTAACCTTCACAAGTTTAATCTAGATTCAAAATTAATATTAACTATTCTCTTGCCCATCTCAGCTGGTTTCTTCTCAAAGGCTTGGAAAGAAATGTGTATATGTGGATTCAAATGCGTTTTTTGTGTAAGGCAAGTTATTTTTGTGGCATTAATGGCTATTCAGAGGTTTGTGAATAAAACGAGTGGGGGAAGAGGTTGCAAGTTGCAACTGGGAAATAGATCAAAGGCTGGTGGGGTGGGGTCTTTTCTATATATGCATATTAAAAACACAGCAGAAATGACCTTCATCAGCCATGATCAGGCCATTAAATAATAGAGTATTTGGGCTGATCGCTATATATATATATATATATATACACATATGAGTCTTTTTTTTGTCTTGAAAATATCATATTTACAGTATCCTAGTTCCACTCTTTAGGTACTGTTCCGTGTTCATGATCTATATATATATTTGAGTTATTTTTTAGGTTGGAAGATTTCCATCTATCATTGATGCTTATTATTAATTTTGGAAAAAAGTAGGTGTGTTTATTATTAGTAAATATAAAAATCTGTACTTACATTAATTTTTAGAAAAATGTGAATGTAAGCAAAACAATATTTTATTCCACCTGAAGTAACATTTTCCCCTTATGCAGAAAAAAGAGAGAAATCCCTAAAAAACTTGCTGGCTTTGTGGGCAAGATCTTGCTGACCAATTCCCTGTTGTGGCTGTAGATATGAATGGTGAAAAGAGATTTATAATGAAGGGTTTTGGTTCGGAGAATTGATTCTTGTTGAGCATGTTGGGTAGAAGTTTTTTCATGTTTTGGGTTACAAGTGATAATTGTTATATTTGGTATTTTCCAGAAAGGATGTAATACTTTCCATTATTAGGTAATGTAGTCCGCACCTTGTTATACTAGCTTTTAACTTGGTAATTTCCAGCAACATGGATTGTTAATACTATCGGAATGTCAATTAGATCAATCATGTAACAATTTATTTTTGCTGCAGTTGTTCAATCAGATCAATATATATTCCACTACATTGCACTTTATAACAATGAACACATATTCACGCTTCCGTTCAATCAGATCAATATATATGCCACTACATTGCACTTTATAGAACGCATATTCAAGCTTCTGTTCAATCAGATCAATATATATGCCACTACATTGCACTTTATAACAATGAATGCATATTCACGCTTCTGTTCAATCATATACATGCTTTTGTTATTTATGTTTGAAAAAGATGGGGAGTTTAAGACATGTTGCTCAATCATCTTCAGGTTTTTAATTTGATATTAAATATTGAAACAAATAGGATGCAAGATGGTTAACAATTTGACCATCGAAATGGTACAGCTGTACTGTCAAAATATTATCATATGTGCTTGGCAATATCCACCTACTCAGCATTCTCATCACAAGAAGCTAAAAGTGATCAAACAACTTGTATTGGTAAATATACAAAATTAGAAAATGATTTAAATATCCACATTCCCTTCACCTATTGCCACTTTCAACATATCATAACATTTATAAACATTACTGGCATTGGTAAATATATAGAGTCAAAAAATGCCAAGACCTAAATTAATATGCGGATACACATGCCAAAGTCCAAAATAAAAACACAGCAGAAATTACTGAAATAATACAAGGTAACATGCAATCACAAAAGCACAAAACCAATAAATTCGAAACAATGTGCGTGAATGCCTATTTTCAGCTTCTTGAGCTAAACCCACCAACTCCTTCAAAGCGTCATTGTAGCTATTGGATAGCACCGTCGGCAACTTCTCGAGCTGATCCACAATTTTACATAACTCAATTTGTGTATTCTCAAGATGCTCGAGTATCTTTTCGAGCTCTTTCTTCTTCTTGGGAACTTCATTGAATCTTTCTCGATGCTGGAGGCTAGTCATTGGATTAATATCTACTCACTTGAAAAAGTTACAATATGGTAATCCCTAAGCATCTCATGCATACAAACGAAATGTATTAGAAGACACAACATATTAATGAACACATAAAAAAATGTTTAATATAAGTCAAATTAATATAGTTACCTTTGTGTTGTATTTTGCACATCCTAAGAAGGGCCGTCTAGAATTTTGTGCAGTTGTTGCATATTTTAATTTGGCTTCGACCTCATAGAAGCATAGTTGATGCAAGGTACGTGTTGCAGCAGATGAAGAAGACATTGCTGAAGATGAGGACATTCTAAGATTTTTCCAGATAAACAATTAACCAACTCTTTTCTTTTCTCTTATAAATTACTCTAAAGTATAAGTACCTCTGCCAGGCTAGCTTGTTTCATTCAATACTTAGAAACAATTTATAAAAAAAATTACATGTTTAATTCACTCAAAACTAGTTTCTAAATCCAAAAATTGAAGAGGAAACTTTGACATGCAGACATGTTACCTGTCAGCCTTATCAAATCCAAAGCTAGCATCAAAGTAGAAGGCAACAACAAGTAGCCATGCATCGCTATGGACAACAAATAAATTACTCTAAATTACTAAATTAGCCAACTCTTATCTTTTTACTCTTAGTCTGTTACTCTAATCAGGCTTGCTTAATTCATTCAACACTAAGAAGTAGTTTATAATTAAAAAAAAACACTAAATGTTTAATTCAGTCAAAACTAGTTTCTAAGTTAAAAAACAATAATAAACAGTTTGTATAGGGAATTGATAGTACCTAAGGATCAATTTGTTTTATACTTAGTAATTTCTCATCAATGATGTCCCTAATAAATAAATAAACTATGTTAAGCAATAGAGAATTTTGTTTTTCATACTAAGTGACTCATGCATGGCATTCAAAGTAATTGATAGATAAAACTCTTAAAAATAACTGACATCACCGTAAGCAATTTTCAACTTGCACTGATCCTCCAATTGCAATTGTATGGCTAGCATAAAGACTTCACACAACATCTAATTAAGAAAAGACAAACAAAATAACGTGTAATTAATAATTATATAAAAATAGCGTTAACATTTGATTTAATTAGGGATAATGAGAAGGCAGTTAATTCACATATAAAAATGGCGTTAAAATTTGAATTAATAGGGATACCTGCTGTTTAGCTTCAACTACCAAAATGTTGAGGGTTAGGGTTAGGGTTTGGATTTGGGTTTGAGTTAGGGTTTGGGTTTGGGTTAGTGTTTGGGTCTAAGTTAGGGTTAGGGTTAGGGTTAGGGTTCGGATTTGGGTGGGAAAATGACGGGGGGCTAGGCTTTGGATTTGCCTTCGTCGCTCTAGACCTTCGTGAAAAAGACAAAGAACCGACCAAATGAGGAAATGGAGGGAAGATGACGACGACGACCCACTGGTATCTCAGGGGAAGACGCCAACGTGGCCTGCGAAGGGAAGAAAACAACGATGAAACTGCTGACGTGGGGTTGGGAGTGGGACGAAACTTGTGAGAGGAATGAACGAATGAGTTTGGGACTTCTAGATAGAGGCTTCGGGAGCTGGGTTGCAGAGATTGCCTGTGAGGAAAGAAGAGGGTTGGAACTCGAAGACGATAATCCCTCGATAGACAATAATCCTTCGAGATAGACAACACCCCAAGCCTTTCCTGTTTTAATTTTAAATTCAAATTTCAAATTACAAACGGTGTCGTTTTTACTTATGCCATGTAGGACTGGTTACGCTGGTTGCGCAAAGGCCGGTGGTAAATAACATTTTCGTTTTAATTAACTATGGTCTGGAGAATCTCTCTCTTTTTACCTCTTCTCTCTCTTCTTTTATTCTCTTCTCTTGGTGAATTTTCTTCACTGATCCGTTCCCACTTTTTCTGTCCCAGAGGAGGGGTGGAGCTTCGGCTCTCCTCTCATTCTTCCCTAATTTCCTTTGCTACAGCTACTATGTTTACCACGTTTAATTTTTTCAGTACTTTTTTTATTTTCCTCCGTCCATAGTTAAGAGAGTTGTTGATCTTGTGCCTTTCGGAGCTCTTTGGCCTGCACGTACGGCACTGTTAGCTTCCCTAACCGTCAATCTTTCAGTCGACGTTTATTTCTTTTCAATCAGAGTAGTGTGCGCTTCTCACGCACGGATCTTATTCTGCGTGAGATCCATGCTCCACCGTATGATTGGTAATCTAAAGCCGTCACGCGTGGTACTAGTGAAACCGGCGGCCTCGGTTCCTTCAGACCCAACGTCCTACTTCTTTTCTAGCATGGCGCGTGAGTTTCATGCGTCACCATAGTTACCCACCACGGTTCTTCGACAACGAAGTAGCCATCTTTCTTGCTATGTGCTTATATTTCTGCTTTTTTTAACCAATAATCATGAGAAAGAGGTTGTGAAAATTTCCTTCAGCCAGTTCAGATCAACAATGTGCAGTACAAGTTTTTTAACTACAACTTTTTAGTTGTAGTTCAACAGACCATTTATCGGACTGTTTAAAAACTACTTTGAGTGGTCCCTCCCCTAGTGGGAATCGGGTGTTGGTCAAACTTTTAACCATATAACTTATTTTTCTTTTTTTGTGTTGTATTGTATTTGCTGATTTGGATTGTATGTCAGGGCCAACAACTCCTATTGACTGTTGTATCTTGTAATTGTTTTTAATTATATAATATTACTTGCTTTAAAAAAAAACTATGAGCTGGAGAATCAATTAGTTCATTTACAAAGTCCAAAGTTGTGATATTTTAATTAAAACTATTTTTAATTATAAGTATGTAAGTATCATGAAAAAGAAATGATAAATATGTCAATGACATAGGCTCTATTTAGATGGATAAATTATTTTATTTTATTTTATTTCATCATTATAATTTTTTAAAAATTTTTATATAAAATATAATAAATAATTTTAACTTTTTTAAATTTTAAAATAATAATATTCTACTAATATTTTATTTAATTTTAAATTTTTATTTAAAACCATCTCATCATGCTATCAAACCTTAATCTTTGTGATTCATAAAAATACAAAATAATGGACAAGTTGAAGGCACCACTTTAGTCGACCGAGAAACGCTATTGATAAGCCGGTTCTATTTCCTACTCCACACATCGTGACATGGCAAACTAGGCCTGGTCGCCATGTCACGACTTTTTTACTTACATGGCTCTCCCCCCTCCTCCCCTAAAACTCGTTATGCCAAAATTCGATTCGAAAACCCTAGCAGAACAACACCCCCCCTTACACCTAAAACTCACATTTCATCTCTTTGAAACACCCAAATTCAAAAACCCTTTTTATTTTCTCCTTCATCTCCTTCATCACTTTCACGATTTTTCTTTGAAGCGCATTGTTGAACCCAATGTTTCAAGTTTCATGTAAATCTACAAATGGATTTTGATGATAACAAATGAATTCAAAGAATAAAGGAGTCTCAAGCTCAAGTTGTCCACACAATATAATCAAGCACATCAAGGAAGCAAGCATGAGCAAGAAGGGAACAAGTTCACATTAAAATCATAGAGTAATATTGTAAATCTATTAAAAATTCAAAATTAGGATTAAGGCTCAAAATTAATATTTTATCATAAAGCATTAAAATACATCTTTCACATGTGCATGACATGATTAAAGGTTTGAATTTTGAAAATTTTGAAAGATGATTGATTGTCATCTTTCACATGTGCATGACATGATTAAAGGTTTGAATTTTGAAAATATTAAAATAATTGATTGTCATCTTTCACATGTGCATGACATGATTAAATGTTTGAATTTTGAAAATATTAAGATGATTGATTGTCATCTTTCACATGTGCATGTTTTATTTGAATATTTTCAAAAGTGGTGGATGCTTTTCTTGACTTATGCAAAAGGTAGATGTCTTTATTTGAAAATTTTGAAAAGTAAAGTGTGCTCCTTTTGTCATATGCAAAAAGTAAAAGATTATGTTTGAAATGTTTGAAAAGTAAAGTGTGCTCCTTTTGTCACATGCAAAAAGTAAAAATATTAGATTTAAAATTTTTGAAAAGTAAATGATGATGTTTTTGATATGGGAATCTTTTCAAATTTGAAATTGAAAAATCATTTGCCTATAAATAGCTCACTTGAGTTTTGCAAAATTCACAACAAGAGCTTACACATCTATTGCTAAGTTTTGCATCATTTCTTCAAAACTCTCATTCTCTCTTTTCTAAAGTTTTGAGCCTTAATTCTTGTTTTTGTTGAGAGAGATATATGTTGCGCTGTATTGTTTCTATCTCACTCATTGAGGAGTGTACTTTGATAGTCTACCTACTATCAACTCTTGTATTTGTAAAAGGGTGTGTATAACCCTTGTGTGTGTAGAAGCTGTTCTACACGGAAAATAGTTAAATCACCAAGTGTGAGGTGATTGGAAGTGTAGAAGGTGTTCTACACGGGGAATAGTTAAATCACCAAGTGTAAGGTGATTGGAAGTGTAGAGGGTGTTCTGATTCTTTGGAGCGGTGCTGCTCAAAGGTGTAATAGGTTTCTATCTCCACCTAAAGGAGATTGAATAGTGGATTTGGGGATTCTCAAGAGGTAGCTTGAGGCGAGGACGTAGGCAGTGGGGCCGAATCTCGTTAACATACTGAGTTTGCTTCTCTTTTACCCTTACTTTTTATATTTATTATTGTTTCATATTTTGTTTATATTTTATATTATATATTTGATTTATAATTGTTATTTTTTTAAATACAACTCAATTCACCCCCCTCTTGTGTTAGTCATCTGGGCAACACGCATAAATCTCTATTTCCCCATGTCGAGTTCTCTCCTTCGTCTATCTCTGAGAATCGCGCCAGAGAAACCCTAATCATAGTTTTTGCTGCCATTTCTCTCTCTCATCTTTTGAGTGCTGTGTTTTTGTGCTTGTTGGTATGCATCTTCCACTCTAGGATTGTAAGCTAATCCCTCTCTCATTCTGTAGTTCTAGAGTAGAATGACATTATTCTGTTTTTATTCTTCCTTCCATGGAGTTTCTGCTTGTGGTGTTAGATGTTTCTGCTTGTGGTGTTAGGTGTTTCTGCGTGGGTATTCTTAGATTAGCGAGAAATGTTGGTTGATTAATTAGTCTAGTCATGGACATCCATGGATGGGTGCTGTACCTTACGTGCCCAATTAAAGGGACGATTTCACTTTCAGAGTAGTTCTGTCTATTTGTGATCAAGCTGGAGTCGTTGACGAGGCTTGCCAAATATTTAGTTTAATGTAGAACATGTAATAAATTAAGGAATCGGAAGAACATTATTCTGTAATCATTGGACTTCATGAACCTGATGATAATTTGATTAGAATTATATAATGGATTTTGTGTTAGTAAACTGTAGAAGAATTCAACAAGATTAAAGTCCAACATTAAATGTTAAAAATCCAAATTTGCTTGAACCTGAGGATAATTTCTGTGTTTTTCTATATTATGTTAAATCAGAAAGTCTTAATTTGTTGATATATATTATCATGAGAATCAAATTATGAGTGTCCTCAATTTTTTTAGCTACATTATAAGAGTAGCAATCTTGCCAATGATGCATGCAAACCTCTGTACAAGCTCATGTTCATTGCCCAATTGTGAATTAAAGATATTTTAACCTAAGTTATGTTGTATTACTGATGGTTTTAGTTGTTGTTTATTGAAGTGTTGATGCATTTGAATGTGCTTACTGTTTCATTTGAAATATTTGTTGAACTGATTTTGTGTGTAGTTTTTCTGTTTGGAGGTTGTTATTTGTGTTTTAGTTATTTGATTCTTTGATTTTTTTTTCCTGCCCATCATGTATGTTTGACAAAAATACTGAACCAAACAGCCAGAGCTTATTTGTTCTTGCCCATCATCAAGCTTTGATTTATTAAGACTAACTTTTGTTCATGCAATACAGGTAAATAATTTAACCACAACAAAAACATACAATCTTTTTTTAATTGAGTTAGACGAATATAAACCTAATAGAAGATCAAGCTATTTAAGCAATGCTCAACATCCCTTGTTTTGTTTTATGGTGCAGGAAATGAAGATATAATGTGATGAAAATAGCTCATTCAATAGAGAAGTTGAGGCCGTTTCAAAATTTGTGTTGTTTTCATCAAATTGTTATTGTGGCGTAGGTAGTGGTAATGTAAATTGCAATTTGTATCTTGTTGTAATACTTTTTCTTGGCATGGGTTTTACGTTCTATTCACGTTTTTCCCACTATATGCTAAAACATGATATTTGTGTGATTGTTAAGTAAATGTAATGGTTGAATATTCCAGATTAGATTTTGATGCTTGCTAATTGTTGGTTGTTGCATTTTTTTTTTGTCTAACCATGATTTGTTGGCTGTATTCAGTTGTCATGATTGCTTTTGCAACGATTAATCAAGTTTAACTTGTGCTTAAACGTTTTGGCTACATTAAAAAAATTCACGAGAAAGCCATGGGACCTCCTTTAGTTCTTTACAAATTACAATCATAATTTCAGTCAGATCTTGAGTTTTGCACTCTTAAGAAGCAATAATGAGGAAAAAAAAGTACTAACTTTATCTTCAACAATTTCCAGATTATTCTAAAAGTTTTTGGTGGAACAAATCCAATTTAAGTAAAGGAAGAAAATAAAAAATTATGTATCCTATATAATACCTCAACCAGCGCTAGTCTAAAAGAAGTCTGCCCCTCAAACTATATACTTAAATCTAGTTACGCACACATCCATAATGATATTCATAGATAATATAGGATTAGAACTACGGTCTGAACCATTCATTTAAAACTAATAATAATACCATACATCTATAGAATCAACCAGAAACTATTACAATAGATATCACCCAATACAAACACTATACAAGATCATCCTAGCTCACACAACTGTACATGATCATCCTCCATTTTCTGAGCTTCTTAACTCACACAACAATACATGATAATCCTCCTTCTTCCGAATTGCACTCTTTTGTCAAAAAAATTTCCTCAATCAATAAGTATATTTGTCCATATAAAGAATTGACATCTTGCTTTTCCCTGCATAGAATTCAAGAATTTCAACGTTAAATATAACAAATTTAAAAGCAAAATATCCATAATAGCAAAATTGCTTGTAAATGACATTAATAATAGTAACATTGTCTAATTTTTCTGGATAAGGTTTTTTCTTTAAAAGTATCCAATGTAAAATCCCGTTGCAACCATAACCATTATTATACCAAAGATCTATTATTGACTTGCAGATTAGTGTATTACTAATTACCAAAAAGATGATTTGAATGTGGAGCTGTGTATAAAATATTTAGATACCAATTTATTCAATAATATATAAATAGCTTGTACACCCAAATCAAAAATAAAATCTATCCAGAAGGAATGATAAGAAAATTTTTAAAGATAATAGTAATGGATGCCTTTAAAAAGTTTATAAATACCCAATCATGATGCAAATTCTCTAGAGATCGATTAGTATTTTGTAATATATTATCAATTAATATTTTTTGACTGTTTTACTCAAGCTCTGGTGGCCTAAGTTGGATTGTTATTCTTTGAGATTTTGTAGGAAGAAACAGGGGAGCGATTGAAAAAATTATATACATTTCATCAGTACAAGTCAATTACATATCTTCGAAACAACAGAAACACAAAAACACACTACCAAAAAAAACAAAAAAGATCTAAAACCATCAAAAGAAAAATATAGAATAGGCATAAGAAAAACTGCTCAGAAATGTTGAGATTCTTACCTTGGAAACAAAATGCAATAGCGTTAAAAATATGGTGTTCATAAATATACATCCAGATTCCAAACATTGTGAATGAACCAAAGTGCATGTTAAAAAATATCAGGATCGATCTTTGCAAAACTTCCAATATCAAACAGCTTTAGATAACCCACAAAAGAAATCTTCATTCTAAGCTTAACCCATAGAAGAAATTCCCATTTTAAACTCAGTTGTGTAGAAGAAATAAGACCTCGAAGTTGTCGTATTTTGATACCCGAACGTAAAATACCCGAATGAAGTTGTTTGCGCTGAAAGGCCTTATAAACGGCAGACAGCGGACGACATATGAGCGACGAGAACCAAGTGGGCGAAGGGGCGCTGGCTATTAGAGGGAGAACGTTTGAAATTTGAGGGGCGCTAAAGTCAAATACCGATTTGGAATAATGATGAGGGTAAAAAGTAGAGTTATTGTAGGAAAAAAAAAACAATTCCACCTCATTTCCACTTCATCTGAGCGGGTTGGTGATTTTTAGGCCCCGCTTGGATTCGGAGATGAGATGAGTTGAGATGAGTTTGGTTTATTTTTTAATATTATTATTATTTTGGGATTTGAAAAAGGTGTGTTGGAATTTGAAAAAGGTGTATTGGGATTTGAAAAAGGTGTATAGAAATTTGTGTTTTGTATAAAAAATTATAAAAATATAATGATGAAATGGAAGTGAGTTGAGATGAGCTCAACCCACTTTCGAATACAAGCAGGGCCTTAAAGGGCCTATGTATAGCAGAACTCTAGTCGACCATGCATGGACAGCCCGTCCCGTATTCTCACATGGGAAATGATAAGCTTACATTCCTTCCACCATCATTTTACTACTCATGTTATAGTGTATTTGGTTTTTTTAATATTTTTTAACATCTTTAATTATTAAGAAATTTTTTTAAAAAATATATAATTATACTAATAATTACTTCTTTAACTATTAAATTTAAAAAAAATAAAATTTTTAAAAAATATTAAAAAAAATGATAAAACTATCATTATTCTTTCCGCAAATCCTTTTACATAAAAGTTGTGTAAATTTCTATGCACCACGTCCATTACATTTCAACTCAATTATTTATGACGATGGGCTATTAATTAACTTTTCGCTTATAATTATGTATGATCATAGGCTAACAGGATAATTATATATCTTTTTTTTTAATTTTTATATTTATTTTAGATTAATTAATATAAGTGTACCATTTTATTAACAATGATTTTAATTTTATAAAATCAAATTAAATTGTATTTTCAATAGAATTATAAAATTGTTGTAAACCAATTGTACTATTTTTAATATTTTTTTAATAAAAATAATTGTCCGTATTTTCTTGTTCAATAAGAAAATAAGTATTTTAATTTTGACCATAATACGCACTAACCATCCTTCAAATTCAAGGAATTAGAAACTACGATATTCTAGCTTTATTAATCGGAATACAAGTAAGAAAGATGCCTATGGTGTATGTACACATATTAATTTAAAATGATAATACATCTTCCTTGTATATCAATTCTCTTATGATCAATCTTAAAAAAAAAAAAAAACTCTCCATGATCAGTAGAAGTAGGGTGGAAACCACATGCATGCTTGGGGCTACCCAATTTTTTTACTTTTTTTTAAAAAAAATTGATATAGTATATAAATTAGTATAATTTTTCTCATGTCTTTAAATTTTTTATTGAAATTAACCTCCTAATATTCAGGCCTTTAAAAATTTCACTGAAATTATTCTCCCACATTTCAGTACTTCTCATGCAATTATACTATTATTTTTTACTTCACCGACACTTAAATCTCTACTTACTAATACATCTGAAAAACAAAAATACCTCTCCACGATTGGACCATTCTCTTCAAACGCACTTTTAACTTATTTCAGATTAAAAATATTTTAATATGTAACACACTAACACTCAAACAACCATTTTTCTACTGAAGATTTTTTAAGATTGTTTAGGTAGCTTTTTAGACTTATATCGCAATCCTAAACAGTCTCTAAATTAGTGTATTACCACTACGATGCCTGCATGTAGCACAAGATTAATTGTAATTTTAAAAAATAGAAGTGTTATATACACAAAAAGATTATATATCTTTTCATTTGTTTGGTAGATATACTTTATAATAAAAATAATTTTACATATGATGTATAGCTTTAAACCATATTAATTTATGTGTTTAGTTTTGTGTAATTCCTTCGTAGCTAAAATTTAAATAAATAATAAAATTCAATTAAATTTTACATCAACGCAATAATAAATTTTTTTTCCTAGGAAAAATCCGACTACTGCTTGTAGGAACACTTACGATCAGAGAATCTTGAATCCAAACTGATCTAATCCACTTAGCCAAGTACCAAACACGCGCTAAAAATTTCGATAACGGGGACAAATCAAAGCCTACAAATTGAGCCAGATACAACCACTTTGTATGTTATCTTTAAATAATTGGTCGGTACAAGTGAAAAGTGATTGTCGTCGTCAAGTTTAATTTGAAGGAAAAATCATAAATTGATATTTTATTTTATTGTCCTTTTGTAATGGTCTCTAGTAAATTATGAAAATCTTAAAGAAAATTATATTTTAAGATAATTTATAGATATATATTTTTTGTATACAAATTTATGACATATGATTATTATTTTTTATATAGTCATGTACAAAAAATGTATATTATTTATATTCATACGTATTATACACTTTGTCAATCATCATCCTAAACATTAAATCTTAATTCTGCC
Source organism: Platycarya strobilacea (assembly GCA_036898215.1). Lineage (NCBI taxonomy): Eukaryota > Viridiplantae > Streptophyta > Magnoliopsida > Fagales > Juglandaceae > Platycarya > Platycarya strobilacea. Next base: position 7,243,157 of record CM072555.1, read on the forward strand.
CATGAGTAGAAGGCCTTATTCTATGTACAAAATATGCAGTACTACATACTGTGACACTTACGCTATATTCACACATATCATACACTTTGTCAATCATCATTTCAAACATCAAATCTTAATTCTGCTCCTGAGTAGAAGGTCTTATTCTATGTACAAAATATGCAGTACTGCATACTGTGATACCCACACGCACGAGGGATCATTCATGTGATTGGAATTTCTATTTCCATTTGTTTGAGCCTAGCTAGTAGCTAGCTAGCATCCAAGGATTAATTTTTAACTTCCACTTTGAACAAAAGTTCATTATTCCTATTCCATTAAATGAATATTTATGACACCTTTGGAGGAGGAGGAAGCAACCATGAAGAACCTTGAATAAAGGCAAGGCTGATGAAGGGTTGGGCTTCAGCTTCATTCAATTGCTTGGTATATGCGGCTCGGCTAGAAATAGTTGCACCCGGTCCATAGTTCTTGTATTCTCCATAGAAAACGGTGCTGCATGCATGCAATATCAATTGTCACATCTAAATTATTTGAAATGAGGAGTGTTATAGTCACAAAAACAAAAGAAATTATGTAAAATTAATCTCATAAACTAACTTAATTTTATATGATTTGTTATATTTATTTTATAATAAAAGTAATTTTATAATCTGACAAATTATATCTATTTGTGAAATTATTTTATGTAATTATTTTGTGGTTAGAATATTTCTCTTTAAAAAATATGTTATTGAAGAATAAAAATGGAAAGAAGATCAAGAAGAAAACGGCTTACCCATCACGTTCTTTGTGGAAGTTGTCGCTCCATCCAAGGGGAGTGACAACGTCGCTCATGATGGTGTAGGCGTAAACCACTCTGGGCATGTTCATCCATGCTCTTCCCAAATATGTTCCGCTTCCAGTGCCACTTACGTTGCAGTGTACAAATGAGTATCCAGTTTCATCTGCAAACTCCCTTGCTTGTGCTGCGATCACAGTCAAACCACCATCCCCAAGTACGTTTAGTGTAGTGTTCTGCACAAAAAGTATTCAACATTTATTATTATTGATCTAGATAGAAAAAAAAAGAGCCATCCTCATTTAAATAAACATGAGTTTTATCATAGTGGAGATGATCAGTTTATTTGGACGTAGATACCATGTAAAGGGATGTGCCACTTCCAAATATGAAATCAACTGTGCCTTCAATGTAGCAGTCCTTAAAGAAATGTTTTCCCCTGTCATCACAGATAGTGTCCTGAAATCCTTTTATTATGCAGTTATAGAAGGCCGCCTTGTCCCCAGAAATCCTCAGAGCAGATGCTTGACCTCCCTTTCGTCTCCCATCAGGTCTTGGCGAAGAATTCTGCAACAACAAATCATTGATGTTATCATGCACACATTGATGTTTGAGATTGTGTATGCAAACTTATTGATATATTTCAAAAATTATTATGATTTGAGAGAAATGTTATCGCATATAGAAAATTATTCAAACTTGCACGAACAATTATTTAGAGATTGTACGTAGTATTACTCACCGCAATGATAATATTTGTGGCAACAAAATAATCAGATAGCACGATCAAGGTAGCACTGTCTACGGTTCCATACTGCGCTGCAGTACCGTCAAAAGTCAAAGTTGGCATTGAGTTGGGTGCTCCATATAAAGTAACAAACGGCTTAGACCGATCAATTGTAATTTTCTCTTTGTAGACTCCGTATCCAATATAAATAACGACGCGTTTGGTATTTCCGGCCGGAATGCTGTTAATGGCATCGGTGATAGTTGTGAAATCTGCTCCCCCCTTGCTTCTGACCTTAATAACTTTAACACCCTCTTCAGCCTTCACCAGTGCGAGATCTAGAATACCCTTGCTTTGTGTGTACGGCTTGATATTGTTGTCTAACCAGGTATTTAGTTGGGCCTTGTCGGCTGGTATCGGCATTGCATCATCCGAGACGACAGATATAGCAATGAGAAGAATTGCCATTAGAGTTGCATGGATGGTGACGCATGATGTCATTTTTCCGACCATATTGGTTATTTCGGTGTTTGAATTGAATATTACTTATTTTTGGATGAATGTATATACATAGGGGCGTATTTATAATAAGCTGCAGCAAGCACAGATAGGGAACTAGAAACAATGTACGTCACATATACTTGAAGAGAAGTCCACGCTCCTTTTTTGTTTGTGACTTGTGGTTTCTGTTATTATTGGGGGGCCCTTAAATGTCGGTGGTTTGCAAAATGGGGCTAAGAAATCAGGTTATATATTTTAATCTCCTCCGTTAATTTCTTTCTGAAAATAGAATACAAGCGTGCGCGGCTTGCCATCACAAAAAAATAAATAAGTAAATTGCTTGCGATGCTAGAATTCACAATAATCATAAAGGGATAACTGTTTCGCTATAATTTTTTCCTGAATATGTATATTATCCTTTAACATGAGTTTGATTGCAATATAATTTAAAAATAAGAAGCTAGCTAGCATATATACATTCCCGCAAGCAAAAAAACAATGGAAATTCACGTCCGTACGTAGATCGAGCAGGAAACTGATCATTATAAATTTAAAATGCACAGCTAGAGTACCTAGCTAGTACCATATTCAATTGCAAGATTATCCAACACCTCTCTTAATAATTAGTATGATCAACCCAAAATTAAACTGTCTTTTTTTTTTTTATATCTAATTTATAAGGTATTTAAGAGTACTAATATATAAGTCGTTTTACATATCAGAACAATATTCTTCACATTAATCCTGGCTCGGATCGATCATGAGCATCATACATGCATGTCGATCGTGTACTTGATAATTACTACTATTTTAGCTGGATAATTTTGTATTTTATAAGCCAATATATATAGGTACATATACGTTCTAAAGTATAAATTATAACCGTTTTATAATTTTTTTTCTACCTAGAAATTAATATGAAAAGAAATTCTTTAGCCATAGATCATTAGTGATTTTACAAAAGTACTGAACGCTCACAAATTACTGATGTGATTAAATGTACGTGGTATATATGTTAGATTATAAAAATTTATTTTTTATTATATAGTAAACCTAACATATATAAATTTACAAAATAACTATATTAGTTTGTGGTCTCATGCATGTAATATGTGAAACTACATCACACATCAATTTATAAGTTTGTCTTTTATATAATTTTGTACATGTTTGTAGCATTTCTCTTATACAAAATTATAACCATCTGTATATAACTTTATATATATATATATATATATAAAACTGAAGATGACATGAAAGAAGTAGTACTGCCTCTTAATTATTTCCACGAATCTCTACAAGCTTTGTGATTCGTCCAGGATCTAGATGTCGAAGTCTGATAATTGGTAGATGATGACCTCTTGAACATTTTCCAATCATGAACAACAGCCATCAGATCTGTCACCTTGGCAGCAATTGTACGGCAGCAATTAGCATGAACGGTGGTAACGGCTTGGATGTCTTTGCTATCTTGACAGAACCCACTGAAATAGTTGGTGTCCAAGAACCTTACTTCAAGGCCCATCTCTCTGAAGACGCCGGCACGCATCATGTTTAATAAAACATCTTGCTCTTTTAATCCCGCAGAGATATTTCTCCTGGCGTACCATGCATCAAATAAAGAGATGGTCTTGTTGTTGGATCTGATCATGTAGAAGCCAGTGTTGATGAGTTGGTTCGCTTCCGACTCTTCATCTCCGTTGAATCGATCGGTGCTGATTTGAATATCTATACTTTCGTTTTGGCTCAGCCTTGGAAATGGGTTTCTTAGCCACATTACATCTGTGTCCTGTAATAAAAGAACTTTTTTCAGTTAATTTGTTCATTTGAAATCGTACGTACTTAGTGCATGCATGCATGCAATACATATATGAATTAATTAACTAGGTCGAAATAAAAGTCTTAAATTCCAATATATATAATTACCGCATTACCCCTACTTTCGGGTCATGCTGTTGCATCCCTCAGTGCTTCAGGCGCTGATCATCTCCTGTTTTAGTTCGGTTGATAGGTCATTCATTCCTCGTTTAGAAGAGTTAGAAAGACGGGCTGGAGAGGGCCGAGAGGTTCATGTGAAGTAGGATGCGCATGCAGATAATAATGAAATTTTATGATCTTTAAATTAATCTTCGGATATTAAATTAGAAATAAAAAATTTAAGTGATATATTAAATTAAATATGATAGAAAATGATAATATTTCAATTAAAAAATAACATTTGTTTAAATAAATTAATAGATAAGGCTTGACATTGTTAAGATATAAATAAATAATAAAATCTCTCTTTTTATCAACTTAAATTTTAATTGAGACACGCAAATGGTGATTTCATGTACAACTATATATAATACTGAATTATTATTATTGGCCATAATGTCCTACACAATTAAGTTATGAAAAATTTGGTTGTAAGTAATTTTTCACACTAAATATACACGCACTCATCTAACGTGTAGATTAGTAATTAGAAAGTTTAACTTGAATGAAAATAATGTGCATTTAAATTTTAAATATGAAGACATGAGTATTAATATGCAGATGATCGGTTCATAAATTTGCTTGTACTTAGCAAAACCCAATAAGTTGTATTTCTTTTAAACCAAATGATTTAAGGATCGAGAAGTACTGCTAATTATATCGCTGCTAATTAAATTTGAGAATTCTAATCAAATTTAATTAGAATTAAATTGCTAATTAAATTTAATGTGAAAAGGAATTTGAGAATCAAGTTTAACGTACGTACTGTGAATATGAAGCTGTAACCCCGCTTGAGGACGTCTCCCAGAAAGAGGGTTCTCCTCCACATCATCTTGATAAAATCATTAGACATGTAGAGCTTCTCACCGTTAGAATCCATGGCGCCCTCTTCCAACATTAATTCAAGCTTGTAGCAATGAAGCCGAAGAAACCTGCACCTTTCAAAAGACCTCTGATCAACCGCAACTAGTAATAGACGATCTATCAATTCCCTGGTGTCTTCCCCGACCCAAAAGCTATCCAAAAACATGTCAAGCATTGGCTTTTCGCCCTCATCTATGTAACCCTTGTTCACAATTGCGATTATTACAGTAGTACTCTTCTTCCCCATGGAAGCCTTAGACAAAGCTGCTTCAAGTTCATCTCTGTGTCTGGTCCTACTGTAAGTACACTTACATCGTATATAATATATAAGACCACAAAGTTATAAACTTTACAATTAACCCCTATTATATATATAAATGAAAAAAATGAAATTAACCATAGATTTATAAAAAGAAAAGGGACACAGATGATTTAAAAGGATAATGATGCTCACTATCTCATGAGAGGGTTGACGTAGGTGATATCGTAACGAAAATAGTACGGGCTTGGAGCCGGTGGGGGTGTCGATGAATACAATATTATAGAGTAAACCGATTAACAAAAGGCACAATATGACTATACGGACGAGTCGATCGTTGAAGTTATCCATGTGATTTACTTGTTGCTGATCAAAAGATGTGGTTTGATGGCCGAAATCTACAGGCCGGCTGGTGATCTTGGGTCACTGTGTGGTACTAGTGAAGCAGAGATTTGCGTTTTTAGAGCATTGTGGGAAATAATATAGTGATCCGTATTTGATCTCCTCACGCGAGACAGTTCTTAATTATCTTTTATTACAAGCCGCAGAGGTTTGTTTGGACGTAAGATGATATAGAAATCTTAAAAAAAAAAAAAGTTTTTTGAATTACGTACTGTAAGATGAGTTGGAAATTAGGTTTTAAAATCAGAGTTTCAGATATTTGATGAATGGTAAAAATAAATAATATTGTTTTAGTATTATATATAGTTTTAAATTAATTATAAGTATTAAAAATAAAAATAAAAAGTTCAAATTATCAGATGGCAAATGTGGCTGCATGCTGCCACCGTCCATGTAGCAGCCAAGCGGCCTAGATTGGGTCACCATGAGCGGCCAACCACTCTCGATCGATCTAGCCATGCATCACGGCACGCGCGGCTCAAAAATATTTGCCCGTGAACGGTCATGCCGCCCCGTGACGGCCCAGAATCGGCATGCCATACTTAGATTAGCCAGCAAGCGTTCAATTATATTCATGATATAAATAATATTAATATCAAACTGATGATCCTTCTGGTAAGATTTGTAAAATCGATCGAGGTTCATGTTGGACAGGTTCAGATTAATTAGAGTCATCTAATTAGGTGATGATCAGTATCTCATTTCTGGTCAAGGCAGGACTGAAAATATTGGCTTATGAAAATGATACCTTACATATGGCCGGGCTTGTGATTCAAGCCAAATTATAATGATATCATGCAAGATTTCTTATAATCTTCTCAAAGTACATGATTAATAAAGCTTTTTTCTTTTTTCTTTTTTTTTTTTGGATGGGGCCTCGATCCGTGGGTTTGTCATCCACCATGACTTAATTAACTAGACGCTGGATAGTTGGGTCATTCAGATTAGAACAGATGTAGCACGATTTTGTTTGAAAATAGTTTTTCTATTTATTATTTTTAAATATATTTAAAAAATTCGTAATATCATTAAAAAATATTTTCTTAATTATTAAATAAAGAATTTAAATTTTCTTGATACCGAGAGAAATCCTATATATATATTATATATGGAGAAATCCTAGAAAGACAATGTTCTCTTCAGTTAATTGCATTTTGCTATTACATGCTTATTATTAAGATTTTGTTTGGATAGTAAATGCTTGTTATTAGTTATGAACCCAATTAAAGGGGATGGTTTTGATGTCCAACTTAATTGTTCTCCTTCCATTTTAATTAGTTGCTGCATTTTTAGTGGCCCATAGACCTACTTAGGTGAGTAAGATTAAAAAAAAAAAAAGGTAATAACACCTTCTGGTAAAATTACAATCCCCATGCATAATTTCCAAATTTTATTTTTGTCACACAAGTGCATGAAAATTTATGCTAAATGATGCAACACTTTGGTGTTGCTGGTAAAATGATCCTGAACAATTTTTGGTTCATATGCATAGGGCATAAAAGACAGATGCGAGTCTCCATTTATTTCAAACGTAAGCAGCTCATTTTGAGCCTTGAAAAGAAGTTCTCGGGAGTTTTGACAACATTAAAGAAGTGTAAGATCTATTGTTCTTCCTCTTTTTTTTTTTTTTTTAATTAAATAGTATTTTGCATGCCCTTGGAATTGATTCCAATTGATATTAGGTAGAAGACTTTTATATCACACATCATCTGCGTAACATAATTTGATTTAAAATATATATAGAATTTTTTTAAAATTGATCTTTCAAATTAAATTATGTCACTTGAATTACATGTGGTTTAGAGGCTTTCAAATCAAATTATATTCAGTTAGGATAGTGCCAAACTAAATATAGCAATAGCAAAATTCACATGCCCTCGTAATACGAGAAACCTTTTTTTTTTCTCTCCCCTTATTTTAACTCTTGTAAAATCGTGCAGACAAGATTTTTCGTGTGACGGAGGAAACTGAGGAATTAGCTGATCATGGCAACTTCTCCATCAGCCTAAAAAGCCACAGTGGTGATATCAAGGTCTGGTTTGAAGATGAAAATCAATGGTCACTCTGGGTATCAGTGATTTCTAATCTCAGATTGCAAATGCATAAATCTTATTGATATATGTTATCATAGAATTTCTGTCAATCAACATAATAATCAGGGGGTTCTCTTGGCGTTTGTTAAGCTAGTTCCAATTATCTCTTTTGTATTAATCCACACTGGTTTACGGCAATGCATTAAACCATTATTTTCTCTGTTACAAATCAAATTTTACCATTTGCCATCTAAGGCCTACCCACCTAATATAGTGCATGCTGCACAACATAATTATATAAGTATAAATCTATAATTCTATGCTCGGTAATTAAATAGCTAGACGGACGTAGCTGCTAGAGGAACAAAATATACTTTTTGTCCCAATTCAATTTACAATCACCATTATGCGGCACACCGTGCATTAATCTTCTAGTAGATAGACAAAATACTCAGAAATGCTGTCTTAGAGTATTGGCATTAGATTAGTTATTATTTTTTTAAAAATATAACTTTACACATATATCAAATTGAAGAAGATTTTGAATTTATTATTTATTTTTAAAAAATAAGAGTACTTTTATTATATTTTTATATTTTTTTTTATTATTGATCAAATATGATCAAATTTTTTTAATATATATATAAAATTATACTTTTAAAAAAAAAATTAATCAATCCAATATCAATCCTCTTGTATGCAATCGTGAAGATGAATGAAGAAAAAGGCTCTGACAATATATAATAGAATGTGGAAATCACTTCCAGGAAGTCAGGATTTCTAAGATAGTAATTCTGCCAGAATGGTGCAATTAGCGGGGTGATGAAAATACCGTCAACACCCTAACAATAACAAAAAGTCACAAGACAATTGAAAATAGCAATAAATCAGATCTAAGATAGTAATTATACGTACATGATTAATAAAGCTTTTTTTTTAATATTATTAAGGGTTTTCGTCCAAGAAAATCACTTTTGTATATATTATTATATGTTTTCTGCACCTAAACATTAATGAAAAAAATATAAGATCGGCCCATAATAAATGTACGTTACCTAGCTATATCATTAATAATGGATTTTTTTTTTTTTTTTTTTTAAGAATGGGGGCCGGGGAGGAATGTAAAAGTTCAACTTTAATGAAAAGAATTAATATCCACTCTACAAGAAATATCAATTTTTGTGATTAATAAATAATAATAATAAATTATTTATAATTAAAATTAGTTATAAATAATTCGCTATTTATTAATCACAAAAGTTATAAAATTAAGTACATTAATTAATATCGGCGTAGGAAAACATGATATGTTCTAAACATCATGATATCAATTAGCATCTTTTAAGAGGAACTATATTTGGAGTTTTGATTGCATTCTTTGATCATCTAGCTAGCTGGGTCATTTCAATCTGTCCATGGGAAAATTCATTCCCTTTGAAACTTTTTTAATCAATGGAAACCTCCTGCATGGGTTTCTATCTAGATCTCAGAAATCCAAATTTAATACATGACCGATCTTAATTATTTAATTTCCAAATTAGTTACGACTTGATAAATTAAAATCGGGTTTTAATGCGCTCTTAATGGATAAATACGCTGACATGATTAGGGGTCGACGTTGGTTGGAAGATGAGATGGTTTTATCCCATCCCATCTAATCTTGTCTCATTTCATTTATTTTCCAAACATCAATATTTGAGTATAAATGGTTTTTACTTTCAAAATTTTGTGTAATCATTCCAACTTTTTTAAACTATCAAAAAAATAAATAATTAACTTTTTTAAATTTCAAAATAAAAATTATATTAAAAACTTATCTTATAATAATAATTTAACTTTATAATATTTTTATTTAATTTTTTATCTCTTATTTTGAACTAAAATCACATAAGATTATCATAATTCGAACTATTTTATTACTATTGGTAACTTTTTAATCCCGTCTCATTTTCAAGCATCCCGGCCGATTGTACCCATCCCCACAAAGATCATAATCATCCTCAAAGATTACACAAAACGGAATACTTTTTATCAGGTAATGCAAATAGTACTAGTCCATATGATTTGGTAAAACGGGTTGCGTCCTCCGTACGAAAATGCATTCCCGTTAATTAGTTTGCCCTATATTACTTTTCTTAAATTTTCAGAGTGGAAATAAAGGATCGGCCACTTACCTTTACTGAAGTAGTATATATCCTTAAAAAAAAAGTAGTAGTAAATATTAATATAGTAATTATCGTACTTAATTTTTAGCATTGCCTGAGAAAAATGGACGTTGTGTGGCTTGGTCGATTGGATGATTAAGTACTTGTGTGGGGGTGAAATACGTTAGCCCATAGCTAGACCCAATCAATCAGGTCACCACTAGAGATAAGAGAGGAAAAATAGGAAACATAAATGGATATAAGGACAAACATGCATAAGGAAGGATCAGAGGATATGGAGAGCAAGTTAGACATGTTAAGAGTCAAATTACCTCATGCTAGATGATTCAAAAACAGAGAGGCACCAAATGATTTCAGGGGGACTTCTTAACCACTTATTCAACCTCATGAGAGCTTTAGAGAGAATTTTTTCAAATTACCAGATAAAAGAAATGCTAACAATAGTAAAATACAGAGAGTTACGAAAGGAAGCGAGAGATTATAAATAAATATATTATAGTATATTCTCTTCTCCAAACACCTGTAGACATAAATAATTCGTCAAATCACATAAATTTGTATGTTTATCTTATTTTATTTTCTTTATATTTATATATTATGGATGTACACACTATTTTTATATAGTTCCAATATTGCTGGAGACTCCAAACAACATTAATTGAAATCCAAGTCATCACAATGAGCTAAAATAACTCTTTTCTTTCCCTTTAATCTATTGAGCAATTTCTCTTGCATCAACCATACTTGATCATATCATGAGGAAAAACTAAAAAGATATTTTCGTTGAGTGCATGCCATTTGACGGTACGGACGCTAGCATCGATTGCAGAAGTGAATACCTAATAATAATTAATTTTTTTTTAGCGATGTCGAAGAATGCGATTCATTAAAACCTAGATTTGGGAACCAGCAATAGGCTAAAGGCACATGCTAAAGTGCATAAAAATTGTTGATTAAACGATTACATAAACATATACGTGGATGCATGCATGGATCCCTATGCAATTGCCGCTGTATTCTAGCCAGCCCTTTACGCAAAAGATTTAGCACTACCTAAAAAGGCATGTGATTTTTTTTTTCTTTCTTTCTTATTTTAGAACAAGTGGTACATTTCAAACAGAGGACGAGGGCTACATGTAGCTAGCCCGAATATACCATCTCCAATTGGAATCAACGACGTCGTCCCAATGTTAAATCCTAAATATTAATCAACATTATATTTAGAGTTATTCTACATATATATTGATACAGTCTTCAAATAGGTACTGTTTATGCAAACCTATACAGTTTGTTTGGTTTTTTATTAAATACAATAATGTCTTTTTTAAAATGATATTTTTCTCATTTTGCCCCCCATATATTAATAAAATTGCACGTGCAATCCTCTATTCAAAACTACAAATAAAAATTTTCTTATATAGAGTTCTAATTTCTATTTCTGGATCTAAGTTGTTCCCATTGATATTCAGAATGGTATCTTGTCAGCTATGTGCTACAACAATTATAATTATAAAAAATAAAACACAAGTGATATGCGTAAGTCTCCTTACCAGACTTAAATTTCGATGGGAGTGTTAAAAAATGTTGAGAATATTTATAAATAGTAATAAAAAAATAGGTAAAAAGTAATAATAAAATATTGAATAATAGTAAAAAAATAATGAATAGTAATAAAAGTAAATAATAAATAATAATAAAATAATAAATAATATTAAAAAATATTAAAAAGTGTTAAAGAAGTTTAGTTTGCCAAACCTAACCTTAAGGTGGTCCACATTTCACATTTGTCCGATATTTTTTTTGAAGAGTTTTGATGTTTTGTTATTCACTTTTTAAAATAAAAAATAATATTTTTTATCTTTTGCTATACTCAAAAATATCAATTTTTTTATTATTAAAGATGATACTTTATTTTTTGATATTAGTGCAAATAGTTGATATTGGTGCAAATAGTACTTTTTGAAAAAAATATTAATGCCATTGCTCTAAGTCAGCAAATGCTAAAGTTAGAAAGTGATCTCCTTACTTTTTTAATGATAAGAAGGTGAGAAAGAATATACCAAGTGGACATAGTCTTAGCCCATTTATAAATTGCTTATGATTAGTTTTTAAATTAGTTGAAAATCGTGTCCTTTATTTTTCATGTAGAACTACGTAGGGGCAAGTGGGGCCATGGCCTCCCCTTATGATTTTGAAATATATATATATATATATATATTAGTATTAAAAAATATATATATTAGCTTTGAAAAAATATATATTATTTTTTTTATAATTTAAAAAGATGATATATATTAATATCATCTTGTATTGGCCTCTTTTTTAAAATATTATCTTAGTCCTTTTTTTATAAAATTATTTTTATTTTATAAATTAATTACTTACAAGTCTAATTTTAAAAAATTAATCTGATTTAAAAAAAAATTAAAATAAAATACAACTCACATAAAATAAAATAATCTAATAACATGATAACACATTGAAAATTGTAAAAAGAAGACTTAATTCGTAACAAAATTAAAGATAAATTTCTAGCAAATAATTTAGTTCTTTGTATTGAAGGAGAAATAATTGAGAATTGTGATTTAGATCTAATACTTAATTATCCAATACTGCAAGAAAAATTATATAAAAATAAATAAAAATATTTAGTTATACATTTAATTTTATTTGGCCCCCGGCCTAAACCAAATTTTGGTTCCGCTATTGAGAGTATAGAGAGTTTTTTGAAATTTCTATTTCTAGTATTATAAATCTTTGTCTTTGGTTTTATGATTCCTGGTTGGAGAATATGACTGGAGGTTAGATCATCGTTTTCTTCTGCCTACGTTAATATATTCATGTTTTCTCTCCCATTTATGCTTTCAAGATGCTTTTACGGGTTTATTAGTTTTTGCCCTTCCCACTTGTGGAATGTACAGAAAAGAACGATATTATAAATAGAAGAATACAGGAGCTTTGTATGGTATTAATCCAGATACAGGACACACTACTTCGGGCAGTGTCTTTTTTTCTCCCAACAAAATTCCACCTTAAGTAATGATTGCGGACTCTCTCTCTCGATTAATCATTCCTTTATAAACATAGATAGGGGGCATGCCTTGATGTTCCTCTTTGAGAAAGTCTTCCATTCAAGATGCATCTTTATGCTAAATTACAGTAATTTCCTCAACTTTCATCGATATATTTTCTCCATTTAGAATGCTTACAGTTTAAAATTATGGTATGTATTTTTGGTCGTTCCTGTTGTTTTGTTTTTTTCTCTCTCTCTCTAGCAACTCGAGGTGGGCCATTTTTATATATCTTCAATGAACCTCAAGTTCTTCCTAACTTTGATCAATACAGCTAGCTAGTATCTAAAACCAGATGATCAGTAATTGTATACCTGTTCGACTCTTTTTCTAGTTTAAGCACGTGTTGATCGGAAAAACCATGAATTGTGTTTGGCACAGGTAGAAAAAACCTGTACGATTTTGTTTCTTGCACACAGGTGGCAACATAACTTGAATCTTGCATGGATTCACAAGGAACATTTAGAGCAGGGAGAATCTCCTTTAAAAAGGAGCACCAATCAACGGCTTATTTTGTGAGTATGAGTACAGTACTCCTTTTCCCTTAGAATTCATATTCTGTTCAGGTTGAACCAGTATTACTATTTACTTCTCTCTCTCTCTCTCTCTCACTCTCTCTCTCTCTCTCTCTCTCTCTCTCTCTCGTCCTTCGAATATTTTTTCCCTCTATCCATTGAAACATGATTAATGTTAGGAAGGGAAGTCCGAATCTTGGACAAGATCAGCACATGGATGCTTGACTACAAATGAAAACCCATCCTGCTCTTCTTCCAGCCGCTCCTTGGACATTCTGCAGGGCCCTGATGTCCATGCCATGGAGTTCCTGTGTCGCCCATGGAGCCCCTCTGCAACTAACTTCATGCAGATATTTTCATCAAGTACTGTACGTGAGAAACCATAATCAGATGTCATGTCTTTATTCTCTGACAAGTTCGCTTGATTCTAACATAATGCTTATATGAATGAAATGTGTTACCATGATTTTGGTTGCATAATATTGATTGAGAACTACTACATAAACAAAGAGATTATACGGAATACAAAAATTGACGTGGTTTTATGAAATTCGTTAGATTTATTTTATAATAAAAATAATTTTACAATATGATATATTATATCAAACCATGTTATTTTTTAGATTTATTTTTGTGTGATCATTTTATGGCTAAAATATATTCCATATTGATAAGGGAAAAGAAGGGGAAGCAGTAAGCATGGGTGGAGCTAGCCTGGCTTTAACATGCTTGATCAGTGGTATTTGTTACTTGGTTATGAGATATAAATGATGTCCAACTACTAATTTCTCTAATGCCTTTCACCATTCATAGTGTCTTTGAGATAAAGATGGAGGTGGAGAGTTGAGATAATCTCTCTCTCTACATGGTATCGAGCTTGCTTGATTTGAAGATGATCGATCTTTCTTAAGACTAACAAATAGATGGCATAGTTTCTGCTTGCTCTGATAAGGGAGAACACCGTTTGTCGTTTTTTGTAGAATATGTCGTTTCCTTCACTAGACAGTTGCTATCTAGGACCGCAGGAGGAAAAACTACATGAACATCATACCTTGGGAGAGCAAGGAGGAAAAGCAGAGACGGAGAAAACCATAGAAACCAAAGCGTATGCAGCCCAAAGCAAGAGATCAAGTACTTTCAGTCGGGTGACTCTCTCTCTCTCTCTCTCTCTCTCATACCTTACCACCATAAAGCTGAAGTAGAAACATCTTTAACGTATTTTAGTCCACTTTTCGCAGGCACTGTTTACAACTGAAAGGACTGTTCCATCTTTTCTTCAAAAGCCTAAGTTCTTTGCCAGCTTATTAAGACGTAGAGAGACAACAAAAGAGGAAGACCGACTTCGTACTGCCAATGTTCATGCTACCCTTTCTGTGGCGTGCTTGGCTGCCGCAATAGCTGGCATTGCTACCAACAGCACCAAAGACGCAACAAAAGATGTCATCCCTACCAGTAATGGAGATGGAGGCAAAGTAGCAATATGGGACAAGAACATGGGCGACATCGTTGCTTCTGCTGCTGCTCTTATAGCCACAGTATGTGCTGAAACGGCTGAGTCCATTGGTGCCAACAGAGCCCATGTCGCCTCCGCCGTCAACTCAGGCCTCGCCGCTCAAACCCCTGTTGACGTGATTACACTTATAGCAACTGCTGCAACATGTGATGCATCCTATACTCAATTTAGTTTCAGAATACCATCTGAATCTCTGATCATACACTTTCCCTTTCTGTTGACCACTTCATTTCTTGCCAATGGATTAAAGTTTTAAACTGATGGTATGAGGAAATCTGGGCTAGGTTTAAGAGGAGCTGCGGTACTCAAATCTAGAACTATGGCATACGACTCTTTATCAAAGTGTCCAGAACTGCTTGAAGTAGGTGCCCAGTTAGCAGTAGTCACACCTTCTGGTAAAATTACAATCCCCATGCATAATTTCCAATTTTTATTTTTGTCACACAAGTGCATGAAAATTTATGCTAAATGATGCAACACTTCGCTGTTGCTGGTAAAATGATCCTGAACAATTTTTGTTCATATGCACAGGGCAAAAAAGACAGATGCGAGTCTCCATTTATTTCAAACGTAAGCAGCTCATTTTGAGCCTTGAAAAGAAGTTCTTGGGAGTTTTGACAACATTAAAGAAGTGTAAGATCTATTCTTCTTCCTCTTTTTAAAAAAATATAAATAAATAAATAAATAGTGTTTTGCATGCCCTTGGAATTGATTCTAAGTGATATAAGGTACAAGAGTACTTTTACATCACACATCATCCGCATAGCATAATTTGATTTGTTGTATGCAAATTTTTTGAATTTTATCTTCCTAATCAAATTATATCACTTGAATGATGTGGTGTAGAGGCTTTCAAATAGAATTACTCAAAGGTAGAATATGGGGATTAGGGTAGTGCCAAACTGGATATAGCAACAGCAAAATTCACATGCCCTCATAATACGAGAAACCTTTTTTACTTTTTCCTCTCCCCTTACTTAACTCAAGTAAAACCATGAAGTATAATCTAACATCGTGCAGACAAGATTTTTCATGTGAAGGAGGAAACTGAGGAAGCTCATGGCAACTTGTCCATCAGCCTAAAAAGCCACAGTGGTGATATCAAGGTCTGGTTTGAAGATGTAAATCAATGGTCACTCTGGGTATCAGTGATTTCTAATCTCTTGCAAATGCATAAATCTTATTGATATATGTTATCATAGAATTTCTGTCGATCAACATAATAATCAGGGGGTTCTCCTGGCGTTTGTTAAGCTAGTTCCAAACATCTCTTTCACTATGTATTAATCCAGACTGGTTTACGGCAATGCATTAAACTATTATTTTCTCTGTTACAAATCAAATTTTGCCATTTGCCATCTAAGGCCTACCCACCCAATTGCATGCTGCACAACATAATCATGTAAGTATAAATCTATAATTCTATGCTCGGTAATTAAATAGCTCGACGTAGCTAGAGGAACAAAATATACTTTTTGTCCCAATTCAATCTACAATCACCATTATGCACACCGTGCATTAATCTTCTAGTAGATGGACAAAAGACTCAGAAACCACGTCTTATATGCAGCCGTGGCGAGAAATGAAGAAAAATGTTCTGACAATTAACAATAGAATGTAGAAATCACTTCCAAGAAGTCATTTCTAAGATGGTAATTCTGCCGGAATGGTGCAAGCGGGGTGATGAAAATACCGTGAACACCCTTAACAATAACAAAAAGTAACAAGACAATTGAAAATATATAGCATTAAATCGGATCTATATAACATGCATGCCATTCGTGGAGTAGGCCTCAAACCGTGGGTTATAAATCAATGAACTACATGCAATTTTAAGATTAAACAATCATCTTCATATTGAGAATTCAAAGAATGAATGACAGCAAGACTTCACTATATTAGTGCTCCCGAAGGTCCAAAGGATAACAGCAAACATAAGTAAATAACTAACTTCATCCTACTCTGGAGAGATTATGTTTGAAAAAGCTAAGGTGAGCAGATTCTCTTAAGACGATAAGGCAGCCTACGATCAGTATGAAGATTTCTGTGCTGAACAAGACATTGTGGTATTCCTCATTTAACAAAAAAAAAAAAATACAGATCCTCGTTATCCAGCAAAAATTATAAGTACTTAAAAGTTACAGGAAGAAAAATTAACGCCAAACATGAAAAATATATGAGACTAAATATCAGAACAGACGAACAGCGAAAAGACCTGCATTCTCATAGCTCTCTGTATACTATGTCCACGTTTGAGTGAACCACCATGGCACTACTACCTGGTATTCCATCATTTCTCCTCAAAGTCCACATCAATAATGTCAGGCTCCGACTTTGAAGTAGTGGTGCCTCTGCTGTCTCTTGAAAAGAAGTCCGCTTTTGGCTGCCAGACGATGTTTCCACAGCTTGTACAACGAATTATTTGGTTCTTGTAACCAGCAAATTGCCTCTTACAGGCTGGGCAAGCCCCCTGTCCAATTTTAGTGCAAAATGGTGTGAATAACATGCTATTATATATATATATATATGAGAGAGAGAGAGAGAGGTAAATTTATCAACACGGGACATCAAGAAAAGCTACCAACCAAAATGACTTATCTTTGACAATATCTGTCACGTGTGAACAAGCCATACATACAAAATAGTTCAAATACAATTATTTAACTAAGCTAGAGGACATAATTAAGTAGGATGAAATATTTAAAACCAAAATAATCAAAAATAATAATTATTAAATGACAAGGCCCAAAATCAGCAGAAACTATTTCCAATGGAGGATTTTTGATAAAAAGAAGGTGCCAATGGAGGATTTTTGCATAAGTAAAAGCAATGATATTATAATCGTGAGGGTCCAGGGACTCAACCTGAATACAGACAAAGAATTATGGTAAGGGTCTCCCTTTTCATTTAGTAGTTGCAAACGCTATATAGACAGAATGCCAAAATTTAAGTGGAATGCTAACAGCTAGAAAGTTCAAACAAAGAGTCGCTTGGTTATCTCATCTCATCAGGTTGACTTCTGTCCTAAATTTCATTTGAGTTTATGAGGTACAAAGCAAACCTGATAAAGGTATACAATGCAACTAATAACAGAGAGCAATAATAAAATTATATGAGAACATATGCATGCACATTGCAGGCCAAAGTTGAACAAGAATTGGCCATACCTTTATAACAAGGTTATTGGCAATAGTCCCAATGAGAAGAGGACCGGCAAATGGAAGTACCCATACCGCAAATATCAAGATCCGAAAAAGCCATCCAGATAATGCTAGCCAGAGGAAGAGAATAGTCTACAAAAAGAAAACGAGAACTGAGATCCAGAATGCATAAAGAGAAACATGGACACGCATTCAAGAATATTTTTTCTGAATATACTTACTAATACAATGTCTCTACCCACTTCCACCCCTTTCCAACACCTCCTTCCCCCAAGGCTATGGCAAAAGGGAGAGGAAATGAGCGTACAAATTCTTATGAAGAATTACCCACGTGTTCAAAGTATAAAATAAATCTATCAATTTCGTATTTGAGATTTTCTACACCACTCACATACAGAATATACAATCCTCAAACTTTTTTTTATAAGTAAAAGATTTTATTCATAATATAAAAGTCGACCTAGTCCAAGTGCATAGGAATCTTGTGTGCTTAGAGTAAATAAGTCATTTTACAAGTCACCATAAATAAGTCATTTTAAACAAGAATCTTGTGTTAGGTGAAGGCTTCACCATTAGAAACCCAACCTTGATCGATCAACAAGAAAAGAAGTGAGAAAAGTGCCAGCAAGTTGTGTCACAGCTTTACAGCTGGCACACATTTAGCATCTGCACCCTGTAACATATGCATATCCAATCTGGCAGGAAAAGTTGCACTGACAATCTAGATTTGCAATGTAGAATAGCACATTTTTTTTTTTTTTTTTTTTACAGAAGGTGACTCAGCAATCTTCACTAGTTTGTTGTGGGAACAAACTAGTGAAGATTGCTGTAAGCTATGTTTTTGGGACTCGTGGTGATTTTATAGGATATCAAAGCAAAAGTCCTGAATTCGAGCCCTAACTCTATAGTTCACCCAATTAATCAGATATTCCATGTGATGACCCACTAATTGATGAGCTTGGCCCAAACGTAAGGGAGTCTTGAAACAAAAATATAAATAATAAAATCTATCTCTTCCCATCAGCTTAAGTTTTTGAGACTAGTAGTGAATTCATAAAGGTTGTATATGTGCAAGTCACTCATGTCTATTTAAAACCAAAGAAAGCAGCAGGCAGAAGGGATATGGCATTCAAAGGCAAAGTTTTGATTCCATCAGATCCATGAGTGTCATTCCCTAGGAGTTCTAACCTGCCTTCTTTTTTTCTTTTTCTTCCTCACTTACCTACCAAACAAAATATGTGCAATAGCATAACTGTTTATTAGCACAAGAATAGGCAAGATTAAATATATATGATTCAGCTTTGTATTTGGTAGTTTCTAGAACTGATCACTACTACAATATCTTAAGGTCAAAAGAAACTACTAAAACATCTTAAGGTCAAAAGAGAGGTTAAATAATTTCTCTCCGTTGTGTTTCCCTCCAAAACAAAAATTCCGAGAAAACAGTCTTCTCTTAAACTAAAACACAACCAAAACTGAATAATCAAAAGAATGTATTTTTATTTTTTTGATAAGAGATAAATATTATTGATATGAAACCAACAATAATTGTCGTAGAAAACACCATTAACTATTAAGTGTAACATGCCGCAAAATTTTGTGTTATACATACCGCAAAACTTCTTCCCAGTGGAGTATCCAGAAAAGCATTGAGCTGTTTCCTGTACTGCATGGATGATGAGGAAAAATTATGAGTAATCACACTGACATCTGAAAACATAAGATCCAATTAGGCAAAAAAAAATGCTTAAAGACAAAGACAGTGTCGATTTCATACAGAATATAAACAAATGTAAGGCACCCCAACTAGAAGCATTGGAAGAAGCAACCTTAAAAGGTGAAAAAAATTGCTTTCTTCTGTTTTTTATGTGTCGACTCAAGAAAAGCCCAACTTACATCTAGGCTTTTACTTTTTTTTTTTTGATAAGTACATCTAGGCTTATACTCCAAACGAATAAATCAATGGTACAATTGAAACCATTTAGGATCAATATAAACTACGATCACTTCTCTCTCATAAGTAATGTGAGATTTCATTCACCACCTTCTACTCAATCCAAAACCCAAAGTACCAATATATAGTGCTAAATTCAAAAGATCGCACGTCAAGTTTCTGGCAGAGCGATCCATCCTTCATCTGTTTTTGTATTGGATCCTAACTTAGCACTACATTATGCACTCAAGCAGTTCGAAATATAGAGGAAAATTCTCAAGAAAAGATAAGTCCTCAAACCATGGATCATGAGGAAAGGTAACTTCTTTGTTGAAGATAAGAAGCCATATTTTAGGTTTAGAGCTACAATTATGAAATTTAAATGTCAACAAACCAAATAGTTATCTTCTTTGTTGTTCAAGATATCTTTTGATAAATCCTAGGAGGATGAAATTGAAATGTACTTGAGTACTTCAGCTGTTCAAAGTATTGTTGTAGTGATATTACAGATTCTGAAATAATCTGAAATCTGTAAACGAAGATGCATTTTGAATCATTGTAAATTCTAAAAGTAGTAGTATATACAAAACATATGTCAAGGTGTGTGCATAGAATAATTGGTAAAACTCTTTCCCCTAGCTTCATCTTTTTTATTTTGTATTACTCTGTTTTCTGAAGTAAAGAGATACAAGTTATGCCTAAGAATGAATAAAAATTCAGAATCCGCTTTGTTAACAACTAATGAAGGTATAATTAATGCAACTACAAATCTCAGAGAGGGTTCGATCGTCTGGTGGCAAGCTCAACAAATGCAAGCTGGACAGGAAGTGGGGTTGAAACAAGTATAAAAAGCGACAATCAAATGAATATTGAATACTGATTTTTAAAATAAAATAAAAAATCAAAGGAATAGTGATTTTCTTTCCCTGACTAGGAAGAAGAATCGTGAACTTCATACAACTAGTTTCAACTACTTTCGAACCAATTAAAATGCACAATTGAGAAAAATAATGGCATTTGGATGAAGCACAGTACGAAGAAAGACCTACATAAACACTCTCACAGCTAATCCCAATTAAAAACCAGCATAATTCTCCAGTTTCGATTTCATTTCCAATGTCTTCTCAGAAACCAAACAAACGAACCCCTTACAATTTACGCAATGTAACAGGTTGATGGAAGGGAGATAGAACAAACCCTCGGCAAGTTTCTATTGAAGTCCATGGTGAAAGTGCGCCATCGGAGCCTGATCTCGAACTCCCTGTCGATGTCGCGGGCTCGTTCGGATGCGGAGCGGGCAACTGAGCTAAGGCGGCGCGAAACGGCGTATCGGCGGTCGAGGCGCTCGGCGGCCTTCTTGGCCTCGAAGGCTAGCTGCTCGAATCCGTCGTTGGCGCTGCGCCAGGCGTCCCTCCAGACCTCACCAGAGACCATGCGCCTCGCGAAACCGTCGATGTCGCTGCGCCTGAAGGCCCGGATGGGCGCCAATTGGCGGACAGAAGTGGCCTGGCGGGTACGGTAGGGGATAGGGATACGGTGGCGTGGCTTTAACTGGAGTGGGGGTTGCCATGGCAGAGTTGTGGCCATGATCGTAGCCTATCACAAAAATTAGGACAAAGTAAATTTGGTAGTACTTTGCTGGGAGTGGGAGGGTGGGTTTTCTGTGTCCGGTGCTGAGCTCTACGAATGTTTGCAGTGCGAAATCGTGGCATACAATCGAACCCGTAACACGCAGGGTATCTGATCCAACGTGTCAACTGACTCAATTTCATTAGCAAAATGATAGGCCTATATCACTCAAGGGAATTATTTTATTTTTATTTTATTTTTCCTTTCAAATAAGGCCGCTTGAAATTGAATGCATTTTAAATTTATTATTTCCGATCACACTTTGAGAATTATTTATTTAAATAATTTGAGAATTATTTATTTAAATAATTAACATCAAAATTTATTTAAATTAGACTGTTTTAACAAGTATAAATGAAAATAACAAATTCTTGGACGAATTACCAGTTACATGGTTCATCTATTTTTCATAATTAAAATGGATAAAAATAAATTATAAGAATTACTTGATAATTGAATCTTAACTCAACTTGTACATACTGCATACAATTACTTTTTAGTATTATTTAAAGATTGATAATTTCTATATTAGATTATGAAAAGGGTCGCAGATTCAAGAATGTAGATTTTGTACCCGCATCCGAATATGAGCGGGTTCAAAATCTGAATACCCACCAAATGAATTAAATTTCCAATCAAAAATTGGCCCGAATGCATAGTGCATGCTCATAAAAGAAATTAGATACAAATTTAAATATACTATTTTAACCTTAAAATCTTATAGGAGGAAATGGTATAGGATTTATTTAATCGAAAGACTCAAGAGGCCATTAATCGATGATATAGGATTTATTTAGAAGGGCTTTTGGAGTCGCAAAGCCCATTTTCAGAGGCCTTTTTGTTAATCCAAAACGCGAGCTACTCGCACTTGGTTCCGCTCCACTCACGTCCCCGCCGTGAAGCGTCGGGACTCGGTCCACGGCTTTCCCATCGATCCCTCGCCGGGATAAAACCCTTGACGAGAACTGCTACTTCTGGATTTTTAGATTATCATTTCGGTCGGAATATATATCTATATATACCTAGCTCCGTTTTGCTGTAGAACTATTTCAAATTCCTTTGGAGCTTGCGTTGAAGGAGCAAAACTAGAACCATGGAAACCTCAAAAGACTCAGAGGCCCCTATCTTCCTCGATCGCGTCTCTCGGGCGACACGGGGAAAGAGGATGACCAGGTTACTGGACGAGGAAGTTGAGGAGGATGAGCTGTTCTGGAACCAGGATGCTCTTAAAGAGGTAGATTCGGTATTTATTTGTCTCATTTTTTTGGTTTCGTTCTTCACGATTCTTTTCCTTTTCGTTTATCTAGTTAGAAATATGTCTATTTATGATTATACGCCTAAATTTGCACATTAAGCTTCTCTTTGTGCGTGTCTATATTTTTGAAAATCTCGAATGGCCAACAAAATTTTAAGTATACCATGTGTTTTACAGGAAGAGAACGATATTAATTATGAAGCAGAGCCAGAGGTTGCTGACGAGTTTGATAGCGACTTTGATGAAGATGTGAGATTACTATCACTGTTAAGATATTTCATGTCAATGATATCTGTAATGCAATCAAGCTTCGTATTTTACTTTCCCAGTCCTGCTCTAAATTCTTTTATCGTCTAATTTAGGAGCCCGAGGCCGATGAAGAAGTGGATAACGATGCGGATGACAGGTTTAGCTTCTATTGGCTAAAGCCAAGGATACTCTTTATGTGTTATAATTTGTCTGTGTTACTTGAGTGAAAGGAATGACCAAAATTTTGAGGATCGAGACGCTCCTTGGAAGAGTTTCAGTGTTTTTTTGGAAGATTCTATTTATGTGGGCAATTCATGTTATAGACTCTAATGTTCTCAACTTTCATGATTTCCTTGTAACCGTTGCTAGTTCCTTACTAGGTGTAATCACATGTATACTTCCTGTATGTATAGGCTATGCCTACTCCATATCAAGAAAATATCTTATTACTTACATGAAAAAAAAAAATGTTTGTGTTTCTTATTGTTTGGTTTTCTTATAGGCCACGTACAAAGAAGAGATTAATTTTCCCAGGGAAACCTGTACCGAAGAAGAAAAAGAAAAAGAAAGACCTTGCGAAGTTAGAGGCTGGTACCAAGGATGAAAAATCAACTCAAAAGTCTGGTTCGCCCGAACACCACGATGTCCCTGATGACAACGAAGGAGAGAGAACGGTGAGGAAATCTACTAGAACTTCGGTCATTGTTAGGCAAGCTGAGAGAGATGCAGTACGCGCAGCTCTGCAGGCAACAATGAAGGTCAGTTTTGGGGGTTCTTTCACTGCATTTCATGTTGGACATACTGCTGAATCATGGTTGGAGTGATGCTTGTTGGTTTGATGAAATGATAATCGATGTTAATAGCCATTCACTTTGATTGTGATGATACTTTAACTTGATGAATCCAGTTCGACTTGGTCATGGGATTATTAAAGTTTCATATACTGAAACAATGTTTTCAGTTCAATTTTTATGAAGTTTATAGATAACTTTTCCCTTTTTTTTTTCAAATTTTGAATTCCTATTGTTTGTTACCTTTGTTCTGCAATTTCAGCTGTTTTTCTTTGTTAAGAGAAAGAAAAAGAATAAATAGCGGAACAAAAGGTGCTGGTGCTGATGGAAACCAAACTTCTTATACCATCATTAACATCTCATATGATAGAATAAGTTGAAAAATGTTATATATAGATTTAGGTCTCAGGCCTATCCTCTTTGAAGTTGTTTGAATTGACCTATTTTAACTGTCTCAAATGCCTGTCCTGGTATCAAAGATACACGTTCCTCCTGTGTATTTGGGCTTCGCCTACTTCTATGAATAAAATTTCTTGATTGCCTATAAAAACAAAATGAAAGATGCACATTTCTTTAACTTTGCACTTTGCTAAAGGTCCCGATTGTTTCAAAATGCGCTTGCTTTTCTTTAACATTTCCATATGATTTGGCCCATATTACTGAACATGTGATTGCGATTCTTAGTTTCATTTTCAGCATTCCTTGGTTAATTTGATTTGTGTAGATTTTATTATTGGTGAAATCATCATAGTAATGCTATTTTCATTGTTGTTAGCCAATAAAAAGGAAAAAAGAAGGTGAGGAGAAGAGGATGACCCAAGAAGAGATGCTTTTGGAAGCAGCTCAAACAGGTTTTGACTTTTATCTCAATATTTAGGAGATTATCTGTAGATTGCCTGAAACTTTGTAAGTAAATGTCTAATGTTGTGAGAACGGTGGTTTCTGTGCGATCTCAACTTGAATGACATTGATGACACCTTTGAAGAAATCATGAACTTGAGGAACTTGGAGCGTGTTTTAGCTAGGGAGGAAGAAGTTAAGAAAAAAGCAATCGTGCATAAAGCTGTCTACAGTGGTCCACAGATACGATATTATTCAAAAGATGGCAAGCTTTCTTTCATTCTCAAGTTTTCATATTGTTTAAAAAATACAATAGTGATATATGAAGTTTTTATTTTTAGAAATATCATTTCAATTTCAATTAATTTAATCTTCATCTTTAACTTTCTTACAGGTTCTTCGTATTTAGAATTCAGTAAGGGATTGTCATTTCAGTCACAGATTTCTACATTGTCTGTTCCATGTGAGTTTCACTTTACATGCTTGTGAGCACTATATCATGTTGGTGAAATTGCCAAAGAGTCTCCAAACAATTTAGTCATACATTCTTTTGGAGTTGAGATGAGCCTTTAGATCCCATGCCTGAATAATGTAGGAATCTTACAAATGCCTTTTGAAATAAGTAAAAAACCTTAACCGTCTGATGATAATTTCAGAGTTTGTATCTCAGGTTATACTTGTAGGCTTTGCTGTCATTGTGGAAATTCCATTTTCTCTGTCTCTGTTTCATAGAAACAAATATGTATTGCTTTCTGTAGTTGAAGTGAGTGGCCTATTGAGATGATGGTGGCTTAGATTCAGTTTGAAATGGCCTTTTAGACTCCTAAATGTTTTATAAAAACTGGGGCTCCAGGAAGGATGGGATTAGGTCTTATCCATGTGATGCAGTTACTTCCAAAATTATTTATCCTGGTTTACAGAAAAGCTTAGATTGATTGAAGGTTTCAATCTTTCATTGTTTCAGTTTTTTCTTTGCTTTTCTCTTCATCCACCTTTGGTTTTTTGATGGGTAAATCTTTTCATCCACCTTTTCAAAGTATTAATTCTGGGCTTAAAGTAGAATAGGGTGTAAAAAGACTAAATATATGCTAAAGGTTTTTGCAATTAGGAGCACATGTAGATGCAGATCACGTTCTTTGGTGGCTGTTAGGGACTTCTTGATTGTACTCTATGGCCGTGCTATTGATTCACTCACTCTATTTAAATTTCTTTCCAGATCCTGAAAAAGCTGTATGCGCAGTTACTGGTTTGCCTGCCAGGTAAGATCTAATTTCTTATTTGGCAGCTAATGATTTTTGCTAAAGAAATAACTGTTGGAAACGATTGCATTGTCTAATATTGTTGATGATTTCTATACCAGTACATTTGGCGGACATGTGGCTTTTACCTTGATGTTCTATTAGGAATAACTAACCCTTAATTTGATGGAGGGAGAGGATTGGGAATGAATGGGGAAAGGGGTGGAGTTAGGTGCTACACAGCCTACACTCCCCTTGTTTAGATTTATTTTTAATTATTTGGCTGGGAAGAGGATGGGGAAAGTTGAAGGGGTACTGTACCCTCCTCAAAGGCCTCCCCACCAAGTGTTTCAACTTGCTCTAAATTGACATTACTATTTTTTCAGTGAACATAATTATCTCTTCTCTGTCAGGGTATTCTCGTGTATATACTCACTGGGTAACTGTTCACCTCCAATTTGTGCTTTCCAAAGTTACTCTTTTTTCTCAAAGAAAAGGATGAAAGTAAGATGGGGTAAAACAAGAAGTCTTGTCATGCCGAAATAACAAGTTACCCAGTTGTGTCTTAAGATTGTGGCTTTGCAGAACTACTAGTGTGCCGATTAGTTATGGGTCGCTGTCTTATTTTGATTTTCCTTACAATTTTTTTGAATCATCTGACGCCTTAGGAAACTGGATTATTTTCTTCTACTGGCCGTTGATATACAATTTTTTTTTTCTTTTTTAGATAATTTCACCTCATCACACCTGGCAATTAATTGTCATCTGATGTTGTAGGTACCGCGATCCTAAGACAGGGCTACCTTATGCAACAAAAGAAGCTTTTAAAATAATTCGTGAGCGGTATGCCTTCCCTTACCTTCTAGTGGCCTTCTTTCTCAATCGATGTAGGAAACTCATCAGACATATTCATCTAAACAACTGGGAGTTTTATAGGATTTATGTTACTTTCCCCCATGTCTTTCATCAGTATGATGTACTGATATCTTAAAACAGTATCCGTAATGCTACATTAGAAAAAAGGATTATTTCTGTCGCTAATATTTAGTGTGATCATGGGTGATTTTATAGTTTTGCTGATGAAAGTAGTGGGGTCCCAAAGGATATGGACATGGGAGATTTGTTTGATTCATTATCTACGAAAGGATTTTCAACCAAGCGGAAGAGATCAGTAACATCAAATAAAAGTGAAGTATCATATCTTCGATATTTGGCCCGTTTCCGAAGAATTCCTGCTCTTGAAAGCGACAGTTATGTAGATGATGATGAGTGAAACTTAAAGATGCGATATTTCATGAAATTATAACATTGTCTTATTTTGGTGACTGCGCCAATTTTCTTCTCGGGCATATTTATTTTTGGACAGAGATTTCACATTTGATAGAAGCTCGTGGAGAAACACTTCTATGAGGTAATCCATTTGAACAGTAGTTAGAAAGTTGTCTTTTTTTTCTTCTTTTTTTTTTCACAGATGTACCTATCCAGTACAAGACAGATCGCCCCATCTGGTTGTACAAAGACAGATGTACTTAATCGAATGCGTTTTCCCAATTTGAATGTCATGGGAACCCGAGTTTCCAATTCCACAGAATCTCAGTTTTGTGGGAAATTTCATGGGTATTTGATTAGAATAGTTTTATTTAAAATTTGAAGGTAAATTTTAGAAGGTAAATTTTAAAATTTGAATATTATAAATAGAATTATGTCATATTAAGATGTGTGGTGTAAAGAACCTTTAAATAGATAACCAAATGGCATTGTTATCTATAAATCTTGTTATCAATTGTAGCATGAGTTTTTGTGGTTAATTAATGGCGATGAAAAGATTAATAATGGCTAATTTTGACTGAAAATAATTATTTGCTAAAAATAACTGGCGGTAAACAAATAATTTATTGTAGTGGCAGTGTTCAGGAATGCTAACAGTCCTATAATCCGAAAATATTTCACCAACCAATACCAGACATGAATTTCTGGTCATCTTAAATATAGGGACCTCTAATAGGGTGTCCTAATATTTATTTATCTATATATTATAATCCTTTGAATATCAACAATTGCTTTTAAATTCAATGCTTAAAATCTGATTTATACAATCTTTATTAACTATATAATAAATATTATTTTGAGAGTAAAAATGTTGCCATGACAATATTTCACCTATTTAAGTTGAAATATTGGTTGAAACTAAAAAATAAATATTTTTTTTAGGATTTTAGAAGATAAAGTGGCTTAATTGAGCTAACAAATTATAACAAGATGAATAATGCTTACAAAAAAATAAAAAATAAAAACAAGATGAATAATATAAGAGTAATTCTGTATATATATCCAGACGAGGGTAATTGTGTTCAATAAAAAGCTGTGGACCCGACTTCCGGTACCATATTCTGATATGGGAACTAGAAATTAGAAATACATGCACAGCCTATTATCAAGAAAATATGGCGTAACGTTAAAGTCCTCCTTCCCCGACACCGAAACCCTAAAGAAGTTGAACAAGAGAAGGAAAATCCTGAAGCCTTCATGGCTAGCAGAAAGGAAAACCCGGCTCGGTCTTACCTTAAGATAGGAGCCGAGGTCGAGGTCACCAGTGTGGACCACGCCCTACGAGGCACGCTATTCCCCGCGACGATAATCTCTGGACCATCCGAAAGCAACAAGTTCGTGGTTGAATACAATAATCTACAGGAAAACGATGAATCCTTGAGGGAAGAGATTGATATGGCGCTCTTAAGGCCCTTCCCTCCTCCAGAACACGATTACAGTTTCGATTTTGGGGACGAGGTCGACGCCTTTTTTAGTGGCGGATGGTGGGAAGGAGTTATCACTGAGGTCGGCGAGGGTCGGACGTATTGGGTTTACTTTAGGTTTGCGCAGCAGCAGTTTTCGTTTCAGCCCGAGGAGCTAAGGCATCATCGGGAGTGGGTCGAGGGATCTTGGCTTCCACCTAGGGTAAGATTCCTTAATCTTTTTATTTCTATGTTTTTTTTCAACCTAAGTTAGTTTCTTTTCCTCATCCAATGAAGGGATTTAATCTGTGAAGTATTAATAATCTGTTCATCAAAAGATTGATTGTTCTGAGACTGTTAGTGAGACTCATAGTCATAGACGTTGGGTTAGACTCGCACGAGATTTAGCCAATTATAGAACAATTGTCCTCTCACCGATAGATTGGGTTTCCATCCAAAAAATATTCATTGTCATTACCTTCTTCACTGAACTCTCGTTGTCTTCTTTATTGTTCTTGTTTCTCTCTTTTTCTCTAGTAGGCGCTGGCTTTCAAGTTTCAACATATGAGTTTCGTCGCTTTCCGGATAATTTGGACTCACTAATATTTAAGAATATATAACCTTCTCTCTCCGAATTTGACCATCTAATTCAGGTAATGAGCCGGAGAAATCATCTCAATCCGAAATTAAAACTGAAAAGTTGTAAGAACTTACTGATGGCTTTGTTCTTATTGACCATGCACAATCAAAGTGATAATGATCCTGCTTGTGTGTGTGAGAGCGTCTCTAATATCTATCTCTCTCCTGGCTAATCTTGTGACTGTTTAATGTCAATAAGCATGGAAGAACATATAATAATTTTGTGCGTAAGAAAATATTCTCACTTGTTTCAGATGTGGGACTTGTGTGCGTAAGAATGCCTTAATACAAGTACAAGAAACACTTCAAAAGGGGAACGAGAAAAACCTGTAAAAATCAATATTTTGAATGTGGAGCCTCTACAATCTTTCTGAACTAATTGTTCTGTAATTAATAGTCACGCCAAATTACCCTTTGTCATATTGCTTCTATTTTATCTTTGTGGGTTCCACTTTCTTGGTTCGATGTTCTCAAATCCTAGACTGCAGGAATGGTCGATCAAGAAAGACGCAAATTCAAGCAAGGCAAGGATGAAAGAGTATAAGGAAGGAACACCAGTGGAGGTAAGCAGTGACGAAGATGGATTTCAAGGTGCATGGTTTGCTGCAACAGTTCTCGATGCTGAAGGACAGGAAAAATATCTCATTGAGTACCGGAGCCTGACAACAGAAGATGACACAAACTTTTTGAGAGAAGTGGTTGATATAAAGAACATAAGACCGCCGCCTCCTGAAATTGTCATGGCTTGTGATTTCAGTTTGAATGAAGAAGTTGATGCTTTTTATAATGATGGTTGGTGGGAGGGTGTGATTTCCAGGGTTCTTAAGGGCTCAAGGTACAAAGTTTACTTCAAGGGCACGAAAGACGAAGAGGAGTTGCAGCACTCTGCCTTAAGACCCCGCCTAGAATGGATAGATGGAACTTGGGTCGGGGCTTCTCAGGTATGAGTTTCGTAGATTGAGTTTTGGTACTTTTTTTTTTAATTTATTTTTCCTAAGTGATAGAGTTTTGGTACTTATTGGAACATCACATATCTATTTTAAAAAAAAGTAAAGTATCAATATATATATATATATATTTTTTTTTTGTATAGATGACAAATGACAAAAGAACCAAAATGTCTTGTGACATTAAAAGATATAATTAGAGTTTTATTAGAATAATATGAAATTTCTCATTTTTAAATAATGTAAAATTTTATATATCACATACTTTTATTCTTATTATATACATAAAATATCACAATCTATTCTTTCAAATATCTAATGTTTTCGTCGAACTTATTTATTGTAAGTGATACAGTTTAAATCTCACATTTTTAATTATGAAAGATTTTGATATCATTCATAATGCCTCAATAAAAAATTCAAAATATATAAACTATATTCTCTTTTATAAATAATATAAAATCTTATATATTACTTATCCTTATTTTTATTATTATACTAAGCACCACAACATTGAATTATTCTTTTACTTTTTAAGCTACAATCTCTTACCATGACACTACCACAAATGACAGCTCTTGAATCCTTGATATATAATTCTCACCAAATATCCCTGTTGCTTAAAAGAAAAGAGACAAAGATCCTCTTGTGATTGACCCATTTTGGAGCAATCTTTTTAGGCTTTTAAGTACTGATTAATCAAAGCTGGCTTCTGACCATGTTAATAGGAACCTGATATCCTCCCTCAAGACCGTCGCTGATCATATTCCGTCAGAGGTGCTTCTGTGCCATATACTGAATTCAAAAGAAAGAAAAAAAGAAAAAAAAAAAAAAAAGCCCTGGCTGTTGGGTTATCAAGTGTACATGTGGTGGTTGCTTTACCCTGTTTCTAACTTGTCTTTAGAACTATAAATGAACAAAACTGCTCATGAATAATTTGAACTCAACTCGTATAAATTCGATTTATTTAATAAATGAATTTTTCGTGATCACTAATATTTGTTCGAATATTAAACGAGTTAAATTCGTATAATCTTAACTTGACTCGATTTAGGTTCGTAAATAAAATTCGTATAAACTTGATTCGGCTCGTTTTAGACTCGTAACAATACTCGTAATATTTCTATATACATATATATACTTTACATATATTCTTACATATATTTTTTTCTTGTATATATTTTGTATTATATATATTATTTTTAATATTCTGTATAAGTAATATATTTTGTTACTTTATGTAAAAGTAACATATTTTTTTTTTACAATAATAATGTATTGAGTTCACAAAAATATTATTGAGTCAAATATTTATGAAGAGTAAGAACTCGAGTAATTACTCGATTGAGTTTGGCTCGGTTCGCGCAGATCGTTAGAGGGTAAAAACAAAGATTGATAAATAATTCGATTCGACTCGAACTCGTTTTTTATCGGCTCGAATTCGGTTCGACTCGGCAAACTCTAAACTCGACTCGAACTCAAATTCGAGTTATTTAAATCCAGCTCGACTCACTTCAACTTAAACTCGTCTTTGATCAGATCGTTTGTAACCCTATTTGCCTCGTTATAAATATTTGTATTGAAATAATGAGTCTTTCTAATTTTTTATTATTTTTTATTAAATAGTTAAGAAAATAATTATTAATAAAGTTTTATTTTTTAAAATTTTTTAATGATTAGAGATGTAAAAAAATATTTAAAATAAAATTAAAAAAAATTAAATATACTAAAAATAGTAAAAGAGTGATAATAGAATAATAATAAACCTATTATCACCCTTTGTCTTCTCTTACAGGAACCTGGAACTGACCTAGTATATAATGACAATAACTAATTAAATAAAATTTATTGATCCTAGTCTTTTCTGAATATGAGAAGCTGCAGACATTAAGATCTCATTAATTAGCATATATGCAGCCTGTGACTCCAAAATAGTTTACTTGGCGTATTTGATTAATTTTGCTAGGCATATACACTTTTAAAATGTACAAGTTTGAACTGTAAACGCACTGGTAATTACCTCATTTAATATACAGGCCTACCGTCTATATATCAATGTTAATGTTATCGTCACTTTCACCCATCCCTGTGAATCTTTTGGCATCCAACAAGAGTCAAGAAGTGTCTGCACTCTGTCTAACCCTTTCTCTTTTTTTTTTTGATAACGCACACTGTCTATCCCTTAGAAAAGGTAATAACGCAAAGTGTTGCGGCCGGTAGGAATGCGCGGGTTAAGAATAGCAGACCGTTGAATATATGAACCGTAATATCATGCATCCTGTATCTCACTCTTATTTTATTATTATCTAAGATATAATATATTTATTATCATTTTTTTCAATCATTTAATAAAAATTATCTAATAATAATATGAGAAAATATATGGGTCCCGGCGTTGGGGTTCCTTTGCGTCCCCGTAGTATAAAATTTTTTCACACTTTTTTGTATTTAATTGTTTTTATACAAAAACAATAAAAAAAATGTATAGAGATAAAATATATGTAATTTTTTTAACTTTTTTTCTTTTTAAAAACTCTCATGAGAGCGCAAAAGAGCCCCAACCCCAAGACCCCGTAGAATTGTCCTAATAATAAATATATCATATCTTATATAATCAAATGAAAATATGACTTTTCTTTTCGTTTTCAGAGCATCCTCGATGGAAAGTTAAATGACACTTTTGATAAATATAAAGATAAATTTGATTTTTGACTTTATTTCATTCACATAAATCATTCTATTGGAATAGTTATTTTTCATTATATAGCCATAAAATAATATAAGATGAATTTAATTTTAATTATTCACATTAAATTCTCACATTAAATTATTTATTTATTTATTATATAATAATTAATAATTAATAATTAAAAAATATTTAATTTTTTAATTATAAATTTATTTAATTTTATTTAATTTTACCTAATTGATGTGAAGTAAAAGAAAGAAATAATTGATAAAATATACGTTTGAGGTATCTACATTAACTAACAAGTTTAGAAATGATTTAGACATTCACTGTAGCTAAAATCTAAATATTATTTTAACTGTTATAAAACTAAAAAGAAAACTACTATTATTGCAAGAGAAATATAAAAGAAACTTTTAAAAAACTCTCTGAAATTTTTTTCTTTTTATATATTTTCTTATGAATTTCATAACAACTAAAACTAGGGGTGACAATATATGATACGACCCGTTAATCCGAAACGAACACGACACGATAAAAACGGGTTAGGGTTGAGGCTTAACGGGTTTCGGGTCAAAACGGGTCAACCCGTTAAGACACCAATTCTTAACGGGTCAACCCGTTATGACCCTTTAAAAAAAATAAAATTACCATTTTACTCTTCCAACACAAAAAACTCTAAATAGCTAAGTTAGGTCTTACAGCCGCCGCCCCCTTTGAAAATTACCTTGGCAGTTGGCACATTTTTCCTTTCGGTCTCACTCTCACTCTCACATTCTCCGTTCTCGCTCAGAGGCAGGGCCTCTCAACACTCTCAATCGCTCGTCTCCCTCCCGTGACCCCGTCTCACCCATCTTCAACCTTCAACCTTCGGCATCGGCTTTCCTCTTTCACCTTCCCTCGAGATCGCCCTCCCATCTCCCTCCCGTCTCCATCCCGTCTCACTCACCTTCAACCTTCGGCATCACGGCTTTCCTCCTTCACGGCATCGCGGCGCAGCTGGAGCTCATCTTCACGGCATCGCCCAGTGACCAGTCCCAGTTCTCACGCCGCCCCATCTTCAAGGTAGCTTCTGTTATGACTGATTCCAAAACACACAAATATTGATCCGAAAATAGACTCTGTTAGAAACTTGGAGTTTGTTTTAGGAGCAAATTTTACTCTTCAATATTTTTTCATGGAAGATATCTTGAGGGAATGGAAGATATCTTGAGCGAATGAAGACTATATATCAATCGGATCTAAGGCTAAGCTTTGTCAGTTACCATATTTTTTTTAATTTTTGGCATTCTCCGAGAGCTAGCTTCTTTGTTCTGGGGTGAATTTATGCATTTCTGCACTCATTTTTGTTGAAATTGAGATGTATGGGTGATATTTTATAAACATTGAGTTGTTATTCAGTTGAATTGAAATTTATTTAACAATACAAAACTAGATGGTTCTTTCCTTTTAACAGCCCCTTTTAACAGTAGAATTGAAATTTATTCAGTTGTTATTCAGCCCCTTTTAACAGTTCCATAGGAAGATTTGATGGTTCTTATTTCAAATCTTCGAAAGCTGTATTCTAAGAGTTATTTCAGATTACATGCATTAAGAATGGTTTTGTGAGGGATTACTATCAACTTTCGTAGGAGAGGCCAATGATTGGGAACTGGATCTTTTCTTATTGCTTTTTGAATGGTTGTATGTAAAGATTGTTTCCCCTTGAAGCTTATTTGGAGGAATAAGGCTCTCCCTTTGATGAACTTTATTTTTTGGGCAGTGGCATTTAGAGGGTTCTTACACTTGATAATGTGAAGAAGTGGGATATTGTAGTAATTAATAGGTGTTGCTAGTGCTTTATGGAACATGTGTAAAAATCAAACGTATAAGCAGACAAAACTAAAAGTAAAATGAGAGAACATATTAGTATTACTCATATACTATCGGGTCTTCCTTTGCTCAGGAGAATAATAATAATAATAATAATAATAATAATAATGTTGACCCAACCACATAACCACATAGTAGTAATTGGTTATTTGTGTTTGTCATTCAATGTTGCAATAATTGACTTGGATATCTTTATATTATACATATAAATTAAAATGGAGAAGATCTTATACTCATTTGTGGAAATACTTTACTATTTAATGGGTAGAAAGTAATTTCAACTGGTTTTTCATCTTCCAAATAGGTTGGCAATTGGCATATCTTGTTTAGCCAAAAATTTTGAAATAGTACCCTTATTTTAATGCATTCTTATCACTTACTGTGACCGTTGATAGAACAAAAAAGAATGGTCCAAAACCATGCTAGTGTGTAACATGAGAAGCATTCAAATAGGATTTAAATTATGTTTTTTTTTATCCTTTTTCCATGTATTGCATTATGTTCCCGTTTTATATTGCAAATAATATATTTTTGCACACACTAAATGTCTGATATTATAAAGCGGCGGCTGTTCGCTATCAAAATGGGTCAGGTTATGAAAATGGCAATCCTAGAGGGCGGGGTAGTACTACTCGTAATGTAATATTCAGCAAGACAAAAGTACTATTTTTCTTTGTCCTCTTTTAACATGGTGAAAATATGTTGAAAATATTTGTTGACAGAACAAGAAGTGGGATATACGTTTGATTCTTACACATGAAACCTTTGTTCTTATTTGTTGTCAGATGACTGAGGCAGAAGGTGAAAATAATGAGTTTATTGATTTGGACTAGTTTGAAAATGAAGAAGAAAGTTTTCAAACTGAAGAGGCTAAATCAAAACGAAGGAAGCGGTCATATGTGTGGAATGTTTTTGAAATTGTTCCTGATTCTGAGAAACAATGTGATAAGAAGCCACGAGCCAGGTGCAAGCTGTGTGGAGTTACTTACCTTGCATCAAGCAAAAATGGAACTGGAAATTTGAGGCGTCACATTGAGGTGTGCCCTAGGAGAAGTTCACGAGATATTGGTCAGTTGATTTTGGGACAAAATAGTGGATCTATTTCGGTAAGCAACTCTAAATTTAACCCTGAAGAATATAGACAAATATTGGTAGCTGCTATTGTTAAGCATGACCTGCCTTTTTGGTTTGTTGAATATTCGGGGGTGGGATCTTTATTACAATATTTGCGTCTAGACATTCCAATTATTTCTAGGAATACTGCTAAGGCAGATTTGGTTAAGATGCATCAGAGGGAAAAAAAAAGGATTAAATGCATGTTAAATGAAATTCTTGGTAGAATTAGTTTGACATCTGACTTGTGGACTTCTATAACCACTGATGGTTATATGTGTATTACAACACATTTTTTGGATAAGAGATGGACTTTACAGAAAATGGTTCTGAACTTTTTTTATATGCCACCACCACATAACGGCATATCTTTGTCTGAAAAAATTTATAATTTGTTATGTGAGTGGGGAATTGAACACAAGATTTTCTCATTGACTTTAGACAATGCTTCCTCTAATGATGTTTTGGTTGAGTTGTTAAAAACTCAATTGAACATTAAGAAAGCTCTTGTTTGTGATGGTGAGTTCTTTCATTTTCGTTGTTGTGCTCACATTCTGAATTTAGTAGTACAAGATGGGTTAAAAGAGATTGAGGATGCTATCTATAAAGTTCATGAAAGTGTCAAGTATGTTAAAGGATCACAATCAAGAAAACTAAAATTTTTAGATTCATCAAATCAAATGTCTTTGGATAGTAAGAAAGGGTTGAGACAAAATGTCCCCACTAGATGGAATTCTACTTATCTTATGTTGGATAGTGCTATTTTCTATCGTCGTGCCTTTGGACATTTGGCATTGACTGATTCCAATTTTAAGCATTGTCTATCTGAGTCTGAGTGGGAAGAAGTGGTGAAGATTAAAAGTTTATTGAGTGTTTTTTATGTAGCCACTTGTGACTTTTCTGGGACCAAATACCCTACAGTCAATCTCTACTTTCCGGCAGTGTTTTGATTTATTTTAAATTAAAGCAGCATTCTATGGGTGATGACGACTACACGAAGAAAATGTCTAAGAAAATGCTTACTAAGTTTGAGAAATATTGGTCTGAGTTCAACGTATTGTTGGCTATAACAGTTATATTGGATCCCCGATACAAGTTGGTTTTTGTTAATTTCTCTTATAAGAAGCTTTACGGGGATTGTTCCTTAGAGTATATGAATGTTCAGACCAAATTGGCATCTCTTTTCATGGAATATCGTTCTTCTAATGCTCACATTTTTTCTACCATGAGTTCTGATAACACTGTTAGTGGAGCAACAAGTGAGTTAACCGAAAATAAAGAAGTATTTCAGGTAATATCAAATAATATTTTTATTTGATAATTTAAATTATATTGTTATTTCATATCGCATATCATTAAGAAATAGTTTTGTTTTTTTATTTTTTTTAGGAATTTGATACATTTGAACATGATGATCGTAGTCTCCATTTGCAAAAAAGTCAATTGGATCTTTACTTGGATGAACCTAAGGCAGATAGAAATGCAAAGATCGACATTCTTTTCTTTTGGAAAGGAAATGAATTTCGTTATCCCGATCTTGCCAAAATGGCTCGTGATATTTTGAGTGTACCAATCTCTACTGTCGCATCTGAATCTACTTTTAGTGTTGGTGGGTGTATCATTGATCAGTTTAGGAGTGCACTAAAACCAGATGTTGTTGAAGCATTGGTCTGTACAAGAGATTGGTTATATGGTGACGAGGAAGGTAAAATTTTGAAATTATATAGTTATTGGTTTTTTTTTGTATATAGTTGTTTTTATTGACTGTCTACTAAATATTGATTTTTTTTTAATAGAAATAAAAGAAGATCTTGACTTCGAAGAGTTAACGGAAGATGTGATTGAGATGAGCATCAATAAAGGCAATGACGACGCTATACCTATTTCTGCAAGTTCTAAATTTGTTTAAATATGTGATTTTATTATTGTAACATTAACATGTTTACAGTGTATTGTTTATTATATTTGAGGTGTAATTTTAATACTTTATAATGCAGTCATGAGTTTGCATTATGGTGGTATTATGGTGTATTATCATAAATTGTACTATATTACTTGTTAGATTGTGAAGTTGTGATTTTAAGATTGTAATTTGTAAATAGTTATTTATATTTTTCAGTTAGAAATATAATTTGTAATAGAAACTTATGTAAAAGCAGGGAAGCGGACTATTTGATTTCAAGCGAAGAGAAGTTTCTGTATTGTATTTGCTGGTAGTTAATAGGGTGAAACGTGTCGAGTCGTGTCGGGTGACTAATGGCTTAACGGGTCTTAACGTGTCGTGTCGGGTTTGCGGGTTGAAACGTGTCGTGTTGGGTCGTGTCATTTTCGTGTATATGCTTAATGGGTCTTAACGGGTCGTGTCGTGTTGACACAATATTTTATAGGGTCGTGTTAGGGTTGAGATTTTTGACATGAAATTCTTAATGGGTCGTGTTCGTGTTGACCCTTTAGACATAATGTATATGCTTTGACACGACACGAACATGACCCGTTGACACGTTTTGACACCCCTAACTGAAACCCATATTTATAGGCGTTGAAATTACTATGCAAGTTACTGTGCAAGACTTAAAATAATGGTGGTGGGATCATTCACAAAATAATTAAGGGGGCGGGGACCGCCCCTAATAATTCATAACACTCCCCCTTGAATGACCACCCATAAAGAATCTGCCTCGTTAAAACCTTGCTAAGGAAAAACCCAGTGGGAAAAAAACCAATGGCGAAAGAAAAAGAGTACAGTCTTCTTATATATCCACAAGTGCTTTAAGATTACCTCATTAAAACCTTACAAAGAAAAACCCAGTGGGACAAAACCTTAGCGAAAGAAAAAGAGTACAATCAGTACAAGTCTTCAGAACTTTTACTCCCCCTGGAAAGTGCATGATGATAGATTTTTGAGTCTTCACATTTTAATATTTTGCACAATTTTCTTGAATGTTGCAGTTAGTGGTGCCTTCGTAAATAAATCTGTCAGATTATCACTTGATCGTATCTTTGATATATCCTCCTTTGATTTGAATGATACAAGCAGCATTATTTTCGTATAAAATTGTTGAG
Source organism: Platycarya strobilacea (assembly GCA_036898215.1). NCBI lineage: Eukaryota > Viridiplantae > Streptophyta > Magnoliopsida > Fagales > Juglandaceae > Platycarya > Platycarya strobilacea. The sequence continues at coordinate 7,282,116 of CM072555.1, forward strand.
CTATCATTGATTATGAAATACCACATTTTTTTTAGATATGTTGAGTCATTGATCTCAGCCAAATATACTTTCGACTTGTTTCATGAATTGCAATATCTTTGAGTGATTTGAACATGAAAAATAATATCTGGTTGACAGACTTAATAGAAATCTGATACCTGCAGTAATACTTAAACTCCTCCTGATAATATGCATTAGTATTTCAAGTAATAAGCAAATATTATTTCAGCATATATAACAGATTACGAATTCAAACATGATTTCCATCTAAATAATGCATTAGAGAGAACATGATAATATTTTCATCTAAAATTTTCTCCCCCCTCATTCGGCGTTATTAGGGAGAACTTATTTATATACGGCGAAAATAATATTGGAAACCATTCATGTATGATAAAAGCTGTAAAAGTTTTGAGGTCTTATTATTGGTTCGGCAGAAAATCAAATCCGCTTGACATTGTGGACAAACGAGATCTTGAAGAGATTTGAAGGTTTCGGGTTGTTGTTTAAATATAACCAATTTTACCATTGGTTTACTCCAACAAAAAGATCTCGCATTTCTCATAGATTCAGTTATTGTTCATCCAGAATGATATTATGTCTGATAGAAATTCTAATGTTCCAAATTTAAACTATGAACTTTTTATACTACAACCATTTATATTTTCTCTTGAGGCTGTAAACACCATGATAGGAGCAGAGATATATCTTTCTAGTAAATCTGATTTTGAAATTGTTGCAGCATCAAGAACCCTCAGTGCTCAATATGCTGCCTCTCTTACAACCATATCTCAGAGGCTATTGGCGAAAACGAGTGAGGTTGATTATCTTAAAACTCAAATATCTGAGTTGCATCAAACGCTTGCAACTAAAAAGAGAAAAAATAAAGATTTAAGACAAGAAAACAATGAGCTGAAAAAACTTGTAGACTGGTATTCTCGTGAGCTGAAAACACGAATAGAAGAGCTAGAACGAGAGAGAGTTCAGATACAAAGTCAACAACAGCAGCTAATGGCAGAGGTTTAGCGTTTACAAGAAAATAGGGATAGCTGTAATTAATCTCACTGGCTTTTGAGATTATGCATCCAGCATATCTTGTAAAGTGAGATTTGAAGAGATAATGGTTTGTCTTGTTCTTATTTCCATTTCTATAAGAACCATCTTTAGTTTCATTTAGTACGCATCAAATCTTCTTCTCATATATATAATTCATCTATATTTGTATTCTTATTCTACAAATTTCTAATAGCTCATCAATTTCCTTTTACTATTTCTCACGATCAACATATGAGGTGTCCTTCATCTCAATTACAAATTATTCTTGCATCTTTCGCAGGTTTCATGTTGCAACAAGCAAATGATCTGGCTAATAAGTCAGATCGTGAAGCCGTTTATGAGCTGGTGACTCTCGGCACCCGATACTCCTCCTCTATTGTTGGATTTTCCAACTGATTACAATCCAAAAATCGTGAGATTGAGGAGCTTAACGAGAAGATTTCCGTACTTCAACGACTCATTCAAGAGTTTGACAGAAAAATTGTAGACTTAAAGCAAGAGAATAAGGATTTAAAATCCTTACTTGCCTCTTTATTTCGACTGCCTAATCCTTTAGATAAGGATGATATATTGCTTTATGAAGAGCAAATGCATTTGAGAGATGAGGCTAGAGCTAGAAGTCTCAAATTCTTATAACTCATCTATCAATTGAATAATAAGATCTTTTCTTTTCAAATGCATTACTTGAATTTATAACAGCACTTGTGATCTCTTCAGAAAATCTAATAAGGTAAATCATCAACGTAAACTGCAATAATGACAAATCCGGATTCTGATAAAACACATGGGCATATAGGATTATTCTTAAATCATTCTTTCAATAAATACTCGTTGATTCAATTATACTACATGCGTCCGGATTGCTTTAACCCATATAAAGATTTTTGAAATTTTATAAAGTACATACTCCTAAATGTACTTGGATTAGATGCTTCAAGTATCGTATATTTTTGTATATGTAATGATCTAATGATCCTTATAAATATGCAGTGACTACATTCATTAACTGCATATCTAATCCTTTTGTAATAACCAAATCGATTAAAAATATGAAAGTGATTACATTCATAACAAGGAAATATGTTTCCTCATAACTGCTCTCTGGTTTCTACAGGAAACCTTGTGCGACAAATTATACCGCACAATTTCATTTTGCATTACGCTTTCGTATAAATCCTCACTTATATTTTATAGGCATTACACCTTTTATTGTTTGGACAACAGGTCTAAATACCTCTCGATTTGTTAGCGATTTTAATTCAGTTTCAATAACTGTTTTCCATTTTGGCCAATCATTTCTACGTCGATAATTTTCGACGATTTTTGGCTCACTTTCTTTATTACTTCTGGTAATGTCAAGTGTTATCATATATGTTGTCGACAACAGTTTTATTTCTATCCATAAATTTTTCAGTACTCATGAAATGTATTGAGATCTCATTGTTCCTCTTCAGGGGAAAACGTTTCATGAAACACCTGTACAAGAGGTTCCTCTTCAGGAGGTTTGTACTCTTCAGGAGTTTTCTCTTCAGGAGTTATACTCTTCAGGAGTTACCTCTTCAGGAGTTACACTTTTCAGGAGTTATACTTTTCAAGAGTTACCTTTTCAGGAAGATTATATTTTATACAGAAAATACGGTCTCTTCATTAGCACCGATTTTTTTTTTGTGCACCAATAGGTCTTAAACGCTTTAGGCGTATCTTAGACTCATTTATTGCTATTTTAACAACTCGTCTTTCGGGAATTTCAATTATTGCTTAAGTATTAACAGCAGTAATATATGATTTTACAACTCTTTTAGTGTCAGTAAATACATAATGTAATTGATTTGCAACACTTTGCAGATAGATAATCTTCTGAACTTCTGGTTCACATTTATTTGTAAGATGATCAAATTTAGACAGGGTTTTATTATCCCAAATAGTTTCTATCGTGCTTCAGGTACCGATATTTCATTATTTTAAAACATGATGTAATATTAATAAGCTTATATATAAAAGCTTATCAAGTGCTTGGCCGTACAACAGGTACGTGACCACTATTCAGTCATACCACATTTATGACAAACATTTTCATCTTTTTATGAAAAATTATTCTGAAAGTTTTTACCCTTCTCTCAGTTAGATCACTTCTGGTAATACGATATATTTTTATCATCTTTAGTGTTGTCGCTTTTAGGACCAACACTTCTATAATTTTTCTACCACGTCTACGCTCTTACTTCCTTTGAAAGGATGCACCGTTCACCTCTGGGAATGGTGTAAATTCAATATCATTAACATGACGTAACTGATGATTTATTAACAAAAACTCATTATTTAACTCAATCACTGGAAGACAAAATAAAAGTTCAGAATATTTGTTGAACTTTTACTCTCGATATTGCTACTGCAGGAGCACATTTGAGATATAAAAAATAATATGTCTTCTTTTATATATCATCATCAGTGACCTTTTCACTGCATAATTTTAATATTGAGCTGATTTTAAAGAGTGCAGAATATTCAATACCACTCTTAAAATCTTGCAACTTTAGGTGCAATAAATCATAATGATCTTTTGAGAGGATTATATCTTCTGGTGTTCATATCTCTCTCTTAATTCATTTCACATAGTAAGATGATTTTTCATCATGAGATATGCAGTACTGGCCTTCAGGGTCACATGATTTTCTTATATGATTGTATTTTTCAAATTCATCATCATATCCAAATGAATCTCATCAAGGATCCTGGATATATAACTTTTTTTCCAGAAATGTCAATAATAATAAATTTCAATATTTGACATTATATCACAAAAATAAATCTGTGAATTTTAAGAAATATATTCACATTATCATAAGAATAAAAGTAGAATTTTATCAAGTAATATTCAGCAATATTACCTTTAATATATATCTCAAGGACTGTAAATAATATATTGAAAAACTTACTTGAAGTAGGAGATTACTAACTTCAGTATCGGTAGAGTCTTGTACTGATAATGTGTTATAAAACTAAAAAGAAAAATACTACTATTACAAGAGAAATATAAAAGAAATTTTTAAGAAATTCTCTGAAACTTTCTTAGTTCTATATATTTTCTTATAAATTTCATAACAACTAAAACTCATATTTATAGACGTTGAAATTACTATGCAACTTACTGTACAAGACTTAAAATATGATGGTTGGATCATTTACAAAATAATTAAGGGGACGGAGACCGCCCCTAATAATTCATAACATTAACTACTTTATTGTGATAATATTTAGGGTCTAATAGCATAGATTTAACCTTTGGGTATCCATTAAAGATAATCTAATAAAACAAAAAACTGAACATGTGAAAGGGAAGAAGAAGAAGAAGAAAAACAATTTAGGATGCTGTGAATGCATATATACGATTAATATGTTTTCACGCTCACAGCGATTCATAAACCAAAAAAAAAAAAAAAACCTTCCCCGAACTCCCATTCATAGAACTCACAAATTCCACCGTTGAAGCGGTGCCCAGGGAGCTAATGACTTAAACTCAATTTCCAACTTATCAATCTTGGTTTGATTGTTTGTTTGTTTTTTTTTTTTTTTTAACTTATCTTAAGTAACTCATCTCATCTAATCATTATAATTTTTTAAATTTCTCACAAAATAATATAAATAATTCAATTTTTTTAAATTACAAAACAAAAATACTATTAAAAACATATTCTAACAATATTTTATTTGACTTTCAACTTTTATTTTAATTCAACTCAAACTTAACTAGAAAAAGAAACCTAGGAACACTTCTGATCGGAGTGAGATGTGCCCTAAACGAAGACCGTAGGTTGGTAAAATTCCCAACTAAAGTGCATCTTCAAGGCATAGCTTAGTTATTTCAACTCCAAAATCTCATCCAACACTAGAAACGACGGTACTAAAGTGTAATCATTCCAAAAAAGGAGGTAGAAGCATTACCAAATAGAGGTCAACATAACCAAGCACTGAAAATTCATGAATTCAACGGACCATAAACAACCTAAAATAAAAAGTAACAAGAGTCCAGATAAATGTGTAAAACCAAAAATGCAAAAAACCTTTCAACATTAAAAGTTCCAAAGGCTGCTTCTTGATGGCATTAAACCAAAACTATTTCTTCTCTTCCTTTTCAGCCTCTGCAGCTCTCTTCATCCTAGCACCAACATGACGCGTATTGGTCCGTTCAATGCGAAGTTTGTCATATGCCTTAAATGATTTCATCTCTTCAGTAATCTTCACCAGCTCAACAGATGGCCTCTCACGTACTATGGGCAAGTATGGGCCTTGGACCTGGGTTGCGGTTGCAAGCTCCTCAGGTGCAGAATCACCAGCCTGCGGTAAAGGTACGGAAGTTAGATGTAATGCAACTCAAGCAAATAACTATTGTCCAATCGTTGGAGTTCAGCCATAAGCCAACCTTAGATTTGCTGCGAGCACGCCTTGGGAAGACAACCAACTTTGCCTTGTATGTCTTCAGCCTCTGCACATTGGCCTGAAGACTCTCCAGGGAACGATTCCTCCTGCGATGATCAATTGCTATCCCAATAGTTGGGGCAAGTTTCTTGGGGATGTTAGCAGCCTGTTTATATGAAAAAAAAAAGTTTTCTGGATTACAAAAAGCTCTCAAAATATAAACAATATAAAGAACAAATAGAAAGCTGACATATACTAAGCATGACTGCGAGAGGAAAGCGGAAAGTAGGATTCAACCCTCTGTTTGGTTGCAAGAGACCAACCATTATCTTTTAAAGACTATCTTCAAAAAAATATTCGCTACAAACATCTATGGAAATTTATAAGCAGAATACATCCTACTGACTACAATTTGATTTTCAAGGATTGTGAATATTCCAAATAAACTGACCAGTGTACAAGTCAGTATAGGGTAAACCAAACTTTAATAGACAGTAAAGTTGACATTCAAGACAACCCCCACCTTCAGTTCTTCAAGAGAAAAGCCCCTCCCAGCCCTTACTTTCATGTTATACTTCAATGTCTGCCCATGCACAATCGGACGAAGAGGTCCAGAAGTTGGACGAGGGAAAATTTTGACAGCCTTCTTCTGGCGAGCTGATAATTATTGAACAAAACAGATCGAATGTCAGTCAAAATTGTCACCTCCAAACAAAAACATTTGCCTTGAAGGATACATGCATGGTGTTTTTATGAGTGAACAATCAAAATGTAGCACTTCAGTACCAGATGTGGGGAACAACATCCCTAAAAGGGGAAAAATACTCACCAATTCTTCTTCTGTGTTTCCGAGCTGGTTGATTAAACCAGGTCTTTACAGAATGCTGCCATTGTTTCTTGAAGTGCCCATTAGGGATAACATTGTTGTGCTTCATTTCTTACCTGTAAAGCCATGGAATGACTGAGATATATATTCCAATAATAAACATACGGTAAAAACCATGAGCATATGGTACATGGAGCAAAGAAAAGCTCTGAACTAAGTGCAATACAAACAATGAAAGATTAAAAAATAATCTTCATCTTGTGCTTGGACATTAATGCATATTACAGGGGTCCAAGTGACGCCTTCTAAACTAAAATTGAGAGATGCTGTTAGATGCAAACAGAATTTTTTTCATATGTATGTGTTAAGATGCACCCTCAAATGGAAGTCCAAACATCCATTTTGCAGTCGGTGCAATAAACTATGTTCTTCTAACCACGTTCTTTTTACACATCAGTGTTTCAAATAACAAACAATATGCATCAGTAAAACAGGGCTATTACAAAAAATGGACGTGCTAACCACGTTCTTTTTACACATCAATGTTTCAAAGAACAAACAATATGCATCGGTAAAAACAGGGATACTACAAAAAATGGACGTGATACAGCTTATAAAGCATCCAATGTTTAATCTTCTTCAGGCGCTGTTTTAACCCATAGAATGCTCTAAATAGTGCCAAGAATAATGCTACCATCATTTCGAAATACATAGTATATCATCATTTCATACACTTCTCACGTGATGTTCGACCCAGAAAAACCATTTTTCTCTACTCTTATGGCCATAAAGGAAGCACCTTAATAGCCAGGTTATTCGAATATTTGGGCAAATGAAACTATACTGGACTAAAAAATAAAATTCCATTTTCTTCTATTCCCCCGTTTTTTTCTCATAAACCAAACAAAAGCTACTCGAGACATACAATCAAAAGCTTCATCCCCGAAAAAATCAAAAGAAACATCAACCAATTCATAAAGCGGACTATGATAACTCTGGATAGCAGTAAACGCATAGATCTGGAAATGGGGCAGAACAAAAGGTTCAAAAGGCAAAACATATGCGTTTATACCTTGGAATTTGCAGAAAACCAGTTGAGATTTTCTTAACCAAAAGTCAGTATTCTCAGCAACCAAATAGAGAGTTGGAGAAAGATGGAGACTCAATAGAAACGATATGATGTGACAGAAAGTGAAATATAAAGCGGGGGGAACTTACAGCGTCGCCGACGAAATGAAGCTAAGCCTATCTCTCTGTCTTATCGCTCGCTAGGCCGCCCGAAGCTTTGTTAGGGTGTCCCGGCTATATATCTTAATGCAGGGAGGCGAGCTTACGAAAACCCTAGCGCCGTTTCTCTTCGGTCAATTTATTATCTGTTGGCCCAACTGTATCGGGCAAGTTGGGCCGTATCTTGGGCTCTGTTTATTTTTGTTTTTATTTTTTTGCCCTTTTTGCAACTTCGGTCGGCCGCATCGTATGAAAAATATTATACTATATACAGTTATAGAGTATAAATATTATATAATTATTATTTTTTTTTAAAAGTAAGATTTATTATTAAAAAATTAATTTTTTTTTATGTAGATTCTGTATTTACTCATATTTTTCAAAATAAATGTACGACATTTACGCATTCCACAATTGTAAATATCTTTTCTCAAAAAAAAAAAAAAATTGCACGCACTAAGAAAGATATATATATATTGTTCTCTTGAAATAAAGGAAGAGATATTTAATTGTTGGGTATTTTTTAACATATGTGGCATATATTTAATTAATAAGAATTTGATTGAGATGAAATTCAATATTTAGTTTGATCAATAGTAGTATAAATACAAGTTTTTAATACCTTAGAGTACATCGGGAGTATAAAAATTTCCTTAAAAATAAAAACCAAAAAAGAGTATAAATTTTTTTGACCCATGATACTTGATTTCGAGTGTGGCTTTATTTAATGCTTTAAATGCATTTCTGCGTCTTATTAACCATCAATTAAGCAGCAACTCTGAATGGTCGAAAATCCGAAAAATGCAACCGGATTATAGATTATGGGAAATAATTATTGCAACCTATTTAACCTTAAGGTCCACAAATCCCCTTCTCCCTAAAATAAAAAAGTAACACGAAACTAAACCATCTTTCGAATTGGGAGTATAATTGAACCAAACTCTTTTAGATTAGTAGCAATGCCCATGAATAACGCAAAAAGTCAACAACGCAAAAAGGACTATCACATTCTTCCCCATTCAGCAAGGACAAAACATGTAATATAAATATAATTCACAATTATCTTTCAAAAAAAGCCTGATTTATCCTCGACATGTCTCACTAGGAAACCTCCCCCAATAAGTCATATTAACAGTGCAGTTACAAACTGGTAAGAATGGGCAGAAAGGAGCTGTCAATTGGAAATTCAATCTTCCGTGACCAAACAGATATAATGAGATTACTTTCAGCTGTAAATTGGTGATCATAAGCGGCCCAGCCAAAATTACGGAGTGTCGATTGGATAGTTCCTCCTCTTAAATTAGAACTCTCTCTCTCTCTCTTTCCATAAAGCCATCTACTGACCAAATATCCAAAAACAGCAGCGCCAATTGCCAACCAGATCAATAATCAACTATATTTACCGATTTCCATCTTCTTCTTAATCGCCCTTTGACCATGATATATAAATGAATCCAATATTCCTGAGACGGTGAAGACTCCTGAACACAACAGGCAAACATCATCGTTATGCATCAAATCAAACATAAAAAAAAAAAACGTTCTTTCTCAACAAATTTGAGATTGAGAAATGAAAGGGGAATGTTTTGGAATTACCTCCAACAATAGCGCACACATTTGTTAGGAAGTGTAAAAATGAGATATGCCCCTCCGTGAAAGTTACCTGCGGAATGCAAGCCCCAGATACAATAAAAATGTGCCCAAAAGTAAAAAGTCCAGGCACCAGAATCACATGGGAAAAGTTTCCTCAATAGTGTTCCAGCATCACCAAGTATACTTTTAAAATTGAAAGATCTTTCTTGTGAATTGCCATAAGTGAAAACCCACCTTAATTGGAGAAAGATCATAAAAGAAAAATACTCCTGGAAGGGACTGAAAGGGACCTATTTCTGAACTCCTAAAATGTTCAGTCACCGAGAACTGCCAAAATAAAATTCAAGATTGAATTATGTCATGATCTGTGTACAAGAGAAACATAATAAATTAATGGCTTCTGTGAGTTTAACCGCACCTGATTTGACTGGATGGTGTGCCCACTCACATCTGAGTATACTGTAGGTACAACCTAGAAAATAAAGCAACTCTGTAAAATTCCTTAAAACCAGATAAGAGTTTCTCAATGATTTCATCAAAGAAGAACTGTTTTAGCAATATCTTTTATCCAAATACTTTCGGCCCTGAGTTTGGTGCAAATGCTCCAAGAGAATCAAGTGACTTATAAAGAGGTTATAGAAGGCAAATGACCTAGAGAGTATAATAATCAAAATAAAATCAGGGCAACATAAAGCTTGGCCTCCATTATATGAGAAGACGAGGCAATCATCCAGGACACTAACCTTGATGAAATACTGATACATCCCAATTGGTGTTTCGTGTGTCCATTGCACCCTGAAAGTTGTATAGAACAGAATTTTTTATTTCAATATACACAATGTGACAAATATACAAAAATTGGATTAAGTTTTTTCTACAAGGGATGGCTCACTGGACTAGGGTAGGGGTGTTCATCCGGGCCGGGTTGTACCCGGCCCGGTTTAAAATTTTATTAATTTCTTAATATTTTAGAATTTTTTTAAAAAAAATATTTAAGGAAATTTTAAATCCGGGTTCCGGATTTAGGAATCCGAAACCCGGATGAACACCCCTAGACTAGGGAGAATGGAAAAAAAATGCCTACCCGTCCAGAGGATTCACAACGCCAGGGAAATAGTCTCCAAAAGTTAACCTATTGATCTTGTGACTTATCTGTATCACATATAGCACATTTATCAGATGCCTTATCAGAAAGTATAACAAAGGTCAAATAAAAGGAAATACAATAGCATGACATTTGAAGACTTCTAAAAATAATATCAATAGCATATCAATGAAAAGATCAGGCCCATAACTTACATTAAAACTATCCTTTTGAAATGCTAGCAGATCATGTACATGAACACCCGACTGATGGAAGCTTTTTCCAGGTGCAAAATGAAAATTTCCTGCCACCTTATTGACTTCCAAGAATCCATATATATTGCATCCTTCACCTTCTTCGTCTTTAATCCTTTGTAGAAAGCCTTCTCTTTTGCACTGATTGTCACATGATATCGGAATTATATATATTACATCTTGCACTATCACCACTAAAGTATTTGTTATCTTTTTTATGGATACATATTCATTATCTAATGCAAATATTGCATTGATCAAATTATAATGTCAATTAGATAGTTGGACAGGTAATAGTTGCAGAAAACTGCTACACCATGTACTTCTGGTCTCATGTGATCCAGATTAATCCTATACCCTGATGCGTGTCCCCCCAACCCAAAAATAATATTTAAGTACATTCTCATAAAAGAAGTGGTAATTAAACTGGAATGGAGGGACAATTGTCACACCTGTTATTAATTGAAGGGTTACTGGCCCACATCTATAGTAATCAATTTTAATTTAGCAAGATATACAGAACTGTTTCAATAGAAAAATTTGATGTTTAAAAACATGATTTCAAATCTAGTTTGATCTAATCAGTTGCTTGTTCTAACCTAATCAACACTGGTAAAAGCTTGAAAGTATATGGAAAGTTTTTTTGGTAAGTCTTGAAAGTATATGGAAAGTTTCGAATAAGTTAGGACCTGAACATGGTAAAATATGGCATTAAGCTTTATCATTCAGAGTAATCATGTGAACAATTAAACTTGCAACAGAATAATTGTCTATAAATTAATTGAGGCATTTTCCTCCATCATAATCTACTGGACATAACTGCACAAAGATCCATATGAGTACAAGTGTTCTGGAGATGCAATAGCTGCTTTTTTCTGGTCAAACGTACGACAGTACTGAGCACATCAAATTGGGCAAGGTATAACTAGTAGCACTTTATACTTTCAAGGCCATATTTATGAGGGGTACATAATGCAGGCATGAGGGAATTTAGACACCAAATACGACTTTTTATTCCTTCCATGTTGAAAAAAATAAACCATCCAGTATTTGGAGAAAATTGTTTAATTAAACCTCGGTCATTTTTAGCCAGTTGATATCCCTCCAGCTTCCAGTACCAAACTAATGGGAAAAATTAGGAGCCATCTCTTCTTTATTTGGATGGATAGTGTTTGGGTGGAGGAGAGGGGGGAGGAGAAGAGAGGGGAGGGGGGTTAAAGCTGTCTGTCTCAAGCACACCACACTATAAGATATCATACCAAAGAAGCAAATAGTATTGTGTGTACTAATCAGATAGTGGAGGGAAATCAAAAGATTAAAAAAAATCTCTACCTGCGCATAAAAGTTCTCCAACAAGGTAAAAATTAAAGATACACATCAAGTACAATAGAAGATAAAGGCATGTTATTCTTCCAGTATCAAGCTACTTTTCCAGTCTTGAAAGCTTGTTAAAAAATATATGCAGATTCAGGATGGATAAACAAGTTTCTATGAAAGACGAACCTGGTCAATCAGATCTGGGTTTGACATTCCCCAACCTTTCTTTCGATATGCTTCACGAACATCTTCACAGGAATTACAACAATCTTCATCTGCCTGCAGTGACGGAAACAGAATCAATGATACCCATATTGCACCAACAACTTTCAACATTTTATGTTTAACAAGCTACATACAGCTTCCAACACTAAATTAAAACTTTTGAATCACTAAAAGGGCATGCAAAGACAAGCATACCGATTCTGCACCATAACAGGAGCCACAGTATGTCTCATTGTGCTCGAGCCGGCCACCATGTCTCTGTAGTGGCTTATCAATCTGAGTTGAGCAGACAAGGAAATTTTTTTTTTTTTAATAAGCAAGCAGACAAGGAAATTAGAGAGAAACAAAGAGGAAAACTATCACTGAATTGGCAGAAAGAACAAAGATGATGTACTACTGAACTGATTAGGAGAAAAATTTACTGAATCAGAGTGCCAGGTTGTTCGCTTTCCAGGCTAATATTCAGAATCTAAATGGCTTTTCACTGATATTATGGGTCAACAGCTCCAATATAGTTCCTTTTAAGACTTTTTTAATGCAAAATATTCATTTCATATAACATTTTATCGCTCCAATCCATTTTTCTGCATTTCTCATGGGTTGCAAAACACAAATTTCTCGAGCAAACATAACGACACTAGGTTGGAGATAAGACGCTCCACATTTCAACCTCAGTATATCCAGTAGAAATTTAAAGTGATTTTGTGTGTGTGCGCGTGTGCGCCCGCATGCATACTTGCTGGAATGTGTGTTAGTACCAACAAATAAACTGCAAGGAAAACTGCATTACCAACCTTAGGAGCACCAATTCCATCTTGTCTTGATTCTATAACATTTCCATGAACATCTAATCTTTTCTTGATTATGTCATGTCTCTGCAAGCAAAATAAGTCAAACAATCAATCCCACTCATGCTCTAACTGAGAGGATCACAATAGTCTTTTGTGCTTTTCTGCATCTTGGTATGTGTGACAGAGACGGGAAGAGGGAGAGAAATTTAATCAGAAGCAGCAGCATTTACAACTAATTTGTGTAAAGTAAGTGGGCAAATTCATAAACAGACATGTATACACATAACCATTGAAGAAAGTGAAAAAAATGCTCTTGCAAGGCATACCACGTCAAGATGTTGCTCTCCACTGATGTCCATGGCATCAAGGCTGAGTATAGAACATGGGAGGGCAGGAAAGGTAACATCAAACTGCAGTTTAAAATATCATGAGCATGAATCAATAACTTATGTGGACATTTGAAGTATATCACATAACCCTAATAATATAGAAGAAAAAACTATAGGATCGATCAATGCCATATCCTGGATAAGATCTTTTAAATCTGAGAAAATTTGTTTGAATAGGAAAGAAAGCAGATTCGGAGCTTTAAGTAGGAGAATCAGGAGCCCTCAAGAACAACAAGGAACTGCTTGTGTCATAAAAAATGGTTGTAGCAGCACATCAAAGAAAGTTTAGGCAAGATCCTAGGGTTTATAGAAAGACAACAAAAAAACTGAATTTATAAACAGAAAAGACAAACATTACATTGATTCGTAGTGTTTCCCCTCTGGAAGTATCTACCACGAGCTTTGTTTCAGTTACAGCATGAAGATACAATCCTGAACCAATGCACAATACACGCATAGTTACCAATTTAAAATAATAACACAAATTCTTCTACTTAATCAATGGTACTCTGCTAATTGAGAGAAGGAAACAAAGGCACTACATTATCCATCTACATTGAAGCAACACCAGCCATACAACTAGCAAAGCTGTTGCGGTAACCACAACTAGACTTCTGAAAAATCAGACACTAATTAACCCTAAGAACCAAGTATTAATTCATCCGAATAATCTTATCAGTTGGGTTTTATCCTTGTCGCTTATGATTGAGACGTAAAGAATGCAGCAATAGGGCTAAAGCATGTGAATCTATGTATGTCATGGCACCAAAAAATTTTTATAAATTCCTCAAACCATTTTGAATTGCGAGAAAGTTTAGAACAGACTGGAATTAGAACCTTCTGAATACGTAATGTTGTGGATCATTGTTTCCCAGCCAGACGTATTTAAAACAAAAAACAAAAAAAGTACTCAATTTATCATTCACATGTTCTAGTTTTACTCTTATCATTCGAAAAAATAAATATTCTCCACAAAAAGAATAGACTAAATCCAATTTATCAGACATATGGCAGGAACAAAGCCTGGTGAATTTTTCCTGGTCCTAATTGACTATCCAATGACTAAGCCTCTTGACCGTTACAGCATAGGAAAAACAATTATCAATATCAAGGCCTGTATTATATTAATCAATTTAAACAGATCACGAAAAAATTACATCTATGTATGTAGTAACATTTGCAAAAAACTAGATCAAATATAGAGAACAAAAACTGAAACCCTCGTAAGACAAAACAGTGCATATGCGGGCGCGACTAATTAGAAATAGGAAGAGAGTTACGGAGCTCGGAGATGAAGAGCAAGATCATGACAACGGTGGAGGCGACAGTGATAACGCCACCTGAGAGCGTGCGGCTGTAGAAGTCCTCGTTGATTTTCGGGTACGCGTCCAGGTTCCGAAGCTTGTTCATTATACCGTCCATTGCTACTCCTCGACCTAATCTCTCTACCTCTTTAGGTATACGGATAATGTCAAGAATCGAATAAAACTGATTATGGATGAAAACTCGAATGGGGAGTCGGTGAGCTTGAACGCCCCGCTAGTCCAAGAGACGGATTTGCCGCGGGAATAGCTTAACGGGGCGTTGAAGCTTGAGGGTTAGGAGGACAGGGGAAAGACTCAGGAGACCGCGGAGGCTCTTATCAATACATCAACATATTATCAATGGCAATGCCTGTTCATCCGGTTGAATTCGCCCGATTTAAAATTTTATTTATTTCTTAATTTTTTAGTTTTTTTTTTTAATAATTAAAAAAAATATGAATTCGAATTTTAAATTTAAAAATTTGAAATCCGAACTCTTAATCAATACTGTGTCGGGCTTAAAAAGTCGTAACCTATAGGTAACTTACGTGGTATTTTTAATTTTGAAAAATATTGGTAACAGATTTATAGAATGTGTAAGTGAAATTTATCTTAAAACAAATTATTTTTAATAATAAATTTTATTGTAGCATTTGTGAAATCAATAATTATATGTAGCTGATTGTACAATTAGCTACATATAATTATTGATTGTATAAATGCTACATATTTCTTTTTTGGAATGTTAATATTTGGAATGACCCTTGAATCCCAACTCTTCCAAATTATAAAACATCCATCAATCGTACTCTCAATAAATTTGGTCAAAATATCACTATTTCTAAATTTACAATGGAGGAATCTTGATGGTAGAAGACTATTCTTCTTCAAACCTTGTTTGATGAAAACTCTATTTGTGAGATACAAAAAATTCCTCTAGCCACCAATAATTATAGTAATCATCTTGAGTATCGAGCTTCAGGAAATTCTTTATCAAATCAGCCTATGCTACTTTCATACATTCTGATCAACAAACTCAAGCTCCTTTCAATTGAAGAAAACTCTGAAAAGTCAGAATGCAAGATCGGTTTAAGTTTTTTCTTTGAAAAGTAGCCAATATATTCTCCCCACTAAAATTAAGCTTCAAAGGATTATACCTATGGATGAAGACCAACTTTTATGTCTTATTTGTAAATTTGAACTTGAGGACCATAGTCATCTGTTTTTACAATGTGTTTATTCCAAAATAATAGGGAGACAATCTATTTGGTCTATTAATATTACCGTTTTCAGTTCCCAACCTTTTCAAATCTAGTTAAACAATATTTTTAATCCAAGTTGTAATCTAAAAATTTCGAAGTATAAATATCATATTTTTCAAAATTCTGCGTATGTCTTGATGGATAAGATTTAATATTTGAGAAACAGGATCCTCCATGATAATATCTAAGAATTCCCTCAATAGTTTATGAACTTTGTTCAATGGTCTTTTACGGAGCATACTAGAGCCTGGTCCCATAAACTAAATTATCAAATGGTTCAAGAAAACAGTAAAAATTTACAAGAGGACACTAGAATCATTTCGTTTGATGTTGTTGTTCAATATAGCATCATCTCAACAATTTGCATAAACAAAAGAGGAGAAATTCTTTTCATCAAAATAGACCAAATTAAAAGCACCATCCCATCTGTAGCAGAAGCACAAGCTGCTCTTATGACAGTAAATGAAACTATAAAGGAACAGATGACCAATATTATTCTATAAAGAGATTCTTTGAACGTGATCAAATGCATCAATGATTCCTCCAATATCCAAAAATAAATTTTGAGCCCGATTCTAAATGATATCAATCATCAGTTGCAGCATTTCACATCCTGGACTGCAATGAAAATTCATCGATTGTAGAATCGATGTGTGCATGACTTAGCGCAATGAGCAGCGACAACACAAGCCCTATGAAATATAATTTAAATTTCTTCTAGTTTATTGCTTTTTCATAGTGGGAAAAACCCACATTTTGCTAAAGTTTTGAAGAACTTTACTCTCCCTTTTATTTATATATAGATATTATTATCTTGCCAAAAAAAAATATATGTTATTTATTTATAAATTACTGTAAGAGTGATTTAAAATATATATATATATAAGATTTATATATAAAAAATAATTTTTTAATAATAAATCTCATTCATTTTTAAATTAAGTGTGCGATACTTGTCCAACTCATAATTATATTTAATATTAATCTCATATAATATTTGATTATATAGGCAAATTTAAACACAACTCATTTATTGAACCAATCACTCCTCATTCCTAAACCATAACACGACATAATTATCAACTAAAATCAGTTAACCTAAATACGGCTCGTTTCAACATATTTTCATTCAAATGCGTTTTAACTTATCCAAAAATCATTTCAGGTCCGATTAATATGATTCAAATATAAAATGCAAATATAAGTATATGGGAATATCTTCTGACCGATCATAGATTAATCATACTGCTAAAAGACTCAAAACAATCCTCGATACTATTTTGCAATGTAGCCCAGCCCACCCATGGGGCTCAATGGTGAATGTGCGGCATACACTGCTTATCCGAATCTACCTCATTTTCTCTCCCTCATTATCTCACCTTCCTCTCCTCACCTCACCCATGTGGTTTCTTATTTCCCATCACATCTCTCCCATGTGAAAGTCCCTCTCAGCTCACGTTTAGAATGTTTAGAATGATTGAGAGTATTTATAAATAATAAAAAAAATAGGTAAAAAAATAATAAATAATAATAATAAGTGTTTGAGAAAATATGAAAATACTTTGTTTCCAAACCTGCTAGAGGATACATGAAAAAATCCAAATGCCTCGAAGAAGCCCATGATCAAAGGCAAAATAACGGTATAGAAGAGAGCCTGCTTAGACGACACATTAGCCAATTTGGTGTACAACAACATGAACCCAATAGCCATAGGAAAGTTCACCCAAGTTTTTAGAAAGGGAATAACCTCCGCATGCACTACTTCATTTGGCTATCACAATCAGTACGTCCTTTGTGTCTTTTAAGTATCGTATAGTTGAGAAGAAAATAAAAGAAGATCAAGCCGAGTGGTATAAATCTTCTTCAGGGTTGTAACCACAATACTCAAAATCTTTGACTTCTCGATTTTGATTTCACCAAATAGTGGCTGCCCATGCCTCAGCCCTGCGGATAAACAAGTTTCTCTCTTTTTGACCAAGCCTCTGAGTTTTTTATACGAACAGTACATTGAATTTTTAGAACCCATTGAATTTCTGGAACCCATTTGAGGATAGACAAAATCCACCAAAAGATTTAGGATTTGGTGTGGGAAATCTATGGTGTAGGCCTTGTGGCGGGGTAAAACCGTAAAACCCTGGCTTTTGGATCAGGGTAAGAGAAAGAAGTTTAGTCTTTAGAATAGCCTCCATGTCTCTCTTAAGTTCCTTCAGAAAAATCAAGAACTTAGTTGTTTCAAGAGGAGACCACAAAGAGATACCGAGATATTGGATAAGATGCTTAAAAAAAAGATATTAGATAAGATTATGAGGGAAGGAGAGATAAGGTAGGTGGAAGAAGATTGTTTTTTGTTGAGAATGTGTTGGTGGCGGCAACAGGTGGCGAAAGCAACAACAAGAGGCACAACGTCAGAGACCACCATAGAGGAAAAGAAAATTTAATCTTTTTAGGATTTTTAATTTTAGGTAAAAGTCTAATGTGGTGATTCTCATAATTTTAGTTTGTATATGTTGAGATGTCACTTTTTGATTGGGTGCTATCATAAAAGTATTTACATTGACATCATCAAAATCATCTTTAAAATTTGATAAATAATAAAGTTTTCTATTAATTCAAAGTCTTCATATTCCAAACTTCACGTTAAATTCATAATTGGATTTATTAAAATAATAATATAATAATATTTTTAAGAGATTAAAATGTATTTAAAAGAGGAAAAGAAATGTAGGTATTAAAGGTATTAAGCAAATGGTTTGGCTTGTGAATAGTATATTTTCAAATATAATAAAAAATGAGATGGTATTGTAGCTAGGGATGTAATAAAAAATCGATGAATTAATAAATTGGATCGAACCGGTGGAATCGACCTGATTTTGGATAGGTACCAGTTTATAATTGGTTTTCATAATGTTAAAATTGGTAGGTATCAGTTTGGTTCCGGTTCTAAACTTTTTAGAACTATACCAGACCGAATCGGACCGATTCAATATAATAAATATTTTTTAAATTAACTTTTTTAATATGATACATAATATCAAATAATTTTTTAATTATATATAATATGTTATACATTAGTATAAAATATAAATTAGTTATAATTTAGATTTTATGGTCTAATATTAATAGTATAATACTATATTACTATTAATAATATACTTTAAGTCTATATATAAATTATTATATTAAATAACTACACATGAAATAATGATATAGTAATACTAATATAATTTTTTTCAGCTAATACTAATAATATTAGTTATAACTATCAATGATATAATTATAAAAAATTAAACTTATTATAACAAATATTAATATATAAGTATTTTAATCATTATAAATAATATTAATATATATATTAATAGTCTAATAAACTAATAAAGACTAATTTAAAATCAAAAAATCGGATCAACTCGAATCGAAATTGGTAAAACCAGTGTTACCAATTTTGGAGGATAACCGGTGCGTAATCGATTTTAAAAATTGAAAAACCGATGGTACCGCTTCGGTTCTAGATTTTATCCAAAACCAAACCGAATCGAACCGGCTACACCCCTAACTATAGCTCAAAGTTTTAAAGGGTTTAGTTTATTGAATCCAATGTAGATGAATTTTGAATAAAAATATCAAATTTTACATTTAACTTGATTTTTTATGAAACTAATACTAATGCTTTAAGACTGAAAACAACCTCATCTCTCCAAAGTAGAACTGTAATTATATGAACCGTTTCCAATAATTACAACTATATTCGTGATTGGATTTTTTTTTTATATAGTGAAAGATAAGTTTTCACATATAAGAAACAAGTAGTACAAAGTTTCAAAGATAAAGCAACAAAAACATAATCATAATTATATAAGATAAAGAGAATCATTGCCATTATAAAAATTCAATATGGAAGGTGCTATTTGGATTAGAGGAATGTTATCAAAAGTTTGTGTTGTCGTTGTTCACTGTGCCAAATCGTGCGCACATCGATTGCTAGATTGATGAATTTTTTCCATCTTTCAATTCGAGAAGAATTGAAGATGATGATAAATGTATTTTATGATGGGTTGCATGAGCCAATCTTGAGGAGGATCGGCATGTGAAATGGCTTGAATGATCAGTTGAGAGTTCCATCTGATGATCTTTTCAAAATACTTGTGTGTCGCTTCCTTGATGACTATCAAGGCGGTTGAGGCTTCTCCAATGTTTGGGTTGGTGTTGATTGAGGAAAAAATCCATGACTGCAAAGATGAGGTCCCCTTTTGGATCCCAGCAGAGAGCTGCTAGTTAGCTTCCTCGTGTCCTTACTGCAAACATCAAACCCGATAATAGAGGATCCTTTACAGTAGTAAGCTTCTATGGGATGATAGGAGTCCTGCTTGGTTTGCCAAGCTTTGAGGTGAGTCTGAAAAGTCTTTAAAGTGGTTTCAACGAAGTCTATGGGGGATTAAGTTGTTTGGGAGTGAACTACTCTATTTCGAATGAACCAGATACTGTTTATAGCAATGGTGGCAAATAGTTGAAAAGAATGGTGGTCTTCTTCATCATTAATATTTGAGGTGAGATTCCTGACAAAATAATTGACAATGGACACCCAAACAATTAATATATAAATGAAAAAGCCATCTGAAAATGGGCCAAGAAAATCTAGTAAATTAATATGTTATTTTTTGGTAACTTGAAGTTTAGATTCTGTAAAGTTTGGGTTGGACTAGTCGTGAACTAAGAAAAGGCCCAATCAATTCCCCAAAAAGTGGGTTAATGCTGTTTGTCAAAGTACTCTTTGCATTTTTCCGAGTGACCATAATTTCCGATCGTTTCCCATCAATTTCCGAGTTCAATTTCATAATTTCATTGCCTATTTTGTCACACGGCAGTCAGAATATTAAGATTACCGTTTACTCTCTAAATTAAAATACAGATTAGATTGTAATTAATATTACGAGCCATATTAAGTGATAATTTTAATAGTGTAAAAGTTATTTTATATTAAAAAAAAAATGAAATGATATTTACAAATATGAAATATGCAAGCGCCACATAATTTTTTTGAAAAATATAAATAAATATAATATTTATATAAAAATTAATTTTTTAATAATGAATATACTTTTTTTTAAATAATTGTATCATATTTGTGTATTTAGGACTATATATAATAATACTAAAAAATACATAGTCAAATTTTTTTATTATAAATATGAAATTTCTCTTTTTGAACAAAAAGAAAATTATAAATTCCCAAAAGAAAACCTGCTTTGAATGATTTGCGGCTGTCCTTGTACACTAAAGATACCAAGTTGTTATTTATTTATTTATTATTTATGAGCTATCTATTTTGGAAATATATAAGCACGTGACTATAGCCTAAAGTTGGAATAAATTTCTCACTTTATATTTTTCATTTTTCATATTTATTTTTATTTTCAGTTTCAAACACTGCGGTCATGTCATTGAGTGGGCAGAGAACTAATCATATCATGCGCAAACCTGTGATCAAATCAAAAATAAAAAATGACTTTATTATGTCGAATAAGCTTCCTTTGCTCTAACGTGGAGGAATATATGAAGGTGTTTTTTTTTTCAATTGAGGGATGATTTGCCGAATTGGTTCCCCTCACTCACTTTATTCACCAACTTTTAGTTCTTAAGATAAAATGTGTACATCATTTTGATTCGGATCGTCATGCTAAGATGATCTATTATTTTATTTATTAATTTATTATCTACTATTATATCATAAAAAAAAATGAAAATATGATAAAAACAAAGATAATGAATATATATTTTTTAATAAAAATAATTAATATAATTTTTTAAAAATTTATAATAATAATATTTTATTTAATTTTTAAAATTTATCTTATTTTAATTCTAAATTTAAACAAGACTTAAATGCTAATCAAGGATAAAAAGAAACGTGAAAATTAAAGAACCTTCGAGTGATAATTAATGGCGGCTAAAAGAAGCCTCGATAATGGAATGTCACATTAATGTAAGATATAACGTTCCTTTGTGGAATGGCAAGACAATCAATTCTACTTTGGACCATCTACTTTAGTGCAATAGGCACTCAAAAAATAAAAAGGCCGTGGGGGGGGACTCTGATTTTGACAAATAAAGGGAATCGATAAGCAATCTTTTCATGACTTCCAAAGATGCACAAAATTACTGCAATAATTATGTCCTTGCCATGTTCCCTCCAAGTACATTTGCTTTAATTTGTTCAAATAAGCCAAATGTAAAAGGAGATGCCATATATCATGATTTGAGTCGATCTTTCAATGACAGTATTATCAACTAGGAAATAATATCCCAATCCCAATTGTACTACACCTGTTTTTTTTTTTTTTAAATATAATTATATAATTATAATTTATTTATATTATTTAATTAAAATAATATTAGTCTTTATCTCAATCTTGTCAATTATTACTTTTCAATGTTTTCATATTAAAATACGTCACCACAAAAAAATATAATTAAAGATAACAAAATTTATAATGAAATAAAAACATGATTTATAATAACTTGAATGTTACCAACATTAATGGACTTTCATTTTTCATAAAACTCGCAAATTATACTAACCAACAACGTCTGCCAAAACTACATAAGCCTATACTTATAGTAATGTTACGTATAGTGTAATTATAGAAGGTACAAATATTATATAATTATTTTAAAAAGAAGTGAAATTTAATATACAAAAAATAAAATTTATATAATTGTTTTTTTTTAATTAATTATATAATTGTTACATACGCACTATTATAACTATCATTTTTTTTAATATATTATCTAAATCATGATTAATTATACATGTCATAAAACTGACATCAGTAGCCATTGAAAACTTTAGATGAATCCATATAGAAAGTTGAAAAGAGTTGTTTCCACTTTCCAAATGATACAATTAGAAGCAAAGGTCCCCATGTACCTTTACATGAGCCAGCTTCCTCCATTGGATTTGCCAAACACACAAAACAATAATAAACTTTCGATGAAACGCTGCAAGTTGGCAGAGAAAGATGATCGACTCTGCAAGTTCAAATTGCCCCGGCCTCCGCAAAATATAAAATTCCAAAAGAATCTATAAAAAGAAATATATTTAGATAGTGGAGAAAGAAAATTAGAGACCAGTGGGCCGGCGTGGTGGCCACGAGTGGGCTTAGCACTATGGCTTAATTTGTGGGTCCCTGATGAATCATAGCCCTAGCAACATTTTCCTTTGCAGTCACATCTAAAAAATGAAAATGAAAATAAAAATGAAAATGAGAATACCCATCTTCTGCTGCGTCTGGTTTTTCCATCTGGGTGCCGGAGGGCATTTTTTTTTTATTTTTTTATTTTATTTTCAAATCAAAAGTTTAGTACAAACGTCCAATCCAATGATCGGATTAATTGATTAGATGATCGGGAATAACGTCAGAATTAGAACATCAATTGATCTGTTTCAGAATTTTCTTGTTTCAAAACATAAGGTAGGGTCTGGACGGATACATATCATGAATTAATGTTGATCCTATAACTCAGAAATCGATCGGTTTCAAACATAAAATCCAGATATTGATCATTAATTAAAATATAATATTAATGTATGATCATTGATCATGTTGCCGCAACCAGCAGGATTAAGTTTTTTCTATTTTGGGGCAAATCTTTTAAAGTGGCTCGGACTTTTTCAGGGGTTAAGCAGCTAAAGATTTCTACTTAATAAATGAAAAAGATCAGGCTAGCTCACAATTACTCACAGCATTATGGAGACATGATCGACAAATATTATTGGATTTTCTGCAATGATGATTCATTGGAAAGTTGCCGGCGATGGATCATCGTGTAGCTAGAGAAGAAGCTGGAAGCGTCTAATGGTGATTTTTAATCGAATAATCAAACCTTTATAGTACTGTTTCTAGATAATCCTACTTATAATATTTAAGCATATATTTGCGTACTTCAATTAATTGATTAACTACTCATATATATATATATATATATATATATATTAGCTGTGCCATAGAGAAACATTATGATCTGATCATAAAACACAACTTTAACTCACGGATCGATTTGTTAATTTGGTACTTCCATTACTACTCTAAACTTAACCAAACGAATATTATGGTCAGTAGATATGTGACACTTCATGCAAGCGATGGATCGGTCCTATCTCGAGCATGGTTACAAAGATGCACTATAAGATAAAAAAATATATTTGCAACTGATTATTTGTGCAATGAAATGACTATTTGTAATAAAAATAGACTCATTTTAATTGTAACTAGTTATTTCGTTAAAAATAATTAATTATAAATAAGTAATTTTCTTATAATGACGTATGCGTGAGAGCAATAACGTGGTTGAATATATAAAATATGTTTAATGAAAAATTATATTCATTATTTTCACACATCATGCATGTTATTTGTAATTTTTCTTCTTCTCAAGTATTGCATGGTATATAGATGATGAGTAGAAGAATATGAATTAAATTAAAAAGAAAAAAAATATATTATATGATGTGTGAGGATATTAATGAGTAACAAAGCTTAAACAAATGGTTTCTCTCAACTTATTTGAAACAGGGTATTTATCATTGTGATATATATCATGAGGTGCTCTAGATTAATCCGAAAGGTGTTTTTTACTTTGTTAATTTTATACATTAAAAAATTTACTACAAAAAAAATGTTTATTCGCAGTCCGTTTACTTTAGCAAAATAACTATAATTTATAGCAAAAATTAGTTGCCACTAAAAGAAAACTAATTTTTTGTAGCCAGTTAATTTCAACCAAATGATTATTTACAATTAAAATTAATCGTAAATAATATTTTTTTCGCAATTCATTGGTTACAACAACTCACATTTCTTGTAGTGTGCAAATAATCTTTTCTTCGCAAACAATTAGTTATAAAAACTTTTATTTTTTGGTAATAAAAATAAATTTTCTCGTAACTATTTATCAATATTCAATCTAGGTTAATGCAATATAAACTTTACTTTATATATATATATATTCTCGTTACTATAGGGAAAATATATGATATAGCATCATGACCCGATCAATTTCAAGATTCTTATAATTAAAAAAACAAGAAGATCAAATCATATTGTATATTCTTTTAATTTCTCAATATTATTTGTATCAAACGATCGAGCATACGAATGTGTATATGTTTGTGTACTTGATCGAGGAGTTTTATAATATAGATCACACATGCGCGTCGAATTAGTATGCATGCATATTGTTGGTCCGGTAGTAGGACCAGTACAACTCATGGGACTTTATTCTTTTTTGCCTCTCTTGGAGCTCCTCGTGAAGGACAACGTTTTAGTTTGGTAGATATCCCAGTAGGCCCAGATACTTCTCAAAATGGTTCTCCACCATAGCCAATAGATCACTAGGAATAGTTTACGGCAGAAGATTAGATGCTATATTTGACCCATATAGCTAGCTAGCTAGGTAGGTTCGTGCACGAATTTTGGCAACTTGAGAATAAATGAATTAAGAACTTACCCTAAAACTTTGAGATTCAAAGATATGAACATCGTGCATCATGAAGTATAATTTATGTATGGTGTGAAATGGTGGGAACAGTTTTGCATCACCGAAAAGAAGAAGAAGATCAAGTACTACTACTTGCAGGATTAATATAAGGAATATATATATATATATATATATATAATCAAAGTACGCCTTATATACAGTAAATTAAGAAAGAAAATATCAGCTTGATCGCATCATGATCAGATTGCCATGAATTAGATATATATATATATATATATATAATTCGACCTTGATCTGTTTTTATTTGCAGGCAACGCAAAAGATATTAATTTGCAAGTAGCATTAGTAATTATATATCCTCAGAAATCTTAAAATCATGATGTTTGATTGAAATCCGAACTCCACCGAAGTTGACAACTAATAGTCTAGTACGACGTTGTATAATGGCGCCATTAATTATGTTGAACTTTTGCCATGATCATAAGCTGCTTGAATCAAGAGGAAAACTCTAGCAAATTGGCAATTTCCTTTTTTCTTTTTTATATATGTGGGAGCAACAAATTACCGAAAACGGAAAACGGAAATATATATGCCAGTGGCCAAGTTGTCAAATCTTGGAAGGGACCGGAGTCATGTGGGAGTCCCCATCAGGAACTCCCATGTACGCGCAAATAATAATTTTAATTATAATTAAATAATAATCTTAATAAAAAATTTCTGTAAATTTTTTAAATAAATAGCACTTAATTCTTAGGAAATAATTTTTATTTATAAATAACGAAAGAGTAACATGGAATAAAAGAGTGAGAGACTAAGAAATTTGCTAGCTATTTTCAGTACTATTGCATGTACTAACTTATTACTTGCTTTTAATTATCTATTTTTACCTTTTAATAATCAAAAGTGATACAATTATGTTAGAAAATATAATATAATATAAAAGAAGATGAAAATTTCTTTCTCAATTGATATTGAATACAAGACATATGTATATATATATATATATCTATTTATAGAGAAATTACATCGAGATAAAAAAAGTAAATATCTTAAATATTATAATAACCAAATCAAAATCAAATCAAATTGATTTGAAAAATATGAAAATTAAATCAAGATAATTGATTTGATATTATTTTCAATACTCTTTCTCAAGTTCAAGATGGAAAATTTTAAAAATTTGAGTTTGAAATTTGAAAGTAGCATCTTTCATAATCATTAAGTGATCATTAATCGCAAATAAGCGATGACGATGTTGGTGATGAAGTGGTATAACTAAAGTTGTGGCTAACAATAGGTTATATATGGCCCTGGTAAACTATTGGACCAAAACAAAAGGCTAAATTGGTATTGAAGACAAAATATATATATATATATATAACCAGCTCCCATTTCTTTTCCTCTTCTTTTAATTGTACAACAATAGGCTATATAACTAGCACGAGTTTTGGCTCTGTTACCATATTCGAAAATAAAATATAATATAAAAGAAGATGAAAACGAGAGAAATAGTATAAGAATTTTTTGAAGACTTTGTCTTTACTTTTTTAATTGATATTAAATACAAGATACAAGATATATAAATATATATATATATATATATCTATTTATAGAGAAATTATATTAAAAGAAGAAAGATAAATATCTTATATTATGAGAATCAAATCAAAATCAATTCAAATCAAATCAAAATGATTTGAAAAACATGAAAATCTAATATTGATTTGATATTATCTTTAATAATCTAAAAAAAAAAAAAGTCATAAAAGTAAATATACAAATTTACATTAAATCTCTTTTATAACATGATAACTAACTTTTCAATCTAATGTAATAGATCAATTAGTCAAGTAAATTTATGAATTTACTTTATTTGTAAAATCTCTCCACGACTAAAACATATTATTTACGGGAATAGTCACACAATGTTCTAAACCAACACGCATGTCTGAATGCTCACAAAAACATGACTCATAAGCTAGCTCACCAACCCACTCGATTTTCTATTGATCTCTTCCTTCTTTTGCCATCCTCAGCCAATCTCCTGCAGCTATGTTTTAACCCCAACAATTCCAAGAGCCCACAGTACTATAATTCAGCTAGCGCAAACAAAAATATATAATAAAATAGAAAATTGCGGAAATTCTTTTTTTTTTTTTTGTTGCTCTTATAGAAGAAGAAGAAAAGACGTACAATTGAAACTTGTTTTAAAATGAAATACCAAAAACTTGGTAATTAGTTGTAAGTTCGGGTGTAATTATCAGTATTTTCAGTTTTCTTGTTTTTTTGAAATACTATAATTAAGGAGTTGGAAATTATATCTAGCTAGAAACAATACCATCCTAGTACCAAAAACAGATTCGAGCATCCACCTGCTATATGGCACAGATTCCTTTCACAATTGTTGTTTGGCGGCCTGAAAACTTATAGTCGGTGAAGAATGACAGAGATTTGATGTTGTCCCAATAATACAGAGATCATGAAGCAAGAAGTTTCCTAATGACAAAGTTATTCCCTTTTCTTGGGCCGGTGTCTGATTCAAAGACTTCATCTCAGTATTTCTTCTTAATTCCTAGCTTTTAGAGAGCCTAACTACTCCTTTTGACAATTTTGAGCTACCTCAACTTTGAAAAACCTCAACTTTAAAAAAACCTCACGTGGGGTTGGCATCGAAGCATCTCCAAAGCCTCTGGTTTCAGTCGTATATTAGAAACAAATTAGCAGTAATTGAAAAGAGCAACCTAAAACACCTATTTTTTTAAGAAAAGAGATTCCGTTTAACAAAAAGAGATAATTGAATCGTTATGGAACTTGAATTGGTTGGCCGGTCTTTAGATTCTATGGGACTCTCTCTGCATGTGGTCTTTCTTGGAGGCGTTCATTCTCCCATGTAATTAAGCAATTAATTAAGCAGCTGGCTTCTGATGAATATTTTACTCCAGACCAAACATGACACAAAGGAAAAGAAACTTTCGGTCATCTTTATTCGGATGCCTACGACAGTACTTTTGCTGATCACAACATAATCATGGGCTAGAGAACTAGAGAAGGTCAAAAGACGAAGGAAAAGGTAAAAACAAGTAATAATATTTAATCGTATACAAACTTTATATATTTGAGAGCAACGTATGAATTGTAAAAGCTAGACGTGCAAAGATCAGTAAACGCCAGATTTTCAGTAAACAGTGCAGCAGCCATGCACGAACGTTTATTAATATTGTAAAATCTAAGAAACAAACACGTCAGGCCGACTTTCCTGGCCGCCGGTTTTGCTGCAAACTCTGTAAGGCAGGTTTGCCGGCGCTGTTAGTTTCACCGAACTTTTTGTCTAACGGAAATTAAGCTTTACGTCTACTGATTGGATGTTAAAGCTTAGATCAGCGAGAGGGAAAAACCACATACGTTAGAATATCCATTCTTCGGCCTAGACCAAAGGAAAAATGATCAAAGCAAAGCCGAACGAGTGTCTACTGTCTAGCGCTTCGTATAACTCTAAATTCTAATTCTCCTACATTTTTCTTTTTAAAACAGCGACTATCTAACAAAAAAAATTTATTTATTTTATTAAAGTTAATACTTTTCATCTATTTTTATTAAAATAAATATTATATTTAATGAGAAATATTATTTTAAATACAATCTATTAATTCCATTAATCATCAAAATAATATTCTTAACATTAAATTTAATTGCACTACTTCAATTTTCTATAAAAATAAAATTTTCATTTAAAACTTTTTTTTATGTAAAATAAAAATAGAATAATAATAATAGTATAAAATGACATAATAATAGTATAGAATTTATAACAATATATATAAATAAACCATTTATAATAATATAATAATGCAATCCCCACTTAGAGATATTAATTTATACGTTAGAGAGTTTAATTTTATTCATGAAAATTTATTCCTATTATACGATTAATAATTTCATTCTTTAAAAATTATTTTATAATTTTAAAATAAATGTATTATTTATTTTTTAGATGATAAATATACGGTATAGACAATTAACTATAATTATATTAAATTGGTAATAATAGACAATAAATATAATTAATATATTATATATGTTTAATATTTAATTGAAATATATATGATCTAATAAATTTACATATTTAAGATTAAAATTTCATGTTATAAATTATAATATAACATATTTTTATATAAATTATAAATTACATAATTTATTTTTTTTAAAAATTATATTATTTCTTAAAAATAATCACATAACTAAAAAAATTGTAGATGATTGAAGTTTATGTAGATCTAGAAAAACTCAAAGACTAAAAACATATATATTTTAATGTCTTCTCTTTTGAGGCTGTGCAAAATGACGTAAATATTATATCATCGTCTTAAAATTATAAAAATTTAATATTTTGAACGACTCTTTTACTAAAGTTTCAATCAAAATTATTTCAAACAAATTTGATAAAATTATAGGTTATATTTATTTATGAGACTATTTTATTATTTTTATTAATACATTTTTTTTATAATATATGAAAATATGTAATTATTTATCATCAATTTAATTATGAATAATCTTTTAATTTTTGTTAGAAATTATACTAGATAAACGTGCTTTGCACGTTATTTTTATCTAGTGTATATATATATTTAATAAAATGGAGAAAATTACATTTTTACCGGCCTCTTAAATAATATATTTTTAATACTTTGCTCCTAAAACTATCAATAAATATGACATATTATATCGGCCTGATCAAACTATTAAAACATTATATATAATAATATTGTAGGCCCACTATATAGTATATATCAAGATTTAATATTGGTCAAAATTGTGACACATGAGTTTTTTTCATTCATACTAGCTAACAGCTAGATCAATTAATGGACGATACTGTACTTAATCGTAATTTGAAGTACTATAATATAATATCAATATCTATATCTCTAATATCGTTTGAGATACAAAATGATCCATATATAACCAGTCCTGGCCAATAATTGAATAATAAATTGACAAAATCAAAAGTCGCCAGTACAATAATTATCATTTGGCAATTCTTATCCCCATTTTCCCAAACAAATTAACCAAAAATGGCAAACTAAAAAAATAAAAAAACCAAATAGATCAGTTCAAGTGGCCGTCTTACGTCCTAGGCCACGATCCTGGCCAATGCTGTAAGATGGTGCCAGAAAGTTTTGCTAATTAAACCCAGAAAATGAAAAAAAAAAAAAATCACTAGGACTAATTCTTCTATATGTCAAGCTCTCTTTGGTTGTTAAGAGTACTAGATCAATACAATCCAGTCTATTTTAAACTAAATCTAATATCTAAATATTAAACTTTTAAATTATTTAATTCATCTTAACTCAAAACTTCTTTATATATATATAGAACTCGAATTACATTTTTCAATTCACCATTTTTTTTTACATAAGATCTACAATCTTTTTTAATTTTTCAAAAATATATCTAAACTCATTTTAATATTTAAATACATTTAAAATTATTTTAAGTGGATGCCACAAAATTCATTCTACCATCTTAATTCATTATTATTCATAAAAAACTCTACTCCATATACAAACATAGCCAAGTCTCACCTGCATGACTAGAGAACATGCAATAGCATAAACCACATGTGGACTAATTAATGATATTCAAATTGTTGTAAGCTAACATCAATAACATAAACCACACATGGACTAATTAATAATCAATCTGATCCATGGTAACTAATTAAATTACACGTAAAGACAGACACACACATATCTATATGTAAAGAGACAGAGAGGAAGAGAGGGTGACTTGTGCAACAACTTGCTTGGGCAAACCGAAGCCTCGAAAGAACACCACTTTTGTGCCACCAAGTTTGATGTAGCGGTCCAAACCGTACAATTCAAATAGATTGCAAAATCATACACCAAAAAAATATTAAAAATCAATTGAAAAACTAACCCAAAAGAGAAAGTTAGGTTACTAACGGGTAAATAAGTCAAATACTTTATTGCCAGTAGGTTTGGTTGCTGATAAAAAATAAAAAAACAAATCCTATGATAGATCGCATTTAGATTCCAATTATTCATTTCCTTTTTTCATGATTCTCACAAAAAAGAATTAAAAAAAAAAGAGGAAAACAAAAGGCATCATATTTCCACTATTATAATCCAATGATAGATCAAACCAACAACAAACCACTGATAGCAAAATCCGATTAAACCAGCAACAAATCACTGGCAGCAAAATCTTAGTAATAACTCTGAGAAAGTTGACCCTTTCAAGGAGATTCACCCACTTGAAGTCATACAAAATTCTAAAAATAACCCATCACACAACGAAAAAACCCACAGCGCCATTCCCGTTAATTTCATACAAAGAAACTAAGATAACAAAATAAACACAAAAACCCTAACGTTGTTATATGAAGATTAAAGGAAATGGAATTGGAAATGCAAACCAAGAAAACAATCAAGTTACCACTTACGTCAAAGCAAAAAGCATGTTACTTGGAGTCGTTGGTGTTTGTGTGTGGAAGATTGGGATCTTTGATTTGAAAAGGAGGGAAGGAAGGTTTCACATTCTGGGCTCGAACGGATGAGATTTGTGGCAAGATTCCATCGGACAGCCCATAACTGAGGCTCAATCCCACTCGACGGTGAGAAATATGAGGATGGTATGTGTCTGGGTATTAGTTGGTTTTCGCGGCAGAGAGGGAGGGAGGAGTAGAGGAGGGCGAAACTGGTCAAATATAAAGACCCAGCCATTTGGTGAGGTACTCGTGATCAAAATCCCTAAGATGCCCGACTTCACCCAAATACAGTACTATTGCGTTGTCTTCTAAGTTTAGATGGTTAATTCGGAAGAGGGAGGGAAGCACGCGAGTCTGAGGTCTTATAGTAGACACTTATTATGACAACTAATTTTCTCACAAGTAATATAACATGTTAAAATAATGAACAAATACACCAACGACAATCTTAAATCGTCACTTCAAATACATGACTTGTCGAGAACATCCTAGAAATGTCAAACACATTTCTTGTGACTTAGCTTTGCAGAAATAGATACTCTTTATTGGCCATTTTACGTCCCATTTTTGAAGAAAAAAATATTGTCAATTAAAATGAGAATTTGCTGCAATTTTTCACTTGCTGATAAAAAACTGGTAGCAAATGACCCAATTTGTTATAATGACATCATATTGTTTTTACGTTTCAAATGTTGGATTCTTGTAGAGTTAACTCGTCTTGCTGTCTGCGTTTTACCCCTCTCTCTCTCTCTCTAAGTTATTTATTGAGAAAAAGTAGTCATCTTTTATCATACATGTTACTATATATTTAAGTTGGTAGATCACTATGAAATCATTTAAAATTCCCTATTTTGATAAATACTTGAGACGATAAGAGAGAGAGAGAGAGAAAAATGACACTGCAATTATCATTTAAATAATAATTTACAAACAAAAACTCAAATTAGAATAGCATTGGGATGACATGAGTGATTTTTTTTGGTGTTACAAATTAGCAACAATGTCATTGAAATTATGAAAGTTTGTACAACAGGATGGTTGATTATGATAAAACATATCAAGAACAGGTGCAAATAATACATGGTGTGAGGATCGCTAGATTTGGTCCCTACCCTCGTATTTAGTACTGTGGTATCAAAGTGTGGGGGCCCAAAAAAAGGGTCGTTATCTATTGTGTTTGGACAGTGAAGTATTTTTAAATATTTTGAGAATAATAATAAAAAATTATTAATAAAATAATAAATAATAAGTATTTTCAAAATGAGTAGTGTTATTATGTCTCAATTTGCTTATTTGGTATACTTCTTAGTATAATTTATATATTTTTTTATTTTTTTATATTTTATTTTCAACATTTTTTAAATATTTTAAAAAAATAGAAACAAATTAGATATATTAATGATCATTTTCTTAATTATTAAATTCAAAAAATTAAATACATAAATAATCAAAATAAATAAATAAGTGAAACGAGATGATAACATTTTCCTTTCAAAAATACTCTGCTAGTAATACAATACAGTCGCTTTAGTGCGTGAAACCCAGTTCTATGTTGACTAGACAGCCTTGTTTGTGACATGTGAGAGAGACTGCGCGTGTGGATTTCAACTTTCTTTTCTAAAAAAAAAAAGAAATATTTTCTTTCTCTTCCTTTTCGAGTTTTCTATAAGACCTCTGTTTCTGCTCAAGAACTCACACATTGGCATCTCTGTTTTTCTCTCTGTTTCATTCTCGCTGGTAACCACCCTAATCTGTTATTCCTTAAGCTTCTCGAAAACCCTGAGGTATCATATTACTCTTCAATGGGTTCCTTCAAACCTTTTCAATTGGACTTTCCTTCCATTTCCATCTTCTTGCAGTAGTCTACATCTACCGGAAGTTGATCGTAATTTTTTTCCGGTATTTATGCAGGTTTGAATATAGAGAAAATGACTAAACAGAATGTGTTGGTTTCTGATTGCACGTCGCGTATTGGCATGGTCGGACTGGGCAGTTGGAAGGCATCATTATTCTCACCAGCGATTCCTGAAGCTCTGGCTGCTCTTGGTGGCCATATTTCCATGCCCCAAAAGAAGCTCTTGAAGAGGCTTGAAACTGGAGGAGGAGGAGCCCGGGTCAGTGCCTGGGTTGATTCCATGAGAGCTTCTTCCCCTACCCGAATCAAATCTTCAGCTTCTCTGCCTGAAACAGAAGAGCCCAGTTCTTGGATTGTAAGCGTCAGGCTTTCTCCAGATTGTATATTTCTTTCGCTAATGGTAATATTGGTGCGCTATTAATATTCATACAAGTTTCTAACTTTGGTATGCAATATGTTTTTGTTCCCCCCCACCCTTCAATCTTCTGGCACAGCTCCGTCATCCATCAGCGTTAAATAACCTGGAGCAGATAATATCAGCTTCCAGGGGGAAGCAGATTGCTATGTTTTTGGATTACGATGGAACCCTTTCTCCGATTGTCCAAGATCCAGATCGAGCATTCATGTCGAGAGAGGTTTGTTCTCTGTTCCAGAAATCATTTCCGATATTCTTTATTTTTTTTAATCTACATTTTATCAATTTTCCAGATTGGGAAACTTAATTAATTTCGTTCACGTGTTCTTCGATTTTTCTTTAAAGCAGATGAGAGAAGTTGTAAGGGATGTTGCTAGATACTTTCCGACAGCCATAGTGACTGGGAGATGCAGGGATAAGGTGCATTTTCCCGAGCTACAAAATTGCCCTAGTTTGTCATTTTATCAGCGAAACTTGTTAATATATGACTTTTCCCCCTTTTTTTTTTCTTTCCGTTATCAGGTTTATAGTTTTGTAAGATTAGCAGAACTTTACTATGCGGGTAGCCATGGGATGGACATAAAGGCACCATCCAAACGCTCAAAATGCCACAAAGTGAGTTGGAATCAGTACCAGTACTCTACCATCAAAATTTTAAAATAATCGAAAAACCATTCCTTTTCGCTGTTTCTAATTTTTTTTTCCTAACTTTAAGATGATTCAGGGAAATAAGAAAGTCATCTTCCAAGCTGGAACCGAGTTTCTACCCATGATTGACGAGGTTTATTTCCTTCTAGTACTTCTCCGATCTTAATTTCCTCATGAGTACTAAAAGACCACACATAAAAATGGATATATATATATATATGTCTATATGAAGGACTAAAAGTGAAGGTTTTTCAGGTGTACAAAGTGTTAGTAAACAAAACAAGTTCCATCCCAGGAGCAAAGGTGGAAAACAATAAGTTTTGCCTATCCGTACACTTCCGCTGTGTCGAAGAAAAGGTACAGCCGAAAATTTCTTAATTTTGTTCAATTTCCCCACCACCTATCTATAATTAATAGAAGACTAATATAAGTTTGTGTGTGTTTGTCAGAGATGGGCGGCATTAGCAGAGCAAGTTAAGATGGTGGTCAGTGCGTATCCACAACTTAAATTGACTCAAGGGAGGAAGGTACGTACCGGTTCTCGTTTCTTTATGTAGCTAGTTCTGATCATCATGATGTTTCTGTTTCAAAAGGAAACAGAAGATGATGATGATCTACATACGCAAAAAACATTTAGTGGATTTTTGTAACGTTAATCAAAATTTTTAACAGTATGTTTATATGTATGCCTGACAACATACGTACGTACGTTGTTTAAAACAGGTCTTAGAGATCCGTCCAACCATCAAATGGGACAAGGGAAAAGCCCTTGAATTCTTGCTTGAGTCATTGGGTGAGTGACTTGTATATATGGAAGCAACTTCTTTGATTGATCAAAAGGCTGGAAAGTGGAATCCATGACAAAAGGAAAACGATAATTCTTGCTAGTTCTCATGATGTATTTGATTATAAATTATATAGATATATATATATATATATATAATGGAGTACTCCATTATATATAATAATTAATCAAATATTACACTATCGTCGAATTTTAAATGATTGGAAGTACAATATACTTAGATTTCGATTCTAAAAATTTGCATCTTTAAGTACTTAATTTGGAGCAAACAAACAAAAAAAAAAGTATATGAAATCACTAATATTTAAAAAGAAAAAAAAAATCCTGATGTCGCATTAATGTATAACTTGCAAACGAGAAGATTTATAATTGCGCGCGCGCACTACGTACATCGCATTAATGCAAATAGCTAGCTAGCTAGATAAATAAATAATTAAGTGCATGCGTGTTGGATAATGTTATTTCTTTTCATGGTAATCATGTTGTCTTTTCATATGCTTGGTGCATGGCGCATTTGATCAAAATTATAAAGCTCGGGTTAATTAATAACGAAGTGTATATATATATATATAACCTACCAGGCCAAAAATTTATAATAAAGCTGGTTTATATATTGTCCAATGTTTCTAATTTTTATAGTCAATGTCTCTCTATAGGATATGCAAACTCTAATGACATTTTGCCGGTGTATATTGGAGATGATCAAACGGACGAGGATGCATTTAAGGTATATTTCTATCTAATCTTCTTAATTTATAACCACATCGAGTACTACGGATATCTTCTGATGATGAGTCAATTAATTTCTTTTATCATGCGGCCAGCTAGGATGCTAACCTATTATATATCTTGTTTACATTGGATGCTAATTAGGTTTTGCGTGATAGAGGTCAAGGGTTTGGGATCTTGGTTTCTAGAGTTGCAAAGAAAACAAATGCCACTTATTCCTTGCAAGAGCCATCTGAGGTTCGTACGGTCGTTAATAAATCCAAATTATATTAAGATAAAGTTTCATGTGTTTGATCGATCGATATTAATTAATTTTATAATTTTAAACTTAATAAGATGATCAAGTTTAAAAGATTAAGTAGTTTCATGTATTTTGCATATTAATATTATAATTTATAAGCTTCATACATATATAATTTCGTACGTTAATTAATTTGCAGGTCAAGGAATTTTTGCGGCAGTTGGTGGTGGAGTGGAAAACTGTCGCAGAGATGGACAATATATAGGGGTGCAAATATGTAAATTTATTAGGAAAGTTATAATTATTGATCTCGTAATTTTTGGGGTGCATGGGATTGATTTTCGCTAGCTATGATCTGCATGTATAATGTTTATCTACACCTTTTATAAATCTTGAGAAAAAAATTGCAAATGTATGTATTTTCTTGCTTAGAGACTGTAATTGATCATGATCAAAATTATATGAAAAAGAATCGTTCATACTCTCTCTCTCTCTCTCTCTCTCTCTTATAGATACGTGATATATATTCATGCACCGGCAAATATGCCATGCCCATTTTCTGGCCTGCGTACGTACGTACGACGTGCATGTATGGGCTCGCGTACTCGAACAAATCTATCGACGTACGTCGTAGGCCGGTACTTCTCTTAATCTTCTGCAATAATTAAAGCAACTAATTCATGAGAAATATTAACCATGGTTTCTCAAGTTAAAAGCTTTATGAATTTCTCGTGTTAAAGGGCAATATACGTATCATACCCGTCATGTTAAATGTCTACCCGGTATAATTATTAAATAGTTATTTTTCATCATTACTTCACATTAATTTATAATTTACATTTATATAATTATTTCGTTGTTAAGACATTTTTCTTTTATTATCTGATAAATATTTGTTCAAAATTTTTATTTATTTTTTCATCTATACATTATATTATTAATCGAAATTTATTTATTTATAAAAACATTTCATTATAACCGTTTCACTAAATTAGAAAAATATATTTAAACATTACTCCTCCCTAATATAAATTAGGAAAATTCGATATTTGATCATCCGTACATTTCTGCGCTATGAATATAAGAATTGTACTGCAGATATTTACATCATGTTAATTTGAACAATGCATATATATATATATATGTACATATATTAAATTTTCAATATAGTAGTAATTAACCATGCTCATTTGTAGATCAGTTGTAAAATAATTATAAAAAATTACTTTTCAAGCAGTATTAATAAAACTACCTTTACCATATATACTCAGTTACAGTCATTAATTATGCGTTTTAAATGGTGACACGAGTTAACCACTTAAAAGGTTGCTAAAAATGTGATACATAAGTCGACCCATGAAAATGGTAAAAGTCAAGGTGGAAGACAATATTTTTTATAGTTTTGAATACATGACTAATGAGTACTAGTCATGCATAAGCACATGACACGATACATGATATATGATATAGATAGTAAATGGAGAGAGACCTATGCATGGTCCCATATATCCCATTCCCCAAACCATGGAGGGTATTCATGAGGAAGGAAGAATTACTATATTCCGTTCCTTTCTGATTCAGTCAATAGTATTTGTCTATTTCATTTTGGGGGGGAACAATACCTGCAGGTCACTATCTGCAAACGGGAGCCTTCCCATATATATCTATATCTATATCTATATATATATATGAGCAGTGGATCAGTACTGTATGATAAAAACTCCTGAAAGTATTAAGTTCATCAGGACCACAACATGATCCTTTTTTTGTGCATTCCCAGCCCAAGTGCATATAATTGGCCCCTTATATTATATTTTACAGCTATTTACAGCTATTTAGCTATAACTACGTACGTGGATCAGACTATTTCGCAGACGTAGTCAACGAATAGAATTATGTGAATTCTCGAACTTTCTTTTTTAATTTTTTTTTCTAAGCAATGATTTCACGAACTTGCTTATATATATATATATATATATGATTGAATAAATTTATTTATTATTATTATTTTTTATAATTTTTTTAATTATTTTATGATGTGATATTATAAATAATTTTTGATTATTTAATATTATATTATAAAATAATAAGAAAATAATAAAAAATAAAATGATGAATACTATTATTTTATATAATTATATAATTGCATATATAAAAGGGAAAAAAAAGTGCATTCTTGGAGTGAGCGTTAACGTTTCCCAAGGTTAAAATCTGCACAAGGTTAAAATGTCAATAATGGAGGGCATCTCTAACAGTTGTAAAGGGCCTTAATCAGAGCATGGGACGGAAAATTGGCACTGATCACTAAACTCCGTACGTATATTCTCTCTTATCAAAGTTTTTTTTTTTTTTTTTAATATAGTTTTGTTATTGATTAGTTCTAGGAAACCCAGGAACTTGCCCATTTCATGAATTAATTAATTAGGTACTGGTGGGTTGATTAATTAATAATGTTATTATCTTCCCGACCGAATGCTATAGCTAGCTAGAATAATCCAGATTGATTAATTTTAAGACTTGTTTGGATATATATTGAGGTGAGATAAAATCATATTATCTCATTCTATCTTATTTTAATGTAAAATATAACAATCTTAACTTACTATTATTTACGTACAAATCAACTCAGCTCAATATCTCCTACT
Source organism: Platycarya strobilacea (assembly GCA_036898215.1). Lineage (NCBI taxonomy): Eukaryota > Viridiplantae > Streptophyta > Magnoliopsida > Fagales > Juglandaceae > Platycarya > Platycarya strobilacea. Next base: position 7,321,204 of record CM072555.1, read on the forward strand.
GAAAGGAGCCTTAAATCAATAAATATGTGACACTCAATTACCAAATTAAGCGACATATGCGCGCTCGCGGCCTTTGAGGAATGCATGCCATCTTTCTTAGACGCCCAAACATAATTAATTACCTAGCTACGACGTCGTACGTAGAACCTAAATTTGGCAAGGCTTGGTGTTTCTGGTGTATAAACCAAGTCATGGGAAAGCAAACTCTATATATTGCAAATTTGCAATGCTGCATGTACATGACATGCATCTTGCTTACTTTTGACAAATATATTTTATATATATATATGATCTGCCGTATATACGTTGTGATCTTATATATTGCTGACCGAATTAACACATGATATCGATCTATATTATATATATACAAGGACGTTATACGTGCAATATATACTTGTTGATAAGATGGTACAATTATGTGGAGTCGTCTCTTAATCATGATCATAATTAATTAGTATCTTGAATTCATTGCATATCTTATAATGCGATCTATTGATCGTTTGAATAACCATATCTATATGTATATATATTGTTCTCATATTATCTTTTATTAAGATAGAAAATAAATGGATATAGTACTACAATTCATTACTATAAATGAACGTCTCTTGAAGCTTGATTATATATATGTCCAAGAGAAGAGCTAGCTTTGATTAATGATCAGTTATACAACATCCACATAAGAATATTTAATTTTAAAATCTATCTTCAAATGAAAATATATCATATAAACATTTTATTATATATATATATTTGGGAATATATAATTATATATATATAATTAATTATTAATTGACAGCGGCGCCGTACCACTGGATCACGGAATGTTGACATCTTCATAATATTGCTGATAAATTGTAGTACTTTAGTCACGTGCAATACATAAATTATTCGCACGCCTTAAGCATCGACTTATAGTTCACAATAATTTGCACCCTAGCTAGCCAACGTACAGCCCATTAATTGTATATGGCAGGGATTCCGACTCAAATAATTGTTGAAAAGAACTTGTAGCTGAAAACCGGGGTGATACTGATCATGAGGAGATTCGAGTAGTACTCAAATGTTTATTTAATTAAACTCATTGTATGGACTAATGAATTGTTAGATCGATCAGATAAAATCAAATCGAACTCATATATATCAAGAATTTGATTTGATTATATATATATATATGTGTGTGTGTGTGTATATGTGTGTGTGTGTAATATTATCCTTTACCAAATTCTTGATTTGTCATGTTTTGATTTAAGTTTATCTCTAGCGAGCACGCTTGAATTAATTAAGTAGTACTCTTTTCAACTCTCAATCCCATACATATCCTTCTCGCTCCTTCCAAACATATCATGCATGATCCCTTAGTCTCGGGCAGGAATGGATACAGAGCCACTCGCTGCAAATAATTAATTGGCCTATGTTAGTAAATAAATATATATAGAGAGAGAGATCAGATCATCAAGTACTTATCATGTTGCCCGAATTTCGTGCTATGAAGAAATAATATTTATAATTATAAAATGTCTAATTATTACATAATCTTTAAAAAAAAAGTGCGTAAATATGATATTTATATTAAAAAAAATTAATTTTCTAATAATAAAATACTTTTTTTTTTTTAAAATAATTACTTTGTGTAGTTCACGGTTCCATATATCAACTACTCATACCAATATATAAGTGATTTTTTTTAACATTAGTGTGTTTTTAAATATATATATATGTGCATGTACGTATATTAGGAAAAGATACAAATGTTTTTTTACAAAAGCTTATAATAACCTGTAACACACTTGGCGTCACGGGATTCGGACACCCTAGCTAGCAACACCCATATATAGAGAGAGAGATAGAGAGAGAGAGATCATGTGGGATCAATATAGGGTACAAGAACATAAATAGTAATAATTACCCAATTTATTAAAGTCTGGTTTGAATGTAGATATCATCTCATCTAATTCCATTTCACCTTATTTTAATACTTAAATACCATTTAAATATAAAAAATTTCAATCTCAAATATTAACATTTTCACTAATCATTAAAACTTTTCTAAGTTTTAAAACAAAGCATAATTAAACTTTTTTAAATCTCAAAATAAATATAATATTAATAATTCATAATATTTAATTAATTTTATAATATTTTATTTAACTTTTTCTCTCTAATTTTTCAAAATCTCATAAAACATTTAATTCAATCTATTTTATTATATTACTTTTCACAAATTACTTTATTACTATTTATACAATTTTTTTTTTGTTTTTTTATATCTCATTTGATTTGATTTCAATATTCAAACAAAAGTGACATGACGGTGGATGTTCCAATAACAGGCTGCTGAAATGTATGCTAGTAGAATTACATTAATCCCCAGTTTCGCACAAACAAAAAAGACAGTACTAACGTCCATTCACAAATAGAAGAGTTATACACGCGCAACAACTCTCAATCATTTCCGGTCTCGATCTTTTCAGCATTAAGAGAACTAAAACAAAGAACCTATATGGTGATTGAAATATTCTCTCATGTATAAAGATGGCCCCTAAATGAATGAGAACAAGACTAGCTAGAGAGAGAGAGAGAGAGAGAGAGAGAGTACCATTGCTCTCAAAACGGATCGATAGAGTAGTGTTATACAATATACACCATTGGAGCACCTAGATTCGAGAGAGCCCACTTCGAAAGACTAATAAAAATCAAGTTGCTTTTTGAAGGTACCGATTTTCAAGATAATGAGTAATTTTAGAGGGGTTAGGTGATGAAAGGGAAACCCACTACTAGGTGAAGAGGAATGGGCATGGTTGTGAAGGAGTTGGAATCCACTTAAAGTGCTTCATGAATTGAAGTAGACAAGGGATTTTTAATAGGAACATCGAACATGCTTAAAATCCATGGAAAACTCCCTGCCTCCTTTAGACGTGTAAAGAAAGGTTCCACTAGATAATTAATTCAATCCATCATTGGTTTGGTGCCTGAAAGAAAAATAAACTATTCTTCAACCTCTAATGATTGGTGGAAAAGGGCACTTCTTGAGGACTGTAAACTCTAAATTTCACCCTCTCCACACTTCACAGATCTCGTTGAAATCATTGATAACTTTCAAGACGTGTGAAAATAATTTTATTTTATTTTTATTTAAAATTAGATATATTAATATATATATATATATATCCACTAAAGTGGGCGGCCTTTTTGAGGCAATTCGTCGATAATATATTTACAAAGTTGAATATCTTTTGATCGCAATGATCAGCCACAATGTCTGATCAGAATTATATTGTAGAAAACAAAACTAGCTAGCTAGCGAAAAAGAAATGACTAAAAGAGAAAGATCAAAAAGAAGTGACACGCCCTATTAATTATATATATCTTGACATATGATCCATAGCATCAATACTAGCTAGTTGCTTCTACTAGATAATGTATATCATTCCGGTGAAACTTAACTAAACCCTTGACTTTCGGAACTAATTAGGTCGAAATCTGTGCTGGTACGTCTTGAAACTTGAAAATATATATATACACACACACACATATGTATAATCTATTGATACATATGTGAGATTGATATTAATTATCTGCTACTTTAATGTTGGAGGATACGAAACATATTGATCATCTCCCAATAATTAAAACCTAACTCTCAAATTTAATTCTACGCGACTTATATGAGTACTACTACATCGACTATATATAACAGGCATCGCTGAAGTATTTTTATTTTTTCGTTTAATTTTAATATATAGGGTAAAAGTAGCAGGTAACCGCTTACCGCACCCACATCGCAAATGCTTAATTCCACTACTAAAGCAATTAATCTTATATATGGTATTGGTAGAAAGGTGGGTATTTTCCCTTAGGTACAAAGAGATCAATTAATGCCTGCATGCCTTCCTTCGATTGTACTATTATGATCCTCTTAATTAACGTGATCATGTCGTTCTCTGCATGGGAAGAATACATGCAGCTGAATTACGAACTGAATGTGAACGCAGGCAGGGGTCTTCACAACACACGTTCAACGTAGAACACAGGATCAATATCGGGCTTGAGCGACACAGAGAAGATGCCCGCCCTGAAGTCAAGAACAAAGGACAACGATGATGACAATCACTTCAAGAAAATTGAACGCAGACCGTTAATTTTAATTAAATGATTATTTACAGTTAAAGTGAATTATAAATATTTTTTTTATATATAATTAATTGATCATCTTTTTTTTTTGGTAGCGAATCAAGATACAAAACTCAAGCAGAAAGAACAAAACGGCCTGTTCGTGTTGTTGCGAACAGCTTAAGGTCATTAATTCTCGGGGGCCAGAACATTGCGGTTGAGATTGGGCCAATAATTGGCTCCGTTATCCGATGACGGCAGATCATGATCATCATGTGAAGGTGATGCTCATTACGCTATGGAAATTAAAAGGAGGAGGAGAGATCAGCGGGTAAGGAAATGAAGGGAGAGCTGTGCATTAATGCCCAATCAAGTCATTATATTATTTTTTATGTATTTTGTAATTGGAGGATGCACGATTATATATATATATATATATATGAGATTGTTCTTATATATGAAGTATCATTTATATATAAGAAGGAAATCCTATATATAAAGAAATTAATGCATATTTTTTTAAAAGGTCTTAATAGGAAGAGGAAATGATACTTCATATATAACCGAGAATAATTTCCTTCTTAAACAATGTGAGATTTTTTCACTCTCCCTCACTTGTGGGCTGATTTTTTATCGTATTCCTACAAGTGAACCTCAAATTAGATCAATGAGTGAAGCGTATTATTGAAATGTTTGGCTCTAATACTATAAAGAAGTTCATGTATGCTTTTCTAAAAGACCTTATTAGGAATGAGAAATTATGTCTCATATAAGACTCAGGATAATCTCTTTCTTAAATAATGTGAAATTTCTTTTATTATGAAGAGGAGATAATATCTCAGATAAAATAGGACAATCTCCTTATTAGATAATGTGAAATTTCCTTAAATATAAGACTTCTGTTAAACTCTTGAGAGTGAAAGAAAAATAAAATTATTTTATTCATTTATTTATATATTTTACTTGTATTATTGTGAATTTGTGATCCCCTCTTATTAACTTACGTCGCAGAAAAAAAATGACAAACAATTTGCAGCACTTTTTTTCCGAAGGGTGGATTTTCTTAGTTTAACTTGTTTATTGGGAAGAAAAGAAAAGAAAAAAGGAACTAAAAAAAGAAAAAAACCATCCCGAGTTTATAACAGTAGTCTTCAATAAATGGGCCTGGATTCAATCATTTAGGAAGGATCTGTATCCACAGTAATTAGTGGACTCGAGGATTAATGATTGTAACGTACGTGGCCCATCAACTTGTCCTGACAGAAAGCCGTGCACCGTGGGCTTGCATGCTACGCCTACCAACGTCGATGTCGAACGACGAAGGCACCCAACGATACTTGCTCTCTGAGGATTCTCATGTAAGTCATTCTAGGATATGCAAGTGTCATGTAATTTTTTTTAAGTGAGTAAATAAAAGATAAAAAAAAAAATTAATTAATTAGGAGACTTAACTCTTTTCTAAAATGATTATGTAGTGTTTACTTACTCTACAACGATATATTGCATCACTCTTATGAAAATAAGTATAATTTAATTTTTATTTGTTTAGCAAGATTATATATCTTAAAGAGAGCATAAGAGATTAGAGGAGTGACAATCTTAAAGAGCATAATTGACTCTTTATTTATTTATTTATTTATATGATCTTCCTTGATTTAAGTATTCCACCCTTTGTCGGGAAGATCTTCTTTGCGTATATATAAGCCTTGTTTATTAGGGCTCACACATATAATATCGTATCAAAATATACCAGTAGCGGTACTCCATTTTTTTCTTTTTAAATGTGACAATTCAAGTTTTTGTTTCTTAATATAGCTAAGTTTCTGTTTGAGATTGCGTTAAGAGTCTTAAAAAATGCTTAAATAATTTTAAAAGTTTTTTTTTTTTATGAAAAATTTAAGTTATTAGGATGTTATCTACTAAACTAATTTTTAATTTCAAATAATCTAAAAAGTACATTTGAAAAAAAACCATAAAAATGATGAAGGTTTTCCTCAAACATATTTTTCCAAATAAGCTGTGATATAGTTTAAATTTGAAAAAGACTATAAATTGGTAAAAATACCCATATAATTTTTACATAATTACAATGTTTAAACTTTTAAAAATATGGTCATATTCTTAAAAAAACCAAATGATCGTCACTTTTACTTCGTAAAACACTTCTTTGATTTGTTTCAAAACAAATATAACATATTTAAAAATATTTTAAACATATGATTACAAATAATAAATAAATATTTCTTAATAAAATTTATTATTTAAATTATAAAAATTAAAATTATAAGTTATATTTCTTACTGCGATATCAAACATACATGTTTGGTTTGGTTTGCTTTCGTATTGGTATACATGGGTATTGATCCTCTTAGATTTATTATCAACTTTTTTGTTTTTTGTTTAATTATATATCGTGATAAATTGTTGAAATTAGTTATTTATCAACCCAACAAAGATTGGGCAGGCAGCCAAAAATTAATTTGAACACTGAGATTCGAATAAGAAATACTGATTGCTTATAAGATCAGGAGAATGATTATATCTACTAGTTTCATAATTATGATTCGAATAAGGATTAGCTCGAATAAACAAAAAATAATTTGGTACAAGATACCATACCAAGTTAATAGTAAATATTGCGTGCCACAATATTCTAGGGCCTACCAACAGATGCGCCAAGCACACAACAACAACAATCCACTTTTGATCATCAACATTATCTGTGACTACTGTAAGTTCTCAATATTTGTGAAGTACTTCACAAAAAAAATAAAAAATAAAAAATAAAAACAAAATCTTGAAAAAGAAACAGAGAAAGGGGCTGGATATCCAGCCTTAATATTAGAAGGTGGCGATATGGGATATATACAGAATTTGAGGCTGGAGGGACCGGCCAAGAGAGTGGGCTTAGCACCATGGCATAATTTTGAGGGTCTCTGATATTGAATCATTGCCATGTCACATCTCAAAAAGTATTTTTTTATTTTTATTTTGGGAGAGTGGGGGTCAATATAGGCCACACGTGGCTGTTTCTTCGGTTGGTTCTTTTACCCATTAATTAGTATATAATAATAATAATAATAATAATGTGTGAGATTGGTTTTAATTTGATCTATGTATTTTGTACCAAAGTAATATACATAATTTAATTTGAAGGGGGCGGGGGCTTATTTTCAGGTTTACTATATGATCTTTTACTCAATGGCTTAAGAGGCTAATAGCACTAAAGGGGGACATCAGTACTTGGTTGGTCTTCTGTTAATGATTCATTGGAAAGTTGGCGATTCAGATATACAGTAGCGGCTACGTGGTGAAATTTAATTCCATAATCAAATCTTCATATATTATTGTAAGAAAAATTAATATTTATGACTGATTATTTGTAAATAAAAATTAAAGATGACTATTTGTAATAAAAATAGATTTATTTTAATAAAAAATTATTTTAATAAAAAATAACTAGTGTTAAATAAACAGTCATATTGTAGTATTATATATTGCTTAATTCTAGAAGCTTATAATATTTTAATACAAATTTGAATTCTTTTATTATTATTATTATTATAAAGTGGTCAGAAGTACGAGATTAATTCCAAAATATTCCGCCTATAAGAATAATCAGGACAAATATTGTCACCAGATTGCAAGATTATTAAAGAACTAGATCTACATATATTCGCCAAAGAAATATCTCATAATTAAGATTTTTTTTTTTTTTTACACCGCCATAATTGCAAAGCAAACTTAACACAAAGTTTAATCAAATTGAATAAAGATTGGGTGAAGATATACGACGCTTCATGATGCGAAAAAGCGAGGGACAAAAATCGCATCAATCGATCAGCATTCCGATCTCCATTCTCTTAATATTATTATTATTTATAGGTTTTGGCCATCTTTGCCATGAAGATTTGCGTGATCCTCTTAAAAACAAGAGATAGAATATTCTTTTAAAAATAGATTATTTGTATTCTATGAGTTCTATGACTATATTCCATTAATTAAGCTATATATATATATAAATAAAGTTGGTTCATATAGAATTTATTCTTAATTTATGATCCTGCAGCCTCCCCCCTCCATGCAGGCCTTCATGAGTTTGGCAGATATACCAGATACTTCCCCACATGGAGCTTAATTCTTTACCACATACATTAATAAAGGTGGCAGATTAGATGCTAAATTTGACTGACCATATATTATATATATATTATAGATCGTTCATGCATTTTGGCAACTTTAGAATTAAATAAAAGTAGTACCAATTGCCAAAACCTAGGTACTATTCAAAGTAATGTAGCTTAATTTTGGGATCATTTATGGTGTGAAAGGGTGGAAACAGTGGATGGGGGATCACCGAAATTAAAGAAGAAGTTGAAGCATAAGGATCTGTTGAAATTAGAATGTTTAAACGAACGTACTCATGTATTTTCTGATCGCATGCACTCTTTTTTTTTTTTTTTTAACATGAATATGCTAAAGTCGCCTCAACTGATTACGTAATTGTTGACATCATGATCAAGATAGTAATTGGTCATGAATTTATTCCTTTTCGGTTAATAGAAAATGAGCAAATCCAATCACATTTGGTTCACGATTTTTAATAAAATAATATTTTTTAAATCTTTAGAAACATAAATTAAACTAAAAGTCAAATTTAAATTTAAAAAATATAATATTTGACCGTACCAGTCTTCAAAAAGTGCAAGAATCGGCCGACAAAGTGAAATAATAATAATAATAATAATCAGGCGGTAATTAATTTGAGCACAAGAAATACACGTGGCTATCTGAATCATATACTCTTTGCACCGGCCCATTATCAACTAGCCATGAGTACGCTCCTACATTTTCTGTATATACTTCCTGAGAAATATATGCTTTTATTTACGCGAAAAGTATTAAAGAAGAACTAGTGAATGGAAAAAGAAGTGCTTTTGCTTTGCCATGTTTCAATGTCTGCATTTTTCTATCGAAGAATGGTTTTAAATTTAAAGTACTTTGTAAATTGATATTATTTTTTGTAAGTTATTTTTATAAAAATATTTTTGATTTAAAACATGCAGATTGTACAAAAAGTTATAAATCACGTAGTAAATGCCAGAAGTCAAAAAGTCTAACCCAATTACCATAAAAAAAGATTGACAGTATTATAATATAAGTTTAATTCAAAAGAAAAAAAAGAAAAAATAAAATTAAAATTGGTTTAAGATTGGAGTATTAGAGAGAAAAAATTTTCCCGTCATTAAGAAAAAATATATTCATTATCTTTTTACTCATTATAGACATTAGATAATAGATTTATAAGTAAAATATAATTAGTTATTTTTAATTAATTAATATCACATTATAAAATGATAGAAGGATAATAAAAATTAAGATGATTAATAACATTAATCTTTGATTAAATCCTAAATTTTGAATTTATATGTATATATATTTACATTCATGATAGCCTTCCGAGTAATATCTCTAACATGATGATCGATTTTTTGCTTAATGGGAGCCCCGGCTTTTTCCTTTTCGAGAACATGAAAACCATCCTAATACGATACCCAAAACCAACTTCTAGTACTACGTACCTAACTGGTCAGATTCCTTTTCCACAATTTTTTTATTTTTATTTTTTGGTTGGGTGAAGAACGTACGATGGAGAAAGAAATATATGATGTTTGTCCCAATAATAGAGAGGCGAAGAAAGTGCATTCGGTGCTATATAGAAAGTTGTTCCCTTTTTATGGGGTTGGGGTTCTATAATCTTCCTTTTTAGCAAGCCTAGCTAACTCTTCTAGTCTTTTTTGACAATTCCAAACTCGACTTTGAAAAACCTCTCGATGACGTGGCACTGGCTTCGATCATGCATCTACAAGGCCCCTGGTTTCGACTGTATATATGGGAAACCAATTATTCGTCGGAGTTGAAAAGGGCAATCGATCAATAAATTCGGTGGTTTAAATATGTTCTTTTGACCAAATAACAAAACAGTTGGTTTAAAGGACATTCAACCAAGTTATATATATATAATATAGTACATGATAGAGAACTTGGTCGGTCAATAAATTCGGTGGGTGTTAGTCATCACTTGTGGTACGTTCTGATCAGGCCTAGCCTCCCTTAGAGAAAGAACAATCTCCATGCATTGCATGCAGCCAATCTTTAATTTCTTTACTTTTCTTGATTTTTTCCTGGTAACTTCCATGCGGGCTGCCGGAAGCCACAGTGGGTGCGTTTGTATTCATTGCTATTTTAAAAAAAATTAAAAAAAAAAGAGTATTTGGATCAATATTGTGAAAAAACTTACAAAAGCTAGAAAACATAATTGAAGGACCTGGAGTTTGACCAATAAATAAAGAAATTAAGAGCAACGACAGAATCATGACAAGCCATGCAACTATTACAATTTATCAGTAAAATATATAATAATTTTTTAAAATTTAAACAAATCAAGTTAAAATCAAAATCAAAATCAAAATAAATATTCAAAGGAGTTGTGTTCATGTTTTATGATCATCCTCAAAGAAAAATTGCGTGGAAACTTCGCCTATATCTTTCTTCATGCTCCTAAAAACACTTTTGCCCCCGGCCAACATAATCAGGACGTGCAAAGCGAAGTAAAGAGGATCGATCAAAATTCAAAACACCTATAGTGTAGGGGCTACCCCCCCAAAGTTTATATTTTTTCTTTATATAAATAAAATTTCCCTCTTTAATACTCAAATCTTTAAAATTATTATTGAAATTATCTCTCTACATTGTAATACTCAGTTATTATGTAGTATTATTTTAACTTTTTACTTCATTAACATCCAAATTTTCAACCATTACTAACTAATAAACCTCAAAAATTCCTCAAAAAACCTGACTAAAAAAATTTAATCAATCCTTCAAAAAATTTGTTGAGTTACACTAGGAATGAGAAATCCATATCAAGAGAGAAATTGTCAAGAATTTCACTTCAGAGATGATAATAGATAAATTTTATTTTATAAAAGATGGTCATCAAGCTTAATCTAAAAGAAAAATTTTAAATTGATTTTTTTTCTTTTCTTTTTGTAATAGTATCTAACAAATTTCAAAAATCTAAAAAAAATCTATCTTATAAGATGATTTATAGATATATATTTTTTGTATACAATTTCGTGACGTATGATTATTATTTTTTATATAATCACGTGCAAAACACATTAATACTTATACTCACACCTACCACACACTTTCTCAATTGTCCTCTCAAATATCAAATTCTAGTTACGCTCCTGCCTATAGATATGTCCCAACTTTTAAACAAATATTCGCGTTCATAGCTATGTGCAGAACCATTAATTTCAACAAGGGCAGTACTAAGCTGCTGCTATGAGTATAAATGATTCGGTCTGAAAAATTTGTGAACCGGTTCTATTCGGTTCAAGAATTCTCCCACCCTAGATCAAACTGAATTCTTATTCGATCCATACCAGTCCAGTCCAATTCGGTTCAGGGGCAGTCTGGTCCAGTTCAGGGGTACCTCATATAATTTAATGAACTAAATTTAATTTAAAATTTTGCAATGATCAAATATTTTTTTAGCTCAAATTTAATTATTTTCAACTCAATTTATGTATTTATCATAGATTTAAGTCAAAAAATATTTTAAAAAAATTACTCTTAAAAAATGGCAAAAGAAAAATAATCTAAATAAAAAAAAGGAAAAAAAAATCAATCCTTAAAAATCTAAAAAAAAAAAAAAACTCTTAAGACTTAAGAGTCTTTAAGAGTTAAGAATCCAAATAAACAAAAAATAATATATTAATATTATAAGAGTATATATTATTTATTAAGTATGTTAATAAACTATAACTAATAACACTATTACATTAGTATATTATATATTTATTAATGTATAATATACTGATAAATTAATAATAATATATTAAATAATAATATACTTATTACTTATAAGTTATTATTAATATATAAATATACTATAATTTATATTTTTATTCTACAACTAGTCAACTATTATATATTATAATATTTTAATATTATAAAAATATATATTATATATTAATATGTTATTATATTAATCTATATTAATAATATTATTATTTATATATACATATAATATATATATATATTATATGGTGGGAGTTTAGTCTGGTCCAAGGGGAGAATTTTTCAGGATCGGGACCAGACCAAAATTATTCGGTCTATATATAAATTAGACCGGCTCGGATCAAATTCTATTCGGCCTAGTCTGATTCCTGTCCGATCCAACCGATCTGGTCCGATCTATCGGTTTAATTCGACCTTTTTACAATCTTAGCTGCCGTCCAGTGCTTACCTCTGGGCATGCTGCCTAGTACATTATTATTATTATTTTAATATATTTTTAATATATTTAAATATTTTTTAAGAATAAAAAAATATATTAATATATTAGAAATTACTTTCTTAATTATCAAATAAAAAAAAATTATACAGTAATCAAATTAAACGATAAAAGTCAAGTGACAAAGTATCATTCCTCTTTCAACAATGTTGACCCGTTGTTATTATTATATATATTAATATGTTAATATATATTATATATTAATATGTTATTATATTAATCTATATTAATATTAATATTATAATTTATATATTATTATTTATATATACATATAATATATATATATATATTATGGTGGGAGTTCAGTCTGGTCCAAGAGGAGAATTTCCTGGACCGGGACCAGACCAAAATTATTCGGTCCATAAATAAATAGGATCGGATTAGATCAAATTACATTCGGCCCAGTCTGATTTATGTCCGATCCAACCGATCTGGTTCGATTCACCGATTTAATTCGATTTTTTTTGCAGTTTTAGTTGCCGCCAACACTTACCTCTAGGCATACCGCCTAGTATAAAATTATTATTATTTTCATATATTTTTAATATATTTAAATATTTTTTAAGAATAAAAAAATATATTAATATATTAAAAATTACTTTCTTAATTATTAAATAAACAAAATTATACAATAGTCAAATTAAACTATAAAAGTCAGGCAATAAAGTATCATTTTTCTTTCAACAATGTCGACCCGCCGTTATTATTATATATATATATATATATATATATATATAAGTAAAAAAGGGGCGCTGTAATAATATTACACGAGAAAGTACTTCACAGCGTACGAGAACAAGCGTGATTTTGAATCAATGATAAGAAATAATAATTGCGCAAAAAAAAATATAAGAAATAATAATTGAGCAAAAAAATATAAATAAGAAATAATAATTAGTTTCCTTCCCTTATTAATATAAACATTTCAGTGTCATTCACGTTATATCCCTTATACACACCATTCCCAAATCTGTAAATATATAATACTTCAACAGGATCTATTATTTTCATGTGATTATATATAAACTTGATTGATGATCAATCATACACATGAAATTCTATTTGCTGGAATTAATTATATATATATATATATTAAAATGGTGAAAGGTCGACATGCATGCCAAGAGGAAAAGGCTAGAATTTTGAGTAAACTATGCAGGCACGAAAGTTTATATGACAAAGCTAAGAGACTAATTAAGCGAACGCTCCTGGTTTTGTTGCAGACTTTGTATGGTAGGTTGGAGCTGCTAGTTTCACTCAACTTTACAAGGGGCGGTGTGGGAAGATTTTGCTATCATTAATTGGCAGCGTACTTCATATTGTATACCAATTTTTTTTTTTTAATTTATTGCATTGGGGCCTCAATTCTAAACATCACATGCTTGTGAACGAGTCTTTCTTGTCTTATAACACCTTCCTAGCTGCCTTCCTCCATATACATAAAACACCTACCCAGCTAGACCCGAAAAACTTTTAAGTTTAATTGCACGTCAAATGATTGTCACTAAAATACACAGTTGCTATAATTCATTTTAGCTACAAACCATAAACTATTCTAAATATTTTGTCCCCATTACAAGAAAAATAAGTTTTTGAAATCAGTTATATATTACAAACATGACTATATGTGATGAAAACAATAAAGCACGACAAATCAGCTTACACAGTTGTTGTATTTTTTATTTTATTTTATTTTTTTCCATTGAAGTAGAATAGTACCCATAAACTTAGAATTTTGAGGCACGGTTTGAATTTTGAGCTGAGTTGATTAGTTAGTTATAAATAATAATAGATTGATTTTTGGTGGGACCTATTAAAAATAAATTTAAATGTATTTATGAAAAGTTGAAAATTTCATGTATGAAAAAATATTAATTTTAAAAAAATTATAAATTTAACGTATAAAGAAGTTTTGAGTAGAGAAATAAATTTAGAGATTTGAGAGTTGAGTATTTAAATTTTAGATAACTTAAAATTAGATTGAATGAAATTAATCGGTTTAATTCAATCCAAATTCTAAACGAGACCTAGATTAAGGATCCTAATTCAGTAAAAGAATAGCCTAAACTTGCATAATAATAGATGCCATTTACGTTCAAAACCACATTATAAACTAAATTGGCATGTCGTTGAATCGTTAATGTGTGACAATTGGTAAAATGAGTAAACCCAACCCATTAATTACCTAGTCACAACCTGAAACAACCACACCTTAACCTAAAGGTTTTGGGTAGTCGGGGGGAATGGGGGATCTTGTATCAGAGTTATTATTCCCACTGCATACTGCACTCTGTTTTTAAAAATGGCGGACTCACAAAAAGTGATCTCCTTTTCACCTCTTCCATTGCTTCACGTATTAAATGCATTGAGTGCCAAAAAATGGGAAAAATAAAAGGAAAACGACAAAGGACAAAGGACATTTCAGGGCGATTCAAAATCTTTTACAAATGGTATATTTGTCATTGCCTAAGATTGATTAAAAATATGCCTAGAACTATTATCCCAATAGTGATTATTTTGTTCGATAATTAAGGATTAGTGACAAATATGTACTAAATTAAGGAAAGCTTATTGCATAGGTTGGGTCATAGTACAACATATAGGTTGCATCTTAGTACAACATATTGGCAATAGCCACTGATAATATTCTGTCCAGTGAGGATCACTCGAGTCTCCTGTTTATATAATGAGTAGTGTTAGATATAATTATTATTATTTTTTGTTTAAAAATAAATAAATACGAGATCTATATAAAAAATAATAATAATAAACTCTATTTTTTAAAAAAGAAAACATAATATTTACATAATTTATAACATCTGGTATTACTATTATATTAATTTTAAGAAATTCTGTACGATTTATAAAGAAACTCATCTGAGTTAACTCAGTCTTTCAGTTTGTATTAGGTCTTTTAGGAGAAGAACGTGTCCAAAAAGTACATGGGGGCAACGGAATGGAAGGGTGGGGGGGCCTTAGTCCAGTGAAACCCAGTTCTATATTGACTAGATAGCCTTTTAAAGTTGTGACTTGTGAGCGTGAGTGCGCGTGCGGTTTTCAACTTTTTTTTTTTTTATTGATTTTTTTTTTCTTTTTGAGGTGATCACTGATCTCTCTATATAAGGTCTCTGTTTCAACACAAGAACTCACACATTGGTATCTCTGTTTTTCCTCTGTTTCATTCTCTCTGTTAGTATTTTCCGTCCCAACTCTGTTTTTTTCTTAAACTTCTAAAAACGTCGAGGTATTATATCATATCACTCTTTATTTGATTTGGTCGAAACTTTTCAATGTGATTTTCCATTCATTTCTATCTTCTTATAGTGCTCTGAAGATAAAGAGTGTTATGGCGTTTATGCAGGGCCGAGTATAGAGGAAAAATGACTAAGCAGAATGTGGTGGTTTCTGATTGCACGTCGCCTATTGGAAAGATTAGACTTGCGGCGTCGAATTCAGCACTTTTCTCACCGGCGATCCAAGAAACTCTGGCTACGATTGGTGGGTGCCTGATTGACATGTCCAAAAAGAAACTCATGAAGAGGCTTGAAACTGGAGGAGGAGGAGCCAGGGTCAGTGCCTGGGTTGATTCCATGAGAGACTCTTCGCCTACCCGAACTAAATCCACGCCTTCTTTGTCTCAAACAGAAGAAAAAAGCTCCTGGGTTGTAAGTTTCAGCTTCTCTCTACATGCTTCTTAACTTTTTCTCATTAATAATGGTGTTATTTGCGAAAAATCTCTTTGGTTATTAACTGTTGGAACAGTACAGCTCCGTCATCCATCGGCGTTAGAAAATTTCGAGCAGATTATATCAGCTTCAAAGGGAAAGCAGATTGTGATGTTTCTGGATTATGATGGCACTCTCTCTCCTATTGTCAAAGATCCAGAACAAGCATTCATGTCCATAGAGGTTCGGACGTTATCCTTTGCACCAACTTCGTTTTGTTTCTAACAATTTTATAATAATGTTTTTTGTTTTCCCCCAAGTTCATGCATCTTCTAGTCTTAGGTTTTAGATTTTGTAAAAACTTAGATGTCATTCAAGTTATTCTTCCATGCTTGTTTAAAGCAGATGAGAGAAGCTGTTAGGGATGTGGCTAAATACTTCCCCACAGCCATAGTGAGTGGGAGGTGCAGGGATAAGGTGCATTTCCAGAACCATAAAATTGCATTACTTGTCTCCTACCGTACATTTTCAGTGTAAAACTGGACGAGTACCTGTTTTTTAATTTTTTAATTTTTTGGTTATGTAATTTGCAGGTTTATAATTTTGTAAAGTTAGAAGAACTATTCTATGCGGGCAGCCACGGGATGGATATCAAGGGACCATCCAAACACCGAAAATGCGACAAAGTGAGTCCTATCATGGACAGAAAGAAAAAAAAAATAATAACAAACACTTGGTCAATTTATTCTTCGTTTTGCTGCATGTTCTTAGAATTTTTTCTTCACTCTTTTGATGATTCAGGGAAATCAAGCAGTCATCTTCGAAGCTGCTTCTGAGTTTCTGCCCATGATCGCTAAGGTTTTCTATTTTTCCATTTTAATTGCTTCGAAGCTGCTTCAAATATGGGAAATTAAGATGCATGTACAAGGGACTAAACAAGTGAACTTTTGTTACGTTTTTAATTTCAGGTGTACAAAATGTTGTTGAAGGAAATCAGTTCCATCCCAGGAGCAAAGGTGGAAAACAACAAGTTTTGCCTGTCCGTACACTTCCGCTGCGTCGATGAAAAGGTGACCGAGACCTCTCTAAGATTTGTTCGATTGTTTTTCCTCGTATCTAACGCTCATGGAAATTATTAGAGTAATAATATTATAAGCTTGTTAATTTGTTTTTTGGGTTGTATTAATTTTTGTGTGTCTTCAGAGATGGGCGGGATTAGCAGAGCAAGTTAGGGTGGTACTGAGTGCGTATCCAAAACTTAAACTGACACAAGGGAGGAAGGTACCTTCTAATCTTCTATCTTCTTCTCATGTTTCTTCTATATCTGAAAGAAGAGGAAAATTCCATATAATTAATCAGAAGATTCTTGTGTATTTCAGTAGTAATGGGTCAAAGTTGTTAGTTTATTTAGTTTGTCGTTTGAAACACTAGGTTTTGGAGATCCGTCCAAACATCAAATGGGACAAGGGAAAAGCCCTCGAATTCTTGCTGGAATCACTAGGTAAGTGTTGCTTCAATTTCTCCGGCTCACAACTGCCTGGAATCTTCCTTTTGTTGACTAAATAAAATAAGGGTCGTCCTTTTATAATGTTTTTCTTCCTTCAGGGTATGCCAATTCTAATGATGTTTTGCCCATCTATATTGGAGATGACCAGACTGATGAGGATGCGTTCAAGGTAGCTACGAGCATCATCTAGGATCTCCTCATAATTAGTTGTCCACTATTTCTCTCATGAATAATTAGGAGTCAAGATTTTTTAACAATTTTGTTACGTACCATAATTTAGGTTCTGCGCCGTAAAAGTCAAGGATTTGGGATCCTTGTCTCTAGAGTTGCAAAGGAAACAAGCGCATCTTATTCTTTGAAAGAACCATCTGAGGTAGGATTTTTAACTCAAATTGATATATATATATATATGTGTGTGTGTGTGTGTGTGTGTGTGTACTGTGTGATATCTAACGACTAACATTTATGGAATTAACATATATCGTAATTAATTAGTTTGTATTTTGCATGCCGGATTAATATAAATTTGGGTTATGTTTTCAGGTGAAGGTATTTTTGCGGCGTTTGGTGGAGCAGGAGAGAGGGTTACAGTAAGGACAATCGGGGGGAGAAGAGGAAAAAGAGATGGCGTGGGGGTTGTAGGGGTTTATAAACCATAAAACATAATCTACAGCAATTATTGGTCCCATAGTTTTTGAATGGGATCATAATTTTTTGCTGTATGTTAATGTTATGTTTTTGCCGATAAAATTATGTATGTGTTTTCTTAGTCAGTTTGTAATTAATAAAATGGGAGAAAGAATTTCTCCCTGTTTTGAAAACTTTCGATGAGTTAACGTGTAATAACACTAGTATTAGTATTTATTACCAGATCCAATATATAAATCATAAATAAATTAAAATATAAACACTTTTACCGCATACTAGTTGATGTAATTTCTATTTTAACAATACATTTTACGTTTTAATAATGAGAAACGATATTTATAATTTTAGAATGTAGAAATTTGACACATTTTTAATGAAAATAAACTTAAGATTCACGTCAAAATTTATTTAGCATTATAGAGCATGCGGATTTTAAACACTAAAATTGCATTTAACATTATTATATTTTAATAATAAAGCTTTAAAATATATATATATTTTTTTAAATGTGTGTACTCACCAGCACAGATGACAGGCCCTTTTTTTGAAGTCGCTTTATTGTAGAAACACGTGTCTGCACATGCCCGCGGCCCCGCCTGCATCCATTTGTTTTCTGCAGAGCAACCTGATAATGATAATAAATAGGGGTTTCTAAAAGCTCTCTCGAGATGAAGTGTCATTTTTTTTTTTTTTTGCATGAAAAGCAAATCTCTTGATTAATCTTAACGGTAGTTAATAACTAGTTAGACTGTCCTCATTTCCGTTTCAAAAGCGAAAGCTTTATACAAAAAAAAAAATGATTAATTTCTATGACCTAATTAAAAATAAAAACCAATAAATAACTCCGGTCTAGAGTCTACACTATCGAATCCATCTTAAACTTTCGAAACTTCTCTCCTTTCAATAAATATCTTGATTTGCCTCTTCCTAAAGAAGAGGGAAGAGGACACCAAGAGTTGCTTTCAAAATTTTTTAAAGCATATTCAAAATAAACTTAAGGGGTGAAAGATTAAAATTCTTTCTCAAATAGTGAAAACTGTCCTCATTAGATTTGTTGTGAGTATTATTCTTAATTATGTTAGGGTCCCGATTTTATTTCCAAAATCTACCATTCACATCTAGATTCTATGTTATATAAATTCTAGTGGGGCATTGAGGATTGTAATAAAAAGAAAATTATGCCTAAATTCTGAAAAAGTATGTCTTTCCAAAAATCTTGGGTGGCTCGGTCAAGCAAATGAATCTTTTCAATTCTGTTATGTTGTCTAAACTTGCTTGGGCTCTCTTTAATGGATCTCAAAACCTCTGAATTGAAGTTCTTATTAAGAAATACCTTTTTGGAACCTCAATCAGCATTGTGAATCAAAAACCTTCAAATTCTTGGATTTAGAAAGCAATCATCTGCCAACGAGATTTCATTAAATCTAGCATTTGTTTTCAGATTTCATTATATTTGGAATGACCTATGGATACTTTCATTGCCTTCATTTAAACCTCAGTCAAATCCTGAACTTACTTTCTTTGACCACACATCTACAGTTTCAGAGCTTATTCTGAAAGAATCTAGAAGATGGAATATTATATTTCTTTAGGCCCTTTTTTCTAAAAGCATTGTCAAAGAAAATTTCTTTGGCTAACCAAAATCTCAATTCTGCTTCTAATAAGTTGAAACATATTCATCATTTTATTGACAATTTCTTTATCAAATCCGCCTAGATAGATATGGAAAAAAATACGCCATTTTCATAGTCTCTAATAGGCAACATCAATTGGAAAAAGCTTTAGAAGCTTAAGATGCAAGATAGGTTGAAACTCTCATTTGAAAAATCTCAAATGATCTTCTTCCTACCAAAGTAAGAATTCATCAAATAATCCCTATGGATGATGATCACATCAAATGCCCTCTCTATTCCATGGAACCATAAGATCTTCTCCATCTTATCCTAAACTACATGTATTAAAAAATCTTATGAAGAAGTTCAAACTGGCCCATCAACATATCCCAGTTCTCAATTCAAGCCATTTCTGATTGGGTTAACATTATTCTTAATCTTAGTCTTTATTTAAAAATTATTGAGGATGAGCAACACAATTTTCAAATCTTTGCAGTCATTGTCATGGATTCTATTTGGTTCTCTAGAAATCAGTGGGTCCATCATCAAATTCAACTCTCTCTCTCTCTCTCTCTCTCTCATTAATAAAGTTAAGAAACGTTTAAATGAACATATGAGAGCATGGTCAACTATCTATAATCAGGGCTCTATCAATATAAGTAGTCAATTAGAGTGAATCAGCAACTCAAATATAAAGACAATCTCCTTAGATGTAGCAGTCAAAAACAAGACATGCATCCTAACAACTATTGAGCGTAATCCAAATGTAGAAAGCCTATTTGCCCAAATCGATTGTATTCAAAGTGATAGTTCAAATTTCGGTGAAGTAGCAGCAGTTCTTTTGGCAGTCTGACTAGCATTACAGTATAATTACAAGCACATTATTTTAGAAGGTGATTTTGAAGTTGTTATACAGGCAATTACCATGACCTCTCCTATTTAAGATTGGATCCTGTAACTCATCATCAGTGACATAAAGTGTCTCCTAAAAGAATTAAAGTCTTAACAAGTGAGGAAATATATCGATACCTAAATTGATGTGCACATAATCTAAATTATTGGACTGCAAGTTTGCAAGTCCTTGATAACATTCCACTTATAAAAGTGCCGCCATATATCTTGGATTTCTACGATGAAAAAATCCTCCATGATCTACTACTTATATTTAGCTAGTATTTTTAGTTAGGTTCTATTTGGTTCCTGTCTTTCTGCAGTGCAAGTTTGTTATTAATATGAGCTCTTATTTGTGCAAAAAGAAAAAAAAAAAAAAAACAACCTACGTTCTAGAGTCTAGAATCATTTTGTACATTCTCACTGCTGGCTACCACCAAAAGGATACTTCAAAAGGGAAAACCAATTATTGAGCTCTCTCATCATTCTCCTTTCGTACTTTGATCATTGTTATCAGTAACTTATTTCATTTTCATTTTCTAAAAAAAAAAAAGTATGTAATCAATCTCACAAAAATTTAATAATTTGATTTGTTTTATGTAATATGTAATATTTATTTTATAATAAAAATAATCTAATAATTTAACATAATATAATAAATCATATCAATTTATGACACTACAACTACTTATTTGTAGTCATTTAATTACGATCAAATAATTATTTATAATTAAAATTAATTATAAATAATCATTTAATTATAATTAAATAATTACAAAAATCTATTTTTTTTTGTAGTGTGAATTTATTTTTATAAAAAGTTTGTAACTAAAAAATTAAGAAAAAACAAATAGAAGTGATGCAACACATTTCATACGCATTTGCACCTTTTTTTATGTGCATCTTCGCACTCTTAACTCATGAACTCATGTAAACATTAATTTACAATAATATTGTTGCGAGTAGTGCGATTCTTCAAATGAAGATGCTCGTATTAGTAAGAGCTGATTGCACTCTTTCCTCATAAGCTTATAAAACTTTAGTGATAACATGCACGGATGTAGGTATGCTTCCTTCCCTTTAAATTGCGCTTGATTTCTAATGTAATGCTCTAATAGAAGGCATAAGTTACACGTGATCTATATTCTAAAATAATTAATTAATAATATAATTAAATCTTTATTAAAATAATATAAAAAATAAAAATTTCTATTCTTCAAATAATATGAAGATCATGGCGCCCCACTGTATTTCTTACCTCCGACAATGAACTTGCAGAATGTCCTGGGGTAGTAGATCAAGTGAGTCTCAGTCCAAAATTGGGGTATCCTTTCTCCATGTTAGTGTCCAGTTTTGTGTTCTTAAATTCATGTCCAAGTTTATGCCTCGTTTTTTTCTTATCATAGAATATGACACACATGCAATATAAAAAAAATTAAGTGTTTGTGACACTTTAATTATAATCAGAATAATATATTTTTATTATAAATAATTTTTTTAATTATAATTAAAATATCATAAACATCTATTTATTTTTTTTAGTGATACACGTGCATAGGCCTGTTCATCTGGATTGAATTATATTCTGTCCGATTTAAAATTTTAATTTTTAATTTAATTATTTAATTTTTTTTAAATTAAAAAAAATTAAATTTAAATTTTAAATTTAGAAATCCAAAATCTAAATCAACAAACACGTGCACACCCTCTATAATATATCCGCACTCGCAGTCATGCTCTAAGGAGAAAGCCATAAGATTCCCCAACCAGATTGGGGTGCATTAAGGAAGACACTATTTCTTTACTAGCCTTTTAGCAGTAACGACACAATCTCCCAAACTAATAAAGAAGATTAATTAGCTGGCTTGAGATACATTGAACAAACATCGATGTGCCTTCTTTCAATGATGTGATTTTGCTGTAGAGTTTCAACCTCTTTTTAGAAAGGGAGTTTAATTTATGTTAGTTCATCTTAATTTATTTTTATTTTATTATTATATTTATATAATTTTTTATATAAAATATAAATTTTTATATAAATTTTTTAATTTTCAATATATTTTTTTCAATTTTTAATATACTTTTTTTAAATTTTAAAATAATAATAATATTAAAAAATAAACTAAATTCATCCCAATTCATTCCATCTCCAAATTCAAATTCAAATGAAGCCATGTGTTAGATGAATAACTCCTTAGAAAAACATGTCTTGTTGAATTCAACAGCAACATTTTTGGTTCCAATTTGTGATCTTTCTTCACAAGTCAAGCTCACGTGGTCACGTGCACGTGTATAGACTGAAAACATCTAGCATAGCATTGTCTGTTCTCTTAGAGAACAGACAATGCTTTCGTTTCAAGAAAGAGATGCAACTGGAGGTGACAACTAATCATGCAAGTCACGAACAGTATTTATTATGTGATTTCCAATTTGTTTATCGGAAAATGTTATTTTAACATATGATTTTTATCAATAAAAGTCATCGATTGATTTTTTTATTATTTAATAATTAAGAAAGTGATTATTAAAAAATTAATTTTTTTATATATTTTAAAATGTTTAAATATAAGTAAAAATGATTAAATAAAAAAGAAAAAGCTACATGTACACTAATCGATCTAAATTAGCGATCCTTAATCGTTTTCTCTAGCATCACCCATTTTTTGATCCCCGTCATGTGGATTTTCCCATGTCAAGCATTTTTTTAATAAATTTACCACTGAACTCTGCTTCCTTTCTGGCTAAATCAACCAAGCCTAACGCATCTAAAAAAATCTATTTAGGTTTGCTATCAGTTAGGTATCAGTGGGGAAAACATCGATCGATTAGGACTATTCATTACAAAATACATCAAATTTACCAAACTTTTTTAAATCTTGCAAGACATAATAGAAGTACTCGATGATCTTCCTTTACGCTACTCGCTCCAACCATCTTCCAAACTTGATAATCATGCGTAAAAAAGTAGCCAAAAACAAACATTAGACAACAAAAGATGCGTGTCAATTCACAAGCAGTAGCTTTGGGGAAAAAGATGATTATCACAAAAAAATAATAATAATAATTTTTTTGATTTTTATCACGAAATAAATAGTGTGAGTTTACGTTTATTATATGATAAATTTTGCTATCATAAAAAAAATTATGAGTTTAATTTATCTTATAAAATTAATTTTATAAAAGAAGATTGTACATTTCTTATAAATATATCTAAGATCTAATATAATATAAGATTATTTCTTAACAAAAACACTATTAGTAATAATTTTGAAAAGAAAAAGATGGGACCGAGATACAAAACATATGTTAAGATGAAAGAATCAAGCAATTTAATAGTTCTTACAGGTGTGACTTTTGCCACATACAACTACAACTCGTATAAATATGTCCTCTAGTGTCCCTACTATAAATTAATTTTTTAAAATGTTTAAAAAAAAGTTATCACTAATAAATTTAAGTGTGTTTATGTTTTTTAACATTTTAAAAATAATCAAAATGCACTCGAGCACTTTGGGGATACCCTAACATCAACCTTTATCTTTGCCTCTTTGGCAGCAATCTCTTTGCAGGTGAGAGAGTTTGACAAGTCAACAATCAAGAAAAAATACGATACAGATGGGAGATTAAATCATTTTAATTTATTTTAACTTATTTAAAATTATTTAATAATTTTATTACTACTTACAAATCATCTCACTTTATCTTATATTTTAAATAGACCCTACGATGCAAAACCAACAATGAAGCAGGACTCTCTTCAATCGTGTACGTAGGATAAAATATAAATAGGGATGGGAAGGAGCAGCTGCCATGAATGATGAAAGAAAATCATATCTACTCTAAAAGCATCGACATATACAGGTAAATGCTAGCCAAGCAATCGGTTAATTGAGTGACAGTATTTCAATATGGTACTAAAGTCTCCCCATGCAAGCAATATTGGGGTCCCCCGAAAAAACTCCTGAAATTAATATGTCGATGCGCATTCGTCACGAGGACAATATTTTCGTGCATTTATCACTATATATATATATATATATATATATATATATATGGTTTCTTGTTGTTTTGTTGGTTAGTCCTACAACTTCTAAAAACGTGGATAGACTGTATCGCAGTCAAAGAGCATGTTCCGTCAGCAGTGTGTTAAAATCTCAATAATGATAAAGCATCTCTAATAGTTTAGGCCAATCATGAACTTGAAGCATAAGATGTAATGCACACTATTTTTTAATGTATATATTGTAATGAAATGAAGTTGATTGAATGGATGGCTGTCACTTCTTGTCTCACTATTAAAATTATGTGAATAATTTCACTACTATTATTTTCAATCTTGCACAATAACTTGTATAGTAATTTCAAGACTTATAAATATAGGTTTCGATTGTTATGAAATTTATAAAAAAAAATAGAGAGAGAAGAAAATTTTAGTTATTAAGAGTTCTTAAGGAGTTTCAGCACGACGGTTCTACCAATTCTGAAGTTAGTGGTCTTATTCATATGTAAGTTTTTCAATATATTATTTGCAGTTTTGATATATTTTATTGATGATTATTATTTAAAATCTGTGTGAATTTATAAATATATTTTCTGAGATACACACATTTATTTCATTATTTATATGTGTACAAAATGATAAATCTTACAAAATTAGAATTTGTTGCTTTTGACGTATCTGGAAAAAATTATTTATCTTGGATACTTGATGCTGAAATCCATCTTGATGCGATGAATTTAGGTGAAACAATTAAAGAAGAAAATCAAACGTCCCTGCAGGACCGTGCTAAAGCAATTATTTTCTTTCGCTAACATCTTCACGAAAAATTAAAAACTGAATATTTTACAATAAAAAATTCCTATATTTTATGGAATAGTTTAAGGGAGAGGTATGAACACCAAAAGATTGTTATCCTCCCAAGAACTCGTTATGAATAGTTGCACATGAGGTTGCAAGATTATAAAAGTGTTAGTGAGTATAATTCCACACATTTTAAAATAAAATCAGTACTAAAATTATATTGTGAGAAAATTACCGATGATGATATACTAGAGAAGATTTATTCTAATTTTCATGCATCGAACGTGCTCTAGCAGCAGCAGTATCGAGAGAGAAAGTTCAAGAAATATTCTGAACTTATATCATATCTTTTAGTAGCTAAGCAGAACAATGAGCTCTTATTAAAAAACCACCAGTTATGCTTTACTGGCTCAATATCATTCCCTGAAGTGAATGATAATAGGTTTGCATCATTCCCAGAAGTGAATGGTGCATCCTTTAGAAAAATTAGAATTTGCGTGGACGTAGTAGGAGAAATGATAGAAATATTAGTTTCAAAAATGATCACAGTAAAATGGATAATAATAATATACCGTATCACCAAAAGTGGTATAATTCAGAAATGGGTAAAATTTTTTAGAATAATTCTTCAAAGAGAAGTGAAAATATGTGCCATAGATGTGGAATGACTGGGCATTGGTTACGTACCTGTCGGCCATGCACTTAACTGATTTATATCAAGTATCTATTAAAGGAAAGAATAAAATGCATGAAATAAATTTAGTAGAACTATTAGATGATTTATTAGATTTAGTAGATGTAGATGTTACTCATCTTGATGTCTCTAATTTCTTTAATCATCCTGACGGTAGGATTGACCACTTAATTGGAAATGGAAGTGTTTTACTCAATTAATATATTTTCTTTCTATTATAAAAATTTTATATATTTTTATAGAATCATGGATCACATTGATGAGTTTTTTTAATCTCTGAGTTGAATGATAAAAATATATGTCTAGCTGACACTGCAACAACTTACACAATTTTTTTTAAAAAAAAAATATTTTCAAAATCTAACACTAAGTAAAGTCTATGTCCATACCATATCAGATTCATCAGATTTAATTGAGAGCTCCGGAAGAGCTTATATTGTGTTGCCTAATAACACCAAATTTTGTATTAATGATACTCTATTCTCTTAACAATCTAGAAGAAATTTATTGAGTTTCAAAAATATACATCGTAGTGATTACCATATTGAAACGACCAATGAAGGCAATAAAGAGTATATTCTTATTACTAAAACAATATCAGGCCAGAAGTTTGTATTAAAAAAACGGTCTGCTCTATATTCTGAATTGTATTATACAAAGATAAGAACAATTAAATCATATGTGGTAATACACCAAAAGTGCATTGACTTCAAAATATTTAAGACTTGGTATGATCACCTTGGACATCCGGGATCTATAATGATGAGACAAATTATTGAAAATTCGCATGGGTATCCCTTAAAGAATCAAAAGATATTTCTACACAATGAATTTTCGTGCTCTGCATGTTCTCAAGATAAATAAATTATTAGACTATCTCCCTCAAAATGTATTGTTGAATTTCCATTCTTTTTACAAAAGATTCACGGAAATATATGTGAGCCTATTCATCCATTAAATGGACTATTTAGATATTTTATGGTTTTGATTGATGTATTTAGTCGATGATCACATGCTTGTCTGCTTCCCACTAGAAATGTTGCATTTGTTAGACTTCTTGTTCATATAATTAAATTACGAGTACAATTTACTGAATATCTATTTAAGACCATTCGATAGGATAATACAGGTAAAATTTCATCTCAAGTTTTTTATGATTATTGCATGTCAATATGAATAGATGTTGAACATCCTGTTACCCATACACATACTCAAAACGGTTTAACTGAATCTTTGATTAAAAGGTTTCAGCTAATTGCTAGACATTTACTTATAAAATTAAGATTTCTTATTTTGGCTTGGAGACATGTTATACTTCATGCAGTATCATTAATTCGCATTAGGCCATCTGCATATCATAAATATTCTCCATTACAGTTTGCATTCAGTCAACAACCAAATATTTCTCATATTCGTACTTTTGGATGTGCTATATATATTCCAATTGCACCTCCATAAGGTACAAAAATGGATCCTCAACGTAGATTTGAGATATATATTGGTTTTGATTCTCCATCTATTATCAGATATCTTGAACTCCTTATAGGGGATATGTTTAAAGCACGTTTTGAGATTTGTCATTTTGACGAATCAATTTTTTCATTAATGGGTAAAGAAAAGTCGGTGCCTGAAACACGATAAGATATTACTTGAGATAATAAGACTCTGTCTCAATTTGATACTCCTACAAATGAATGTAAATTGGAAGTTTAGATGACTGTTTATTTACAAAATGTTGCAAATCAATTACTGGATGTATTTACTGACACTTAAGGTGTAATAAAATCTTATAATCCTGCTGTTAATGCTCTAACAAGGATTGAAGTCCTTGAAGGACAAGTTGTCAAAACAGCAATAGGTGAGTCTAAGATACACTTTAAGCGTGGAAAACTTATTGGTGCAAAAAAAAAATTCCATAAGGAAAAGAATACAAAATGAATTTAGTGTTTCTAAAGAACTCAAATCTTCTATTCGAGAACCTTCTGAAGAGGAAACTCCTGAAGAGTATAAATCTCCTGAAAAGGGACTTCCTAAAAAGGTATTTTATAAAATGTTTTCTCCTGAAGAAGAACAGGTACCTGAACATAATGAGATCCCAATACATTAATGAATATTGGAGAAATTATGGATAGAAATAAAACTGTTGTCGACAACATATTTTCATATAAAATAGTTATTGACATTACTAGAAGTAATGAAGAAAGTGAGTCATGAACCGTCGAAAGATGTCAACGTAAAAATAATTGGCCAAAATGGAAAGCAGCCATTGAAACTAAATTAAATTTGCTAGTAAAGCAAGAAGTATTTAGACTTATTTTCCAGACACTAAATGGTATAATGCCTGTTGGATATAATTTGATATTTGTACGAAAACATAATGAGAAAAATGAAATTGTGCGGTACAAAACACAACTTCTCGCACAAGATTTCCTGCAGAAACTCGGGATTGATTATGAAAAAACATATTCTCCCGTTATGGATGCAATCATATTTAGATTTTTAATTAGTCTAGTTGTTATAAAGGATTATAAATACGGTTGATAGATGTGGTCACTGCATATTTATATGGATCTTTAGACCATTACTTATATATGAAAATCCATAAAAGATATAAAATGCTTGAAGTATTAGCAAGTACATCTAGAAATATGTACTCTATCAAACTACAAAAATTTTTATATGGGTTGAAGCAATCCGAACGCATGTGGTATAATCGTTTAAGCGAATATCTATTGAAAGAAGGATTTAAGAATAATCATATATGCCCATATGTTTTTATTAAGAAACCAGAATCCAGATTTGTTATTATTGCGATTTATATTGATGATTTAAATATTGTGGAAACTTCTGAAGAGATCTTAAGAACCGCTATATATTTAAAGAATGAATTTGAAATGAAAGATTTTGACAAAACAAAATTTTGTCTCAGCCTGCACTTCGAGCACTTGCTAAATGAAATTTTTATTCATCAGTCCATGTATACTGAGAAAGTCCTGAAGCATTTTTATATGGACAAAACTCATCCCTAAGTACTCCAATGATTGTCTGAATACTTTATATGAAAAATGATTCATTCTATCCTTGTGATGACGATGAAAAAATTCTTAATCCTGAAATACCATATCTCAGTGTAATTGGAGTTTTGATGTATCTTGTAAATTACAATCGACTAGATATTACATTCTCAATTAATCTACTTACAAGATATAGTTCTACACCAACTCAAAGGCATTGGAATGACAAAACTCCAATACTAAGAAGATCCAATTAAAGAAGCCAGGCTAGGGAGCCCGTCTACTTTGAATTAATTACTACAAACACTGTTGATGTTTCCTGGATCTCCGAATACATTAATAAATATGCAGCAGCATGCATGTATAGTTGGCTTTCTTAATAAGCAGCTCACCTAAATTTGGCACTTGTCTCTAAATGAGCAGTTCACCTAAATTTGGCCAGAATGCTTGGCCTCTATAGTCCAACTGAATGCAAAAAAATCCAAAGTCGTACTCTTTGCTGTAGTTCAGTTCGTGCACACTCTCGCGGCCAACTTTTGACAAATAGGCATCGCATCCATTATTTAATCGCAATCTGAAATGCTAAATCCTAGTTCCTGAGTATTCAAATACATATATAATTGCATGGAATCCTTGATTATTGGTTACCAATTTATATTCGATCTAGGTAATTAAGCTTACATTTTCACTTTACAGCACAGACTCCAGCTCAAATAATTGCTGAAATTGGGAACATGATCTTAAAACTGATTGATCTGGTAACCAATTTAATATATATACTTGCATATATTTTCATAAAGGACCTAATTTTTTTTTTTTTTTAACTCCTAGTCCCATCGTATTGCTTCCTTCTTTACATACCATAAATCTTCACCCTAGTCTCAGACAAGAATAGAGACACCGCCATGTGGGTTGCAATTAATAATGCTGATCAGATTAGAGAGAGAGAGAGCGTGTGTGTGTGTGAAAGAGAGATGGGACCAATATAGAGTGCAGATCAGGCCATTAATTTATATAAGTGCCGTACGTGATGGTGGGAGATCTAGATATCCCTTAAATTAATAAAAAGCTTTCAGGAGTTTTAAGTGAGAATAAGACGATTGCCCACAAACGGATACAGATGCTACACCATTGGGCACCTGGATTTGAGAGAGCCCACTTTGAAAGATTTAAAAAATGAAAAGAAATCAATTTCAAGATTATAAATCGAGTTATTTTTTCTGATGGTTAGGTTGGTGAAAGAGAAAGAAACCCACTACTGAGTGAAGAGGAATGGCATGGTTGTGTAGGAGTTGGAATCCACTTAAAGTGCTTGAATTAAAGTAGACACAGGTTTTTTTTTAATTAATTGGAACATCGAACATGCTTCAAATCCTTCGAAAATTCCTGCATGCGGCCTCCTTTAGACGTGTAAAGAAAGGTTCCACTAGATTCAATCCATCATTGGTTAACAATAATAAATTATCCCCCAAACTCCAATGATTGGTCTTAAAGTACCGGCCACTTCCTGACTACATTTCACCGGCCTCTCCCCACACTTCTCAGATCTCGTTTAACGTCTCCTCGAAAAATTATAGGTCGAGGTTTGAAAATAAACCAATTCGATATCCTATAATATAAAGGTGCTTGGGCCTACTTGTTCTTGAGCCGATTATTCATAATATTATTAATTATCAGTTCAATCTCTTCTGTTAGCTGCAGAAGAGCCAAACCTACTAATTAGTAAGGATGAAAGGGTTTTTTGTGCAGTACTGCTATAAACGATGATATTCATGGATTGATGCCAAAACTGCTATAAATTGTTAGTATTTAATATAAATGGTAGTCATATATATATATATATATCCTGAATATCATGAACCATGCATTAATATCGACTGACACAAAGTTGATATCAATATCACCCTCAGTATTGTTGTGTAGTATCAATATATGTAAGGCTAGCGATATTTAATGCTATTCCCATACCCATCATACTTACTCTTTAAGCTGGTACCCATTAATATTATTGTAACCCAAGCTAGAGATGCTTCTGCAGCTAGCAGTACATTTTTCTTTGCTATGAAACTTGATAACGAATTAATGGTAGCTGGAGGAAACTATCCTAGCTAAGACTACACTTGTTACCCTAGCTATAACCGGCCTCCCTAGAGAGTCATGCATGTTTCATTTTCCTGGGGGTGGAACTCTATCCAAGGAATTATGGAACCTGCGGCCCATTTGTTTTTGAGTTACCATATAATTATGTTTTAGACGGAGGGTTTTTACTACTCGTCGGTTGAATTTCCTTCTTCAGCTCCAAAAGAGTGTGATGGTTCGAGGTCGACTACCAGCCCTTCCACTGACTTTCAGTGAGTGTTCAGGAGGAAATGAATCAATGTCTAACTTATGGTCTCAACGGGCTGCACTTCTACTTTATTTATTAAATTTTTTTAATTATTAAAGTAATCTTTGCGAAATGATTTTTTTTCCCTTTTATTCACATACATCAATTAGACTATATATACAGTGCCTCACTTAAGATTAAAAATAGAATTTTTCTTTGTTTTTAGAACTTTCCTACTTCATCATTCTTATATTATATATATCACAGACTATACTTATTTTTATTTTTAAAGTTTTTTTTAAAATTTTATTCTTTCTAAACTAACTGGATTCTTCTAGTCATCATTTATATATTACATATTTCATAACAAATAGCGAACATAATTTTTTTTTTTTATATGCGGAACGAGATCTGAGGACCAGGGGCGGACTTACGTTGTACGTTGGGGGGCTACCGCCCCCCCAAAGTTTTTCAAAAAAAAATATGTAGTATATAAATATATGTGATTATTTATATATATAGTTAAAATTATTTCATCAGATTATAAAATAAAATAAAATTGTCCTCCCAATATTTTTTATTAAATTTTTACTAAACAAATAGACTAAACTTCTAATTTTTTTTTGATGTTTTATATTTTTGAAGTTTTATTTAATTGTTTTGTGTTGATGTTTAGATTTGTAATTTTCAGATTGACTAATTTTACTTTTTTTTTTGTCATGACATTTATGAATTATGAGATATTTTTTTAATAATTAACTTGTTCATTTGTCACTTTGAAATGATTATAAATTTTTATAATTGTCAAAATTAATTAATTATATTTATTTAATCTCACTATAATTTATATAATTGTGAGATTATTGGAAATACAATTTTATAATATATGATTATTATATTTATATATAGTCACGTATAAAAAATATATATTATTTATATTTACATATATCATACATTTTATCGATCGCCCCCCCAAACATTAGATTCTAGTTCCGCCCCTGCCGAGGACTCTTTAAAAAATCCAATTATTCGAACCGTCCATCTTTCCGATCCGACCTGAATCAAAACTTCCAACTCGTTATGTAATTAGTCGGTATCAGCTAACCAAACAATTTCTTCTTCCCATCAGCACTCAGCTCGTAGCCTCTCAGGGAATAAAGTTTGATTTAAGCTGGAGGGATATTCTTGTCGACTACTTTTCAAAATATCAGGAGCACTCTCGACTACTTGCCAAAATCGTTTCTTCTTCCCATAGCATTTTCACAATCTCAATGACGTTTCCAATTTTCCCGACGATGACGAGAATGGCCGAATGGGTTTAGTTTGTTTTAATTTTTTTGTGACTATTATAATTATTTAAAAACCATGACGTAAACCCATTCTCGTCGCTGAGTATGAAATGCATCGTCGTCATCACAAAAAACCCATTTACAGTTGAGTATGCTTCGTGAAGAAAATCCAGGTAGGGGTGGTAATTTCTTACACGATCCGTTAACCCAACACAAATACGACACGATAATAGCGGGTTCGGGTTTAGTCTTAACGGGTTTCGAGTCAAAACGAATTATCTCGTTATGACACGATTATTTAACAGGTTAATAGCGAGTCAACTTGCTTTACCCCGTTATGACACGTTAAGAAAGTTAAAATTACAATTATATTCTTATATTTAAAAGTAAAATTATTAGAATTTTAATTTTCATATTTTATTGTTTAAATTGTAATATAGACTTGTAATTAGTGTTATTATTTTTATAGATATTGTGATTTTAATATTTCTATAAAATTATGCTAAACTTAATTAAGTCAAATGGGTTAATTTTAGATATATTTGAACTCTTTTACATAAATATATAGAAACGAATCATATTGTGTCGTGTTAATCTATTTCATAATATTTACTAATGGATCATAACGAGTTGACACGATACGAGACGTTATGTTAACGGGTCGTATTAAGATTTGAGATTTTGACATGATAAGTTTAACGGGTCGGGTTAAGGTTGACCTATATAATATAATATACATGTCTTGACACGACACAAACACGACCCGTTGATACGATTTGACACCTCTAGATCCAGGGCACGTTGTCGTTGGCATCAGCTAAAGTAGGTGAGTCCCTTATCGAGTCGAGTCCATCCAGTTTGGCCAATCTCGCAAACAGAAGTAATTCTAATCGTTTTCGAGTCGGAATCTCTGCTATCGAGTCTAGTTGGGTCAGAGGAACAACCCTAGATCCGAGTGAATACTCTACCCATCAATCCGTTTCATTCTATTATTTCTATAAAAGCAAAAAAAAAAAAAAAAAAAAAACCTAAATTTCACAACTACAGCCTTCGCCTGACACAAATTCTCTCTCTCCTTCATGCCCACCGCCTGTTTAATCTCCTTATCCTCGTAGACCCCATAGCCACGACATCCCTTCTAGTTCTTAAGTTCAAGATTTTTTACTTTTATTGGATGAACAAGACGGGTGGAGTATCCACCCAATCCCATCCCCGCGTATAGAAACATGAAATGGGTCTGCCCGCTTGCTCGCATGAAATGGGCTGGCCGGATACGGTAGCCGCCCAACAGGCCTCAATTATTTTCTTGTTATACGTTGCAATTCTTATAATTTTTACCGTGAAATCAGCGCGGCATTATTTCTGGAAATAAAAAACGAGTAAAGTGACTTGCGTGACGGAAAATACGACTCTTTAGTTTCAAGAGAAATGTTAAAGTCACTCTCCAAAATTATAAACAAAAATCAAATTTTAATAAATTTTGATTTTATTATGATTATTTTTTATTTAATAATTAAATAAGTATTTTTTAACGATATGATAATTTTTTTAAAAAAATATTAAAACTGTTATAAAATATATATTAAAAAAAAAAATAGCTAAGGTTACGCTTGCAGATTAAAGCACTTGAAAAGCCAGCACAAGATTTTTTCTTCATTCGTCTGTACTTCACTATTAGTTATATATGCATAAAACAAAATGATCCCTGCAGGATTTAAAGCCGATTAAGAAAAATATGTACAACCTCAAACGGTCAAACCACACGCAAATAGACAATCCATGGACAAAATGCAGCCAGCCACCAGGGTGAAAGATATATATTTCAGAAGTAGTACATGGACAAAATTAAGAAATATTTTTAGACTCATTGGAAAATTAAAGTAAAAGAAATTAACAAATCGAAACCCCACAAACAAAAATGAGTTCCTTCCAATCGATCAGGCAGTAGTACTTCTTGTACTCACACTGCTCTGTGCGTATATTAATTCCGAATCGAACGAGCTAGATCATGAGGAGAACTTCTCCCAATGATGAAAAAGAAAAAAATGGTTGATGTATCAATAATGAAAATATGTTTGGAATTAAGCAGAAGTACTTGATCTACCATCACCGTACGTACTGCATGCAATCACCGTCAACTACTCATTCCTATATAGATACCAACGCCCTTTAGAGTCATCGTTGTGTATGACAATTCCGGGAAAGAATATGGGTATCCTTAGCCAAAGTATCCACCGTGAAATAGCAAGCAACAACGAACTTGATGCTCCCTCTGTTCAATAACCCAACATTCCCCAATCGTGCCGGCACATCCATCTTTAAAGAGAATGTGATCTGAACCTTCTGCATTTGGCTATTTATGCTCTTCTCAATCTCCGTAGGTAACACGACTTTGTTAGAACCGTGAAAAATGATGCCAAATGCTGTTGAATCCGTATGATCTTGGAAAAATGTGGGGTAATTTCCTCTACCTATTTCTCTTTGTCTAAAAGAAAGGGAGGCAACGCCACCTTCCTTGTACAAAATGCCAACGTTTCCATTCGGATTTTTGGCTCTTAACGTAATGTTGTACTCTGGATTGGAATGGAGTTGATTGCGAGAATTGGAATTATTCTTCACAGCAACACGTTCGACATCAAACGTAGGATTCTTAGGGTTGATCAAGACAAGTTGGAATGTGACAATAATCGCGACAAGAACAAGTAGAAGAAGAAGGATGGAGATACAAACCCACAAGCAGCATGAAGAACAATGCCACTTCTTCTTTTTACGGAGTGCCGGATTTCGATAGCGTTCGGCTATAGCAGCATTCTCGGGAGGTGGAATGCGGTAGATTTGGTCTTTAGGGACCTGAACGACGTAGGTGCCGGGCCGGAAAGCAGGTTGATGATCATCGGGTTGGGCTGGTAATTGACTTTGTTCCGAAGGATCAGGAGGATGAGGAGGAGGAGGTGGATCTTGATCAGGATCAGAAGATGGGGCCCGCTCCGCCATGGAAAGATGGGGAGCGGCAGTGAGGAAATGAAGGGAGTGCTGCGTATCAATGTCCAATCAATTGAATCAGATCGAGAAGGCGGCCTGCATGCATGCATGGGAAAAGTGGATGGCTCAAAGGCAGAGAAGGACACATTCAGAAAGAGAGAGAGAGAGAGAGAGAGAGAGAGAGGGAAAGAAAAAGAGAATGCCGTAAGTTTGGACGTCAAAGACTGATATTAGATCTCCGATATTAGAGGAGATTTACAGGGTCAAATATTATAAAATTCATGACTTAGCGGTTCTCAGAGACTGATTTTAATTTATAATTAATATAATCGTACTTTGGAATTAATTTCCTTCGGACCAAACACATACATTAATCATGCATATTGCTTCGAATTTCAGCTTCACTTCTTTCTCCTTTACTGATCAGAGCACATACATACATCCTTGCCGTAAAATATGTACGCGCGCGCGCCAGAACTGTTTCGTGATCTGTTCTCAAGCGTTACAAATTGACAAAGCTGAGGACTCAATAATAAAATTAATAGGTATACGCACGTTACCGGAAAACATGTATATTAGAGAGTTTTCAAGTCCATAAATTCCGCACTAGACTTTATAAAAAGTGAAACCCATCTTTTAAAAATCATAAAAATAAATTATTATTTTTTTTAGACCCACTTTTTAATAATAATAAAAACTATATAAAAGATGCCTGTTTGAGATTTATCGTTTATATTACTCTTCATTTCTCATTTTCTCTTTACGTTCGTACACTGGTCGTCGGGCTATGGGCTTGGATGCCAATATTTAGGCCTGGTTTATTTTTAACGATGAGATAAAATTAAAAAGATAAAATATTTTTATAAAATATTTTTTTAATATTAATTTTGAATAAAAATTTAAAAAAGTAAAATGAGAATTTAAAAAAAAAAATTATTATATTTTATACAAAAATTAAAAAAAATATAATAATAAATTTAAAATGTATTTAAGTTTGGCCTAAGGTTTAGCATGAATAACCGTCCGCGTCGAGCTTCCTATACTCTTTCACAAGCCCTACGTGCTTAGTGGACTTTTGGCGCTTCATTGGGATCATTGATTCCAAGGTGGCCCGTCAACTGGGGGCTCAAACAATATAGCAAGGCAATCGTCCATGGGCTCGTGTCCTGCAAACGTCCTTAAGGCCGCTAAGGCCAATTTTCTCGACCGTAACGGTACTGCATCGTTCTGCCATTTTTATTAGGAAAAGAATGGGAATAATTATTGGTTAAATAAAACTGGAAATATTTAAATTAAGATATTTTATTGAATTTTAAAAATTAAATAAATCATCCAAATGTACAACGGCTGTAAACATTCTAATTATTATTAATATATTTTTCGGCTGCAACTGAGGTTAACTAGAGATTCAAACCTGGACAGTAGGACTGGTACGTACAACTCATAATTTTGTTCTATTTTTGCCCGACTTATAGGATGGATAAAAGGTTGTTAATGCAAATAAAATCGACGGTGGATAATCCTGAAAACGCGTAGAAAATAGAATCTAAGTAGATTAAGCAAATTGCAAAAAAAGAAAAAAGAAAACTAAGTAGATGGAGCAAACTAGTATGCGTACGGAATAATTCCAGGCTCCCACCAAATTTGACTCACTATTTTGAGGTTATGACAACATGAGCCCTATTATTTATTTTTTTTACACCACGCATTACACATTTTTTTTTTGTTCTATTCTTGTTAAAATATAGAAATTTTTTAAATTATCATACATAAACCATACATTAAGTTAAAAAAAGAGTATATAATAATATATGATTTGACATAACGAATAGAAAATTCTTCAACACAACATACATCGAGATTGGCTTGGATTTCTTCCAAAGCCCTTGCACGTAAAAAGACGAACTACGTTATTGCAATATTTCAATAGTCATATTTACAAAATTTAAATTTATAAATTAGATCTAAATTTATATTTTTGATCACTTTTAAATCTAGTAATAATTTTAAAATCTAATAGATTGTAGTTATATTTAAAATGGAAATGAGTTGGGGCGGATGAGAATCCACCCTGCACTTGAGAAGCGGGGGTGCGGAGAGAAGGGAGAGGCCTATCTCGCACTGTATAGTGTAGGTAGTATCCCTATGTCTTTTCCCATGCAGTCGTAAAATGCTTGAACATTCAAATTGGTATATATTATATTATTTTAAAAGAAATTTTGATTGATAAACTCTTTACATATATATATAAATTTATATATATATATATATTCAAATACCTCCAAAAGAGAGCAAGCGGTTATAAGAAAAAAAATTCTCAAACTAGTTTCTTAAATATAAATTATTAAAAAAACAGCAGAATAGATATAACAAAAAATTACAAAAACATAAAAATAAAATAAAATATTAAAAATTCATGCCAGAAATCAGGAATGCCTATACTAATACAATCCAAAGCAATATGGTTAATTAATTAATTATAAATCTGGAGAGCTCAAAAATTGAGAAAAAAAAACTTCTTGTGCGGTCCTCATGAACTCCAATTAAGGCTCCAAATTAAGGTAGCTAGAGCACTCATCTCAAAATATCAGCACTATAACTTCAGTGGGGTTGAAAAATTATTATTAAACCAATTCACAATAAGAAGAGAATCTATCCACAATGAGGTAGGCTTGTTGCACGAAGTTATAAGCTCGATCTTTTTTCTTTTTTTATTTATTTAATAGCTCGATCTTGAGATCAGTTGACAATTCTGCAAAATTGTTAGTATCTATATCAAGGTAATAGGAAATATCAGAAATAATGAAACGATTATAAGTCCGAATGCCACCTCCACATGGCATTAACCTACTGGTCCATGATTACTTTTAGAAATCACCATCGATATTCATGAGCTTAAGGGATCTCTAGAAATGCTGGTATTAATTTTCAAAACCATATCACTATAAGAAAAATAGGTATATATAATCAATTAACTGTACTAAAAAAGTGCATGCAGACGGTAGCTTCATTCGATGCTTCGCAGTCATGTACAAAATAGGAAAGTGTTGTTATGTTTAGTTCTCATGTGATCATTAAATATAACAAAATTAACATGCGACGGTTGCTTATACTACTTGCTTGTTGATCGGTGCGTTTGGATCTATGCACGCATGGGTTTTTTCTGATCATTAATTCCAACAAAATTAATTTTTGCTGTTTGGTCCAAGGTTAGCTGGAGGTTCCATATGGTTTGTGATGTGGTGAATCGTGTTATACAATATAACGGTCGTCCAAATCATGCATGGGCAACCCTAGTGGAGAAATTTGGGCGAATTAATGGAAACGATATCAGAGAGAGTGATTGCAGGATCGAGTAGAGGGATTAAAGTACTGAAGCCGTCGTTGAATTAATATTCATTTGGTTTGTTTTTAGAGATGAAATGAGATGAGATAAAAGTTAAAAAAGAATAAAATATTATTCTAATTTTTTTTAATTTTTTTTTTTTTGATATTTGAAAATGTTGAATTGTTTGTTTTATTTTATATAAAAATATTAAAAAAATATAATGATGAATTTGAGATGAAATGAAATAAGATAAGATAATTTATGAAAACAAACCAATCCATAGAGGAACTTGTGATTGTGATCGAGGCAGAATTGGATCATTGATCTCTCATGATTTAAAATTTTGTTTGTTTACTCAAAATATTTCATCTCATCTCAAATTCATCATTATATTTTTTTAAAATTTTATACAAAATAAAATAAACAATTCAACTTTTTCAAATCTCAAAAAAACTTTTTCAAATTTCAAAAGAAAATTAATATTAAAAAATTATATTATAATAATATTTTATTCTTTTTTTAACTTTTATTTCATCTTATCTCATCTCTAAAAACAAATCAAGCATCATAATTCTACCAAAACAACTTGGCTATAGAAAACAACATATCAAAATAATTTAAGAAAAATATTTGCAATTATCAAATCTACCAAACATAAGCTAATTATTTATTCAATGTAGAGGCATGCATAACCAATATTCTCTTATATTGTGGAGTTTTTCCTTAATTAAAGCACAAGTTGAAAGAAGAAAAAAGCTTCGATTAAAGATTGTTTTGATTATAATATAAAATAAATAATACAATTAATTTATATTTATTTGTTCAAATTTTTTGTATAAATTATTTTATATAATATCAAAATATAGGCCGCCTTGAATTTAAATCTTGATTATACATTTTATTCTATTTAATTAAATATTATACCTGATAAATTCATTGATTTGGTCAGTTTTTTTTTTTTTTAATATAAGGATTGGGAGAATTCGAACTTGTTTTCATGATATTTGAAGACTAATGTTTATGCCAGCTGTTCTAAAAGACTTTGATGATTTGTTAAGATCAGCAGCACTTGCCACTAACTTTACTTCTTTCTTTTTCGTCTCTGTTTTTTGGCAGACCTATGTCACTGTATTGTCGATCACAATTGGTTAAGAGAGAGAATGCTAGCCTTTAATTTTGGATATTGATATCCGTACATCTTATTTATTATTGATTTATTATTTTAAATGTATTTATTATTTTTTTAACCAAAAAAAATTTTAAAATATATAAATTTACAAATAATCACTTTCTTAATTATTAATTAAAAAATTTTAAAATAAAAAATAATAATAAAAAAATTATAGATAGGTGGTAAGGATATTATTTTCTTTAATTTTTATGTCATTTCATTTCGGATCAGAAACAGGTTTAAGATTCTGTGGGGCACATCGAAGGTCTCAGAGGGTCACCATCGAAGGGGTAAGGTCGCCGGATACCGACAGTCACGCTGGGGTAGGCAATGTCGTCCACCGTCACCGGAGACGCTGTCGTTTGAGTTGAGGTCAAATCCTCTTAAATTCATCTTCATTTTTTTATTATATTTTTTATTATATTTTTAATTGTCTTTTATTTTATTTTTTATTTTTTATTTTTTAATTTTATTATATTTCTTATTGTATTTTTAAAATTTTTTTAATTATATTTTAATAATAAACTATTTTTAATTGGGGGCAGCTCGTCCGACTCCAATGTCTTCCTTTTTTTTCTTTAGTTTAATTTTTCTGACATTATTTTATATTTATGAAAGTCAGAGGATAAGCTTCAAAATTCTTGGCCAACATTGTATTACGGACGGCACCTTCTTCGCCAATAATGCTGCGACAAGCAATTTATTATTTATACCTTTCGTTTTATCTTTCTTTCTTTTCTTTTTTTTTTTTTTTTTAAATTCCGATACCTTGCACCTGATTACAAGATATTTGAAAACGATTCCACTATGATTTATAAAATAAACCGAAATCAGGATTTCGCAATTAGTCCGTAGACCACGTCGGATAAATGCGAAAAACAAAATGGCCCTAATTCACCTTGGTCCAATGCCTAACTCACCGTGCTAACGTTTTAACCCGAGGTTAACCTTTTGGTACGAAAAGTTATATTTATTCGAAAGAGTAATTTTGGGAGCAGTCGGTTTAAGAAATTGAGAAGAGTCGATTTTGGTTTAAAATTTTGTTCCTCATTTTTAATTTTATTTTCAATTCTTATATCAAAAATAAATTAATAACAATTATTAGATCTATGAAAACAAAATTAAAAATGAAAAAAAAAAAAGAATTTTAAATTAAAGTCAACTTTTTCTCAACTCTTTAAAACCGACTTCTTCTAAAATTATTTTTTTTATAAAGTTTTTAAAATTTAAATTTTAGAAATAAAAAATTATTATTTAAATGACGTGGATAATACATTCAACACACACTAACTTAAGAATAAAACAACATAAAATACTAAGTTGCCCCATGATTTTATTCATTTAGTTTGATGCTCGTGTGTTTTATTTTAATTTAATAAATATATATATTAAAATGTTTAATATATATATTAAAAATATATGTATTATTGCACTAAAGGCACGTCGAGCGATACATACTAGATAAACATTGTACTAAAATAATTCTCTTACATAATTAAAATAATTAGAGCACTCTTATTGAATTGTCTAAAGTTAAAAAACAATTTTAATTATTGTGAAGAGTAATTTAATTTTTGACCATTCCATTTACATAAATCTCAACATTGAAATAGTTATTTTTTCATTATTTAACAATAAAATAATATAACAATAATTTGACTTTGATTATTCACATCAAATTTTCATATTGAATTATCCATTTATGAAAATATATTGTAATGAGTAATTAATAATTAAAAAATAATTATAATTTGTAATTATTAATTTATTTTATTTAATCATATTTTATCATTCTACCTCTTATATGTTAATTAATAATTATGTTTTAATTAAATTATGAGTTAAAAAATTAATTAGTAATCATATTCTATTTAAATTAAATTATTAATAAAAAAGTTTGGCAAGAGAGAGAGAAGCTAATAAAAAAATTAACTAGTAATCATATTCTATATAACAAAGAAGGAAAAAGAGAGAAATTAATAAAATAAGAATTTGGTCATTAGCTTGAAACTTCTAATTTTAGAGTTTCTTTTAACATTACTATTTACTTGAGTCAAAATTTATGATTTTAAGATAATTTAATATGGACTTATTTTAAATTTTAATAGCTAAATTTTTATTAAATTTAACTTTTAGCCAATTCAATGAGAATGTTGTTACTCTGCAATGATAGAATCCAATCTATAAGTCCCATTCTTAGTAGGTTGATGTTCAATTCAACGTTTTAGAAAATGATTAATACAAGTTATCAGTAGCTAAGTTTCGTCTAATTTTTCACAAATGATTGCATAAAATTTGTACCTAACATTACTATTTTCTTATTTCTTGCACAACAATGCCGAATGGTTTGACTGTTTTTATTTTCTAGAGAAACAAATTGATACTTCATCCAGTTATGTTATTGTTAATCGAATAATTATTAAGTTTGTTTATGTTTAATTCTAACTTCTGAATTTGCATATTGTTTATTTGTGTGATTTAAATATTTAAATAGTATTAAATATTTAAGAGCAATTTTAGAGGTACATGACTACATACTTTTTACAAAATTGATAACGTACTAATAATGCCGCAGCGGTTGAAATATTATAAAAAAATTAAAAAAAAAAGAAGAAGATAAAAACATAATAAAAAAAACATGAATAATAAGATTAAATGGTACGTAAAAATAATATTTTTATATGGTATGCATGCAAAAGATACATAAATCATATACAAATAATATTTTTGAATGTTTAATAATTAAGATAAAATAGTATTTAATTGATGTTATAAAAATTATTTTGTAAGTCTTATACTACTTTTGTAGACCCATTAATATATAAGATCAAAGAAAAAAAATATTTTGAAAAGCAGATTATTATAATTTTTTTTGTCAATGTAGAATTCGGCCAAACTCTAAAAAAAAAAAAAAAATTCAAATCAAAGTTAGATCTAATAGTAAAATTAATTGTAAAATATCCGATATTACTCTTGACTTCTCGTTTACCCACTCCTGCTACTTTAAAGGCTAAAACAGAACACACAAAACGCTTCTACGGTTCCAATCTCTGAAAGCAGCTTTCTAATTCTGAGCCATAGAGAAAAATGGACGCATTCGATCGAGTCCCTGACGCCCTCGTCCTCTTCATCTTCAACTCCGTCTCCGACATCAAGACCCTCATCCGCTGCCGGGCAGTCTCCAAGCGATTCAATTCGCTCGTCCCTCATACCGAGTCGCTCCTGCTGAAAGTCGACCGTGTCGTTTCTTCTGAATCTGGCAACACCGACGCGGCTCTACTCACCTTCCTCCGGTCGATCCTCAAGTCCTTGCACAACCTCCTGTCGCCCA
Organism: Platycarya strobilacea; assembly: GCA_036898215.1. Lineage (NCBI taxonomy): Eukaryota > Viridiplantae > Streptophyta > Magnoliopsida > Fagales > Juglandaceae > Platycarya > Platycarya strobilacea. Next base: position 7,364,945 of record CM072555.1, read on the forward strand.
AGCCCCACCCGATCCAGACCCGTTCCCTTCTGAACTCGCCCGCCCAAATCCTCCGCGGGTTCGAGAAGATCAGAAACCTCGAGATCGAGCTCCCGTCCGGTGACCTCAAGCTGGAGAAAAAAGCCGTCGTCAATTGGAGGGCCGAGTTCGGCAGCACTCTGAGGAGCTGCATCGTCTTCGGGTTTCGCGAGATACAAACTGCGCAGACGCCGATGATGCGAATACCAGCTGACTTCTTCGACGTGGAGTTCGCGGGAGGGCTGAAGCTGAGAGTGGTATGGACAATAAGCGCACTGATAGCAGCGTCGGCAAGGCACTATTTGCTGAGGGAGGTGGTTAAGGAGCACGGCGAATTGGATAGGTTGGTTTTGAAAGACAGGGAAGGAGAGGGGACGGTGGTGATGGACAAGGAGGGGCTAAGAGAGTTTGCGGAAGGAGCGGAGCCGCAGCTAAGCGACAACAAGGAGGCAATGGCGGCGGCGGCGCATGGGTTGATGGGCGGAGAGGCGGAGGGGGAGGGTGGTTGGCCGGAGAGAAATAATGGAGGCAGAACAATGGTGCCGAGCGTGAGGATGAGAATGAGACACATGCAGAAGCTGGAACTGAAAGGAGGATCATGGATGGACGGCGCGACACTTGTGATGGTAAGGCCCACGAGTTCAAACAAGGTGGCGGAGGAAGATGAGGTGGACAAGATGGATGCTGAATTGGCTTTGGAGGCTTTCGGGGGAGGGGCGTACGGAGAGGCTGTCCAATCTCTGCTCAATACTCGTGGCTACCTCTTGGAAATGAACTCTTTTTAATTTTTTTTTTATTTAATTTAGTTAAGAGTTTCCAAACGAGCAATGCAATCGTCTTTGGACAATCGTTTTGTTAATAAATAAATAAATACAAATACTTAAAATATAACAAATTAAGAAGTATATGTACGTTTCTGATCTTTCTTATATATGTTCGTTTCCTTTGATAAAAACTGAGTCTCAACAGTTTAAAAATGTATAATTTTCTTTGAAATGAAGACTTCCCTAGTGATATTCATCAAAATGGATTAAATCCGTCGCAAGTTTTTATCTGTGTCTGAATGAGGCAGGTAGTTTACCCCCAATAGCCAACAGGTGGTAGGAGTAAGAGACCCCACAAGGGGTTTGAGAGTCTGAGACCCACCCACGTCTCTCTTTCCTAATTTGAACGGGGAAGATTCCTACCAACTACCCAATGCTACCCAATGGATCACATCACATGCTCAACGTTACAATAGAATCTGAAGGACGACACAGAGTTTGCATACAACTCAAATGTCACCCACCTTCTATTTCTCCCATAAGAAACGGACGAAGGAGGCAGTCCAAAGGAGTCCAACACACTACGGTATTACTTGCTTAGCATCAAGGAGGCATTTGTTGACATACAATTGAAGTTATCTTGCACATGAGGATAATTAGGCTGTCACATCCCTGAAGAAACAAATTCAGACAAACAAACATGTGACAGTGATATCTTGTAAGACAACTCCAAAAAAAAAAAAAGAGGAAAAGAAAAGGGGGGGGGGGGGAGGAGGGAAGCTATTTTACTGACTCCAGCAATCAAAATAATGCAAATATATCTAAACTGATGTATTAGCCGCGTCCAAATGCATAATTTGGAATGTATGGTCTTCCAATTAGAAAAGGCAGTGATGTGTGAATAATAATATGGATGAGCCGAGCTCCAACGTACATGGAGTGCACTACAAGTAATGCTCTCAATGGGACGACAAGCAGAGCAGAGATTAAGATGAATGCTGCAAACATTTGGACTTGAATCAGGAAACAAATATCCAACCTAGTTGCAACTTTAAGCAGGAAATATTGGTTCTGATACTGAACTGGATATCAAAATTAACTGAGTTCATCCCAGTGAAATTTGATTTCTAGATTCATTATTCACCTTCTATCTATCCCTCCAGTAGTGTAGATATTTCTCCCAAAATTTGGTGCACATGGTCCCATTTGAATGCAGAGAGTCAAGGTTGTAATGCCAATGGCACACAAGTCATTTGAGATATCGTTAAGGTAGCAAGATAATGATGGAAAGCGAGAAATGTAGGAACAATCCAACTTGTAAAGAAGATGGATCACCTTTGACCAGAAACATACAAGTCTATCAGGACAGTAAGCTCACAGAGAACAAAAAGAATTTCGCAAAAGAATCATATCCCTAGTTAGAGGAAATCTCATTCAGTACAAATTGAAATTTCAAGAGTCAAGACTAGTGTATTTTCCTAATTCTTCTGTGTTTGTTCATAATAAAGCCACAACCTCTCAAAACTGCTCACCAGCATCTATTCATATTAGCAATACTGAAGAAGGAGACAGCTCAGCAGCTGACAAAGCAAAACAAGAAGAATGAAAAACTGTTGTGATTGTTCATTGCGTATAGGTTCATTACAGTGTGTATTTATACACAATTGCTTGAGAATATTCCTTCTAACAGAATTGGACACGTATACAATGGAAAGAAATTATTCTAGACTATTATATTGTCTTCTTGTGTTGCTTTGTCAGCTGCTGAACTGTCTCCTTCTTTAGTATTGCTAATAATTCATACAGCAAATGATAATTAAATGAATAAGCTTTTTTCTAAATGTGTATACACCCGTGCTTCAGTTCAATGCTCGCTATAGGGGTTGCATGAATAATGAATCTTCTGCACCTTATATATGGCATTATACAAATGAGAAAATTATGCATCCTGCAGTACATTTCATTTGGTGAAATTTTTTTATATAAAAATCATAGAGACAAATACAAACAAAATAAAATTGAAATAACGTATAAAGTAACCAACTATATAGAGTATAGACAGCCATCCTCAAGCAGCGATAGCTCTATTTGAACATAGGGCCCATATCGAAGAAATTGCAGAAAACTAAGCATGTATTTATAACTTAAATTGACCAAAAGAGAATATGAAAGTTATCTCCTTAAAAGAGGACACCTAATAATACATCATCATTCTAATCTTTGTTGCTTACCGATCAACAAAAAATTATTCTAATTTTTGTTATGGCTCTTCCAAAACTGAACTAGCATGCATGCCGATCATAAGCATTAATAAATGAATTAGCCAAGACATCAAAGATCATACATTGATTTGAATGGCGCCTCCTGAAGATACTCATCATTGTAAGCATCCAATTGTGTACAAACCCCCACCAGCCTCATTTACCTCCGCAAGTTCTTTTGAATAAGGAAGTACATATCTGTTTAAGAACTTCTTCTCGGTGATTTTGCAGATCGAAGTTAAACAAGGCTTCCTCTTAAGCACATTTTTCCTTTCCAGAATCTCCATAACTCGTAGACGGGGTTTTAGCCTGTGCTCAACGCTGCAAATAAGCAATTCTGGATGGTCAACAATATAAGAGATACCTACTTTCCCAGCGCTAAGCAGTAGCCCAGTTACCTCCTTAATTTTCCTCTCGGATATAGCAAAAACCTGAGGCACCCTCCTAAACACATCAAGAATATCATTTTCCGAAAACCCCAAATCTCGGAAAAGTTCCAACTTGAGCTCCCAATTCTCTTCTGACATTGAACTCACTGTCCGAATGGCAGAAAGAAACATTTTAGACTTTCTATCAAAACCCATTCCATCAACCGTTTTAACAAAAGCTTGAATCCTCTCCGGCTTATGCAGAAAAAACCTCGGGAAATTAAACAAAAATTTAACGATCTGCGAATGACTAATTTCACAGCGCTTCAAAAATTCAATATTGGGCATCATAGTCTTGTCCAAATCATGCCTCAAAAACCACCCTGAAGACTTTAAGACCCTAACGATGTCTTCATTGGAATCCAGAATACTCTTCAAGACCACCATTGAGGGTCCAATCTGATTACCGGCACTCCGAAAAAGAAACCACGGGTCAGCGTGTACAATCTCGGCAATGTCGTCGGGTGCAATGCCCAAGTCCTGGAAAAGTTTGATTTTGGGTTTGATGGTAACGGCAAGTTTGGCAGAGAGAATCTTGGGGGTTCTCTTAACCAATTGCTCGATTTGGGTCTGGGAAAAACCGCTCTCCTTGAAGAACGAAAGAACAGAATCCGCCTTTTCTGGATTTCTCAGGTAAGTAAAGGCCGAGGAAGCTTCCAGAGCAGCTTCAGGGGAGAATTGGTGCTGATTGATCAAGTAGTCCAGGACTGTAACAGTGGATGTTGATTTCTTGGGTTTAGAGGAGAAATATAATGCAGAGGTTAAGCAGGAGAGAGTGGGGGTTTTGTGGAGATGCGGCAGACGGTTCTCTAGAGAGAGTAAGACTATGCTTTTGCAGATTCTTATTAATCTCATCTCTACTCCTATCAAATTCTTTAGTGAAGGGAGTGTTGAAGAAGAAATCATAGGTGGCATATGATGGGAAACTTGTAGAATTTAGAACTAGAACAATCCAAGCTCACCTCTTACATACACTTACAGCAATGCGACCTCCGATAGCTGTTTCCTCCTCCATACTAAGCAGCAAGCCGAACCACTTTGTTGACATTAGGGTTTTGGAGACGACAACACACGACACCACACCGCCATTTCCAGAGCTCTGTCTTTAACTCGAGTTGTTGAGATGGGCTGGGGCTCAATCAAACATGATATCGATTCCACAAGGCTTCGCCCCAATCCATGAAAAAGCTTGAACAAAAAAGACCATAATTAACGGGCCTAATCCACTCGGCCTAACTTGTCTTTTCCTTTCTTGAGCTAACTGAATTGGGCCTAAATATCTCTACATCTTAATTTCTGAATTCGTATGTGCATTTTCACGTATAATAATATTGTGTTGGTGTATAAAATTATAAAAAGAAAAATGATAGTAAGACTTCTAAATATGTCTATTTATATATATTTTATTTATTTATTTATTTTAATAGTTAAGGATGTTTAAAAAAAAAATTAAATATAAAACAAAAAGAAAAAGAAAATTCTACAGCCTAGCATTGTCCTTTATAAAAATCAGTTATTTTGGTTTCTTAATTACCTGCTTCAATTGATCACTCCAACAATTTACTCAGAGATCAAGCGCAACCAACAGTGAAAGAGCATTACGGCTTGTGAAGAGCTTAGAAATACAGGGAAGATTCGTTAGGATAATTGAAAACAACGTATAAAATAAAAGAAAATGGAGAAGAGAGAAAAATCAGATCACTTAGTGAATTTATGAAAATCAAACTAAAATAATAGTAAAATTAAATCTTTGATTTCATATTATTTAAAAAAAAAATTATTAAGTATCTTATTTCACAAATATGTTTTTTTTTTCTCGCTAAGTATGTGTATAGTGAAGGACATTTGAATAGAAGAACTCTATTTTTAATCCAAAAAAATTAATATTTGGAATAAATTATTTATGATAAAGATGATTATTTACTATAAAAACAGATTTATTTTAATAAAAAAAATTATTTTAATAAAAAATATAATCATAAAAAAAAAAACAATTTTCTTATAATAAATATTACTTATAGGTATTGCTTTGGAACCATGGCACAAGAGGAAAAAATCTTTCTGCTGATAAATAGACAAAATAACAATTATTATTATCATTAAATTATGTAGGCATGCAGTTACCTTAATTCATAAAAAAACATGATCTCAAGAAGCCGTACTATAACTGAGATTTAAAAAGAAAAATGATGGGACATTTAGCATCTAGGTCTCGAAATCATATGTTAACAGTGGGCTGCATAATGAAAAGGTCATCCTTGCTAACAATCTTTCCATCATTAGCTTCTCATATATATGATCAAAGAATATTGGTTCTTTAATAGTGGATGATGAATGCAAAATGGGTAAAACTGGGATTGGCGATGTTATACGTTAGGATAATTGAAACAAGTTTTTTCCTTTAATTATCACTTTTTCCTTATTAATTTCTTCAACGCCACCAAGAGTCCAAGACATCATCACCTTTATGCGTGAATTATACTAATTTTTACAGCGTATTGTTTTTAGGAGTGTTTGCAAATTGATTCCCATCATTTTATCTATATAGAGAGAAATAAGTTTATCATTAAATCAAGAACTTGGATTTATAATTGTGACTTATAAAGGCTGAGAAGATTCTATTTACAAGCTAATTGACTCTAATTGTAGCACAAAATATCAACCTCTCAAACAAATGTAGGAGAGTCCAAATACTATCTTTAAATGAGACAATTACAAAAATTAATAGATCGAAGGTCTGGAAGATTATTTTTTATTATAAAAATTTTCCTATACAAACATAACATAAATAAAAACCAACAACACAGCAAAACCACAAACAAATACAAAATACAAACATCAACAACATAAAATTTCGACTATGGTGACGTGTGGACAATGTTGAGAATTTTGGATCTCTCAAATTCTTCTTATCAGAATCTACTTTTGATAGAATAATAAGAAAAATAGAGAAATAAACACAACACAAGAATTTACGTGGAAAACTCCAACATAAGAGAAAAACCACCAGACCGAAAGAAGAAAATATACTATGTGAAAAATTGTTACAATCACACAATTTTTCTCCCCACTCCAACAACACCCACAAAAACTTCTCCCACTAGTAAAACTCTAACTTTCACATATCTTCCTTTTATATACAAAAAGGACAATAAAAGAATTTTATTAAAGTCAAAAGTTACTAAATAAGTTTTTGACTGGTGTAATTAACTAAGAAAACTAGGTCTCCTTTTATAACCACATGAGCTTGCCCCATTTTACAAACCCCACCGATGTGGGATTAACAAAATGAGCAAAAGTCAACAATCTCCACCTTACGATTTTGACTGATCCCACAGCCACGTTCTACCGCAATGAGGATTTTCATAACTTCTGCTATCATGCTCCACCATAAAAGCATAATCAATCAGAATAAATCAATTCCAAGTATTTCACTTCGGCCAATGTCGAAAATAACCTTACTGAAAAATTATGGTGAAACTTCTATGTTTGGTTTTCCTGGAAATTCATCAGCCATCGACATGAATTTCCACTACACACCCTGCATCAATGCTAACCAATGCCCGTATGTAAACTTGTGGAACAGCTAACATTAACACATCCTCTATCATGACAATTTTGGGATTAGTGGCATGCCATGAAAATGTACATGTCTATTTTTCCATGAAGAGAGACACAATGTTAGATTCATACCAGTATCTCCATTTACTGACTTGGAGTCATTTGTCGAACTTGCTCCAATGTTTGTTGACAACTTTTCTTGACTTGCCCAGGTTATCCACACCTCCAACAAATTGCTGACTTCATGTATTGGTCAACACATTGTATAATCCTAATGGAATCAAAATATCCCTGAGTTGCACTTGTCACAAGTCAAAATTGATTTTTCTATCAACTTTCTCTACCTCCATTCTTGACATTATTTCGATGAATTTTGCCATAAAAATAAATAGTACCCACTAAATAAGTTCCCAGGAAAGATTGGAGGGTCACAACGGACACACTTAAAATTTCCAATCTCCTAAATAGAACATCATTTGACCGTACGTATCCACACTACCATACCAAAACTCCACCCTATCAAAAGAACCTGGTGGCTCTGATACTACTTGTTGGGAATTTAGACATTCAAAATTCTCCCCCACCAGACCCAGAGAAGAAAATATACTATGTAAAAAATTGTTACAATCACACAATTTTTCTTATCACCCTAACGACACCAACAAAAACTTCTCCCACTAGTAAAATCCTAACTTTCAACTCTCTTCTTTTTATATACAAAAAGGACAATAGAGAAATTTTACTAAAGTCAAAAGTTACTAAATAAATTTCTGACTGGTTAAATTAACTAAGGAAGCTAGACTTCCTTTTATAACCACATGAGCTTGCCCCATTTTACAAATCCTACCAATATGAGATTAACAAAATGAGCAAAAGTCAACAGACAACACACGTTACACTAGAAATGCTCTACTGCATGGCTAAGAAGGACAATGATCTTAGATCTACATGGAGCCGCACACAGTGGAAGAATCCCTCCAAAATACGAGGTGCGTCGAAGTAAAAATCTCGCGTGTTTAGACCACGCGTCGTTCTGTTCAATAAAAACTTCGGTCGACTTCAGGATTGGTGGATGAGGAGAACAACAATGAGACTCGTGGTGGGCTTGGGCTATCAGAGCTCCATCAACCTGCAACAAGTCAAAATTAATAAAAAAAAATCCAAAATCTACCTCCAATTATACAAAATAGTGATAAAAAAACTAATAAAAATAAGAAGAGAGAGAAAATAGAGGAAAAGGTGGAGCCGGAGCTCCCCCCTTCCCTCTTTCTCAGCCCCTCAGTGTTAACGCCAACAACGAGCGGATAATTTTAAGGCTTGAGCGAGAGAGGGGACGAGTTTTCCCCCATCATTTTATATTTAAGTGAAAGAAACTTGCTTCAAATTCAAATTAATTTATTTCAGCTACTTTTGTTTAGGGCCATTGACTATTGAGTGCATTGGCAGATTCACTTTTGACAAAATGGTCCTATGAACCTAAATAATGAAAAGACTAGGAATAGGGTTGCAGCGCCAAATCATAGAAAAGACTAGGAATCTTTTCTCATGTCATCTACTCAGCGTCAGAGACTCTTAACGCTTCTATTTAAATTCCTGTTTGGTTGAAAGAATTCATTTAATTTTAATCAAAATTTAACATTGAAATTTTAAAATTTAAAATTATTAAATTAATCTTAATTCAAATTTTTTTTTTATATATAAGACTTATAATTTTTTTCAATTCAATATTTATTTACATATAAAATTTATAATTTTTTTTAATTTCTTATAAATATTTATAAATTTATTTTTACATTTAAACAAATTCTCTTAAATAAATTTTACAAAATTTATTCTATTACCTTAATCCATTACTATTAATAAAAAATTCAATCCAAGTCAATCCAATATTCAAACAGAGCTTCAAATTCAACTTGTCGATTCATTGGCAGATTCTCACCACCTACGTTTCTCAATAGAGTAGTAGCACGAGTTTCTTTTGATAAGTACAAATTTTTATTTTATTTATTTTTTGATTCTTATTCTTATTTTATACTCTTAAATATTTTAAAAAAATGCCATATTATTACAAATACTTCATTAATCACTAAATAAAGAAATTAATTTTTTTATTTGAAGAAATCATCGAGAGAAATCCACGAACCACTTAGCATTTTCAATAATATGAGACTGATCACGCACACAAGCACCTTAATATGCATATACAAAATTACATTACAGCAGATAAAATATAATTAAGTAAATATTTTTTTTAATAATACTGTGAATTTTTTTTAAAAGATATTTAAAAACGTATAGAAAAAAAAAAGATAAAAAAATTGCACTACATCGAGAGATGAATCCCGGATGAAGTAGCATTATTCTAAAATATTCCGAACAAAATAATTAAATAAATAGTCAACAGATTAATGATTCTTGTCCAGATTTCTTATAATTCTTGCGAAAAATCTTTCGTTCTTGCAAAAAATCTTTCATCCTCTCCTAGGATTTTTTAAAGCTTTTTCATTTTGGAGGGAGGGGGTGGACGTGGATAGTTATCGGATTTTTTTGGCAATGGTCACTAGTTTTACAAGCTAATAGGTGGCGACAACCCCGAGACCACCACGTGCAGTGCCTTCGTGCCCCTCATTCGTCAATCAAGAAGTCGTTCGGAAGTTTTACTGAACGGAACTACAGGTGATCTTAACACGTGAGGTTAAGTATACGTGAGTTCAAATGCGCCTCATTTTCTAATGGATTCACATTGCCGATGGTCTCGCCAGTTGCTCCTCAGTAGATTTGAGATATTTTGTACACCTACTGGCTTGCGGCGTATCACTTTTAGCGTCTCACGATTGCCTTTTTTTGGATGTTTTGTATTATTGTAGTTTTGTTTGTATTTTTTCTTGATTTGTTTGTACAGAAAAAATTATACAATAATAAAATAGTGTTTCAGACTTTATGTCTGTGGAATCTAAGTTCTCTTTTCCTCTAAAGGATGAAATGTGGTTACTGTCGATCAGATAGTACTTAATTTTCTGTTGAACTTTGTCTATAGAAATTTAAAAGTTGGACTCCAATTATAATTAGTTATTTTGTAGACTAAATTTATCTCAATTATTAGTCATATTGTATGCTTCATTTATTAGATTTTAATAAAACTAATCCTATTTCTTCCGAAAAATTTAAAAAAAAAATGTCCAGATTTCTCCATGAAGCCAAGGAGAACAGTTAAAAAAAAAAAAAGATGACCTAAGCAAAGCCACTTAAATAAAAAGAAATGATTTTACAATTTCAGAATATTCAATATTCTGCAAAGTTTCTTGTTCCGCTTAAAAATAAAATATATTTGAAACTCACAAAAGAGTTGCGGTTGGTAGCCACAACAGTAAAGAATGTTGCTGACAAGTTAATGAAGTTATTTACTTTTACTTCACATCCATACGTTGGCATGATCAGAAGATGGAAGCTTTGGTGGCACTCGAACTTAAATGTATCGGTAGTCCAAATGCGCATTGGTGTTGAAATGTGGGGCAGATTGGATCTAAAAAGATATGAGACCAGAGAGTTTAATTAGAGTTATGCGTATATAGCTATACAGAGCATAGTAATGCTGTATTGACATTTGAGCTTAATTTACGAGGCAATCAAATTGCAGTGCTGCTTATTTTAGTTTGAGCTTATGCTTAACCACGGCCTTTTTTTCGTCATAAGTGAGAATTGATAATTAATGTCGGAAATACTGCCTTCATTCTTTGCCAAAAAAAAAAAAAAGTTTGAATAACAATGACAAGAGAACTTCTAGGCTATGTATCCACATTTAGAGTAAATGTGTATGTATATATGCGATCAAGGGCAATATGAAGGATTATTATTCAAAGCTAAAATAAAAGTATTTGTATTTGTATTTTTTTTTTACTTTCTTTTATTTTTTATTTTTTTTTACATTAAATATAACGAATTTTTTTTTTTAAAATTTAATGTAAGATTATTATATATATTGTCTTTCTATCAAATTTGTACTTTCTACTAAACTTTAAAGAAAAATTTTAATGAGTCTAATATTGGTGCTCTTAGTAGAAGTTACGTGCCATTATTTTTAAATTATTTTCTGCCTTGGTTTCTTGAAGTTGTGTAGCAGTTTAACATCAAACTCGACTTCCATACGTTAAAATTTAAACAAAAGATAAGACTACGTAGAAGTTTTGGTCCCCAAAAATGGGGTCCGCAGAAAGCAATATCACTCGCAATCTGATCTTTACACAAGCACAACCCATCATGATAATAACGAATATAAATGATAGAGAAGAGAGTGGGAGTACCCAATGAGTCTTCCCTCGTGGAAGGTCCCAAACAAAAAGCAAAGAAGTTTAATCCTAAAGCAACGTGTAGTGGAGGTCTTGAGAGGGGGCCATATCTCCCGTGCTCTCAAGTGCATTACTCCCCCCCCACCCTTCATTATGGCATCCTTACACTTTAGTTACGAGTTTTCCCCTTTCAGGACTTTCGGTGTTCCTTTTATGTCCTTGTATTCCTATCTACATTTAACAAATAGTATCCAACTTTTACCCATCTTATAATTCACGATTATACCAAACTATCATTTATTCTAAACTGAGCTAAGATGAGATCATGAAATAAGATGGTTTCTAAATAGTAGCGAAATTATTGATTTGGACAGTTCGATCAGTAGTAGATGCAGTTAAACATGTGGGTACCAAGTATAGGGCATGAGCATCACTGGCATGGGCTCCCAACTTAAAGAGTATGATTGGATTATGAAACAAGGCTCGTGGTTCAACTTTCCCTCTACTGCTTTCTTTATATATATATATTTTTTAATATGTTTTAGCAAGCATTACAGAAGAAAGTAAAGGCTAATCCTGTGACCCAATCTTAAAGGAGATCGAAAAGGAGTGCTAGAAAAATGAACAAAGTTACAAACAGATGGTAAAGAGAATAGCACATAACATAAAGGCAAAAGCAAAAGAAAGCTGTCAGCCTCTCTTCCTCTGTCACTCCACCTTTCTTTTAAAAGCCGTTCACCCTCGATACAAAAATACCCAAAAACCATATGCTGTTCATCATCAAGCTGAAGGTCTAACAAAAGAAAGAGACAGCTAGGGGACAGAAAAGAAAGAAGAAGCAGAAAGAAAGAAGAAAGGAATTGCCATGAAAGGGAGAGAAACCAAAGCAGTTCCTTCAGCAGATCTTTTAGTATGTTTTCCTTCTCGTTCCCATCTAACCCTAATGCCCAAGCCAATATGCAGCCCAGCAAGACATTCAGAGTCCAACAAGCGGCACCACAGCCACCATCACCAGCACCACCAGCACCACCACCACCACCATCATCTTAAGAAAGCGAGCACCAGAGGTGGTGGCCAAGCTAGTCCTCTGCTATGGGCCAAAACAAAGCCCATGGGCTCGGAGATCTCCGAACCCACTTCCCCCAAAGTAACCTGCGCCGGGCAGATCAAGGTCCGGCCCAAGACAAGTTCGTGCAAAAGCTGGCAATCAGTCATGGAAGAAATTGAAAGAATTCACAACAGTAGAAAACATAAAAAGCGACCCGGTTTGGTTGAAACTCTTGGGTTCAAGAAAGATATTATGCAATTCTTGACGTGTTTACGAAGCATAAGATTTGATTTTCGGTGCTTTGGGAGCTTTCGTGAGTCAGATATCACTACCGAGGATGAAGATGATGAAGAAGTTGGAGAATGTCAAGACATGAATCACTTGGGCACTGATCAGGGAAGTGATTCCAATGAAACCTCGAGAACTGCCTTTTCGAAATGGTTCATGGTTTTACAGGAAAATCAAAACAATAAGTTGGGAAAACAAGAGCAAAGAGAGATAAAGAGGACATATGATGATGAATCTATTGCTGCATCTGCTGTTCCTCCGGCAAATGCTCTGTTGCTTATGCGCTGTAGATCTGCTCCAGCAAAAGGCTGGTTGGTAGACAAAGAAGACGAGGAGGAGGAAGATGAAGATGAAGATGAAGATGAAGATGAAGGTACTGGAAAAGAAGTAAGAAAAGCAAAGAGTTTAAAGTGTTTAATGGAGGAAGAGAAGAGAACGTCGAAGAAAGAGAACATGGTTGTGATGAAATACGATACCGATTTCTACAAAATTTCGTCCGATATAGCAAAGGAGACATGGATTGGTGGTGGAATGAGAGATCCATTTTCAAGGAGTCGAAGTTGGAAAAGATGATAATCTTGGTGACGACTTAATTATCTATTTTAGCTATAGTTCTTTACCAAGTTTTATTCTATCCTGCTCAATATTAATTTTTGCGTGGGTTGTTTTTTCTTTTTTCTTTTTTCCTATTCCTTTTGAGATCTTGTGTGGGGAACTGGAAAATCCAACCAGTCCCCATTTGCAGTAACCTTTGTTGTCTTTATTCCTGCTGTGATATATGAAACTTGTATCAGATTTGTACAGGCTTTTCTTTCCTCTTTTCCAGAGAAGATTTTGCTTCCTTGTTCATTCTCTGTCACTTTGTGTTTACATTCTCTTTACAGAGTGAGAATATTTTTATTATTAATCTTCAAGCTGTAGTGCTGTTCTACTCCCAGAGTGGATCACTTTTGTTAGCTTCACTTTGAAGTGCATGAATTAGTTTTTTTTTTATTATAACTTAGGGTTCTTAAACCTTTGAAAAAATAAATGGAAGACGCAAAATTTTGTTGTTTATGTTTCTAATAGGCGTCCGGTAACAAGTTGAACCCGTCATTTCGAGCCCAACATAGGTCTTAGGTCTTACCCAAAACCTAATGGTTCATAATATAGGCCTTTGAGCCCAAAAACGTTGAACCCGTCCTTTCAAGCCCATTCAAGCCTAATAAAGGTCTTACCTAGAAGCAAATTGTTCTGACTTCTGAATGTCGGCCTCCAAGCCCATAGCTGCGAACATAGACATTATACGATCGGCTTCTTTACATTGGATAATGGAGTCTCTCTTGTAAATTGGAATTTAAAATTCTATCCAACCATAGAATGGAAATAAAGAAATTATGTTTATTTTAATCGCAAAGTTTGGAACAATATAAAAGAATCATCCAAGATTATTATAGGGATGATACTCCGTTGATCTTCATGTTGAGAAAGTTATTAGATAATTTGAAAGTATAGATGCCAAAGTTTTTTTTTTTTTTCCAAAAACTATCATCATTCAATCATTAAAAATATTTATCGTTATGATCGGATACATTTTATGATGTCTCCACGTAAAATCATAAATTAAAATAATACATTTACAATTTTATTAGTACACCTTTTTGTGATTAGTCTGATCTTTACTATTATTAATACTCTCTACAAACAATCATTCAAGAAAAAAAACACTTTCTATCCAAATAGAGACTCGACATCAATTTTTATAAAAATATTAACTTTTAAAGAGAAAGCATTTATCTTAATGCATACCCTACGAATATAATAATATAATAATATCCAAGCTCCGTCAAACCACTAATTACTAGCAATAATTTTTTTTCACACGTGAATACAAATTTAATTAGCAAAAGAAAATCTCAAGTTGCCATGGGGCGAAACATGATATTGGGTAGGCAGAGTACATATAGGGCTGCATACACATTCAAAAGCAAGAAGATAAAAGTAATTGACATTCAAAGAACGCTCTTAAATTTTCTCCTCCATCCATTATTTACTTTGTGTGCATGCCATGGCAGCAAAATAATTGAGCGCTTTTTCAATTAAAGTCAATTCATTTCAACACGAGGGGGTCTGATCGGCTTTCCTTCCTTCATTATAAAATGCTATGTTTCATGTCCCATGCCTGTCCACAAAATTATATATCTTCAACTGCTGTACAATTTGACTGAAGTTTCTAACATTTCACGGTCACTGCCTGTAACTTCTTTCACCCTTGCTCCATTCTTATATATTCTAAAAGCCGGAATGGAGACCACACTTTCTAGTTTTGCTAAGTAGGGATGGTCTTCGATTTCAACCTGGATTTGAGTTAAAAATCAGAAATAAGAAAAAAAAAATAAAAAATAAAGGGAAATTAAAGAGGAGTTGGGCTATCTTGTACAAACCTTGAGGAAATGAATAGATGGGAATTTCTTGCAAACTTGCTCCAGAACATGCAACACTTGCTTGTGGTTCGTTTTCTTGCAAAACAGCACCACTGACATCCCTGTCATGATTTATATGACACAAGGTCTTTTTTTTTTATTTTCTCCATAACCAAATAAAGCTAAGTAATAGACGTAGTACTGGAAAATAAACAAGAGGACCGGCCAGATGCTTTACCGGGTGAGGTTATGAAGTGTCTGAACCGTTCATTACTTGTGATGAAAATCAAATTTGAACCAAATTTTAGGTCTTTAATGTCTTCACCTCGTCGCTTCTTAAGCTGAACCTGTGCCTCGAACAGAGCCCTGCCCACCTCCTCATTCCCAGGGGTCTCTCTTATCAACATCTCGTAATCTTGAACCGAAACTTCCCATCTTTCCAACTAATTTCACAAACAAGAAAAGATCACCAGCAGGTTCTAGCTATTAAGTATTGTCCAGCAAGCAAACATGACTAGCAAAACAGCATGAACTCTTCTTATATATGATGAGGGAGAATGGCTGCGTTTGAACATTGAGCTCAATTAAATTTTTTTTATAAATAATAATGAGTTGAGATTATGGAATAAATTTTGTAGAGTCTGCTTAAGATGAATTTAAATATATTTGAATATTAAAATTAATTTAGATCTATTTATTAAAATTGAAAAAAATTATAAGTCTCAGAAGCGTTGAATTCAAAAATATTGTAAACTCTACATGTAATGAGATTTTGAATTAAGATAAATTTATTAATTTAATAATTGAGTATTTAAATATTAAACTTAATTTAAAATTAGACTAAATTAAATTGATCTCAATTAAAACTAAGAACCAAACAAGACAAGTCACCTTGGCATTGCAATCTGCCCTTCTTAACCTGGCCTTTATGTAAGAAGGCCATACGTTAAGAGCTGATGTGCAATCTTCAACGGCTTTCTCATGTTGGCCCAGTTTGGATCGACAGGCTGCTCGGTTACATAGCAGAATCGAGTTATATGGATCATTTTCTAGTCCTTCACTGTATACAAGACATGCTTCTGAGAATTTTGATGCTTTGAAGAGCAGGTTACCACTCAATCGAGCTGATGTCACTGCTCTAGCCCTCTTTGCCACGTCATTCACCTCCTTGTTGCTTGGATCAAGTCTAGCTGCATGTTGAGATGCTGCCACAGCATCATCAAACCTGTCAATACATAAACTTACATTTTAGATTAATACATATATTTCTGTTTCTGTTTAGATTATAATGCATGTTTTTGTTAAGTTTAGGTTGTGTCAACTTGAATTCGTACTGTAATAAGTAAATCCAAATCCAAGTCAGGTAATTAAATGGGTCAAACGCCTCGATCAATCTTACTTTTGCTAATTTTAAATGAGTAATGGTGTGTTTAGTATTGATTTATCATTTGTTTATTATTTTTAGTGTATTTTTTTAAAATATTTTTTTAACATCTTTAATCATTAAGAAAAAATTTTAAAAATTTATAATTTTACTAATAATAACTTTTTTAATTATTAAATTATTATTTTTTTTTTTTAGAAAAAGTGGTAGAAGAATGATAGATGGATAGGTAGTTTGTTATTATTCATTTTAAATAAGATTTGTTCCACGTGTCAAGTGTTGCCTGGGGAACATACAAGACTGATAAATATTCCCAATCTAAAAGGGAACAAGTTGAAATGATTTCCTTTGCGTATTCTTTACTGGGTAATTAAGAAGTACAACTGTAAAGAAAAGATGCACAAGTTCAATCCTTGAAAGGCGGCCAGATTTCTCGCACTAATTGCACAGTTGGTTTAATATGCTCAGGAGAAAAGGTAAATAAAAAAAGAAAGGAAAAGATGTATCTGGCAACATTAAAGATTCCATAATAACCAATTTGTCAGTGCAATTTACTCCAACTAACCTGCCAGCTGCCAAGAAAACCCGTGCCTCAATCATCATGATGTAAGCACTGTACGAGGGCCCAAATAATTTGATACAAAAATCAGCCCTGAAGTTGGGTCCTTTCTGGTAGTTAGCCCGGGCCTCTTCATGTCTATAAAGGCTCAACAATGCCTCTGCTTGTAGAGCGTAGACCTTCGTGCGTATTTTAATCATAAATTAGAATACCAAAGGCGTATTTATATTAGCAAAAATATTATAAAAAATTTAATTTTATACCCTATACTATCATCTTATTAAATAAGATATAGTATATTTATTACTATTAAATAATTATTTATTATATATTTTTTATCATCCAATAATAATAAATACGAAACGATTAAAAATAAGATAAGAGAGTATAGTACATATATTACTGGAAAATAATGATCTCCAGGAAGAGTGCTAACCTGTGGTGCTGAGTCAGCACCGTAGGATATTGCAGACCGGGTGTCGTTTAGCAGAGTACTCCAGTCTTTTAACTTGGCAGCCTCGGTGCAGCTGCTGAGGTGCTTTCGAACATTCTCAGCTTGGGCCATGTCTTGGATGTCAGCATAGGCGCCTGAATGTTGGTAGTGATGTATCGCTTTCTCTGTTTCTCCTACTCTGCATGGCGCACAAATTTGCATTATTTTTTATTTGATAAATTATTTTACAGGATGTTTTTACACTTTTTCGTAGACGATAATATTATATATAATCGTAAAATTATAAATTACTTGCAATCGTTTTAACTTTTTTAATAATAAATTTTATTTTTCTCAAAATTACTACGCACCATTTACAATTTTCATCTATTATTTCTCTTAAATGATGCCTCAATTTAGAATACCTTAGATATAGTTTTGCCAGACGATGATGAGCTCTGTGATATGAAGGCTCGATTAGAATAGCTTCTTTGCATTCGAAGATGGCCTCCACAATCCGGCCTAGACCTATCAAAGCGGCACTCCTGTTGCAATGGTACGATGACTTGTTTGAATCGAGAGCGATTGCCCGATCATATAAAGTTAATGCCTCTTCAAATCTGCCCTGCTTATATGCCTCGTTTCCCATGGCCTTGAACGCCTCAGGATTGCATTTATTCACCAGTACACCTCCAAACTGTCTAAATTCGTCACTATTCTTCCTTATAATATTGCCCATAATAGCATTGCCGCCGATTTTGCCGACGCCATTTTTTACAGTGGCATTGGAACTGTTATTTCCTTGCAATTTCCCGGGCCCTGTTTGCCTCAAGTTACCCACATGGCCTAAAAGCATTAGATTGCTTGGGGTTGCTCGAACGAGAGCTTTGCTTTCACATAATTGGTGGGAATTATTAGTTGTGATCATCCTAGTAATCTCCGTAGAGCTGCCGGAGAACTCTCTCGTTGGCTTTCTGTCATCGCCGGAGTCCGGGGACTTGGACATCTTTCTATGGCTTAAACTAGTGGAAGATGATGTCGAACTTCTTGCACCATCGGAAAGTCTTCTACGAGAAGTTGAAGGCCTGGGATGGACCGAGACACAGTTCGTCGAGGATTGTTCATTGATTTTTGGTATGGGAGCAGACTCGCCGGAGCAGCTTCTCTGCCTCTTGGAATTATCAGTACTCGGTACCCTCAATATATCGTTGCCACTGTTTGGCGGTAGTGAATACACAGAAGTTCTTCTCGGCCAGAAGCTCCGGCGTCGGAAGATCCCTCCCATAAAACCACAACCGACGTCACCACTCACCCTGTGCTTTGCCATTTCTGCCATGGCGCTCTAGAATTTACACAAGTGAAAGAAGAATCATTCAAGAATGATAATTACAAAAAGAAGTCTATGAAATCCGAAAAGAATGATAAAAGAGAGAAGAAAATCAGAAGAAGGCTTGTATGGGAAGAATGGTATATGAAAGGCTTGAGTCTGAATAACGTGTATATATATATAAATTAACAGCCTCGTGGAGTGGCTTCCAAGAAACCAACTTGATAACTTTGGGATTTTTGAGAGGGAAAGGGAGGTTCAAGATTTTAAAGGAATTAGAGTAACTTAAAAATAAATAAATAAATAAAAATACTACATAAAAATTCCTTTTTATAAATAAAAAGATGCATAAAGCATATATATAATCCCAAGGAATTTTATAATGTCCACAAGATATAGAAAGGAAAATTGAAAGTTTTACAGCTAAGAGTGATATATATATATATATATATATATATATATGTAAAAGACTAGAATATTATGCGATCAGTGGTAATAAGATGCCTCTCAAGCCTTATGGTGTCTTCAAGTGATCAGATTTAACTCGTAATATGTTGCTTAAGTTCGGTTAATGCATGCCAATGCTTCCACATACAAGATTACTTGGATTAAATAAATGATAAATAACTTTAGTCACAAAAATATTCTACAAAAATAAATTCAGCATGACTTTATATGATAGATAGATAGATAAATATACTTCACAATCTAACATACCAATCAAGTCAAATTAATATCTAAGTTACTTTTATGGAAACGATGTGGTTTTTCAAAAGAAAATCATCTACCTGAAGAAGAAAAGTATGCATTTGTCATATTATGAATTTGTTTTCGACATAGCCGACCTGCCTACAGACTACATACAAGAGTAAGAGCATTCACAATAAATTCAATAAAATTAATATTTAGCCAAATAATAATTAGTGAGCATGAATATAAAGTAAAATAATTTTCAATAGTTTGGCTCAACAAATATAACTAGCCTCTTGGGTTAGTTAAATCATGTTTTGAGATTAAAATATTCACTCATCCTACTAATTTATCCTTCCACGCATAATAATAAATAAATAAATAAAAATCTTTTTAGTTTTCATTTTCATAAAGCTCTCGAGTCCTTTCTTCGTAAATATTTAGTGTAAAGATTGATTATTTTCTTTTATTTTTTCAAAATAAAATTTAATGTCTTTATTTTTATAATCATCAACCGCGCGTTAAGAATAATATAAACATTAAAAAACTAATGTGTATGTTTTAATAACGAATAAATATTTAAATTAAAATTAGAACTAAAATAAATGAAAATGTAAAAATTAATATTTTTATAGAATAATTATTGATTTGTTAACTCTATTATTTAGTATAGTAAAAAGTGAACTAGTTAAAATTTATAAAAATAAATTTTTTAATCAAAATTTAGTTAAATAATAACTAGTCTATTATAATCCTCCAATACTTTGTAAAAATATAAAAAACAATGGTGTTTTTAGTTGTCTATACCGATGGTCTCTTAACTCTTTCATTTGAAACAAATAAAAAAAAAAATTTGCTGAGTTAAAGTTGGAAGAAAACTACATATTCCAAAACTCGGAAACTTCTAGACCCAGAAGATTAAAAAGGAGCTGATAACAATTGGGTTTTACTGGATATGGGTAATTCCCGGCATGTAATATTTAAATTATCCATGAACTTTTACGGTCACCCAGATTCCAGTCTGGTCGAGGACATCATTCATGCATATGGTAGTTCCCTTACCTAAAACACCAAAAACTCGAAACAGAATACGGTCTTGTCCCCAAAGAGTATAATTTCTCTTCTTGATGAGCACTTTCTCGTGAAAGATGAAAACAACATTTTTTTCCTGTTTGTTTGAAGAGGTAATTATTCGGAAAACTCCGGATTACGAGGCTATTATTAGCACCGCTTTTAGGGGACTCTTTGCCCTGGACCCCAATGGAACAATGACCACCAGCTGTATGCAATAATGTCTCAGTTTCTTCCCCTGCTTCCCCATCACCTTACGTTTTCCCTCAACCGCCGCATTGCTCAAGTCCCCAGTTGAACATGTGCCGGCCTCCCCCATTGGAAATTACGAACAAGAGACCTCTAAAAATATTGGCATCGCTAATGATGTTAATTACTAATATATTATTATGTGATCAAATAATTGACTACGCAATATGCAATATCGATCTAAACATTGCTTTTTATGTAGACGACAGTGTCGGCTTTCGAATTGAACTGGCCCCTACCCACACTTCTTCTACTCTCTTGTACCAGCAGTTCTTTTATTTGTTCTGGTGCATGATACTTACAAAGTGAGAAGTCTATGGATAATGGGTTGGTAGCAGTTTTTTTAGTTGTCGTTTTGTGCTGTAGGATTGGCTTTACATTATAGTTATGCGAATGTTACACAATAAATACATGAATGTGTTAGGACCACAGACGCAAAAGATGTTGGATCGAACTGTTTAGTAGACTAGTTGTCCATGGATCTGCCTACATGCACGTCCGGTTCACTGTTAGTCGGTGCCGGCTTGTAACCTGGCCCATTAACAAACTCTTGAATTCTCAAGCTCCAGATGGCACCATTCATAAATTTCATCTTCTTCAATTATCAGGTTTAAGGTACGAAGCATGCATGCAGCATGTTCCAGATCAGTTCATTAGATAAATAGAAAGTAATCTTTGTAGTTTTAAAATTTATAAATTTCGTGCACTTCCTTTTAAGATAAATCTAAATCCCATGTAAAAAGTAGTTTTTTTTTTAATTAATATTGTATCAGTATTTACTTTATCAATATCGCATGCATCCAGAATTTGGTTGCGAGGACAAAGCTAGAAATAGGGATGGGCTGAGCAACTTGGTGGCAACCGGCAAATCTCCAGGAGAATCGTATCATATATTATGTGTGCTAAAAGCTAAAAAGTGGTCAAAGTTTACAACTTGCCGAAAGAGAGTATCTAATCAGATTAATCAGATTAACCTGATTTGGATTAGGAGATAAGATGAAATAAATTAAATAAAATATTATTTTTTAATATTATTTTTTAACATTATTATTATTTTAAAATTTAATAAATATATATTAAAATTTAATAAATTTATATTTTATATAAAAATTTAAAAAAATATAATAATAAATAAAGATGAACTCAACTCAATTTTTTATCCAAATCGAGCCTAGGGGTAATTGGACAAGACGGTTGTAGATTGATTTATTATTAATTTTAGTATGATTGGATTACAAACTTCAAATATTGTTATTCTAATTTTTATTTTTATTTTTCATATTAAATACAATAAATAATTCAAAATTTTCAAATATAAAAATAATAATAATAATATTCCAATCAGAAGCCTGCCCCCCTGGCCTCCCATTTAGACGAACGATCAGAATAATAACGCGGCAAATTAAAGAGACCCAATATTTCTACTTCAATTGGAGATTTTTGTCTACACAGAAAATGAAGAAAGTAGGGTGTCATATCTAAACCAAACTTGTCACATCTATACTTTGCAAAAGGAAAAAAATAATAATAATAATAATACGTAAGAATTATTTGCATCCAGTCAAATTTTCAATTATTTTGTATAATCATTAAAACTTAATTTACTTCTTTTATATTAGGACTTATGAGATCAGAAATTAGTCCCCATATAAATTAAATTAAGGTGGCAAAATAATGCCCGAAACTCATCTCATCATTATGATTGTACGTTGACCAAAATGACAGATGCCTTCTGAACTAATTGCCCTCATGTCTATATATATAGAAATATTGCACGTGAATATTGAGCACATGAAGCAAGAACCATGGCCAGTACCTGATCAGATATGTTTCAGTCAAAAGCTGTCCAGATCTTCTAGCATGCTATATGTAGGATTATTATGTGTCTTCACAAGCTTTGATATCAGGCAACGTCTCTCTAATCTCCATTGATATTATAAATTAACCATTGGACTTATTTGCATCGACCATGATCAATCGACCATACGGCAAATTTATCCTTTCTTTATATTTCCAGAAAATTACTTGCATATATATGTAAGTTAATTTATAGACCTTTTCTTGCATCTAATATAACGATAACTCAATTCAATCCACAGTCCAAAAAAGGCACAAAATTATATTGATATATAGCATAATTATGATAGGTCCGAAAAATAATTTGTTGTCGCTCCATTTGAAATGACAGATGAGATAAATTTTAAATAAAATATTATTGAAATAGTATTTTTTTAATATTATTATTTTTTTAAAATTTTGAAAATATTTAATATAAATTTAAAAAAATTGAATTATTTATTATATTTTATATAAAAATTTAAAAAAATTATAATGATGAAATTAAAATGAGTATCTCAACTCATCATCTTTGAATCCAAACGGGCTAAGGCCATAGTTGTTGGACTAGAGAGAAATATTATTGAACCAGCAGTAAACTGATAAGCACCATTAATGCAGAATAACCAAGAAAGGCGCAAGGTAATAATATTTAGGCCCCGCTTGTATTGGGAAGTGAGTTGAACTCATCTCAACTCACTTCTATTTTATCATTATATTTTTATAATTTTTTATACAAAACACAAATTTCTATACACCTTTTTCAAATCTCAATACACATTTTTCAAATTCCAACACACCTTTTTCAAATCCCAAAATAATAATAATATTAAAAAATAAACCAAACTCATCTCAACTCATCTCATCTCCGAATCCAAGCGGGCCTTAATATCTCCGTAAGCAAACAAATTAAGAAGAGAAAATTGATCTCTCTCTCTCTATTTATTGGTTATTATTATAGTAGAACGCGTTGAAATTTTCATTGGAGGAGCTTCGTATGTACGCTGGAATCGAAGAAAAAGGATGACAAAGAACGTGCATGGAAATGTGGGCAGGCTTGAGGCTTGAGATGAAAGGTGGCGCAAATAGAGGTGCAACTGGCAAGTGCAAGCGATACGTATATCATGTTGTGCACAGTGAGGCACATGAAACCGTGTGGGCAAGGCTGCTTGGGATTCAAGGCTTATAAGGGGATCGAAGAAAAGTGAGAATTAGTTAGTAGATATCACGGGAAAGGCCGATCGCACGTGCATTTTACGTAAAGGAAAGAAAAAAAAAAAAAAAAAAAGGTGCTCAGATCCAAGGCCCCTTTGAAAACTGCATGCCCTGCAGCCAAGCTTCAGTTCTAAGCTAGCTTTGTGTCTTTTGTATTGGTTTTTGATATTCACATCGGGATCGACAACCTCAACAAGACATTCTTAGCCTGCCATCAGTAATGATCCTACCTCGGCCTCCTCCTCCCAATAATTCCCTCTAATCGGCCGTAACAAAAGACGTTCATCTTAAAATTAACCATGACAAACAAACCTAAGGCAACAAACATCATCTTACATGTGAGAGATTTGATGCGATTATTATCAATCATATTATATTGGTCACATGGAGCATATGTTGCAAAATCTCCTCGGTCTCTTCATTATATATCCTAGATCAGTCCAAGGTGATATATACATATATTTATATATATATATATATAGAAAGAGAGAGAGATATACACAATAAACCTATAAATTAATGCGCCTCCATAGAATCTATTATTTCTACTTTATAATATAAGTAATTTTACACTTTAACATACCACGTCAAATATATCAATTTGTGAATTTATTTTTATCTAATTTTTTTGTGGTTATTGACTAATTGTATTTTTCTTTTACATATATAAACAGTGTCCTACTCAACAGAATAATGAAGCAGGAGATCAACCAGGTGGAGCTGTGTCCATGTGCTTCCACATTTCTAGTTGATTTAACTTGTCGGGGAATACTAAGAACAAACACCTCGAGGTCACCATAGGCAAAATTCTATATGCTTTATCCAAAGCTAGTTGTTTAGCTTCATTTTGATTTGCGACTTAACACCTCCTACTTTCTTCCTTCCCACGTACGGGATTGAGCGAGTACGTACTTTAATGTTCTTTAATGGATCGCCATTCATGTGGGAATGAAAACGATGATACCTTTAATAAATACTAACTACAGATATTATCCATCTGCTACGTACTTTGAATACCATTAATTATTCAGAAATATGAGGGATCGGATCCTTGCAACCGAAGGGACCTCCAGACGGCATATACGAGACCTTGTAGAGCATAATGCAAAACTCCTTAAACCCATACACTGCCCAGCCCACTGGGCCTTCTAAAAGCCCTAAATGTTCCCTGGGGCTAAATATGCAAAAGAAAAAAGAAAAAAAGAAAAGGAAGAGCCAGAAAATTGATTTTTGTATCTAATGCTATTGGGCTCTAATGAGCACCTATGGACATGGACTCTGTGTTTGGGCTGGCGTCTAATTCGGGATAAGTATTTGTGCTGTTTCAAATTACGTAACCATATCTTCAACTACCCTAGCACTAGCAGTCTCTGAGTCGCAGACTGCAGATACTAGCCGGCTAGCCCTTTTTTTCTACTAGGTTAGTTATGTTTGGTTGACAAACATTTTTTAAATATTATCAGAATATTTTATTATTATAATTTTTTATTTTTTACCTATTTTTTATTATTATTAATTTTTTTATTATTATTCAATATTATATTATTATTTTTATCTATTTTTTATTATTATTTATAATTATTCTCAATACTTCTCAAAAATCAAATTTTTTTCAATGCATCAGATTTTTCTTCAAAACGAAAAAGGGAAAATTGAGGATAATAAAAAAATCATAGAATATAAAATAGGGAGGCTACGAAGAGAATGTGGTGTCAAGAGGGGATTTACACCCTCTAATAATAGCAAGACACTTTACCAATCTAGAAGCTTTAGAATGTAATCGGCTTCATCTAATCCAATCTCCAGTCGGTCTCATCGTTCTCCTTCTCCCCCTCTTCCTCACTGTCTTAAGCGTCTACCCTCTCTCTTTCTCAAGTGATCATGACAACAATGTCAACAATATCTCCAAAACTAAAGGAACTGAAATTAACCACAAAAAAAAAAAAATCTCAAAAACCTAAGAATTGACATGCCAGAAGCCACCAAATCAAACAATGAATTTTGCTAATTCAGAACTTCAAACAACAGCTCTATTCTAATGGTATTTCTATGATCAAGACTCGCAGTCGGACACATAATGGTTGAAAGATTTGTGGTTTTCAGATGTTAAGGACATTTGGCCCGATGATTATATCTCAACTTAAATAATACAAGCAAAAGTATATTGAAGTAGATGAGATCAATTGCATTATAAAATTTTTAAATTGATGACATTCCATCGATTCATTAGAGAGTTTAATATTATGAAATCTACATGAGAAAATTAATTTTAATAATAAATCTCACTCATTCGTAATAAATGAGAAATACTTACATAATTTACAACTGTATTTAGCATTACTTATAAAATAAAAACTTTAACTATATTTTACCGTTCAACATGTATAGAGAATTTTAGGAGAATTAATCTTAATTATTGTGCTACAAAATAACATTAAGTTGGCCAGCTGTTTTTTTTTCCGAAAAAACAAAAAAATCATACGGCCGGTCATACAAATCAATCGTTTGGTCTCGGCATGTTCTAATTTAAAGATTTTTTGGTGTAAATGTTAGAGGCAAATCTTAAATACACATAAATCTTTTATTAAAAAAAAAAAGTAATCCATAATAAGAAAAAGTGAATTTTTCATATTTTTTATAATACAATCAATTTTTTTTAATATAAAAATCATGTGCAAAACTTATACATTTTAAAATTATATGTATCGTTATTATTGATATGCATTTATAGTTAGAATAAGAATACCCATCTAATTATTATTCAGCCCATTATCGATTTAAATTTGGTGTGCAAAGATAATTTGTGGTAAGAAAGAGTTTTGGTGGTGGTGCTGGACGTTTTGTTTACATCATGTTTGGGCCCAATTTTGCTGTGACTAGCCCACCTTGTAACTTTATAGTTTATACTATTCTCCTTTTACGATTCTTTCCTTCTCTCCATTTTTGTTGTTAGGTACTGCCTTCAATCTCACATCCTTTTTTTACTTTCCCACTCCTAACATATATCAGCCGACCCTCTCTCTCTCTCTCTCTCCCTCTCTCAAATACAGAGACACTTTGAGTTTGACCCGTTGCCAGCCACCGGCACCTATCTTCTCTCTACTCAAATGGCGACCCCACCCTGCACTCTCTAGAGGATCTTTCCTATGTTGAGCCCTCTTTTTCTGAGCAGAAAGGTTAAATAACCTTTCCTCTCCTTTCATTTCTCTCTCTTTCCTACTCTGGAACCCTAGTTCAGAACATCAGGCAAAGAAAGCGAGAAGAATCACACAACAAACTGAGGGATCATCTCATGTACTCTCCATACCTTCACCCTAGCTTCACCTTCCTTCGTCATAATTAACATCTACCCTGCATATTCTCTCTTCTTTTTATGGAAAACTTTTGCTGCATGTGAAAGACAAGGAAAAGATTTGCTTCCATTGCAGATCCGGGATTCAAAGATATGGGCCGCTTTCATGTAAATTAAAGCTGGTTTAGATCAAGATGTCTCTCTTCGTTCACTTCATCGATTCTTTTGCAGTACACTCAGAGTTTGCTCTCTCTCTCTGATCTCTCTCTCTCTCTCTCTCTCTCTCTCTCTCTGCAGCTTTCCCAACATCAATCACCTTCTCCTTTCAGGTTTCTTTATTTGTGAGCTTTCACATTGATTTTCTTTGCCATTTACTACCCTACTTGTCTGTCTTAATTTTCAAGTTAGTTATGGATTCTGGTAGTAGTGGAAGTATGCAATCTTCTAGTGGTGGTGATGATCAAGAGTATGATTCACGGGCCGGGTCAGCCCCGGTCTTCATGAATCCAGCTCCTAGTCACTATGGTTCCATGTCAAACCCACAGCCTTTGATTTTTTCTCCACACCAAAACCACCAATCCAATTTGTTGGATCTTTCATCAAATTATATCAATCCTTTCTCTCAATCTCAAGCAAACTCCCATCCCAATTCTATGCTACATAGTCTTGATGCTGTTCAATCTAGAGGCCCCAGATCTGAAGCCAATTGCACTGGCCTTGGAAACCTACCGCCCTCATCATCATCATCAAGCCAAACTCGTGGACTTGACCAGAGTTCAGGCCCATCATCGATGCAAATACGACCTGTTCATGACAATGGCGGACGAACTACGGCACAACCCAACGTAGTCCGCAACTCCAAGAAGCGAACTAGAGCAACAAGGAGAGCTCCCACTACTGTTCTCTCCACCGACACCTCGAATTTCAGGGCAATGGTGCAAGAATTCACTGGGATTCCCTCACCACCATTTTCAGGTTCATCAGTACCCTACTTTCGCCGGTTTGATCTCTTCGGCAATAGCTCCGCCGCCCGGTCTGGTAATTTGGATCCGGCTGGAGTTCTTCACCCTTTACGTCCTTCTGCCCAAAAGGTCCACTCATCACCATTTGTGTCTTCTTCTTCTCCTTCTCCTTCATTGTTTAACAATACTATGGGCGATGTTGCTACCAATATCAATACCTTAAATAATTTATACCCCCAAGTCCCATCCAATCTAGGTTTTCCAAGACAGACTCGAAATATGCTGAATGTGCAAAACCCAATTCTCACATTCCAGTCTGATCTCCCCCAGCCATCTCTTCACCCTTCACTCAATGTGTCAGGATTTGGTGCACCGCCTCCAGGAAGTGTAGGAATCCCATCCTTTGAGGAGTTGGGTATGAGCCATGGACATGTCAATGTAAACCTTAGTGGCCGGCTTCCAAACCATGATCAAGCTGGATCGAACGACGGGAACGAAGATCATGATCATTTTAGGTCTTTGGATGGGAATTATGGAAGTAATTCGGCGCGTGTGGGTGGCTGTAAGTTGAACTACTCAACATCTTCATCAACGGATTTCAACCATGAGAAAGCTTTAGCGAATGTGTCTACGAGGGGAACTGAAGGTACATTTGATTCGTGGATTTGTCCGTCAGATTAATTTAGGGTCTATAAAACTACACGAATCATAGTAGTACTGTTCAAGTACGATATAAATAGGGTTTTGGTGCTGCGATGATAAATGAAACTAGTACTGATGGTGTTGAATAATTTATGGTCTTGTGATATAAAGCTCCGATGAATTAGCCACCACCCACGCCATAGCCAGTAGTTTAATTGCGGCATCATGTTATCTTTTGTTTTAATGTTTTTCTCTTTTCTTTTTCTATTTAAACAATCATGAATGAGTAAATTGGTCAAAGATATTGTGAGCATGCATCATTTGATTTCAATTTTCTATAGATATCAAGATATATTTATATATATATATTATTTCTTTTTATATTAGTTAGATTATACCTCCGTATAGGATGAATATAAAACTTAGTTAATAATTTCCTTTTATCGGCGCGCGCTCTGTTTTGTATTTTCATCTGTTCTTGGTTTTACTGCATGCTATATAAGATGCTCGCTCGCTATGTTATCAAGAAACGATCATGTGGAACTTAAGAACAGCAATGATCACTGCTGGAAGGGATTGAGATGATCATGATGATGTGAATATATATAAGTGGGATTTGGGAGGTGCCGTGCATTAATAAAAGATCCTAGTCATGTTGTAAATTTTTACGTCATACTCTCAAAATGTCTATGTCTATCTATCTCATGTTGGCCTGAAAAGAGTTGCTAAGTAGTCATCAAGAGTGGTCCAACGTGAGTTTTTCTTGCACGGCTCTCTTGTTTGTGGCTCGGGGTTATATATACGCGGGGTGTTGTGTCCATGTCCCTCTCCGTCTTTTTTTTTTTTTTTGATGTTCTTTGATTTGAGATAGAACAAGAATCTTGCCGGCCACAACCCTAGCTATCCGGTGCATATATATATATATATATAATGTCAATATACTGGGTCGATATATAGTTCCATGGTTGGAGTGCTGAGTTGTATATCTACTAGTTGTCGTTGAGTTATTGCATGTTATTGCTCTTGCTTTTCTAATTCTCTAATTGTTTAGAGATGCCCATAAGAAGGAGATCATGCCTGCAGCCTATTATTGGCTTTAAGTACTTATTCAGGTCCGAGCTAGTTTAAGGACGTACGCGTCGAGGCTGGATTCTCATTTTGAAGTACTCGTTCTCTCAATTGATCAAGATCATTTTCCATTAGAGATTTAAAATATTTGACCATCACAAATTGCCAATGATATCACACAATAAATAAATATCGATATGTCACACGTGTGCGCACACACACATATATATCTCACTGAACTTGAGACAAAAACCTCAGTTTTCTAGGTGTTTCTGCATTTTGCACCACAGCACACGGTTGTTTACCATTTGGATAAAAATAACTAATAAATAGGAAATTAATTAATACCTACTCTATATTATATTATATTATATTATATATATATCTGTGTGTGTATATGGAGAGAGTATAAAAAACTACAATAAAAAGACTAAATGGGCATAAAATCATATATTATCTGTGTACGGAGTCTCTAAATTTTTGTTTATAAGCTTGTCATCCAAACGCAAACTAGTCAATATTGATCAATATTTAAAGAATATAATCTCTCCGATCTGTGAATGTATGATCCATATATATAATAGTATAGGTGCTACGCATTGGACGTAGACCAAACATAGTTCAAGAGATCGATGATTTATGTCATTAAGTGTACGGAGTAATTTTCTAATACAACAATTGACAAAATATCAACCTGTTAGATTATCATTAACCCAGAAGTCAATGATCCATTTCTTTCTTTCTTTCTTTCTTTCTTTTATAAATATTGATAGGGGGATCGAGAAAGCGAGGCCGGAGACGTTATGTTGATAATCTTTCAAGATTTTTTTCCCCCAAAGATTGAAGATTTAAGCATGAGAATTAGGGAAAATTAAATGAAGTTAACTAAGAGGAAAGAGATGTTAAGTATATCCGAGAAACATTATGATGATGATGATGATGATGATGAGGGACTATTGGGGCATGGAATTTTTGGTAGATGAGGACGCATTGAGAGGATGTGGTGACATGTGAATAATCTTTGGAATCGTACTGGCGGCCCCATGCCAGGGAATAATCTGGTTTTTAGCAATGATGGATTTTATCGCTCTGCCATCTGATCTCTATCTATCTTCCTCATTCTCTTGTCCCGACTCCCCGGGGCTGAGGCTCATATATCAGGACAAGAGAAACACTGCGCCCCACCAACTTAATATCATTCTTGCACTGAAAATGTTGCCCTATCT
This sequence comes from Platycarya strobilacea, assembly GCA_036898215.1. Taxonomy (NCBI): domain Eukaryota; kingdom Viridiplantae; phylum Streptophyta; class Magnoliopsida; order Fagales; family Juglandaceae; genus Platycarya; species Platycarya strobilacea. The sequence continues at coordinate 7,395,955 of CM072555.1, forward strand.
TAAGTTCTCTCTGTTCCTAATTTGCTGCATGTGTCTCCAAACCATATATATATAATATATATATGTATATGATCTTGAGCCAACCCCGCCCTAAATATAGAAAAAAGTTTTTGTCTTCGATCTCTCGCTCCCTGATCCCTCAAAGGAAGCACTTATATTCGTATGGATATAGAAAAATCTCTCTCTCTCTCTCTCTCTCTCTATATATATATATATAATATCCCCCAAGGTGTTAAAATTAGAGTGCGTAGAATATGAATACTTGGTTCTATATAATAATAATATTTATCTATGATATATGATATATTGTACGTAGCTGAGCTGAGGTTGAAACTGGAAAGAAAAAAATGGGAGATTTATGTATGAACATTAATAATGATCATTTGTAAGCAGTAATATTTGCTCGGCTGTCATTAAGTAGGTAACAGTTTTTATATTATTTTATAATTCTGCATATTCGATTTATATCCTTTCAACTTATTAGCCGTTGATTGCCTTTTTCCCCCACCGCTTGTACTATTCTTTTACTTTTACATTTTCGTCGTTTTAAATCATATGGCTTTCGTCAGCGATGATGCAAATAAGTGCAAGCTGACGCATGCAAAGTTGTGTCTTTGAAACCCAAAAACACCGCGGCTTTCGGACTGCTACTGCATTAATGTTTAACTACTAGCGGCCGGCGCTTTCAAAGTGAATATAAACAGTACCGCGGTTTATAACGAGAGAAAATAATAGATGCAGTTCAGGAATTATAAGTGACATTCGGCTATTTTAAAAAAAATTAAATATATATGAATTTACGTTAAAAAAATTAATTTTTTTTTAAATGACTGGACGTCGTTTATAATTCTACAACTATATGTAGTATTACTCATCTTTTATATAAATAGACGGACGATAATATCTCACAAAAATAAATTTATAAATTAATATTACTTAAAAGTCATATATTATATATTTTATAATAAAAAAGAGTTTTATAATTTATTTTAGAGAAACTTTATTTGCAACCAGCAATGTGCTGCCAATGCCGAGTAAGTGAATGTCACCGGTTTTACACTTTTACTTAAACGGCCGCTTTTCACTGCTTTGAAAATTACAGATCAAAGGAGTCCCTTCAAAAACCAGATCGCTTACCTCTAATGGAAGAAACTGGGAGTTTCTACAAATTTAGGTACCACGTACCAACAATGGAGGCCACAATATCGGAATGGAACTTATTATTTGAGGGGTTGGCCTAGTCGTTCACCTCCCCCTCCCCCTTGGCCGTCGCCCTTTTTCTTTGGGTTAAAGCTAGTGAAGTAGTGTTAGGTACTATCCCTTGGGATGAAAAGCTCTTCCTTGGAAAAGAGCATCCCCACCAGTACTACTGGAAATTAATCTTGATCATTAATTGTCACCGAATTTTTTGGTTGTATTCCTAAGATTTTCTCAGTGGACAAAAAGTGTCGTGTTTTAAAATTTATCAAAACATTTAGAAATTCAATGCTAGCTTACCCATCTTTTAATTTTTTTTTTTTACCTGTCCCATTTCTGCGTACCTATCGATGCACAGTTTCATCGCTCATTTTTTCATCGTTCTTTTATATGATATATTTATAAATTATTTTTTATTTTTTTATTTAGACTTAATTATTAAAATAGAAATTTTCTATTTTTTTAAATGTTTCAAAATATTTAAAAATTGATTAAAAAAAAAGACATTACTAAAAATTAAAATTACACTAATAATGCATTGAGGAGTGCATATGCAGCGGTGACTATAGCTTCACCCTTCATCGCCTGGATTGCTCCCATGTGGTGTTACGGAGAGAGCTCAATCTCAAATATTTTGATATTTATGTTTGTAAATAATCTTAAAAAATGAAATTAAAGTGATATATATATGTATATATATAGCTTCAATATCTCCATCAGTAAGCTTCAAGCCTTCATATGACTTGATAAAATGAGTAGGACTGATGTCTTGACCAATAACTGAACATGAAATAAGGAGGAAAAGTCCATATATATAAGAGGACTACCACGTCTTAAGAAATCAGTTAACTAGCTAGGTGTTACATGGTGGTTGGGTCCACGTCACCTAGATGATCGGGAGGTGATTGATCTCCGTCAATACTCATGGAAAGATCAGATCAAGATCATTGTATGATGGCTACGATTAGTAGTTATGGTCTCTCTGCTAATGTTAATGAGTAATATAATATAAAAATAATAATTATTTATTATTATTTATTAATTACAAATAGTCTACTTTAATAACTAATATCTATTTTAGTCGTTAAAAATATTTTTCGTCCCAATTATTTAATCACTATTATCATTTTTTTGTAATGACGCTAAGATATAAGTTCAAATAGATAAAATTTGTACAAGTCTTTTTACAAAAAAATGTAGATTTTATTAATAAAAATTATTTTTTTTACACTTTTTTTTAAGTAAAATCTATTTATTTTATAAACGATTTTGCATAAGATTTGTCTATTTGTTTATTTGAGACTTTTACAAATTATCTTTCAGATCTCTCAATTAGTCTCGCGAATAATAATAAGAAGGTTGAAAATAACTTATTTCTTAAAAACGAAAATGAAAAGAAAAACATATCTCTAAATGGTTTAATAAAAGTCATAAATCCAATAGTAACGTATACTATCTATTCCTCTAATTGACTTGACGGAATTTGATTGCAATATTATTAATTTTAGAACTACAATAATAATTGCATTTACGTGATTTATTATTGGATGAATGCAGTGATAATGCTGTCGGAATCATGAGTACTGACTATTAGGTAGGTCCGAAGACATAACAATAATAATAATAATAATAATAATTATAACAGTTTTTCTGATAAAAAAAAAATTATATAAAGAAAGTAGGAAGCTGTGTCGCTTGTAATTGATAATTAAGTGCGGTGACCAATGCTTGGGAGGGAGCATACAGCATAAAGTAAGTGGTAATTACGTAGTAATAATAAGGGCAATATATAGTTTGGAAGTGAGTATAAAACAATAAATAAACTAATTATATGGAGAGGATTTTTCAAAAATAGAGCCCAAATTAAGTACCAGTTGTTTCATTAGCGTAGAGATTATTGAGTAGAATTGATTATGTTAGTGTGTAGTACTATAGAAGATGATAAGTATAATTTTTTAATAAGTTAGAGTTGCATTCACAAAGAAAAAAGCACGTAACCTCCAAGATCAAAATCAAAACCAAAACCTCACCTTCATATAGTCGGATGTTCCGTCGCACTGACATATATAATTATTAGAGAAATTGTATTTATAATTATGAATGAAATAAATGTCGTACAATTCTTTTTAAAAAATATGAGTAAATACGAAATTTACATTAAAAAAAACTAATTTTTTAATAATAAATTCTAATTTTTTAAATAATTATATAAAATTTATACATTTTATAACTATACCCAACATTATTCTTATTAAAAATGGCCATGAATGGTAGAGTTTATAACTAGCAATAAATATCAAAATGACACTCTTTGTTTGTACTGCATGCAATATTGTTTTTGGGCCTTGGCTGACCAATTTGATGTAAATTATCTGCGGATTTGTGCGGATTTAAAAATGGAATGAGTTGATATGAATTAGTTTATTTTTTAATATTATTATTATTTTAAAATTTGAAAAAAAAAATTATTAAAATTTAAAAAATATGTATTAAAAAAATTATATTTTATATAAAAAATTATAAAAATATAATTATAAAATAAAAATAAATTAAAATGAGTTGACGAATTCAAGAAGACGTCGGTTAACTTTTTCCCGCTTGAGCCGCCTAACTTGACTTTTGACATAAACAACGGTGTATTTAAGTAAACAAACTACTATAACTATTCCACGTGCACGACTTTTTTTCTTTTCTTTTTTCTGTGCTTTTAAAATATAACTACACTGTTTTTAAACTACTTCTAAAGATTCGGATTTATACTCTCAATTATTTAACCTTGTACGAATAATTAAACTTTATTAGAGAAATAATCCCTCCAATGACTGGTCGTATTAAAAAGCAAATCATCTCTAATTAACATCACGGAATATGAAACAAAGACTAGTCGTGACTTGTTGGCTACCCTTAAACTACAGTACACATTATTTGTTTAGGCGGATCTAACTAAGCCCATATGGCCATGGATATTGTGACCCAACAAGTATTGGGCTTGGCCCATGATCTTCAATCTGTCTATGGTGATTACAGCACAAACCCGTTTAGTGTAGGCTTCGGCTCTCTTCTGCAAGCCCAGGTCCATACTTCTCAGTTGAGCCTAATTTTTGAATATCGAAGAGTGACCCATCTCCTGAATTATTGCCCTCGTCAACCGTTTGAGAGGATTGAGGCCTCAAAGTTGCTGTCTCTTGTAAGGCTCCAAGCCCAATAATGACCTTCCTGATAATTCCATGGACTTTTTTTGGGGGGTAATATGCGTTAACATCAATCCCAAAACTTTAAATATATTATATTAAAACATTAAATTCAAGTACAAGCTACAATTGATTGAAAGTTGTAATGCATAAAACTATAAATGCCTTAATCGAGGAGATATAAGCAGCTTACTTCATCAAAAAGTAGGATCTTATTTAGATAGTGAAATGATATGTGATCATTTTAGATAAAAATTAAAAGTTAAATATAATATTATTAAAAAATATATATTATTTTTAATATTATTATTATTTTAAAATTTGAAAAAGTTTAATTATTTATTATATTTTATATAAAAATTTGTAAAAATTATAATAATGAGATAAGATGAATTAAAATAATTTTAGTATCCAAAAGAGATTTGAGAAGATAAAGATGTTTTAAGTTTTACCCCTCACAATCTCGAAAGGATATGATAAATTGTGACACAAGAACTCAATTTACTAAGCAAGGTGGAGAAGAAACTAGAAAGTTGGAAGCAAAAGTCGCTTTTCCAATCTGGAAGGAAACCCTTATCAGAATAGGACCAGGAATCATCCCCACATACTACATGTATTCTTTCAAAATTCCAAAGTTGATTTCTAAATCTCTTGATAAAAGTTTCAATAACTTTTGGTAGGAGTTTCCAAAAGAAAAAAGAACCAATCTGAAGTTGAAATCATGGAAATCTATATGTGAGCCAAAAGTGCAAGGTGGACTGGGATTCCAACTAATGGAAAATCTGAATTTGGCTACTCTAGCAAAAATAGGATGAGAAATGAGTGAATATAGCAGACAGTTGTGAAGATTTCTATTAAAGTTAAAATATCTCGTCAACATTGATTTTTGAAAAGTGCAACCCATAACCTCGAACTCAAGCAGTTGGAAATAAATGTTAGGTACCAAAAATATTCTAAATAAGGGAAGACGCATTTAAATTAATAATAGGCTCCCAACAAACCTCTGGTCTGATACATGGATACCATTAATCCCCAATTTCATACCAAGGCCACTCCAAGGATCAATTGCAATGGATTTACATTTAATAGTTGCTAATATTATTCAAGATAATCCAATGAGCTGAGATGTTGGTAAAATGCAAATTTTGTTTGATGAGGAGAGTATCATTGAAATAATATGTTTGGTAAGATGTTTTCAGTTAAAACATCTTATAAAAAATTGTTGATAGAACAAGCTTTGGATCCCCAACCTCCTTTTCAAAGCCTCTTTAAGACTCTCTAGAAGCTAAAAGTTAACGACAGACACAAATTAATGTTATGGAAGTTGTTATGGAAGTTTCTACCCACTAGAGCAAGAATCAATGAAGTTCTTAACAATGAAGAAATTGGAGATTGTCCTCTCTGTAACCAAGTACCTAAATCAGCACTTCATCTATTCATTCAATGTTCGATAGTTCAAATCATTTGGCGTCAAAGTCCATGGTCGCTGAATGTGGGATCCCTACCAATTATATCCCTCTCGGATTGAATAAAAATGAGTATTTCATCTGACAAAGAAATGGGTCTAACAAGAAATGATTATCATAGATTTCAATTATTTGCAGTTGTTATCATAGACTTCATTTGGAAAACCATAAATTAGCTCCAATTTTTCATGGAGAATGGGAAGAGACAACTGGAGAAAACCTACCACAACTACATAGAAGCATGGGCCTCCAAAAGGACTCACCTGGAATCTTGGAAGGCTCCGCCCCTCAACTTTATAAGCTTTTCCTTCAATGCAGCCGTCAGATCAAATTTCTCAATAGTCGCAGCGGTCTGTAGAGATCATTCGGGGAAGATTTTGGAAATCCACGCAGAAAAGCTTAACACATCTTCCCCACTGATTGCTAAAGCTTTGATCTATTAGCGCTGAAAACAGCACAACTAAGGCAAGAGAACCATGTGAGGGTGAAATATCCCAAGTAGGGCCTAGGCCTATTATTAAGTGCACTAGAAGACAAGAGTGAGGAAGAGTTGAGTGGATTAGATCACATGGGGGACAAGACATAAAGAATATAGACTGACACACGTAAGAAATAATACTCAAATTCCAGCTTATATATAAAGGCAACCATCAGAAGATCAGGGGGACTCTCTCGATAACTCAATATCTCTCTGGCTGCATAACAATTCATCTATTCTCTTAAATCGCTTAGCTTATCTTTTCAGACGAACCCGAGGGTTTATATCAGTAGAATCATGTATTTTATTCATGTACAGTGAGAGTCTTGAGAGACTGTAAAAATATTCATTATAGTGGATTCCCCAAAACTCCGTGGACGTAGGCCTTAGGCCGAACCACGTAAATACTGTGTTTCTATATTTATTTATATGCTATCTGTGCACGTATGGCCGCACCGGAGTCTCACCAGGGGTCTCAAACGACATCTATCAAAGTCCAACTCGCTCCAGTGGGCTGTGAATGATTTATTTTCCTGTCCTGGTCTGTTAAGATTTTCATGGCATCAACATTAGCGCCGTCTATGAGATCTTTAGACCAGAGGTGGGAAAATGATGATTTTCTGAAACACTGGACGACTTCTCAGACATGCGAATGGTGTCTCTAGATAAGTGTTGTAAATTTATTATTTTTGTATAATATCAAACAAAGGCGAGAGTATATCTCGCCTAGAAGAGAGACCTGCCTCTCGTCTCTTTTTCATAGAGAATAAGTTGATATTCTCTCATAAGCACTACACTCGCCACTTATTATTTTTATTTTACAAAAATAGTCTGTATACAAGCTTGCCAGATAAAGACTAGGCAAACACACTCATAGCACATGCAGATCACGTGCATTGGACTTGGAAAAATACTGTGCACTTAAGTGCACAGTGGGGTCACGTGTGCATGGCACTATACAATGCCATGCACACGGGCACGACAAGGTGCCGTGCCCAGTTTATTCTGGGCGTGCACCCAGCGACTCGCGGCGCCCCGCCGCGAGTCGTGGAGTTCTGCCGGCGGAATTTTCTGGGCCTGCCACCGTGGCGGGTCCACGGCCCAGAACACTGGCATGCATGCCCTGCGTGCCCGCCCGGCGTACCCCACGGGACTGGGCTTAGTCTCGTGGGTCCTCCACGGAAGAGCTGCCGGTGGTCACCACCGTGACCGCCGGCGTTTTCTGTCTCAGGCAGGGCATCAACCCACCGGAGATGTGCCCGTGCATGCACCACGTGCATGCACGTTGAGGAAGACGAGGGCTCAAAGCTCACGGCGGTCACACCGTGAGCTCGGGTCACCATCCGGCGGCAGTCACACCATGACCGCCGGAGCCTTTTGTCCCGCCGGAGAACACTCTCCCGCCGGAATGGCTCACGGTGCCGGCTGTTGGAAAACTACTTGCTGGCGCTCTCGGGAAGTTACCTAGTGCAGCGCTCGCCTTAGCATGAAGCGTCCCGCCGATGACCACCAGATGGATCGTCAGCGGTTTCTGTCCGGGACCGTTGTGTCCCTTCCGGCGAAGAACTTCTCGCCGGCGAGGGTCGAACGCCCAAAGCATGAGCACGGCATCACCATGCCCAGTAAAATGCGGGCGGGAGCCCACTAATTCGTGGCGCCCCGCCGTGTGGCTCTCCACCTCGTCGACGATCCCCTTTGGACCGCCGGCACTTTCTGGCCCCACCACCTCGACGGGCCCATGAAAGGTGGCACGGGTGTACTCCCGAGTCCATCTCGGGAGCACGCCAGACACAGCACAAGCTCACGGCTTCCCGCCGTGAGCTCCATAGGCCTGTCGGCGGTCATGTGACCGCCGGAGTTTTCTGTCTCCATGCATGCTCATCCAGCTCTCCAGCTCACCGTGGCACACACGGTTACCGAACGGGCTTGCCTCATCCAGCTCGCCATGCACCGTACTCGCCGATGACTCCTCACCTCATTGGCCTCACCATACACACCCGCCACCCAGCCTCACAGCTCGCCACATTTCCTTCACCCCCTCACTACACTGCATGAGACTATCTCACCTACGGCATCTGGGTTCGCCCTCTCGCCAAACTCATGGCGCTCGCCCAACAGAGCACCACCCCTATCTCACGGATCAATTCACACTCGCCATCACACCCACGACATCAAGGACTTGCCCACAATAACCTTAAGCTCGACCACTACACTCGAAAACGTCTTGCTCGAACCACTTCTCGAGAACACTCAACTCGCCATACACTGTACTCGCCATCACAACACATTCATAGCTCGCCGACGACACCACACCTCGCCGACGACACCACACCTCGCCAACCTCACGGTTCACACACTCGCCCAGTACACCTTTATTTAGAAAACAACAGCTTACCACATGGGCTTACCTCATCCAGCTCCCCCGTAGCCCGCCAGCTCACCGAAGCTGCTCGCCATGCAACCCGCTCGCCAACAGACCACCAAACCTAGCTCGCCCAGTTTATTGACGGGCATTGTGCTCGCCACGTCGCATTCAGACCTCGTCATGCATGCTCGCCAAACCAGTTCACCTTCTCCTTCACAGCTCGCTAGTTCGCTTCACGCTCTCCCAATACACATTCATTTAAAAATAATAATAATAATAATAATAACTCATCATTCGTTTATTCATAACCACCATTCAGTCACCACGTGGGCTCAGACCGCCCCTTGCACGCCTACAACTCATGTGCGGGTCAACTCAGCTCACCTTACACGTCTACAGCTCACAGTCCCTTTTCACCGCATTTGGAATAATCATGCTCGTCTAACACATTGGGACTGTGTTCCAGCTCTCACAACTCACATTCTCCATTTAAAAATTTATTTATGTACAGCAAGTATCTTGTCTGGAATTTGCCTATTTTCTATTTTATTTTTAGAGGTCACTCGTCACCTCAGGCTTTGGAAATCAAAAATGTTGCAATACTACGGAATCGATTTTCACAAATTTTATACATTCGACAGCACATGCAAATTCGGACCTAACACTCGGACTTAGTGGCATGGAAATTCATATTTCTATTTAACAAAATTGTTTTGCAGCTCAAAGTTGATGCGCACATTCCACGGTAACACCAGTTTCATGTTTGTCATACGGGATCAGGTTTAGTCACGGGATCGTCCAGCCACCTATGACCAGTCCAACGATTCGTTCGTCAAGGGCTCGAGGCTTGAGGTCCCGCACCCAAGTTTACTCGTCAAGTCCTTACATCCATGATAGGCTCGAGGCTTGCGATCACTCACAAAGCTCACTCGACAAGCCTCATCTCGGATGCTTGCGAATCGCGGAATTGAATCTCAGGTCCAGACTTGCACGTAAACCCTCGCACACCTAGTTTCCCGCGCAATGACCGCTTGTGGATTGCAGGGTCGTAAACCCTCACACCTTACGACATTTTCTTGATAACATAAATATTGCATGTTTTTATTATCTCAGGTACGGAAGACGGACCACCACTTTCTTAATCAACCGGACCGCGGGGTCGCATGGGTTCCATGCCTCGGCCCTCAGACCGCAGGGTCGCTTGGGCTCTATGACTCAGCCCTCGGTCCGCTCGCCAAATGGGTCGCCTAGGCTCCTAGCCTCGCCCCTCAGACCGCGAGGTTGCCTGGGCTCCATGCCTCAGCCCTCGGTCCGCTCGCCAAAGGGGTCGTCTGGGCTCCATGCCTCGCCCCTCAGACTGCGGGGTCGCCTGGGCTACATGCCTCGGCCCTCGGTCCGCTTGCCAAATGGGTCACCTGGGCTCCATGTCTCGCCCCTCCAATCGCGGGGTCGCTTGGGCTCCATGCCTCGGCTCTCGGTCCGCTCGCCAAAGGGGTCGCCTGGGCTCCTAGCCTCGCCCCTCAGACCGCAGGGTCGCTTGGGCTCTATGCCTCGGCCCTCGGTTCGCTCGCCTTCAGACAACTCTATCACCACTCAGTAGATCATCTGAATGAGAATTTTCAATAACAAGGTAAGGTGACGCTATCCACGATTCGCCCACGAATCATCACACTTAAGGTTTAATAAGGCTCGGAAGATAAATTACTACCATCCCAGTTTTCGGATATTTTAGAATTCCCACCAAAGTTCCTTTGCTAAGAATTCGCGGGGTAATGTGAGGATGAAATATCCCAAGTAGAGCCCAAGCCTATTATTAAGTGCACTAGAAGACAAGAGTGGGGAAGAGTTGAGTGGATCAGATCACATGGGGGACAAGACATAAAGAATATAGACTGACACACGCAAGAAATAATACCCAGATCCCAGCTTATATATAAGGGCAACCATCAGAAGATCGGGGGGGACTCTCTTGATAGCTCAATATCTCTCTGACTGCATAACAATTCCTCTATTCTTTTAGATCGCTTAGTTCATCTTCTCAGACAAATCCGAAAGTTTATATCAGTAGAATCATGTATTTTATTCATGTACAATGAGAGTCTTGAGAGACTGTAAAAATATTAATTATAATGGATTCATTCCCCAAAACCTCGTGGACGTAGGCCTTAGGCCGAATCACGTAATTACTGTGTTTCTATATTTATTTATATGCCATATGCGCATGTATGGCCGTACCGAAGTCTTATCGGGAGTCTCAAACGACATCCATCGAAACCCAACTCGCTCCAATGAGCTGAGAATGATTTATTTTCCTGCTCTGATCTGTTGAGATTTTCATGACATCAACAAACCAAGTACTCTTTGAAAGCAACTCCCAGATAGTCCTAGACTCTATCCCAGCAAGGAACTCCCAGGGCAAATCTCTCCTATAGTTGAAGACATTCAACACCTTTTTTCCCTCCTACTTTGGTTGGCGTTTTGCTAAGACTCGCCAATCTGTAAATCTGTGCGCACTCAATTGCGCAAGGACAGGTACAAATCTTGTGTTTGATAGCATTCTCACTGACCCCTTTTCTGCTTAGAAAGGAAAAAAAAATCAATGGATTGCCTTAAATATAAATGCATAAAACCAATTTTAGAAGAATCAATTAGGGACCCAACCATCCTTACGGCGCTGACGAATAAACAAATGTTGGAAGTTTCGATTCAAACTTCAAAGTCAAGCCCACCGCATAACGCCATCCACACGGCAAACCCCCACCCATCAAACACGTACCAAGCGCGGCCTTGCTTGCTTACCCTTTGGATCCAAACCACTTGTCTAAGCGCCCCACCTTGACTCCTTCCTCACAGTCGGCTCGTAAAAACCCGTAGAAAACATCCGTACAACACCAAACTCGATATAGGAACCGTGGAAGAAAACAAACATGTTGTTGTGAGTGCAAACTTCAAACCCAGAAGAGAGGAAGAGATGAAGGCGGAGATGTGGACTCTGATTCTTGTGAATCTGGCGGGGATCATGGAGAGGGCCGACGAGTCTTTGCTGCCGGGTGTTTACAGAGAGGTGGGTGCGGCTTTGCACACCGATCCCACCGGTCTCGGCTCCCTCACTCTTTTCAGGTCCATTGTACAGTCCTTTTGCTACCCACTCGCCGCCTACCTCGCTACCCGTCACAACCGTGCCCACGTCATCGCCCTCGGTGCCTTTCTCTGGGCCACCGCTACTTTCCTCGTCGCCTTCTCCTCCACTTTCTCTCAGGTATTTTAAACACACCACAAAATTACCTCTTTTCTCTTCTCTCATTCTCATTGTGTTAATTTACATCCATTATTCGATTAGCTTGTAAGTAACGGTCAGCAAATTGTTTGTGAAGGATACAATGTGATACGGGGACTTTCTTTTCCAATAAAAGTCGAGGGAGAGGTGGTTAATCCATTAACGTAAAGTTTAGGGTTTCAGCAAATACTGGAAATATAGTTTTGAGAGGAAAACGTTAGTTAAATTTTGTAAAAAAAAAAAAATGGAATTTGAAATATTCCTTTCCCGAATAGCATATTCTATGCTAGTGCCTGGGCTCTGTTGGATTGAAATTTGATATTTCTAGCAATTAAAGTAGTTGCAACACCATACACTATAGTGAATGAGTTGGATGGGGGCAGGGCATTTTCCTCCATCGAAGGGCTGGCTATTGTTTGAAAGCTTAAGAATATTTCCTCTTTCTCCGACTGACGAGATAAATATGGACATCAAAAGAAAATAAAGTTGTGGATTTGGTTTCTTAAGAACGATATACTTGTATCTAATACGCCAACTTGTTTTCTGAATGTGTTTTTGCGTTCTGTGGCTCGAAAGAACGGATAACTTTCGGTCATGGAAGGCTTAGGCTAATGAATAAGTTTTCCCGAGCAATTTATAACATAAGCTTTGGGTTAGTCTGAGGTTCTGAACAAAAATTCCAAAAAATCTGAATAAACAGTTTTTTTCCTAACCTTCTTGATGGTTTTGAAGTTTTAAACTATCTTGCTGTCATGCATAGCAGATCAATAGTTCCCTCTCGTCCAACCTTTGACCGCTTATCAATTCAAACATGAAGAGCAGCAGTGATGAAATCATGAATGAGAACGAGATTCACAATTTTTTATAGCTGTTGAGGCTTGTGTCATAGTATCTAGATTTTACTTTGAAATGGAGTTTATACAAGTTCATGAGACCACACGTCAAAGTTTAAACATATTCTACTTCTACTTCCCAATTATTGTTTGAAGGTTATATTAATAGAATATAATTTTTAGTGTACTTGGAAAATAGTTTTTGAGCTTAAGAAATAGTATCATGCTTTTGCATGCCAACTGATTGTATCCACTTTAAAAGGCATCTCTCATCTGTTAAACAGGTCGCCATATCCAGAGGTTTGAATGGCATTGGCCTGGCACTAGTTGCACCTGCAATCCAGTCCCTTGTGGCTGATTTAACTAATGATAGCAACCGTGGTATGGCCTTTGGATGGCTTCAATTAACAGGCAACCTTGGTTCAATTATTGGTGGACTCTTTTCAGTATTGATAGCTCCGATAACCTTCATGGGAATCCCTGGTTGGAGAATTTCCTTTCACTTAGTCGGGATAATCAGTGTTATAGTAGGTGTTTTGGTCGGTCTTTTTGCTCATGATCCACACTTTTCAGAGAGTGTTACAGAAACTAGAGATCCAGTTCCACGTAAATCATTTTTTTCAGAAGTGAAGGACCTGATTCAGGAAGCAAAGTCAGTTTTCAATGTTCCATCTTTCCAGATTATTGTGGCACAAGGTGTCACCGGTTCATTCCCTTGGTCTGCTTTATCATTTTCAGCCATGTGGTTAGAGCTTACTGGCTTCTCACATGACAAAACTGCATTCCTCATTGCCCTGTTTGTGATTGGAAGTTCCTTTGGGGGCTTATTTGCTGGTGGTATGGGAGATGCGCTTTCTACTCGCCTTCCAAATTCTGGAAGGATAATTCTAGCACAAATAAGCTCGGCATCAGCTATTCCTCTAGCAGCAATTCTTCTACTGGGTTTACCCAATAATCCGTCAATGGTAGTCCATGGTTTCCTCTTGTTCATTGTAGGCTTCTTCATATCCTGGAATGCTCCAGCTACCAACAAGTAAAGTCTTTCGAACTCACTATCTTTTCCTTTCATCTGCTAAAATCAACTCATAAGTTCAGCGAGTATACAAAGGGGCACCTAGATACAAGCTAAGAGTTGGAAATTAAAGACAAAAAATCATGAACATTATTCTCATTTAATACTATATGAGTAAATAAGCCAATAATGTTAAGATAATTGGGTTTTTGGTAAAGGAGATGCACATGTCTGAGGATTTATTGAGGCAAAGCCCTGAATTTCGTCAACAAAGAAAAAAATGTTATTTGGGAGCCCACCATATTATTTTTCTTCAGTCTAGAGAGTGAGAGATGACACAAAGAAGCCAAACTTTATCATATTTTCATGGAGGGGTGAAGCTTAAAAAATGTTATCACCCCTAGTGTGTTGTGAATTTCATTATAAAGATATATTTTTTTTACTCATAAGCTGCCGATTTTGATTGGATGGTATACACAGTCCAATTTTTGCAGAGATAGTTCCTGAGAAATCCCGAACAAGTGTCTATGCTCTGGACCGATCTCTTGAGTCCATACTATCATCATTTGCTCCTCCTGTAGTTGGGATATTGGCTCAGCATGTTTATGGCTATAAGCCAGTTCCCACAGGATCCAGCAAATCCGACGAGATTGCTGCAGATAGAAGGAATGCTGCATCATTGGCCAAGGCACTCTACACAGCAATAGGAATTCCAATGGCGTTGTGTTGTCTTATCTATTCATATCTCTATCGCACCTACCCAAGAGACCGGGAACGTGCCAAGATGGAAGCTCTCATTGACTCAGAGATGCAGCAAATAGAATTGGATAATTCGCCTACGGATGGAATATTTACTCAAGTTCAGTTCTCCGAGTCAAGAGAACCATACGTTCAGGAAAGAATTGTTATTGATGTGGATTACGAAGAGGAGAATGGCTTTGATCTTGATGATGATGACGACAAAACATTGATTCACCGCCGGTCCTCTCCCCGGGTTAAGAATATGTCAAAGTTGACTTTCTCCAATATAGGTGAATAGAAATCCCAGCTAGCAGAAGCAGGTGGAATTCCCAAAGGCTGCACTCCATTGGAGGAGCTTGCCTCATGGATGAATTTCAAGGTTTTTGGTGACGTTCTTTTTTCAGCGTTGTGATGGGAGATGCATGTTCCATTCACGCACATGAATACCATAAATACTAGAAACCCGCGTAACAGTATTGTTCTGATATTCTTCAACCAAAGTGCATCCTGAAAGACCCTCATTCTTGGGTAATACGAATGATATTCACAGGTCACAATTCATTATATTTTTGGGTTCTGTATACTTCCCCCTTTTGTACACTCTAAACACGGCAACATGGTATGGTTTGTAGCAGATTGCCAGATGATGTAAGTGGAGAGTTTCTTCTCGTTCTGTCATTCAGCATATGATCTCTCTCTCTCTCTCTCTCTTTTTCGATTAGGGTGTTAGATAATAGATAGTCGCGTAAGGTATAAATGTAGCTTACTTTTTTGAAGAAAAAAAAAAAAGAGAGAGAATTAGGGTTGGTTTGGAAGAAAATTTATTCCAAAATTTTTCATCTTTCCTTTTCAAACGTTACTCAAATTAATTTTTACAACTTTCTCAAATTTTGAAATAAAAAAAAAATACAACATAAGTCAATTTTTTCAAATTTCTAAGTAAATATATATATACTAACAATATTTAAATTTTATAATATTTTTTATTCAATTTTTTCTCACATTTCTTAAAACTCCAAAAATTATTAACTCAAATGATCTCATTACTATTCACAAATTATCTTTTTACTATTTACAAGTAGGCATGTTCATCCAGACCGAATTGTATCTGATCCGGTTTAATTTTTTTTTATTTTAAAATATTTTTAATTTTTTAAAAAAAGATTAAAAGAAATTTCGAATCCAGGTTCCGGATTCTCAAATTCAGAATCCGGATGATACTCATATTTACAAGATTTTCATCTTATCTCACTTCTCAAATATGACCTTTTAATTATTTATTTATTTGTATGAATCTCATGTTTACTTAAATTGTACAACGCTTGCATATTACATTAATAATATTATTTCTCCTTTTGAAATGTTATAATTGGATTGCACGTCGTCTTGAAGCCGACCAGCTAGTTAAAAGAAATATCTCTATACGGTTACAATAGCAGAATAGAATTGTTGAACAGTCTCATAAAAACTTTTTATTTGATCATTCCTTCGATCATCATATAAAAGTTAAACACGAGTTATAAGCTCTAGCTATATGTTCCACCTTTTTAAAATATTTCATTTACAGGAGTAACAAGACAAAGATACCTTTGGTACACCCATGATTATATCTGAACTTTGGCAACAATGTGGCTTTACAAAGAAATAGTTTGAGAGGACATGATGACGATCAGCACATGACCAATTCTTAGATGGGTTTTGAAGCAGAGATCAACACAAAAGATCCATTTCTTATACATGTGAACCCAACCAGACCACATGCTCTGCACAGATCTGCCAGTTCCCGTTCAGATAGGAAGATGAAGCTGCCTGATATTTCCCTTATATTCTATAATTCGAAATAGATTGCCCACCATCAGCACCAAATCAAAAACATACATATAATGATGACTTAAAGTTTAGTCCCTTTCATAAAGCTCTTTAGAAAAATTTTCAAAGCCAGCCTTAATTTTTAAATAATAACTTTCCTTATGGAAAAATAGGAAAGTCTTTCTTGCTGCTACTGAGCACGCAGGTAAGGCCATATCTGGCAACAATATATTGCATAAAATAAAAATGAATCAAGTCACTTTGATTAAACCATAATAATTGTCACATACCATCCACTCCAAAGGAGCATTTCGAATCAAATCTCAGGACAACAGGCACGACATATTCAAAGTTGAAGAAGTATACCTGGCGTAGGGTCCTCAGAAGTGGAATAAAAGCATAAGGCCCGTCAAGTATGTAGGTGGTAGCAACAAACACTCCTCCAGGTCGCAGAACTCGACTTATTTCAGCTACCTACAAAACCCCAGCGACCAAACTTATGTGGGAGTAGGGAATGAAGGGATCTGAGGTGTTCTAGTAGTAGTATTAGATGAAGCAAGGGACTAGAAAACAAAAGGCGCCAAAAGGCATGCTCTCCAAGATCTGTAACCTATGTTCCCAGGAAATCAGATAGGATGCCTTGAGGTTAAAGAGATGGGCATGTGGATGAATCTTCAGATGTAGACCAAACCAAAATCTGACACAAGATTTTTTACCCTTAACAAAATATACGGAATAAAAACTAAGACACAATTTCCCTAGGCTTGCATAATGCGTGTGGCAATTACTTACGATTTGCCTATTAATGAGTTCGACTGCTCTCATGTTGCAGCCAGTGTTTTTAACACGGTAAGATGTGTGACGAGATGTAGCCAAGGAAATTCCAGGAACAAAAGATAGAAATAAAATACTACACACAAAACGAGATGAAAAATACAGAAATAAAAGTGAGTTTCCTTCCATTTGTTCAATTAGGATCCATTTGGTTGACACGGTTTTTTCCCAGTGAAAAATAGCAATGAATAAGAAAAAGTATCTACATTGCAATCTTTTCCAGTTTTCATGGTATAATATGTTGAATAAAACTTTGTTTTCAATTTTTCTTTCTGATAAGTAAATTTTTGCCTTCAAAATTTGTAAAGCCAAAATCCTCCAAGTTTTCTCAGCAACAAAGCAATGCAAATGTGGAGCATGAGTCGCTAGGGAGATTCAAGTCAATAAAAATAAAACTATTAGCAGATTTTGAGCTGAAAAAACAAGGCATGGGTTAATAGTTTTCTGGTCCTGTGAGGCACCATCAGTCCACTATATTTTTTGCTGCCTCTCTTTCAGTTTTTTTTTTTTTCTCATCTTGGAATTTTCCTTTCACACCCATGTTGGTATGTGAGCTTACATACCTTTATTCCTCCCCGACCACCTAAACCTAAACCATCATGCCCATGAGTTGAGCCTCAGACCATTCCCTTCCTAAAGTTGGGGAGGTACCACTTGGCTTCAAAGGCCAGTTGACCTCTTATGATGGGAATGCTATGCAAGAGGAACAATCACCTTCAAACACCGTATATAGAAGAATACTCACAGCTGCTGATGGTGAAGGCCAACAGTGTAGAGCAGCACCAGCATGTACAGCATCAACAGAACTTGAAACAAAAGGAAGCCTAGAGATATCGGCTCTGACCAAGCTTAAGCTCCTAACAGACAACAAAGTCAATCAGATTGGAAACTCAGATAGACTTATGAAAATTAACCCGTCTTATGATTTGCATCTAAATTAACCCGTCTTACCCTTTTGGAAAGTTTTCCTCCTGCTTAACGAATTCATAGCATTGCTGCAACATGTTCTCTGAGTAGTCTAAAGCAACAACAAGAGAAAACAACCCACTCTTGGCAAATAGTCTTGAAAATAACCCACTCCCACAACTAGCATCAACAATATTTCCACCTAAAGCTGGCTTCAAGAAATCCTTCATCAATTCAAACTGCACTCAGGTCACTATGCTATTAGTAGCTTATCAACCTTAAGCATATGCATTAGCCAAAAGAACATCTACTAGTTTCTACATCAATATTACATCACTTCAATAGTACTTGGCAAATATAATTAAATAAATACCACTACTAAATTACTAGCCATTTCAAATGAGACCCTGTGTATTTGGAAGCATTAATTTGAATTATTAGTTTTCTTCACACATCCAGTAAAGGGCATCTTGACAATACTTGGTTTCATTTAAAACATAAGTTACTCTTGTAACTTCAAGGCTTCCACTTCAAATACAAACCAAGCATGATGGATTGATTTAATTTCAACAGTACATCCAATAACCCCTTCATGTCCTAAATAACTGTGAACGTGGCTTTTAATGGCATTGCTCAAAGCTGAAGCCGCTTCTCGTGATTCTATAAGATTTACATGGCACCAGCTACATAAAGATAACTGAAATGCACTAAAGAAGTACTTAGTAGATGTTTCTTCAAGATAAGCAATTGAGAAAAGATACGATAGCAATTCACCTCTTTCTCTGGGCCTGGAAAACCACCCCAGACGGAAAAGCTTTGACGCCATCCTCTCTCATATAGAAACGATATCAGAGGAAACCTGATCCATCCAATAACCGATACACATGATAAGAGACATCGATGAAGTCAACACTAGCCTATGATTCCTCTATAACAATCGGACTTATGTGTTACAAGTCAGTTATGCGGATTATGCAAGAAACCATCTAAAACAGCAGTGAAAAATACATTTGATCTATGTTCATGCTCTATCCATGCCATAGAAGCCATAAATCAATATTTCCACCTGAAAAGCTCCGTGGAAGCCGGCATTGGTTCACCATAGTCCTTGGCCCCACTAGCCACTGTCAGGTCAAGATGTGTTCCATTGCCAGAGTAAGACTTCTTACACGTTCTACATTGCAAAGTAGACCCCGTGGCAAACTCTCTGTGGAAAACTCAACCAATGCAAATATAAGTAAACTAGTGAAGCAAAACAAGTTGAAACATTGGAATTAATTTTCAAACATGCAACCAAGAACCATTCCGCAAATGAAATTACTTACAAAGATATGCCTGGATTACCAATATACGTTAACAACTCATAGCATATGGGGCAAGCTAAAATATTCTCTCTGGTACTAGCCTCCTTTTCAACCAGACTAGGATCCTGAACACGAAAATAAATAAATGAACCAATACAGGAACAGTTGTTTTTAAAAATGTTTTTAAAAACTTAACGTTCATATAGATAATTTTGTAATAGATTTGTATGAATTCTAGTAATTATAATAATCATCTTCTCCACTTTCTCGGCGACCAAACAGAAATAGAGCGCAGGGGTTCGGAGGCATCGTTTCTAGAAGCCAAAAAAATAGTATTAAATTGGGGGGGCGGGGTGGGGTTTATACCTTTAACTTAAGACTTCGACAGACAGCGTATAAGCAAAAGCAAGAAGAGAGACATTACTTACAGTTGGAGGCTTGGTTTCGACAAAGGCGGTTGAAGAAGCAGCAGCTTGAGCTTTTACCGCGAAAACGAGCTTATCAACGATTCGTGCACCACTGGATTCGAAGAAACAATGCCTCGAGTCACGGAGTCGACTCAAGCGGAACACCAATGATGGGTTGCTCATGATAAGTGTCGCCATAATCCCCTCTTTTCTCTCTCTAATGCGTTTGTTCGCTGAGATTTAGAATGTCATTACACAGATGAAAGAACAGCGAACAACATATAATAAGAAAAGGAAAAACATATTTTTATGTTTTAATTTACTTAATATATTAATATTTTGGAAAATAGAAAGCTGCTTCTGTTTTGAAGGGACCATTCAGATGCTATCTAGATAAATTTTGAGTTATTTTCAGCTATATATTAGTTTTTGGCCTAGTTTGTATTAAGAGGTGAGTTCAGTTCATCTCAATTCATCTCAACTCATTTTCATTTTATTATTATATTTTTATAATTTTTTATATAAAACACAAATTTCTATACACCTTTTTCAATTCCTAATACACCTTTTTCAATTTCCAATATACCTTTTTCAAATCTTAAAATAATAATAATATTAAAAAATAAACTAAACTCATCTCAACTCATCTCATCTCAACTCATCTCATCTCTGAATCCAAGCAGGGCCATTTTGAATTTATATATGAATTATCTTAAATTATTAGTATTCATCTAAACTTTTATTAAAATTTCTAGTACAGAATTTAATTCATAAACTATCCAAGCGTCATATATTTATTTAAAAGAAATAATAAATATAGAATTTATATAAAAAATTAATTTTTTAATAATAAACTTCACTCAATTTTAAAAAGAGTATTAACACTTGCACAATCAACAATTATATTTAGCATTACTTATTATAGTGAGTGACAATTAATTTAAATTCTCAAAATTATGTGATAGACCAAATTCTATAAATATAAATTCTTCATTCATTGTATTGGTAAAGAGTACATTGTATGATATTTATAAAGACAACTGACGACCCGGATCACTTGGGCAATTCATCAAGCACCTATTGTGCACTTATACAATCACTAACAAATTGCCTGAGACCGTTACAACATATTTCTCCTTTTTACAAAAATAACCAAGAATACAATTAAGAAATTATAGATAAGGACTTGCAATTCTCATAATTGTCTAGTTGAGTATCTTCGAGTGAGCTGGAGATTTGGTTGTCAGGAGGCTGACGAGGCTTAGCACGATGGCATGGCTTGGATGCATTTGTGATGACTGCACTGCTACTATTAGCCTCCTGCGAATCTATGATTGGAACAAGAGTGAGACTCGATCTTAAAAGTAGGAACCGAGTGGATACTAGCGGTTTAGTTAAAATATAAACCACTTGGTCCTTAGATAAGATGAAAGCAACATTGAGAGTTTTGGAAGCAACTCGATCTCGCACAAAGTGAAAGTTAATTTTCATGTGCTTTGTGCGAGAATGCAAAACTGGATTAACAGATAGGTACGTCACCCCTAGGTTGTCACACCAAAAGGTATGAGGCTTGTGGAGAAAAACACCAAGTTTCTTAAGTAGAGACTGAAACTAGAGGAGCTCAGTCGTAGTGTTAGCCAATTATTTGTATTCCACCTCTGTTGTTGCTGAGCAATAGTGTTTTGCTTCTAAGACCGCCATGAAATAAGATTGGAACCAAGGAAGATACAAAAGCCTCATGTTGATCAGTGATCATTCGAGCATCTAGCCCAATCAGTGTCAGTGAAAGCATTGAGAGAAAAATCAAAAGATGGTCTAAGATGAAGACCGAGATGTGCCATGTGTTTGAGATACCGGAGGATCTGCTTGACAACCTACCAGTGGTGGACCTTTGGAGTGTGCATAAATTGGCATACTCTGTTGACTGCATAGGTTACATTTGGGTGAGTCAATGAGAGATATTGGAGGCTTCCGACTGTACTTCAATAGAGTGAAGGATCTTTAAAGTTAGGCCCATCATTGAGTGAGAGTTTCACCGAAGCCGACATGGGAGAAGTTACCGGTCTAGCAAGATCGATTTGAGTTTTCTTCAATAAATCGCAAATGTACTTAGTTTGAGAGAGATGAAGGCCATTAGCCAGTGGCTGAATTTCTAGACCAAGAAAGAACTGAAGAGGCTCAAGGTCTTTAACTGGAAATGTGGTACCTAGGGTGTGAAGAACACGTTGAATTGCTTCAGGGTTCGGACCAATGAAAATGATGCCATCCACATATACCAAAAAGAGCAACTGAATAGAACCATGATGATAGATAAACAATGAAGAATCTAAAATGGAGGGTATAAAACCCAATTCAATCAGCCGATTACTCAACTTTGAAAACCATGCCCTAACGGACTGTTTTTAGCCATAAATGGCTTTATTCAATTTGCAAACATGGTGTGGGAACTTAGGATTGACAAAACCCATGGGTTGAAACATATAAACCTGTTCCTGAAGATCGCTGTGGAGGAAGGCGTTGCTGATATCCAATTTTCGAAGAGTTCAGTGCTCTGTAATAGCAAGAGATAAAATTGTTCTGATTGACGTAGGCTTAACCACAGGGCTGAATGTCTTAAATAAATCAATCACAGCCTGTTGATGGTAGCCTTTAGTTACCAGGCAAGCTTTTCGCCATTCCACAAATCCGTCCGCCAAATATTTTGTCCTGAAAACCCAACAACAACCAACGATGTTAGTGCTATCAGAGGTGGGAACAAGAGTCCAAGTATTGGTTTAAAGGAGAGCTTGGAATTCATTAGACATGGTCGTGCACCATTCTTGGTATTTGGCAGCTTCGGTATAACAGGTAGGTTCTTCGGGAACCATGAAAGTGACAATAAATAAACTTTTCCGTGGTGGCCAGAGTATCGTGCCATCATTGTAGGACCGAGGTTTTAAAGAATTGGTGTGAGACTGAGTTATAATAGTGAAAGCAGGAAGAGAAGGAATCCGAGCTGAAGATGATGAGATAAAGAAGAAAATGGAGGATCGGGAGCAGAGGAAGAAGAAATCAAGCTTGAGTGATAATTTGGGAAGTGTGATAGGCTTAAGTGAACATCAGAATTAATAGGCCGAGTGGGAGAAACAAATTGAGAAGGCTAAGATAGAGATTGGACGGGAGAAGTGGGAAAAATGGCTGAAGGGTGAGGGCCCAAGAGTGAAGGAACCCTATGTAGGGCTAGGCTCAAGCACATATGAGGCTAGTGGTGAGATTGTGGCTAAGGGGAACGTGTGTTCGTCAAAAACAACGTCTCTAGATATGAACAAGCGACCAGTGGGAAGATGGAGGCAGCGATACCCCTTGTGGGAATCACTGTATCCAATAAAAAGACATCGAGTAGAGCGAAGATTGAGCTTATGACTGTTGTATGGCCGGAAATGAGGCCAACAAGCAGTGCCAAAAATTTTAAGAATAGGGTAATTATGGGATTTATGAAAAATTTATCATATAGTGATGTATTTTGGAGCAACGGAGAAGGGAGCCGATTAATAAGAAAAATTGCCGTATGAAACACATCGGCCCAATAAAGTTGGGGAAGATAGGCATGGGCCATGAGAGCAAGGCTTGTTTCGACAATGTGTCGATGTTTTCTTTCAACGGCACCATTTTGTTGGTGTCTGTGAGGACAAGAAATTTGATGTAAGATTCCTTGAGTTTGACAATATTTGTTTAATGGTCGATATTCATTGCCCCAATCACTTTGGATGGACATAATTCTAGTGTTAAAGAAACGCTTAACATGAACATGAAATTCAAGGAAAATAGACATAACATCATATTTTTGTACTAAAGGATACCACCATGTATATCGAGTGAAATCATCTAGAAACGTTACATAATAATGAAAACCTTCACGGGAAAGCACAAGGACAGGACCTCATACATCTGTGTATATTAATTGTAAAGGTGTAGATGAATGTTGATGTAAAGAAATAAACGAAAACTGAGTGCTTTTGGCAGCTCGGCATGCAGGACAAACAATGGGAGGAGCTTGAGAAGACACGGGAAGATGATAAGAAGAGATGATCCGACGAACTAGCTGAAGAGATGGATGACCCAAGCATGAGTGCCACTGAAAGGGGGTCGTGCACTCACCAACTAGGGCTTGTGCATAGTGGAAAAGAGGCTGAACACTGGGGAAGTAATACAGACCATTACGCATGGGACTACGAAGGAGAGGAACTCCCGTCGTTGCATCCTTCACAAAAAAATGAGAACTATGAAATTCAAAGATAACATAATTGTCAAGATAAAATTTCTGAACGGAAATTAAATTTTTAGTGATAGAAGGAACATGTAAGAGGCTTTTGAGAAGAAAGGAATGAGTAGGGTAGAAAATTTTGAGTCATCAATGTTGGCGATCGGTAGCTCACTGCCATCACCGATTCGTATCTGTTCACTACCTCCATAAGGTCCCGAAGTGATGTTGAGGTTCTGTAGCTCGAATGTAATGTGGTTGGTCTCCGTTGTGTTCGGGTACCAAGATTGATCAGGGGATGACTGTGAGCTGTTGTAATTAGCTATAAAAGTGGGCGGAGGATCCGTATGATAAGCATGATCAAATTGGTAAAAACATTTTATGGCACTGTGGCCAACTCTACCACAAACTTGGCACGTTGGTTTAGTGTGGGGCAAAGGTTTATTGGAATGTGCCACGAGTGGGTTTTAGTGGTGGTTAGGAGGAGGACGACCTCGACCACGACCGCGAGAACCACGGTTGTGACCTCGATACTGGCCTCGACCTCGAGAGACAGAATGGTGCTGATTGGGTAAAGGGGCAGAGGTATAATTAGCGGAAAAGGTGGGGGATGAAGGGAGATGGGAGGAGTGAGCCAAACGGCTTTCGTGGGTGAGTAATAGAGATTGGCTCAGCAGCTCTTCAAGGCTCATAGGTTAAAGTCTAGCCGTGACAACAGTAACAAAGGCATCATACTCGTTATTGAGGCTAGCAAGCCAATAAGAAGTGAACTCAACAGAGGATAAGGGTGAATCAGCAGCACTTATTGTATTTGAGAGATGCTTCACCTTGTGAAAATACTCAGAAATCGAGCTGGCACCTTTGGAAGCGGTGGCGAGCTGGTAACGAAGTTGAATGTCACGGGCTTGAGATTGAGAGGTGAATAACTTCTCAATAGCAGACCAGACTTCACGGGAAGTGGAATAACCAACTATTTGGGCGATTAAATTGTCGGACAGGGAAGAAATGATAGCACTAAGGACCATTTGATCCAGATGTGACTAGGTAAGAAATTCTGGATTTATGGTGCCATCGAGAAGAAGACGAGGTGAAGGAGAGCTGGTTCCATCAACAAAATGAAAAAGTTCCTAGCCCTGGAGATAAGGAACCATCTGAGTTAGCTAGAGAAGGTAGTTCTCATGGGTAAGTTTGATGGTGACCAGATGGTTGATTTGGGGAAGAAAGGGAGCGGAGGGGGGTGGGTTTTTCTTGGTAGATTTCTTTGCCATGGATTCAAACGTTGGTCTGTGAGGAGGCTCTTGATACCATGATAGATGAAGTTATGAAAATAGAAATTATTTCTTCATTGTACTAGTAAAGAGTACATCGAATGATATTTATAAAGACAATTGATGGCCTAGATCATTTGGACAATTCATCAAGTACTTATTATGCGCCTATACAATCACTAACAAATTACTTGAGACGGTTACAACATATTTTTCATTTTTACAACGATAACCAAGAATACAATTAAGAAATTATATACAAGGACTTGCAGTTCTCAGAATTATCCAGTTGAATATTTTCGAATGAGTTGGAGATTTGCTTGTCTGGAGGCTGACGAGGCTTAGCACAATGGCATGGCTTAGATGCAGTGGCGGAGCCAGAAATTTATGTTAGGGGCTATAAAAAATAAAATAAAATAAAATAAAATATTTTTTATTTTATTTTTATATAATTTTTTATGTAGTATAAAAAAATTTGATAGTAAAATCTACAATAAAAATAAAATATATTTAATACAACTTATATATTAAAAAATTATATAACATAATAAGAACATGCCATAATAATAAAAATATATTAAAAATACATTAGAAATCATCCAACTTCTTTTTTTTATTTTTATTTTTGTCTATAATAAAAATATGGCATCATGTTATTATATCATTTTATTTTATACGAAATGTATTTTATTTTTAAATTAGAATAATTTTATGGAGGGAGACTAAAATAATTTTTAGAGAAGAGGCCAAAACAAAATAAAATTAATATTATCCTACAAAATCATAAACATATAAACATATTTTTTAATTTTTTTTAAAAAAATATGATATAATTTTATTTATTTATTTTTTAAAATAGGGGTGGAGCCCGTGGCTTCAACACCCCATCCCCCCCCCCCCCCCCCCCCCAAAACGAGTGCTTGGATGCATTTGTGATGACTGTACTGCTGCTATTATTCTGAACAGAAAATTTAAATTGCTCCAAATTGAAAATTTCCCAATGCGACAAAAATATACTAATGGGCTAAGACGTGTCGAAAATATTTCTTTTTAAATTAATTATTAATCTATCAAGTATACGAATGAGACGGGTATCACCTTACTATTATGTTTTCATATTGCCTGCGTTTGGTTCTTAGTGGATAATATATGTTAGCTCCCAGCCTCCTATAAATGTGTTAATTGGAGCTAACTTTCGAGAACTAGTTACGAGTGATTCTTGATATTTCAAAAGTACGAATTTATGGATTATCGTGCTATCTTAATATATCATCTTAGATAAAACTAATGCTCAAATAACATGTTGTGAAAAGAAAAAAAAAAAATCCCATCACCTATATTTTGAAAGTATCTAATAATTTTTTTATTTATTAATTATTAGTTACTATTTGTCAAGATTCTTCAAACTAGATGGCACAATGATTGATCACTAAATGAGATAATGAAGTTCGAATCCCCCCTCCCATCTTGTATAAATAAATTAAAAAAAACAATTAGTTATATTAATTATAATACATATTAATTTTAAAACAAATAATACATGTTAATTTTTTGACGATGTAATAAATGATATAAATATTATTTTATATTGGCCTTCTCTATAAAAAATTATCTTAACCCCTACAAATAAAATGATTTTGATCTCATAGATTAATTATTTATAAGTTCAATTTAAAAAATTGCAAAAAATCTTTAATTTAATTATTTTGATCTTATAGATTAATCGCCTATAAGTTTAATTACTTAAAGATTGTAATAAATGTATTTTATTTTTATTTTAAATTGTATTATCAGATTATTTTATAGCGTAAAAAAATATATAAAAATAGAGCAAAAATTATTTTCTGTATATTGTTTTAGGTTTATTTAACCCCTCCTAAAAGCCGATTACTGGTTTCGCCAATCAACCTAACCCTAGAGAAGCTATGTACACAAGTGGCCCAACAACTAAAAGCATTCAGGATTTAATAGTGAACCATCGTGATAATGTAAATATGTCCATAGTACTGTGAATATATAGCAGGCTAGCAGCCAAGAGATTGACGAGTATGGTCCATCTTCAAGAGTAGGAATTAGCAAAAATGCTAGAGCAATGTCGTATTTAATATATAATTTTCTATCACTGTCACATGCCCGTCTAGCTCAGCCGGTAGAGCGCAAGGCTCTTAACCTTGTGGTCGTGGGTTCGAGCCCCACGGTGGGCGATTTTAGTTGTTTTGTGTTTTTTTCTTCTGCAAGCTGCGTGCATTTGACGAGGCATTGAGGATGAAAGTCGAGAGAGTAAAGACTCAATTGAAATTAATTTAGCCCGTTTAGATTTGGAGATAAAATGAGTTTAATTTATTTTTTTATATTATTATTATTTTAAAATTTAAAAAAAATGTATAGAAATTTATGTTTTGTATAAAAAATTATAAAAATATAATGATACAATGAAAATGAGTTGAAATGAGTAGAAAATAATTTCCAATCTAAACTGAGTCTTAATTTAATTTAATTTAATTTTAAATTGAGTCTACCATTTAAATAACCAACTCTTAATTTTTTAAACTTATCTCAATTTAATTTTTTTATATGTGAAATTTATAACCTTTTTCAACTTAATATTTCTTTATATATGAGATTTATAATATCTTTTAATTAATTATCATGAAAATATATATATCTATCTTAATATTTAATAGATTTAAACTCATCTTAAATGTCTACGTAAAATTTGTTTTACTATTTCAACTTATTACTTCTTACAAAAAAAACTCAACTCATGAATACGAGTTGGATGTTGGGACAAATGGCAAATAAATGTTCATCCAAAGATTTAAAAAAAGAAAAAACGAGAACTAGGATTTGTTCTTGGTTGTTGGTACTGTGTCATCTTCAACCTCCTGCCGACATAATTCTCTTGGCTCCAGTATCAGCATTAATTCAAGTCACCCCTCGTCAATTACATTAATCATTAGTTGGTTAATTACATTAATTGATGTTTAGTTATTAAACTACTCTCATCAATCCGAAAACATTTTGTTATCTTCGACTATTAACAATGTTGATGTTCCTAGTTTCGCTTGAAAATGGATGGGGAACAACTCCTTGACAATGACCATCTGTTAATCCTAACATTAGCACTGAAATCTTCCTCTTATACCCTTCTGCGATGGAGATGTTTAGGTAACATTAATGTATGGGAAATTAAATAGCACGTGGCACCAAGTTATGCATTCTTATTCATTGGCATTGAATTAAATAGGTGGGAGTTATAATTGGCGATGTAATCTGAAAAAAATGGGATCAATTAATTGATTCCATAATTTTTATTTTTATTTTTTATTTTTCCTTTTAAGTTCGGATAAGAGTGTTTTGTTGAGGTCCCCGCTATTTAATGTCAAAAGTTGCTCTATATCGCTTGACATTTGATTGTTCTCGCAATATCCTATAAATGTTATATAACTATTGATGAGAAATTATTTATATAGTCTTAGGTTACAAGTTTTACGCACTTTTTTTTTTTAAATGTGGATAAATTTAGAATTTTTAGTTTTTATTTTTTCTAACGATAGACTATATTTTTAAAAGAAGTATGCAAAAAGTGTATACTTAAGGACTGTATAATCCAACATTATTTATTATTGATTTGGATAGTTTTTTATAATTCAAAAGAGATAAATATTAAAAATGGAATCTGGATTATTTAATGCTATGCGCAAAATCATGTGATCATAATATCGAGTGCTTTAGGATATACATATTTTATAGAAAAAATATTTATACAATCATGATTTAGATAACTACTGCATAACCACTTTAAAAAAAATATACGAGATTAATATAAATTTTTTTTAATAATAGATCACAGTTATTTTTAAAGTAATTGCACGACGTTTATGCACATTTCGATTATATATAACATTATTCTATTATATATACATATTCAAATGATACAAAGTTATTCAACTTGATTTATAAAAGGACCCTAATCATTCTTTGAACCATCAATAGTTTAGCAACAATTATTTTAACAAATATTGGATCTAAAAGAATTACAAGTTATTTGTATTATGGTATCACTCATTAGTCATTAGTTGGCTAGAAAGTTCAGGGTGTTATATTATAAAAAAATCTTTGTTGAATTAGGTGGTTATTAGATTTCAAATATAACATAAATTATAGGGTGATGCTAGGCTGCCGCCCAACAATTATTGTTGGGCGTGCCGCCTAGTTCAAAAACAAAGTTTGGTCTTTTTTGTATTTTTTTTTATATTTTTCAAAAATAAAAAATACATCAATATATTAAAAATCACTTTCATAATTATTAAGTGCAAAAAAAATAAAACATTTAACTTATACAGTAATCAAGAGTAGCAATCAAGTAAGGGTGGCAAACTATCATTTCCGTAATATATAACACCTGCTTAACATTATTGTAATATCACGTTGATTATTAGTAGAGCTTGGCTTTGGGTCATAGGATGGGTGTTAGTACAGCTGACATCTTGTATGTGTTGTGGTGATAAGTTTACGCATAGAACAATAACTACGGTTCAAACCGAATATTTTACAATGAAAAAAACTCCTATAATCATGCTTAGAGAGAATAGATGCATTGGTCACCCCTATCTCTCATTTTGATTATAATATAATATCAATTATTAAAAAAAAAAAGAGTCGACTATTTATCCTATCACTATTCAATAACACCTTAGGCTCGTGTTTTGTTTTTAATTTATTAATTTGGTCTGATTCAAACTTATTAAGATATGAAAAATGATATAAACCAAAATAAGGAGAAACATAGAAATAAAAGATTGTGGTCGTTTTGTAAACAAGTAATGTTATATATAATTTAAAAACTATGCGAGATTTGCTCGTAATAAAATTTTGAATATAATTTTTTTTTTGTTTTTTTATAAAATATAAGACCACTTAGATTAGAAAATTAAAATAAACAAAGAGAAGTGTGATACTTTAGTGTCGGTGTACGTGACTTAGCAACTAATGGTCATGATGGTAGCCATAGTCACATAGTAACACTAACACGCATTATTTAATTGGGAAGATGATATATAGAAATCATATAAACCTAGTAACAACTGACGTCACAGCTTCAACCAACCTCGAAGGGTATGTTTCAAGTCAGGTTGCATTACAGAGTGTCCGTATTAGTAATTTTTTAAATTATAAGGTCGGTCCATTTTTTGTATTATATTCTTCAAAGTTAAAACCCATTTTTTTGTTGTCGACATGGTGAACGTACCTAAAACCCACTAATATATCTGGCCCGGATATGAGTGTCCGTATTAGTAATTTTTTACATTTAAAGGTCGGTCCATTTTTTGTATTATATACTTCAAAGTTAAAACCCATTTTTTTGTTGTTGACATGGTGAACGTACCTAAAACCCACTAATATATCTGGCCCGGATATGGGGTCCTTAATATGCTGATTGCTGATGATGACAAAAGATAAGTTATTTATTTTAAAAAAAAATTGAATGTCAAAATTATCCTCAATTTATGTGCGAAAGGGTAATGATATAGACTTTTTGAAAAATAGTATATTCTGTTTTTAAAAAATAATTTTTTGTTATGAATTAAGAGTCGCTTCTGTCCCACCATTAAAAATTATGTGAATGACTCCATCACTATTATTTTAAAATTTGCATAGTGACTTGCATAGTAATTTCAATGCCTATAAATATGGGTTTCAGTTGTAATGAAATTCATAAGAAAATATAGAGAGAGAAAGAAAGTTTCAGTTTTTAAGAGTTTCTTTTATATTTCTATTGCAATAGTAGTAGTTTTCTTTTTAGTTTTATAACACGTTATCAGCACGAGGTTCTACCGATACTGAAGCTAGTGGTCTTCTACTTAAAGCAAGTTTTTCAATATATTATTTGCAGTCCTTGAGATAAATATTAAAGGTAATATTGCTGAATATTACTTGATAAAATTTTATTTTTATCCTCATAATAATGTGAATATATTTCTTAAATTCACATATTTATTTTTGTAATATAATGTCAAATATTGAGATTTATTACTATTGACATTTCTGAAAAATGTTATTTATCCAGAATCCTTAATGAGATTTATTTGGATATGATGATGAACTTGAAATATACAATCATAGAAGAAAATCATGTGTCCCTGAAGGACCGTGCTGTGTATCTCATGATGAAAAGTCATCTTACTGTGTGAAATGAATTAAGAGAGTGATATAAGCACCAGAAGATGTAATCCTCTCAAAAGATTATTATGATTTATTGCACCTGAAGTTGCAAGATTTTAAGAGTGGTATTGAATATTCTGCACTCTTTAAAATCAGCTCAATATTAAAATTATGCAATGAAAATGTCACTGATGATGATATATAAAAGAAAACATTATTTTTCATACTTCGAATGTGTTCCTGCAGTAGTAATATCGAGAGTGAAAGTTTAACAAATATTTTAAACTTTTGTTTTGTCTTCCAGTGATTGAGCTAAATAATGAGTTTTTGTTACAACAGTTACGTCCTATTAATAATATCAAATTTACACAATTCACAGAAGTGAATGGGAACTAAGGACATAGACGTGGTAGAAAAATTATAGAAGTGTTGATCCCAAAAGCAACAACATTAAAGATGATAAAAATATATCTTATCACTAGAAGTGATCCAACTCAGAGAAGGGTAAAGGCCCTCAAAATAATTCTTCATAAAAAGATAAAGATGTTTGTCATAGATGTGGTATGACTAAACAGTAGTCACGTATTTGGATCACTTCTGGTTATATATTACTGCTGTTAATGCTTAAGCAAGAATTTAAGTCCTTGAAGGACGAGTTGTTAAAACAGCAATAAATGAGTCTAATATACACCTGAAGCATTGAAGACCTATTGGTGCACAAGAAAAATAAAAATCGGTGCTCATGAAGAGACCGTATTTTCTGTATAAAATATAATTCTCCTGAAGAGAAAACCTCCTGAAGAGTGTAACTCCTGAAGAGAAAATTCCTGAAGAGGAACCTCCTGTAGAGGTATTTCATGAAATGTTTTCCCCTGAAAAGGAACAATGAGATCTCAATACATTTCATGAGTACTGAAAAATTTATGGATAGAAATAAAACTGTTGTCGACATCATATATGATAACACTTGATATTACCAGAAGTAACGAAGAAAGTAAGCCAAAAAGCGTCGAAGAATGTCGACGTATAAATGATTGGCCAAAATGGAAAGCAGTTATTAAAATTGAATTAAACTCGCTAATGAAGCGAGATGCATTTGGACCTATTGTCCAAACACCAAAGGGTGTAAAAATTTTCAGATATAAATGAGTATTTATACGAAATCGTAATGCGAAATGAAATTGTGCGGTATAATTTGTTGCACAAGGTTTTCTGTAAAAACCCGAGCAATTATGAGGAAACATATTTCCTTGGTATGAATGCAATCACATTCATATTTTTAATTGATTTGGTTATTACAAAGGGATTAGATATGCAGTTAATGAATGTGGTCCCTGCATATTTATAAGGATCATTAGATCATTACATATATAAAGATTTACGATACTTGAAGCATCTAATCCAAGTACATTTAGGAGTATGTACTTTATAAAACTTCAAAGATCTTTATATGGGTTAAAACAATCCGAACACATGTGGTATAATTGAATCAACAAGTATATATTGAAAGAAGGATTTAAGAATAATCCTATATGTCCATGTGTTTTATCAAAATTCGGATTTGCCATTATTGCAGTTTACGTTGATGATTTATCTTGTTAGAACTCTTGAAAAGATTACAAGGGTTGCTATAAATTCAAAGAATGCATTTGAAAAGGAAATATCTCATTATTCAATTCATAGATGAGTTACAAGAATTTGAGACTTCTAACCTCATCTCTCAAATGCATTTGCTCTTCATAAAGCAACATACCATCCTTATCTAAAGGATTAGGCAGTCGAAATGAAGAGGCAAGTAAGGATTTTAAATCCTTATTCTCTTGCTTTAAGTCTGCAATTTTTCCGTCAGACTCTTGAACGAGTCGTTGAAGTACAGAAACCTTCTCGTTAAGCTTCTCAATCTCACGATTTTTGGATTGTAATCGGTTGGAAAATCTAACAATAGAGGAGGAGTATCGGATGCCGAGAGTCATCAGCTCATAAACGGCTTCACGATCTGACTTATTAGCTAGATCATTTGCTTGCTGCAGCATGGCACCTGCGGAAGATGCAGGAACAACTTGTAATTGAGGTGAAGGATATCTAATATGTTGATCATGAGAAATAGTAAAAGGAAATTGATGAACCATTGGAAATTTGTAGAATAAGAATACAAATACAGATGAATTATAGATATGAGAAGAAGATTTGATGCGTACTAAATGAAATTAAAGACGGTTCTCATAGAAATGGAAATAAGAACAAGACAAACCATCATTTCTTCAAATCTCACTTTACAAGATATGCTGGATACATAATTTCAAAAGCCAGCGAGATTAATTACAGCTATCCCTATTTTCTTGTAAACGCTGAACCTCTGCCGTTAGCTGCTGTTGTTGACTTTATATCTGAGCTCTTTCTCATTCCAGCTCTTCTACTCGTGTTTTCAGGTCACGAGAATACCAGTATACAAGTTTCTTCAGCTCCTTGTTTTCTTGTCTTAAATCTTTATTTTTTCTATCTTTAGTTGCAAGCGTTTGATGCAACTTAGATATTTGAGTTTTAAGATGATCAACCTCACTCGTTCTCGCCAGTAGCCTCTGAGACATGGTTGTAAGAGATGCAGCATATTGAGCACTAAGGGTTCTTGATGCTGCAACAATTTCAGGATCAGATTTAATATAAAGATATATCTCTGCTCCTATCATAGTATTTACAGCCTCAGGAGAAAATATAAGTGGTTGAGGTATAAAAGGTTTCGTGGTTTAAATCTGGGACATTATAATTTCTATCAGACATAATATCGTTTTGGATGAACAACAACTGAATCTATGAGGAATGCGAGATCTTTTTGCTGGAGTAAACCAATGGTAAAATTGGTTATATTTAAACAACAACCCAAAACCTTCAAATCTCTTCAAGATCTCGTTTGTCCACAATGTCAAGCGGATTTGATTTTCCGGCGAATCGATAATATTAAACCTCAAAATTTTTACAGCTTTTATCATACATAGACGGATTCCAATGTTATTTCCGCTGTATATAAACAAGTTCTCCCTAGTAACGCCGAATGAGGGGGAGAAAATTTTAGATAAAAATATTATCATACTTTCTCTAATGCATTATTTAGTTGGAGATCGTATTTGAATTCTTAACTTGTTATATATACTGAAATCGTATTTGCTTATTACTTGAAACACTAACGCATATTATCAGGGGGACTTTAAGTATTACTGCAGGTATCAGATTTTTATTAAATTTGTCAACCAGATATTATTTTTCATCTTCAAATTATTCAGAGATTATTGCAATTCATGAAACAAGTCGAGAGTATATTTGGTTGAGATCAGTTATTCAACATATCCAGGAAAAGTGTGGACTTCCCATGATCAATAATAGCCCAACAATCTTATATGAAAATAATACTGCTTGTATCACTCAAATCAGAGGAGGATATATCAAAGTGATAATCTGGCAGATTTAT
Source organism: Platycarya strobilacea (assembly GCA_036898215.1). Classification (NCBI taxonomy): domain Eukaryota; kingdom Viridiplantae; phylum Streptophyta; class Magnoliopsida; order Fagales; family Juglandaceae; genus Platycarya; species Platycarya strobilacea. The sequence continues at coordinate 7,430,911 of CM072555.1, forward strand.
TCATAAAGGCGTTACCAACTTCCACATTCAAGAAGATTGTGCATAACATTGGAATGCGAAAACTTAAAGATCTTTTGTCATGCACTTTTCAGAGAGAGTAAATATGCTGATTGTACTCTTTTTCCTTCGCTGAGGTTTTGTCCCACTGGGTTTTCCTCTGCAAGGTTTTAATAAGACAATCTTAAAACACTTGTGGATATATAAGAAAACTGTACTCTTTTTCCTTCGCCATTGGTTTTTCTTCTCACTGGGTTTTTCCTTGACAAGATTTTAACGAGGCAGATTCTTTATGGGTGGTCATTCAAGGGGGAGTGTTATGAATTAAGAGTCGGCAGCCGCCCCTGTCACACCACTAAAAATTATGTGAATGACCCCACCACTATTATTTTAAAATCTGCATAGTGACTTGCATAGTAATTTCAACGCCTATAAATATGGGCTTCAGTTGTAATGAAATTCATAAGAAAATATAGAGAGAGAAAGAAAGTTTCAGTTTTTAAGAGTTTCTTTTATATTTCTACTACAATAGTAGTAGTTTTCTTTTTAGTTTTATAACATTTTTATATAAATATTATATTTATTCATTTTGTTTTTATAAAACTACACAATATTTACACACGGGAGATTATCAATCTAATGGATACTTCATTCGTCAATTACAAATCGAATAAAAGTAATACTCACTCGCATTAAATGTATTACGTTACAGAACGGAAATAGCGTTAACAAAATGACAATTAGGGTTAACAAAATGACAATCTTACACCCCCTCGCAATTTTTTTATTTTTCATTTTTCAGTCGAGTACCCAAAGTTAAAGATCATAAATAAATGTGAATTTTTATAGTCATTAAAAAATCTTACAAAATCAATCTCATAAATTGATATAATTTCATATCAATTAATATGATTTTATATAAACTAACTTTACAATCTGTCAGAATATATAAAACTACGTCAATTTATAAAATTTATTTTGTGATTTAATTTTGGTAGCTAAAACATTTCTCTAAATAAAATAAATGTTTAACTACTTCACTGTTATAGATTAAGAAGAAATGATAGTTGAAGTCGTGAGTGTGTGATTTTCATGTAATCGTTTTGAAAAAAAGTCAATTAAATATGAGACCTATATAAAAAAATTTAATTTTTTAATAATAGACTTCATTTTTTTTAAATAACTGCACGACATTTACGCATTTTACAATTGTATTAATATTACTAATTAATTATTCCATCAAATGGTAGTATGTTATGTATATATAAATACTCGGATTCAACTTTGGCTTAGAATTTTTGTATTACATTTACATTAAAAAGTGAATAGACAAAATTAAAAAATTGATGGAGAAGTTAACATATTAGATACATCATGGTATATAATTTGGGCAAGGTTACATATAATCAATTTTTATAGATTTTTTTTTGCAGTCCAAATAATGAATAAATATAAATTTTTTAATTTAGAATAAAATTGATCAAAAAATTCTTATTTACAAATCAGAAACTTTAAAAATTTAAAAATATTCATTTGATTTACTCATTAAATGAGAGAGTTTTAATTAGGCATGCAATACAGTCCATCAATTATAAACTGTAAAAATAATTATTTATATAATTTGTTAGAGATTTTTTTTTTTTTTTTTTACAATTATGAGTAGGTGATTGTATTACAATTTCATTAATAAATTAGAATAAAAAGAAAAAAAATTTATTTTAAAAAAATTATTGTTATAATTTTAAAATTTTTAAAGCTAAACTTGATTTCAATCTCCAAGATGGGATTTATATGTAGTCGTTCAATTTGTTATGTGCTGATTTTGTAGCATGCCGGACTTTTTCCGGGCAAGAATATTTCTGAAAGGCGAGAAAGAGGGGTTGAAGCATAAGCGAAAATATAACGTGAACAAGCATAAAAGGAGCAGAAATATGATGAATGATCGATACCCATACGCAACACGTGAAGCTTTAATTTTTTTTTATTTTTTTGATGGACATATGCCCCACGAATGAAGTATATGGAATAAGTCTTCTCAGAGCTCACATGGTTGGTTGGAGAATGGAGTGCTGCTGAAGACCATTTGCTTTGTTCCAGAAGCCGTGGCAAAGAGAGCAGCCATTCCTTCGACTTTCAGCTTGAAAATATAAGGGGAATTTGTAATGGAAAAAGGGTTATTATGCCATCTCATTTTGTTCTTTTATTTTAATTATTTCTATATCAAGTGAACAAATTAAGGCATGATACTAGTAGTTATGTGAAATAATCAGGTCGGAGTGCATTGCAATTATGCAACATGATTTTTGATAACTTGGACACATCCATGTTGGATAAATTGAGAATATAATTATATTTTATTTTAGTTTTCAGATTATAAAAAGATTTCATCATTATTCTTACGAGAAACAAGAAGATAAACCATCATCACATCTTATTAACATAGGTCAGTGGCGTACACGAGGACGACTTTCCTCTTTATTTCTCGAGGGCTTGAGAGTTGAGGGTCCTTCGTTTCAAACTAAAATTTGAATTAAGATATAGAGCAGTTTTAGTAATATTCTCATGTGAATGTGAATGGGGACATCATAGTTATAACTTTATAAGGAAGTCGTCCTTATAACTATTCTACCCCGATGGGGAATTTCGACCGTGATTTTTTGATTATTTTTTTAATTTAATAATTAAGAATATATTTTGTTTTATATTATAGTTTTTAATTTTTTAAAAATATTTTGAAAAAGATAAAAAAAGAAAAAACATATAAAAAATGATTTGCTTAAGCGAGATCATCGGGATCCCCATTATGAAAGCCTAAAACTACTCTATAAAGAAATCAACCGGTAGATACTCTTTTAATGACCGGCACGTGGCGGCACATTCGGTGCACATGATGCTGGAAACAAAACATTAGAGACGCGGTTCGAAATTCAAATTCAGAGAGAGAAACGACGGTTATATTATATAAAAATAAAATGTACTACCCCTCCCTCCGGACCTTTTTGTTTTTATAATTTTGTTTAATTAATTTATTTTTTGGGAGAAGAAGAAGAAGAAGAAGGAAGAGTAGATACTACTCATAGTCCTATAAATTAAAAAATTGCCTTCTAATCCACTGCATTAGAAAAGAGTCAAAATACAGTGAAGCAACGGAAGGAAGGAAGGAAGGAAGCAAGCAAAGGGTGTAAACGCCAAGCAAAAGAAGAAAAAATAATTATAAAGAAAACAAAGTAGAGAAAGTTCCAGATCAGGGGTATTTTGTCATTTCACAGCGACCCCATCTCTCTGCCTGAACTGAGAGCGAGAGAGCGCACAGTGCTTTTTTTTTTTTAGTGTGTCTTGGGGACGAGGCGAAAGAGTGAAACTGTGCAAGACAAATCCCCTCACCTTCCCTCCTCCTATTTCCATCTCTCTCTCTCTCTCTCTGTGACTGTTGTGTTTGCATTACTTTCTAATTCGGGCAAGTGGTTGTTGCTGTTGGTGAAAGCAGAAGAACGAAGGGGATACGAAGCCAAGAATGGAGAGGAGCACTCCGGTGAGAAAGCCACACACATCCACCGCAGATCTGCTCACTTGGTCCGAAAACCCTCCCGCCGATTCACCGGCTGTTGGCTCTGCCGTGCGCTCTCACCAGGTAACGATTCTCATATATATATATTTTTTTTCTCCCGTTCCGGGAATCTTATGTGAGTTTATTTGTTTTTGTGGAACATGGTCTTAGCCTTCGGATGGGATCAGTAAGGTGGTGTTTGGAGGCCAGGTGACGGACGAGGAGGTCGAGAGCTTAAACAAACGGTGAGATCTGCTTTTGTTTATTCTTCTCCTAATTTGCAAGTCGTGCTTGCATTTCTGTTTTGGGTTCAGGTTTCGTTTCCCCTTTTTGGAATACTTTCTTTGGGCCACAATGGAGTGAAATTATGAGAGAGCAGATTAAAAAAGAAAATATAGATTTTAGTTTCTTATCTGCTTTTCGTCGGCATTTTTTCCGGGTTTCACTATGTTTGCGTGCCTTTCTCCATTTCTCTTACACATAGTTCTCAGTTTCAGAGTTTTTACTCGCGGTTGACTCTGTGTTTTCCGCTAAATGTGCTTTTGTTTTGGTTTTCTTAGCAAACGTTTTCTTCTTTTTCGTAGCTCCAGTTAATTCGTGGAGGCCAATCAATTCGATGATCTGTGATTGATCTACGTATTCACTGGGTGAATTTGAACGAACTAATTCAAATATTTTTTTTTCTCTCTCCGAAGACTGCTACGTATGATTTCAAATCTCTGAAGTATGCCATCATTTTTCTAAATTTATCGAGTTAAAACGCATAATCTTTCGGGCCCCAAATGTTCGGATCTAAGGTTGTTGGATTTTACATCTTAATCGTGACCACATTATTCTGAATTCCTTACATGAATATAGTTGGGCCCTATTACTCTTTACAGTCCATTTATCAATTGGATCGCAGTTTGTTCCCATCAAGAGTAATCTTGGTCTAATCTTCGGTGTTGCTGCTTATTCTTGTTAGTTTGAGACGGATGCATAGGTTCTGTACAGGCGGCAATTTTAAATATTTTATCAAAATCCTTATCCATGGCTAAATGATGTGTTATATATATAATATATATATATATATACGCACCTAGTTTTTAAATATGTTACCAAGTAAAGTCCATGTCTGGATTTATGAGTTAATTCATCTTCTGCATCTTTTAATTTTCAATGCTATAGTTATATATGAAAAAAGAAATGACTTCTCAATACTTTACAAAACATGTGTAGTCCAAAGATTTTTTTTCCCTTTTATTTTCTTTGCATCAAACTTGTTGCTAGAAATTTTGATGCCCCAGGCCCCCATGCCCTAGACAGCTTTAGCACTTGATGCATGCCACTGTTTCCTACCATGTGATTTTGCTTAATCATGGCAGTATTATCGTCAAAACACAAATGACTATTATGACATGTTTTGAAGTTCCATTAATTTGAATAGCATTAACATTTGAAGGCATCTTATAGTGTTTGCGGCATCAGAAAAAATTGTAGTCATCATCTCTTGCCATGGAAACACTAATGGAACAACTGATGAGCAAAACTAAATTTTTTTTTGATAAGTAAATGAGCAAAACTAAATGGCACCATTCTCTTTAAAATACTCTTTTTTTGGGGTGAATAACCAATAACCATTCCCTTTGTATTACTGCAATGTTTGTAAAAGAGAAGTAAGATTTTAAGGTACCTCAAAAGAATGAGGCAGAATACTCGTAACATATTTTTGGTGCCAGTTCAGTTTTTGCCTCTGTTTTATGTCATGTTGTGCTGTACCAATGTTTCTTTACTGATGCCGCAATGTTTGATGCAAATGGAAGATGATCTGTAAAGAAGTCTTCTAATCAAATGATGCACTAAAAGAAACCTCTAGTTTCCAATATGATTATTCTGCTCCTTCTTGGTCTCTACGCTATTTAAACAAGGTTTTCTGAAACAGTTTAGCTTGTATATTTCAGGAAGCCTTGTTCAGGGTATAAAATGAAGGAGATGACCGGTAGTGGCATATTTAATGGAGAAAAGGATAAGGAAGAATCTGAGAGCGCCAACCCTACTCCAACTAACAAAACAGGAATACGCATGTACCAGGTATATTTTAATTTATTTTTGAAAATTTCTTAGGAAATAAGGATCTCTATATCCATATTAACTATTGGTTGGACTTGCCAGCAAGCGGTTGCTGGAATTAGCCATATCTCATTTGGTGATGAAGAGAGTGTTTCTCCAAAAAAGCCTACAACTTTGCCCGAGGTTGCAAAGCAGCGTGAGCTAAGTGGGACTCTAGATAGTGAGGACGCAAAGTTGAAGAAGCAGCTTTCTGATGCAAAGTGCAAGGAGCTTTCTGGACATGACATCTTTGCACCCCCTCCTGAGATTTTACCTCGACCAGTAACTGCTCGCATATTGGACCTGAAAGGAAGCATAGAAATAGGGGAACCTGCTCCTCATAATGTCAGCACATCGGTCAAAGTTTCTAATGTGAGTGAACTTCGTTTGATGCACAAGTTTTCTTCTCTCTCTCTCTCTCTCTCTCACTCTCACTCTCTGCACGTGTGCATATATGTATATTGCCTAATATGCAGGCATTTCTTATGGATATACATATATATTGGCTTATAGGAACAATTAAGATTGGAATAAGTTCTAAAGCCTTTTCTTTGGTGTTGGCAGTTTAGCAGGTTTTAAGTTTGAAGCATCATCAGGAAGTTAATAAAATAGGTTTTTCAAGATTTTCTGTAGTGTAGTATTTTTCTGATGGTTAAGACAGCATATCATGAGTTCATAGGATCATAACTTTTTAATATATGTGCTGTCCAAATAGATATTGTACGTCACACAGCAAGCTAGCCATATACAGTTTTCTTTTCCCTCGTTCATTCTCGCTCCCAAGCTGCTGCTCTTTGTATATGCTTGTCTTTTGTTCTGTACTTTAATGTCTGCATAATCTTAGTATCTAACTGTTCCTAATTCGGTTTTAATCATAGCCTCCTGGAGGTCAGAGCAGTTTTATGTCCAATGAGGAGCCTGTGGTCAAGACAGCCAAGAAAATATATAACCAGAAATTTGCCCATCTTTCGGGAAATGACATATTCAAAGGCGATGTACCTCCATCATCCACCGAGAAACCACTGAGTACAGCAAAATTGCGAGAGATAAGCGGCAACGACATCTTTGCTGACGGGAAGGTAGAATCTAGAGACTATCTAGGCGGTGTACGCAAGCCCCCCGGTGGCGAGAGCAGCATTGCGTTGGTTTAACCTATTAGGTCTAACATTGCTCGTTTTATTACTTGGGTGTTTGGTTGTGTCCTAGTCCTAGTGGGGATGTGTTATTATATATTATTTGACATTTCATTCTGGGGGTCTTGGGAGTTGTCATAGGTTTTTTTAGCAAGTCGACCAGAACTATGGACGATGTACTAATTAATTGGGGGTTTGTTTGTTCATAATCTCTCGTGCATTTTGCTGCTTTTCTTAAGTGAAAGTGCTTGGGCTGTTGTTACCGGTTTAAAAGTTTCACTTATTTATCTCTTATTTATCTTCGATGTGATGCTTGAACTTCAAGTTCAAGCCGGCTCTCCGGGATTATTTATTCTTCGTTTGTTTAAATTTTGCGTTTTCTCCGTACACCCAGTCCAGTTCGTTTCCCAGAGAAAAGGCGGAAGAGAGAGATTTGTGCAGGATTTAGTGGGGGTGAAAGGAGAAAACCTGGGTCACGGCAAAACGGTGAAAGTACAGGTGTCGGACTGCGCTTGTAGTAGGTGCGCTCATAAAGGCTGAGCTGTTGAAAGTTGAAACTGTCGAAGCCGTCGGCTGGGAGTGGGGGAGTGTATTGGGTATCTTTTACTCTCTATTTGTCCCAATCAAAAACATAACAGCAAATAAAAAAAGAAAAAAAGAAAGAAAAAGAAATTAATGGTAATAACAGAAGAGGGATTTGAGGTGGCAGAGCGAAAGAACAGGTTCATTTCTTTAATACTTTCTCAAGTTAATCTTTACTTATAACAGAAACGTTACTATTCATCAAATGGTCATTATTGACCAAGTGAATTTTTTCAGAAAAATGTCAAATATATTTAAGAATAATCTAGAAAAATTATAGATATGTTGAAAAATATGAAATTTAAAATTTAAAATTTAAAGTTTATATAATAATAAAATGATTTTTGTGAATAAAAGTATAAGAAAAATTATAGGTACATTTAGTACTATCATTTTTTAAAATACTTAAATAGAATGCTAGAATGAGTGATATCATAAGGCGGTTTCAAGGAGATTTACACATGATTATTGCTAAAAAAAGTCCCATTTACTTATCAATGAAGTTGAATGAGAGTAAATTAATACAATGAATTCCATTTCTCATTTGAAACCCCATGTGGATGTTGGTATAGCTATGAAATGGAGAACCAAAATAGCATCTTATCTCCTCTCCCAAATGGACAAATAAAAAAAAAAAAAAAACCAATAGTGGCTCCTTTTTGGAATCAAAATTGGGTATTCCCATTATCCTACCAAAGACATTTCATCCTCCTATTATTCCTAAACGATTATCAAGAAGTAAACTCGTTTATTATCTAGAATTTTATTAAAATATGACTGAATTTCAAACCCTTGGTTGATGAAATTCGGCTTGGTTGGACCCATTGGATTTCTGCCATGTGTTGTACATCTCCGATCACGAGACACGTGGCATTAAACCTTTGGATCTTGTCACAATTAATGAAATGAGAAGTCACAGAATAAATTGGGAAAAAAAAGCAAGAACGCGTCCATTGAGTGGACTGATTTACAAGATTAGGACAGGTCACGATGATGATTATTGTAACAAAAAGGAATCGACATTTGTTTAGTAGATAACAAATGAGGTAACACATTGTATAGCTTTTAGCGCATCCCTAGGTAGCGAAATTATGTGCTAAAACAAAATCATCAAATTGTTTGTGAATATGTTTGAAGTCTCAAACGAAACATCCTATTCTTTGTAAATCAATTTGATTGGAGTTTGTTGATGCAGGAGAAAAATAAGTTGTCTCTCAAAGGTAACCAAATAGGTATGTTTGTCCAACTATTTATTTAATTTGTGTGAAGATTATCATGAGACAACTAATTAGATTGTGTATTAGTCCATATTTATCGTTATCGGAGATTCATAAAAATCAAATATTAATAGAGATTAGCAAGAAAATATATAACAAAATCTGAATTAAGATTAGTATTGGATTATCCTCCAATTAGTAAAGGAAATAATATTCCTTTTTTTTAGTTGTTTGATTTGAAACAGAATATTTAAAATATGAAGATTTGAGAATCCCTGAAGTAAAGCCATGGAAGTTACCAGGATCTGGAAGATAATCATCCAACTGAACCAACCAATCAAAACGAAGCTTAAATATAATAAACTACTAAAAAATATAGAAATTTACCGAGTCTGACTCTCTCTCTCTGCATTTTCGTTGTAGTGAGTGCGGCGCCCTCTTCACACTTCAGTGTTCATTTTAATGGCGTGCGCGTTAAGGGTGACTGAATCGTACACTTAGCACCAAACAAACTCTCAGAAACAGAAAAACCCTCAGTATCTCATTCTTTCAATAAAATCGCAATACCGAATCGAATTTGAGATTCAAATAAATAAAACCATCATATCGCAAACGAGTCGTCGCATTCGCAGTCGATTGCAATTTACTGTCTTTTATATGATCAACTTCTAGCGTCTCTGAACCCATCCGCCCTGATGCGGCTTTTGGGATTTTGAGTCTATTGGTTCTCTTTGTTTCCTGGGATTTACATATACTTTCCTCGTTTCTTTTCTTCCTACTTCCTCCGTCCTTTATTAGTACGTCCAAAACAATGGCCGAGAAAAATAGGAACGTCACGGAGAACATGAAGAGGAATGGAGAGCTTGAAATGTTGATGAATGAGATCCCCAACCCAAATGCTCCGTACCTTAACCATTCTAATCGTCACCACCATCATCAGCTTGGGAATGGTTCACCTATTAGCAGAGTTTCTCTGGGGTCAGGTTCCTCTTCTTCGAGTTCTTTCTCTAATGGGTTTTGCCCCTCTGAGGACGGCTCGCCATATCCTATTTCATTTGAGGAGGCTAAGCATCAAACACCCAGTATTCGTTACTCGAGCATTAATGGGAAGCCGCCGGGGGATGACATGGGGCTGTCTGATACTTTTCGGCTGTGTGATACTTTTCACAGAATGCATATCAGTGATGAACAGAGGGATGGTACTAATATGAGGAGTTTTGAGGTGGATTCTGATGGGTATGGGTTTGGGTTTGGTCATCCTTATTTAGGTGCGACTATCCCATGGAATGCGCAAAAATATGGTGAAGGTTTTAGCAATGGTGCTTTTGATTTTGAGGGTTTTCAATCCTCTCGTTTTGAAGGTTTGCGGGGTGGATATAGAGAGAGTGATTCAATGGGGTCTTATCTCGCTCATAATCAGTTTAATGCTTTGTGTTCTGCCCCCAATTCTAGCACAAACCATATGAATTTTTTACCAGAGAAAAGAAATGAACGTGGAACTGGAAGTGGCTGTTACTATGGAGGCGTTCAAAGACAAAACTGGCCTTACCTTAATGATGCTTCTATTAGCACTCCATGGTGCGAGACGGATTCTAATGGAGTGGGGGGTCTTATGCACTCCAATTTGGCTTTGAATGTGGATGATTCCTTAAGCAGTCGTTCCATGATCAATGAAAGGACTCGAGCAATCATAAATAACGTGGTTCCTCAATCTATATCTCTGAGAGGTGCAAGGGACGTCGAGGATTTTACTTGTGAGGATGAATTCATCATAAAAGGGAACAGTTTGAATTATGCCATGAACAGTAAACCCAACGATTCAAGGAGTCTTAAGAAGAATTGCTACAACGAGATGGCAGGATCAAACCAACGAGGGAAAAACTCTGAATGGGATAGTTACTATAATTTTGTGAAAAATTGTGAAAATGGTCCGCATCCGAGTAGTGATTGTCCATTATTCTTGCAACGACCCTTTAGTTCTTTGGCTGAGATGCAGGGTTATATATATTTCTTAGCAAAGGATCAACATGGTTGTCGCTTCTTACAAAGGCTGTTTGATAAGGGAACGTGTCAAGACGTGCAAATCATATTCAAGGAAATCATCGGTCACCTTGTTGAGCTAATGACGGACCCATTTGGAAATTATCTTGTACAGAAGTTGCTGGACGTGTGCAACGAAGAACAGAGAATGCAGACCGTGCTCATGGTGACCAACCAACCAGGACAACTCATCAGAATATCTCTAGATCCACATGGGTAAATTCTTCATCGATGATTTATTATTGCTGTTTTCGCAGTATAATTTCGATTTTTTTATACAATTTCTGTTGTTTTTTTTAATGAAATTGGTACTTTGGTATCAGCACGCGTGTGGTACAGAAGTTGATAGAGACGGTCGGAGGTAAGAAACAGATTTCGCTGGTTAACTCTGCACTTGAACCAGGTTTTCTTACTCTCGTTAAGGATCCGAATGGCAACCATGTGATACAACGTTGCTTGCAATGCTTTAGCAATGGTGATAATACGGTATAGATTTTTTTTTTGTCATTTTTCTTTTAATATTGACGGTCGGGATTTGGCTCTTTAGATTGAATGAATGTTTTCCCTAATGCTCTTTTGATTCATGTTATTCCTTCGACGTTCTTCATGAGAATTTTTTTTTATTGCTATGTACAAAATTACAAATCTAACTGTCCCAAAAAATAGTTTTCTTTTTTTAAATCAATAGCACTACATATTGGTCGTTCTCCTGTAGACTGCAGTTTCTGCCACGTATCCTTAAAAAAGTCATGTTCTGAATTTATCTTTTTATATCTTTTTTCTTCTTCTTTTCTTTTATTTATTTATTTTTTTTTATTTTTATTTTTTTTATCTTGTGGATTCAATACAAAGATGCCTACAGAACTTTGTACCAGTTTCTTGGCTCAAGCTACATGTGTTCTTCCTCACCATTCTACTATATGCTACTAAGAGGAAGTCCACATACTCTGTAACTTTTTATTTTTTATTTTTTATTCTTTCTTGGAAGATTAGATTTTCACCTTCGAATCCTATCAAATCTTTCTCAGTTAGTGGTTTACAAAAGTATTTAGTTTGTGCTCTCAGACTCTTAGGGATGATGCTCTTGGGTGTAGTGGGCATGCCAATTCAGTGTTTTGATTTACAAAAGAAATTAGGTTTTGTTGCATTGATAACATGATGAATTGGAAGGCTTTAGTAATAATAATGCCCATGCTTCTCTTCTTGTAATTCCTTTTTCTAGTCTGTTCTGGGGTGGGCGGGTTGGGAGGGGAAGAGATGCCAAGTAAGCGCTGTTATACACTTGGTTTCCTGCAGTAATGTCAATAGTAGGAAGGTGTTACTTCTTCAAGAACAAGAAAGTTAAGCAAATTATCAAAATCTCAGGGTCTTTGAGACTATGTAGTTTTTTGATTGAAATCACATACAAGGGTGGCATTATAAGGGGTGAAATTACTTATGTAATCAACTCATACATGATATATTATCCCTATCCATGATTTGTTTTATGCAGGCAACATATTATTATATGCATGTTTTTAATTTCTTAAGCTTTGCACCTTCAATGGGAGAATCTATACGGAAAGTAGGGCAGATTTGGTTCCCCCTTTAGTGCAGCTACAATTGAGCAAGTAGAAAAGGATAATTATCACAACAAAGAACATGGCATGATTCATCGTGATCACTTTTTCCTCTGTTGCGATTCCTCCTCTAGAAATGATGACTTGAACAATGGAGTTCAAGTTATAATGTGGTTCTATGCTATTTCATGATCATTAAAAAAATTTACCTAGTTAGATTATATGCTTTCCTAAGATCTTGGTAAGTGATTTTTGATATCCCACTGCCAGTTTTGTTTCTCAAAACAGATTCTAAACTTGTCATGTTCTTGTTTCCTTGGCAGTTTATCTTTGTTGCTGCTACGAAGTTTTGTGTAGACATGGCAACTCATAGGCATGGATGTTGTGTATTGCAACGCTGCATTGCACGTTCAGTTGCAGAACATAGAGATAAGTTGGTTGGTGAAGTTTCTAGAAAGGGGATTCTCCTTGCTCAAGATGCCTACGGGTAATACTTTGCAAACATTCAGATGCATATCAGTTTTTTGTTTTTCCTTTGTTTACCGATCATAAACCCCAGCTTGACATGATTATCCATACGAACATATTTGGGATTCTTAGTGCCAGTTTTGATGAATTAAAAAATTTTGGAGTAAAATTCTCTTCATTCCACCTTGAGATGCAAGTGTAAACTTGGATCTGCAACTATGGAGCTGTTCACATGTTTTTCTTTTAATTTTTAGGCGACAAAATTATTGCATTATAGATGATATTGATGGAGCGTGTCACCCGATGTGATATGAGTTAAAATTTCTAGTACCTGTTCACTATTACAGAACATTTGATCAGCATATGATCCTTTAATGCTAAGTTGGGTGCTGCACTGACAGGGTGCATTCTTCTTACCATATTCAAGCTATATACATATTGTTTGCATATTTTTTATCTACTACATTCTATTCAATTAAACCATAATGCCAACTAACTGGGTTCCTTTTTTGTAAACTTTTAGGATATGAGCATTAAGTTTTAATGTTATTTTTTATTTTTTTAAGTAAAGTTCTAATGTTATATTTTAGGAATACGAACCTTTTGTTGCTCATGCTCTCTATTGCCCTTTGTTCTCCTTTTGCACCCAATATAATTGGATCTTATCTTTCCACATTTTCTCTTCAGCATCGTCATAAGGTATGTGACATTTGGTAAGAGAATGCACAACTGAGTTGGTTTACTTGTGAAGCTACATATGGTTGAGATATCACAATTATATTGCTTAAAACACCCTTTTCTAAGAAGCATTTTATGAACTAGATACTAGCTCATTCTGCCCTTGCTTGTCTCACAAGATCCTTTTCATATGATTTGATTTCAGAATCCACATTCCACTTTACCCGTTGTTATCTTTAGCCTCTCTCTCTCTCTCTCTCTCTCACACACACACACACACAGTCACAGCTAATAAGGCTAAATTATTTGTTCATTCTGAGATGCAGAAATTATGTTGTTCAGTATATTATAGAGCTAAGGATCCCATCTGCAAGTGCCAAATTGTTTTCTCAGTTCAAAGGGAACTTCGTGCAGCTCTCTAAGCAAAAGTTCAGTAGCCATGTGGTTGAAAAATGCCTTACGCATTTTGAAGAACATAGGCCAAGAATTATCCGTGAGCTGCTCTCAGAGTCTCACTTTGACCAGTTATTGCAGGACCGCTTTGCCAACTATGTCATTCAATGTGCTTTAGCAGTTACCAAGGTAAGAGAAACAGGATTCCCACTTTTTTTATACATCCATTGATTGTTTAGTGCTGGAGAATCTCTCTCTCTCTCTCTCTCTCATACGCTTTAATTTGGTTCACTCAAGGGCCCTCTTCATGCTTCACTGGTCGAAGAAGTGGAGGCTCACAAAATCTTAAGTACCAGCCCATATTGCAAGAGGATTTTCTCAAGGAAACTCTTGAAGAAGTGATGTGTTTTGGTAAGATTATTGTTTTTCTCTAAAGAGTACCAAGACTTCAAATAACGACTGCTACTCTTATCTAAGTGTAAAAATCAAGTTTTGCTTATACTGGCTCGTCACGGGGATGTGTCCATGTTGTTTTTTTTTGTTTTGTTTTGAATCATGTGTCTATGTGTTCTGTTGTCTTGTTGTTGACCTAAATTTAGTAATTTATGATGTATGATATTTCATATGATCGAAGGAACGGTCAGCTGTCTAATTATGTCTCATGCCTGGATTTCTTTTTGCTATAGTTCTTGGTGATTTTGAGAAGCTTATTTGATCAATTCTCCTGGCTTTTGGGCTGCAAGTTTTATGGAATGACTGCTAATTTATATATGCATGAACAAGCTTAATGCGACATTAGAAAAATATATCAGAAAACTTATCGTGTGGACTCTTTTGTGATAGCTACTCCAAACCCCTTTATAACAAATATTATACATCTAAGTTCCTTTAATTCAGATCATATTGAGTAACCTTAATGGGTTTAGAAACCTTACTTCAAAGATACATCAAGAGATTACAGACAGATACTGAGGATGAAAAGAAAGAAAACATAGTGATTAATTATCCTAAACCAACACAATTTTAGCCTTACTAGTCTCGGTACCCATGACTTTCCTTGTGTCACCTACATTGATGGCTGCTCTAGAAATGCATCCCTGTATGGGTTGATAAGACTTGAGAAATCATATGCATGGTTGGCCTAGATTGTGGACGGACATTTAAGCAATTGGTTGCAAGCTTTACAACTACTCTTAGTTCATCCTCTTCCTGAAGTTTTGGAGATGGAAGGCACTGATCCAACACATCCATTAGCTGTATGTTTTCTTTATCTGAAGAAGATTGTAGTATGGTTATGAAATCACGTAGACTTTTGCCCTTTATGACTTCTAATGCCAACACCCCGAAGCTATATACATCACATTTCTCTGCTGCCTTTGTATAAGCAAGCTCTGGCCATGAAAATATGGAAAAAAAAAAAAATCAGCACAGGTGGTTGCTTATTCTAATAACATTACTCGATACCCGGTGCTATGTATCCATATGTGCCAGCAAGGGAAGTCCAATTAGATGAGTCTAGCTTCAAAAATTTAGCACAACCGAAGTCTGAAACACGAGCCTCACATTGAGAATTCAACAAAATATTGCTATTCGAGATGTCTCAATAAATAATTGGTGGGGAGCAATCATGATGCAAGTAAGACAAAGCATAAGCCACTCCTTTGATAATTAGGCCTCGTTTGTAATTCTAACTCATCTCAACTCATCTTCATTTTATCATTATATTTTTATAATTTTTTATATAAAATACAAATTCCTATATATCTTTTTCAAATTTTAATACACTTTTTTCAAATTCTAATATAATAATAATATTAAAAAATCAACTAAACTCATCTCAACTCATCTAATCTCTGAATTTAAATGGGGCCTAATCTCTTGCTCCAGTCCAGTAATTGATCGTACTACATATAACCCTTAATTTGAGACTTTTGCTAGCCTACCAATTTGGTATCAGACTTGAAAGTGCAGTTGCAGCATACATCATTAGAATAGCATACCCAATTACTAAAATCCATTGGAGAGACCACAAAAGTCGTTGAGTCCAAAACACAATAGTGACCAAACTTTCGTTGCCATAGGTGCCAACATTCCGCAGTCAAAAAGGGTCTTAATTCCTATCACAAAACCTTTTATTATTCTTATAAATTATTTTTAAAGCCTTTAAAGTATTTAAATGTTTTAGAGATGTATAAAATGTTTTAGATGTAAAGTTGGGGATACATCTTTTTACATACCTTTTTTATTCTGTAATTTCATCACATAATAAAATTAGTCATGCTCTATATTTTTTCTTAGATTTATCTAATTCCCTTTAAAACAGTAAGCAACTTGACTAAATATATTATTTTTTTCTTCAGTAATTTTATTTTAAAATAAAAACTATCGATTTATTAGATGTATTATTGCTCATATAATAAGCTCACTATAATTACATAAATTATTTACTTTCATTTAACAACAACATATATAATTGGAGGGATGGTGCGACTTTATGAATAATTTACATTTAATAATAATAAAATGTGAATGCTGGGTGCATTAAAATTAGGAAAATAATAGTCCTTACTCATTCTCTACAACCTCTTTATTACTCCTTTTTTTTTTTAAATTTTAAATTTTTTATTTAATGATTAAAGAAATGATTATTGGTAAAGTTATATATTTTTAAATTTTTTTCTTAATGATTAAAGATGTTAAAAATATACCTAAAAGAAAATAATAAATAAATAAAAATACTATGTGTAGTGAATAGTAGTGATAGAGTTATAAGAATATCATTACTCTTAAAATTAAAGTCTGATTTATTTTCCTAGATAATATGAGATAAAAGTTAAATTAAATAAAATAATGTTATAATATAAATTTTTAATATTAGATTTATTTTGATATTTCAAAAAGTTATTTTAAAATTTAAAAAAGTTAATTTAATTTAATTTATTTTATATTAAAATTTAGAAAAATAATATTAATGAAATGAAATGAAGATTTTTGTAAAAGTGAACCAAGCCTAACTCTCCTCTCTAGTGACGACCTCAGGGGAGGTGAATAATAGGTCTTGTATAGTCCGAGTCTAGTCCATTGCTGGTGGGTTTAATATCGACGAAATTAAAGATTTATGGAGCAACCTTTGGCTGACAGAGGAGGAAGCGCTAGTAATGGAGGTCTCAAATGGAGGAGATGATGAAGTTCAGCGAAAAGGTGAGAGAAGCCTCATAGGGAAGGTTTGTTCTGATAGGATCGTGGGGAAGGAGGCTACTGCTTCTACCATGGGGAAAATATCATGGAGAATTAGCAAGCGGGCAATCTTTCAGGAGGTGGACAAAAATGTTTTTGTTATCACATTTGCAAATCATATGCTGATTGACAGTGAATTCTTGAAGGGAAACCATGGTTGTTTGATAATTTGCTTTTTCTTATCCAGCCTTATGATGGGGTGCTACAACCTGCGAAGATGAAATTTGAAAACTGAAATCTGTTGGTCGTGTGCGTGATGTGGATGTGGCTGACGTTGAGATCGGGTAGGAGAAGTTTTTAAGGGTGAAAGTTGAGATTAATTTGTAGAAAAGGCCGCAATTACAAGGGGAAGAATTATTATGGTGCGTGGCAAGAAGACCTGGGTAAGTTTCAAATATGAAAAATTCCCAAAGTACTTGCTACTTTCGCCGATTTGAGTGCATATTTGATGTAAATAGATCATTCACTAATAGATGAAGATGAAATGGTGCTTTCGATGAATGTATACCAACTATATAAAGATATTGGGAAGCTAGACACAACAAAATTTAATAAAAAAAACCAATTTGAGGTTGGCTAATAATAACACTACAATCAACAGAACACCCATGAACTACTGTGGAAGTAGAACCATTTAGAAAAGAATACAAAGCATTGGGAAATTAAAGAGCATCATTCACATGTATAACTTGTCCTAATGACAATATCCAACTATAAAAATATACTGCACCACAGGCTGCCATTCAACAACAAGGACCCATTCCACCAATCTGTGACCAAAATCAGCACCACGGCCAGCACATCTCAGCAAACAGCAAAATTCACCCTTCACGTACACAACTATATAAGGACAATATTATGTGATTCACAATGAGAAAGAATCAGAACTGCAGATTCATGTAAAAATTAAAAAATGATCACAAAGAAGGAAAGAAAGGAACAAATGAAGAAAAGAAAAGAAAAAAAAGAAGTAAAACAAAATCTAAGGCAAACAAAAATATGGAATGACCATTGGCAGAAACTCTTAAACAAAAAGTACTCTGGAACACTTGAAACACTACAAACCTATAGGTATCAGAATACATTAACTACCATCAAACATGAGTCAAGGAAGGAATTGGATCCAACAAGTTATTGTTCAACCTCCCAAAAGGTCCATACTCCATGGCAATAAAACCTAGCAATCAGGGTGTTGATCCGAGCATCCTTAACATGACATGTCCTTTCCAAGATGAAAGCAGAGATAATGCTTCAAGCCAAAGATATCTCCACATCTTATGTTTCTCCTTCATTCCTACAAAATATAATTACCACAAACAGTTAAGCCACAAATAAGTTAGTCCAATAATAAATCCTATAACTTAAAAAGGATGATCCCTTTCCCTCCCGCGGTACCTGACACGATCATATCGCTCCCTACTTCTGCTGTGACTTCTCCTTCTATAATCCCTGTCCTTTTTTTCGTCCCATACCTGAAAAGGTTTTCAATCAGTCACTGCAGAGGGAACATGAAGCACTGAATTGCAAGAATGGAGCCCGGATAATCCATTCCCAAAACTTATATGCGATTAGTCAAATCTTCTGCAATTTTCATATGCATAAGTTATCAAGAGCATCATTAGCTGAAAGTTATATACTTGTTCTACTGCAGGAGTGTCAATAGGAGGGGCTAAGGTGATACTTCTTCAAGAACAAGAAAGTTAAGCAAATTGTCAAAATTTCAAGGTCTTTGAGACCATGTAGTTTTTATTGAAATCGCATACAATGGTGGCATTATAAGGGGTGAAATTACTTATGTAATCAACTCTCATACAAGATATATTATCCCTATCTCTGATCTGTTTCATGCAGGCAACATATTATTATAGGGCAGTGCTAGTTATCTCGATCCCAAACGTCCCGATCCCATCCGTTTTTAATTTTTTTTTTCAGTTGTTTTTTTTACATGAGTTTTAAATAAATATTTTAAAATAATATTATAAATATTTTATATTTTTAAAAAATATTTTAAAACATTTTTTAAAAATATAAAAAAATCACAATTTTATTTAAAAATATTTATTTAAAACTCATGTAAAAATAAAAAACTGAAAAAAAAATTAAAATTGAAAAAGGGATGGGATCGGGACATTTGGGAACGGGGTAAATAGCATTTTCCATTATTATATGCATGTTCCAAGATTTTTAAGTTTTGCACCTTCAATGGGAGAATCTATACTGAAAGTAAGGCCTGTTTGGTTTCCCCTATAGTGCAGCTACAATTGAGCAAGTAGAAAAGGATAATTATCACAACAAAGAACATGGCATGATTCATCCTAATCACTTTTCTCTCTGTTGCGATTCCTCCTCTAGAAATGATGACTTGAACAATGGAGTTCAACTTATGATGTGGGATTCTCCTTGCTCAAGACGCCTACGGGTAATCCTTTGCAAACATTCGGAATCATATCAGTTTTCCCTTTGTTTGCCGATCATAAACCCCACTCAACTTGACATGATTATCCATACGAACATATTTGGCATGTGGATTCTTATTGCCACTTTTAATGAATTAGAGATGCAAGTGTAAATTTGGATCATTAATTATGGAGTTGTTCACATGTACTTTTTCTTGTAATTTTTAGTCGACAAAATTATTGCATTATAGACTATCGATCGAGCGTTTCACCGATGTGACATGAGTTAAAATTTCTAATAGCTGTTCACAATTACAGAACATTTGATCAGCATATGATCCTTCAATGCTACGTAAGTTGGGTGCTGCACTGACAGGGTGCATATCCCTGAAATGGCTAAACTATGTTCACAATTACACCCTTAGAGCTTCAAATGGTGCTCCGCATGCTAATATGGAGATGTATTCAACACTCAAGCAAAAATGGTATATCGCATAGCATTCTTCTTAGTATATTCAAGCTAAATACATATTATTTGCATATATATATATATATATATATTTATCTACTACAGTCTACTAATTAACCATAATGCCAACTAACTGGGTTCTTTTTTGGGAACTTTTAGGATATGAGCATTAAGTTCTAATGTTATATTTTAGGAATATCTTAACGGGAAGATCTCATTAGATTGGGTTCAAAAGGAGAACAGAGGTCAATAGAGAGCATGAGCAACAAAAGAACTGGGTTAGTTTACTTGTGAACTCACATTTAGTTGAGAATTTAGGAGTGTTCAAGCGGATTCCAGACTGAAAATCTGGGTCAATTTGGCCCAGAACCAAATGTCCAAAAATGGTTTAGACTCCAACCCGAATTGAAATCCTGGTTGGATCCGGATTAATCCATTTTTTTAAAAACAGGTTTCTGGATTTCAAACCACTATTTTTTATTTTTACCACTTGCCTGTACTACAAACATAGATTGCAGCATCTTGTATTTTGCTCCAAGGGTTCTAAAATTAAGGCTATGAAAGACTCGCATTTTCGAGTTCGAGAAAGGCTCATGTTAACATTTAATCAAACAACTTAAAACTTGCATAATCATCATCTTAATAAATTATATTCAAACTATTTTTGAACTTTATCTACTTTCCTTCACAATCTTATAAGTTGCATGATTAACAAATTCCTGTTATCCTTTAAATTTTTCACCATCAATTGAAATATAAACAAATTCGTGGCAACATTAATTCACTAGAGAGGAGATACATCGATCATGAAGAACACCGGAAGATTCCACGTGCTGTCTTTGGTCCTGTTTTCATGTCTGCAGCTCCCCTTTTCGGTAGGTGCATATATATATATATATGTATGTATGTAGTGTCGATATTGCTTGTTTTGAGGTTGTCTTTTTTTTTTCCTTCTGTTTTTAATGTACATACACAAAATATATATTTGGTAAATGCAGGAAATATAAAATATTGGAAAGCCACTTTTATGCCCAATATGGAGAAGCCCCATCTCCGCCTACACATTGCAAATGCTAAGTTTAAGTAGCATGATCATCGAACACAATAAAAAAAAAATCAGATCTTCTAACACAAAATCCCACCAGAAGTAGTAGATTTGGCTACAACAAGTAACCAAGTTACCAAATACAAGATGATAATATATCTTCACAACAATATGTTCAGTAGACTTTTGGAGGGAGTGCAAAGAGCAACAAAACCCCCGTCCAAACTTGAGTATTTCCTGTACACCTCCTTGAGCTTACTTTCTGCAGCAGTTGAGTGAAAGCTAACCAAGAGTTTGGCACCTCAGAAGAATGGTGCATATTAATGCAAAGAATCAAATCAAGCTAAAGTGAACAACCAGAACACCTCCAAGCATGCTAAGTCCAATCATGTAAAAAGCTGCATATATAAACATTATAACTTATAAGTAGAATGATTAATGTGGACAATAAACATGACACCATTAATCAAGTAGAAGGGAAATAAGAAAATAGAAAAGTTTGTAAAAAAAAAAACTCTGACCCAGTCTAGAATAAACCTAGCATTCTAGACTGTTTCTAGCATTCTAAACCTAGCATTCTATTGGAAGCATTTCCTGTATATTGAAAGCAAAGCCGCCAAATTGAACCTCTTGAAAAGCAATACAAAGTTTTTCCCAATCAAAGGATTGCCCCCAATCAACTAAACACTAGCCATCCACTCATTCAAAGCTATTTTTACACATATCCAGCAGTAAATTCCCATCCATAAACATTCAAGGACACAAAGATTCACAAATAAATACTTTGATTCCAAAATTTAGTAATTTATTTTGAATCATGTGTCTATGTGTTAATGTGTTCTGTTATCTTGTTGTTGACCTAAATTTAGTAATTTATGATGTATGCTATTTTATATGATCGGAGGAACGGTCAGCTGTCTAATTATGTCTCATGCTTGGATTTCTTATTGCTATAGTTCTTGGTGATATATTTTGAGAAGCTTATTTGATCAACTCTCCTAGCTTTGGGACTGCAAGTCTTATGGCATAAATGCTAATTTATATATACATAAATAAAGTTGATGCGAACATTAGAAAAATATATTAGAAATCTTATCATGTGGATCCTTTTGTGATAGCTACTCCAAATCCTTTTATAACAAATATTATATATCTAAGTTTCTTTATTTCATATCTTATTGAGGAACCTTAATGGGTTAAAAATCTTACTTCAAAGGCACATCATGATGTTACATACAGAAATTTAGGATGAAAAGAAGGTAAACATAGTCATTAATTATCCTAAATCAACACAATTTTAGACTTATTAGTCTCGATACTTGAAACGCTTCTGACCTATGACTTTCCTTCTGTCACTGCCTGCATAGATGGCTGCTCTAGAAATGCATGCCTGGTATGGGTTGATAAGATTTTAGAAATCATATGCATGGTTGGCCTAGATTGTGGTCGGGCATCTAAGCAGTTGGTTGCAAGCTTTACAACTGCCATTAGTTCATCCTCCACCTGGAGTGTTGGAGATGGAAGGCGCTGGTCCAACACATCCATTAGCTGTATGTTTTCTTTATCTGAAGGAGATTGTAGTATGGATATGAAATCACCTAGATGCTTTCCCTTTATGACTTCTAATGCCAGCACTCCGAAGCTATATACATCACATTTCTCTGTTGCCTTCATTGCATAAGCAAGCTCTAGTCATGAAAATAAAAGAAAAAAATTAGCTTAGGTGGTTGCTTGTTCTAATAATCTTAATTTAAGATGATAACATTATAACATTACCTGGTGCTATGTATCCGTATGTGCCAGCAAGAGAAGTCCAATTAGATGAGTCTAGCTTCAAAAATTTAGCGCAACCAAAGTCCGAAACACGAGCTTCATTTTGAGAATCCAACAAAATGTTGCTACTTGAGATGTCTCGATGAATAATTGGTGGTGAGCAATCATGGTGCAAGTAAGATAAAGCATAAGCCACTCCTTTAATAATGATTAATCTTTTGCTCCAGTCCAATTCTTTGGCTGAATCTTCCTTCTCCAAGATTGCAGCCAAGCTACCTTTTTCTAGGTATTGATAAATCAAGAACGAATGCTGTGCACTTGAGCAAAAGCCATGAAGTTTAATGATATTTTGATGTCGTATTTCTGTTAATACTCTTATCTCATTCAAGAACTCCTTTTGGAATCCACTATCACTATCCCCTAGTGTGTGGAGTTTTTTCACAGCTACGATCTCACCAGAAGGCAAATTTACTTTATAGACACTTCCATATCCTCCTTTCCCAATGCAATATATCTCATCAAAATCGTTGGTTGCTTTGATGACATCTTGGTACATTGTTCTTCCATTGAAAGTTAATACTGAAACAAATCCTTTATGCATGTTGAACTCTTCTAATTGTCGACCTTTGTTTCTTCTTCGCACAATGAAAAAAAATCGGAAGCAAACAAGGAGAACCAAAAGTGCTCCAAGAATAGGGAATGTGACCAAAAAAATGAATTTGTAGATTTTCTTGGAACTATGCTTGTGTATCTTGGAAGGATCACAAGGTTGCAATCCTGTAATGTTTCCACATAACTCCTTGTTCCCTTGCAATGCTTCAATAAGAGCAATTTGGAACGCTTTGCAATCAGGAATGGGACCTTGCAACTCATTGTAGGATATGTCAACTTCTAACAAGCCATGCATTTCTTCGAAGGCGGTTGGAATGAAACCAGAAAGATCATTGTGGGAGAGATTCAAAGTCATCAAGCTTTGCATTTTGCTAATTTCTGATGGTATCTCTCCATCTAGAGAGTTGAAACTCAAATCTAAAGTGGAAATCTGAAATAAACTCAACAGTTGGATTGGAAGCGCCCCAGTTAAATTGTTGTTGCTTAAATTGAAGTAGTGCAAGTGCAAGAAGTTCCCAGAATTATTTGGAATTGAATTACTTAGCATGTTAGCAGACATGTCAACATATTCAAGACGAGTCAATGATCCAAATTCTGAAGGGATGGTACCAGAGAGTTGATTCCCATTCAACACCAATCTCTCTAGAGAACTCAACATTCCAAGCTCTTTTGGAATCACCCCAACTATATGATTCAAAGAAAGATCAAGTTCATGTAGCTGTGTCGAGTTTCCAATCGAGGGCGGTAAAGTATTTCTAATGTTGTTTCCACTAATTCGCAGGGTTTGTAATCGTTGACATTGTCCCCAATTACTTGAGATTCTGCCAAAAAATCTATTGTAGCTTAGATCTATGTATAACAAGTTTGGATAGACACCAAAATCATCAGATATATCTCCAATTAGTTGGTTACTTTCCAAACGGACTCTGATTAAGCTAGTGCAATTTTTCAAGCTACTGGGGACTCGGCCAGTGAAATAGTTCGTGTCAGCAGTAAATTTTTGAAGTGATCCGCCATGACAAATGTTTTTGGGCAAAGAACCAGTAAACTGGTTTGTGTCCAGCTGTAAATTGCGCAAGTTCATGGTATCTCCCAATCCTTTAGGAATTTGACCAGAAAGTTGGTTGTCTCGTAGACGTAAAATTTCCAAGTTGCTCAAATTAGCAAATGAAGTTGGAATAGAACCATGGAGTTGGTTTTGGCTCAATACCATACCAATGATATTCTTCAAATTTCCCATCTCTTTAGGAATGGTGCCAGAAAGTTGGTTGTCACAAAGAGATATATTTTCCAAGTTGCTCAAATTAGCAAAGGAAGTTGGAATAGTACCATTGAGTTGGTTTTGGCTCAAAAACAAAACATTGATATTCTTCAAATTTCCCATCTCCTTAGGAATGGTGCCAGAAAGTTGGTTGTCATAAAGATCTAAAGTTTCCAAGTTGCTCAAATTAGCAAATGAAGTTGGAATAAAACCATGAAGGTTGTTTCCCCCCAATCCCATATAATTCATATTCTTCAAATTTCCCATCTCTTTAGGAATGGTGCCAGAAAGGTGGTTACGGTTAAGATGAAGAAGGGAAAGATTGCCTAGATCACCTAATGATGCCGGAATTGAACCCTGAAGATGGTTTTCATAAAGGCTAAGTTCGACTAGGGACTTTAAATCTCCAACTTCTGGAAGGATAGGACCAGAAAAGGAATTGTAGTGCATATACAAGTAGTTTAGCCTTTTCAAGTTTCCTAGAGTTGGAGGAATTGGACCCGTCAGGTGGTTTGAATGAAGGAATAATTCAACCAGACTGGAGAGATTTCCAAATTCTTGAGGAATGAAACCGGAAAGTTCATTTTCATAGAGACTCATGGAAGAAAGGTTGCTCAAGTTACTTAAAGAATTAGGAATGAAACCGTCTAAACTGTTTGTGCCAAGGTGGAGCTCGATTAGAGACTCCAGGCGACCTATTTCCTTAGGAATTGAGCCATTTAACTGATTTTCAGAAAGGTGAAGGACTTGTAGATTGGTCAGGAGGCCAAATTCTGGTGGGATTTTTCCTGATAACTGATTAATGGACAAATCAAGATAAATGAGCTTGGACAGGGAGCTAATTTGAGATGGAATCGTGCCAAGGAGATTATTCATACTGAGATCAACATATGCAACATTTGGCAAAGAAGAAAAAGAAAACCCATCAAGCGTACCTTGCAAACCAGAATTGGTGAGGTTTATTCTGATCACACTTCCAACAGAGTTGCAATCAATACCAAACCAAGTGCATGGGCTCAAACTGTGGTTTTGATTGGCAGAAGAATTGGGAATGGAAGTCCAAGTGGGTAGGTTATTTTGGGTGTCATTTTGAAGACTGTTTTTCCATTTTAGAAGTGCAGCAGCTTCTTCTGTAGAAGAAAAAGCAAAAGCAACATTTGGTGACGAACCCAACTGAACAAACAACACAAAGGAGACTAAGATGCATACTTTCTCAAAGGTTGATGCTGCCATAGTGGTTGTTTGTAGAGTAGCAGGCAGTTAAGGTCTTTATTTATAACCTCCTACGTACTTATGCACCTTTTCCGTGGCAACTTTGCAGCAATCAAGCTTGAAAAGTCTCATCTTCTGAATTTTCATGGTCATCTTGTTTGATAGTTATCCCGAGGTGATAAGGAAGAGAAAATGCACTCTTTTGAATGCTTTGTCCGCAATTTTTGTCAAACATAATATTCGATAAGGTTGAAGGGGCAAATATAAACAAGTAAACTCCGATCGCGGGGTCATTGTTTCCAAATTTCTCCCATTTTTTTTATTATGTTATATTTGCTATTTTGGAATAAATTTTGGGCCTCCACCCTATTGGCTATCATTTTCTGTAACCTTTATTTTTATCTACCATATGCTTAGAAAAAAGTAAGGACTCTGACGAAGGCATGACTTAGTTAGGCCTATTTTATTATGCATTTCATATGAAATAATGTGAGATATTTCGAATAATAGTATTTTTTTTAAAAATTAGATGAGATAAAGATAGTTTATAAAAAAGTGTTATATCTTTAAATAGTGAAATGAGATTAAATAATTAATTAATCACTTTTTCGAATTGATGAATATGTAGTTCTTTTTGACTTTTTGATACTTGAGCAGTGTGCTTTATATTGTTTGTTATTGTTCATGTCAAAAAATATTTAAAGTAAGTTTGGAATTTTAGAGATGAGATGAAGTAGATATATTATCATTTGGATGTAGAAAACTACTCATCCGTACAAACTTTGATAAGATAGTTTATGGATAATTAAATAGGTAGGCCTGTTCATCTGGGCCGGGTATAATTCGGCCTGGTTTAAAATTTTATTTATTAATACTTTTAAAATTTTTTTGAAAAAAGTTTAAAAAAATTTTGAATCTGGATTCCGGATTTGAGAATCTGGAATTCGGATGAACAACCTTACAAATAGGATATCTTTTTACTCTTTTGCCATTGCGATCTTCTTCTTCACTCTAATGCTGTAAGTTTTAATTATAAGCAGGGACATAGTGACAATAAACTAAAGAGTATTTCGACTATGAATTATTATGAAGCTATAAAAACCAAATACGAGCAAGATGAATGCTAGAGAGATATGAGATATATAATGAAGATTAAAGTACTGAAATAAAATTTGTTAGATATAAAAGGAGAGTTTTTGAGATGTTCCGTTGGACCTTTTTTAGACTCTGTAGAGATAGATTGGAATTATTGAATTTATAATCATTATTTTTGCGACTTTTGGCTTTCCTAAGGGAAGATATTGGTCTATGTAATTAAATAAAAATTCGTATATATATATTTTTATATAATTGTTAGGTTCTTTTTTTTTTTTTGGTTAACCGTGGTGTTGAGAATTGGTTTTTTCAATTTTCAATGTTAACATCTCTTTGTTTTGTTTATATATATATATATATATATATATATATATATATTTTAAATTTAACAATTTTTTTTTTTTTTAGTAATTTTTGAGCCTTACTCCACTGAGGCCTTAGGCGACCATCTAACTCGCCTTAAAGAGAGTTGGCCCTGGGTCAATAGAAAAAGAATAAATCTTAAGCGCATCCACTGTAGGCAATATCCAGCGAAGCCATTACGTGGAGACCGGTCACTGAACCGGTTCAATTACCCCCTGCCCGGTTCAATCACCCCCCTGCCCGGCTTCTTCCCCCTTCTTCCTTCTTCTCTCGTCTCTCAGCTCTCTCACTCTCTGTCAACTCCCGCCCCCCTTCCCCCTTCTTCCTCTCTCGTCTCTCAGCCCTCTCACTTTCTGTCAACTCCCGCCCGCCTTCCCCCTTCTTCCTCTCTCGTCTCTCAGCCCTCTCACTTTCTGTCAACTCCCGCCCCCCTTCCCCCTTCTTCCTCTATATATATACAGTTGCGTAAAAGCAAAAGACGCGTCCAAATTCACGGGCAGATTCAAAGACCGGAAAACACTTTTCGTTGAAAGCAAATACGAGCGACGAGGAACCAACCTCTCTCCATGCCCACCACGCCAATCGAACGGGAAAGTCCAAACCTGGCCGTATAGTATAGTCTTTGAAATCTTCGAAATCTCCAGTTCGCAGTCCACCAACGGCAGCCTTCTCACCTCCTTTTTGACGGGATTTTCACACTGAATCTTCTAACACCCTTCGCCTTTCAATTGGCTTACCTGTAAGCGGGACTTCGAGTCCTTTTATGGGATTGAATTTCCCCGGAATTTAGTCGACTCAATGTATAACTGAGTTGATTGATTTCTAGGTTGTGGGAGAGGATGGATGCTGAATCGGAGAAAGTCTATGTTGCAGTAGGAAATGATATCGACGATGGAATTAGGACCTTGGCGTGGACGCTTAGAAAATGGAATTCTAATCCAATCTCCGTCGTCATTCTCCATGTATCTGACAACGTCTTCCCAGATTTTGTCTACACACCATGTTCCTATTTTTCGAATTTGTTTCAGTTTTCTTGCATTTGTGAGTTGGTCTGAGATTCACTCTTGTTAGTTTCATGTTTCCGTCTCAGTTGGGAAACTACCTGCAAGGGTTGTAGCTGAGGAGAAACTAGAAGTTCTTAACAAACACGAACGAGAAAAGATTGACAAGTTGCTTTCCAATTATATAAATTTCTGCGGCCAGGTTTCATTCTTTTTTGCGTCTCCGATAGCTTTCTGGGATTTCGGACGGTTTTCTTAAAAAAAAAAAAAAAATTGTCAACGGTTTTCAGAATTTTCCTTTCGTTCATAGGTAAAGTGTGAGATATTGAAAGTCGAGAAACATGACGAACCCGAACAGAGGCTCATCCTAGATTTGATTTCTCGCCTCCAAATAACCAAATTAGTCATGGGATTCACATTCATGAAGTCCTCGTCGTGGTATGCATTTCTGGTTTCAATCTCATGTTTTTATGTTTTGAATATTGCTTCCTGAATTTGCTCCATTTTTTATCTGCCATTATTGATTGTCCAATCTCTGTTTTTTCTTTCTGGTTTAACCTCAATAGGAAATCAAAGGGCATGATTATTAGCGGGTCGTTTTTCATTCATCAGCACAAGCCCGATTTTTGCGAGTTTTACATAATTTGTGGAGGAAAGCAGGTGTTCCTTAGAGGACAAAAAGATCAGGAAGAAATCATGGAGGACGAGGACAATCAAGGAGTTACGGTTGCAAGAATGAGAGATAAGTCTTCTCTCACAAGTTGGGCAGGGAGATTAATGTTCTCCGGTCAAACAAATCCCCCAGAAAGAAATTCTCGTTCCACCCCTACTTCATCATCAAATTTGGAACCACGCAGTTCACAAATTCAGTGGGAGATTCATGTCCAAGAAATTGAGAGTTATTTCCAGCAGTTGTTGTCTTCAGATTTGGATGCAGATGATCCTGCCCAGGAGAATGAGAGACTCGAGGCTAGCCCAGAAGAATCTGAGAACACTGATTCCACCATGGTAACTAAAATATGATAGATATTTTTTCTTTCGCAATTTGTGATTGTATTCTTTTTTTCTTAACAATTTGTGACTGTATTCAATACTGTTCATCAGCTGCAACTACTGTTTTTCGATTCGGACTAGGGGAGTAGGTTTATGAAAACGATGTTTTTGGTCACCAAGTCCATTTTCGCTTCTTTAACACCGACGATTTTTCCCCACTTATCCTTATTTTTTCTTGGGGGTGTACCCTGCCAGCAGTTTGACAGTGCTGGTATATGTGGGTGTGTTTCGAGCGGACCCAAGGCCATTTTCCATGTTCCGTCTCCTTCTAGTTGTCAGTTTCGATACCATTTCATAGTTACATTGATTCTTTACTAAATATATATTGGCATTTTTATCAGAGTCCCGAAGAAAAAATCGAATCTCTGAGGATTAAAATTAGACAAACCCAGCAGGAAGTTGAATTGAGGAGAAAAGAAGCCAAGGACAACATTGAAAGGCAATCAAAAGCTGAACGGATCCTTTCTTTATGCATTCCACGGGTAATACAAGCTGTCCTTTAATTTTTTTTTATTTGTAATAAAAAAATTTATTTGAAAACAAAAATAACTAGTCGCACATCAGCAATTTTCTTGTAAAATTTCTTTATGATTTATCTTGGTTTCTCAGAAAAAAAATAATAATAATGAATCTGTCCTTTAATTTTGATGCAGGCTGAAGAACTTGAAGCTTGGATAAAAGAGGAGGTTAAGAATCGATCAGAGTTGGAGAAAAGATTAGATGAAGAAAAGGAACATATGAACGAAGTATTAACTGACACTGAAGAAAGTAAGAAGAGGCTGAGTTCCATGATAGAGCTCCAAACTGAGCTCTCCAACAAGCTGCAGATTTCGACATTGGCTAAGTCACACGCCGAGGCCCAGCTGGAGAAAGCAGTGGTGACAAGGGCAGAGATGGTGAGGGAAATCGAGGAATTGTGGAGACAAAGGGATGTGTTCAATAGGAGAATCGAGTTTTGCCGAGAAAAAGATGCCATTGGAATGGTCTCAAAGCTTAATGGAGTGAGCTGTAGTTACAGAGAGTACACGTCCGAGGAGATCAGATTAGCAACGGAGATTTTTTCGGAGAGTAAGAGATTGAAATCTGGAGGGGAGTGGACGAATGTGTATAGAGGGCGTTTGAAGCATGGCACAGTAGCAATCAAGCTGCTGAGTTCGATTGCTGTGAGCTATCCGATGCAGATTTCCAAGCTAAGGTACTATTCAACGTGTCTTTATACTTCAGTCATTTTAAATAATATGCCTTTTATATCCATAATTTTAAGTGTGTGTACATATGTAAATAAGATGTGTGTTTGAATCTAATAACGTTGAAGGAAATGATTTTTATGGCATAAAAGCATGCAAATTTTTTTAGAATTTACATAAAAAAAAATCATTTCTTTTCAATGGTGGAGATCGTTACTTTTTAACAAGAGATTTGTGCACCCTAGTATTACTATTTACTATGCATGAAAATATATTAAAAACAAATCAGAAATTTAAATTAGGACGCTGTTCAAATTTACTATGCATGATTTGTGCACCCCAGCGGTGATCGCTGGGAATGTCCCCTATTTCAATTTTTGTTTTTTTTCCTCTTTCCTCACATTTTCTAAATATATTTAAATATCTTTAAGACATAAAAAATATACTAATAGTCATTTATTTAACTATTAAACCAAAAGACTAAATACATGAACACTCAAAATAAATGAACAAAATCATGGCTATACTATCATCTTTCTATAGACTAACAAATTAGCAATATTATATAATCGTAAGATTAATCAATTTTAGCCAATGGCCCTTCACTTTAGTCGCATTTTTTTACATTTAACCTGATTTGATATGATATATTAAATTATAAAATTATTTTTATTATAAAATAAAATTAACATATTTAATAAAATCATGTTAATTTATAATTCTTTCATAAAATCTTCTATAATTATAACTTTTTCAATCTTTATTATTAAATTTTCATTGGAGAATGAGTCTCCTAGCACTAACCCTTATTTTTATTGGTTCCAAGACATTGATTGTCTTCAGAGTTCAGATTGTTCCATGCTTCCTTTTTTTTTTTTTAATTCTTTTTGTGTAGCTCTCGATCAGTATAAAACTGGTTGATCAAAGTATGATTAGTTAAAAAACACTTGATTTCAATTGAACCTCAATTTAATTAATTCTGAATATTTTTCCTATTTTATATTTGTAAGTTGAGTTTAGTATTGGTCCTTCATATATAAATCATTTATAAAAATGACTGACTTTCTCTGTTATTTGTAAAATTAATTGACAGAGATTGGTATGTTTGGATGGTGAGGAGTATTAAAAAAAGTTGTGAATAGTTAATAAAAAAATAATAATTAGAATATTAAATAGTAATGAAAAGTAATGAATAATAATAAAAAAAAGATAATAAATAATAATAAAATATTCTAAAAATATTTGAGAATACCTTATCACCCAAACTTAATCCCGTATTTGATTATTTTAATAAACTGAATGAACTACTTTCATTACTTGTCGGAATAGTTGACCCATCCATTTGGTTTGGGTTTTATCTGGTCGAGTCATATTCACAACTATATTAAGATTGTCATACACGTCAGATATATAAAATATCCAATCTCAGGCAATAATCTTCTCTGGCTGAGAGAAATAAAATTAAAGCATTAATAATAAAAAAAAACAACAAATAAAAAAATCAACAAGCATGTGATTACAAATAGGAGTGTTAAATCATGTTAATGTCATATCTGTGTCATGTCAAAAAATATATATATATATATTATATTATATAGATTAACTCTAATCCAACCCGTTAAATTTATCGTTTTAAAATCTTAAATCTTAATATGATCCGTTAACATAACGGGTTGTGTCGTGTTAACCCGTTAGGATTCATTAGTAAATATTATAAAATAAGTTAACATGAAATAATACGATACGTTTTAGCTTGTTTATGTAAATGGATTGAATATGTCTGAAATGAATCCGTTTGACTAAATTAAATTTGACATAATTTTATATAAATATTAAAATCACAATATCTATAAAATTTACAATACTAACTACAAGTCTAAATTACAACCTAAACAATAAAAATATTGAAATTAAAATTTTAACCCTTATACTTAAAAGTATAAGGGTATAATTTTATTTTTAATTTTCTTAATGTGTCATAACGTATCATAATGGGTCAAAATAGGTTGATTCACTATCAGCTTGATAAATAATCGTATTGTAACGGGTTAATCCGTCTTGACCCGAAACCCATTAAGATTAAACTCTAATTCGCTATTATCGTGTCGTGTTCGTATTAGATTAATGAGTCGTATAACATATTACCACTCCTTATTATAAGGGATATAAGGGATGGGTCTAAAATATATAATATAAAAGAATAAATTTTAAGCGCATCCACTGTAGGCAATATCCAGCGAAGCCATTACGTGGAGACCGGTCTAAATCACTGAACCGGTTCAATCACCCCCTGCCCGGCTTCTTCCCCCTTCTTCCTTCTTCTCTCGTCTCTCAGCTCTCTCACTCTCTGTCAACTCCCGCCCCCCTTCCCCCTTCTTCCTCTCTCGTCTCTCAGCCCTCTCACTTTCTGTCAACTCCCGCCCCCCCTCTCCCCCCTTCTTCTTCTCTCGTCTCTCAGCCCTCACTCTCTGTCAACTCCCACCCCCCCGCCCCCCAGCGCCAAAATCGACGCCCGCTCGTCTCTCAACCCCAACGTGAAGCCGTCCCCCCGAAATCGAGCCATCCCGAAATCGATCCGTCAGTCCCCAAGCCCTCTCTCAACGCGAAGCCGTCCCCCCGAAATCGAGCCCTCCCGAAATCGATCCCTCAGTCCCAGACGATCGAAGCCATCCCCCCGAAATTGAGCCCTCCCGAAATCAATCCCTCAGTCCCCAAGCCCTCGGTCCACCAACGCGAATCCGTCCTCTCCGCCGACGCGAAGCCCTCTGTTCGCCAACGTGAAGCGGCTTGTAGGTGCCCTCCTGTAGATGTACCGGTTTCTTGCCTGTACATGCTTAAAGACTAAACCCTCCCTGTCGGGAATGATAAGGTATCTAGAGTTTAACATTTGTATTTTGTTCAAATTATAGTTGTTTTTTTTTCAATTTTTCGTAGTTGGTTGCCTGAAAGTGTGGTGAGACTTTGAAGTTCTGTTCTTACATATGAAGATAGTATGGTTTGCTTGCGTTGGCTTTTCCATTCTTGTTCTTACTCTGATTTTCGAAGTTGCTTACATATGAGAAGAATAATCTGTTGTTTAAAATTAGGTTCCAACCTCGAAAATGGAAATCCAATGTATATATTCTACTCGTATTCTCTGAATCCAGACTAAGTGCTTGATTTTCTGTTTATATTACTCTTTACTAATCTAGTGTGAACATTTTCTTTCGTGAAAAATGAAAGCGCCGAAAAATCACCCAGCCATCTCCGAGAACATAATGCTTATTTGCAGAAAAATCACCGAATTATATATTTGACATATATATATATATATTGGACGATTTCTCGGTACAATCTATATATTGTAATGTTATTTGAATATATTGTAAATATTAATCTTCCTGTTTTTCTTTTTATTCTAATATCCCTGTTTTTTTTTTTTAGAAAATTACATTGTTTTAATATACCAAAAACAGAGCAACTCCAACGACTATATATCTGACCATTTCCATCAAATTCTACCGAAACACCCCTGTTTTTGCTCAGCGTAAACAAAGTACACATCCTCCTGCTTCCAACCAATGCAGCAAATAATGATTCATAGCTGACGAAGACGTACTACAAGGTTAATTAAGTTACACAATTCGGTTCATCCTTAGGCGTAATTTAGATCATCTTCTAAATTTTTTTTCCTAGTATTTGGCCATCTTTTTTGAGCACACTTAAATGACGTCAACGAATCAGTTTACTGGGTGCCAATAAGTGTTTGAGGAAAAAACGGGGTGATAAATAACTGTCTGGAATAAAATTTAAAATTTTCTTAGAGATGTGTTTCATATTATGCCGTGTAAATCGACATCGTTTGAGACATTTAAAAAAAACCATTTCGACTACAAATACTCTCTACAAAACCGCAAACTTTAAACCATTTGTACTTTTCATGTAATTTTTTCTCACACTTTGTTCTTTGCCTCCCCTCTCTCTCTATCGAAATCGTGCAAAAGTTTAAATATGTATGTTCCAATTGTTCTAAAACTGGTAAGTAACAGGTAGTTGATGTATTATTTTCATTATATTGCTCTTTCGTTTATGCTTGCCCTAAAACTGTTTCATTTATGTAAGAAATAGTCGATCCGTAAAAATTTCATGGTATCTGTAGGCTCTCACTCGCTTGCACCAGGCCCTTCTATATTGCTGCAACTGGACTTTTTGGGTGTGGAATTGCCGTTGCCGCATCTAAATTGCACCGGTTAGTGATTTATTGTTTTCCCACTTTAATTACTTTCAAAACCTGGTTTCAATATATGTGTTTTAGTTTTAAAATGAATTAGAATTGAAGCACAATATCATTTATAAATTTATAGTGAAAAGGAAATAGTTTGATAATTATTATTTATAATTGTATTTATGGTAAAAAATAATTGTTGTTGTTTATTATCGTGGGCTCTAAGTAATAATTTACTGTCCATGATTATAGACCAATCATTTGATTTTTTTTTTTTTGTTCTTTCTGAAAAAAATTTGTTGGTTTTGTTCTAATTTAACTATTGTAGCTTTATTGCAGCTGCTGAACATGGAGTTTGTTTTCTGTTTTCTGCTAATGATTCAGTTTGATTAATTGTGCTAATGAAAATCTGAAAGAGCAGCCATTTGATTGTATTATGGATATTAATTGTGATTATGCGCTATTGTTTTAATTATTTTTTTTCTTTTCAAATCTGGATATAGAATATTTGTTTGAAGATATGGATGTGTTTTTGGGGCTTTACATTACTTTGAATATCTATTTATATATAGATATTATAACATGATAAAAAAAAAAATAGATGTGCATGAAAATTAACCCACATGTTTGACCAGATTAATGACCATATTTTCTTAAACCAGTTTGCTTCAGTAGCAGCTTGGTTTCAGTTTGGTAGCAGTTTTTAACATAATTGTACTGTTGTCATATGTCATGAAAATAAATAATAATTTATGACATAATTCCTATCTTTAAAATGAAGTGAAATAGTGGCCATCATGGAAAACACTGGTAATGAAAGAACAATTTATTTGTCCAGTAAAAATAATATATTTTATTATGGAAACCCAGAAACATATTAGAAAACAATAGATGTGCATGAAAATTAACCCACATGGGATGATGGTTGTCATGTTCAGATAATAACCCACATGAAATTATACATCAGAATAATAGATGGGAGGTTAAATATATTAAAAATTTCTGGAACATTGGCTACGTGTCTTGCAGAGGTATAAGTAATTAACATGGAGGCTAAGATTTGGTACTAAGGGACCTATCACTCTTACAGGGTTGTGTTCAATGTTGATCTCTTTTATTGATTGCTTCTTACTACTGTTAAAATAGCTAAGCTATTTTTTGAAATACATCGTTATTCTTCCACAAAAAAGGATCACTGTTATGAAATCATTGAATTTTGCGGCTTTTAAATACCTTTAAAAACAAGGATTCTTAATCCTAGGACTTGGCCCCATCAAATCAGGGTAGACATGCAGCAAAACTACAAAATAAACAAAATATAGTTCAAAAGGAACGGTGGGAATATTCTAAAATGTAATTGGTTGGTAGTTTTTTTGGGGACAGCTGTTTGGAAAATAATATTGTAAGAGTTGGCAGTAATATTCATCTATTTGGATAGGCGTTGGAACAAAAAGGAGTACCAACTTTTGAGAATAACTCCAAGAGCTGCTTCTTATAATTTACAACATTATTTTGAATATACTTGGAGTATGGGAGTTTAACACAAACAGCCTGGGAAAGTTCCATGTTAATCTAAATTATGTGCACTTGATCCTCATGGTTAAATAGATTCTTGAATGAGAGGGAGGCTTTTGTTGGGGAAGTAGAGAAAATAATTATTACTCTCGAGTTTAAGACTGCTTTGGCATAAAATAGAGACCTTCCAAATTCTTTCTTCATGATTTTAAGAATAATTGAATAGGAAAATAAGAACCAATCCTATTTCCCTGTTCATCAACCAGGATTTTATAATTTGTTGCAGTCCTTCCATAGTCCTTGAAGCCATATCTGATGCACTATAAATGAAAATTTATATCATAATAATTCCAGAAAACAGAGAGGACAAGGAAACAAAGGGTGGGGCAGGGGTAGAGAGAACTAATTTCTTATGAAATTAAGATTAAAAGAAAGGCTTGTGTTTCCATCTTTAAATTTAAAATAGAAATACGTTAATTAGGTTTATAACAACGAATTCCTTATTATTAACCGTCCTATGCCAAAGACGAATATTGATATAATGAGCCACCAAAATTTCTATAAGAATGCATCATCATTTTGGCATCAAGAACCAACATAATAGTATTAAGTAATCTATTATTTCTTCATTTGATGACATTTATATGCTAGCTACATAATTTTTCAGATAACAAAAAAGTAACCAATATGTATGGTTTCAAATTTATACAAGATTTATATTTGTATACATGCAGTTGTCCCAAGTGTACCAAAAGCAAGGCAATCGTGTACAGGTTTATTAGACATGATCAAGTATTCTAGATATGAATTACCCAAAATCGCTAGGCAGAGAGATCCAAATGCACAGGCCCTAGGTTTATTAGACATGATTTGCTTAAAGTAGAAAAAATAGATATCTCCTTTTGGTCTGACTTTTGTTCCAATTCGTATTTAATATTTAGTTTTGCGTTTATTTTGTTATATTCTACAGAACCATATATTTTTTTATACGCACATCATGCTTAAATCTATACCATAGTTTCTTTTAAAAACTAAAATTTTGAAAGAAATGGATTTAAATGGTAAAAGACAAGTTATTATATAAGGTGCAGGTATTGTATTGCCAGCCTTGGATTATGGTTTCTTAAGTCTTTATGGACATGATAAATGTTATTATCTGCCAAGCACTCATAGGTAGTTATATATAATATATGTAATATATATATTTTCAATTACGAATAAATTATTGACCTGAATATTAAGGTAGATGCTTCAGAATGCGTCTTTGTTTCCAGCGTATGCGTCTTTATTTCGTAAGACAAGTTTATTGGACATATGATCAAGTATTTAAAATCCATATTATCAATTAAATAATGTGTTGAAGCTCTTGGTGATATTATTTACTTATTTTTTTGAGCATTTCATAAAGCCGCCGCATTACATTAAGCTTTTCAATATTAGCTTCGAAAAAACCACACATGATGTAAGTAATTTCAATACAATCTAAAGCACAATTCTTATAATAATCCACTTTTTAGCTCTGGACATCCACTTTTTGTATACTCCCTGTATACTTTGGGCTTTGCCTCTTTCATTCTCATCAATAAAATTTATCTATTACTTATAAAAAAAAGTTCAATGAAATTATGGGGACCAAAATATTGTTTATGTAATTGTAATAAACCTGTTACTTCAAAATATTTTGAAGGTATTGAATATTTCAATCTTTCCTTTCATAATTGATTTTTCTTTTGATTCTTCTTTGCAGTATGGTATATGCCTTGGATGTCGTCGGCGTAATTCCAGAACAACTATGGACCTTAACCTACCTTATCACTCTGTATGGTTTCTTCTCTCTAGATTATTTGCTCTCAATTATGTATGTTTTTCTTTTCCTATGAAATTGTGTTTGTGGAATGGGATTTGCGGAAAAAGAATCTGGGTATTCTTAATTGATTGCAATGTTAATATTGGTTTATTTCATTCTCAAATTTTACAATAATGGAGTTTTTTTTAAATTCAACTGAATTTTGACAGACGGACATTATTGTTCATAAACGGATAAATGCTTTTTAATAGATAGATAAAGATAAGTACTGATTGTTATAGAGTTTTATATATATTTTACTAGTTTTTACTCACGTGCTTCTTCACTTAAGGTTTTAAATAAACTATGAACTAAACGAATGCTTCATTTTAAATAGACATACATTTCCTTTAACATTTTTCACGTATTTATATATTGACCAATCTTTACAATTTATAATTTGAATAGTGTAATATTATGTTTAGTTTATATTAAATAGAATTATTCTATTTGAAATCCTTTCTACCAGACATCATTACATAGTATAATTGGAATTTTATCCATATATAAACACTTAGGACTTTTATGCATATATAAACATCATTCTTTAAATATTACCCTTTATAACTGGAATTTTATGCTTTGAAAATTAACATTAGGACTTTATTCTTTTTGATCAATATTTGTCGGAACTGTATTTAAAGAGATACCTTTTTGAATGAGAAGAAAAACTTATTACTCTTTATAATTATTTTAGTGACTATGATTGTAACATTAATTAGTCACTGCAAGAAAATATAAACATTTGGGGCTATATTATATTTCCGGCGATACTAATTTTGTGGCAAAAAGCCACTTTTGCCAATTACTCTTCTTCCCTTCTGTCAACTTACAAAAGTAGCCGGAAATTAAAATAAAACCTAAATGAGTACTCGCCTAATTCCCCCCAACCCCCCTCCCCCGCTCCCCGCGCCCCTCTCTCCCTCTCTGCCTCGCACGATGGTTTCCATTGTCAGTACTATGTAATCTCTTCATTTCCTATTGAAGTCGCCGCCCAATTTCATGGTTTCCTGATTTAAGTCCCCGCCTAATTTCCTCAATTTCCTGATTCGAACAAGGCATCGATTGATTTCAACTTTCTCCTTCCGTCGCATTCCTGCTCCCTCCATGGCTGATTCTCGTATTGAAGTATAAAGAATTCCTTCCATCGCATTCCACATTTTGCTTTCTCATAGCGCTCACTTGCCAAAAACAGGAGGGAGAAGTATAAAGCACAAACAAGTTAGCTAAGATTTTGAAACTTGACTTCAGTGTTCTTAATTCAAATTCTGTTGGAGGAAAGTCTTGCAAGGATTTTCATGAATATTCTGGTAGGTGACTCGTAGCCATAGTGTTGATTTAATACGTTATATGATCTTGAATAGCCTTGAAGTTATAAAACTTCTTCCTCTTGGAAGTTTATATTGCACGAGAATTTAGAAGCAATTTTTTTATACTAATATCTAATTAGAGCTTCAACATTTATGATATGATTTATGATGTCAGCTGTTTTATATTGATTAGCTTTCAGTTGTTGATATGATTTATTGGCCTTGTCAATATTTTGTACTATATATGTAAATATTTATCCATTTTAGTCTAATGTAGGTGATCTAAAATTATAAGCCGATCATTGCCCCTAAATATCCAGTAATGTTGTTGAATCCTTTTCATCTTCATTTTTGGAGTCTAGTGGTTCAATTGAACCCCTATATGTAGATTCCTCTGTTTTTTTTTTATAATTTGTTTAATAAATTCTAATAAATGGATAATGGAACATTTTTTTTTCTTTGGTTTTGCATCAATATGTTTCAACATGGTTGTGATTAAAAAATTTTGTAAACTTTAAGAACAGTCTCCCAATAAATGGTCCTCATTGTTGATTTTTTCTCATAGCATTATGTGTAAAAAATATATAGTCACTATTCTTTTGCCTGGGCAAATTTTTTTTTTTCTCAATGAAATGCTATTCTAGATAGAGAGAATGTGTCTGGCACCACATCGTTAAGAAATTACAGGTGCTTGACCACATTGCATGCTTTTTTATGGTGCACCTATGTTCAACATTAGTTGAGTCTTGCAAAATTGATATATTCTCCAATTTATCACTAATTGCATCTGGATTTTTCTGCTTACAGGACTGGTTCCATTTCTGCAAGGCCTCTTTACAGTGCCAGATTCTTTTGGGTTTATAGTTTTTTTGAACTTATTTAGGGTGAAGTTTTCACCGTAGAAACCATTGCAAACATCAATCTATAATATGAATAGAAATAGTTTAAGCTTAAGACAGATTCAAAAGTTTTAATTAAATGCCATGCAAAGAAATAAGATTCATTTTCCTAAAAAACACGTGTTAAAACGTAGCAATTACAGCTGGATTAGGAGCATTGTGGCTGCCCATCTCGAATAAGCAACTCCAGGAGTACGAATTTAGTATTCCACAAGGTCATATTCATTCTCTATCTTTCATTTGAGGAGTTATTTTCTACTAATAATTTTACATTTATTAATACTTGACATTTATACATATCACTTATGGGTTAGCATGAAGTCATAAACTTCATTTCCTTTCTGGAGTATGTAATGGCTAGATTTACCATTACATCTTATCTTGTTGAAGATGATTATCAATTGAACAGATAAGAGATCTCATGGTGTTGGGTTTAAACTTGGGAGAATAGCATGAACTCCATCAGATCTAAATAGTTTAAAGGTATAAAAATTTATTTATTTTTTCTCTCCTCTATCCTAAGTTTATGACTTCTTGTTTGCTTTCTTATCTGCATTTTCTGTTTATTGTTTGCAGAGTACTTAAGAAGTTAAGTCTTCCAGGTGTACTTTCTCCTGAGCTGGTTCGGCTGCGTTACCTCCGACACGTGTGAGCTATATTTCGAAAAGAAAATGGACTCCAAAATTTTCTGAATGGGTTTATTTGTATTCAAAATTTATTTGTATTTATTTTTATTTTATTATTATATTTTTATAATTTTTTATATAAAATATAAATTTTTATATTTTATATAAAAATCTTAATATATATTATTATAATTCTAATATAATTTTTTTATATTTTAAAATAATAATAATATTAAACTATAAATGAATATTATCTCAACTCATCTGCTCTTATTTCCACTTTTTCAAGCGATTGCTTTGTTTTCTTCCATGAAAGCTCAAAAGTAAAATACAAACTAAACCCATATTTGCTATGGCAGGGATTTGGCTTACAACTATCTAAGTGGGTCAATTCCTCTCCAGTGGGTTTCAACGCAAATGAACTTTGTGTAAGCAATATAATTCACCTCTCGTTTTCATCAATTTAATTGTCGAGAATACTCGAATTCTTTGATTATTAAACTTGATAACCATTAATGCAGCTCTCCTCGGAAACCGGTTGTCAGGGTCGATACCAAAGGAATTGGGTAACTTTAGCAGTCTCAAATACTTGTAAGCTTTTTATTTTTACTTTGCGTATCCAAGGTTTTCTCTAGCAAAATGATGTTGAGTACAGGTTGTAGTATCGCTTACGGCATAAGTTATGTGCAATGGCTTATTAAACGACCGTGTTGCAATAAATACCCTTTTGATTTACCTCTTTCTCA
Source organism: Platycarya strobilacea (assembly GCA_036898215.1). Lineage (NCBI taxonomy): Eukaryota > Viridiplantae > Streptophyta > Magnoliopsida > Fagales > Juglandaceae > Platycarya > Platycarya strobilacea. The sequence goes on from CM072555.1 coordinate 7,472,463, forward strand.
TTTTACCTCTTTCTCTCCACTGTTGCTCCCCTTCCCCTTTGCATTTTCAATTCAATTATTCCTTTAATCTTCAGACAACAACGTTAGGATTTTTAGATTTTTGTCATCTTAGTTTCTTTGAATTGAAATTAATGGGGATGGTGATCTGGGTTTTTTCGTTGTGTGATGGGTTATTTTTAGAATTTTGTACGACTTCGAATGGGTGAATCTCCTTGATAGGGTTAACTTTCTCAGAGTTGTTACCAAGATTTTGCTACCAGTGTTTTGTTGTGGTGTCCTTCCAAGGCTTTGGTTTGCCCAAGCAAGTTGTTAGTCATTTGAGTGAGGTACATTTGGATGTTCAATTTTTCTCTACATTTTTCTATGTTGTTATCCTTGTCTCATTCCTAATATTATTATATTTTTAAATGTGATGATTAGGTCTTTTAAGCTCTTTTAGACTCATTCCAAATCACAGTTCTGACTAGATACAAGTCAAAACTTGTTTAGGTAAATATACCTTCTTTTAGTTAATTACTCTGTTTATTTTATTTGCATCGATATAAATTGCATAATAGCTTTTTTTGGTAAAGTTGGCATTGAAACCCATTGCTTTTTATTACATGTATTGCAGTTTGTGATGTTCTATGCTTAGCTTAGCTTATGAATGGATTAAATGTTTTTTTTTTCAATTTGACTCGTGCCTAGCTAGTAACTAGGCTGATTGCATGAAAATCTTCACTATTAGAAATTAACTGATAATTTGCTTAGAGATGATAACCAACCAGATGGATGGTACCTTTTTATTTTATCTCATTTTAATAGCTAAAATATGGTCAAGTATCTATTTGGGTTCACATTGATTATTTTTTTCTGTACGACATACTAATGGAACTTTCACAATCCATCATTCTGCTAACAGAATTTTTAACTCTCAAAATATTTGTCTGTAATGTAATGCAGGTTGCTGCAAATTTTGCTGCGGAGGGATTGATTATGAACGGGCTGAAGCGCAATGGAACGAACTGTATGGGGAAGGGGGTTCAAGGAAGAAGCAACAACTTACTTTCTATAGACAATGGAAAGCATGTTTTGGAAACTCTCATCAGCACCAATCCTTGTAAAAATTTGTACAAGCTAGGAAACCAGATGCATGCTAGCTTTTGGAGCTACATCAGAAGGATGTTGTTCTTTGAGTGACAAAAAAAGTACAAATTGTTGATACAATCTATACATGATGTTAACCATGATTATTTGTTGGAACTTTACAATTGTATCGTGACTTTTACCTCTTTAAAGTATTTTGATATAAATGTTTTTTAATATTCCTCAATTTTGTGAATAAATGAATGTCTCAAAGTTGTTACAAATTCTTTTTCTTCCATTGGAATCACTAGCATATTAGAATTTGTCATTATTTTTGGAACAGGGAACAATTGAGAAACCTGAAGGGATTACTGTTAAAGTTTAGGAATTATTTGTGCCAGATAGTGGTCGCCACAAATATGTTTGGATGACAAAGTACGAATCTCTGGAAATTATTTGTGACGAAAATTTAGATCATTTCCGGCGAACACATGTCGCCGGAAAAACTAAAACTTTTTCTGTGAGCTTTGCTAGTCGCCGCATTGACATATATATATGATATTGTTAAGGTGGTAATTCATCCTCTGCTCGCATTGACATATATATATGATATTGTTTCTTTCTTCTTCTTTTTTTTGTTTTTGATATTTTGGTTATTTCCTTATGTTAGATATATGGAGTCCAGCCTTCTGAAAGTAACGTATTGAATATCTGTTACAGGTTTTGCTGCTATCTTATGTTAAGGTAATTATTGATACATGGTTTTGCTGCTATTTGTTCCAATTTTTTGTGGCTTCTTTGACTTGTAGTTCCATGGAAGAGAAATAGAAACTTATAGTTCGTCCTTTGCTGTAATTAGTTTCTAGAGTAATGAATTGTTTGCTCTGTTCTTGGATGAAATAGAAACAATTGTTTTGCTGCTCTGTTCTGTTGGAGGAACAACAAAATGATTTAAGTTAATTATTGTACACTATTTTGCATCAAGATTTTTACCAGATTAAAGGCTAGGAGTTAATGTTGGTCCAAGATGCTAGTTTCTGAGATGGTAGATGGACAAAGAGTTTCCCGTATATGGAAGAAAACCGACATTGACGACAATATGCCTCACTGAAGTAGATGCAGACCTGCATATCAAAGCCAAACAGAAACCTGGAGTGCTTATAAAGTCCAACCAGAGTTGTGGAGGGTATAATTTCACTTGCTCAATGGCTGCCATCATTTATACATGTTTTATAGATGGAAAAATGCACCATTGTAGTAATTGTCTTGGGACCAATAGGTTGTTAATCATGTACTTCAGACATTTGGATGACTGAATGAATTTCCCATTTGGATGACTGAATGAATTTTCATCTATGCTTGGCAACAGTTTGAATGGTTTATTTAATATAGATCCAGTCGAAGGAGTGCAAAATAGATGTGTGGGTGCAAAGTATTTAGTTGCTTGCCTTGGCTATAAAACTGCAATAGGTGGACAATATGGTCAAAATATTCTTTAAGTGGCACATATAATATATAGTTATTGACTCCAGATTATAATTACATTTTGACCATGTCTGAATTTTTATGTTAGTCAAGTCACAATATTGTAGACAATTAATGAGTGATTTTCTAGTATGGTTTTATTATTTGAAAAATAAAGTTGTGAATAAATAGGAATTATAAATATAAATATTATTATATTTATATTGGTACACAAACTAATCATGAAAAATTCCACAAAGTAATATTAATGGCCCAAATTGTATCCAAGCTCAATTAGGAGATTTTAGCATTTCACAATAATAGATGAATGCATGCCCAAAAAATAGCCCAGGATAAACAAAAAATTAATATTTAAAAAAAAAATGCATGTTCCGGCGAAATTAATATTTTGATGAGATAGTGCAGTTGTAACGGCGACAATTTGGTGCTGCAATAACCTGTTAAAACGTAGCAAAGATCTATTGCGGCGACTTTACTTCGACATAATAGATCCAAGTTGGGCATTTGTGGAATTGTCGAGAAAGCGGTCCCTTGTTGCAACGATAATCAAACTTATTGTGGCGAAACTTGTCAACGCTACAAATATATTCCAACGTTTTACAGGGTTGTCTGGACAGCCATTTGCTGCGAAAAATTGCTCATTTGCGGCGAACCAAAATCGTGGGAAAAAATGCAATAATTGCAGTGAATTTGTAAAAACGCTGGGAAAACCTTTTCTAATCAATACTTTTCCAACGATGGTGCGGCTAATTCCAAACGACGAAAATTAGTTTTTGCAGCATTTTTGCTATGCTTTTGCGGCAAAAATAGGTGCTGCAAAAAATGTATTTTCTTGTAGTGATTCTAGATGGATCCCTATAAGCTACGATGTATTAGGAATGTAAAGGCTTACTAACGATATGGATTTGTTTCTGTGGTTTGTTATTTTATTATAGAAATAGGAGCCCCATTCTTTTAAAGTTAGAACTTCTTTTTATGTATATGTAGTTTAGTATTATATACTCAAACACCTGCATATATAGTTCCTGCGCAGACACAAAGAGACTTGACTTACGTTCATTTTTTTGTGACCTCAATGATGGAAATTTAACAAAAGTTAAATATGATAACCTGAATAACTGAATATACTGGCAAGAATTCATATAATTTAGTTTAAGCATAAGAAGCTTAAACAAGTTGTATGAAAATAAGTAGGATTTACATATTCATAAGATTTACAAGGAATGAAAAGAAATATGATCCTGAGAGAAATCTTTGTAATGGTAGCAATAATTTTAATGAAGCTTCATGAGTTATTAAAAACTTAATGGCCATCGTTCGAGATGTTGTTATTTGTTATGATGGCACCATCAGAAATGTTAGTAGCAATTTCATAATCCAATTTGATTATGGGGTCAAGGCGAGAGGTAAGCCCAACAAGTTATTTCCTGCTGGCGAACCTGTTGGTGTCGTAGATGCAATAAATGAATGTCAAATCATATAAGGTTGTTCTTGATTCTTCTCCCTTGATTCTTCTCCAAGCTATTAAAAGCTATTTGATTATTGGCTAGTTTATGTGACATTTTTTTTACATGCTGCAGATTCCAACTGTTATTGGTGTACTGATGTGATAATGTTGGGGCACGTTTGGATTTCCCATGGATTTGATTGATTTTGGAACATGGGTTTTAGTCTTCAAGTAGTTTGCTTTTATTTGTTTTGATCTTTATAGGATTCTGATGTCTTATTTTCGTTTCTAAACTTCTTGTGTTCTTCGTATCTATTTTGTAAATCTAGACAAATAGATTATGAGTTTGGTTAGATTAGGTTAATTTGAACTATGCAAGCTTATGTTATTTCCACAATTTTATTTTTATCCTTTTCTTTACATTTATTTATCGTGATTTTCTGCCATATTGGACGACTCATTTACTTTTAAACTGGGGGTGATTGTAGGTGTAATAATAGAGAACTAAACTTCTTATAACCTTAAGAATTATGTCGTAATGTTGCTTTTAGGAACGATTATTATCCTTTGTGTAGTGGTTTCTCTCTCCTTTATTGACATTTGAGTGTTTGGGTCGGAGAATTTCAACCCATAAACGTGCTAATTAGTGAACGTTTTAGAGTTGGTGGATACGTCATTCGTGTTCTTTATTGCATAGTTCATTGTAATTATATTTGGTTGTGTTTATGGAGCTGAAATTCCTAGAAATACATCCATGTGAAGTCGCCCAAATTATTTCTGGAAATGCTCAGCGTGACGGCACAATAGAATTCAGATTCAAATGATCTGGCATAAAAGTAACTTGTTTTGGTTACTTTTAAAAAAATAAAAAAATTTTAATTGTATTTTCAACTAATTCTGTAAAAGAGAGTGAGATGAGAAGTTTGAATAATTTATATTTAAGTACATTTTGTTTCAAGTTTTGTAAAAGTAGATTAATAAAAGTTTTTTAAAAATTGTTATACTTATTTGTCAAGTATTTGTGTAGAGTGGTTTTTAGATTTTTGTCAAATTCTGTAATGATTATGTATAATGAATTGTTTAGAGTTGTAAAATTCAGCATAGCATAAATTATGTTCTGCGCATTGCGAGGGTTATAAGCTCGTTAAATACTTGACAAAAAAATTTTTCCACATTAAATGAATAGTATTCACTCAGATTTGTATATATGTTTTGGATTTTATGTTTTTCAGGAAATATTGCTTTGCAAGGTCATTTTTGGTTATGAACTTATTGATCGCCATGTATACTAATATTTGAATAAAGCTGGCTGTGGGAGAAAGTTATGCGAAGAAAAAGCAGCATATTTAGTAAAGAATCAATTGAAGAAAGTCGGCCTTAAAGATACTGCAGTTGAGTTTCTGATCGAGTATGTTTGCCACGTCAACATGCTTTCTGTTACTAATACATCTTATAATTTTTTTTTTTTACTATCTCGCCAAGGTTGTATATCTAGAGTTTATTCATTTAGATGTTTATGGTTAACGGTATTGGGCATCCTGAGTAACTGTAATGGGCTTTAATACCTTGGTTTGTGGGTCATTTCTTGATTATTGTACCATGTTATTTTCTCTAAATTATTGAAGCCTTGATATGGTCATTTTTTCCCGCTAGGATCATCTTTACCTGTTCTTTACTAACTACTTTTCTAGTGTCAAATGTTGTTATTTGTAGCATGCTTTGCTCTATAAAATTCTCCACCTACACATGGTACATAATAATTGCTTTGACTGTAAACAACATATCCAGACAATTATGATATATAATCAGTTATTTTGGTTGTGTAGCTTTGTATAAACTTGTTACTCAATTCTGTATATAAATAAAAATGCTAGAGACACTCATCCAACTCATCCTTTGAGAGATGTGAGATGGACGACTAGTTGCTAATTGTCTTTGTGGTTAAATGCCAGTGAGAACAGCGGGAGAAAATTGTTGGTGAGCGATTGATGCTATTTTATGTAATTTTATCCTGTATAGTTTGATGCTATTTTACTATGATACCTTATGAGTGCGCGAAAGTGTACTCTAAATATTAGAATTTGATTAAATTGCAAATAATGAAAATATAAATGATTGGATTTCACTTATTTTATTTAATTACATTTCTATTTACATTGAGATGTTTTCAAGCATTACTTGTCTTTTGATATTCAAAATTTATTTTGATTTATTTTATTTTATTTTATTTTATTTTTGATAGGGGGTCTAGGGTCCAAGATCACACGGCAACTAAAATGAATTTGCCAAACCGCACGGTAATTTAACTGGAGTGGGACTTAACTTGTGGATAGACATATATATATATGTGAGACGTAAACGAAAAGGAAGGAACGTGAAGAAGCAGGAGGCATAATAACATTCAGCACCTATATATAATTGTATCTGTACGTGTTGGGGAGAGCCGCGAGACGAACGGAAGAAGAAGCAGGAGAAAAACGGAAACTTGCAGCGTGAACGTGAGCAGAACGTGAAACGAAGAAGCGGAAGCAGAAGTGAAACGAGGAGAAGCAGCGAACGAAGTGAACGCAGATGATGATTTTCTTCTTGAGATTTTTGTTGTCTATCCTATTTATGGATTACTAAATTCTCAAGTAGGGCTAGGGTTGAACTTGCACACTATATGATATTTTTAATTTATTTTTAATTTATGTATTTGATTTTCAATTATTAAAATTCTTTGTTTTATTAATTTCAACATATTGTTAGTGTTTTCTTTAAAGAATAATTTTGGAATTTAGTTCATTTATAGATTCAGTCATGCTTTTTCTATTGAATGAATTTATTCTTTAATTATTTTTGGATCCATTGATTATTTATATTGATTTAATTCTCTACTGCAATATCGCTCCCTGGATATGTTGTCGTCGTCATATTTTCTCAATGTGAATAACAATTTGTGTGATTTAAAGTGATGACTGATTTTTCAAAGAATTACATTTGATTTAATTTTTGGTTTATAATTTTATATCTTCCGATTGAAAATTACGGAATTGAATTCTCAATTGAGTTATCAGTGAATTGAAAATAATTAAAAATACCAGATATGTGCAAGGAGACTCCCGACACTCTACTGTTCGTCAACTTTAATTACTTTTTCATTATTTACTTTGTTTAATTTTAATTTTCATTTAAGGTCAAATTTTCTTCCCTCATTAATCATTTAATTTTTTAGTTTCTTTGCTATTTTACTTTTCTTTTAATTGTCTCCCTGTGGAATTGACACCCCAAAGCTGAACTACAATTACCGTGTTATTCTTTGGGCGTTATTAATACCCTTTTTTTTACTGCCGTATACAGGCTCTCTCCTATTATGCATAACAATGATTTAAAAATATAGCACAGTTTGTCCATGATAATTAGTTTTTATGGAAATTATAAGTTGTGATATGTAACTGAAAATGGGAATTGGAAAATGACTCTCCTTGGCATGTTATTGCAAATTAAAGATTGTAGTGATATAATAATCCACTCCTAAAACGTCCTTTATAAGAGATGAAGTTATGAATGAAATTGAGCTTTATTCACTGAGAAGTTCCAATGCTATAAAATTTTGGAATAAATAGCTAATATATTCTGACTTTAGGCATTGATCTGATGTCGTTGTTTTTATGATGCGTGCTTGTAGGCAGGTGGGAGAAGCAATCGAATGTGTTTGAATGCAAAGCTGGGTGGGAATTAAATGATGGTATTGACTTCTCAAAATTTAGACCTGAACCGTCTACATCAGTGGCTATTTATGTGTCAAAGCAAATGCAAGCAATGGACATTGATACGGCAAATAGAAGGGGGGGGGGGGCGGGGGTGGAGGGGAAGAAATGTCATTATATAATTCTATATAAATTGTGTTGCTAAATCAACCTGTGCAAGATGTGTACTCTCAATTGACTTTGTAAACTTTAGTCAAGTCTTGTGTAATTGATCGTCTCTCATGATTTAATCTATAATTCAAGCACAAATCTAATAAGATTTATTACATCTTATCCTTTTTTTTTTTTTTATAATAATGAGGTTTATTCTAATGTCGTTTGTATTATTTTTGTTTTTGCTATGAATCTGCAAATGAACCAATGAACAGAAACTGATACACCTAGCAACGCTGAGTTGTAAAATTGATACACCCAGCAACGCTGAGTTATCTTAGATTCCAACATTGAGTTGCCGACTACTACTAGCAACAAGTTTGGAAATTTCATTGGGTAGTGGCAAGATAATTTAATCATTAACTAATTGTAAATCTGATGAGCAATAAAATCAAATAGGGAAGAGAAACAATTATACATCCACAGAACTAATTGAGGAATTGATTCACGCAGCACGTATGTATGCCAACCAGGGTTAATAATTTGTAGCAAGTTGTATTTTCCTGTGAGAATTGATTCACGCAGCACGTATGTATGCCAACCAAGGTTAATAATTTGTAGAAAGTTGTATTTTCCTGTGAAGTATCCCATAATTCCCACAATATCTTTTATAACCATTTCAAAATCCATATTCTGAGACCTCCAAAATGGCACAAACTAGCACTACAAGAAATAACGGCATTTGCGGCGATCAAAAGTCGCCGCAAAAAGTCTATAAATCGCCGCAAAAAAGTATTAGTGACTAGAATTGGCCGCCCAACGTTAGCCGCTATTATAGAGCCAAGAAAAACTGTTTGCGGCTAAAATATCAGTCGACAGAAAAATTAAACTTTTTGCGGCGACCACGTTTCGCCTCAAATAGTATCAATTTTCGCCACAATCAAATTTCCTGTCTTCAGCAAAATTTGTCATTTAAAATTCTTTTGTCCAAAAATAATTCTGGGCTATTTTTTATTTTTAATCATAAATTTGGACATATTTTTCTGGAATATATATATATCTAATTATTTAACTATATATATAATTAAATATAAACATTCTTAACTCAAAGAAAACAATAACTGTTTTATTTATCCAAAACTTTTCTGAACAAAAGTCATAATTCTAAATAGTCTAACTTCAAACTATTCTCAGTCATCTACTTTAATTTGCTCTTTGTACAGTAGTCTTAATCAAGAAGATGTATAACTTTTGATCCATCGAAAAGTACATAAATCCACCAACTGAATGCTTTACAAACGATTCAAAAAAACAAAACTTCAACAATATAGTGTCATGCATAGACCCCAACAAATCCTGCAAAATCACAACCAACCACCACATCAATAACTTAGATGCAATACTAAATTTTGATCAATTATATTTTTTATATCTACCTATAAATAAAACAAAACTTTTTAAAACCTTATCAAGATTTTTCAAACTTTTACTATAATTTTTACCTCTTAAAGAATTGAATAAAAGACATCCACTTATTAGTCTTACTTGAAGTACGAGTTATCAAAAATTAGAGGGTTGGTAGTCCAGGGTCCCTCAAATCCAGAGCGTTCCTTGTGACATCTTCCCTGCAAAATGATTGCAAAAGCATCTAGCACGTCACACCATTACAGAGATTTCTTATACTCTATACCAGTCAAATATCCCATTATCATGAAACAAATGAACCTCTTATGGAAGGATGCAGTAAAAGAATTTCATATCGGTGAACATACCAAGGTGTGACCACCAGATAAAGCAACTATATCTTTATCGGTGAGACCCATGTGACCAAAGATATCCCTCAGATGATCCGAACCTTGAGTTACAAAAAAAATCAGGGAAGTTTATAAGTAACTAGATACCTGAAGCCACTAACGTGTTATAACAAATAAAGATATCTTTATCGGTGAGACCCATGTTATAACAACTAGTTCTTTCATTCTCAAAGATTTTCTTATTTGAATTCTAAAAGGAAATGGTGCCACTAACATGTTGTTCTGCTACACTGTTATTGAAGCCTCCAGCATCTGTCGCTGCCAAAATAATTATGTAGGTAAAGTAAATTGAAAGTCCAAATCTATAGTTATACTTAGATCAACAATTAATTAAGCAGGTCTTGTTACATATCGGACTGGTTCTTTGGCAAACAAATAAAGATAAAGATAAAGCCTAATCAAACAAAAAAACAGAAAGATCGAATCGTACAATTGGGAACCACGCAAGGAAGAAACTTGAGGTTATCATCAAGATCAGAAGTAGTCCGATTCCAGCTGGGATCGCATTCACATTCATAGAAGAAAGTGCTATTAATAGATGGCTTGCAACTTCCTTTTCCACATTCCACTTCTTTGCACACATCATCTGTGTTCACGAAGAAAACCAATAATAAATGCAATGACCAGCTCCCAAAACAAACAGAGAGACAATCAAATATATATATATATATATATATATATGAGCTTAATGATCATGATAACCCCAGACATGGCAAACAAAGTGTATAAGATCGATAAACAAACCAAAGACAGGAGACAGAACAGGGGATAAAAAGTCTCCTAGAGAAATCCGAGGGAGGAGAACAAGTACAACTGCAAGAAAGGCAATGACCCTGGCGGATTCGCTATCCAATTTCAGCTTATTCATCAAATACTTCATTAATAATCGAATTGTGATCCTTCCATCCCTGAAGATTGAAAGCTCAAACATATAAAAGTAAAATAAGTAATGAGTTGACAGAGAGGAGGAGGCAAAATTAAGCATAATGAGTGTGCCATGTGCAATGTATCACTGCAGACGCAGGGGAAAAAAGAACTTGTTGCCTACTGCCTACTTCAGATATAAATTTCAGTCCACAGTTTTCATATATCTGTTAGTCTCTGAAGTCAAGAGGCATATACTTTAGTCACCAAACTTCCAAACTTGGCAGTTGAACCATCACACAATATTCTAAAATCCAAGCGACAAAAAATAATCTAAAAACTGATGTGCAAAAATCAAAATAAAAGTGAATAAATACTTGTTTGGTAAACAATCTGACCTTTCCCTGCTTTAACATAGAATTCACGGGGCTTGAAACCCTCTCCATACGACCACTTGAAGCAATCATCATAGATCCTTCAAAACTCAGATGTCCATTAATTTGTGGCTCCTTTGATATAAGAGAGAACTTTCCAATAGCAAAATTTTGTCTCTTAAGAGCTTCTGGCATATTATCCAATGGATTTAAAGGCATGCAATCAATATCCTGTAATGAACGTTTTCATGTCATTAGAGAAGGACAGAATGCAAATCATCCTGTACCAAATATACAGTTCACTGATGACTGCAATTTCATTTTTTTGGCTAGGTAAAATTAAAGTTCTATTAATAAAAAGATGTTGTAGCCCAATTACACAGGAAGTATACAAAGAATACATCTAACAACTCTAGACTGCAATTTCTTTGCTTTGAAAAGAAGATTGAAATAAAGAGCAAACCATCACATGGACATATATGAGACCCACCAAATATAATAAATGAATGAAAAAAATATAACGTTGATAAAAAAAAATTTAAAAAAAATAAATTCACAATGTTCTGATTAACATAGTGATAGTCCATGGACCATGTGTTCTTCATTCAAAACATAGATGGAGAAAATAAAACGTACATTTTCAAAGCATCCTGTCCTCACGACCATCATTGATCTCTACATTTGTATTTTCTTTATATATATATATATATATATTGATAAGTAAAGGAAAGTAATATTAAAGGGGGCATTCTGAGAATCGAACTCGGGACCTCTTGTATATATATAAATATATATATATATATATATTATCTCATCTCATTCACTTTTTTTCCCTGCCCATTACTAGGACATAAGCCCAGGGCAGGAAAGAGAGATACACAGCATCTTCAAAAGTAGCTGAGTTTCTTAACTCATTGCTTCAAAAGTAGCAGGATCATTATCTACATGCTGACACATCTCATCCTGATAATGTAAAAGGCTTCTCAAGCTCCTTAAGCTAAAATCAACAAGAAAGCATATAAATGTAAGAAACAATACCCTTATGGAATCGAAGCTTTAAACTAAGCACATTGAATGATACAGCAAATAAGTTCATAAGTTAACTTAATAAACACAAACTTCCCATCCTTTGATAGTCATCTATTTTGGTATATATATATATATATATATATATATATTCCATAAGGCTACGAAAACATGAAAGAAAGAAACAATATTGCATTCTCAACTATAAAAGCAATCCAGTGTACTCACAGAGTCACAAGGAAGAAGTCTTGAGATTCATAGAAGATTTGAAGCACCTTCTCACACTTCTCTTCAAATGAAAGACCCTGTTTCTTAGACTACAATAAGAATCAAGCATTGTTATGCAAATAAGACATAATGGCAACTTTGAAACCCATTGAAATCATTTTTTTAAATTATATAAGAATACATTTGAAAACAAAATGCTGAAATCAAAATATGTGGCTAATATCAAACGTTCATTATCCTCTTTAACTAATTATCAGGCTATTAGTTACTCAAGATGAAAAGAATTAAAAGAGGTAGAGGCCAAAGACTTTAGAAGTATAACAGAGCTGAACTCACAAAGTTTCCAAACTGGATTGTGGCCTCTGCATTTCTCTCTGTGCCGTAGGTATATTGGGATCGAGACATAATAGTTACCTACACATCAACACTCCAGTCTCCACCTCTATAGATGATACACACCTTTAAATAATTTATACGACCATTGATACGTGAAATTGAATATTGCAAAAAGGCATCGAGCAACAATGTTCAGATATTGGTTTTTCAATTCCAATGAAAAAGAATTTAAAGCGAAAGAGAGAGTGAGAAGGTGTTACCACGAAGACAACGAGAGGGGAAGAGCTTATTATCCCTTGACATTTGGTTACCCGGTCTTTTACAGTCACGGCAATTCGCTCACTCTTAACCACCGCCTCATCTCGTCACTGTGGTCTTTTCCCTCGCAACTCGACGAATCGGCTTCTGCTCAGCCCGCCACTACTTGGCCCAATATCTGCTCAGAGTTAAACCAAATGCAAACGCTTCAAACCCTAAACTGGCTACTTCGCCCCAAGAGTTTTCCTAGAATACTTAGGGTGCTGATCAAGAAGAATCTCATGAGAGACAGATGGAGGTTGCCACCTGGAGGGAAAAGGAGCCGTAGGGGTGAAGAGGATAAAGGAAGAGGACGACCTTGACGAGAGGGTAATGGTCAGATTGGGGATGATTCTTCCAGAGAGAGTAAGGGGAAAAAAGAGAGAGAGGGAGACGGAAAATCGATGGGGGATTCGGGGAGGAAGAGTGGAGAAATAAGGCACTGGAGTGAAAAAAAACGTGGCGACTTAGCCGTAAAAAGTAAACTATTCCGGCGATTTTCTTAAATTGACAGAAAGCATGACTTGAAACTTTAACAGAGCTTATTTGCAGCAATAATTAGGTCGTCGGAAATAAAAGTAGTCCAATAAAATCCTTTTTCTTGTAGTGTAGTCTGAATGCCAACCTTTGATTAGTTTCATATGTCAAATTCATTGTTGGCAAAAATATACACTTTGCATGCACCATTAAGACTGACCATCAAGATTGTGCCAGTAAAAAAAAATTAAAAAAACAAACAACCTCATTTAAACATGAAACTAGTATTTATCCAAGTCTTTTCATTGAAGACCCATAAAAAGTTTCAAATATCCACAACTTCAATTAACTACATCTCAATTTCAAATTCTATAAATATGAAATGAAACTCAAAATTCTTCTATATGGAGATAGGAGGGTCAGAGAGGTTGCCATCAAGAATTAGGTTGGCTATCCATCAACAATATCTTAGGACTAGCAAAACCTGCAAAACCCCCAACACCAGAAAATTTAAAATGAATGAATACATGCTAAAATGAACATGATCTAGAGCAAGCAAATTTTTTTTATTCTTTATTTCTTTCTAATGTTCCTAATGAAAAAAAACCGTAGGTTATATTTAAAGCTTACCAAGCTTCTTTGCTTCATAAATCAAATTGTGGGCAAGCACACAACCAAACTGCTCTAGAAATAGCTTGCTTCCGCCCTTAGAGCTTTTATTGGCCTATGATTAAGATGAATATGAAATTCGTAAAAGTGGAAGTATCAGAGAATTCATTTAAAGAACATGGTCAAAATATTAAAAAGTGAAAAAATAATATGTAAGAGCTAAAGAGCACCTTAATATAGTTGTAGCTTTTATAGTCAGTATATGAAGACTGTGTTACAGCCAAGTTTTCTAAACTTCATTTAGCTTTTATAGTTAGTTAAAATCTTGATTCAGGTCAACCAAGAGCACTATAATGAAGTCAGCATCAAGCAGAACAAAATAATAATAATAAACCTGATCTGTTTACCCTGAATGCCTGCTTATCACATCTAAAATTGATGCAAAATGTATAAATATAAAAAACCTGATATTTTACTTGCTCTAGATCATAGTCAATTACCAGACACTAAACACAAATGCATTTGTAACAAGATGATGGTCATTGTTGTAAGCCCCCCTGACTCTCCAACCCATACAACTGCATAATACACAATTGCAAGAGATTAGGACTAAACCCAAAAAATATTATGATTGAAAAAATAAAGAAATCAAAACGAAACATCAAACAATCTTTTCTGTTTCAGCATGGACAAAATATATTTAAATTACAAACAAAGAATAAATATTATCCTTACCTAGTTCCCATCCATGAATAGAGTAGCTCTTTCCGACAGTATAACGCATGAAAGATTTAGCATTGCTGTGATCCCAAGTTTTAGGACATCCACCACAAATGGCATAACCACACAATCCCAAAACCAAAACCCACCAAAATATATCCAAGGTAACAATAACACCAAGAGGCCCAAAATTCCACATGGTATCTGCAAAAAATACACCCCTCCAAGAGGTACCAAAAATATACCTCATGCATATTCGGGACAAAAGTAAACACAGTATCTCCACATATTACACCATACCCACAAACAGTACTCCAATGGCATATCCACAAACTACACAAAACCTTCTCCAAGGGGTTCAAAAAAGTATCTGTTCTCACTACCATGAAATTACAATTGTATATCAACATGCTCACACATCTGAAATAAGACAAATATTATTAAAAATACAATTGTATAAGCTTTTTCTTTACTAAAAAATTGAAAAATATTGAAAAGACACAATTAACCTCATTTCTTGGTAGAGCTGGTTGTGTAAGAATGTTATCTTGTGTTCCAACACCAACCCCATCATCAAATTGGTGCTGTTGAGATCCCAGGGTGTCACCCAATGTTGCTTCATCGACCAGGATTTTCCTGTTAGTCTAATTTTCAAATAAAAAAAAATAGACATATATTAGAATTAGAATACGACCAAAAGAAAGTATAAATTTCGAATTAATAGGTTACTTGTTTCTTTTTCTTCGTTGCAATCTTTTCAACAGGTGGAACCTTCCTTTTACTTGCAGGTCTCCCTTTCCCACGGACCACGTTAGGGCTTTTTATCTCCTTACCCTTATCCAAGACCACCTTTTGTTTGGCTTTCATTGGTTCAAAGGTCGACTCATGTATGGAACCCTCACATTTTTCATCAAACTCATCAATAATACGTAGGAATGCACTAACTTTTTCATTATCTGAGGATATTTTGGTTGCTAACTTCGAACATCTTTTAAGTACAAGGTCATAATTTCGTGCATCTGATCTGTCCCGCTGGTAATCATAACTACTTCTAATTAATGTGTATCTCCTTTTCAAGTCTTTTCTCCAGCGATCCAAGACGTATACATCAGGTAGCACATTAATCTTCTTCAGCTGACAAACTCTAAGTGCATGCCTACATAGAATCCCCCTCGTCTCAAAAAGTGCACACGTGCATTTTATCTCACACTCATCTTCGTTATAGTAAACTGAGTACTGGACTGTTTTAATGTGGTCATCAACAGATATTTCATCCAAAACATGGTATTTTAAAATGCACCCTTGCGTGCTCTCCAAAGAACAATTACAAAACATTAGGCCCATCAACTCTCCTTGGACCTCTTTAAACTTTGCATTAGTATATACCTTCTGAAATTGCTTCTCAATGTTGGAATGAGACATGCAAGGAATGGTTTGATTGTTAGAATTGAAATCAGCTATTGTCTCGACCTCCACTTTCTTTCTAAGAGCATTATCAAATTGGTCAACGAATTCCTTCAACGTCGTACCATGATGGACATACCCATCGAAAAATGCATTCATACTTTCCGATCTTTGTGTTGTGGTCATACCAGCCCAAAATACACTCTTCAAGTAAGCTGGAACCCAAAAAGACCTTTCCTCATATAAGGACTGAAGCCATTTATTGCCCACTACATCATATTTTTCAAGTAGTTGGGCCCAACTCTCCTCAAATTCTGTGGTGGTCTGTGAGTCATATAATGCTTTTTGAATATCAGTCTTCAAACCTGCATTGAATTTGGCATGAAATCCTAATTTCTCTGGAAGTTTACGCATTATATGCCATAAACAATATCTATGACGAGTCTCAGGAAACACAATGGCAATAGCACTCTTCATTGCCCGATCTTGGTCAGTTATGATGGCTTTGGGCGCTTGACCATTCATACAATTCAACCACTTCTGGAACAACCAAACAAACGTAAGTGTGTCCTCACTTGAAATCAATCCCGCCCCTAATAGTATGGAATGCCCATGATGGTTAACACCAACGAATGGAGCAAAGGGCATCCCGTACCTATTTGTTAGGTACGTTGTATCGAAAGTTACAACGTCTCCAAAATATTCGTAGGCTGCTCGACTCCGTGCATCAGCCCAAAATACATTTCGTAACCTTCCCTCATCATCCACGTCCATATTAGAAATGAATCCATCATTTTGATCTCTCATTCTTTCAAAATACTGATTAAGTGCTTCACCACCCCCTTTACCCAACCTTAAAACTCTAGCCTTGTCAATGAAATTTCGACAATCTTTCTCTTGAAATTGAAGATTTTCATAACCCTCCGCGTCAACAACAAGAGAATTATAACTCTTGTTCATAGGTACACCAGCTCTATCATTGAGGTCAAGAATCCTTTGAATGTATTCATCCAGACACTTGTGAGATCGCAAGAGTCTTGTCTTCTTGGGACTCACGGTCATGTGGTTGTGTGTATTTTCAATAGTAGTGAAAACCCATTTTTCATTCTTGTTCAACGTCGCATTTACCCTTGACTTACATTCTGTTTTAGTTGTTGGTCGTGGCCTCGTAATATTAATACCCTTAGGTATATACTTTCCGCCACGGGCACAACCAATAGTCACATACACAGGCCTCCCATCATCATCTTTCCGAGTCCTGAATGTGCGAACACCAAAACCCTCTTGCTTGGCATATTGCTTATAGTAGGCCATAAGCTCTTTCATGTTGTCAAATTCCATACCGGATCTTGGTGCTTCAACTCGTACATCATTATCCGGGACAACAGACGTACTAGTTAAATCTTCATTTATGTCAAAGAACATTTCTAAAAAAGGAAACAAATGGATAGATTAGCATCAAAACAACATTAGTGTAATTAAAATCCAGGCAAACAAAACTATAATACCATCGACGTGATGGAAAGTTTCATCAGTCATCCTGAATGGGCTTCTAAGATTTTGTTCAAATTCTGAGCTAGTTGGCACGGTTGGTTCCGAGGGTGCCTCTTGCCTCAAGTCCTGTGGAGTATTCGGAGAAGGGTAGGATGTATAGGGTGACATCTACTCAAACAGGCATGTTGTTAGGCAAAATAGAATGACTCTAATTAACATGTTAATTTTCAGAAATTTTAAAATTCAAATAAATATACACCTGAAATGAATCATCAAATGTGTTGATGTCTACCGAAGTACTTGGTGAAGGGCAGGGCATATTTACATCAAAAGGATGCTGCAATTATGCAATTAGTTAGATTCATAAGCACGTAAAACAAACTTCATTAAACAATAATAGACATCAACTAGCCTACTCACATCGTAGATGTTTGGATTTCCACCTCTATTTTGAGGCATCATTAATGATTGCGAAGTCGACGTGGAAGGCCTATATGACATTCCATCTTCCTCTTCCCCCATCACACTTTTTGTTTACTTATATAAAAAAAAAAAAGATTCCATAAACAGTGATCAGATACACAATTCTAGGTAAAAAGAATGATAGAAAATTGATGCCATACTAGTAGAGCATAATGTACAACAAAATATTACTTGCTTATGCTACTGATGAAAGATAAACTTGATTTTCTAGGACCACATAGTAATTGTGTTTATGGAATAAAAGTTTACTAATATAAAAGGGATGTTATCCACTCAACAAACTCAAGGAGAATTAAGTCAAGTTATTCCAACTTTGTGTATTCCCAATATCTATTATAAGAGATCAACTCAACTCTTTCCAATTTGAAAAGAAAAAGAAACCTACAACCACCACTCTCAAAACTTTTTCTTGGATTTTCGTCGCCCTGCAACCCAAACAAGAGCATTATTAAATGGTGAATGAATTTACAACCTCAATATCAAAATATATAAAATCCATCTATCAACATAGTTTAACTTCATAATCCGTCAAACTTAATTTTATAAAGAAATTCATACATTTCTAGTTATGTAAAAGGACAGAAATTGAAACAAAATAGTTCTTCTAATATCATCTATGCATTGCAAAAAGCCATTTTAACTGTCGTGAATAGTGCGAAATTAAAAATTGTGTGCCTGCGACCACTAAAAGACACAAAGCAAGCAGTTAAAAATTATAGCAAGTTCTTTTTTTTCAATAAATAATATAAAGGTGGCTGCTAGAGAAGGAATACCCAACTATGTTTATCATACAACCAAAAGTATCAAAAGTTCATATATTTCCATCAATCGATTTAGTACAATAATCTGTCAAATTGAATTTACATCAATAAATTCCTTACATTTCCAGCTACTATATAACTTCATGTAAATGTATCAAAAGTTCATATATTTTCAACTTCATATAATACATAATCTGTCAAAATCAAATTTTATTATAAAATTCATACATTTTTCTCTAGGGAAATGCTGTTGACCCCTACAATTGGGACCATGATTGGGTCCCATTTTTTTTTTTTAAAGAGGTTATTTTTACATGGTTTTTGTTTAGGTGTTTTCAAATAATGTTGTGATTTTTTTTTATATTTTTAAAAAATATAAAAATATGTTACAAAAATCATGTAAAATAAATATCACTTCAACAAAAATGATATAACAATATATATATATATATATATATATTAAAATTAGGACCCAATCGGCTCCCATTGATCAGAGTCGCTAGCAGCGCCCTTTTCTCTATTACATAACTTCATACTAATTTTTCTCCAATTCTTCTCTAGCTTTATGTTCAATATGTAAGGATTCCTCTATTGTTTCTTCTTCTTCTTCTTATTATTTTTTTTAACTTCATGTTTCTAAATCTGCTTCTTGTTACAGTCTCATGGATCAAAAATAGATAATATCTATATATAGCCAACTACATGCTAGAATAAAAATTCTTAATTTAAATATTCCATTCATGTGCATTATATATGGAAGTTTAACAAAATTAGTTAAGTGCATGCAACTTTAGATTGCTCAATAAATTTTGACTTATGAGCATCTATAATAATGCATATCACCATTGACAGAGCTAAACTTCACTTGATGATGAAGAGAAAATTATTAGCTTAAAGGTTTTTATTTGATTTCTTGAATAAATGTCATATTTAGATCTACCCACCCTTAAGCCAACCCTAGAGGGAGAAATTGACTTCATGTGAGCTTTCTGTCTAAAATACAGAGTCATATAATTTGCAGCACCTAAAGGTGAAGTGGAGTTGACATCTTTTCTTTTTCTAGTTTTCAGGCAATGAAAGAAGATCTTTTATATCAAATTCAAAGTTCTTACCAAGTTATGTGTGAAGAATGCAAAAAAGACTCTTCCCTTTGCCATGGTGGTAGATGGAAAAGCTATTGAAGTTACTTTGAAAAATGGCGTAAAGAACCACTTGAAGATAAGAAAAAAAAAATACATATACATGGAAAGTTGTTTGAGACAGAAATTCCCTTAAGACAAAAGTGTAACTTGGAGAAAAATACATAATACCAGATAGAATGATGTGCTTCTAAAGGCAACTAAATCAACATTTTTATATGCATAAATTGTGTCTTCAAATCAACTTTGAAGAGTAAAGTACCATTGAAAGAAGGAAATCATACTTGCATGAAGAATTATGCTAGCAATTATTATTCATTAAAATTTAAAAAATGGAGGGGAAAAATAGTGGGAAAATCGATACCAAGTTGCGATTTGTATTTTGTGGCCACAGTTTCAACAACTCCCTTGCCAGCAAAAAAACCACGACCAAGAGGATTGTATGGAACTATTCTAATTCCAAGTTCTCTACATGTATAAAACCATTTCGAGAATATTGTCATAATTCTAGATAGGATGACTATAACATATTGAAAAAAAATTTAATGTGCAATTCACAACTTTCATAGACAACACATACTGAACAAGTAAGTAGCACTAGATGAGAATTTTCATATCAAATTGGGTTGGTAAGCACTTTTTACATTTGTTTCTAAAACTAGAAAATCTTATCAATGATCTAATTCTAGTAACTATATTCATTAATCAAATTGCATTCAATGAAATTTCCAGTTACATGCACAATCAACATCTCATCTAGCCAAATCATAACTCTATATATTCCAACCAAAGTTATATATAGCTACTTGATGACAAGCCAAAGGTTATATGGAAGATATTGCATTCAATGAAAACTTACAGTTTACATTGAAAAGTCCTACTCACATGCACAATTATATCAGACCAAAGATATAACAGTTATCATATGTTCTCTTCTTGTACATTCTCTATTCACATGAATAACTCCATTAGCCATGAATATAAAAGTCATCATCTACGTTGTCATCAATAGTATAGAGGAGCCAACCATTAACAATAAAGTAATCAACGCAATGAAGAAAATACGAAAAACTTCCAGCCTGTGAAAAGTAAATATTTACAATAAGTTTCTTTCGCTTTAATCATAATAAAATGCTAAATATTTAACCAAGCTGAAAATTATATTGTTCTTCTGGCAAAATACTATAAATGCAAAACCAATTTGATTTCAGACCATCTCATTTATGTAACTCCAATAAATATTCCATGCCTTTCACTCTCATAAGCTTATTTAAGTGGCAAAAAAATAAGATTGCAGTTTCTTAAAAATAGAGTTGCAGTTTCTTAATCCAATATATATTTGTACATAGTCGTGAAAAGTTTGGGTGGGGGGCTTCTCTTAACAGAGTTTGAGGATGAATCGCTGGATTAAAAAATAGCTACTCAAAGACAAAGAAGACTGTTTTGATCAATGCCCTAAGCTACAATACACATCTCGAAAAACAAAAAATTTACATCTTTCAGAATTCATGAACAACATAATAATATAGAAGGAAAAATGGGACAACATTTACCTACAACGCTACGGCGAAACAGGGTCCAATCGGTGAAACAGAGACCTGTCGTAATGTCGCTGGTTTCGTCCGTTCAATGAGCCCGTGGAGAGTGGCGATGCTGGGCAGATTTAGGAGCATCTTGAGGTGGCGCTAAACAGAAGGACGCCGTCGCGAGGTGGCGCTGGGAATGGGAAGGTGACGCGGGCTCCTGGAGACGAAGGCGGTGGTTTTCGCGGGACTGAAGCGGTGATTTGCTCCGTTCAACGCGCTCGCGAGGAGCGCCGACGTCGGGAAGGTGGAGGACAGTCGCAAGCTGGGGTTGACGCAACGACCGGCATCACCAGACGGAAATGGGTACGGCGTCGATGGCGCGGGTTGACGTCGAGAAGGGTTAGAGGCTAGAGCTGTCGCGGGTGATTTCAAATGAGTGAACCGAACCGATTTTCAAATGGCCGAACGTGCGTTTTGGGCTTTTTTTTTTTTTTTTTTTTTCAAATAATATTTTACAAGCATCCACGTAGTGAGTGCACTATGTGCACTCGCTACAGTGGATACCCCGTAGAAGGACTCATAGAAAAAACATCATTCAAACATGACGCTAAAGTTAGGATTTATTACAAGTTACAACCACACTGGGTGAACTATTTTTTCTGGTTATGGTAGGTATTTTCTGACTTTATGGTTCGACTAGCAAGCATACATTTTGCGAGGTCACATCTCATGACATTTGGAGAAGTCATCTCATTTGATTTTGTTTGGACAATACGATGATAAGAGATATTTTAAATAAAAATTAAATAATATATTATTAAAATATTATTTTATATAATTATTATTTACAAATTTAAAAAAGTTTAAGTATTTATTATATTTTATATAAAAAATTATAATAATAAAATTAGATGAGAAAGAAAT
Source organism: Platycarya strobilacea (assembly GCA_036898215.1). Lineage (NCBI taxonomy): Eukaryota > Viridiplantae > Streptophyta > Magnoliopsida > Fagales > Juglandaceae > Platycarya > Platycarya strobilacea. The sequence goes on from CM072555.1 coordinate 7,494,778, forward strand.
TGTTTCTGTATCTACCTAGTCTTACGTTATTATCTGAAAATGATATTCTTGTGTCCTAATCTCATCCTTTCTGGCTCCAATTGAGAAAATATTATTCATGGATGGAATTTAAAGTAGTGGATTGCAGAAGGGAGAAACTACTAGATGTAACACTTTTTTCAAGCTTCGTAGCAGTTTCCTGGCTTTGGGGTTGCAGTAGCAAACAGAGATGTTGAGATGAGTTGAGAACATATACAAGCGTACTCTATTCATACTACATATAACCCTTGCTTGAGACATTTGCTCGCCTGCCAATTTGATATCAGACTTGAAAAGTGCAGCTGCAGCATTACATAATTACAGGAAATATGTTTTTCTTTTTCTTTTCTTTTCTTTTCTTTTTAAAAAATGCAACATCATTATAATAGCATACGCAATTCTGATTACGAAAACCCATTGGAGAGACCACGAAAGTTGCAAATAGTCCAAAACACAAAGGCGACCAGAATTTCATTGCCATTGGTGCCAACATCCGCAGCGAAAAAGTATCCTATCACAAAACATTTTTATTATTCTTATAAATTATTTTTTAAACCTTTAAAGTATTTAAATGTGTTAAGTTTTAAAAGCCAGTAACAAGACTTTTCCTTATATACCAAGATTTAAAATTCTTTTATGATCTTTAGGGTTTCAGATATAAAGACTTTGATCTTGTTTCAAGATTCACGATGATATGAAAATAGCAAAATAAAGTAAGAAAGCAATAAAGAAAGAACACACCGGAGTTACGTGGTTCGACTCTAATGGTCTACATCCACGGCGGGAACGGTCTCAGAGATCATCCTTTATGAAGAATCAGCTACAAAAGCCTCAGTGTTTACAACAGATCGAGTGCTAACTCTCGAGTACAAGAGAACCAACCCTCTCAGTTTCTCTCTTTCTCTCTATCTCAGAAAACCCTAGCAGAAAGGGCTCTCGGATTCACTCTCACTCTCTGCCTCTCTCAGCCAAACACAAATGATACCCGTAACCCTAATCACACGTATAACATATATTTATACAGAAACATAGATTATGACACGTGGCAATCCAACGGTCCAGAATCAAGCATCCGATATAATATCTTCTCAGCACAATGACTAAACTGCCCTTCTGTCTAGCGAGTTAACCCATGCAGATCAACAAGATCAAATGGCTCAAAATGTATACAGGTGGCTGCACATCATTGGCTTCACAAAAGAAACGTTAGATCAATTTAATATACAATTATACACTAAGTTTTGGCACATATTCACAATTCTCCACCTTGACAAACCTTAGTTTACCAAGTTTATAAATTCTCATCCTAGGCTGTTCCCGCAACATCCCTCTATTAGGGACATAGATCAGACTCCATACTAATTAAATTCAGACAATGTCTGAATTTCAAACAGGGAAGGGACTTGGTCATCATGTCTGAAGGATTGTCCTCTGTTGGAATTTTCTTCACATTAACAACCTTAGACTCTATGACATCCCTTACAAAATGTAGCCTAATATCTATATGTTTGGACCTTTTATGGAATACCTGGTTTTTAGCTAAGTGTAAAGTGCTTTGGTTGTCACAATGGACAGTGACTGTACCATTGAAAATACTTAACTCTTTTGCAATTCCTTTTATCCATAAGGCCTCTTTTATTGCCTCTGTCATGGCTATATACTCGGCTTCAGTTGTAGACAAAGCTACAACACTTTGTAAGTTTGATTTCCAACTAATTGCCCCCCCAAATGCAGTGAACACATATCCTGTAAGGGACTTTCTAGTGTCTACATTTCCTGCATAGTCAGAGTCTACAAACCCTTCTATCTCACATCCCTCCTTAGCACCTAACCCATAAACAACTCCTAATTTTGTTGAAGCTGCAAGGTATCTAAACACCCATTTAATAGCCTGCCAGTGCGATTTTCCAGGATTTCCCATAAACCTACTGACCATACTGACAGCATAGGTGAGGTCTGGCCTGGTGCAGACCATAGCATACATTAAGCTACCTACCATACTGGCATATGGTATTTTGCTCATAAAGTTAATTTCAGATTCAGAAATAGGAGATTGATTTACAGACAATTTTAAGTGCTATCCCAGAGGTGTATTAACAGACTTAACATGATCCATACCAAATCTTTTGAGAATCTTACAAATATAAGAATTTTGAGACAATAATAGAGTTTTATTATGTCTATCCCTTAATATTTCCATTCCCAAAATTTTCTTAGCTGGGCCTAGTTCTTTCATTTCAAATTCTGCCTTTAACATGCATTTGACTTTGTCAATTAGGGTAGAGTCCTTACAAGCAACCAACATGTCATCAACATATAACAGTAGGTATATCAGAGTCAGATCAACATGCTTATAGTAAACACAGCTATCATAAGAGCTTCTGTTAAAACCATTTTCTAACATGTGAGTGTCAAATCTTTTATACCACTGCCTAGGTGATTGTTTCAGACCATAAAGTGATTTTCTTAATAGACAGACTTTGTTGGAGTTTGATTCATCCACAAAGCCCTCTGGGGTTTGCATATAAATCACTTCTTCCAACTCACCATGAAGGAAAGCAGTTTTAACATCCAATTGTTCCAAGTGCATATCTTCAAAAGCAGTATAAGCAAGCAGTAGCCTAATAGAACTGTGTTTTACAACAGGTGAAAAAATTTCATTAAAGTCAATTCCCTCCCTTTGAGTAAAACCCTTTGCTACTAATCTAGCTTTATATCTAATGCCCTCAACCCCTGGTATGGCATCCTTTCTTTTATAAATCCATTTTGACCCAACCAGCTTAACCCCTGGGGGCCTGTCAACTAATTCCCAGGTTTTATTCTTATTAAGAGATTCCATTTCCTCATGCATGGCAAGTATCTATTTGGATGCTTCCTTGCTGTTAACAGCCTCTTTATAAGTCCTAGGTTCTTGATAAACCACTTCATCTACTACTGTGAGGGCAAAAGCAGTGAGTTCTGCCTGCCCATATCTTTTAGGTGGTTTAACTAGTCTCCTCTTCCTGTCCCTCACTAAGACATAGGAGTCAGCTCCACCTTGATCTAGGTCATCCAAGTTTGTATCCTCAGTTGCCCTGTTTTGATCAAGGTGTGTCTCAGATGAGGTGTTTGGCTCCACCTCAACTTGTACATCTTCTACAGGTTTATTTTGAGTTTCAACAGGTTCTGAGTTTTGTACCCTAGCCATTTGAGATTCATTAAAGACCACATCCCTGCTAATTATGCATTTTTGTTTCCCTGGTATATCAACCCACAGCTTATAACCCTTCACCCCTTCAGGGTACCCTACAAAAATGCATTTTAGGGCCCTGGGTTCTAGCTTGTCAGTTTTGGAATGTGCATAGGCAACACATCCAAAAATTCTTAAGTAATCATAACTGGGAGGTTTTCCAGTCCATAGTTCCTGGGGGGTTTTAAAGTCTATGCCAGAGGAGGGGCATTTATTTATTAAATGGACTGCAGTAGTAGCAGCCTCTGCCCAAAAGAATTTAGATAGACCAGCATTTGATAACATGCACCTCACCCTTTCCAAAATGGTCCTATTCATCCTTTCAGCCAGACCATTTTGTTGGGGTGTTTCCTTAACAGTTTTATGTCTAAGAATCCCTTCTTTGTTACAAAAGTTATTAAACTCATTTGATAGAAACTCTAACCCATTATCAGTTCTCAAAACCTTCATCTTTCTCCCTATTTGGTTTTCTACTAGGGTTTTCCATTCCTTGAATTTTTCAAAAGTGTCACTTTTATTCTTGAGAATGTAAATCCACACCATCCTAGAAAAATCATCAATGATGGAAAGAAAATAGCTCCCTTCACCATGTGAAACTACCCTAGCAGGTCCCCACAGGTCAGAGTGTACATAATCCAGGGGCTGTTTTGTCACATGGGTTGCCCTTTTAAAACTGACCCTCTTGGTTTTCCCATAGACACAGTTTTCACAGAAAGGAAGTTTGTCTAGGTTTGAATCAGGTAACAGACCCTGTCTGTGTAGTTCTAAAAGACCCTTTTGGCTAACATGCCCCAACCTCCTGTGCCAAAGCACAGTTTGTCTTCCATCCTATTCTGGACAGAGGACATTTCCCCAACAATGGTCTCCCCCATTAGGGTATAGAGACCATTTTTTATTATCCCTTTCATTATCACAAGAGATCCCTCCATGACCCTAAGACTTCCTGATTGAGACTTAAAGGTGTACCCAGCACTGTCTAGCATACCCAAGGACACTAAATTCCTCTTTAGTTCAGGTATGTACCTTACTTCCTTTAAAACTCTCACCATACCATCATGTACTTTGAGTCTTATAGACCCAATTCCCATGATCTTACAGGATTTATTATTTCCTAGGATCACATGGCCTCCTTGTAATTCAGAGAATGTTTCAAACCATTCCCTAATGGGACACATGTGGAATGAGCATCCTGAATCCAGGATCCATTCCTTTCCTGAGTTTACCTCAGCCACATTGAGGACTTCAGCACTCTCATAGCCCTCAAGGACTACAGATGCATCCCCATCCTCATTGGTTTTATTTCCAGGATTGGTCCTTTTGTCAGGGCAATCCCTTTTGAAATGTCCTTCCTTGTGACACAAGAAACATTTCAATTGTTTTCCCTCAAATTTAGACCTATTCCTCTTATTGTCAGGTTTACCTTTCTTGCCTCTCTTCTCTGTCCTACCCCTCACATTTAGACCCTCTCCTTGTTCCTGTTTTGTATCATTGCTGCTTTGAAGCTCCCTGGCATGAAGTACAGCTTGTACCTCATCAAGGGTTAATGTGTCCCTACCATACATCATGGTCTCTTTTAGGTTCTGGTAAGTTGAGTCCAGAGAACTCAACAAGAGAATGGCTTGATCCTCATCCTCTACTTTAATATCTATATTAGCTAAATCTAATATAATCTTGTTAAAGCTATCTAAGTGTTCACTAATAGACTGTCCAGGTATCATCTTGAAGGTATAAAGTTTTGTTTTCTTGTACAGTCTATTAGCTAAAGATTTGGTCATATATAGATTCTCTAGTTTTAACCAAATTCCAGCGGCAGTGTCCTCACTTGCCACCTCTCTCAGGACTTTGTCCCCGAGAGAGAGTATGAGGGCACTATGTGCCTTTTGGAGGATGTCTTTTGTGACATCCTCCTTACCAGGTTCAGAGGGTGAGGCCCCTTTCTGTTTCTCTCCACCGAGGGCCCCCTGCAAGCCTTGTTGGACTAGTAGTGCCCTCATCTTTATCCTCCAGAGTCTAAAATCATTTTCCCCCGTAAATCTTTCCACCTCAAATCTCGCAGTTCCCATCTAGCCTACGGCTCTGATACCAGTTGTTAAGTTTTAAAAGCCAGTAACAAGACTTTTCCTTATATACCAAGATTTAAAGTTCTTTTATGATTTTTAGGGTTTCAGATATAAAGACTTTGATCTTGTTTCAAGATTCACGATGATATGAAAACAGCAAAATAAAGTAAGAAAGCAATAAAGAAAGAACACACCGGAGTTACGTGGTTCGACCCTAATGGTCTACATCCACGGCGGGAACGGCCTCAGAGATCATCCTTTATGAAGAATCAGCTACAAAAGCCTCAGTGTTTACAACAGATCGAGTGCTAGCTCTCGAGTACAAGATAACCAACCCTCTCAGTTTCTCTCTTTCTCTCTATCTCAGAAAACCCTAGCAGAAAGGGCTCTCGGATTCACTCTCACTCTCTGCCTCTCTCAGCCAAACACAAATGATACCCGTAACCCTAATCACACGTATAACATATATTTATACAGAAACAGAGATTATGACACGTGGCAATCCAACGGTCTAGAATCAAGCATCCGATATAATATCTTCTCAGCACAATGACTAAACTGCCATTCTGTCCAGCAAGTTAACCCATGCAGATCAACAAGATCAAATGGCTCAAAATGTATACAGGTGGCTGCACATCATTGGCTTCACAAAAGAAACGTTAGATCAATTTAATATACAATTATACACTAAGTTTTGGCACATATTCACAAAATGTTTAAAAGATGTATAAAATATTTTATACATCTTTACATACTCATTTTCATTCTGTAATTTCATCACATAATAAAATTATTTATGCTCTATATTTTTTCTTAGATTTATCTAATTTCCTTTAAAACAGCAAGCAACTTGACTAGAGATCATATTATTTTTTCTTCAGTAATTTTATTTTAAATAAAAACTATTTATATATTAGATGTATTATTGCTCATATAATAAGTTCAACTTAATTACATATATTTTTTACTTTTTATTTTACAATAACGTAGTTGGAGGGATGATGCGACTTCATAAAATAATTTACATTTAATAACAAATAAAATGAGATAGTGACTTATGTGGCTTCATAAAATAATGACTTTTCAGGTTTCGTTTGGATAGAGAGATAAAATAAGATGATTTTAAATGATAATGGAATAAATTATTATTAAATTATTATTTTTTAAATATAATATTATTTTTAAATTAAAAAAGAATTATTTATTATATTTTATAAAAAAAATTAAAAAAAATAATATTAGATAAAATAATTTCCACATCCAAACAAACCAATACGACAGTAGCGAGATTTGAGCAAAATTTAGGGACCTTCGATAGGAAATCACGCAATGCACCTTCTGATCCAATGGCAGTTGGAAGGGAAAGCTACATCGACACCGATTCGTGGGATCAACTACACCAAGCCGAAGCCTGACCGTCGAGCCAGAAGAGATTGGGAATTGAAAGGGCCGAACATATCTCTCGGTCAGGATAGAACTTCATCTTCAACGAACAGAGCAGACCAGTCAAAATTCCCGATTTTTCTGGTCAATTTTGGACAACAATTGAACAGCCCCAACAAAAATAAGGGCATCTTATTGCCATTTCATGCGTTCAGCCATGGAGTTTGATATGGAAGACTAACACTGCAAATTTTTGGTGGTCTTGCCATCCATCACCGTTGATGGAAATAAAACACAACGAAAGCAGTGTTTCAAGTCCACGTTACATTGAAAGAACAGGTCACAAAAAATTGCGAGTACATAGGAGGTGGAAGCACGTACCAAAAAACTGGAGAAGAAATTTGCAGCACCTCGACCCGTTCAGTCAACAGTACTTTCGCCAATTTTAGTGCATATTTGATGTAAATAGATCATCACTAATAGATGATGATGAAATGGCGATCCAATAATATCACATCTTTCGATGAATGTATACCAAGAATGTATAGATATTGGAAGATAGACACAACAAATTTAATTAAAAAAACCAACTTGAGGTTGGCTAATAATTAATAACACTACAATCAACAGAACACCCATGAGCTACTGTGGAAGTAGAACCCTTCAGAAAAGAATACAAAGCATTGGGAAATTAAAGAGCATCATTCACATGTATGAAATGACAATATCTAACTATAATAATATACTGCACTACGTACAGGCTCCCATTCACCAACACGGACCCATTCCTATCAATGCAGGCATTGCCACAAAGAGCTACCTGAAACTTAGGCCAAGAGGGAATCAAGGAGCATTCATATTAACTTTGGATATCAGCAAAGTTGAGAAGTATGGTCAGGTTAAAAATCACAATCCCCACGGTTGTGGGACTTTAAAGGGAGAATTGAGTATTAACTCTTACCACTTATGACATTATCAAAAAGAAAATGGTAGGAGACAGTGGATTGTAAACAGCATGAACATGATATCCACCATCTGTGACCAAAATCAGCACCACAGCTAGCACATCTCAGCAAACAGCAAAATTACCCTTCACGTACACAACTATATAAGGACAATATGTGATTCCCAATGAGAAGGATCAGAATTACATATTCATGTAAAAATTAAAAAAATGATCACAGAGAAGGAAAGAAAGGAACAAATGAAAAAAAAGAAAAGAAAAAATGAAGTAAAACAACATCTAAGGAAACCAAAAATATGGAATGGCTATTGGCAGAAACTCTTAAACAAAAAGTATTCTGGAACACTTGAAACGGTACAAACCTATAGGTATCAGAATACATGAACTACCCATAAACATGAGTCAAGGAACGAATTAAATCCAACAAGCTAATGTTCAGCCTCCCAAAAGGTCCATGGCAATAAAACCTAGCAATCAGGGTGTTGATCCCAGCATCCTTAACATAACATGTCCTTTCCAAGATCATATCAGAGATAGTGCCTCAAGCCAAAGATATCTCAACATCTTATGTTGCTCCTTCATTCCAACAAAATATAATATCATAAAAGGGAACAGTTTGAACTTTGAATCATGCCGTGAACAGTAAACCCAACGATTCAAGGAGTCTTAAGAAGAATTGCTACAACGAGATGGCAGGAAGAAACCCACGAGGGAAAAACTCTGAATGGGTAGTTACTATAATTTTTTGAAAATTTGGGAAAATGGTCCGCATCCGAGTAGTGATTGTCCATTATTCTTGCAACGACCCTTTGGTTCTTTGGCTGAGATCCCGGGTTATATATATTTCTTAGCAAAGGATCAACATGGTTGGGCTTCTTACAAAGGCTGTTTGATAAGGGAATGTGTCAAGACACGTGCAAATCATATTTAAGGAAATCATCGGTCACCTTGTTGAGCTTATGACGAACCCATTTGAAAATTATCTTGTACAGAAGTTGATGGACGTGTGCAAAGAAGAACAGAGAATGCAGACCATGCTTATGGTGACCAACCAAACAGGACAACTCATCAGAATATCTCTAGATCCACATGGGTAAATTCTTCATCGATGATTTATTATTGCTGTTTTCACAGTATAATCTCGATTTTTCTATACAGTTTCTGTTGTTTTTTAATGAAATTGGTACTAAGGTATCAGCACGCGTGTGGTACAGAAGTTGATAGAGACGGTGGTAAAGAAACTAGAAAATCAAGGTATTTGATATTTGATGCGTATAGCCGGATGCTATTTATACAAGGTGTTTGATATGTGACTAAGAGACTAAAACTAGAAGAAGGAAAACAGAGTCCTTATAGGAAAGTATTGATATGGTTCGATACAAATGAATTCTAAAACTTCCTTGTAGGGGTTGATTTGTTCTTGATGACAGAATCGATGGAGCATTTTCTGGTTTGATTGCTTGACTTCTGTGCTCACGCATAGGAGTTATTTGCTTTTCTTTGTCACCCCCTCAAATTGAGCCGTTGTCGAAGGTTCAGTTTGGTTGCAAGTCCGATTAGCTGAGCATGAGAGAGGGGTTTAATGAACATAATAGCTAGCTGAAGAGAGCTAGATACGTGCCGTGTCTCTGGATGAGACCTAATGCAACTTGCTCCCTTACAAAGTGATAGTCTATGTCGACGTGTTTACTTCGAGAGTGATGCATTGGATTGCATGTGAGGTGGAGTGTATTAGCAACCTATCACAGCTCGGCACCACCAACAATTGTGAGAGTCAATGGAGAAATAAGGATACACGAGATTCTTGGAGAAAAAAGGGTGAAGACTCTCACAATCTAGCCTCAATTAGTGGAGAGAAGTTGAGTGATCTTGGAGCTCTAACGGCAACATGTTCAGACCAAGATGACAATCCAATCGAGCCTATAAATTCGGAAAGTTAAAATTTGCATTTAAATCTGCATGGTAGTTCAGCAAATTCCAAATAAAGAGAGATTCTCTGTTATCAAGCTGTCATCGCAATAAATGGAGTGCACAATAGATTGTCAAACGACTCAAACCAGAACCAGATTTCATGGGATTTCTCTTTTATTTGATTTACAACTGAATCATTGTAATTTTATTTAAATACTGCACTTGTATTGCCTAAGTGTTCACGTTGCCATTGAATAAAATTTGAGTTTCATTTTATTTTTTTCAGAACAAATACTCAATCGGCTTAGTTCTTCTTTATGGTATCAAGAGCCATTGTGAACACTAGGTGCAACCGATTACAGCTCCTGCATTTTTTTTCTCTTCAACTTCCATCTTACTTTCCGCTCATTTCTTTCACCATGACTACCTTGTCACTCAATGTTGGCAACTTCATTACCCTCCGACTCACCCCAAACGATTACCCCTTGTGGCGTGAGCAAGCACTGGCTCTTGCCGAGAGTCAAGAAATGGTCGGGCATCTCACAAATGAAGATCACGCTCCAACCAAATACACAAATGCAGAAAATTCAACACCACAATTAACAGATACTTTTATAGCATGTTGAAAGTCAGATCATCTCCTTCGAGGGTGGATCATTGGAACACTCTCTGGGGAAACTCTCGAACTCGTTGTTGGTCTCGACGCAGCTCACGCTGTTTGGGAGGCTCTCAAAAATGCATATGCACAAGACTCACAAGAACGTGAGTTCACACTGCGACAACAAGTGACCTATCTTCGAAAGGAAGACAACACAACAATCACAGAACATATTCGCACCTTCAAAGCTCTCTGTAACAATTTATCAGCCATTGAAAAGCCCGTACCAGACCAAGAAAAAGTCTTCTACCTTCTTACTAGCCTTTGTCCAAATATTCACAACAACCATGTTGAAACCCCAGGCTATCATACTCTAAGTTGGCAGAATTAGGATTTGATATTTAAGAGAGTGATTGATAAAATATGTGATATATGTGAATATATATATATTTGTTTTTGCACATGATTATATATAAAAATAATAATCATATGTTATAAAATTGTATACAAAAAATATATGTCTATAAATCATATTTTTCTTAATTTTTTTGCAATTTGCTAGAGGCCATTACAAAAAAAAAAAAAAAAAAAATGAACTTAGGATTATTTCTCCTACAAATTAAGTTCGACGATGATTTTTATGGAATAAAGTTTGTCTATTATCATTTCTAAAGTAAAATTATTGACAACTTTTTTTCTCAATATAAATTAGCAAATGATCTGTAAAAACTCATCTATTATTTGAGTACACAATCTAGTTTTTATAAGTTTCATACTAAAAAATGCTACTCAATAGTAACAATAAAACATGAAGAGTTAGTATTAGACGAATTAACCTATCAAATGTCAATTAAATAATAAATATTTGACTCTTTTGGAATTTCTAGTCAGATAATCTAGACATATCTTAAAAATTTAGTTGCGTCAGCACATCAAGCTAGAGTGTGGGAGACAATTTGGGTGTCGACCGCCAGTGAAATAAAAATTTAGAGTGAGACTAAGTAAGTATTAAAATTTGAAAAAATAATTTCAGTAAAATTTTTAAAGGTCCAAGGATTGGGGGGCCAAATTTTTTATTTTTTGATAAATTGGTGTGGAAATTTTAATTATATAAAAAAAGCTATATACATTTATATAGTATGTATAATTTTTTAAAAAGTTTGGTGGGGCGGTAGCGCCCTCTAACCAAGGGGTAGCTCCGCCCTTGTCTAAGTTGGTCTCCCAACTCCAAAACTTTGATCAAAGGCGCAACTGGCTCTCTAACTACACAGACATCCTAGCTTTTTCCCTCACTCATCAAATGTATGGACAGCAGCAGTAACGCCCACAGCCAAACTCTTCAGGTTATTGTGCACCTTCACAAAAATTCACCACCAAAGGTCGTGGATTCTAGGCTCAACAGTAAATGGACTATTCTTCAGCAAACTCACAATGTCGACCTCCACCACCTAGTGAGCGTCGCATGACACTTGCTGAGAGGGACAAGTACCGTGAACAACAATGCCAATATTGTGGGATGATGGGCCATGTTGCTAAGATATGCTGGTGGGTGCCAAAGAAACCCGCTCAACAAGATGAGATTCCACAAGCACTTGCAGCACTTACTTTGGACACCACCATTGCTGACACCGAATGGACAATGGACATTGGGGCTTCCAACCATATGACAGATAAGCCAGGTATGCTAAGTAACCATCGTAAATACTCTGGTGCTGAGTCCGTGCTAATTGGAGATGGGTCTCCCGTGCCAATTCTTGCAATTGGTAATTCTTGTGTAAAACAAAAGCTGTCTGCCTTACCTCTCAATGATGTTCTATTAGTTCCTAACTTAACAAAAAATTTACTTTTAGTAAGCCAGTTAACTAAACAATTTCTTGTTAATTGTGAATTTTCTAATGTTGATTTTTGTGTTAAGGAATGGGAAACAGGCCTGTCAATGATAATAGAGAAACACAAGGATGATCTCTATGTCCTACTCACTTCTCCAGAGTTGTATTTCTCCCATTAGTTCAAATCAGGCACTGCAGAAGTTTGGCATCAACGCCTAGGCCACCCACAGTCTTCAGCCTTACAAATGCTAAAAAAATAAAAGGACTTATTGATGTCATAGGGACAACTAAATTTCAACATCTTTGTGATAGCTGTCAACTAGGAAAACTTAGTCGTTTACCTTTTTCTTGTTCGAAACATTCAAGTACTAGTGTCTTTAAAAAAATTCATTGTGATTTGTGGGGACCTACACCCGTTTTATCAACTGCGAAATTCAAATATTATGCTTGTTTGGTTGATGATTTTTCTAAATATACGTGGATTATTCCCTTGCGCAACAAATATGATTTTTTTAATGCATACTTAGCTTTTGAGAAATATGTTGTAAGACAGTTTAACAAGCAAATTAAAAATTTTCATTCAGACGAAGGTGGTGAGTTCATCAATTCAAAACTTTCGACTCATTTTCTTTCTACAGGCATTGTTCATCAAGTATCATCCCCATATACCCATGAGCAAACTGGTATAGTTAAGAGGCACCATAGGACTATAAGAGAATTAGAAATGACTATGTTATTTCACTGTAACACCCGCAACCTTGAGGAGCCAGATTTTTCATCCGACATAGTTTTAATGTATGATCTTTATTATTTATTTATTTTAACTGTTTGTGTATTTCCAGCGGTTCCTTTGATTGCACTTTCCATTTTCATAAATTTCTTTCCTTTTCCATTGACGTTAGCCTCACATTTTCCTTCTATACTCGGATTTTTTTTTTGCCCTTTTTCCGTTTGCTTCTTTTAACTCACAGTGGCCGCATCCCATAGAATCAGGCATCCCGGTAGCGATCCCAACCTCTTCCGCGATCACGGCCCTCACCTTCACATCACCATGCACGTATCTTCTCCCACTATTTTTGGCAACCGATCAATATCTTTGTAGATAGGTATTTTTGGTGCATCAATGTCCTTCCCAGCAAAGTCTGCCCCTATATATATATATATATATATATATATATATATCTATAGTTGCAAGTTACCCCTCATGCATAGGAAAAACCTTCTGCAGCCGCTAACCTCACACGGGAACAACTCCAATGCGCTATCTTCATCACGGGAACACAACCTTGCGTAGCCACCATTAACATCCTCCCCGCACTGCCCAGTGCAACCCATAGCAGCCCCTTTCTTCACGCACAAAAACCCCGTCGTGCATTCTAGGCACTGCCCCAGCCGTGCCCCACTCTTAGCCTCGCCGATCATCCCCTGTTTTTGTTCCCCGAAAACAGAGCACTCTGCATTATCTTCGCCAACCACTGCAAATTACACCCGTGACCACCACCAAAACTCGTACATGTGCCCCTGTTTTAAACCACCCGAAACAGAGCTTCCAAGCCAGGCATATCAAGTGGTCCTCGCCGCACGTTCCGCTGCAAAACACCTCACTCCCACTGCTTAGAGAGTAACTTCGGGTACCTTCCACCACCCCAAGCCGCCGCTCCTTTTTCGAAAGTTCACGCCGTGTCCACAACCTCCTCTGCAATACCTCTCCGGTTGGTGAGTCTCTATCCCACGAGTCTTCGCTTTAATCAATCCCTTTTATTTTCAGTTGACCTCAAGGTTTACGGTAGTCGTTCTAAGCTACTAAAATAACCTGCATATGTTTTATTAAACCTAGTGTTGTTCTACAAAAATCTTATTTCTATATTTCGGACTTATTTAGTTTTGAGCGTTTGTAAAATTGTTTTGAAACTAAATGTTTTGGATTGGGTTCGAGTTCTATTTTAAATTGTTATTTTTGATTTCGAACTCTATATTATTTCGGATACATCTTTAAAATTTTTGAGCCTTGTAATATTTTATTAAGTGAAGATCGAGGTATTGAAGAAATTTACTATAAGGTTTGAGAGAAGTTTAGCGAACTCTAGTATTTTGAGGAGAATTGTTATTTGGGATATCGAGGATGTTTAGATGTTAAGGAAAAATATTGGATTTTTTTATATCTCAGGGTCTATTTTGGAAGTTTGTAATCATTTAGAAGTTTACGGAAATTATGTGATTATTTTATAGGTGGCGACTAATTTTTGTTCAGCCGTGTGGAGATAAATTTTAAGAAGCTAAGAAATTCAGGTAAGCGGGGTTCCTATGCTAGACTTTACATTAAAAATATGAACTGAGATTTATTTTGGAAAATATGCATGTTTTAGTTACGGAAGAAATTCTGAAACTACCTCAGTTTTGTTTCGCATATGCATAAGAAAACGTACAAGAATAAAATATTTTCTAGCATGAACCGGTGTAGACATGAGCTATTTTGTTGCATTCTATTTTTGGAACTGAAAAAGAGCGAATATGAAAATTTCTGTATAAATGATATTTATGATTTGATTCTGTCCTTGTTTTAGAAAAATTCTGTACTCGGGTATGATATGGTATGATTTCTGAAACCTCTGGCATGACATTCTGGTTCTGGTTCGCTTTCTTTAGTCCTGGGTTGGTACCAACTATTCTGTTTCTGGTGCACCCACTTTGGTTACAAAGTGGTTTTCTGCGTGGTCTTTCCTGTGTGCACACTCGGGACTCCGAGAATAATAAGGGAAAGATTCACATTCTGTTTCTGCTCGGTTGGCCGCCGAGGTTTGCACAACCCTACCACGGGGGTTAAACATGGTATTTCTATTTTGATAAGACGTTTCAGTTATGCTATGCCAAAAGGATTTTTTTTTGTTTCCGTTTATATTAAACTTTCGCTCTGATTTTTGATAATGTAATCTGCTTCTGCATTTTTCTGAAAGGTAAGAAATATTTTATTCTGCATTCTGAATTTTAGTAAATGCTCATGTTTGCACACTAGTATATGTTCTTTGCTTACTGAGTTGTGGATAACTCACCCCCCTCCTCTAATTACATTTTTCAGATAGTTGAGATGATTCAGTGCGTTATCAGCAAGGGTAGCCATTACTAGAGAGGCTTGGTGATCATAGGAGAATAAGTGCTCGTGGATACATTTTTTTTTGTCTTAGTAAATATTTATCTTCATTGATATTTCTAGTATGTCAAGTTTTGGATTGTTGCAAGTATTTGAAGTCATTTGATTTTATTAAAGTTTATGTTTAGTTTCTTGGAGAGTTTCATAAATATTTGTTAATTAATTATGGAGTGTCTTTTTATATTAGTTGGTTATTGGAAAATTTGGAATATATGAATTGGTGTTTTGGGATGATTTGAGAAAAATGACCTAACTCCCTGGACCTTCGGGACCGGGGCGTTACATTCACTGTGGTAAATCCTTATTCTTATGGATAGAGGCCTTCACCACAGCTGTGCATCTTATGAATCGCCTACCTTCATTTGCTCTCAACTTTGAAACACCATATTTTGCACTTCATGGGTCACATCCATATTATTCCTCACTCCGAGCATTTGGGTCTAAGTGTTTTCCCTATACTTGGATATACGAAAACACAAATTTGACCCAAAAACACTTCCGTGCATTTTTGTAGGCTATAGTGAAAAACATAAGGCTTACAAGTGTTATTATTTACCAAGTAAAAAGTCTTTTTTTTTTAATCTCTCGTCATGTTGATGAGTGCACAAAAATGCACTCTAAATACTCTATTTAAATACTAAAAGAAATGAGAAAATAATGGATATAACTCATGTTATTAAAAGTAATGGTCATTTATCTTGAAATAGATATAAGCATGATTTAATATATTGATGAGAATATAAAATGCCATATTTTCCTCTCTTAATGTTTAATAATTTATTCTTATTTGATCCCTAAATATTCTCATTATTCTTATATTTTGATTTAGGACACAAATGGAGACATTAGGAGCAAATGAAGATAATTGCAGAATTTTAGACAGTTCTGACATCTTTTCGTAATATGGGCATAACTCTCTCATCCAATCTCCGATTGAGCTGATTCAAGATGCTATAGAACTGCAAGAGAAATATCTAATGGATAGAGCTGATTCAAGATGAAGTGCACTCAAGTTTCTTGTAGACAAATTATTTGACCACCAGATATTAAGTCATACAAAACAACTAATGGATAGAGAAGCAAAATTGAAACACTCAACCTACAAGCAAAATCCAGCTCATGCATGGTGGGAAAACAAATGATCAAAATGACAACTCACAAATCACTTGGATTCAAGAATGGCACATGGCAAAACAAGTTGAAATTGTGATGATTTTGTCATGACAACTTGCATGAATGATACTTATAAATAGAAGGAAGGGGTGTGTGTTCTAAGACAATGCTTAGTGTGGGAGGATGCTTTGGAAGAGCCATTATTTTGAGAGCTTGAGAAAAGAAAAGAAAAACCAAATAAGAGAGAAGAAAATAATGGTTGGCGCTCTTTCATATTATCCCTTAGAGAATTTTTGTTGCATATTTTCAATATGTGTAACTAAATTCTCAAGGAGGGCTAGGGATGAACTTGTGTGTGTGATGGTATTTGTAATTTATTTTTGATTCATGTATTTGGTCTTTAAATATTAAAACTCTTTTGTTCTATTATTCTCAATTTATTTGTGATGTTTTTTCGTCTTCAAATAATTATAGAATCTATTGTGTTTATGGATTCAGTCATGCTTTTTCTATTGAATGAATTAGTTCTATAATTATGTTTGGAGCAATTGATTATCTATATTGATTTAATTCTCTGCTGCAATATCGCCTCTTGGGTATATTGTCGTCGTTGGATTTTCTCAATATCGATAACAATTTATGAGAGTTAAGCGCGAAGAATGATTTTTCAAAGAATTACATGTGATTTAAATTTTGGTTATTAATATTATATCTTCCGATTAAGAATTTGGACATAGAATTCTTAATTGAGTTATCAATGAATTAAAGAATAAATTTGAATACCACAAATACACAAGGAATTCCCTACGCTCTACTTTTCGTCTCATTTTTATATTTTTCAAATTACTCATTTAGTTTTAATTTATATCACACTCTAAAATTTACTTATCACACTCATTTAATCTTTTTGTTAATTTCATTACTGTTCTTCAATTTCTCAATCTATCTCCCTGTGGAATCGACACCCCAAAGCTATACTGCAAACGACCGCGTTATTCTTTGGGGGTAATCAAATTTTGGCGCCGTTGCCGGGGATATGGTAGAAGAATTTGTAGTTTTTTTTCAATAGTTTGTAAAAAAAAAAAAAACAGAGTGGTAAGTTCGTTCATTTTCTTTTTAGCTTTCTGCATCTTTATTTTATTTTACTTTTCTTTTCGTAATTATTTTTTTTCCAGTATTACGTTTTTCTTTACTTTGCATGCGCAGGTACAGAGACGCTTTTGGACAGTTTACTAGTAGACCCGTGCTAGAATCAGATTCAGAATCCAATTTTTCTAATCGCTTGTTTGATAATTCTTCCAATTCTGACGCAATGAGTGAACACGTGGACCAACCTGTTAGAACCCTCCAAGATTATCTTCATCTCGCACAAACAGCCACACCATCCTATATTATGTTCTCACCTAATGTTCGTCATATAAATTTCAAAACAGGAATGATACAATTACTTCCGACTTTCCATGGTCTAGAAAATGAAAACCCCTATGTTCATATTAGGGAATTTGAGGAAGTAGTTGCAACATTCCACAGTGAAAATACCACTGACGACATGTAAGACTAAAGTTCTTTCCTTTTTCTTTGAAAGATAAAGCTAAGAGTTGGTTGTACTCACTAAGACCACGGTCTATTGGAACATGGAGTGAGATGACTCAAGTGTTTTTCAATAAATACTTTTCCCAACATAAGACCAATGCTTTAAAAAGACAAATCTCTACCTTTGCACAAAAGGATAGTGAGACTTTGTACCAGTCTTGGGAAAGATTTAAAGAATTGCTGAGTATGTGTCCCCACCATGGATATGAGAATTGGCGCTTAGTGAGTTATTTTTATGAAGGGCTTACGCCCAGGGAACGTCAATTCGTGGAAATGATGTGCAATGGAGAATTTTTACAGAAAAATCCTGATGAGGCCATAGAGTACCTCAATGAACTTGCTGAAAAAGCTCATACTTGGACTAGACCTAGTGCTACTGATAGCACAAACAGGTCACGACCTACAGGAAACCCGAGTGGTGGTATTTACCATCTAAGGGAAGAGGATAACCTTAAGGTTAAGGTTGAAATGCTGATTACGCCCAAAGAATAACACGGTCGTTTGCAGTATAGCTTTGGGGTGTCGATTCCACAGGGAGATGGATTGAGAAATTGAAGAACAGTAACAAAATTAACAAAAAGATTAAATGAGTGTGATAAGTAAATTTTAGAGTATGATGTAAATTAAAACTAAATGAGTAATTTGAAAAATATAAAAATGAGACGAAAAGTAGAGCGTAGGGAATTCCTTGTGTATTTGTGGTATTCAAATTTATTCTTAATTCATTGATAACTCAATTAAGAATTCTATGTCCAAATTCTTAATCGGAAGATATAACATTAATAACCAAAATTTAAATCACATGTAACTCTTTGAAAAATCATTTTTCGTGCTTAACTCTCATAAATTGTTATCGACATTGAGAAAATCCAACGACGACAATATACCCAAGATGCGATATTGCAGCAGAGAATTAAATCAATATAGACAATCAATTGCTCCAAACATAATTATAGAACTAATTCACTCAATGGAAAAAGCATGACTGAATCCATAAACGAAATAGATTCTATATTTATTTGAAGACGAAAAACATCACAAATAAATTGAGAATAATAGAACAAAAGAGTTTTAATATTTAAAGACCAAATACATGAATCAAAAATAAATTACAAACACCATCACACACACAAGTTCATCCCTAGCCCTCCTTGAGAATTTAGTTACACATATTGAAAATATGCAACAAAAATTCTCCAAGGGATAATATGGAAGAGCCAACCATTATTTTCTTCTCTCTTCTTTGATTTTTCTTTTCTTTTCTCAAGCTCTCAAAATAATGGCTCTTCCAAAGCATCCTCCCACACTAAGCATTGTCTTAGAACACACACCCCTCCCTTCTATTTATAAGCATCCTTCATGCAAGTTGTCATGACAAAATCATCACAATTTCAACTTGTTTTGCCATGTGCCATTCTTGAATCCAAGTGATTTGTGAGTTGTCATTTTGATCATTTGTTTTCCCACCATGCATGAGCTGGATTTTGCTTGTAGGTTGAGTGTTTCAATTTTGCTTCTCTATCCATTAGTTGTCTTGTATGACTTAATATCTTGTGGTCAAATAATTTGTCTACAAGAAACTTGAGTGCACTTCATCTTGCATATGAATTGATCATTGAATTTCCAAGTTGGTGTAGGAGTGCTTGCTGGAAAATATTATGATAACATTTGGATTTGATGCAAGTGGCTGAAAAATATCCAGGAACGTCAAGTGCAGGTGCGTCCACTTGATGGTCGATTTTGTCTTAGATTGAGTGGATATCTCTTCAAACATAAAACATGAAAGTTCTAGATATTTCTCTTTTGGTTCTAGATCATCTTGAATTAGCTCAATAGGAGATTGGATGAGAGAGTTATGCCCATATTTCGAAAAGATGTCAGAACTGTCTAAAATTCTGCAATTATCTTCATTTGCTCCTAATGTCTCCATTTGTGTCCTAAATCAAAATATAAGAATAATGAGTATATTTAGGCATCAAATAAGAATAAAGTTTTAAACATTAAGAGAGGAAAATATAACATTTTATATTCTCATCAATATATTATATCATGCTTATATCTATCTTAAGATAAATGACCATTAATTTTATTAACATGAGTTATATCCATTGTTTTCTCATTTCTTTTAGTATTTAAATAGAGTATTTAGAGTGCATTTTTGTGCACTCATCAAATGCTCACCAGAGAATTAGAGTTATTGAAAACGAAAAACTCAAAGCCAACACACATGGCTAATCATGCAA
This sequence comes from Platycarya strobilacea, assembly GCA_036898215.1. Lineage (NCBI taxonomy): Eukaryota > Viridiplantae > Streptophyta > Magnoliopsida > Fagales > Juglandaceae > Platycarya > Platycarya strobilacea. The sequence goes on from CM072555.1 coordinate 7,514,867, forward strand.
ACTCTTTTGAACCATGTGTTGTCTGTGGTGGGGTAGATCATCATGTCCAAGACTGTCCTACACATGCTAACATGAGAGGATGGCGTAATCACCCCAACTTCAGCTGGAAGTCTGAAAACCAACAGCTTGCACAACCTTCTAGATCATATCCTGCACCATACCATACACCTCAATCTTTTAGAAATTCTTTAGAAGACACTTTGCATGCATTTATTGAAGTACAAGATAAGACTAACCAAAAATTTGAGTCTTTAATTATGCAGGTTGTTGAAGAACAAAAGGAGATAAAGAGCCAGGTGTCTAAAATAATGAGTTTCTTGAGTGTAAATGAGCAAGGTAAGTTCCCTTCTCAAGCTCAGTCTGTACCTCATGGTCAACATATGGCACAAGAAACTGTGAAGAATCACGAGTGCCAGCAAATATATATGATTGACTCACTCATAGACAGGGAAGTTTTCACAACTCATGATTCTGATCCCCTTGAGAATTTTATTGTTGATTTTGATTATAATCCTATCAGTGATTCATCTGATGTAGCTAATATTTGTGCAATTTTTGACAATACTCAAGATTATAGCACACGGGCTTGGCAACCGAAGTTTGAGGAGTTTCTTGAGAAAAATGAAAAACAAATTCCTTCAAGTGAGCAAGTAACCAAAGTTAATCTTAAACCTTGCCACCTACCTGTGAAGTTCGAGCACCGAGCTTATTGGAAAAATAAGCATTTCATTTTTGACCCAGGAGGAACAGTTCTATGAGTGGAAGATAGTCCGGTTGTAAACTTGGTCTACCAACTTTGACCACAGCATACAACAATAATAATTATTATTATTATAATTATTATCATCATCATCATGATTATTATTATTATCATCTTATTTGTTTTGTTTTGTTTTTATTTACTACCGTTTTCTTTATTTTTGTTTGCAGGATAGTATCATTTTGTCATTTCAAATCACTACTTTTGACGCTTAGCGAGCTATCTACATCACACATCAGGTGTATCCTACCCTTTTTAGTTACTCCCCATTCAATTTTGATTATTAAACATTGAGGACAATGTTTCATTTAAGTTGGGGGGTGGAAATATAAATCTGTTATTTAAACTCTGTGGCATATTTCAATCAATATATAAAAAATTGTCAAATTTTTTTCACACAGGCATCTTTTCACACATGATACTCATGCTCATTCATAACCATCTTGGTGAATTCAACAAACCCATCTTAAATCATTTTGCTAAAGCATCCACAGAACCATTTATGCACTTCTCCAAACTTTGTAGTAATATGGTGATTTGACACATGTAACTAAAGAATTATTTTGCTCAAGTATTCATGTGAATTTTGTGAGAATTGAGAGCTTACAAATACAGAAATTGTGATAAGTATCCATTGATCTGTTGAATTTGACACTTCTTTTGAGAATATCATTACATGGTTTGTGGTAAGATGGTGGATATACTTGGGATATGACGAAAGTTAACTTAGGATTAATGTTTGAGCCTTTCAAGCGAGCCTTTTCATCATAGATCCCTAGCAGCCAATTTTGAGCCAATATACACATATGGCCTTTTCTTTTCATACCTACATCATCCATACCTTTCCTCATTGGAGTATAGCTTATACACTATATTTTCCTACCATTTTACTTCCAAGTGTGTCCTAGGTGTGAAATTATCATAAAAAAAAAAAAACCATGACAAAAATGGCATGGTGCTAGATATGTCCATCAAATTATTTATGAAATAGTTCATCAAATTGCGAAGACACCAGTGGCAAAAGAAGATGGAAAAGTGTACTTAGTCAAAAATCTAAAAAATTGAAAAGTACATCGAAAAGAAAGTATAGTCTACTGAAAAATTTAACAGATTCCCTTTTGTATATACTTGGAAGTTTTTGAAACCTTTTCACATTTTCTTCTTATGAACCCCAACCCTAAACCACATTACAACCCTTTATGTTGATTTTTCCGATCCTAAGTATGCTTGTGGAAAGAATGGTGGAAATCTCATTTGTTAGTATTCCTATCATAAGATCAATGTTTACTTGTTACTTATATATAATTGGCTAAATTTCCATGAGAGTAAATGTACACCTTTGTCAACTCCATAGAGAGAACCCATACATTAAACACTTCTATACCCGTGAGTTATGGAATTGAACCTTTTTACTTAAGATATTCTAATGTTGCATGTGTCGAAACCTCTGATTTGATAAAAATAGTTTGTAACACATACACACTCTGTGGATTGCTATATTTGAATTACTTGTGAAAGGGTTATTGAAGTTCTAAGATTGTTTTGATATGTAAATTTGAAAAATGTGTCTTGATGGCCCCTATGTGTGATTTTATTTGGTCTTTCTCATCATTTTGCATGAAAATTGCTAGGGACTAGCAATGAGTAAGTTGGGGGGTGTGATGAGTGCACAAAAATGCACTCTAAATACTCTATTTAAATACTAAAAGAAATGAGAAAATAATGGATATAACTCATGTTATTAAAAGTAATGGTCATTTATCTTGAAATAGATATAAGCATGATTTAATATATTGATGAGAATATAAAATGCCATATTTTCCTCTCTTAATGTTTAATAATTTATTCTTATTTGATCCCTAAATATACTCATTATTCTTATATTTTGATTTAGGACACAAATGGAGACATTAGGAGCAAATGAAGATAATTGCGGAATTTTAGACAGTTCTGACATCTTTTCGTAATATGGGCATAACTCTCTCATCCAATCTCCGATTGAGCTGGTTCAAGATGATATAGAACCGAAAGAGAAATATCTATAACTTTTGTATTTTATGTTTGAAGATATATCCACTCAATCTAAGACAAAATCGACCATCAAGTGGACGCACCTGCACTTGACGTTCCTGGATATTTTTCAGCCACTTGCATCAAATCCAAATGTTATCATAATATTTTCCAGCAAGCACTCCTACAACAACTTGGAAATTCAATGATCAATTCATATACAAGATGAAGTGCACTCAAGTTTCTTGTAGACAAATTATTTGACCACAAGATATTAAGTCATACAAAACAACTAATGGATAGAGAAGCAAAATTGAAACACTCAACCTACAAGCAAAATCCAGCTCATGCATGGTGGAAAAACAAATGATCAAAATGACAACTCACAAATCACTTGGATTCAAGAATGGCACATGGCAAAACAAGTTGAAATTGTGATGATTTTGTCATGACAACTTGCATGAAGGATGCTTATAAATAGAAGGAAGGGGTGTGTGTTCTAAGACAATGCTTAGTGTGGGAGGATGCTTTGGAAGAGCCATTATTTTGAGAGCTTGAGAAAAGAAAAAAAAAATCAAAGAAGAGAGAAGAAAATAATGGTTGGCTCTTCCATATTATCTCTTGGAGAATTTTTGTTGCATATTTTCAATATGTGTAACTAAATTCTCAAGGAGGGCTAGGGATGAACTTATGTGTGTGATGGTATTTGTAATTTGTTTTTGATTCATGTATTTGGTCTTTAAATATTAAAACTCTTTTGTTCTATTATTCTCAATTTATTTGTAATGTTTTTTCGTCTTCAAATAATTATAGAATCTATTTCGTTTATGGATTTAGTCATGCTTTTTCTATTGAATGAATTAGTTCTATAATTATGTTTGGAGCAATTGATTATCTATATTGATTTAATTCTCTGCTGCAATATCGCCTCTTGGGTATATTGTCGTCGTTGGATTTTCTCAATATCGATAACAATTTATGAGAGTTAAGCGCGAAGAATGATTTTTCAAAGAGTTACATGTGATTTAAATTTTGGTTATTAATATTATATCTTCCGATTAAGAATTTGGACATAGAATTCTTAATTGAGTTATCAATGAATTAAGAATAAATTTGAATACCACAAATACACAAGGAATTCCCTACGCTCTACTTTTCGTCTCATTTTTATATTTTTCAAATTACTCATTTAGTTTTAATTTATATCACACTCTAAAATTTACTTATCACACTCATTTAATCTTTTTGTTAATTTCATTACTGTTCTTCAATTTCTCAATCTATCTCCCTGTGGAATCGACACCCCAAAACTATACTGCAAACGACCGCGTTATTCTTTGGGCGTAATCACATGTTGTCTTTGATGAGTTAATTTTTCCATATAAGCCTATCAACAAATCCTACATGACAGCAAATCAACCACAGGCAATTAGTATTTTTTATTATTGGTTACCACATACTAACATTTCTTCTTCTGTAGATACAACTTCAGACTCTCCCTCACCCCCATGTGAAAGTCTCTTGCTGCCAATTGAAACTTGTTCTCCACTAAGTTTTTTCCAAAATTCTAGTCCCACAAAGTCATCACGACAATCCCTCTCTATTGAGTCTCAGACCAGTGTAGAAATTAATGAATTTCATGAGTCTCTTCACAACACTAGTTCAGCCGAAACAATTCTATCACAAGAATGTCAAGAGTCTCATGGGTCTGCCCAAGAAACAGCTCCAGAGATTGTAAGTGAAACACTTGAGTCCTCCCATCATAGTCCTGGTCCTTCAGCACCATTGGTCCACTCCATGGTCACTCGGTCTAAACTTGGTGTGGTAAAACCAAATCCTAAGTATGCCTTAACCACCATCACCTCAGCTAATATACCTTGTGAGCCTCACAATATTAAGATTGCATTGGCACATCCTGGTTGGAAAGCAGCCATGGACGAGGAGCTGGCTGCACTACATCAGAATGAGACCTGGAAACTGGTTCCTCGAACACCAAGCATGCATGTCATTGGTTAAAATGGGTGTTTAAATCAAAACTCAAACCAGATGGTTCTTTAGATCGACTCAAAGCACGAAAGGGTATCATCAAATTGATGGAGTAGACTACACAAAAAAATTTTCTCCAGTTATCCAACCAGGGACAATACTCATGATAAATACCATAGCTGTTGTTCAAAAGTGGTCCATTCGTCAACTGGATGTAAAAAATGCCTTCTTTCATGGTTTAATTTCTGAAGATCTATACATGCAACAGCTACCAGGAATGGCAGACTCTCAACATCCGACACATGTTTGCAAACTACAAAGAGCTCTCTATGGCCTAAAACAAGCACCACGTGCTTGGTTTGATCGTTTTAGTGCATTTCTTCTTAAATATGGTTTCTTTTGTGGTCTAGTTGACCCTTCATTGTTTGTTTTCCATTCGGACTATGGCTCATTGATTTGACTCCTTTATGTAGATGACATGCTGCTCACAGGATCAACTCCAACACTTGTTTCAAATTTTATTACATTGCTAAGCAGTGAGTTCGCAATGAAAGACTTGGGACCTATTCACCACTTTCTTGGGATAGAAATAACGTCAACAACAAGTGGTCTTGATGAGTGCACAAAAATACACTCTAAATACTCTATTTAAATACTAAAAGAAATGAGAAAACAATGGATATAACTCATGTTAATAAAATTAATGGTCATTTATCTTGAGATAGATATAAGCATGATTTAATATATTGATGAGAATATAAAATGCCATATTTTCCTCTCTTAATGTTTAAAACTTTATTCTTATTTGATGCCTAAATATACTCATTATTCTTATATTTTGATTTAGGACACAAATGGAGACATTAAGAGCAAATGAAGATAATTGCGAAATTTTAGATAATTCTGACATCTTTTCGTAAAATGGGCATAACTCTCTCATAAAATCTCTGATTGAGCTGATTCAAGATGATCTAGAACCGCAAGAGAAATATCTATAACTTTTATGTTTTGTGTTTGAAGAGATATCCACTAAATCTAAGACAAAATCGACCATCAAGTGGACGCACCTGCACTTGACGTTCCTAGATATTTTTCAGCCACTTGCATCAAATCCAAATGTCATCATAATATTTTCTAGCAAGCACTCCTACACCAACTTGGAAATTCAATGATCAATTCAGATACAAGATGAAGTGCACTCAAGTTTCTTCAAGACAAATTATTTGACCACAAGATATTAAGTCATACAAGACAACTAATAGATAGAGAAGCAAAATTGAAACACTCAACCTACAAGCAAAATCCAGCTCATGCATGGTGGGAAAACAAATGATCAAAATGACAACTCACAAATCACTTGGATTCAAGAATGGCACATGGCAAAACAAGTTGAAATTGTGATGATTTTGTCATGACAACTTGCATGAAGGATGCTTATAAATAGAAGGGAGGGGTGTGTGTTCTAAGACCATGCTTAGTGTGCTTGGATGCCTTGGAAGATACATTGTTTTTGAGAGCTTGAGAAAAGAAAAGAAAAACCAAAGAAGAGAGAAGAAAATAATGGTTGGCTCTTCCATATTATCCCTTAGAGAATTTTTGTTGTATATTTTCAATATGTATAACTAATTTTCTAGTAGAGTTAGGGATGAATTTGTATATATGATGGTATTTGTAATTTATTTTTGATTCATGTATTTGGTCTTTAAATATTAAAACTCTTTTGTTCTATTATTCTCAATTTATTTGTGATGTTTTTTCATCTTCAAATAATTATAAAATCTATTTCGTTTATGGATTCAGTCATGCTTTTTCTATTGAGTGAATTAGTTCTATAATTATGTTTGGAGCAATTAATTATCTATATTGATTTAATTCTCTGCTGCAATATCGCCTCTTAGGTATATTGTCGTCGTTGGATTTTCTCAATATTGATAACAATTTATGAGAGTTAAACGCGAAAAATGATTTTTTAAAGAGTTACATGTGATTTAAATTTTGGTTATTAATGTTATATCTTCCGATTAAGAATTTGGATATAGAATTCTTAATTGAGTTATCAATGAATTAAGAATAAATTTGAATACCACAAATACACAAGGAATTCCCTACGCTCTACTTTTCGTCTCATTTTTATATTTTTCAAATTATTAATTTAGTTTTAATTTACATCACACTCTAAAATTTACTTTTCGCACTCATCTAAATCTTTTTATTAATTCCGTTACTGTTCTTCAATTTCTCAATCCATCTCCCTGTGGAATCGACACCCCAAAGCTATACTGCAAATGACCGCGTTATTCTTTGGGCGTAATCAAATTTTGGCGCCGTTGCAGGGGAGACGGTAAAAGAATTTGTAGTTTTTTTAGTAGTTTGTTAAAAAAAAAAAAAAGAGAGCGGTAGCTTCGTTCATTTTCTTTTTAGCTTTCTGCATCTTTATTTTATTTTAGTTTTATTTTCTTAATTATTTTTTTTTTCAGTATTACGCTTTTCTTTACTTTGCATGCACAGGTACAGAGACGCTTTTGGACGGTTTGCTAGTAGACCCGTGCTAGAATCAGATTCAGAATCTAATTTTTCTAATCGCTTGTTTGATAATTCTTCCAATTCTGACGCGATGAGTGAACACGTGGACCAACCTGTTAGAACCCTCCAAGATTATCTTCATCCCGCACGAACAGCCACACCATCCTGTATTATGTTCTCACCTAATGTGTGTCATGTAGATTTTAAAACGGGAATGATACAATTACTTCCGACTTTCCATGGTCTAGAAAATGAAAACCCCTATGTTCATATTAGGGAATTTGAGGAAGTAGTTGCAATATTTCACGGTCAAAATACCTCTGACGAAACGGTAAGGCTAAAGTTCTTTCATTTTTCTTTGAAAGATAAAGCTAAGAGTTGGTTGTACTCACTAAGACCACGGTCTATTGGAACATGGAGTGAGATGACTCAAGTGTTTTTCAATAAATACTTTCCCCAACATAAGACTAATACTTTAAAAAGACAAATCTCTACCTTTGCACAAAAGGATAGTGAGACTTTGTACCAGTCTTGGGAAAGATTTAAAGAATTACTGAGTATGTGTCTCCACCATGGATATGAGAATTGGCGCTTAGTGAGTTATTTCTATGAAGGCCTTACGCCCAGGGAACGTCAATTCGTGGAAATGATGTGCAATGGAGAATTTTTACAAAAAAATCCCGATGAGGCCATAGAGTACCTCAATGAGCTTGCTGAAAAAGCTCATACTTGGACTGGACCTAGTGCTACTGATAGCACAAACAGGTCACGACCTACAGGAAACTTGAGTGGTGGTATTTACCATCTAAGGGAGGAGGATAACCTTAAGGATAAGGTTGAAACGCTCACCAGAGAATTAGAGTTATTGAAAACTAAAAACTCAAAACCAACACACACGGCTAATCATGCAGAATCTTTTGGGCCATGTGCTGTCTGTGGTGGGATAGATCATCATTCCCAAGAGTGTCCTACACATACTAACATGAATGGTATGTATGAGGAACAAAGTAATGCTCTAGGTATGTACAAAAAGCCCTTCACACCTTACTCTGAAACCTACAACCCAGGATGGCGTAATCATCCCAACTTCAGCTGGAAGTCTGAAAACCAGCAGCCTGCACAACTCTCTAGATCATATCCTGCACCATACCATGCACCTCAATCTTCTAGAAATTCTTTAGAAGATACTTTGCATACTTTTATTGAAATACAGGGTAAGACTAATCAAAAATTTGAATCTTTGATTATGCAGGTTGTCGAAGAAAATAAGGAAATCAAGAGCCAGGTGTCTAAAATAATGAGTTCATTGACTATGAATGAGAAAGGTAAGTTTCCTTCCCAAACTCAATCTGTACCTCATGGTCAACATATGGCACAAGGAGATCTGAAGGACGTAAACGCCATTGTGACACGAAGTGGTAAGTCTCTACGTGATCCAATAATAGACAAAAAAAAGGATGTAGAGAAAGATCAAGATAGCAGCAGTCCTGAGCTTCCCAAAGAACTTGAGGTAACAAAACCTGAGGAACCTGCGGTAACAAAAAATCCTGGTAAGGTACATTTTCCTCAAGCATTAAAGTCAAGCAAACAAACTCTAGATCATAACAATGATATTTTGGAAAATCTTAGACAGGTAAAAATTAATCTTCCTCTTTTGCATGTAATTAAACAAGTTCCTACTTACGCAAAAATTCTCAAAGATTTGTGTACAGTTAAGACGAAGCATTATGTGAAGAAGACTGCATTCTTGACAGAGCAAGTTAGTGCTTTAATTGAACAGCGGATTCCCCCTAAGTACAAGGATCCTGGATGTCCAACCATCACATGCAACATTGGCAATCATGAGCTTGGACAGGCCTTGCTAGATTTAGGGGCTAGTGTAAATTTGATGCCATATTCTATTTATTTGCAATTAGGATTGGGAGAAATCAAACCAACTTCTGTGGTATTGCAATTGGCTGATCGTTCAGTTAGAGCATCACGGGGTGTGGTAGAGGATGTTTTAATTCAAGTTGACAAATTTTACTATCCTGTTGATTTCTTAATTCTAGACACTAGTTCTGCTGTAGAAACCACCTCTAAAATTCCATTAATTTTAGGTAGACCTTTTCTTGCTACTTCTAATGCTCTTATCAATTGCAGAAATGGATTGATGAAACTCTCTTTTGGCAATATGACTCTTGAGGTAAATATTTTTCATATTGCAAAACAGCCAGAAGAGGATGTCGAGTGTCATCAGACATACATGATTGACTCACTTATAGAAAGGGATGTTCTTACAACTCATGACTCAGATCCCCTTGAATACTTTATTGTTAATTCTGAATTTAATCCTATAAGTGATTCATCTGATGTATTTGACATTTGTGCTATTTTTGACAGAACTAATGATTATAGCACACAGGCATGGCAACCAAAGTTTGAGAAGTTGCCTGAAAAAAGAGAAAGACAGATTCCTTCAAGTAGGGAAGCCCCTAAAGTTGAATTAAAATCCCTACCTAAGGGTTTAAAGCATGTTTTCCTTGGTCCAGGTGATACTTTTCCTGTTATTATTTCATCTGAATTATCCGAGTCCCAAGGTGAGAAATTAATTCAGATTTTATGCAAATATAAATCAACTCTAGGATGGAGTATTGCTGATATAAAAGGCATTAGTCCCCTAATCTGTACTCATAAAATAAATTTAGAGGAAGGAACTAATCCTCGAAGAGACCCCCAGCGTAGACTTAATCCCACAATGAAAGAAGTTGTGAAAAATGAAGTATTGAAACTATTAGATGCAGGAATGATATATCCTATTGCTGATAGTAAATGGGTAAGTCCTACGCAGGTTGTTCCTAAAAAGTCAGGAGTAACTGTGATAAAAAATGACCTTGGAGAGTTAGTCCCTACAAAACTGGTGACTGGTTGGCGGATGTGCATTGATTACAGAAAATTAAATGCCGCCACACGAAAAGACCATTTTTCGCTTCCTTTTATTGATCAAATTCTTGAGCGGGTGGCTGGTCATCCTTTTTATTGCTTTCTGGATGGTTATTCTGGTTATTATCAAATTGAAATTGCATTAGAAGATCAGGATAAAACTACTTTTACTTGTCCTTTCGGTACTTATGCTTTCCGCAGAATGCCATTTGGACTGTGTAATGCTCCAGCTACTTTTCAACGTTGCATGATGAGTATTTTTAGTGATATGGTTGAAAAGTGCATGGAAGTTTTTATGGATGACTTGACTGTTTTTGGATCTTCTTTTGATGCATGTTTAATGAGTTTAGAAAGAGTACTGACTCATTGTGAAGAAAAAGAATTGGTTTTAAATTGGGAAAAATGTCACTTTATGGTACCTTCTGGTATTGTTTTAGGGCATATTATTTCTTCCAAAGGAATGGAGGTTGATCAATCAAAAGTTGAATTAATCTCTAAATTGCCTACACCTAGAACAATCAAGGATATAAGATCATTTCTTGGTCATGCGGGTTTTTATAGGAGATTCATACAGAATTTTTCTGCCATATCTAGACCACTATGTAACCTTCTAGCTAAGGATGCCCCATTTGAATGGACACAAGCCTGTCAAGAGGCTTTCAAAACATTGATTGGCAAGCTTACTTCAGCACCCATAATGCAACCACCTGATTGGAATTTACCTTTTGAAATTATGTGTGATGCTAGTGATTTTGCTGTAGGTGCTGTTCTTGGACAACGAAAAGAAGGGAAACCTTTTGTCATTTACTATGCTAGTCGAACTCTAAATAATGCACAAATGAATTACTCCACCACTGAAAAAGAGTTGTTAGCTGTAGTATTTGCTTTGGATAAATTCCGCGCTTATTTGATTGGTTCTTCTATCATTATCTTTATAGATCATGCAGCCCTTAAGTACCTTTTTACAAAGAAGGATGCTAAGGCACGATTAATACGATGGATTTTGCTTTTGCAGGAATTTGACATCACCATCAAAGACAAGAAAGGAGTGGAGAACGTAGTGGCAGACCATCTTTCTAGACTCACATTCGAGGACACTTCTGACCACATACCAATCAAAGATGATTTTCCCGATGAGCATTTACTTTCTATTACTTCTCTACCATGGTTTGCTCATATTGTGAACTATTTAGCTGCAGGTGAAATACCAAAGGATTTTAGCACCCAAGACAAAAGGAAATTCATGATTGAGGTACGAAAATTCTACTGGGATGACCCTTACCTTTTCAAATACTGCTCTGATCAAATTTTAAGGCGTTGCATCTCTGATGAAGAGATTGCAAGCGTTTTGGAATTTTGTCATTCCCAAGCTTGTGGTGGCCACTTTTCAATGAAGAAAACCGCTGCAAAAATCCTGCAGTGTGGATTTTATTGGCCCACCTTATTTAAAGATATAAATATCTATTGTCGCTCATGCGAAAGATGTCAAAAGTTAGGAGCTATGACCCATCGTAATATGATGCCCTTAAACCCCATTTTGGTAATTGAAATTTTTGACTGTTGGGGCATTGATTTTATGGGACCATTTCCTCCTTCTTTTGGATATTTATATATTATTGTGGCAGTAGATTATGTGTCAAAATGGGTAGAGGCAGCACCTTGCAGGACCAATGATAACAGGACGGTAATTAAGTTTCTCAAAGAAAATGTATTATCTCGATTTGGTACCCCACGTGCTATCATTAGTGACCGAGGTACGCATTTTTGTAACTGTTCTTTTGAAGTTTTAATGAAAAGATATGGGGTGATACATAAGCTTTCTACTGCATATCACCCTCAGACAAGTGGACAGGTTGAACTTGCGAATAGGGAAATTAAACAAATTTTAGAAAAAACGGTCAACCCGAATCGGAAAGATTGGTCTTTGAGACTAATCGATGCGCTTTGGGCTTACCGTACAGCTTTCAAAACTCCCTTAGGCATGTCACCTTATAGACTTGTTTTTGGAAAACCTTGTCATTTGCCCGTGGAGCTCGAGCATCGAGCATATTGGGCCATTAAACATTTCAATTTTGACTTGGAAAAAGCAGGAAAATTTAGAAAATTCCAATTGACGGAATTAGAAGAATTGAGAAATGATGCTTATGAAAACTCCAAGATCTATAAGGCTAAAATGAAAGTATTTCATGATAAAAATATTTTGAGAAGAACATTTAAGCCTAATGATCGAGTATTTTTATACGATTCAAGACTCCATAAGCATCCAGGAAAACTTCGATCTAGATGGACCGGCCCTTTTATAGTAAAAAACGTTTTCACAAATGGGGCGGTAGAAATAGAAAATCTAAAAGATGGATGTATCTTCAAAGTAAATGGTCAACGCCTCAAAATCTTAATTGATAGACAAATTCCAGAAGTGGAAGACATTCCACTTATGGACCCAGTATATCAATCTTGACCATCTCCAGGTATGTTTTTCTTTTATTTTATTTTCGTTCATTTTATTTTTGTTTATTGTTTACTTTATTTTGTTACAGGTTAATTTTATTTTGACAAATACCATCTTTGATGCCAAGCAAGCCACCCACATCCCACATCAGGTGTATTCTACCCTATTTAGTTATTCAATTCTGATTCTTAAACATTGAGGATAATGTTTCATTTAAGTTGGGGGTTGGGAATACAAATCTGTTATTTAAACTCTGTAGCATATTTCAATCAATATATAAAAAATTGCCAAATTTTTTCACACAGGCATCTTTTCACACATGATACTCATGCTCATTCATAACCATCTTGGTGAATTCAACAAACCCATTTTAAATCATTTTGCTAAAACATCCACAGAGCCATTTATGCACTTCTCCAAACTTTGTGGTAATATGGTGATTTGACACATGTAACTAAAAAGTTATTTTGCTCAAGTATTCATGTGAATTTTGTGAGAATTGAGAGCTTACAAATACATAAATTGTGATAAGTATCCATTGATCTGTTGAATTTGACACTTCTTTTGAGAATATCATTACATGGTTTATGGTAAGATGGTGGATATACTTGGGATATGATGAAAGTCAACTTAGGATTAACGTTTGAGCCTTTCAAGCTGAGCCTTTTCATCATAGATCCCTAGCAGCCAATTTTGAGCCAATATACACATATGGCCTTTTCTTTTCATATCTACATCATCCATACCTCTCCACATTGGAGTATAGCTTATACACTATATTTTCCTACCATTTTATTTCCAAGTGTGTACTAGGTGTGAAATTATCATAAGAAAAAAAAAGATAAAAAAAAAAAGAAAACCATGACAAAAATGGCATGGTGATAGATGTGTCCATCAAATTATTCATGAAAGAGTTCATCAAATTGCGAAGACACCAGTGGCAAAAGAAGATGGAAAATTGTACTTAGTCAAAAATCTAAAAAATTGAAAAGTACATCAAAAGGAAAGTATAGTCTACTGAAAAATTTAACAGATTCCCTTTTGTGTATACTTGGAAGTTTTTGAAATCTCTTCACCTTTTCTTCTTATGAACCCCAACCCTAAACCACATTACAACCCTTTGTGTTGATTTTTCCGATCCTAAGTATGCTTGTGGAAAGAATGGTGGAAATCTCATTTGTTAGTATTCCTATCATAAGATCAATGTTTACTTGTTATTTATATATAATTGGCTAAATTTTCATGAGAGTAAATGTACACCTTTGTCAACTCCATAGAGAGAACCCATACATGAAACACTTCTATACCCGTGAGTTATGGAGTTGAACCTTTTTGCTTAAGATATTCTAATGTTGCATGTGTCGAAACCTCTGATTTGATAAAAATAGTTTGGAACACATACACACTCTGTGGATTGCTATATTCGAATTACTTGTGAAAGGGTTATTGAATTTCTAAGATTGTTTTGATATGTAAATTTGAAAAATGTGTCTTGATGGCCCCTATGTGTGATTTTATTTGGTCTTTCTCATCATTTTGCATGAAAATTACTAGGGACTAGCAATGAGTAAGTTGGGGGGTGTGATGAGTGCACAAAAATGCACTCTAAATACTCTATTTAAATACTAAAAGAAATGAGAAAACAATGGATATAACTCATGTTAATAAAATTAATGGTCATTTATCTTGAGATAGATATAAGCATGATTTAATATATTGATGAGAATATAAAATGCCATATTTTCCTCTCTTAATGTTTAAAACTTTATTCTTATTTGATGCCTAAATATACTCATTATTCTTATATTTTGATTTAGGACACAAATGGAGACATTAGGAGCAAATGAAGATAATTGCGGAATTTTAGACAGTTCTGACATCTTTTCGTAAAATGAGCATAACTCTCTCATCCAATCTCTGATTGAGCTGATTCAAGATGATCTAGAACCGCAAGAGAAATATCTATAACTTTTATGTTTTGTGTTTGAAGAGATATCCACTCAATCTAAGAAAAAATCGACCATCAAGTGGACGCACCTGCACTTGACGTTCCTGGATATTTTTCAGCCACTTGCATCAAATCCAAATGTCATCATAATATTTTCTAGCAAGCACTCCTACACCAACTTGGAAATTCAATGATCAATTCAGATACAAGATGAAGTGCACTCAAGTTTCTTCAAGACAAATTATTTGACCATAAGATATTAAGTCATACAAGACAACTAATAGATAGAGAAGCAAAATTGAAACACTCAACCTACAAGCAAAATCCAGCTCATGCATGGTGGGAAAACAAATGATCAAAATGACAACTCACAAATCACTTGAATTCAAGAATGGCACATGGCAAAATAAGTTGAAATTGTGATGATTTTGTCATGATAACTTGCATGAAGGATGCTTATAAATAGAAGGGAGGGGTGTGTGTTCTAAGACCATGCTTAGTGTGCTTGGATGCCTTGGAAGATACATTGTTTTTGAGAGCTTGAGAAAAGAAAAGAAAAACCAAAGAAGAGAGAAGAAAATAATGTTTGGCTCTTCCATATTATCCCTTAGAGAATTTTTGTTGCATATTTTCAATATGTATAACTAATTTTCTAGTAGAGTTAGGGATGAATTTGTATATATGATGGTATTTGTAATTTATTTTTGATTCATGTATTTGGTCTTTAAATATTAAAACTCTTTTGTTCTATTATTCTCAATTTATTTGTGATGTTTTTTCGTCTTCAAATAATTATAGAATCTATTTCGTTTATGGATTCAGTCATGCTTTTTCTATTGAGTGAATTAGTTCTATAATTATGTTTGGAGCAATTAATTATCTATATTGATTTAATTCTCTGCTGCAATATCGCCTCTTAGGTATATTGTCGTCGTTGGATTTTCTCAATATCGATAACAATTTATGAGAGTTAAACGCGAAAAATGATTTTTCAAAGAGTTACATGTGATTTAAATTTTGGTTATTAATGTTATATCTTCCGATTAAGAATTTGGACATAGAATTCTTAATTGAGTTATCAATGAATTAAGAATAAATTTGAATACCACAAATACACAAGGAATTCCCTACGCTCTACTTTTCGTCTCATTTTTATATTTTTCAAATTATTAATTTAGTTTTAATTTACATCACACTCTAAAATTTACTTTTCGCACTCATCTAAATCTTTTTATTAATTCCGTTACTGTTCTTCAATTTCTCAATCCATCTCCCTGTGGAATCGACACCCCAAAGCTATACTGCAAATGACCGCGTTATTCTTTGGGCGTAATCAGGTCTTCATCTATCCCAGTCAAATTATGCATTGACGATACTTGAAAGGTCAAATATGGTTGACTGTAAGCCAATGAGTACACCTCTTGAAGCTAAAATAAAAATATCTTCCAATGATACTCTCATGAAAGACCCAAGTTACTATCGAGGACTTGTTGGAGCTTTACAGTACCTTACACCCACTCATCCTGATCTTTCATTTAGTGTTAATTATGTATCTCAATTCATGCATGCTCCCACAATGACACATTTAAAAATGGTTTGACGTATTTTACGATATATCAAAGGAACAATTGAAATGGGATTAAATTTTTCTTCACACACTACACTTGATCTGTTTGCTTTTTCAGATGCAAATTGGTCAGGGTGCACTACAATGAGACGATCCACTACTGGCTATTGTACATTCCTTGGAGGAAACCTGATCTCTTGGTGTGTAAAAAAACAACATACAATTTCCCGGTCAAGCACGGAAGCAGAATATCGCACAATGGCTAACACAGCGGCTAAACTCACTTGGATGACCTTCATTCTCAAAGATCTTCGCATTACATTGTCATCACCTCCCATACTTTATTGAGACAACCTTAGTGCACTTCATATGACAGTAAATCTGGTATTCCATGCCCGAAGCAAGCATATCGAGTTGGATTATCATTTTGTGTGCGAACGTGTTGCCTGTGGACTGCTTGTCACACGACATATCTCCTATGATATCAAGTTGCTGACCTATTCACCAAACCAATGTAAAAAACAGCTCTTCAATAGTGGAGAGATATTAGCAACCTATCACAGCTCGGCACCACCAACAATTGTGAGAGTCAATGGAGAAATAAGGATACACGAGATTCTTGGAGAAAAAAGGGTGAAGACTCTCACAATCTAGCCTTAATTAGTGGAGAGAAGTTGAGTGATCTTGGAGCTCTAACGGCAACATGTTTAGACCAAGATGACAATCCAATCGAGCCTATAAATTCGGAAAGTTCAAATTTGCATTTAAATTTGCATGGTAGTTCAGCAAATTCCAAATAAAGAGGGATTCTCTGTTATCAAATTCCCCTGTTATCAAGCTGTCAATGTAACAACTTCCCCTGTTATCAAGTTGTCATTACAACAAATGGAGTGCACAACAAATTGTCAAACGACTTAAACCAGAACTAGATTTCATGGGATTTCTCTTTTATTTGATTTACAACTGAATCATTGTAATTTCATTTAAATACTGCACTTGTATTGCCTAAGTGTTCACGTTGCCATTAAATAAAATTTGAGTTTCATTTTTTTTTCAGAACAAATACTCAATCGGCTTAGTTTTTTTTTTAGAGTGCACTGAGATTATCGCAAAGAAGCAATGGGGTCTTGGTTAAAGAAACTCCAAGTTCACGTGGAAGAGTTGCTAACCTAGTCATTTCAGCAGTAGTATGGGCAAGGCTTCAGTATTTGGCTTCAGTATTTGGCTTCAGTGCTTGGTCTAGAAATAAT
This sequence comes from Platycarya strobilacea, assembly GCA_036898215.1. Classification (NCBI taxonomy): domain Eukaryota; kingdom Viridiplantae; phylum Streptophyta; class Magnoliopsida; order Fagales; family Juglandaceae; genus Platycarya; species Platycarya strobilacea. The sequence continues at coordinate 7,532,282 of CM072555.1, forward strand.
GTGTTGCGACTAAGAACCGTGCAGAAGCTAGAGGTTGAACGACGTGTTTCTGGACAGCTAGTCCAGTTGGTGTCGTCAAAGGCATAGAGATCAAGAGTTGAATCGGCGAAATCTGAAATTCGAGATTGACAGTGCCATGGACATATCTCAAGATCCTCTTAACCATTTGAAAATGGGATTGAAAGGGACTATGCATGTACTGAGCCACAATGTTGCCACTGAATAACAAGTTCGAATAAGTGAGAGTGAGATACTGAAGTGCCCCGACTAGGTTGCGATATAGTTTTGGATCGGAGAAAGGTGTGGATGCATCCAGTTGCTTTGATTTAGTTGTCATGGGAGTGACAACAGGTTTGCATGCTGTCATCTGCACTCGATGAAGAAGATCCAAAACATATTGAGTTTGTGAGAAAAAGAGACCTTGAGAATTATGTGTAACCAGTATGCCAAAAAAATAATGTAAAGGTCCCAGTCTTTGTTGGTTTTTTGCTCATTTGGAATCCCACATGGGAAATATATGGGTGAAGGGGCAAGGCCAATGCCTATATAAGGAAGCTAAACCTCTTTGGTTTAGTACACCAGTTAGATATTTATCTAGTAACTTTTGACTTTAGAAAAAATCTTCTATTGTCTTTTTTGTATATAAGATGGAAAAGAGGTGAAAGTTAAAATTTTACTAGTGGGAAAGTTTTTGTGGGAGTCGTTGGGGTGAAGAGAAAATTTGTGTGATTGTAATAATTTTTCACATAGTGGATTTTCTTCTCTAGGTCTGGTGGTTTTTCTTCTGTTTTGGGAGTTTTCCTCATAAATTCTTGTGTTGTTATTATTTTTCTATTTTTCTTGGTATTCTATCAAAAGTAGATCCTGGTAGAGGAAATTTGGGAGGTCCAGATTCCTAACAAGTGGTATCAGAGCCACTAGGTTCTTTTGGCGGGGTGGAGTTTTGGTGTGGTAGTGTGGATATGTACGGTCTAAGGAGGTTTTTTTTAAGAGATTAAAAATTTTAAATGTGTCCGTTGTGACCCTCAAATCTTTCCTGGGAACCTTGAAGTTCTATTTAAGAAATATCAGTCTTTTCTGAGAACTTACTTAGTGAGGACTATTTATTTTTACGGTGAAATTCATCGAAGTTATTTTAGGAGGTAGGGCTTCAAATCTTATCAAATTTGAAGTGGGGAAATTTGATGGGAGAATCAATTTTGGTTTGTAGCAAGTGCAAGTCAATGATATTTTGATTCAATCAGGATTATACAAGGCGTTGAAAGACAGACTAATCCCTGAAGACAGTAGCGGTTCCAGTGCTATTGGTGAAATAAGGAGTAGGTCTGGAATGAGCAATGAAGATTGGGAGGATCTGGATATAAGAGCGGCAAGTGCGATTCGTCTGTGTCTAGCCAAGAATGTTCTTGGAAATGTGCACGGAGTTTTCACGACAAATGGACTCTCAATAATCTCAAAGAGTTGTATCAAACGAAGAGTGTCTCGAATCAGGTGTACCTGAAGGAGCAGTTTTATACACTGCGGATGAGTGAAGGTACGACTATTTCAGATCATTTAAGTGTTCTCAATGACATTGTCTCTGAGCTGAAATCTATTGGAGTTAAAATTGATGATGAGAATCAAGCCTTGAGGTTGATCTGGTCTCTTCCATGTTCCTATGAGCATATGAAGCCTATTTTGATATATGGGAAGGAGAAAATAATTTTTTCAGAAGTTATCAGTAAATTTTTTTTTGAAGAAAGAAGGCTAGGTAGTGGAAATAATGGTTCACCTGAGAACTTAGCAATGGTGACAACTGGTGATTGGAAGAGGATGAACTCCATGAAGAAGAAAGCAGTTTGCTGGGTGTGTGGACAATATGGGCACGCTAGAAAAAATTGTCCCAGAGGTGGGGCAGGTTCAGCAAAAGGCTCCAAATCAGTAAATGAAAATACTGACAATGAAGCTAACATTGTGTCTCTCTTCATAGAAGACGGTGTCTGTTAAAAAGAGACATATATATCCTCATGGCATGTCGTTAATCCCAAATTTTCCATGATCGAGGATGCGTTAATATTAGCAGTTTTACAAGTTTGCATAGAGACATTAGTTTGACATTGATGTAGGATGTGTGATGGAAATTCATGTCGATAACTAATGAACTTCCAGGAAAGCCAAACATGGGAGTTGCATCAGCATGGTTATTTTCGACATGGGCCGAAGTGAAATGTTTGGAATTGATTTATTCTAAGTGAGTATACTTTTATGGTGGAGCATGATAGCGAAAGTTGTGAAAATCTTTATTGTGGTGGAGCGTGACTATGGGATCAGTCAAAGTTGCAAGGTGGAGATTGTTAGTTTTTTGCTCCTTTGAAATCCCACATGGGAAAGATGTGAGTGAGGGACAAGGTTAAGGCTTATATAAGGAAGCTAAACCTCTTTGGTTTAATACACCAGTTAGAAACTTATATAATAACTTTTGATTTTAGAAAAATTTCTCTATTGTCTTTTTTGTATGTAAAAAGGAAAAAAGTGAAAATTAAAGTTTTACTAGTGGAGAATTTTTTGTGGGTGTCGTTGGGGTGAGGAAAAAAATTGTATGATTGTAACAATTTTTCACATAGTGGATTTTCTTCTCTGGGTTTGGTGATTTTTTTTCTTGTTTTGGAAGTTTTCCACGTAAATTCTTGTGTTGTTATTATTTCTCTATTTTTCTTAGTATTATATCAAAAGTAAATTTTGGTGGAAGGAATTTGGGAGGTCTAGATTCTCAACGGTCTTTCATATGATATTCACAATGAAGATCTTGAACAAATTTATTTAAATCAGAGGAGTTAAACCCAGTAAGCAATATGTCATCTACATATAATAGGAGGAAGATAGTTGCATCATGTAAATGATAAGTAAATAAGGATGGATCAGATAGACAACATGAGAAGCCATATTCAATTAAAAAGGAATTAAAAAGGAGCTAAATCGATCAAACCAAGCCCTTGGAATTTGTTTTTAACCATATAATGCATGGTGCAATTTGCAAACATGAGTAGATTTAGAAGGGTCTATAAAACTCAAGGGCTGCTCCAGAAATATAGATTCTTGAAGATAGCTATGGAGGAAGGTATTTTTGATTTCTAATCATCGAATGTCCCATCTGCGCACAAGAGCACAAGATAAAACAGTTCTAATTGTACCAAATTTAACTATTGGAGAGTGTGTTTCAAGAAAGTCCACCCCATCAATTTGTTGGTAGCCAATGGCAACCAACCAAGCCTTGAGATGCTCAAGTTGACTATGAGCATTGAGCTTGGGTATAAAAACCCATTTGTTGGCTATAACATGCATGTCAGAGGTATATGGAACCAAAGTCCAAGTTTGATTCTTTGTCAAGACAACAAGTTCTTCATGCATGGCATGAGTCCACCCTTCATGATTTAAAGCAGCTTGAATGTTTTTAGGAATCACCATTCGAGAGTTTGTGGTAGCAGTGATGAGAGGGGAGGGATCATGAGGTATAGAGGCAGGCACATGAGTCGAAGTACGTTCCTGAGGTGGTGGAGATTGGGATGAGATAGTGGCATTGACATGGGGTGTAGAAGAGGGGTTTGGGATAACAAGAAACGTATACTAGACATCAATAATGTTTGATGAAAAATTAGGAGCAGGTTTAGAGTAGTGTTGTCGAGGAGTTGTATTCATTGTATCCATAGGAGTTTCTAACCATTCGTGAAGGTTGACAAAGTTCCACGCATTTGGGAGTTATCATGCATGGTGGATGGATTTTTATAGGGAAATTGTTGTTCATCAAAAAGAACATGTCGTGAGATGTACATTTTTGGGTAGGGGGATAATAGCATTTATAACCTTTATGTTTGCTACTATAACCTATGAATATGCATGGTAAAGACCTAGGATCAAATTTGTTGGTTTGGTTAGTCCATAGATAAGAAAAACATTTTGATTAAAAAACACGCAGGGATGAATAGTCAGGATGTTTACCATGCAATTTAAGAAATGGAGAAACATTACCAATAGCTGAAGGAGTTCGACTAGGAACACGACTGTGGAGAATGCTTTCACCCAAAATCATTTAGGCATGCTGCTATGAGAGAGCATGGTGAGTCCGAGATCTCGAATGTTTCTGTGACGAAGTTCGGCCACACCATTTTGCTCCTGAGTGTAGGGATAAGACATTTGGTGGATAATGCCTTGGTCTTTCAAAAAGTGAATAAACTTAGTACTTGTAAACTCACCTCCTCCATAAGATTGAAACACTTTAATCCAAGTTGAAAATTGACAGGATACATATTTGACAAAATCGCATAAGTGGCTATAAAAATCAGATTTATACTTCAAGGGAACGAACCAAATAAAGTGGCTAAAATCATCAATTAAAACAGCATAATAAGAGAATTTATCCAGAGATTGTACTAGGGCAGGACCCCAAAGAAGAAGAGTGAATTTGGCACTAGCCTTTGGTGGCTCTTAATACCATAAAGAAACTAGAAAATCAATGGAGAAGAATTGTATTGTATTTCCATTACTATGTAATGCGTATAACCAAAGGCTATTTATACAAGGTGTTTGATATGTGACAAAGAGACTAAAACCAGAAGAAGGAAAACAGAGTCCTTAAAGGAAAGTATTGATATGGTTCAATACAAATGAATTCTAACGTCTAACTTCCTTGTAGGGGTTGATTTGTTCTTGATGATAGAATCAATGGAGCATTCTTTGGTTTGATTGCTTAACTGCTGTGATCAAGGATAGGAGTTATTTGCTTTCCTTTATCAGGTCGGTGGTAGGAAACCTATTTCGCCGGCTAACTGATCTGCACTTGAACCAGGTTTTCTTACTCTTGTTAAGGATCCGAATGACAACCATGTGATACAACGTTGCTTGTAATGCTTTAGCAATGATGATAATAAGGTATATATATTTTTTTGTCATTTTTCTTTTAATTTTGATTGTCGGGATTTGGCTCTTTAGATTGAATTAATGTTTTCCCAAATGCTCTTGTGATTCATGTTATACCTTTGATGTTCTTCATGAGATTTTTTTATTGCTACGTACAAATCTAATTGTCTTGAATTTTTTTTTTTTTTAAATCAATAGCACTTCATATCGGTCATCTTTTGAACACTGCAGTTTCGTGCCACGTATCCTTAAAAATGACATGTTCTGATTTAATCTTTTTCTTTTTTCTTCTTATTTTTTATCTTGTTGATTCAATGCAAAGATGCCAACTCAACTCTGCTGTTGAGTATGGCTTGAATACACGCCTCCCTGGCACTCTCGCTCGAGCGAAGTTGATCTTACTCGAGTTAGAGTCCAACCGGTGAGTTCGCTCGACCTTCGCTTGCATCCAGTTCGAGCGAAATTCAATCCTAGAGTTTGCTCAACTCTCGCTCAAGGTCCCGCTCGAGCGAGATTCAGGCAGAGACTACGCTCGACCCCTCGCTCGACGTTTAGCTCGAGCAAGATTGATCTAGCAGTATTCGCTCAAGCGAGTTTAAGTTTCGCTCGAGCGAGATCGCATAAATATAAATATCGCGGTCTCTTTTCTGCTTCGTCCTAGACGAAACTTGCGCCCTTCTGTTTTCGACGCCGAAGAACAGAGCCCCCTCCAAGCTTCATTTCTTCTCCATTTCTTGAGTGGTTGAGTGTAAACACGTGAGGATTAAGTGGATACACGTGAGGTGAGTGATTTCTATTGTAAGAATCGTTTGATTTTCTCTGTAGTCTCCATTTGATTATAGTGAAGTTTTAAGATCAACCCCAGTGGATGTAAGCTCAGTTGAGCTGAACTACTTAAATCTCTGTATTTCATATTATCTTTATTGTTTTACTTCTCTTAGTTGCTACCGCTGCATTTGATTTCATATCTGTGTTGTTTGTTATCAATTTATTCCTAACAAACTGGTATTAGAGCTATCTAGCTCTGTGAAGGACAGAAGGGATGGCTACAACCAGATTTGAAGTTAAGAAGTTTGATGGACAGAACAGTTTCAGTTTGTGGTGCTTGAAGATGAAAGTTTTGTTGCGCCAGCAGGTGTTATTCAAAGTTCTTGAGGAGAGATCTCCAGATTCTCCTATACCGTCCAATAACGATAAAGAAAAGGTACGTAGTACTATTTTACTGTCTTTATCTGATGGAGTGTTAAGAGAGGTTGTTGAGGATGAGACCGCTGAGGGTCTCTGGAACAAACTTGAGAGCTTGTACATTAAGAAATCACTTACTAACCGATTGTAATTGAAACAACGGTTATATACTCTCAAGATGAATGGGGGTTAGTCTGTTGTTGAACATTTAGATGAGTTTAACAAAATTGTTATGGATCTTAGAAATGTTGACATCAAGCTTGATGATGAAGATCAAGCTTTAATAGTATTGTGTTCATTACCTGTATCATTTGAGAATTTTGTCAATTCTATGCTATATGACCGAGATACCATTTCCTTAGTTGATGTGAAGTCAGCTTTGAACTCGAAGGAGTTGAGGAACAGGTATAGTGATAAGGGTGGTGAAGCTCAAGCTAGTGGGCTGATTGTCAAAGAATCCTCTAACAGAGGACGATCCAGTAATAAGGATTCAGAGAAGGGCAGAGGTAAGTCCCAGGGGAAATCCAAGTCCAACGAGAAAAAGGTCAAGTGTTATTACTGCCAGAAGTTTGGACATTACAAGAGTGAATGTACTAAGCTAAATAAGAATAAGGTAACCACTAGTTCCTCTAATGCCGTCAGTGTGGCTGATGATTCTGATGGCTCAGATGTGGTCCTTGCAATCAGTGATTCAACCAGTCAGTTTAGTGACAAGTGGGTCAGGGACTCAGCTTGCACTTTTCACATGTGTCCCAAAAAGGATTGGTTAATGACTTATGAACCAGTCAACAGTGGTTCTGTTTTGTTGGAGAACGATACAGCTTGCAAGATTATGGGAATGGGTTCAGTGAAGATCAAGATGTTTGATGGGATAGTTAGGACATTGACCAATGTTCGGCACATTCCAGATCTGAAAAAGAATCTTATCTCCATGGGAGCTTTTGATTCTTTGGGGTTAAAGTACACGGGACAAGGTGGAGTTCTGAAAGTCAGCAAAAGCTCCATGATCATTATGAATGGAGATCAGAAAGATGGTCTCTATTTCCAATAGGGCAGTACTGTTAGCGGTGAAGCTGCAGTTTTAGTATCTGATGAGGCAGAGTCAGATAACACTCGTCTATGGCACCTGAGATTGGGTCATATAAGTGAGAAGGAGATGTCTATCCTCTGTAAGCAAGGGTTGTTAGAGAATCAGAATTTAGGCAAACTTGACTTGTGCGAGCATTGCATGTTTGGCAAACAGAGCATGGTCTAGCTTGCAACAGGGGTCCATAGCATTAAAGGTACAGTGGACTACATTCATTCCGATCTTTAGGGTCCATCTCAGTTCTATCGAAAGGTGGAGCAAATTACTTGCTTCCTTTGATTGATGATTACTCACGGAAGGTGTGGGTTTAATTTTAGAAGCAGAAAAGTGATGTCTTCAAGAATTTTAAGCAGTGGAAAGTTCTGATAGAAAACCAGACGAGCAAGAAGGTTAAACGGCTTCGAACTGACAATGGAAATGAATTTTGCAGCAGTGACTTTGATGAGTTCTGCAAGAATGAAATGATTGTCAAGCACCGTACAGTTAGGCATACTCCACAGCAAAATGGGGTAGCTGAACGGATGAACCGAACCCTCCTAGAACAAGCACGCAGTATGCTATCCAATGCTAGGCTGACTAAGGACTTCTGAGCGGAAGCAATCAATATAGCCTGCTTTCTGGTGAACCGCTCTCCAGCCACAACTATTGGTTTGAAGACACCTAATCAGGTATGGTCTGTTACACATAGTGATTATTGAAATTTGAAAATTTTTGGTTGTCTTGCTTACTTTTATGTTAATGATGGTAAGTTAGAACCTAAGGCAAATAAATGCATATTTATGGGATATGCTACTGGGGTCAAGGGATATAGGTTGTGGTGTACTGATCCCAAGTCACCCAAGTTTGTGATTAGCAGATATGTGACTTTTGATGAAAAATCTATGCTTAATCTATGAAAGGAGATTCTTGTGTCTACAGGGAAGAAGGTGGAGCTACAACAGGCTCTACAAAGGACACCACCTGATACTCAAGATCATGCTATGGCTGATCAGCATGATTCTGAGTCTGAGACTAAAGCACCCAGTGAGGAGCACTACTATATAGCTACTGGTAGGCAGAGGAGGCAGATCAGACCACCTTAGAGATATGCTCAAGCAGACATGGTTATGTATGCATGATGAGTGCACAAAAATGCACTCTAAATACTCTATTTAAATACTAAAAGAAATGAGAAAATAATGGATATAACTCATGTTATTAAAATTAATGGTCATTTATCTTGAAATAGATATAAGCATGATTTAATATATTGATGAGAATATAAAATGCCATATTTTCCTCTCTTAATGTTTAATACTTTATTCTTATTTGATGCCTAAATATACTCATTATTCTTATATTTTGATTTAGGACACAAATGGAGACATTAGGAGCAAATGAAGATAATTGCGGAATTTTAGACAGTTCTGACATCTTTTCGTAAAATGGGCATAACTCTCTCATCCAATCTCCGATTGAGCTGATTCAAGATGATCTAGAACCGAAAGAGAAATATCTATAACTTTTATGTTTTGTGTTTGAAGAGATATCCACTCAATCTAAGACAAAATCGACCATCAAGTGGACGCACCTGCACTTGACGTTCCTGGATATTTTTCAGCCACTTGCATCAAATCCAAATGTCATCATAATATTTTCCAGCAAGCACTCCTACACCAACTTGGAAATTCAATGATCAATTCATATGCAAGATGAAGTGCACTCAAGTTTCTTGTAGACAAATTATTTGACCACAAGATATTAAGTCATACAAGACAACTAATGGATAGAGAAGCAAAATTGAAACACTCAACCTACAAGCAAAATCCAGCTCATGCATGCTGGGAAAACAAATGATCAAAATGACAACTCACAAATCACTTGGATTCAAGAATGACACATGGCAAAACAAGTTGAAATTGTGATGATTTTGTCATGACAACTTGCATGAAGGATGCTTATAAATAGAAGGGAGGGGTGTGTGTTCTAAGACAATGCTTAGTGTGGGAGGATGTTTTGGAAGAGCCATTATTTTGAGAGCTTGAGAAAAGAAAAGAAAAACCAAAGAAGAGAGAAGAAAATAATGGTTGGCTCTTCCATATTATCCCTTGGAGAATTTTGGTTGCATATTTTCAATATGTGTAACTAAATTCTCAAGGAGGGCTAGGGATGAACTTGTGTATGTGATGGGGTTTGTAATTTATTTTTGATTCATGTATTTGGTCTTTAAATATTAAAACTCTTTTGTTCTATTATTCTCAATTTATTTGTGATGTTTTTTCGTCTTCAAATAATTATAGAATCTATTTCGTTTATAGATTCAGTCATGCTTTTTCTATTGAGTGAATTAGTTCTATAATTATGTTTGGAGCAATTGATTATCTATATTGATTTAATTCTCTGCTGCAATATCGCCTCTTGGGTATATTGTCGTCGTTGGATTTTCTCAATATCGATAATAATTTATGAGAGTTAAGTGCGAAGAATGATTTTTCAAAAAGTTATATGTGATTTAAATTTTGGTTATTAATGTTATATCTTCCGATTAAGAATTTGGACATAGAATTCTTAATTGAGTTATCAATGAATTAAGAATAAATTTGAATACCACAAATACACAAGGAATTCCCTACGCTCTACTTTTCGTCTCATTTTTATACTGTTCAAATTACTTATTTAGTTTTAATTCACGTCACACTCTAAAATTTACTTTTCGCACTCATCTAGATCTTTTTGTTAATTTCGTTACTGTTCTTCAATTTCTCAATCCATCTCCCTGTGGAATCGACACCCCAAAGCTATACTGCAAACGACCGCATTATTCTTTGGGCGTAATCAATGCACTTGCTACCGTAAAAGAAATTGTTAGGTAGGAGCCCTCCAGTTACTCAGAGGCTGTGAAGAGTACTGAGTCTGCTCAGTGGTGCTCAGCTATGACTGTCCTACACATGCTAACATGAGAGAATGGCATAATCACCCCAACTTCAGCTGGAAGTCTGAAAACCAACAGCCTGCACAGCCTGCACAACCTTCTAGATCATATCCTGCACCATACCATGCACCTCAATCTTTTAGAAATTCTTTAGAAGACACTTTGCATGCATTTATTGAAGTATAGGATAAGACTAACCAAAAAATTGAGTCTTTAATTATGCAGGTTGTTGAAGAACAAAAGGAGATAAAGAGCCAGGTATCTAAAATAACGAGTTTCTTGAGTGTAAATGAGCAAGGTAAGTTCCCTTCTCAAGCTCAGTCTGTACCTCATGGTCAACATATGGCACAAGAAACTGTGAAGAATCACGAGTGCCAGCAGATATATATGATTGACTCACTCATAGACAAGGAAGTTTTCACAACTCATGATTCTGATCCCCTTGAGAATTTTATTGTTGATTTTGAGTATAATCCTATCAGTGATTCATCTGATGTAGCTAATATTTGTGCAATTTTTGACAATACTCATGATTATAGCACACGGGCTTGGCAACCGAAGTTTGAGGAGTTTCTTGAGAAAAATGAAAAACAGATTCCTTCAAGTGGGCAAGTAACCAAAGTTAATCTTAAACCTTGCCACCTACCTGTGAAGTTCGAGCACCGAGTTTATTGGGCAAATAAGCGTTTCGTTTTTGACCCAGGAGGAACAGTTCTATGAGTGGAAGATAGTCCAGTTGTAATCTTGGTCTATCAACTTTGACCACAGCATGCAACAATAATAATTATTATTATTATAATTATTATCATTACAATAATTATTATTATTATTATTATTATTTTATTTGTTTTGTTTTGTTTTTATTTACTACTGTTTTCTTTATTTTTGTTTGCAGGATAGTATCATTTTATCATTTCAGATCACTACTTTTGACGCTTAGCGAACTTTCTACATCACACACCAGGTGTATCCTACCCTTTTTAGTTACTCCCCATCTAATTTTGATTATTAAACATTGAGGACAATGTTTCATTTAAGTTGGGGGGTGGAAATACAAATCTGTTATTTAAACTCTGTGGCATATTTCAATCAATATATCAAAAATTGCCAAATTTTTTCACACAGGCATCTTTTCACACATGATACTCATGCTCATTCATAACCATCTTGGTGAATTCAACAAACCCATCTTAAATCAATTTGCTAAAGCATCCACAGAACCATTTATGCACTTATCCAAACTTTGTGGTAATATGGTGATTTGACACATGTAACTAAAGAATTATTTTGCTCAAGTATTCGTGTGAATTTTGTGAGAATTGAGAGCTTACAAATACAGAAATTGTGATAAGTATCCATTGATCTGTTGAATTTGACACTTCTTTTGAGAATATCATTACATGGTTTGTGGTAAGATGGTGGATAAAATTGGGATATGACGAAAGTCAACTTAGGATTAACGTTTGAGCCTTTCAAGCTGAGCCTTTTCATCATAGATCCCTAGCAGCCAATTTTGAGCCAATATACACATATGGCCTTTTCTTTTCATATCTACATCATCCATACCTCTCCACATTGGAGTATAGCTTATACACTATATTTTCCTACCATTTTACTTCCAAGTGTGTACTAGGTTTGAAATTATCATAAAAAAAAAAGAAAAAAAAAAGAAAAAAGAAAACCATGACAAAAATGGCATGGTGCTAGATGTGTCCATCAAATTATTTATGAAAGAGTTCATCAAATTGCGAAGACACCAGTAGCAAAAGAAGATGGAAAAGTGTACTTAGTCAAAAATCTAAAAAATTGAAAAGTACATCAAAAGGAAAGTATAGTCTACTGAAAAATTTAACAGATTCCCTTTTGTGTATACTTGGAAGTTTTTGAAACCTCTTCACCTTTTCTTCTTATGAACCCCAACCCTAAGCCACATTACAACCCTTTGTGTTGATTTTTCCGATCCTAAGTATGCTTGTGGAAAGAATGGTGGAAATCTCATTTGTTAGTATTCCTATCATAAGATCAATGTTTACTTGTTACTTATATATAATTGGCTAAATTTTCATGAGAGTAAATGTACACCTTTGTCAACTCCATAGAGAGAACCCATACATGAAACACTTCTATATCCGTGAGTTATGGAGTTGAACCTTTTTGCTTAACATATTCTAATGTTGCATGTGTCGAAACCTCTGATTTGATAAAAATAGTTTGGAACACATACACACTCAGTGGATTGCTATATTTGAATTAATTGTGAAAGGGTTATTGAATTTCTAAGATTGTTTTGATATGTAAATTTGAAAAATGTGTCTTGATGGCCCCTATGTGTGATTTTATTTGGTCTTTCTCATCATTTTGCATGAAAATTGCTAGGGACTAGCAATGAGTAAGTTGGGGGGTATGATGAGTGCACAAAAATGCACTCTAAATACTCTATTTAAATACTAAAAGAAATGAGAAAATAATGGATATAACTCATGTTATTAAAATTAATGGTCATTTATCTTGAAATAGATATAAGCATGATTTAATATATTGATGAGAATATAAAATGCCATATTTTCCTCTCTTAATGTTTAAAACTTTATTCTTATTTGATGCCTAAATATACTCATTATTCTTATATTTTGATTTAGGACACAAATGGAGACATTAGGAGCAAATGAAGATAATTGCGGAATTTTAGACAGTTCTGATATCTTTTCGTAAAATGGGCATAACTCTCTCATCCAATCTCCGATTGAGCTGATTCAAGATGATCTAGAACCGCAAGAGAAATATCTATAACTTTTATGTTTTGTGTTTGAAGAGATATCCACTCAATCTAAGACAAAATCGACCATCAAGTGGACGCATCTGCACTTGACGTTCCTGGATATTTTTCAGCCACTTGCATCAAATCCAAATGTCATCATAATATTTTCCAGCAAGCACTCCTACACCAACTTGAAAATTCAATGATCAATTCATATGCAAGATGAAGTGCACTCAAATTTCTTGTAGACAAATTATTTGACCACAAGATATTAAGTCATACAAGACAACTAATGGATAGAGAAGCAAAATTGAAACACTCAACCTACAAGCAAAATCCAGCTCATGCATGCTGGGAAAACAAATGATCAAAATGACAACTCACAAATCACTTGGATTCAAGAATGGCACATGGCAAAACAAGTTGAAATTGTGATGATTTTGTCATGACAACTTGCATGAAGGATGCTTATAAATAAAAGGGAGGAGTGTGTGTTTTAAGACAATGCTTAGTGTGGGAGGATGTTTTGGAAGAGCCATTATTTTGAGAGCTTGAGAAAAGAAAAGAAAAACCAAAGAAGAGAGAAGAAAATAATGGTTGGCTCTTCCATATTATCCCTTGGAGAATTTTGGTTGCATATTTTCAATATGTGTAACTAAATTCTCAAGGAGGGCTAGGGATGAACTTGTGTATGTGATGGGGTTTGTAATTTATTTTTGATTCATGTATTTGGTCTTTAAATATTAAAACTCTTTTGTTCTATTATTCTCAATTTATTTGTGATGTTTTTTCGTCTTCAAATAATTATAGAATCTATTTCGTTTATAGATTCAGTCATGCTTTTTCTATTGAGTGAATTAGTTCTATAATTATGTTTGGAGCAATTGATTATCTATATTGATTTAATTCTCTGCTGCAATATCGCCTCTTGGGTATATTGTCGTCGTTGGATTTTCTCAATATCGATAATAATTTATGAGAGTTAAGTGCGAAGAATGATTTTTCAAAAAGTTATATGTGATTTAAATTTTGGTTATTAATGTTATATCTTCCGATTAAGAATTTGGACATAGAATTCTTAATTGAGTTATCAATGAATTAAGAATAAATTTGAATACCACAAATACACAAGGAATTCCCTACGCTCTACTTTTCGTCTCATTTTTATACTGTTCAAATTACTTATTTAGTTTTAATTCACGTCACACTCTAAAATTTACTTTTCGCACTCATCTAGATCTTTTTGTTAATTTCGTTACTGTTCTTCAATTTCTCAATCCATCTCCCTGTGGAATCGACACCCCAAAGCTATACTGCAAACGACCGCATTATTCTTTGGGCGTAATCAATGCACTTGCTACCGTAAAAGAAATTGTTAGGTAGGAGCCCTCCAGTTACTCAGAGGCTGTGAAGAGTACTGAGTCTGCTCAGTGGTGCTCAGCTATGACTGAAAAGATTGAGTCTCTTCACAAGAACCAAACATGAGATTTGGTTAAGTTACCAGCAAAGATGAAAGTTGTGAACTGCAAATGGGTTTTCAAGAGAAAAGAGAGAATCCAGTCTGAGACAGATGCAAGATACAAAGCACGCCTAGTTGCTAAAGGCTTCAATCAGAGGGAGGGGATCGACTTTAATGAAGTATTCTCTCCAGTTGTAAAACACAGTTCAATCAGAGTTTTACTAGCCATCACGGCTTTGTTTGATCTGGAGCTTTAACAGCTTGATGTGAAGACAGTGTTTCTACATGGCGAGCTTGAAGAGACTATCTAAATGCGTCAGCCAGAGGGGTTCATTGTAGAAGGCAAGGAGGATCGAGTTTGTAGTTTGAAGAAGTCTTTGTATGGGTTGAAGCAGTCACCTAGGCAATGGTATAAACGTTTTGACTTGTTTATGACTGATCATGGCTATTTGAGAAGCAGTTATGATTGTTGTGTGTATTATAAACAATTGCCTGATAAGTCTTTCATTCACTTATTGCTTTATATTGATGACATGCTTATAGCTGCAAAAAGCATGGTTGATGTTGATTTGATGAAAACTCAACTTAGAAATGAGTTTGAGATGAAAGACTTAGGTGCTGCTAGAAAGATTTTGGGAATGGAAATTCACAGGGATAGGAAAGCTGGGAAGTTGTACTTGTCCTAGAGAAAATATATTGAGAAGGTTCTTGACAGGTTTGAAATGTTTAACTCCAAACCTGTAAGCACGCTGTTGGCGATGCATTTTCGACTTTCAGCTTCTCTATCTCCCTAGACAGATGAGGAGGAACAGTCCATGACAAAAGTTCCTTACTCTAGTGCTGTTGGCAGCATTATGTATGCCATGGTTTATACCCGTCCATACATTTCATAGGCAGTGAGCATGGTTAGCAGGTATATGGCTAAGCTTGGTAGAGTTCACTGACAGGCAGTGAAATGGATTCTGAGGTACTTGAGGGGAACCTCACATATTGGCTTGTTATTTGATAGAGATGTTAATCTCAGTTCAAAAGTTGTTGGTTTTGTTGATTCTGACTATGCTGGGGATTTAGACAAGGGAAGATCATTAACAGACTATATTTTCATATTGTGTGGTTCTACAATCAGTTGAAAGTAACACTCCAATCAACTGTTACTTTATCAACTACAGAGGCAGAATACATGGCAACAGCTAAGGCTATTAAGGAGGCTATTTGGGTGAAGGGACTGATCAGTGACCTAAGTCTTCAGCAGGAAGGGATGATAGTGTTTTGTGATAGCCAGAGCACTTTGACCAAAAATCAAATGTATCATGAGAGAACGAAACACATCGATGTCAGGTATCATTTTCTCAGAGAAGTAGTTGCAAAGGGTACAGTGAGTATTCAGAAGATTGCTACTTCAGAGAAACGAGCAGACATGATGAAAAAGCCAGTTCCAGTACACAAGTTCAAACTCCGTTTGGACTTGATTGGAATTTGAGATTTCCAGGTCCCTTAGGGTATTTTTTGATGGGGTTGGTTTCTTTTGTTGTTTATGGGTTTAGGTGAGGCTTACGGGTATTTAAGTCAAGGTAGAGATTTATTGAGTATGGCTTGAATACACGCTTCCCTTGCACTCTCGCTCGAGCGAGAGTCCAATTCGTGACTTCGCTCGACCTTCGCTCGACATCCAGCTCGAGCGAAGTTTAATCCGAGAGTCCGCTCGACCCTCGCTGGAGGTCCTGCTGGAGCGAGATTCAGGCAGAGACTACGCTCGACCCCTCGCTCGATGTTCAGCTCGAGCAAGATTGACCTAGCAGTATTCGCTCAAGCGAGTTTAAGTTTCGCTCGAGCGAGATCGCATAAATATAAATATCGCGGTCTCTTTTCTGCTTCGTCCCAGACGAAACTTGCGCCCTTCTGTTTTCGACGCCGAAGAACAGAGCCCCCTCCAAGCTTCATTTCTTCTCCATTTCTTGAGTGGTTGAGTGTAAACATGTGAGGATTGAGTGTATACACATGAGGTGAGTGATTTCTGTTGTAAGAATCATTTGATTCTCTCTCTGTAATCTCTATTTGATTATAGTGAAGCTTTGAGACCAACCCCAGTGGATGTAAGCTCAGTTGAGCTGAACCACTTAAATCTCTGTATTTTGTATTTTGTATTATCTTTATTGTTTTACTTCTTTTAGTTGCTACCGCTGTATTTGATTTCATATCTGTGTTGTTTGTTATCGGTTTATTCCCAACATCTACAGAACTCTGTACCAGTTTCTTGGCTCAAGCTACATGTGTCCTTCCTCACCATTCTGCTATATGCTACGTTGTGCATAAATGAGGAAGACCACATATTCCGTAACTTTTTCTTTTTATTCTTTCATGGAAGATTAGATTTTCACCTTCGAATCCTATCAAATTGTTCTCAATTCGTGGTTTACAAGAGTATTTAGTTTGTGCTCTCAGACTCTTAGGGATGGTGCTCTTGGGTGTAGACTGTAGTGGGAATGCCAATTCAGTGTTTTCATTTACAAAAGAAATCAGATTTTATTGCATTGATAACATGATGAATTGGAAGGCTTAATAATGCCCATCCTTCTCTTCTTGTAATTTCCTTTTTTCTTCTGTGCTGGGTTGGGAGGGTTGGCAGGGGAAAAGATGCCAGTAAGCACTGTTATATACTTCGTCTACTGCAGGAGTGTTAATAATAGGGGCTAAGGTGATACTTCTTCAAGAACAAGAAAGTTAAGCAAATTATCAAAATTTCAAGGTCGTTGAGACTATGTAGCTTTTATTGAAATCACATAAACGAGTGTGATTATATGTTATAAGTGGCGAAATTAGTTATGTAATCAACTCATACAAGATATAATTATCCCTATCCCTAATCTGTTTACTGTAGGCAACATATTATTATGTGCATGTTCTTAAATTCTTAAGCTTTGCACCTTCAATGGGAGAATCTATACGGAAAGTAGGGCCTGTTTGGTTCCCCCTTTAGTGCGGCTACAACAAAGAATATGGCATGATTCATCGTAATCACTTTTCCCTCTATTGCGATTTCTCTTCTACAAATGATGACTTGAATAAGGAGTTCAACTTATAATGTAGTTCTATGCTATTTCATGATCATTGAAAAGTTTACCTAGTTAGATTATATGCTTTCCTAAGATCTTGGTAAGCGATTTTGATATACGATCGCTAGTTTTGTTTCTCAAAACAGGTTCTAAACTTGTCATGTTCTTGTTTCCTTGGTAGTTTATCTTTGTTGCTGCTACGAAGTTTTGTGTAGACATGGCGACTCATAGGCATGGATGTTGTGTATTGCAAGGCTGCATTATACGTTCAGTTGCAGAACATCAAGATAAGTTGGTTGGTGAAGTTTCTAGAAATGGGATTCTCCTTGCTCAAGACGCCTACGGGTAATCCTTGAAGCATAATCAGTTTTTTCCCCTTTGTTTGCCAACCATAAACCTCAGCTTGACATAATTATCCATACGAACATATTTGGCCTGTGGATTCTTATTGCCAGTTTTGATGAAATAAAAAATTTTACTCACTAAAACTTTCTTCATTCCACCTTGAGATGCGAGTGTAAACTTGGATCTGTAATTATGGAGCTGTTCACATGTTTTTGTTGTAATTTTTAGGCAAAAAAATTATTGCATTATAAACCATATTGATGGAGCATTTCACCGATGTGATATGAGTTAAAATTTCTAATACCTGTTCACAATTACAGAACATTTGATAGCATATGATCCTTCAATGCTATGTAAGTTGGGTGCTGCACTGACATGGTGCATATCCCTGAAATGGCTAAACTATGAACCTATATGCTACATCCTTAGTGCTTGAAATGGTGTTGCCGTGTGCTAATATGGAGATGTATTTAATACTCAAGCAAAAGTGATATATCGCATAGCATTGTTCTCACTATATTCAAGCTAAAAATATATTTGTAATGCCCCGTTCCCGTAGGGGTCCGAGAGTTACTACCTATCACATATACTCACATTCAACATTATAATTGTAGACTCCAAATTTCCAAATATCATATAAAACTTGGTTTAAATATCACTTTCCTCAATATCACCAATTCCAGAAATGCTAAGTCACCAGACTACAATAATATTTTCTTACTAAACCTTATCGATGTTCATATAATTCTCTATACTTAATCAATCATTCTTGAGTCATTTCACCCAATGCTTCGAAATCTAATCATTGGCTGAAATATCCAAACTCATCTGAAAAATATTCAGAGATAAGGGGTGAGTTTAACCACAACTCAGTAAGCAGAGGATATATACAAGAGTGCAAACATGAGCATTTTCAAAAGAAACTTCATATGCATGAACCAGAAATCCTTTTATTTTCATATATAGATTTCCAAAATATTATCAATAAAATAGAGCGACTTTTCAATCTTTTTACATTTGGAAAATCACTATTCATTATCAAAAACGCTTTGGCACAAGTAACTGTACAATCTCATCTTATCATCATATCAGAACATGTACCATGTTTAACCCCTGTGGTAGGGTTGTGCTATCCCTGGTAGCCAAACCAGGCGGTATCATATTGTGAAACTTTTCCTTATTCGTTCTCGGAACCCCGAGTGTGCACACAGGAAAGAAACACATACAGGACCACTTTGTTTCCAAAGTGGTTGCACTCCTATCATATCATATCATGGTGGTACCAACTATATCACGTGAATCCATATCATCATATCAGAACCATATTCCAAAGCAGATCAAACAGATAAGAATGCCAAAGGTTTTCATATCCATATTATATCATGTCATGTCATATCAAAACATGTACCAAACTTGTTCATATCCTTTTTAAATACTTTAAACATTTCACATCACATAAATAAAACATCATTTTTCATACTCACTATTTTATGCATTTCAGAAACATGTCAATATTGTTCATGTCTACACTATGCATTGATAAGTGCACAAAAATGCACTCTAAATACTCTATTTAAATACTAAAAGAAATGAGAAAACAATGGATATAACTCATGTTAATAAAATTAATGGTCATTTATCTTGAGATAGATATAAGCATGATTTAATATATTGATGAGAATATAAAATGCCATATTTTCCTCTCTTAATGTTTAAACCTTTATTCTTATTTGATGCCTAAATATATTCATTATTCTTATATTTTGATTTAGGACACAAATGGAGACATTAGGAGCAAATGAAGATAATTGCGGAATTTTAGACAGTTCTGACATCTTTTCGTAAAATGGGCATAACTCTCTCATCCAATCTCCGATTGAGCTGATTCAAGATGATCTAGAACCGCAAGAGAAATATCTATAATTTTTATGTTTTGTTCTTGAAGAGATATCCACTCCATCTAAGACAAAATCGACCATCAAGTGGACGCACCTGCACTTGACGTTCCTGGATATTTTTCAGCCACTTGCATCAAATCCAAATGTCATCATAATATTTTCTAGCAAGCACTCCTACACCAACTTGGAAATTCAATGATCAATTCAGATATAAGATGAAGTGCACTCAAGTTTCTTCAAGACAAATTATTTGACCACAAGATATTAAGTCATACAAGACAACTAATAGATAGAGAAGCAAAATTGAAACACTCAACCTACAAGCAAAATCCAGCTCATGCATGGTGGGAAAACAAATGATCAAAATGACAACTCACAAATCACTTGGATTCAAGAATGGCACATGGCAAAACAAGTTGAAATTGTGATGATTTTGTCATGACAACTTGCATGAAGGATGCTTATAAATAGAAGGGAGGGGTGTGTGTTCTAAAAAAATGCTTAGTGTGGGAGGATGCTTTGGAAGAGCCATTATTTTGAGAGCTTGAGAAAAGAAAAGAAAAACCAAAGAAGAGAGAAGAAAATAATGGTTGGCTCTTTCATATTATTCCTTGGAGAATTTTGGTTGCATATTTTCAATATGTGTAACTAAATTCTCAAGGAGGGCTAGAGATGAACTTGTGTATGTGATGGGGTTTGTAATTTATTTTTGATTCATGTATTTGGTCTTTAAATATTAAAACTCTTTTGTTCTATTATTCTCAATTTATTTGTAATGTTTTTTCGTCTTCAAATAATTATAGAATCTATTTCGTTTATAGATTCAGTCATGCTTTTTCTATTGAGTGAATTAGTTCTATAATTATGTTTGGAGCAATTGATTATCTATATTGATTTAATTCTCTGCTGCAATATCGCCTCTTAGGTATATTGTCGTCGTTGGATTTTCTCAATGTCGATAACAATTTATGAGAGTTAAGCGCGAAGAATGATTTTTCAAAGAGTTACATGTGATTTAAATTTTGGTTATTAATGTTATATCTTCCGATTAAGAATTTGGACATAGAATTCTTAATTGAGTTATCAATGAATTAAGAATAAATTTGAATACCACAAATACACAAGGAATTCCATACGCTCTACTTTTCATCTCATTTTTATATTTTTCAAATTACTCATTTAGTTTTAATTTACGTTACATTTTAAAATTTACTTATCACACTCATTTAATCTTTTTGTTAATTCCATTACTGTTCTTCAATTTCTCAATCCATCTCCCTGTGGAATCGACACCCCAAAGCTATACTACAAACGACCGCGTTATTCTTTGGGCGTAATCAAATTTTGGCGCCGTTGCCGGGGAGACGGTAGAAGAATTTGTAGTTTTTTTAGTAGTTTGTAAAAAAAAAAAAAAGAGCGGTAGCTTCGTTCATTTTCTTTTTAGCTTTCTGCATCTTTATTTTATTTTACTTTTCTTTTCGTAATTATTTTTTTTTCAGTATTACGCTTTTCTTTACTTTGCATGCGCAGGTACAGAGACGCTTTTGGATGGTTTGCTAGTAGACCCGTGCTAGAATCAGATTCAGAATCTAATTTTTCTAATCGCTTGTTTGGTAATTCTTCCAATTCTAACGCAATGAGTGAACACGTGGACCAACCTGTTAGAACCCTCCAACCTGGACCTAGTGCTACTGATAGCACAAACAGGTCACGACCTACAGGAAACTTGAGTGGTGGTATTTACCATCTCAGGGAGGAAGATAATCTAAAAGCCAAGGTTGAAATGCTTACAAGGGAAATAAAGCTGTTAAAGATAAGAAACTTAAAGTCAACACACATGGCTAATCATGCAGACTCTCTTGTGCCATGTGCTGTGTGTGGCGGGGTAGATCATCATGCCCAAGACTGTCCTACACATGCTAACATGAGAGGATGGCATAATCACCCCAACTTCAGCTGGAAGTCTAAAAACCAACAGCCTGCACAGCCTGCACAACCTTCTAGATCATATCCTGCACCATACCATGCACCTCAATCTTCTAGAAATTCTTTAGAAGACACTTTGCATGCATTTATTGAAGTACAGGGTAAAACTAACCAAAAATTTGAGTCTTTAATTATGCAGGTTGTTGAAGAACAAAAGGAGATAAAGAGCCAGGTGTCTAAAATAATGAGTTTCTTGAGTGTAAATGAGCAAGGTAAGTTCCCTTCTCAAACTCAGTCTGCACCTCATGGTCAACATATGGCACAAGAAACTGTGAAGAATCACGAGTGCCAG
Source organism: Platycarya strobilacea (assembly GCA_036898215.1). NCBI lineage: Eukaryota > Viridiplantae > Streptophyta > Magnoliopsida > Fagales > Juglandaceae > Platycarya > Platycarya strobilacea. The sequence goes on from CM072555.1 coordinate 7,554,149, forward strand.
CAGATATATATGATTGACTCACTCATAGACAGGGAAGTTTTCACAACTCATGATTCTGATCCCCTTGAGAATTTTATTGTTGATTTTGAGTATAATCCTATCAGTGATTCATCTGATGTAGCTAATATTTGTGTAATTTTTGACAATACTCAAGATTATAGCACACGGGCTTGGCAACCGAAATTTGAGAAGTTTATTGAGAAAAATGAAAAACAAATTCCTTCAAGTGGGCAAGTAACCAAAGTTAATCTTAAACATTGCCACCTACCTGTGAAGTTCGAGCACCGAGCTTATTGGAAAAATAAGCGTTTCATTTTTGACCCAGGAGGAACAGTTCTATGAGTGGAAAATAGTCCGGTTGTAAACTTGGTCTACCAACTTTGACCACAGCATGCAACAATAATTATTATTATTATTATAATTATTATCATCATCATTATTATTATTATTATTATCATCTTATTTATTTTGTTTTATTTTAATTTACTACTGTTTTCTTTATTTTTGTTTGCAGGATAGTATCATTTTGTCATTTCAGATCACTACTTTTGACGCTTAGCGAGCTATCTACATCACACATCAGGTGTATCCTACCCTTTTTAGTTACTCCCCATCCAATTTTGATTATTAAACATTGAGGACAATGTTTCATTTAAGTTGGGGGGTGGGAATACAAATCTGTTATTTAAACTCTGTGGCATATTTCAATCAATATATAAAAAATTGCCAAATTTTTTCACACAGGCATCTTTTCACACATGATACTCATGCTCATTCATAACCATCTTGGTGAATTCAACAAACCCATTTTAAATCATTTTGCTAAAACATCCACAGAGCCATTTATGCACTTCTCCAAACTTTGTGGTAATATGGTGATTTGACATATGTAACTAAAAAATTATTTTGCTCAAGTATTCATGTGAATTTTGTGAGAATTGAGAGCTATAAATACAGAAATTGTGATAAGTATCCATTGATCTGTTGAATTTGACACTTCTTTTGAGAATATCATTACATGGTTTGTGGTAAGATGGTGGATATACTTGGGATATGACGAAAGTCAACTTAAGATTAACGTTTGAGCCTTTCAAGCTGAGCCTTTTCATCATAGATCCCTAGCAGCCAATTTTGAGCCAATATACACATATGGCCTTTTCTTTTAATATCTATATCATCCATACCTCTCCACATTGGAGTATAGCTTATACACTATATTTTCCTACCATTTTACTTCCAAGTGTGTACTAGTATGAAATTATAATTTAAAAAAAAAAAGAAAGAAAAAAAGAAAACCATGACAAAAATGGCATGGTGCTAGATGTGTCCATCAAATTATTCATGAAAGAGTTCATCAAATTGCAAAGACACCAGTGGCAAAAGAAGATGGAAAAGTGTACTTAGTCAAAAATCTAAAAAATTGAAAAGTACATCAAAAGGAAAGTATAGTCTACTGAAAAATTTAACAGATTCCCTTTTGTGTATACTTGGAAGTTTTTGAAATCTCTTCACATTTTCTTCTTATGAACCCCAACCCTAAACCACATTACAACCCTTTGTGTTGATTTTTCCGATCCTAAGTATGCTTGTGGAAAGAATGGTGGAAATCTCATTTGTTAGTATTCCTATCATAAGATCAATGTTTACTTGTTACTTATATATAATTGGCTAAATTTCCATGAGAGTAAATGTACACCTTTGTCAACTCCATAGAGAGAACCCATACATGAAACACTTCTATACCCGTGAGTTATGGAGTTGAACCTTTTTGCTTAACATATTCTAATGTTGCATGTGTCGAAACCTCTGAATTGATAAAAATAGTTTGGAACACATACACACTCTGTGGATTGCTATATTTGAATTACTTGTGAAAGGGTTATTGAATTTCTAAGATTGTTTTGATATGTAAATTTGAAAAATGTGTCTTGATGGCCCATATGTGTGATTTTCTTTAGTCTTTCTCATCATTTTGCATGAAAATTGCTAGGGACTAGCAATGAGTAAGTTGGGGGGTGTGATAAGTGCACAAAAATGCACTCTAAATACTCTATTTAAATACTAAAAGAAATGAGAAAACAATGGATATAACTCATGTTAATAAAATTAACGGTCATTTATCTTGAGATAGATATAAGCATGATTTAATATATTGATGAGAATATAAAATGCCATATTTTCCTCTCTTAATGTTTAAAACTTTATTATTATTTGATGCCTAAATATATTCATTATTCTTATATTTTGATTTAGGACACAAATGGAGACATTAGGAGCAAATGAAGATAATTGCGGAATTTTAGACAGTTCTGACATCTTTTCGTAAAATGGGCATAACTCTCTCATCCAATCTCCGATTGAGCTGATTCAAGATAATCTAGAACCGCAAGAGAAATATATATAATTTTTATGTTTTGTGTTTGAAGAGATATCCACTCAATCTAAGACAAAATCGACCATCAAGTGGACGCACCTGCACTTGACGTTCCTGGATATTTTTCAGCCACTTGCATCAAATCCAAATGTCATCATAATATTTTCTAGCAAGCACTCCTACACCAACTTGGAAATTCAATGATCAATTCAGATACAAGATGAAGTGCACTCAAGTTTCTTCAAGACAAATTATTTGACCACAAGATATTAAGTCATACAAGACAACTAATAGATAGAGAAGCAAAATTGAAACACTCAACCTACAAGCAAAATCCAGCTCATGCATGGTGGGAAAACAAATAATCAAAATGACAACTCACAAATCACTTGGATTCAAGAATGGCACATGGCAAAACAAGTTGAAATTGTGATGATTTTGTCATGACAACTTGCATGAAGGATGCTTATAAATAGAAGGGAGGGGTGTGTGTTCTAAAAAAATGCTTAGTGTGGGAGGATGCTTTGGAAGAGCCATTATTTTGAGAGCTTGAGAAAAGAAAAGAAAAACCAAAGAAGAGAGAAGAAAATAATGGTTGGCTCTTCCATATTATTCCTTGGAGAATTTTGGTTGCATATTTTCAATATGTGTAACTAAATTCTCAAGGAGGGCTAGGGATGAACTTGTGTATGTGATGGGGTTTGTAATTTATTTTTGATTCATGTATTTGGTCTTTAAATATTAAAACTCTTTTGTTCTATTATTCTCAATTTATTTGTGATGTTTTTTCGTCTTCAAATAATTATAGAATCTATTTCGTTTATAGATTCAGTCATGCTTTTTCTATTGAGTGAATTAGTTCTATAATTATGTTTGGAGCAATTGATTATCTATATTGATTTAATTCTCTGCTGCAATATCGCCTCTTAGGTATATTGTCGTCGTTGGATTTTCTCAATGTCGATAACAATTTATGAGAGTTAAGTGCGAAGAATGATTTTTCAAAGAGTTACATGTGATTTAAATTTTGGTTATTATTGTTATATCTTCCGATTAAGAATTGGGACATAGAATTCTTAATTGAGTTATCAATGAATTAAGAATAAATTTGAATACCACAAATACACAAGGAATTCCATACGCTCTACTTTTCGTCTCATTTTTATATTTTTTAAATTACTCATTTAGTTTTAATTTACGTTACATTTTAAAATTTACTTATCACACTCATTTAATCTTTTTGTTAATTTCATTACTGTTCTTCAATTTCTCAATCCATCTCCCTGTGGAATCGACACCCCAAAGCTATACTACAAACGACCGCGTTATTCTTTGGGCGTAATCATGCATGAAATAAACATGTTTCCTCTTTTTCATATAGATTTCATGAGTAATGCAAATAATTGACCGATGTTGTTTTTCTCAAGTTCTCATTTATAACAAAAATATGCAAAGTTTTCAAAAAGTCAACCTCGATTTCAGAGTTGGTGTAAAGCCAAGTATAGGAACCCCTCTTACTTGGACTTCTTAGCTTTTTAGAATTTCTCCAAACTACCCTGAACAAATAATGATCGACACCTATAAAATAATTAAGTAATTCTATAAATTGTCAAATGATCACAAATCCCAAAATTAGAACTTGAGGCATAAAATCTGATACTTTTCTTAACATCTAACAATCCTCAAAATCCTAAGTATCAGCTCTCTGAAAAATATGCTTTGAATTTACTAAATTCTTCCAAAAACCTTAAAATGTTATAAATTCTCTAAAACCACGATCTTTACTTAATAGACTTAGAGTATTTAAGAAGAAAAAAAAAAGGTTAATCACTCACAAATTATTACCAAATTTCAATTATAAAAAAAATTTCAACACTGAGACACAAATCTAAAGCTTTGAATACTTTCTGTGTCATCAAGTAAAGTTATGCTTAATATAAAGATACTGGCCATGATCTATTTCAAACTAATACACTAGTTTCTCAATACAAAAATAAAGACAAGTTAAAAAGATTCAACAGTTGCTAAATTATAAAAACCAATCTGCACTTACAAATTACACTAAAATAAATATTTATATCAAATATAAATAATGTAAGTAGTGAAAAACTTATTTGGTAAAAGAAGTACTAAATCTATTTTAAAGCATTAAGAATGAAATAGTCTTATTGATTACCAATAAAGACAATTGTAGAATACATAATAATTTAATTTAGAGTCAAGTATAAAATCCAAATCCAAATAACGTCTACGTAAAAGAATTTAACAAAAACATTAGCCCAAAAGGTAGCCATTAAGAAGATAGGGGTCTTTAGTAAATAAAAACATGGAATTGCATGCTCTTGGGTACGACTGGAAAACAAGAAGATTTGTGAGACCAGGTAAAAAGAATCCTTGAGCCAAAACTAAGCATACTCACCGAGAGATATTGAGAAACGCAACGGAAAGACGAGGAGGGCGGTGGTTGTGGGTGGTCAGCGTGTCGGCAAGGCACCGTGAGAGAACTTCACGGTTTCAGTCGCTTGGAGCACAGAGTTGAACTCTGATCCTTGCAAGCTTTCTTCGAGGTGATTCTGAAGTGGATCAAAGGTGGTTTGTAATTAGGGGACGCGGCTTGAGTAGAGAAACAAGCCCGGCGCTACTCTGTTTCTGAGTGCATGAAACAGGGGCTTCCGTTTGTTGGCTTATGGAGGTGCTAGCAAATGAGGGTTGCTCATGCACGCTACAAATGTGTATGGAACTGGTGTTTCGTGCATAGGGGCTGAGGGAAAATAGGTTGAGGATGGTGACTATGGATGAACACGGTTGGGCTTCATGTTGGGTCGGTGTGCAGGTAGTCGAGAGCGATGGATTTCGAGACTCACGCAAACCGAAATAGCGACATTGGAGAAGAGAAAATCCGTAGAAGTGTGGTGGGTTGTTCTCGTCGACAAGCTTAAAGGTGGCATCAGTGGAGACTCACGAGTTTGGTCAAGAATCGATATCGCAGAAAGAACGAGGGAGAGAGTGAGAACTGTCTGCTGTGAGTTTGAAAGTAAGTAGAAAGAGAACAACATTTAAAATAATGAAGAGGAATGGCATAAGGAGGAATGAAAGGATGTGAGTGGAGAAACTTTCGGCAGTTGAGAGATGAAAATGGGAAATAGAGAAACTAACGAGAGTGAGAAACGGGAGGGAGAAAACTATAAGATGGGAAAGAAACTCGCGTAACGGTGTCGTACCGGAGCTTTAAACTTGGGGCCTAGAGTGCCTTTGGATCCGGATATTACAATATTATTTGCATTTTTTTTATCTACTACATTCTATTCAATTATACCATAATGCCAACTAACTGGGTTCCTTATTTGTAAACTTTTAGGATATAAATATTTAGTTCTAATGTTATACTTTAGAAATACGAACCTTTTGTTGCTCATGCTCTCTATTGCCCTTTGTTCTCCTTTTAGTTGAGATATCACCCTTTCATAAGAAGTATTTGATGAACTAGATACTAGTTCATTCTGCCCTTGCGTGCCCCACAAGATCCAGTTGATAAGAACCTTACACTATAATATACTTTGGGTGTCTGTCTATTTTCTCTACCTATTTTGACATTTATATGATTTGATTTCAGAAACCACATTCCAGTTTACCTGTTGTTATCTTTAGCCCCTCTCTCTCTCTCTCTCTCTATCTCTCTCTCTCAACTAATAAGGCTAAATTAGTTTTTCTTTTCGGAATGCAGAAATTATGTTGTCCAGTATATTATAGAGTTAAAGATCCCATCTGCAAGTGCCAAATTGTTTTCTCAGTTCAAAGGAAACTGCGTACAGCTCTCTAAGCAGAAATTCAGTAGCCATGTGGTTGAAAAATGCCTTGCGCATTTTGAAGAACATGGGCCAAGAATCATCTGTGAGCTGCTCTCAGTGTCTCACTTTGACCAGTTATTGCAGGACCGCTTTGCCAACTATGTCATTCAATGTGCTTTAGCAGTTACCAAAGTAAGAGAAATAGGATTCCCACTTCTTTTATACATCCATTAATGATTGTTTAGTGTTGGAGAATCTCTCTCTCTCTCTCATACGCATTCTTTTGGTTCACTCAAGGGTCCTCTTCATGCTTCATTGGTCGAAGAAGTGGAGGCTCACAAAATTTTAAGTACCAACCCATATTGCAAGAGGATTTTCTCAAGGAAACTCTTGAAGAAGTGAAGTGTATTAGCCTTTGGTAAGATTATTGTTATTATCTGAAGAGTGCCAAAGATTTCAAATAATGACGACTACTCTTAAATATCTACTAAACTAGTATATTACCTATCCTTCCTAAGTCTTTTGAAGAGTACCAAAGAAGTATTTGATGAACTAGATACTAGCTCATTCTACCCTTGCTCGTCTCACAAGATCCATTTGATAAGAACCTTACACTATAATAGACTTTGGGTGTCTGTCTATTTTCTCTACCTATTTTGACATTTATATGATTTGATTTCAGATTCCACATTCCAGTTTACCTGTTGTTATCTTTAGCCTCTCTCTCTCTCTCTCTCAAAACTAATAAGGCTAAATTAGTTTTTCTTTTCGGAATGCAGAAATTATGTTGTCCAGTATATTATAGAGCTAAAGATCCCATCTGCAAGTGCCAAATTGTTTTCTCAGTTCAAAGGAAACTTCGTATAGCTCTCTAAGCAGAAATTCAGTAGCCGGGTGGTTGAAAAACGCCTTAAGCATTTTGAAGAACATGGGCCAAGAATCATCCGTGAGTTGCTCTCAGAGTCTCACTTTGACCAGTTATTGCAGGACTGCTTTGCCAACCGTCATTCAATGTGCTTTAGCAGTGAGAAATAGGATTCCCACGTCTTTTATACATCCATTATTGATTGTTTAGTGCTGGAGAATCTCTCTCTCTCTCTCTCATACGCTTTATTTTGGTTCACTCAAGCGTCCTCTTCATGCTTCATTGGTCAAAGAAGTGGAGGTTTACAAAATTTTAAGTACCAGCCCATATTGCAAGAGGATTTTCTCAAGGAAACTCTTGAAGAAGTAAAGTGTATTAGCCTTTGGTAAGATATTGTTATTATCTGAAGAGTACCAAAGATTTCAAATAATGACGACTACTCTTATCTATCTACTAAACTAGTATATTACCTATCCTTACTAAGTCTTTTGCTGAACCGCAGAATGTAGCTTTGTGTGGAATCTCCCCGAGCCTAAGAAGTGTAAAAATCAAGTTTTGTTTGTGCTGGCTCGTCGCGGGAATGTGTCTATGTTGTTTTTTTTAATCATGTGACTGTGTTCGGTTGTCTTGTTGTTGACCTAAATTTATTAATTTATGATGTATGATATTTCATATGATCACAGGAACGGTTAGCTGTCTAATTATGTCTTATGCCTGGATTTCTTATTGCTATATTTCTTGGTGATTTTGAGAAGCTTATGCAATCAACTCTTCTGGCTTTTGGATTGCAAGTCTTATGGCATGATTGCTAATATATATATACACACACATATGAATAAGCTTAATGTGAACATTAGAAAAATATATCAGAAAACTTATCATGTGGAGCCTTATGTGATAGCTACTCCAAACCCCTTTATAACAAATATTATACATCTAAGTTCCTTTAATTCAGATCATAGTGAGGAACCTTAATGGGTTTAGAAACCTTACTTCAAAGAAACATCAAGAGATTACAGACAAATATTTAGGATGAAAAGAAAGAAACCATAGTCATTAATTATCCTAAATCAACACAATTTTAGCCTTATTAGTCTCGGTACCCATGACTTTCCTTGTGTCACCTACATAGATGGCTGCTCTAGATATGCATCCCTGTACGGGCTGAAAAGACTTGAGAAATCTTAAGCATGGTTGGCCTAGATTGTGGACGGACATTTAAGCAGTTGCTTGCAAGCTTTACAACTACCATTAGTTCTTCCTCTTCCTTAAGTGTTGGAGATGGAAGACGCTGATCCAACACATCCATCAGCTGTATGTTTTCTTTATGAGAAGGAGATTGTAGTATGGATATGAAATCACCTAGATGTTTGCCCTTTATGATTTCTAATGCCAACACCTCGAAACTATATACATCACACTTCTCTGTTGCCTTCATTGTATAAGCAAGCTCTGGCCATGAAAATATAAGAAAAAAAATAGCACAAGTGGTTGCTTATTCTATAATCTTAATTTGAAATGATAACAATATAAAATTACCCGGTGCTATGTATCCGTATGTGCCAGCAAGGGAAGTCAAATTAGATGAGTCTAGCTTCAAAAATTTAGCACAGCCAAAGTCTGAAACACAAGCTTCATATTGAGAATCCAACAAAATGTTGCTACTGGAGATGTCTCGATGAATAATTGGTGGTGAGCAATCATGGTGCAAGTAAGACAAAGCATAAGCCACTCCTTTGATAATGATTAATCTCTTGCTCCAGTCCAATACTTTGGCTAAATCTTCCTTCTCCAGGATTGCAGCCAAGCTACCTCTTTCGAGGTATTGATAAATCAAAAACGAACGCTGTGCACTTGAACAGAAGCCATGAAGTTTAACAATATTTCGATGTCGTATTTCAGTTAATGTTCTTATCTCATTCAAGAATTCCTTTTGGAATCTGTTCTCCCTATCCCTTAGCGTGTGGAGTTTTTTCACAGCTACGATCTCACCAGAAGGCAAATTTACTTTATATACGCTTCCATATCCTCCCTTCCCAATGCAATATATCTCATCAAAATCGTTGGTTGCGTTGATGATATCTTGGTACATTGTTCTTCCATCGAAAGTTAATATTGCAACAAATCCTTTATGCATGTTGACCTCTTCTGATTGTGGACCTTTGTTTCTTCTTCGCACAATGAAAAAAATTTGTAAGCAAACAAGGAGAACTAATAGTGCTCCAAGAATAGGGAAAGTGACCAAGAAAATGAATTTTTTATTTTTCTTGGAATCGTGTTTGTGCATCATGGAAGGATTGCAAGGTTTCAATCTTGTATTGTTACCGCACAACTCCTTGTTCCCTTGCAATGCTTCTATAGGAGCAATTTGGAAGACTTTGCAATTAGGAATGGGACCCTGCAACTCGTTGTAGGATATGTCAACTTGTAACAAGCCATGCATTTCTTCAAAGGCAGTTGGAATGAAACCAGAAAGATCATTGTGGGAGAGATCCAAAGTTTCCAAACTTTGCATTTTGCTAATTTCTGATGGTATTTCTCCATCTAGAAAGTTGAAACTCAAATCTAATGTGGAGATCTGAGATAAGCTCAACAGTTGGATTGGAAGGGCCCCGCTTAAATTGTTGCGGCTTAAATTGAAGTAGTGCAAGTGCAAGAAGTTCCCGAAATTATTTGGAATTGACTTGCTCAGCTTGTTAGCAGACATGTCAACATATTCAAGATGAGTCAAGGATCCAAATTCTGAAGGTATGGTACCAGAGAGTTGATTCCCATTCAACCTCAATCTCTCTAGAGAACTCAACATTCGAAGATCTTTTGGAATCACCCCAACCATATGATTCAAAGAAAGATCAAGTTCATGGAGTTGTGTCGAGTTTCCAATCGAGGGTGGTAAAGTACTACTAATGTTGTTTCCCTTGATTTTCAAGGTTTGTAATTGTCGACATTGTCCCCATTTACTTGAGATTCTGCCAAAAAATCTATTGTAGCTTAGATCTATGAATCGCAAGTTTGGATAGACACCAAAATCATCGGATATATCTCCAACGAGCTGGTTACTTTCCAAACGAACTCTGATTAAACTAGTGCAATTTTTCAAGCTACTGGGGACTCGGCCAATGAAATTGTTCTTGCCAGCAGTTAATTTTTGAAGTGATCCACCACGACAAATGTTTTCAGGCAAATAACCAATAAATTTGTTTATCTCCAGATGCAAAATTCTTAAATTCATGGAATCTCCAAATCCTTTAGGAATTTGTCCAGAAAGTTGGTTGTCACGAAGAAAGAAAATTTTCAAGTTGCTCAAATTAACAAATGAAGTTGGAATAGAACCATGGAGTTGGTTTTGGCTCAACCTGATATCATTGATGTTCTTCAAATTTCCCATCTCTTTAGGAATGGTGCCAGAAAGTTGGTTGCTACGAAGATATAAAGTTTCCAAGTTGCTCAAATTAGCAAATGAATTTGGTATAGAACCATGGAGTTGGTTGTGGCTCAACTTCATATCCTTGATATTCTTAAAATTTCCCATCTCTCTAGGAATGGTGCCAGAAAGTTGGTTGTGATTAAGATATAAAGTTTCCAAATTGCTCAAATTAGCAAATGAAGTTGGAATAGAACCATAGAGTTGGTTATGGTTCAACTTCATATCATTGATATTTTTCAAATTTCCCACCTCTTTAGGAATGGTGCCAGAAAGGTGGTTGCTATGAAGATATAAAGTTTCCAAGTTGCTCAAATTAGCAAATGAATTTGGTATAGAACCATGGAGTTGGTTGTGGCTCAACTTCATATCCTTGATATTCTTAAAATTTCCCATCTCTCTAGGAATGGTGCCAGAAAGTTGGTTGTGATTAAGATATAAAGTTTCCAAATTGCTCAAATTAGCAAATGAAGTTGGAATAGAACCATAGAGTTGGTTATGGTTCAACTTCATATCATTGATATTTTTCAAATTTCCCATCTCTTTAGGAATGGTGCCAGAAAGGTGGTTGCTACGAAGATATAAAGTTTCCAAGTTGCTCAAATTAGCAAATGAATTTGGTATAGAACCATGGAGTTGGTTGTGGCTCAACTTCATATCCTTGATATTCTTAAAATTTCCCATCTCTCTAGGAATGGTGCCAGAAAGTTGGTTGTGATTAAGATATAAAGTTTCCAAATTGCTCAAATTAGCAAATGAAGTTGGAATAGAACCATAGAGTTGGTTATGGTTCAACTTCATATCATTGATATTTTTCAAATTTCCCATCTCTTTAGGAATGGTGCCAGAAAGGTGGTTACGGTTAAGATGAAGAAGGGAAAGATTGCCTAGATCACCTAATGATGCCGGAATTGAACTCTGAAGATGGTTTTCATAAAGGCTAAGTTCGACTAGGGACTTTAAATCTCCAACTTCTGGAAGGATAGGACCAGAAAAGGAATTGTAGTGCATATACAAGTAGTTTAGCCTTTTCAAGTTTCCTAGAGTTGGAGGAATTGGACCCGTCAGGTGGTTTGAATGAAGGAATAATTCAACCAGACTGGAGAGATTTCCAAATTCTTGAGGAATGAAACCGGAAAGTTCATTTTCATAGAGACTCATGGAAGAAAGGTTGCTAAAGTTACTTAAAGAATTAGGAATGAAACCGTCTAAACTGTTTGTGCCAAGGTGGAGCTCGATTAGAGACTCCAGGCGACCTATTTCCTTAGGAATTGAGCCATTTAACTGATTTTCAGAAAGGTGAAGGACTTGTAGATTGGTCAGGAGGCCAAATTCTGGTGGGATTTTTCCTGATAACTGATTAATGGACAAATTAAGATAAATGAGCTTGGACAGGGAGCTAATTTGAGATGGAATCGTGCCAAGGAGATTATTCATACTGAGATCAACATATGCAACATTTGGCAAGGAAGAAAAAGAAAACCCATCAAGCGTACCTTGCAAACCAGAATTGGTGAGGTTTATTTTGATGACACTTCCGACAGAGTTGCAAGCAATACCAAACCAAGTGCATGGGCTCGCACTGCGGTTTTGATTGGCAGAAGAATTGGGTGGACTATTGGGAACGGAAGTCCAAGTGGGTAGGTTTTTGTGGGTATCATTTTGGAGACTGTTTTTCCATTTTAGAAGGGCAGCAGTTTCTTTGGTAGAAGCAGAAGCAAAAGCAGCATTATTTGGTGACAAAACCAGCTGAAGAAATAAGACAAAGGAGACTAGGGTGCTTACTTTCTCAAAGGTTGCTCCCATGGTGGATGTTTGTAGAGAATCATGCACTTAAGGTCTTTATTTATAACCACCTATGTACACATGCAACTTTTCCATGACAACTTCGCAGCAATAAGCTTGAAAGGTCTCATCTTCTGAATTTTCATGGTCTTGTTCGATCGTTATATATCACGAGGTGACAAGGAAAAAGAAATGCAGTACTCTTTTTGAGTGTAAACAAAGATAGACTCCGATCGAGACATGACTTAGTTAAAGACAAGTATCTTTTTATTCTTTCGCCATTGCGATAAACACTCTGATGCTAAGTTAGGATTTTTTACAACCACACTGGAGAACACTTTTTCTAGTCCTGGTAGGTGTTTTCTGTCTTTAAGGGATTCTACTAGCAAGCAGACATTTTAAGAGCTCATCTCATAAAATATTGTGTCCTAATCTTATCCTTTCTGGGTCCAATTTTGAAAAGATCATTCATGGATGGAATTTAAGATCATTTTAAGATAGTGTATTACGAGAAGGGAGAAACTAGATGAACACATTTTTCAAGCTTCGTAGCGGTTTCCTGGCTTTGGGGTCGCAGTAGCAAACAGTGATGTTGAGATTTTTTTTTGTTTTTTTAATAAAAAGATCGCAGTTTATTTTATTAAACGAAGTTTAAACTAATAACTACGAGAAAATTATCTCATAAGTTTAATTAATATACTAATCTGTAGAATTCTTACACAATAGTAATAAACTTTGTCTAAAACTTCTCTCTCACGAAATGATCAACACTGAAATGTTGATTCGTCTGTGAGGACATAAAAGTAACCAAGCCTTCACCAAGACGGGGAGGAGATCACGTAAGCGTACTCTATTCATACTACGTATAACCCTTGAATTTGAGACTTTGGCTCGCCTACCGATTTGGTATCAGACTTGAGAGTACAGCAGCAGCGTACATAATTACAGGAAATATGGTTTTCTTTTCTTTTTAAAAAATGCAACATCATTAGAATAGCATGCCCAATTACTAAAACTCATTCCAAATAAATAAATAAATAAATAAATAAATAAATTACTAAAACCCATTGGAGAGACCAGTACCAAACTCGTTGCAAAGAGTCCAAAATACAATAAGTGACTAAACTTTCGTTGCCAATAGGTGCCAACATTCCGCAGTGAAAAGGATCCTATCACAAAACATTTTATTATTCTTATAATTATTTTTTAAACCTTTAAAGTATTTAAATGTTTTAAAGATGCATAAAATATTTTAGATTTATTTTATACTATTTATAGTAGAAAATCAAGAAAAAAGTTGGGAATACATTTTAGTGCAAAGGGCTGCAAAACAAAAAATAATTAGAGAAAAGTTTGTTTCAAAACGCGTTACAAATGTCGCTTTCCTTAATATAATATTTGCACCCACCAATAATAATAATTAGTATGCACACATGTTACAAGTAAATTTGTCTTCAAAATACAATAAAGTCCGAAACAAATTCCGTTTGACTAATTGCGTTATGCAACAACGAAATTAGACTCCAAATATCCTTAAATTTTGTTATTCAACCAAGAAATTAAAAATTTGTTTTTCTAGAATAAACAGATTTTAACTAGTTTTAAAGAAGTGAAAAAATTAGAAGAGAGAGAATTTTGAAATTATGTAATATTACAAATGACAGACTAATGGGTCTATTTATAAATAATTAAAATGGTGAACGAAAAGGTATTAGTTTTCATAAATCTAAAACCGGTCCAAAAAGGTATTGATTTATATTCGTTGCTCAAACCAATTGGGCTTGGTCCAATGGTTACGCCGCTCTCACCTCAACAGAAGGGTTACCGGTTCGAGTCTTTGTGGGTGCACTTAAGTAGTTTATTTTTAGCCTTGCAACTAGGGCTGCAAACAATCTGATCAGATCGAGTCGAGTCGAGCTGAGAATTTGCCGAGTCGAGTCGAATTCGAGCCGATCAAAGACGAGTTCGAGTCGAATCGAATTATTTATCGATCTTTGTTTTTACTCTCTAACGAACGAACCGAATTTAGTCGAGTAATTACTCGAGTTTTTTACTCTTTATAAATATTTGACTCAATAATTTTTTTGTGAACTTAATACATTATTATTGTAAAGAAATTAAATGCTACTTCTACATAAAGTAACAAAATATATTACTTATACAAAATATCAAAAATAATATATATAACATAGAAAATATATATAATAAAAGAATATATGTAAGAATATATACAAGATTATATATATGTATATATAAATATTACGAGTATTGTTACGAGCTCAAAGCGAGTCGAATCGAGTTTATACGAATCTTGTTCACGAATACAAACCGAGTTTATACGAGTCAAGTCAAGATTATACGAGTTTAGCTCGTTTAATATTCGAACCAATATTACTGCTTACGAACAACTCATTTATTAAACGAATTAAGTTCGAATCGAATTTATACAAGTCGAACTCAAATTGTTCACGAACAGCTCTGTTCGTTTGCAACTCTACTTGCAACGTTTCAGGTAGAGGGCGCATCTCTTGCGCCCATGCATTGCCATTTGGTGCCCCTTGCGTGCTGTCCAAAGGCCTCAATACCACCAGACTGCCCAAAGGCTTGTATTTATGTAAGATTCAAAATATAATAAGCCTACATCTTTTCATATATTCTCTCTTTCCAAAATAATTAACAACTTCCAAAATTAACCCAAAAACATTATTAATAATAAATATAATATATAATATTTTCAAAATATTTCCAACAATACATCTTTAGATACCCATTTTTGTTCTGTAATTTCATCACATATCAAAATTAGTTATGCTCTATATTTTTTCTTAGATTTATCAAATTCCCTTTAAAACAGCAAGCAACTTGACTAGAGATATTATTTTTTCTTCAGTAATTATATTTTAAAGTTCAGCCTAATTACATATATTATTTACTTTTCATTTTACAATAACATTATTGGAGGGATGATGCGACTTCATAAAATAATTCACATTTAATAACAATAAAATGAGATAGTAAATTATGTGGCTTCATAAAATAAGAATTTTAAGCTCTGTTTAATTAGAGAGATGAAATGAAATAATTTTAGATGAAACTCAAATATAATATTATTTATTCATATTTTTATTTTGAAATTAAAAATATTGAATTATTTATTATATTTTATATAAAAATTTAAAATATTATATGTATCATTTTTCTTATCACAACCAAACTGGGTGAACACTTTCGTCTAGTACTCTTGGTAGGTGTTTTCTGACTGTATGGTTCTTCTAGCAAGCAGGCATTTTGAGAGGTCATCTCTTGACATTTTGAGAGGTCATCTCAATTGGTCTGAGATGAGAATAGATATTTTAGATGAAAGTTAAAAATATAATAAGATAGTATTAGAATATGATTTTTTAATATTATTATTATTTAAAGATTTAAAAGAATTTGTATTGTTAATAATATTTTATATGAGAATTAAAAAAAATTATAATAATACAAAAAGATTAAATAAGACAAAATGAGATTAAATAATTTCTGTATCCAAATATGACCTAATCTTATGGGAATTGATTATCTGAAAATGACAATTCTTGTGTCATAATCTTATCCTTGTCGTTGGAAAAAGGTCATTCACAATTCTTTTGCCGTTGGAAAAAAGGCCATTCACAATTCTTGTGTCCTAATCTTATCCTCGTTGGAAAAAGGTCATTCACAATTCTTTTGCCGTTGGAAAAAAGGCCATTCACAATTCTTGTGTCCTAATCTTATCCTCGTTGGAAAAAGGTCATTCACAATTCTTTTGCCGTTGGAAAAAAGGTCATTCACAATTCTTGTGTCCTAATCTTATCCTCGTTGGAAAAAGGTCATTCACAATTCTTTTGCCGTTGGAAAAAAGGTCATTCACAATTCTTGCCGTTGTAAAAAGGTCATTCATAGATGGAATTTAAGATGGTGTACCATGAGAAGGGAGAAACTAGGCCTGATTTGTTATTCAAACACATTTCATATAATTTAATTTCAAATTTATTATTATATTTTTTAAAATTTTTATATAAAATAGAATAAATAATTTAACTTTTTTAAATTCTAAAACAATTATTTCAAATCCTGATGGAATTTAAGATGGTGTACCATGAGAAGGGAGAAACTAGGCCTGATTTGTTATTCAAACACATTTCATATAATTTAATTTCAAATTTATTATTATATTTTTTAAAATTTTTATATAAAATAGAATAAATAATTTAACTTTTTTAAATTCTAAAACAATTATTTCAAATCCTAAAATAAAATTAATATTAAAAAAATATATTATAATAATATTATATTTTATTTTTTAACTTTTATCTCATCTCATCCATAAAAATAAATAAGACAATTTCTCTCTTCTTGTACCACACCATCTTAAATTCCATCCATAATTGATCTTTTCCCAATGGCAAGGATAAGATTAGGATACAAGAAATCATGTCATTTTCAGAAAATAAATTCCCTTAAAACTAAGTCATCTTTGGATATCTTATCTCGTCTCATTTTATTTTATTTTATTATTATAATATTTATATTCTCATATAAAATATTTTTAATAATTTAAATTTTAAAATAATAATAATATTAAAAAATAATATTCTAAATATCATGAGATGACCTCTCAAAACGTCTCCTCTCAATTTTTTTTTTCATGTAAAATATTATACCATTTTTAATTTTCATCAAAAATATCTCCTGATCTCAAACCAGATGAGATGACCTCTCAAAATGTCATGAGATGTAACACTCTTTTCAAGCTCAGTAGCGGTTTCCTGGCTTTGGGGTTCCAGTAGCGAACGCTGATCTTGAGGTGACTTGTGAACATAAGAGTCCTGTATTCATTCTTGATATTGAGGCTTTAGCTCGCCTGCCAATTTGGTATCAGACTTGATAGTGTGGCTGCAGCCTACATAATTACAGGAAATATGGTTTTCTTTTCTTTTCTTTTCAAAAAAATGCAACAACAATAGAATAGCCCACCCAATTAGTAAAACCCTTTGGAGAGACCACAAAACTCGTTGCAAAGAGTCCAAAACACAACAGTGACCAAACTTTCGTTGCCATAGGTGCCAACATTCCGCAATGAAAAAAGGATCCTATCACAAAACATTTTATTATTCTTATAATTTTTTTTAAACCTCTAAAGTATTTAAATGTTTTAAAGATGCATAAAATGTTTTAGATTTATTTTATACTATCCGTTGAAAATCAAGAAAAATGTTGGGAATACATCTTTAGATATATACCCATTTTTATTCTGCAATTTCATCACATAATAAAATTAGTTATGCTCTATATTTTTTCTTAGATTTATCTTTAAAAGGGAAATGAGATTTCATAAAAAATCTACATTTAATAACAATAAAATGAGATAATTGTTGAACTCAAGGTTTCAAGTCTTGTATTTACATATAAATTTTGATGATAACAAATAATATTGAAAACTCAAGTTCAAGTTGTCTACGCATGAACGGAGCTAAACACATCAAGAAATCAAGCATGAGCAAGAAAGAGATCAAGTCTACAAATGAAGTTCATAAATTATTTTTGTACATCTCTTGATAAAATTAGAAATTGGATTAAGGCTCCAAATTACTCTTTTTTCTCATAAAACATCAAATTACTTTTTTCACATATGTAAGACATTTTTAAATGTCTTAGTTTTGAAAATTATGTTTTTCACATGTGCATAACATCATCAAACAAAATAATTTCGAAAATTATATATATATATTTTTATAAAAACTTGAATTTATAAGATGATTGATTATCATATTTGACATGTGCATATTTTGTTTGAAAGTGTTGAAGGGAGGTGATGTGTTTTTTTGACAAATGTAAAAGGTAGATGATTTTGTTTGAGAATCTTAAAGGGTGGTTGTGTATTTTTTTGACAAATGTAAAAGATAGATGATTTGTTTGAAAATCTTAAAGGGTGGTTGTGTATTTTTTTTACATATGCAAAAAGAAAATGATTTTGTTTGAAAAATAAATCATGCTCATTTTGTCTTGTATGAAAAGCAAAAGATTAGGTTTAATTTCTTTAAAAAATGAATGGAGTTATTTTTGACAAATGCAAAAAGGAAATGTTTTTATTTGAATTTTTTGAAAAGTGAATAGTGCTCTTATTTGACATGAGAATATTTTCAAATTTGAAATTGAAGACTCATTTGCCTATAAATAGCTCACTTGAGTTTTGCAAAAATCACAACAAGAGCTTATACATCTATTGGTAAGTTTTGCATAATTCTTTCAAAACTCTCATTCTCTCTTTTCTAAAGTTTTGAGCCTTAATTCTTGTTCTTGTTGAGAGAGATATAGGTTGCGCTGTATTGTTTTTATCTCACTCGTTAAGGAGTGTATTTTGATAGTCTACCCACTATCAACTCTTGTATTTGTAAGAGGGTGCGTATAACCCTTGTGTGTGTAGAAGGTGTTTTATACGGGGAATAGTTAAATCACCAAGTGTGAGGTGATTGGAAGTGTAGAGGGTGTTCAACACGAATTCTTTGGAGCGGTGCTACTCAAAAGTGTAATAGGTTTCTATCTCCACCTAAAGGAGATTGACTAGTGAATTCGGGATGCTCAAGAGGTAACTTGAGGCGAGGACGTAGGCAGTGGGGCTGAACCTCGTAAAAATACTGAGTTTGCTTTCTCTTACCCTACTCTTTACATTTCTTACTGTTTTATATTCTGTTTATATTTTATATTGTGTATTTGATTAATAAGTGTTAATTTTTATAATATAACCCAATTCACCCCCCCTCTTGTGTTAGTCATCTGGGCAACAATTGTTATAAATGCAATAAGCTTGGTCATATCAAGTCAGATTGTTCTCTATTAAAGAAAGATCGAAACAAAGACAAAAAAGCAATGAAAGCTACATGAGATGATGATTCAAGTAGCTCAGATAGTGAAGCAAGCAATGGAGAATCAGCAAATCTTTGTCTTATGGCTAAAGATGACATTGAGGTAACAAATCTTGATAATATTGAATATCCTTCATATGAAGAATTGCAAAATGTTTTAGAAGAAGTATATGAGGAATTTGAAAAATTGGGTATCAAGTATACTGCTTTGAAAAAGAAAAATTCTTCTTTAACAAACGAAATTGATATTTTAAAAAAAGAAAGTATTGTTTTGAAAGATGAAAATCTTGAGTTGAAGAAAAAGAAAACTGATTTAGAAAGTATTATTGAAAACTTTAAGAATAGAAAAAGAAATTTTGAAAAACTTCTTGACAGTTAAAGATGTGTTTTTGACAAAGCAGGCTTGGGATATATGCCAAAACAAAAATACAAACCTTATAAAAATTTCTTTGATAATCCTTTTACATCAAAATCCAATATTCAAAATTCTTTTCATAAAAATAATTTTGTTAAAAAAGGATACTATTATAATCACTCAAGTTCTTCATATATGTCACATGCTATTTGCAATTTTTGTAATAGAAATGGTCATAATTATCTTGCTTGTCCTATTAGAAGAAAACATACAATAACTAATAGGGCCATATGGATACCTAAAAATATTGTTTCTTCTAATACTAATAAATAAAGGACCCAAAGAACTTGGGTATCAAGAAAAATCATTTTAATTATTTTTATAGGTGTGCATGAAGTCTTCCACAAACAAAAATAAATAGTTTTTAGATAGTGGATGTTCAAGACACATGACGAGAGACAAGACTAAGTTTTTTGATCTTAGATCTAAAGAAGAAGGGCACGTGACATTTGGAGACAACTCGAAAGGGAAGATCGTGGGAATAGGTAAAATTGGTAATGAGTCTTCTCTCATAATTGAAGATGTTCTACTTGTTGAAGGTCTAAAACATAATCTTTTGAGCATAAGTCAATTATGTGATAAATGATTTACAGTTACTTTCAAAATGGATAAGTGCATTATTTTGAATGATCATGATTATAGTATTTGTTTTATTGCTTTTAGAAGTAACAATGTTTATACAATTGATTTTAAAGAAATTACCTCACAAGATGCTATTTGTTTTTCAGTTCAAAATGAAACTAATTGGTTATGGCATAGAAGATTAGGTCATGCCAACATGGAACTTATTTCCAAACTTTCAAAAAATGATCTTGTGAGAGGTTTACCAAAGGCAAATTTTCTTAAAGACAAAATTTGTGATGCATGCCAATTTGGTAAACAAACAAAAACTTCTTTTAAAACCAAGAAACATATTTCCACTACTAGACCACTGCAACTGATACACATGGATCTTTTTGGACCAAATAGAGTTGCAAGTTTAGGAGGAAAATATTATGCATTTGTTATTGTCAATGATTTCTCTAGATATACTTAGGTCATCTTTCTTGCTCATAAAGATGGGGCACATACTGCTTTTACCAAGTTATGCAAGAGAATTCAAAATGAAAAGGGTTATACTATTTCAAGTATCCGAAGTGATAGGGAAAAAGAGTTTGTTAATAAAAATATTAAAACATTTTGTGATGAAAATGGTTTTGTGCATAATTTTTCTGCTCCTCGAACTCCTCAACAAAATGAGGTAGTAGAAAGGAAAAATAGATCTGTTCAAGAGATGACAATAACAATGCTCAATGAGAACAACTTGCCTAGTTATTTTTGGGCCGAAGCAGTAAGTACTGCATGTTATGTTATAAATAGAGTTATGCTAAGGTCCAAATTAGATAAAACCCCCTATGAGCTTTGGAATGAGAAAAAGGCCAACATTGGTTACTTTCATGTATTTGGATGCAAATGTTTTATTTTAAATGACAGGGATAATTTAGGCAAGTTTGATGCAAAATCTGATGAATGTATCTTTCTCGGGTATTTTACTAATAGTAAAGCTTATAGAGTATTCAATAAAAAGACTTTGACTGTACAAGAATCTATGCATGTAGTATTTGATGAATCTAATTATCTACTCTCCAAGAAATCCATTGATGAAGAAACATGAGGTATAAATAATACGGAAAGTCTCAATCTCAACAAAGAGAACACAATAGAGGAAGTCCAACATGGAGACATTAGAAAAGATCATCAAAATTTAATACAAGATGCAACCAAACAGTGAAAATTTGTGAAAGATCATCCAGTGGAACAAATTCTGGGAGAACCTTCACGAGGTGTAAGCACTCGATCATCTCTTAGAAATATTTGCAATCATACTGCTTTTCTATCTCAGATTGAACCTAAAAATATTGATGAAACACTTCTTGATGAATCTTGGATTTTAGCTATGTAAGAAGAGCTTAATCAATTTGAAAGAAATGATGTTTGGACACTTGTTCCTAGACCCAAAAATCATACTATTATTGGAACAAAATGTGTTTTTAAAAACAAGAAAGATGAGTCCGGAGTCATTACTAGAAATAAGGCTCAACTTGTAGTCCAAGGTTTCAATCAAGAAGAAGGAATCGATTATGATGAGACATATGCACCAGTCGCAAGATTAGAAGTTTTTCGAATGCTACTTGCATATGCTTGTTATAAAGATTTCAAACTTTTTCAAATGGTTGTTAAAAGTGCTTTCTTAAACGGTTTTATAAATGAAGAGGTATATGTTAAGCAACCTCCAGGTTTTGAAAATCATATTTCTCCAAATCATGTTTTCAAACTCACAAAAGCACTATATGGACTCAAACAAGCTTCTAGAGCGTGGTGCGAGAGACTCAGTGGTTTCTTGATTGAAAAAGGCTTTTCAAGAGGAAAAATTAATACAACTCTTTTCATTAAATACGAAAATGATGATATTCTTTTGATTCAGATTTATGTTGATGATATAATATTCGGTGCTACTAATAAAAATATGTTTCAAGTTTTTGTTAAGACTATACAGGAAGAATTTGAAATGAGCATGATGGGAGAGCTACATTCTTTCTCGGATTGCAAATTAAGCAAGCAAAAAGTGGGACATTCATCAATCAATAAAAATATATTAAGGAATTGCTGAATAAGTTTGGGATGGAAGGTGCTAAGGAAACTGGAACACCAATGAGCCCATCCACTAAACTTGATAAAGATGAATCCGGTAAACCAGTTGACTCGAAGGTATATCGAGGTATGATTGGTAGCTTATTATATTTGACAGCCAGTAGACCAGATATTATGTTTAGTGTGTGCTTATGTGCACGCTTTCAATCATCTCCAAAAGAATCACATTTAATTGCAGTTAAGCGCATTCTTAGATATCTTAGTGGTACAATTAACTTAGAGTTATAGTACCCTAAGCACACATCTTTCGATCTAATCAGCTACACAGATGCAGATTATGTTGGCTGTAAAATAGATCGTAAAAGCACTAGTGGAGCATGTCACTTCTTAGGTCATGCACTAGTTTCCTGGTTTAGTAAAAAACAAAATTCTGTTGCACTATCTACTGCTGAGGCAGAATATGTTACTGTGAGTAGTTGTTGTGCTCAAGTTCTTTACATGAAGCAACAACTTGAGAATTTTAAACTTATGTACAATCACATTCTAATCAAATGTGATAATACAAGTGCTATAAATCTTTCAAAGAATCCAATACAACATTCTCGGACCAAACATATTGAAATTAGATATCATTTTCTTAGAGATCATG
This sequence comes from Platycarya strobilacea, assembly GCA_036898215.1. NCBI lineage: Eukaryota > Viridiplantae > Streptophyta > Magnoliopsida > Fagales > Juglandaceae > Platycarya > Platycarya strobilacea. The sequence continues at coordinate 7,576,970 of CM072555.1, forward strand.
TGCAGAAGGGCGATATTGTATTAGAATTCACTAGTACACATGATCAATTGGCAGATATTTTCACAAAACCCCTACCAGAAGATAGACTATGCATGATTAGAAGAGAAAGAGGAATGATGCATGCCATGAATATCTGCTAGATACTTTTCTTTCATTATCTTAAATGACCTACAGAAACTTGAGACGTTTAGCCTCATCATTCAAATGAATTTGCTCCTCATAAATCATCATGCCATCCTTGTCTAAAGAATTAGGCAATCGAAATGAAGAGGTAAGCAAAGATTTCAAATCCTTATTCTGTTGCTTTAACTCTACTATTTTTTTATTTGACTCATAAACAAGTCGTTGAAGTATAGAGACAGTCTCGCTAAACTTCTCAATTTCGCGAGTTTTGGACTGCAACCGAGCAGAAAATGCGACGATGGATGATGAGTATCGAGTTCTGAGACCCACAAGCTCGTAAATGGCATCATGATCTGATTTATTAGCTAAATCAGTCTCTTGTTGCTTCATGGCACCCACGATAGATGTAGAAATAGATTGAGACTGAGGTGAAGAATACTCCAAATCTTGATCAAGAGAAGTACTAAAGGGAAATCGACTAGCCATTGAAAATTTGTAGAATGAGAATGCAAGAAAATTGCAAATATGAGAAGAAGATTTGATGCGAAATAGATGAAGCTAAAGATTGCTCTTATAGAAATGGAAATAAGAACAAGACAAGTTTACAAATCCTTATCATATCTCATTTTTCAGCAACATCAAGCGGATCAAATCTCTGCACCGAATTACCAGAGTTAGGCCTCCATCCTTTGCATGTTTTGTTGGGTACGGATGGTTCCAATTATTTAACTTTTTACAGCTTCTACTAACGCACCATTTTATTTGGTTATTGCTTACTGCGGGAAAAAATTTTACTGAAACCAATTACGGTTCCTTTTTAATGATGCCAAAAGGGGGAGAAATCTTATACTAGTATTATACTATCCTGTACCCTGTTATATATGATAAAATTATGTTTATATTTTTCTTAAAATACTAATGCATATTTTCTGGGAGAGCTTAAGTATTACTGCAGGTCGTAGATTTCTACTAAGTATTTGTCATCATCAAAAATGGGGAGATTGTTGAACCCAAGATTTCAAGTCCCGTATTTACGTATAAATTTTGATGATAACAAATAATATTGAAAACTCAAACTCAAGTTGTCTACGCATGAAGGGAGCTAAACACATCAAGAAATCAAGCATGAGCAAGAAAGAGATCAAGTCTACAAATGAAGCTTATAGATTATTTTTGTAAATCTCTTGATAAAATTAGAAATTTGATTAAGGCTCCAAATTACTCTTTTTTCTCATAAAACATCAAATTACTTTTTTCACATATGCAAGACATTTTTAAATGTCTTAGTTTTGAAAATTATGTTTTTCACATGTGCATAACATCATCAAACAAAATAATTTCAAAAATTATATATATATATATATATATTTTTATAAAAACCTGAATTTATAAGATGATTGATTATCATATTTGACATGTGCATATTTTGTTTGAAAGTCTTGAAGGGAGGTGGTATGTTTTTTTGACAAATGTAAAAGGTAGATGATTTTGTTTGAGAATCTTAAAGGGTGATTGTGTGTTTTTTTGACAAATGTAAAAGATAGATGATTTGTTTGAAAATCTTAAAGGGTGGTTGTGTATTTTTTTGACATATGCAAAAAAAAAAAAAAATGATTTGGTTTGAAAAATAAATCATGCTCATTTTGTCTTGTATGAAAAACAAAAGATTAGGTTTGATTTCTTTGAAAAATTAATCGAGTTGTCTTTGACAAATGCAAAAAGAAAATATTTTTATTTGAATTTTTTGAAAAGTGAATAGTGCTCTTATTTGACATAGGAATCTTTTCAAATTTGAAATTGAAGACTCATTTGTCTATAAATAACTCACTTGAGTTTTGCAAAAATCACAACAAGAGCTTATACATTTATTGCTAAGTTTTGCATCATTCTTTCAAAGCTCTCATTCTCTCTTTTCTAAAGTTTTGAGCCTTAATTCTTATTCTTGTTGAGAGAGATATAGATTGCGCTGTATTGTTTCTATCTCACTCGTTGAGAAGTGTACTTTGATAGTCTACCTACTATCAACTCTTGTATTTGTAAGATGGTGCGTATAACCTTTGTGTGTGTAGAATGTGTTCTACATGGGGAATAGTTAAATCATCAAGTGTGAGGTGATTGGAAGTGTAGAGGGTGTTCTACATGGATTCTTTGGAGCGGTGCTGCTCAAAAGTGTAATAGGTTTCTATCTCCACCTAAAGGAGATTGACTAGTGAATTCGAGATCCTCAAGGGGTAGCTTGAGGCGAGGACGAAGGCAGTGGGGCTGAACCTCGTAAAAATACTGAGTTTGCTTTCTCTTACCCTACTCTTTACATTTCTTACTGTTTTATATTCTGTTTATATTTTATATTGTGTATTTGATTAATAAGTGTTAATTTTTATAATATAACCTGATTACGCCCAAAGAATAATGCGGTTGTTTGCAGTATAGCTTTGGGGTGTCGATTCCACAGGGAGATGGATTGAGAAATTGAAGAACAGTAATAAAATTAACAAAAAGATTAAATGAGTGTGATAAGTAAATTTTAGAGTGTGATGTAAATTAAAACTAAATGAGTAATTTGAAAAATATAAAAATGAGACGAAAAGTAGAGCGTAGGGAATTCGTTGTGTATCTGTGATATTCAAATTTATTCTTAATTCATTGATAACTCAATTAAGAATTCTATGTCCAAATTCTTAATCGGAAGATATAACATTAATAACCAAAATTTAAATCACATGTAACTCTTTGAAAAATCATTTTTCACGCTTAACTCTCATAAATTGTTATCGATATTGAGAAAATTCAACGACGACAATATACCTAAGAGGCGATATTGCAGCAGAGAATTAAATCAATATAGATAATCAATTGTTCCAAACATAATTATAGAACTAATTCACTCAATAGAAAAAGCATGACTGAATCCATAAACGAAATAGATTCTATAATTATTTGAAGACGAAAAAACATCACAAATAAATTGAGAATAATAGAACAAAAGAGTTTTAGTATTTAAAGACCAAATACATGAATCAAAAATAAATTACAAATACCATCACACACACAAGTTCATCCCTAGCCCTCCTTGAGAATTTAGTTACACATATTGAAAATATGTAACAAAAATTCTCCAAGGGATAATATAGAAGAGCCAACCATTATTTTCTTCTCTCTTCTTTGGTTTTTCTTTTCTTTTCTCAAGCTCTCAAAATAATGGCTCTTCCAAAACATCCTCCCACACTAAGCATTGTCTTAGAACACACACCCCTTCCTTCTATTTATAAGCATCCTTCATGCAAGTTGTCATGAAAAAATCATCACAATTTCAACTTGTTTTGCCATGTGCCATTCTTGAATCAAAGTGATTTGTGAGTTGTCATTTTGATCATTTGTTTTCCCACCATGCATGAGCTGGATTTTGCTTGTAGGTTGAGTGTTTCAATTTTGCTTCTCTATCCATTAGTTGTCTTGTATGACTTAATATCTTGTGGTCAAATAATTTGTCTACAAGAAACTTGAGTGCACTTCATCTTGCATATGAATTGATCATTGAATTTTCAAGTTGGTGTAGGAGTGCTTGCTGGAAAATATTATGATAACATTTGGATTTGATGCAAGTGGCTGAAAAATATCCAGGAACGTCAAGTGCAGGTACATCCACTTGATGGTCGATTTTGTCTTAGATTGAGTGGATATCTCTTCAAACATAAAACACAAAAGTTATAGATATTTCTCTTTCGGTTCTATATCATCTTGAATCAGCTCAATCGGAGATTGGATGAGAGAGTTATGCCCATATTACGAAAAGATGTCAGAACTGTCTAAAATTCCGTAATTATCTTCATCTGCTCCTAATGTCTCCATTTGTGTCCTAAATCAAAATATAAGAATAATGAGTATATTTAGGCATCAAATAAGAATAAAGTATTAAAAATTAAGAGAGGAAAATATGGCATTTTATATTCTTATCAATATATTAAATCATGCTTATATTTATTTCAAGATAAATGACCATTAATTTTAATAACATGAGTTATATCCATTATTTTCTCATTTCTTTTAGTATTTAAATAGAGTATTTAGAGTGCATTTTTGTGCACTCATCATAACCCAATTCACCCCCCCTCTTGTGTTAGTCATTTGGGCAACAATAATAAATTATGTGGCTTGATTCATAAAACAAGGATTTTAAGCTCCGTTTCGCTAGAAAAATGAGATGAGATAATTTTATATGAAAATTAAATAAATATTATTTATTAAAATAATTTTTTTTTTAAATTAAAAAAAAATTTAGTATTTCGACAATGAATCATTATGAGAAAGCCATGAACCGAGTGGTTAACTGGCTTCACCTGCTCAAATTCAGAGGTTGGTACTATTACTGGACGGTTAATAGTTATCTGTAAGACTTGGGAGGTTGAAAGTGCGTGATCATTTTCCATCTTGAAATGAGACTCCGATCCTTGGAGTTGGGTCAATGCATGGAAAAATATCATTCAGGCCGCATGATGCCAAGTTAAGATGCAAGTTAGGATTTATGACTAGGTGAATACTTTTTTCTAGTCTTAGAACGTGTTTTCTGACTTTAGGGGGTTCTATTAGGAAGCAGACATTTTAAGAGCGCATCTCATTTATTATCTGAAAATGACATTTCTTGTGTCCTAATTTTATCCTTTGCGGGTCCAATTGGGAAAAGATCATTCACAGATGGAATTTAAGATAGTGTATTACGAGAAGGGAGAAACTAGATGAACACCTTTTTTGAGCCTCGTAGCGGTTTCCTGGCTATGGGGTTCCAGTAGCAAACAGAGATCTTGAGATGACTTGACAACATAAGTGTACTCTATATATACTACATATAACCCTTCATCTTGAAACTTTTGCTCGCCTACTTGAAATGATAGTTGGCAACAAACCTAAGCCCGAATGGAGTTGGGCCTGAAGCCCCTGATCTAAACCCGGATGATACGTGTCCGAACTCGACTGAAAATATCAAAATCAGAGACAGCCCGAATCACTAACTACCTCAAATGAAGAAGAAGAGAATAAGCCGGCTTCGACCATACGCTGATATCAGGAATAACAGTGCATTTATTAGAGTATTTTGCGGACCCATCTCACATCATGGTCATTCACGCATTTATGAACAACCGGACAATCGCTGATCTACAGATTTCCCCTCTTAAATGCACAAATGCTATAACACGCATAATTAATTACTAAACTGGATGAAGATAAGGTCGCATTTAATGTTCCTCTTCAAAAGGATTTAGTTAAGCATTGATTGAGGGAAAATCTAATTAATAGGATGAGACAAGCAGGATCAGATCAAGTTTTTTTTCTCAAGGATGACGATCGAGTGATGTCCCGACTAATAGATTTTTTAGCTCAAAACCGCCTCTCAGGAAAAACACAGGCACCTATAAATAAGACTGGACCGAATCGAATACAAGGTACATTCTGACATTTCCTTCAGCATATTTCTCTTGTCATATTTCTCTTTTGCTAACTTGATCGTCGGAGCGGTCTCGGACCCCGATCATCCTTCTCCTTACATTTGCAGGTTCCGCTCGATTGGGAACTGATAAGTTAGACTGCAAAATACATCCTTAACAGTGGTGCCGTCTGTGGGATTGTAGTTTGATAAGCATATTTTTTGCATGTCTACCGTACCACTATCCCAGACAACCGAACACGATCAACATTTAGATTCGGCCATAGAAGAGAAACTAGAAGCCCTAGAAGAAGTTGTGAGGAAGCTGAGAGAAGAGAATGCCGCCCTTCGACAACCTTGTGAAGAAATATCTGCCCGTGGCGAGGTCAACCCCGAGGAGAACGTGAGCTCCCGACATCCTGAGGAAAATGATGCCTCCGAAGAAGAATGACGCTGGATGTACACCGAGTTAAAAGAGTTAGGAGATAAGTATGCTGAAATGGAAAAATTAATCAACCCAACCGAGGGGCACGTCTCTTCGCGAGGGAGGATAGGGACACCCTATAGTGCAGATGTCCTGGCCGTCCCTCTCCCATCCAGATTCAAAGTCCCGCAAGTGGAGCTGTATGATGGATCTCAGGATCCTGTGGAGCATCTAGAAGCCTTCAAAGCACATGTTAGTCTGCATGGCTATCTCGGCGAAGTAGCATGTCGAGCGTTCCCTCTCACACTGAAGGGAATAGCTAGGACATGGTTCGGAACCATTCCTCTGGGATCAATCAACAGTTTCGAAACATTAGCCCAACTCTTCACTACCCAATTTATGGCTAGTAGGAAAAGAAGGCGCCCAGCGGCGTACCTACTGATCTTCAAACAAGGAGAGAGAGAAAACCTGAAAGGATACCTGACTAGGTTCAACAAAGAAAGAATGACGACCGATAACCAGGATAAAAAGATCACCCTAGCAGCTCTCCTGGGTGGCATATGGCCCAAGAGCCCCTTCATGGCGGAAATAACTCGTAAAACTCCCACAACTTTGAACGGGTTTATAGATCAAGTTGACGGGTTCATCAATGCTGAAGACATACTTAAAGCCCTAGTAGCCCCACGACGAGGGAAACTTCGACAGTATGATCGAACAGGGACCAATACTGGAGAAAGTTCCAGCTAACACCGAATCAGGAGGAAGCTTCCAGATGAAACAAGAAGAAGAGGTCCCCCACGGGAACACAGACTATCACCATGGCCCCAATCCAACCTGGAAGTGGAAAGTCAGAACCGATCTGAATTGAGATGGAATTCTAATAAAAGAAAAAGGGGAAGTATGTATTGCGAGTATCATAAGACCACAGGCCACAATACGGAAGATTGCCAGGCCCTGAAGAATAGACAAAGAGATGAGCAGCTAAACGGTTGAAGAGAAAAGACCCGATCAAGGTGCCCCCTCCTTCAGGAATGAGAATCAAGCCGACACCGAAGCGAACTTACATCTAGCCACCCGCCGGACGAGATCAGAACCATCATTGGAGGACCATTCAGAGGAGGAACTACATCTTCCTTTTAAATGGAGCATGCACGGAGAGCCAAGTATGAAGAAGTTTATACTCTAGGAAGAACACCAAGACAATGAGATTTGGGCTCTAAAGGAGAATCAATCGTTTTTGGCGAACAGGATGAAAAGGGCATCGCCTTTCCACACGATGATGCGTTGGTAGTATTAGTGTTAGTAGCCAATTTCACAGTCAAAAGGATACTGGTTGACAATGGGAGTTCGGCCGATATCTTATTTTGGGAGGCCTTTATACAAATGGGAATCGATCCCAACCAATTTCCGCACATCCAAGCCCCCCTTAAAGGATTTACGGGTGAAGTAATACACCCCGAAGGCGTGATAACACTTTCAATCTTGATGGGCTCCGCACCCAGAACCATGTCAGTCATGACCGAATTCCTGGTAGTGAAAGCCCCCTCCTCATACAATGCCATCTTAGGGAGGCCGACCCTAAATAATCTGAAGGCAGTCACTTCTACTTACAACCTCAAGATGAAATTTTCGACCGATAGAGGAATATGTGAGGTCAGAGGAGAACAAATCACCTCCAGGGAATACTACGCTCGAGAATTGAAATACAAAGTCAATTCCGTGGCTACGATCTCCTTGGGATGCGAGAACACCGAGCTCTAACCTGGTCCTCTCCGAGCAGTTTGGGACGATGAAATTAGGGACGAGAGAACACTACGTTAAGCAGAAGCCAATGAACCCATGGAACTGATTCCGGTCGATCAAAATAACCCAGATCGGATGGTGCGAGTGGGAACCAAAATGGATCCTAGAATAAACACAGAGCTCAAGAATCTCCTCATCGAGCACAAAGACATATTCGCTTGGACGCATGCTGACATGCCCGGAATCGACAAGTCCGTAATAGAACACAGGCTATGTGTTAACTTGACAATCCGGACAGTTAAACAATAGAGAAGAAGCTTCTGTGTTGAGAAATATGCTGCCATAGCAGAGGAAGTTGACAGACTCTTAGCCGCCAGGTTCATCCGAGAAGTTCACTACCCGAAATGACTATCTAATGTTGTATTGGTAAAAAAGACGAGTGAAAAATGGCGAATATGCGTAGATTTTACCGATTTAAACAAATCTTGCCCTAAGGATAGCTTCCCTCTGCCGCGCATCGACCTCATTGTAGATTCAACTGCTGGGCACTCTCTCCTCAGCTTCATGGACGCATATTCGAGTTATAATTAAATCAAAATGAGCACGGATGATGAGAAAAAAAGGGCATTCATTACAGACTGGGGACTCTATTGCTACACCGCCGTGCCCTTTGGACTCAAGAATGCAGGGGCGACCTATCAACGATTAGTTAATCATATGTTCAAAAATCAAATCGGAAGAAACAGGGAGGTTTACGTCGATGACCTCCTAATCAAGTGCTATTGCCCTAATGACCATTTGGCGGATCTAAGAAAGGCCTTTTCCATTCTGCGGCACTACCAAATGAAACTCAACCCCGCCAAGTGCACCTTTAGGGTCGAATCCGAGAAGTTTTTAAGTTACATGGTCTCCAAGCGGGGAATTGAAGCCAACCCCGAGAAAATACAGGCTATCCTCAGAATGGTTTCCCCAAGGAACTTGCAGGAAGTCCAACAATTGGCTGGACGGGTCGCCGCCCTCAGCCGGTTCATAGCAAGGTCAAGATCAATGCCTCCCCTTTTTCCAAGTCCTTCGAAAAGCACACGAGTGGGATACATCGTGTGAGCGAGCATTCGAACAACTGAAAGACTACCTGACATGCCCTCCACTACTTAGCCAAACAGCTCCCGAAGAAACTCTTGTGGCCTACTTAGCAGTCTCACCTTATGCAACGTCTGCGGTCCTTGTAAGAGAAACTGATCGGGGATAGAGGCCTATCTACTATGTTAGTAGAGCTCTTCAAGGAGCAGAAGCCAGATACCCCAGAACGGAGATGATGGTATTCGCCCTGCTGACGGCGGCACGCCGACTACGTCCTTACTTCCAAGCTCACACCATAAAAGTGATGACCGATCAGCCCCTCAAAACTATTCTTCAGAATCCTGATACCTCTGGTTGATTAACCAAATTGGCAATCGAGCTAAGCGAGTTTGATCTAATGTTTCAACCGAGGACAGCAATAAAGGCACAAGCTTTGGCAGATTTCATAGCAGAATACACGGGGTTCCCAGAAGAGATCCCCAATAAACCCCAGGAATAGCCATGGCAACTATATGTTGATGGGTCGTCATGTCAAGCTGGGGGCAGAGCAGGGGTACATATCATCACTAACCAGGGCTCCAAGCACAACTACGTTATAGGCCTGACTTTTAGAGTAACCAACAATGAAGCAGAATACGAGGCCCTCATAGTTGGAATGGCAATCGTCCGGATCCTCGGGGCGACGAAACTGGAAGCCCGAACCAATTCCCAAATAGTATTTAACCAAGTACTCGGTCAATACATTACAAAGAGCGAAAAGCTGAAAAAATATCTGGAACAAGTATGCATCGAAAGAGATCAATTCAGATACTTCCGCCTGCTGCGGATCCCAAGAGAAGAAAATCATTTGCCAGATCGATTGGCAACAATAGCATCAAGAAAGGACGAGCACCCGCCCCCAGAGAACACAGAAATCAAGACAATAGACAAGCTCTCCATCGGCAGCGAAGTTGGAATGGTAGCAGCCGCAAATCCCGACTGGGCGACTAACATTATCAAATATCTCCGGACAAGCACGTTACCCCCTAACCCAAATCAAGCATGCAAAATAAGGAATTGATCAGCCAGGTTTACTCTGATTGATGGATCGTTATATCGGAAGGGTTTCTCTGAGCCATTACTTAGATGCATGACGAAAGAGGAAGAACAGTATATACTCACCGAAATCCATGAAGGAATTTGCAGAGCTCACACAGGGGGAAAGACACTAGCTGCCCGCGCAACCCGCACGAGGTATTACTGGCCATGTTCACTCCAAGAAGCGAAGGAGTTTGTCAAGAAATATCCAAACTGTCAGGAGTATAGCCCGATATTACATTCTCTGTCGGAGGAACTCGCTTCGATAACATCCCTCTGGCCTTTTGCTCAATGGGGGCTATATCTCATAGGACCATTCCGAGTCGGAAGGGGCGGAACTAAGTTTATCGTGGTGGCAGTGGATTATTTCACGAAGTGGGTAGAAGCCGAAGCCTTCGCCAGCATCACCTCTCAAGCCATCACAAAATTCTTATGAAAATCCATTATTTGCCGATTCGGGATACCTCAGAGTTTCATATCTGACAACGGAAAACAGTTCGATTGCAATCATTACCGAGAGTGGTGTTTTCAGCTGAAAATCAAAGGGAAATACTCCTCGTCTGGCCACCCACAAGCTAACGGACAAGCCGAGGCGACCAACAAAACGATCCTCTCTACACTAAAGAAAATACTCAGAATGCACAAAGGGGCGTGGGCCGATGAACTACCGGGGGTCCTTTGGGCATATCGCACAACAGTCTGAACTTCCACATGTGAAACACCATTCGCCCTTACATATGGCTGCGAAGCGATAATTCCAGTCGAAGTCGGGATACCTACATTGCGAGTTCAGCACTACGATACGGCTACTAATGATGCTAAAATCATGGAACAATTGGACTTCTTAGAAGAAAGAAGAGAAAATGCTTTCATCCAAGTTGCCAACAACAAACGCAAGACAGAATAGTACTTCAACAGAAGAGTAAAATCAGATCGGAGACTTAGTGCTAAGACAAATGGGCGTTACAACACCAGTGCAGAGAAAACTGGGACCAAAATGGGAAGGGCCCTACATGGTAACAGCAACTAACATGCCCGGATCTTACCGACTCAGGGACAGCTCTGGGACTGACCTACCACACCCCTAGAATAGTGAGCGGCTTAAGAGGTATTATGTATAACACTCTCCAATGTATTTTACTTCTTGAAATTATAAAAAGCCAGTTGTTATTAATCTTCAATGCATTACAAGTTATATACAATTCTCGTCTCGAATCCCGCGAGGTCGATCAACCCACCCACGGGAAGTAATACTCGAATCTCGCGGAGTTGGTCAACCCACCCACGCGAAGTAACTCTCGAATCTCGACGAAAAAAATTCTTGGTTAAGTTTACACTTAACCGAAAATTCATGGGGTATAAAGCAGCGAAAACACCAGATAAAAAGTTAAAGATTTGAACTAGCAACATCAGCACAGAACATCTAAAAAGAAGTCAGTATCTCGAATTTCATATATCTCGTAGTATCAATAACAAAAAAAAAGTTACAATAAAAGGAGGTTGTCGGCAACAAGTTTAGGCCTCAGGAGGAGGAGGAGGAGGATTTAGATCATCAAACGGTGGATAGCCACGCTTTCTGATCTTCTTCACAAACTTCTTCGTAACCTGATCCGGCCGAAGAGATTTCGGACTTACGTTTTTAGGGTTGAGCTGAGGGTCTACCAAAAGCTAGGCTCCTATCCGACGGAGACCTTCAGCATAACTGTACCCCCAGGCCAAGTTACGAATAGCCACTACCTGAGATATTTGCTGCTCAAAATCAGCTATTCTCGTATGGGCATCCTCCAAAGCATGAGTTTCCTTTAACTTGGTCTCTTGCGCAGCCCGGGTATGTTCAGACCTGGTCAGCTCCTCCCTTAAAGCCTCTCGGATACGCTCCGAGCCGACCAATTCATCTTCCCGAGCAACCCGAGCGTGCTCGGAGATCGCCAGCTCTTCCTCCCTCAAAGAAAGAGCTTGGGCAGAAGCAGCCAGTTCCGCCATCCGAGCAGACAACTCAGATTGAAGAAGAATCTTGTCCTGCTTGGTGGCCGATCTAACATCTACGAGGCGGGCGTTCCTTCAGTGAGCTATTGCCAACGAATCCTGGGCTGCCTCCAATTCTGCTCGAAGAGAAGCATTGGCCTTCTCTAGCCTGTTCTTGATCAGGCCCCTGCAAGTTCTCTGCGATAACTCAAGCTGATCTTTCGCCTGCTGTAACTTGTAAAGCCCAAACTTGCAGACAGTCCCGAGCTTATTGTTGAATTCGGCGAGCTCTGCCAGCTCGGAACCCACGGCCTTGGATATTTACTTGGCGACCTGAACACAAAGAAAAGAGACTATCAGCTATGTAAAATAAAAAAAATAAAAAAAAAATAAAAGAAAAAAAGAGAGAAAAATAGTGCATAAATCTGATGAAGCACACGAATCAAACTTGTGTCAGCAGGGGCTCTAACATTTTAGCCACCCGCTTGGAAGCATCCACTTTGACTTGCTCAAAGCGTGAAGGACGCTCCAAAGTCGCTTCATCGGCCCGATCCCCTCCATCCTAGTCCGACTCAAAAAAGCACCCGAGCACCATGACTCCACTCCGAAACCGAAAAGGGGACGGAGGACGGGCAGGAATTTCCAAGCCCGGGGATGCTTGTCTGCCCTCTAATTGAGTCCCTGAACTTGACCCCCTCTCGAAAATGGGAGACGGATCAGTTCGAGCATACGAGGTCGACCCTCTCTCAAAAGTAGGGGGTGGACCTTCAGGGGACTCATCAAGTGCGATGAAAGGTTGCCCACCTTCATTCGAGGTCTTCCCATGTGTCCCTTCTACGGGATTGCCAGTCTCACTCGACTCTTTAGATCCGACCCCTCTTTGGCAACCTTCATCGCCGCCTTGTTCTTGTTCTTCTTGCAGGCTGACTCCTCCTTGATCGCCCCTAGAGTCGGATTCACCCTCAGCTTCATCCTTGCCTTGGAAGCGTCAGAGTGGCGCTTGGAAGAAAAAGGAGGGGGAGTAGGCAATTGATTTGCCCTGACAACTTGCTCTTCCGACTCTTACCGGAAAACCTGCTTGAACGACATGGCCCCCGGTGAAAGATCGGCAGCGTGGTCCAGAACCTCTTGGAAGGCCCGGTTGATATCCTCCCCATCTGATGACTCAATCCCCGCGGCCTCGGTTGCTTCCATCTGGGCTTCGAGAATGATCCTCCTAGCCTCGGACCTTATATGCTCGGTCTCCAAGAAATGGAGCCCGTCTGAAGATGTTGGAGATGAGGCTTGCACTAGACTACGAATGGGGGAATTCGTAGGGGAGATGCGCACGCCCTAGTCTTCGACACGTGGACCCTTCCCCTTTTTCTATTTCTTAAGACGGGCACCACAGCTCGAAGTAGCTTCGCCGTGACGACTTATGGTACGTCTCTCCTTATGATCCTCCTGATCAGAGACTCGTTTGCGGGAAGAAGTAGGGGGCTTCTCAGGAATGTTGAAGAAGTTTTGACTCTCAGCATAAGATCGGTCTGGTCGGGTTAGGTACTCTTCAATATTCTCCTCGGTCAAAAGAGCATCGAACCACAGCCGGTCGGGATCTTCTGCCCCCCAGAAAAAGACGGCCTTCACTCTCTCGATTTTCTGGGCTGTGAGAGTAATCTCCATATGCATTGGGAAAGGGAGAAAGCCCCAATCTTTTTGGATTGGGAATTCATTCCCCTTTCCCTCTTGGAATTCCCAATCCTTGCCCGAGATAAAGAAAAATTTCTTATGGTAGTCTCGGGCACTCGAATGCCTCTCCTCCATTCAAATCAGTCGACATTTCGGCTTTATCTAGAAACTGGCGACATTCCCATCCCGACAAATGAGCTGATACATCGAAAAAAATTTCCGAGCAGTCAAATCGGGGTAGGGATTGTTCCTCCCAGAAAGAACGATCCGGAACGCCATACAGGTGGCCAAAAGAATACGCCACCCGTTCGGCAAGAGTTGGATAGGGGCTAAGCCCAAGAAATAAAGAACTTCTCGAACAAGACGGATGAAAAGGAGGCAAAAACCCTTCAAGAACATAAGGTAAAAGAGGGCAACTTCTTGGGCCCTCTCTTTGCGATCGCAAGCCCTAACGCTATCCCCTGGAGCTTCCAGGGAATGCCGTCAGGAAACGCGATGCTTTTTCCTAAGTGCGTCCACATCAGAAGACTGCGTGGAAGAAGTCCAGCCATTACCCACGAAGAAAGGGCATCGATCAGAGGAAGCCATGGAGACAAGAGTTCGAAAGGATGTAAGGGAAGAAAGAAGAACAGCAAAAAAAGGAGGCAGCAAAAAGTGAGTGTGAAAATTAAACAGAGGTGGAAGAACAATAACGAGGTTTTTGGGTAATTTATACCCAGAAACCGAATTTAAGACAAGTGGGAAACGAAGCAATATCGACGCCATGTCTCCAGACGTGACCTGTGGGAACAGGGTCGTGCTCGAGGCTAACCAATCAGAGGTAAGAAGCGTGCACCGAAATGACAGATCAGTTAATGACGATCTCATGCATGCATATCACGAACCAATTGTAGGTCAACAACGCAACCAGAAACGTCAATGACGGTTCAAAAATCAGAACGACGAAGTAATTAAACACTAAAAGGTATTGAATGCTTGACGCGAAATACGAAAGATCATGACCCGGCATTAATTGATCAGGAATTGAATTGTCCCCCAGAAGTCCAACCAGTAAATGAAACAACATGCCAATTGGCACCGCCTGGGTGTATTCAACCAAATCTTTCCACTCGGAAGGGGAAGAAGGAAAATAACATCCAATGCTGAAGAAGAACATGAATAAAGGGAGGACGCTATCTCTAAAGCGTTTATAATCTCCATCGAAGTGCCTTCGATAAAAATTCGCGAGGTACTGAAATGATAGTTGGCAACAAACCCAAGCCCGAATGGAGTTGGGCCTAAAGCCCGTGATCTAAACCCGGATGACACGTGTCTGAACTCAACTGGAAATACTGGAATTAGAGACAGCCCGAATCACTAACTACTGCAAATGAAGAAGAAGAGAATAAGCCGGCTTCGACCATACGCCGATGTTAGGAACAACAGTGCATTTATTAGCATATTTTGCAGACCCATCTCACATCATGGTCATTCCCGCATTTATGAACAACCGGACAATCGCCGATCTACAGATTTTCCCTCTTAAATGTACAAATGCTATAAACACGCATCATTAATTACTAAACTAGATGAAAATAAGGTTGTATTTAATATTCCTCTTCAAAAAGATCTAGTTGAGCAGTGATTGAGGGAAAATCTAATTAATAGGATGAGACAGGCAGGATTAGATCAGGTTTTTCTTCTAAAGGATAATGATCGAGTGATGTCCCGACTAATAGATCTTTTACCTCAAAACTGCCTCTCAGGAAAAATACAGGCACCTATAAATAAGACTGGACCGAATCCAATACGAGGTACATTCTGACATTTCCTTCAGCATATTTCTCTTGTCATATTCTCTTTTGCTAACTTGATCGTCGGAGTGGTCTTGGACTCCAATCATCCTTCTCCTTACATTTGCAGGTTCCGCTCGATTGGGAACTGATAAGTTAGAATGTAAAATACATCCTTAACACTACCAATTTGGTATTAGACTTGAAAATACAGCTGCAGCATACATAATTACAGGAAATATGGTTTTCTTTTCTTTTCTTTTTAAAAAACGCAACATCATTAGATCAATAGCATACACAATTACTAAAACCCGTTGGAGAGACCACAAAACACAATAGTGACCAAACTTCTGTTGCCATAGGTGCCCACATTCCGCAGTGAAAAATTGGATCCTATCACAAAACATTTTATTAGTCTTATAATTTATATTTTTTAGACCTTTAAAAATATTTAAATGATTTTAAGATGGATAAAATGTTTAAGATTTAAAGTTGGGGATAAATCTTTACTTGTTTAGATTTTGTTTTTGCCCAGAGATGGCTTATTGTGACTAGAAGAGGATTTTTTTTTTTGTTTCGGTTGCCTTGGTTTTGTTGACTAAAGAAGGCAGCATAGTTTTTGAAATGTTGTGTATGGGTGTCAGTACGCATTTCAAAGGCTTGAATTAAAGGGATCATTTATCCATAAGATGGAGTTGGTGGTTTGAGCAAAGAAGAAAGAAAGGGTTCATATTGCGCCCATGCATTGCACCTGGTGCCCCTTGCGTGCTGTCCAAAGGCCTCAAGACCACCATGCTGCCCAAAGGCTTGTATTTATGTAAGATTCAAAATATAATAAGCCTACATCTTTTCATATATTCTCTCTTTTCAAAATAATTCACAACTTCCAAAATTAATTAAAAAATACTATTAATAATAAATATAATATTATTTATTTTGAAAATATTTCCAACAATACATCTTTAGATACCCATTTTTAGGCCCCGTTTGTATTCAGAGGTGAGTTCAGCTCATCTTAACTCATCTCAACTCATCTTTATTTTATTATTATATTTTCATAATTTTTTTTATATAAAACACAAATTCCCATACACCCTTTTCAATTCCCAATACACATTTTTTAATTTTCAATACACCTTTTTCAATTCCCAATATACATTTTTCAAATCCCAAAATAATAATAATATTAAAAAATAAACTAAACTCATCTCAACTCATCTCATCTCTGAATCCAAGCGAGGCTTGCAGCAAGCAACTTGACTAGAGATATTATCTCTGTAATTTCATCACATAATAAAATTAGTTATGCTCTATATTTTTTCTTAGATTTATCTAATTTCCTTTAAAACAGCAAGCAACTTGAGTAGAGATATTCTCTCTGTAATTTCATCACATAATAAAATTAGTTATGCTCTATATTTTTTCTTAGATTTATCTAATTCCCTTTAAAACAGCAAGCAACTTGACTAGAGATATTATTTTTTCTTCAGTAATAATATTTTAAATAAAAAAATATGGATATATTAGACGTTTTATATCTCATATAATAAGTTCAGCCTAATTACATATATTATTTACTTTTCATTTTACAATAACATAATTGGAGGGATGATGCAACTTCGTAAAATAATTCACATTTAATAACAATAAAATGAGATAGTAAATTATGTGGCTTCATAAAATAAGGATTTTAAGCTCCGTTTAGTTAGCGAGATGAAATGAGATAATTTTAGATAAAACTCAAATACAATATTATTTATTCATATTTTTATTTTTAAATTAAAAAGATTAAATTATTTATTATATTTTATATAAAAATTTAAAATATTATGTATATCATTTTTCTTATTACAACCAAACTGGGTGAACACTTTCGTCTAGTACTCTTGGTAGGTGTTTTCTGACTATATGGTTCTACTAGCAAGCAGGCATTTTGAGAGGTCATCTCTTGACATTTTGACAGGTCATCTCATTTGGTCTGATATGAGAATAGATATTTTAGATAAAAGTTAAAAATATAATAAGATAGTATTAGAATATTATTTTTTAATATTATTATTATTATTTAAAGATTTAAAAGAATTTGAATTGTTAATAATATTTTATATGAGAATCTAAAAAAATTATAATAATACAAAAAGATAAAATAAGACAAAATGAGATTAAATAATTTTTGTACCCAAATATGACCTAATCTTATGGGAATTTATTATCTGAAAATGACAATTCTTGTGTCCTAATCTTATCCTTGCCATTGGGAAAAGATCATTCATGGATGGAATTTAAGATAGTGTACCATGAGAAGGGAGAAATTAGGCCTTGTTTGTTTTTCAAAGATATTTCATATAATTTAATCTCAAATTTATCATTATATATTTATATAAAATAAAATAAATAATTTAACTTTTTCAAATTCTAAAACAATTATTTTAAATCCTAAAATAAAATTAATATTAAAAAAATATTTTATAATAATATTTTATTTTATTTTTTAACTTTTATCTCATTTCATCTATAAAAATAAATAAGACAATTTCTCCCTTCTTGTACTACACTATCTTAAATTCCATCCATAAATGATCTTTTCCCAATGGCAAGGATAAGATTAGGATACAAGAAATCATGTCATTTTCAGAAAATAAATTCCCATAAAACTAAGTCATCTTTGGATACATAAATGGTTTGATCTTATCTCATCTCATTTTATCTTATTTTATCATTATAATTGTTAAGGACGTATTCTGCAGTTCAACCTTTCCAATTTCCAATCGATCGAGACCTGCACATGCAAGAAGAATGATTGTCGGGGTCCGAGACCGCTCCGATGATTAAGTTAGTATGGGGAATATGAATGGTGAAGTTTGTAGAAGGAAATGTAAGAATGTACCTTTTTGAATTTTATCAAGTCTTATTTATAGGTAGTCACCTGTGCTTTTCCTGGGAGGCTGTTTGAGGAAAAAGATCTACTAGTTGGGACATCATTCGACTGTCATCCCAGGGAAGGAAAATCTGATCCTGCCTGTCCCATCCTTTGAATTAGATTTTTCTTCGATCAATGCTTAATTAGATTCTTCTCAAGGGGAACATTAAATGCGGCTTCATCTCTATTCAGTTTAGTAATTAATGTGGCGTATTCATAGTATTTGTGCATTTAAAAGAGGAAATCTGTCAGAACGACGATAGTCCGATCATTCATAAATGCGAGAGTGACTCTAATGTGATATGGGTCCGTAAATTGAGCTAGTAAACACAATCTCATTTCTGACATTAGCGTATGATCGAAGCTGCCTTATTCTTTTCTTCTTTAAATGTGGTGGTTTGTGATTCGAGTTGTCTCTCATTTCGGCATTTTCAATTGGGTTCGGACACGTGCTATCCGGATTTAGACCATGAGCTTCGAGCCCAATTCCTTTCGGGCTTTGGCTTGTCGCCAACTATCCTTTCAGTACCCAGCAAATTTTTATCGAAGGCATTTCGATAGAAATTCTAAAAAATTTCAGAGATAGCGTCCATCCTTTCTTTATTAATGTTTTGTTTTAGCAATGGGGGCCATTCCTGTACTTCCTTTGTCCAAGCAGAAAGGTTTGGTCGATTAAATCCGAGGTGGTGCCAATTGGCATGTCGTTTCATTTACTGGTTGGACTTCTGGGGACGATTCAATTTCTGAACAATTAATGCTGGATCACGATCGTTCGTATTTCAATACCTTTCAAAGTTTAATTATCTTGTCGTTCCGATTTCTGACTGTTGCTGATGTTTCTTGTTGCGCTGTTAAACTACGATTAGCTCGTGATACACACGCGTTGGATCATTATTACCTGATCTGTCATTTCGGCGCACGCTTCTTATCTCTAATTGGCTAGCTTTGAACACGCCTCCTATTCCCATGGGTCACGTAAGGGGACATGGCGTCAATATCGCTTCGTTTCCCACATGTCTTTAATTCGGTTTCTGAGTATAAATTATCCAGAAACCCCGTTACTGTTCTTCCTCCTCTGCTCAATCTTGATATTCACCCTTTGCTGTCTCATTGTTTTTCTGTTGTCCCTCTCCTTTTTCTTGCATTATTCCAAACTCCTGTTTCCATGGCTTCCTCTGATCCTTGCCCTTTCTTCGCAGGTAATGGTTGGACTTCCTTTATTCAGTCATCCGATGTTGACGCACTTAGAAAGAAGCATCGCATTCCCTGGCGGCATTCCCTGGAAGCTCTCAGGGATGGCATTAGGGCTTGCGATCGCGAAGGGAGGGCCCAAAAAGTTGCCCTCTTCTACCTGATGTTCTCAAAGGGTTTCCGCCTCCCTTTTATTTGTCCCGTTCGAGAAGTTCTTCATTTCTTGGGCTTAGCCCCTGCCCAAATCTTGCCAAATGGGTGGCGTATTCTTTTGGCTACCTGTGTGGTGTTTCGGATCATTCTTTCTAGGAGGAACGATCCCCACCCTGATTTGATGGCTCGAAAATTTTTCTGGATGTATCGGCTCCTTCGTCGCAATGGGAATGTCACAGGCTTCCAGATAAAGCCTAAGTGTCGATTGATCCGAATGGAGAAGAGACATTCGAGTGCCTGAGACTACCACAGAAAGTTTTTCTTTGTTTCGGGCAAGGATTGGGAATTCCCTGAGGGAGAAGGGAGTGAATTCCCGGTGGAGAAAGATTGGGGTTTTCTCCCTTCTCTAACACATATGGAGATCACTCTCATTGTCCAGGAAACTGAAAGAGTGAAGGCTATCCTCTCCTGGGGGGCGGAAGATCTTGACCGACTATGGTCCGATGCTCTCTTGACTGAGGAGAATATTGAAGAGTACCTGACCTGGCCAGACTGATCTTACGCCGAAGGTCAGAACTTCTTTAACATTCCTAATGAGCTTCCCAGTTCATCTCGCAAGCGAGTTTCTGATCAAGAAGCTCAGAGGGAGTGATGTACTAAAAGTCGTCACGGTGATGCAACTTCGAGCCGTGGTGCCCATCCTAGGAAACAGAAAAAAAGGAAGGGTCCACGTACTGAAGACTAGGACATTCGTGTCTCTCCTACGAATTCCCCTGTTCGTAGTCCCGTACAGGCTCCCTCGCCTACATCTTCGGATGGGCTTCGTTTCCTGGAGACTGAGCGGATTAGGTCCGAGGCTAGGAGAATCGTTCTTGAAGCCCGAATGGAAGCAATAGATGTGGCATGGATTGAGTCTTCGGATGGAGAGGATATCGACCGGGCCTTCCAAGAGGCTTTAAATCGTGCAGCCGATCTTTCTCTTGGTGCTATGCCATTTGAGCAGGTCTTCCGCCAAGAGTCGGAAGAGCAAGTTGCTAGGGCAAATCAATTGCCCACTCCCCCGCCCTTCTTCTTCTTCCGAGTGTCACTTTGATGCTTCTGAAGGTATGGATGAAACTGAAGGGGAATCTGACTCTGGAGGTGATCAAGAAGGGGTCATCCTACAAGAGGAGCAAGATCATCGTAGAAGTGGCAAAGGATGCCAAGGCTGGATCGAGGTCGAGCGAGGTTGGCATTCCTGAGGAAGGGACGCATGTGGAGGCCTCCAATGAGGGTGAGCAACCTTTCGTCATGCTTGATGAATCCCTCGAAGGTCCACCCCTGATTTTTGAGAAGGGTTCGACTTCGTACACTCGAACTGCGCCGCTGCCCTTTTTTTAGAAGGGGTCGGGTTCAAGAACTCAGTTTGAGGGCAGGGAATCATCCCCAGGCTCGGAAATTCATGTACGTCCTCCATGCCCTTTTCAATTTTGGAGTGGGGTTGCGATGCTCGGGCAATTTTTCAAGTCGGAATCAGATGGGGGAGATCGGACCGGCAAGGCGACTTTAGAGCGTCCTTCTTGTTTTGAGTAAGCCAGGGCAGATTCTTTTGAGCGGGTGGCTAGAATGCTGGAGCCTCTGTTGACACAGGTTTGACCCGTGTATTTTATTAGATCTATGCACAGTCTTTTTTTTTTTGTCGAACTAACAGTCTTTTTCCTTTGTGCTCAGGTCGCTAAGCAAATATCTCAGGCTGTGGGTTTCGAGCTGACAGAGCTCGTTGAATTCAATAATGAGCTCGAAACCGTCTGCAAGTTTGGACTTTACAAGTTACAGTAGATGAAAGACTAGCTTGATTCATCTCAGGAAAATTGCAGCGGCTTGATCAAGACAGTCGAAGAGTTGGGAGCCGATAAGAACAGGCTAGAGAAGGCCAATGTTTCTCTTCGAGCCGAATTGGAAGCGGCTCGGGATTCATTGGCGATAGCTCACCGCAGGAAGCCTACCTTCTAGATGCTAGATCAGCCACCGAGTAAGACAAGGTATTTCTCCAAGCCGAGTTGACTGCTCGGACGTCGGAACTAGCTGCCTCTACTCAAACTCTTTCTTTAAGGGAAGAAGAGCTGGTGGTTTCCAAGCGTGCTCGTGTAGCTCAGGAAGAAGAATTGGCCGGCTCGGAGAGCCCCAAAGAGGCTTTACGGGAGGAGTTGGCAAGATCAGAGCATATTCGGGCTGCTCAAGAGACCGAGTTAGGGGACACTCACAATGCTTTGGAGGATGCCCATACCAGAATGGCTGATCTTGAGCAGCAAATATCTCGAGTGGTAGCCATTCGCAACTCGGCCTGGGGTTATGGTTATGCTGAAGGTCTGCGTCGGATAGGAACCCAACTTTTGGTGGACCCTCAGCTCAATCCAAATAATCTAAGTCCGAAGTCTTTTCATCCGGATCGGGTTGCAAATAAGTTTGTGAAGAAAATCAGGAAGCATGGCTATCCACCTTTTGATGATTTGAATCTTCCTTCTCGTCATGAGACCTAACTTGTAACAGAGACCACCTCCTCTTTTTGTATCCTATTTTTTTTTTTTGTAACTGATGCTCCAAAATATATGAATTTTTTTTGTAACTGATGCTCCGAGATATATGAAATCTGAAACTTTGGTTTCTCTTTACATGTTTTGTGATTGCTAGTTTGATTATTTGATTTTATATTTGATGCTTTCGTGCTATACCCCGTGAATTTTTGGTTAAGTATAAACTTAACCAAAAATTTTTGAAGCATAAGTTATGTGTCAGATGTCGAGATTCGAGAGTTATTTCGCGTGGGTGGGTTAACCGACTCCATGGGATTCAAGAGTTACTTCGCGTGGGTGGGTTAGCCGACCCCACGGGATTCGAGAGTTACTTCGCGTGGGTGGGTTAATCGACCCCGCGGAATTCGAGAGTTGCGTATAACTTGTAATGCATTGGAGATTAATAATATCTGACTTTTTATAACTTCAAAAAGTGAAACACATCTGGAAGTGTTATACATAAACCTCTTAAGTCGCTCACTATTCCAGAGATGTGGCAAGTCGGTCCCAAAGCTATCTTTGAGTCGGTAAGATCCGGGCCTGTTAGTTGCTGTTTCCATATAAGGCCCTTCCCACTTTGGTCCCAGTTTCTCCTGTGCTGGTGTTGTAATGCCTGTTTGTCTTAGCACCAAGTCTCCGATCCTGAAGTTGCGCAGTTTTACTCTTCTCTTGAAGTACTGTTCTGACTTGCGTTTGTTGTTAGCAACTTGGATGAAGGCTTCTTCTCTTCTTTCTTCTAAGAAGTCCAATCATTCCATCATTTTAGCATCATTAGTGGCCGTATCGTAGTGTTGAACATGTAGTGTAGGTATCCCGATTTTGACAAGAATTACCGCTTCGCAGCCATAGGTAAGGGCGAACGGTGTTTCGCCTGTGGAAGTTCGGACTATTGTGTGATACACCCAAAGGATACCAGGTAGTTCATCGGCCCACGCCCATTTGTGCATCCCGAGTCTTTTTTTTTTTAGTGTGGAGAGGATCGTTTTGTTAGTCGCTTTGGCCTGTCCGTTAGCTTGCGGGTGGCCAGGCGAGGAGTATTTTACTTTGATTTTTAGCTCAGAGCACCACTCTTGGTAATGATTTCAATCGAATTGTCTTCCATTGTCGGATATGAAACTTTGGGGTATTCCGAATCGGCAAACAATGAAATTCCATAAGAATTTTGTGATGGCTTGTTAGGTGATACTGGCGAGGGTTTTGGCTTCTACCCACTTTGTGAAATAATTCACTGCCACTATGATAAACTTGATTCTGCCCCCCTCCACTGGGAATGGCCCTATAAGATCTAGCCCCTATTGAGCAAAGGGCCAGGGAGACGTTATCGAAGTGAGTTCCTCTGACGAGGAATGTGATACCGGGCTGTGCTCCTGAAATTTTGGGCATTTTTTGATGAACTCCTTTACTTCTTGGAGTGAACATGACCAGTAATACCCTGCGTGGGTTACGCGGGCAGCTAGTATTTTTCCTCACGTGTGAGCCTCGTAAATTCTTTCATGGATTTTTGGCAAGTATATATTGTCCTTTCTCTTTCGTCATGCATCTGAGAAAAGGTTCGGAGAAACCCCTCCTGTATAACAATCCTTCAATCAGAGTAAACTTGGCTGATCTATTTCTAATTTTGCTTGCTTGATCCGGTTCAGGGGGTAATGTGTTTGTCCGGAGATATTTGATAATGTCAATTGCCCAATCGAGATCTGTGGCTGTTACAATTTCGACTTCTTTGCCGATGGAGGGAGCGTTTATTGTTCTGATCTCTGTGTTCTCTGGGGGCGGGTGCTCATCCTTTCCTGATGCTATTTTTGCTAATCGATCTGCCAAATGATTTTCTTCTCTTGGGATTCGCAGTAGATGGAAGTATCTGAATCGATCTCTTTCGGTGCATACTAGCTCCAGATATTTTTTCAGCTTTTTACTCTTTGCAACGTATTGACCGAGTACCTGGCTTACTACTATCTGGGAATCGGTTCGTGCTTCTACTTCTGTTGCTCCAAGGATCCGGGCGATTGTCATCCTAACTATGAGGGCCTCGTACTCTGCTTCATTGTTGGTTACCCTGAAAGTCAGGCCTATAACATAGTTGTACTCGGACCCCTGGTTAGTGACAATATGTACCCCTGCTCCACCCCCGGTTTGGCATGAAGATCCATCGACATATAATTGCCATGGCAGTTCCTGAGGTTTATTGGAATCTCTTCTGGAAACCCTGTGTATTCTGCTATGAAATTTGCCAGAGCTTGTGCTTTTATTGTTGTCCTTGGTTGGAATGTTAGATCAAATTTGCTTAGCTCGATAACCTATTTGGCTAATGGACTAGAGATATCGGGCTTCTGAAGAATAGTCCTGAGGGATTGATTGGGCATCACTTTTATAGTGTGAGCTTGGAAGTAAGGACGTAATTAGCATACTGCTGTTAGTAGGGCGAATACCATCATCTCCATTCGAGGGTACCTGGCTTCCACACCCTGAAAAGCTCTGCTAACATAGTAGACAAGCTTCTGTCCCCGACCATTTTCTCTTACTAGGACTGCAAGCGTTGCATGAGATGAGACCGCTAAGTAAGCCACGAGAGTTTCTCCAAGAGCAGTCTGGCTAAGTAGTGGAGGGCATGTCGGGTAATCTTTCAATTGTTCGAATGCTCGCTCACACGATGTATCCCACTTGTGTGCTTTTCAGTAGACTTGGAAAAAGGGGAGGCATCAATCTGTTAACCTTGCTATGAACCGGCTGAGGGCGGCGACTCGTCCAGCCAATCGTTGGACTTCCTGTAAGTTCCAAGGGGAAACCATCCCAAGGATAGCCTGTATTTTTTCGGGGTTGGCTTCGATTCCCCGCTCGGAGACCATGTAGCCTAAAAACTTCTCATATTCGACTCCAAAGGTGCACTTGGCGGGGTTGAGTTTCATCTGGTAGTGCTGCAGAATGGAGAAAGCTTCCCTTAGGTCAGCCAAATGGCTTTTAAGGCTTCGGCTCTTGACTAGGAGTTCATCGACGTAAACCTCCATGTTCCTTCCAATTTGATCTTTGAACATGCGATTGACTAACCGTTGGTAAGTCATCCCCGCATTCTTGAGTCCAAAGGGCAGGGGGGTGTAGCAATAGAGTCATCGGTCCGTGATGAATGCCGTTTTTTCCTCATCATCCGAGCTCATCTTGATTTGATTATAACCTAAATATGCATCCATGAAGCTGAAGAGAGAGTGTCCAGCGGTTGAATCCATAATGAGGTCGATGCGTAGCAAGGGGAAGCTATCATTAGGGCAAGCTTTGTTTAAAACGATGAAGTCCACGCACATCCATCATTTTTCGCTCGTCTTTTTCATCAATATTACATTAGATAGCCATTCTGGGTAGTAAACTTCTCGGATGAATCCGGCGGCTAAGAGTCTATCGACCTCCTCTACTATGGCGGCATATTTCTCGGCATAAAGGCTTCATCGTTTTTGTTTAATTCTCCAAGTTGTTGGGTTGACACATAGTCAGTGCTCTATTATTGACCTGTTGATTTTGGGCATGTCAATATGTGTCCAAGCGAATACGTCTTTGTGCTCGATGAGGAGATTCTTGAGTTCTGTGTTTATTCTAGGATCCATTCTAGTCCCTACTCACACAGTTCGATCTGGGTTGTTTTGATCGACCAGAATCAGTTCCAGAGGTTCGTTGGCTTCTGCTTGACGTAATGTTCTCTCGTCCCTGACTTCGTCATCCCAGACTGTTTTGGGAAGAGCAGGCAGGAGCTTGGCGTTCTCATACCCTGGGGAGATCGTAGCCACGGAATTGATTTTGTGTTTCAATTCCCTCGCATAGCATTCCCTAGATGTGATTTATTCTCCTTTGACCTCGTCCACTCCTTTGTCGGTTGGAAACTTTATCTTGAGGTAGTAGGTAGAAGTGACTGCTTTTAAATTATTTAAGGTTGGTCTTCTTAGGATGACATTATATGAGGAGGGGGCTTTCATTACTAGAAATTCGGTCATGATTGACATAGTTCTGGGTGCAGAACCTATCAAAATTGGAAGTGTTATCACGCCTTCGGAGTGTACTACTTCACCTATGAATCCTTTAAGGGGGGCTTGGATGTGCCGAAGTTAGTTGTGATCAATTCCCATTTGTATAAAGGGCTCCCAAAACAAAATATCGGCTGAACTTCCATTGTCAACCAGTATCCTTCTGACTGTGAAATTAGCTATTAATACGGATACTACCAACGCGTAATTGTGTGGAAAGGCGATGCCCTTTTCATCCTGTTTGCTGAAAATGATTGGCTCTCCCTTAGGGCCCTAGCTTCCTTGTCCTGGTGTTTTTCCTAAAGTATAAACTTCTTCGTACCTGGCTTTCCGCACATGCGCCATTTGAGAGGAAGAAGTAGTTCCTCCTCTGGATGGTCCTCCGATGATGGTCCTGATTTCGCCCGGAGGGTGGTTGGATGTGAGTTTGCTTCAGTGTCGGCTTGACTCTCGCTCCTGAAGGGGCCTCGATCGGGTCTTTTCCAATCGACTGGTTAGCTGCTCATCTTTTTGTCTATTCTTCAGGGCGTGGCAATCTTTTGTATTGTGCCCGATTGTCTTGTGGTATTCGCAAAACATATTTCCCCTTTTTCCTTCTAATGGACTCTCGTCTTGATTCAGATCGGTTCTGACTTTCTACTGCCAGGTTGGATTGGGGCCATGGTGAGAGTTTGTATTCCTATGGGGGACCTCTTATTTTTGTTTCATCTAGTAACTTCCTCCTGATTCGATGTTGGCTAGAGTTTTCTCCGGTATTGGTTGCCATTCGGTCATACTATCGGAGTTCCCCGTGTCATGGGGCTACCAAGGCCTCAAGTGTGTCTTCAGCGTTAATGAACCCATCAGCTTGATCCATAAACCCGTTCAAGGTTGTGGGAGTTTTGTGAGTTATTTTTGCCATAAAAGGGCTCCTAGGCCATATGCCACCCAAGAGAGCTGCTAAGGTGATCTTTTCATCCTGGTTGTCGGTCGTCATCCTTTCTTTGTTGAACCTAGTCAGGTATCCTTTTAGGTTTTCTCTCTCTCCTTGTTTGACGGTTAGGAGGTACGCTGATGGGCGCCTCCTTTCCTACTAGCCATAAATTGGGTGGTGAAGAGTCGAGCTAATGTTTTGAAGCTGTTGATTGACCCCAGAAGAATAGTTCCGAACCATGTCCAAGCTATTCCCTTCAGTGTGAGAGGGAATGCTCGACATGCTACTTCGCCAGGATAGCTATGCAGACTAACGTGCGTTTTGAAGGCCTCTAGGCGCTCCATAGGATCCTGAGATCCATCATATAGCTTGATTACGCCCAAAGAATAACGCGGTCGTTTGCAGTATAGCTTTGGGGTGTCGATTCAACAGGGAGATGGATTGAGAAATTGAAGAACAGTAATGAAATTAACAAAAAGATTAAATGAGTGTGATAAGTAAATTTTAGAGTGTGATGTAAATTAAAACTAAATGAATAATTTGAAAAATATAAAAATGAGACGAAAAGTAGAGCATAGGGAATTCTTTGTGTATTTGTGGTATTCAAATTTATTCTTAATTCATTGATAACTCAATTAAGAATTCTATGTCCAAATTCTTAATCGGAAGATATAACATTAATAACCAAAATTTAAATCACATGTAACTCTTTGAAAAATCATTTTTCGCGCTTAACTCTCATAAATTGTTATCGATATTGAGAAAATCCAACGACGACAATATACCTAAGAGGCGATATTGCAGCAGAGAATTAAATCAATATAGATAATCAATTGCTCCAAACATAATTATAGAACTAATTCACTCAATAGAAAAAGCATGACTGAATCCATAAACGAAATAGATTCTATAATTATTTGAAGATGAAAAATATCACAAATAAATTGAGAATAATAGAACAAAAGAGTTTTAATATTTAAAGACCAAATACATGAATAAAAAATAAATTACAAATACCATCACACACACAAGTTCATCCCTAGCCCTCCTTGAGAATTTAGTTACACATATTGAAAATATGCAACAAAAATTCTCCAATGGATAATATGGAAGAGCCAACCATTATTTTCTTCTCTCTTCTTTGGTTTTTCTTTTCTTTTCTCAAGCTCTCAAACTAATGGCTCTTCCAAAGTATCCTCACACACTAAGCATTCTCTTAGAACACACACCCCTCCCTTCTATTTATAAGCATCCTTCATACAAGTTGTCATGACAAAATCATCACAATTTCAACTTGTTTTGCCATGTGCCATTCTTGAATCCAAGTGATTTGTGAGTTGTCATTTTGATCATTTATTTTCCCACTATGCATGAGCTGGATTTTGCTTGTAGGTTGAGTGTTTCAATTTTGTTTCTCTATATATTAGTTGTCTTGTATGACCTAACGCTATCCCCTGGAGCTTCCAGGGAATGCCGTCAGGAAACGTGATGCTTTTTCCTAAGTGCGTCCACATCAGAAGACTGCGTGGAAGAAGTCCAGCCATTACCCACGAAGAAAGGGCATCGATCAGAGGAAGCCATGGAGACAAGAGTTCGAAAGGATGTAAGGGAAGAAAGAAGAACAGCAAAAAAAGGAGGCAGCAAAAAGTGAGTGTGAAAATTAAACAGAGGTGGAAGAACAATAACGAGGTTTTTGGGTAATTTATACCCAGAAACCGAATTTAAGACAAGTGGGAAACGAAGCAATATCGACGCCATGTCTCCAGACGTGACCTGTGGGAACAGGGTCGTGCTCGAGGCTAACCAATCAGAGGTAAGAAGCGTGCACCGAAATGACAGATCAGTTAATGACGATCTCATGCATGCATATCACGAACCAATTGTAGGTCAACAACGCAACCAGAAACGTCAATGACGGTTCAAAAATCAGAACGACGAAGTAATTAAACACTAAAAGGTATTGAATGCTTGACGCGAAATACGAAAGATCATGACCCGGCATTAATTGATCAGGAATTGAATTGTCCCCCAGAAGTCCAACCAGTAAATGAAACAACATGCCAATTGGCACCGCCTGGGTGTATTCAACCAAATCTTTCCACTCGGAAGGGGAAGAAGGAAAATAACATCCAATGCTGAAGAAGAACATGAATAAAGGGAGGACGCTATCTCTAAAGCGTTTATAATCTCCATCGAAGTGCCTTCGATAAAAATTCGCGAGGTACTGAAATGATAGTTGGCAACAAACCCAAGCCCGAATGGAGTTGGGCCTAAAGCCCGTGATCTAAACCCGGATGACACGTGTCTGAACTCAACTGGAAATACTGGAATTAGAGACAGCCCGAATCACTAACTACTGCAAATGAAGAAGAAGAGAATAAGCCGGCTTCGACCATACGCCGATGTTAGGAACAACAGTGCATTTATTAGCATATTTTGCAGACCCATCTCACATCATGGTCATTCCCGCATTTATGAACAACCGGACAATCGCCGATCTACAGATTTTCCCTCTTAAATGTACAAATGCTATAAACACGCATCATTAATTACTAAACTAGATGAAAATAAGGTTGTATTTAATATTCCTCTTCAAAAAGATCTAGTTGAGCAGTGATTGAGGGAAAATCTAATTAATAGGATGAGACAGGCAGGATCAGATCAGGTTTTTCTTCTAAAGGATAATGATCGAGTGATGTCCCGACTAATAGATCTTTTACCTCAAAACTGCCTCTCAGGAAAAATACAGGCACCTATAAATAAGACTGGACCGAATCCAATACGAGGTACATTCTGACATTTCCTTCAGCATATTTCTCTTGTCATATTCTCTTTTGCTAACTTGATCGTCGGAGTGGTCTTGGACTCCAATCATCCTTCTCCTTACATTTGCAGGTTCCGCTCGATTGGGAACTGATAAGTTAGAATGTAAAATACATCCTTAACACTACCAATTTGGTATTAGACTTGAAAATACAGCTGCAGCATACATAATTACAGGAAATATGGTTTTCTTTTCTTTTCTTTTTAAAAAACGCAACATCATTAGATCAATAGCATACACAATTACTAAAACCCGTTGGAGAGACCACAAAACACAATAGTGACCAAACTTCTGTTGCCATAGGTGCCCACATTCCGCAGTGAAAAATTGGATCCTATCACAAAACATTTTATTAGTCTTATAATTTATATTTTTTAGACCTTTAAAAATATTTAAATGATTTTAAGATGGATAAAATGTTTAAGATTTAAAGTTGGGGATAAATCTTTACTTGTTTAGATTTTGTTTTTGCCCAGAGATGGCTTATTGTGACTAGAAGAGGATTTTTTTTTTGTTTCGGTTGCCTTGGTTTTGTTGACTAAAGAAGGCAGCATAGTTTTTGAAATGTTGTGTATGGGTGTCAGTACGCATTTCAAAGGCTTGAATTAAAGGGATCATTTATCCATAAGATGGAGTTGGTGGTTTGAGCAAAGAAGAAAGAAAGGGTTCATATTGCGCCCATGCATTGCACCTGGTGCCCCTTGCGTGCTGTCCAAAGGCCTCAAGACCACCATGCTGCCCAAAGGCTTGTATTTATGTAAGATTCAAAATATAATAAGCCTACATCTTTTCATATATTCTCTCTTTTCAAAATAATTCACAACTTCCAAAATTAATTAAAAAATACTATTAATAATAAATATAATATTATTTATTTTGAAAATATTTCCAACAATACATCTTTAGATACCCATTTTTAGGCCCCGTTTGTATTCAGAGGTGAGTTCAGCTCATCTTAACTCATCTCAACTCATCTTTATTTTATTATTATATTTTCATAATTTTTTTTATATAAAACACAAATTCCCATACACCCTTTTCAATTCCCAATACACATTTTTTAATTTTCAATACACCTTTTTCAATTCCCAATATACATTTTTCAAATCCCAAAATAATAATAATATTAAAAAATAAACTAAACTCATCTCAACTCATCTCATCTCTGAATCCAAGCGAGGCTTGCAGCAAGCAACTTGACTAGAGATATTATCTCTGTAATTTCATCACATAATAAAATTAGTTATGCTCTATATTTTTTCTTAGATTTATCTAATTTCCTTTAAAACAGCAAGCAACTTGAGTAGAGATATTCTCTCTGTAATTTCATCACATAATAAAATTAGTTATGCTCTATATTTTTTCTTAGATTTATCTAATTCCCTTTAAAACAGCAAGCAACTTGACTAGAGATATTATTTTTTCTTCAGTAATAATATTTTAAATAAAAAAATATGGATATATTAGACGTTTTATATCTCATATAATAAGTTCAGCCTAATTACATATATTATTTACTTTTCATTTTACAATAACATAATTGGAGGGATGATGCAACTTCGTAAAATAATTCACATTTAATAACAATAAAATGAGATAGTAAATTATGTGGCTTCATAAAATAAGGATTTTAAGCTCCGTTTAGTTAGCGAGATGAAATGAGATAATTTTAGATAAAACTCAAATACAATATTATTTATTCATATTTTTATTTTTAAATTAAAAAGATTAAATTATTTATTATATTTTATATAAAAATTTAAAATATTATGTATATCATTTTTCTTATTACAACCAAACTGGGTGAACACTTTCGTCTAGTACTCTTGGTAGGTGTTTTCTGACTATATGGTTCTACTAGCAAGCAGGCATTTTGAGAGGTCATCTCTTGACATTTTGACAGGTCATCTCATTTGGTCTGATATGAGAATAGATATTTTAGATAAAAGTTAAAAATATAATAAGATAGTATTAGAATATTATTTTTTAATATTATTATTATTATTTAAAGATTTAAAAGAATTTGAATTGTTAATAATATTTTATATGAGAATCTAAAAAAATTATAATAATACAAAAAGATAAAATAAGACAAAATGAGATTAAATAATTTTTGTACCCAAATATGACCTAATCTTATGGGAATTTATTATCTGAAAATGACAATTCTTGTGTCCTAATCTTATCCTTGCCATTGGGAAAAGATCATTCATGGATGGAATTTAAGATAGTGTACCATGAGAAGGGAGAAATTAGGCCTTGTTTGTTTTTCAAAGATATTTCATATAATTTAATCTCAAATTTATCATTATATATTTATATAAAATAAAATAAATAATTTAACTTTTTCAAATTCTAAAACAATTATTTTAAATCCTAAAATAAAATTAATATTAAAAAAATATTTTATAATAATATTTTATTTTATTTTTTAACTTTTATCTCATTTCATCTATAAAAATAAATAAGACAATTTCTCCCTTCTTGTACTACACTATCTTAAATTCCATCCATAAATGATCTTTTCCCAATGGCAAGGATAAGATTAGGATACAAGAAATCATGTCATTTTCAGAAAATAAATTCCCATAAAACTAAGTCATCTTTGGATACATAAATGGTTTGATCTTATCTCATCTCATTTTATCTTATTTTATCATTATAATTGTTAAGGACGTATTCTGCAGTTCAACCTTTCCAATTTCCAATCGATCGAGACCTGCACATGCAAGAAGAATGATTGTCGGGGTCCGAGACCGCTCCGATGATTAAGTTAGTATGGGGAATATGAATGGTGAAGTTTGTAGAAGGAAATGTAAGAATGTACCTTTTTGAATTTTATCAAGTCTTATTTATAGGTAGTCACCTGTGCTTTTCCTGGGAGGCTGTTTGAGGAAAAAGATCTACTAGTTGGGACATCATTCGACTGTCATCCCAGGGAAGGAAAATCTGATCCTGCCTGTCCCATCCTTTGAATTAGATTTTTCTTCGATCAATGCTTAATTAGATTCTTCTCAAGGGGAACATTAAATGCGGCTTCATCTCTATTCAGTTTAGTAATTAATGTGGCGTATTCATAGTATTTGTGCATTTAAAAGAGGAAATCTGTCAGAACGACGATAGTCCGATCATTCATAAATGCGAGAGTGACTCTAATGTGATATGGGTCCGTAAATTGAGCTAGTAAACACAATCTCATTTCTGACATTAGCGTATGATCGAAGCTGCCTTATTCTTTTCTTCTTTAAATGTGGTGGTTTGTGATTCGAGTTGTCTCTCATTTCGGCATTTTCAATTGGGTTCGGACACGTGCTATCCGGATTTAGACCATGAGCTTCGAGCCCAATTCCTTTCGGGCTTTGGCTTGTCGCCAACTATCCTTTCAGTACCCAGCAAATTTTTATCGAAGGCATTTCGATAGAAATTCTAAAAAATTTCAGAGATAGCGTCCATCCTTTCTTTATTAATGTTTTGTTTTAGCAATGGGGGCCATTCCTGTACTTCCTTTGTCCAAGCAGAAAGGTTTGGTCGATTAAATCCGAGGTGGTGCCAATTGGCATGTCGTTTCATTTACTGGTTGGACTTCTGGGGACGATTCAATTTCTGAACAATTAATGCTGGATCACGATCGTTCGTATTTCAATACCTTTCAAAGTTTAATTATCTTGTCGTTCCGATTTCTGACTGTTGCTGATGTTTCTTGTTGCGCTGTTAAACTACGATTAGCTCGTGATACACACGCGTTGGATCATTATTACCTGATCTGTCATTTCGGCGCACGCTTCTTATCTCTAATTGGCTAGCTTTGAACACGCCTCCTATTCCCATGGGTCACGTAAGGGGACATGGCGTCAATATCGCTTCGTTTCCCACATGTCTTTAATTCGGTTTCTGAGTATAAATTATCCAGAAACCCCGTTACTGTTCTTCCTCCTCTGCTCAATCTTGATATTCACCCTTTGCTGTCTCATTGTTTTTCTGTTGTCCCTCTCCTTTTTCTTGCATTATTCCAAACTCCTGTTTCCATGGCTTCCTCTGATCCTTGCCCTTTCTTCGCAGGTAATGGTTGGACTTCCTTTATTCAGTCATCCGATGTTGACGCACTTAGAAAGAAGCATCGCATTCCCTGGCGGCATTCCCTGGAAGCTCTCAGGGATGGCATTAGGGCTTGCGATCGCGAAGGGAGGGCCCAAAAAGTTGCCCTCTTCTACCTGATGTTCTCAAAGGGTTTCCGCCTCCCTTTTATTTGTCCCGTTCGAGAAGTTCTTCATTTCTTGGGCTTAGCCCCTGCCCAAATCTTGCCAAATGGGTGGCGTATTCTTTTGGCTACCTGTGTGGTGTTTCGGATCATTCTTTCTAGGAGGAACGATCCCCACCCTGATTTGATGGCTCGAAAATTTTTCTGGATGTATCGGCTCCTTCGTCGCAATGGGAATGTCACAGGCTTCCAGATAAAGCCTAAGTGTCGATTGATCCGAATGGAGAAGAGACATTCGAGTGCCTGAGACTACCACAGAAAGTTTTTCTTTGTTTCGGGCAAGGATTGGGAATTCCCTGAGGGAGAAGGGAGTGAATTCCCGGTGGAGAAAGATTGGGGTTTTCTCCCTTCTCTAACACATATGGAGATCACTCTCATTGTCCAGGAAACTGAAAGAGTGAAGGCTATCCTCTCCTGGGGGGCGGAAGATCTTGACCGACTATGGTCCGATGCTCTCTTGACTGAGGAGAATATTGAAGAGTACCTGACCTGGCCAGACTGATCTTACGCCGAAGGTCAGAACTTCTTTAACATTCCTAATGAGCTTCCCAGTTCATCTCGCAAGCGAGTTTCTGATCAAGAAGCTCAGAGGGAGTGATGTACTAAAAGTCGTCACGGTGATGCAACTTCGAGCCGTGGTGCCCATCCTAGGAAACAGAAAAAAAGGAAGGGTCCACGTACTGAAGACTAGGACATTCGTGTCTCTCCTACGAATTCCCCTGTTCGTAGTCCCGTACAGGCTCCCTCGCCTACATCTTCGGATGGGCTTCGTTTCCTGGAGACTGAGCGGATTAGGTCCGAGGCTAGGAGAATCGTTCTTGAAGCCCGAATGGAAGCAATAGATGTGGCATGGATTGAGTCTTCGGATGGAGAGGATATCGACCGGGCCTTCCAAGAGGCTTTAAATCGTGCAGCCGATCTTTCTCTTGGTGCTATGCCATTTGAGCAGGTCTTCCGCCAAGAGTCGGAAGAGCAAGTTGCTAGGGCAAATCAATTGCCCACTCCCCCGCCCTTCTTCTTCTTCCGAGTGTCACTTTGATGCTTCTGAAGGTATGGATGAAACTGAAGGGGAATCTGACTCTGGAGGTGATCAAGAAGGGGTCATCCTACAAGAGGAGCAAGATCATCGTAGAAGTGGCAAAGGATGCCAAGGCTGGATCGAGGTCGAGCGAGGTTGGCATTCCTGAGGAAGGGACGCATGTGGAGGCCTCCAATGAGGGTGAGCAACCTTTCGTCATGCTTGATGAATCCCTCGAAGGTCCACCCCTGATTTTTGAGAAGGGTTCGACTTCGTACACTCGAACTGCGCCGCTGCCCTTTTTTTAGAAGGGGTCGGGTTCAAGAACTCAGTTTGAGGGCAGGGAATCATCCCCAGGCTCGGAAATTCATGTACGTCCTCCATGCCCTTTTCAATTTTGGAGTGGGGTTGCGATGCTCGGGCAATTTTTCAAGTCGGAATCAGATGGGGGAGATCGGACCGGCAAGGCGACTTTAGAGCGTCCTTCTTGTTTTGAGTAAGCCAGGGCAGATTCTTTTGAGCGGGTGGCTAGAATGCTGGAGCCTCTGTTGACACAGGTTTGACCCGTGTATTTTATTAGATCTATGCACAGTCTTTTTTTTTTTGTCGAACTAACAGTCTTTTTCCTTTGTGCTCAGGTCGCTAAGCAAATATCTCAGGCTGTGGGTTTCGAGCTGACAGAGCTCGTTGAATTCAATAATGAGCTCGAAACCGTCTGCAAGTTTGGACTTTACAAGTTACAGTAGATGAAAGACTAGCTTGATTCATCTCAGGAAAATTGCAGCGGCTTGATCAAGACAGTCGAAGAGTTGGGAGCCGATAAGAACAGGCTAGAGAAGGCCAATGTTTCTCTTCGAGCCGAATTGGAAGCGGCTCGGGATTCATTGGCGATAGCTCACCGCAGGAAGCCTACCTTCTAGATGCTAGATCAGCCACCGAGTAAGACAAGGTATTTCTCCAAGCCGAGTTGACTGCTCGGACGTCGGAACTAGCTGCCTCTACTCAAACTCTTTCTTTAAGGGAAGAAGAGCTGGTGGTTTCCAAGCGTGCTCGTGTAGCTCAGGAAGAAGAATTGGCCGGCTCGGAGAGCCCCAAAGAGGCTTTACGGGAGGAGTTGGCAAGATCAGAGCATATTCGGGCTGCTCAAGAGACCGAGTTAGGGGACACTCACAATGCTTTGGAGGATGCCCATACCAGAATGGCTGATCTTGAGCAGCAAATATCTCGAGTGGTAGCCATTCGCAACTCGGCCTGGGGTTATGGTTATGCTGAAGGTCTGCGTCGGATAGGAACCCAACTTTTGGTGGACCCTCAGCTCAATCCAAATAATCTAAGTCCGAAGTCTTTTCATCCGGATCGGGTTGCAAATAAGTTTGTGAAGAAAATCAGGAAGCATGGCTATCCACCTTTTGATGATTTGAATCTTCCTTCTCGTCATGAGACCTAACTTGTAACAGAGACCACCTCCTCTTTTTGTATCCTATTTTTTTTTTTTGTAACTGATGCTCCAAAATATATGAATTTTTTTTGTAACTGATGCTCCGAGATATATGAAATCTGAAACTTTGGTTTCTCTTTACATGTTTTGTGATTGCTAGTTTGATTATTTGATTTTATATTTGATGCTTTCGTGCTATACCCCGTGAATTTTTGGTTAAGTATAAACTTAACCAAAAATTTTTGAAGCATAAGTTATGTGTCAGATGTCGAGATTCGAGAGTTATTTCGCGTGGGTGGGTTAACCGACTCCATGGGATTCAAGAGTTACTTCGCGTGGGTGGGTTAGCCGACCCCACGGGATTCGAGAGTTACTTCGCGTGGGTGGGTTAATCGACCCCGCGAAATTCGAGAGTTGCGTATAACTTGTAATGCATTGGAGATTAATAATATCTGACTTTTTATAACTTCAAAAAGTGAAACACATCTGGAAGTGTTATACATAAACCTCTTAAGTCGCTCACTATTCCAGAGATGTGGCAAGTCGGTCCCAAAGCTATCTTTGAGTCGGTAAGATCCGGGCCTGTTAGTTGCTGTTTCCATATAAGGCCCTTCCCACTTTGGTCCCAGTTTCTCCTGTGCTGGTGTTGTAATGCCTGTTTGTCTTAGCACCAAGTCTCCGATCCTGAAGTTGCGCAGTTTTACTCTTCTCTTGAAGTACTGTTCTGACTTGCGTTTGTTGTTAGCAACTTGGATGAAGGCTTCTTCTCTTCTTTCTTCTAAGAAGTCCAATCATTCCATCATTTTAGCATCATTAGTGGCCGTATCGTAGTGTTGAACATGTAGTGTAGGTATCCCGATTTTGACAAGAATTACCGCTTCGCAGCCATAGGTAAGGGCGAACGGTGTTTCGCCTGTGGAAGTTCGGACTATTGTGTGATACACCCAAAGGATACCAGGTAGTTCATCGGCCCACGCCCATTTGTGCATCCCGAGTCTTTTTTTTTTTAGTGTGGAGAGGATCGTTTTGTTAGTCGCTTTGGCCTGTCCGTTAGCTTGCGGGTGGCCAGGCGAGGAGTATTTTACTTTGATTTTTAGCTCAGAGCACCACTCTTGGTAATGATTGCAATCGAATTGTCTTCCATTGTCGGATATGAAACTTTGGGGTATTCCGAATCGGCAAACAATGAAATTCCATAAGAATTTTGTGATGGCTTGTTAGGTGATACTGGCGAGGGTTTTGGCTTCTACCCACTTTGTGAAATAATTCACTGCCACTATGATAAACTTGATTCTGCCCCCCTCCACTGGGAATGGCCCTATAAGATCTAGCCCCTATTGAGCAAAGGGCCAGGGAGACGTTATCGAAGTGAGTTCCTCTGACGAGGAATGTGATACCGGGCTGTGCTCCTGAAATTTTGGGCATTTTTTGATGAACTCCTTTACTTCTTGGAGTGAACATGACCAGTAATACCCTGCGTGGGTTACGCGGGCAGCTAGTATTTTTCCTCACGTGTGAGCCTCGTAAATTCTTTCATGGATTTTTGGCAAGTATATATTGTCCTTTCTCTTTCGTCATGCATCTGAGAAAAGGTTCGGAGAAACCCCTCCTGTATAACAATCCTTCAATCAGAGTAAACTTGGCTGATCTATTTCTAATTTTGCTTGCTTGATCCGGTTCAGGGGGTAATGTGTTTGTCCGGAGATATTTGATAATGTCAATTGCCCAATCGAGATCTGTGGCTGTTACAATTTCGACTTCTTTGCCGATGGAGGGAGCGTTTATTGTTCTGATCTCTGTGTTCTCTGGGGGCGGGTGCTCATCCTTTCCTGATGCTATTTTTGCTAATCGATCTGCCAAATGATTTTCTTCTCTTGGGATTCGCAGTAGATGGAAGTATCTGAATCGATCTCTTTCGGTGCATACTAGCTCCAGATATTTTTTCAGCTTTTTACTCTTTGCAACGTATTGACCGAGTACCTGGCTTACTACTATCTGGGAATCGGTTCGTGCTTCTACTTCTGTTGCTCCAAGGATCCGGGCGATTGTCATCCTAACTATGAGGGCCTCGTACTCTGCTTCATTGTTGGTTACCCTGAAAGTCAGGCCTATAACATAGTTGTACTCGGACCCCTGGTTAGTGACAATATGTACCCCTGCTCCACCCCCGGTTTGGCATGAAGATCCATCGACATATAATTGCCATGGCAGTTCCTGAGGTTTATTGGAATCTCTTCTGGAAACCCTGTGTATTCTGCTATGAAATTTGCCAGAGCTTGTGCTTTTATTGTTGTCCTTGGTTGGAATGTTAGATCAAATTTGCTTAGCTCGATAACCTATTTGGCTAATGGACTAGAGATATCGGGCTTCTGAAGAATAGTCCTGAGGGATTGATTGGGCATCACTTTTATAGTGTGAGCTTGGAAGTAAGGACGTAATTAGCATACTGCTGTTAGTAGGGCGAATACCATCATCTCCATTCGAGGGTACCTGGCTTCCACACCCTGAAAAGCTCTGCTAACATAGTAGACAAGCTTCTGTCCCCGACCATTTTCTCTTACTAGGACTGCAAGCGTTGCATGAGATGAGACCGCTAAGTAAGCCACGAGAGTTTCTCCAAGAGCAGTCTGGCTAAGTAGTGGAGGGCATGTCGGGTAATCTTTCAATTGTTCGAATGCTCGCTCACACGATGTATCCCACTTGTGTGCTTTTCAGTAGACTTGGAAAAAGGGGAGGCATCAATCTGTTAACCTTGCTATGAACCGGCTGAGGGCGGCGACTCGTCCAGCCAATCGTTGGACTTCCTGTAAGTTCCAAGGGGAAACCATCCCAAGGATAGCCTGTATTTTTTCGGGGTTGGCTTCGATTCCCCGCTCGGAGACCATGTAGCCTAAAAACTTCTCATATTCGACTCCAAAGGTGCACTTGGCGGGGTTGAGTTTCATCTGGTAGTGCTGCAGAATGGAGAAAGCTTCCCTTAGGTCAGCCAAATGGCTTTTAAGGCTTCGGCTCTTGACTAGGAGTTCATCGACGTAAACCTCCATGTTCCTTCCAATTTGATCTTTGAACATGCGATTGACTAACCGTTGGTAAGTCATCCCCGCATTCTTGAGTCCAAAGGGCAGGGGGGTGTAGCAATAGAGTCATCGGTCCGTGATGAATGCCGTTTTTTCCTCATCATCCGAGCTCATCTTGATTTGATTATAACCTAAATATGCATCCATGAAGCTGAAGAGAGAGTGTCCAGCGGTTGAATCCATAATGAGGTCGATGCGTAGCAAGGGGAAGCTATCATTAGGGCAAGCTTTGTTTAAAACGATGAAGTCCACGCACATCCATCATTTTTCGCTCGTCTTTTTCATCAATATTACATTAGATAGCCATTCTGGGTAGTAAACTTCTCGGATGAATCCGGCGGCTAAGAGTCTATCGACCTCCTCTACTATGGCGGCATATTTCTCGGCATAAAGGCTTCATCGTTTTTGTTTAATTCTCCAGGTTGTTGGGTTGACACATAGTCAGTGCTCTATTATTGACCTGTTGATTTTGGGCATGTCAATATGTGTCCAAGCGAATACGTCTTTGTGCTCGATGAGGAGATTCTTGAGTTCTGTGTTTATTCTAGGATCCATTCTAGTCCCTACTCACACAGTTCGATCTGGGTTGTTTTGATCGACCAGAATCAGTTCCAGAGGTTCGTTGGCTTCTGCTTGACGTAATGTTCTCTCGTCCCTGACTTCGTCATCCCAGACTGTTTTGGGAAGAGCAGGCAGGAGCTTGGCGTTCTCATACCCTGGGGAGATCGTAGCCACGGAATTGATTTTGTGTTTCAATTCCCTCGCATAGCATTCCCTAGATGTGATTTATTCTCCTTTGACCTCGTCCACTCCTTTGTCGGTTGGAAACTTTATCTTGAGGTAGTAGGTAGAAGTGACTGCTTTTAAATTATTTAAGGTTGGTCTTCTTAGGATGACATTATATGAGGAGGGGGCTTTCATTACTAGAAATTCGGTCATGATTGACATAGTTCTGGGTGCAGAACCTATCAAAATTGGAAGTGTTATCACGCCTTCGGAGTGTACTACTTCACCTATGAATCCTTTAAGGGGGGCTTGGATGTGCCGAAGTTAGTTGTGATCAATTCCCATTTGTATAAAGGGCTCCCAAAACAAAATATCGGCTGAACTTCCATTGTCAACCAGTATCCTTCTGACTGTGAAATTAGCTATTAATACGGATACTACCAACGCGTAATTGTGTGGAAAGGCGATGCCCTTTTCATCCTGTTTGCTGAAAATGATTGGCTCTCCCTTAGGGCCCTAGCTTCCTTGTCCTGGTGTTTTTCCTAAAGTATAAACTTCTTCGTACCTGGCTTTCCGCACATGCGCCATTTGAGAGGAAGAAGTAGTTCCTCCTCTGGATGGTCCTCCGATGATGGTCCTGATTTCGCCCGGAGGGTGGTTGGATGTGAGTTTGCTTCAGTGTCGGCTTGACTCTCGCTCCTGAAGGGGCCTCGATCGGGTCTTTTCCAATCGACTGGTTAGCTGCTCATCTTTTTGTCTATTCTTCAGGGCGTGGCAATCTTTTGTATTGTGCCCGATTGTCTTGTGGTATTCGCAAAACATATTTCCCCTTTTTCCTTCTAATGGACTCTCGTCTTGATTCAGATCGGTTCTGACTTTCTACTGCCAGGTTGGATTGGGGCCATGGTGAGAGTTTGTATTCCTATGGGGGACCTCTTATTTTTGTTTCATCTAGTAACTTCCTCCTGATTCGATGTTGGCTAGAGTTTTCTCCGGTATTGGTTGCCATTCGGTCATACTATCGGAGTTCCCCGTGTCGTGGGGCTACCAAGGCCTCAAGTGTGTCTTCAGCGTTAATGAACCCATCAGCTTGATCCATAAACCCGTTCAAGGTTGTGGGAGTTTTGTGAGCTATTTTTGCCATAAAAGGGCTCCTAGGCCATATGCCACCCAAGAGAGCTGCTAAGGTGATCTTTTCATCCTGGTTGTCGGTCGTCATCCTTTCTTTGTTGAACCTAGTCAGGTATCCTTTTAGGTTTTCTCTCTCTCCTTGTTTGACGGTTAGGAGGTACGCTGATGGGCGCCTCCTTTCCTACTAGCCATAAATTGGGTGGTGAAGAGTCGAGCTAATGTTTTGAAGCTGTTGATTGACCCCAGAAGAATAGTTCCGAACCATGTCCAAGCTATTCCCTTCAGTGTGAGAGGGAATGCTCGACATGCTACTTCGCCAGGATAGCTATGCAGACTAACGTGCGTTTTGAAGGCCTCTAGGCGCTCCATAGGATCCTGAGATCCATCATATAGCTTGATTACGCCCAAAGAATAACGCGGTCGTTTGCAGTATAGCTTTGGGGTGTCGATTCAACAGGGAGATGGATTGAGAAATTGAAGAACAGTAATGAAATTAACAAAAAGATTAAATGAGTGTGATAAGTAAATTTTAGAGTGTGATGTAAATTAAAACTAAATGAATAATTTGAAAAATATAAAAATGAGACGAAAAGTAGAGCATAGGGAATTCTTTGTGTATTTGTGGTATTCAAATTTATTCTTAATTCATTGATAACTCAATTAAGAATTCTATGTCCAAATTCTTAATCGGAAGATATAACATTAATAACCAAAATTTAAATCACATGTAACTCTTTGAAAAATCATTTTTCGCGCTTAACTCTCATAAATTGTTATCGATATTGAGAAAATCCAACGACGACAATATACCTAAGAGGCGATATTGCAGCAGAGAATTAAATCAATATAGATAATCAATTGCTCCAAACATAATTATAGAACTAATTCACTCAATAGAAAAAGCATGACTGAATCCATAAACGAAATAGATTCTATAATTATTTGAAGATGAAAAATATCACAAATAAATTGAGAATAATAGAACAAAAGAGTTTTAATATTTAAAGACCAAATACATGAATAAAAAATAAATTACAAATACCATCACACACACAAGTTCATCCCTAGCCCTCCTTGAGAATTTAGTTACACATATTGAAA
Organism: Platycarya strobilacea; assembly: GCA_036898215.1. Taxonomy (NCBI): domain Eukaryota; kingdom Viridiplantae; phylum Streptophyta; class Magnoliopsida; order Fagales; family Juglandaceae; genus Platycarya; species Platycarya strobilacea. Next base: position 7,619,547 of record CM072555.1, read on the forward strand.
ATATGCAACAAAAATTCTCCAATGGATAATATGGAAGAGCCAACCATTATTTTCTTCTCTCTTCTTTGGTTTTTCTTTTCTTTTCTCAAGCTCTCAAACTAATGGCTCTTCCAAAGTATCCTCACACACTAAGCATTCTCTTAGAACACACACCCCTCCCTTCTATTTATAAGCATCCTTCATACAAGTTGTCATGACAAAATCATCACAATTTCAACTTGTTTTGCCATGTGCCATTCTTGAATCCAAGTGATTTGTGAGTTGTCATTTTGATCATTTATTTTCCCACTATGCATGAGCTGGATTTTGCTTGTAGGTTGAGTGTTTCAATTTTGTTTCTCTATATATTAGTTGTCTTGTATGACTTAATATCTTGTGGTCAAATAATTTGTCTTGAAGAAACTTGAGTGCACTTCATCTTGTATCTGAATTGATCATTGAATTTCTAAGTTGGTGTAGGAGTGCTTGCTGGAAAATATTATGATGACATTTGGATTTGATGCAAGTGGCTGAAAAATATCCAGGAATGTCAAGTGCAGGTGCGTCCACTTGATGGTCGATTTTGTCTTAGATTGAGTGGATATCTCTTCAAACATAAAACATAAAAGTTATAGATATTTCTCTTGCGGTTCTAGATCATCTTGAATCAGCTCAATCGGAGATTGGATGAGAGAGTTATGCCCATATTACGAAACGATGTCAGAAGTGTCTAAAATTCCGCAATTATATTCATTTGCTCCTAATGTCTCCATTTGTGTCCTAAATCAAAATATAAGAATAATGAGTATATTTAAGCATCAAATAAGAATAAAGTATTAAACATTAAGAGAGGAAAATATGGCATTTTATATTCTCATCAATATATTAAATCATGCTTATATCTATTTCAAGATAAATGACCATTAATTTTAATAACATGAGTTATATCTATATCACAATTTCTGTATTTGTGAGCTCTCAATTCTCACAAAATTCACATGAATACTTGAGCAAAATAATTCTTTAGTTACATGTGTCAAATCACCATATTACCACAAAGTTTGGATAAGTGCATAAAAAAATTTCTGTGGATGCTTTAGCAGAATGATTTAAGTTGGGTTTGTTGAATTCACCAAGATGGTTATGAATGAGCATGAGTATCATGTGTGAAAAGATGCCTGTGTGAAAAAAATTTGACAATTTTTTATATATTGATTGAAATATGCCACAGAATTTAAATAACAGATTTGTATTTCCACCCCCAACTTAAATGAAACATTGCCCTCAATGTTTAATAATCAAAATTGGATGGGGAGTAACTAAAAAGGGTAGAATACACCTGATGTGTGATGTAGATAGCTCGCTAAGCATCAAAAGTAGTGATCTGAAATGACAAAATGATACTATCCTGCAAACAAAAATAAAGAAAACAGTAGTAAATAAAAACAAAACAAAACAAATAAGATGATAATAATAATAATAATTATTGTTGCATGCGGTGGTCAAAGTTGGTAGACCAAGTTTACAACCGGACTATCTTCCACTTCTTGAACTATTCCTCCTGGGTCAAAAACGAAACGCTTATTTGCCCAATAAACTCGATGCTCGAACTTCACAGGTAGGTGGCAAGGTTTAAGATTAACTTTGGTTACTTGCCCACTTGAAAGAATCTGTTTTTCATTTTTCTCAAGCAACTTCTCAAACTTTGGTTGCCAAACCTGTATGCTATAATCTTGAGTATTGTCAAAAATTGCACAACTTTTAGCTACATCAGACGAATCACTTATAGGATTAAACTCAAAATCAACAATAAAATTCTCAAGGGGATCAGAATCATGAGTTGTGAAAACTTCCCTGTCTATGAGTGAGTCAATCATATATATCTGCTGGCACTCGTGATTCTTCACAGTTTCTTGTGCCATATGTTGACCATGAGGTACAGACTGAGCTTGAGAAGGGAACTTACCTTGCTCATTTACACTCAAGAAACTCATTATTTTAGACACCCGACCCTTTATCTCCTTTTGTTCTTCAACAACCTGTATAATTAAAGACTCAAATTTTTGGTTAGTCTTACTCTGTACTTCAATAAATGCATGCAAATTGTCTTCTAAAGAATTTCTAGAAGAATGAGGTGCATGGTATGGTGCAAGATATGATCTAAAAGGTTGTGCAGGCTGTGCAGGCTGTTGGTTTTCAGACTTCCAGCTGAAGTTGGGGTGATTACGCCATCCTCTCATGTTAGCATGTGTAGGACATTCTTGGGCATGATGGTCTACCCCACCACAGACAACACATGGCCCAAAAGATTCTGCATGATTAGCCATGTGTGTTGGTTTTGAGTTTTTGGTTTTCAATAACTCTAATTCTCTGGTGAGCATTTCAACCTTAGCCTTAAGGTTATCCTCCTCCCTTAGATGGTAAATACCACCACTCAAGTTTCCTGTAGGTCGTGACCTGTTTGTGCTATCAGTAGCACTAGGTCCAGTCCAAGTATGAGCTTTTTCAGCAAGCTCATTGAGGTACTCTATGGCCTCATCGGGATTTTTCTGTAAAAATTCTCCATTGCACATCATTTCCATGAATTGACGTTCCCTGGGCGTAAGGCATTCATAGAAATAACTCACTAAGCGCCAATTCTCATATCCATGGTGGGGACACATACTCAGTAATTCTTTAAATCTTTCCCAAGACTGGTACAAAGTCTCACTATCCTTTTGTGCAAAGGTAGAGATTTGTCTTTTTAAAGCATTAGTCTTATGTTGGGGAAAGTATTTATTGAAAAACACTTGAGTCATCTCACTCCATGTTCCAATACACCGTGGTCTTAGTGAGTACAACCAACTCTTAGCTTTATCTTTCAAAGAAAAAGGAAAGAACTTTAGCCTTACCGTTTCGTCAGTGGTATTTTGACTGTGAAATGTTGCAACTACTTCCTCAAATTCCCTAATATGAACATAGGGGTTTTTATTTTCTAGACCATGGAAAGTCGGAAGTAATTGTATCATTCCCGTTTTAAAATCTACATGACGAACATTAGGTGAGAACATAATACAGGATGGTGTGGTTGTTCGTGCGGGATGAAGATAATCTTGGAGGGTTCTAACAGGTTGGTCCACGTGTTCACTCATCGCGTCAGAATTGGAAGAATTATCAAACAAGCGATTAGAAAAATTAGATTCTGAATTTGATTCTAACACGGGTCTACTAGCAAACCGACCAAAAGCATCTCTGTACCTGCGCATGCAAAGTAAAGAAAAGTGTAATGCTAAAAAAAAAATAATTACGAAAAGAAAAATAAAATAAAATAAAGATGCAAAGAGCTAAAAAAAATGAACGAAGCTACCGCTCTTTTTTTTTCTTTACAAACTACTAAAAAAAAAACTACAAATTCTTCTACCGTCTCCCCGGCTGCGGCGCCAAAATTTGATTACGCCCAAAGAATAACGCGGTCGTTTGCAGTATAGCTTTGGGGTGTCGATTCAACAGGGAGATGGATTGAGAAATTGAAGAACAGTAATGAAATTAACAAAAAGATTAAATGAGTGTGATAAGTAAATTTTAGAGTGTGATGTAAATTAAAACTAAATGAATAATTTGAAAAATATAAAAATGAGACGAAAAGTAGAGCATAGGGAATTCTTTGTGTATTTGTGGTATTCAAATTTATTCTTAATTCATTGATAACTCAATTAAGAATTCTATGTCCAAATTCTTAATCGGAAGATATAACATTAATAACCAAAATTTAAATCACATGTAACTCTTTGAAAAATCATTTTTCGCGCTTAACTCTCATAAATTGTTATCGATATTGAGAAAATCCAACGACGACAATATACCTAAGAGGCGATATTGCAGCAGAGAATTAAATCAATATAGATAATCAATTGCTCCAAACATAATTATAGAACTAATTCACTCAATAGAAAAAGCATGACTGAATCCATAAACGAAATAGATTTTATAATTATTTGAAGATGAAAAATATCACAAATAAATTGAGAATAATAGAACAAAAGAGTTTTAATATTTAAAGACCAAATACATGAATCAAAAATAAATTACAAATACCATCACATACACAAGTTCATCCCTAGCCCTCCTTGAGAATTTAGTTACACATATTGAAAATATGCAACAAAAATTCTCCAAGGGATAATATGGAAGAGCCAACCATTATTTTCTTCTCTCTTCTTTGGTTTTTCTTTTCTTTTCTCAAGCTCTCAAAATAATGGCTCTTCCAAAGCATCCTCCTACACTAAGCATTCTCTTAGAACACACACCACTCCCTTCTATTTATAAGCATCCTTCATGCAAGTTGTCATGACAAAATCATCACAATTTCAACTTGTTTTGCCATGTGCCATTCTTGAATCCAAGTGATTTGTGAGTTGTCATTTTGATCATTTGTTTTCCCACTATGCATGAGCTGGATTTTGCTTGTAGGTTGAGTGTTTCAATTTTGCTTCTCTATATATTAGTTGTCTTGTATGACTTAATATCTTGTGGTCAAATAATTTGTCTTGAAGAAATTTGAGTGCACTTCATCTTGTATCTGAATTGATCATTGAATTTCTAAGTTGGTGTAGGAGTGCTTGCTGGAAAATATTATGATGACATTTGGATTTGATGCAAGTGACTGAAAATATCCAGGAATGTCAAGTGCAGGTGCGTCCACTTGATGGTCGATTTTGTCTTAGATTGAGTGGATATCTCTTCAAACATAAAACATAAAAGTTATAGATATTTCTCTTGCGGTTCTAGATCATCTTGAATCAGCTCAATCGGAGATTGGATGAGAGAGTTATGCCCATATTACGAAACGATGTCAGAACTGTCTAAAATTCCGCAATTATATTCATTTGCTCCTAATGTCTCCATTTGTGTCCTAAATCAAAATATAAGAATAATGAGTATATTTAGGCATCAAATAAGAATAAAGTATTAAACATTAAGAGAGGAAAATATGGCATTTTATATTCTCATCAATATATTAAATCATGCTTATATCTATTTCAAGATAAATGACCATTAATTTTAATAACATGAGTTATATCTATTATTTTCTCATTTCTTTTAGTATTTAAATAGAGTATTTAGAGTACATTTTTGTGCACTCATCATAGCTCTACTTGTGGGACTTTGAATCTGGACGGGAGAGAGACGTCTGCATTGTAGGGTTGATTAACTTCGCCATTTCAGCATATTTATCTCCGAACTCTTTTAACTCAGTGTGCATTCGGCGTTGTTCTTCTTCGGAAGCGTCATTTTCATCAGGATGTCGGGAGCTCACGTTCTCATCAAGGTTGACCTCTCCACGAGCCGATATTTCTTCACGGGGTTCGTCGAAGGGCAGCATTCACCTCCCTCAGCTTCCTCACAATTTCTTCCAACGCTTTTAGTTTCTCCTCCATGGCCGAATATAAGTGTTGCTCGTGTTCGGTCGTCTGGGGTAGCGGTATGGTAGATATGCAAAAAGTACGCTTCTATTGAGATCCCACAGAAAGCGTCACTGTTAAGGACGTATTCTGCAGTTCAACCTTTCTAATTCCCAATCGACCGAGACCTGCACATGCAAGAAGAAGGATGGTCGAGATCCGAGACCACTTCGATGATTAAGTTAGTATGGGGAATATGAATGGTGAAGTTTGTAGAAGGAAATATAAAAATGTACATTTTTTAGATTTTATCAAGTCTTATTTATAGGTAGTCACCTGTGCTTTTCCTGGGAGGCGGTTTGAGGAAAAAGATCTACTAGTTGGGACATCATTCGACCGTCATCCCAGGGAAGGAAAATCTGATCCTGCCTGTCCCATCCTTTGAATCAGATTTTTCTTCGATCAATGCTTAATTAGATTCTTCTCAAGGGGAACATTAAATGCGGCCTCATCTCTATCCAGTTCAGTAATTAATGTGGTGTGTTCATAGTATTTGTGCATTTAACAGAGGAAATCTATCAGAACGACGATAGTCCGGTCATTCGTAAATGCGAGAATGACTCTGATGTGAGATGGATCTGTAAATTGCGCTAGTAAACACAATCTCGTTTCTGACATTAGCGTATGATCAAAGTTGCCTTGTACTTTTCTTCTTTAGACGTGGTGCGTTGTGATTCGAGTTGTCTCTGATTTCGGCATCTCCAGTCGGGTTTGGACACGTGCTATCCGGATTTAGACCATTGGCTTCGAGCCCAATTCCTTTCGAGTTTTGGCTTGTCGCCAACTATCATTTCAATAATATTTATATTCTCATATAAAATATTATAAATATTTAAAATTTTAAAATTTTAAAATAATAATATTATTAAAAAATAATATTTTAAATATCATGAGATGACCTCTCAAAATGTCTCCTCTCATTTTTTTTCATATAAAATATTATACAACTTTAAATTTTCATCTAAAATATCTCCTCATCTCAAACCAAATGAGATGACCTCTCAAAATGTCATGAGATGTAACACTCTTTCCAAGCTCAGTAGCGGTTTCCTGGCTTTGGGGTTCCAGTAGCGAACGCCGATCTTGAGATGACTTGTGAACATAAGCGTCCTCTATTGATTCTTGATATTGAGGCTTTAGCTCGCCTGCCAATTTGGTATCAGACTTGATAGTGTAGCTGGAGCCTACATAATTACAGGAAATATGGTTTTCTTTTCTTTTCAAAAAATGCAACAACAATAGAATAGCCCACCCAATTAGTAAAACCCATTGGAGAGACCACAAAACTCGTTGCAAAGAGTTCAAAACACAACGGTGACCAAACTTTCGTTGCCATAGGTGCCAACATTCCGCAATGAAAAAAGGATCCTATCACAAAACATTTTATTATTCTTATAATTTTTTTTAAACCTTTAAAGTATTTGAATGTTTTAAAGATGCATAAAATATTTTAGATTTATTTTATACTATCCGTTGAAAATCAAGAAAAAAGTTGGGAATACATCTTTAGATATATACCCATTTTTATTCTGCAATTTCATCACATAATAAAATTAGTTATGCTCTATATTTTTTCTTAGATTTATCTTTAAAAGGAAAATGCGACTTCATAAAAAATCTACATTTAATAACAATAACATGAGATAGTCAATTATGTGGCTTAATTCATAAAACAAGGTTTTTAAGCTCCGTTTTGTTAGAAAAATGAATCAGATAATTTTAGATGAAAATTAAATAAATATTATTTATTAATATAATTTTTTTAAAATTAAAAAAAAAAATTATTGAGTATTTCGACTATGAATCATTACGAGAAAGCCATGAACCGAGTGATTAACTGGCTTCGCCTGCTCAAATTCAGAGGTTGGTACTATTTCTGGACTGTTAATAGTTATCTGTAAGACTTGGGAGGCTGAAAGCGCGTGATCGTTTCCATCTTGAAATAGGACTCCGATCCCTGGAGTTGGGTCAATGCATGGAAAAATATCATTCAGGCCGCACGATGCCAAATTAAGATGCAAGTTAGGATTTATGACTGGGTGAATAATTTTTTCTAGTCTTGGAACGTGTTTTCTGACTTTAGGGGGTTCTACTAGGAAGCAGACATTTTAAGAGCGCATCTCATTTATTATCTGAAAATGACATTTCTTGTGTCCTAATGTGATCCTTTGCGGGTCCAATTGGGAAAGATCATCACGGATGGAATTTAAGATAGTGTATTACGAGAAGGGAGAAACTAGATGAACACCTTTTTCGAGCCTCGTAGCGGTTTCCTGGCTATGGAGTTCCAGTAGCAAACAGAGATCTTGAGATGACTTCACAACATAAGCGTACTCTATTCATACTACATATAACCCTTCATCTTGAGACTTTTGCTCGCCTACCAATTTGGTATTAGACTTGAAAGTACAGCTGCAGCATACATAATTACAGGAAATATGGTTTTCTTTTCTTTTCTTTTTAAAAAACGCAACATCATTAGATCAATAGCATACACAATTACTCAAACCCGTTGGAGAGACCACAAAACACAATAGTGACCAAACTTCTGTTGCCACAGGTGCCCACATTCCGCAGTGAAAATTTGGATCCTATCACAAAACATTTTGTTAGTCTTATAATTTATATTTTTTAGACCTTTAAAAGTATTTAAATGATTTTAAGATGGATATAATGTTTTAGATTTAAAGTTGGGGATAAATCTTTACTTGTTTAGATTTTGTTTTTGCCCAGAGATGGCTTATTGTGACTAGAAGAGGATTTTTTTTGTTTCGGTTGCCTTGGTTTTGTTGGCTAAAGAAGGCAGCGTAGTTGTTGAAATGTTGTGTATGGGTGTCAGTACGTATTTCAAAGGCTTGAATTAAAGGGATCATTTATCCATAAGATGGAGTTGGTGGTTTGAGCATAGAAGAAAGAAAGGGTTCATATTGAGCACCTAAGCCATTTAGGAGAGAAAATTCCTTTTCTTTGTCAGGAACAGGTTGTCCTACAGCCACAAGACTATCAGCAATGCGTTTGAATTGACGAATGTAGTCATCAAGTGTCATCTCAGAAGTTTTGGAAAGAGAATTCAATTGATGCAGAAGCATGAATTGCCTCTCCTGAGAAGGCTGGGGATATGCCTCTTGAAGTGTGCTCCAAACCTTGGAAGTGGAATCCAGTCCAATAACAAGGCTAAGGGCTTCTTCAGTCAAGCTTCCAATAATCCAACCTCGTAAAAGAAGATCATTCTTCAGCCATTTGGCGTGTTCGGGGTTGGATATGAAGCTAGACGCTAACAATTCTGACCCAACAATTGTTGGTGTGGGTTCTTTTAGATCGCTATTGAGATGTCCAAGTAAGTCATGGGTTGTGGCAATGATCAGAATTTGCTCCCTACAAAGAGGGTCTTTGTCTGATTTTAGGCGAAGGGTAACAAAGTTACCAACATCAATTGTTGCAGACGCCATGGAAGAGTTGCACAAGATGGGGGCGGAAGAGAGGTTCATTTGTGGATTGGGATGGTTTTTGTGCGTCTGCAGAAGACTCGTGATACCATATGGAAAAATGCAAAACAATAGGATTTTCGTAATATGATTTCGTAATATATATATATATATTTATATATATATATATATATATATATTATATACGAGCATATAACTCGCGCAATGCACAAACTTATATTTAAGCTGAAAATTACAACTATTTATTTCAATATACATAATCACTTCCTCAACTATTACTTAAATATATATTTATCATATTACAACATCACAAATAACATAATCCAACACAATGACAATACATAAATATTAGTAAGCTTCATAAAACACAATATACAAATCTTATCCATCATCCATTTAATTCACATACAATAAATCTGACTAATCACATAACTTTACTAATTTCAACTAATGCAATAACCGTGGTCCTTAATTTTTTTGATTAAAGAAATCTCAACACTTCACAAATCACATAACCAACATCTTCATCACAACGACACACTTAGTCCTAACACTTAACACAATTCTATAACTACAACAACATCACAAACCACATCCACTTCTCCTCTTTCTACTAATGAAATGTATCATATCATATGTTAAATTTTTTTCTTTATTTTTCTCCACTTGGATGATGAAGTTTGACAATGATCCTCTTCTTTTATATTTTTGTTGACGTCGAGATCGATGTTAGCAAATTTTGATTTTGTTAGATATCTGGAGCAGGTGACAAAGCCCATATATCAAGCAAGTACAAAGCAAAAAATCTGCATAAATATGACTCATTCAAGCAATTACAAATGAATAGAAAATGCAACTACAAAACGATTGACTAATAAATAGGAACACACTACAAATGAAACACACCCACCTTATCTATGTAGTCTCATACATTGCAAACAGCAATCAGAATTCAACGAACTAATAGAGAGGATCTTCTTCAAACGTCATGTTTAACTCCCTCTCTCTGTGGAGAAAAAAAAAATTGTAATCGTGGTTATCTAAAAGCCCAATTTGAAATAAAATTACACTAAATAATCACATTTTTTAAAATGGTTTTTGACATTAGCTTTTTTTATAAGGCAGTTTTCGTCGATAACTTAATACTTGACATGGCTAACATGTGTATTATCTTCTCAAAAGCACCAGATTGAGGCTATTCTTTCATCTCTTTCCTGTAAAATAGAATAGCAAAATGATATATTTTTTGCTGAACTTTCGAAAGTGACCTTAACTGCATGGTGTCATTTTCACATGGAGAAAAAAAAAAGTCAAAAAATATAACCCATTGATATGATAGATTAAACTAACATATAACATAGGAAAAATGGAGCATATATTAAACTAACATATATATTTTTTCGTAGAACAGATCAGCTAACCTTTGATATGGTTTCTTCCCTGATGATAGTCAAAATATGTCCTGCCAAAAGTCAAAAAACATGTTAGTAGTAAGAAGTAAAAATAGAAACCTGTTAATCCAGAAACAAAGTTTAATGCAGAAAACGAAAGAAAATTTAAGATTAAAGCAACCAAAGAAAAATGAGCATACACATTTTAAACAACTCATTATTCTTGAGGGTGTAAGCATCACGATTTCAACAATCAAGACACGTTTCCATTTCCTGATACAATAGAACTATTTTAAACAACTCATTATTCTATTCATGTTTAAAATTATGAATCTCATAATGCAAAGCATGCCATAAAATAAATAATAATAATAATTATTTCATTTTGCCATGTGATTTAGGATCAATAAACTGCAACGTAGATTCAATTCCTCTTCTCACTTAAAATCCAAAACACAATGTTTAAACAATTATTATGATTTAATAGATAATAAACAACAATAATTTATGAAAATATCAATTTTCTAAGAATGAATTGAAGATAAGTTTGGGTTGAACCACCTCTGGTTCCCTCTATTCTCCCTTTCAACAAAATCAAAGGCTCAATTACCAAGAAGAGCAACACCAAAAAACGAATAATTTTAATAGTAACTTCTTTCTACTCGTCATACTATATCTATATAAGGAAGTTTACTTCTTGGTAAAAAATCTATGTACAGACCTTAAATTTCTTATTCTAAAATGCAAACACTTGCTTATTTAAAATAATCTTATCCTATTAAGGGATATGATAATATCTCTAACACATGTTTATTCAAAACATATTTATAAACTGATGGCATGTATATAAGCATGTGTATAATATTTATAAACTGAAATTTTTTTTATATAAGCATGTGTATAATATATGGTATGATGGCAGTGTGGTAATATAGATATCTGAGAATTGAAGTCTCTTCTATTTAGAATTGCTCGCCTGCCAATTTGATATCAGACTTGAAAAGTGCAGCTGCAGCATTACATAATTACAGGAAATATGTTTTTCTTTTTCTTTTCTTTTCTTTTCTTTTTAAAAAATGCAACATCATTATAATAGCATACGCAATTCTGATTACGAAAACCCATTGGAGAGACCACAAAAGTTGCAAAGAGTCCAAAACACAATAGCGACCAGAATTTCGTTGCCATTGGTGCCAACATCCGCAGTGAAAAAGTATCCTTCCACAAAACATTTTGTTATTCTTATAAATTATTTTTTAAACCTTTAAAGTATTTAAATGTTTAAAAGATGTATAAAATATTTTATACATCTTTACATACTCATTTTCATTCTGTAATTTCATCACATAATAAAATTAGTTATGCTCTATATTTTTTCTTCATAAATTATCTAATTTCCTTTAAAACAGCAAGCAACTTGACTAGAGATCATATTATTTTTTTCTTCAGTAATTTTATTTTAAATAAAAACTATTTATATATTAGATGTATTATTGCGCATATAATAAGTTAAACTTAATTACATCTATTTTTTACTTTTTATTTTACAATAACGTAATTGGAGGGATGATGCGACTTCATAAAATAATTTACGTTTAATAACAATAAAATGAGATAGTGAGTTATGTGGCTTCATAAAATAATGACTTTTTTTAGGCTTCGTTCGGATAAAGAGATAAAATAAGATGATTTTATATTATTTTTTAACAATACGACAGTCGCGAGATTTGAGCAAAATTTAGGGACCTTCGATAGGAAATCACGCAATGCACCTTCTGATCCAATGGCAGTTGGAAGGGAGAGCTACATCGACACCGACCCGTGGGATCAACTACACCAAGCCGAAGCCTGACCGTCGAGCCAGAAGAGATTGGGAATTGAAAGGGCCGAACATATCTCTCGGTCAGGATAGAACTTCATCTTCAACGAACAGAGCAGACCAGTCAAAATTCCCCATTTTTCGGCTCAATTTAGGACAAAAATTGAACAGCTCCAACAAAAATAAGGGCATCTTATTGCCATTTCATGCGTTCAGCCATGGAGCTTGATATGGAAGACTAACACTGCAAATTTTTGGTGGTTTTGCCACTACAAGATTTTGAGCTTTTTGCCGTAAAGCTATATGGTAGAAAAAAGTATATGTTAAGTGGGAAATATTTTTTTTCTACCAAATTTGTTTGTGGGATGTTGGTGGCATATAATCCATGAACAAAGAACTTTTTCCACCAAAATTTTATTTCATGGCAAATACGAACTTTTTTCCACCATCTGACATTGTGGGTAAAACATGAAAAATTCATGGCAAATAACATTTTCATGTGCCAAAGATGATACTATCCATGAAGATAATAGGCCAAAAATAGCTTTTACCCACAAATATATTGATGGCATATAACTTGTTCCCACAACTAATATTATGGGGAAAAAGTATATGCCATGAATTATGTTCATGGCAAATACTAAGAGAATTTAGAAAAAACAAATTAGAAAATAAAAAAATGCGACTTAAGCAAAAAATAATCATAATAAAAAACTCTAACATATGCTAAAATATACATTTATTTTTACAAAATTAATCTATACCTAATTCATACAAGTTTTATAAACCAAACTAAGTTTAACTATATAGGCTAAAATATACATAACGAGTCAAGAAATTATGAACCAAACTAAGTTCAGCTATATAGGCATGTCTTCTACTTTCTTTTCTTGTACTTAGATAATAAGAAACAAAAACTAAACCACATAAATCAAAACTTAAAAAAATAAAAATGCATGACTAACCCAACTAAGAAGGCACAAATAAACGCAGTAGCAGAGAGTATCTCGTCTAGAAGATATCAATTTCACACTAGAGTCTAGACAGTCATTTGACTCATGTAACATAGAAAACTAAAAAGCTTACCCAACATATGACAAGAAAAGAAGGAGCTACACTCATGTCCTTGTAGGTGGTCTTCTTTGCACCACCGAATCACCAGCAGAGTAATAATCAGCAATGAGGCGATACACGTATGATGGGTTATGCCCTCCTCTGTGAAGTTGAGTAATTTACAAGTTATCACTCTAATAGGAATAGAGATAACATGAAATATCAAGACTATGATTTTTGCAGCTGATTACGCCCAAAAAATAACGCGGTCGTTTGCAGTATAGCTTTGGGGTGTCGATTCCACAGGGAGATGGATTGAGAAATTAAAGAACAGTAATGAAATTAACAAAAAGATTAAATGAGTGTGATAAGTAAATTTTAGAGTGTGATGTAAATTAAAACTAAATGAGTAATTTGAAAAATATAAAAATGAGACGAAAAGTAGAGCGTAGGGAATTCCTTGTGTATTTGTTGTATTCAAAATTTATTCTTAATTCATTGATAACTCAATTAAGAATTTTATGTCCAAATTCTTAATCGGAAGATATAACATTAATAACCAAAATTTAAATCACATGTAACTCTTTGAAAAATCATTCTTCGCGCTTAACTCTCATAAATTGTTATCGATATTGAGAAAATCCAACGACGACAATATACCTAAGAGGCGATATTGTAGCAGAAAATTAAATCAATATAGATAATCAATTGCTCCAAACATAATTATAGAACTAATTCACTCAATAGAAAAAGCATGACTGAATCCATAAACGAAATAGATTCTATAATTATTTGAAGACGAAAAAACATCACAAATAAATTGAGAATAATAGAAAAAAAGAGTTTTAATATTTAAAGACCAAATACATGAATCAAAAATAAATTACAAATACCATCACACACACAAGTTCATCCCTAGCCCTCCTTGAGAATTTAGTTACACATATTGAAAATATGCAACAAAAATTCTCCAAGGGATAATATGGAAGAGCCAACCATTATTTTCTTCTCTCTTCTTTGGTTTTTCTTTTCTTTTCTCAAGCTCTCAAAATAATGGCTCTTCCAAAGCATCCTCTCACACTAAGCATTGTCTTAGAACACACACCCATTCCTTCTATTTATAAGCATCCTTCATGCAAGTTGTCATGACAAAATCATCACAATTTCAACTTGTTTTGCCATGTGCCATTCTTGAATCCAAGTGATTTGTGAGTTGTCATTTTGATTATTTGTTTTCCCACCATGCATGAGTTGGATTTTGCTTGTAGGTTGAGTGTTTCAATTTTGCTTCTCTATCCATTAGTTGTCTTGTATGACTTAATATCTTGTGGTCAAATAATTTGTCTACAAGAAACTTGAGTGCACTTCATCTTGCATATGAATTGATCATTGAATTTCCAAGTTGGTGTAGGAGTGCTTGCTGGAAAATTTTATGATGACATTTGGATTTGATGCAAGTGGCTGAAAAATATCCAGGAACGTCAAGTGCAGGTGCGTCCACTTGATGGTCGATTTTGTCTTAGATTGAGTGGATATCTCTTCAAACATAAAACATAAAAGTTATAGATATTTCTCTTTCGGTTCTAGATCATCTTGAATCAGCTCAATCAGAGATTGGATGAGAGAGTTATGCCCATATTACGAAAAGATGTCAGAACTGTCTAAAATTCCGCAATTATCTTCATTTGCTCCTAATGTCTCCATTTGTGTCCTAAATCAAAATATAAGAATAATGAGTATATTTAGGCATCAAATAAGAATAAATTATTAAACATTAAGAGAGGAAAATATGACATTTTATATTCTCATCAATATATTAAATCATGCTTATATCTATTTCAAAATAAATGACCATTAATTTTAATAACATGAGTTATATCCATTATTTTCTCATTTCTTTTTGTATTTAAATAGAGTATTTAGAGTGCATTTTTGTGCACTCATCACACCCCCCAACTTACTCATTGTTAGTCCCTAGCAATTTTCATGTAAAAAGATGAGAAATACCAAAGAAAATCACACATAGGGGCCATCAAGACACATTTTTCAAATTTACATATCAAAACAATCTTAAAAATTCAATAACCCTTTCACAAGTAATTCAAATATAGCAATTCACAGAGTGTGTATGTGTTCCAAACTATTTTTTATCAAATCAGAGGTTTCGACACATGCAACATTAGAATATTTTAAGCAAAAAGGTTCAACTCCATAACTCACGGGTATAGAAGTGTTTCATGTATGGGTTCTCTCTATGGAGTTGATAAAAGTGTACATTTACTCTCATGGAAATTTAGCCAATTATATATAAGTAACAAGTAAACATTGATCTTATGATAGGAATACTAACAAATGAGATTTCTACCATTCTTTCCACAAGCATACTTAGGATCGGAAAAATCAACACAAAGGGTTGTAATGTGGTTTAGGGTTGGGGTTCATAAGAAGAAAAGGTGAAGAGATTTCAAAAACTTCCAAGTATACACAAAAGGGAATCTGTTAAATTTTTCAGTAGACTATACTTTCCTTTTGATGTACTTTTCAATTTTTTAGATTTTTGACTAAGTACACTTTTCCATCTTCTTTTGCCACTGGTGTCTTCGCAATTTAATGAACTCTTTCATGAATAATTTGATGGACACATCTAGCACCATGCCATTTTTGTCATGGTTTTTTTTTTTTTTTCAAATGATAATTTCACACCTAGTACACACTTGGAAGTAAAATGGTAGGAAAATATAGTGTATAAGCTATACTCCAATGTGGAGAGGTATGGATGATATAGATATGAAAAGAAAAGGCTATGTGTATATTGGCTCAAAATTGGCTGCTAGGGATCTATGATGAAAAGGTTCAGCTTGAAAGGCTCAGACGTTAATCCTAAGTTGACTTTCGTCATATCCCAAGTATATCCACCATCTTACCACAAACCATGTAATGATATTCTCAAAAGAAGTATCAAATTCAACAGATCAATGGATACTTATCACAATTTCTGTATTTGTAAGCTCTCAATTCTCACAAAATTTACACGAGTACTTGAGTAAAATAATTCTTTAGTTACATGTGTCAAATCACCATATTACCACAAAATTTGGATAAGTGCATAAAAAATTTTCTGTGGATGCTTTAGCAAAATGATTTAAGTTCGGTTTGTTGAATTCGCCAAGATGGTTATGAATGAGCATGAGTATCATGTGTGAAAAGATGCCTGTGTGAAAAAATTTGGCAATTTTTTTTATATTGATTGAAATATGCCACAGAGTTTAAATAACAGATTTGTATTCCCACCCCCCAACTTAAATGAAACATTGTCCTCAATGTTTAATAATCAAAATTGGATGGGGAGTAACTAAAAAGGGTAGGATACACCTGATGTGTGATGTAGATAGCTCGCTAAGCGTCAAAAGTAGTGATCTGAAATGACAAAATGATACTATCTTGCAAACAAAAATAAAGAAAACAGTAGTAAATAAAAACAAAACAAAATAAACAAGATAATAATAATAATAATGATTATTGCATGGTGTGGTCAAAGTTGATAGACCAAGTCTACAACCGGACTATCTTCTACTTCTTGAACTATTCCTCCTGGGTAAAAAACGAAACACTTATTTGCCCAATCAACTCGGTGCTCGAGCTTCACAGGTAGGTGGCAAGGCTTTAGATTAACTTTTGGTACTTGCCCACTTGAAGGAATCTGTTTTTCATTTTTCTCAAGCAACTCCTCAAACTTCGGTTGCCAAGCCTGTGTGCTATAATCTTGAGTATTGTCAAAAATTGCACAAATTTTAGCTACATTAGACGAATCACTGATAGGATTATACTCAAAATCAACAATAAAATTCTCAAGGGGATCAGAATCATGAGTTATGAAAACTTCCCTGTCTATGAGTGAGTCAATCATATATATCTGTTGGCACTCGTGATTCTTCACAGTTTCTTGTGCCATATGTTGACCATGAGGTACAGACTGAGCTTGAGAAGGGAACTTACCTTGCTCATTTACACTCAAGAAACTCGTTATTTTAGATATCTCGCTCTTTATCTCCTTTTGTTCTTCAACAACCTGCATAATTAAAGACTCAAATTTTTGGTTAGTCTTACTCTGTACTTCAATAAATGCATGGAAAGTGTCTTCTAAAGAATTTCTAGAAGATTGAGGTGCATAGTATGGTGCAGGATATGATCTAGAAGGTTGTGCAGGCTGTGCAGGCTGTTGGTTTTCAGACTTCCAGCTGAAGTTGGGGTGATTACACCATCCTCTTATGTTACCATGTGTAGGACATTCTTGGGCATGATGATCTACCCCGCCACACACAGCACATGGCACAAGAGAGTCTGCATGATTAGCCATGTGTGTTGGCTTTGAGTTTTTCAATAACTCTAATTCTCTGGTGAGCATTTCAACCTTAGCCTTAAGGTTATCCTCTTCCCTTAGATGGTAAATACCACCACTCGGGTTTCCTGTAGGTCGTGACCTGTTTGTACTATTAGTAGCACTAGGTCCAATCCAAGTATGAGCTTTTTCAGCAAATTCATTGAGGTACTCTATGGCCTCATCGGGATTTTTCTGTAAAAATTCTTCATTGCACATCATTTCCACGTATTGACGTTCCTTGGGCGTAAGCCCTTCATAAAAATAAATCACTAAGCGCCAATTCTCATATCCATGGTGGGGACACATACTCAGTAATTCTTTAAATCTTTCCCAAGACTGGTACAAAGTCTCACTATCCTTTTGTGCAGGGGTAGAGATTTGTCTTTTTAAAGCATTGGTCTTATGTTGGGGAAAGTATTTATTGAAAAACACTTGAGTCATCTCACTCCATGTTCCAATAGACTGTGGTCTTAGTGAATACAACCAACTCTTAGCTTTATCTTTCAAAGAAAAAGGAAAGAACTTCAGCCTTACCGTTTCGTCAGTGGTATTTTGACTGTGAAATGTTGCAACTACTTCCTCAAATTCCCTAATATGAACATAGGGGTTTTCATTTTCTAGACCATGGAAAGTCGGAAGTAATTGTATCATTCCCGTTCTAAAATCTACATGACGAACATTAGGTGAGAACATAATACAGGATGGTGTGGCTGTTCGTGCGGGATGAAGATAATCTTGGAGGGTTCTAACAGGTTGGTCCATGTGTTCACTCATCGCGTCAGAATTGGAAGAATTATCAAACAAGCGATTAGAAAAATTAGATTCTGAATCTGATTCTAGCACGGGTCTACTAGTAAACCGTCCAAAAGCGTCTATGTACCTGCGCATGCAAAGTAAAGAAAAGCGTAATACTGAAAAAAAATAATTACGAAAAGGAAAGTAAAATAAAATAAAGATGCAGAAAGCTAAAAAGAAAATGAACGAAGCTACCGTTTTTTTTTTTTTTTTACAAACTACTAAAAAAAACTACAAATTTTTCTACCGTCTCCCCGGCAATGGCACCAAAATTTGATTACGCCCAAAGAATAACGCGATCGTTTGCAGTATAGCTTTAGGGTGTCTATTCTACAGGGAGATGGATTGAGAAATTGAAGAACAGTAATGAAATTAACAAAAAGATTAAATGAGTGTGATAAGTAAATTTTAGAGTGTGATGTAAATTAAAACTAAATGAGTAATTTGAAAAATATAAAAATGAGACGAAAAGTAGAGCGTAGGGAATTCCTTGTGTAATTGTGGTATTCAAATTTCTTCTTAATTCATTGATAACTCAATTAAGAATTTTATGTCCAAATTCTTAATCGGAAGATATAACATTAATAACCAAAATTTAAATCACATGTAACTCTTTGAAAAATCATTCTTCGCGCTTAACTCTCATAAATTGTTATCGATATTGAGAAAATCCAACGACGACAATATACCTAAGAGGCGATATTGTAGCAGAAAATTAAATCAATATAGATAATCAATTGCTCCAAACATAATTATAGAACTAATTCACTCAATAGAAAAAGCATGACTGAATCCATAAACGAAATAGATTCTATAATTATTTGAAGACGAAAAAACATCACAAATAAATTGAGAATAATAGAAAAAAAGAGTTTTAATATTTAAAGACCAAATACATGAATCAAAAATAAATTACAAATACCATCACACACACAAATTCATCCCTAGCCCTCCTTGAGAATTTAGTTACACATATTGAAAATATGCAACAAAAATTCTCCAAGGGATAAAATGGAAGAGCCAACCATTATTTTCTTCTCTCTTCTTTGGTTTTTCTTTTCTTTTCTCAAGCTCTCAAAATAATGGCTCTTCCAAAGCATCCTCTCACACTAAGCATTGTCTTAGAACACACACCCCTTCCTTCTATTTATAAGCATCCTTCATGCAAGTTGTCAAGACAAAATCATCACAATTTCAACTTGTTTTGCCATGTGCCATTCTTGAATTTAAGTGATTTGTGAGTTGTCATTTTGATCATTTGTTTTCCCACCATGCATGAGCTGGATTTTGCTTGTAGGTTGAGTGTTTCAATTTTGCTTCTCTATCCATTAGTTGTCTTGTATGACTTAATATCTTGTGGTCAAATAATTTGTCTACAAGAAACTTGAGTGCATTTCATCTTGCATATGAATTGATCATTGAATTTCCAAGTTGGTGTAGGAGTGCTTGCTGGAAAATATTATGATGACATTTGGATTTGATGCAAGTGGCTGAAAAATATCCAGGAACGTCAAGTGCAGGTGCGTCCACTTGATGGTCGATTTTGTCTTAGATTGAGTGGATATCTCTTCAAACATAAAACATAAAAGTTATAGATATTTCTCTTGCGATTCTATATCATCTTAAATCAGCTCAATCGGAGATTGGATGAGAGAGTTATGCACATATTACGAAACGATGTCAGAACTGTCTAAAATTCTGCAATTATCTTCATTTGCTCCTAATGTCTCCATTTGTGTCCTAAATCAAAATATAAGAATAATGAGTATATTTAGACATCAAATAAGAATAAATTATTAAATATTAAGAGAGGAAAATATGACATTTTATATTCTCATCAATATATTAAATTATGCTTATATCTATTTCAAGATAAATGACCATTAATTTTAATAACATGAGTTATATCCATTATTTTCTCATTTCTTTTTGTATTTAAATAGAGTATTTAGAGTGCATTTTTGTGCACTCATCAGCAGCTGAAATTTTAAAATAGGATTTTTGCCACGCATTCTTACTTGCTGGAAAAATATTGAGCCGCAAAGAGTAAATTAACCATAGTGTACCTTTGGATGTTAAGCTGTCCATGAGATCATTGTAACTTAAATCCAACCACGGTATTATGAGAACTTTGATGTACATCAAAGTTCTCATAATACTTGTTACCAAATTTATCAACACCCGCAAACTTCGCCCTTATATTGTCGATTTTGGTTTGCTTGTATGCATTAAGTTAAAAAAAATAAAAGTTGTTGGAAATGATAACCTATATTTTAATATAATTATATCATTGCACACATACGTTAAGAGAAGAAACAATATAAATTGATAATAAGTTTGCAGGCTTCAAACTCTAATTATGTAAGAGAAAAAACAATATAAATGGAAAAAAAAAAACAGAAAGGAAAATGATGCAAGTAAAATATCCTCACCAGGATAAAATATCCCTGTTTTTCCACTTTCATTTCCTTGAAATGTGTAGCCATCAATTTTAATAAATGGGCTAGAGGATGAAATATAAGAATAGAAGTATATTGTAACTCTATAAAAAGCTTACCAGACAAGCATCAAAATCATCACAGTACAGTAAGTGACCTCAATGTTAATGCATAATATGCCCGAACTACATTAACAAGCAAAGCCAAGTCATCAAAATCAGCAAAAAAGTTGTGAGGAAAGGTTCAAGTTCTAATCGGCTGACTTCTAATTGGAAGTACTTACTCTTGCCTTCAAACTCTATCTATTGAGAGCTAGAAAGAAATAGATTGAGTTATCACCCTAAATCCACACTTGTCTTCTAATTGTTGGTCGTGGGGTGTAAGTAAAATCTTGCATCTGTCCTTTTCATTCACTATCTTTTATTTATTTTACTAGTTTTATGTCTCTCCTAGAAGACAATAAAATCAAATGTGAGGGGAAATGAGAATAATGACTAAATGGACAACAATGGCAGCAATAACACTTGTTGCCATTAAATTAATAGTTCTAGTGAGATCCTCCTCATTACATAGTCAACAAGAGTACCATAATTAGAGGCTTTTAACAAGCCACTGCAATTTGATCAAGAAAAAAATAAAAAACAATCTAACTACCACTGCAATTCTGAACTAATAAAGGTTTGTTACCTTTATTGGATGCTTTTTAACTATTAAATGCGCTTCCATATAGACTAAGTCCCAAATTACTTGTGACCCCTTTTCCCACTTTGAAATTGAAGAAGTCTGAACCCTAACTGTGATCAACAACTACCATAAAACATGCACTATAAAGTGACCGCTTACATTGTGCCAATAAAAACTGATTACCCAAAAAGAAAACATGCAGAGCATTTGATAAATTACACCACTTTATCTCTCTCTCTCTCTCTATCTCGCTCTCTCTCTCTCTCTCTCTCTCTCTCTCTCTCTCTCAACTGTCCACAACATGGAAACCAGACCTTCAATATTAAATGGAGAATGGAGATTAAATAACACTTTGTTGCAGAAGCCAGCAAGGGAAAGTTTGACTATAACTTTTATCATCAAGTAACAATCCTTTTTTTTATTGCACTGTGTTCGAGAACATCGTCCTGACAAATCCCATTAGGTAACAATCCTTGCACAATGTTATATAAAATTAATGCTAAAAATCCAACAAATGAAAATGAGTCCACATGAATTCAATAAAGGTCAAATATAGAGCAAAAGCACTCATGATGTGCCAAATATTTCTCTTTTGTACCTACCCATCAAACTTTTTCCCAAGTATAGATCCATACAGTTGTAATAAGATAAGAAAATAACTTACAAGCAATAAAATGAAAAGATATATCTCCATGAAGTGGTGAAAAAAGAGGATGGCGATGATGACTATCACAATCTTGGAACCAGTAAACAATCAAAATTTAAAAATTGCATTTTATGATCAAAATATGCATGGGGAATAACATGAAGCAAATGGCATAATATGAACAAGCATCGAAGAACAAATATTGCAGATGATAAGCATCAATTAGAAGGTGCTGCATCTTGGTTATCTTTTATTTATATATATACAAGTAAAAAAAAATCTTAAGGGGAAAAAAAATTATATATGACCTACAAAATTATCAGTGGCATTTATCAATTAATTTTGCCTTTCACTGATTAAACAACTAAAAGAATCAAATTAATAATCACAAACTAATATCATGAAAATTACCACATATAAGCAGTATATGATTTTTACAATGATTACCATGTAAGAAGAATTACCTATAAAAAGGTTAGCTTGTGGTCCCTCATTGTAAAAAGGTTAGCTTATCAATACTTTGGAAGCTTGGGTTGGGTAGAATTTAACCAAAAGAGGGACAACATAAATGGGCTATTTTGACATCAAAAAATGGCATAACATGGGTTTAGAAATATTTGAACAGCTTTCATACAATAGCAACTTATGCTATAAATCTAATGACACAAATCTATAAATCTAATGACACAAGCATTAAGGAAAAACTTGTTAAAAACATACCCCAATATGTATTAAAGATAACATATAACAGTGAAGGAAATCCCTATGTAAAACTAGAAACTCCACACCAACTATTCTAGTTTAGCATAGTTTAAGCACAACTAAAAACATAGTGTAAACTCAACAACATCTTTTCAGAGTAACAATAAATTTTATTTATTGCAAAGCTTTAATAGTTTTTGAATGCCCCAAAACAAATCCATAAGAATAATTTCTTCAACATAACCAATCATTTCAAGAAGTCACTCAAGATCACAACAAGTGTGTTTTCAAAAAGCCCATCCATTTTGAATATCCAAAACAGAACACTATAATGGCTCTCTTCAACATACACGGCTATATATATAATTTATATATATGGAAGATTCACCAAAAATAGAGCATTTCAAATTTATAGCACATAGTGATTTTAAAACATCAAAAACTAAGCCTAAAAACCTATTTTGCTTCCAAAATTAAACCAAACCAAATGGACAATTTAGGGTTTTACCTCAAACTCCAAATCATTTCCTAAAGCAAGATGGATGACCCAAAAATGAAGATATGGCTGAACTGGAATACCAAAAAAAACCGAAACATACATGGGTGAGAAAATAGTGAAATCTGAAACCCATGAGGAGCCATAGTAGAAAATGAATCAAGAGCCTCTTACCTTCAAGATCATTCCCCTTTGGAAAATTGAGAACAAGCTTTGGACTCAAGCTTGAAGTTGAAATCTCGAAATGGGTGGAAAAAGGGGCTAAAACCCGCATGCTTTGGAGAAGAAGAAACCAGTTTTCCTCTAGCAAATTTCACATGGTTTAGAGAGATGAGAGGAAGACCTTGATTTCTTGAAGAAGACATGAAAAAAGAATAAGAGAGGAACAGAGCTTCGCATCGGCTATGGGGCTTGGAGAGGAAGAAATGGGTTTGCTTCTCTTTTGTGGTCGACAGAAAGGGGGTGAATCGCCTTAGAAACAATTTTGGTTTCCTTTTTACACTACTTGGCCGAACATGTGGACTTTCGGCTTGGTGGAACGGCGATGAGGTGTGGTTGGTGGTGCACGACGCTGGACAGCGGGAACCATGGGAAACCCAAGAGAAGAAGCTATGAGGAGGAAAATGAATAAAAAAATCAGCGTCGGCTGGAGAGGAAGTGGCCGGTGAGGTTGGATCGTCGGCGGCGAACTTCACGAGGGCTTGGGCTAGCGAGGCGACGGACTGTGGCAGAAGAGGGATTGGGGAGAGAGAGGGGGGAGGGGGGACTGAAGTCAAAGGAGAGAGGAAGGAGTGAAAATGTTAGGGCTTTTGACAAATTTAATTTCATTCGTTAACTATTTGCGATAGTTCATCCTCGTAGAGTAAACCAAAATTTCCTCATCGAAAAATAAAAGAACCGACGGTAAGTTGCAAAACACTTTTTGCGATGACTGAATCTCGCCGCAAAAACGACTAGAACTTGTGGGAAAAAAACTATTCCGGTGATCACAAGAATGTCCTGCAATTTCTACATTCGAGGACCTTTATTGGTGGCAATAACTTCATTTATCGTGGCAAATTGGCTTTTCTCACCAACAATTATTCACCATTATCATCTAGTCACAATAAGCTGGATTTTATTTCCACCAATAGATTTGGTGTCAACAAGTCACCTTTTGTCACGGACGTATATCGTGGGAACGAAATTGGTGGCAAAAGCCCCAATTTCTTGTAGTGTGCCATCCATCACCGTTGATGGAAATAAAACACAACGAAAGCAGCGTTTCAAGTCCACGTTACATTGAAAGAACAGGTCACAAAAAATTGCGAGTACATAGGAGGTGGAAGCACACACCAAAAAACTGGAGAAGATATTTGCAGCACCTTGACCCGTTCAGTCAACAGTACTTTCGCCAATTTTAGTGCATATTTGATGTAAATAGATCATTCACTAATAGATGATGATGAAATGGCGATCCAATAATATCACATCTTTCGATGAATGTATACCAAGAATGTATAGATATTGGAAGATAGACACAACAAATTTAATAAAAAAAAACCAACTTGAGGTTGGCTAATAATTAATAACACTACAATCAACAGAACACCCATGAGCTACTGTGGAAGTAGAACCCTTCAGAAAAGAATACAAAGCATTGGGAAATTAAAGAGCATCATTCACATGTATGAAATGACAATATCTAACTATAATAATATACTGCACCACGTACAGGCTCCCATTCACCAACACGGACGCATTCCTATCAATGCAGGCATCGCCACAAAGAGCTACCTGAAACTTAGGCCAAGAGGTAATCAAGGAACATTCATATTAACTTTGGATATCAGCAAAGTTGAGAAGTATGGTCAGGTTAAAAATCACAATCCCCACGGTTGTGGGACTTTAAAGGGAGAATTGAGTATTAACTCTTACCACTTATGACATTATCAAAAAGAAAATGGTAGGAGATAGTGGATTGTAAACAGCATGAACATGATATCCACCATCTGGGACCAAAATCAGCACCACAGCTAGCACATCTCAGCAAACAGAAAAATTACCCTTCACGTACACAACTATATAAGGACAATATGTGATTCCCAATGAGAAAGAATCATAATTACAGATTCATGTAAAAATTAAAAAAATGATCACAGAGAAGGAAAGAAAGGAACAAATGAAAAAAAAGAAAAGAAAAAATGAAGTAAAACAACATCTAAGGAAACCAAAAATATGGAATGGCTATTGGCAGAAACTCTTAAACAAAAAGTATTCTGGAACACTTGAAACAGTACAAACCTATGGGTATCAGAATACATGAACTACCCATAAACATGAGTCAAGGAACGAATTGGATCCCAACAAGCTAATGTTCAGCCTCCCAAAAGGTCCATGGCAATAAAACCTAGCAATCAGGGTGTTTATCCGAGCATCCTTAACATAACATGTCCTTTCCAAGATCATATCAGAGATAGTGCCTCAAGCCAAAGATATCTTAACATCTTATGTTGCTCCTTCATTCCTACAAAATATAATATCATAAAAGGGAACAGTTTGAACTTTGAATTATGCCGTGAACAGTAAACCCAACGATTCAAGGAGTCTTAAGAAGAATTGCTACAACGAGATGGCAGGAAGAAACCAACGAGGGAAAAACTCTGAATGGGTAGTTACTATAATTTTGTGAAAATTTGGGAAAATGGTCCGCATCCGAGTAGTGATTGTCCATTATTCTTGCAATGACCCTTTGGTTCTTGGTCTGAGATCCCGGGTTATATATATTTCTTAGCAAAGGATCAACATGGTTGTCGCTTCTTACAAAGGCTGTTTGATAAGGGAATGTGTCAAGACGTGCAAATCATATTTATGGAAATCATCGGTCACCTTGTTGAGCTTATGACGAATGTTGGGATCGGCGGAAGCTCACAAATAATATGGAGACCAGAATTTAACGTGGTTCGGCTAATTTAGCCTACGTCCACACACACAAAGAGGAGAATTTGTATTAAACAACAAACCAATTATTTACAATGGTTTCTCTCTTCTAATCTCTCCAACGGACCTCAGCTCCGACTCACCTTCTCATTACAATCTTATATGTATTTATAGGAGAAAGAAATAGTGTGAATGTGTAAAAAACGGTGGAACTCCGGCGGCCGACTTTCTTGAATTTTCCGGCGGCACCTACCTTCCAGCTGCTACTGACGGTGCCGTCTTCTAGAAGCCTCCAGCTTCTTCAATTGCGTGTTGATTTCCAACAATCTCCCCCTCAACACCAAATGGAGGATATCCTGACACATTTTAATTCAAGGTACTTAACCTGGCTATGTTTCTACATAGCTCAAGTTTTTCGTATGTGACTACCTTCGTTAGCATGTCCGCTGGATTCTCCTTTGTATGGATCTTTACAAGCTTCAACAGTTGTTGCTCCATTACTTCACGTATCTAATGATACCGAATATCGATGTGCTTTGTTCGGGAGTGGTACATCGAGTTTTTACTCAGATCAAGAGCACTTTGACTATCACAATAGATTCTGTACTTTTTTTGACTGACTCCCATTTCTTGGAGGAACCGCTTTAGCCACAACATTTCCTTTCCTGCTTCTGCTATAGCAATGTACTCTGCTTCTGTTGTAGATAAAGCCACACATTTCTGCAGTTTGGACTGCCACGATACAGCTCCACCTGCAAATGTGTAAATATATCCTGATGTAGATTTTCTACCATCAAGATCACCTGCCATATCAGCATCTGTATAGCCATCCAAGACTGGGTTAGCTCCCCCGTAGCACAAGCAGAACTTTGATGTACCTTTAAGGTACCTGAGAATCCACTGTACTGCTTTCCAGTGTTCTTTCCCTGGATTTGAAAGAAAACGGCTCACAACTCCAACAGCGTGAGCGATGTCAGGTCTGGTACAAACCATAGCGTACATTAAACTTCCTACTGCTGAGGAGTACGGTACTGTAGCCATTTCTTGAACCTTTTCTGGTGATGAGGGACATGAGCTTTTGCTCAATTTGAAGTGATTAGCCAGTGGAGTACTGACTGGCTTTGCTTTCTCCATGTTGAACCTTCGTAGTATTTGTTCAACATACTTTTCCTATGACAGCCATAGCTTCTTTTTCTTCCTGTCACGAGTGATCCTCATGCACAAAATCTGCTGGGCAGGTCCTAAGTCTTTCATCTCAAAGACTTTGGAGAGATCTTTCTTTAGCTTTCTGATAATGGATGGATCTTTTCCAATAATCAGCATGTCGTCAACATAGAGCAGTAACATCACGAAGTCACCTTCTGAAAATCTCCGGATGTAAACGCACTGATCTGCAGCAGTTTTCTTGTAGTCATGACTCATCATGAATGAGTCAAATTTCTTATACCACTGTCTGGGAGCCTGCTTCAAACCGTAAAGGCTCTTTTCCAACTTGTAGACCAAATGTTCCTTTTCAGGAACTTGGAAGCCTTCTGGCTGCTCCATGTAAATCTCCTCATCAAGGTTGTCGTGAAGAAATGATGTCTTCACATCCATCTGTTCAAGCTCCAAGTCAAGACTTGCCACCAATCCGAGTATCACTCGAATTGAAGTCATGATGAGTGCACAAAAATGCACTCTAAATACTCTATTTAAAGACTAAAAGAAATGAGAAAATAATGGATATAACTCATGTTATTAAAATTAATGGTCATTTATCTTGAAATAGATATAAGCATGATTTAATATATTGATGAGAATATAAAATGCCATATTTTCCTCTCTTAATGTTTAATACTTTATTCTTATTTGATGCCTAAATATACTCATTATTCTTATATTTTGATTTAGGACACAAATGGAGACATTAGGAGCAAATGAAGATAATTGCGGAATTTTAGACAGTTCTGACATATTTTCGTAATATGGGCATAACTCTCTCATCCAATCTCCGATTGAGCTGATTCAAGATGATCTAGAACCGAAAGAGAAATATCTATAACTTTTGTGTTATATGTTTGAAGAGATATCCACTCAATCTAAGACAAAATCGACCATCAAGTGGACGCACCTGCACTTGACGTTCCTGGATATTTTTCAGCCACTTGCATCAAATCCAAATGTTATCATAATATTTTCCAGCAAGCACTCCTACACCAACTTGGAAATTCAATGATCAATTCATATGCAAGATGAAGTGCACTCAAGTTTCTTCAAGACAAATTATTTGACCACAAGATATTAAGTCATACAAGACAACTAATAGATAGAGAAGCAAAATTGAAACACTCAACCTACAAGCAAAATCCAGCTCATGCATGGTGGGAAAACAAATGATCAAAATGACAACTCACAAATCACTTGGATTCAAGAATGGCACATGGCAAAACAAGTTGAAATTGTGATGATTTTGTCATGACAACTTGCATGAAGGATGCTTATAAATAGAAGGGAGGGGTGTGTGTTCTAAGACAATGCTTAGTGTGGGAGGATGCTTTGGAAGAGCCATTATCTTGAGAGCTTGAGAAAAGAAAAGAAAAACCAAAGAAGAGAGAAGAAAATAATGGTTGGCTCTTCCATATTATCCCTTGGAGAATTTTGGTTGCATATTTTCAATATGTGTAACTAAATTCTCAAGGAGGGCTAGGGATGAACTTGTGTATGTGATGGTATTTGTAATTTATTTTTGATTCATGTATTTGGTCTTTAAATATTAAAACTCTTTTGTTATATTATTCTCAATTTATTTGTGATGTTTTTCGTCTTCAAATAAATATAGAATCTATTTCGTTTATGGATTCAGTCATGCTTTTTCCATTGAGTGAATTAGTTCTATAATTATGTTTGGAGCAATTGATTATTTATATTGATTTAATTCTCTGCTGCAATATCGCCTCTTGGGTATATTGTCGTCGTTGGATTTTCTCAATATCGATAACAATTTATGAGAGTTAAGCGCGAAGAATGATTTTTCAAAGAGTTACATGTGATTTAAATTTTGGTTATTAATGTTATATCTTCCGATTAAGAATTTGGACATAGAATTCTTAATTGAGTTATTAATGAATTAAGAATAAATTTGAATACCACAAATACACAAGGAATTCCCTACGCTCTACTTTTCGTCTCATTTTTATATTTTTCAAATTACTCATTTAGTTTTAAATTTACTTATCACACTCATTTAATCTTTTTGTTAATTTCATTACTGTTCTTCAATTTCTCAATCCATCTCCCTGTGGAATCGACACCCCAAAGCTGTACTGCAAACGACCGCGTTATTCTTTGGGCGTAATCAAGTCATCTTCACAACAGGTGAAAATACCTCATCAAAGTCAATTCCTTTCTTCTGCTGGAATCCTTTGACGACCAAGCAAGCTTTGTGCTTCACCTGCTTGCTATCATTTTTCAGCTTGAACACCCATTTGTTTCTCAATGCTCTCTTATCGTTTGGAAGTTCCATCAGCTCATAAGTCTGATTCTTCTGTAACGAGTTCATCTCATTCTGCATAGCCTGCATCCATTTGTTGCTATCTGGATGAGATATTGCCTCCTGGAAGTTTTCTGGCTCCCCCTGATCTGTAAGAAGAATATAATCTGATTTCGGATATCTTCGTGACGGAATCAACAATCGCCCTCTAGAGGATCTGTCCTGCTGAGGTTGATCACCTGACAACTGTGGAAACTCTGGAGTTTCTGATGGAGAAGGCAACTGCTCCCCCTGCTCAGTAGTGGTTTCTCCATTGTTAGTATCCTCTTCTTCTTCTGGGGAAATGATGAGTGCACAAAAATGCACTCTAAATACTTTATTTAAATACTAAAAGAAATGAGAAAACAATGGATATAACTCATGTTAATAAAATTAATGGTCATTTATCTTGAGATAGATATAAGCATGATTTAATATATTGATGAGAATATAAAATGCCATATTTTCCTCTCTTAATGTTTAATACTTTATTCTTATTTGATGCCTAAATATACTCATTATTCTTATATTTTGATTTAGGACACAAATGGAGACATTAGGAGCAAATGAAGATAATTGCGGAATTTTAGACAGTTCTGACATCTTTTTGTAAAATGGGCATAACTCTCTCATCCAATCTCCGATTGAGATGATTCAAGATGATATAGAACCGCAATAGAAATATCTATAACTTTTATGTTTTGTGTTTGAAGAGATATCCACTCAATATAAGACAAAATCGACCATCAAGTGGACGCACCTGCACTTGACGTTCTTGGATATGTTTCAGCCACTTGCATCAAATCCAAATGTCATCATAATATTTTCTAGCAAGCACTCCTACACCAACTTGGAAATTCAATGATCAATTCAGATACAAGATGAAGTGCACTCAAGTTTCTTCAAGACAAATTATTTGACCACAAGATATTAAGTCATACAAAACAACTAATAGATAGAGAAGCAAAATTGAAACACTCAACCTACAAGCAAAATCCAGCTCATGCATGGTGGGAAAACAAATGATCAAAATGACAACTCACAAATCACTTGGATTCAAGAATGGCACATGGCAAAACAAGTTGAAATTGTGATGATTTTGTCATGACAACTTGCATGAAGGATGCTTATAAATAGAAGGGAGGGGTGTGTGTTCTAAGACCATGCTTAGTGTGCTTGGATGCCTTGGAAGATACATTGTTTTTGAGAGCTTGAGAAAAGAAAAGAAAAACCAAAGAAGAGAGAAGAAAATAATGGTTGGCTCTTCCATATTATCCCTTGAAGAATTTTTGTTGCATATTTTCAATATGTGTAACTAATTTTCTAGTAGAGTTAGGGATGAATTTGTATATATGATAGTATTTGTAATTGTTTTTGATTCATATATGTGTTCTTCAAATATTAAACTCTTTTGTTTAGTCATTCGAAATTTATTATAAATGTTTTCGTCACCAAATAATCTTAGAATTTATTTCATTTATAGATTCAGTCATGCTTTTTCTATTAAATGCAATAATCCTTTGATTATGTTTGGTTCAATTGGTTATCTATTTTAATTTAATTCTCTGCTGCAATATTGCTCTACGAGTATATTGTCGACGTTGAATTTCTTTAATATCGATAACAATTCCTGTTCTTATATTGTGACGAATGATTTTTTGAAAGATTACATTTGATTTAAATCTGGTTATTAATGTTTTATTTTCCGATTGAAAATTTGGACATAGAATTTTCAATTGAGTTATTAATGAATCGAAAATAATTAAAATACCAATTATATACAAAGGATTCCCGATGCTTTACTTTTCGCACTCATCTAAATCTTTTTGTTAATTTCGTTACTGTTCTTCAATTTCTCAATCCATCTCCCTGTGGAATCGACACCCCAAAGCTATACTGCAAACGACCGCGTTATTCTTTGGGCGTAATCAAATTTTGGCGCCGTTGCCGGGGAGACGGTAGAAGAATTTGTAGTTTTTTTTAGTAGTTTGTAAAAAAAAAAAAAAAGAGCGGTAGCTTCATTCATTTTCTTTTTAGCTTTTTGTATCTTTATTTTATTTTACTTTTCTTTTCGTAATTATTTTTTTCAGTATTACGTTTTTCTTTACTTTGCATGCGCAGGTACAGAGACGCTTTTGGACGGTTTGCTAGTAAACCCCGTGCTAGAATCAGATTCAGAATCTAATTTTTCTAATCGCTTGTTTGATAATTCTTCCAATTCTGACGCGATGAGTGAACACGTGGACCAACCTGTTAGAACCCTCCAAGATTATCTTCATCCCGCACGAACAGCCACACCATCCTGTATTATGTTCTCACCTAATGTTCGTCATGTAGATTTTAAAACGGGAATGATACAATTACTTCCGACTTTCCATGGTCTAGAAAATGAAAACCCCTATGTTCATATTAGGGAATTTGAGGAAGTAGTTGCAACATTTCACAGTCAAAATACCACTGACGAAACGGTAAGGCTAAAGTTCTTTCCTTTTTCTTTGAAAGATAAAGCTAAGAGTTGGTTGTACTCACTAAGACTACGGTCTATTGGAACATGGAGTGAGATGACTCAAGTGTTTT
The DNA here is from genome assembly GCA_036898215.1 of Platycarya strobilacea. NCBI lineage: Eukaryota > Viridiplantae > Streptophyta > Magnoliopsida > Fagales > Juglandaceae > Platycarya > Platycarya strobilacea. The sequence goes on from CM072555.1 coordinate 7,651,822, forward strand.
TCAATAAATACTTTCCCCAACATAAGACTAATGCTTTAAAAAGACAAATCTCTACCTTTGCACAAAAGGATAGTGAGACTTTGTACCAGTCTTGGGAAAGATTTAAAGAATTACTGAGTATGTGTCCCCACCATGGATATGAGAATTGGCGCTTAGTGAGTTATTTCTATGAAGGCCTTACGCCTAGGGAACCTCAATTCGTGGAAATGATGTGCAATGGAGAATTTTTACAGAAAAATCCCGATGAGGCCATAGAGTACCTCAATGAGCTTGCTGAAAAAGCTCATACTTGGACTGGACCTAGTGCTACTGATAGCACAAACAGGTCACGACCTACAGGAAACTTGAGTGGTGGTATTTACCATCTCAGGGAGGAAGATAATCTAAAAGCCAAGGTTGAAATGCTTACAAGAGAAATAGAGCTGTTAAAGATAAGAAACTCAAAGCCAACACACATGGCTAATCATGCAGAATCTTTTGGGCCATGTGTTGTCTGTGGTGGGATAGATCATCATTCCCAAGAGTGTCCTACACATACTAACATGAATGGTATGTATGAGGAACAAAGTAATGCTCTAGGTATGTACAAAAAGCCCTTCACACCTTACTCTGAAACCTACAACCCAGGATGGCGTAATCATCCCAACTTCAGCTGGAAGTCTGAAAACCAGCAGCCTGCACAACTCTCTAGATCATATCCTGCACCATACCATGCACCTCAATCTTTTAGAAATTCTTTAGAAGATACTTTGCATACTTTTATTGAAATACAGGGTAAGACTAATCAAAAATTTGAATCTTTGATTATGCAGGTTGTCGAAGAAAATAAGGAAATCAAGAGCCAGGTGTCTAAAATAATGAGTTCATTGACTATGAATGAGAAATGTAAGTTTCCTTCCCAAACTCAATCTGTACCTCATGGTCAACATATGGCACAAGGAGATCTGAAGGACGTAAACGCCATTGTGACACGAAGTGGTAAGTCTCTATGTGATCCAATAATAGACAAAAAAAAAGATGTAGAGAAAGATCAAGATAGCAGCAGTCCTGAGCTTCCCAAAGAACTTGAGGTAACAAAACCTGAGGAACCTGCGGTAACAAAAAATCCTAGTAAGGTACCTTTTCCTCAAGCATTAAAGTCAAGCAAACAAACTCTAGATCATAACAATGATATTTTGGAAAATCTTAGACAGGTAAAAATTAATCTTCCTCTTTTGCATGTAATTAAACAAGTTTCTACTTACGCAAAAATTCTCAAAGATTTGTGTACAGTTAAGAGAAAGCATTATGTGAAGAAGACTGCATTCTTGATAGAGCAAGTTAGTGCTCTAATTGAACAGTGGATTCCCCCTAAGTACAAGGATCCTGGATGTCCAACCATCACATGCAACATTGGCAATCATGAGCTTGGACAGGCCTTGCTAGATTTAGGGGCTAGTGTAAATTTGATGTCATATTCTATTTATTTGCAATTAGGATTGGGAGAAATCAAACCAACTTCTGTGGTATTGCAATTGGCTGATCGTTCAGTTAGAGCACCACGGGGTGTGGTAGAGGATGTTTTAATTCAAGTTGACAAATTTTACTATCTTGTTGATTTCTTAATTCTAGACACTAGTTCTGCTGTAGAAACCACCTCTAAAATTCCATTAATTTTAGGTAGACCTTTTCTTGCTACTTCTAATGCTCTTATCAATTGCAGAAATGGATTGATGAAACTCTCTTTTGGCAATATGTCTCTTGAGGTAAATATTTTTCATATTGCAAACAGCCAGAAGGATGTCGAGTGTCATCAGACATACATGATTGACTCACTTATAGAAATGGATGTTCTTACAACTCATGACTCATATTCCCTTGAATACTTCATTGTTAATTCTGAATTTAGTCCTATAAGTGATTCATCTGATGTATTTGACATTTGTTCTATTTTTGACAGAACTCATGATTATAGCACACAGGCATGGCAACCAAAGTTTGAGAAGTTGCCTGAAAAAAGAGAAAGACAGATTCCTTCAAGTAGGGAAGCCCCTAAAGTTGAATTAAAATTCCTACCTAAGGGTTTAAAGCATGTTTTCCTTGGTCCAGGTGATACTTTTCCTGTTATTATTTCATCTGAATTATCTGAGTCCCAAGGTGAGAAATTAATTCAGATTTTATGCAAATATAAATCAATCCTAGGATGGAGTATTGCTGATATAAAAGGCATTAGTCCCCTAATCTGTACTCATAAAATAAATTTAGAGGAAGGAACTAATCCTCGAAGAGACCCCCAGAATGCCATTTGGACTGTGTAATGCTCCAGCTACTTTTCAACGTTGCATGATGAGTATTTTTGGTGATATGGTTGAAAAGTGCATGGAAGTTTTTATAGATGACTTGACTGTTTTTGGATCTTCTTTTGATGCATGTTTAATGAGTTTAGAAAGAGTACTGACTCGTTGTGAAGAAAAAGAATTGGTTTTAAATTGGGAAAAATGTCACTTTATGGTACCTTCAGGTATTGTTTTAGGGCATATTATTTCTTCCAAATGAATGGAGGTTGATCAATCAAAAGTTGAATTAATCTCTAAATTGCCTACACCTAGAACAATCAAGGATATAAGATTATTTCTTGGTCATGCGGGTTTTTATAGGAGATTCATACAGAATTTTTCTGCCATATCTAGACCACTATGTAACCTCCTAGCTAAGGATGCCCCATTTGAATGGACACAAGCCTGTCAAGAGGCTTTCAAAACATTAATTGGCAAGCTTATTTCAGCACCCATAATGCAACCACCTGATTGGAATTTACCTTTTGAAATTATGTGTGATGCTAGTGATTTTGCTGTAGGTGCTGTTCTTGGACAACGAAAAGAAGGGAAACCTTTTGTCATTTACTATGCTAGTCGAACTCTAAATAATGCACAAATGAATTACTCCACCACTGAAAAAGAGTTGTTAGCTGTAGTATTTGCTTTGGATAAATTCCGCGCTTATTTGATTGGTTCTCCTATCATTATCTTTACAGATCATGCAGCCCTTAAGTACCTTTTTACAAAGAAGGATGCTAAGGCACGATTAATACGATGGATTTTGCTTTTGCAGGAATTTGACATCACCATCAAAGACAAGAAAGGAGTGGAGAACGTAGTGGCAGACCATCTTTCTAGACTCACACTCGAGGACACTTCTGACCACATACTAATCAAAGATGATTTTCCCAATGAGCATTTACTTTCTATTACTTCTCTACCATGGTTTGCTCATATTGTGAACTATTTAGCTGCAGGTGAAATACCAAAGGATTTTAGCACCCAAGACAAAAGGAAATTCATGATTGAGGTACGAAAATTCTACTGGGATGACCCTTACCTTTTCAAATACTGCCTTGATCAAATTTTAAGGCGTTGCATCCCTGATGAAGAGATTGCAAGCATTTTGGAATTTTGTCATTCCCAAGCTTGTGGTGGCCACTTTTCAACGAAGAAAACCGCTGCAAAAATCCTGCAGTGTGCATTTTATTGGCCCACCTTATTTAAAGATACAAATATCTATTGTCGCTCATGCGAAAGATGTCAAAAGTTAGGAGCTATGACCCGTCGTAATATGATGCCCTTAAACCCAATTTTGGTAATTGAAATTTTTGACTGTTGGGGCATTGATTTTATGGGACCATTTCCTCATTCTTTTGGATATTTATATATTATTGTGGCAGTAGATTATGTGTCAAAATGGGTAGAGGCAGCACCTTGCAGGACCAATGATAACAGGACAGTAATTAAGTTTCTCAAAGAAAATGTATTATCTCGATTTGGTACCCCACGTGCTATCATTAGTGACCGAGGTACGCATTTTTGTAACCGCTCTTTTGAAGCTTTAATGAAAAGATATGGGGTGATACATAAGCTTTCTACTACATATCACCCTCAGACAAGTGGACAGGTTGAACTTGCGAATAGGAAAATTAAACAAATTTTAGAAAAAAAGGTCAACCCAGATCGGAAAGATTGGTCTTTGAGACTAATCGATGCGCTTTGGGCTTACCGTACAGCTTTCAAAACTCCCTTAGACATGTCACCTTATAGACTTGTTTTTGGAAAACCTTGTCATTTGCCCGTGGAGCTCGAGCATCAAGCATATTGGGCCATTAAACATTTCAATTTTGACTTGGAAAAAGCAGAAAAATTTAGAAAATTCCAATTGACGGAATTAGAAGAATTGAGAAATGATGCTTATGAAAACTCCAAGATCTATAAGGCTAAAATGAAAGTATTTCATGATAAAAATATTTTGAGAAGAACATTTAAGCCTAATGATCGAGTATTTTTATATGATTCAAGACTCCATAAGCATCCAGGAAAACTTCGATCTAGATGGACCGGCCCTTTTATAGTAAAAAACGTTTTCACAAATGGGGCGGTAGATATAGAAAATCTAAAACATGGATGTATCTTCAAAGTAAATGGTCAACGCCTCAAAATCTTAATTGATAGACAAATTCCAGAAGTGGAAGACATTCCACTTATGGACCCAGTATATCAATCTTGACCATCTCCAGGTATGTTTTTCTTTTATTTTATTTTCGTTCATTTTATTTTTGTTTATTGTTTACTTTATTTTGTTACAGGTTAATTTTATTTTGACAAATACAATCTTTGATGCCAAGCAAGCCACCCACATCCCCACATCAGGTGTATTCTACCCTATTTAGTTATTCAATTCTGATTCTTAAACATTGAGGACAATGTTTCATTTAAGTTGGGGGGTGGGAATACAAATCTGTTATTTAAACTCTGTGGCATATTTCAATCAATATATAAAAAATTGCCAAATTTTTTCACACAGGCATCTTTTCACACATGATACTCATGCTCATTCATAATCATCTTGGTGAATTCAACAAACCCATTTTAAATCATTTTGTTAAAACATCCACAGAGCCATTTATGCACTTATCCAAACTTTGTGGTAATATGGTAATTTGACACATGTAACTAAAGAATTATTTTGCTCAAGTATTCATGTGAATTTTGTTAGAATTGAGAGCTTACAAATACAGAAATTGTGATAAGTATCCATTGATCTGTTGAATTTGACACTTCTTTTGAGAATATCATTACATGGTTTGTGGTAAGATGGTGGATATACTTGGGATATGACGAAAGTCAACTTAGGATTAACGTTTGAGCCTTTCAAGCTGAGCCTTTTCATCATAGATCCCTAGCAGTCAATTTTGAGCCAATATACATATATGGCCTTTTCTTTTCATATCTACATCATCCATACCTCTCCACATTGGAGTATAGCTTATACACTATATTTTCCTACCATTTTACTTCCAAGTGTGTACTAGGTGTGAAATTATCATAAAAAAAAAAACCATGACAAAAATGGCATGGTGCTAGATGTGTCCATCAAATTATTCATAAAAGAGTTCATCAAATTGCGAAGACACCAGTGGCAAAAGAAGATGGAAAAGTGTACTTAGTCAAAAATCTAAAAAATTGAAAAGTACATCAAAAGGAAAGTACAGTCTACTGAAAAATTTAACAGATTCCCTTTTGTGTATACTTGGAAGTTTTTGAAATCTCTTCACCTTTTCTTCTTATGAACCCCAACCCTAAACCACATTACAACTCTTTGTGTTGATTTTTCCGATCCTAAGTATGCTTGTGGAAAGAATGGTGGAAATCTCATTTGTTAGTATTCCTATCATAAGATCAATATTTACTTGTTACTTATATATAATTGGCTAAATTTCCATGAGAGTAAATGTACACCTTTGTCAACTCCATAGAGAGAACCCATACATGAAACACTTCTATACCCGTGAGTTATGGAGTTGAACCTTTTTGCTTAAGATATTCTAATGTTGCATGTGTCGAAACCTCTGATTTGATAAAAATAGTTTGGAACACATACACACTCTGTGGATTGCTATATTTGAATTACTTGTGAAAGGGTTATTGAATTTCTAAGATTGTTTTGATATGTAAATTTGAAAAATGTGTCTTGATGGCCCCTATGTGTGATTTTCTTTGGTCTTTCTCATCATTTTGCATGAAAATTGCTAGGGACTAGCAATGAGTAAGTTGGGAGGTGTGATGAGTGCACAAAAATGTACTCTAAATACTCTATTTAAATACTAAAAGAAATGAGAAAACAATGGATATAACTCATGTTAATAAAATTAATGGTCATTTATCTTGAGATAGATATAAGCATGATTTAATATATTGATGAGAATATAAAATGTCATATTTTCCTCTCTTAATGTTTAATACTTTATTCTTATTTGATGCCTAAATATACTCATTATTCTTATATTTTGATTTAGGACACAAATGGAGACATTAGGAGCAAATGAAGATAATTGCGGAATTTTAGACAGTTCTGACATCTTTTCGTAAAATGGGAATAACTCTCTCATCCAATCTCAGATTGAGCTGATTCAAGATGATCTAGAACCGCAATAGAAATATCTATAACTTGTATGTTTTGTGTTTGAAGAGATATCCACTCAATCTAAGACAAAATCGACCATCCAGTGGACGCACCTGCACTTGACGTTCTTGGATATGTTTCAGCCACTTGCATCAAATCCAAATGTCATCATAATATTTTCTAGCAAGCACTCCTACACCAACTTGGAAATTCAGTGATCAATTCAGATACAAGATGAAGTGCACTCAAGTTTCTTCAAGACAAATTATTTGACCACAAGATATTAAGTCATACAAAACAACTAAGAGATAGAGAAGCAAAATTGAAACACTCAACCTACAAGCAAAATCCAGATCATGCATGGTGGGAAAACAAATGATCAAAATGACAACTCACAAATCACTTGGATTCAAGAATGGCACATGGCAAAACAAGTTGAAATTGTGATGATTTTGTCATGACAACTTGCATGAAGGATGCTTATAAATAGAAGGGAGGGGTGTGTGTTCTAAGACCATGCTTAGTGTGCTTGGATGCCTTGGAAGATACATTGTTTTTGAGAGCTTGAGAAAAGAAAAGAAAAACCAAAGAAGAGAGAAGAAAATAATGGTTGGCTCTTCCATATTATCCCTTGAAGAATTTTTGTTGCATATTTTCAATATGTGTAACTAATTTTCTAGTAGAGCTAGGGATGAATTTGTAAATATGATGGTATTTGTAATTGTTTTTGATTCATATATGTGTTCTTCAAATATTAAACTCTTTTGTTTAGTCATTCGAAATTTATTATAAATGTTTTCGTCACCAAATAATCTTAGAATTTATTTCATTTATAGATTCAGTCATGCTTTTTCTATTAAATGCAATAATCCTTTGATTATGTTTGGTTCAATTGGTTATCTATTTTAATTTAATTCTCTGCTGCAATATTGCTCTACAAGTATATTGTCGACGTTGAATTTCTTTAATATCGATAACAATTCCTGTTCTTATATTGTGACGAATGATTTTTCGAAAGATTACATTTGATTTAAATCTAGTTATTAATGTTTTATTTCCGATTGAAAATTTGGATATAGAATTTTCAATTGAGTTATTAATGAATCGAAAATAATTAAAATACCAATTATATACAAAGGATTCCCGATGCTTTACTTTTCGCACTCATCTAAATCTTTTTGTTAATTTCGTTACTGTTCTTCAATTTCTCAATCCATCTCCCTGTGGAATCGACACTCCAAAGCTATACTGCAAACGACCGCGTTATTCTTTGGGCGTAATCAGGAAACTTCCTGTCTATCTTCAGTGTTTGAAATAGACTGAAGTGGTAGTGAACTCGGAGCTGGTTCTGGAGCACTTGGAGTTGTTTGTTCTGATCCAAACATCTGGTTTTCATGGAACACTACGTCCCTGCTTCTGATGACATTCTTCGCTTTTGGATCCCATAATCTGTATCCAAACTCTTCATCTCCATAGCCGATGAAAAAACATAGAGTAGACTTTTCATCAAGTTTCTATCTTTTCTCCTTGGATACATGTGCAAATGCTTTGCACCCAAATACTCTTAAATGAGAGTATGAAATCTTGCGGCCTGACCACACCATCTCTGGGACTTCAAACTGCGGTGGAACTGACGGTGTTCTGTTGATCAGGTAACAGGCTACTTTTACTGCTTCACCCCAGAATGGCTTAGGCAACTTTGCCATACTCAACATGCATCTGGTTCGTTCCACAATGGTCCGGTTCATCCGTTCTGCTACACCATTGTGTTGTGGGGTGTAGGGGACAGTCTTCTCGTGTCTGATGCCATGTCTGGAGCAGTATTCTCTGAACTCTCGAGAAGTATATTCACCTCCATTGTCTGTCCGAAGACATTTCAGCTTCTTGCCTGTTTCTCTTTCTACCATGGCATGGAAGTTTTTGAATTGCTCAAAAACTTGATCTTTCCTTTTTAGGAAATACACCCACACTTTTCGTGAAGCATCATCAATAAAAGTAACAAAATATTTGTTACCTCCAAGTGATTCAACTTCAAAAGGACCGCAAACATCAGAGTGTACCAAGCTCAATAACTCTGATCTTTTTCCAGCAGATGTCTGGAATGAAACTCTATGCTGTTTACCAAATAAACAGTATTCACAAGGATTGAGAGCAATACATTTGTTTACTGTAATCAATGCTTTCTTTGCAAGCATAAACACCCATTTTTCTCCCATGTGGCCAAGTCTCCGATGCCACAAGTTTGGTGATGTATCATCTTCAGCTACATTGAGACTGTTTGCACTTATCTTAGCACTTGATTTGTACAAAGTGCCACAGACATGTCCCCGTGCAACGACCATTGCTCCTTTCTTCAATTTCCAAGCATTGTTGCTGAAGATGCTCTCGTAACCCTGTTGATCAAGGGTTCTTATAGAAATTAGGTTGAGTCGAAGATCGGGTACGTGCCGAACGTCATTTAGCACCATAGTACAGCCAACACTGGTTTTTATTCTGACATCTCCGATGCCCACGATCTTTGAGAAACTCGAATTTCCCATCTTGACTGTACCGAAGTCTCCTGCCTTGTAAGTACTGAAGAAATCCTTACAAGGAGTGGCATGATAGGATGCTGCTATATCTATTACCCACTCGGCTTCCTCGCTTGAAACGTGCAAGTAAGATTCTTCACCAGCGGAAAAGAGTACACAATCTCCAGAAAGCGTCACTGCAGCTTCGCCTTCTTCGTGCTTTGACTGATTGCTTGGCTGATTTTGCTCCTTCTGCAGCTTTCGGCATTCTCTTTTAAAGTGGCCTTCAATACCACAATAAAAACATTTTCCCTTCTTTCGCTGTTTACCGCGACTTTAGGATCTCCCTTTGCTTTGACTTCTGTTTCTTTCTCGACTTCTACCTCTACTATTTCTCTGATGCCTTCCTTCTGTTACAAAGGCATCTGTCTCGTCTCCTCCAATCTCCTTTCGTCTAGCCTCTTCATTAAACAAGGCGTCTATCACCATTGACATGGCGAGCTTTCCATCTGGAGCAGAATTACTAAGTGAGACCACTAACGTTTCCCAGCTATCTGGTAGGGAACTGAGAAGTAGTAGAGACTGCTCTTCATCTCTGAGCTTAAAATCTACGGATGCAAGTTGATTTACAAGATTCTGAAACTCGTTGGTGTGTGCGGCCACTGAGATGCCGCTTTTGAGTTTCAAGTTGACAAGGCGTCTCATTAGTAATGCCTTGTTCCGAGCAGTTTTTGCCTGGTACATGCTTTCCAGCTTTTTCCATAGCTGATAGGCATCCGTTTCCTGTGCAACATGATGAAAAACACTATGGTCAATCCACTGTCGGATCTGACCAATAGTTTTCTTATTCAACTTATGCCAGTCTTTTTCCGCTACATTATCTGGCTTTACACTTTTCTCTTCAATCGGATCGAAGAGATCTTTACAATTCAGGAGATCTTCCATTCGAGGTCTCCATAGTGCGTAATTTGTAGATGTTAGCTTGATCATCGCACCTGCTCCTGAGTCCTCCATCAGTTCGGCTTTAATCTTTGATTTGAGTGACCGTTTCTCAACGTTCTGAGTTGAATCTCAACAAACGGAGCTCACCGTTGCGTCCGGAACGGTGGAAAACCTTGGAAACGACTCTTGTCTCGTTCCAAACCGATTAAAATTGTGCCAAAAACCTGAAAAATAAGAAAAATGGAATATTCCTTTGTCTACCGGAATATTCCCTCCGGTCACCGGAATATTCCCTCCGGTCCCGTGGCCAGTGCGTGTGGAGCGTGTAGCTTAGTCCGGTGTCCGTTTGAGACGAAATTTTCACCAAAATTTTCGTCTTGACCTGAGGAATCTGATGGTATCCTCCAAACTTGATTTCGATCAAGTTTAAAAATGGGCCTCTCACGAAAATTCACAAATCCGGCCTCCTACCGTCTCTGATACCACTTGTTGGGATCGGCGGAAGCTCACAAATAATATGGAGACCAGAATTTAACGTGGTTCGGCTAATTTAGCCTACGTCCACACACACAAAGAGGAGAATTTGTATTAAACAACAAACCAATTATTTACAATGGTTTCTCTCTTCTAATCTCTCCAACGGACCTCACCTCCGACTCACCTTCTCATTACAATCTTATATGTATTTATAGGAGAAAGAAATAGTGTGAATGTGTAAAAAACGGTGGAACTCCGGCGGCCGACTTTCTTGAATTTTCCGGCGGCGCCTACCTTCCAGCTGCTACTGATGGTGCCGTCTTCCAGAAGCCTCCAGCTTCTTCAATTGCGTGTTGATTTCCAACAACGAACCCATTTGAAAATTATCATGTACAGAAGTTGATGGACGTGTGCAAAGAAGAACAGAGAATGCAGACCATGCTCATGGTGACCAACCAAACAGGACAACTCATCAGAATATCTCTAGATCCACATGGGTAAATTCTTCATCGATGATTTATTATTGCTGTTTTCACAGTATAATCTCAATTTTTCAATACAGTTTCTGTTGTTTTTTAATGAAATTGGTACTAAGGTATCAGCACGCGTGTGGTACAGAAGTTGATGGAGACGATCATAAAGAAACTAGAAAATCAAGTGTTTGATATTTGATGCGTATAGCCAGATGCTATTTATACAAGGTGTTTGATATGTGACTAAGAGACTAAAACTAGAAGAAGGAAAACAGAGTCCTTAAAGGAAAGTATTGATATGGTTCGATACAAATGAATTCTAAAACTTCCTTGTAAGGGTTGATTTGTTCTTGATGACAGAATCGATGGAGCATTTTCTGGTTTGATTGCTTGACTTCTGTGCTCATGCATAGGAGTTATTTGCTTTTCTTTGTCACCCCCTCAAATTGAGCCGTTGTCGAAGGTTCAGTTTGGTTGCAAGTCCAATTAGCTGAACATGAGAGAGGGGTTTAGTGAACATAATAGCTAGCTGAAGAGAGCTAGATACGTGTCGTGTCTCTGGATGAGACCTAATGCAACTTGCTCCCTTACAAAGTGATAGTCTATGTCGACGTGTTTACTTCGAGAGTGATGCATTGGATTGCATGTGAGGTGGAGTGTATTAGCAACCTATCACAGCTCGGCACCACCAACAATTGTGAGAGTCAATGGAGAAATAAGGATACACGAGATTCTTGGAGAAAAAAGGGTGAAGACTCTCATAATCTAGCCTCAATTAGTGGAGAGAAGTTGAGTGATCTTGGAGCTCTAACGGCAACATGTTCAGACCAAGATGACAATCCAATCGAGCCTATAAATTCGAAAAGTTAAAATTTGCATTTAAATCTGCATGGTAGTTCAGCAAATTCCAAATAAAGAGAGATTCTCTGTTATCAAATTCCCCTGTTATCAAGCTGTCATCGCAATAAATGGAGTGCATAATAGATTGTCAAACGACTCAAACCAGAACCAGATTTCATGGGATTTCTCTTTTATTTGATTTACAACTGAATCATTGTAATTTTATTTAGATACTGCACTTGTATTGCCTAAGTGTTCACGTTGCCATTGAATAAAATTTGAGTTTCATTTTATTTTTTTCAGAACAAATACTCAATCGGCTTAGTTTTTCTTTATGGTATCAAGAGCCATTGTGAACACTAGGTGCAACCTATTACAGCTCCTGCATTTTTTTTTCTCTTCAACTTCCATCTTACCTTCCGCTCATTTCTTTCACCATGACTACCTTGTCACTCAATGTTGGCAACTTCATTACCCTCCTACTCACCCCAAACGATTACCCCTTGTGGCGTTAGCAAGCATTGGCTGTCAGGCCCGGCCCAAGTTCTTCAGCCAGCCCGTGACCCGGCCCAGCCCCAGCCCCAAAACGTCGCCGTTTTCGCCCCAGGTATTTTAAACCCCCGCCCCCCCCCCCCTTTCCTTCCTTCTTTCTTTCTTTTCCTTTCTTCTTCTCTTTTCCTTCTCTTTTCCTCTAGGCGACGGTTTCCTTCTGGTTCTTCATTCCATTTTTCTCGCACCCACTCCCATGTCCACGGCAGTTCTGATTTCTAGGAAGCTCAATGGAAATTTATTTCTTTCCATCTCTCTTTCGGCAGTTTGCAGCTCAGTTTGGGTCCTCACCGCCGGCTCCCCTGTTTTCCTTCACCCTATTTTTCGCACCGGTAAGTCCATCTAAAATTTCCCCCTTCTCTTGCGTTTTACTTTTCATGCAAGGTTTGATCTTGGGTTTTAAATCACTGTTATTTTTGTGGGTTTTCCGATGGGTGAAAAAGAGCATAGGAGGCGAAAATCCGGCCACTGTCCGCGTGTTTTCACCGCCCCGTTTTGTGTGATTCTTCCTCGTGAGGTAAGATTTATGGATTTTCCTCTTGGATGCTCATCTCAGATGTTTTAGTTTATATTTTTCTTTAAATTCTGGGTCTCTCCGTGATATATATATTTTATTTGTGGTATTTTCTGGTTTCAATTTCCGAAATTTTTGTTGCCAAGAGTGTACGGTTGTTGCTGGAAGGTTGGGGAGGTTAGCAAATAAATTTTTGATGTTTGGATTTGATAAATTACTGGATAGATTTTTCTTCCCGTGATATTTATGGAAATTTTCTCCAACTTCCAAATCCATGTTTCGAAGGGATTTTGGGGGGATGTTTGAGGATTTTCTTTGTTAATTTTCTTTTGCTGATTGGTGCTGCCGATGGGTTGTTTGGGATGTTTTGTGTGATGTAAATGGTTGGGTTTGGTAGTTTTGAACGTATGGGAGACTATACAATTTTTGGGTGTTGAAATTTGTAGCTTGTGAAGTGCTGTTGAAACGCATATAATAATACTCGGTTTGGTAGCTAACGGTATGTATTGAAGAAATCATTTTTTATGGTATTTTGGGGTTTTGAGAAAAATACATGGTAAGCTGGAATGATGAATAGTTGCTGAAATTTTGTGGGCTGGGAAAAATAGTCGTTGAGCGTTTTCGATACTATATTTGTTTGGTTGCTGGAAATTGTGAATTTTTAGACAGACATTGTAGTTAAATTATAATTTATGATTTTAGGCCTTTGGAGTGGTCATTAATATAAAGAGAATTATTTTCATGTATAGGTGACGAAACTTTTAGCGTTGAGACTCAAAGTTTTGATTTTTCGCTACAGCAGTCAGGTAAGCAGAGTTCGTATGCTCGGTTTTATACCAAAAGAGGACTGAGGTTGACTTTTGAAAATTTGTGCTTTTTGTTAGTTATGAAATGAAAATTTGAGAAAAACGAACCTCAGTCGATTGTTTGCATTATTCATGACGCCTATATAAAAGAAGGAAAAATATTTTAGACATGCATTGTGTAGACATGAGCTGCTTTTTGTCGTGTTATTTTTCTGAAATGTGAAAAGAACATTTTTGTCTATCTGAGAAAAATTATGCCTTGATTGTGTTGACTATGTTTTATTTACATAAGCTTATTTCTGAAAATAGTTTGGATTTATGTGTCTTTAATAACTCTGAAAATCTTTGGCATAGTATTCTGGTTAGTAGTTGACTTTCTCTCTGCTTGGCTCTGCTCCGCTCTGCTCTGCTCTGTATTTGCTCTGTTTGGATTTGGTACCAATTTCCTATCTCTGAGTGCACCCATTTTGGAAACAAAGTGGTTTATTGTGGGTTTTCCTATGTGCACACTCGGGGCTCCGAGAACGAATAAGGGAAAGTTCCACTTCTGTCTCTGCCTGATTTGGCCACCGGGATTTGCACAACCCTACCACGGGGGTTAAACATGGTCTTTGCTTTGTGAGATGCTCCGTTTGATATAGTGGAAATACTCAGTTTGTTTATGCCAAAGTACTTGATGATTTAAATTATCTTGAAAATCTTTTGTTTCTTTTATGCAATATTATGTTTTGTTCCGTATTTTATTACTTCGTAAATGCTCATGTTTACACGCTTGTATAGGTTCTTCGCTTACTGAGTTGTGGAAAAACTCACCCCTCTTATCTCATATATTTTTCAGATGATCTGGATGTTCCATCAGAGGGTCAAGAGTAGAGTCTTGATCAAGTTTTAAGCTGTTAGGGCCATAGGCTAGATGGGAGAAAAAAATAATAATTTATTTATTATTTGGGTTCTAGTTTCATTGGATTTATGGAATGTTAGTTATTCTTTATCGTTAAGCTTTTTGGGAGAATGTGAACCCTTTCAGTTATGATTTATTCATATTCTTTTATTTATGACTTGGTGGACATTGTTATATGGATTGGTTCGTGAAAAATATATTTTTTTTATTTTGGAATATGGTCGAAGACCTATTATTATTTGTATTTGAGGATGGAATATACCAAAGAGGTGAAGTTTCGTGACCCCCTACGAGTACGGGGCGTTACAGTTGGTATCAGAGCGAAGGTTTTAGATTCTGCAGACTTATGCATTAAGGTTTTAGGAATTTGAGGTTCTAGAAATTGCCAACTTTAGGAATTATTTGAGGTGTAGAATTATATAGGCTTGTGAGCTGATTTCATATTGTTGGAGAGTTAAGGGTTGTATATTTATGTCTTTTATTTTTGGTATCATGTGATCTTGTTTGTGGTGGGTACTTTCTTTGTTTGGGGATTATTATATACTTTGTTTTGACTACTAAGGTTACCTGTAGTTGTTTATTTTTAGCTAGTTGGTTTATGCTTTAGTGAACGATGTGTTTAATAGTCTAAGTGTTCTCAGGATGCCTCCTCGACGTGAGCGAAGTGTGTCGGACTTGAATGCGGCCAGAAATGAAAGGGAAGCGAATCCAAGAGCTTCTGAAGTACTTCGAGCAGCAGCGCATCAGCTGATTGATGATCTCGCACAAAATTCTTCTGGCCGTCATAGCACCACAAGTGAAAGGGGTTGCACTGTGGAAGATTTCAACAAGTTGCATCCCACGTCTTTTGATGGAAGAGGCGACCCGATACTGGCAGAAGATTGGGTACAGGATATTGAGGAGATATTTCGTGTCTTGCCTTGCACGGATGAGCAAAAGGTGGCGTTTGCTACATTCAAGCTGATTGGGGAGGCTAAAAGATGGTGGATCTCTGAAAGGACTATCAGGGAAGCTGAAAGGACGGAAATAAAAAGTTGGTCGCTGTTCAAGGAAGTTTTCCTAGAGCGTTTCTTCCCAGTCTCAGTTAAGGAAGATAAAGCTATGGAATTTGCCACCTTAGTTCAGGGAGAGATGTCAGTACATCAATATGCAGCAAAATTTACCGAGCTGGCACGTTTTGCGGCATACCTGATTCCAAATGAAGAGAAGAAGTGTCGCAAATTTGAACAAGGGCTGAACGAGAAGCTTTTTGAGCGAGTAGTGGGCTTCCAAGTAAAAAAGTTCATAGAATTGGTGAATAAGGCTATAGTGTTTGAAAGAAGCCTTCAAAGAAGTACAATTTTATCTGATCAAAGGAAGAGATCTACCTCATCTGGATACCATGCAAGAATCAATCAAGGATCGTGGAAGAAGAAAAATGAAGGGGGTAGCTCAAGCAATAGACCAGGCCAGAGTAACCGGCAGCCCTACTAGTGTAAGACATGTAACCAAGTGCATTCTGGAGAATGCAGAAGAGAGGCAAGACTATGTTTCTGTTGTGGCAAGTCAGGACACTACATCAGGAATTGCCCTCTGCAATCGGACAACAATAACCCGAGCATGTTGCCACCCCAGAGAAATGAAGTTACAGGACGAGGTAACAATCAGCGTCCTACTGCACCTGCTCGAGTCTTTGCATTGACACCAGGAGAAGCTGAAGGCAGGGATGATGTGATCACAGGTATTTTCGGTTCTCGTTTTCTTTTAGGATTAACTTGGTTTTCAATGCGGATTGTTACTAGAAGAATCATGTCTTTATTTTCTTTTTCTTTTTTTTTTTTAATTTTGTGATCACAGGCATTCTTTCATTGTTTTCTAACGATGCTACTGTATTATTTGATTCTGGGGCAACGCATTCGTTTATTTCTTTGAATTATGCTAAGTTTTGCACTTGGGAAGATGAAAGGTTGGAGTATAGCATAGTAGTCGCGACACCGACAGGAAATTCAGTATCTTGTCATAAAATCCTCCGTGGCTGCCCCATAACTGTTGAAGGAAGATTAATGCCAGCTGACCTTATAATTTTTGATATGTTTGGATTCGATGTAATTTTGGGGATGAACTGGCTGGCTTCATACCATGCCAGTATTGACTATTTCAAAAAGGAAGTAACCTTCAAGCCTCCTGAGGGGGGTGGAATTCGATTTGTGGGGTCGAAAGTGCGATCACATCCATCAGTCATATCAGCAGTTCAGGTTGGAAAATTATTGCGAGATGGGTGTCAAGGATTTTTGGTTTGTGTGATAAATGCACCAAAGGAAGAGTTGAGTTTAGAAGAGATTCCTGTTGTGAGAGATTACCCTGAAGTGTTTCCTGAAGACTTGTTCGGGTTACCACCCGACCGAGAAGTAGAATTTGCGATTGATCTTACTCCTGGCACGACATCGTTGTCCAAGGCTCCTTATAGAATGGCGCCATCAGAGCTCATCGAACTCAAAGAGCAGTTGCAAGACTTATTGGACAAGGGTTTTATCCGACCCAGCGTGTCCCCATGGGGTGCACCAGTTTTATTTGTTAAAAAGAAAGATGGGACAATGAGAATGTGCATCGACTATAGGGAACTCAACCGAGTAACTATCAAGAACAGATATCCCTTACCCCGTATAGAGGACCTCTTTGATCAACTACAGGGTGCACAAATTTTCTCTAAGATTGACCTTCGGTCAGGGTACCACCAATTGAAGATCAAGACAGAAGACGTATCTAAGACCGCTTTCAGAACCAGATACGGTCACTATGAGTTTTTGGTCATGCCTTTCAGCTTGACTAATGCTCCTGCGGTATTCATGGATTTAATGAATAGAGTATTTCATGAATTCTTGGATAGATTTGTGGTCGTCTTCATTGATGACATCTTGATCTATTCTAAAAGTAAGGAGGAGCATGAGGAACATTTGAGGCTAGTACTCGGAACACTTAGGGAGGAAAGGTTGTTTGCTAAACTAAAGAAATGTGAGTTCTGGCTAGATTCAGTTATATTTTTGGGGCATGTGGTTTCAAAAGAAGGTATTTTAGTAGACCCAGGGAAAGTAGAAGCAGTAGTTAACTGGCTGGCACCGAAGAATGTTCGTGAGGTTAGGAGTTTCTTGGGATTGGCGGGATACTATCGTCGATTCATTGAGGGTTTCTCAAAAATAGCAGTTCCTCTCACCGCTCTTACCAGGAAGAATAACAAGTTTGAGTGGACAGAAAAATGTGAAGAAAGTTTTCAGACCTTGAAACAAAGACTTGTGACTGCCCCAGTTTTAACAGTTCCCACTACGAGAGGAGGTTTTGTAGTGTATAGTGATGCTTCAAGATTGGGTTTGGGGTGCGTATTAATGCAACACGAAAAGGTTATAGCTTACGCTTCTCGACAACTGAAAACTTATGAACAAAACTACCCCACACATGATCTAGAGTTGGCAGCGGTGGTATTCGCACTCAAGATTTGGAGGCATTATCTCTACGGGGAAAAGTGCAAAATCTACACAGATCATAAAAGTTTGAAATATTTCTTCACCCAGAAAGAATTAAACATGAGACAGAGAAGATGGCTCGAGTTAATAAAGGATTATGACTGTACTATAAATTACCACCCAGGCAAAGCGAATGTTGTGGCTGACGCCTTAAGTAGGAAATCTTTGAGTCCAGCAATGGCAACCCTTACCACCCAGCCCCAGTTGTTAATGGACTTAGAGAGGGCCGGTATTGAGGTTATCACTACTGATACAAGCACTTTCGTGGCCAGTTTAATAGTACAACCATATTTGTTAGAGAGAATTAAAGTAGCACAGAAAGTGGATTCGGCATTGATAAAGCTAGCTGAAGAAGTTAAAAACGGGGACAAAGCTGATTTTAGCATTTCTGAAGATGGAGTTTTGAGGTTTAGAGATAGATTGTGTGTGCCGGCAGATGATGCATTGAAGAAAATAATCCTTGAAGAGGCACACCACTCTTTATACACAATCCATCCGGGGAGTACCAAGATGTATCGGGACTTGAGAGAGTCTTTTTGGTGGAACGGTATGAAGAGAGAAATTGTTAAGTTTGTAGAACAATGCCTAACTTCTCAACAGGTGAAAGCAGAGCATCAGAGACCAGCAGGATTGTTACAGCTATTGCAAATTCCAGAATGGAAGTGGGAGCATATATCCATGGATTTTGTGACAGGTCTACCGAGGGTTTTAAACGGACAGGATGCAATATGGGTAATTGTGGATTGCTTAACGAAGACTGCACGTTTTGTGCCCATTAAAGTTTCTTATAAACTAGAGAAACTAGCTAAACTGTACATACAAGAGATCGTGAGATTGCATGGGGTACCAGTGTCCATTGTGTCAGATAGAGATCCTCGTTTCACTTCTAGATTCTGGAGAAGTTTATAAGAGGCAATGGGTACTAAGTTAAATTTCAGTACGGCTTATCACCCTCAGACGGATGGGCAATCAGAAAGGACTATTCAGATTTTAGAAGATATGTTGAGGGCATGTGTGATGGACTTTAAAGGAACTTGGGTACGACACTTACCATTGGTGGAATTTGCTTATAATAACAGTTTCTAGACTAGTATTGGGATGGCACCGTATGAGGCTTTGTATGGCAGAAGGTGTAGGTCCCCTTTATATTGGGATGAGGTTGGTGAAAGAAAAATACTGGGACCAGAGATCATTCAGAAAACCATAGAAAAGATTGACATCATTAGAGCTAGAATTAAAGCAGCTCAGGGTCGACAAAAGAGCTATGCTGATAACCGACGCCGTCCACTAGAATTTGAGGTTGGAAATGAAGTATTCTTGAAAATAGCACCAATGAAAGGGGTTACGAGATTTGGAAGTAAGGGCAAGTTGAGCCCTAGATATATTGGACCCTTTGAGATTCTAGAACGAGTTGGACCTTTGGCATATAAGTTAGCACTTCCTCCAAATCTTGAGGGAGTGCATAATGTATTTCATGTGTCCATGCTGAGAAAGTATATTCCCGACCCAACTCACATTATTCATTATGAGCCGCTGCAAATTCAGGAAGATATGTCATATATTGAAGAACCAGTGCGGATCTTGGAAAAGAAAGCACACATGTTGCGGAATCGTAGCATTCCCATGGTTAAGGTTTTATGGAGTAATCATACAAGCAGTGAAGCTTCCTGGGAACTTGAGGAGGAAATGCGAGAGAAATACCCACACCTCTTCAATGAAGATTTTGAGCTCTTGTAGTAATTTCCGAGGAAGGAAATTTGTTTAAGGGGGAGAGGATGTCAGGCCCGGCCCAAGTTCTTCAGCCAGCCCGTGACCCGGCCTAGCCCCAGCCCAGCCCCAGCCCCAAAACGTCGCCGTTTTCGCCCCAGGTATTTTAAACCCCCGCCCCCCCTTTCCTTCCTTCTTTCTTTCTTTTCCTTTCTTCTTCTCTTTTCCTTCTCTTTTCCTCTGGGCGACGGTTTCCTTCTGGTTCTTCATTCCATTTTTCTCGCACCCACTCCCACGTCACGGCAGTTCTGATTTCTAGGAAGCTCAACGGAAATTTATTTCTTTCCCTCTCTCTTTCGACAGTTTGCAGCTCAGTTTGGGTCCTCACCATCGGCTCCCCTGTTTTCATTCACCCTATTTTTCGCACCGGTAAGTCCATCTAAAATTTCCCCCTTCTCTTACGTTTTACTTTTCATGCAAGGTTTGATCTTGGGTTTTAAATCACTGTTATTTTCGTGGGTTTTCCGATGGGTGAAACAGAGCATAGGAGGCGAAAATTCGGCCACTGTCCGCGTGTTTTCACCGCCCCATTTCGTGTGATTCTTCCTCGTGAGGTAAGATTTATGGATTTTCCTCTTGGATGCTCATCTCAGATGTTTTAGTTTAGATTTTTCTTCAAATTTTGGGTCTCTCCATGATATATATATTTTATTTGTGGTATTTTCTGGTTTCAATTTTCGAAATTTTTGTTGCCAAGAGTGTACGGTTTGTTGCTGGAAGGTTGGGGAGGTTAGCAAATAAATTTATGATGTTTGGATTTGATAAATTACTGGATAGATTTTTCTTCCCGTGATATTTATGGAAATTTTCTCCAACTTCCGAACCCATGTTTTGAAGGGATTTTGGGGGGATGTTCGAGGATTTTCTTTGTTAATTTTCTTTTGCTGATTGGTGTTGCCGATGGGTTGTTTGGGATGTTTTGTGTGATGTAAATGGTTGGGTTTGGTAGTTTTGAACGTATGGGAGACTATACAATTTTTGGGTGTTGAAATTTGTAGCTTGCGAAGTGTTGTTGAAACGCATATAATAATACTCGGTTTGGTGGCTAACGGTATGTATTGAAGAAATCATTTTTTTTTGGTATTTTGGGGTTTTGAGAAAAATACATGGTAAGCTGGAATGATGAATAGTTGTTGAAATTTTGTGGGCTTGGAAAAATAGTCGTTGAGCGTTTTCGATACTATATTTGTTTGGTTGCTGGAAATTGTGAATTTTTAGACAGACATTGTAGTTAAATTATAATTTATGATTTTAGGCCTTTGGAGTGGTCATTAATATAAAGAGAATTATTTTCATGTATAGGTGACAAAACTTTTAGCGTTGAGACTCAAAGTTTTGATTTTTCGCTACAGCAGTCAGGTAAGCGGGGTTCGTATGCTCGGTTTTATACCAAAAGAGGACTGAGGTTGACTTTTGAAAATTTGTGCTTTTTGTTAGTTATGAAATGAAAATTTGAGAAAAACCAACCTCAGTCGATTGTTTGCATTATTCATGACGCCTATATAAAAGAAGGAAAAATATTTTAGACATGCATTGTGTAGACATGAGCTGCTTTTTGTCGTGTTATTTTTCTGAAATGTGAAAAGAACATTTTTGTCTATCTGAGAAAAATTATGCCTTGATTGTGTTGACTATGTTTTATTTACATAAGCTTATTTCTGAAAATAGTTTGGATTTATGTGTCTTTAATAACTCTGAAAATCTTTGGCATAGTATTCTGGTTAGTATTTGACTTTATCTCTGCTTGGCTCTGCTCTGCTCTGTATTTGCTCTGTCTGGATTTGGTACCAATTTCCTATCTCTGAGTGCACCCATTTTGGAAACAAAGTGGTTTATTGTGGGCTTTCCTATGTGCACACTCGGGGCTCCGAGAACGAATAAGGGAAAGTTCCACCTCTGTCTCTGCCTGGTTTGGCCACTAGGATTTGCACAACCCTACCACGGGGGTTAAACATGGTCTTTGCTTTGTGAGATGCTCCGTTTGATATAGTGGAAATACTCAGTTTGTTTATGCCAAAGTACTTGATGATTTAAATTATCTTGAAAATCTTTTGTTTCTTTTATGCAATATTATGTTTTGTTCCGTATTTTATTACTTAGTAAATGCTCATGTTTACACGCTTGTATAGGTTCTTCGCTTACTGAGTTGTGGAAAAACTCACCCCTCTTATCTCATATATATTTTCAGATGATCTGGATGTTCCATCAGAGGGCCAAGAGTAGAGTCTTGATCAAGTTTTAAGCTGTTAGGGCCATAGGCTAGATGGGAGAAAACAAAATTTAATTTATTTATTATTTGGGTTCTAGTTTCATTGGATTTATGGAATGTTAGTTATTCTTTATCGTTAAGCTTCTTGGGAGAATGTAAACCCTCTCAGTTATGATTTATTCATATTCTTTTATTTATGACTTGGTGGACATTGTTATATGGATTGGTTCGTGAAAAATAATTTTTTTTTATTTTGGAATATGGTCGGAGACCTATTATTATTTGTATTTGAGGATGGAATATACCAAACAGGTGAAGTTTCGTGACCCCCTACGAGTACGGGGCGTTACATTGGCTCTTGCCGAGAGTCAAGAAATGGTCGGGCATCTCACAAATGAAGATCACGCTCCAACCAAATACACAAATGCAGAAAATTCAACACCACAATTAACAGATGCTTTTATAGCATGGTGAAAGTCAGATCATCTCCTTCGAGGGTGGATCATTGGAACACTCTCTCAGGAAACTCTTGAACTCGTTGTTGGTCTCGACGCAGCTCACGCTGTTTGGGAGGCTCTCAAAGATGCATATGCACAAGACTCACAAGAACGTGAGTTCACACTGCGACAACAAGTGACCTATCTTCGAAAGGAAGACAACACAACAATCACAGAACATATTCGCACCTTCAAAGCTCTCTGTAACAATTTATCAGCCATTGAAAAGCCCGTACCAGACCAAGAAAAAGTCTTCTACCTTCTTACTAGCCTTTGTCCTCATTATAAAATATTCACAACAACCATGTTGAAGCCCCCAGGCTATCATACTCTAAGTTCACGTCAGAATTAGGATTTGATATTCAAGAGAGTGATTGACAAAATATATGATATATGTAAATATATTTTTTTTTTTGCACATGATTATATATAAAAATAATAATCATATGTTATAAAATTGTATACAAAAAATATATGTCTATAAATCATATTTTTCTTAGATTTTTTGCAATTTGCTTGATTACGCCCAAAGAATAACGCGGTCGTTTGCAGTATAGCTTTGGGGTGTCGATTCCACAGGGAGATGGATTGAGAAATTGAAAAATAGTAACGAAATTAACAAAAAGATTTAGATGAGTGCGAAAAGTAAATTTTAGAGTATGACGTAAATTAAAACTAAATGAGTAATTTGAACAGTATAAAAATTAGACGAAAAGTAGAGCGTAGGGAATTCCTTGTGTATTTGTGGTATTCAAATTTATTCTTAATTCATTGATAACTCAATTAAGAATTCTATGTCCAAATTCTTAATCGGAAGATATAACATTAATAACCAAAATTTAAATCACATGTAACTCTTTAAAAAATCATTCTTCGCACTTAACTCTCATAAATTGTTATCGATATTGAGAAAATCCAACGACGACAATATACCCAAGAGGCGATATTGCAGCAAAGAATTAAATCAATATAGACAATCAATTGCTCCAAACATAATTATAGAACTAATTCACTCAATAGAAAAAGCATGACTGAATCTATAAACAAAATAGATTCTATAATTATTTGAAAACAAAAAAACATCACAAATAAATTGAGAATAATAGAACAAAAGAGTTTTAATATTTAAAGACCAAATACATGAATCAAAAATAAATTACAAACCCCATCACATACACAAGTTCATCCCTAGCCCTCCTTGAGAATTTAGTTACACATATTGAAAATATGCAACAAAAATTCTCCAAGGGATAATATGGAAGAGCCAACCATTATTTTCTTCTCTTTTCTTTTAGTATTTAAATAGAGTATTTAGAGTGTATTTTTGTGCACTCATCACACCCCCCAACTTACTCATTGCTAGTCCCTAGCAATTTTCATGCAAAATGATGAGAAAGACCAAAGAAAATCACACATAGGGGCCATCAAGACACATTTTTCAAATTTACATATCAAAACAATCTTAGAAATTCAATAACCCTTTCACAAGTAATTCAAATATAGCAATCCACAGAGTGTGTATGTGTTCCAAACTATTTTTATCAAATCAGAGGTTTCGACACATGCAACATTAGAATATCTTAAGTAAAAAGGTTCAACTCCATAACTCACGGGTATAGAAGTGTTTCATGTAAGGGTTCTCTCTATGGAGTTGACAAAGGTGTACATTTACTCTCATGGAAATTTAGCCAATTATATATAAGTAACAAGTAAACATTGATCTTATGATAGGAATACTAACAAATGAGATTTCCACCATTCTTTCCACAAGCATACTTAGGATCGGAAAAATCAACACAAAGGGTTGTAATGTGGCTTAGGTTTTGGGTTGATAAGAAGAAAAGGTGAAGAGGTTTCAAAAACTTCCAAGTATACACAAAAGGGAATCTGTTAAATTTTTCAATAGGCTATACTTTCCTTTTGATGTACTTTTCAATTTTTTAGATTTTTGACTAAGTACACTTTTCCATCTTCTTTTGCCACTGGTGTCTTCGTAATTTGATGAACTCTTTCATAAATAATTTGATAGACACATCTAGCACCATGCCATTTTTGTCATAGTTTTTTTTTTCTTTTTTTTTCTAAATGATAATTTCACACCTAGTACACACTTGGAAGTAAAATGGTAGGAAAATATAGTGTATAAGCTATACTCCAATGTGGAGAGGTATGGATGATGTAGATATGAAAAGAAAAGGCCATATGTGTATATTGGCTCAAAATTGGCTGCTAGGGATCTATGATGAAAAGGCTTAGCTTGAAAGGCTCAAACGTTAATCCTAAGTTGAGTTTCGTCATATCCCAATTATATCCACCATCTTACCACAAACCATGTAATGATATTCTCAAAAGAAGTGTCAAATTCAACAGATCAATGGATACTTATCACAATTTCTGTATTTGTAAGCTCTCAATTCTCACAAAATTCACATGAATACTTGAGCAAAATAATTCTTTAGTTACATGTGTCAAATCACCATATTATCACAAAATTTGGAGAAGTGCATAAATGGTTCTGTGGATGCTTTAGCAAAATGATTTAAGATGGGTTTGTTGAATTCACCAAGATGGTTATGAATGAGCATGAGTATCATGTGTGAAAAGATGTCTATGTGACAAAAATTTGGCAATTTTTTATATATTGATTGAAATATGCCACAGAGTTTAAATAACAGATTTGTATTTCCACCCCCCAACTTAAATGAAACATTGTCCTCAATGTTTAATAATCAATGGGGAGTAACTAAAAAGGGTAGGATACACCTGATGTGTGATGTAGATAGCTCGCTAAGCGTCAAAAGTAGTGATCTGAAATGACAAAATGATACTATCCTGCAAACAAAAATAAAAATAAACAGTAGTAAATAAAAACAAAACAAAACAAATAAGATGATAATAGTAATAATAATTATTGTTGCATGCTGTGGTCAAAGTTGGTAGACCAAGTTTACAACAGGACTATCTTCCACTTCTTGAACTATTCCTCCTGGGTCAAAAACGAAACGCTTATTTGCCCAATAAACTCGGTGCTCGAACTTCACAGGTAGGTGGCAAGGTTTAAGATTAACTTTGGTTACTTGCCCACTTGAAGGAATCTATTTTTCATTTTTCTCAAGAAACTCCTCAAACTTCGGTTGCCAAGCCCGTGTGCTATAATCTTGAGTATTGTCAAAAATTACACAAATATTAGCTACATCAGATGAATCACTGATAGGATTATACTCAAAATCAACAATAAAATTCTCAAGGGGATCAGAATCATGAGTTGTGAAAACTTCCCTGTCTATGAGTGAGTCAATCATATATATCTGCTGGCACTCGTGATTCTTCACAGTTTCTTGTTCCATATGTTGACCATGAGGTACAGACTAAGCTTGAGAAGGGAGCTTACCTTGCTCATTTAAACTCAAGAAACTCATTATTTTAGACACCTGGCTCTTTATCTCCTTTTGTTCTTCAACAACCTGCATAATTAAAGACTCAAATTTTTGGTTAGTCTTACCCTGTACTTCAATAAATGCATGCAAAGTATCTTCTAAAGAATTTCTAGAAGATTGAGGTGCATGGTATGGTGCAGGATATGATCTAGAAGGTTGTGCAGGCTGTTGGTTTTCAGAGTTCCAGCTGAAGTTGGGGTGATTACGCCATCCTCTCATGTTAGCATGTGTAGGACATTCTTGGGCATGATGATCTACTCCACCACAGACAACACATGGTTCAAAAGAGTCTGCATGATTAGCCATGTGTGTTGGCTTTGAGTTTTTCGTTTTCAATAACTCTAATTCTCTGGTGAGCATTTCAACCTTAACCTTAAGGTTATTCTCTTCCCTTAGATGGTAAATACCACCACTCGGATTTCCTGTAGGTCGTGACCTGTTTGTGCTATCAGTAGCACTAGGTCCAATCCAAGTATGAGCTTTTTCAGCAAGTTCATTGAGGTACTCTATGGCCTCATCAGGATTTTTCTGTAAAAATTCTCCATTGCACATCATTTCCACGAATTGACGTTCCCTGGGCGTAAGCCCTTCATAAAAATAACTCACTAAGCGCCAATTCTCATATCTGTGGTGGGGACACATACTCAGCAATTCTTTAAATCTTTCCCAAGACTGGTACAAAGTCTCACTATCCTTTTGTGCAAAGGTAGAGATTTGTCTTTTTAAAGCATTGGTCTTATGTTGGGGAAAGTATTTATTGAAAAACACTTGAGTCATCTCACTCCATGTTCCAATAGACCGTGGTCTTAGTGAGTACAACCAACTCTTAGCTTTATCTTTCAAAGAAAAAGGAAAGAACTTTAGCCTTACCATGTCGTCAGTGGTATTTTGACTGTGGAATGTTGCAACTACTTCCTCAAATTCCCTAATATGAACATAGGGGTTTTCATTTTCTAGACCATGAAAAGTCGGAAGTAATTGTATCATTCCTGTTTTGAAATCTACATGACAAACATTAGGTGAGAACATAATACAGGATGGTGTGGTTGTTCGTGCGAGATGAAGATAATCTTGAAGGGTCTTAACAGGTTGGTCCACGTGTTCACTCATTGCGTCAGAATTGGAAGAATTATCAAACAAGCGATTAGAAAAATTAGATTCTGAATCTGATTCTAGCACGGGTCTACTAGCAAACCGTCCAAAAGCGTCTCTGTACCTGCGCATGCAAAGTAAAGAAAAGCGTAATACTGAAAAAAAAAATAATTACGAAAATAAAACTAAAATAAAATAAATATGCAGAAAGCTAAAAAGAAAATGAACGAAGCTACCGCTCTCTTTTTTTTTTTTTAACAAACTACTAAAAAAAACTACAAATTCTTTTACCGTCTCCCCGGCAACGGCGCCAAAATTTGATTACGCCCAAAGAATAACGCGGTCGTTTGCAGTATAGCTTTGGGGTGTCGATTCCACAGGGAGATGGATTGAGAAATTGAAAAATAGTAACGAAATTAACAAAAAGATTTAGATGAGTGCGAAAAGTAAATTTTAGAGTATGACGTAAATTAAAACTAAATGAGTAATTTGAACAGTATAAAAATGAGACGAAAAGTTGAGCGTAGGGAATTCCTTGTGTATTTGTGGTATTCAAATTTATTCTTAATTCATTGATAACTCAATTAAGAATTCTATGTCCAAATTCTTAATCGGAAGATATAACATTAATAACCAAAATTTAAATCACATGTAACTCTTTAAAAAATCATTCTTCGCACTTAACTCTCATAAATTGTTATCGATATTGAGAAAATCCAACGACGACAATATACCCAAGAGGCGATATTGCAGCAAAGAATTAAATCAATATAGACAATCAATTGCTCCAAACATAATTATAGAACTAATTCACTCAATAGAAAAAGCATGACTGAATCTATAAACGAAATAGATTCTATAATTATTTGAAAACAAAAAAACATCACAAATAAATTGAGAATAATAGAACAAAAGAGTTTTAATATTTAAAGACCAAATACATGAATCAAAAATAAATTACAAATCCCATCACATACACAAGTTCATCCCTAGCCCTCCTTGAGAATCTAGTTACACATATTGAAAATATGCAACAAAAATTCTCCAAGGGATAATATGGAAGAGCCAACCATTATTTTCTTCTCTTTTCTTTTAGTATTTAAATAGAGTATTTAGAGTGCATTTTTGTGCACTCATCATTGCTAGAGGCCATTACAAAAAAAAAAAAATAATAATATGAACTTAGGATTATTTCTCCTACAAATTAAGTTCGATGATGATTTTTATGGAATAAAGTTTGTCTATTATCATTTCTAAAGTAAAATTATTGACAATTTTTTTTCTCAATATAAATTAGCAAATGATCTGTAAAAACTCATTTATTATTTGAGTACACAATCTAGTTTTTATAAGTTTCATACTAAAAAATGCTCAATCAATAGTAACAATAAAATATGAAAAGTTAATATTAGACGAATTAACCTATCAAATGTCAATTAAATAATAAATATTTGACTATTTTGGAATTTCTAGTCAGATAATCTAGACATATCTTAAAAATTTAGCTGCGTCAGCACATCAAGCTAGAGTGGGGGAGACAATTTGGGTGTCAACCGTCAGTGAAGTAAAAATTTAGAGTGAGACTAAGTAAGTATTAAAATTTGAAAAAATAATTTCAGTAAAATTTTTAAAGGTCCAAGGATTGGGGGGCCAAATTTTTTATTTTTTGATAAATTGGTGTGGAAATTTTAATTATATAAAAAAAGCTATATACATTATACATTTATATAGTATGTATAATTTTTTAAAAAGTTTGGTGGGGCGGTAGCGCACTCTAACCAAGGGATAGTTCCGCCCTTGTCTAAGTTGGTCTCCCAACTCCAAAACTTTGATCAAAGGCGCAACTGGCTCTCTAACCACACAGACATCCCAGCTTCATCCCTCACTCATCAAATGTATGGCCAGTAGCAGCAACGCCCACAGCCAAACTCTTCAAGTTATTGTGCACCTTCACAAAAATTCACCACCAATGGTCGTGGATTCTAGGCTCAACAGTAAAGGGACTATTCTTCAGCAAACTCACAATGTCGACCTCCACCACCTAGTGAGCGTTGCATGACACTTGCTGAGAGGGACAAGTACAGTGAACAACAATGCCAATATTGTGGGATGATGGGCCATGTTGCTAAGATATATTGGTGGGTGCCAAAGAAACCCCCTCAACAAGATGAGATTCCACAAGCACTTGTAGCACTCATTTTGGACACCACCATTGCTGACACCGAATGGACAATGGACATTGGGGCTTCCAACCATATGACAGGTAAGCCAGATATGCTAAGTAACCTTTGAAAATACTCTGGTGCTGAGTCTGTGCTAATTGGAGATGGGTCTTCCATGCCAATTCTTGCAATTGGTGATTCTTGTGTAAAACAAAAGTTGTCTGCCTTACCTCTCAATGATGTTTTATTAGTTCCTAACTCAACAAAAAATTTACTTTCAGTAAGCCAGTTAACTAAACAATTTCTTATTAATTGTGAATTTTCTAATGTTGATTTTTGTGTTAAGAACGGGAAACAGGCCAGGCAATGATAATAGAGAAACACAAGGATGATCTCTATGTCCTACCCACATCTCTAGAGTTGTATTTCTCCCATTAGTTCAAATCAGGCACTGCAGAAGTTTGGCATCAATGCCTAGGCCACCCACAATCTTCAGCCTTACAAATGCTAAAAAAAGAAAGGACTTATTGATGTCATAGGGACAACTAAATTTCAACATCTTTGTGATAGTTGTCAACTAGGAAAACTTAGTCATTTACCTTATACTTGTTCGAAACATTCAAGTACTCGAAACATTCAAGTACTAGTGTCTTTAAAAAAATTCATTGTGATCTTTGGGGACCTACACCCGTTTTATCAATTGCAAAATTCAAATATTATGCTTGTTTGGTTGATGATTTTTCTAAATATACGTGGATTATTCCCTTGCGCAACAAATCTGATTTTTTTAATGCATACTTAGCTTTTGAGAAATATGTTGTAAGACAGTTTAACAAGCAAATTAAAAATTTTCATTCAGACGGAGGTGGTGAGTTCATCAATTCAAAACTTTCGACTCATTTTCTTTCTACAGGCATTGTTCATCAAGTATCATCCCCATATACCCATGAGCAAACTCGTATAGTTGAGAGGCACCATAGGACTATAAGAGAATTAGGAATGACTATGTTATTTCACTGTGGTAAATCCTTATTCTTATGGATAGAGGCCTTCACCACAGCTATGCATCTTATGAATCGCCTACCTTCATTTGCTCTCAACTTTGAAACACCATATTTTGCACTTCATGGGTCACATCCATATTATTCCTCACTCCGAGCATTTGGGTCTAAGTGTTTTCCCTACACTTGGATATACAAAAACACATTTGACCCAAAAACACTTCCGTGCATTTTTGTAGGCTATAGTGAAAAACATAAGGCTTACAACTGTTATTATCCACCAAGTAAAAAGTTTTTTTTTTTTAATCTCTCGTCATGTTGTCTTTGATGAGTTAATTTTTCCATATAAGCCTATCAACAAATCCTGCATGATAGCAAATCAGCCACAGGTAATTAGTATTTTTGATTATTGGTTACCACATACTAACATTTCTTCTTCTGTAGATACAACTTCGGACTCTCCCTCACCCCCATGTGAAAGTCTCTTGCTGCCAATTGACACTTGTTCTCCACTAAGTTTTTTCCGAAATTCTAGTCCCACAGAGTCATCACGACAATCCCTCTCTATTGAGTCTTAGACCAGTGCAGAAATTAATGAATTTCATGAGTCTCTTCACAACACTAGTTCACCCGAAACAATTCTATCACAAGAATGTCAAGAGTCTCATGGGTCTGCCCAAGAAACAGCTCCAGAGATTGTAAGTGAAACACTTGAGTCCTCCCATCATAGTCCTAGTCCTTCAACATCATTGGTCCACTCCATGGTCACTCGGTCTAAACTAGGTGTAGTAAAACCAAATCCTAAGTATGCCTTAACCACCATCACCTCAGCTAATATACCTTGTGAGCCTCACAATATTAAGATTGCATTGGCACATCCTGGTTGGAAAGCAGCCATGGACGAGGAGTTGGCTGCACTACATCAGAATGAGACCTGGAAACTGGTTCCTCGAACACCAAGCATACATGTCATTGGTTAAAATGGGTGTTTAAATCAAAACTCAAACCAGATGGTTCTTTAGATCGACTCAAAGCACGAAAGGGTATCATCAAATTGATGGAGTAGACTACACAAAAACTTTTTCTCCAGTTATCAAACCAAGGACAATATGCATGATAATTACCATAGCTGTTGTTCAAAAGTGGTCCATTCGTCAACTGGATGTAAAAAATGCCTTCTTTCATGGTTTAATTTCTGAAGATCTATACATGCAACAGCTACCAGGAATGGCAGACTCTCAACATCCGACACATGTTTGCAAACTACAAAGAGCTCTCTATGGCCTCAAACAAGCACCACGTGCTTGGTTTGATCGTTTTAGTGCATTTCTTCTTAAATATGGTTTCTTTTGTGGTCTAGCTGACCCTTCATTGTTTGTTTTCCATTCGGACTATGGCTCATTGATTTGACTCCTTTATGTAGATGACATGCTGCTCACAGGATCAACTCCAACACTTGTTTCAAATTTTATTACGTTGCTAAGCAGTGAGTTCGCAATGAAAGACTTGGGACCTATTCACCACTTTCTTGGGATAGAAATAATGTCAACAACAAGTGGCCTTCATCCATCCCAGTCAAATTATGCATTGACGATACTTGAAAGCTCAAATATGGTTGACTGTAAGCCAATGAGTACACCTCTTGAAGCTAAAATAAAAATATCTTCCAATGATACTCTCATGAAAT
The DNA here is from genome assembly GCA_036898215.1 of Platycarya strobilacea. NCBI lineage: Eukaryota > Viridiplantae > Streptophyta > Magnoliopsida > Fagales > Juglandaceae > Platycarya > Platycarya strobilacea. Next base: position 7,683,612 of record CM072555.1, read on the forward strand.
ACCCAAGTTACTATCGAGGACTTGTTGGAGCTTTACAGTACCTTACACCCACTCATCCTGATCTTTCATTTAGTGTTAATTATGTATCTGAATTCATGCATGCTCCCACAATAACACATTTAAAAATGGTTCGACGTATTTTACGATATATCAAAGGAACAATTGAAATGGGATTAAATTTTTCTTCACACACTACACTTGATCTGTTTGCTTTTTCATATGCAAATTGGGCAGGGTGCACTACAACGAGACGATCCACTACTGGCTATTGTACATTCCTTGGAGGAAACTTGATCTCTTGGTGTGTAAAGAAACAACATACAATTTCCTGGTCAAGCACGGAAGCAGAATATCACACAATGGCTAACACAGCAGCTGAACTCACTTGGATGACCTTCATTCTCAAAGATCTTCGCATTACATTGTCATCACCTCCCATACTTTATTGCGACAACCTTAGTGCACTTCATATGACAGTAAATCCGGTATTCCATGCCCGAAGCAAACATATCGAGTTGGATTATCATTTTGTGCGCGAACGTGTTGCCTGTGGACTGATTGTCACACGACATATCTCCTCTGATATCAAGTTGCCGACCTCTTCATCAAACCAATGTCAAAAACAGCTCTTCAATATTTCCGCAACAAACTTTGACTCCAGCCTCAGCAAAGTTTGTGGGAGGGTATTAGCAACCTATCACAGCTCGGCACCACCAACAATTGTGAGAGTCAATGGAGAAATAAGGATATACGAGATTCTTGGAAAAAAAAGGGTGAAGACTCTCACAATCTAGCCTCAATTAGTGGAGAGAAGTTGAGTGATCTTGGAGCTCTAACGGCAACATGTTTAGACCAAGATGACAATCCAATCGAGCCTATAAATTTGGAAAGTTCAAATTTGCATTTAAATTTGCATGGTAGTTCAGCAAATTCCAAATAAAGAGAAATTATCTGTTATCAAATTCCCCTGTTATCAAGCTGTCAACGTAACAACTTCCCCTGTTATCAAGTTGTCATTACAACAAATGGAGTGCACAACAAATTGTCAAACGACTCCAACCAGAACCAGATTTCATGGATTTCTCTTTTATTTGATTTACAACTGAATCATTGTAATTTCATTTAAATACTGCACTTGTATTGCCTTAGTGTTCACGTTGCCATTGAATAAAATTTGAGTTTCACTTTTTTTTTTTTCAGAACAAATACTCAATTGGCTTAGTTTTTTTTTAGAGTGCACTGAGATTATCACAAAGAAGCAATGGGGTCTTGGTTAAAGAAACTCCAAGTTCACGTGGAAGAGTTGCTAACCTAGTCATTTCAGCAGTAGTATGGGCAAGGCTTCAGTATTTGGCTTCAGTGCTTGGTCTAGAAATAATGTGTTGCGACTAAGAACCGTGCAGAAGCTAGAGGTTGAACAGCATGTTTCTGGACAGCTAGTCCAGTTGGTGTCATCAAAGGCATAGAGATCAAGAGTTGAATCAGTGAAATCTAAAATCCGAGATTGACAGTGCCATGGACATATCTCAAGATCCTCTTAACCTTTTGAAAATGGGATTGAAAGGGACTATGCATGTACAGAGCCACAATGTTTCCATTGAATAACAAGTTCGAACAAGTGAGAGTGAGATACTGAAGTGCCTCGACTAGGTTGCAATATAGTTTTGGATCGAAGAAAGGTGTGGATGCATCCAGTTGCTTTGATTTAGTTGTCATGGGAGTGACAACAGGTTTGCATGCTATCATCTGCACTCGATGAAGAAGATCCAAAACATATTGAGTTTGTGAGAAAAAGAGACCTTGAGAATTATGCGTAACCAGTATGCCAAAAAAATAATGTAAAGGTCCCAGTCTTTGTTGGTTTTTTGCTCATTTGGAATCCTACATGGGAAATATGTGGGTGAAGGGGCAAGGCCAATGCCTATATAAGGAAACTAAACCTCTTTGGTTTAGTACACCAGTTAGAAATTTATCTAGTAACTTTGAACTTTAGAAAAAATCTTCTACTGTCTTTTTTGTATATAAAATGGAAAAGAGGTGAAAGTTAAAATTTTATTAGTGGGAAAGTTTTTGTGGGTGTCGTTGGACTGAAGAGAAAAATTGTGTAATTGTAATAATTTTTCACATAATGGATTTTCTTCTCTAGGTCTGGTGGTTTTTCTTCTGTTTTGGGAGTTCTCCACATAAATTCTTGTGTTATTATTATTTCTATATTTTTCTTGGTATTCTGTCAAAAGTAGATCCTGGTAGAAGAAATTTGGGAGGTCCAGATTCCTAACAAGTGGTATCAGAGCCACTAGGTTCTTTTGGCGGGGTGGAGTTTTGGTGTGGTAATGTGGATATGTACGGTCTAAGGAGGTTCTGTCTAAGAGATTGGAAATTTTAAATGTGTCCGTTGTGACCCTCCAATCTTTCTTGGGAACCTTAAAATTCTGTTTAGGAAAAATCAGTCTTTTCTGAGAACTTACTTAGTGAGTACTATTCATTTTTACGGTGAAATTCATCGAAGTTATTTTAGGAGGTAAGGCTTCAAATCTTATCAAATTTGAAGTGGGGAAATTTGATGGGAGAATCAATTTTGGTTTGTAGTAAGTGCAAGTCAAGGATATCTTGATTCAATCATGATTATACAAGGCGTTGGAAGGCTGACTAATCCCTGAAGACAGTAGCGGTTCCAGCGCTATTGGTGAAACAAGGAGCAGATCTAGAATGAGCAATGAAGATTGGGAGGATCTGGATATAAGAGCGGCAAGTGCGATTTGTCTGTGCCTGGCCAAGAATGTTCTTGGAAATGTGCATAGAGTATTCACGGCAAATGGACTCTCGAAAAACCTCAAAGAGTTGTATCAAACGAAGAGTGTCTCGAATCAGGTGTACCTGAAGGAGCAGTTTTATACATTGCGGATGAGTGAATGTACGACTATTTCAGATCATTTAAGTGTTCTCAATGAAATTGTCTCTGAGCTGGAATCTATTGGAGTTAAAATTGATGATGAGAATCAAGCCTTGAGGCTGATCTGGTCTCTTCCATGTTCCTATGAGCATATGAAGCCTATTTTGATATATGGGAAGGAGAAAACAATTTTTTCATAAGCTATCAGTAAACTTTTTTTTTGAAGAAAGAAGGCTAGGTAGTGGAAATAATGGTTCATGGTTCACCTGAGAACTTAGTAATGGTGACAACTGGTGATTGGAAGAGGGTGAACTCCATGAAAAAGAAGAAAGCAGTTTGCTGGGTGTGTGGACAATATGGGTACGTCAGAAAAAATTGTCCCAGAGGTGAGGCAGGTTCAGCAAAAGGCTCCAAATCAGTAAATGAAGATACTGACAATGAAGCTAACATTGTGTCTCTCTTCATAGAAGACGATGTCTGTTAAAAAGAGACATATACATCCTCATGGCATGTCGTTAATCCCAAATTTGCCATGATAGAGGATGCGTTAATATTAGCAGTTTTACAAGTTTGCACACAGACATTGATTTGACATTGATGTAGGATGTGTGATGGAAATTCATGTCGATGACTAATGAACTTCTAGGAAAGCCAAACGTGGGAGTTGCATCAGCATGGTTATTTTCGACATGGGCCAAAGTGAAATGCTTGGAATTGGTTTATTCTAAGTGAGTATACTTTTATGGTGGAGCATGATAGCGAAAGTTGTGAAAATATTTATTGTGGTGGAGCGTGACTATGGGATCAGTCAAAGTTGCAAGGTGAAGATTGTTAGTTTTTTGCTCCTTTGAAATCCCACATGGGAAAGATGTGAGTGAAGGGGCAAGGTCAAGGCTTATATAAGGAAGCTAAACCTCTTTGGTTTAATACACCAGTTAGAAACTTATATAATAACTTTTGATTTTAGAAAAATTTCTTTATTGTCTTTTTTGTATGTACAAAGGAAAAAATTTGAAAATTAAAGTTTTACTAGTGGAGAAGTTTTTGTAGGTGTCGTTGGGGTGAGGAAAAAAATTGTATGATTGTAACAATTTTTCATATAGTGGATTTTCTTCTCTGGGTCTGGTGGTTTTTCTCTTGTTTTGAAAGTTTTCTATGTAAATTCTTGTGTTGTTATTATTTTTCTATTTTTCTTAGTATTCTATCAAAAATAAATCCTGGTGGGAGGAATTTGGGAGGTCCAGATTCTCAACGGTCTTTCATATGATATTCACAATGAAGATCTTGAACAAATTTATTTAAATCAAAGGAGTTAAACCCAATAAGCAATATGTCATCTACATATAATTGGAGGAAGATAGTTGCATCATGTAAATGATAAGTAAATAAGGATGGATCAGATAGACAACATGAGAAGCCATATTCAATTAAAAAGGAGCTAAATCGATCAAACCAAGCCCTTGGAATTTGTTTTTAACCATATAACGCATGGTGCAATTTGCAAACATGAGTAGATTTAGAAGGGTCTATAAAACCCAAGGGCTGCTCCAGAAATATAGATTCTTGAAGATAGCTATGGAGGAAGGTATTTTTGATTTCTAATCATCGAATGTCCCATCTGCGCACAAGAGCACTAGATAAAACAGTTCTAATTGTACCAAATTTAACTATTGGAGAGTGTGTTTCAAGAAAGTCCACCCCATCAATTTGTTGGTAGCCAATGGCAACTGATGAGTATACAAAAATGCACTCTAAATACTCTATTTAAATACTAAAAGAAATGAGAAAATAATAGATATAACTCATGTTATTAAAATTAATGGTCATTTATCTTGAAATAAATATAAGCATGATTTAATATATTGATGAGAATATAAAATGCCATATTTTCCTCTCTTAATGTTTAATACTTGATTCTTATTTGATGCCTAACTATACTCATTATTCTTATATTTTGATTTAGGACACAAATGGAGACATTAGGAGCAAATGAAGATAATTGCGGAATTTTAGACAATTCTGACATCTTTTCGTAATATGGGCATAACTCTCTCATCCAATCTCCGATTGAGCTAATTAAAGATGATCTAGAACCGTAAGAGAAATATCTAGAACTTTTGTGTTTTATGTTTGAAGAGATATCCACTCAATCTAAGACAAAATCGACCATCAAGTGGACGCACCTGCACTTGACATTCCTGGATATTTTTCAGCTACTTGCATCAAATCCAAATGTCATCATAATATTTTCTAGCAAGCACTCCTACACCAACTTGGAAATTCAATAATCAATTCAGATACAAGATGAAGTGCACTCAAGTTTCTTGTAGACAAATTATTTGACCACAAGATATTAAGTCATACAAGACAACTAATAGATAGACAAGCAAAATCCAGCTCATGCATGGTGGAAAAACAAATGATCAAAATGACAACTCACAAATCACTTGGATTCAAGAATGGCACATGGAAAAAAAAGTTGAAATTGTGATGATTTTGCCATGACAACTTGCATGAAGGATGTTTATAAATAGAAGGGAGGGGTGTGTGTTCTAAGAAAAATGCTTAGTGTGGGAGGATGCTTTGGAAGAGCCATTATTTTGAGAGCTTGAGAAAAGAAAAGAAAAACTAAAGAAGAGAGAAGAAAATAATGGTTGGCTCTTCCATATTATCCCTTGGAGAATTTTTGTTGCATATTTTCAATATGTGTAACTAAATTCTCAAGGAGGGCTAGGGATGAACTTGTGTGTGTGATGGTATTTGTAATTTATTTTTTATTCATGTATTTGGTCTTTAAATATTAAAACTCTTTTGTTCTATTATTCTCAATTTATTTGTGATATTTTTTTCGTCTTCAAATAATTATAGAATCTATTTCGTTTATGGATTCAGTCATGCTTTTTCTATTGAGTGAATTAGTTCTATAATTATGTTTGGAGCAATTGATTATCTATATTGATTTAATTCTCTGCTGCAATATCGCCTCTTGGGTATATTGTCGTCATTGGATTTTCTCAATATCGATAACAATTTACGAGAGTTAAGCGCGAAAAATGATTTTTCAAAGAGTTATATGTGATTTAAATTTTGGTTATTAATGTTATATCTTCCGATTAAGAATTTGGACATAGAATTCTTAATTGAGTTATCAATGAATTAAGAATAAATTTGAATACCACAAATACACAAGGAATTCCCGACGCTCTACTTTTCGTCTCATTTTTATATTTTTCAAATTACTCATTTAGTTTTAATTTATATCATACTTTAAAATTTATTTATCACACTCATTTAATCTTTTTGTTAATTTCATTACTGTTCTTCAATTTCTCAATCCATCTCCCTGTGGAATCGACACCCCAAAGCTATACTGCAAACGACCGCGTTATTCTTTGGGCGTAATCAAATTTTGGCGCCGTTGCCGGGGAGACGGTAGAAGAATTTGTAGTTTTTTTTAGTAGTTTGTAAAAAAAAAAAAAAAAAAGAGCGGTAGCTTCGTTCATTTTCTTTTTAGCTTTCTGCATCTTTATTTTATTTTACTTTTCTTTTCGTAATTTTTTTTCAGTATTACGCATTTCTTTACTTTGCATGCGCAGGTACAGAGACTCTTTTGGACTGTTTGCTAGTAGACCCGTGCTAGAATCAGATTCAGAATCTAATTTTTCTTGTCGCTTGTTTGATAATTCTTCCAATTCTGACGCGATGAGTGAACACGTGGACCAACCTGTTAGAACCCTCTAAGATTATCTTCATCCCGCACGAACAGCCACACCATCCTGTATTATGTTCTCATCTAATGTTCGTCATGTAGATTTTAAAACGGGAATGATACAATTACTTCCGACTTTCCATGGTCTAGAAAATGAAAACCCCTATGTTCATATTAGGGAATTTGAGGAAGTAGTTGCAACATTCCACAGTCAAAATACCACTGACGACACGGTAAGACTAAAGTTCTTTCCTTTTTCTTTGAAAGATAAAGTTAAGAGTTGATTGTACTCACTAAGACCACGGTCTATTGGAACATGGAGTGAGATGACTCAAGTGTTTTTCAATAAATATTTTCCCCAACATAAGACCAATGCTTTAAAAAGACAAATCTCTACCTTTGCACAAAAGGATAGTGAGACTTTGTACCAGTCTTGGGAAAGATTTAAAGAATTACTGAGTATGTGTCCCCACCATGGATATGAGAATTGGCGCTTAGTGAGTTATTTCTATGAAGGCCTTACGCCCAGGGAACCTCAATTCGTGGAAATGATGTGCAATGGAGAATTTTTACAGAAAAATCCCGATGAGGCCATAGAGTACCTCAATGAGCTTGCTGAAAAAGCTCATACTTGGACTGGACCTAGTGCTACTGATAGCACAAACAGGTCACGACCTACAGGAAACTTGAGTGGTGGTATTTACCATCTCAGGGAGGAAGATAATCTAAAAGCCAAGGTTGAAATGCTTACAAGAGAAATAGAGCTGTTAAAGATAAGAAACTCAAAGCCAACACACATGGCTAATCAAGCAGACTCTTTTGAACCATGTGTTGTCTGTGGTGGGGTAGATCATCATGCCCAAGACTGTCCTACACATGCTAACATGAGAGGATGGCATAATCACCCCAACTTCAGCTGGAAGTCTGAAAACCAACAGCCTGCACAGCCTGCACAACCTTCTAGATCATATCCTACACCATACCATGCACCTCAATCTTCTAGAAATTCTTTAGAAGACACTTTGCATGCATTTATTGAAGTACAGGGTAAGACTAACCAAAATTTTGAGTCTTTAATTATGCAGGTTGTTGAAGAACAAAAGGAGATAAAGAGCCAGGTGTCTAAAATAACGAGTTTCTTGAGTGTAAATGAGCAAGGTAAGTTCCCTTCTCAAGCTCAGTTTGTACCTCATGGTCAACATATGGCACAAGAAACTGTGAAGAATCACGAGTGCCAGCAGATATATATGATTGACTCACTCATAGACAGGGAAGTTTTCACAACTCATGATTATGATCCCCTTGAGAATTTTATTGTTGATTTTGAGTATAATCCTATCAGTAATTCATCTGATGTAGCTAACATTTGTGCAATTTTTGACAATACTCAAGATTATAGCACACGGGCTTGGAAACCGAAGTTTGAGGAGTTTCTTGAGAAAAATGAAAAACAGATTCCTTCAAGTGGGCAAGTAACCAAAGTTAATCTTAAACCTTGCCACCTACCTGTGAAGTTCGAGCACCGAGTTTATTGGGCAAATAAGCATTTCGTTTTTGACCCAGGAGGAATAGTTCAAGAAGTGGAAGATAGTCCGGTTGTAAACTTGGTCTACCAACTTTGACCACAGCATGCAACAATAATTATTATTATTATTATCATCTTATTTGTTTTGTTTTGTTTTTATTTACTACTGTTTTCTTTATTTTTGTTTGCAGGATAGTATCATTTTGTCATTTCAGATCACTATTTTTTACGCTTAGCGAGCTATCTACATCACACATTAGGTGTATCCTACCCTTTTTAGTTACTCCCCATCCAATTTTGATTATTAAACATTGAGGACAATGTTTCATTTAAGTTGGGGGGTGGAAATACAAATCTGTTATTTAAACTCTATGGCATATTTCAATCAAAATATAAAAAATTGTCCAATTTTTTTCACACAGGCATCTTTTCACACATGATACTCATGCTCATTCATAACCATCTTGGTGAATTCAACAAACCCATTTTAAATCATTTTGCTAAAACATCCACAGAGCCATTTATGCACTTCTCCAAACTTTGTGGTAATATGGTGATTTGACACATGTAACTAAAGAATTATTTTGCTCAAGTATTCATGTGAATTTTGTGAGAATTGAGAGCTTACAAATATAGAAATTGTGATAAGTATCCATTGATCTGTTGAATTTGACACTTCTTTTGAAAATATCATTACATGGTTTGTGGTAAGATGGTGGATATACTTGGGATATGACGAAAGTCAACTTAGGATTAACGTCTGAGCCTTTCAAGCTGAGCCTTTTCATCATAGATCCCTAGCAGCCAATTTTGAGCCAATATACACATATGGCCTTTTCTTTTCATATCAACATCATCCATACCTCTCCACATTGGAGTATAGCTTATACACTATATTTACCTACCATTTTACTTCCAAGAGTGTACTAGGTATGAAATTATCATTTTAAAAAAAAGAAAAAAAAAAAAAGAAAACCATGACAAAAATGGCATGGTGCTAGATGTGTCCATCAAATTATTTATGAAAGAGTTCATCAAATTACGAAAACACCAGTGGCAAAAGAAGATGGAAAAGTGTACTTAGTCAAAAATCTAAAAAATTGAAAAGTACATCAAAATGAAAGTATAGCCTACTGAAAAATTTAACAGATTCCCTTTTGTGTATACTTGGAAGTTTTTGAAACCTCTTCACCTTTTCTTCTTAACAACCCAAAATCTAAGCCATATTACAACCCTTTGTGTTGATTTTTCCGATCCTAAGTATGCTTGTGGAAAGAATGGTGGAAATCTCATTTGTTAGTATTCCTATCATAAGATCAATGTTTACTTGTTACTTATATATAATTGGCTAAATTTCCATGAGAGTAAATGTACACCTTTGTCAACTCCATAGAGAGAACCCATACATGAAACACTTCTATACCCGTGAGTTATGGAGTTGAACCTTTTTGCTTAAGATATTCTAATGTTGCATGTGTCGAAACCTCTGATTTGATAAAAATAGTTTGGAACACATACACACTCTGTGGATTGCTATATTTGAATTACTTGTGAAAGGGTTATTGAATTTCTAAGATTGTTTTGATATGTAAATTTGAAAAATGTGTCTTGATGGCCCCTATGTGTGATTTTCTTTGGTCTTTCTCATCATTTTGCATGAAAATTGCTAGGGACTAGCAATGAGTAAGTTGGGGGGTGTGATGAGTATACAAAAATGCACTCTAAATACTCTATTTAAATACTAAAAGAAATGAGAAAATAATAGATATAACTCATGTTATTAAAATTAATGGTCATTTATCTTGAAATAGATATAAGCATGATTTAATATATTGATGAGAATATAAAATGCCATATTTTCCTCTCTTAATGTTTATTACTTTATTCTTATTTGATGCCTAACTATACTCATTATTCTTATATTTTGATTTAGGACACAAATGGAGACATTAGGAGCAAATGAAGATAATTGCGGAATTTTAGACAGTTCTGACATCTTTTCGTAATATGGGCATAACTCTCTCATCCAATCTCCGATTGAGCTGATTCAAGATGATCTAGAACCGTAAGAGAAATATATAGAACTTTTGTGTTTTATGTTTGAAGAGATATCCACTCAATTTAAGACAAAATCGACCATAAAGTGGACGCACCTGCACTTGACGTTCCTGGATATTTTTCAGCCACTTGCATCAAATCCAAATGTCATCATAATATTTTTTAGCAAGCACTCCTACACCAACTTGGAAATTCAATGATCAATTCAGATACAAGATGAAGTGCACTCAAGTTTCTTGTAGACAAATTATTTGACCACAAGATATTAAGTCATACAAGACAACTAATAGATAGACAAGCAAAATCCAGCTCATGCATGGTGGGAAAACAAATGATCAAAATGACAACTCACAAATCACTTGGATTCAAGAATGGCACATGGCAAAACAAGTTGAAATTGTGATGATTTTGTCATGACAACTTGCATGAAGGATGCTTATAAATAGAAGGGAGGGGTGTGTGTTCTAAGAAAAATGCTTAGTGTGGGAGGATGCTTTGGAAGAGCCATTATTTTGAGAGCTTGAGAAAAGAAAAGAAAAACTAAAGAAGAGAGAAGAAAATAATGGTTAGCTCTTCCATATTATCCCTTGGAGAATTTTTGTTGCATATTTTCAATATGTGTAACTAAATTCTCAAGGAGGGCTAGGGATGAACTTTTGTGTGTGATGGTATTTGTAATTTATTTTTTATTCATGTATTTGGTTTTTAAATATTAAAACTCTTTTGTTCTATTATTCTCAATTTATTTGTGATATTTTTTTCATCTTCAAATAATTATAGAATCTATTTCGTTTATGGATTCAGTCATGCTCTTTCTATTGAGTGAATTAGTTCTATAATTATGTTTGGAGCAATTGATTATCTATATTGATTTAATTCTCTGCTGCAATATCGCCTCTTGGGTATATTATCGTCATTGGATTTTCTCAATATCGATAATAATTTACGAGAGTTAAGCGCGAAGAATGATTTTTCAAAGAGTTATATGTGATTTAAATTTTGGTTATTAATGTTATATCTTCCGATTAAGAATTTGGACATAGAATTCTTAATTGAGTTATCAATTAATTAAGAATAAATTTGAATACCACAAATACACAAGGAATTCCCTACTCTCTACTTTTCGTCTCATTTTTATATTTTTCAAATTACTCATTTAGTTTTAATTTATATCATACTTTAAAATTTACTTATCACACTCATTTAATCTTTTTGTTAATTTCATTACTGTTCTTCAATTTCTCAATCCATCTCCCTGTGGAATCGACACCCCAAAGCTATACTGCAAACGACCGCGTTATTCTTTGGGCGTAATCAGCAACCAACCAAGCCTTGAGATGCTCAAGTTGACTATGAGCATTGAGCTTGGGTATAAAAACCCATTTGTTGGCTATAACATGCATGTCAGAGGTATATGGAACCAAAGTCCAAGTTTGATTCTTTGTCAAGACAACAAGTTCTTCATGCATGGCATGAGTCCACCCTTCATGATTTAAAGCAGCTTGAATGTTTTTAGGAATCACCATTCGAGAGTTTGTGGTATCAGTGATGAGAGGGGAGGGATCATGAGGTATAGAGGTGGGCACATGAGTCGAAGTACGTTCCTGAGGTGGTGGGGATTGGGATGAGATAGTGGCATTGACATGGGGTGTAGAAGAGGGGTTTGGGATAACAAGAAACGTATTCTAGACATCAATAATGTTTGATGAAAAATTAGGAGCAGGTTTAGAGTAGTGTTGTCGAGGAGTTGTATTCGTTGTATCCATGGGAGTTTCCAACCATTCGTGAAGGTTGACAAAGTTCCACGCATTTGGGAGTTATCATGCATGGTGGATGGATTTTTATAGGGAAATTGTTGTTCATCAAAAAGAACATGTCGTGAGATGTACATTTTTTGGGTAGGGGGATAATAGCATTTATAACCTTTATGTTTGCTACTATAACCTATGAATATGCATGGTAAAGACCTAGGATCAAATTTGTTGGTTTGGTTAGTCCATAGATAAGAAAAACATTTTGATTAAAAAACACGCAGGGATGAATAGTCAGGATGTTTACCATGCAATTTAAGAAATGGAGAAACATTACCAATAGCTGAAGGAGTTAGACTAGGAACACGACTGTGGAGAATGGTTTCACCCAAAATCATTTAGGCATGCTGCTATGACAGAGCATGGTGAGTCCGAGATCTCGAATGTTTCTGTGACGATGTTCGGCCACACCATTTTGCTCCGGAGTGTAGGGACAAGACATTTGGTGGATAATGCCTTGGTCTTTCAAAAAGTGAATAAACTTAGTACTTGTAAACTCACCTCCTCCATAAGATTGAAACACTTTAATCCAAGTTGAAAATTGACAGGATGCATATTTGACAAAATTGCATAAGTGGCTATAAAATCATCAATTAAAACAACATAATAAGAGAATTTATCCAGAGATTGTACTAGTGAATTTGGCACTAGCCTTTGCTGGCTCTTAATACCATAAAGAAACTAGAAAATCAATGGAGAAGAATTGTATTGTATTTCCATTACTATGTAATGCGTATAACCAAAGGCTATTTATACAAGGTGTTTGATATGTGACAAAGAGACTAAAACCAGAAGAAGGAAAACAGAGTCCTTAAAGGAAAGTATTGATATAGTTCGATACAAATGAATTCTAATGTCTAACTTCCTTGTAGGGGTTGATTTGTTCTTGATGACAGAATCAATGGAGCATTCTCTGGTTTGATTGCTTAACTGCTGTGATCAAGGATAGGAGTTATTTGCTTTCCTTTATCAGGTCGGAGGTAAGAAACCTATTTCGCTGGTTAACTGATCTGCACTTGAACAAAGTTTTCTTACTCTTTTTAAGGATCCGAATGACAACCATGTGATACAACGTTGCTTGCAATGCTTTAGCAATGATGATAATAAGGTATATATTTTTTTTTGTCATTTTTCTTTTAATTTTGATTGTCGGAATTTGGCTCTTTAGATTGAATTAATGTTTTCCCAAATGCTCTTTTGATTCATGTTATACCTTTGATGTTCTTCATGAGATTTTTTTTATTGCTATGTACAAATCTAATTGTCCTGAAAATCGTTTTTTTTTTAAATCAATAGCACTTCATATCGGTCATCTCCTGAACACTACAGTTTCGTGCCACGTATCTTAAAAATGACATGTTCTGATTTAATCTTTTTCTTTTTTTTTTCTTATTTTTTATCTTGTGGATTCAATGCAAAGATGCCAACTCAACTCTACTGTTGAGTATGGCTTGAATACATGCCTCCCTGGCACTCTCGCTCGAGCGAAGTTGATCCCGCTCGAGCTAGAGTCCAACCGGTGAGTTCGCTCGACCTTTGCTTGACATCCAGTTCGAGCGAAATTCAACCCAAGAGTTCGCTCAACCCTCGTTCAAGGTCCCGCTTGAGCGAGATTCAGGCAGAGACTACGCTTGACCCCTCGCTCGACGTTCAGCTTAAGCAAGATTGACCTAGCAGTGTTTGCTCGAGCGAGTTTAAGTTTTGCTCTAGCGAGATCGCATAAATATAAATATCGCGGTCTCTTTTCTGCTTCGTCCTAGATGAAACTCGCGCCCCTATGTTTTCGACGCCGAAGAACAAAGCCCCTCCAAACTTCATTTCTTCTCCATTTCTTGAGTGGTTGAGTGTAAACACGTGAGGATTGAGTGTATACACGTGAGGTGAGTGATTTCTATTGTAAGAATCATTTGATTCTCTCTATAGTCTCCATTTGATTATAGTGAAGTTTTGAGATCAACCTCAGTGGATGTAAGCTCAGTTGAGCTGAACTACTTAAATCTCTGTATTCTATATTATCTTTATTGTTTTACTTCTCTTAGTTGCTACCTGATGAGTGCACAAAAATGCACTCTAAATACTCTATTTAAATACTAAAAGAAATGAGAAAACAATGGATATAACTCATGTTAATAAAATTAATGGTCATTTATCTTGAGATAGATATAAGCATGATTTAATATATTGATGAGAATATAAAATGCCATATTTTCCTCTCTTAATGTTTAAAACTTTATTCTTATTTGATGCCTAAATATACTCATTATTCTTATATTTTGATTTAGGACACAAATGGAGACATTAGGAGCAAATGAAGATAATTGCGGAATTTTAGACAATTCTGACATCTTTTCGTAATATGGGCATAACTCTCTCATCCAATCTCCGATTTAGCTGATTCAAGATGATCTAGAACCGCAAGAAAAATATCTATAACTTTTATTTTTTATATTTGAAGAGATATCCACTCAATCTAAGACAAAATCGACCATCAAGTGGACGCACCTGCACTTGACGTTCCTGGATATTTTTTCAGCCACTTGCATCAAATCTAAATGTCATCATATTTTCCAGCAAGCACTCCTACACCAACTTGGAAATTCAATGATCAATTCAAATACAAGATGAAGTGCACTCAAGTTTCTTCAAGATAAATTATTTGACCACAAGATATTAAGTCATACAAGACAACTAATAGATAGAGAAGCAAAATTGAAACACTCAACCTACAAGCAAAATCCAGCTCATGCATGGTGGGAAAACAAATGTTCAAAATGACAACTCACAAATCACTTGGATTCAAGAATGGCACATGGCAAAACAAGTTGAAATTGTGATGATTTTGTCATGACAACTTGCATGAAGGATGCTTATAAATAGAAGGAAGGGGTGTGTGTTCTAAGAGAATGCTTAGAGTGGGAGAATGCTTAGAGTGGAAGAATGCTTAGAGTGGGAGAATGCTTAGAGTGGGAGAATGCTTAGTGTGCTTGGATGCCTTGGAAGATACATTGTTTTTGAGAGCTTGAGAAAAGAAAAGAAAAACCAAAGAAGAGAGAAGAAAATAATGGTTGGATCTTCCATATTATCCCTTAGAGAATTTTTGTTGCATATTTTCAATATGTGTAACTAATTTTCTAGTAGAGCTAGGGATGAATTTGTATATATGATGGTATTTGTAATTGTTTTTGATTCATATATGTGTTCTTCAAATATTAAACTCTTTTGTTTAGTCATTCAAAATTTATTATAAATGTTTTCGTCACCAAATAATCTTAGAATTTATTTCATTTATAGATTCAGTCATGCTTTTTCTATTAAATGCAATAATCCTTTGATTATGTTTGGTTCAATTGGTTATCTATTTTAATTTAATTCTCTGCTGCAATATTGCTCTACGAGTATATTGTCGACGTTGAATTTCTTTAATATCGATAACAATTCCTGTTCTTATATTGTGACGAATGATTTTTCAAAAGATTACATTTGATTTAAATCTGGTTATTAATGTTTTATTTTCCGATTGAAAATTTGGACATAGAATTTTCAATTGAGTTATTAATGAATCGAAAATAATTAAAATACCAATTATATACAAAGGATTCCCGATGCTTTACTTTTCGCACTCATCTAAATCTTTTTGTTAATTTCGTTACTGTTCTTCAATTTCTCAATCCATCTCCCTGTGGAATCGACACCCCAAAGCTATACTGCAAACGACCGCGTTATTCTTTGGGCGTAATCAAATTTTGGCGCCGTTGCCGGGGAGACGGTAAAAGAATTTGTAGTTTTTTTTAGTAGTGTGTTAAAAAAAAAAAAAAAAGAGAGCAGTAGCTTCGTTCATTTTCTTTTTAGCTTTCTGCATCTTTATTTTATTTTAGTTTTATTTTCGTAATATTTTTTTTTTTTCAGTATTACGCTTTTCTTTACTTTGCATGCGCAGGTAGAGAGACGCTTTTGGACGGTTTGCTAGTAGACCCGTGCTAGAATCAGATTCAGAATCTAATTTTTCTAATCGCTTGTTTGATAATTCTTCCAATTCTGACGCGATGAGTGAACATGTGGACCAACCTGTTAGAACCCTCCAAGATTATCTTCATCCCGCACGAACAGCCACACCATCCTGTATTATGTTCTCACCTAATGTTCGTCATGTAGATTTTAAAACGGAAATGATACAATTACTTCCGACTTTCCATGGTCTAGAAAATGAAAACCCCTATGTTCATATTAGGGAATTTGAGAAAGTAGTTGCAATATTTCACGGTCAAAATACCACTGACGAAACGGTAAGGCTAAAGTTCTTTCCTTTTTCTTTGAAAGATAAAGCTAAGAGTTGGTTGTACTCACTAAGACCACGGTCTATTGGAACATGGAGTGAGATGACTCAAGTGTTTTTCAATAAATACTTTCCCCAACATAAGACTAATGCTTTAAAAAGACAAATCTCTACCTTTGCACAAAAGGATAGTGAGACTTTGTACCAGTCTTGGGAAAGATTTAAAGAATTACTGAGTATGTGTCCCCACCATGGATATGAGAATTGGCGCTTAGTGAGTTATTTCTATGAAGGCCTTACGCCCAGGGAACGTCAATTCGTGGAAATGATGTGCAATGGAGAATTTTTACAAAAAAATCCCGATTAGGCCATAGAGTACCTCAATGAGCTTGCTGAAAAAGCTCATACTTGGACTGGACCTAGTGCTACTGATAGCACAAACAGGTCACGACCTACAGGAAACTTGAGTGGTGGTATTTACCATCTAAGGGAGGAGGATAACCTTAAGGCTAAGGTTGAAATGCTCACCAGAGAATTAGAGTTATTGAAAACAAAAAACTCAAAACCAACACACACGGCTAATCATGCAGAATCTTTTGGGCCATGTGTTGTCTGTGGTGGGATAGATCATCATTCCCAAGAGTGTCCTACACATACTAACATGAATGGTATGTATGAGGAACAAAGTAATGCTCTAGGTATGTACAAAAAGCCCTTCACACCTTACTCTGAAACCTACAACCCAGGATGGCGTAATCATCCCAACTTCAGTTGGAAGTCTGAAAACCAGCAGCCTGCACAACTCTCTAGATCATATCCTGCACTATACCATGCACCTCAATCTTCTAGAAATTCTTTAGAAGATACTTTGCATACTTTTATTGAAGTACAGGGTAAGACTAACCAAAATTTTGAGTCTTTAATTATGCAGGTTGTTGAAGAACAAAAGGAGATAAAGAGCCAGGTGTCTAAAATAACGAGTTTCTTGAGTGTAAATGAGCAAGGTAAGTTCCCTTCTCAAGCTCAGTCTGTACCTCATGGTCAACATATGGCACAAGGAGATCTGAAGGACGTAAACGCCATTGTGACATGAAGTGGTCTAGCTTGCAACAGGGGTCCACAGCACTAAAGGTACAATGGACTACATTCATTCCAACCTTTAGGGTCCATCTCAGTTCTATCGAAAGGTGGAGCAAATTACTTGCTTACTTTGATTGATGATTACTCACGGAAGGTGTGGGTTTATTTTCTGAAGCAGAAAAGTGATGTCTTCAAGAATTTTAAGCAGTGAAAAGTTCTGATAGAAAACCAAACCAGCAAGAAGGTTAAATGGCCTCGAATTGACAATGGAAAGGAATTTTACAGCAGTGACTTTGATGAGTTCTGCAAGAATGAAGGGATTGTCAGGCACCGTACAATTAGGCATACTCTACAGCAAAATGGGGTAGCTGAACGGATGAACCGAACCCTCCTAGAACGATCACGCAGTATGCTATCCAATGCCGGGCTGACTAAGGACTTCTGGGCGGAAGCAATCAATATAGCCTGATTTCTGGTGAACCGCTCTCCAGCCACAGCTATTGGTTTGAAGACACCTAATCAGGTATGGTCTGATACACTTAGTGATTATTGAAATTTGAAAATTTTTGGTTGTCTTGCTTACTTTCATGTTAATGATGGTAAGCTAGAACCTAGGGCAAATAAATGCATATTTATGGGATATGCTACTGGGGTCAAGGGATATAGGTTGTGGTGTACTGATCCCAAGTCACCCAAGTTTGTGATTAGCAGAGATGTGACTTTTGATGAAAAATCTATGTTTAATCTGAGAAAGGAGATTCCTGTATCTACAGGGAAGAAGGTGGAGCTACAACAGGCTCTACAAAGGACACCACCTGATACTCAGGATCATGCTATGGCTGATCAGCATGATTCTGAGTCTGAGACTAAAGCACCAAGTGAGGAGCAGTACTATATAGCTACTGGTAGGCAGAGGATGCAGATCAGACCACTTCAGAGATATGCTCAAGCAAACATGGTTATGTATGCACTTGTTACAGCAGAAGAAATTGTTGGGTAGGAGCCCTCCAGTTACTCAAAGGCTGTGAAGAGTACTGAGTCTGCTCAGTGGTGCTCAGCTATGACTGAAAAGATTGAGTCTTTTCACAAGAACCAAACATGGGATTTGGTTAAGTTACTAGCAAAGATGAAAGTTGTGAATTGTAAATGGGTTTTCAAGAGAAAAGAGAGAATTCAGTCTGAAACAGATGCAAGATACAAAGCACGCCTAGTTGCTAAAGGCTTCAATCAGAGGGAGAGGATCGACTTTAATGAAGTATTCTCTCCAGTTGTAAAACACAGTTCAATCAGAGTTTTACTAGCCATCACGGCTTTGTTTGATCTGGAGCTTCAATAGCTTGATGTGAAGACAGTGTTTCTGCATGGCGAGCTTGAAGAGACTATCTATATGCGTCAGCCAGAGGGGTTCATTGTAGAAGGCAAGGAGGACCGAGTTTGTAGATTGAAGAAGTTTTTGTATGGGTTGAAGCAGTCACCTAGACAATTGATGAGTGCACAAAAATGCACTCTAAATACTCTATTTAAATACTAAAAGAAATGAGAAAACAATGGATATAACTCATGTTAATAAAATTAATGGTCATTTATCTTGAGATAGATATAAGCATGATTTAATATATTGATGAGAATATAAAATGCCATATTTTCCTCTCTTAATGTTTAAAACTTTATTCTTATTTGATGCCTAAATATACTCATTATTCTTATATTTTGATTTAGGACACAAATGGAGACATTAGGAGCAAATGAAGATAATTGCGGAATTTTAGACAGTTCTGACATCTTTTCGTAAAATGGGCATAACTCTCTCATCCAATCTCCGATTGAGCTGATTCAAGATGATATAGAACCGCAAGAGAAATATCTATAACTTTTATGTTTTGTGTTTGAAGAGATATTCACTCAATCTAAGATAAAATCGACCATTAAGTGGATGCACCTGGACTTGACGTTCCTGGATATTTTTCAGCCACTTGCATCAAATCCAAATGTCATCATAATATTTTCTAGCAAGCACTCCTACACCAACTTGGAAATTCAATGATCAATTCAGATACAAGATGAAGTGCACTCAAGTTTCTTCAAGACAAATTATTTGACCACAAGATATTAAGTCATACAAGACAACTAATAGATAGAGAAGCAAAATTGAAACACTCAACCTACAAGCAAAATCCAGCTCATGCATGGTGGAAAAACAAATGATCAAAATGACAACTCACAAATCACTTGGATTCAAGAATGGCACATGGCAAAACAAGTTGAAATTGTGATGATTTTGTCATGACAACTTGCATGAAGGATGCTTATAAATAGAAGGGAGGGGTGTGTGTTCTAAGACCATGCTTAGTGTGCTTGGATGCCTTGGAAGATACATTGTTTTTGAGAGCTTGAGAAAAGAAAATAAAAACCAAAGAAGAGAGAAGAAAATAATGGTTGGCTCTTCCATATTATCCCTTAGAGAATTTTTGTTGCATATTTTCAATATGTGTAACTAATTTTCTAGTAGAGCTAGGGATGAATTTGTATATATGATGGTATTTGTAATTGTTTTTGATTCATATATGTGTTCTTCAAATATTAAACTCTTTTGTTTAGTCATTCGAAATTTATTATAAATGTTTTCGTCACCAAATAATCTTAAAATTTATTTCATTTATAGATTCAGTCATGCTTTTTCTATTAAATGCAATAATCCTTTGATTATGTTTGGTTCAATTGGTTATCTATTTTAATTTAATTCTCTGCTGCAATATTGCTCTACGAGTATATTGTCGACGTTGAATTTCTTTAATATCGATAACAATTCCTGTTCTTATAATGTGACGAATGATTTTTCAAAAGATTACATTTGATTTAAATCTGGTTATTAATGTTTTATTTTTCGATTGAAAATTTGGACATAGAATTTTCAATTAAGTTATTAATGAATCGAAAATAATTAAAATACCAATTATATACAAAGGATTCCCGATGCTTTACTTTTCGCACTCATCTAAATCTTTTTGTTAATTTCGTTACTGTTCTTCAATTTCTCAATCCATCTCCCTATGGAATCGACACCCCAAAGCTATACTGCAAACGACCGCGTTATTCTTTGGGCGTAATCAAATTTTGGCGCCGTTGCCGGGGAGACGGTAAAAGAATTTGTAGTTTTTTTTTAGTAGTTTGTTAAAAAAAAAAAGAGAGAGAGTGGTAGCTTCGTTCATTTTCTTTTTAGCTTTCTACATCTTTATTTTATTTTAGTTTTATTTTCGTAATTTTTTTTTTCAGTATTACGCTTTTCTTTACTTTGCATGCGCAGGTACAGAGACGCTTTTGGACGGTTTGCTAGTAGACCCGTGCTAGAATCAGATTCAGAATCTAATTTTTCTAATCGCTTGTTTGATAATTCTTCCAATTCTGACGCGATGAGTGAACACGTGGACCAACTTGTTAGAACCCTCCAAGATTATCTTCATCTCGCACGAACAGCCACACCATCCTGTATTATGTTCTCACCTAATGTTCGTCATGTAGATTTTAAAACGGGAATGATACAATTACTTCCGACTTTCCATGGTCTAGAAAATGAAAACCCCTATATTCATATTAGGGAATTTGAGGAAGTAGTTGCAACATTTCACGGTCAAAATACCACTGACGAAACGGTAAGGCTAAAGTTCTTTCCTTTTTCTTTGAAAGATAAAGCTAAGAGTTGGTTGTACTCACTAAGACCACGGTCTATTGGAACATAGAGTGAGATGACTCAAGTGTTTTTCAATAAATACTTTCCCCAACATAAGACTAATGCTTTAAAAAGACAAATCTCTACCTTTGCACAAAAGGATAGTGAGACTTTGTACCAGTCTTGGGAAAGATTTAAAGAATTACTGAGTATGTGTCCCCACCATGGATATGAGAATTGGCGCTTAGTGAGTTATTTCTATGAAGGCCTTACGCCCAGGGAACGTCAATTCGTGGAAATGATGTGCAATGGAGAATTTTTACAAAAAAATCCCGATGAGGCCATAGAGTACCTCAATGAGCTTGCTGAAAAAGCTCATACTTGGACTGGACCTAGTGCTACTGATAGCACAAACAGATCACGACCTACAGGAAACTTGAGTGGTGGTATTTACCATCTAAGGGAGGAGGATAACCTTAAGGCTAAGGTTGAAATGCTCACCAGAGAATTAGAGTTATTGAAAACTAAAAACTCAAAACCAACACACACGGCTAATCATGCAGAATCTTTTGGGCCATGTGTTGTCTGTGGTGGGATAGATCATCATTCCCAAGAGTGTCCTACACATACTAACATGAATGGTATGTATGAGGAACAAAGTAATGCTCTAGGTATGTACAAAAAGCCCTTCACACCTTACTCTGAAACCTACAACCCAGGATGGCGTAATCATCCCAACTTCAGCTGGAAGTCTAAAAACCAGCAGCCTGCACAACTCTCTAGATCATATCCTGCACCATACCATGCACCTCAATCTTTTAGAAATTCTTTAGAAGATACTTTGCATACTTTTATTGAAATACAGGGTAAGACTAATCAAAAATTTGAATCTTTGATTATGCAGGTTGTCGAAGAAAATAAGGAAATCAAGAGCCAGGTGTCTAAAATAATGAGTTCATTGACTATGAATGAGAAAGGTAAGTTTCCTTCCCAAACTCAATCTGTACCTCATGGTCAACATATGGCACAAGGAGATCTGAAGGACGTAAACGCCATTGTGACATGAAGTGGTAAGTCTCTACGTGATCCAATAATAGACAAAAAAAAGGATGTAGAGAAAGATCAAGATAGCAGCAGTCCTGAGCTTCCCAAAGAACTTGAGGTAACAAAACCTGAAGAACCTGCGGTAACAAAAAATCCTGGTAAGGTACATTTTCCTCAAGCATTAAAGTCAAGCAAACAAACTCTAGATCATAACAATGATATTTTGGAAAATCCTAGACAGGTAAAAATTAATCTTCCTCTTTTGCATGTAATTAAACAAGTTCCTACTTACGCAAAAATTCTCAAAGATTTGTGTACAGTTAAGAGGAAGCATTATGTGAAGAAGACTGCATTCTTGACAGAGCAAGTTAGTGCTCTAATTGAACAGAGGATTCCCCCTAAGTACAAGGATCCTGGATGTCCAACCATCACATGCAACATTGGCAATCATGAGCTTGGACAGGCCTTGCTAGATTTAGGGGCTAGTGTAAATTTGATGCCATATTCTATTTATTTACAATTAGGATTGGGAGAAATCAAACCAACTTCTGTGGTATTACAATTGGCTGATCGTTCAGTTAGAGCACCACGGGGTGTGGTAGAGGATGTTTTAATTCAAATTGACAAATTTTACTATCCTGTTGATTTCTTAATTCTAGACACTAGTTCTGCTGTAGAAACCACCTCTAAAATTCCATTAATTTTAGGTAGACCTTTTCTTGCTACTTCTAATGCTCTTATCAATTGCAGAAATGGATTGATGAAACTCTCTTTTGGCAATATGACTCTTGAGGTAAATATTTTTCATATTGCAAAACAGCCAGAAGAGGATGTCGAGTGTCATCAGACATACATGATTGACTCACTTATAGAAAGGGATGTTCTTACAACTCATGACTCAGATCCCCTTGAATACTTTATTGTTAATTCTGAATTTAATCCTATAAGTGATTCATCTGATGTATTTGACATTTATGCTATTTTTGACAGAACTCATGATTATAGCACACAGGCATGGCAACCAAAGTTTGAGAAGTTGCCTGAAAAAAGAGAAAGACAGATTCCTTCAAGTAGGGAAGCCCCTAAAGTTGAATTAAAATCCCTACCTAAGGGTTTAAAGCATGTTTTCCTTGGTCCAGGTGATATTTTTCCTGTTATTATTTCATCTGAATTATCTGAGTCCCAAGGTGAGAAATTAATTCAGATTTTATGCAAATATAAATCAACCCTAGGATGGAGTATTGCTGATATAAAAGGCATTAGTCCCCTAATCTGTACTCATAAAATAAATTTAGAGAAAGGAACTAATCCTCGAAGAGACCCCCAGCGTAGACTTAATCCCACAATGAAAGAAGTTGTGAAAAATGAAGTATTGAAACTATTAGATGCAGGAATGATATATCCTATTGCTGATAGTAAATGGGTAAGTCCTACGCAAGTTGTTCCTAAAAAGTCAGGAGTAACTGTGATAAAAAATGACCTTGGAGAGTTAGTCCCTACAAAACTGGTGACTGGTTGGCGGATGTGCATTGATTACAGAAAATTAAATGCCGCCACACGAAAAGACCATTTTCCGCTTCCTTTTATTGATCAAATTATTGAGCGGGTGGCTGGTCATCCTTTTTATTGCTTTCTGGATGGTTATTCTGGTTATTATCAAATTGAAATTGCATTAGAAGATCAGGATAAAACTACTTTTACTTGTCCTTTCGGTACTTATGCTTTCCGCAGAATGCCATTTGGACTGTGTAATGCTCCAGCTACTTTTCAACGTTGCATGATGAGTATTTTTAGTGATATGGTTGAAAAGTGCATGGAAGTTTTTATGGATGACTTGACTGTTTTTGGATCTTCTTTTGATGCATGTTTAATGAGTTTAGAAAGAGTACTGACTCGTTGTGAAGAAAAAGAATTGGTTTTAAATTGGGAAAAATGTCACTTTATGGTACCTTCAGGTATTGTTTTAGGGCATATTATTTCTTCCAAAGGAATGGAGGTTGATCAATCAAAAGTTGAATTAATCTCTAAATTGCCTACACCTAGAACAATCAAGGATATAAGATCATTTCTTGGTCATGCGGATTTTTATAGGAGATTCATACAGAATTTTTCTGCCATATCTAGACCACTATGTAACCTCCTAGCTAAGGATGCCCCATTTGAATGGACACAAGCCTGTCAAGAGGCTTTCAAAACATTAATTGGCAAGCTTACTTCAGCACCCATAATGCAACCACCTGATTGGAATTTACCTTTTGAAATTATGTGTGATGCTAGTGATTTTGCTGTAGGTGCTGTTCGTGGACAACGAAAAGAAGGGAAACCTTTTGTCATTTACTATGCTAGTCGAACTCTAAATAATGCACAAATGAATTACTCCACCACTGAAAAAGAGTTGTTAGCTGTAGTATTTGCTTTGGATAAATTCCGCGCTTATTTGATTGGTTCTCCTATCATTATCTTTACAGATCATGCAGCCCTTAAGTACCTTTTTACAAAGAAGGATGCTAAGGCACGATTAATACGATGGATTTTGCTTTTGCAGGAATTTGACATCACCATCAAAGACAAGAAAGGAGTGGAGAACGTAGTGGCAGACCATCTTTCTAGACTCACATTCGAGGACACTTCTGACCACATACCAATCAAAGATGATTTTCCCGATGAGCATTTACTTTCTATTACTTCTCTACCATGGTTTGCTCATATTGTGAACTATTTAGCTGCAGGTGAAATACCAAAGGATTTTAGCACCCAAGAGAAAAGGAAATTCATGATTGAGGTACGAAAATTCTACTGGGATGACCCTTACCTTTTCAAATACTGCCCTGATCAAATTTTAAGGCGTTGCATCCCTGATGAAGAGATTGCAAGCATTTTGAAATTTTGTCATTCCCAAGCTTGTGGTGGCCACATTTCAATGAAGAAAACCGCTGCAAAAATCCTGTAGTGTGGATTTTATTGGCCCACCTTATTTAAAGATACAAATATCTATTGTCGCTCATGCGAAAGATGTCAAAAGTTAGGAGCTATGACCCGTCGTAATATGATGCCCTTAAACCCAATTTTGGTAATTGAAATTTTTGACTTTTGGGGGATTGATTTTATGGGACCATTTCCTCCTTCTTTTGGATATTTATATATTATTGTGGCAGTAGATTATGTGTCAAAATGGGTAGAGGCAGCACCTTGCAGGACCAATGATAACAGGACGGTAATTAAGTTTCTCAAAGAAAATGTATTATCTCGATTTGGTACCCCACGTGCTATCATTAGTGACCGAGGTACGCATTTTTGTAACTGTTCTTTTGAAGCTTTAATGAAAAGATATGGGGTGATACATAAGCTTTCTACTGCATATCACCCTCAGACAAGTGGACAGGTTGAACTTGCGAATAGGGAAATTAAACAAATTTTAGAAAAAACGGTCAACCCTGATCGGAAAGATTGGTCTTTGAGACTAATCGATGCGCTTTGGGCTTACCGTACAGCTTTTAAAACTCCCTTAGGCATGTCACCTTATAGAATTGTTTTTGGAAAACCTTGTCATTTGCCCGTGGAGCTCGAGCATCGAGCATATTGGGCCATTAAACATTTCAATTTTGACTTGGAAAAAGCAGGAAAATTTAGAAAATTCCAATTGACGGAATTAGAAGAATTGAGAAATGATGCTTATGAAAACTCCAAGATCTATAAGGCTAAAATGAAAGTATTTCATGATAAAAATATTTTGAGAAGAACATTTAAGCCTAATGATCGAGTATTTTTATATGATTCAAGACTCCATAAGCATCCAGGAAAACTTCGATCTAGATGGGCCGGCCCTTTTATAGTAAAAAACGTTTTCACAAATGGGGCGGTAGAAATAGAAAATCTAAAAGATGGATGTATCTTCAAAGTAAATGGTCAACGCCTCAAAATCTTAATTGATAGACAAATTCCAGAAGTGGAAGACATTCCACTTATGGACCCAGTATATCAATCTTGACCATCTCCAGGTATGTTTTTCTTTTATTTTATTTTCGTTCATTTTATTTTTGTTTATTGTTTACTTTATTTTGTTACATGTTAATTTTATTTTGACAAATACCATATTTGATGCCAAGCAAGCCACCCACATCCCACATCAGGTGTATTCTACCCTAGTTAGTTATTCAATTCTGATTCTTAAACATTGAGGACAATATTTCATTTAAGTTGGGGGGTGGGAATACAAATCTGTTATTTAAACTCTGTGGCATATTTCAATCAATATATAAAAAATTGCCAAATTTTTTCACACAGGCATCTTTTCACACACGATACTCATACTCATTCATAACCATCTTGGTGAATTCAACAAACCCATTTTAAATCATTTTGCTAAAACATCCACACAGCCATTTATGCACTTCTCCAAACTTTGTGGTAATATGGTGATTTGACACATGTAACTAAAGAATTATTTTGCTCAAGTATTCATGTGAATTTTGTGAGAATTGAGAGCTTACAAATACAGAAATTGTGATAAGTATCCATTGATCTGTTGAATTTGACACTTCTTTTGAGAATATCATTACATGGTTTGTGGTAAGATGGTGGATATACTTGGGATATGACGAAAGTCAACTTAGGATTAACGTTTGAGCCTTTCAAGCTGAGCCTTTTCATCATAGATCTCTAGCAGCCAATTTTGAGCCAATATACACATATGGCCTTTTCTTTTCATATCTACATCATCCATACCTCTCCACATTGGAGTATAGCTTATACACTATATTTTCCTACCATTTTACTTCCAAGTGTGTACTAGGTGTGAAATTATCATAAAAAAAAAAAAAAAAAAACCATGACAAAAATGGCATGGTGCTAGATGTGTCCATCAAATTATTCATGAAAGAGTTCATCAAATTGCGAAGACACCAGTGGCAAAAGAAGATGGAAAAATGTACTTAGTCAAAAATCTAAAAAATTGAAAAGTACATCAAAAGGAAAGTATAGTCTACTGAAAAATTTAACAGATTCCCTTTTGTGTATACTTGAAAGTTTTTGAAATCTCTTCACCTTTTTCTTCTTATGAACCCCAACCCTAAACCACATTACAACCCTTTGTGTTGATTTTTCCGATCCTAAGTATGCTTGTGGAAAGAATGGTGGAAATCTCATTTGTTAGTATTCCTATCATAAGATCAATGTTTACTTGTTACTTATATATAATTGGCTAAATTTCCATGAGAGTAAATGTACACCTTTGTCAACTCCATAGAGAGAACCCATACATGAAACACTTCTATACCTGTGAGTTATGGAGTTGAACCTTTTTGCTTAAGATATTCTAATGTTGCATGTGTCGAAACCTCTGATTTGATAAAAATAGTTTGGAACACATACACACTCTGTGGATTGCTATATTTGAATTACTTGTGAAAGGGTTATTGAATTTCTAAGATTGTTTTGATATGTAAATTTGAAAAATGTGTCTTGATGGCCCCTATGTGTGATTTTCTTTGGTCTTTCTCATCATTTTGCATGAAAATTGCTAGGGACTAGCAATGAGTAAGTTGGGGGGTGTGATGAGTGCACAAAAATGCACTCTAAATACTCTATTTAAATACTAAAAGAAATGAGAAAACAATGGATATAACTCATGTTAATAAAATTAATGGTCATTTATCTTGAGATAGATATAAGCATGATTTAATATATTGATGAGAATATAAAATGCCATATTTTCCTCTCTTAATGTTTAAAAATTTATTCTTATTTGATGCCTAAATATACTCATTATTCTTATATTTTGATTTAGGACACAAATGGAGACATTAGGAGCAAATGAAGATAATTGTGAAATTTTAGACAGTTCTGACATCTTTTCGTAAAATGGGCATAACTCTCTCATCCAATATCCGATTGAGCTGATTCAAGATGATCTAGAACCAAAAGAGAAATATCTATAACTTTTATGTTTTGTGTTTGAAGATATATCCACTCAATCTAAGACAAAATCGACCATCAAGTGGACGCACCTGCACTTGACGTTCCTGGATATTTTTCAGCCACTTGCATCAAATCCAAATGTCATCATAATATTTTCTAGCAAGCACTCCTACACCAACTTGTAAATTCAATGATCAATTCAGATACAAGATGAAGTGCACTCAAGTTTCTTCAAGACAAATTATTTGACCACAAGATATTAAGTCATACAAGACAACTAATAGATAGAGAAGCAAAATTGAAACACTCAACCTACAAGCAAAATCCAGCTCATGCATGGTGGGAAAACAAATGATCAAAATGACAACTCACAAATCACTTGGATTCAAGAATGGCACATGGCAAAACAAGTTGAAATTGTGATGATTTTGTCATGACAACTTGCATGAAGGATGCTTATAAATAGAAGGGAGGGGTGTGTGTTCTAAGACCATGCTCAGTGTGCTTGGATGCCTTGGAAGATACATTATTTTTGAGAGCTTGAGAAAAGAAAAGAAAAACCAAAGAAGAGAGAAGAAAATAATGGTTGGCTCTTCCATATTATCCCTTAGAGAATTTTTGTTGCATATTTTCAATATGTGTAACTAATTTTCTAGTAGAGCTAGGGATGAATTTGTATATATGATGGTATTTGTAATTGTTTTTGATTCATATATGCGTTCTTCAAATATTAAACTCTTTTGTTTAGTCATTCGAAATTTATTATAAATGTTTTCGTCACCAAATAATCTTAGAATTTATTTCATTTATAGATTCAGTCATACTTTTTCTATTAAATGCAATAATCCTTTGATTATGTTTGGTTCAATTGGTTATCTATTTTAATTTAATTCTCTGCTGCAATATTGTTCTACGAGTATATTGTCGACGTTGAATTTCTTTAATATCGATAACAATTCCTGTTCTTATATTGTGACGAATGATTTTTCAAAAGATTACATTTGATTTAAATCTGGTTATTAATGTTTTATTTTCCGATTGAAAATTTGGACATAGAATTTTCAATTAAGTTATTAATAAATCGAAAATAATTAAAATACCAATTATATACAAAAGATTCCCGATGCTTTACTTTTCGCACTCATCTAAATCTTTTTGTTAATTTCGTTACTGTTCTTCAATTTCTCAATCCATCTCCCTGTGGAATCGACACCCCAAAGCTATACTGCAAACGACCGCGTTATTCTTTGGGCGTAATCAACAATGGTATAAACGTTTTGACTTGTTTATGATTGCTCATGGCTATTTGAGAAGCAGTTATGATTGTTGTGTGTATTATAAACAATTGCCTGATAAGTCTTTCATTCACTTATTGCTTTATATTGATGACATGCTTATAGTTACAAAAAGCATGGTTGATGTTGATTTGATGAAAACTCAACTTAGAAATGAGTTTGAGATGAAAGACTTAGGTGCTGCTAGAAAGATTTTGGGAATGGAAATTCACAGGGATAGGAAAGCTGGGAAGTTGTACTTGTCCTAGAAAAAATATATTGAGAACGTTCTTGACAGGTTTGAAATATTTAACTCCAAACCTGTAAGCACGCCATTGGCGATGCATTTTCAACTTTCAGCTTCTCTATCTCCCCAGACAGATGAGGAGGAACAATCCATGGCAAGAGTTCCTTACTCTAGTGCTGTTGGCATCATTATGTATGCCATGGTTTATACCCGTCCATACATTTCACAGGCAGTGAGCATGGTTAGCAGATATATGGCTAAGCCTAGTAGAGTTCACTGGCAGGCAGTGAAATGGATTCTAAGGTACTTGAGGGGAACCTCACATATTGGCTTGTTATTTGATAGAGATGTTAATCTCAGTTCAGAAGTTGTTGGTTTTGTTGATTCTGACTATGCTGGGGATTTAGACAAGGGAAGATCATTAACAGACTATGTTTTCACATTGTGTGGTTCTGCAATCAGTTGAAAGCAACACTCCAATCAACTGTTGCTTTATCAACTACAGAGACAGAATACATGCTGAGGCTGTTAAGGAGGCCATTTGGGTGAAGGGACTGATCAATGACCTAAGTCTTTAGCAGGAAGGGATGGCAATGTTTTGTGATAGCCAGAGCACTATACATTTGACCAAAAATCAAATGTATCATGAGAGGACGAAACACATCGATGTCAGGTATTATTTTCTCAAAGAAGTAGTTGCAAATGGTACAGTGAGTATTCAGAAGATTGCTACTTCAGAGAATCGAGCAGACATGATGAAAAAGTCAGTTTCAGTACACAAGTTCAAACTCTGTTATTGAAATTCCAGATTTCCAGGTCCCTTAGGGTATTTTTTGATGGGGTTGGTTTCTTTTGTTGTTTATGGGTTTAGGTGAGGCTTATGGGTATTTAAGTCAAGGTGGAGATTTGTTGAGTATGGCTTGAATACACGCCTCCCCTGCACTCTCACTCGACATCCAGCTCGAGTGAAGTTCAATCCGAGAGTTCGCTCGACCCTCGCTCGAGGTCCCGCTCGAGCTAGATTCAGGCAGAGACTACGCTTGATCCTTTGCTCGACGTTCAGTTGGAGCGAGATTGACCTAGCAGTGTTCGCTTGAGCGGGTTTAAGTTTCGCTCGAGCGAAATCTCATAAATATAAATATTGCGGTTTCTTTTCTGCTTCGTCCCAAAAGAAACTTGCGCCCCTCCAAGCTTCATTTCTTCTCGATTTCTTGAGTGGTTGAGTGTAAACACGTAAATATTAAGTGTATATACGTGAGATGAGTGATTTCTATTGTAAGAATCATTTGATTCTTTCTCTGTAATCTCCATTTGATTATAGTGAAACTTTGAGACCAACCCCAGTGGATGTAAGCTCAGTTGAGCTGAACCACTTAAATCTCTGTGTTCTGTATTATCGTTATTGTTTTACTTCTTTTAGTTGCTACCGCTGTATTTGATTTCATACCTGTATTGTTTGTTATCGGTTTATTCCCAACATCTACAGAACTCTGTACCAGTTTCTTGGCTCAAGCTACATGTGTCCTTCCTCACCATTCTGCTATATGCTACGTTGTGCATAAATGAGGAAGACCACATACTCCGTAACTTTTTCTTTTTATTCTTTCATGGAAGATTAGATTTTCACCTTTGAATCCTATCATATTGTTCTCAGTTCGTGGTTTACAAAAGTATTTAGTTTGTGCTCTCAGACTCTTAGGGATGGTGCTCTTGGGTGTAGACTGTAGTGGGAATGCCAATTCAGTGTTTTCATTTACAAAAGAAATCAGATTTTATTGCATTGATAACATGATGAATTGGAAGGCTTAATAATGCCCATCCTTCTCTTCTTGTAATTTCCTTTTTTCTTCTGTGCTGGGTTGGGAGGGTTGGCAGGGGAAGGGATGCCAGTAAGCGCTGTTATATACTTCGTCTACTGCAGGAGTGTCAATAATAGGGCCTAAGGTGATACTTCTTCAAGAACAAGAAAGTTAAGCAAATTATCAAAATTTCAAGGTCGTTGAGACTATGTTGTTTTTATTGAAATCACATAAACGAGTGTGATTATACGTTATAAGTGGGGAAATTAGTTATGTAATCAACTCATACAAGATATAATTATCCCTATCCCTAATCTGTTTACTGCAGGCAACATATTATTATGAACATGTTCTTAAATTCTTAAGCTTTGCTCCTTCAATGGGAGAATCTATACGGAAAGTAGGGCCTGTTTGGTTCCCCCTTTAGTGCGGCTACAACAAAGAACATGGCATGATTCATCGTAATCACTTTTCCCTCTATTGCGATTTCTCTTCTACAAATGATGACTTGAACAAGGAGTTCAACTTATAATGTGGTTCTATGCTATTTCATGATCATTGAAAAGTTTACCTAGTTAGATTATATGCTTTCCTAAGATCTTGGTAAGCGATTTTGATATACGATCGCCAGTTTTGTTTCTCAAAACAGGTTCTAAATTTGTCATGTTCTTGTTTCCTTGGCAGTTTATCTTTGTTGCTGCTACGAAGTTTTGTGTAGACATGGCGACTCATAGGCATGGATGTTGTGTATTGCAACGCTGCATTGTACGTTCAGTTGCAGAACATCAAGATAAGTTGGTTGGTGAAGTTTCTAGAAATGGGATTCTCCTTGCTCAAGACGCCTACGGGTAATCCTTGAAGCATAATCATTTTTTTGCCCTTTGTTTGCCAACCATAAACCTCAGCTTGACATAATTATCCATACGAACATATTTGGCCTATGGATTCTTATTGCCAGTTTTGATGAAATAAAAAATTTTACTCACTAAAACTTTCTTCATTCCACCTTGAGATGCGAGTGTAAACTTGGATCTGTAATTATGGAGCTGTTCACATGTTTTTGTTGTAATTTTTAGGCAACAAAATTATTGCATTATAAACCATATTGATGGAGCATTTCACCGATGTGATATGAGTTAAAATTTCTAATACCTGTTCACAATTACAGAACATTTGATCAACATATGATCCTTCAATGCTATGTAAGTTGGGTGCTGCACTGACAGGGTGCATATCCCTGAAATGGCTAAACTATGAACCTATATGCTACATCCTTAGCGCTTGAAATGGTGTTGCCGTGTGCTAATATGGAGATGTATTTAATACTCGGGCAAAAGTGATATATCGCATAGCATTGTTTTCACTATATTCAAGCTAAAAACATATTATTTGCATTTTTTTTATCTACTACATTCTATTCATTTATACCATAATGCCAACTAAATGGGTTCCTTCTTTGTAAACTTTTAGGATATAAATATTTAGTTCTAATGTTATACTTTAGGAATACGAACCTTTTGTTGCTCATGCTCTCTATTGCCCTTTGTTCTCCTTTTAGTTGAGATATCACCCTTTCATAAGAAGTATTTGATGAACTAGATACTAGTTCACTCTGCCCTTGCTTGCCTCACAAGATCCAGTTGATAAGAACCTTACACTATAATATACTTTGGGTGTCTGTCTATTTTCTCTACCTATTTTGACATTTATATGATTTGATTTCAGAAACCACATTCCAGTTTACCTGTTGTTATCTTTAGCCCCCCCTCTCTCTCTCTCTCTCTCTCTCTCTCTCTCAACTAACAAGGCTAAATTAGTTTTTCTTTTCGGAATGCAGAAATTATGTTGTCCAGTATATTATAGAGTTAAAGATCCCATCTGCAAGTGCCAAATTGTTTTCTCAGTTCAAAGGAAACTGCGTACAGCTCTCTAAGCAGAAATTCAGTAGCCATGTGGTTGAAAAATGCCTCACGCATTTTGAAGAACATGGGCCAAGAATCATCCGTGAGCTGCTCTCAGTGTCTCACTTTGACCAGTTATTGCAGGACCGCTTTGCCAACTATGTCATTCAATGTGCTTTAGCAGTTACCAAAGTAAGAGAAATAGAATTCCCACTTCTTTTATACATCCATTAATGATTGTTTAGTGTTGGAGAATCTCTCTCTCTCTCTCTCATACGCTTTCTTTTGGTTCACTCAAGGGTTCCCTTCACGCTTCATTGGTCGAAGAAGTGGAGGCTCACAAAATTTTAAGTACCAACCCATATTGCAAGAGGATTTTCTCAAGGAAACTCTTGAAGAAGTGAAGTGTATTAGCCGTTGGTAAGATTATTGTTATTATCTGAAGAGTGCCAAAGATTTCAAATAATGACGACTACTCTTATCTATCTACTAAACTAGTATATTACCTATCCTTACTAAGTCTTTTGCTGAACCACAGAATGTAGCTTTGTGTGGAATCTCCCCGAGCCTAAGAAGTGTAAAAATCAAGTTTTGTTTGTGCTGGCTCGTTGCGGGAATGTGTCTATGTTGTTTTTTTTTGAATCATGTGTCTGTGTTCGGTTGTCTTGTTGTTGACCTAAATTTAGTAATTTATGATGTATGATATTTCATATGATCAGAGAAACGGTTAGCTGTCTAATTATGTCTTATGCCTGGATTTCTTATTGCTATATTTCTTGGTGATTTTGAGAAGCTTGTGCAATCAACTCTCCTGGCTTTTGGATTGCAAGTCTTATGGAATGATTGCTAATATATATATATATATATATATATATATACACACATATGAATAAGCTTAATGTGAACATTAGAAAAATATATCAGAAAACTTATCATGTGGAGCCTTATGTGATAGCTACTCCGAACCCCTTTATAACAAATATTATACATCTAAGTTCCTTTAATTCAAATCATAGTGAGGAACCTTAATGGGTTTAGAAACCTTACTTCAAAGAAACATCAAGAGATTACAGACAAATATTTAAGCTGAAAAGAAAGAAACCATAGTCATTAATTATCCTAAATCAACACAATTTTAGCCTTATTAGTCTCGGTACCCATGACTTTCCTTGTGTCACCTACATAGATGGCTGCTCTAGATACGCATCCCTGTACGGGCTGAAAAGACTTGAGAAATCTTAATCATGGTTGGCCTAGATTGTGGACGGACATTTAAGCAGTTGCTTGCAAGCTTTACAACTACCATTAGTTCTTCCTCTTCCTTAAGTGTTGGAGATGGAAGACGCTGATCCAACACATCCATCAGCTGTATGTTTTCTTTATGAGAAGGAGATTGTAGTATGGATATGAAATCACCTAGATGTTTGCCCTTTATGACTTCTAATGCCAACACCCCAAAGCTATATACATCACATTTCTCTGTTGCCTTCATTGTATAAGCAAGCTCTGGCCATGAAAATATAAGAAAAAAAATCAGCACAAGCGGTTGCTTATTCTATAATCTTAATTTGAAATGATAACAATATAAAATTACCCGGTGCTATGTATCCGTATGTGCCAGCAAGGGAAGTCCAATTAGATGAGTCTAGCTTCAAAAATTTAGCACAGCCAAAGTCTGAAACACGAGCTTCATATTGAGAATCCAACAAAATGTTGCTACTGGAGATGTCTCGATGAATAATTGGTGGTGAGCAATCATGGTGCAAGTAAGACAAAGCATAAGCCACTCCTTTGATAATGATTAATCTCTTGCTCCAATCCAATACTTTGGCTGAATCTTCCTTCTCTAGGATTGCAGCCAAGCTACCTCTTTCGAGGTATTGATAAATCAAAAACGAATGTTGTGCACTTGAACAGAAGCCATGAAGTTTAACGATATTTCGATGTCGTATTTCAGTTAATGTTCTTATCTCATTCAAGAATTCCTTTGGGAATCCGTTCTCCCTATCCCTTAGCGTGTGGAGTTTTTTCACAGCTACGATCTCTCTAGAAGGCAAATTTACTTTATAGACGCTTCCACATCCTCCCTTCCCAATGCAATATATCTCATCAAAATTGTTGGTTGCGTTGATGATATCTTGGTACATTGTTCTTCCATCGAAAGTTAATATTGCAACAAATCCTTTATGCATGTTGACCTCTTCTGATTGTGGACCTTTGTTTCTTCTTCGCACAATGAAAAAAATTCGTAAGCAAACAAGGAGAACTAATAGTGCTCCAAGAATAGGGAAAGTGACCAAGAAAATGAATTTTTTATTTTTCTTGGAACCGTGTTTGTGCATCATCGAAGGATTGCAAGGTTGCAATCTTGTATTGTTACCGCACAACTCCTTGTTCCCTTACAATGCTTCTATAGGAGCAATTTGGAAGACTTTGCAATTAGGAATGGAACCCTGCAACTCGTTGTAGGATATGTCAACTTGTAACAAGCCATGCATTTCTTCGAAGGCGGTTGGAATGAAACCAGAAAGATCATTGTGGGAGAGATCCAAAGTTTCCAAACTTTGCATTTTGCTAATTTCTGATGGTATCTCTCCATCTAGAAAGTTGAAACTCAAATCTAATGTGGAGATCTGAGATAAGCTCAACAGTTGGATTGGAAGGGCCCCGCTTAAATTGTTGCGGCTTAAATTAAAGTAGTGCAAGTGCAAGAAGTTCCCAAAATTATTTGGAATTGACTTGCTCAGCTTGTTAGCAGACATGTCAACATATTCAAGATGAGTCAATGATCCAAATTCTGAAGGTATGGTACCAGAGAGTTGATTCCCATTCAACCTCAATCTCTCTAGAGAACTCAACATTCGAAGCTCTTTTGGAATCACCCCAACCATATAATTCAAAGAAAGATCAAGTTCATGGAGTTGTGTCGAGTTTCCAATCGAGGGTGGTAAAGTACTACTAATGTTGTTTCCCTTGATTCGCAAGGTTTGTAATTGTCGACATCGTCCCCATTTACTTGAGATTCTGCCAAAAAATCTATTGTAGCTTAGATCTATGAATCGCAAGTTTGGATAGACACCAAAATCATTGGATATATCTCCAACGAGCTGGTTACTTTCCAAACGGACTCTTATTAAACTAGTGCAATTTTTCAAGCTACTGG
This sequence comes from Platycarya strobilacea, assembly GCA_036898215.1. Classification (NCBI taxonomy): domain Eukaryota; kingdom Viridiplantae; phylum Streptophyta; class Magnoliopsida; order Fagales; family Juglandaceae; genus Platycarya; species Platycarya strobilacea. The sequence goes on from CM072555.1 coordinate 7,719,972, forward strand.
GGACTCGGCCAATGAAATTGTTCTTGCCAGCAGTTAATTTTTGAAGTGATCCACCATGACAAATGTTTTCGGGCAAATAACCAATAAATTTGTTTCTGTCCAGATGCAAAATACGTAAATTCATGGAATCTCCAAATCCTTTAGGAATTTGTCCAGAAAGTTGGTTGTCACGAAGAAAGAAAATTTTCAAGTTGCTCAAATTAACAAATGAAGTTGGAATAGAACCATGGAGTTGGTTTTGGCTCAACCTGATATCATTGATGTTCTTCAAATTTCCCATCTCTTTAGGAATGGTGCCAGAAAGTTGGTTGCCACGAAGATATAAAGTTTCCAAATTGCTCAAATTAGCAAATGAAGTTGGGATAGAACCATGGAGTTGGTTGTGGCTCAACTTCATATATTTGATATTCTTAAAATTTCCCATCTCTCTAGGAATTGTGCCAGAAAGTTGGTTGTAATGAAGATATAAAGTTTCCAAATTGCTCAAATTAGCAAATGAAGTTGGAATAGAACCATAGAGTTGGTTATGGCTCAACTTCATATCATTGATATTTTTCAAATTTCCCATTTCTTTAGGAATGGTGCCAGAAAGTTGGTTGTGACGAAGATATAAAATTTCCAACTTGCTCAAATTAGCAAATGAAGTTGGAATAGAACCATGGAGTTGATTGTGGCTCAACTTTATATAACTGATATTCTTCAAATTTCCCATTTCTTTAGGAATGGTGCCGAAAAAGTTATTACGGTAAAGATATAGAAGGGAAAGATTGCCCAGATCACCTAATGATGTCGGAATTGAACCCTGAAGATGGTTTCCATCAAGGCGAAGTTTCACAAGGGACTCTAAATCTCCAACTTCTGGAGGGATACGACCAGAAAATGAATTGTTGTACATATACAAGTGGGTTAGCTTTTTCAAGTTTCCAAGAGTTGAAGGAATTGGACCCATCAGGTGGTTTACAGAAAGGTGGAGCTCGATTAGAGACTCCAGGCGAGATATTTCCTTAGGAATTGAGCCATTTAACTGATTTTCAGAAAGGTGAAGGACTTGTAGATTGGTCAGGAGGCCAAATTCTGGTGGGATTTTTCCTGATAACTGATTAATGGACAAATCAAGATAAATGAGCTTGGACAGGGAGCTAATTTGAGATGGAATCGTGCCAAGGAGATTATTCATACTGAGATCAACATATGCAACATTTGGCAAAGAAGAAAAAGAAAACCCATCAAGCGTACCTTGCAAACCAGAATTGGTAAGGTTTATTCTGATCACACTTCCAACAGAGTTGCAATCGATACCAAACCAAGTGCATGGGCTCAAACTGTGGTTTTGATTGGCACAGGAATTGGGAATGGAAGTCCAAGTGGGTAGGTTTTTGTGGGTATCATTTTGGAGACTGTTTTTCCATTTTAGAAGTGCAGCAGCTTCTTCTGTAGAAGCAGAAGCAAAAGCAACATTTGGTGACGAAACCAACTGAACAAACAACACAAAGGAGACTAAGATGCATACTTTCTCAAAGGTTGATGCTGCCATAGTGGTTGCTTGTAGTGTATCAGGCAGTTAAGATCTTTATTTATAACCTCCTACATACATATGCACTTTTTCCATGGCAACTTTGCAGCAATCAAGCTTGAAAAGTTTCATCTTCTGATTTTTCTTGGCCGTCTTTTTCGTTCGTTATCCCCAGGTGACAAGTAAAAGAAAATGCACTCTTTTGAATGCTTTGTCCGCAATTTTTGTCAAACATAATATTTGATAAGGTTGAAGGGGATAATGTAAACAAGTAAACTCCGATCTGGGGTCATTGTCTCCAAATTTCTCCCATTTTTTCTTTATTATGTTATATTTGCTATTTTGGAATAAATTTTGGGCCTCCACCCTATAGACTATAATTTTTTGTAATCGTTATTTTTCTCTACCTTATGCTTGCTTAAAGAAAAAAATGAGGACTCTGACGAAGGCATGACTTAGATATGCCCTATTTTGTTATGCAGTTTATATGAAATGAGATGAAATATTTTAAATGGTATTAAGATTTTTTGAGATTAAATAAGATAAGATAGTTTATAAAAAAATATATATTTGAATAATAAGATGAGATTGGATAATTAATTGACGTTTTTGAATTAATGAATATGTAATGTTTTTGACTTTTTGATGCTTGAACTGTGTGCTTTATACTGTTTATTATTGTTCATGTCAAAAAATATTTAAGATAAGTTTTGAAATTTTAGAGATAAGGAAGAGACATTATCTTTCGGATGTAGAAAACTACTCATCCGTACAAACTTAGATGAGATAGTTTATGGATAACCAAATAGGGTTTCTTTTAACTTTTTCGCCATTGCGATCTTCTTCTTCATTCTAATGCTGTAAGTTGTAATTATAAGCAGGGACAGAGTGACAATAAGCTAAAGAGTATTTCGACTACGAATTATTACGAAGCTATAAAAACCAGGAACCTAAATTTAACTCGCTTCCCTGCTCGGCCTGCTCAAATTCAGAGGTTGGTACTATTATTGGACTTTTAATAGTTATCTGTAAGACTTTGGGAGGTTCAAAGCGCGTGATCGTTTTCCATCTTGAAACGAGAGTACCCGGATTCCATTTCTTGCATTTTCATTTTCTCCGTGCAGTTGGGGCAAATTTAGAGCTGGCTCAATAGATTTTGAAGTCTAAAGCGATAAGTTAAAACAGGATAATTTTTTGTATCACATTAACTTGATTATATCTAAACGGCTACTCAACATTTGCCGGTACGAAACATTTGTATCAAATTAACTCGATTAGAGACTCCAGGCGACGTATTTCCTTAGGAATTGAGCCATTTAACTGATTTTCAGAAAGGTGAAGGACTTGTAGATTGGTCAGGAGGCCAAATTCTGGTGGGATTTTTCCTGATAACTGATTAATGGACAAATCAAGATAAATGAGCTTGGACAGGGAGCTAATTTGAGATGGAATCGTGCCAAGGAGATTATTCATACCGAGATCAACATATGCAACATTTGGCAAAGAAGAAAAACAAAACCCATCAAGCGTACCTTGCAAACCAGAATTGGTGAGGTTTATTTTGATGACATTTCTGACAGAGTTGCAAGCAATACCAAACCAAGTGCATGGGCTCGCACTGTGGTTTTGATTGGCAGAAGAATTGGGTGGACTATTGGGAATGGAAGTCCAAGTGGGTAGGTTTTTGTGGGTATCATTTTGGAGACTGTTTTTCCATTTTAGAAGTGCAGCAGTTTCTTTGGTAGAAGCAGAAGCAAAAGCAGCATTATTTGGCAACAAAACCAACAGAAGAAATAAGACAAAGGAGACTAGGGTGCTTACTTTCTCAAAGGTTGATGCTCCCATGGTGGTTGTTTGTAGAGAATCATGCAGTTAAGGTCTTTCTTTATAACCAATTACGTACACATGCACCTTTTGCATGACAACTTCGCAGCAATAAGCTTGAAAAGTCTCATCTTCTTAATTTTCAGGGGCTTGTTCGATCGTTATCAGTGATATTTGATAAGGAAAAAGAAATGCAGTACTATTTTGAGTGTTTTTTTTCGCAATTTTGTCAAACAGATTAGTTGATAAGGTTGAAGGGGTCAATGGAAACCAAGTAAGACTCCGATCGAGGTATGACTTAGTTAAAGACAATTAGTATCTTTTTATTCTTTCGGCATTGCGATAATCACTCTGATGCTAAGTTAGTCTTGGTAGGTGTTTTCTGTCTTTAGGGGATTCTACTAGCAAGCAGACATTTTAAGAGCTCATTTCATAAAATCTTGTCTCCAAATTTTATCCTTTCTGGGTCCAATTGAGAAAAGATCATTCATGGATGGAATTTAAGATAGTGTATTACGAGAAGGGAGAAACTAGATGAACACTTTGTTCAAGCTTCGTAGCGGTTTCCTGCTGGCTTTGGGGTTCGAGTAGCAAAAAGAAATCTTGAGATGACTTGAGAACATAAGCGTACTCTATTCATACTACGTATAACCCTTGATCTTGAGACTTTTGCTCGCCTACCAATTTGGTATCAGACTTGAAAGTACAGCAGCAGCATACATAATTACAGGAAATATGGTTTTCTTTTATTTTTAAAAAATGCAACATCTAGTGACCAAACTTAAAAAAAAAAAACAATGACATAATTGGAGGGATGATCCGAATTTATAAAAGAATTTACATTTAATAATAAAAAAAAATGAGAATTCTGAGTGCAATAAAATTAAGTTTCCTCTTTGGTGGCTACTCCAAAGGAGGTAAATAATAGGTCTTGTATAATCCAAGTCTAGTCCAATGCTGGTGGGTTTGTGGGTTTAATATAAATCTTCAAGTTCATCCATATATGGAGTAGTCTTATGCTGACAGAGGAGGAAGCGCTAATGGAGGAGATGATGAAGTTTAGCAAAAAGGTGAGAGAGAGAAGGTTTGTTTAGATAGGAAGTTAATCAGGTTCAGCATAATAGTAGGGAATGTTAAATTTGTGAGAATTATTGGACACATGAAAACTGAGTGTCATAAATGTAAGGCTTGATTTGAAAAAATAATAAGTCACTTACCTTTGTATGTTTTGAATCAAACCTTATAAATGTTCAAACTAATTTTTGGTAGCTAGATTCAGGTGCTAATGTTTATGTTGTCATAACCATGAATGATATCTTACAAGCTAAACACTAAACTCTAGTGAACATTCACTACAAGAAAAATGAGTATTAGTGATCAAATATTTGCAATCAAAATGACTGTTTTCGCTAGAAATAACTTTTTGCGACAAAATCTGGCGTCGCAAAAGATCTATTTTCTTGTAATAATTTATCTTTATAGAAATAAGAATAAACCTGAAACTTTAGCCACTTGAACCTTTTGTTGTAATATCGATCATTGTTTAGAATTTTATAACAAAATATATGTGTAATTTTGTGAGGCATAATTTGTTTTCCCTATCTAGACTAAAAATTGGTGATTATTTTTTATCGTTCTATAATGTTAGTTTCAGCACATTTAAAATAATTGTTCTATTGGTTGTAGGTTATTCTCTGATGGTCTTTATCAATTCTGTCTCGATAGTACATTTATTAAAAATTCTTACACCCAACACCATGAAACTTTTTTTTTTGGAACTAAAAGAAACTTGATGACTTGTGGCATAAAGATTAGGGCATATCTCCAAAGAAAGGTTACAAAGATTAGTAAAGGAATAGATTATTTCACATTTTTATTTTACTAATCTTGAAGTGTGTGTGGATTGAATAAAAGGAAAGCAAACCAAATATATTAAGAAAGACGCCACAAGAAGTAAAGATCTTTTTGAAATAATTCACACAGATATATATAGACCATTCTCCATATAATGTTTTGGTGGAGAAAAGTGTTTCATCACCTTTATAGATGATTTTTCACATGTTGGATATATTTATCTGTTACATGAGAAATCTCAAACATTATCGATACTTGAGCTATTTCTCATGGAGGTGGAAAGATAGTTAGATAAAAAGATAAAAATCATCAGGTCGGATAGAGGTAAAGAATACTATAGAAAATATGATAAATCGGGCCGTAATTCGGGCCCATTGACTAAACTTCTTGAACTGTGTGGTATTGTTGCACAATACACGATGCCTGAAATGCCACAGTAGAATAGAGTTTGTTGGAAATTAATCAATAAAACAAACAACACAGATATGAAATCAAATGCAGTGGTAGCAACTAAGAGAAGTAAAATAGTAAAAACAATAGAGAACACACAGATTTAAGTGGTTCAGCTCAACTGAGCTTACATTCACTGTGGGGTTGGTCTCAGAACTTTCACTAGATCAAATGGAGATTATAGAGAGAGAATCAAAAGATTCTTACAACAAAAAACACTCACCTCACGTGTATACACTTAATCCTCACCTGTTTGCACTCAAATACTCAAGAAATGGAGGAGAAAATGATCTTGGGGGTGCTTTGTTCGTCGGGGGCAGAAACAGGGGGCTGGAGCTCGTCTGGGACGAAGCAGAAAAAGAGATCGGGATATTTATATTTATGCGATCTCGCTCGAGCGAAACTTAAACTCGCTCGAGCGAACACTGCTAGGTCAATTTCGCTCCAGCTGAGCATCGAGCGAGGGGTCAAGCATAGTCTCTACCTGAATCTCGCTCAAGCGTGACCTCAAGCGAGGGTCGAGTGAACTCTCGGGTTGAACTTCGCTCGAGCTGGATGTCGAGCGAAGGTCGAGCGAACTCACAGGTTGGACTCTCGCTCGAGCAGGATCAACTTCGCTCGAGCGAGAGTGCAGGGGAGGCGTGTATTCAAGCCATACTCAACAAATCTCCACCTTGACTTGAATACCCATAAGCCTCACTGAAACCCATAATCAACAAAAGAAACCAACCCTATCAAAAACCCCTAAGGGATCTGGAAACCTCATACTCCAATAAAGTCCAAACAGAGTTTGAACTTGTGTATTGGAACTGGCTTTATTATCATGTCTGCTGGATCCTCTGAAGTAGCAATCTTTTGAATACTCACTGTACCCTTTGCAACTACTTCTCTAAGAAAATGATACCTGACATCGATGTGCTTCGTCCTCTCATAATACATTTGATTTTTGGTCAAATGTATAGCGCTCTAGCTATCACAAAACACTGTCATCCCCTCCTGCTGAAGACTCAGGTCACTAATCAGTCCCTTCACCCAAATGGCCTCCTTGACAGCCTTGGCTGCTGTCATGTATTCTGCCTCCGTAGTTGATAAAGCAACAATTGATTGAAGTGTTGCTTTCCAACTGATTGCAGAACCACACAATGTAAAAACATAGCCTGTCAATGATCTTCTCTTGTCTAAATCCCCAGCATAGTCAGAATCAACAAAACCAACAACATCAGAACTGAGATTAACATCTCTATCAAATAACAAGACAACATGCGAGGTTCCCCTCAAGTACCTCAGAATCCATTTCACTGCCTGCCAGTGAACTCTACCAGGCTTAGCCATATACCTGTTAACCACGCTCACTGCTTGTGAAATGTCTGGACGGGTACAAACTATGGCATACATAATACTGCCAACAGTACTAGAGTAAGAAATTTTTGCCATGAACTATTCTTCCTCATCTGTCTGGGGAGATAGGGAAGCTGAAAGTCTAAAATGCATCACCAACGACGTGCTTAGAGGTTTGGAGTTAGACATTCGAAACCTGTCAAGAACCTTCTCAATGTACTTTCTCTGAGACAAGTACAACTTCCCAGCTTTCCTATCCCTGTGAATTTCCATTCCCAAAATCTTTCTAGCAGTACTTAAGTCTTTTATCTCAAACTCATTTCTAAGTTCAGTTTTCATCAAATCAATATCAACCATGCTTTTAGTAGCTATAAGCATGTCATCAACATAAAACAATAAGTGAATGAAAGACTTATTAGGCAATTGTTTATGATATACACAACAATCATAATTACTTCTCAAATAGCCATGATCAATCATAAATAAGTCAAAACGCTTATACCATTGCCTAGGCGACTGCTTCAAACCATACAAAGACTTCTTCAGTCTGCATACTCGGTCCTCTTTCCCTTCAACAATGAACCCCTCGGCTGAAGCATATAGATAGTCTCTTCAAACTTGCCGTGTAGAAATGCTGTCTTCACATCAAGTTGCTGAAGCTCCAGATCAAACAAAGCCGTAATGGCTAGTAAAACTCTAATTGAACTGTGCTTCACAACTGGGGAGAACACTTCATTGAAATCGATCCCCTCTCTTTGACTGTAGCCTTTAGCAACTAGGCGTGCTTTGTATCTTGCATCTGTCTCAGACTGGATTCCCTCTTTTTCTCTTAAAGACCCATTTGCAACCTACTACCTTTGTCTTCGCTGGTAACTTAAACAAATCTCATGTTTGGTTCTTATGAAAAGACTCAATCTCTTCAGTCATAGCTGAGCACCACTGAGCAGACTCAGTACTCTTCATAGCCTCTGAGTAACTAGAGGGCTCCTGCCCAACAATTTCTTCTTCTATAGCAAGTGCACACATAACCATGTTTGCTTGAGCATATCTCTGAGGTGGTCTGATCTGCATCCTCTGTCTACTAGTAGCTATACTATACTGCTCATCACTTGGTGCTTCAGTCTCAGACTCAGAATCATGCTCATCAGCCATAGCATGTTCTTGAGTTTCAGATGGTGTCCTCTGTAAAGCCTGTTGTAACTCCACCTTCTTCCCTGTAGACACAGGAATCTCCTTTCTCGAATTAAGCATAGATTTTTCATCAAATATAACATCTCTGCTAATCACGAACTTGGGTGACTTGGGATTAGTACACCACAATTTATATCCCTTGACCCCAGTAGCATATTCCATAAATATGGATTTTTTTGCCCTAGGTTCTAGCTTACCATCATTAACATGAAAATAAGCAGAATAACCAAATATTTTCAAATTTGAATAATCACTAGGTGTATCAAACCATACCTAATTAGGTGTCTTCAAACCAATAGCTGTGGCTGGAGAGCAGTTCACCAGAAAGCAGGCTGTATTGACTGCTTCGGCCCATAAGTCCTTAGTCAGCCCGGTATTGGATAGCATACTACATCCTCGTTCTAGGAGGGTACGGTTCATCCGTTCAGCTACCCCACTTTGCTATGGAGTATATTCCATTCCATTGTCAGTTCGAAGCCGTTTAATCTTCTTGGTGGTCTGGTTCTCTATCAGAACTTTCAACTGCTTAAAATTCTTGAAAATATCACTTTTCTACATTAGAAAATAAACCCATACATTCCGTGAGTAGTCATCAATCAAAGTAAGCAAGTAATTTGCTTCACCTTTCGATGGAACTGAGGATGGACCCTAAAGGTCGGAATGAATGTAGTCATTGTACTTTTAATGCTGTGGACCCCTGTTGCAAACTAGACCCTGCTGTGAGATCCCAGACTTACGTGTATTTTTGCACGTTATTTTATTCTCGGTATTAATTATTTTAATTTATTTAAATAATATCATTAGTCATATTTTATTTGTTTAAGATATTTATTTGAGTTATTAATTAGTTAATATTGAGTTACGTTACTTTTCTTATTCATTTTAATGTGAGTTTATTTTGATCAGCTTTCACTATATTAATTATTGTTTTATTTTTAATATTGTGCTTAGGTTTAATTTATTTCTATTGTTGGGTTTTAAATATTTTATTTTATTGATATTAGACTGTAGTATTTCAAGTTGGGTTTTATTTAATTTATTATATTTCTTTTTCTAGTTAGCCTTTTTCTTTTTTTCTTTTTTCCTCTTCTTTTCTTTTATTTTTCTTCTTTTTCTTCCTTTTCTTTCTTTTTCTCCTCACGGAATTCGCCCAGACTCCCCCTAGCCCACGTAGCCCCTCCCTTGTTCCCTCTGCCTCTCGCCGTTCCTTCTCCCTCAACCCAGGGCCGTCGCTGGCCACCCACCGGCGACACCGCCCAGCCTAACCTCACTCCCACATGCAGGCGAGTTCAATGGCATCGGTGGTGTCCCCTCCGACCATCCCACCGCCTCTCCACGGCCACAAACTTGAAATGGGTATTTTTGCTTCTCTTATACTTTTTGGCCACCGCCGGCCACCCCTTGACCTCCGACCACCACCATTAGACTCTCCACCCTCCGGCGAGCATAACCCACCATCGGTAGCCACCCATTGCCGCCGGTTACCCCCTCCACCCGAAATAGGTCTTAAACGGATCCATCTTCGCCGTGCCGCCATACGGTCACCGTAAGCCTCACCACCACTACCAAAAGACTCCCCTCGCCCAGCCGGTCATCCCCCTAACTCAGTTTCCCCAATCACGGCCTCACCTTCCTGGTACGACCCCAAACCCGAAAATGGGTTTTCACCCATTTTGACCCCAATCCGCCACCTTCCGGTGGTTGTGCCACCACACCACTACCTCCATGAGATTCCCCATCCTTCAAAGAGTATCTCCTTAAATTTTGGTGTCAAACCGAGCAGTTTAGCTTAACGTACATGTGACCGCTACGAACGTTGCAGATTGGCGTTTGTTCAAGGATTTGCGTTTTTACCCGCTGTAAGTACTTTCCAAATGAGCTTTAAGATTTAAATATATTTTTGACATCAACAGTTATTGTGTTTGATTATTGTTGCTATGTATTGGTTGATGTTAGTATTTGTTGGTTGATTGGATTAATTAAATGTTGGATAATTGTTGCATGGTTGTCTATATTGTGTATTTACGCGCATGCTCATGAAAATATTTGGAAAGTGGATTTTTGCATGATTTCAGATATTCATGTGTTGGAATTGGAAACTAGGATTTAAATTGAGTTTAATGGATTTTAATGGTTTTGGGTTGAGTCATAACGGGGACGGCGATACGTAACGTCCGTTGTGATCAGCATGTGTATGTGTGGATGACATAATGGGGACGGCGATACGTAATACCTATTATGGTCATTGGGTGTGCATTTCATATCGAGGACGGCGATACGTAACACCCGGTATGAAATGAATGTGTGTGAATCGTAATGGGGACGGTGATAAGTAACGCCCATTATGATTTCGGGTGTGTGTGTATATCAAATCGGGGACGGCGATACGTAACGCCCGGTATGATTGGTTTTGAGGATATTATTTTATGAGAAATGATGGATGATTTTATTGAGATTTTATTGTGGACTAAAATGAGATTTTGGCGTGTGTGGTTATTTTATTGACTTTGAAGAAGATGATTTTAAGCATCATGCGTAGGGTAATTGTTCATGGTTGTTGTTGTGGCATTAATGTATTTTTGTCTTTTGGTTTGATTGGGTTGTACTTACCTGCAATGCCATCTTGGCGTCGTAGTTTTTGGATGCTGATTATAAAGAGGCTGAGCCTGAGGAGACGGTTCCGCCGTTAAGGTGATATTAATATTGATTGTTATTTTGGGAAATTTATTTTTCCCTTTTAATAAATATGTATTTGTTTTAAATTGTATTTCGGATGATTGTATTAAATCTCCTATTGGAGAGTTTATATTAAATTGGTTTGTAAAATATTTTTTAAAAATTCTGGTACCTAGTTATTGATTTTATTATCCGCTGCGACCTATATTTTATGTATGTCACGTGTGCACACACGTTTGACACTTGTCATTGGGATGTGTGACCCGTGTTATCATCATCCTGACGCCTCGATTCTCGTGTTTATTTTAAGAAAAAATTTGGGGGCGTCACACCTGCTCTGTTTGCCAAACACACAGTGCTCACACAAGTCAAGTTCGCCTAAATTCTGTTTCCCTAACAACCATTGCTTACAAAGGATAGAAATCCTCTTCTCACTCATATGACCCAATCTTATGTGCCATAGATGAGCGTTATCTGATTCTGCCTCATCAGATACTGAAACTGCAGTTTCACCGCTAACAGTGCTGTCCTGGGGGAAATAGAGACCATCTTTCTGATCTCCCTTCATAATGATCAGGGAGCCTTTACTGACTTTCAGTACTCCACCTTGACCCGTGTACTTTAACCCCAAAGAATCAAGGGCTCCCATGGAGATAAGATTCTTTTTCAGATCTGGAATACGCCAAACATTGGTCAATGTCTTAACTATCCCATCAAACATCTTGATCTTCACTGAATCCATTCCCGTAATCTTGCAAGCTATGTCATTACCCAACAAAACAGAATTACTGTTGACTGGTTCAGAAGTCATTAACTAGTCCCTTTTGGGACACGTGTGAAAAGTGCAAGCTGAGTCCATGACCCACTTGTCACTAAATCGGCTGTTGAATCACTGATTGCAAGGATCACATCTGAGCCATCAGAATCATCAGCAACATTGACGACATTAGAGGAACTCGTAGATTTCTCCTTCTTCTTCAGGTTAGTACACTCACTCTTGTAATGTCCAATTTTCTGGTAGTAAACATTTAATGTTTTTATTGTTGGACTTGGACTTTGATTTCCCCCGAGACTTCCCTCTGCCCTTCTTTGAACCCTTATTACTGGATCTTCCTTTATTGGAGAAGTCTTTGACAATCAACCCACTGGCTTGAGTTTCACTACCCTTATCACTATACCTGCTCCTCAACTCCTTCGAATTCAAAGCTGACTTCACATCGGCTAAGGAGATAGTATCTAGGCCATATAGCATAGAATTAACAAAATTCTCAAATGATGCAGGTAATGAACAGAATACAATTAAAGCTTTATCTTCATCATCAAGCTTGATGTCAACATTTCTAAGATCCATAGTAATTTTATTAAACTCATCTAAGTGTTTAGTAGCTAACGAACCCTCATTCATCTTGAGTATATATAACCGTTGTTTCAAATACAACTGGTTAATAAGTGATATCTTAATGTACAAGCTCTCAAGCTTGTTCCAGAGATCCTCTGCGGTCTCTTCCTCAGCTACCTCTCTTAACACTCCATCACATAATGATAATAAAATAGTACTGTGTACCTTTTCTTCATCCTTCTTAGTCGGTGCTGGAGAATTAGTAGACCTTTCTTCTAGAACTTTGAATAACCCCTGCTGGCGCAACAAAGCTCTCATCTTCAAGCGCCACAGACTGAAATTGTTCTCTCCGTCAAACTTCTCTATTTCAAATCTTGGTGTTGTAGCCATCCCTTCAGTCCTTTACAGAGCTAGATAGCTCTGATAGTAGTTTGTTGGGAATTGACTGATACAACAAACAGCATAGATATGAAATCAAATGTAGTGGTAGTAACTAAGAGAAGTAAAACAGTAAGGACAATAGAGAACACATAGATTTAAGTCGTTTGGCTCAACTAAGCTTACATCCATTGTGGGGTTGGTTTCAAAACTTTCACTAGATCAAATGGAGATTACAGAGAGAGAATTAAAAGAATCTTACAATAGAAAACACTCACCTTACGTGTATACACTCAATCCTCACCTGTTTGCACTCAAACACTCAAGAAATGGAGAAGAAAATGATCTTGGGGGTGCTCTGTTCGTCGGGGGCGGAAACAGGGGGCTGGAGCTCGTCTGGGACGAAGCAGAAAAAGAGATCGCGATATTTATATTTATGTTATCTCGCTCGAGCGAACACTGCTAGGTCAATCTCGTTCTAGCTGAACGTCAAGCGAGGGGTCGAGCGTAGTATTTGCCTGAATCTCGCTCAAGCGTGATCTCAAGCGAAGGTTGAGCAAACTTTCGGTTGAACTTCGCTCGAGCTAGATGTCGAGCGAAGGTCGAGCCAACTCACGGGTTGGACTCTCGCTCGAGCAGGATCAACTTCGCTCAAGCAAGAGTGCAGGGGAGGCGTGTATTCAAGCCATACTCAACATTCCCAATCCAAAACTTGCTTGAACACCCCTAGTGACTATCCCATGGAGTACTGAAAAATATGGTGAAAGTTTTAGCAATGGTTCTTTTGATTTTGAGGGTTTTCAATCCTCTCGTTTCGGAGTTCAGGCGAGTTTTAACGACAATAGGTGGTCGAATTTGCTTGGTTTGTGGGGTGGATATAAAGGGAGTGATTCAATGGGGTCTTACTCTTATCTCACTCATCATGATCTGTTTAATGCTTTGTGTTCTGGCCCCAATTCTAACACAAACCATATGAATTTTTTACTAGAGAAAAGAAATGAACGTGGAACTGGAAATGACTGTGTTACTATGGAGGCGTTCAAAGACAAAACTGGCCTTACCTTAATGATGTTTCTATTAGCACTTTAATCTGACTTTGAACGTGGATGATTCCTTAAGCAGTCGTTCCATGATCAATGAAAGGACTCGAGCAATCATAAATAACGTGGTTCCTCAATCTATATCTCTGAGAGGTGCAAGGGACGTCGAGGATTTTATTTGTGAGGATGAATTCATCATAAAAGGGAACAATTTGAATTATGCCATGACCAGTAAACCCAACGATTGAAGGAGTCTTAAGAAGAATTGCTACAACGAGATGGCAGGAACAAACCAACGAGGGAAAAACTCTGAATGGGATAGTTACTATAATTTTGTGAAAAATTGTGAAAATGGTCCACATTCGAGTAGTGATTGTCCATTATTCTTGCCAAGACCCTTTAGTTCTTTGGCTGAGATGCATGGTTATATATATTTCTTAGCAAAGGATCAACATGGTGGTCGCTTCTTACAAAGGCTGTTTGATAAGGAAACGTGTCAAGACGTGCAAATCATATTCAAGGAAATCATCGGTCACCTTGTTGAGCTAATGACGGACCCATTTGGAAATGATCTTGTACAGATGCTGGACGTGTGCAACGAAGAACAGAGAATGCAGACCATGCTCATGGTGACCAACCAACCAGGACAACTCATCAGAATATCTCTAGATCTACATGGGTAAACTCTGTTAAATATTTTTAACATGACATTTATAAATAGATTTTTAATTTTCTATGATTCACAATAATAAAACAATAATACGAGAAACGTACATTTCTCTATTAGATTGATGAAGAACTACACTGACTACAAGAGAAGGATCACCCTAACAATTTTGCATTTTAAATGTCTCCCGGTAGCTAGAGGCATTCTAATATTGTAGGAGAGAACTCTTGAATATCACAGTTCTATTTATAGACTTCCGACTATAAAAAAATTTAAGAGTTTGTGTCTGACTATAATTAGAGATACAGAGTTTTAATCTTATCTCTTAGGAGTAATTCTTATCCCTTCATAACTCAAATGTTAATCGATAAGATTTAAACTATTTTAAACTGATTAGATGGGTGTGTGAGACACAGAGTTTAAATAAAACTCTTACATTCTCCCATTTGACCCATACGCCCATAAAATAATACTTTTCGTTCGTGGATTTGTCACAGGAAATTAGTCATATTGCGTAAATTTATTTTCTGAAACTTTTCATAACTCAAAACACATTTCATGAATTCCATAATATCAATGTCAAAGTAGCTACCAATGCAAGTCATGGCGGTCCTCTCTTATATAATCAATAGATTCTCTTCTATGTACTACAACACCAGTAATTAAATTTAACACACAATCTTTAAGTGGGATAATTAAGGCTATTACTGTAATGCCTTTGGATTTCAATTCATGTCTATTGTAGACATTAGCTTGTCATCATTCGTCCACGTCTTTCAATGTACATATTAAGTAAAAAGACAATAAAACAGAAACAACCGTAATAGATATCTTTTAATATCCAATAACAAAATACTCATTGTATCAATTATCACTTCATCATGTTCACATAATGGGTATAAAGATACAACCCATCTTTTCAACATGTCCTTTTAAAGTGTAATCACTAACATACTATTGTTATAGCTTTATTTGTTTTTATACTTTCTCCTTAACACTTAGGTACTTAAAATTTCATTAAGTACTTATCATTCGGAGAAAAATTACTCTAAGGACGTACGTTCTTAGTGGCTTGGCTATAAGTCAATAATTTCAAGTCTTAAGATAAATTTCCTCAACTATAAACCATATATTGTGGCCTCAAAGCATGTCACAAACTCAGAGCAACTGGTTAAACATAGTTTGAGTATCCAGTTACGTCCAAACTATCAATTCTTTTGAAGGTAAACTGATAATCCTTAGTTCCTTGCAGGTACTTTAATATGCTCTTTAATGCTTTCCAGTAATGAACAATTTTTCATGCTAAATTTCTCAAGAACTCTTTCTATGTAACTTTTCTGAGACAATCCTAACAATCCTTGTTTTCGATCTCAAAAAATTTCGATTTCAATCACAAAGGATGCCTCGCCCATATCTTTCATTTCAAAGTTCTTAGAGAGAAAACTCTTTGTTTCATAAAGTAAGCCAAGATCACTACTAGTCAACAAGATATCATCAACATACAGAATCAGAATTATGAACTTATTCCCACTGACCTTTAGGTATATATACACCGATTAATGATATTTTCTTTAAAATTAAAGGCAGTTATGGTATCGTTGAACTTTAAATACCATTGTTGGGAAGCCCGTATATCGATTTCTTAAGCCTACATAATAGGTGATCTTTGCCCCTTTCTAAGAAGCCCTCTAGTTGCTCCATGTAGACCACTTCATCCAAACTTCAATTTAAAAATGATGTTTTCACATCCATCTGATGTAACTTTAAATCATAATGAGACACCAATACCATAATGATTCTAAATGAGTCATTTTTAGATATCGGAGAAAAAGTCTCTTTATAATCAATGCCTTATTTCTGAGTGAAACCTTTAGCAACAAGTCTAGCCTTATGTCGTTTGATGTTACCTTTCGAGTCGCGTTTAGTCTTAAAGACCCATTTACTCCAGGCAACTCAACGAGATCCCAGACTTAATTTTGATCCATAGATTTCAACTATTCTTTCATGGCATCGATCCATTTACTAGAATCACTTCTCTCTATATCTTGTGAAAATGTTAGTGGATTTTTATTTGTCTCAATGTCAAATTTAGATTTTTGGAGATACATTGCATAATCTGTTGAAATGGTAGGTCTCCGATCTTTTTGAGATCTGCGTAAGACAATCTGTTCTAATGACTCCCAACTTGGTTCATCAATAGTATTATCATTCTGAGATGGGTGATCATTTATTTGTTCTAAGATATCATTGTGATGATCAATTAGAGAAATTATTATCTTTTATGAGGATGTGGGTATAAGGATATCTACCCGTATTTCCTCAATGATCACATCTCTGGGTTCAGTTTTCCCACTAATCTTGCCAAGTTCAATGAATTTGGCATTCCTTGTTTCCACAATTCTCGGACTATGATTAGAATAGTAAAATCTGTACCCTTTGAATTTCTCTGGGTAACCAATAAAATACTCGCTTATTGTTCTAGGATCTGATTTATTTTCATGTGGGTTGTAAAGTCTTGCTTCGGCTGGACAATCCCAAACATGCATATATCTCAAACTTTGTTTCCTAGTAGTTCATAGCTCGAAAAGAGTTTTTTATTTTTATTGTTTTGGAATTGCCTTACTAAGAACTCAGTTTAAGATATACATTGTCATCTTAATAGCTTCACCCCACAATGGTTTGGGTAAGGTAAAATTACTTATCATACTTTTGACCATATCCAATAAGATCCGATTACGCCTTTCAGCAACTCCATTCTGTTGTAGCGTTTCAAGCATCGTCTACTATGCAACAATGCCACTCTGTTCAAGAAATTTGGAGATTGGGTCCGAATTACGGCCCAATTTGACATACTTTCCATAGTATTCTCCACATTTATCTGATCTGATGATTTTCACCTTTCAATCTAACTGTCTTTCCACCTCCATGAGAAATACCTCAAGTACTGATACAGTTTGAGATTTCTCATGTAATAGATAGATATATCTAAAAACGTGAAAAATCTTCTATAAAGGTAATGAAATACTTTACTCCACCAAAACAATCTGTGGAGAATGGTCCACATATATCTGTGTGAATTATTTCAAGAAGCTCTTTACTTCTTGTGGTGCCTTTTGTAGTACATTTGGTTTGCTTTCCTTTTATACAATCCACACACATTTCAAGATTAGTGGAATCAAAATGCGGAATAATCCATTCTTTTACTAATCTATATAACCTTTCTTTGAAGATGTACCCCAATCTTTTATGCCATAAGTTATCAAGTTTCTTTTAGTTTCAAAAGAAAAAAGTTTCATGGTGCTGGGTGTAAGAATTTTTAATAAACATACTATCAAGACAGAATTGATAAAAACCATCAGAGAAAAATTCAGAACCAATAGAAAAATTATTTTAAATGTGCTGAAACTAACATTATGGAACGATAAATAATAACCATCAGTTTTTATTCTAGATAGGAAAAACAAATTATACCTCACAAAATTGCACTTATACTTTGTTATGAAAATCTAAACGATGATGGATACTTAAAATTAAACAAAAAATCCTAATGACTAAAACTTCAGGTTTATTCTTATTTTCTATAAAGATAAATGCTCACTAGAGTTTAGTGTTTAGCTTGTAAGGTATCCTTCATGGTTATGAAAACATGAATATTAGCACCTGAATTTAGCCACCAAGAATTAGTAGAAACATTTACAAGGTTTGATTCAAGACATACAAAGATAAGTGACTTACACTTCTTTTCAAATCAAACTTTACATTTTGGACACTCAGCTTTCATATGTCCAAGAGTTTTCACAAATTTAGCATTTGCTACTATTATGCTAAATCTGATTAACTTTCACAGGTTTCTTTTTTTTGGTGGTCCAATTCATTTCTCTTTACTATAATGGTGCATTTTCTTTTCAGTTTTTTTATTCACACAATTAACAGAGTAATGTTCTTATTGTTTCAACTTAGCCTTCCCTAAACTACATTACTCGCCAACTCGTTCACATTCCATAAATCTTTAATAGCATTTTAGTGTGTCTAGAATTGACCATACTGAGGTGGCAATGAGTTCATAATAAATTGAACAACAAGAGACTTCTCTACTGTCATTCCCTAAGTTTGTAATCTGGCAATAATATTTATCATATAATGCTTTGAGTTTAGACACTTATAAACTGTAATAAGAATTTAAACAATTATGGATTAACTAGTAGTATTATCAAAACATTATTTTGGGAGTAGATCTTAACACACTAAGTGTTCCCTTCGATATTATATTATGTAGATGAACTAGTTGTATTATCAGAATTCTTCTTTGGGAGTAAATCTTGACACACAAGATGTTTCCTCCAATCTTACTTTTGATGGATGAATTAATAGTATCATCAAAATCCTCATTTGGGAGTAAATCTTGACACACAAGGTGTTCCCTTTAACCTTATTTTGATGGATGAACTAATAGTGTCATCAAGACCCTCATTTGAGAGTAAATCTTGATACACAAGGTGTTCCCTCTATCATATCCACCTTATTATAGCTTTAATGATTTGTCACCAAAATTAAGAAAACTTTGTACCTTTGGACAACCAATCTTTTCTTAATTTTGATATAAACCATTTGTCCCATATTGGATAAAATATTAAATGGGCATGATAATAAGAGTCAAAATAAACAATTCATACATATTTAACAATAATCATGGGTATTTAACTTTAATAAAATTTTCATACATGTAGATGACAATAATGACATATATATATAATTTAATGAAATCTTCATACATGTAGGTTACAATAATAACATGTATATAATTTAATCAAATTTTCATACATTTGAATGACAATATTAAAGCATGCATAGAAAATGAATTTTAATTAAAACCTTTCAATGCCTTGATGAATTTTACTGTATATATGAATAATACTGCTAAGTAAGCTCCTATGAAAAATTGGAGGGTCACAACGAACACACTTAGCATTTCCAATCTTCTAGACAGATTCTCCTTCGTTTGTACAGATTCATACTCCCACAGCAAAAATCCATAAAATTTTTCATTTTAAACCAAAATAGATTTTGCAAGAAAATCACAATAATAACATGTATAGAAATTCAATAAACTTTTCATATATACATATATACATAACTTTAATAACATGCATATAACTTTAATAAAATTTTATACATGTGCATAACAATAAAATATGCATGGAAAATAAACTTTAATACATGTTTATACCAATAATAACATGTATAGAAAATTTAATACACTTTTAATAACATGTATAAAATTTAAATACATATATATAATAATAAAGTATGCATGTAAGAGAGAATAATAAATCAAAACTTTAATTCTTTTCTTAATATCTATAAATAAAATAATAATAATAATAATAAAAATATTATTTTGACCAGTTCGGGTCGAAACCAGATCGATTCATGAAACCGGGTTAAGACTCGAATCATTGAATTGTCAACCTTTTATGTTGACCTAGGTCAGGATTGCCTTCTTCAGCCTGTAGCAGCCAAAAAATTTTCTCCTTTTTCACAAACTTGGTCTGCAGCAGTTATAGGGCTTGCCGCCGACGAGAGCAAGGCAACGTGTCTCCGTCTTCCTTCTGCCGGCAAGCACACCTTTTCGTGTTTTTTTTTACTCAGGAAATTGTCGCGGCCAATGAGCTTCACAGCCCACTGCCGTCGTTACAGGGAAGCCGGTGAGGAGGTTCTCAGCTTCCTCGCGGCATTGACGTCCCACTGATGATAGCCCTGAGTTCTGACAATACACAGCCCACAAAGGCACGTGGCGAGGTTTACATACACCTCCCAACTTTCTCTTCACACAATAATTCAAGCACTATATATATATATATAGAGAGAGAGAGAGAGAGAGAGAGAGAATAGTGAAAATAAAACTAGCCAAAATCGGATGCACTAATGTGGGATTTTTCTTCCTCGCACAAATTAGAGATAAATCCATAAACATTATATGATGTTACTATGTGAGTCTCCGTGTAAATATAATGCATTATAGATAAAAGAGAATATCAGCGTGGTTTCTCTTTTAGATCAAAACAGATCGTTTTTGCAGCATCACGATACAGAGTCATAGATATAATAAAATATTTATTCACTGTTTATTTTATTGAGACCATACAAAATCTATAACCTAAACCTCTAATATCACATGTTAAATATTTTGAACATGACATTAATAAATAGATTTTTAATTTTTTATGATCCACAATAATAAAACAATAATATGAGAAACGTACATTTCTTCATCAGATTGATGAAGAACTACATTGACTACGAGAGAAGGATCATCGTAACAACTTTTTCTTTTAAGTCTCCCGATGGCTAGAGGGACTGTAATGTTGTAGGTGAGAACCCTTGAATCTCCCAGTACTATTTATAGATTTCTAACCATCAAGAAATCTAAGAGTTTGTGTCTGACTATAATCAAAGATATAGAATTTTAATCTTATCTCTTAGGAGTAATTCTTATCCCTTCATAACTCAAATGTTAACCGATAAGGTTTTGAATTATTTCAAATTGATTAGATGGGTGTGTGGGACACATAATTTAAATAAAACTCTTACAAATTCTTCATCGATGATTTATTATTGTTGTTTTCCCAATATAATTTCGATTTTTCTATACAATTTATGTTGTTTTTTTTTAGTGAAATTGGTACTTTGGTCTCAGTGCGTGTGTGGTACAGAAGTTGATAGAGACGATCGGAGGTAAGAAACAGAATTCCCTGGTTAACTCTACACTTGAACTAGGTTTTCTTACTCTTGTTAAGGATCCGAATGGCAACCATGTAGTGACGGAGCATATGATATGTCAAGAACAATATGATATGTCAAAAGCATATATAATTTTTTATACAGTAGAGAATAATCTAATAGTAAGATTTACAATAAAAATAAAATACGTTTGATACAACATATATATTAAAAAGCATATGATATGTCAAGAACATATCATCATAATAAAAATATATTAAAAATATGTTAAAAATCATCCAACTTCTTTTTTATTTTTATTTTTATAAATATGTCTTTATGTTATTGTTTTATTTTATTTTATATGAGATGTATTTTATTTTTAAATTAGATTAACTTTTGTAGAGAGTGACTAAGATAATTTTTAGAGAGGAAGCTAATATAAAATAAAATTAATATTATCTTACTAAATTATAAAAAATTAATATATTTTATTTTTTCTTAATTTTTTTTAAAAAAATGGATGGAGCCAGGGCCACTGCAACCATGTGATACAACGCTGCTTGCAATGCTTTAGCAATGATGATAATAACGTATAGATAATTTTTTTGTCGTTTTTCTTTTAAATTTGACTGTTGGGATTTGGCTCTTTATATTGAATTAATGTTTTCCCTAATGCTCTTTTGATTCATGCTATACCTTCGACGTTCTTCATGAGATTTTATTTTATTTTATTTTATTGTTATGTACAAAATTACAAATCTAACTGTCCTGAAAAATACTTTTCTTTTTCAAATCAATAGCAGTACATATTAGTGTTCTCCTTGTAGATTGCAGTTTCTGCCACGTATCATTTAAAATGACGTTTTTTTTTTTTGTAAGTATAAGTAGCAATCATAAATATTATCTTTTTCTTTTTTCTTCTTCTTTTTTATCTTGTGGATTGAATGCAAAGATACCTACAGAACTTTGTACCAGTTTCTTGGCTCAAGCTACATGTGTCCTTCCTCACCATTCTGCTTTATGCTACATTGTGCATATAGAGAAAGGCCACATACTCCGTAACTTTTTCTTTTTATTTTTTCATGGAAGATTAGATTTTCAGCTTCGAATCTTATCAAATCGTTCTCAATTTGTGGTGTGGCCCCCACAATTTCTCTTGGGATATAAAGAGACTCGCAACATCGAGATGATGATGATACAAGTCATTCACTCCATCAACAAGTGTTTCAAGAGTGTGCAACATGCATCAGGTGTACAAAATAAAATTCATAACGAAAAAATAAAAGGTATACATCCTAGTACCAGAAATTTAAAGATTACAACTCATTCAAAATAATTCTCTAAGAGAGATTTAAAGATTACAACTCATTCAAAATAATTCTCTAAGAGGGGATTATACAGTCATTCAAAAAGAAAAACAATAGAAAAAAAATAACATTTGGGATCATAATCTCTCAGTCATCATAAAGGATCACTCCTCTAGCAGAGCTTGTCCCTCGACTCAATCTCATCCTCTACATCAAAATTTACAATTTTATAATATAGAACCGTAGGTGAGAAAAAAACCACCATGAGATGTGAATTTCAATAAGTAACAATCCAAATAACACCCTGAACATGAAAAAAACAATATTCAAACGGAGCAAACAACATGTTCACAATATGCATAATTAAATTTAGTAAACCGTCCTTTCTCATAAAAGAACACATTTGACCATATATGCAAGCCATCATTTCCCAAAAAGAATCGTATTTAGCCG
This sequence comes from Platycarya strobilacea, assembly GCA_036898215.1. Classification (NCBI taxonomy): domain Eukaryota; kingdom Viridiplantae; phylum Streptophyta; class Magnoliopsida; order Fagales; family Juglandaceae; genus Platycarya; species Platycarya strobilacea. The sequence continues at coordinate 7,742,725 of CM072555.1, forward strand.
TATACACTATCCGTCATTTCTCAGAAAGGTACGCATCTATCAACACATGCCAAAAATCTAGTTTCTGGCCTACACATAATTTCCTATTATTTATTAAGTGTATACCATGGTCTTCTATAGGGATCATCCATACATCCTGGCTACTTTCGTCATACCACGGGTAACAGCCATGCATGTGACTTCATAATGGATAATCTTCAGTTCACGACCAATGCGTACCATGACTAGGCATCCCCTAACCCTCGCCAGCAAATGAGCCACGAAGTCGGCACAAGAGCGTTACTATCTCATCAAATCCCGTTGTCGCCCAACGATAACCCAGGGGATGGCACTCGATTTTCATATGCTCCCGAGTGACCCGAGAAACTCCACTAGGATAATGTCTCATCTTAACTGAGAGTCATAATACACACGCACCCACATGATGTTTCAACAATCAACATGGATACATAACACAAAACAACACTCTCAACGATTTAATAAGGATGCATATACATGATAAACAGTTATTGGATGACATGGCAAAGGCACCCATAAATAATCATAACATCAAGCATAATAATCACATTAAAAATCTTCAATTGATAACCATTCAACTATCGAGTGATCTCATCCTCTGTTTAACAGACTCAGGCCCAACCAACTTACTTCCATTTTATTATTATCAATTAACCAACACTTCAGCTGTAATTAAAAATTAGCGCAAAAATAAAATCCCAGATCACATGGACAGCTAATTACAACGCTGTCGATAAAAATTCTGGAAGATCGAGAAAATGTCGAAATGCAAACCCGCGCCTCAACCAGCGACCACGTCGCTAAATCGTGTTCATCACACCAACGTAAATAAAACCGCATAAATAATAAATATTATTAACAAATTATTAAAATGAATAAACAAAAATATAATATAATGAAAATATTATTTAATTAAATAAAAACATGGGTTGAGCGACTCACCGAGAAGTTTCGTAAGGCAGTGGAGACGGCGACAACAAGGGAGAAAAACAGTAGGCCTCCAAAACTCAAATTTGAAGGATTGGAAATAGAAAGATTCGGATCTAAGTTTTAAAGACTTGGAGGCATGAGGGTCGATCTATTTATAGACAATGAGATGGCTCGCAGACAACAAAATGGGATGAAAATGACAGCCACGTGGCACTCATCAAATGGACCAAAACAGGTGCAATTGCCATGGTTGGAACACTCGGCTTTTGTAGACCAAAATAGGGAAGAAAAATCATGGATTCAGCACTTGGATTCGCAAGATAAGAGACGGTTTTCCAAAGCACGTGATTGGTGGAAATGTGTGATACACTGTAGAGAAGGAGAACCTAGGGTTTGATTGAGAGATGCCGAAGCAGTATAAGAGCACTCTTATTGGATTGGCTAAAGCCAAAGTATACTTTTAGCCAATTTAACTTCTATTTTGACTTTTAGACATTATATTTATATAATGCCCACATTGGAATGACTATTTTCTAAAAATATAACAATAAAATAATATAACTAAATTTTGATTTTAGTTATTCATATTAAATCTTTACATTGAATTCTTTATTTATGAAAATACATAAGAATAATTAATTAATAATTAAATATTTTTTAGCTATTTATAATTATTAAATTAATTAATTTTATCATATTTGACTATTTTATCTATTATATGTTAATCAATAATCATATTTTAGTTAAATTATGAGTTTTAAAAAATAATTAGTAATCATATTATATTTAAATTAAATTACTAATTGAAATTAAAATTTTTTTTACTTATTTAAATTAAATTACTAATCGATATTTAAATTAAATAATGTTTTATCCAACAAACTCATTCGTAGCTGCAAAATTATTTGCGTTAATTCGATTATTTGAGTTAACTCTTTAATTTAGTCATCTGCATTTTACGTCCTTTCAGATTGGATAGGATTATGGATGAGGCCATTTTCTGGCAGTTAAACCAAACCCAAGTTAAATTTATCATCTTCAAATGTAAAAGTAAGAAAGAGAAATTAATAAAATATGAGATTTGGCAAGTGTGAAGACCGGCCATCTTTGGCAATTATTTTAACTTTACTGTTTATGAAAGTTAAAATATTTAGTGATTAGACAATCCAATGTGGGATAAATTAAGTTTCATTGGCTATTTTTTTATTGAATTTGACTTTTAACCAATTTAACGAGAGTACTGTTCATATGTTATGATATGAATATACCACACTAATTTGTTATGTATGGATGATGAGATTCCATTGATACAGAGCCAATTCCAATAGACTTATTGGAGGGTCCCATTGGCGTGCATCCAGTAGGAATTGAACCTACGAATTCGCCAATTATGAGTTGGGCGCTTTAACCATTCAGCCATGGATGCTCAGCGGGGATCCTCGTACATGGTGAATAACCAAATTCCAATTGAAATGAAATCTTTAGGATAAATCAATGCAATTTAGGAGGACTCAATGAAAGGACATCAATTCAAATCCTGGATTTTAGAATTTAGAGAGATATTAAGAGAGATCAATAATTCTCACTATTTCTTAGATTCATGGACCCAATGAGAGTGCTATAACGAAATAGAGACATTTCGGCTAAGGCATACGAAGTGATCTTGGCCTTGAACTAATTTCAAGTGTTGTGTGTGGTTGGGCTGAATGGGCCAGGCTTATGTGTTGATAGTAGGATTTTAGTGTGCCTTTATCTATTGTAATGTGTCCGACCGTGTATTTGGGGCAAATAAGTCATTTCAATAAGTCTTGTTACATTTTGCTATAAATAGGATAAAGTTCACAAATGTAAGGATCATCTAGAACATTCTGATCCCTGATCTGGAGGACGTCTTTCCCTTGAAGAGAGACGTCGTGATTCTATCAATTACAATACAAGATTCAGTTCAGTATTTCCAGTATCTCATTTACTTGAAGAACTTTGTTACAAAATGGGACAAAAATGCGGAGGAAAAGCCAGCAAGAAGTCAGGCTTTGAAGTAGAGGATGTGTGGCTGGAAAAAATGGAGGAAAAATGTGACCTTGGGGCTTGGAGTTCACAGGTTAATAGGAGAGAACAGAGGAAGAAAATCAAAAAGAAAGAAAAAAAGAAAGAAAGAAAGAAAGAAAATGAAGGGGACCACTGGCACACACGAAATGCAGCTGAGGGTTTTTAATTAACCCTTGCGCCAAACGGCATCGTTTTGGAGTGGTGAAATGCAGCTGGGTCAACATGGGCTTGGGCTGGGCTTAATGGCACAATTTAAGGCCCACTCAAAAAGGAAAAAAAAAACCTAATAACAAACACCCAAAACAGCCCATCCAAAAATAACTATATAAAAACAACCCAACATTTAATTTAAAATCCACATAATAAAATAGAGAGTATTAGTTCCAAACATTAAATCAATTACCATGTAATCAAATAAGAGATTTTAAGTTCAAACATTAAAATAAATGCACCACAATAAAATAGTAACATAAAATGAAATAACTCAAAGTTTAGACATAGGAATATCTACATAGTAATACAAGCAAGATAATAGTTCCAATATAATTTCCAACAAGCAATACATATGAAATATAAATGTGATAAAATATGGGACCTCACACATGGTTTACAAAAGTATTTAGTTTATATTGGATTTTTTGTATAGCAGGAGGAAACAGAACAATGAAGAAGAAAACTCAACCCACGAATGCAATAGATTGATTATGTAATTTCTTAACTTTTGAACTTATCAGATGCAGACTTCTTATAGTATCTTGGTTACACACAAAGAATTAAATGTGAATATGAGTCCCGATACATTTAAATTAAATATAACAAGCTAAATATAACAAAACATTAAACAGAACATGCATAGCAGTAATTATGGAAATTACATCAACTTTAATACTCCTCCTTGATGTATTTTTCAGAAACACCAAGCATCATTCGAAGAAATTGAAACTTGATCCTTGGAAGTGCCTTGGTAAATATGTCAACTATTTGTTTTTCACTGTTGCAAAATTCTAGACTAACTTCCCCATTAGCTTCAGCTTCCTTCAAAAAATGATACTTAGTTGAAATGTGCTTTGTTCTACTATGATAAACAAGATTCTTGAGCATAGCTATGGTTGACTTGTTGTCACAAAAAACATCAACAGGTCTTGGTTGTTTCTCACCCATATCCTCTAGAATCTTCCTTAGCCAAATTGCTTGACTGATTGCTCCTTAGCCAAATTGCTTGACTAATTGCCCCTGCAATAGCCACATACTTGGCTTCAACTGTTGATTGAGCAACTATTGGTTGCTTCCTTAAAAACTCCTATTCCCAGATTGAAACAAAAGCCTTATGTGCTTTTCATATCATCTAGTGATCCTATCCAATCACTATCTGTAAAACCTGTCAACTTGGGCCGTGAGCATGGCTTATACCAAATTCCAAAATTCATAGTTCCTTGCACATATCTTAGAACTCTCTTAACTTGGGTCACGAGCATGGATTTGATTTGGACTTGGCATAAACCTTGACAACAAACTTGAGGCAAACATCAAATCTGGTCGAGTAGCAATTAAATATAACAAACTGTTAACTAGACTTCTATAAGTACCTTCATCAACCTTTTTTGCTTCATCTTCTTTTTTTAGTTTCTCATTAGCAATGAGTGGAGTTGCAACAGCTTTACGTCCAAGCATTTGGAACTTTTTTAACTCATCTTTTGAGTACTTTTTCTATGAAATGAAAATTTCATATTCTTGATGAACTTCCATTCCAAGAAAATAATGCATAAGTTTCAAGTCACTCATCTCAAAAGTGCTCATCATATCTCTTTAAATTCTTCTATCATCTCGATATTGCTTTCAGTAAAGATTAAATTATCAACATATAGAGAGACAAATAGAATACCTTTACTTTTGGCTTTAACATAGAGAGTGTAGGCTCACTCTTACTTTTGCTGAATTCTTTTTTATTGAAATAGCTGTCAATTCTGTCATACCTAGCCCCTGGAGCTTGTTTAAGCCCATATAAAGCTTTCTTTAATCGAAGAACTTTGCCTTATTCTTTTATGAAGCCCTCTGGTTGATCAACATATATTTCTTCTTCCAAAACTTTATTCGAGAAAGCTGACTTGACATCAAGTTGGAAAATTTCCCAACTATTTTGGGCTACTAAGGCACAAATAGTTTGAATGGTGTCCAACCTTGCAACAGGTGCAAAGGTTTCATTATAATCAATACTAGGCTGCTGTGAGTAACCTTTAGCCACAAGTCTTACTTTGCATTTCTTCAAAGAACCACCAGAGTTAAACTTCCTTTTATAAATCCACTTAACCCCAATAATGTCTTTTCTATCCAAACAGTCCATCAACTCCTATGTTTTGTTCTTTTCAATCATTCTATTCTCCTCCTCCATTGCATCAATCCATACTTCGTCTTTCACAACTTCATCAAAACTTTGAGGCTCAACTGAAACAAAATTGCATCTCATAAACTTCAGCCAAAGGTCTTAACCTTCTTGGTGGGGATTCAGGTGAAGACATTGCACTTGAAGGAGATACTGGTTCAACTCTTAGTGATACCACTAGACTGACGTTTTCTTCATCTTTTATTGATTCTCTTCTTCCATTTCAATCTTCAGAATTTAATGGCATTGTTTCCAACACTTTTGGTATAGAAATAGATTCAAAATTTATCTTTTATTCATCCCATTTACAGCTAGCATTTTCATTGAATTCAACATCTTAACTAGTCACTAGTTCCTTTGAGTCCAGTTTATAAACTCTATACCCCTTGGGCTGAGAGCTATAGCCTAGACAAATTCATTTTCAGATTTCTCTTCTAGCTTGTGTCTCTTTTGAGGTGATACATGTACATAGCATATACACCCGAAAGTTTTTAAGTGTATTGCTGTTGGTTTTTGACCAGTCCAAGCCTCTATAGGTGTCTAATTTGGAACTGCTTTAGTAGGACATCTATTGAGCAAGTAGACTGTAGTATTGACAACCTCAGCCCAAAACTTTCTTGGTATGCCCTTCTCAAACATCATGGATCTTTCTATCTCCTTTATAGTCCTATTCTTTCTCTCAGAAACCCTATTCTGATGTAGAGTATAAGCAACAATGAGTTGATGTGCTAGCCCTTCTGTTCCATAGAAATCATCAAACCTTTTTTAATTAAATTCAGTTCCTCTATCACTTCTCAAGGTCTTCATCTTGCTGCCACTTTCGTTTTCAACTAAGAGTTTAAACTTCGTAAAGATGCCATAAACGTCAGACTTTTTTTTAAAGAAGTAAACACAAGTCATTATTGAAAAATCATCTATAAACAGTATGAAATACATATTCTGACTTTGAAAGGGTGTTCTCATTGGACCACACACCAATGTGAACAAGTTCCAAAATCTTTTTAGCTCTCTATGTTTCATCTTTAGGAAAAGGTGTCTATGTTGCTTACCTAGCATACATCACTCACAAATTGACATATTGGAATCAAGCAAAGGCAGGTTGCTAATCAATTTTTTTTATTTATTCAGAACTCTTAGCATTGAGGTTGTAATGACCAAACCTTCGATACCAAAGAATTGTATCATCAACCTTAGCAATCATAGCCTTTTGAGACTGTCGTTTTACTAGAAAATTTCTGCAATTCCCCATCTTTACTTCTGCCACTACTTGTTTATGATGCTTTAAGTCACAAATGGTACACATTTCTTCTTCAAACAACAATGAGTAACCATTTTCCATCATTTGACCAATACTTAATATGCTTTGATCAAGACTTGGAACCAAAAGGACATCATTGATAAATCTGGTTTCTTTCTTAGTTTCCAAAGAAATTGTGCCTTTCCCTTTTGATTCTACTAAGTCACCATTTCCAAGCTTCACTTTAACTTTAACAGATCTATCAATGTTGGAGAACATACCTTCATTTAGTCTCATGTGATTACTGTAGCCACTATCTATTAACCATTCTTCATCTTTCTAATCAACACTAGGTTGGCATGCATAAAACATTTGCTCCTCCTTATCTTCTGTATAATTAGCTTGCTGATTCTTAGTCTTAAATCTGCAATCATTCTCAATATGTCCAAATTTCTTGCAATTGAAACATTGTGGCTGTAACGCCCCCGATCCTGAGGGTCCGGAGAATTAACTCATTTTTCTATAAAAAAAAATATCTCCTGAAACTCCATAATGATATCATATCTAATCGATCAACATAAATATTCATGGACCTCCATAAAAGTACCAACAAGAAAATTCTCAAAAACAAATTATAAATCTCCACGAAGACGCTTGACAAATTTAAAAGAAAACCCGACTACGGTAACTCCACTAAATAAAACCCAAACGACAACTTGTTCTCCCATACACTTATTCATTTACGATCACTAATCCTCTCATTCTCGTTCTCCAACTAAACCATCAAAATGATCTGTAAAATGTTATGAAGATAAGGGGGTGAGTTATCCACAACTCAGAAAGTAAAGAACATATACTAGTATGCAAACACGAGCATTTATCAAAATTCAGAATGCAGAATAAAAATATTTCTCACTTTTCAGAAAATATAGAAACAGATTATATTATCAAAAATCAGAACGAAAGTTTAATATAAACAGAAACAAAAATCTCTTTGGCGTAGCATAACTGAAATATTTAATCAAAACAGAAATACAATTTTTAACCCCTTTGGTAGGATTGTGCAAACCTTGGCGGCCAACAGAGCAGAAAGAGAATGTGAATCTTCCCCTTATTATTCTCGAAGCCCCGAGTATGCACATAGCAAAAACCACCCAGAAAACTACTTTGCAACCAAAGTAGGTGCACCGAAAATAGAATAGTTGGTATCAACCCAAAACAGACCGGAGCAGAACAGAACCAGAATGTCATGCCAGAAGTTTCATAAATCATATCATATCATATCATATCAGAGTACAAACTTTTCCAAAACAGAACAGAATCAGATCGAAAATATTGTTTATGCAGAAACTTTCATATTCGCTCTTTTTCAGTTTAGAAAATATAATGCAACAAAATTAGCTCATGTCTACACCAGTTCATGCCGGAAACACTTTATTCTTATACATAAATCTTATGCATATATGAAACAAAACTGAGGTGATTTCAAAGTTTCTTTTTCGTAACTAAAACATGCATATTTTTCAAAAGAAACCTCAGTTCATATTTTTAATGCAAAGTCAAGTATAGGAACCCCGCTTACCTGGACTTCTTAGCTTCTCAACACACAGCTGAACAAAAATTAGTCGTCACCTATAAAATTGACGCACACTTCCATAAATTCTCAAATCAACTATGTATTTCAATATTTGAGTCTAGAACCATAAAATAACCAATTCTCCTGAACACTCTAAAGTAACAAACTCTCCAACCCCAAAATATCGCAAATTCTCAACGCTTCTAAATTTCCTTTAACGACTCGGATCAAAAGAAAACCAAATAATAGAAATTTTAAAAACCATCAAAGACAATTTAAATCCGGTCGTTTCTTTATTAAAACTTGTGTTTAAAATAGAAGGTTCATTTAATAAAAAATTAACGAAATACAAGGGAAAGCAGGCCATGTAGAACAAGATGGTTTCTGTGGAAATTTTTGTCAAATCTGCAAGGGCTGAAATCAACTCTTACTGAAATAGCACAATATAAATAAATAAAAATAAAAATAATAGTAATTGATTTAACCCATCCTCCCTACCAAACTTCGCCAAGGCACTATGTGAATGAAAAAAAAAAAAGACACCACAGATCAAAGTTTACGGTCCTACAGTGGAATAAAAAAAATGAACCCGCTTATAAAGAACATATTTACTAAACCAAAAAGTGGTTGTCCAGGTCCATTTTGAAAGGCAAACCAAAGGTACCAACGTATAACTCCCCTGAAGATAAAAAAAAAAATAAAATGCAAAAACACATGCTCAAGCTCTCACAAGGAAAAATACTCACTAGAAGGAACGTGCTTACCGAGAGGTTTGCACAGGGCTGGGAGACGGTGGTCAAGACAGTGAGTTTGCGACTGAGAAACGATGGCTGAGTTGTTCTCGTGGTGATATCCGACGTGAGGCAAAGCCTTGCGAGGTGATTGGCAGTACGTGGTGTCGCAGGGGTGGTGGCAAGGTCGGCGGTTTCTGAGGTCTTCCTACACGACGTCAGTGATTCCACCTTGCCGTGGCTAGTGGCGCCAAACTGGACAGAGCAAGCGGCAATAGGAGGTGCTCTGTTTGGGGGAACAAAAACAGGGGATGTTTTCGGTGATGGCTAGTGGCTAGTTTCCTCCACCGTGGGTTCAAGGCTGCTAAGTCTGGACGAGGTTGAGTTATGTGAAGGCTTTCAGTGGCTGAGCACGGTTGTTCATGGTTCAGTCGCTGGTATGGAGGCTGCTACACGATACGAGGTGTAGTGTCGAGTTAGAGGAGGAGCTTTGGTTTTGAAGGGAAGATTTTGTACGTAGAGGGCTGCAGCTTGGGGCTTTAGGAGGATGAACACATCTATAAATAGAGGCTTGAGAATCCTTAAAAAGTAAGCGATGGGAAGAGGTGCGTATTTGCGGAAGGGAAGGGCGCGAGGGATGGAATGAACCGGTTCCTATCAAAATATAATTTCAAAAAGAGAAGATTCGGCTTTTAGCAGATGAGTGCAGCAAACAAACGTGGTATCTAAAGATATGGGAAGATCCGAATCATGCATGCATGGGTGATAGGATACAACACTCATAAGGTAAAAGGGATATAACCTAAAAGGAAAGAAATAAAATAAAAACATGTGCAGGCGTGAGTGCCGCGTAAGCCGAAGATCTAAGATTGCTCCTTGTGATGCCCGATTCTTTGAGATGCGGCAACAGTGAGTTAGAAAGGAAACTAACGGAAGAAAAAAATGTATGAGTATAGAAGGAAAGGTGAGAAAAAAAAATCAACTAAGAAGGAAGGAAATTTAAATCGTGAAATATAAAATAGAGAACCCGTTGAAATTAAACAAAGAAAAAAAATTGCACGTTAAAACTATGTCGTAAAAAAAAAAAAAATGGCTCTTCAGGAATCTAGGTGTCACAGTGGCTTTCCTTGATGATAGCATTCCTTTTCAAAATGATTATTCCTTTTACAAATACCACAAGAAGGAAATTCTCCTCTTAAATTTCCTTTTCTTTGAAAATTTTCGCCTCTTTTTGATCCACTTTTATACTTCTTCTTAAAACCTTTTTGTTTTTGATTCTTCAAATTAACTTTGGACTGAAAAGCATTTTCTAAGGAGCTTTCACCTCTTTTATCAATCATTTGTTCATGGGCATATAGAGAACACATTAACACAGTGACAGAAAGAGTTGAAAGGTCTCGAGTTTCTGCAATATCAGCAACCATATGATCATATTTTTCAATTAAACTAATGAGAATTTTTTTGAACAATTTTTGCATCAGTTATTTCCTCTCCATAGACTCTCATCTGGCTTATAATCTCAATAAACCTAGAGCAATAGTCTTTTACATTTTCAGACTCCTTCATTTTCAAGTTCCCAAGTTCCCTTCTTAAACCTTGAAACTTAATTGTCTTGACTTTGAGATTACCTTGAAATTTTTGTTGCAAAATCTTCCAAGCTTGCTTCGAAGTTGTGGCCCTCATCAATCTTGGAAAAATAGCTTCGCCGACAGCTTCTTGTAGAGTAAACAATGCTTTGGCATCCCTTTGTTTGTCTATCTTGTTTTGGTTTGTTTCTGAGGTTCCTTATGTAGCAGCGATGACCCCATTCTCGACCACATCCCAAAGATCAAATGACATGAAGAGTGTCCTCATTTTGATATTCCAATAGTCATAATATTCTCCACTAAATATTGGAATAGTAGGAGAAGAACTCAATGCTGCCATATTGCCCTTTTCAGATCAAAGTGGATCTGATGCCAATTGTTGGATTTTTTGTATAGCAAAAATAGGGGAAATAGAGCAATGAAGAAGAAAACTCAACCCACGGATGCAATGGATTGATTTTGTAATTTCTTAACTTTTGAAATTCACAGATACAGACTTTTTATAGTCTCTTGGTTACACACAAAGCATTAAATGAGAATATGAGTTCCGATACATGTAAATTAAATATAACAAGCTAAATATAGCAAAGCATTAAACAGGACATGCATAACAGTAGTTATGGAAATTACATCAACTTTAATAATTTATGCTCTCAAACTCTTAGGGATGATGCTCTTAGCTGTAGTGGTTATGCCAATTCAGTGTTTTGATTTACGAAAGAAATCAAGTTTTGTTGCATTGATAACATGATGAATTGAAAGGCTTTAGTAATACTAATGCCCATGCTTCTCTTCTGTGCTGGGGTGGGCGGGTTGGGAGGAAAAGAGATGCCAAGTAAGCACTATTCTATACTTGGTTTCTTGCAGGAATGTCAATAGTAGGAAGGTGTTACTTCTTCAAGAAGAAGAAAGTTAAGCAAATTATCAAAATTTCAAAGTCTTTGAGACTATGTAGTTTTTATTGAAATCACATAAAAGGGTGGCATTATAAGTGGTGAAATTACTTATGTAATCAACTCATACATGATATATTATCCTTATCCCTAATCTGTTCCATGTAGGCAACATATTATTATATGCATGTTCTTAAATTCTTAAGCTTTTCACCTTCAATGTGAGAATCGATGTGGAAAGTAGGGCCTGTTTGGTTTCCCCTTTAGTGTGTCTACAATTCAGCAAGTAGAAAAGGATCATTATCACAACAAAGAACATGACATGATTCATCATAATCACTTTTCCCTCTATTGCAATTCCTCCTCTAGAAAAGATGACTTGAACAATGGAGTTCAACTTATAATGTGGTTCTATGTTATTTCATGATTGTTAAAGAAATTTACCTAGTTAGATTATATGCTTTCCTAAGACCTTAATAAGTGATTTTTGATATCCGACTGCTAGTTTTGTTTCTCAAAACAGATTCTAAACTTGTCCTGTTCTTGTTTCCTTTGCAGTTTATCTTTGTTGCAACGCTGCATTGCACGTTCAGTTGCAGAACATCGAGATAAGTTGGTTGGTGAAGTTTCTAGAAATGGGATTCTCCTTGCTCAAGATGCCTACGGGTAATCCTTTGCAAACATTCGAAAGCATATCAGTTTTTTTTTCCTTTATTTTCCGATCATAAACCCCCACTACAAGAAAAAGGGGTATTTCCAGAGATTTTATAATTGTCGAAAATGATTTCACTGCAGATGAACCGTATCTAAGGCGAATATTAATTCGCTGCAAATTTATACATATATTTGGTAGCCACAAGTTTTGTAGCGCTTTTAGTGAATATTGCGGCGTAATAAATCAACACAATTGGTTTTCACCTTATTATGGTGATTTATTTCACCGTAATAGCCTAATAGTAGGAAATGTTTTAAGTAGCAATGATTATTTTTGCCGCAACTAATGTTTTAACGAAACGCACGACAATGCTTCCCCCGCTTATTTTCTCCCCCAAGCACGATTTTTTCCAGCCCTTCATCACTTGTGCAAACTTCGTAGAGAATCATCCCAGAGGAGGCAGCCAAATTGAACACCACCGGTGCATAAACCCACTGTCCACGTATGGAAGCCACCACCTCACCGGCCATAGCCTAATTTCCTCTCGAGGTCAGAAAAGGTGAGATTCTCAACTCTTTGAGGTAAAGTACCTAACTTTCTCTCGATTATTTCATTAGAAACAAGGATTTATAGTTCCTGATACTTGGTTTTTGTTTCCTAATCACATAAAGTGTTTTGCAGCTTGTTTGTACACAAGTTCTCCTCTCCGGAACTGAGATTTGGGTATCACTCCCCCATCAGCGCCTTCTATACAACGCTCTGCCACTTGTGGTAAGACCTCTACCTGATTTAGAAAACTCAATCCTATGGGGATAAGCTAGGGCTTTTGATTTACTATATATAAGCATGCTTTAGCTTAGGGATTTTGTTTAAACATGCTTTATTACATTTTACTTTATCTAATTTGTTTTATACAAGTCAGAGTTAAAAAGGTTGAGGATTTGTGATAGGTATTATGTCAGACCCAAGTTTTGTGATACAATTGTTCTTCTTTCATGGTAAGATAGAGGCATTGTAAAAGAATGCTTCTTTCAATGTTGTATTTTGGATTTTGATTGGGAGGCAAATTTGCTGCATATATGGTTGTAACTCATGAACTTCATGACCTTTTCATATTCATGAGTGTTCTTCAGCTCCCTGTTATGATATGAAGTATGTTATATTATTTGACTAGTTAGTACAATATTATGGCCTATGGATGTTTTTTTTAATAATCATAGATCATATTGGTGCTCGATGTAGCTTTTGTCAATCATCTGGTGCCTGTCTCATTCTTGTGGTCTTAAATTTTCTGTTTGAGGTTCTCAGTTTTATCTCAATACTATTGTTACTAGTTCAAATCTCATTGTTGCTTAAAAATATGTTCCCCTAATTAGAAGAGACAATCATCTTTGCTTGCTCTCTCTCTCTCCGCGTCATGAGTTTTTGTCTTGTTCATCTATGTGATCTGACATCATGTATTCTACTCCAAACATGCATGTTTTGTTTGGTTTCGGGAAGCTTCAATTTCATGTCATAGATTGGGCTGAATCTATTTTCAGAAATTTAAATATTTCCTCTTTAATTCATATATAATTTGGTAATAATCTAGCTAGCTACGACGCTAGAGATAGGGAGAATTTTTGTTTGCCATGACATAATGACAAGGGAGAATCCCCAGATATAAAGAAAACCGACATCCATATTTTTATGATCTGTATAATTAATTAGGATCATAAATATAAGAATCATTGGAGCTGGTTGGGTCCATCCTTTTAGCTAGCAGCTTGAATATTGCTAGAAAGATCGTATAGCTTGAATATTGCTATATATATATATATATATTTGTTGCAAGCTGCTTGGGGAGTTGATATCGGTTGATTATCTTCAACCTCAAAATCCCTTAGAAAAAAAATTAAAAAGAAAAACTACATACAGAATTAATGGAATTCAATTGTATATATAACAATATTCGTTATGATCATTAAAAATAAGGCTATCTTGTCATCTTAATTTGTCACTAATCCTTTTCAGTGTCAAAATTAAGGATCACTATCTAATATTAATTTATCTCATGCCATGACATAGTGCATGCACTCATCACATGTATGCGGTTCCAACAATTAGCAACTTGTTTATAAAGGTTATTGTTTAAAAAGCTAATTCTTAAACAATAGGCCAATGTGTTATCTACTATTTTCCTAGTTTTCTTTATCTAAAATATTGGCCATCTACGGCATTGAAATTTCTCTAATCTATCATATGTCTATGCAACGCTACATAGACTTTTGCAACATATATATAATTATTAAGCTATATTTAAATGGTACCATTGCTACCTTGCACTTCATCAATTGGTTTGTATATTCTTCAATAAACAGTTTCAAGGATTTGAATAAATTTTGGGAAAAGTCACCCATGGATTTTCATCGCCGACTCTTTCCAAAAACAAAATCTTAGGAACAAAATCTTATAAGTACGTGAGTTTTTGTCTTCCTTTGGTTTTAAAACTCTCATTACTAATAAATATTCCACCTTTTGTTTAAGCTTTATTAATTAATATTAAGACACCCCAATACCCAACACCCGTGCAAAAATCTATTTGTTTGCAGGTCTGTCTTTCACATTCATGAGACCCAAAAGCACAAAAAATCTGACAATACAAATGGAATTCCAACTATATGTATATTTATATGTATATATATGTATATGTATATGTATATATATATATATAGTCTTAGTCTAGTCATCTTAATTAAAACCCTCCCTTTTTCGTAAACTATTTTATATTATATGTAACAGTATGATTTTGTCAAATGCATAAAAGCGAAGTTCAATAAATCTTTGACCACATAAAACTTATATATTTAAATTCATGTGAAAGTGAGGATTTGTACAAAATAAAAAATAATAATAGATTGAAATTGATCCACGCATTGACCCAATTAGAGATAATCATGTAAGTTGCAAGGATTATTTTTTCCCTCACAAACTAGCTAGTGTGCTGAAACTGTACTCATGCATGAGATCAAGGCGACTACTCATATATTTGCATATTGATCACGCACTTCACTTTTTCTTTTATCTTTTTTAGCACTACAGGAAATGTGCTCATCTCCAGCGCAGGAACTCACTAGAAATAACATCATATGATTTTAAAATGTATCCTAAAGGAGATTCAAGCATTAAAATTAAATTGACATGGTTAAAAATAATTCAAAACATGAATCTAACTAAAAAATCAAACTTTTGCATCCAACAGTATAATCTCTTGCATAATATTACACATCTTTGAAACCAACACTAAAGATATTCAAACTAACATCCTAACATGAGATCAAAGGTTTAGGATAATCGAATAACTTTTCTCATTCATTGGATAAGACTCAACCACAAAAGACTCAAGACTTCCTTAAAACAAAAATCTTCCACCCCTAAGCTTTAATCATGCATCTAATCTCCAACAAACATTCAAATCCATTTCTTTGATTTGACCCAACTAATGTCCACATATAAGTTAACCTAGTAATTTCTTTGATAGTATATGTTTTTATACACTATGAAATCCATTTAACATATATACTATGTGGGCTAATTTATTTTCTTCTCCTAGTTGTGTACTGAATTGACCCTCATAATCTCTGCTTCTATAAACTAAACTTCTTGGGCAGCATGGCCACTTAATCACGAATGCAGTATGTATATATATATATATATATACACCAGGTTCTTAAGTGAAACTAGGACCTTGGATGCAGAAAGTTAACATTTTCTTAAGTGGTCTATATTTTCACACTCCTTCCAAAATGTCTCAATAAAAAGTTCAAAAAAGATGTAACTTATGATAAATTATCCCCTCCTTCCTATTGGTCCCACATTCTTTTCCCTTAGCTTTCCATTTATTCGTGAATTGTCCACTTCGTTTGCAAAATATTTTCATCTTCGTGCGTGACTTGTACTCCATCTACCTAATTGAATTTTTAAAATTGACTTATCTTTATGCATTCTTCTTATTAGATGGACAAAAGTTGGATGAATTTGAGAGATAGACTTGGGTCACCTACATATACTGAAGGTGTTAGGAATTTTCTCACAATGGCACGAAATAATTCTATGGGAAGTGATCGCATTCGGTGTCCCTGTCGTAGATGTTTAAATAATCTCCACTTGTCTATTTTTTAGGTAGAGTCCCACTTGTTCATAAAGGGAATAAATCCAAACTACAATCAGTAGATATTTTATGGAGAAGAGGAAACACTTCCCGTCATTGACGATGATATATTTGATGATCCTGAGATTGGAGTAGAGGGCAGGGTCATTGATGACATGGATCATATGTTAAATGACATACGGACTGGATACGAAGATGCTCTCGAAGACAACACTACATTCCCCACCCAGCCATCAAGACCACAACCTATTCCAAACTTAACTTTTGACCAACAACTAGAGGATGCCTGACGTCCTCTATTCGAAGGCTACACAAAGTTCTCAAAGTTTTCATTCATTGTGAAGTTGTTACACATCAAAACACTCGGCGGGTGGTCAATCAAATCTTTCAATATGCTCCTAAGCCTTTTACGATTTGCCTTTCCTAATGTTTCATTTCCACAATCTTATTAGGAGGCACAATCCTTGGAGCGAGGTTTGGGTTTCAAGTACCAGAAAATCCATACATGCTCTAACGACTATGTCTTATTCTGGAAGGATAATGTTAATCTTAATGAGTGCCCTATATGCAAGGCTTCATGTTGGATACCAAATACCCATGGGGCCCGAATGATCCCTAAAAAAGTGTTGCAACATTTTCCTTTGAAGCCAAGACTACAACATCTATTTATGTCAAACAAGATAGCAAGTGATATGAGATAGCATAAGCATCAGCGGGTGACCGGGGATGTGATACCCCATATTTACATGTATTTTTATTGAAGGATTATTTAAATTATTATAATTAATAGTTCTGTTGTTTTAAATTAAATGCGTTTTCTCTATATTAATTAATATTTCGTATTTAAATTGCACTTTAATTTAAATTAATTTATTGGTGGATTTTAAATATTTTATTTTATTGATATTGAACTGTAGCCTTTTCAATTGGTTTTTATTTATTTCAGTGTACACTTCTAGTTGGACTGCATTTCTTTTTCCTTCTTTTTTCTTTTTTTTTTTCTTTTTCTTTTCTCCTTTCCTTTTTCTTTCTTTTTCTTCTTCTTTCCCTTGCATTGCCCCCCCAGCTCGCGCATCCTCTTCCCCTTTTGGCAGTCTCGGTTCTAATCATTACCGTCGGCCACCGCCTGTCACCAGCCCTCACCGCCGTTCATCCCGGGACCACCAACCGCCGGCGAGCCTCTCCCCACTGGCGGTATCACCTCACGGCAGCCTTATTGTGCGGGTGAGCTACCCAACCCGAAATGGGTTTTCCAAGCTTCCAATTGTCGTAGCTCCGCCATGAGCCACCCATCGACTTCACTGCCTCCATCATCAGTCTCCCCTCACTCCGGTGACCTTACCTTGCCGTTGGCAGCTCCCCAAACCTCCCCCATCTTCTTCGTGCAAGCTAGGCCTGAAATGGGTCTCTTGCATTTTCAGGCCACGCCGCCGCTACCCATGGCCACCCATGGCGCTGGTGACCTACCAGCACCTTTCCCCTTCACTAGCGAGCATAGCCCACTATCGGCGAGCCCCCATCTCCTTCTCTTCCTTCCACCCGAAATGAGTGTGAAACCCACGGGTTTCACCTTGTCCCGTCGCTATCCGCCACCTTTTGGCGTCACCTCAACCACCAAAATGTTCCCCAACCTCACCTTCCTGTGGTTGCACCGCTACACCACCACCTCCATAAGATTCTCCACCCTTCAAAGAGTATCTCCCTAACAAATGTTGTATTTGTTTGATGTTGAGATTTATTAGTTGATGTTGTAATTTATTAATTGTTGGTTGATCAAGTTGATTGAATATTGGACATTTTGTACATGATGATATGCATTGTGAAATTGCACGGTTGTTCATGTGTATATTGATATTTGGGATTTTAACGTGATATTTGGTGTTTGGATTTTAATATGTGACGTGGTTATTGGGTTTATGGATTTTTATGGTTTTAATAGTTTTTGATTGAGTCATAACGGGGACGGCGATACGTAACGCCCATAATGGTCATCGTGTGTGTAAGTCATAATAGGGACGGCGATACGTAACGCCCATTATGATTGATAGTATGTGTATGACATAACGGGGACGGTGATACGTAACGCCTGTTATGGTCATTGGGTGTGTATGAATCATAATGGGGATGGCAATACGTAACGCCCATTATAATTGATGATATGTGTATATCATATCGGGGACGGCGATACGTAACGTCCGGTATGATTGGATTTGCGGATTTTATTTTCTGGGAAATTATGGATGGTTTTTATTGGAGTTTTATTGTGATTAAAATGAGATTTTGGCGTGTGTTATTTTATTTATTTTAAGGAAGGCGATTTTAAGTTTCATGCATAAAGTATCTTGTTCATGGGTGATGTTGTTGTTGTTGTATGAGTATATTTTATATCTTGTGGTTTGGTTGGGTTATACTTACTTGCGATGCCATTTTGGCGTCGTAGATTTTTGGATGCAGAGTTTCGTAGAAGCTGAGCCTGAGGAGGCGGCTTCGTTGTTGGAGCATTTATTTATAATTTGTTATATTGGGAAGTATTTTTTCACTTTTATAAATATGTATTTTTATGATTTATCTTTCGGATGACTGTATTAAATCTCCTATTAGAGAATTTATGTTAAATTAGTTTGTAAAATAATTCTAAAAATTCTGATACTTAGTTAATAACTTAATTTATCCGCTGCTTTTTTATATGTATGTCACGTGTGCACACACGTTTGGCACTTGTCGTTGGGATGTGTGACCCGTGTTGTCATCATCCTGACGCCTCGATTCTCGTATTTTTTTAAGGAAAATTTTGGGGCATCACAGGGGAGAATATTATTATAAGACATCCTGCCGACTCTGAGTCTTAGAGGACATTTGACTGAGATCATACTTGGTTTGCACAGGCTGCTCGTAATGTTAGGCTCGGTCTGGCCAGTGATGACTTCAATCCCTTCAACAATCTTGTGAAACCATATAGTATTTAGCTAGTGATTCTTGTCCAATATAATTTGTCACCGTGATTATGTATGAACGACCAGTTTTTCATGACATCCCTCATTATCCCTCGGCCAAAATCACCAGGGAATGATATTGATATTTATTTGCAATCATTGATTGATGAGTTACTTGAATTGTGGGAACATGGTCTACCTATATATGATGCTTCCATTAAGAAAATGATCGTGTTTCATGCTGTCTTATTGTGGACAATCAATGACTTTCCTGCATATGAAAATCTTTCAGGTTGGTTAACTAAAGGAAAATTGGCTTGTCTCTCATGCAATGCTAGCACCGATTCGAGTTGGTTGAAGTAAGGTAGAAAACAGTGTTATATGGGACATCGACGTTTCCTATCAACCGATCATAGCTGGCGATCCAGAAAGGGATTGTTCAACGGTATAAAGGATCATCACATGCCCCCAAATTTGGTTGATGGAGCACTACTTTGGATTCAATTACAAATGCTTGTAGATGTTCAATTTGGTAAGTCTGGTAGGAAGAGAAAACGAACTGCAGAGGAGTTGAACTGGACAAAGAAAAGCATATTTTTCAAGCTACCTTATTGGTCTACATTATAGCTTCGACATAATCTAAATGTCATGCATGTGGAGAATAATATTTTCAATAATATATTGAGCACCTTAATGAACATTCTTGGCAAAACTAAGGATAATATAAATTCCTGCCGTGACCTAGAAGTCTTGGGCTTTAGAAAAGAATTACATCTAAAGCAGATCAATGAACGTGTTACAATGTCACATTCATTGTACATGTTACATGGAGATGAAATGAATAAATTCTGTGAGTGGCTCGTAGAGGTGAAATTTCCAGATGGGTTCACCTCCAACATCACGCATTGTGTGTCTATACGGGATTGCAAAATTTCTGGTCTCAAGAGTCATCACTATTATGTTTTCTTGCAAAGACTACTGCTTGTTGCTGTGGGAGGGCTTTTACGGCGTGATATTGGTTTGGTTCTGACTGCATTTAGTAGTTTCTTCAAAGAGTTGTGCGTCCGAACACTGGATGTCAATCGCCTTTCACAACTTCAACATGATATAGTCACCATTCTATGCAAACTGAAAATGATACTTCCTCCATCTTTTTTTGATGTTATGGTTCATTTAGTTTTCCATTTATCTCTTGAGGCCATGCTCAGAGGTCTAGTTCAATATAGGTAGATGTACCCGTTCGAAATCTGGGTAAGTTCAAGCAATATGTTAAAAATAAAACTCGATTAGAAGGTTCAATAGCAGAAGCCTACATTCATAGAGAGTGTTTGACATTTTGCTTGATGCATCTCCAAGATGTTGAGACAAAATTAATCATCCAGACAACAACATCGACGTGGGCAGAGAAAAGAATGTTGATGGATTCAGAATTTTCTCTCAAAAACTTTGTTCTATGGGCATAGATAGTAATGTGCAATTAGAAGATAAACTTCATACCTCAGCATATAGTATGTGCTATACAACTGTGATGAGATTGGAAGCTATATAGAGTAAGCAACCGCAACTTCCTTATGGATTTGATTGGTGACTTACAACAATTTATAATACTTTACATAACTAACTATTTAATTGTGTTCTCTAAATGCAGGGAGCACTATGAAAAATGTAAGGTGGCAAACCCAAATGCTTTTGAACACACACACCAAACTGAGTTTTCAACTTGGTTTAGGCAACGTGTAAGTTATCTCTAGTTCATCCTGGCAGTGACTTAGAATGAACCTTACCATGGGGTCATTCCAATTGTGTTACTATTGTGAAGTTGATTTCAGAACAATTTCATCTTGTAGGTCCAAGAGAAGTGTACCAGTAACCCACTTAGTGTGTCCGCTAATTTGTATGCGTTAGCTTGCGGTCCTAACAGTTGCGTTGCTTCATATGCTGCCTGTATTATCAATGGTAAAAGGTTCCATACCAAGCAGCGTGAACTTCATTGGCGATCACAGAATTCAGGAGTAATGGTAACTAGTGATCAAGATATTAATAACGTAGACTTTTATAGTGTTATTAATGATGTTGTGGCATTACTCTATATGGAAGGTCGTCAAGTATACTTGTTCAGTTGTGCTTGGTTTGATATTGGAGATAAGAAATGGGGAGTCCGAGTAGATGATCATATGACTAGTGTCAACATGGACAAGACTTGGTATAGGGAATAACCGTGTGTGTTGGTATGCGAAGCTTTCCAGTGTTTTCACATTAGAGATTTGAGGGCGAAAGGGAACTGGTTTGTTGTGCAGACATATGATAATAGGAATGTCTACGATGTTCCACCAGTGCTGAGGGTTTTAGACGATATTGATGATGCATCAAGTGACGATGATGTCTATCAAGAAAATGAGCAATCATATGATTATCCACTTTTGCATTACAGGGCATGTTCAGTGTCAACTCCACTTAGTAGAACTGAAATAGAACCTACACATATCGATACATGCAAGATTGTGGCACCGTCCGGTGATGGAAGAACGTTGGATGACTTTATTGATGATGGCCTGGTTCCATCTAGTTCTGGAGATGCTCATGGTGATGAGGAATATTTAGATGATGATGACCTATCTACTAGTGAAGAGTCTGAGCCAGAATAGACAATCTATCTTTCAGGTCTAACATTTTTTTTTATAGATTTATGCATGCTATAAACATGAGCATAGGTATGATTAACCAAAACTAAGGGTATTTCGAGTTATGCATGATTGACCATGACTTTTATACATTACTTGAGGTACTGTATTCAAAGTGTGGTTAAAATCAAATCCAATTACATGTATTACCTTATCTTCAAGTTTAGATTTAACTCCCTCTTAATGTGTTTCATCTTATTCATGTTTATTTTTCTTACATCTTAGGTGCTTTAATAAAAGACTATTAGAACTTCTTTACAAGTTTTGAGGGTCATGTGGAGCATCAATGGCCCAGGTATACATTTTTGCACGTCCATGACATATTGTGAAGTGAAGAAAACGATCATTTTACTAACGCATGCTTTTTACATGCAAGTGACCAAACAGGGGAAATTGGTCGTGGTCGACCCTACGGATGTGGCCGATGTTTTCTACGTTGGGTACATCCGAGATCCCGGGCTAACCAACCACGTGGCAGCCAAATTGGTGATTGTGATAGTCCAAAATTGGCTTTGGCTGATGAGGTCGGGTCAGATGACTCCACCCAGCCTTCGAGCCAACCATTTGAGCTCTCATGTGCGGACCCAATTCTAGAGGCTGAGCCAAATAGCGAACCCCAACCATTTGAGCTCCCGTGTGTGGACCCAATTCCAGTGACTGAGCCAAATAGCAAACCGCAGCCTAATAGATATGTAGAGATGGACACTTTAGGCACTTTACTATCGCTGATGCGAGAACCAGCAGTTGAGAGCGGACCAATTGGTATAGTCCACATATCCAATATCTTCTTAATAAAGATAATTTAAAATGATTTGTGTCTTCTAGAAGCTTACATACACTCAACTTTTGACCATTAATTTATTGCCATTTTAAATAAAGGTGAGGACGTCCCAGCAAACACGCCATCAACCTAGCCTGAGACGTCCAAAT
Organism: Platycarya strobilacea; assembly: GCA_036898215.1. NCBI lineage: Eukaryota > Viridiplantae > Streptophyta > Magnoliopsida > Fagales > Juglandaceae > Platycarya > Platycarya strobilacea. Next base: position 7,765,474 of record CM072555.1, read on the forward strand.
GTGGACGTGGGCCATCAAAGTTAACCGAGTTTGAGAAATTACGTAAGCATGGTAGGGTGCCCCTAAAGATAAGGCCTCGAAAAATGGCTTCGTGCTGTGAGAATGCATCCATGTTTATTTCTTGTATAACATGGATAGTTAAACAACACTTCGATATGAGTTACGCACGATGGAGTGATGTACCTCAACCAATGAAAGATCAATTAATCGATCGGGTTCGGGTAAGACTTTTATGCATTGGCAGTGATGGATTTAAAGTGTTAATTTTTGGTAGTCCACCCCTAATTGCAACGTGATTGTTTTGTCGTGCTGGGCGATTTTAATTTAGAATGGGAGTTGAAGAACTATTGTCTGGCAGTGACTAAACAGCTAAGAAAGTGCTTTAATGCATTCCACCATGAACTGCATAGGATTTATACCTCATTCCTGAATGAGGATGAAGCTTTGGCTTCTGGGTGTAGTTTGGTCACCCCCATGGTCTGGGTTAAGCTTTGTATGCAATGGAGGAGCAGCGAGCACTTTAAGGTATGCCTTGTTAGTTTTGTAAATCCAAATCGGACATGTATTTGAACTAAAGTCTCGCTGTTTGATTTCTAGTTTATAACTTTGTTATTCCATTATAATGTACGTTTTTCATTGGCAGAAAATATCAGAGCTTAATCAAGAGAACAAAAAGAAGCAAAAAATCAATCACACATCTGGTCATAAATCATTCATAAGGAAACTAGAAGAGAAGGTATAAGGTCTAACGTATACCTATCTCCATGTATAACACTTTGTTTTTGGCCAGTTCTTCAAATTGGATATTGTCATATATTACAATTGGCCTGATTTTGAATTCAAGAAAGCTGACCACACATCATCATATGAACATGTACATTTATAACACACATTACGAACACTTCGTAGCATGGTGAATGGGGAACTTTGGTGGATTCTTCAAGGATACCCACTGGTCCAAGAAGAAAGGTACATTTGTCACAAAAGCCACCAGAGAAGCTTATGTGAGTAACATCTCTAAATAACACTTTGCTTTGATGGACCATTTTAGCAAGCTAGTAATATATGATGTATGATTGAATAAAAAAAATAGATATTTTTTTTTTGATTATCTTGTAACTAACACGTTACATTATTTGAAAATTGATGCAGAGTAAAATGGTTGGACATTGAGACTAACCGGAGCAACGAACTAATGAAGTCGCCATGGGTGTCTTTAGGGAGGTACTTGGTCATAGAACAGGTTATTCAAGGGGACTGGGAGAGATGGTGATCCTAAAGTCTACAAGATAGCGCGACCAGGCATCGGAGAGAGAGTACCTGACATCGATTGAGAAGCATAAATAGCATGCAGAAACTTCCACTCGTGAGTTGGTGGTTGTAAAGGCAAAGATGGCTGCACTTGAGCAGACACAAGAGGAAACCGAATGACTAATGCAAGAGTTGTTGGGGCAACGTGTATCTATCACTGCGTCTCGTCAAGAGACGCAGTGAGCTAGGTTTTGAGAACTATTCAACTTTTAGAAGAATTTTTTGTGAGATTTTTGGGTGCTATTTTTGTGTAGTTCTGATATATTATTAACAATATATATATGTGTGTGTGTGTGTGTGTGTGTGTGTGTGTGTGTGTATGTGTGTGTGTGCGTGTGTGCGTGTGTGTGCGTGTGTGCGTGTGTGCGTGTGTGTGTGTGTATATAGAACAATGAGAGGTTAGGACTGATAAATTTTTTGTGGGTGCAACGATGGTTGGAAGAGGGAGCTTTTTGGCCATTCATGGGAGTCTTGTCTCAGTACAAGGTATGAAAATATATACATATACATGTGACGATCTTAAGCCATAAAGGTAATAATCAGACATGTAAGTATCTAAGTCTTGCCAGTGTTTTCTATAGTATTCTAACTTTGGGTATTGAGTCCTTGTTTTCAACTCTCTACAAAGATGAGATTTGTTCTACTTATAATATCTTTATCTGTCATGCAGGCTTTACGGTACCACAAAAGGATGTACTACTTCCTACAACATGAGTCTCTACATTCCTAATAATCAAAGGATATAAGGAGCATCAACCCATGGATATACATTGCCTACACATTTTGACTTCCAATTTTTGTTGGTATTTTCTCTAATTTAATGGCTCTACATACGATAGCTAGCTCTATGTATTAATATTCATTTAGAATATTAATGACAAAAAAATATATAGTTGTGGTATTTTAATTACTAAGTGGAGTGAATTTATAATGTATGTAGGGAATATATAATGCTTGTAAGAAGACCCTATGCTTAAGAGTTTTTTAGGGTCTGCTTAGGTTCTTTGAATTGATCGATCAATATTTTAGGCTTAATGTACATAGGGAATATATATATATATATATGATGGTTTTTTTATTATGGGATTCTTGAGCTTATTTAATAAATATGTGGTTAAGCTTAAAGCCTTCATAATCAAGAAATAGTTTATGGGGTGATGATGGCCTGTCTTGGTTTCTAATAGGAACATGTTTGGAGGAGATGGTAACAATCCCATGTTTCCCAAACTTCTGTTTGATCACTGAAAACAAACAGCTAGTGATTTAACTTTACTATCACCTAAAGCTCCTTAATTTCACAAAACTAATTAGAAAAACTATAAGATAACATTATGTTAGAAGAATAGATCAGTGTTGAAAGAGTAGTCAACACTGGGTTATGATGGTAGAAGTGATGTTTTAATATGATATCAGAAAGTCATTTTTGTTTCTTTTTTGGGGGGGGGGGTGCTTAGTATAAAAAAAACATGTGGACTAGACGAATACAATTAAAGAGTGCATAATTTGGATACAAAAATCAGTTCCCTTAAAATGAATAATTGTAAGAGATGTGGAAGTTGCTAATTTGTTAGGTCACTAGGCTTTAATTTTCTCTCTAAACTGCAACGGGTAAAAGGAGCTCTGTGTGATAGCTGAAGCTTCATGTGGATAGGTCTTAGATGGGTTTAATATTTACCAACATCTTAGTTATTAAAAGATCCTGATAATTGCTTTAGTGGTTGACTTGATGTTCCAATGTCATAATTTTTCCAAGAAATGTCTTGGTGCTTGCAAAAGACTTGCATTGAGCTGTTATATTGGTGCATTTTAATTTTTCTGATCATAGCTACACATTATGGTGCAATGTTGTTATTTTTCCTTTGTAATGGCTATAAATGATTCATGGTAAAACTTTCACACATTTTATAACGTGCCCTTTGACTCATTTCCTTTTGCAGTCATTACTCATAGGCATCTTTACATTACTTAGAGGAAGTAAACCTAGTTCACTTCCCTGGCAGACAAACTGTATTTGGTCTGAGGTACTATTTCTTTATACCCATAATCATACCAAAGCCTTTGTTATTTGTTTTTATGTAAAGCTTATGCTTTAACTGATCTAATAGAGTCCGTTGGGTTCATTTTACAATTTTCTATTATCTATAATCAAGGGTGGTTCTATAAAATATTTTACATTGTGAACTTGTAGTATCCATTTCGAAGTAGATAAAAGTTAAATTGTTTTGTTGATTTCTTTTATTTCCAAGTTAACATAAAAATGGGTGCAGATTGCTACAAGATACTTTTTTTTTAATATTATCATTTCAAGGTTGGGATCGCCTTTTTTTCTTTGCTGGTACTAGTGCTGCAAATTTCTTTATTTCGCTTGGCCTTGACTTAATCTTTCAGTGCATTTTCATCTGCTTTAATAGCATCCAACTATAACATGCAATGTGGAGGGTGGACAGAAACTTGGTATGGAGGCAGTGGAAGGATTACAATGTAAGAGCCAACCCGTCGCTAGGCCCAGGCCCGAGTCAGTTCAACCCCCAGCCCTGAAAACTCCCGAAACGACGTCATTTCCTCATAGGAGTGGCCTTTTTCCTTTTCCTTCTTCCCCTTCCTCCCGATGGTTTTCCCTTTTTTGCTTTTTAGATTTTCCCTCACCAAACTCCACGTCCACGACGATTTCTAATTCAAGATGGAAGTTATTTCTTCTCCTTCTCCTCATTTTACTCATCCCTCACCAGACTCTCTCTATCTCTCTCTACCTACGACATTTATTTTTTAGGTCTCCTTTTTCCGTCGATCTTTCTCTGGTTTCTTTCATCTGTAACTCTCGCCTGTAAGCTTTCCTAAACCTCTCTTTTCTTTCATTTTTTTTTCTGTTCATCCCTAAGGGCACGATTTTGGGGCTTATTATCACTAAAAATTTCGTGTGTTCTCGGTGGGTGTAGTCGAGCGTAGCGGAAGTAGGCATTTATTTTAGTCTCCTTCTCTTTTGGGTCATTCTCAATTTTCAGGTAAGATTCTCAAATTTTTAAATGGATGCTTGTATGATGTGAATTGTTTTAAGGATTTCTTTAATTACTAGGTCTATTTCGAAGGGTATACTGGTGGATTTCCAGGGTTATGTTGCATTTTTCTTGGTTGTTTTGTACTGCTTTAATTGTTGAATAGAGGTGGTTTGGGTTGATTCATGATAGATGAAGTTGATTAGTAGTTGCTGGAATTCTGTGGGTTTGTGAATTTCTTTGTTGAATGTAAATGACAATATCTTTGTTGGGTGACGCTTATTAATTCGAACATAATGGATATACTTTTGGAGTGGTGAACGATATATAATGTCTAGTCTGGATTGCTGAGTTAGTATTTTAATGGATGTCGTGTGATTGTTGGAGTGTGTTGGTTGACTCTTTGGGAGTGGTTGATTGGGTTGTTGTAAATGAGCAGTTGGATGTTGCTGGTGAATGAAAATGTTTTGGATCTTTTATTTAGAAAACTCGTACAAGTTCTTGGTGGAGTTATTTTAATTTTATCTCTTGGTTGTTTTGAGTTTATGAGTTGTTTGAAGAGGATTAATGGTGGCTGGTTGTGTGAAATAAGGAGTTTATTTTCAGTATAGCTTGGGGTCATTTGAGATGGCTAAAATAATGGTTTTACATGTATCTTGGGGACTTTCCAGATTACATGGTGGCTGGTTGAGTGGGGTGATCTTGCTAAATTATAGTTTGAATCTTGATTTTGAATCTTCTAGAATGAAAGTGTATTGCTAGTCATTAATATTTGATAATTTATGATTAGGTGGCAAGATTAATATAGGTCAGACTCAAGAATTTGACAATACTTAAACAGAATCAGGTAAGCAGGGTTCTTACGCTTGGCTTTATACCAAATGTAGACTGAGGTTGACTTTCTAAAAATTTGTGTATACTTTGTTATGAAATGAGAACTTGAGAAAAACCAACCTCAATCAATTATTTGTATTACTCATAAAATCCATGTGGAAAAGAGAAAAAAGTATTTGTCATGCATTGTGTAGACATGAGTTTTGTTTTGTAACGTTGTCTTTGAAATGTGAAGAGAACGATATTGAGAAATTGATTATTTGTGCATTGATTTATAAAAATGCTTTGAACTTTGTTTTATTTTTGTGAGAATGATCTGAAAATGTTTTAGAACTCTGTAATATTTTTTATGTGGCTCTAACAACCTTTGGCATGGTATACTGATTTTGTATCTGATTCTGTCTCTACTTTACTCTGCTCTGCTCTGTCTCTGCTCTATTTAGGTTAGTACCAACTTCTCTGTCTCTGAGTGCATCCACTTTGGAAATAAAGTGGTTTTTATGTAGACTTTCATGTGTGCACACTCGGGATTCCGAGAATGATTAAGGGAAAGATTCACTTTTGTCTCTGCCTAGTTTGGCTATCGAGATTAGCACAACTCTACTACAGGGGTTGAACATGGTCTCTACTTTGTGAGATGCTTTGTTGTGATATGACATTGATGCTCTGTTTTATTGTGCCAAAGTACTTTATGTTTTATACGATTTAAAAATCATCGCTATGTTACGTATAAGATATATGTTTTGTTCTGCATGTTGTTTCTGAAGAATGTTTTTGTTCTGCATACTGTATTTGATAAATACTCACGTTTACACTCTAGTAGAAGTCCTCCGCTTACTGAGTTGTGGATAAACTCACCTCCTTCTTCCAAATTTTTTTTCAGATGATGTGGATATCCTAGCAGAAGATCAGGATTAGAGATTGTGAGCATGACTAAACTGTTAAAGTAGCACTATAGATGGAAAGATTGTTAATATGTTCTAGCATGACTAAAATGTTACATTTCTAGTTTATTGGAGTTAGTGTATTATTCGTTCATTATATTAAGATTATTGGGAGATTGAGGACCCTTTTGTTTATAACATACAATCGATATGCAACTCTTATGAATACCATGCAATATGCGTATGCTATGTTTAAAGTGATGTTACTTAGCTTTTAAGAATGTTGGTTCTTATCTTTTAATGCTGATACTACTCTTCATTGTGCTACTTGCTAATATTTTAATTTGGACTATTTATTGTTCTTTCTATTCACCTTTTTAAGACTGGTTCTTGTAAGCATTGTGAGTTTTTCCTCGAACTTGTAACTTATGATTTTGATGTAGGGGAATCCGAGACAGATGATGCTGAGCTGTCCGATTGCAAGTTGATGGGGCTGAGGTACTATGAGTTGGCCGATTAGCGTAAAGGTAGGAAGTGATTGGAATATCTTTCTAATTTGGACAATTTTGGGTGCGTTTCAGTCTTTTGGCCATAACTTTGGCTACGGGTGTCAGAATCGCGCATAAAACCCCAATTCAGAAAGCTCTCTTCGACGCGCACGCTATCCACATCGAGCATGGCTCCATGTGCCTTTTTTTTTTACCTCAAATTCCATTGTTTTCCCTTCCAAATAATTATTTTTAGTTATTTTTTGCTATTTTTGGTAATATTTTGTTTGTTAGTTAGGAAGTAATTTTAAACCCGATTAGGGTTGGATTTTTCGCAGATTGCTTATTTTATTTTGAATTTCACTTTGACGTGATATTCGGGATTTTGCTGTTTTTGGTAAAATTCGAATACAGATAATTTTTGGCTATACAGTCTGGCTTGTGGACTAATTTTCGACATTACTTAATTTCATAATATTTAGTTGAACCTCAGATACATATTCTCTGTATTTTGGGTGATTTTCTTGTGTTCTTCCCTGTAAATAATCTGTTGAAACTAGCATGCAGGATAATTATTATTCTGTCCAGCGTCAAATTTTGTCACCCTTCTGATTATGCCTTGTTAGTTTCGTAAATTACATGCCTTTCTGTTATTCATGTAGATATAGTTGCTCTTCTTATTGCCTGGTCTTGTCACTTGCATGGTCTATTAAGGATTTGAACATCAACAACATTCTTTGCTTTCTTTTGCTAATACACGTCCCAGGTGGTATTGCCTCCTTTGCCATTCAAAGGATGAAATTTTGATGAAGAGAATGGTGGTTGTTCATAGAAAAGCTGAAGAAATGAGAGCAGCAGCCCAGCAACAACATGACTTGATGCGCGAAAGATTATGAACCGGCATTACCTGCATTTTCATATATAAAACACTAGTTGCTCTCCTATGTAATACTTAATTGCCTCAATTTATGCATACAGGCCAGTGTACAATTGGATGACACATTATGGTTTCATATATAAAATTAAAGTTATTTGGAAATTAATCATATATTGGATGATTGGTATTTTTGGTTTTATTAAACATTTTTCAAATTATATAGGAACAAGAAACCCCCCAAAAAACAAACGATTTTATAGGTATATGGTAAATCCTATTTTCAACATTTCCAACGAAAATACAATTGCGACAAATACATAACAAGCAAAAATAGCATTTTTGGCGATCTCAAATACGCCGAGAAAACCCATAAATTCGTACAGAAGACCTTTAGCAACAGAACAAGTTCGTTGAAGTAGTTTTTGCGGCATTAACGAATCGCTACAAAATGTCACGTTTAGCCTACTTTGTTCGTTGCGGTGATTTTAAATCGTTGCTACACTTAATTGCGGCGACATAAAAACGCCTAAAATAGCATTGGGTACATATGTGGACAACATGTTCACGATGAATTTGAAGGTTTTTGCAGCAGCTTAATATGTAAATTGTAGCGATAATATTCCCTGGAAAAAATCAATTATTAGCAGCAATTTAGTGTTTTAATAGGGTTTTCTATAGCGGAGAACGTTCGGCGTTTGTGAATCGCTGCGATTACATATTACCGGCTATTTGTTGTGCTATTTCCGACGATTTCCTGCGCCAGAAATGAGCGCATTTCTTGTAGTGCCCAACTTTACATGATTATCCATACGAACATATTTGGGATTCTTATTGCCAGTTTTGATGAATTAAAAGATTTTACTCCAAAATTTTCTTCAATATTCCACCTTGAGATGCATGTGTAAACTTGGACCTGTAATTATGGAGCTGTTCACAGGTTTTTCTCTTTTAATTTTTCGGCGACAAAATTATTGCATTATAGGCCATATTGATCGAGTGTTTCACCCGATGTGATATGAGTTAAGATTTCTACTAGCTGTTCACGATTACAGAACATTTGATCAGCATATCATCCTTCATGCTACGAAAGTTGGGTGCTGCACTGATAGAGTGCATATCCTTGAAATGGCTAAACTATGACCTATATGCTACACCCTCCCTGAGATGATGTATCGCGTAGCAATCTTCTTACCATATTCAAGCTATATACATATTGTTTGCATATTTTTTATCTACTACATTCTATTCAATTAAACCATAATGCCAACTAACTGGGTTCCCTTTTTCTGAACTTTTAGGATATGAGCATTAAGTTCTAATAATTTTTTTTAATAAGTAAAGTTCTAATGCTATATTTTAGGAATACGAACCTTTTGTTGCTCATGCTCTCTATTGCCCCTTGTTCTCCTTTTGCACCAAATATAATGGGATCTTATCTTTCCACATTTTCTCTTGAGCATCGTCATAAGGTATGTGACATTCAGTAAGAGAATGCGCAACTGGGTTGGTTTACTTGTGAAGCTACATTTAGTTGAGATATCACAATTATATTGCGTAAAACACCCTTTTCTAAGAAGTATTTTATGAACTAGATACTAGCTCATTCTGCCCTTGCTCGTCTCACAAGATCCTTTTGATAAGAACCTTACACTTATAATATGCTTTGGTTGTCTATCTATTTTCTCTACCTATTTTGACATTCATATGATTTGATTTCAGAATCCACATTCCACTTTACCTGTTGTTATCTTTCGCCTCTCTCTCTCTCTCTCTCTCTCTCTCACAACTAATAAGGCCAAATTATTTGTTCTTTTCAAGATGTAGAAATTATGTTGTTCAAAATATCATAAAGCTAATGATCCCATCTGCAAGTGCCAAATTGTTTTCGCAGTTCAAAGTGTAACACCCGGCTCCAGCGACACATTTTTTTTAAAAATGTTTTATTTAATTAATTATTTATTTAAGTAAAAACTCATTTTTGATATTCAAAGATTTATTTTAAAATTGACCACGAGTGTAAAATTATTATATTAGTAAATTTTGTCTTTTCTTATTCGATTTGATGATTATTAAAAATCTTTTTATGGGTTGAGAAATTATTTTTTAGACAAATTGATTTTATTATTATTATTATTATTTTACTTATTCGTGTGTGTATTTATATATATATATGAATTTAAAGATTTTGTTGCTATAAATAAGCATGTTTCCACGTCCTACATGCATGTTTCTCCCTATGCACGTTCCCATCCCACGGATATCACGGCAACAACTCACGTATAGCCTCTGTTTCACGTAGCATTTCTTCTCTTCATTTATTGTCACTAGGGTTTCTTATCATCTTATAAATATACACATTGCGTGCATTTAGAAACATCACCGCCGCCACCCCTTGCGAGGTTTTTGCACCACCACGAGTAGCACCATCTTTTAGCCACCATAAACGACCACCACCACATAAGCCTTGCCCTTCACGTTGTAGTCATTCATTCTCGCACAAACCACCGTCGAACAGTCCTCTGTTCTTAATCCTTGGAAATGGAGCGATGCTGCTCACAGCATGGCTTGTGTTTTCGCCACCCTCAAAGCGTTGCCGGACGACCGAAACCACCGTAGACCTCCAGCAGTCTCCTGGAACCTCCTCGTGACTACCGCCGAAACTCATATATATGCCCTGTTTTAAACAATCCGAAATAGAGCATAGTCAAGGGAAGAATGTGACTCCACGCTTCCCTATTCCCACAACTCCTTCATGCCGGAAACCACCAGAACAGCCCAGAAGAGACTGACTTGTTTCCCTGGTCCGTCATTCAGCAGGTCACGGTGAAGCACGAATGACCTCTTCGTGTTTCTCTCCCTCGGCTTTTTCTCTTGCATCGTGTCTCCCTTGGTCGTCACTCACCCTCTCTTTGTCTCTCTGTCTGTAGTCCATATCTCCACCGGTTGTCAGCCCTTTTCCTCTCGCGGTGAGCGTTTGCCATATATTTTATCTTGTTTTGTTATATTTCCTTGCATCTCTTTTTACTCTTTGCATGATGTGTTTTTTTTAAGACCTTCAGGTGGTTAAGAAAGTATAAGTTGTTTACATAATTACGGTTTTGTACTTTTGTTTTTTTTTAAACTAATTAGATTTTAAAGTTATATTTATTTATTGATTTATTTTTGATGATTTGTTTCTTCTTGGGACTTTTATGGTTTTTTTTCGATACTGGATTTCTTTTAATTTGAGTGTGATGCGCTATTTTGTTTTGAAGTTAAATGTTATGTTTTGGTTGGGTGTCTCAAATTGTTTTGAACCTGTTTTTTAAATGGTTCCTTCAATTCTTATGTGTGTTAATTTAAATCGTTTTGAAGTCAAATATTTTTTAACCGGACATGGGTTTTAAATTATTTAGACTTGGTTTGATGTTGGAATTTGGGTTAAGCTTTCATTAAGTGAAATTTGAGGAATTAGAGGATTTAGGAAAATTCTAGGTTTTGGAGGAATTTGATGATTTTTAATACTTAGATTTAATTATCAAAATACATGGATGATTTGAGAATTTATGGAGGTGCATGCTTACTTTTATAGGTAACAATTGATCTGTGCTCAGCTTTATTAAGGATATTCTGAAAAGCTAAAAAGTTCAAGTAAGTGGGGTTCCTATGCTTGACTTTGTACCAAATATAGACTGAGGTTGACTTTCTGAAAATTTATGCATGTTTTGTTATGAAATGAGAACTTGAGAAAAAACCAACCTCAGTCATTTCTTTGCATTACTCATAAAGCTTATAAGAAAGAAAGAAAAATATTTCTATCATGCATTATGCAGACATGAGCTTAGTTTTTGTCATGTTATTTCTGAAATGTGAAAGAGCATTATTAAAGATCTGAAAATTTGTGCATTAATTTTATAAAGATGATCTAACTATGTTTTGTTTATATAAGAATGTTTCTGAAAATAATTTGGAAATATGTGTTATTTTGTTGACTCTAAAAAATCTTTGGCATGGTATACTGGTTTCTATCTGACTCTGTCTCTGCTCTGCTCTGTCTCTGCTCTGTTTGGGTTGGTACCAACTTCTCTGTCTCTGAGTGCACCCATTTTGGAATCAAAATGGTTTTTGTAGACTTTCCTGTATGCACACTCGGGGCTCCGAGAATGATTAAGGGATTGTTTCACCTTCGTCTCTGCCTGGTTTGGCCACCGGGATTAGCACAACCCTACCACGGGAGTTAAACATGGTCTCTGCTCTGTAAGATACTTTGTTTGGATATAACGATGATACTCAGTTTTGTTATGCCAAAGTACTCTGTGTTTTATATGATTTAAAAATGATCGCTCTGTTACATTTGAAAATATGTTTTATTCTGCATATTGACTCTGAGAATTATTTCTGTTTTGCATACAATATTTTGTAAATGCTCATATTTGCACTCTGGTATATGTCATTCGCTTACTGAGTTGTGGTTAAACTCACCCCTTATCTCTGAATATTTTTCAGATAAATTTGGATATTTTAGTGGAGGATCAGATTATGAAGTATTGGGTGAGATAATTTTAGGAATGATAGATTAACCATAAAGAGTTTATACGAGTATTGACAAGATTTAGTAAGGAAGTATTATTATATTTTTGTGACGTAGTATTTCTAGAATTGATGATATTGAGGAAAGTGATTTTGGAACCAAGTTTTATATAATATTGGAGAATTTTAAGTTTTTAATTATTATGTTGAAATGTGAGTTTTGTAATAGAAAGTAACTCTCCGACCCCCGCGGGACCGGGGTGTTACACAAAGGCTTCGTACAGCTCTCTAAGCATAAGTTTAGTAGCCATGTGGTTGAAAAATGCCTCACGCATTTTGAAGAACATAGGCCAAGAATTATCCGTGAGCTGCTCTCAAAGTCTCACTTTGACCAGTTATTGCAGGACCGCTTTCCAAACTATGTCATTCAATGTGCTTTAGCAGCAACCAAGGTAAGAGAAATAGAATTCCCGCTTCTTTTATACACCCATTGATTGTTTAGTGCTGGAGAATCTCTCTCTCTCTCTCTCTCTCTCTCTCTCTCGCTCGCTCGCTTTAATTTGGTTCATGCAAGGGCCTTCTTCATGCTCCACTGGTCGAAGAAGTGGAGGCTTACAAAACTTAAGTACCAGCCCATATTGCAAGAGGATTTTCTCAAGGAAACTCTTGAAGAAGTGATGTGTATTAGCCGTTGGTAAGATTATTGTTATTCCCTAAAGAGTACCAAGACTTCAGAAAACGACTACTCCTATCTATCTAGGCACTAGTATATTACCTATCCTTCTTCGTCTTTCGCTGATCTCCAGAATGTAGCTTTGTGTGGAATCTCCACGAGTCCAAGTGTAAAAATCAAGTTTTGATCATATTGGCTCGTCACGCGGATGTGTCTATGTTGTTTTTTTTTTTTGAATCATGTGTCTATGTGTTCTGTTGTCTTGTTGTTGACCTAAATTTAGTAATTTATGATGTATGATATTTCATATGATCGGAGGAACGTTCAACTGTCTAATTATATATGTCTCATGCCTGGATTTCTTATTGCGATAGTTCTTGGTGATTTTGAGAAGCTTATAATTCGATCAATTCTCCTGGCTTTTGGACTGCAAGTCTTATGGCATAACCGCTAGTTTATATATACATGAATAAGTTTAATACGAACATTAGAAAAATATATCAGAAAAATTATCATGCAAAGCCTTTTGTGATAGCCACTCCAAACCCCTTTATAACAAATATTATACATCTAAGTTCCTTTAATTCAGATCATATTGAGGAACCTTAATGGGTTTAGAAACTTTACTTCAAAGACACATCAGGAGATCACAGACAGATATTTAGGATTAAAAGAAAGCAAAAATAGTCATTAATTGTGACGCCCCCAAATTTCCCTTAAAATAAACACGAAAATCGAGGTGTCGGGATGCTGACAACACGGGTCATGCACCCCCAACGTCAAGTGCTAAGTGTGTGAACATGCGACATACATAAATAAAAATAGCGGATAAATTAAATGGAGAACTAGATACTCGAATTTTTAGAGTTATTTTACAAACCAGTTTAACATATATTCTCCAACAGAAGATTTAATACAGTCATCCGAAAGATAAATCATAAAAATACATATTTATAAAAAGGGAAAAATAATTTCCCAAAATAACAATTTTATAATAAGAATATTTCAATAGTGGAGTCGCCTCCTCAGGCTCAGCCTCCACAAAACTCTGCATCCAAAAGCTACGACGCCTAACATGGCATCGCAGGTAAGTATAACCCAAACAAACCACAAGACATAAAATATATTCATGCACAACAACAACCTCACACATGAACAGGACACCATATGCATGAATCTTAAAATCATCTTCCTCAAAATAAATAAAATAACCACACACGCCAAAATCTCATTTGGCCCAAAATAAAACTCGAGTAAAATCATCCATCATTTTCCCAGAAAATGATGTCCATAAATCCAATAAAACCACAACCATTTTCTCAGAAAATGGTCTACGTAAAACCAATAATTAAAACCAGCATCTTTCCCAGAAAATGGCCTAAACATCCATTTTATTAACCGTATGCGTCATAATCTCCCCTAGGGACCATCCGCACACCCTGGCTTTCGTCATCACACCGAAGGTAACGTTCACGCATGTGACTTCGGAACGGGCGATGCCTAACTAACCACGCCCAGCACGTACCATGACCAGGCATCCTAACTCCCACCAGCAGAGGAGCCACGAAGTCGGCACGAGAGCGTTACCATCCCGTCCGATCCCGTCGTCGCCCGGCGACAACCCAGGGGACGTCACTGAGTATATTCCGCTCAAAAGTGACTAGAGGAGCTCCACCGAGATAATGCCCCATCTCTGCTTGGGGTCGTGATACACACACACCCAAAAACATAAACACAATGAAAACCTAGTTTCCATTTTCAACATATGAATATGCGCGTAAATACACAATGGAGACGATCATGCACCAAATAGCCAACAATTAATAAATTCCAACAATAACCAAATACAATACTTGTTGATGCCAAAAATATATTTAAATCTTAAAATTTATTTGGAAAATACTTACAGTGGGTAAAAACGTAAATCCTTGAGCAAACGTAAACTCGCAGCGCTCGTAGCGGTCACTTGTACGTTAGGTTAGAGTGCTCAGTTTGACACCAAAATTTAGGGAGATACTCTTTGGAAGGTGGGGAATCTCATGGAGGTGGTGGTGTGGTGGCACAACCACCGGAAGGTGGCGGATCCGGCTCCAAAAGGGTGGAAACCCATTTTCGGGTTTAGGGTAGTATAGGGAAGGTGGGGCCGTGTATGGGGAAACTGAGTTAGGGAGATGACCGGCTGGGGTAGAGGGTGGTTTGGTGGCAGAGGTGAGATGCACGGTGGCTGGATGGCGGCGCAGCGAAGGGAAACTCATTTAAGGACACATTTCGGGTGGAGGAGAAATGGAGGATCTGGGGTGGCTACCGGTGGTGGGTTATGCTCGCCGGAGGGTGGAAAGTCTAGTGGTGATGGTGGTGAGCCAAGGCAGCCGATGGTGGCGCCGAAAAAATGGGAGAAAGCAAACCCACCCATTTTAGGTTTGTTACTCACCTGCCGGCTAGGGGGTTGCCGGAGGTGCACCACCAGTGCAGGGGAGGTCGCCTGAGAGTAAGAGTGCCGGCGTCATGGGCGGTGAGAGACGGTGGGCGGCGGTGGAGGCTAGCCAGGCCTAAGGCCGAACGGCCAAAACATAGGGGGGAAGCATGTCTCGCACGGGTCTGGGGAAAAAAGGCAAGGGAAGAAAGAGGAAAGAAAAGAAAGGAAAAGAGAAAAAAGAAGACTACTAGAAAAAGTACAATAAATTAAATAAAAGCCGATTGAAAATACTACCATTCAATATCAATAAAATAAGATATTTAGAGTCCAACAATAAAATAACTTAATTTAAAGAAAAATTTAAATATAAACCACTAATTAATATTAAAAGACCACATCAAATAATATCACATAATAAAATAAAGGAATATAATTTCAATTATTAAAATAATTACCTTACAATAAAATTAATAAGAAAAGTAATGTAACTCAATATTTAATTATAAAAACAACATAAAATTAATATTAACTAATCAATAGATCAAATAAATATCTTAAGCAAATACAACACGACTGATAATATTATTAAAATAAATTAAAATTTTCAATAACGAAAATAAAATAATATGTAAAAATACACGTAAATCTGGGATCTCACATTGATTATCCTAAATCAATAGAATTTTAGCCTTATAAGTCTCGGTATCCATGACTTTCCTTGTGTCAGTTACATGGATGGCTACTCTAGAAATGCATCCCTGTATGGGCTGATAAGACTTGAGAAATCATATACATGGTTGGCCTAGATTGTGGACGAACATTTAAGCAATTGGTTGCAAGCTTTACAACTACCATTAGTTCATCCTCTTCCTGAAGTGTTGGAGATGGAAGGTGCTGATCCAACACATCCATCAGCTGTATGTTTTCTTTATCAAAAGGAGATTGTAGCATGGATATGAAATCACCTAGATGTTTGCCCTTTATGACTTCTAATGCCAACACTCCAAAGCTATATACATCATATTTCTCTGTTGCCTTCATTGCATAAGCAAGCTCTGGCCATAAAAATATTAGAAAAAAAATCAGCATAGGTGGTAATTTCTTATTCTAAAAATCTTAATTTAAGATGATAATAATATAACATTACCTGGTGCTATATATCCGTATGTACAAGCAAGGGAAGTCCAATTAGATGAGCCTAGCTGCAAAAGTTTAGCACAACCAAAGTCCGAAACACGAGCTTCATATTGAGGATCCAACAAAATGTTGCTACTCGAGATGTCTCGATGAATAATTGGTGGTGTCACTACAAGAAAAAGCACTTTTTCCTAAGAAAGAATTTTGTCCCAAATACTCACTTCTGCTGCCAGAAATAGTTTATTCTGGCATTTTACAGTCGCGGGAAGGTCCTGGGAAATAACTGGCCCAAGAAGTCCTTTACCCGCCATTCTTATTGCCAGAAATGTTAGTATTTCTGGCATTATCGTATCGTGGGAAATGATAAATTCTGACAGTAAAAACTGCAGGAAATAACTTCTTGTGACATTATATTTTCCCGGGAAATAGTCTTTTATAAAATTAAAAAAAAAAATAGTAGTAAAACAAAATATTTCTTCCCTCTTCCTTATAACCTTCACTAACTAAGCAGTTTGTGATACCTAGATAATAAATATGCTTGTAACCACATATATTATCATCTTACACACTCTTACCATAGATGGCAGCCATTATACTACATGTTAATTAATATGTACAGACCTATTATTCTACTATCATGAATAAACATAGCAAATTTGGTTTTTTTAACACTCCATGCAACTAATCACAACCATCAACTATCTAGAAAGAATTAACATATATTGACTAAAATTAAAATCAGCTTGCATAAGAAGGATCTGAGGTATAGAAACAGATCAATTAAAACTTTAAGAATGATGGCAGTAACTTTAAATGCAATCACCTATACAAACAGATCAATTAATGATGTATATACCTATAAGAAAATATATTCTTATGGGTTTATAATCTCTAAACACGGCATGGACAGAAAGCTGACAAGCAAAGAATAGCAGAGAGCAAGAAAACAAGCAGAAAAGGCAAAACTTGGGGATTAGCAAGAGGGGGCGTCAAAAACATTAATATATTAATAATACCCATTAGTTCACACATTAGGGTCCAGATTCTGGAATACTGGCATTGTAATTAACAATAGAACTTAACACTAAGTTAATAATTATAGTTAGCAGTAGCAGCTAGCCTAGAAGAAATATTGATAAGAAAATGGGAAATTGGGTGAAAGAGCAAATGGTAGAGAGTCCAACATGTTGTAACATATACTGAAAACAATGCAATACCTCTTTAGAGTCGCCTAACATTGAAACAATTGCGGTGTCAATGGCATCTTGATTGTCTAACCTTGATGCCCTTGCAGCCATAAGTACAACCATATCCTTGTCAACATTTTTGGCAAAAACCTGTAACGACATGAATGATGAAAGAATTCTTTAAACCAAACACAAATAGCATTTCACAATTAAAATGTGATCCAACTTTCATTATGTTAAGAGAAATATAAGAGGGACCAAGAGTATAACCTCAATCATATTTTTATCCACTGTAAGCTTGTTAAGCGTCAACGTGCCTATTTTATCACTGCATAGCACATCCATTCCAGCCATTTCCTCAATAGTGGTCACTCTCTTTGTTATGGCTCCCTGTACAAGACATAGATGCCCATTGCTCAATAATATTCAGAATTTCAATCCATTTAACTCTTTCATATTCACCATCAGGATTATGTATTTTATGATTGTTGTAAAATTCCAAAATATCAATATAGAGTGTGGTGTAGAGTGTGCTTGTGGATTCACAAACCTGTTGTGATAAACGATGTGAACCAATGGCCATTGTAACAGAAAGTGACATCAAAGGCCTAAAACATTGAAAGAAAGCTATCAACAAGAGAATAAATCAACTGAAAAATAGAAGAAATTTTTATGTCAATAAAATTAAATAGAACCAGCTCAAGTCTTTTAAAAAATTATTCACAAGTAATACCCATTTTAAAAAATGCTATGAAATTAAAAGGGAACTAAGCAAAGAATTAACCTAACACTTCTAACATCCCAAAATAGGCCATACAGCCCCATTGACACCCAGATGGAAAACAAAGATAAATAATGGATCTAGTATTATGTTTGTTACATCTCCCGCCACTAGATGCTTGATAAGGCCGAATAATTATTGATCTTTATCCATGCTTGAAAAGATCAAATTATAAGTTGAATTATTGCAGTCGGTGGAGGTATAACAGTGGCATATAAAGGTGTTTTTGTATCCTTAAATCCACAAAGGACCCCTTGCATTGCCAGCGAGAGAAGAACAGCAGGAGCACCAAGTGACCTCAATGTCAAGTACTGTTGTGCAGGGGTTAGCATAGCAGAGTCCTTAATAGAAATGAAAGCGGCATGCCTTTTTTTTTTTTATAAGCAGAAATGAAAGCGGCATGCTATTAAGAAAAAACTACATTGTAATAAAAATGGGGGCTTGATATTAAAGGAAACCAAACGAGACTTGTAATAAAATTTAACAGAACAAGTGCCAGAGCTACTTGTAGTTCAACTGAAAGCACTTACAAAACTGACTCCCATGAAGTTTAGAAGAGGTTTTGCACCAGATATGAGGAATATGGATTGTATGAGGCCTAGTATGCTGCCAATGACCAAGGCAAATGAGGCAGATGGAATATGCCTCCTTTTATTCTCAATCTTAGCTATATCGAAGCTACCACGAGTTAGTTTAGAAGTGTATGCATTCTCATATGTAAATGATAGAGAAACTTAACAGGGTTAATATATGTTTAATATAAATAATGTATGAACGGCAAAAGGGTCCAAGATAAGTAGGGAAAATATGTATGATTATAAAAATTAAAGAGAGTAGAAAATAGGAAATCATACCATTTTTTGGTATCAATTCTTTATCCTCACTCTCTACAATTGAACCTTTCTGTTGTAGTGTCTCAAGGAACATACAAAATGTTAATTTCATCATATCTACAAACAAGCTTAGTCAAATCCAGTGAGTAAAAATCATACATGTACAGCTACTTATCTGTATGACAGATGCAATCGCTACAAAGTGCACGCCCCAACAGCCGAGGCTCTATTACATTGGACATCAAGCCTGTCAAGCAGTTTCGTGTAAGTCAAAGAAAACAAGCATGTTGCTTCTTAAAATACCTGACCAACATCAGCAGTGAAGCAAACAGTATCACAACCATAGTTCTCCCTGCAAAGGAAAATCTCTTACTACATAAACCTAGCACCATAATACATCTATTCACAATCAGATCGTCTAAGTGAATAAACACAGAAAAACACATCAGAGAAAAATGATATATCACAAAAACGCATACAAACTCCACATTTCAAAGAGAGGAGGTGATAGCAATTACCAAATCATTATAGCAGAAGGGATAGCAAATTGAAATAACTCCCTAATTCCTTAGACGATTACAAGGTTCCTGGGACACTCGAACTTTGACAAAAACCAACACAATCACAAATAAAATCGAAAACACCTATACGATTTCTACAAAACCCCAACAGATTTAGAAAGAAAATACCTTGTCGTATTCTTTAACACCAAAACCCTTTTAGCAATCACTCCAGCTAAAATGGCAGAGAAGTGTGGTTTCCTTTTAGAAACCTCTCATTCTTTAACACTAAAACCCTAAAAACTCAAACACTTTACCTCCATAAATCATCAAGCTCGAAGATTGGAGTGGGTATCGAAAGAAATACTCACCTGCTAAGCGACGGCAACAGCCCAAACGGTAGCTATTAAGGGGTGCAATCACAGACAGAGAGAGAGAGAGAGAGAGAGAGAGAGAGAGAGAGAGGATTTGGAGGAAAAACTCAGGGGAAGCGGAAGGGGAGTGGGAGCGGGTATCGCGAGAGAGAGATATAGATATTAGGGATTGAAGGAAAATTGGGGAAAAGGTGGGGTTATCCCGCCGTTATATTTTTAACAGACTATTTCCGGCGCTTCCATCGCGCCGCAAATACTCTTTTAATTCGCCACAAATATCCAAAGCACAATTTCTCGGCCAGTTACTTTTAGAATTCACGCGCAAGCGTCCCAGTGCCGCTATAAGTGTTCTTTACTGGCATTTTTAATTGTGGCAGATTGAAAAACGTCCTAATAGGCGTTATTTCTTGTAGTGTGTGCAATTATGGTGCAAGTAAGAAAAAGCATAAGCCACTCCTTTAATAATGATTAATCTCTTGCTCCAATCTAGTACTTTGGCTGAATCTTCCTTCTCCAACATTGCAGCCAAGCTACCTCTTTCGAGGTATTGATAAATAAAAAATGAATGTTGTGCAATCGAACAAAAGCCATGAAGTTTAATGATATTTCAATGTCGTATTTCTATTAATGCTCTTATCTCATTCAAGAACTCTTTTTGGAATCCGTTATCCCTAACCCTCAGTGTGTGTTGTTTTTTCACAGCTATGATCTCACCAGAAGGCAAATTTGCTTTATAGAGGCTTCCATATCCTCCCTTCCCAATGCAATATATCTCATCAAAAGTGTTGGTTGCGTTGATAATATCTTGGTACATTGTTCCTCCATCAAAAGTTAATGCTAAAACAAATCCTTTATGCATGTTGACCTCTTCTGATTGTCGACCTTTTTTCTTCTTCACACAACAAAAAAAAAATTTGAAAGCAAACAAGGAGAACCAAAAGTGCTCCAATAATAGGGAAAGTGACCAAAAAAATGAATTTTTGGTTTTTCTTGGAACTATGTTTTCTCATCATGGAAGGATTGCAAGGTTGCAATCCTGTATTGTTGCTGCACAACTCTTTGTTCCCTTGCAATGCCAGGATAGGAGCAATTTGGAACACTTTGCAATTAGGAATGGGACCTTGCAACTCATTGTAGGATATGTCAACTTGTAACAAACCATGCATTTCTTCGAAGGCGGTTGGAATGAAACCAAAAAGATCATTGTGGGAGAGATTCAAACACCAAGCTTTGCATGTTGCTAATTTTTTATGGTATCTCTACATCTAGAGTGTTGAAACTCAAATCTAATGTGGAGATCTGAAATAAACTCAACAGTTGGATTGGGAGTGCCCGCTTAAATTGTTGTGGCTTAAATTGAAGTAGTGTAAGTGCAAGAAATTCCCAAAATTATTTGGAATTGACTTGCTCAACTTGTTAGCGGACATGTCAACATATTCAAGATGAGTCAATGATTCAAATTTGATGAGTGCACAAAAATGCACTCTAAATACTCTATTTAAAGACTAAAAGAAATGAGAAAATAATGGATATAACTCATGTTATTAAAATTAATGGTCATTTATCTTGAAATAGATATAAGCATGATTTAATATATTGATGAGAATATAAAATGCCATATTTTCCTCTCTTAATGTTTAATACTTTATTCTTATTTGATGCCTAACTATACTCATTATTCTTATATTTTGATTTAGGACACAAATGGAGACATTAGGAGCAAATGAAGATAATTGCGGAATTTTAGACAGTTCTGACATCTTTTCGTAATATGGGCATAACTCTCGCATCCAATCTCCGATTGAGCTGATTCAAGATGATATAGAACCGTAAGAGAAATATATAGAACTTTTGTGTTTTATGTTTGAAGAGATATCCACTCAATCTAAGACAAAATCGACCATCAAGTGGACGCACCTGCACTTGACGTTCCTGGATATTTTTCAGCCACTTGCATCAAATCCAAATGTTATCATAATATTTTCCAGCAAGCACTCCTACACCAACTTGGAAATTCAATGATCAATTCATATGCAAGATGAAGTGCACTCAAGTTTCTTGTAGACAAATTATTTGACCACAAGATATTAAGTCATACAAGACAACTAATGGATAGAGAAGCAAAATTGAAACACTCAACCTACAAGCAAAATCCAGCTCATGCATGGTGGGAAAACAAATGATCAAAATGACAACTCACAAATCACTTGGATTCAAGAATGGCACATGGCAAAACAAGTTGAAATTGTGATGATTTTGTCATGACAACTTGCATGAAGGATGCTTATAAATAGAAAGAAGGGGTGTGTATTCTAAGAGAATGCTTAGTGTGAGAGAATGCTTAGTGTGAGAGAATGCTTAGTGTGAGAGAATGCTTAGTGTGGGAGGATGCTTTGGAAGAGCCATTATTTTGAGAGCTTGAGAAAAGAAAAGAAAAACCAAAGAAGAGAGAAGAAAATAATGGTTGGCTCTTCCATATTATCCCTTGGAGAATTTTGGTTGCATATTTTCAATATGTGTAACTAAATTCTCAAGGAGGGCTAGGGATGAACTTGTGTATGTGATGTGGTTTGTAATTTATTTTTGATTCATGTATTTGGTCTTTAAATATTACAACTCTTTTGTTCTATTATTCTCAATTTCTCTGTGATGTTTTTTCTTCTTCAAATAATTATAGAATCTATTTCGTTTATAGATTCAGTCATGCTTTTTCTATTGAGTGAATTAGTTCTATAATTATGTTTGGAGCAATTGATTGTCTATATTGATTTAATTCTCTGCTGCAATATCGCCTCTTGGGTATATTGTCGTCGTTGGATTTTCTCAATATCGATAACAATTTATGAGAGTTAAGCGCGAAGAATGATTTTTTAAAGAGTTACATGTGATTTAAATTTTGGTTATTAATGTTATATCTTCCGATTAAGAATTTGGACATAGAATTCTTAATTGAGTTATCAATGAATTAAGAATAAATTTGAATACCACAAATACACAAGGAATTTCCTACGCTCTACTTTTCGTCTCATTTTTATACTGTTCAAATTACTTATTTAGTTTTAATTCACGTCACACTCTAAAATTTACTTTTCGCACTCATCTAGATCTTTTTGTTAATTTCGTTACTGTTCTTCAATTTCTCAATCCATCTCCCTGTGGAATCGACACCCCAAAGCTATACTGCAAACGACCGCATTATTCTTTGGGCGTAATCAAATTTTGGCGCCGTTGCCGGGGAGACGGTAGAAGAATTTGTAGTTTTTTTTAGTAGTTTGTAAAAAAAAAAAATGCGGTAGCTTCGTTCATTTTCTTTTTAGCTTTCTGCATCTTTATTTTATTTTATTTTTCTTTTCGTAATTTTTTTTTTCAGTATTACACTTTTCTTTACTTTGCATGCGCAGGTACAGAGACGCTTTTGGACGGTTTGCTAGTAGACTCATGCTAGAATCAGATTCAGAATCTAATTTTTCTAATCGCTTGTTTGATAATTCTTCCAATTCCGACGCGATGAGTGAACACGTGGACCAACCTGTTAGAACCCTCCAAGATTATCTTCACCCTGCACGAACAGCCACACCATCCTGTATTATGTTCTCACCTAATGTTCGTCACGTAGATTTCAAAATAGGAATGATACAATTACTTCCGACTTTTCATGGTCTAGAAAATGAAAACCCCTATGTTCATATTAGGGAATTTGAGGAAGTAGTTGCAACATTCCACAGTCAAAATACCACTGACGACATGGTAAGGCTAAAGTTCTTTCCTTTTTCTTTGAAAGATAAAGCTAAGAGTTGGTTGTACTCACTAAGACCACGGTCTATTGGAACATGGAGTGAGATGACTTAAGTGTTTTTCAATAAATACTTTCCCCAACATAAGACTAATGCTTTAAAAAGACAAATCTCTACCTTTGCACAAAAGGATAGTGAGACTTTGTACCAGTCTTGGGAAAGATTTAAAGAATTACTGAGTATGTGTCCCCACCATGGATATGAGAATTGGCGCTTAGTGAGTTATTTCTATGAAGGGCTTACGCCCAGGGAACGTCAATTCGTGGAAATGATGTGCAATGGAGAATTTTTACAAAAAAATCCCGATGAGGCCATAGAGTACCTCAATGAGCTTGCTGAAAAAGCTCATACTTGGACTGGACCTAGTGCTACTGATAGCACAAACAGGTCACGACCTACAGGAAACTTGAGTGGTGGTATTTACCATCTAAGGGAGGAGGATAACCTTAAGGCTAAGGTTGAAATGCTCACCAGAGAATTAGAGTTATTGAAAACTAAAAACTCAAAACCAACACACACGGCTAATCATGCAGAATCTTTTGGGCCATGTGTTGTCTGTGGTGGGGTAGATCATCATGCCCAAGACTGTCCTACACATGCTAATATGAGAGGATGGCGTAATCACCCCAACTTCAGCTGGAAGTCTGAAAACCAACAGCCTGCACAGCCTGTACAACCTTCTAGATCATATCCTGCACCATACCATGCACCTCAATCTTTTAGAAATTCTTTAGAAGACACTTTGCATGCATTTATTGAAGTACAGAGTAAGACTAACAAAAAATTTGAGTCTTTAATTATGCAGGTTGTTGAAGAACAAAAGGAGATAAAGAGCCAGGTGTCTAAAATAATGAGTTTCTTGAGTGTAAATGAGCAAGGTAAGTTCCCTTCTCAAGCTCAGTCTGTACCTCATGGTCAACATATGGCACAAGAAACTGTGAAGAATCACGAGTGCCAGCAGATATATATGATTGACTCACTCATAGACAGGGAAGTTTTCACAACTCATGATTCTAATCCCCTTGAGAATTTTATTGTTGATTTTGAGTATAATCCTATCAGTGATTCATCTGATGTAGCTAATATTTGTGCAATGTTTGACAATACTCAAGATTATAGCACACCGGCTTGGCAACCGAAGTTTAAGGAGTTTCTTGAGAAAAATGAAAAACAGATTCCTTCAAGTGGGCAAGTAACCAAAGTTAATCTTAAACCTTGCCACCTACCTGTGAAGTTCGAGCACCGAGTTTATTGGGCAAATAAGCGTTTCATTTTTGACCCAGGAGGAATAGTTCAAGAAGTGGAAGATAGTCCGGTTGTAAACTTGGTCTACCAACTTTGACCACAGCATGCAATAATAATTATTATTATTATTATCATCTTATTTGTTTTGTTTTGTTTTTATTTACTACTGTTTTTTTTATTTTTGTTTGCAGGATAGTATCATTTTGTCATTTCAGATCACTACTTTGATGCCAAACAAGCCACCCACATCCCACATCAGGTGTATTCTACCCTATTTAGTTATTCAATTCTGATTCTTAAATATTGAGGACAATGTTTCATTTAAGTTGGGGGGTGGGAATACAAATCTGTTATTTAAACTCTGTGGCATATTTCAATCAATATATAAAAAATTGCCAAATTTTTTTTCACACAGGCATCTTTTCACACATGATACTCATGCTCATTCATAACCATCTTGGTGAATTCAACAAACCCATCTTAAATCATTTTGCTAAAGCATCCACAGAACCATTTATGCACTTCTCCAAATTTTGTGATAATATGGTGATTTGACACATGTAACTAAAGAATTATTTTGCTCAAGTATTCATGTGAATTTTGTGAGAATTGAGAGCTTACAAATACAGAAATTGTGATAAGTATCCATTGATCTGTTGAATTTGACACTTCTTTTGAGAATATCATTACATGGTTTGTGGTAAGATACTGGATATACTTGGGATATGACGAAAATCAACTTAGGATTAACGTCTGAGCCTTTCAAGCTGACCTTTTTCATCATAGATCCCTAGCAGCCAATTTTGAGCCAATATACACATATGGCCTTTTCTTTTCATATCTACATCATTCATACCTCTCCACATTGGAGTATAGCTTATACACTATATTTTCCTACCATTTTACTTTCAAGTGTGTACTAGGTGTGAAATTATCATTTAAAAAAAAAAGAAAAAAAAAAAAGAAAACCATGACAAAAATGGCATGGTGCTAGATGTGTCCATCAAATTACGAAGACACCAGTGGCAAAAGAAGATGGAAAAGTGTACTTAGTCAAAAATCTAAAAAATTGAAAAGTACATCAAAAGGAAAGTATAGCCTACTGAAAAATTTAACAGATTCCCTTTTGTGTATACTTGGAAGTTTTTGAAACCTCTTCACCTTTTCTTCTTATCAACCCAAAACCTAAGCCACCTTACAACCCTTTGTGTTGATTTTTCCGATCCTAAGTATGCTTGTGGAAAGAATGGTAGAAATCTCATTTGTTAGTATTCCTATCATAAGATCAATGTTTACTTATTACTTATATATAATTGGCTAAATTTCCATGAGAGTAAATGTACACATTTGTCAACTCCATAGAGAGAACCCTTACATGAAACACTTCTATACCCGTGAGTTATGGAGTTGAACCTTTTTACTTAAGATATTCTAATGTTGCATGTGTCGAAACCTCTGATTTGATAAAAATAGTTTGGAACACATACACACTCTGTGGATTGCTATATTTGAATTATTTGTGAAAGGGTTATTGAATTTCTAAGATTGTTTTGATATGTAAATTTGAAAATGTGTCTTGATGGCCCCTATGTGTGATTTTCTTTGGTCTTTCTCATTATTTTGCATGAAAATTGTTAGGGACTAGCAATGAGTAAGTTGGGGGTGTGATGAGTGCACAAAAATGCACTCTAAATACTCTATTTAAAGACTAAAAGAAATGAGAAAATAATGGATATAACTCATGTTATTAAAATTAATGGTCATTTATCTTGAAATAGATATAAGCATGATTTAATATATTGATGAGAATATAAAATGCCATATTTTCCTCTCTTAATGTTTAATACTTTATTCTTATTTGATGCCTAACTATACTCATTATTCTTATATTTTGATTTAGGACACAAATGGAGACATTAGGAGCAAATGAAGATAATTGCGGAATTTTAGACAGTTCTGACATCTTTTCGTAATATGGGCATAACTCTCTCATCCAATCTCCGATTGAGCTGATTCAAGATGATATAGAACCGTAAGAGAAATATCTAGAACTTTTGTGTTTTATGTTTGAAGAGATATCCACTCAATCTAAGACAAAATCGACCATCAAGTGGACACACCTGCACTTGACGTTCCTGGATATTTTTCAGCCACTTGCATCAAATCCAAATGTTATCATAATATTTTCCAGCAAGCACTCCTACACCAACTTGGAAATTCAATGATCAATTCATATGCAAGATGAAGTGCACTCAAGTTTCTTGTAGACAAATTATTTGACCACAAGATATTAAGTCATACAAGACAACTAATGGATAGAGAAGCAAAATTGAAACACTCAACCTACAAGCAAAATCCAGCTCATGCATGGTGGGAAAACAAATGATCAAAATGACAACTCACAAATCACTTGGATTCAAGAATGGCACATGGCAAAACAAGTTGAAATTGTGATGATTTTGTCATGACAACTTGCATGAAGGATGCTTATAAATAGAAGGAAGGGGTGTGTATTCTAAGAGAATGCTTAGTGTGAGAGAATGCTTAGTGTGAGAGAATGCTTAGTGTGGGAGGATGCTTTGGAAGAGCCATTATTTTGAGAGCTTGAGAAAAGAAAAGAAAAACCAAAGAAGAGAGAAGAAAATAATGGTTGGCTCTTCCATATTATCCCTTGGAGAATTTTGGTTGCATATTTTCAATATGTGTAACTAAATTCTCAAGGAGGGCTAGGGATGAACTTGTGTATGTGATGGGGTTTGTAATTTATTTTTGATTCATGTATTTGGTCTTTAAATATTACAACTCTTTTGTTCTATTATTCTCAATTTCTCTGTGATGTTTTTTCTTCTTCAAATAATTATAGAATCTATTTCGTTTATAGATTCAGTCATGCTTTTTCTATTGAGTGAATTAGTTCTATAATTATGTTTGGAGCAATTGATTGTCTATATTGATTTAATTCTCTGCTGCAATATCGTCTCTTGGGTATATTGTCGTCGTTGGATTTTCTCAATATCGATAACAATTTATGAGAGTTAAGCGCGAAGAATGATTTTTTAAAGAGTTACATGTGATTTAAATTTTGGTTATTAATGTTATATCTTCCGATTAAGAATTTGGACATAGAATTCTTAATTGAGTTATCAATGAATTAAGAATAAATTTGAATACCACAAATACACAAGGAATTTCCTACGCTCTACTTTTCGTCTCATTTTTATACTGTTCAAATTACTTATTTAGTTTTAATTCACGTCACACTCTAAAATTTACTTTTCGCACTCATCTAGATCTTTTTGTTAATTTCGTTACTGTTCTTCAATTTCTCAATCCATCTCCCTGTAGAATCGACACCCCAAAGCTATACTGCAAACGACCGCATTATTCTTTGGGCGTAATCAAAATTCTAGAGGTATGGTACCAAAAAGTTGATTCCCATTCAGCATCAATCTCTCTAGAGAGCTCAAACTTCCAATCTCTTTTGGAATCACCCCAATTATATGATTCAAAGAAAGATCAAGTACATGTAGCTGTGTCGAGTTTCCAATCGAGGGTGGTAAAAAACTACTGATGTTGTTTCTACTGATTTGCAGGTTTTGTAATTGTCGACATTGTCCCCATTTACTTGAGATTCTACCAGAAAATCTATTGTAGCTTAGATCTATGAATAGCAAGTTTGGATAGACACCTAAATCGTTGGATATATCTCCAATGAGGTGGTTACTTTCCAAACAGAGTCTGGTTAAGCTAGTGCAATTTTTCAAGCTATTGAGAACTGGACCAGTGAAATAGTTGTTGCCTGCAGTAAATTGTTGAAGTGATCCACCACGACAGATGTTTTCGGGCAAAGAACTAGTAAATTGGTTTGTGTCCATTTGCAAAGTATGCAAGTTCATGGCATCTCCCAATCCTTTAGGAATTTGACCAGAAAGTTGGTTGTCACGAAGATATAAAATTTCCAAATTGCTCAAATTACCAAATGAAGTTGGAATAGAACCATGGAGCGATTTTCGCTCAATGCCATTAGATTGATATTCTTCAAATTTCCCATCTCTTTAGGAATGGTGCCAGAAAGTTGGTTTTCATGAAGATATAAAGTTTTCAAGTTGCTCAAATTATCAAATGAAGTTGGAATAGAACCGTGGAGTTGGTTTTGGCTCAACCCCATAAGATTGATATTCTTCAAGTTTCCCATCTCTTTAGGAATGGTGCCATAAAGGTTATTCTCGTAAAGATAAAGAAGGGAAAGATTGCCCAGATCACCTAATGATACCGGAATTGAACCATGAAGATGGTTTCCATAAAGGCTAAGTTCCTCAAGGGACTCTAAATCTCCAACTTCTGGAGGGATAGGACCAGAAAAGGAATTGTTGTACATATACAAGTGGGTTAGCTTTTTCAAGTTCCCAAGAGTTGGAGGAATTGGACCCGTCAGGTGGTTTGCTTAAAGGACTAATTCAACCAGATAAGAGAGATTTCCAATTTCATGAGGAATGAAACCGGAAAGTTCATTTTCATGGAGATACAAGGAAGCAAGGTTGCTTAAGTTACCTAAAGAATTAGGAATGAAACCTTCTAAATTGTTTGTGGCAAGATGGAGCTTAGTTAGGGACTCTAGTCGACCTATTTCTTTGGGAATTGAGCCATTTAACTGATTTTCAGAAAGGTAAAGGAGTTGTAGTGTGGTTAGGAAGCCAACTTCTGGTGGGATTTTTCCAGATAACTGATTGATGGACAAATCAAGATAAATGAGGTTGGACAGGGAGCTAAAAATTTGAGATGGAATAGTGCCAAGGAGATTATTCATACTGAGATCAACATATGCAACATTTGGCAAAGAAGAAAAAGAAAACCCATCAAGCGTACCTTGCAAACCCGAATTGGTGAGGTTTATTTTGATGACACTTCCGACAGAGTTGCAAGCAATACCAAACCAAGTGCATGGGCTCGCACTGTGGTTTTGATTGGCAAAAGAATTGGGTGGACTATTGGGAATGGAAGTCCAAGTGGGTAGGTTTTTGTGGGTATCATTTTGAAGACTGTTTTTCCAATTTAGAAGTGCAGCTGCTTCTTCGGTAGAAGCAGAAGCAAAAGCACGATTTGGTGATGAAACCAACTGAACAAACAAGATAAAGGAGACTAAGGTGCATACTTTCTCAAAGGTTGATGCTCCCATGGTGGTTGTTTGTAGAGTTATAGGTAGTTAATTAAGTCTTTATTTATAACCACCTATGTACATATGCACCTTTGCCATGACAAATTCGCAGCAATAAGCTTGAAAAGTCTCATCTTCTGAATTTTTGTTGTCTTGTTCGATTGTTATCATGAGGAGACGAGGAAAAGAAAATATACTCTTTTCAGTGATTTTTCCGCACGTTTTGTCAAACAGAACATTTAATAAGGTTGAAGCGGTCAATGTAAACCAAGACGGATTGATCGAGGCATGTCTTACTTAGACAAGTATCTTTTTTACTCTCTCGCTATTGCGGTCTTCTTCTTCATTCTGATGCTGTAAGTATGAATTATAAGCAGAGACAATGACAATAATTTGGAGTATTTTTACTATGAATCGTCACGAAGCTATAAAAAATCATGAACCGAATGATTAAGTCGCTTCCCCGGCCGACCTACTCAAATTCAAAGGTTGGTGTTATTATTGGCTTGTTGAGTTGAGTTAAAATGAATTGAGTTTTTTATGAATAGTAGTGAGTTGAGATGATGAAGTGAATTTTGTATGATCTATATAAGATGAGTTTGGATGCATTTGAATGTTAAAACGAGTTTAAATGTATTTATAAGAAGTCAAAAAAGATTGTAACTCTTATGTATAAAGAGCTTTTTAGTTGAAGTAAATTTAGTTATTTAAAAATTAAGTATTTAGATGTTAAATTCACTTTAAAATTAGATTAAAGATCAATTCAGTCCAACTTTCTAATGGGCCATTATTAATTGTCTGTAAGACTTTGGGATTGTAGGGGTATCAAATCATGTCAATAGGTCGTGTTCATGTCGTGTCAAGACATATATATTATACTATATAGGTCAATCCTAATCCGACATATTAAACCTATCGTGTCTGATGAGTGCACAAAAATGCACTCTAAATACTCTATTTAAATACTAAAAGAAATGAGAAAATAATGAATATAACTCATGTTATTAAAATTAATGGTCATTTATCTTGAAATAGATATAAGCATGATTTAATATATTGATGAGAATATAAAATGCCATATTTTCCTCTATTAATGTTTAATACTTTATTCTTATTTGATACCTAAATATACTCATTATTCTTATATTTTGATTTAGGACACAAATGGAGACATTAGGAGCAAATGAAGATAATTGCAGAATTTTAGACAGTTTTGACATCTTTTCGTAATATGGGAATAACTCTCTCATCCAATCTCCGATTGAGCTGATTCAAGATGATATAGAACCGCAAGAGAAATATCTAGAACTTTTGTGTTTTATGTTTGAAGAGATATCCACTCAATCTAAGACAAAATCGACCATCAAGTGGACGCACCTACACTTGACGTTCCTGGATATGTTTCAGCCACTTGCATCAAATCCAAATGTTATCATAATATTTTCTAGCAAGCACTCCTACACCAACTTGAAAATTCAATGATCAATTCATATGCAAGATGAAGTGCACTCAAGTTTCTTGTAGACAAATTATTTGACCACAAGATATTAAGTCATACAAGACAACTAATGCTTAGAGTGGGAGAATGCTTAGTGTGCTTGGATGCCTTGGAAGATACATTGTTTTTGAGAGCTTGAGAAAAGAAAAGAAAAACTAAAGAAGAGAGAAGATAATAATGGTTGGCTCTTCCATATTATCCCTTGAAGAATTTTTGTTGCATATTTTCAATATGTGTAACTAATTTTCTAGTAGAGCTAGGGATGAATTTGTATATATGATGGTATTTGTAATTGTTTTTGATTCATATATGTGTTCTTCAAATATTAAACTCTTTTGTTTAGTCATTCGAAATTTATTATAAATGTTTTCGTCACCAAATAATCTTAGAATTTATTTCATTTATAGATTCAGTCATGCTTTTTCTATTAAATGCAATAATCCTTTGATTATGTTTGGTTCAATTGGTTATCTATTTTAATTTAATTCTCTGCTGCAATATTGCTCTACGAGTATATTGTCGACGTTGAATTTCTTTAATATCGATAACAATTCCTGTTCTTATATTGTGACGAATGATTTTTCGAAAGATTACATTTGATTTAAATCTGGTTATTAATGTTTTATTTTTCGATTGAAAATTTGGACATAGAATTTTCAATTGAGTTATTAATGAATCGAAAATAATTAAAATACCAATTATATACAAAGGATTCTCGATACTTTACTTTTCGCACTCATCTAAATCTTTTTGTTAATTTCGTTACTATTCTTCAATTTTTCAATCCATCTCCCTGTGGAATCGACACCCCAAAGCTATACTGCAAACGACCGCGTTATTCTTTGGGCGTAATCAGTGTCAAAATCTCAAACCCTAAAACGACTCGTTAACAAAACGTGTCATATCGTGTCAACCCGTTAGGACCCATCAGTGATATTACAAAATAAATTAATATGATAAAATATGATACATGCAACCTGTTTATATAAATTAACCATTTTGACTTAATTAAACTTAGTATAATTTTATAATAATGTTATAATAATAATATTTATAAAATTATAATACTAACTAAAAGTGTGAATTACAATCTAAACAATAAAAATATTGAAATTAAGATTCTAACAATTTTACTTTTGAATGTAAGACATACTTGTAATTTTAATTTTCTTGACGTGTCATAGCGGGTCAAAATAGGTTAATCCGCTATCAACCCGTTAAGCGATTATGTCATAACGGCTCAACTCGTTTTGACCCTAAACTCATTAAGACTAAACTATAATTTGCTATTATCATATTATTTTCGTGTTGGATTAACATGTCATGTAATATATTGTTATCCCTATTTGGAAGGTTCAAAGCACATGATTGGTTTCCATCTTCAAACGTGACTCCCGAGATTCCATTTATTGCGTTTTCATTTTTCCAATGCAGTTGGGTCAATAGGAAAAACATCATTAAGGCATGATACTATAAGTTAGGATTTATTACCAGAGAAGTGATATACATATAACATCATATATAATATCTTATACTACATCTTATAAAAGTAAGAGTATTTTTATAAACTACCTTATAAAATTAATATTATTTTATAAAAATATTCTTAGTTTTACAAAGTATTGCATAAAATATTGTATATAGTATTATATGTGTATCATTTTTCTTATTACAACCAAACTGAGTGAACACTTTCGTCTAGTCTTGGTAGGTGTTTTTGGACTATGGTTCTACTACTAAGCAGGCAGTCTGAGAGGTCATCTCATTTGGTTTGAGATGAGAAGAGACATCTAAAATAAAAGTTAAAATTGTATAAAATAGTAATAGAATGTGATATCAAAAATGATTAGAAGCAACTATATTTAAAGCATTCATTCTCATATGAACAATATTATAAACAGTAAATATTATTGTTCATGTGAGTGTGGGTGTTCTGAGTGTGACTGTTTCCTAGCAGTGCTCTATTTTTTTAATATTATTATTATTTAAAGATTTACAAGAATTTGAATTGTTTATAATATTTTATATGAGAATTTAAAAATATTATAATAATAAAATAAGATGAGATGAGATTAAACCATTTTTGTGTTCAAATATGACCTAGTCTTACGGATGTAATGAAACGATTGTAAGTGGAAGGACGGTTGCTGCCCCCTGTCCCACCACCAAAATTATGTGAATGACCCCACCACTATTATTTTAAATCTTGCATAGTGACTTGCATAATAACTTGCATAGTAATTTCAAGACCTATAGATAGGGGCTTCAATTGTTATGAAATTCATAAGAAAATATAGAGAGAGAAGAAAGTTTCAGTTCTTAAGAGTTCCAAAAGAGTTTCTTATATATTTCTCTCTTGCAATAGTAGTTTCTTTCTTTAGTTTTATAACACGTTATCAGCACGACCATTCTACCAATTCTGAAACTAGTGGTCTTATTTCTCTGTAAGTTTTTCAATATATTATTTGCAGTCTTTCATATATTTTATTGATAATTATTATCTGTGTGAATTTATAAATATATTTTCTGAGATACACATATTTATTTCATTATTTATATGTGTAGAAAATGACAAATCTTACAAAATTGGAATTTGTTGCTCTTGACATATCTAGGAAAAATTATTTATCCTGGATACTTGATGCTAAAATTCATCTTGGTGCGATGAACTTGAGTGAAACAATTAAAGAAAGAAATCAAACGTCCCTGCAAGACCATGCTAAAGTAATGATTTTCCTTCGCCACCATCTTCACGAAGAATTAAAAACTGAATATCTTACAATAAAAGATTCCTATATTTTGTGGAATAGTTTATGGGAGAGGTATAAACACCAGAAGACTGTCATCCTCCCAATAGCTCGTTTTGAATTGTTGCACCTGAGGTTGCAAGAGTATAAAAGTGTTAATGAGTATAATTCCGCACTTTTTAAAATAAGCTCAGTACTAAAATTATGCGGTGAGAAGATCACCAATGATGATATGTTAGAGAAGACTTATACTACATTTTATATCTCGAATGTGCTCCTACAGCAGCAGTATTGAGAGAGAAAGTTCAAGAAATATTCTGAACTTATATCATGTCTTCTTGTAGCTGAGCAGAACAATGAGCTCTTATTAACAAACCACCAGTTACGCCCTACTGGGTCAATATCATTCCCTGAAGTGAATGGTAATAGGTTTGCATCATTCCCAGAAGTGAATGGTGCATCCTTTAAAAGAAATCGGTGGCGTGGACGTGGTAAGAGAAATTATAGAAATGTTGGTCTTAGAAGTGACAAAATTAAAAGGGATAATAATATACCGTATCACCAGAAGTGGAACAATTTAGAAAGGGGTAAAAATTCCCAGAATAATTCTTCAAAAAAAAGTGAAGAGGTGTGTCATAGATGTGGAATGACTGGACATTGATCGCGTACCTATCGTACGGCCAAGCACTTAGCTGATTTATATCAAGCATCTATTAAAGGAAAGAATAAAATGCATGAAACAAATTTAGTAGAACCATCAGATGATTTATTAGATTCAGTAAATGTAGATGTTACTCATTTTGATGTTTCTGATTTCTTCAATCATCCTGAATGTAGAATTGATCACTTAATTGGAGATGGAAGTGTTCCACTCAATTAATGTATTTTCTTTCTATTATCTGTAATAAAAGTTTTGTATATTTTGTAAAATCATGGATCACATTGATGAGCTTTTTATCTCTGAGTTGAATGATAAAGATATATATCTGGCTGACAGTGCTACAACTCACACAATTCTCGAAGAAGTGAAATATTTTCAAAATCTAACACTAAGTAAAGCCTATATCCATACTATATCAAGCTTATCAAATTTAATTGAAAGCTCTGGAAGAGCTTATATTGTGTTGCCTAATGGTACCAAATTTTGTATTGATGATGCATTATTCTCTTCACAATCCAGAAGAAATTTATTGAGCTTCAAAGATATACGTCGTAATGACTACCATATTGAAACGACTAATGAAAGCAGTAAAAAGCATCTTCTTATTACTAAAATAATATCGATCCAAAAGCTCATATTAGAAAAACTGTCTGCTTTATATTCTAAATTGTATTATATAAAGATGAGAACAATTGAATTATATGTGGTAATGCACCAGAAGTGCATTGACCCCAAAATATTTATGACTTGGCATGATCGCCTTGGACATTCGAGATCTATAATGATGAGACGAATTATTGAAAATTCGCATGGGTATCCCTTAAATAATCAAAAGATATTTCTACCCAATGAATCTCCATGCTCTGCATGTTCTCAAAGTAAGTTAATTATCAGACCATCTCCCTCAAAAGTCATTGTTGAATCTCCATCCTTTTTACAAAGGATTCACAGAGATATATGTGGGCCTATTCATCCATTAAGTGGACCATTTAAATACTTTATGGTTTTAATTGATGCATCTAGTCGATGGTCACATGTTTGTCTGATTTCTACTAAAAATGTTGCATTTGCTAGACTTCTTGCTCAAATAATCAAACTACGAGCACAATTTCCTAAGTATCCAATTAAAACCATTCGATTGGATAATATAGGTAAATTTTCATCTCAATTTTTTGATTATTGCATGTCAATAGGAATGGATGTTGAACATCCTATTGCCCATACACACACACAAAACGGTTTAGCTGAATTTTTGATCAAAAGGCTTCAACTAATCGCTAGACCTTTACTTATGAAATCAAGACTACCTGTTTCTACTTGGGGACATGTTATACTTCATGCAATATCTTTAATTCGCAATAGACCATCTGCATATCATAAATATTCTTCATTACAGCTTGCATTTGGTCAACAACCAAATATTTCTCATTTTCGTACTTTTGGATGTGCTAAATATGTTCCAATGCACCTCCACAACGTACAAAAATGGGCCCTCAACGTAGATTTGAGATATATATTGGTTTTGATTCTCCATCTATTATTAGATACCTTAAACTCCTTACAGGGGATATGTTTAAAGCACATTTTGAGGATTGTCACTTTGACGAATCCACTTTTCCAGTAATGGGTAAAGAAAAGTCGGTGTCTGAAGCACGACAAGATATTACTTGGGATAATAAGACCCTGTCTCAATTTGATCCTCCTACAAATGAATGTAAACTGGAAATTCAGAGGATTATTCATTTACAAAATATTTCAAATCAATTACCGGATATATTTACTGACACTAAAGGTGTAGTAAAATCTTATATTCCTGCTATTAATGCTCAAGCAATGATTGAAGTCCCTGAAGGACAAATTATCAAAACAGCAATAGGTGAGTCTAAGGCAAGCCTGAAGCGTGGAAGACCTATTGGTGCAAAGACAAAATTTTCATAAGGAAAAGAATACAAAATGAATTTGGTGTTTCTGAAGAACATGTACTCATAATACAGGCTACAAATATAATTAGTGCTCCTAAAGAGTTCAAATCTTCTATTCCAGAACCTTCTGAAGAGGAAACTCTTGAAAAGTATAAATCTCCTAAAAATGAACCTCCTGAAGAAGTGTTTCATGAAATATTTTCCCCTGAAGAGGAACAGGTACTTGAAAATAATGAGATCTCAATACATTTCATGAATACTGGAGAAATTCTGGATAGAAATAAAACTGTTGTCGACAACATATTTTCATATAAAATGGCCCTTGACATTACCAGAAGTAATGAAAAAAGTGAGTAAAAAACCGTCAAAAAATGTCGACGTAGAAATGATTGGCCAAAATGAAAAGCAGTTATTGAAACTGAATTAAATTCGGTAGCAAAACGAGAAGTATTTGGACCTGTTGTCCAAACACCAAAGGGTGTAATGCCTATTAGATATAAGTGGGTATTTATATGAAAACGTAATAAAAAAATGAAATTGTGCGGTACAAAGCACGGCTTGTCGCACAAGATTTCCTGCAGAAACCCGGGATTGATTATCAAGAAACATATTCTCCCGTTATGGATGCAATCACATTTAGATTTTTGATTAGTCTGGTTGTTACAAAATGGTTAGAAATGCGGTTAATATATGTGGTTACTGCATATTTATATGGATATTTAGACTATGACATATATACGAAAATCCCTGAAAGATATAAAATGCCTGAAGCATCTACAAGTACATCTAGAAATATGTACTCTATCAGACTACAAAAATCTTTATATGGGTTGAAACAATCCAGACGCATTTGGTATAATCGCTTAAGCGAATATCTATTAAAAGAAGGATTTGAGAATAATCTTATATGCCCATGTGTTTTTATTAAGAAATCAGAATCCAGATTTGTCATTATTGCAGTTCATGTTGATGATTTAAATATTGTGGGAACTCCTGAAGAGATCTAAAAAACCGCTACATATTAAAAAAATGAATTTGAAATAAATAATCTTGGCAAAACAAAACTTTGTCTCGGCCTGCAGTTCGAGCACTTGCCAAATGAAATTTTTATTCATCAATCCATGTATACTGAAAAAGTCTTGAAGCATTTTTATATGGACAAATCTCATTCCCTGAGTGCTCTAATGATTGTTAGAACAGTTGATGTGAAAAATGATCCATTCCTTCCTTGTGATGACAATGAAGAAATTCTTGGTCCTAAAGTACCATATCTCAGTGCAATTGGAGCTTTGATGTATCTTGCAAATTGCACTCGACCAGATATTACATTCTCAATTAATTTGCTTGTAAGATATAGTTCTGCACCAACTCGAAGGCATCAGAATGGCATTAAACATATCCTTCGTTACCTTCATGGTACAGTTGATATGAGATTATTTTATCAACATGGATCAAGTCCACAATTGATTGGGTATGCAGATACAGGTTATCTTTCAGACCCACACAGAAGTAAATCTCAAACTGGATATTTATTTACTTATGGAGATACTGTCATATCATGGAGATCTGTTAAGCAGACACTGTCTACTATTTCTTCAAATCACTCAGAGATCATTGCTATTCATGAAGAAAGTCGATAGTGTATTGGCTGAGATCAGTAATTCAACATATCCAAGAAAAGTATGGTCTTCCCATGATCAATAATAGCCCAACAATTTTATATGAAGATAATACTGCTTGTATCACTCAAATTAGAGGAGGATATATCAAAGGTGACAGAACAAAACATATTTCACCTAAATTATTTTATACTCATGAACTTAAAGAGAAATGTGAAATTGATGTCAAGCAGATACAATCTAGTGATAATCTGGCAGATTTATTCACAAAGGCATTACCAACTGCGACATTCAAGAAGATTGTGCATAACAGTGGAATGCGAAGACTCAAAGATCTATTGTCATGCACTTTTCAGGGGGAGTAAATGTCATGAAGACTTGTGCTGATTATATTATTTTTCCTTCGCTGAGGTTTTGTCCCACTGGGTTTTCCTCTATAGGATTTTAATAAAGCAATCTTAAAACACTTATGAATACATAAGAAGACTGTACTCTTTTTCCTTCGCCATTGGTTTTTCTTCCCATTGGGTTTTTCCTTGGCAAGATTTTAATGAGGCAGATTCTTTATGGGTGGTCATTTAAGGGAGAGTGCAATGAAACGATTGTAAGTGGAGGGACGGCTGCCACCCCCTGTCCCATCACCAAAATTATATGAATGACTCCACCACTATTATTTTAAATCTTGCATAGTGACTTGTATAGTAACTTGCATAGTAATTTTAAGGCCTATAAATAGGGGTTTCAGTTGTTATGAAATTCATAAGGAAATATAGAGAGAAAAAAGTTTCAATTCTTAAGAGTTCCAAAAGAATTTCTTATATATTTCTCTCTTGCAATAGTAATTTCTTTCTTTAGTTTTATAACAACAGAAATTTATTATTTGAAAATGACATTTCTTGTGTCCTAATCTTATCCTTGCCATTGGGAAAAGATCGTTCATGAATGGAATTTAAAACCCATTGGAGAGACCACAAAAGTCGTTACAAAGAGTCCAAAACACAGCAGTGACCAAACTTTCGTTGCCATCGGTGCCAACATTCCGCAATGAGAAAGGCCGATCCTATCACAAAACATTTTATTATTCTTATAAATTATTATTTTAAACCTTTAAAGTATTTAAATGTTTTAAAGATGTATACAATATTTTAGATTTATTTTATACTGTTTTCCTTAGAAAATAAAGAAAAAGTTGGGAATACATCTTTAGATTATAACCCATTTTTATTCTGTAATTTCATCACATAATAAAATTAGTTATGCTCTATATTTTTTCTTAGATTTATCTTTCTTTTAAAACAGCAAGCAACTTGACTAGAGATATTTTTTCTTCGGTAATTTTATTTTGAATAAAAACTATTAATATATTAGATGTATTATTTCTCATATAATAAGTTCAACCTAATTACATATATTATTTACTTTTCATTTTACAATAACATAATTGGAGGTATAATGCGACTTCATAAAAGTTTTTACAAAGAATAACAATAAAATGCGATAGTAAATTATGTGGCTTCATAAAACAAGGATCTTAAGCCCTATTTAGTTAAAGAGATGAGATGAGATGATTTTAGATGAAAGTTAAATAAATATTATATATTAATATTATTATTTAATAATTTTAAAATAAAATTGAATTATTAATTAGTATTTGGACTATATATGAATCATTACGACAAAACCATGAACCGAGTGGTTAACTGGCCTCCTTGGCCGGCTTGCTCAAATTCAGAGGTTGGTACTACCGTACTATTACTGGACTATTAATAGTTATCTGTAAGACTTGGGAGGTTGAAAGGGCGTGATTGTTTTTCATCTTGAAATGAGACTCCCTGGAGTTGGGTCAATGGAAAAATATCATTCAGGCATGCCAAGTTAGGATGCAAGTTAAGATTTATGACTGGGTGAATACTTTTTTCTAGTCTTGGTCCGTGTTTTCTGACTTTAGGGGGTCTACTAGCAAGCAGAGATTATAAGAGCTCATCTCATTTATTATCTGCAAATGACATTTCTTGTGTCCTAATTTTATCCTTTCCGGGTCCAACTGGGAAAAGATCATTCATGGATGGAATTTAATGTTGGTGCAAAGAAGTTGTAAAACAAAAAATAGTTAGAGAAGAAGTTTGCTTCAATGCGAGTTATGAATGGCGCTTTCTTTAAGAAAATATTCGTCCCTACCAATAATAGTATGTATATGGGTTACAAGCAAATTTGCCTCAAGATACAATGAAATCTAGTTGCGTTATGCACAAACAAAATTAGACCGTCAATACACTTAGATTTTGCTATTCAAACAAGATATTAGAAATCTATTCTTCTAGAACGAATAGATCCTAATGTTAAGTTTTAAAGAATTTCGAAATTCATTTGTTGAACCTATCAAATTCTTATGCCAATGGACCTATTTATAGAGGACCAAAGGATGTGAAAGAAAAGTTATTACTTTTCATTTCTCGATACAAACTGGTATATATATTAAACTAGTTCATCACAAGGAATGGATTTGGTCCAATGGTCACGCTGGTTGCCTTCCATCCCCTCACGCACGGGTTCAAAGCAAGTGTGACTTTTGGCATTTTATTTTCACATTTTCCAAGTATTGCATCGCTTGGCTCGCATCTCATGCGTTATGTGCCCCCTTGTACGCGCCCCATCATACATGTGCATCGCTCCTTTGAGGCCAATGTGGTGCGGTGGAGGCATGCTTGAAAATTCATTAAAAACCCCCTTGACATGGAGTAGGTTTGGGTCAAACCCAGGACCATGTGGTAGTCTGAAACCACCAATTAGCCAATAAAGGCTTATGTTAAAACATGCACCGAAATTTATATAAACATAAGTAATAGCTTATCAACTTCTCTTATGTCACTCTTTTCAAAATAATTCATAACTTTCAAAAATAAATCTCCAAAATATATTAATAAATATAATATATAATATATTATATATTATTTTAAAAATATTTCCAACATTTAAGATAGTGTATTACGAGAAGGGAGAAACTAGATGAGCACTTTTTCCAAGCTTAGTAGCGGTTTCCTGGCTTTGGGGGTCCAGTAGCAAACAGAGATCTTGAGATGACTTGACAACATAAGTGTACTCTATTCATACTACGTATAACCCTTGATCTTGAGACTTTTACTCGCCTACCAATTTGGTATCAGACTTGAAAGTACAGCCGGAGCATACGTGATTACAGGAAATATGGTTTTCTTTTCTTTTTAAAAAATGCAACATCATTAGATCAATAGCATACACAACTACTAAAACCCATTGGAGAGACCACAAAACACAATAGTGACCAAACTTTCCTTGCCATAGGTGCCAACATTCCGCAGTCAAAAAGGATCCTATCACAAAACATTTTATTAGTCTTATAATTATTTTTTAAACCTTTAAAGTATTTAAATGTTTTAAAGATGGATAAAATGTTTTAGATTTAAAGTTGGGGATAAATCTTTACTTACCATTTTTATTCTGTAATTTCATCACATAATAAAATTACTTACGCTCTACATTTTTTCTTAGATTTATCTTTCCTTTAAAATAGCAACCAACTTGACTAGATATATTATTTTTTTCTTCAGTAATTAATTTATTTCGTCATAAGTCCCAGGGGAAGATTATGGATTTGTAGTCAAAAAATTTCAGTTTCAAATTTGATCTTTGCAGGACGTTGTCGTCTCCCATCATAAGGCTGGATCAGAAAAAGTAAATTATCAAACAACCATGATGAACCATACCAAGTTCCTGTAAGTAGTTAGCGAAAGCAGTGCTAACAAATTCTTCCCCACCATCACTTTGCAAGATTTTTATCTTGCGAGAGAATTGTCGTTCAATAAAAGTGACAAAGGCACGAAAATGTGTAAAAAATTCAGATTTTTTTTTTTTGCAAGGGAATAAGTAATATATATAGACTGTAATCATCGACAAAATATGCATAGTATAAAAATTTAGAAAAATAATTGAGAGCAACCACATTCAGAATATTTATTCTCACATGGACAATAAATATTATTGTTTATGTAAGAATGAGTACTCTGAGTGTGAATGTTCCCTAACAATGCTCAAAAATTTATCATTGGAAATAATAGGTGCTAGTCCCCAAAGATCACAATGAGAATTTTCAAATAAGCCATAAGCATTATTTAAACTAGGTAGAAACGGTAATTTGCTAAGTTAGCCCAACTAACAACTTTCACAAATCCGAACTTTATTTTTGCCTCGCAATGAGATAAGTCCTTTAGAATGTAAAGTTTGAACAATAGCAGATTCTGGATGGCCTAGACTCTGGTGCCATACGCCATTATCCACTTTCTGAAGCACTTGGAAAAGTTTGCTTTTGGTAGGGTCTTGATGGTATACAAGTTACCCCTCTTGATTCCTCTTAGTAGAATCCTGTTTGTCCCATTTTCCTTAATAGCAAAACCAACCCCATTAAACTCACAATTGATAGGATAATCATTGGTCAGTTGGTCAACAGATAAAAGGTTACTCTAAATAAGGAACAAGTAAAACATTATCAAGAGTAAGAGTATGTGATTTATGAAGTAGAGTAGCTTGGCCAATATTTGTAATAGGTAATAGCATACCATTTCCAACCATTACATGATCAGTGCCACTATAAGGTGTGAGATTATGTAACATTATACCAAACTACCAGCATTGGATGTCATATGAGAGGATGCACCAGTGTCGCTTGTCCATTTCTGATCGGCAAGAGCATTATGGAGTTGTAAGGCACCGAATGCCTCTTGATCAGGGGTATCATCATCAGATTGGTCATAGTGAAACCAACACACAGAAGCCTCATGACCGTAGCGTTTGCAAATCTAGGAGCAAACAGTGGCATTAGGTGGTTAACCTGAAGGTTTGAAGTTGGTGGGTTTGTTCTGCTGGCTAGTCACACGT
The DNA here is from genome assembly GCA_036898215.1 of Platycarya strobilacea. NCBI lineage: Eukaryota > Viridiplantae > Streptophyta > Magnoliopsida > Fagales > Juglandaceae > Platycarya > Platycarya strobilacea. The sequence goes on from CM072555.1 coordinate 7,808,823, forward strand.
TGTTCAGATTTGGGTGAAGAAGAAAATTCTTTTGTTTTTGCCCAAAGATGGCTTATTATGACTAGAAGAGGATTTTTTTTTTTCGGTTGCCTTGGTTTTGTTGACTAAAGAAGGCAACATAGTTGTTGAAATGTTGTGTATGGGTGGCAATACGTATTTCAAAGGCTTGAAGTAAAGGGATCATTTATCCATAAGATGGAGTTGGTGGTTTGAGCATAGAAGAAAGAAAGGGTTCATATTGAGCACCTAAGCCATTCAGAAGAGAAAATACGTTTTCTTTGTCAAGAACAGGTTGTTGAAATAGCTACTTTGGGTGAATGCATAAGTGTGAATGTTCTAGAATGGCTGCACCGTCCACCATTGATGTAGTCTACTATTGCTACAGTCCACCATGGCTGCACCACCTACCATTCCTACCACCCTTCACTTACCATCCCACATAGTTAAAATTAGTTGCTGCATTTTGTAAAACCTCTCCCATAAAAGGAGAGCTCTGATGTTGCAAAATCAGTACGGTGGTGTTAAAAGTGATGTGTGCAAATTAGAGGGACGTGAAAAATTTGTTGATTATTTGTAATCTCATACAAATATATTTAATTTAGCACTGTTGAACCCAAGGTTTCAAGTTTCATGTAAATCTACAAATGGATTTTGATGATAACAAATAAATCCAAAAAATAAAGGAGTCTCAAGCTCAAGTTGTCCACACAATATAATCAAGCACATCAAGGAAGCAAGCATGAGCAAGAAGGGAACAAGTTTACATTAAAATCATAGAGTAATGTTGTAAATCTCTTAAAAATTCAAAATTAGGATTAAGACTCAAAATTAATATTTTATCATAAAGCATTAAAATACATTTTCCACATGTGCATGATATTTTGAAAATTAAATTTGAAAATTTTGAAAGATGATTGATTGTCATCTTTCACATGTGCATGACATGATTAAATGTTTGAATTTTGAAAATATTAAAATAATTGATTGTCATCTTTCACATGTGCATGACATGATTAAATGTTTGAATTTTGAAAATATTAAGATGATTGATTGTCATCTTTCACATGTGCATGTTTTATTTGAATATTTTCAAAAGTGGTGGATGCTTTTCTTGACTTATGCAAAAGGTAGATATCTTTATTTGAAAATTTTGAAAAGTAAAGTGTGCTCCTTTTGTCATATGCAAAAAGTAAAAGATTATGTTTGAAATTTTTGAAAAGTAAAGTGTGCTCCTTTTGTCACATGCAAAAAGTAAAAATATTAGATTTGAAATTTTTGAAAGGTAAATGATGATGTTTTTGATATGGAAATCTTTTCAAATTTGAAATTGAAAAATCATTTGCCTATAAATAGCTCACTTGAGTTTTGCAAAATTCACAACAAGAACTTACACATCTATTGCTAAGTTTTGCATCATTTCTTCAAAACTCTCATTCTCTCTTTTCTAAAGTTTTGAGCCTTAATTCTTATTCTTGTTGAGAGAGATATAGGTTGCGCTGTATTGTTTCTATCTCACTCGTTGAGGAGTGTACTTTGATAGTCTACCTACTATCAACTCTTGTATTTGTAAAAGGGTGTGTATAACCCTTGTGTGTGTAGAAGGTGTTCTACACGGAGAATAGTTAAATCACCAAGTGTGAGGTGATTGGAAGTGTAGAAGGTATTCTACACAGGGAATAGTTAAATCACCAAGTGTAAGGTGATTGGAAGTGTAGAGGGTGTTTTACACGGATTCTTTGGAGCGGTGCTGCTCAAAGGTGTAATAGGTTTCTATCTCCACCTAAAGGAGATTGAATAGTAGATTTGGGGATCCTCAAGAGGTAGCTTGAGGCGAGGACGTAGGCAGTGGGGCTGAACCTCGTTAACATACTGAGTTTGCTTCTCTCTTACTCTTACTCTTTATATTTATTGTTGTTTCATATTTTGTTTATATTTTATATTATATATTTGATTTATAATTGTTATTTTTTTAAATACAACTCAATTCACCCCCCCCTCTTGTGTTAGTCATCTGGGCAACAAGCACCAGTGGACGTAGGCAAATTGCTGAACCACTTAAATATCGTCTTATGTGATTTTGGACAGTATTGTTTGTGCGCAACAATTAATATCAGAGATTTGGTTTGCACTGTCCAGAAATCAAGTTGGTCAAAATTAATTTTTGACAATTCCAGGTTATTCCTTGTGTCGAGACGAATCCGTAGGCGCAAACGAAATCGAAAATGGACGTCGAATAAGCCCCACTCGCAGCTGGAGGTTGAAGACGACTAAAACACACATCCCACACGCCGCCACGCGTGTTCTGAGGAAGAAGACGCGTCAGCCGCAAGTGCCTCCACGCGCCCCAGCCACGTTCTGGTGTGAGACTCACGCACCCCAGCCACCCTTCTACACGTGAGCCCCACGCATCCCACACGCCAGACACCTCTTCGCGTGTGTATCACACGCGCCAGACAAATTTGGACCGTCCGATTTTTAAATTTGATTTTGGGCTTGATCTAAGCCATTTAGAGTCCGATTTCGACGATCAAATAGTGATTTCCAACTATTTAGATCATTCTAGACTCATTCGTACGGTTAGAATTTCTAAATTTATCTTCTAAAATTTCTAAATTAATATGAAAGGTGTTGGGGAAGTTAGGAATTCTGGAAATGCCAGTAGTTCAGGACGTAGATCCACAGTTTCAAATTCTATGTTTGAAGTTGAGAAATTCGATGGGACTTCTAACTTTGGTATGCGGTAATGTGAAGTGATGGACATTTTGATTCAACAAGAGTTAGATGTGGCGTTGGAAGATAAACCCAGCGAAATGATGGAAAATGATTGGAGGAAACCTAATACCCAAGCTTGTAGTATAATCTGTTTGTGCCTTACCAAAGATCAGAAGTATTTTGTCATGAAAGAGACAAATGCAAAGGAACTTTGGAAAAAATTGGAAGATAAGTTCATGAAGAAGAACATTGAGAGCCGTTTGCATTTGAAGAAAAAGCTCTTCAAATTCCAATTTTGTGAAGGTATTAGTATGTTCGAACATTTGAATAGTTACAATCAGATTTTTACTGATTTATTAAATTTGGATGTTGAAATCCAAGATGAAGATAAAGCTTTACTTTTGTTAAATCCCTTACCCGATACATATGATTATTTAGTTACCACACTATTGTATGGGAAGGAAAAAATTAGTTTTGACGATATATCTAGTTCTCTGATTAGCGATGAGTACCGCAAAAAGATAAACAGGTACAACTAGATACATCAAGTGAAGCATTGGCAGCAAGAGGGAGACCAGAGTCAAGGTATCTAGGAAAGAAGAAAGGTTTTCAATCGAAAACTCGGGTCACGTCACGTGGTTCATCAGTCGGTAGAAAACTTGCCAAAGATGAGTGTTCCTATTGTCACGACAAATGACACTGGAAGAAGGATTGTCCCAAATTGAAGGGACAACAGAATAATCAAACCACTATAACCAATGTCGCAGACAGAGATGATCTAGACGTTGCTTTGACAGGTTCATCATTCATTTGTCATTCCAATGAATGGATTTTGGATTCCGTATGTACCTATCATATGTGTCCCAATCGGGACTAGTTTACTGACTTCACAGAGATTGATGGTGGAGCAATACTTATGGGCAATGATAGTGCCTGTAAGACTCAGGGTATAGGGAGCATTCGGTTGAAGTTGCATGATGGAACTGTCAGGACTATGACCAAAGTTCGGTTCGTTCCGGACTTGCGAAAAATCTTATCTTACTTGGATCTCTAGATTCAAAGGAATTTAGAATCACTATTGAAGATGAAACTCTCAAAGTGGTAATGGGAGTTCAGGTGGCTATGAAGGGTTTGAGGCGAGGAAACTTGTACTTCTTACAAGGAAGTACTGTTGATGGAAGAGCTTCTACAGGTTGTGAGAAGTTAGATGAGACTGATGCAGACACTACCAGACTTTGACATATGCGTATGGGACACGCTGGAGAAAAAGCTTTGCAAACACTCGTAAAGTAAGGCTTACTCAAAGGTGCAAAGACTGGTAAATTGTCTTTCTGTGAGCATTGTGCATTGTGCATTGTGCATTTGGAACCGTTGTTCACAATACATAGGGGATACTTGACTATGTACACTCCGATGTTTGGGGACCTATCAAAATTACATCTTTGGGTGGTAAGCATTGGTTTGTAACTTTTTTAGATGATTATTCTCGTCGTGTGTAGGTGTATACGATGAAGAATAAAGATGAAGTGCTGAACATCTTTCTTGATTGGCAGAAGATGATTGAGACTCAGACTGGCAGAAAAATCAAGCAAGATCAGATAATAGAAGGGAGTATACTCTAGACCCTTTCATGGAAGTATGTCGGAAAGAGAGACTAGTCAGACATTTCATGGTACGAGGAACACCACAGCAAAATGGTGTGGTAGAACGGATGAATCGTATTTTGCTAGAGAAAGTACGATGTATGTTACTGAATGCTGGATTCAGTAAACAATTTTGGGCTGATGTTGTGACATATACATGCCACCTCATCAACAGACTACCCGCAGCTGCCAATGGCGGGAAGACACCCATTGAAATATGGAAAGGCACACATGCTACTGATTATGACTCTTTACACGTTTTTGGATGTCCTGCTTACTATCATACTAAAGAAAATAAGTTTGATCCTAGAGGCAAGAAAGAAAAATTATTGAGGTTTAGTTCTGGTATAAAAGGGTATAGACTCTGGTGCATAGAGTTTAAAAAGGTAATAATCAGTAGAGATATTACATTCAACGAATCTGAGATGCTTAGGTCACATAAGCATAAAGATTCCATTGAAGGCAGTTATGATGGCGAAACACCCAGTGATTCGTAGAAGGTGGAGTTTACTACTCCAAATGATTCAAGTGAAGACAAACAAGAGGAGGTTGATAGTCCAGTCACAGTACCTTTAAGTCAAATTGAATCAATAGAAACCAACAGGCCGAGACGAGAGAAACGTGTACCGACATGTTATGCAGACTTTGTGACATATGCACTACCAGTTGAAGGGGGTGAGATCCCAACCAAGTAGTCACCTCAACAATGGTACAAGCGATTTGATCGTTTTATGATGGACCTGAAATACACTCATTGCCAATATGATCATTGTGTGTATTTCAGAACACTTGTAGATGGATCTTTCATTTATTTGCTTTTATATGTAGATGATATATTAATTGCATGTAAAAGCAAAGTGGAGATAAATCATTTGAAAACTCAGTTGAGTCATAAGTTTGAAATGAAAGATCTAGGAGAAGCATGGAGAATATTGGGGATGGAGATCAGCAGAGATAGGGTGAAATGTACAGTTCACCTTACTCAGAAGCAATATCTGAATAGAGTATTGCAACGCTTCAACTTGGACTCAAAGATGAAGCCGGTGAGTACTCCAATGGCCCCATATTTTAAACTCAGTGCATTGTAGTCTCCTAAAGATGATGAAGAGCGGGACTACATGTAGAATGTCCCGTATGCAAGTGTTGTTGGTAGCCTAATGTATGCCATGGTATGTACACGACCTGATATCTCCCAGGCTGTCAGCGTAGTCAGTCACTATATGAATAATCCTGGAAAGGAACACTGGCATGCGGCTAAACGGATTCTACGGTATATTCTAGGGACATATCGATGTCCGATTTCACTTTACACATAAAATATTAGAAAAAGATGACATATTACTTCAGAAGATTGGCACTGAAGATAATACAACAGATATGTTGACGAAAGTCATCATAGGGATCAAGTTCCAACACTGCTTGGAATTGATCAGTATTGCAAGTTGCTAAGCACCTTTGGGTGCGTTGGCACTTTTGGGTGCATTTGGCGTCTTATAACGCATTTGTTAGCATAAATCTCTCACGTCAAAGAAAGATGTGCATTCATTTGAAGAATGAATCAATTTGCAAGCAGCCTAGTATAGCATACTTCGGTGGAAGGGGTGATTGTTGAAAATAGCCACCTTGTGTGAATGCATAAGTGTGAATGTTCAAAAATGGCTACACCGTCCCCCATTGGTGCAATCTACTATTGCTGCAGTCCACCATGGCTGCACTACCCACTATTCCTACCATCCTTCACCTACCATCCCACATAGTCAGAAATAGTTGCTGCATTTTATAAAACCTCTCCTATAAAAGGAGAGCTCTGATGTAGGAAATCAGTGTGGTGGTGTTAGAAGTGGTGTGTACAAATTAGAGGGACGTGAGAAATTTGTTGATTATTTGTAATCCCATACAAATATATTGAATTTGGCACCAGTGAACGTAGGCAAATTGCTGAACCACTTAAATATCGTCTTATGTGATTTTGGATAGTATTGTTTGTGCGTAACACAGGTTGTCCTACAACTACAAGACTATCAGCAATGCGAATGAATTTACGAATGTAGTCAACAAGTGTCATCTCAGAAGTTTTGAAAAGAGAATTCAATTGATACAGAAGCATGAATTGCCTTTCTTGAGAAGGCTAGGCATATGCCTCTTGAAGTGTGCTCCAAACCTTGGAAGTGAAATCCAATCCAATAACAAGGCTAAAAGCTTCTTCAGTCAAGCTTCCAATAATCCAACCTCGTAAAAGAAGATCGTTCTTCAGCCATTTGGCGTGTTCGGGTTGGGTATGAAGCTAGCCGCTAACAATTCTCACCCAACAATTGTTGGTGTGGGTTCTTTTAGATCGCCATTGAGATGTCCAAGTCTGTCTTGGGTTGTGGCAATGATTAGAATTTGCTCCCTCCAAAGAGGGTAGTTGTCTAATTTTAGGTGAAGAGCAAAAAAATTACCACCATCAATTGTTGCAGACACCCTGGAAGAGTTGCATAAGATGTGGCATAAGAGAGATTCATTTGTGGATTGGGGATGGTTTTTGTACATCTGCAAAAAACTCGTGATACCATATGGAAAAATGCAAAACAATAGGATTTTCGTAATATGATTTCTGTGTACAACTCTCCTTAATAATAGATGATAGACTTTTGATATATATAAATGAGCAGTACTGGGGAGCAGTCAGCACACAATACTCACCCTCACATGAACAGTAATATTTATTATTGTTCATGTTACTATTTATGTGAAGAGCAAATATTGTGTGCTGGTTGCTCCCAATCATTTTTGTATATAAATATATATCTGTTACAAGTAGAAAAGGAAGGAAGATTTTTTCCAGAATAATACAATTCATTTGTGCTGTTGGAAAGATTCCTTTTGCGGCAGGTCCAACGCCTCTGTATTTTCAGATTGGTGATTTATGGGATAATTGGCTTGCTTGATTTCTAGTGTGATTACTGGTTTCCTAATAGTTCCTAGATAGATAAGAGTAGTCGTTGTTATTTGAAGTCTTGGTACTCTTTAGAGAATAACAATAATCTTACCAAAGGCTTATAAACACATCACTTCTTCAAGAGTTTCCGCAAGAAAATCCTTTTGCAATATGAGCTGGTACTTAAAATTTTGTGGCCTCCACTTCGACCAGTGAAGCTTGAAGAGGACCCTTGAACCAAATTAAAGTGTATGAGAGAGAGAGAGAGAGAGAGATTTTCCCGCACTAAATAATCAATAATAAGATGGATGTATAGTGTATACAAGCAATTTTGGGTGGGAATCCTATTTCACTTACCTTGGTAATTGCTAAGGGTAGTGCTATTCTCCTCAATTTGTTCACTTGGTGTTCTCTTTAGGTCCCGTTTGAATTTAGAGATAAGATAAAATAAATTGAGTCGAGTTCTGAAAGTTGAATAAGTTGAATTGGGGTTTAATGTAATTTGTATTTTTCTAATTTATTCTTTTTATTTCAAATTTTTTTAAACATGTTTAAATATTTTTAAATAATATAAAAAAAAAATACAAATAAACTAAATAGTCACTTCATTAACTATTAAGCCAAAAAAGATTGAAAAAAATTAAATATATAAACAGTCAAAAAATGAGTAGATTAAGTGAACCATACTAAGAACTTGGCCAATCCAAGACTCATAGGCCAACAATCATTTGTGAGCTGCTCTCATCAACTGTCCTGTCTGCACGCATACCCTAGGCCAACAATCAAAGTGCTATTTACATGGACTGGCCAAGTTTTTAGTAAAGATAAAAGTGTGATCTATTTGATCTCCAAGAATATCCCTCTTCACAAAAAATAGTCGCTTCTTCTTATTATTAAAATCACTAATTTTTTAATTATTGGTGTTCCGAGTGTGGATGGCCATCTTAAAAATAGTGATTTTGGTGATTTGCTTCGAAAAATCAAAAATAAAATTGCGGATTGGAAGATGAAAATGATGTCCGCTGGTTGCCCAGTTATTCTGCTTAGCCATGTTCTTTCGAGTATGGCAATTCATCTCTTGGCAGTTTTGCATGTTGCTCAAACTGTGATCAAGGCTTTGAACAAAATTTTGAGTTTTTTTCTTTTTAGGTGACTCCGATAATAAGTGTAAGAGGAAATGGATCTCTTAGCACAAGATTTGTAGGACTACTGATGAGGGGGGTCTGGGTATTTGGAACCTTGATGATATTCAAAGAGCCTTACATATGAAACTTGTCTAGAGGCTTATTAAAGGTAAGTCATTATGGGCTAATTTTTTTAGGGCTAAGTATTTTCGGAAGAATCATTTTTTCCTTTGGATCCTAACAAGAGAACTCATTTTTAGAAATCTATTGTCAAATGTATTTATGGTGTTTTTAATAACTCTAAGTGGACTGTGAGTGATGATAATATTTCTTTTTGGTTTGACAATTGGGTTGGAGGGGGGCCTACTAGTGCTCAATTTCCAGTCTCGAACCAATCTTTATTGAAGATTAAGGATTGTGTTATTGATAATTTTTGAGATATTCCATTTTTGGAAAGGCTTGCTGGTAGACAAAAAGCTTCTAAATTCTGCCAATTGTTGTCAAGGAAAAAGGAGAGGGAGGACGTTTTACTTTGGATGAAAGATGACTCACGAAAGTTTTCTACCAATAGTGCTTGGGATTGTATTAGGATTCGGGCCCCTCCTTTACCTTGGAAAAATTTGGAATTGGTATTCCACTCTTCCTAAAAAAATTTCTATTATGATGTAGAAAGCTTTTAATAAATGTTGGAGTGTTGATGAGAAGATTAAATTTATTGGTCTTTAGTTGTAACCACGATTTTTTCCACCACAAGTGAGAACTTATTAATAAATTTATGATAGGGGTCACTACTAGACATGCCTGAATTTTTCATTAAAAAAAATAAAAGGTTAATGTGAACGTTAGAAAAATATATTAGAAATCTTATCATGTGGATACTATTTCTGATAGCTACTCCAAACTCCTAATTTATAAAAAAATATTATATATCTAAGTTTCTTTATTTCAGATCATATAGAGGAACCTTAATGGCTTTAGAAACCTTACTTCAAACACATATCATGAAATTAGGGTTTAGGGTCTAGGATTTAGGGTTTAGGGATAGATATTTAGGGTGAAAAGAAAGAAAACATAGTCATTAATTATCCTAATTCAACACAATTGTAGCCTTATTAATTTGGTTACTTAAAACGCTTCCTATCCACGACTTTCCTTGTGTCACCTACATAGATGGCTGCTCTAGAAATGCATCCCTGTATGAGCTGAAAAGACTTGAGAAATCATAAGCATGTTTGGCCTATATTGTGGACAGACATTTAAGTAGTCGGTTGCAAGCTTTACAACTACCATTAGTTCATCTTCTTCTTGAAGTGTTGAAGATGGAAGGCGTTGATCCAACACATCCATCAATTGTATGTTTTCTTTATTTGAAGCATATTGTAGTATGGATATGAAATCACCTAGATGCTTTCCCTTTATGACTTCTAATGCCAAGACTCCGAAGCTATATACATCACATTTCTCTGTTGCCTTCATTGTATAAGCAAGCTCTGACCAAGAAAATATAAGAAAAAAATCAGCACAGGTGGTTGCTTGTTCTAATAATTATAAATTAAGATGATAACAATATAACATTACCTGGTGCTATATATCCATATGTGCCAGCAGCGGAAGTCCAATTAGATGAGTCTAGCTTCAAAAATTTAGCACAGCCAAAGTCTGAAACACGAGCTTCATATTGAGAATCCAGCCAAATGTTGCTACTTGAGATGTCTCGATGAATAATTGGTGGTGAGTAATCATGATGTAAGTAAGGCAAAGCATAAGCCACTCCTTTAATAATGATTAATCTTTTCCTCTAGTCCAGTTCTTTGGATGAATCTTCCTTCTCCAAGATTGCAGCCAAGCTACCTCTTTCAAGGTATTGATAAATCAAAAATGAATACAGTGTACTTGAACAAAAACCATGAAGTTTAACAATATTTTGATGTTGTATTTTTGTTAATGCTCTTATCTCATACAAGAATTCCTTTTGGAATCTGTTCTCACTATCCCTTAGCATGTGGAGTTTTTTCACAGCTACGATCTCACCAAAAGGCAAATTTACTATATAGACGCTTCCATATCCTCCCTTCCCAATGCGATATCTCTCATCAAAATCATTGGTTGCTTTGGTGATATCTCGGTACATTTTTTCTCCATTGAAATTTGATAGTACTGAAACAAATGCTTTTTGCATGTTGCCCTTTTCTGATTGTCGAACTTTGTTTCTTCTTCGCACAATGACAATAAAACAAATTCGCAAGCAACCAAGGAGAACCAAAAGTGCTCCAAGAATAGGGAAAGTGACCAAAAAGATGATTTTTTGGTTTTTCTTGGAACTATGTTTGTGTATCATGGAAGGATTGCAAGGTTGCAATCCTGTAATGTTGCCACACAACTCCTTGTTTCCTTGCAATGCTTTTATAGGAGCAATTTGGAAGGCTTTGCAATCAGGAATGGGACCCTGCAATTCATTATAGGATATGTCAACTTGTAACAAGCCATGCATTTCTTCAAAGGCGATTGGAATGAAACCAAAAAGATCATTGTGGGAGAGATTCAAAGTCTCCAAGCTTTGCATTTTGCTAATTTCTGATGGTATCTCTCCATCTAGGGAGTTGAAACTCAAATCTAGTGTGGAGATCTGAAATAAGCTCAAAAGTTAGATTGGAAGCGCCTCGTTAAAATTGTTGTGGCTTAAATTGAAGTAGTGCAAGTGCAAGAAGTTCCCAAAATTATTTGGAATTGACTTGCTCAGCTTGTTAGCAGACAAGTCAATATATTCAATATGAGTCAATGATCCAAATTCTGAAAGTATGGTACCAGAGAGTTGATTCCCATTCAACATCAATCTCTCTAGAGAACTCGACTTTCCAAGCTCTTTTGGAATCACCCCAACAAAATGATTCAAAGAAAGATCAAGCACATGTAGCTGTGTCGAGTTTCCAATTGCAGGTGGTAAAGTACTAATAATGTTGTTTCCACTAATTCGCAGGGTTTGTAATTGTGGACATTGTTCCCAATTACTTGAGATTCTGCCAGAAAATCTATTGTAGCTTAGATTTATGAATCACAAATTTGGGTAGACACCAAAATCGTTGGATATATCTCCAATGAGTTGGTTACTTTCCAAACGGACTATGATTAAGCTAGTGCAATTTTTCAAGCTATTGGGGACTCGGCCAATGAAATAGTTATTATTTGCAGTAAAGTTTTTAAGTGATCCACCATGACAAACGTTTTTGGGCAAATAACCAGTAAATTGGTTTGTGCCCACACACAAAATGTGTAAGTTCATGGTATCTCCAAATCCTTTAGGAATTTGACCAGAAAGTTGGTCATAAAGGTATAAAATTTCCAAGTTGCTCAAATTAGCAAATGAAGTTGGAATAGAACCATGGAGTTGGTTTTCACTCAATTCCATATCATTTATATTCTTCAAATTTCCCATCTCTTTAGGATTGGTGCCATAAAGGTTATTACCATAAATATGAAGGAGGGAAAGATTGCCCAGATCACCTAATGATGCCGGAATTGAACCCTGAAGATGGTTTTCAAAAAGGCTAAGTTCCTCAAGGGACTCTAAACCTCCAACTTCTGGAAGGGATGGGACCAGAAAAGGAATTTTTGTACATATACAAGTGGGTTAGCTTTTTCAAGTTTCCAAGAGTTGAAGGAATTGGACCCATCAGGTGGTTTGAATCAACTAATAGTTCAACCAGATTAGAGAGATTTCCAATTTCTTGAGGAATGAAACCGAAAAGTTCATTTTCATAGAGACACATGGAAGCAAGGTTGCTCAACTTACATAGAGAATTAGGAATGAAACTATCTAAATTGTTTGTGCCAAGATAGAGCTCAATTAGAGACTTAAGGCGACCTATTTCCTCAGGAATTGAGCCATTTAACTGATTTTCAGAAAGGTGAAGGACTTCTAGATTGATTAGGAGGCCAATTTCTGGCGGGATTTTTCCTGATAACTGATTAATGGCTAAATCAAGATAAATGAGCTTGGACAGGGAGCTAATTTGAGATGGAATCGTGCCAAGGAGATTATTCATACTGAGATCAACATATGCAACATTTGGCAAAGAAGAAAAAGAAAACCCATCAAGCGTACCTTGCAAACCAGAATTGGTGAGGTTTATTCTGATCACAATTCCAACAGAGTTGCAAGCAATACCAAACCTAATGCATGGGCTCACACTATTGCTTTGATTGGCAGAAGAATTGGGAGTGGAAGTCCAAGTGGGTAGGTTTTTGTGGGTATCATTTTGGAGACTGTTTTTCCATTTTAGAAGTGCAACAGCTTCTTCGGTAGAAGCAAAAGCAGAATTATTTGGTGATGAAACCAACTGAACAAACAAGACAAAGAAGACTAGGGTGCATACTTTCTTAAAGGTTGATGCTGCCATAGTGGTTGTATGTAGAGTAACAGGCAGCTATGGTCTTTATTTATAACCACCTACATACATATGCACATGTTCCATTGCAACTTCGCAGCAATAGGCTTGCAAAGTCTCACGTTTTGAATTTTCATGGTCTTGTTCGATCGTTATCACAAGGTGACAAGGAAATTAAGAAAATGAAGACTTGTTCGATCGTTATCAGGAGGAGATAAGGAAAAGAAAATGCAGTCTTTTGTCAAACAGAATATTTAACAAGGTTGAAGTGGTCAATGTAAACCAAGTAAGACTCGACGCATGACTTAGTTAAGAGACAAGTATCTTTTTAATCTTTCGCCATTGCGGTCTTCTTTTTCACTCTGATGCTAGAAGTTTTAATTATAAGCAAAGACAGAGTGACAATGATTTGAAAGAGTATTTCGACTATAAGTCATTACCAAGCCATGAAAACCATGAACCGAATGGTTAACTGACTTCCCTGGCCGGCCTTCTCAAATTTGTTGGAAATCTTTTTAAAATAATATAATATATATTATATTTATTAATATATTTTGGGGATTTACTTTTGAAAGTTATGAATTAATTTGGGAAGAGAGGAATTATAGAAAGTTTCTGAGGCTTATAGTAAGTTTCTGAGGCTTATAGTATTTTGTGGTTATTTGCATACCACAAGAATGTAAGTGGCTTGGTGGTATTGTGCATCACTTTCTACCTTGATGGTAGTGGTTAGCGCACAGGCCGCACAACACACCATTTGGGAAATAAAAATGCAAATTTGAATCCACTGAGATTAGAACTTGGGCTCACCAGTTGGAAAGTCCAACACTTGTGATGGTTGGCAACCGATTTAATATATATCGGTTCAAATCAGATTATATAAAATGAAAAGTGATAAGACTTTTCATTCACATCCTTTAGTTCTCTATAAATAAACTTGTTGGCATACGAATTTAATAGATTCTATAGTGAATTTCGAAATTCTCACTCTCTTCTAAAAGTTTTCATTTTTTCAAAACTTAACATTAGGATCTATTCGTTCTAAAAGAATAGATTTATAATCTATTGGTTGAATATAAAAATCTAAGGATGTTCACGGTCTAATTTTGTTTATGCATAACGCAGTTAGACAAACGGATTTGTTCCAAACTTCATTGTATCTTAGAGGCAAATTTGCTTGTAATCCATATGCATACCGTTATTGGTAGGGGCGAATATTGTTTTAAGGAAAACGACATTCATAATGCAGTTTGAAGTAAAATTTTCTCTCACTATTTTCTGTTTTGTAACCCCTTTGCTCCAACAATCTTAAGACAATATTTCGATTATTAATGAAAAATAGTTTGAGAGAGTTTGCTTCAAATTTTGTAAAACTCAACCATTTTGATGGAATCAATTTTCGACGCTAGCAAAAGAAGATGCACTTTCTCTGGGCCAGTCTCAACATCGTTTATGTTCTAACCACTCCTAAGTCATCTATAAATGATGACGAGACAATCGGTCAAAGTCAGACAATGATCAAATGGGAAGTAGACGATTACATATGCAAGGGTCATATTTGCAATGTAATGTCTGATACATTGTTTGACACTTACCAGAACAAAACAACCGCCAAGCATCTATGGGATGCATTTGCGGCTAAGTATCTTTTAGAAGATGCTACAAGTAAGAATTTTTTTGCTATAAAATTTTTCAATTATACAATGATAGATTCTAGGCCTGTTGTTGAACAATTCAATGAGATTATGCAAATTCTTAATCAGTTCTTTCAACATGAGATAAAAATGGATGAATTAATTTCAATATCATCGATTATTGATAAACTTCCTCAATCATGGAAAAACTATAAAAGAAGTTTGAAACATAAAAGAGAAGAAATGTCTCTAGAAGAACTAGGACAACATTTTTCATATAGAAGAAGAGATCAGGCTTAGAGACATTATTGAAGAGTGTGACTCTTTGACTTCTAACATGCACATGGTAGAGGAAGGAAGGACCCATACCCCCAGACAATTTAATGAATCCAGATATAAAAATCGAAGAGAAAGAATAATTTTGGAATATAACAAAGTCATTTCCAAAATGAGAATCAGAAAAATATGAAAGTAGGTTACTTCCATTGTGGCAACCAAGACCATTACAAAAAAAACTCTCGTTTTCTTGGGAAGAAAGGTAGTACTCTAGTTCTAGAGAAAATTCCGAGGCAATAATCTTTGACAACAACACTCTTGAAAGAGATAATTCCTGGTGGATTGACTCAGGAGTAACAATGCATATCTGTAAAGATAAGAGTATGTTCAAGAGGTTCGAGCTGATGGAAGATGGCCATGTTCTTTACATGGGAAACACATACACTGCCATAGTTAAAGGCAAAGGGACAGTAAAAATGGAGTTTACCTCCAAAAAAACTCTTACTCTCAATAATGTGTATCATGTACCAGAAATTAGAAAGAATCTTATATCTGGTAGTCTTCTGATTAAGTATGGGTTTAAGTTAATTTTTGAGTCAGATGAATCTGTACTGACCAAAAATGATAAGTTTGTAGGGAAGAGATATTTGAATGAAGGCATGTTCAAATTTGATATTAATAATTAAATTAATATTTTTCATAATTTATATTATATATAGAGTTATTTAAGTATGGCCACTACAAAAAAGACTGTCATTTTCTTGGGAAGAAAATGCAGTATTCTGGTTCTAGAGAAAATTTCAAGGCAATAATCTCTAAGAACAACACTCTTGAAGGAGATAATTCCTAGTGGATTGACTCAGGAGCAACAATGCATATCTGCAAAGATAAGAGCATGTTCAAGAGATACGAGCCAATGGAAGATGGTAATGTTCTTTACATGGGAAACACATCCACTACCATAGTTAAAGGCAAAGGGACAGTAAAAATGGAGTTTACCTGTAGAAAAACTCTTACTCTCAATGATGTGTATCATGTACCAGAAATTAGAAAGAATCTTGTATCTGATAGTCTTCTAATTAGGTATGGGTTTAAGTTGATTTTTGAGTCAGATGAATTTGTACTGACCAAAAACGATAATTTTGTGGGGGAGGGATATTTGAATGAAGGCATGTTCAAATTTGATATTAATAATTAAATTAATGTTTTGCACAATTTATATTATATACAAAGTTATTTAAGTATGGTCATTACAAAAGAGACTATCATTTTTTTGGGAAGAAAAGGCAGTACTCTGATTCTAGCGAAAATTTCGAGGCAATAATCTCTGAGAACAACACTCTTAAAGGAGATAATTCCTGGTGGATTGACTCAGGAGCAACAATGCATATATGCAAAGATAAGATCATGTTCAAGAGGTACGAGCCAATGGAAGATGGTCATGTTCTTTACATGGAAAACACATCCACTGCCATAATTAAAGGCAAAGGGATAGTAAAAATGGAGTTTACCTTCGGAAAAACATATACTCTTAATGATGTGTATCATGTACCAGAAAGAATCTTGTATCTGGTAGTCTTCTGATTAAGTATGGGTTTAAGTTGATTTTTGAGTCCGATGAATTTCTATTAACCAAAAACGATAATTTTGTGGGGAAGGAATATTTGAATGAAGGCATATTCAAATTTAATATTAATAATTAAATTAATATTTTGCATGATTTATATTATATATAGAGTTTTTTAGAACACATGTATGTTAGAAATTTAATACATATGGTTAATTTAGATTTCATTATAAATATGCATGCAAACAAGTAAAAATGTAACTTCTGTATATGAATTAAGTTGTACAAATAATTTTATAGTATTTGAGAAATATCATGGATTATGGCATTGAGTACAACAGATTTCTTTCGGTTATAGAATGAGGTTTTCTTCAGTTGTAGAAAGAATACAAATGCCAGTTGGGAAATAAGCATGATAACCAAATAAACTAGTAGGTGGATATTTACCCATGATAGAGGAGTAATCTCATGGATTAAAGAAGCAAATATGCATAACTTACTCAATCATAAAGACTAAGTTTATAGCATTGGCTTCTTGGAGCAAAGAGGTAAAGTAGTTAAATATATATATTAATAGAGATCTCGGATTTAGTGAAAAATCATTTCCATCAATCTTTGCATTGTGACAATTAAGTTAGATTGTCCCAGGCCTAAGCTATTTATATAATAGCAAGGATAGGCATATTAAAACAATTACTCACAAATAGAGTAATTACGATTGACTTACGAGATATTGCCGGGATTAGCATATCCATTAATTAAAGAGCTTGTAAGAAGATTGATGCGGGACATCAAAGGAATGAGTTAAAGCCAAAACATTAAAATCACCAATAATGGAAACTCGACTCAACTCATGAACATATCATGACTTGAGTTCAATGAGCAAAGTACATTATATGTTCGTGATTTGCAAGCACTATATACTTAAATTAGTTTGGAAACTAATTTAATCATTCCAAAGTTTGAGGTGTTTGGTACTGTAATAAAAAAGGAGAAGCTAAGCAATAACTCTTAATAGACCTATAACATAATTATGTTAAAGTGTTTAGTTACATGATACTTTTGATAAGTCTACCTATATGAGTGTCGGGGGTGGTGCTACCTTCTATGCGACTTAGGCTTTGTCTCTAGAGCGCTCATGAAACCAAGATATAGACATAAGGTCAATCCATGTGTCGGCTTTTATGAACTACCCAAGGAGAAGAAAATTTATATATGAGCTATGTCCAGCTGATCATATATAATCGCTAGTTCAAAACATGGTCTACTATGTCATTCTGGTTAACTTTGATATATTTTCACTATGTGAAAGCTCAAGTCTAAAAGACACCTTCATTTATGTATAAATTTTCCTATTCTAACTAGGAAGAATTTTGAAAATAGTGGGAGATTGTTAGAAATATTTTCAAAATAATATATTATATATTATATTTATTAATATATTTTAGGAATTTATTTTTGGAAGTTATGAATTAATTTGGAAAAAGAGGAATTATGGAAAGTTTTTTAGGCTTATAGTATTTTGTGGTTATTTGCATACCACGATAATGTAAGTGGTTTGGTGGTATGCATCACTTTCTACCTTGATGGTAGCGCTTCGAGCCACCCCTCTCACAAAGAGTGGGTCTTTATTATTCAACAAAGGATGGCCCTATGGCTGGCCTGGGCGTGCGGCCCACAATCCAACCGGCCAAGGAACCTCTAGACCAAGTCCAACACTTGTGATGGTTGGCAATCGGTTTAATATATATCGGTTCGAATTTTAATAGATTCTAGAAGTGAAATTTGAAATTCTCTCTCTTTTAAAAGTTTTCATTTCTTCAAAACTTAATATTAGGATCTATTCGTTCTAGAAGAATAGATTTCCAATCTCTTGGTTGAATAGAAAAATCTAAGGGTGTTCATGGTCTAATTTCGTTTATGCATAACGTAGTTAGACAAACGGATTTGTTCCGGACTTCATTGTATCTTAGAAGCAAATGTGTTTATAACCCATATACATATCATTAGGGGTGTTCAGCTGGGTTTCGGATTCCCAAATCCGGAATTGGGAATCCGGAATCCAAATTCAAAATTTTCTTAAACTTTTTTAAAAAAAATTCAAAAGTATTAATAAATATATAAATTTTAAACCGGGTCGGGTACAACCCGGCCTAGATGAACAGGCCTACATATCATTATAGGTGGGGCGAATATTGTTTTAAGGAAAGCAACATTCGTAACGCGCCTTGAAACAAACTTTTTTCTCACCATCTTCTGTTTTGTAGCCCCTTTGCTCCAACAAAATTCAGATGTTGGTACTGTTGGGGAAACGGGCTAACTAACGGACAGCAAACTCGGAGCCACGCAGCGGATTCAACCAAGAGAAATAAAACTAAAGACAGAGAATAGAAATGGACACTAGATATGAAATAGTTCAGCTCAAACTGAGCCTGCATCCACTGTTGGGTCGGTCTAAATCACTATAATAAACAAAGATGGAGTACACTTCTTGGAGGTTACAAAGCTCTCTCTCTCACAAGGCTCTCAAACCCTTTACAAGTAGGCTCTCACTGATCTACAAAATCAAACAAGGAGAAAAGTGGGAGACGGACGCCTGTGTAAGTAATCTCACTCGAGCGAGCCCTTCTCGCTCGAGCGAAATCGCCTTCACTCCACAGCTCTCTGCTTCCGCTCTCTCTTCTGCACAAATGGCCGAGATCCTTATATAGGCTGTATCTCGCTCGAGCGAGACATTCTCGCTCAAGCATAACACTATTCCAGACGGCGCTAACCCTAGTTCCTGGAAGCGATGCAACCCTAGGATTGATTCTCGCTCGAGCGGGAGGTCGAGTGAGAGTCGAGCGAAGTCTCTGCCTGGATCCAAAACTCTCTGTTTGATGTCTCGCTCAAGCGACTGTCGAGCGAGGGTCGAGCGAAGTTACGGGTTGAAAACTCCAAGTGCAATCTGATGCGCTTCATTCAAGCCATATCTCAACAAATCTCCACCTTGGCTTGAATAAGCCCCACAAAATGATTCTGGACAAAAGACCCACAAATCCTTTTACCACGGAAGGAATACCCAACATGAAATACGAAGTCTATCTTTGAATAACTCACTTTCCACACAAAAGTCTTCAACACCATAGACAACATCTGAAGATTCACTATCTTCACACAAACGGCAATGCACCACAATACAGACTGCTTACTTGAACAAACGGCTTCTGAATACAAATGAAGACAACCAAATATTCTTCAGCCAAAGTAAGAATCAACAAAAGCCTGCATGAGCATACACAAAAGGTGACCAACTGCCCCCTTTATCTACCAACTGTAGATCTGCTCTCACTGTGCACCAATGCCAATCAACTATGAAGCTCTCTGCAACTCCACCTTCTTGTTATAACTCTCTCTCCTTTCTGTGGAAACAAAAGAAAAGAAAATTCACCAAATAGCAAGATGCGTTGTCCGCTTCAATGACGATCTGTAGACAAGCCTGGCAAACTAAAAGCATACTGTAGACTCATCACTCAAAGCCCACCTCATTCCATTCAGTCACTCCGTGGAGTGAAACAAAACTGTATGGTCTGGTAACGCTCTACCTTCTTGTCTGTAGATCACTGTCTTCTCAAAAGTGTATGAACACCAAACACGTCACAAAGAAACAGATAGACAAAACCAAACTTCCAATGATCATAAAACAAATATGAGTTTAATACAAAACAAGACTTTACACAAGATGTATCCTAATCAGAAATACTACAGGAATCCTGATTCTACACTGCTTCCCAAGAATACAATGTAAACAAAAAACCAAGATTACTGTCTTCTGATCACACCAAGCAAAAGCTGCTGACTCATAAATGACCATCCTGTCTGGCGGATTCGCACGTGACACATGCGAATGAATATCTGGATCTGGAGCATGTGAGGATACTCCACCTGTCACCACACTGCCCTCAAGGAAGAAGAGACTAACTGTCACCTCCTTCACTGTCATCACTACTAGAGGAACTTTCCTCTTCCTCCACATTTTTCAATTGAGGACACTCACTTCTGTAATGACCCAACTTATGGCAGTGGTAACACTTCACTTTTCTCTTGTTAGATCTGGAGCTACTGGAACTGGAACTACCTCTATTCTTCCCTGAACATCCTTACCCGGATCTATCACCAGAGGAACATTTCACAAACAAACCCTCGGCTTGATTGTTCATGCCTAAACCCCCAAATTTTGTTCTCAATTCCTTAGAATTCAAAGCAGACTTAACATCCACTAAGGAGATTGTATCTTTACCATACAACATTGAGTTTACAAAATTATCAAACGAAATAGGCAATGAACACAAAACAATTAAGACTTGATCTTCCTCATCAATCTTAATGTCTATATTCCTCATATCCATAATAATCTTATTAAATTCATCTAGATGTGCAGAAATAAAAGTACCTTCCTCCATTTTGAGAGTATATAACCGTTGTTTCAAAAACAACCAGTTAGTGAGAGATTTCAAGCTCTCCAGCTTGTTCCACAGACCAACTGCGGTCTCCTCCTCTGCAACTTCCCTCAAAACTTCATCTGATAGTGATAGTAGAATAGTACTGTGAGCCAATTCTTCCTCATTCCTTGACGATGCAGGAGACTCACCAGTCACTCCTTCTACAACCTTGAACAGACCCTGCTGACGCAACAAAGCCTTCATCCTCAAGCGCCATAAACTGAAACTATTCTGACCGTCAAATTTCTCTACTCCAAAATTTACTTAGGCCATCCCTTAACGCTCTGATACCAGTTTGTTGGGGAAACAGGTCGACCGACGGATAGCAAATTCGGAGCCACGCAGCGGATACAACCAAGAGAAATAAAACTAAAGACGGAGAACAGAAATGGACACCAGTTATGAAGTGGTTCAGCTTAAACTAAGCCTACATCCACTGTTGGGTCGGTCTAAATCACTAAAATAAACAAAGATGGAGTACACTTCTTGGAGGTTACAAAACTCTCTCTCTCACAAGGCTCTCAAACCCTTTACAAGTAGGCTCTCACTGATCTACAAAATCAAACAAGGAGAAAAGTGGGAGACGGACGCCTGTGTACGTAATCTCGCTCGAGCGAGCCCTTCTCGCTCGAGCGAAATCGCCTTCACTCCACAGCTCTCTGCTTCCGTTCTCTCTTCTGCACAAATGGCCGAGATCCTTATATAGGTTGTATCTCGCTCGAGCGAGACATTCTCGCTCGAGCGGAATACTATTCCAGATGGCGCTAACCCTAGTTCCTGGAAGCGATGCAACCCTACGATTGATTCTCGCTCGAGCGGGAGGTCGAGCGAGAGTCGAGCGAAGTCTCTGCCTGGATCCAAAACTCTCCGTTTGATGTCTCACTCGAGCGACTGTCGAGCGAGGGTCGAGCGAAGTTACAGGTTGAAAACTCCAAGTGCAATCTGATGCGCTTTATTCAAGCCACATCTCAACAGGTACTATTACTAGACTGTTAATAGTTATCTGTAAAACTTTGGGAGGTTGAAAGCACGTGATCGTTTTCCATCTTGAAACAAGACTCCCTGGATTCCATGCATTTCTTGCGTTTTTATTTTCTCCAAGACTCCATGCAGTTGCGTCAATGAGGAAAATATCAATTAGGCATGATGCTAACTTAGGATTTATGACAACCACACTAGGTGAACCCTTTTTTCTAGTCTTGGTAGCTGCTTTCCGACTATTATCTGAAAATTACATTTCTTGTGTCCTAATCTTCTCCTTTCCGAGTCCAAGTGGGAAAAGATCATTCATGAACGGAATTTAAGATGGTGTATTACGAGAAGGGAGAAACTAAATGAACACTTTTTTCAAGCTTCGCAGCGGTTTCCTGGCTTTGGGGTTCCAGTAGGAAACAGAGATCTTGAGTTGACTTGAGAACATAATTACAGGAAATATGGTTTTCTTTTCCTTTTAAAAAATGCAACATCATTAGAATAGTATACCCAATTACTAAAAAACCATTGGAGAGACCACAAAAGTCGTTGCAAAGAGTCCAAAACACAACAGTGACCAAACTTTCGTCACCATTGGTGCCAACATTCCGCAGTGCAAAACCTTTTCTTATTCTTATAATTATTTTTTAAACCTTTAGAGTATTTAAATGTTTTAAAGATGGATAAAGTGTTTTAGATCTAAAGTTGGGGATACATCTTTACATACTTTCTTATTTTGTAATTTCATCACATAATAAAATTAGTTATGCTATATATTTTTCCCTGGATTTATCTTTCCTTTAAAACAGCAAGCAACTTGACTAGATATATTATTATTTTCCTCTGTAATATTATTTAAAATGAAAAACTATTGATATATTAGATGCATTATTGCTCATATAATAAAGTTCAACTTAATTACATATATTATTTACTTTTTCATTTAACAATAACGTAATTACTTTAAAAAAAACAATAACATAATTGGAGGGATGATGCGACTTTATAAAATAATTTACATTTAATAATAAAAAAAATGAGAATGTTGAGTGCATTAAACTTAAGTCTCCTCTCTGGTTGCGACTCCAAAGGAGGTAATAGTAGGTCTTACATAGTTCGAGTCTAGTCCATTGCTGGTGGGTTTGATAGGGATGAAATTGAAGATTTATGGAGCAATCTTAGGCTAACAGAGGAGGAAGCGCTAGTAATTGAGGTCTCAAATGGAGGAGATGATGAAGTTCAACAAAAAGGTGAGAGACGCCTCGTAGGGAAGGTTTGTTCGGATGGGATTGTGGGGAAGGAGGCCATTGCTTCTACCATGGGGAAAATGTTTGTACAAAGGGGCTAAAAAACAAAAAATAATGAGAAAAAAAAATTGTTTTAAGGCGTGTTATGAATGTCATTTTTCTTAAAACAATATTCACTCACACTAGGGTTGTTCAACCGACCCGACCTGACTCAATATCAGCAATTTTCGACCCGACCAAAATCTTCTCATGCCAATTACTCATTATCGATAAGCCTACCGATTTCCTGATTTGAATTTTTTTCTTTGTTTAAAATATCTAATCGATTCTTTTACCACCCACTTCTCTTTCTCGGTAGCTAAATAGATATTTTATAATCGATTGTTTAAAATATTTAAAAAACTATAATAATTGAGGTCTCAAATGGAGGAGATGATGAAGTTCAGCAAAAAGGTGATAGAAGCCTCGTAGGGAAGGTTTGTTCGGATAGGATTGTAGGGAAGGAGGCTATTGCTTCTACCATGTTAGTACAAATGGGCTGAGAAACAAAAAATGATAAGAAAAAAAGTTTACTTCAAAGCGCATTATGAATGTTGTTTTTCTTAAGACAATATTCGCTCCCACTAATAATAATATGTATATGGGTTACAAGCAAATTTGCCTCTAAAATATATATAATGAAATCTAAAATAAGTCTATTTGTCTAACTGCATTATGCATAAACGAAATTAAACCTCGAATACCAACAAAATTTGGTATCCAATCAAGAGATTAGAAATATATTCTCTACAAAACAAATAAATCCTAATAATAAATTCTGAAAAAATGAAAAGCTTTTGGGAAAGAGAAAACCTCAAAATTTCCTTTTGAAATTTATTATATTCATATGAAAATGGATTTATTTATAGAGAACTAAAAGATGTGAAAGAAAAATTGTAACTTTTTATTTTGTGTAATATGATACGAATACGTATATGTATTAAACATGTTGCCAACGTTTGGTCTAGTAGTCACGCTTGCTCCCATCATTCCGTCTTGCACGAGTTTGATCCTCAATAGGTGCGGTTTTTGGCATTTTTCTTTCACCAAGCGTTGTGCCTTTGTGCACACTACGCTAGGGCTATAAACGAGCTGAGTCGAGCCGAGTTTTGACTTGCCGAACTCGAACTCGACTCAAAATACTCGAGCCCGAGCTCGAGTTTGTTCGAGCTCGACTCGAAAAACCAAACTTCCAACTCGAGCTCGAGCTCGTCTCACAAATAAACTTGAGTCGAGTAATTTTTTTAATAAAATTTTAAAATAAATAAAAAATTAATGAATAAAAAATTAATATTTAATATCTAACTAGTTAATATCTATTCATCATAACAATATATTATATGCTTATATATATTATTAATAAATACACATAATATGATAGCATATACATATTTCACATGCTTCCAATGTACTAATATATGAAATTATTAAATTTTATAGACTATTATTGTACAAATTATAAAACATAATTATGAAATATATTTATCATATAGATATAAGTTATAAGATTACATATTATATATTTAATTATAAAAATGTTATACTTATATTATTAGCAATACATATATATAATATATATCTGTATATATTTATCATTATATAAATAAATTTTAATTGAGTCGAGCTAACGAGTCGACTCGAGCATAAACGAGCGAGCCTTAACAACCTTAGCCGAGTCGAGTCGAGTCGAGTTTTGTCGAGTATGTGTTATTTATTAATCGAGTGGATATCTGTTTTCACGAGCGAGCTTTTTTTTACGAATCGAGTTCGATTTGAGTTTAACTGAGCGAGTACCGAGCAGGTTGTCGAGTAGCCTAATTCATTTACAACCCTACGCTATACGCGTAGGGCCCTTTCACGCATTGCAGGTTTGCATCACTTTGCAACATAATTCAATAAAAATTTACTCCATTAAAGGAGGTGTGACTCAAACCCATCCTATGGGGTAGAGAACCAACACTACTAAGAGCTTATTTGGGGTTGTGTTTCGAAATCTTTAAACAGTTAAAAGTAATTTTAGAAAAAAAAAAATGACATGTTTGATTACTTTACAAAACATGTTTTAGTCGGTTAAAAAAATTGGAAGTCAATTTTTCCAAAAAGTACCAAATTGGAGCACTTTAAATATATGTTTACCAAATAATAAACAACTTTTGAAATATAAAGCTTTTTATTTAAGTTATAAATTATAAATTCTAAAATTATAAGTTATATTTCACACTGCAATCTCAAACATTTATTAAGCCAATCAATGCCTTAGGTTAAATGCAATGACCCAATTTATTATAAAAATAAGCAATAGCTTATCAATCTTTTTTATTTCTCTCTTTCCAAAATAATTTAGAACTTCTAAAAATAAATCCTCAAAATATGTTAATAAATATAATAAAGAATATATTATTTTGAAAATATTTCCAACAGAAAATATGGTGAACTAGTAACCGGGCAATTTTTCAGGAGGTGGACAAAAATGTTTTTGTTATCACATTTGCAAATCATACTAATCGACATCAAATTCTTGAAGGGAAACCTTGATTGTTTGATAATTTTTACTTTTTTTAATCCAGCTTTATGATGGGGTGCTACAACCCACGAAGATGAAATTTGAAACTGAATTCTTTGGGTTGCAAATCCTTAATCCCCGAGACTTAAGACAAAAGATTGGGGAGAACAAATAGAGAGCCCTATTGGTTGTGTGCGTGATGTGGATGTGGCTGACGAGAGATCCGGTGGGAGAAGTTTTTAAGGATGAAAGTTGAGTTTAAGTTGTAGAAGGCAATTGCAAGAGGAAGAATTGTTATGGTGCATGGCAAGAAGACCTGGGTAAGCTTCGAATATGAAAAACTCCCAAAGTACTTTAGCCAATTTTAGTGCATATTTCATGCAAGTAGATCATTCACTAATAGATGAAGATGACATGGTGCTTTCGATGAATGTATACCAACTAGATAAAGATATTGGAAGCTAGACACAACAAAATTTAATAAAATAATAAATTTGAGGTGGACTAATAATAACACTACAATCAACAGAACACCCATGAGCTACTGTGGAAGTAGAACCATTTAAAAAAGAATACAAAGCATTGGGAAATTAAAGAGCATCATTCACATGCATGTATGAACATGTCCAAATGACAATATCTAACTAGCTATAATAATATTGCACCAGAGGCTGCCATTCACCAACACGGACCCATTTTCTATCAATGCAGGCATTGCAACAAAGAGCTACCCGAAACTTAGGCCAAGAAGTAATCAAGGAGCATTGATATTAACCTGGGTTCGACCCATGCCTCGTCCATATGAGAGGGATTTTTGATGATTTTGCAGGCATGCGCTGCACCACTTGGGCTTCAGAGGGAGCGACACATTTATGCAAGGGGCACGCAAGGAGCTTGCAATGCATCATGTGCACCAAACGGATGCAACGCTTAAAATAAAGGCATAAAAAAATGCCAAAAGTTGAACTGATCAAAATTCGAACCCGCATGGAAAGGTTGGAAGGAAGCAGAATGACCGCCAAACCAAGTCCAACTTCTTGGCAACTGGTTTAATATTTATACCGATTTGTGTTGGTTTGTATAAATGTCATGCCCGGCCCAAGGCCTTTCAGCCAGCCCATGACCCGGCCCAACCCCAACCCCAGAAAAGGCGTCGTTTTCGCCCCAGGTAAATAACCCTCCCCGCCCCCTTTCTTTCCTTCTTTCTTTCTTTTCCTTTCTTTCTTCTCTTTCCCCTGGGCGACAGTTTCTCCTCTATTCTTCGCTGCCTCTTCCTCACGCCCACTCCCCCACGTTCTAGGCGGTTTCTCCATCAAGTGAAATTTATCTCCCTCACCTCCCTTTCGGCACCTGTATTTTCCAATGTGGGTTTTATTTCTGCTGTCTCCTCCCCTGCGCCGAACTCCTCTGTTCTTCACCCCGCTGCATTTTCACCGGTAAGTTTTCTAGTTTTTCTCTTTTATCTCAGCTTTTCCATCATTCAAGGGTTTCGTTTCGGATTTTTGGTTCAATTCGGAATATTTATTTGTGTTTGCACCGATGGATTGTAGGCGGCACTAACAGAAACAAGAAATTCATTTTCTTAGCCTCTGTCGTCGGGTTGTTCCCCATTCTCAGGTAAGCTACTCAGTTGTTGAATAGATGATTTTAACTTATGCGAATTAGTTTAGAGGTTCTTTAAATTTCTGGGTCTCTCCGAGAGGTAGATTTTTGTGGTATTTTTCTAGGTTCAATTTCCGTATTATTGCCGAGAGTGTACAGCTGTTGTTGGAAGGTTGGGGAGGTTAGCGAATTAATTTATGATGTTTGGATTGGATTGGATAAATTTACTGGATAGATTTCTCCCCGTAATATTTATGGAAATTTTTCTCCAACTTCCGAATCCATGTTCAAAGTGATTTTGGGGGATGTTCGAGGGTTTTCTTTGTTAATTTTCTTTTGCTGATTGGTGTTGTCGATGGGTTGTTTGGGATGTTTTGTGTGATGTAAATGGTTGGGTTTGGTAGTTTTGAACGTATGGGAGACTATACAAATTTGTTTTTTGGGTTGGCTTTATCAGAGGGATGCCTAAAAGGATATTTTTTAATATGGAGTGCGCTGGTTTTGCGGGTCGTAGTGGCTGGTTGCTTGGGCTTGATATGCTAGAAATTATGATTTTAGGCAGGCATTGTAGTTAACTTATAATTTATGATTTTAGGCCTTTGGGGTGGTCATTAATATAAAGGAAATTATTTTCATGTATAGGTGACGAAACTCTTAGCTTTGAGACTCAAAGTTTTGATTTTTCGCTACAACAGTCAGGTAAGCGGGGTTCGTATGCTCGGTTTTATACCAAAAGAAGACTGAGGTTGACTTTTGAAAATTTGTGCTTTTTGTTAGTTATGAAATGAAAACTTGAGAAAAAAAAACCAACCTCGGTCGATTGTTTGCATTATTCATGACGCTTATATAAAGGAAGGAAAAATATTTCAGACATGCATTGTGTAGACATGAGCTGCTTTTTGTCGTGTTATTTTCTGAAATGTGGAAAGAACATTTTTGTCTATCTGAGAAAAATTATGCCTTGACTGTGTTGACTATGTTTTATTTACATAAACTTTATTCTGAAAATAGTTTGGATCTATGTGTCTTTAATAACTCTGAAAATCTTTGGCATAGTATTCTAGTTAGTATTTAACTTTATCTCTGCTTGGTTCTGCTCTGCTCTGTATTTGCTCTGTTTGGATTTGGTACCAATTTCCTATCTCTGAGTGCACCCACTTTGGAAACAAAGTGGTTTATTGTGAGCTTTCCTATGTGCACACTCGGGGCTCCGAGAATGAATAAGGGAAAGTTCCACCTCTGTCTCTGCCTGGTTTGGCCATCGGGATTTGCACAACCCTACCACGGGGGTTAAACATGGTCTTTGCTTTGTGAGATGCTCCGTTTGATATAGTGATAATACTCAGTTTTGTTATGCCAAAGTACTTGATGATTTAAACTGTCTTGAAAATCATTTGTTTCTTTTATGCATAATTATGTTTTATTCCGTACTTTATTACTTGGTAAATGCTCATATTTGCACGCTTGTATAGGTTCTTCGCTTACTGAGTTGTGGAAAAACTCACCCCTCTTATCTCATATATTTTTCAGATGATTTGGATGTTCTATCAGAGGACCAAGAGTAGAGTCTTGACCAGGTTTTAAGCTGTAGAGCCATAGACTAGATGGGGGAAAACAATTAATTTATTTATTTTTGAGTTCTAGTTTCATTGGATTTATAGAATGTTAGTTATTTCCTTATTTGTTAAGCTTTTGGGAGAATGTGAACCCCCCTCATTTATGATTTATTCAATTTTTTTATTTATGACTTAGTGAACATTGTTATATGGATTGGGTTGTGAAACATATTTTTATTTGAATATGGTCGGAGACCTATTATTTGTAGTTAAGGATGGATTATACCAAACAAGTGGAACTTCGTGACCCCCTACGGGTATGGGGCGTTACAATCAATTTACAGAAAATGAAAAATTATAATTTTTCATTCACATCCTTTAATTCTCTATAAATAAACTCATTGTCATATGAATTTTAGAAATATTCTAGAAGGCAGTTTTTGAAATTCTCTCTATCAAAAATTTTCATTTCTTCAAAATTTATTATTAGGATCTATTCATTCCATAAGAATAAATTTCTAATGTATTGGTTGAATAGTAAAATTTAAGAGTATTCGGAGTCTAATTTTATTTGTATATAACACAATTTTAATCGAGACTTATTCCAAATTTTATTGTATCTTGAAAGTAAATTTATTTGTAATCCAAATACATACCATTATTGATGGGAGCAAATATTATCTTAAAAAAGCCAACATTTGTCATACACTTTAAAACAAACTTTTATTCTACCATTTACAGTTTTGCAGCCCTTTGCACCAATGATTTTTTCATGTTTTTAGCGGCGCAAAAAATAAGCTCAGAAATGCATTGCAGAGACTCACATCAGCATCAGATCTCTGCGGAGTTGGGCTTCGAGAATCAACACGGATAAGTTGCGAAACAGTTTGTTGCAAAGAAGCTCCATTACTGGTCTGCGCATCAGGACTGTCAACACCAGGCCGTGTCCTACGTGGAGATAGACTCCTCCCAGGATGAGGACTGTGCCGAGCCGGGGAAGCACTTAAACAAAATTCTCATGTCTGCCTCTCCCACGATCTTTGTGATGATCAGGACTTGCATACGGCTCAAGCCATGGCGACGACGATACCATTCCCTCCCGCGGTACCTGTCACGATCATATCGCTCCCTACTTCCGCTGTGATTTCTCCTTCTATAATCCCTGTCCCTGTTTTCGTCCCGATACCTGAAAAGGTTTTCAATCAGTCATGACTGCACAGGGAACATGAAGAACTGAATTGCAAGAATGGAGCCCGGAGAATCCATTCCCAAAACTTATATACAATTAGTCAAATCTTCTGCAATTTTCATATGCATGAGTTATCAAGAGCGTCATTAGCTGAAACTTATATACTTGGTCTACTGGAGGAGTGTCAATAGGAGGGGCTAAGGTGATACTTCTTCAAGAACAAGAAAGTTAAGCAAATTATCAAAATTTCAAGGTCTTTGAGACCATGTAGTTTTTTATTGAAATCACATACAAGGGTGGGTGGCATTATAAGGGGTGAAATTACTTATGTAATCAACTCAAACATGACATATTAATTATTATCCCTATCCCTGATCTGTTTCATGCAGGCAACATATTATTTTATGCATGTTCCAAAATTCTTAGTTTTGCCCCTTCAAAGGGAGAATGTGTATGGAATTTGTTTCTCAAAACAGATTATAAACTAGTCGGCTTCTTGTTTCCTTGGCAGTTTATCTTTGTTGCTGCTACGAAGTTTTGTGTAAGAGATGGCAACTCATAGGCATCGATGTTGTGTATTGCAACGCTGCATTGCACGTTCAGTTGCAGAGCATCGAGATAAGTTGGTTGGTGAAGTTTCTAGAAATGGGATTCTCCTTGCTCAAGACGCCTACGGGTAATCCTTTGCAAACATTCAGAAGCATATCAGTTTTTTTTTTTTCCCTCTGTTTGCCGACCATAAACTCCAGCTTGACATGATAATTGTCCATACAAAAACATTTGGCATGTGGATTCTTATTGCCATTTTTGATGAATTAAAAAATTTTACTCTCCCAAATTTTCTTCATTCGACCTTGAGATGCAAGTGTCAACATGAATATGTAATTATGGAGCTGTTCAGATGTTGATCAGTATATTATAGAGCTAAAGATCCCATCTACAAGTGCCAAATTGTTTTCTCAGTTCAAAGGAAACTTTGTACAACTCTCCAAGCAGAAGTTTAGTAGCCATGTGATTGAAAAATGCCTTACGCATTTTGAAGAACATAGGCCAAGAATCAACCGTGAACATAGGCCAAGAATGCCAACTATGTCATTCAATGTGCTTTCGCAGTTACCAAGGTAAGAGAAATAGGATTCCCACTCAAAACTGCTTTTATACATCCATCATATTATTGATTGTTTAGTGCTGGAGAATCTCTCTCTCTCTCTCACGCTTTAATTCCATTCACTCAAGGGCCTTCTTCATGCTTCCCTGGTCGAAGAAGTGGAGGCTCACAAAATTTTAAGTACCAGCCCCTATTGCAAGAGGATTTTCTCCAGGAAACTCTTGAAGTGATATGTATTAGCCTTTGGTAAGATTATTGTTATTCTCTAAAGGGTACCAAAGATTTCAGATAATGGCGACTACTCTTATATATCTAGCAAGCTAGTATATTACCTATCCTTCCTGAGTCTTTTGCTGATCTCCAGAATGTAGCTTTGGGTGGAATCTCCACGAGTCTACGAAGTGTAAAAATCAAGTTTTGCTTATACTGGCTCGTCACTGGGATGTGTCAGTGCTGTTTTTTTCTTTTAGAATCATGTGTCTATGTGTTCTGGTGTCTTCTTGTTGACCTAAATTTAGTAATTTATGATGTATGATATTTCATATGATCGGAGGAACGGTTAGCTGTCTAATTATGTCTCATGCCTGGATTTCTTATTGCTGTAGTTCTTGGTGATTTTGAGAAGCTTACTCGATCAATTCTCCTGGCTTTTGGACTACAAATCTAATGGCATGACTGCTAATTTATATACACATGAATAAGCTTAATGCGAACATTAGATAAATATATCAGAAAAATTATCATGTGGAGCCTTTTGTGATAGCCACTCCAAACCCCTTTATAACAAATATTAAACGTCTAAGTTCCTTTAATTCAAATCATATTGAGGAACATTAATAGGTTTAGAAACCTTACTTCAAAGACACATCAAGAGATTACAGACATATATTTAGGAACTTAGACATATATTTAAGAAAGAAAACATAGTCATTAATTATCCTAAATCAACACAATTTTAGCCTTATAAGTCTCGGTATCCATGACTTTCCTCGTGTCAGTTACATAGATGGCTACCCTAGAAATGCATCCCTGTATGAGCTGATAAGACATGAGAAATCATATACATGGTTGGCCTAGATTGTGGACGAACATTTAAGCAGTTGGTTGCAATCTTTACAACTACCATTAGTTCATCCTCTTCCTGAAGTGTTGGAGATGGAAGGCGCTGATCCAACACATCCATCAGCTGTATGTTTTCTTTATCAGAAGGAGATTGTAGCATGGATATGAAATCACCTAGATGTTTGCCCTTTTATGACTTCTAATGCCAACACCCCGAAACTATATACATCACATTTATCTGTTGCCTTCTTTGTATAAGCAAGCTCTGGCCATGAAAATATAGAAAAAAATCAGCAAAGGTGATTACTTATTTTAACAATCTTACTTTAAGATAACAACAATATAACATTACCCAGTGCGACATATCCATATGTGCCAGCAAGGGAAGTCCAATTAAATGAGTCTAGCTTCAAAATTTTAGCACAGCCAAAGTCAGAAACACGAGCTTCGTATT
Organism: Platycarya strobilacea; assembly: GCA_036898215.1. Classification (NCBI taxonomy): domain Eukaryota; kingdom Viridiplantae; phylum Streptophyta; class Magnoliopsida; order Fagales; family Juglandaceae; genus Platycarya; species Platycarya strobilacea. Next base: position 7,841,297 of record CM072555.1, read on the forward strand.
GAGAATCCAACAAAGTGTTACTACTAGAGATGTCTCGATGAATAATTGGTGGTGAGCAATCATGGTGCAAGTAAGACAAAGCATAAGCCACTCCTTTAATAATGATTCATCTCTTGCTCCAATCCAACACTTTGGCTGAATCTTCGTTCTCCAAGATTGTAGCCAAGCTACCCCTTTCGAGGTATTGATAAACCAAAAATGAATATTATGCACTTGAATAGAAACCATGAAGTTTAACAATATTTTGATGTTGTATTTCTGTCAATGCTCTTATCTCATTCAAGAACTCCTTTTGGAATCCGTTCTCACTATCTTTTAGTGTGTGGAGTTTTTTCACAGCTAGGATCTCACCAGAAGGCAACTTTACTTTATAGATGCATTCATATTACTTTATAGATGCTTTCATATCCTCCCTTCCCAATGCAATATCCCTCATCAAGATCGTTGGTTGCTTTGATGATATCTTGGTACATTGTTCCTCCATGGAAAGTTAATACCGAAACAAATCCTTTGTGCATGTTGCCCTCTTCAGATTGTGGAATTTTGTTTCTTCTTTGCACAACGAAAATGAAAACTATTCGAAAATGAAAACAAGGAGAACCAAAAGTGCACCAAGAATAGGGAAAGTGACCAAAAAGATGAATTTTTGGTTTTTCTTGGAACCATGTTTGTGTATCATGGAAGGATTGCAAGGTTGCAATCCTGCATTGTTGCCACACAACTCCTTGTTCCCTTGCAATGCTTCAATAGGAGCAATTTGGAAGGCTTTGCAATCTGGAATGGGACCTTTCAACTCATTGTAGGATATGTTAACTTGTAACAAGCCATGCATTTCTTCAAAGGCAGTTGGAATGAAATCAGAAAGATGATTGCGGGAGAGATTCAAAGTCACCAAGCTTTGCATTTTGCTAATTTCTGATGGTATCTCTCCATCTAGAGAATTGAAACTTAAATCTAATGTGGAGATGTGAAATAAGCTCAAATGTTGGATTGGAAGCTCCCCACTAAAATTGTTGTGGCTTAAATTGAAGTAGTTCAAGTGCAAGAAATTCCCAAAATTATTTAGAATTGAGTTGCTCAGCTTGTTAGCAAACATGTCAATATATTCAAGACGAGTCAATGATCCAAATTCTAAAGGTATGGTACCAGAGAGTTGACTCCCATTCAACATCAATCTCTCTCGAGAACTCAACTTTCCAAGCTCTTTTGGAATCACCCCAACTATATGATTTAAAGAAAGATCAAGTACATATAGCTGTGTCGAGTTTCCAATGGCAGGTGGTAAACTACTAGTAGTAGTGTTGTTTCCACTGATTCGAATCATTTGTAATTGTTGACATTGTTCCCAATTACTTGAGATTTTGCCAGAAAATCTGTTATAGCTTAGATCTATGAATCGCAAGTTTAGATAGACATCAAAATCGTCGGATATATCTCTAATAAGTTGGTTACTTTCCAAACGGACTCTGATTAAGCTAGTGCAATTTTTCAAGCTATCAGGGACTCGACCAGTGAAATAGTTATTGCTTGTAGTAAAGTTTTGAAGTGATCCGCCACGACAAATGTTTTCGGGCAAAGAACCAGTAAATTGGTTTGTGTCCAGCTACAAAATAAGTAAGTTCATGGTATCTCTAAATCCTTTGGGAATTTGACCAGAAAGTTGGTTGTCACGAAGATATAAAGTTTTCAAGTTGCTCAAATTAGCAAATGAAGTTGGAATAGAACCATGGAGTTGGTTTTCACTCAATTCCATATCATATATATTCTTCAAATTTTCCATCTCTTTAGGAATGGTGCCAGAAAGGTTATTACCATAAATATGATGAAGGGAAAGATTGCCCAAATCACCTATTGATGTTGGAATTGAACCCTGAAGATGGTTTTCAAAAAGGCTAAGTTTCTCAAGGGACTCTAAGCCTCCAACTTCTGGAGGGATAGGACCAGAAAAGGAATTTTTGTACATATACAAGTGGGTTAACTTTTTCAAGTTTCCAATATTTGAAGGAATTGGACCCATCAGGTGGTTTGTATCAACGAATAGTTCAACCAGATTAGAGAGATTTCCAATTTCTTGAGGAACGAAACCGGAAAGTTCATTTTCATAGAGATGCATGGAAGCAAGGTTGCTCAAGTTACTTAGAGAATTAGGAATGAAACCGTTCTAATTGTTTGTGCCAAGATGGAGCTCAATTAGAGACTCAAGGCGACCTATTTCCTTAGGAATTGAGCCATTTAATTGATTCTTAGAAAGGTGAAGGACTTCTAGATTGATTAGGAGACCAATTTCTGGTGGGATTTTTCCTGATAACTGATTAATGGCTAAATCAAGATAAATGAGCTTGAATAGGGAGCTAATTTGAGATGGAATCGTGCCGAGGAGATTATTCATACTGAGATCAAGAAGTCCGGAGGCCCATTTCTGGTGGGATTTTTCCTGATGACTGATTAATGGCTAAATCAAGATAAATGAGCTTGGACAGGGAGCTAATTTGAGATGAAATCGTGCCAAGGAGATTATTCATACTGAGATCAACATATGCAACATTTGGCAAAGAAGAAAAAGAAAACCCATCAAGCGTACCTTGCAAACCAGAATTGGTGAGGTTTATTCTGATCACACTTCCAACAGAGTTGCAAGCAATACCAAACCAAGTGCATGGGCTCGCACTGTTGCTTTGATTGGCAAAAGAATTGGGAGTGGAAGTCCAAGTGGGTAGGTTTTTGTGGGTATCATTTTGGAGACTGTTTTTCCATTTTAGAAGTGCGGCAGCTTCTTCGGTGGAAGAAAAAGCATAATTATTTGGTGACGAAACCTACGTCCACTGGTGCCAAATTCACTATAATTTCTGAGATTTACAAAACACTCAAAAAATTCTCACGTACGCTCTCAAATTTGTACACACACCACTTCTAAAACAAAACCACCGCTGCTCTTTCTAATACACATCAGGCTTCTCCTTTTATAGGAGAAGCTTTACAACTGGTTGGTGTGGTTGGTGCAGCCAAGGTTGAAAAACCTCTGCATTGAGGTGGGTGGTGCAGCCATTGTTGAAGGAGGATGGTAGGTATGGACGGTGCAGCAATGGTGGACTGCAGCCAAGCTTACTTTTCACACTTGGGTGGATTTATTCAACAATCACTCCCTCCACCGAAGTGTGCTCTAGACTGCTTGCAAACTGATTCATTCTTCAAATGAATGCCCCTCCTTCTTTAACGTGAGAGTCTTCTACTAACAAATGCGTCATAAGATGCCAAATGCACCCAAAAGTGCCAACACACCTGAAGGTGCTCAGCAATTTGCAATATTGATCAATTCCAAGCAGTGTTGGAATTTGATCCCTGTGACGACTTTCGTCAACATATCTACTGGATTATCTTCAGTGCCAATCTTCTGAAGTAATATGTCATCTTCTTCTAATATTTCATGTACAAAGTGAAATCATACATCGATATGTTTTGTTTGAGAGTGATACACCTGATTCTTGGCCAAATGAATTGTACTCTGACTGTCACAGTAAACGGTAACCTCTTGCTGCTCAAAACCCAAATCTGTTACCAGTCCTTGTAACCAAATGGCTTCTTTTACGACTTCTGTTACATCCATATACTCAGCCTCTGTGGATGATAGTGTAATCGTAGACTGCAAATTCGATCGCCAACTAACTGGTGCTTCAGACATAGTGAACACGTATCCAGTTGTCGATCGGCGTTTGTCAAGATCACCAGCATAGTCTGAGTCAACGTATCCAGTTACTAGACTATCTTCACTCTTCTCGAACTTCAAACTAATATCTACGGTCCCTAGAATATACCGTAGAATCCATTTAGCCGCATGCCAGTGTTTCTTTCCAAGATTATGCATATAACGACTGACTAAACTGACGGCTTGGGAGATATCAGGTCGTGTACACACTATGGCATACATTAGGCTACCAACAACACTTGCATATGGGACACTTTTCATGTAGTCTCGCTCTTCATCATTTTTAGGAGACTGCAATGCACTGAGCTTAAAATATAGGGTCATTGGAGTACTCACCGACTTCGTCTTTGAGTCCAAGCTGAAGCATTGCAATACTCTCTTTAGATATTGCTTCTGAGTAAGGTGAACTGTATATTTTACCATATCTCTGCTAATCTTCATCTCCAATATTCTTCGTGCTTCTCCTAAATCTTTCATTTCAAACTCATGACTAAACTGAGTTTTCAAACGATTTATCTCCACCTTGCTTTTACATGCAATCAACATATCATCTATATATGAAAGCAAATAAATGAAAGATCCATCTGCAAGTTTTCTAAAATACACACAATGATCGTATTGGCAACGAGTGTATTTCAAGTCCATCATAAAGCGATCAAATCGCTTGTACCATTGCCAAGGTGACTGCTTCAATCCATAAAGAGACTTCTTCAGCCTGCAAACCCAATTTTCTTTACCAGTTTCTTTAAACCCTTCTGGTTAAGACAGATAAATCTCCTCTTCCAGATCACCATGCAAGAAAGCTGTCTTCACATCAAGTTGTGCCAACTCAAGATCATATTGTACAACCAAAGCTAGCAATATCCAAATGGATGAATGCTTTACAACAGAAGAGAATACTTCACTGTAGTCAATTCCCTCTGTCTGAGCGTAGCCCTTGGTTACCAATCTAGCTTTGTATTGAATTCTATTTTTAGCAACATGATCATCTTTCTGATTAAAGATCCACTTATAACCAATTGACTTCTTTCCTTGTAGAAGTGACACAAGTTTCCAAGTCTGGTTCTTATGAAGAGACTGCATCTCATCCTTCATTGCCTTTATCCATTCATCCTTTTCACTGGATTGTATGGTTTCTCTGTAAGTGGTGGGGATCTCACCCCCTTTAACTGGTAGTGCATATGTCACGTAGTCTGCATAACGTATTGGTTCACGTTTCTCTCGTCTTGGTCTGTTGGTTGCTATTGATTCAATTTGACTTAGAGGTGCTGTGACTGGACTATCATCTTCCTCTCGTCTGTCCTCTCTTGAATCATTTAAAGTGATAAACTTCACCTTCTGCGAATCACCGGGTGTTTCACCATCATAGCTGCCTTCACTGGAATCTTTTTGCTTATGTGACCTAAGTATCTAAGATTCGTTGAATGTAATATCTCTACTGATGATTACCTTCTTAGAGTCTATACACTAGAGTCTATACCCTTTTATACTAGAACTAAAGCCCACGAATTTTGCTTTCTTGGCTCTAAGATCAAACTTACTTTCTTTAGCATAATAGTAAGAAGGACTTCCAAAAACGTGTAAAAAGTCATAATCAGTAGCATGTGTACCTTTCCATACTTCAATGGGTGTCTTCCTGTCATTTGCAGCTGCGGGTAGTCTGTTGATGAGGTGGCATGCATATGTCACAGCTTCAATTCAAAATTTCTTACTGAATCCAACATTCAGTAACATACATCGTACTTTCTCTAGCAAAGTACGATTCATCCGTTCTGCCACACCATTTTGATGCGGTGTTCCTCGTACCATGAAGTGTTTGATTATTCCCTCTCTCCGACATACTTCCATGAAAAGGTCTAGAGTGTACTCCTCTCCATTATCTGATCTGAGCTGCTTGATTTTTCTGCCAGTCTAAGTCTCAACCATTTTGTTCCACATAAGGAAGATGTTCAACACTTCATATTTATTCTTCATCGTATACACCCACACATGACGAGAATGATCATCTACAAAAGTTACAAATCAATGCTTATCTCTTAAAGATGCAATTTTGGTAGGTCCGCAAACATCGGAGTGTACATAGTCAAGTATTCCCTGTGTATTGTGAATAGCGGTTCCAAACTTGATCCACGTCTATTTCCCCAATACAAAGTGCTCACAAAATGACAATTTATCAGTCTTGGCACATTTGAGTAAGCCTTACTTTACAAGTGTTTGCAAAGCTTTCTCTCCAGCGTGTCCCATACGCATATGCCAAAGTCTGGTGGTGTCAGCATCAGTCTCATCTAGCTTTTCACAACTTGTAGAAGCTCTTCCAACAACAGTACTTCCTTGCAAGAAGTACAAGTTTCCTCGCCTCAAACCCTTCATAGCCACTTGAACTTCCATTACTACTTTGAGATTTCCATCTTTAATAGTGATTCTGAATCCCTTTGAATCCAGAGATCCTAATAAGATAAGATTTTTCCGCAAGTCCAGAACGAACCAAACTTCAGTCCGAGTCCTGACAGTTCCATCATGCAACTTCAACCGAATGTTCCCTATCCCCCGAATCTTACAGGCACTATCGTTGCCCATAAGTACTGCTCCACTTCCAATCTCTGTGAAGTCAGTAAACCAGTCCCGATTGGGACACATATGATAGGTACATCCGGAATCCAAAATCCATTCATCAGGATGACAAATGAATGATGAACATGTCAAGGTAATGTCTAGATCTTCATCTCTATTTGCGACATTGGCTGTGGTGGTTTGATTCTTCTGTTGTCCCTTCAATTTGGGACAATCATTCTTCCAGTGTCCTTTATCGTGACAATAGGAACACTCATCTTTGGCGAGTTTTCTGCCGACTGATGAACCACGTAATGTGGCCCAAACTTTCGATTGAAAACATTTCTTCTTTCCTGGATACCTTGATTATGGTCTCCCTCTTGCTGTCAATGCTTTACTTGATGTATCTAACTATACCTGTTTATCTTTTATCCGGTACTCGTTGCTAATTAGAGAACTAGATATATCGTCAAAACTAATTTTTTCATTCCCATATAATAGTGTGGTAACTAAATGATCATATGTATCGGGCAAGGAATTTAACAAAAGTAAAGCATTATCTTCATCTTGGATTTCAACATCCAAATTTAATAAATCAGCAAGAATCTAACTGTAACTATTCAAATGTTCGGACATACTAATACCTTCACGAAATTGAAATCTGAATAGTTTTTTCTTCAAATGCAAACGGCTCTCAATGCTCTTCTTCATGAACTTATCTTCCAATTTCTTCCAAAGTTCCTTTGCATTTGTCTCTTTCATGATAAAATACTTATGATCTTTGGTAAGGCATAAATGGATTGTACTACAAGCTTAGATATTAAGTTTCCTCCAATCCTTTTCTGTCATTTCGTTGGGTTTTTCTTCCAACGCCATATCCAACTCTTGTTGGATCAAAACGTCCATCACTTCATTGCCACATACTAAAGTTAGAAGTTCCATCGAACTTCTCAACTTAAACTTAGCATTTGAAACTATGAACCTACGCCCTGAACTGCTGGCATTTCCAGAATTCCTAACTTCCTTAACACCTTCCATATTAATTAAGAAATTTTAAAAGATAAATTTTGAAATTCTAACCATATGGATGAGTCCAGAATGATCCAAATAGTTGGAAAGCACTATTTGATCGTCGAAATCGGACTCCAAATGGCTTAGATCAAGCCCAAACACGGATCTGGAATCCGACGGTCCAGATAACTCAGGTGGTCAAAGGCGTCTGAGTCTCACGCGCAGAACGTGTCTAGGGCGCGTGCGGTGCGTGCGGCGCGTGTGCGTGTGCAGCTGACACGTCTTCTTCCTCAGAACACGTGTGGCGGCGCTTGGCTGCGAGTGGCGGCGCGTGGCTGCATGTTTTTCACTTGTCTTCAACCTCCAGCTACGAGTAGGCGCGTGGGTACACGCTCCGACCTTCTATCGGCACGTCCGGACTTCTCCGACGTCGGTTTTCGATTCCGTTTGGTCCAACGGATTCGTCTCAACGCAAGGAACAGGCTGAAGTTGTCAAAAATTAATTTTGACTAACTTGATTTTTGGACAGTATGAACCAAAACTATGATACCAATTGTTATGCACAAACAATACTATCCAGAATCACACAAGACGATATTTAAGTGATTAAGCAATTTGCCTACGTCTACTGGTGTCAAATTTACTATAATTTTTGAGATTTACAAAACACTCAAGAAATTCTCACGTACACTCTCAAATTTGTACACACACCACTTCTGAAATAAAACCACCACTGCACTTTCTAATACACATCAGGCTTCTCCTTTTATAGGAGAAGCTTTGCAACTAATTAGTGTGATTGGTGCAGCCAAGGTTGAAAAATCTCTGCATTGAGGTAGGTGGTGCAGTCATTGTTGAAGGGGGATGGTAGGTATGAATGGTGCAGCAATGGTGGACTACGGCCAAGCTTAGTTTTCTTACTTTGGTGGCTTTCTTCAACAACCAACTGAACAAACAAGACAAAGGAGACTAAGGTGCATACTTTCTCAAATGTTGATGCTGCCATAGTGGTTGTTTGTTGAGTATCAGGCAGTAATGTTCTTTATTTATAACCACCTACGTACATATGCACCTTTTCCATGGCAACTTCGCAGCAATAAGCTTGAAAAGACTCGCGTTTTGAATTTTCATGGTCGTATTCGATCGTAGGAGACAAGGAAAAGAAAATGCACTCTTTTGGGTGCTTTTTTCCGCACCTTTTGAGAAAAATATTTGATAAGGTTGAAGCTGGGGTCAATGTAAACCAAGACAGATTCCGATCGATGCATGTTTTTAACTCTTTCGCCATTGCGATCTTCTTCTTCACTCTGATGCTGTAAGTTTTAATTATCGCAGAGACAGAACGACAATACTTTGAAGGAGTATTTCGACTGAATCATTACAAATCTATAAAAACCTTGAAGCGAATTGTTAAGTCGCTTCCCTGGCCAGCCTGCTCAAGTTCAGAGGTTGGTTATACTATTGGACTGTTAACTGAGTTAAAATGAATTGATTTCTAAATAACAGTGAATTAAAATGATAGACTGAGTTTTATAATATTTATTTAAAATGAGTTGAGATATATTTAAATATTTAAATATATTTATAAGAAGTTAAAAAAGATTATAAACATCATGTATAAAGAAATTTTAAATTGAAATGAATTTAATTATTTCAAAAATTAAATATTTAAATATTAAACTTATCTTAAAATTAGATTGAATTGAATTGATATAATAGACATTAATAATTGTCTGTAAGACTTTGGAGGTTCAAAGTACGTGATCGTTTTCCATCTTGAAACGAAACTCCCTGCTGGATTCCATTTGTTGCGTTTTTATTTTCTTCGTGCAGTTGGGTCAATGGGAAAAACATCATTCAGGCACGATGCTAAATTAGGATTTGTTACAACCAAACTGGGTGAACACTTTTTCCTAGTCTTGGTAGTTGTTTTCTGGCTTTAGTGGGGTTCTACAGTTCTACTTAAGGGTATAAATTTAAATCAAAACATTGGAGAATCAGCCTAAACCGAATCGGATTGGATTGAAAATTCCAAATTAAAATCGGTCCGATCCAATTTTGGTTTCTTAAATTGATAAAACGGATAATATTGGTATGGTTCCAGTTCTGTCCATTTTAAAATCGGAGCGATTAATATGTTATAATTTTAAGACCGGATAAACCGATTCTATTTATTTTTTATTTTTATTATTTTTTAGTATCATTATATAATATGTTATATACTATATATAATAATATAAATTATAACTAGATATGTAATAATGTAGATTTTTTATAGAACAATTTTTTATTTATAACAATTTTTTTAATGCAGAATTTTTTTTTATAACAAATTTTACTAAACCAGATTTTTTCTATAAAACAGTTTTTTTATAGCAGTTTTTTAATGCAGTTTATTTTTATATAACAGATTTTTTTTACTAAAAGATTTTTGTAATGAATTACAATTTTTTTTTTTACTAAATAGAATTTTCAAACCAATTTTTTTAATAGATTGGTTTTTATAAATTTACATTTTCTTAAAATCGAAAAATCAGACTAAAATAGATAAAATCGATACTACTGATTTTAAGAAATAATCGAGACATAATCGGTTTTAAGAAATATAAAATTAGTGGTACCGGTTTGATTTTTAATTTAACTTAAAATCGGATTGAACCGAATCTATTACACCCCTAATTCTATTAGCAAGACATTTTAAGTGCTCCTCTCATAAAGTCTTGCGGGGATTACTATCTGAAAATGACATTTCTTGTGTACTAATCTTCTCATTTCCGAGTCCAATTGGGAAAAGATCGGTTGGAATTTAAGATAGTGTATTACGAGAAGAGAGAAACAAGATAAACACTTTTTTCAAGCTTCGTAGCGGTTTCCTGGCTTTGGGGTTTCAGACTTGAAAGTGCAGCAGCAGCAGCATACATAATTACAGGAAATATGGTTTTCTTTTCTTTTTAAAAAATGCAACATCATTATAAGAATAGCATACCCAATTAAAACCCATTGGAGAGACCACAAAAGTCGTTGCAAAGAGTCCAAAACACAACAGTGACCAAACTTTTGTCCCATATTCTTCAGTCAAAAAGGATCCTATTACAAAACATTTTATTATTCTTATAATTACTTTTTGAACCCTTTAAAGTATTTAAATGTTTTTAAAGATGTATAAAATGTTTTTGCTTTATTTTATACTATTTACCGTAGAAAATCAAGAAAAAAAGTTGGGGATACATCATCTTTGCATACCCATTTTCATTCTGTAATTTCATCACATAATAAAATTAGTTATGCTCTATATTTTCTTTCCTTTAAAGCAGCAAGCAACTTGACTAGATATGCTATTTTTTCTTCACTAATTTTATTTTAAACAAAACTACTGATATATTAGATGTAATGTTGCTCATATAATAATTTATAAGGTTGTATATCCGGTGTCCAAACTGGAAATCCAGGTCAACCCGGCCTAGAATCGGATAGCCCAAAGCGGTTTGGACTCCAACCCAGTTTTACCTGGGTTGAATCCGGATCAATCCGATTATTTAAAAACCAGAAAGCCGGTTTCCAGATTTAAACCGGTATTTTTTTTAATTTGTTTTATTACTTTTTTGCAGAGAAATTTATTGTAAAAATATTTAGCCTAAATCTTCTATTTCAATATAATTTTTCCAAGAAATATTGTTAAAAAGTAAATTTTTATTATATAAAAGCCTAAATTTTTATCCATTGATAATGATAAAAAAAATATATATCAAAATGTAAAATTAAAAAAAAATTCACTACATATTACATTATTTGAATTTCGAGCTTGTAAATTTAGAATTAAAAAAAAAGTTCTGCCTTGTGCACATTGTTTGCTTACACCAAATATAGAAAAAAAAATGTTCTGTAATAAAAGCAGCTTCCAGATCTGACCGCGCCTAGTTTTGAGCCTGTTTTCTTGTTCTATGGTATCTTCAACAGAGAGATAAGCAAAAATATCAACCAAACCTAAACAAAAAAAAATGAAAAGGTTAAAGATGGACAACCAAAACTTTGAAAGCTCTTAATTCTCATCCAGAATTGCAACCAATAAATTATCAACATTCCAATTGCAGAGACATTAGTATATATACATAAAAATTAATCAAGACGATTGATTGTTTCATAAGAACATGTCCATCTTTTTGGTCGAAGATAATAGTTTTGAGGTTTGAGCTCCAAGAGGGGAATATATTAACCCTAAACCAAACTCAAATTGGATTAACAGTGGTCACAACTCAACCATCTGTAGGGTGGGGAAAAGTTTTTAGCCCTAAGAAAACTACATTTTCAATCACACACCAAATATATAGCCTGTCCAAAAACAGGGGAATGAATGGTGGAAATTACCACCTAAGCACAAAATTTTGGGAAACGATATCTTCATGCCATTTTTATTTCTTCCACACCAAATATGGAAATGGTGCTATCCAGTTAGTTTTCTTAAGCCGGATAATTATGTATGCGCACAAGGACTAATTTATCAATGATATAACTAAGAAAACACCAATCTGGTGAAAGATTTCCTGTGACGACAAGCCAAGCCTGGCTTCAATTAAAAAAACTCTTACTAACCCCATCATAAACCCCATTAATAGATAGTCTTATTGTTTAAGTTTAGCATAAATACTCTCAAAGAGTGACCCAATAACCTGTTCTTGTGAAGAAACATTGTTAGACCTCATTAAAAAATCTCCCAATAAAATGCAAAACTTGATGAATTCCAATACTAGCTGAGTGATTCAAATGGCAACAGACCTCACATTTTCAGCTCTCTCATGTCTCTTAATGATTTGTTAGAGCATGCAGCATAATCGAGAATCGAGATGTCTGACTAGATCGATATATTGTTAGCTAATTCCTTCCTTTGTTTCACAATCACACATAGTGAAAAGATATTTACATATATTCTAAAATTGATGTGCTAGAAGAATATGTCCATCTTTTTGGCCGAAGAGACTGCAAAACGACTTGGATTCCCCAGCAAAAAAATGAAAATCAAATCAGAAAGTTATTTCAATAATGTATCCAAAAACACAAGAATAAGTTAAATGGGTAAGATCACTCGAATATATAGTTTCTGACATGAGTTCTTTTACCTAACATCTCTTAAATCAGATATATATAGCTGTAAAAAAAATGCCCAAAACAACATATAACAGACCAACCAAACAGATGAGCACAGATTTCAAGTCCCCAATAGAACAGAGTTAAACTAGATGAAATCATATACAAACAAAGCTCAGTAGAAATCATATACAAACTTAAACCAGATGAGCAAGTGAGAGAGAGAGAGAGAGCGAGCGAGAGAGAGAGAGAGAGAGAGAGAGAGAGAGAGAGAGAGAGAGAGAGCGAGCGAGAGAGAGCGAGATAATACCCTAGAATTAACAAAGATCGGCACGATTTTAAACTCAGACGTCGACTGTGAACGGTCACGGTCACGGAGATCAGCGCGATTTGCTTGACGGCGAGGCTAGGGTTTGACTGTGAGAGAGAGAGAGAGAGAAGAGACAGAGAAGATAAATCTCGTGAGGGGGGTTCTAAATGCCTTAATCAGTTAATCGCGTTTAAATCCGGGTACCAGTTTTAAAAACCAGTACCGAATTTAAAAGCATGATCCGAACCATATTGGTTCGGATTTATCAAATACGGACTCCAGATTTATGATATATGGGTTGGAAACCGGATTCGGATATCCGGATTTCAATTCGAACCGGAAAAAAAAAACAAAACAAAACAAAACCGATCCGGATGAACACCCCTTATTAATTTCAACTTAATTGCACATATATTATTTACTTTTCATTTAACAATAACATAAATGGAGGGATGATGCGACTTCGTAAAACAATTTACATCTAAGAATTATAAAGTAGATTATGTGGCTTCATAAAAAGACGATGCAATAGGAAATCACGCATTGCACCTTCTGCTCCAATAGAAGTTGGAAGGGAAAGCAACATGCCCGTTGGATCAACACCGCCGAGCTGAATCTGTCGAGCAGGAAGAGGATTTGGAGTTGAATCCGTCAAGCCGGAAGAGGATCGGGAATTGAAAGGGCTAAAATGCAACGACCTTAACATGGGTTGCGATCCTAGAAAAATTGCCATTTCATGTGTTCAGCCAAGAAGTTCGATATGGAAAACCACCGCTGATGGAATAGATTACAATGAAAGCAGTGTTTCAAGTCCACGTAACATTGAAAGAACAGGTCACATAAAATTGCAAGTACATGGGAGGTGGAAGCACACATGCACCAAACTACTGGAAAAGAAATTTGCAGTACCTTGATCCGTTCACTCAACAATACTTTTGCCAATTTTAGTGCATATTTGATGTAAATAGATAATTCACTGATAGATGACGATGAAATTGTGATCCAATAATATCACATCTATCAGTGAATATATATACCAAGAATATATATATATATATACTATAAGTAAGAGATAAATATTATTGATATAAATGAAATAGGCATAATTCGTGTATATATAGAAAGTACACAAAAGAACACATAAATACATTCTAAAAGTCATAAATTAAAGAAAAAAAATCTTGAACATTGTCTCCAAATATATTCCAAGAATATAGAGATATTGGAACTTGGAAGATAGACACAATAAATTTAATAATAATAAAAAAAACTTGAGGTTGGCTAATAATAACACACTACAATGAACAGAACACCTATGAGCTATTGTAGTAGAACCATTTAGGAAAAAAATACATAGTATTGGGAGAAGAGAATCATTCACATGTATGAGCATGTCCCAATGACAATATCTAACTATAATTTACTGCACCACAGGCTGCCATTCACCAACACGGACCCATTCCTATCAATGCAGGCATTGCCGCAAAGAGTTACCCAAAACTTAGACCAAGAAGTAATCAAGGAGCACTCATAATTTCATATGAAACTGAGCCAGCTACATGTAATTGCATACGAATTGGATCCATCTTTAGGCAACCACAGCTACTCAAACTCCTTGGTAGGCAAAAACTTTGGATATCACTGGCAAAGTTGAGAAGTATCGTCAAATTACAAATCACAATCCCCATGGTTGTAGGACTTTAAAGATAGAATGAGTTTTAACTCTTACCACTCATGACATTATCAAAAAGAAAATGGTAGGAGACAGTGGATTGCAAACTGCATGAACATCATATCCACCATTCTGTGAACCAAAATCAGCACCACAGCTAGTACGTCGCCTCAGCAAACAGCAAAACTCGCCCTTCCCGTACATAATTATATAAGGACAATATGTGATTCACAATGAGAAAGAATCAGAATTGTAAATTCGTGTAAAAATTAAAAAATCATCATAGAGAAGGAAAGAAAGCAACAGATGAGGAAAAAAAAATAAGAGAAGTAAAGCATCTAAATAAACCAAAAATATGGAATGGCCCATTGGCAGAAACTCTTAATCAAAGGAATAAAAAGTATTCAGGAACACCTGAAACAGTACAAACCTATAGGTATCAGAATACATGAACTACCATCAAACATGAGTCAGGAAGGAATTGGATCCAACAAGCTAATGTTCAACCTCCCAAAAGGTCCATGGCAATAAAAGCTAGCAATCAGGGTGTTGATCCGAGCATCCTTAACATAACATGTCCTTTCCAAGATCATAGCAGAGATACATAATGCTTCAAGCCAAAGATATCTCCACATCTTATGTTGCTCCTTCATTCCTACAAAATAAAAACATCATAAAAGGGAACAGTTTAAACTTTGAATTATGCCATGAACAGTAGACCCAACGATTTAAGGAGTATTAAGAAGAATTGCTACAACGAGATGGCAGGAACAAACCAACGAGGGAAAAACTCTGAATGGGATAGTTACTATAATTTTGCAAAAATTTGTGAAAATGGTCCGCATCCGAGTAGTGATTGTCCATTATTCTTGCAAAGACCCTTTAGTTCTTTGGCTGAGATGCAGGGTTATATATATTTCTTAGCAAAGGATCAACATGGTTGTCGCTTCTTACAAAGGCTATTTGATAAGAGAACGTGTCAAGACGTGCAAATCATATTTAAGGAAATCATCGGTCACCTTGTTGAGCTAGTGACGGACCCATTTGGAAATTATCTTGTACAGAAGTTTCTGGACGTGTGCAACGAAGAACAGAGAATGCAGACACCAACTGAAAGGAAGGAAATCAAATGCACTTATCGAGCATTTATGACAAAGGGAACAAAAGGACAGATGACAGGACTGAAAGGTGAGCTGATAGACGTTGGGAGTAGATAAGAAGAAAATGAAGACGACTGTAACACACAAGACAAATATCTGACCGAAACTTGGCTATAAAAGGGTTCATCTTCCCCAACAGTGGGTGGGCTCTTCTTCTTCATCCTCGGCCTCCCCAGATTTCCCCAAAAGCAGCACAGCAAATTTATCTAAATAGTCATCTATATTTTTCTCTGTACAGTGAGTTATGAGAGACTGTAAAAATTCTCATTATAGTGGATTCTCATCCCCAAATACCCGTGGACGTAGGCATTCGCCGACCACGTAAAATTGTGTGTCCATCTCTCTTTATTTTATTTGTTATTACGTATGGGCAGTCACGCCGGGACCCTACCGGAAGCCCCAAACTATCTCAAACGAAGCCCAAATCGCCACCAGTGGGTTGGAAGTAATTCTTTCTCTCACACCGACCTGTTGACCGATTTTTATGACCTTAACAGTGGCACCGTCTGTGGGATTCGACAATCGGTGGTGAGAAAATGATAATTTTTAAACCACTGGATCAATGCATCCGACCGACCGACTCAATACAAATTTTCTCCAGATACGTGTGCTCGATCACCTTATTCTCATTTTTATTTTATTTTTTATCTTTTTCACTGACACAACCCGGAAAGTGTTGGCATCAGTTCAGTCAGACTCTTGTTTCGGATCTCCCAGTTTGAAACATACACAGAAATAGGTACTGTATACTTAAGTGTACAGGAGTCAGCTGACCGCCCCACTGTGCATGCACCGGATTTATTCATGCACGCACATACTGTGCATACACGCACGTACTGTGCATGCATGCACAGTATGCATGAACAGTGCTCGGGGTGCTTCACATTGAGCCCCCGAGCATGCCGTGACCGTCGAATGCCCACGGCCTGCCGTCGTGGGCATGACTGGCCTGCCAGCGGTCCCTCACTGGAACCGCCGGCGGCTTCTGTCCTCGCCGAAGCTCAAACGGGCAACCATTCCAGCCGGAATAGCCCACCGGATTTACTCCCGATTTGTACCGATTCGGGAGAGCAGCCAGCCAACCTGTCGCACCAGAGGGTGTTCTACTGCCACCATGGAGGCCGCCGGCAATGTCTGTCTCGCCGGGTACCCCCGCCGCCGGTGAGAGAGGCCGTGCATGCATGCCCGAGTGCATGCACGTCCACAGTGCATGCACTGTGCTGCTCGGGGCTAAGCCGAAGGGCTTTTGAAGCCCCTTGCCGCAGGGTCAGGCACCTGGGCAACGATCGGCGATCACCCACGTGACCGCCGGCGATGTCTGTTTGGCCGGATACCCCCATCTCCAGCGAAGGAGGCCGTGAACAGTGCTCTAGGAGCACTCGGCCTCCAAACATTAGTTGGGCAGCAGGCCCATCACACCGGAGCAGGGATGAGGTAACCAAATGCCCCCTGCCAGGGCCGTCGATGCCCTTTGTCTCCGGCAGGGTCCCCCCCCCCCCCGACAGGAAACATCTTTGGCGACAGCGGGTCCATCACAAAGGAGTCTCCCGAACGGCAAACTCACATTCGGCCCCTCCATCGCTCACAGGGAAAACTCCCCGCCACTAGCTTAGTCATCGGTGCCACCTGCCACCTCAAGGGTAGTTTCTGACTCCCTCGCGTCGGCCAGTTCACCAGGTGGCGAGGCACACTCCACGGGCATGGTGTGCACTCAGGGTCAGATTTCAAGCATCTCACCAGCTCGTAAATCCGAGCTCCCCCAGCTCGCTAATTCCGAGCATCTCACCAGCTCGTCAATCCAAGCTCCCCCAGCTCGCTGATTCTGAGCCCTCTTCTCAGATGGCGAAATTCGAGCCCCACCAGCTCATAAATCCAATCTCCCCCAGCTCGCTGATTCCGAGCACTCTTCTCAGATGGCGAAATTCGAGCCCCACCAGCTCGTAAATCCGAGCTCCCCCAGCTCGCTGATTCCGAGCACTCTTCTCAGATGGCATAATCCGAGCTCCCCCAGCTCGCTGATTCCGAGCCCTCTTCTCAGATGGTGAAATCCGAGCCCCACCAGCTCGTAAATCTGAGCTCCCCCAACTCGCTGATTCCGAGCACTCTTCTCAAATGGCAAAATCCGAGCCCCACCAGCTCGTCAATCCGAGCTCCCCAGCTCGCTGATTCCAAGCACTCTTCTCAGATGGTGAAATCCGAGCTCCACCAGCTCGTCAATCCGAGCTCCCCCAGCTCGTTGATCCGAGCTCCCCTAGCTCGTTGATCCGAGCATCCTCCTCAGACATCGTAGCTCGGGTTCCACCCATTTGGGACCCTTCACCCCTTTGCTCGGACTTTTCCGAGCTCGCTTAGAACTTGGACACTGATGAGTGCACAAAAATGCACTCTAAATACTCTATTTAAATACTAAAAGAAATGAGAAAACAATGGATATAACTCATGTTAATAAAATTAATGGTCATTTATCTTGAAATAGATATAAGCATGATTTAATATATTGATGAAAATATAAAATGCCATATTTTCCTCTTTTAATGTTTAATACTTTATTCTTATTTGATGCCTAACTATACTCATTATTCTTATATTTTGATTTAGGACACAAATGGAGATATTAGGAGCAAATGAAGATAATTGCGGAATTTTAGACAGTTCTGACATCTTTTCGTAATATGGGCATAACTCTCTCATCCAATCTTCGATTGAGCTGATTCAAGATGATCTAGAACCGCAAGAGAAATATCTAGAACTTTTGTGTTTTATGTTTGAAGAGATATCCACTCAATCTAAGACAAAATCGATCATCAAGTGGACGCACCTGCACTTGACGTTCCTGGATATTTTTCAGCCACTTGCATCAAATCCAAATGTTATCATAATATTTTCCAGCAAGCACTCCTACACCAACTTGGAAATTCAATGATCAATTCATATGCAAGATGAAGTAAACTCAAGTTTCTTGTAGACAAATTATTTGACCACAAGATATTAAGTCATACAAGACAACTAATGGATAGAGAAGCAAAATTGAAACACTCAACCTACAAGCAAAATCCAGCTCATGCATGGTGGGAAAACAAATGATCAAAATGACAACTCACAAATCACTTGGATTCAAGAATGGCACATGGCAAAACAAGTTGAAATTGTGATGATTTTGTCATGACAACTTGCATGAAGGATGCTTATAAATAGAAGGAATGGGTGTGTATTCTAAGAGAATGCTTAGTGTGGGAGGATGCTTTGGAAGAGCCATTATTTTGAGAGCTTGAGAAAAGAAAAGAAAAACCAAAGAAGAGAGAAGAAAATAATGGTTGGCTCTTCCATGTTATCCCTTGGAGAATTTTTGTTGCATATTTTCAATATGTGTAACTAAATTCTCAAGGAGGGCTAGGGATGAACTTGTGTGTGTGATGGTATTTGTAATTTATTTTTGATTCATGTATTTGGTTTTTAACTATTAAAACTCTTTTGTTCTATTATTCTCAATTTATTTGTGATGTTTTTTCGTCTTCAAATAATTATAGAATCTATTTCGTTTATAGATTCAGTCATGCTTTTTCTATTGAGTGAATTAGTTCTATAATTATGTTTGGAGCAATTGATTATCTATATTGATTTAATTCTCTGCTGCAATATCGCCTCTTGGGTATATTGTCGTCGTTGGATTTTCTCAATATTGATAACAATTTATGAGAGTTAAGCGCAAAGAATGATTTTTCAAAGAGTTACATGTGATTTAAATTTTGGTTATTAATGTTATATCTTCCGATTAAGAATTTGGACATAGAATTCTTAATTGAGTTATCGATGAATTAAGAATAAATTTGAATACCACAAATACACAAGGAATTCCTTACGCTCTACTTTTCGTCTCATTTTTATATTTTTCAAATTACTCATTTAGTTTTAAATTTACTTATCACACTCATTTAATCTTTTTGTTAATTTCATTACTGTTCTTCAATTTCTCAATCCATCTCCCTGTGGAATCGACACCCCAAAGCTATACTGCAAACGACCGCGTTATTCTTAGGGCGTAATCAAATTTTGGCGCCGTTGCCGGGGAGACGGTAAAAGAATTTGTAGTTTTTTTTTAGTAGTTTGTTAAAAAAAAAAAAAAGAGAGAGCGGTAGCTTCGTTCATTTTCTTTTTAGCTTTCTGCATCTTTATTTTATTTTAGTTTTATTTTCGTAATTTTTTTTTTTTTTTCAGTATTACGCTTTTCTTTACTTTGCATGCGCAGGTACAGAGACGCTTTTGGACGATTTGCTAGTAGATCCGTGCTAGAATCAGATTCAGAATCTAATTTTTCTGATCGTTTGTTTGATAATTCTTCCAATTCTGACGCGATGAGTGAACACGTGGACCAACCTGTTAGAACCCTCCAAGATTATCTTCATCCCGCACGAACAACCACACCATCCTGTATTATGTTCTCACCTAATGTTCGTCATGTAGATTTTAAAATGGGAATGATACAATTACTTCCGACTTTTCATGGTCTAGAAAATGAAAACCCCTATGTTCATATTAGGGAATTTGAGGAAGTAGTTGCAACATTTCACGGTCAAAATACCACTGACGAAACAGTAAGGCTAAAGTTCTTTCCTTTTTCTTTGAAAGATAAAGCTAAGAGTTGGTTGTACTCACTAAGACCACGGTCTATTGGAACATGGAGTGAGATGATTCAAGTGTTTTTCAATAAATACTTTCCCCAACATAAGACTAATGCTTTAAAAAGACAAATCTCTACCTTTGCACAAAAGGATAGTGAGACTTTGTACCAGTCTTGGGAAAGATTTAAAGAATTACTGAGTATGTGTCCCCACCATGGATATGAGAATTGGCGCTTAGTGAGTTATTTCTATGAAGGCCTTACGCCCAGGGAACGTCAATTCGTGGAAATGATGTGCAATGGAGAATTTTTACAAAAAAATCCCGATGAGGCCATAGAGTACCTCAATGAGCTTGCTGAAAAAGCTCATACTTGGACTGGACCTAGTGCTACTGATAGCACAAACAGGTCACGACCTACAGGAAACTTGAGTGGTGGTATTTACCATCTAAGGGAGGAGGATAACCTTAAGGCTAAGGTTGAAATGCTCACCAGAGAATTAGAGTTATTGAAAACTAAAAACTCAAAACCAACACACACGGCTAATCATGCAGAATCTTTTGGGCCATGTGTTGTCTGTGGTGGGATAGATCATCATTCCCAAGAGTGTCCTACACATACTAACATGAATGGTATGTATGAGGAACAAAGTAATGCTCTAGGTATGTACAAAAAGCCCTTCACACCTTACTCTGAAACCTACAACCCAGGATGGCGTAATCATCCCAACTTCAGCTGGAAGTCTGAAAACCAGCAGCCTGCACAACTCTCTAGATCATATCCTGCACAACTTGAGCGGGTGGCTGGTCATCCTTTTTATTGCTTTCTGGATGGTTATTCTGGTTATTATCAAATTGAAATTGCATTAGAAGATCAGGATAAAACTACTTTTACTTGTCCTTTCGGTACTTATGCTTTCCGCAGAATGCCATTTGGACTGTGTAATGCTCCAGCTACTTTTCAACGTTGCATGATGAGTATTTTTAGTGATATGGTTGAAAAGTGCGTGGAAGTTTTTATGGATGACTTGACTGTTTTTGGATCTTCTTTTGATGCATGTTTAATGAGTTTAGAAAGAGTATTGAATCGTTGTGAAGAAAAAGAATTGGTTTTAAATTGGGAAAAATGTCACTTTATGGTACCTTCAGGTATTGTTTTAGGGCATATTATTTCTTCCAAAGGAATGGAGGTTAATCAATCAAAAGTTGAATTAATCTCTAAATTGCCTACACCTAGAACAATCAAGGATATAAGATCATTTCTTGGTCATGCGGGTTTTTATAGGAGATTCATACAGAATTTTTCTGCCATATCTAGACCACTATGTAACCTCCTAACTAAGGATGCCCCATTTGAATGGACACAAGCCTGTCAAGAGGCTTTCAAAACATTAATTGGCAAGCTTACTTCAGCACCCATAATGCAACCACCTGATTGGAATTTACCTTTTGAAATTATGTGTGATGCTAGTGATTTTGCTGTAGGTGCTGTTCTTGGACAACGAAAAGAAGGGAAACCTTTTGTCATTTACTATGCTAGTCGAACTCTAAATAATGCACAAATGAATTACTCCACCACTGAAAAAGAGTTGTTAGCTGTAGTATTTGCTTTGGATAAATTCCGCGCTTATTTGATTGGTTCTCCTATCATTATCTTTACAGATCATGCAGCCCTTAAGTACCTTTTTACAAAGAAGGATGCTAAGGCACGATTAATACGATGGATTTTGCTTTTGCAGGAATTTGACATCACCATCAAAGACAAGAAAGGAGTGGAGAACGTAGTGGCAGACCATCTTTCTAGACTCACATTCGAGGACACTTCTGACCACATACCAATCAAAGATGATTTTCCCGATGAGCATTTACTTTCTATTACTTCTCTACCATGGTTTGCTCATATTGTGAACTATTTAGCTGCAGGTGAAATACCAAAGGATTTTAGCACCCAAGACAAAAGGAAATTCATGATTGAGGTACGAAAATTCTACTGGGATGACCCTTACCTTTTCAAATACTGCCCTGATCAAATTTTAAGGCGTTGCATCCCTGATGAAGAGATTGCAAGCGTTTTGGAATTTTGTCATTCCCAAGCTTGTGGTGGCCACTTTTCAATGAAGAAAACCGCTGCAAAAATCCTGCAGTGTGGATTTTATTGGCCCACCTTATTTAAAGATACAAATATCTATTGTCGCTCATGCGAAAGATGTCAAAAGTTAGGAGCTATGACCCGTCGTAATATGATGCCCTTAAACCCAATTTTGGTAATTGAAATTTTTGACTGTTGGGGCATTGATTTTATGGGACCATTTCCTCCTTCTTTTGGATATTTATATATTATTGTGGCAGTAGATTATGTGTCAAAATGGGTAGAGGCAGCACCTTGCAGGACCAATGATAACAGGACGGTAATTAAGTTTCTCAAAGAAAATGTATTATCTCGATTTGGCACCCCACGTGCTATCATTAGTGACCGAGGTACGCATTTTTGCAACCGTTCTTTTGAAGCTTTAATGAAAAGATATGGGGTGATACATAAGCTTTCTACTGCATATCACCCTCAGACAAGTGGACAGGTTGAACTTGCGAATAGGGAAATTAAACAAATTTTAGAAAAAACGGTCAACCCGGATCGGAAAGATTGGTCTTTGAGACTAATCGATGCGCTTTGGGCTTACCGTACAGCTTTCAAAACTCCCTTAGGCATGTCACCTTATAGACTTGTTTTTGGAAAACCTTGTCATTTGCCCGTGGAGCTCGAGCATCGAGCATATTGGGCCATTAAACATTTCAATTTTGACTTGGAAAAAGCAGGAAAATTTAGAAAATTCCAATTGACGGAATTAGAAGAATTGAGAAATGATGCTTATGAAAACTCCAAGATCTATAAGGCTAAAATGAAAGTATTTCATGATAAAAATATTTTGAGAAGAACATTTAAGCCTAATGATCGAGTATTTTTATATGATTCAAGACTCCATAAGCATCCAGGAAAACTTCGATCTAGATGGACCGGCCCTTTTATAGTAAAAAATGTTTTCATAAATGGGGCGGTAGAAATAGAAAATCCAAAAGATGGATGTATCTTCAAAGTAAATGGTCAACGCCTCAAAATCTTAATTGATAGACAAATTCCAGAAGTGGAAGACATTCCACTTATGGACCCAGTATATCAATCTTGACCATCTCCAGGTATGTTTTTCTTTTATTTTATTTTCGTTCATTTTATTTTTGTTTATTGTTTACTTTATTTTGTTATAGGTTAATTTTATTTTGACAAATACCATCTTTGATGCCAAGCAAGTCACCCACATCCCACATCAAGTGTATTCTACCCTGTTTAGTTATTCAATTCTGATTCTTAAACATTGAGGACAATGTTTCATTTAAGTTGGGGGGTGGGAATATAAATCTGTTATTTAAACTCTGTGGCATATTTCAATCAATATATAAAAAATTGCCAAATTTTTTCATACAGGCATCTTTTCACACATGATACTCATGCTCATTTATAACCATCTTGGTGAATTCAACAAACCCATTTTAAATCATTTTGCTAAAACATCCACAGAGCCATTTATGCACTTCTCCAAATTTTGTGGTAATATGGTGATTTGACACATGTAACTAAAGAATTATTTTGCTCAAGTATTCATGTGAATTTTGTGAGAATTGAGAGCTTACAAATACAGAAATTGTGATAAGTATCCATTGATCTGTTGAATTTGACACTTCTTTTGAGAATATCATTACATGGTTTGTGGTAAGATGGTGGATATACTTGGGATATGACGAAAGTCAACTTAGGATTAACGTTTGAGCCTTTCAAGCTGAGCCTTTTCATCATAGATCCCTAGCAGCCAATTTTGAGCTAATATACACATATGGCCTTTTCTTTTCATATCTACATCATCCATACCTCTCCACATTGGAGTATAGCTTATACACTATATTTTCCTACCATTTTACTTCCAAGTGTGTACTAGGTGTGAAATTATCATAAAAAAAAAAAAAAAAAAAAACCATGACAAAAATGGCATGGTGCTAGATGTGTCCATCAAATTATTCATGAAAGAGTTCATCAAATTGCGAAGACACTAGTGGCAAAAGAAGATGGAAAAGTGTACTTAGTCAAAAATCTAAAAAATTGAAAAGTACATCAAAAGGAAAGTATAGTCTACTGAAAAATTTAACAGATTCCCTTTTGTGTATACTTAGAAGTTTTTGAAATCTCTTCACCTTTTATTCTTATGAACCCCAACCCTAAACCACATTACAACCCTTTGTGTTGATTTTTCCGATCCTAAGTATGCTTGTGGAAAGAATGGTGGAAATCTCATTTGTTAGTATTCCTATCATAAGATCAATGTTTACTTGTTACTTATATATAATTGGCTAAATTTCCATGAGAGTAAATGTACACCTTTGTCAACTCCATAGAGAGAACCCATACATGAAACACTTCTATACCCGTGAGTTATGGAGTTGAACCTTTTTGCTTAAGATATTCTAATTTTGCATGTGTCGAAACCTCTGATCTGATAAAAATAGTTTGGAACACATACACACTCTGTGGATTGCTATATTTGAATTACTTGTGAAAGGGTTATTGAATTTCTAAGATTGTTTTGATATGTAAATTTGAAAAATGTGTCTTGATGGCCCCTATGTGTGATTTTCTTTGGTCTTTCTCATTATTTTGCATGAAAATTGCTAGGGACTAGCAATGAGTAAGTTAGGGGGTGTGATGAGTGCACAAAAATGCACTCTAAATACTCTATTTAAATACTAAAAGAAATGAGAAAACAATGGATATAACTCATGTTAATAAAATTAATGGTCATTTATCTTGAAATAGATATAAGCATGATTTAATATATTGATGAGAATATAAAATGCCATATTTTCCTCTTTTAATGTTTAATACTTTATTCTTATTTGATGCCTAACTATACTCATTATTCTTATATTTTGATTTAGGACACAAATGGAGACATTAGGAGCAAATGAAGATAATTGCGGAATTTTAGACAGTTCTGACATCTTTTCGTAATATGGGCATAACTCTCTCATCCAATATCCGATTGAGCTGATTCAAGATGATCTAGAACCGCAAGAGAAATATCTAGAACTTTTGTGTTTTATGTTTGAAGAGATATCCACTCAATCTAAGACAAAATCGATCATCAAGTGGACGCACCTGCACTTGACGTTCCTGGATATTTTTCAGCCACTTGCATCAAATCCAAATGTTATCATAATATTTTCCAGCAAGCACTCCTACACCAACTTGGAAATTCAATGATCAATTCATATGCAAGATGAAGTGCACTCAAGTTTCTTGTAGACAAATTATTTGACCACAAGATATTAAGTCATACAAGACAACTAATGGATAGAGAAGCAAAATTGAAACACTCAACCTACAAGCAAAATCCAGCTCATGCATGGTGGGAAAACAAATGATCAAAATGACAACTCACAAATCACTTGGATTCAAGAATGGCACATGGCAAAACAAGTTGAAATTGTGATGATTTTGTCATGACAACTTGCATGAAGGATGCTTATAAATAGAAGGAAGGGGTGTGTATTCTAAGAGAATGCTTAGTGTGGGAGGATGCTTTGGAAGAGCCATTATTTTGAGAGCTTGAGAAAAGAAAAGAAAAACCAAAGAAGAGAGAAGAAAATAATGGTTGGCTCTTCCATATTATCCCTTGGAGAATTTTTGTTGCATATTTTCAATATGTGTAACTAAATTCTCAAGGAGGGCTAGGGATGAACTTGTGTGTGTGATGGTATTTGTAATTTATTTTTGATTCATGTATTTGGTTTTTAACTATTAAAACTCTTTTGTTCTATTATTCTCAATTTATTTGTGATGTTTTTTCGTCTTCAAATAATTATAGAATCTATTTCGTTTATAGATTCAGTCATGCTTTTTCTATTGAGTGAATTAGTTCTATAATTATGTTTGGAGCAATTGATTATCTATATTGATTTAATTCTCTGCTGCAATATCGCCTCTTGGGTATATTATCGTCGTTGGATTTTCTCAATATTGATAACAATTTATGAGAGTTAAGCGCAAAGAATGATTTTTCAAAGAGTTACATGTGATTTAAATTTTGGTTATTAATGTTATATCTTCCGATTAAGAATTTGGACATAGAATTCTTAATTGAGTTATCAATGAATTAAGAATAAATTTGAATACCATAAATACACAAGGAATTCCCTACGCTCTACTTTTCGTCTCATTTTTATATTTTTCAAATTACTCATTTAGTTTTAAATTTACTTATCACACTCATTTAATCTTTTTGTTAATTTCATTACTGTTCTTCAATTTCTCAATCCATCTCCCTGTGGAATCGACACCCCAAAGCTATACTGCAAACGACCGCGTTATTCTTTGGGCGTAATCAGACACTTTCAGCTCGAATACTCTCGATCAGCTTGTGTTTGCTTAGTGCTCGGTGTTTCATACGGGTGGTCCACCTCTCACACACGGACACCTCATGCCAACTAGCCCAGCCGCCCACTAGACCTGGTCTCCTGCTCTGAACTCCACCAGCTCGAGGATGCCACCAGTTCGGTATTCGTCAAACTTGGACGCCCTCGAAACGAGCTCCACTGACTCCAGGTTCTTCGGTCCGAGCTCTACCAGCTCAAAAATCCATTGAGCTCCTTCCCTCACTCCCAGATTTGTCACACAGACTCCTTCAATCCGAGACACTAGCTCGGAAAGCTTAGCTCAGAAAGCGCAAACTCGGGATTCCCTCCCTCTCTTCTAGGACATTTCACGCGAACCCTAACTTACTGCATTCACACTCCCTATACAACAAAGGCTCTACCTTGCACTAGAAACCTACTCGAAGTTGCACCTTTAGCTAGCTTAGAATTTCTTGCGCAGTCGGTTACACTATCGCGCAGGAGCACTGATTACGCCCAAAGAATAACGCGATCGTTTGCAGTATAGCTTTGGGGTGTCGATTCCACAGGGAGATGGATTGAGAAATTGAAGAACAGTAACGAAATTAACAAAAAGATTTAGATGAGTGCGAAAAGTAAATTTTAGAGTGTGACGTAAATTAAAACTAAATGAGTAATTTGAACAGTATAAAAATGAGACGAAAAGTAGAGCATCGGGAATCCTTTGTATATAATTGGTATTTTAATTATTTTCGATTCATTAATAACTCAATTGAAAATTCTATGTCCAAATTTTCAATCGGAAAATAAAACATTAATAACCAGATTTAAATCAAATGTAATCTTTCGAAAAATCATTCGTCACAATATAAGAACAAGAATTGTTATCGATATTAAGGAAATTCAACGTCGACAATATACTCGTAGAGCAATATTGCAGCAGAGAATTAAATTAAAATAGATAACCAATTGAACCAAACATAATCAAAGGATTATTGCATTCAATAGAAAAAGCATGACTGAATCTATAAATGAAATAAATTCTAAGATTATTTGGTGACGAAAACATTTATAATAAATTTCGAATGATTAAACAAAAGAGTTTAATATTTGAAGAACACATATATGAATCAAAAACAATTATAAATACCATATATACAAATTCATCCATAGCTCTACTAGAAAATTAGTTACACATATTGAAAATATGCAACAAAAATTCTCCAAAGAAAACTATAATAGAACTAGCCATGTTTTCTCTTCTTTTGTTTTTCTTTTCTTTTCTCAAACTCTCTAAAATATTTTTTTAAGTCTCCAAGCACCCCCTTTCCTCTTACGTTGGATCCATATATATAGACATTTCCATCCAAGTTGCCTAACCAAAATCATAATTAGACGTAACCCTGTACCAATTGATGTCCAATATGTGGTAGGATACCTTTAGTTGGCTGAGAGTGAAATGGAATGAGGTGTATGTATTTATGTGGTTCTTCTCTTTATTTTATAATTTTAAGTGCCATGAGTTTCTTTGCATGCATGTGAAACAATCTTCAAAGATTGAAGAGGTAAAGTGCCGTGTATGAGTTTCTTCCTCCCTTGCTTGCCTTGTGTTGCCATGTGTTGCCATGTGTTGCCATGTGTTGTCATGTGGTGCCATGTGCTGCCATGTATTATTTAATTAGTTTGCTTTTCAATCAAAATGATTATGTTGGATGGGAGATAATGGAGAGCACCGAATGGATTTTTGATCTTGAAATGCCGTATATAGTTTTTCTTGCTCCCTTGTGTTGCCATGTGTTGATTGCTTTTTGAATTGATCATGTTGGTTTGGATATTTTGGAATCACCGATTGGTTTTGAGTCTTGAAATGCCGTGTATAATTTTTCTTGCTCCCTTGTTTTGCCATGTGTTGCTCCTATCTTGCTTGCCTCCTCATTCCTTTTGGCTACTTTGCTTCTTTGAGTTTGGCATGTGTTGCTTTGCTTCCTCTTCCCGTTAGTTGTCTTGAAGAAACTTGGGTGCACTTCATCTTGTATTTGGATTTGATGCAAGTGGCTGAAAAATATCCAGGAACGTCAAGTGCAGGTGCGTCCACTTGATGGTCGATTTTGTCTTAGATTGAGTGGATATCTCTTCAAACGCAAAACATAAAAGTTATAGATATTTCTCTTGCGGTTCTAGATCATCTTGAATCAGCTCAATCGGAGATTGGATGAGAGAGTTATGCCCATTTTACAAAAAGATGTCAAAACTGTCTGAAATTCCGCAATTATCTTCATTTGCTCTTAATGTCTCCATTTGTGTCCTAAATCAAAATATAAGAATAATGAGTATATTTAGGCATCAAATAAGAATAAAGTTTTAAATATTAAGAGAGGAAAATATGGCATTTTATATTCTCATCAATATAATAAATCAATATATAATAAATCATGCTTATATCTATTTCAAGATAAATGACCATTAATTTTATTAACATGAGTTATATTCATTATTTTCTCATTTCTTTTAGCATTTAAATAGAGTATTTAGAGTGCATTTTTGTGCACTCATCACACCCCCCAACTTACTCATTGCTAGTCCCTAGCAATTTTCATGCAAAATGATGAGAAAGGCCAAAGAAAATCACACATAGGGGCCATCAAGACACATTTTTCAAATTTACAAATCAAAACAATCTTAGAAATTCAATAACCCTTTCACAAGTAATTCAAATATAGCAATCCACAGAGTGTGTATGTGTTCCAAAATATTTTTTTATCAAATCAAAGGTTTTCGACACATGCAACATTAGAATATCTTAAGCAAAAAGGTTCAACTCCATAACTTACGGGTATAGAAGTGTTTCATGTAAGGGTTCTCTCTATGGAGTTGACGAAGGTGTACATTTACTCTCATGGAAATTTAGCCAATTATATATAATTAACAAGTAAACATTGATCTTATGATAGGAATACTAACAAATGAGATTTCCACCATTCTTTCCACAAGCATACTTCAGATCGGAAAAATCAACACAAAGGGTTGTAATGTGGCTTAGGTTTGGGGTTCATAAGAAGAAAAAGTGAAGAGGTTTCAAAAACTTCCAAGTATACACAAAAGGGAATCTGTTAAATTTTTCAGTAGACTATACTTTCCTTTTGATGTACTTTTCAATTTTTTAAATTTTTGACTAAGTATACTTTTCCATCTTCTTTTGCCACTAGAATCTTCGTAATTTGATGAACTCTTTCATGAATAATTTGATGGACACATCTAGCACCATGCCATTTTTGTCATCGTTTTCCTTTTTTTCTTTCTTTTTTTTTTTTTTTTTTTTTTTTTTTTTAATATGATAATTTCACACCTAGTACACACTTGGAAGTAAAATGGTAGGAAAATATAGTGTATAAGCTATACTCCAATGTGGAGAGGTATGGATGATGTAGATATGAAAAGAAAAGGCCATATGTGTATATTGGCTCAAAATTGGCTGCTAGGGGTATATGATGAAAATGGTCAGCTTGAAAGGCTCAAACGTTAATCCTAAGTTGACTTTCGTCATATCCCAAGTATATCCACCATCTTACCACAAACCATGTAATGATATTCTCAAAAGAAGTGTCAAATTCAACAGATCAATGGATACTTATCACAATTTCTGTATTTGTAAGCTCTCAATTCTCACAAAATTCACATGAATACTTGAGCAAAATAATTCTTTAGTTACATGTGTCAAATCACCATATTACCACAAAGTTTGGAGAAGTGCATAAATGGTTCTGTGGATACTTTAGCAAAATGATTTAAGATGGGTTTGTTGAATTCACCAAGATGGTTATGAATGAGCATGAGTATCATGTGTGAAAAGATGCCTGTGTGAAAAAAAATTGGCAATTTTATATATTGATTGAAATATGCCACAGAGTTTAAATAACAGATTTGTATTCCCACCCCCCAACTTAAATGAAACATTGTCCTCAATGTTTAAGAATCAGAATTGAATAACTAAACAGGGTAGAATACACCTGATGTGGGATGTGGGTGACTTGCTAAGCGTCAAAAGTGGTGATCTGAAATGACAAAATGAAACTATCCTGCAAACAAAAATAAAGAAAACAGTAGTAAATAAAAACAAAACAAAACAAATAAGATGGTAATAATAATAATAATGATGATGATAATAATTATAATAATAATAATAATTATTGTTGCATGCTATGGTCAAAATTGGTAGACCAAGTTTACAACCGGACTATCTTCCACTCATAGAACTGTTCCTCCTGGGTCAAAAATGAAACGCTTATTTGCCCAATAAACTCGGTACTCGAACTTCACAGGTAGGTGGCAAGGTTTAAGATTAAATTTGGTTGCTTGCCCACTTGAAGGAATCTGTTTTTCATTTTTCTCAAGCAACTCCTCAAACTTCAGTTGCCAAGCCCGTGTGCTATAATCTTGAGTATTGTCAAAAATTGCACAAATATTAGCTACATCAGACGAATCACTGATAGGATTAAACTCAAAATCAACAATAAAATTCTCAAGGGGATCAGAATCATGAGTTGTGAAAACTTCCCTGTCTATGAGTGAATCAATCATATATATCTGCTGGCACTCGTGATTCTTCACAGTTTCTTGTGCCATATGTTGACCATGAGGTATAGAGTGAGCTTGAGAAGGGAGCTTACCTTGCTCATTTACACTCAAGAAACTCGTTATTTTAGATATCTGGCTCTTTATCTCCTTTTGTTCTTGAACAACCTGCATAATTAAATACTCAAATTTTTGGTTAGTCTTACCTTGTACATCAATAAATGCATGCAAAGTATCTTCTAAAGAATTTCTAGAAGATTGAGGTGCATGGTATGGTGCAGAATATGATCTAGAAGGCTGTGCAGGCTGTGCAAGCTGTTGGTTTTCAGACTTCCAGCTGAAGTTGGGATGATTACGCCATCCTTTCATGTTAGCATGTGTAGGACAGTCTTGGGCATGATGATCTACCCCACCACAGACAACACATGGCCCAAAAGAGTTTGCATGATTAGCCATGTATGTTGGTTTTGAGTTTTTGGTTTTCAATAACTCTAATTCTCTGGTGAGCATTTCAACCTTAGCCTTAAGGTTATCCTCCTCCCTTAGATGGTAAATACCACCACTCAAGTTTCCTGTAGGTCGTGACCTGTTTGTGCTATCAGTAGCACTAGGTCCAGTCCAAGTATGAGCTTTTTCAGCAAGCTCATTGAGGTACTCTATGGCCTCATCGGGATTTTTCTGTAAAAATTCTCCATTGCACATCATTTCCACGAATTGACGTTCCCTGGGCGTAAGCCCTTCATAGAAATAACTCACTAAGCGCCAATTCTCATATCCATGGTGGGGACACATACTCAGTAATTCTTTAAATCTTTCCCAAGACTGGTACAAAGTCTCACTATCCTTTTGTGCAAAGGTAGAGATTTGTCTTTTTAAAGCATTGGTCTTATGTTGGGGAAAGTATTTATTGAAAAACACTTGAGTCATCTCACTCCATGTTCCAATAGACCGTGGTCTTAGTGAGTACAACCAACTCTTAGCTTTATCTTTCAAAGAAAAAGGAAAGAACTTTAACTTTACCGTGTCGTCAGTGGTATTTTGATTGTGGAAAGTTGCAACTACTTCCTCAAATTCCCTAATATGAACATAGGGGTTTTCATTTTCTAGACCATGGAAAGTTGGAAGTAATTGTATCATTCCTGTTTTGAAATCTACATGACGAACATTAGGTGAGAACATAATACAGGATGGTGTGGCTGTTCGTGCGGGATGAAGATAATCTTGGAGGGTTCTAACAGGTTGGTCCACGTGTTCACTCATCGCGTCAGAATTGGAAGAATTATCAAACAAGTGATTAGAAAAATTAGATTCTGAATCTGATTCTAGCACGGGTCTACTAGCAAACCGTCCAAAAGCGTCTCTGTACCTGCGCATGCAAAGTAAAGAAAAGCGTAATACTAAAAAAAAAATTACGAAAAGAAAAGTAAAATAAAATAAAGATGCAGAAAGCTAAAAAGAAAATGAACGAAGTTACCGCTTTTTTTTTTTTTTTTTTTTTTTTTTTTTTTTTTTTACAAACTACTAAAAAAAAACTACAAATTCTTCTACCGTCTCCCCGGCAACGGCGCCAAAATTTGATTACGCCCAAAGAATAACGCGATCGTTTGCAGTATAGCTTTGGGGTGTCGATTCCACAGGGAGATGGATTGAGAAATTGAAGAACAGTAACGAAATTAACAAAAAGATTTAGATGAGTGCGAAAAGTAAATTTTAGAGTGTGACGTAAATTAAAACTAAATGAGTAATTTGAACAGTATAAAAATGAGACGAAAAGTAGAGCATCGGGAATCCTTTGTATATAATTGGTATTTTAATTATTTTCGATTCATTAATAACTCAATTGAAAATTCTATGTCCAAATTTTCAATCGGAAAATAAAACATTAATAACCAGATTTAAATCAAATGTAATCTTTCGAAAAATCATTCGTCACAATATAAGAACAAGAATTGTTATCGATATTAAGGAAATTCAACGTCGACAATATACTCGTAGAGCAATATTGCAGCAGAGAATTAAATTAAAATAGATAACCAATTGAACCAAACATAATCAAAGGATTATTGCATTCAATAGAAAAAGCATGACTGAATCTATAAATGAAATAAATTCTAAGATTATTTGGTGACGAAAACATTTATAATAAATTTCGAATGATTAAACAAAAGAGTTTAATATTTGAAGAACACATATATGAATCAAAAACAATTATAAATACCATATATACAAATTCATCCATAGCTCTACTAGAAAATTAGTTACACATATTGAAAATATGCAACAAAAATTCTCCAAAGAAAACTATAATAGAACTAGCCATGTTTTCTCTTCTTTTGTTTTTCTTTTCTTTTCTCAAACTCTCTAAAATATTTTTTTAAGTCTCCAAGCACCCCCTTTCCTCTTACGTTGGATCCATATATATAGACATTTCCATCCAAGTTGCCTAACCAAAATCATAATTAGACGTAACCCTGTACCAATTGATGTCCAATATGTGGTAGGATACCTTTAGTTGGCTGAGAGTGAAATGGAATGAGGT
Organism: Platycarya strobilacea; assembly: GCA_036898215.1. NCBI lineage: Eukaryota > Viridiplantae > Streptophyta > Magnoliopsida > Fagales > Juglandaceae > Platycarya > Platycarya strobilacea. The sequence continues at coordinate 7,874,948 of CM072555.1, forward strand.
GTATGTATTTATGTGGTTCTTCTCTTTATTTTATAATTTTAAGTGCCATGAGTTTCTTTGCATGCATGTGAAACAATCTTCAAAGATTGAAGAGGTAAAGTGCCGTGTATGAGTTTCTTCCTCCCTTGCTTGCCTTGTGTTGCCATGTGTTGCCATGTGTTGCCATGTGTTGTCATGTGGTGCCATGTGCTGCCATGTATTATTTAATTAGTTTGCTTTTCAATCAAAATGATTATGTTGGATGGGAGATAATGGAGAGCACCGAATGGATTTTTGATCTTGAAATGCCGTATATAGTTTTTCTTGCTCCCTTGTGTTGCCATGTGTTGATTGCTTTTTGAATTGATCATGTTGGTTTGGATATTTTGGAATCACCGATTGGTTTTGAGTCTTGAAATGCCGTGTATAATTTTTCTTGCTCCCTTGTTTTGCCATGTGTTGCTCCTATCTTGCTTGCCTCCTCATTCCTTTTGGCTACTTTGCTTCTTTGAGTTTGGCATGTGTTGCTTTGCTTCCTCTTCCCGTTAGTTGTCTTGAAGAAACTTGGGTGCACTTCATCTTGTATTTGGATTTGATGCAAGTGGCTGAAAAATATCCAGGAACGTCAAGTGCAGGTGCGTCCACTTGATGGTCGATTTTGTCTTAGATTGAGTGGATATCTCTTCAAACGCAAAACATAAAAGTTATAGATATTTCTCTTGCGGTTCTAGATCATCTTGAATCAGCTCAATCGGAGATTGGATGAGAGAGTTATGCCCATTTTACAAAAAGATGTCAAAACTGTCTGAAATTCCGCAATTATCTTCATTTGCTCCTAATGTCTCCATTTGTGTCCTAAATCAAAATATAAGAATAATGAGTATATTTAGGCATCAAATAAGAATAAAGTTTTAAATATTAAGAGAGGAAAATATGGCATTTTATATTCTCATCAATATAATAAATCAATATATAATAAATCATGCTTATATCTATTTCAAGATAAATGACCATTAATTTTATTAACATGAGTTATATTCATTATTTTCTCATTTCTTTTAGCATTTAAATAGAGTATTTAGAGTGCATTTTTGTGCACTCATCAAGCACGCTCACAGCACACAGGAATATCGCTCAATTCTCCCAAGCCCCATACACTAGGGAAAATCTGTGGAAAGAGCATCAAGCGATTTGGATACTACTCAGGAGTGTCGCTCGAAAAAATAAAACACCACTCCACCTACTCGAGATTACTCTCTCGACCAGATCAGGGTTTACTAGCCCGAGTACCATTTTTCTCGCATACCCTCGACTACACAAAACTCACATCACCCATGCATGTTCAAATTCACACTAGCCCGATCGCGATTAGCCTAATCTTAGACCACCACTCAGAAATAAAATGCCATTACCATGCCACTTGGAAACCCCTACCTCCATTCAAAGTTTATAGATTTGAGCCGCTCAAACTTGCGGGATACCGCCCGCTCCTCGAGCTCACAACTTCGTTTGGGCTTTAAGCACAATTCCGTGAGCTTGGACTTCCCTACAGGAGCTCAGTAATCACCACTTAGGAACGTCTCTGAATTCACTCATACTTAACTCCAGACACAAACCTTCACACCTCTCGAAACATTTACACAGGACACCTCTAGAGGAACACTCTCCTTTATAGCATTCTGCTCACGAGACCCTCGCCACATCACACTCGAATTTTTATCTTGAGGCTTCACTTCACGAAGTGCATGTGAACGTAAGGACTATGCGGGTGCACAGTAACAAGACCATTGTACTCTCCTGATAACACGTCCCATACCTAGGACACCCAGTCAATCGCGACTTCCCACATACATAGCTCACTAAGTCACCACACAGGCTCGCACACCCTCACTTACTCAAAACTCGCTAGCTCGGGAACTTGTCTATCACAGACACCATCTCGGATTCCGGCCCAAATTACCATCACATGGGCTCACACGCCCCTTGCCTCATCTAATCGCATAACTTACTCACAACTCGCCCATTGTGCCACTCGAGACCCTCCACGACACTCATGCCATAATGGATCATATGCACGACTCAACCTCACGGAGCTCCCTTCATCTCTCTTGAGACTTATCACACATCCCCTTATTTGGAACTCACATCACTCATATATATTCAGGCCAAACACCTTGCACACTTCCGGAAACTCACCTCACCCGTAAACCCACGGCATCACACTCAAGATTTACATCTTTGTGCTCTTGGAATTCTCCTAGACCCATTTACGTGGATCCATTCCTCAAGACATGGAATGTTGTCACCCTATCGAGACCAATTATGCCCTCCTCGCGGGCACACCAGCCTTAGAAAGTTACCAGGAACTATACTAAGCAACTTGGGCTCTCATTTGTTTGTAAACTCGGGGCTCACCTCGCTCATGGAAAACTCACAAGCTCAAAATACTCATGCTCTATAAGAGCTATCTTCCTCTCCTTTTTGCAGGAATCAGGCAATAACCACCCATGCCTCGACACTCGGAACACAACACTCGGGAGTCAATGCTTAGGATCTCACGGCTCCTCGCTCGAGAGTCGACGCTCAGAAATTCATCATCCGACATTCGACACTCGAAAACTTTTTCCACAGACAAAAATACATTAGTTTGTCTCTCTTACAATATGTGAATTTATCTTTGTACTAATAAAGTTATTACCTACAGCATAGGATGTCAGCACGTAATCACATCTCGCGGGGTCGATCTACCCACCTACGCGAAGTAACAGAATCCTGCGGGGTTGGTCTATCCACCCACGCGAAGTGACAAAATCCCACGGATTCCCAGGCGATGCACTCCCGCCGGGTCTCACGCGATGACATTTCCCGCGGAGTCCTAGGCGATGCACTCCCGTCGGGTCTCACGCGATGACATTTCCCGCGGAGTCCTAGGCGATGCACTCCTGCCAGGTCGCGATAACATTTCCCGCGGAGTCCTAGGCGATGCACTCCCGCCGAGTCTCATGCGATGACATTTCCCGCGGAGTCCTAGGAGATGCATTCCCGCCAGGTCTCACGCGATGACACCTCCCGCCGAGTCCCATGTAATGATTCCTACTGCGACGGAATAGGCTTTTCGCCTCACCATAGGGAAATCTCATTGACGACTCGCGGAATTGTCGGACCATCCACAGCCTACCCAAAAACCCGCCTGCGAGAAAAAACAGAAGTTCGCAGGGTCGATTTATCCACCCACGCGAAGTAACAGAATCCCGCGGGGTCAGCCTACCCACCTACGCAAAGTCAATCAAATCCCGCGAAGTCCTAGGCGATGCACTCTCGCCAAGTCTCACGTAATGAAAAATCCCGCGAAGTCCTAGGCGATGCACTTCCGCCGGATCTCACTTGATGACACCTCACGCCAAGATTACTAAGGTCTCCCCTTGACCTAGCTCCACAGCTACATTTTACAATCGGTATTTTCTCGGGATTCAGGATATAAAACTACAAAAACAAAATTCTCATCAAAGTATCTTTGATAAGAATTTGTGGGGTACTGAAAGGAAGGAAATCAAATGCACCTATCGAGCATTTATGACAAAGGGAACAAAAGGAGAGATGATGGGACTGAAAGGTGAGCTGATAGACGTTGAGAGTAGATGAGAAGAAAAGCAAGACGGTGACGAAAAGGAAGACGACTGTGATATGCAAGACAAATATCTGATCGAAACTTGGCTATAAAAGGGTTCATCTTCCCCAACAGTGGGTGTGCTCTTCTTCTTCAACCTCGGCTTCCCCAGATTTTTCCAAAAGCAGCACGACGAATTTATCTAAATATTCATCTATATTTTTCTCTGTACAGTAAGCTATGAGAGACTATAAAAATCTCCATTATAGTAGATTCTCATCCACAAATACCCGTGGACGTAGGCATTCGCCAAACCACCTAAAATTGTGTGTCCATCTCTCTTTATTTTATCTGTTATTACGTACGGACAGTCACGCCGGGACCCCACCGGGAGCCCCAAACGACCTCAAACGAAGCCCAAATCGCCACAAGTGGGTTGGAAGTAATTCTTTCTCTCACACCGACCTGTTGGCCGATTTTTATGACCTTAATATCAACCAACCAGGACAATTTATCAGAATATCTCTAGATCCACATGGGTAAATTCTTCATCGATGATTTATTATTGCTGTTTTCCCATTATAATTTCGATTTTTCTATACAACTTCTGTTGTTTTTTTTTAATGAAATTGGTACTATGATATCAGCACGCGTGTGGTACAGAAATTGATAGAGACGGTCGTAAAGAAACTAGAAAATCAATGGAGAAGAATTGTATTGTATTTCCATTACTATGTAATGCGTATAGCCAGAGGCTATTTTTACAAGGTGTTTGATATGTGACAAAGCGACTAAAACCAGAAGGAGGAAAACAGAGTCCTTAAAGGAAAGCATAGATGTGGTTCGATACAAATGAATTCTAACGTTTAACTTCCTTGTAGTGGTTGATTTGTTCTTGATGACAGAATCAATGGTGCATTTTCTGGTTTGATTGCTTGACTGCTGTGATCACGGATATATGGGAGTTATTTGCTTTCCTTTATCAGGTCGGAGGTAAGAAACATATTTCGCTGGTTAACTCTGCACTTGAACCAGGTTTTCTTACCCTGGTTAAGGATCCGAATGGCAACCATGTGATACAACTTTGCTTGCAATGCTTTAGCAATGATGATAATAAGGTAAAGAATTTTTTGTCATTTTTCTTTTAATTTTGACTGTCGGGATTTGGCTCTTCAGATTGAATTAATGTTTTCCCAAATGCACTTTTGATTCATGTTATACCTTCGATGTCCTTCATGAGATTTTTTTTTATTGCTAATGTACAAAATTACAAGCCTAACCGTCCTGAAAATTCCTTTTTTTTTTTTTAATCAATAGCACTTCATATCGGTCATCTCCTGAACACTGCAGTTTCGTGCCACGTATCCTTAAAAATGACATGTTCTGATATGATCTTTTTGATGCCAACTCAACTCTACAGAACTCTGTACAAATTTGGCCAAGAGATTCAACTGGCTATATATTTTTTGATACTTAAATATTCATTGTTTTTGGCACAATTTGGTAGTGCTTGCATCTCTAGTCTATAAAATTATAACACAATCATAAACATTAATATAACCATAAATATTAATACAACATAAGCTTTAATATAACTATAAATTATAATACAACTATAAATGTTAGAAAATTAATGTATATTTTTTTATAACGAATAAATATTCAAATTATAATTCAAATTAAAAAAAAATAAAAATGTGAAAATTAATATTTTAATAAAATAGTAATAGATTTATTGAGTCTATTATTTGATATGGTATAAAAGTAAGTAACTTAATTTATAAAAATAATATTTTTTAATCCAAATTTAGCCAAATTATTGAGTCGCACTTATAGGTAACTAATTTAGCCAAATTATCAGATACCAAGGTGAGAGAAATAGGATTCCCATCCAAAATTGCTTTTATACATCCATCATATTATTGATTTGTTTAGTGCTGGATAATCTCTCTTTCATGCGATTTAATTGGTTCACTCAGGGGTCCTCTTCAATCTTCACTGATTGAAGAAGGGATTTTCTGCAAAAACTCTTAGAAGAAGTAATGTGTATTAGCCTTTTGGAAAATTATTGTTATTTTTTATTATGTTTAGGTAATTAGAAGTATTGAGAAGAGTTATAAAAAATAAAAATAATAATAATAATAAAATATTAAATAATAGTAATTAATAAATATTAATAATTAATTATATGAAAATAGTTGGCTTGCCAAACGTAGTATAATAGTTGACTTGAAAATAGTTGACTTCCCTCGTTTGGATTTAGAAGTGAGTTGGATTGCCTCATCTCAATTCACTTTTATTTTATTATTATATTTTTATAATTTTTTATATAAAATATAAATTTTTATATATCTTTTTTAAATCTCAATATACATTTTTTTAATTTTAATACATATTTTTTAAATTTTAATATATTTTTTCTAAATTTTAAAATAATAATAATATTAAAAATAAATTAAATTTATTTCGACTCGTCGAAATCCAATTGAGATTAACTACCAAAGATTTCAAACAAACGCATACTCTTATCGATCTAGCATCGAGGGCTCTAGTAGATCCGGATGGGCATAAAAATTATTTTTGCACCATCCAGTCAAAACGTGCCACGTACGCACTCCACAGAGACAAATATTGAGCCGGCATGTATGGGTTCGCTTCGGCTATTCTTCGAAGTTCAAAAACTGGCATTGAACTCGGAAGCAAACTCGCATTGAGAAAAGTAAACTCGAACCTCTCGCATCCTCTCGTGGTCTCTGCGCTCAACCCGCCGGAAGAAAACCACTCCCTCCCTTCGACAAACTTAGGTATTTTCTTCCGCCCATTGGCTTTCTCGAATGGGTTGAACGCTGCACATAAGCAACGGCGTGGACGTGAGGGCGTTGTTCGAGCTGTCGATGCTGGACCGAGTGGAAACGAAAAGGTGCACAGCCACTTCCTACGAGAGCTGGAGAGCGGGCCTTACACGCTTAACTACAGAGGCAGCATCTGGTAATGGATTAAATTGATTTGGTCGATTTGGTGTGTTGCGAGTTTGAAACTGGCCTTTAGAGGAAGAAATCTTCCGTTGTAAAACAATTAGGATCAATTTCTGGGACAAATTGATTTCAATCAGAGGGTTTATGATAGTTCAGGAGAGTAGTGGATCTTTGTAAGTTTAAGTCCATGTGAGTGAGAGTGTAAACCTTAGCTTTTGGGTGCATTTTGGTATGGGAATTGGAAATTTGGCGTGGGGAATGTGTTTGATGGGTTGAGTGCAAAGACTACGAGAGGAAGAGAGAGGTTCGTGTTTTTTAGAGTTTTCTTCCGAGTTGAGCGCAGAACATGCGATTCGTAGAAGAAATCTCGTGGATCCCATACATGTAGGCATATTTTTTGTAATTCTGGAGTGCTTACGTGGCACGTTTTGATTGGATGCTGCAAAATAATTTTTATGCCCATCCGGATCTAATCTCTACTCATTACATTATCCTTTCTGAGTCTTTTTCTGATCTCCAGAACGTAGGCTTTTTGTGGAATCTCCACGAGTCTAAGAAGTGTAAAAATTAAGTTTTGCTTATACTGGCTCGTTACGGGCATGTGTCTATGTTCTTCTATTGTCTTGTTGTTGGCCTAAATTTAGTAATTTATGATGAATGATATTTCATATGATCGGAGGAACGGTCAGCTGTCTATTTATGTCTCATGCCCGAATTTCTTATTGCTATAGTACTTCTTCGTGATTTTGAGAAGATTATTTGATCAAATCTCCTGCCTTGGGACTGCAAGTCTTATGGCATGACTGCTATTTATATATATATAAATAAGCTTAAAGTGAACATTAGAAAAATATATTAGAAATCTTATCATGTGGAGCCGTTTGTGATAGCTACTCCAAACTCTTTATAACAAATTTTACATATCTAAGTTTCTTTAATTCGTTATAAATAAAATAAAATAAAAAAGTTTCTTTAATTCAGATCTTATTGAGGAACCTTAATGGATTTATAAACCTTACTTCAAAGACACATCATGAGATTACATACAGATATTTAGGATGAAAAATAAAAAAGAAAACATGGTCATTAATTATCCTAAATCAACACAATTTTAGCCTTATTAGTCTCCATACTAGCTTCCAACCCATGACTTTCCTTGTGTCACTGCCTACATAGATGGCTGCTCTAGAAATGCATTCCTGTATGGGCTGATAAGACTTGAGAAATCATACGCATTGTTGGCCTAGATTGTGGACGGACGTTTAAGCAGTTGGTTGCAAGCTTTACAAGTTCCCTTAGTTCATCCTCCACCTGAAATGTTGGAGATGGAAGGCGTTGGTCCAACACGTCCATCAGTTGTATGTTTTTGTTATCCGAAGAAGATTGTAGTATGGATATGAAATCAACTAGATGTTTTCCCTTTATGACTTCTAATGCCAACACCCCGAAACTATACACATCACATTTCTCTGTTGCCTTCATTGTATAAGCAAGCTCTGACCACGAAAAGATTAAAAAAAAAAATCAGCACAGGTGGTAATTGCTTGGTCTAACAATCTTAATTTAAAATTATAACAATATAACATTACCTGGAGCTATATATCCATATGTGCCAACATGAGTAGTCCAATTAGATGAGTCTAGTTGCAAAAATTTAGCACAGCCAAAGTCTGAAACACAAGCTTCATATTGATAATCCAACAAAATGTTGCTACTCGAGATGTCTCGATGAATAATTGGTGGTGAGCAATCATGGTGCAAGTAAGACAAAGCATAAGCCACTCCTTTGATAATGATTAATCTCTTGCTCCAATCCAATTCTTTGGCTGAATCTTCCTTATCCAAGATTGCAGCCAAGCTACCTCTTTCAAGGTATTGATAAATCAAAAACGAATATTGTGCACTTGAACAGAAGCCATGAAGTTTAACTATATTTCGATGACGTATTTCTGTTAATGCTCTTATCTCATTTAAGAACTCCTTTAGTAATCCGTTCTCCCTATCTCTTAGTGTGTGGAGTTTTTTCACAGCTACGATCTCACTAGAAGGCAAATTTACTTTATAGACGCTTCCATATCCTCCCTTCCCAATGCAATATATCTCATCAAAATCATTGGTTGCTTCAATGATATCTTGATAAATTTTTCTTCCATTGAATGTTAATACTGAAACAAGTCCTTTATGCATGTTGGCCGCTTCTGATTGAGAACCTTTATTTCTTCTTCGCACAATGAAAAAAACTCGGAAGCAAACAAGGAGAATCAAAATTGCTCCAAGAATAGGGAAAGTGACCAAAAAAATGAATTTTTGGTTTTTCTTGGAACTATGTTTGTGCATTATGGAAGGATTGCAAGGTTGCAATCCTGAATTGTTACCGCACAACTCCTTGTTCCCTTGCAATGCTTCTATAGGAGCAATTTGGAAGGCTTTGCAATCAGGAATGGGACCTTGCAACTCATTGTAGGATATGTCAACTTGTAACAAGCCATGCATTTCTTCAAAGACGATTGGAATGACACCAGAAAGATCATTGTGGGAGAGATTCAAAGTTACCAAGTTTTGCATTTTGATAATTTCTGATGGTATATGTCCATCTAGAGAGTTGAAACTTAAATCTAATGTGGAGATTTGAAATAAGCTCAACAGTTGGATCGGAAGTGAGCCACTTAATTTGTTGTGGCTTAAATTGAAGTAGTGCAAGTGCAAGAAGTTCCCAGAATTATTTGGAATTGACTTGCTTAGCTCGTTAGCGGACATGTCAACATATTCAAGACGAGTCAATGATCCAAATTCTGAAGCTATGGTACCAAAGAGTTGATTCCCATTCAACATCAATCTCTCTAGGGAACTCAAATTTCCAAGCTCTTTTGGAATCACCCCAACTATATGATTCAAAGAAAGATCAAGTTCATGTAGCTGTGTCGAGTTTCCAATTGAGGGTGGTAGAAAACTACCAATGTCGTTTCCATGGATTCGCAGGGTTTGTAATTGTCGACATTGTCCCCATTTACTTGAGATTTTGCCAGAAAATCTATTGTAGCTTAAATCTATGAATCGCAAGTTTGGATAGACACCAAAAACATCAGATATATCTCCAGTGAGTTGGTTACATTCCAAACGGACTCTGATTAAGCTAGTGCAATTTTTCAAGCTATTGGGGACTCGGCCGGTGAAATGGTTCGTGCCCGCAGTAAAGTTTTGAAGTGATCCACCATGACATATGTTTTCGGGCAAATAACCAGTAAATTGGTTTGTGTCCAACTGCAAATTGCGTAAGTTCATGGTATCTCCCAATCCTTTAGGAATTTGACCAGAAAGTTTGTTGTCTCGAAGATGTAAAATTTCCAAGTTGCTCAAATTAGCAATTGAAGTTGGAATAGAACCATGGAGTTGGTTTTGGCTTAACTCCATTTGATTGATATTCTTCAAATTTCCCATCTCTTTAGGAATGGTGCCAGAAAGGTTATTATCATAAAGATAAAGAATGGAAAGATTGCCCAAATCACCTAATGATGCCGGAATTGAACCCTGAAGATGGTTTCCAAAAAGGGTAAGTTCCTCCAAAGACTCTAAATCTCCAACTTCTGGAGGGATAGGACCAGAAAAGGAATTGTTGTCCATATACAAGCGGGTTAGCTTTTTCATGTTTCCAAGAGGTGGAGGAATTGGACCCGTCAGGTGGTTTGAATGAAGGGTTAATTCAACCAAATTAGAGAGATTTCCAATTTCTTGAGGAATGAAACCGAAAAGTTCATTTTCAAAGAGATGCATGAAAGCAAGGTTGCTCAAGTTACTTAAAGAATTAGGAATGAAACCTTCTAAACTGTTTGTGGCAAGATGGAGCTCAGTTAGAGACTCTAGGCGACCTATTTCCTTAGGGATTGAGCCATTTAACTGATTGCCAAAGAGGTAAAGGACTTGTAGATTGTTTAGGAGGCCAATTTCTGGTGGGATTTTTCCTGACAAATAATTGATGGACAAATCAAGATAAATGAGCTTGGACAGGGAGCTAATTTGAGATGGGATTATGCCAAGGAGATTATTCATACTGAGATCAACAAATGCAACATTTGGCAAAGAAGAAAAAGAAAACCCGTGAAGCGTACCTTGCAAACCAGAATTGGTGAGGTTTATTCTGATGACACTTCCAACAGAGTTGCAAGCAATACCAAACCAAGTGCATGGGCTCGCACTGTTGCTTTGATTGGCAGAAGAATTGGGAGTGGAAGTCCAAGTGGGTAGGTTTTCGTGGGTATCATTTTGGAGACTGTTTTTCCATTTTATAAGTGCAGCAGCTTCTTCGGTAGAAGCAAAAGCAGCATTATTTGGTGACGAAACCAACTGAATAAACAATCCGAAGGAGACTAAGGTGCATACTTTCTCAAAGGTAGATGCTGCCATAGTGGTTGTTTGTAGACCAGTATCATGCGGTTAAGGTCTTATTTATAACCACCTACGTACATATGCACCTTTTCCATGGCAACTTCGCAGCAATAAGCTTGAAAAGACTCACGTTTTGAATTTTCATGGTCGTATTTGATCGAAGGAGACAAGGAAAAGAAAATGCACTCTTTTGGGTGCTTTTTTCCGCACCTTTTGACAAACAAAATATTTTGCGTGATCGTTTCCCATCTTGAAACGAGACTCCCTGCTGGATTCCATTTCTTGCGTGTTCATTTTCTTCATGCAGTTGGGTGATCATTCAGGGTTCTACTAAGTTGGAATTTATTACATCCAAACTGGTGAACACTTTGTTCTAGTCTTGGTAGGTGTTTTCTGACTTTAGGGGGGGCTCTACTAGCAAGCAGGCATTTAAAGAGCCCATCTCATTTAGTCTTACGGGGATTTATTATCAGAAAATGACATTTCATGTGTCCTAATTTTATCCTTTCTGGATCCAATTGGGAAAAGATCAGTCATGGATGGAATTTAAGATAGTGTATTACGAGAAGGGAGAAACTAGATGAACACTTTTTTCAAGCTTCGTAGCGGTTTTCTGGCTTTGGGGTTGCAGTAGCAAACAGAGATCTTGAGATGACTTGGAAACTTAAGCGTACTCTATTCATACTACATATAACCATTGATCATGCATGACTTGTGCTCGCCTACCAATTTGGTGTATATCAGACTTGAAAGTGCAGCAGCAGCAGCATACATAATTTCAGGAAATATGGTTTTCTTTTCTTTTTTAAAAATGCAACAATAGGATAGCATACCCAATTACTAAAATCCATTGGAGAGACCACAAAAGTCGTTGCAAAGAGTCCAAAACACAACAGTGACCAAACTTTTGTTCCATATTCTTCAGTCAAAAAGGATCCTATTACAAAACATTTTATTACTCTTATAATTACTTTTTGAACCCTTTAAAGTATTTAAATGTTTTTAAAGATGTATAAAATGTTTTAGCTTTATTTTATACTATTTGCCGTAGAAAATAAAGAAAAAAAGTTGGGGATACATCATCTTTACATACCCATTTTCATTCTGTAATGTCATCACATAATAAAATTAGTTATGCTCTATATTTTCTTTCCTTTAAAGCAGCAAGCAACTTGACTAGATATATTATTTTTTTCTTCACTAATTTTATTTTAAACAAAAACTACTGATATATTAGATGTATTGTTGTTCATATATTAAGTTCAACTTAATTACATATATTATTTACTATTCATTTAACAATAACATAATTGGAGGGATGATGCGACTTCATAAAACAATTTACATCTAAGAACTATAAAAGAAAAATGATTGAGAGCAGCCACTGTTTGGGATCAGCCCAAAACACATCATTAATGGTGAGCGTGCAATGACCAAAATGCCCCCAAAACACACGTTCCATTCTCATTTGCATATTTGAATTTTGGTCCCCCTCGTCTCTCTCTCCCCCTCCCCATTCCCCATCCCCGAAACTCTCTCTCCCCTCTCCATCATCCCCCCCTCCGCCCTTCTCCCTCATACCCCCCCCAAAAAAAATCGTTTCAAAGCATCCCCAAACTCGCGCATCCTCTCCCCCACACCCACCCCCGTGTGTTGCCCATTCTCTACCCCAACCCTCCTACCCAACACCTCGTCACCCATTCTACCTTCGTCACCCCGCCCATATCGGATTATTAGGGTTTGCTCACGCGCATCCTTTGCTTAAGACATTTGCGGGCACGGGCTAAGGTATTTTAGGGTTTGATTGTATTATAGCTTACGTTTAATATGCTTTCACTGTTAGAGAATTGGAACTACCTTTAGGTTCTTACAATGAGGTATTTACTCAGAGATGTATGAATAGAGGGATTGCAAATTACCAGTCCAAATTTTATATGCAGATTGAGGAAAAAAACTATATTTAATCTAGATGGTAAGACCACTCAACAATCATTTGCAAATTACCAGGGGCTGCTCCCAATTACAGATAGATATGGATGCTCTTAGTATTTTATATGCAAATTACCATGTTGGAATGAAATGAAAAGTTATCACTTTGCTATTAGTTGAAGATATTGGCAACTAGAAAAATTATAGCTTATATACCATTTGTTAGCTAGAACTGCTGGTCCAGTTCTGTCTCATTACCTTCTAAGAAAACATCATATTAACAAAGCTTAGACCTTCCAAGAAAATGCATTTAAAATATTCTTTGGTGCTCGAGTTATGAATTTTGTTAGGATGTTATAAAGATGCACTAGAAGGCACCATATACATTCAAGTGCAGAGCTGGGATATCGTTTTGAGAGGTTCAAATTAGTTAAAAGTCCATTCTTGAATATGGTTATGCGCGCTTGGGCATGAATTTGGTATCAGCCAGTGTCTATGGTAAAAGCCAAGTTTAAGTTGCATGTACATCCCCGTGGGATCAACACCACAACACCACCGAGCTGAATCGGTCGAGCCGGAAGAGGATCGGGAATTGAAAGGGCTGAAATGCAACGACCTTAACATGGGTTGGGATCCTGGAAAAATTGCCATTTAACGTGTTCAGCCAAGGAGTTCGATATGGAAAACCACTGCAAATTTGAAGTGGTCTTGTCATCCATCACCGCTGATGGAATAGGATACAATGAAAGGAGCGTTTCAAGTCCACGTAACATTGAAAGAACAGGTCACATAAGATTGCAAGTACATGGGAGGTGGAAGCACACACCAAACAACTGGAAAAGAAATTTGCAGTAGCTTGATCAGTTCACTCAACAGTACTTTCACTAATTTTGGTGCATATTTGATGTAAATGGATCATTCACTAATAGATGACAATGAAATGGTGATCCAATAATATTACATCTTTCGATAAATGCATTCCAAGAATATATATATATAAGAGATAAATATTATTGATATGAATGAAATATGCATAGACCGTGTCCACATGAAGTATACAATGAACATCTAAATACATTTTAAGAGTGATAAATTAAAGACAAGAAATCCTGAATATTGCACCCAAATGTATACCAAGAATGTAAAGATATTGGAAGATAGACACAACAAATTTAATAAAAAAGACCAAAAGATAGACACAACAAATTTAATAAAAAAAACCAACTTGAGGTTGGCTAATAATAACACACTACAATCAACAGAACACCTATAAGCTATTGTAGGAAGTAGAACCATTTAGGAAAAAAATACATAGCTTTGGGAGAGGGAGAAGAGAATCATTCACATTTATGAACATGTCCTAATGACAATATCTAACTATAATTTTTTTTTGATAAGTAATATCTAACTATAATTTACTGCACCACGGGCTGTCGTTCACCAACACGGACCCATTCCTATCAATGCAGGCATTGCCACAAAGAGTTACCTGAAACTTAGACCAAGAAGTAATAAAGGAGCATTCATAATTTCATATGAACCTGAGCCAGCTACATGTAATTGCATACGAATTGGATCCATCTTTAGGCAACCACAGCTACTCAAACTCCTTGATAGGCAAAAACTTTGGATATCAGCAAAGCTGAGAAGTATGGTCAGGTTACAAATCACAATCCCCATGGTTGTAGGACTTTAAAGATAGAATGAGTTTTAACTCTTACCACTCATGACATTATCAAAAAGAAAATGGTAGGAGACAGTGGATTGCAAACAGCATGAACATGATATCCACCATTCTCTGAACCACAGCTAGCACGTCTCAGCAAACAGCAAAACTCACCCTTCCCGTACATAACTATATAAGGACAATATGTGATTCACAATGAGAAAGAATCAGAATTGTAGATTCATGTAAAAATTAAAAAATGATCACAGAGAAGGAAAGAAAGCAACAGATGAGGAAAAAGATAAGAGAAGAGAAGTAAAACATCTAAAAAAACCAAAATATGGAATGACCCATTGGCAGAAACTCTTAATCAAAGTAACAAAAAGTATTCAGGAACACCTGAAACAGTACAAACCTATAGGTATCAGAATACATTAACTACCATCAAACATGAGTCAAGGAAGGAATTGGATCCAACAAGCTAATGTTCAACCTCCCAAAAGGTCCATGGCAATAAAACCTAGCAATCAGGGTGTTGATCCGAACACGCTTAACATAACATGTTGTTTCCAAGATCAAAGCAGAGATATTGCTTCAAGCCAAAGATATCTTCACATTCTTATGTTGCTCCTTCATTCCTACAAAATATAATTACCACAAACAGTTTAGCCACAAATAAGTTAGTCCAATAAAAAAATCCCATAGCTTAAAAGGGGAAAAAAGCCTAGATTTATTTTTTTATCAGTGCAAAAAATAAGCTCAGAAATGCATTGCAGAGACTCACATCAGCATCAGATCTTTGTGGAGTTGGGCTTTGAGAATCAACACGGGTATGTGGCAAAACAGTTTTTGGCACAGGAGCTCCATTACTGGTCTGGGCATCAGGACTGTCAACACCAGGTGTCCTACGTGGAGATAGACTCCTCCGAGGATGAGGACTGCACCGAGCCGGGGAAGTACTTTAACAAAATTCTCATTTACCATTGGATAATAAGCCAGGTATACACCTTTTTTTTTTATTAAAAAGCACTAATATATGAGTAATTGAATACCTATCATTGGAACGGCTTCGACTACGCCAGTCATCTTCATGTCTGCCTCTCCCACGATCTTTGTGATGATCAGGACTTGCACTGCGGCTCCTACCATGGCGACGATGATCCCTTTCCCTCCCACGGTACCTGTCACGATCATATCGCTCCCTACTTCTGCTGCGGCTTCTCCTTCTATAATCCCTGTCCCTGTTTTCATCCCGATACCTGAAAAGGTTTTCAATCAGACACTGTAAAGGGAACATGAAGCACTGAATTGCATGAAGGGAGCCCGGAAAATCCATTCCCAAAACTTATATGTGATTAGTCAAAGCTTCTGCAATTTTCGCATGCATGAGTTACCAAGAGCATCATTAGCTGCACAAGTGAACCAGCACAAACTCCAGATATTACATTTGATGAGGATTCAAAGAAGTGTACATTCATTAATGAAATTTGCAGAACAAACAGTACAGAAAATAGCAGAACAACAGCACATGCACACAGAGACGATCCTTGCATCAGTAGTTTATATAACATGTCTTGCGTTAGTAGTCACATCAGATTTTCAAAACTGGTAATGTGCACTAACTCAGACTAGCTACATTAAATCAGGATAACATCATCTCTCTGAGTATTCATTTGCAAACATATTATCCAATGAATTCCACAGATATTAAAATGCTGGACAAGACATCAAGTGTTGCACCCAATTTAGTAGCACTTCTGCAGAGAAAGATCCATACCTAGGACGAGGGCTACGACTTCTTGACCTCCCTCTTGTCTTTGAAGTTGTCTCTATTATCCTTCCCTTGTGACTGAAAATAAAATATCCAACGTAAATAAATTGATTAGAAGGCAAAAAAACAAACAAACGGTATACGATTTAACTAAAACAAACACTAAACATATTGTTTTGAATCAGAATGTTACTTGTCTCGTAGCTGTAACTGTAAAGACCATCCAATCAGTAAAAGTTCGGTTCCATAACCAAAAATTCAAGAATCATCATAGAAAAAGACCAAAACCATCAACGTTGCCACCTCACAAGTCACAACACCCTTTTCTATCAAACAAGTTTTGGAGTTGCCAGAGGAACGCGTACGCCACAGTTTGAGCTTGAAAGTGCAGCAACTAACATCAGAACGATGATTTTAAAAAGAAAAAACCAGAATCCCACAGTTAGCGACTTACATTCGCTCGGCATTTGGGCCGTACTTGGCAAACTGGACCATAATCTCTCTGCCATCGACAATTTTTCCTGCAAAAAAGAAAAGATGAAAAAAAGAATAATACTAGCTGACGGAAAGCTTTTAGCTTTAGCTGTCAAGTTTGTGGAAGTATTAACTAACCATCAAGCCTCTCCACTGCTTTCTGTGCCTCGTCCGCATACTTGTACCGAACAAATGCGAAGCCTCGCGATTCTCCAGTTCTATAACCAATCAGAAACACCAAATTGGAAGCAGGAACTACCAAATTGAAAGCAGAAACGCTGAGAGAGAGAGAGAGGAACCTTCGGTCTCGGGGGATAAATACGTCGACGACCTTGCCGTACTTATCGAAGAGAGGAAAAAGATCATCAGCGGTGGTTCCTAGCAAAAGTGAAAAATAGGAGTATTAGGGATTGAGAGAGGTAGGGGAAGGGGAAAGATGGAAAAATCGGGAGGAAGCCGGGTAAAATACGGAAAGTGATGTTGAGGACGAGTAGGGAGAAGGTGTCTCTGATGTCAGGAGGGCCTGCTCTTCCAAAGTGCGACATCTTGAAGCTCTGCAACTGCAAATGCAAATCCAAATGCGAGAGTCGAAGAGACGAATGTGACGGGCTAGTAGATTACGCTAGGGTTTCGAATTTGAGACCCAGACAAATTTTATGTAGGAAAATGCCGTGAATCCCGACAGCGTCCCGACTCCCGACTGTTTTTTCTTTTCTTTTACCTTTTCGTATTTTTTTTTTTTTTTTTTTTAAGAGAAAAGCTGGAGTTGCGGACCACGATTCTCACCATTACAGTTTTTGCCATTTCGACAGCGGTGGACGACACCACTCACTCTATCGAGATTGGAGTGAGTTGGCTACCTCACTCTTACGACGGCGAGTTTTGACAACCTCTAAGACAACACTTCTGGATCGAGTTCGAAACGAGTTTAAAGCCGCTGGGGCACATCTGAGGTCGTTGGGGCTCGCCGTTGCAGGGGTGAAGTCGCCAACTCCCTCCGATCCCGATTGGGAGGGTAGTGTTGCCCACTGCCGCCGCCGACGTCAAGGGCTGGGTAAGACCAAATTTCCTTTAAAAATTCATCTTCATTTTATTTTTTATTCTATTTTTTATTATGTTTTCTTTATTTTATTATTTTTTTAAAAAATTTTATTTTATTTTTTATATTTTTTATTGTGTTTTTATATCAATTATAATAGTTTAGGAAATGGGAGAGCGTGAGCTACAAAATGTTGGAGGGCAGTCTGACCGCACCCCAACGTCTCCCTTTTTTTTTTACTTAGCCCTAATTTATTTTGAAAGATAAAATCAAAAAATTTTAATCTTTTTTTAAATTAATCGTTATATTTTTTAAAATTTTTATATATAATATAATAATAAATTCAATTTTTTTTAATTCTAAGCTCCTTTTTTTAAATCTTAAAATAAAATTAATCTTAAAAATATATATTACAACAATATTTTTTAAAATTTTTATCCCATCTAATTTATAAAAATAAATAAGACTTTAGTAATTTAAGTAAATATTTTTAATAACATTATAAAAACATTTTACATATATTTTAAAATATTTTAAAAAAGGAGAAAAGTTAAAAAAGAATTTGTGAAATACACTTTTCGCACACATTATAGTGCTACCAATCTTTTTATGGGTGATACACTTACAATTTTTTTTTTTTTGTTTATTATTTTTAGTGTTTTTATTTTTTTATTCTTTTTAGAAAAATATTTTTTAAATTTTTAATTATTAATAAAAAATGTAAAAAATATAAAATTTCACTAATAATTATTTTCTTAACAATTAAATTAAAAGAAAATTTTTAAAATACTTAAAAAATAAAATAAAAAATAGTAGAAAGGTGATAAATGGATTGTAAAGCTATCATTAATCTTCTTTTATATAATGATATAAATTGGTGCTAAAGTTTTTAAATGTAAAATAGTCCCATTTTTCCATAAAATACAATTATGCAAAATATGCTTTGCAAATTGAAAAGGATATTAAGGTCTGGTTTGGAAACAAAAGCCGTCCCAACTGATTTTAACTTATCTATTCAATTATTATAATGTTTTTAAATTCTTATTTAAAATATAATAAATAATTTAATTTTTTAAATATCAAAATAATAATATTTTAATATTATTCTATTCAACTTTTAACTTTTATCTCAACTCATTATTTTAAAGTATTGTTTCACAATCCAATTTGGATAATTTAAAATATTCTTTAAATTTTTAATTCTTTTAAATTGAAATTATTTTTACATTGTCAAGTGAACCAGCAATTTACTTGGTTGACTTAGATTGCATGAAAAGAATTTAACTTTTTTAAATTTAAAAATAAAATAATATTAAAAAAATATATTCTAATAATATTTTATTCAACTTCTAATAATATAACATTTTAAAACCATATGCATTTTGCTTGCGTAGCTCGTGGCTTGAGCCCACACAGCCACATACTTGCATTTTATGCCATACTAGTAGTACAAGGAATTCTTTTTTTCTTTTCTTTTTTAATACAAGGAATTCACATGACTAAATACTACGACTTTAGTCCTGAATAAAATAAAGAATAAAAGAATTCTCATATACCCAGAAATTATAGGAAAAAGGGTCGTTGGTGTAATATTTCATGTATTGTTGTTTAAAAATCTGGCATTTATTTTTCTTCTAATTGAAGTGTGATTGTGGATTATTAAGAACTATCTTAATGGAAGTTACCATGAATTATTTCTACGTTGCACTTTTTTCTACTTCATGCGTCAAGAGTTTATACTTATGGGCCCTCTTACTAGTCTAGCTCTTGAGCTAAGTTCAAATATTAAAACATGGCACAACTTTGATTTTAGGAAGTCTTGGCGCCAATTTCATTGTCGAGTAGGCCGATCGGGCGCAAACCCAACATTGAGAGGTTGGGTTGCAGCCCTAGTTTGATTTATGCTTTGTGTGGCTGATCCGAATCTCTTAAGAGATTATAAACCTCTAATACGCTAGTGAGTTGAACTGTCTTTGTTTATGGTGATATGGAGGTGGGCGTGTGTTTTGCCTCTCCTTTTGGCTACAAGGTGTAAGATCTAAGGATGGATATCTTGATGGCTTTGTTCATGAGGCATACACTAAAAAATGGCACAACTTTGATGTTAGGAAGTCTTGGTTTTGCCACATATTTAATCACAAAGATATATTATGCCCGCACAACAGGTTAACAATCACTCATAGACAAAAGGATATTCCTTTACGGGCGGCGCGCCCCACGGGTGGGGGGACCATGCTTTCCTAATGTCTCTAGCTACTGATCTCTTCTCCCATTATAATTTACCTTTGACTTACAAGTTTATATAAAAGTGTTGTCCTGCTTTGCTTTCTTAATACATATATTTTTTTTGAGATTTTTTTTATGTTTAACCTAAACATATTGGTATACATGTAACATATTTTATCTCGAATTGCAGTTGTATCCTAGTGCTGCTATGCCTTCATCTAGATCTAAATCAATGTCTAATATGATTTTTTTGATAATACTCTACCTCCAACTTTGAATACTCTCCCCGACAACTAATTTTCAAGTCCACTCTCCTATCACAAAGACAAGACATATTCAATATATGACAACACTTTACGAGAATTGCAAACGAGGATACCAATGAACTCAAAATCTCATGCGATTATCGCGGTAAGATTTTATTATGTTAACTTAAAAAAAAAGATACTTCGTCCTTGAAGTAATATAACTAGATATGTAAAGTCTTTAATCAAACAATATGTAAAACATGTTGAAAGTTACAAGTTAGAAATTGATAAGATTAATATTTAAATATTTTTTTTATTAGTCCTTTCAATTAATTATATGTTAAATATAATTTTGTATTTCATGCATGGAAGAGATAACTTTGAAGAATATTTTGAATGAGGCCTATTGAAAATTACTTTAGTAGTTTTAGACCAAAACTAACTAATCCAAGGATAAGACCATTTTTGCTTGTTGATTGGTTAAGTGGTTAAGTGGTTAAGTGATATATGCATTGATCCGTGTTGTATAATATTTTACCATTTGCATTATAATGTTGTCGAGTTGACTATGAAGATGACGATCACTGTACCTTTTCATAGACATTTTAACTTTTGTGGATTTTTCTTTTTTCTTTTTTTTTTAGATCTGGTTTGTTTTTATAGATAAAATTAGATAAAAATTTAAAAAATTAAAATATAATATTTTTTTAATATTAATTTTATTTTGAGATTTAAAAATGTTATTTTGAGATTTGAAAAAATTGAATTATTTATTTTATTTTATATGAAAATTTGAAAAAATGTACTAATAAATTTAAAATAAAATAAGATAAAATAATGTGTTTAGAAAATAAACAAGTCCTTAATGCTGCTTGTGCTTGAAAGGCATGGAGGCAGATGTTTAGTTGGGTTCCTAATAGTCCCATTTCAGAGATCGTGTAGATTACAGTCATCAATACTTCGAAACTTTTTGTATTTTTGCAGCCTGTTTTTATTTTGTAATTTTGACTTTATTTTTTGTTGTTGCTGCTTTGCTACTGTAGCATTCTTTGTCGCCAAGCTTTCCATTGCTGAAGAGCCAAATAAAGGTTGAAACAAATTGTGTTAAGCTAGGCTCAATCTTGCTCGGAGTTACTTTTAATACAATGGCATAAAGATAAATAACATATCTTGCGATGTTATATTATTAGATACAAATCTTATATATACAAATTTTGTACAAGTATTTTATAATGAAAAAATCTAGTTTAAGTAATTTTGCGCACTAAATACATTCATTCGATGTGGTTGGTCAGAATGTCAAATTTTAAAATAAAAGATATAATTAATCAATAGTCATATATTAGTGTACAAATTGATTCACTAATCTATTTGTATGTAACACTACTCGTTTGTAATAATATAGATCTCGATCAAGAAAAAGTAAACTTTTTACATTTTTTTCGTAATGAAGTCTATTTTTTTTTTTTTAAAAGACTTATACGAACTTATACATTAAAAATTATATATATTATTTCTCATTAATTAAAGCATAAAGGCCTGGGTTAGTGGTGGGACTTCATTGATTGCCAAACTCATTATTGGGTCACTTTAATTTGTTTGCTCTTGGCTAAACGTTCTAACTTTATCTTTACCATACATCAATTTGAAAAATGATTTTGATGTGCTCTCTCTCTTTTACCGGGTTCTTATAATCCTTTTTTTTTTAATTTATTTATTTTTTAACAAAACCAAATCGGAATATCCATTGGCTCGATCTTCAAATTTTTAATTTATTTAAATAAAAATAAAAATAATTCTATTCGATCAAAAAGGATTGTCAACTATCATCTTTCATGCAGAGACATTTAACTCCTTCCTAACATGCATTTGGTAGCTAATAGCCCTAACTCACTGCCCACCTGAAAACTATAGGGTGAGGAAGGTGTACACCTTTTGTCCTCGTGACTAAACTACCAGTCTTCCAGCTGCCTATCTTCATTGTGCATCAGATCGGGCGTTCTTACTCTTAGGTCAATGTCTTGGAGATTCTACTTAGTTTATTCATGGGAGGAGAATACTTTTATTCATCAATAATTGCTTCCAGTTTTGATGAAATACTAAAGACTTTTAACACTAAAAAACAAAATAAATATGGTTCTGGCTCTATTCCCTCCAATCACACTAGCATAAGTAGCCCAGCAATATTAGCAATATTTTTTATCCAAGTTTTGAGGAAATACCCAATATAATTATACTTCTATCTTTACTGTTACGATATTTACCGTTTGGGTGGAACCGAAAGGAAACAGGCTTTTTGTATGTTTACTTATTGCAAGGGGACGCAACCCCAATAGTTTATACAAATTGGTGCTTTCAACAAGGGAACTTGAGTCTTGGACTCAACGCTCAACCTCCCTCTCTCTTTTGATTCAAGTTCTATATATTTGGGTCTCAAGAGGAGAGGAGAGGAAAAGGAAAAGAAGAGACAAAAATGGCCGGTGGAGGTTTCGCCGTGGACGGAGGTACCCGTACCGGATTCCAAGGCAAGATAACAGCTTCAGTGGTAATCACATGCATCGTTGCTGCTTCCAGTGGCCTCATATTCGGATATGACATCGGAATTTCAGGTATGTTTGACTCACGAGTTCTGTCGCATGTAAGGGCTGTTCCGAAATGGATATGTTTAGATGTGAGTTTTTTAGCTCTCTGTTTTCTCCTAAAATCACCATGACAGAGTGAGGAAGAAGAAGTGGGAGGTGCTAATATTCTTAGCTGAATTTGTGAAAGATATTAGACAGCTTCCAAAACAGGGGAATTTATTTATCTTATCCATAAAATGACGAAAGTCCCAATAAAACACGACATATCCCATGGAAGTCTCTGCTTTTTCAACTTTCCGTATAAGGCAGAAATTTCCAAGACAGTATAAATCAATGAACACCAGCAAGCATATAAGAATACTTTTGTTAGATACTTGATTGGCCTAATTTGTGAAAATTTGGTTGCATGAAATCAGGCTTATAATAGATCCCACTCTTAGATTCTTGTTCTAACTACAACTAACGATTTTTCCTGCCACTTCCACTAATTGACTTTCAGGAGGCGTAACAACAATGGTCCCATTTTTGAGAAAATTCTTCCCATCAGTACTGAGAAAGGCAGCAGAAGCCAAGACAAACATGTATTGCGTGTTTGATAGCCAGGTTTTAACATCATTTACATCTTCACTCTACATAGCAGGGCTGGCATCCTCCCTCGTAGCCAGTCGACTCACAGCAGCAATTGGCCGCAAAAATACCATGGTACTTGGTGGCTGCACCTTTCTTACAGGTGCCGCCATCAATGGCGGGGCGGCCAATATTGCCATGCTCATCTTGGGCCGTATCTTGCTCGGTTTTGGGGTTGGTTTCACAAACCAGGTAAGTAATGCATTAGTTATCTCTTTCTAGGCAAATGATACATACAAATTCTAATTGTACAAGCCTCCATGAAGTCTTTTATAAAAAAAATAGACTTTATCATAAAAAAAAAGTATGAAAATTTTATTTTTCTTGATGGAACCAATATTATTACAAAAAACTTGTACAAGACTTGTACATTTGAAGTGTATTATTCAAAATTATAATCCAATTGTGAGCTAGGTCTTCACAAAATTGTCATTTCTTCTGATGCCACCACAAAGGCAACTCCGGTGTATCTTTCGGAGGTGGCACCACCGAAATGGCGAGGTGCATTCAACACAGGTTTTCAATTCTTTATCGGTGTTGGGGTGGTTGTATCCAATTGTATAAATTATGGCACTGCCAAGCACAGCTGGGGGTGGCGTCTCTCCCTCGGCCTTGCCATGGTACCCGCTGCTATTATGACATTAGGGGCACTTATAATCACAGACACGCCCAGCAGCCTTGTCGAAAGAGGCAAGCTCACGCAAGCTAAACAATCCCTTGTCAAAGTTCGAGGTACTGATGCAGACGTTGAAGCTGAACTGGCTGATCTCATCAAGTCGAGTGAAGTTTCTAAAGCGGCTAAAAGGGAGCCATTTGTGACTATATTCGAAAGGCAATACCGACCACACCTTGTAATGTCTATTGCTATACCATTTTTTCAGCAGGTGACTGGGATCAATATCATTGCTTTCTATGCCCCAGTTCTTTTCCAATCGGTGGGTTTTGGTAACGACTCTGCCTTAATAGCATCCATTATACTCGGGGTGGTCAACTTGTGCTCAATCCTTGTGTCCACGTTCGTCGTTGATCGGTATGGCCGAAGATTCCTGTTCATGGTGGGTGGGATTCAAATGTTTTTGTGCCAGGTATGAGTCAAATTCGCCTTACTTGTCTCAACTTATTATCCTTTTCCTTTTAGATAGTTGTGAAATCACTATTTATTTTAAAATTTTAATCTTATAAAAAAATGTAAATTTTTGTTATATATTTTAATATTAATTTGTCTATAAAACCCATCTTATATATCCATTAAAATAAGAATAATACTATATAGAAGCTTGCACACCCTTACTAAACATTTTTAAACGCCTCTCTCATGCAAGGAGTGTACAAGTGTATGCTCAAACTCACATGCATTCAGTTTTTTTTTTATTTTATATATTAACTGTTGCCCGGATGACTAACACAAGAGGGGGGGTGAATTGGGTTATATTAAAAAATTAATACTTATAAACTAAATATACAATATAAAATATAACCAAAATATAAAGCAGTAGGAAATATAAAGAGTAGGGTAAGAGAAAGCAAACTCAGTATTTTTACGAGGTTCAGCCCCACTGCCTACGTCCTCGCCTCAAGCTACCTCTTGAGGATTTCCAAATCCACTATTCAATCTCCTTTAGGTGGAGATAGAAACCTATTACACCTTTGAGCAGCACCGCTCCAAAGAATCCGTGTAGAACACCCTCTACACTTCCAATCACCTCACACTTGGTGATTCAATCATTCCATGTGTAGAACACCTTCTACACACACAAGGGTTATACGCACCCTCTTACTTCCAATCACCTCACACTTGGTGATTTAACTATTCCCCGTGTAGAACACCTTCTACACACACAAGGGTTATACACACCCTCTTACTGATACAAGAATTGATAGTGGGTAGGCTATCAGAAAACACTCCTCAATGAGTGAAATAAGAACAATACAGTACAAACTATATCTCTCTCAACAAAAACAAGAATTAAGGCTCAAAACTTTATAAAAGAGAGAATGAGAGCTTTGAAAGAATGATGCAAAATTTAGCAATAGATGTGTAAGCTCTTGTTGTGATTTTTACAAAACTCAAGTGAGCTATTTATAGGTAAATGAGTCTTCAATTTCAAATTTGAAAAGATTCCCATGTCAAATAAGAGTACTATTCACTTTTCAAAAAATTCAAATAAAAACATTTCCTTTTTGCATTTGTCAAAGACAACTCCATTTATTTTTCAAAGAAATCAAACCTAATCTTTTGCTTTTCATACAAGACAAAATGAGCATGATTTATTTTTCAAACCAAATCATCTTCTTTTTGCATATGTCAAAAAAACACACAACCACCCTTTAAGATTTTCAAACAAATCATCTATCTTTTATATTTGTCAAAAAAACACACAACCACCCTTTAAGATTCTCAAACAAAATCATCTACCTTTTGCATTAGTCAAAAAAACACACCACCTCCCTTCAAGACTTTCAAACAAAATATGCACATGTCAAATATGATAATCAATCATCTTATAAAATCAAGTTTTTAAAAAAAATATAATTTTTGAAATTATTTTGTTTGATGGTGTTATGCACATGTGAAAAACATAATTTTCAAAACTAAGACATTTAAAAATGTCTTGCATATGTGGAAAAAGTAATTTGATGTTTTATGAGAAAAAAGAGTAATTTGGAGCCTTAATCAAATTTCTAATTTTATCAAGAGATGTACAAAAATAATCTATGAGCTTCATTTGTAGACTTGATATCTTTCTTGCTCATACTTGATTTCTTGATGTGTTTAGCTCCCTTCATGCATAGACAACTTGAACTTGAGTTTTCAATATTATTTGTTATCATCAAAATTTATACGTAAATACGAGACTTGAAACCTTGGGTTCAACATTAACACTCTTGCTCACACATATAGGCGACTTTCTCTCAATGAATAGTTTAATAAATAAAATATTTAATTAAATTAGATAGAACATAGAATCAAGATTTGAATTTAAAACTTCCGTTTTGATACAATATGAAATTATCATTTATTTAAAAATTTTAAATAAGAGAAATAATAGATGCAATCATAAAATTACAAGCGACGTAAAATCATTTTGAAAAAAAAGTAAATATATATGAAATCTACGTGAATAAAACAACTACACGTTATTTGCAACTCTACGATTGTATATAGCATTATCCTTTAAATAAATAGAAAGAAGTAAAATTTTATTATTTATTTTATATCTTAATAATAATATCTTATTTTGTGAAAGGTGGCCGTCGCAGCTGTGCTAGCAGCTACAACAGGTGTTTCGGGCACGAAGGATATCTCAAAGGGCTACGCTATATTGGTACTGGTTCTAATGTGCATCTACGCTGCCGGTTTTGGCTGGTCATGGGGACCTCTGAGCTGGCTCATTCCAAGCGAAATATTTCCAATGAAAATACGGCTCACAGGCCAAAGCATTAGCGTTGCTGTGAACTTCGGAACCACGTTTGTGCTATCTCAAACATTTTTATCCATGTTATGCCACTTCAAATATGGCACTTTCCTGTTTTATGCCGGCTGGATCGCGGCTATGACTATTTTTGTTGCACTTTTCTTGCCGGAGACAAAAGGAATACATTTAGATTCCATGTATGAAGTGTGGGAGCGGCACTGGTATTGGCGCCGCTTCGTGCGAAGGCAGCCCAAAGGTCACACCGCAACTGCTATTTAAAAATTTGGCTCTCTGCCGCATTGCTGCTTTGACGGGTGCAGAAATCCTGGCTTGGCATTTACGAATACACCAATGTTGCTTGGCAGCATATAATTCTGTGAAGAAATATGTATGATGGATTATTTTTACTTTTTTAAAAAAAAAAAAAAGATAAATGTTGTTCTTCATTTTGAATGATGTCGTTTCTAGTCAGCTAATGTATCAGATTTTAGGTGATTTTTATTTAAGTGATTGACTTAAAGAATAAAAGTCTAATCCCAGATCCTTTATTGGTTAGATCATATGGGGCACTTCAAGCAACAACTTTTTGCCTAGAACTGGGTCTCAAACAAGTAATTCTAGAGGGCAAATCTTTGGACCAGTGCAAATATGTATGTCAGTGAAGTCAGGGAGAAACTAAGGAATTTTGCTAAGTGGGATGTTATCCATTTTAGGAGTATGAACCTTTTTGCCCATGTTTTGGCAAAGATTCTTTAACCATCTCGGATGTAATGGATAACATGGAGGAGCATCCTCCATGCATTTCAATTTTCATCCTCGTTATAAAAGGAATGCCAAATGATCAGTAAAGTTTCCTTTATAAAAAGATTTTATAGGGCTAATTAATTTTTATAGGGCTCTCTGTTGGGAAATAGGCAATGAAACAAACAACACAGATATGAAATAATCCGCAGCGGATGCAACAATGAGAAATAAAACAGTAAAGACAGAAAGAACACAGAGATTTAAGTGGTTCAGCTCAAAATGAGCTTACATCCACTGTGGGGTTGGTTTCAAAGCTTCACTAGATCAAATGGAGGTTACAGAGAGAGTATCGAAAGATACTTACAACAGAGAACACTCACCTCACGTGTATACACTCAATCCTCACAAGTTTCACTCAGAATAGTGGAGAAATGGAGAAGAAAATGATCTAGAAGCCGTTACTGTTCACTGGCGCCGAAAACAGGGGCTCTCGTCGTCTGCTGCTTCTTCGTCTATATTATACGCGAAAATGCCTTCGCGATATTAATATCCTGCAATCTCGCTCGAGCGAGATTTAAACTCGCTCGAGCGAGGACTTCTAGGTCAGATTCGCTCGACTAGAAATCGGACACCTGGCACCACGTGGAATCTCGCTCGAGCGGGAGGTCGAGCGAGTGTCGAGTGAAATCACTGCCTGAACCTCGCTCGAGCGGGAGGTCGAGCGAGGGTCGAGCGAAGTCTCGGGTTGGAGCAATTCTGGAAGTCACGAAGTCTCGCTCGAGCGAGGGTCGAGCGAGACAGGACTGGGCTTGTATTCTAAGCCATACACAACAAATCTCCACCTTGGCTTGAATACCTAACAGCCCCATAAAATCCAGATCAACCCAAGAATGTAAAATGCAGTAACTAAGAAAACCAACCCCATCTGAGTTCCCTAAGGAACCTGGAAACCCCGAACCCCTATCAAGTCCAAACAGAGTTTGAACTTGAATACTGCAACTGGCTTGGTCATAACATCTGCTGGATTCTCTGAAGTAGCAATCTTCTGAATACTGACTGTACCATCTGACACTACTCCTCTGATAAAGTGATACCTGACGTCAATGTGCTTTGTCCTCTCATGATACATTTGATTTTTGGTCAAATGTATAGCACTCTGGCTGTCACAAAACACTGTCATCTCTGTCTGCTGAAGACCCAGGTCACTGATAAGCCCCTTCACCCAAATGGCCTCCTTAACAGCCTCAGCTGCTGCCATGTATTCTGCCTCTGTAGTTGATAAAGCAACAGTTGATTGAAGTGTTGCTTTCCAACTAATAGCAGAACCACACAAAGTGAAAATGTAGCCTGTCAATGATCTTCTCTTATCTAAATCCCCAGCATAGTCAGAATCAACAAAACCAATCACAACAGAACTGAGATCTACATCTCTGTCAAATATCAAGCCCACATGCGAGGTTCCCTTCAAGTACCTCAAAATCCATTTCACGGCCTGCCAATGAGTTCTACCAGGCTTAGCCATATATCTGCTAACCACACTCACTGCCTGTGAAATATCTGGACGGGTACACACCATAGCATACATAATGCTACCTACAGCATTAGAGTAAGGAACATTTGCCATGGACTGTTCCTCCTCATCTGTCTGGGGGGATAGGGAAGCTGAAAGTTTAAAATGCGACGCCAACGGCGTGCTGACAGGCTTGGAGTCAGACATTCCAAACCTGTCTAGAACCTTCTCTATATACTTTCTCTGGGACAAGTATAACTTCCCAACTTTTCTATCCCTGTAAATATCCATCCCCAGTATTTTCTTAGCATCACCTAAATCTTTCATCTCAAACTCATCTTTAAGTTGACTTTTCAACAAATCAACATCAACCATGCTTTTAGCAGTTATAAGCATGTCATCAACATAAAGCAATAAGTGAATGAAAGACTTATCAGGCAATTGTTTATGATATACACAACAGTCATAATTACTTCTCAAATAATCATGATCACTCATAAACAAATCAAAACGTTTATACCATTGCCTAGGTGACTGCTTCAACCCATACAAAGACCTCTTCAGTCTGCATACACGGTCTTCTTTACCTTCAACTGTGAACCCTTCTGGCTGACGCATATAGATAGTTTCTTCAAGCTCACCGTGTAAGAACGCTGTCTTCACATCTAGCTGCTGAAGCTCCAGATCATACAAAGCCGTGATGGCTAGTAAAACTCGGATTGAACTGTGCTTTACTACTGGAGAGAACACTTCAGTGAAGTCGATCCCCTCTCTCTGACTGTAGCCTTTAGCAACTAGGCGAGCTTTGTATCTTGCATCAGACTGGATTCCCTCTTTTCTCTTGAAAACCCATTTGCAGCCCACAACTCTCGTCTTCGCTGGTAACTTAACCAAATCCCAAGTTTGGTTCTTGTGAAGAGACTCAATCTCTTCAGTCATCGCTGTACACCACTGTGCAGACTCAGTACTCTTCACAGCCTCTGAGTAACTGGAAGGCTTCTGCCCCACAATTTCTTCCGCTGTAGCGAGTGCATAACTGATCATATCTGCATGAGCATATCTCTGAGGTGGTCTGATCTGCCGCCTCTGTCTACCTGCAGCTATACTGTATTGCTCCTCAGCTGGTGTCTCAGTCTCTGACTCAGAACCATGCTCATCAGTCATAGCATTATCCTGAGTTGCTGGTGGTGTCTCAAGTGAAACCTGCAGCTCCACCTTCTTCCCTATAGACACGGGAATTTGTTTTGTCGGACTAAGCATGGATTTCTCATCAAACACAACATCCCTGCTTATCACAAACTTGGGTGACTTGGGATCAGTACACCACAACCTATATCCCTTCACCCCAGAAGCATATCCCATAAAAATACACTTCTTTGCCCTAGGTTCTAGCTTACCATCATTTACATGAAAATAAGCAGGACAACCAAAAATCTTCAGGTTCAAATAATCAGTAGGTTCATCAGACCATACCTGATTAGGTGTTCTCAACTCGATAGCTGTGGCTGGAGAGCGGTTCACCAGAAAGCAGGCTGTATTGACTGCTTCCGCCCAAAAGTCCTTAGACAGGCCGGCATTGGAGAGCATACTGCGTGCTCGTTCTAGGAGGGTCCAGTTCATTCGTTCAGCCACTCCATTTTGCTGTGGAGTGTGCCTGACTGTACGGTGTCTGGCAATTCCTTCGTTCTTACAGAACTCATCGAAGTCATTGCCACAAAATTCCATCCCGTTGTCAGTCCGAAGCCGTTTCACCTTCTTGCCGGTCTGATTCTCTATCAGAACTTTCCACTGCTTGAAGTTCTTGAAGACTTCACTTTTCTGTTTCAAAAAATAAACCCACACTTTCCGTGAGTAATCATCAATGAATGTAAGCAAGTAATTAGCTCCACCTTTTGATGGAACTGAGGACGGACCCCAAAGGTCGGAATGAATGTAGTCCACTGTACCTTTTGTTCTGTGGACCCCTGTTGCAAACTGAACCCTGTTCTGCTTCCCGAATACACAGTGCTCGCACAGGTCTAGCTTGCCCAAATTCTGATTCCCCAGCAATCCTTGCTTACTGAGGATAGACATCCCCTTCTCACTCATATGGCCCAATCTCATGTGCCATAGACGAGTAACATCTGACTCAGACTGATCAGATACTGAAACTGCAGCTTCACCGCTGACAGTACTGCCCTGGAGGAAATAGAGACCATCTTTCAGGTCTCCCTTCATGATGATCATGGAGCCTTTGCTGACTCTCAAAGCTCCACCTTGTCCTGTGTACTTTAAGCCCAAAGAATCAAGGGCCCCCATGGAGATGAGATTCTTTTTCAAGTCTGGAATGTGCCGGACGTTGGTCAATGTCCTAACCATCCCATCGAACATCTTGATCTTCACAGAACCCATTCCTGCAACCTTGCAAGCAGTGTCGTTCCCCAACAAAACAGAACCACTGTTGACTGATTCATAAGACATGAACCAGTCCCTTCTGGGACACATATGGAACGTGCAAGCTGAGTCCATCACCCACTTATCACTGAACCGACTGTTTGAGTCACTGATTGCAAGAACTACATCAGAGCCGTCAGATTCATCAGCAGCACTGACGGCATTAGAGGAACTCGTAGATTCCTCCTTCTTTTTCAGCTTCGTACACTCACTCTTGTAGTGTCCAAACTTCTGACAGTAATAGCATTTTACATTCTTCTTGTTGGACTTGGACTTTGATTTCCCCCGGGACTTGCCTCTGCCCTTCTCTGAACCCTTTTGACTGGATCTTCCTCTGTCGGAGGTATCTTTGACAAACAAACCACTGGCCTGTGCTTCACCACCCTTATCATACTTACTCCTCAACTCCTTCGAGTTCAAAGCTGACTTCACATCTGCTAAGGAGATAGTATCTCTACCATACAGCATAGAATTTACAAAATTCTCAAACGAGACAGGTAATGAACACAGCACAATAAGAGCTTGATCTTCATCATCAAGCTTAATGTCAACATTTCTAAGATCCATTACAATCTTATTGAACTCATCTAGGTGTTCAAATACAGACGAACCCTCAGTCATTTTAAGTGTATACAACCGTTGTTTTAAATACAACCGGTTTGTGAGAGATTTCTTAATGTACAAGCTCTCAAGCTTGTTCCAGAGACCCTCAGCGGTCTCCTCCTCCGCCACCTCTCTCAACACTCCATCAGACAATGATAACAGAATTGTACTATGTACCTTTTCTTCATCGTCCTTAGACGGTACAGGAGAATCTGCCGTCCGTTCCTCTAGAACTCTGAATAACCCCTGCTGGCGCAACAAAGCCCTCATCTTCAGGCGCCACAAGCTGAAACTGTTCTGACCGTCAAATTTCTCAACTTCAAATCTTGCTGTAGCCATCCCTTCAAATATTCACAGAGCCTGAAACTCTCTGATACCAGTTTGTTGGGAAATAGGCAATGAAACAAACAACACAGATATGAAATAATCCGCAGCGGATGCAACAATGAGAAATAAAACAGTAAAGACAGAAAGAACACAGAGATTTAAGTGGTTCAGCTCAAAATGAGCTTACATCCACTGTGGGGTTGGTTTCAAAGCTTCACTAGATCAAATGGAGGTTACAGAGAGAGTATCGAAAGATACTTACAACAGAGAACACTCACCTCACGTGTATACACTCAATCCTCACAAGTTTCACTCAGAATAGTGGAGAAATGGAGAAGAAAATGATCTAGAAGCCGTTACTGTTCACTGGCGCCGAAAACAGGGGCTCTCGTCGTCTGCTGCTTCTTCGTCTATATTATACGCGAAAATGCCTTCGCGATATTAATATCCTGCAATCTCGCTCGAGCGAGATTTAAACTCGCTCGAGCGAGGACTTCTAGGTCAGATTCGCTCGACTAGAAATCGGACACCTGGCACCACGTGGAATCTCGCTTGAGCGGGAGGTCGAGCGAGTGTCGAGCGAAGTCACTGCCTGAACCTCGCTCGAGCGGGAGGTCGAGCGAGGGTTGAGCGAAGTCTCGGGTTGGAGCAATTCTGGAAGTCACGAAGTCTCGCTCGAGCGAGGGTCGAGCGAGACAGGACTGGGCTTGTATTCTAAGCCATACACAACACTCTCCATGGGGCCCAAAGGTATGAAAAGAAACACTTGTTTGAAAAATAAATTTAAAACAGATTTGGGCTCTCCATGCCTGTTTAGCTATCATTGACTTGTTTCCATTTTATTTATTTTTTTCAATTTTTTTCAATTTTTTTCATTACTATTTGCTTGTAGCACCATGGTGTTTAGATCTACTGTTTGCCAAACTTCAAAGATTGTCACGCGCCCTTTTATTAGACTCCCCAACTGTCGATTTGTCCAGCGGAAGGAGAATACTGTCGAAAAGAGTTACGTGTGTGTCTTGTGCGCGATTGTCAATGCTCATGAAGCCCACATGCAACCAACCGAGCCAGGGCAAGTCCCTTATTGCCGCATGCAGTTGCATGGAGGCTTGTCGGCTTCCCTTGAACGCAAAGATGCTCTCTGTTGGACGTCTATGTGGCAAGAATAGTGGCTAGCCTTCCCTTTATACAGGGCTATTCACCCAAACCATTCCGACCTGATAAATATGTTTTTGACCAAACCCAATATTGATTTATAATTGATAATTGATTACTCAATAAGCCGGAAAACCAATTCAATTTGGAAGGCAAAGGTATTTGGACATTTCTCCATCACACGGAGTTCTCTAAGATTTGAGATCGAGTTTTAAGCTTCTTAATTGCATGGAGTTCTCTAAGAATTTGAAGTTAAGCATTGAGGTAATTCTAATTTTGCTACGAAAAATGTCTTGAAATCAAGGGTGTCTTAGATACGAAGGAATTCCTTTTTTTTTTCCTCTTCGGCTTCAAAACCTCTCAAGCCTTGTTGGCCTCATATGGACTCTGCCACCGGTAATATGACGATCGCCACCGCTCGTCAACAACACAAGAAAGAGCATACTGACATTGTATTCACCGCTACTGGAGTTGGAAAAACGAGGCTTTTCGTCAAGCTTGCCACCTGCTTCCAAGCCACAATCTTATGGGTGAGTTCAACCCCGTCGACAAAGA
Source organism: Platycarya strobilacea (assembly GCA_036898215.1). Taxonomy (NCBI): domain Eukaryota; kingdom Viridiplantae; phylum Streptophyta; class Magnoliopsida; order Fagales; family Juglandaceae; genus Platycarya; species Platycarya strobilacea. The sequence goes on from CM072555.1 coordinate 7,909,197, forward strand.
ATTCCATCATCTCACTGGATCCATTATCTACAACATCGATTCTCAATAGAAGCTACCCCTCGTCGTGTGTAAGTCCAACTAGTTTATCATAGATGAAATGCTCGACTCGAGTGTGTTTGATAAGTGTAATTTTTACATGAATTCTATTACCCTTTTAATTATTAAATTTGTTAGTTTTCTTTTATCTTTTTTATTTTAGTTTATTTTGATTTTATTTATTGTTTATGGTTTATTGTTTATTTATTTATATTTATATTTTTTTCTTATTTATTTATCATTATTTTTTCATTCAAGCTTCACATCTATCACATGGCTTCATTCATCTTTACTCTGGCCCCACGAATATTTATTGGTTAGTAGGACTATGGATTTTAGACTCTATCTTTGACCTTAAGAGACCTGGGCACGCAATTAAACTTGGATGAGGAATTAATTTCGGCAGCAATACACATACAAGAGCCACTCGTTTATGATTGAGACTTCATTTTAATTTAATTGGGCCGGCATTCCCTAGGATAGAAACTCAAGTGGGGCACGGTATTTTCATTTCAATTTGGGCTACTGCCATGCAACTCATCTCTTAGGCTTTGAATCCACTTAATAGTCGCAAGATTCTTTCCAATTGAAAAGCATACATGCACGGCTCATATAAATAGACAAATTAGAAAGAGAAGTGTGGCGGAAGACTTGGGAAGACTTGGGGAGGGGAGACAAACGAGAGCTGCGACAGAGCGACTTGGATGATTTCTTTCGAGTTTTTCGTATTTTTTTATTGCTCTAATGTTAAATTTTTATATTAGATTGTTATTTAATTTGATCATGAAATAATTTATTTTTCTAGGATTGCGTTGTAGCCTAACTTTGATTATGTGAATTTTTCATAGTTGAATTAATTTAATATTTTTTTTTATTGTTGAGTATTTCATTCTGAATTTAATGCATGTGAATGTTTGATTATCATTTACATGATTTGAAATTCAATTTGAAATTGAGAAGTGATAATTGTTTCAACCTTTGTTTGAGATACCATAGGATGCCGTAAGATAGAGATATCTATGGGCCTATGTAATCTTTATAGGGTTTCGTTATTCTTAATAAATTTTGACAGATTCAGAATTATCATAGAGATATAGAGAATTTGCCTGTTAAGATATTTCGTTAATGCTTGAGAGAGATTGATGAATAAATTAAAGAAATCTAATTATCAACAATAGGAACATATATTTTTAATTCAATGAGAGAAATTACATATGATTAGTTATGGTGAATCAAAAATCTTAGATTTTTACTTTCTTGATAAAATTTTCTTTTTTAATTTTATTAGTTTACAGTTTTAGTTTAGTAATTAATTCCTTTTATTCGAGTTATCAGATAGATTTTAGTTCAATACATTTCAATACTTAGTAGTAATTTTTTAATCATTGTGGGACGATATTCTTACCTATCCACTTTATTAGATTCGTACACTTACAAAATCAATAAACAGTGCTCCAAAAACTTATCGAGAAACTAAAATTATGTTAAACTCGATAACAAGTAATACTCGCTTCCAATTCTAATCAAACAGGTCGGGTAATATCAGCGATCATTTTGTTCAACTCTACCTTTATATTAGGAATTCAAACGTCATTTATTTTGTGGGAAACTATTTATAAAGGTGTAAATGGACTCTCGTTTCTTATAATCATGTGATTGACTTTTACTCTCGTAAAATACAATATGAATGCTAAGTGAATTTTAAAACTTAACTTTTATATATATAGTAATAAAGGCAGTAATATTTATTTATTACTATTATTATCATTATTATTATTTCTCTCTTCATTTCATTAAATGTTTAAAAATGAAGGGTACGGACGTCTAATTATGAATACTTCCTGATCATCTCCAATCTGGGTCCGCAACCGGCCTACCTAATAAACTGGCCGGCACCACCGACCGAGCATGACTATCAGCGGTATCCACAAAACCAGGTCTCTCGGCCAGTACTACGTACTGATCATAGATATAGAGTCTGCTAAGTGAGGTATAACGAAGAAGTAGCTAGGACCCCATAATAGATCTTATCATCATCTTACGTACGCACCGAAATTGGACCACCATCCTGATGCAACACAACTACTTTCCACATTTTAGTAATTGAATCATTGCGCGCATTCATTCATAGTTGATGATCTTGATCGACAGCGCCTGATGTTCCAAAGTTGGTCCTACCACCTCATACGTACGCGCGGGAGTCGCAGTTTTATGACTATTATACAATCCTTGGTTTTACGATTTACTATAGGTTCCGGTTTTAAAGTAGATGAGAGATGGAAAGCTTGGATAGTTCTAAGATTTGCTGGCCTCATACAAACAGTCTTCAAATTTTTCATGCTAATTTTATCTTTAATTTTTTTTAAAAAAATTACAATAATATCCCTCTCAAATTACACTAATTTCCATTTAATAAAATATCTTAACTAGTTTGCACGTGTTTCCTCACTTGAGGATTGTAAATAGAATTTTTCTTATTTTAATTATAGAAAATGCTAAATGTATTTAAGAAAAATTTACAAATTACATGTCAAATATTGATACGCTAAAAATGATGAAATTTGAAATTCAAAATTTGCATTTCAAAAGAAAACTAGCAAAATGAATTTTGTGAGCTGTAAAAGTATATATATAAATAAAATTGTAAGTAGTACACGTAGCACTACTATTTAATTAAAGAATATGTATATTATTTTATAATAATTAACACATATAAATATAGTATTATTTAAGTACATAAAATTTAAACTTTTTATATGAGTATATATGATCTATAATAACTTATATTATATACAATGGAAATTTGGAAATAAGATGGCTAGCTAGCTAGGCTGAAGCTAATTAATATAATTTTAAGATAAATCATAATTAAGCACTAGATTCACTACTATTGATCGTCTGAATCAATCAAAATGACAGTAGAGTTTCTCACAATCGGACGTCCAATGACTCCAATTCATGAGTCATATGTGTAATTATATTCACCCAGCTACCAAATTGTCGGCTCATTAACGAACTTTTCCCACATTTTTTTATCCACTTCTTAATTTATTGATGATTTGATCAGTCGTATCCATAATTTATAGTATATATATATATATATATGAGTCCTTCTACGGGGTATCCACTGTAGCGAGTGCACATAGTGCACTCACTACGTGGATGCTTGTAAAATATTATTTGAAAAAAAAAAAAAAAAAAAAAGCCCAAAACGCACGTTCGGCCATTTGAAAATCGGTTCGGTTCACTCATTTGAAATCACCCGCGACAGCTCTAGCCTCTAACCCTTCTCGACGTCAACCCGCGCCATCGACGCCGTACCCATTTCCGTCTGGTGATGCCGGTCGTTGCGTCAACCCCAGCTTGCGACTGTCCTCCACCTTCCCGACGTCGGCGCTCCTCGCGAGCGCGTTGAACGGAGCAAATCACCGCTTCAGTCCCGCGAAAACCACCGCCTTCGTCTCCAGGAGCCCGCGTCACCTTCCCATTCCCAGCGCCACCTCGCGACGGCGTCCTTCTGTTTAGCGCCACCTCAAGATGCTCCTAAATCTGCCCAGCATCGCCACTCTCCACGGGCTCATTGAACGGACGAAACCAGCGACATTACGACAGGTCTCTGTTTCACCGATTGGACCCTGTTTCGCCGTAGCGTTGTAGGTAAATGTTGTCCCATTTTTCCTTCTATATTATTATGTTGTTCATGAATTCTGAAAGATGTAAATTTTTTGTTTTTCGAGATGTGTATTGTAGCTTAGGGCATTGATCAAAACAGTCTTCTTTGTCTTTGAGTAGCTATTTTTTAATCCAGCGATTCATCCTCAAACTCTGTTAAGAGAAGCCCCCCACCCAAACTTTTCACGACTATGTACAAATATATATTGGATTAAGAAACTGCAACTCTATTTTTAAGAAACTGCAATCTTATTTTTTTGCCACTTAAATAAGCTTATGAGAGTGAAAGGCATGGAATATTTATTGGAGTTACATAAATGAGATGGTCTGAAATCAAATTGGTTTTGCATTTATAGTATTTTGCCAGAAGAACAATATAATTTTCAGCTTGGTTAAATATTTAGCATTTTATTATGATTAAAGCGAAAGAAACTTATTGTAAATATTTACTTTTCACAGGCTGGAAGTTTTTCGTATTTTCTTCATTGCGTTGATTACTTTATTGTTAATGGTTGGCTCCTCTATACTATTGATGACAACGTAGATGATGACTTTTATATTCATGGCTAATGGAGTTATTCATGTGAATAGAGAATGTACAAGAAGAGAACATATGATAACTGTTATATCTTTGGTCTGATATAATTGTGCATGTGAGTAGGACTTTTCAATGTAAACTGTAAGTTTTCATTGAATGCAATATCTTCCATATAACCTTTGGCTTGTCATCAAGTAGCTATATATAACTTTGGTTGGAATATATAGAGTTATGATTTGGCTAGATGAGATGTTGATTGTGCATGTAACTGGAAATTTCATTGAATGCAATTTGATTAATGAATATAGTTACTAGAATTAGATCATTGATAAGATTTTCTAGTTTTAGAAACAAATGTAAAAAGTGCTTACCAACCCAATTTGATATGAAAATTCTCATCTAGTGCTACTTACTTGTTCAGTATGTGTTGTCTATGAAAGTTGTGAATTGCACATTAAATTTTTTTTCAATATGTTATAGTCATCCTATCTAGAATTATGACAATATTCTCGAAATGGTTTTATACATGTAGAGAACTTGGAATTAGAATAGTTCCATACAATCCTCTTGGTCGTGGTTTTTTTGCTGGCAAGGGAGTTGTTGAAACTGTGGCCACAAAATACAAATCGCAACTTGGTATCGATTTTCCCACTATTTTTCCCCTCCATTTTTTAAATTTTAATGAATAATAATTGCTAGCATAATTCTTCATGCAAGTATGATTTCCTTCTTTCAATGGTACTTTACTCTTCAAAGTTGATTTGAAGACACAATTTATGCATATAAAAATGTTGATTTAGTTGCCTTTAGAAGCACATCATTCTATCTGGTATTATGTATTTTTCTCCAAGTTACACTTTTGTCTTAAGGGAATTTCTGTCTCAAACAACTTTCCATGTATATGTATTTTTTTTTTCTTATCTTCAAGTGGTTCTTTACGCCATTTTTCAAAGTAACTTCAATAGCTTTTCCATCTACCACCATGGCAAAGGGAAGAGTCTTTTTTGCATTCTTCACACATAACTTGGTAAGAACTTTGAATTTGATATAAAAGATCTTCTTTCATTGCCTGAAAACTAGAAAAAGAAAAGATGTCAACTCCACTTCACCTTTAGGTGCTGCAAATTATATGACTCTGTATTTTAGACAGAAAGCTCACATGAAGTCAATTTCTCCCTCTAGGGTTGGCTTAAGGGTGGGTAGATCTAAATATGACATTTATTCAAGAAATCAAATAAAAACCTTTAAGCTAATAATTTTCTCTTCATCATCAAGTGAAGTTTAGCTCTGTCAATGGTGATATGCATTATTATAGATGCTCATAAGTCAAAATTTATTGAGCAATCTAAAGTTGCATGCACTTAACTAATTTTGTTAAACTTCCATATATAATGCACATGAATGGAATATTTAAATTAAGAATTTTTATTCTAGCATGTAGTTGGCTATATATAGATATTATCTATTTTTGATCCATGAGACTGTAACAAGAAGCAGATTTAGAAACATGAAGTTAAAAAAAATAATAAGAAGAAGAAGAAGAAACAATAGAGGAATCCTTACATATTGAACATAAAGCTAGAGAAGAATTGGAGAAAAATTAGTATGAAGTTATGTAATAGAGAAAAGGGCGCTGCTAGCGACTCTGATCAATGGGAGCCGATTGGGTCCTAATTTTAATATATATATATATATATATATTGTTATATCATTTTTGTTGAAGTGATATTTATTTTACATGATTTTTGTAACATATTTTTATATTTTTTAAAAATATAAAAAAAAATCACAACATTATTTGAAAACACCTAAACAAAAACCATGTAAAAATAACCTCTTTAAAAAAAAAAAATGGGACCCAATCATGGTCCCAATTGTAGGGGTCAACAGCATTTCCCTAGAGAAAAATGTATGAATTTTATAATAAAATTTGATTTTGACAGATTATGTATTATATGAAGTTGAAAATATATGAACTTTTGATACATTTACATGAAGTTATATAGTAGCTGGAAATGTAAGGAATTTATTGATGTAAATTCAATTTGACAGATTATTGTACTAAATCGATTGATGGAAATATATGAACTTTTGATACTTTTGGTTGTATGATAAACATAGTTGGGTATTCCTTCTCTAGCAGCCACCTTTATATTATTTATTGAAAAAAAAGAACTTGCTATAATTTTTAACTGCTTGCTTTGTGTCTTTTAGTGGTCGCAGGCACACAATTTTTAATTTCGCACTATTCACGACAGTTAAAATGGCTTTTTGCAATGCATAGATGATATTAGAAGAACTATTTTGTTTCAATTTCTGTCCTTTTACATAACTAGAAATGTATGAATTTCTTTATAAAATTAAGTTTGACGGATTATGAAGTTAAACTATGTTGATAGATGGATTTTATATATTTTGATATTGAGGTTGTAAATTCATTCACCATTTAATAATGCTCTTGTTTGGGTTGCAGGGCGACGAAAATCCAAGAAAAAGTTTTGAGAGTGGTGGTTGTAGGTTTCTTTTTCTTTTCAAATTGGAAAGAGTTGAGTTGATCTCTTATAATAGATATTGGGAATACACAAAGTTGGAATAACTTGACTTAATTCTCCTTGAGTTTGTTGAGTGGATAACATCCCTTTTATATTAGTAAACTTTTATTCCATAAACACAATTACTATGTGGTCCTAGAAAATCAAGTTTATCTTTCATCAGTAGCATAAGCAAGTAATATTTTGTTGTACATTATGCTCTACTAGTATGGCATCAATTTTCTATCATTCTTTTTACCTAGAATTGTGTATCTGATCACTGTTTATGGAATCTTTTTTTTTTTTTATATAAGTAAACAAAAAGTGTGATGGGGGAAGAGGAAGATGGAATGTCATATAGGCCTTCCACGTCGACTTCGCAATCATTAATGATGCCTCAAAATAGAGGTGGAAATCCAAACATCTACGATGTGAGTAGGCTAGTTGATGTCTATTATTGTTTAATGAAGTTTGTTTTACGTGCTTATGAATCTAACTAATTGCATAATTGCAGCATCCTTTTGATGTAAATATGCCCTGCCCTTCACCAAGTACTTCGGTAGACATCAACACATTTGATGATTCATTTCAGGTGTATATTTATTTGAATTTTAAAATTTCTGAAAATTAACATGTTAATTAGAGTCATTCTATTTTGCCTAACAACATGCCTGTTTGAGTAGATGTCACCCTATACATCCTACCCTTCTCCGAATACTCCACAGGACTTGAGGCAAGAGGCACCCTCGGAACCAACCGTGCCAACTAGCTCAGAATTTGAACAAAATCTTAGAAGCCCATTCAGGATGACTGATGAAACTTTCCATCACGTCGATGGTATTATAGTTTTGTTTGCCTGGATTTTAATTACACTAATGTTGTTTTGATGCTAATCTATCCATTTGTTTCCTTTTTTAGAAATGTTCTTTGACATAAATGAAGATTTAACTAGTACGTCTGTTGTCCCGGATAATGATGTACGAGTTGAAGCACCAAGATCCGGTATGGAATTTGACAACATGAAAGAGCTTATGGCCTACTATAAGCAATATGCCAAGCAAGAGGGTTTTGGTGTTCGCACATTCAGGACTCGGAAAGATGATGATGGGAGGCCTGTGTATGTGACTATTGGTTGTGCCCGTGGCGGAAAGTATATACCTAAGGGTATTAATATTACGAGGCCACGACCAACAACTAAAACAGAATGTAAGTCAAGGGTAAATGCGACGTTGAACAAGAATGAAAAATGGGTTTTCACTACTATTGAAAATACACACAACCACATGACCGTGAGTCCCAAGAAGACAAGACTCTTGCGATCTCACAAGTGTCTGGATGAATACATTCAAAGGATTCTTGACCTCAATGATAGAGCTGGTGTACCTATGAACAAGAGTTATAATTCTCTTGTTGTTGACGCGGAGGGTTATGAAAATCTTCAATTTCAAGAGAAAGATTGTCGAAATTTCATTGACAAGGCTAGAGTTTTAAGGTTGGGTAAAGGGGGTGGTGAAGCACTTAATCAGTATTTTGAAAGAATGAGAGATCAAAATGATGGATTCATTTCTAATATGGACGTGGATGATGAGGGAAGGTTACGAAATGTATTTTGGGCTGATGCACGGAGTCGAGCAGCCTACGAATATTTTGGAGACGTTGTAACTTTCGATACAACGTACCTAACAAATAGGTACGGGATGCCCTTTGCTCCATTCGTTGGTGTTAACCATCATGGGCATTCCATACTATTAGGGGCGGGATTGATTTCAAGTGAGGACACACTTACGTTTGTTTGGTTGTTCCAGAAGTGGTTGAATTGTATGAATGGTCAAGCGCCCAAAGCCATCATAACTGACCAAGATCGGGCAATGAAGAGTGCTATTGCCATTGTGTTTCCTGAGACTCGTCATAGATATTGTTTATGGCATATAATGCGTAAACTTCCAGAGAAATTAGGATTTCATGCCAAATTCAATGCAGGTTTGAAGACTGATATTCAAAAAGCATTATATGACTCACAGACCACCACAGAATTTGAGGAGAGTTGGGCCCAACTACTTGAAAAATATGATGTAGTGGGCAATAAATGGCTTCAGTCCTTATATGAGGAAAGGTCTTTTTGGGTTCCAGCTTACTTGAAGAGTGTATTTTGGGCTGGTATGACCACAACACAAAGATCGGAAAGTATGAATGCATTTTTCGATGGGTATGTCCATCATGGTACGACGTTGAAGGAATTCGTTGACCAATTTGATAATGCTCTTAGAAAGAAAGTGGAGGTCGAGACAATAGCTGATTTCAATTCTAACAATCAAACCATTCCTTGCATGTCTCATTCCAACATTGAGAAGCAATTTCAGAAGGTATATACTAATGCAAAGTTTAAAGAGGTCCAAGGAGAGTTGATGGGCCTAATGTTTTGTAATTGTTCTTTGGAGAGCACGCAAGGGTGCATTTTAAAATACCATGTTTTGGATGAAATATCTGTTGATGACCACATTAAAACAGTCCAGTACTCAGTTTACTATAACGAAGATGAGTGTGAGATAAAATGCACGTGTGCACTTTTTGAGACGAGGGGGATTCTATGTAGGCATGCACTTAGAGTTTGTCAGCTGAAGAAGATTAATGTGCTACCTGATGTATACGTCTTGGATCGCTGGAGAAAAGACTTGAAAAGGAGATACACATTAATTAGAAGTAGTTATGATTACCAGCGGGACAGATCAGATGCACGAAATTATGACCTTGTACTTAAAAGATGTTCGAAGTTAGCAACCAAAATATCCTCAGATAATGAAAAAGTTAGTGCATTCCTACGTATTATTGATGAGTTTGATGAAAAATGTGAGGGTTCCATACATGAGTCGACCTTTGAACCAATGAAAGCCAAACAAAAGGTGGTCTTGGATAAGGGTAAGGAGATAAAAAGCCCTAACGTGGTCCGTGGGAAAGGGAGACCTGCAAGTAAAAGGAAGGTTCCACCTGTTGAAAAGATTGCAACGAAGAAAAAGAAACAAGTAACCTATTAATTCGAAATTTATACTTTCTTTTGGTCGTATTCTAATTCTAATATATGTCTATTTTTTTTTATTTGAAAATTAGACTAACAGGAAAATCCTGGTCGATGAAGCAACATTGGGTGACACCCTGGGATCTCAACAGCACCAATTTGATGATGGGGTTGGTGTTGGAACACAAGATAACATTCTTACACAACCAGCTCTACCAAGAAATGAGGTTAATTGTGTCTTTTCAATATTTTTCAATTTTTTAGTAAAGAAAAAGCTTATACAATTGTATTTTTAATAATATTTGTCTTATTTCAGATGTGTGAGCATGTTGATATACAATTGTAATTTCATGGTAGTGAGAACAGATACTTTTTTGAACCCCTTGGAGAAGGTTTTGTGTAGTTTGTGGATATGCCATTGGAGTACTGTTTGTGGGTATGGTGTAATATGTGGAGATACTGTGTTTACTTTTGTCCCGAATATGCATGAGGTATATTTTTGGTACCTCTTGGAGGGGTGTATTTTTTGCAGATACCATGTGGAATTTTGGGCCTCTTGGTGTTATTGTTACCTTGGATATATTTTGGTGGGTTTTGGTTTTGGGATTGTGTGGTTATGCCATTTGTGGTGGATGTCCTAAAACTTGGGATCACAGCAATGCTAAATCTTTCATGCGTTATACTGTCGGAAAGAGCTACTCTATTCATGGATGGGAACTAGGTAAGGATAATATTTATTCTTTGTTTGTAATTTAAATATATTTTGTCCATGCTGAAACAGAAAAGATTGTTTGATGTTTCGTTTTGATTTCTTTATTTTTTCAATCATAATATTTTTTGGGTTTAGTCCTAATCTCTTGCAATTGTGTATTATGCAGTTGTATGGGTTGGAGAGTCAGGGGGGCTTACAACAATGACCATCATCTTGTTACAAATGCATTTGTGTTTAGTGTCTGGTAATTGACTATGATCTAGAGCAAGTAAAATATCAGGTTTTTTATATTTATACATTTTGCATCAATTTTAGATGTGATAAGCAGGCATTCAGGGTAAACAGATCAGGTTTATTATTATTATTTTGTTCTGCTTGATGCTGACTTCATTATAGTGCTCTTGGTTGACCTGAATCAAGATTTTAACTAACTATAAAAGCTAAATGAAGTTTAGAAAACTTGGCTGTAACACAGTCTTCATATACTGACTATAAAAGCTACAACTATATTAAGGTGCTCTTTAGCTCTTACATATTATTTTTTCACTTTTTAATATTTTGACCATGTTCTTTAAATGAATTCTCTGATACTTCCACTTTTACGAATTTCATATTCATCTTAATCATAGGCCAATAAAAGCTCTAAGGGCGGAAGCAAGCTATTTCTAGAGCAGTTTGGTTGTGTGCTTGCCCACAATTTGATTTATGAAGCAAAGAAGCTTGGTAAGCTTTAAATATAACCTACGGTTTTTTTTCATTAGGAACATTAGAAAGAAATAAAGAATAAAAAAAATTTGCTTGCTCTAGATCATGTTCATTTTAGCATGTATTCATTCATTTTAAATTTTCTGGTGTTGGGGGTTTTGCAGGTTTTGCTAGTCCTAAGATATTGTTGATGGATAGCCAACCTAATTCTTGATGGCAACCTCTCTGACCCTCCTATCTCCATATAGAAGAATTTTGAGTTTCATTTCATATTTATAGAATTTGAAATTGAGATGTAGTTAATTGAAGTTGTGGATATTTGAAACTTTTTATGGGTCTTCAATGAAAAGACTTGGATAAATACTAGTTTCATGTTTAAATGAGGTTGTTTGTTTTTTTAATTTTTTTTTACTGGCACAATCTTGATGGTCAGTCTTAATGGTGCATGCAAAGTGTATATTTTTGCCAACAATGAATTTGACATATGAAACTAATCAAAGGTTGGCATTCAGACTACACTACAAGAAAAAGGATTTTATTGGACTACTTTTATTTCCGACGACCTAATTATTGCTGCAAATAAGCTCTGTTAAAGTTTCAAGTCATGCTTTCTGTCAATTTAAGAAAATCGCCGGAATAGTTTACTTTTTACGGCTAAGTCGCCACGTTTTTTTTCACTCCAGTGCCTTATTTCTCCACTCTTCCTCCCCGAATCCCCCATCGATTTTCCGTCTCCCTCTCTCTCTTTTTTCCCCTTACTCTCTCTGGAAGAATCATCCCCAATCTGACCATTACCCTCTCGTCAAGGTCGTCCTCTTCCTTTATCCTCTTCACCCCTACGGCTCCTTTTCCCTCCAGGTGGCAACCTCCATCTGTCTCTCATGAGATTCTTCTTGATCAGCACCCTAAGTATTCTAGGAAAACTCTTGGGGCGAAGTAGCCAGTTTAGGGTTTGAAGCGTTTGCATTTGGTTTAACTCTGAGCAGATATTGGGCCAAGTAGTGGCGGGCTGAGCAGAAGCCGATTCGTCGAGTTGCGAGGGAAAAGACCACAGTGACGAGATGAGGCGGTGGTTAAGAGTGAGCGAATTGCCGTGACTGTAAAAGACCGGGTAACCAAATGTCAAGGGATAATAAGCTCTTCCCCTCTCGTTGTCTTCGTGGTAACACCTTCTCACTCTCTCTTTCGCTTTAAATTCTTTTTCATTGGAATTGAAAAACCAATATCTGAACATTGTTGCTCGATGCCTTTTTGCAATATTCAATTTCACGTATCAATGGTCGTATAAATTATTTAAAGGTGTGTATCATCTATAGAGGTGGAGACTGGAGTGTTGATGTGTAGGTAACTATTATGTCTCGATCCCAATATACCTACGGCACAGAGAGAAATGCAGAGGCCACAATCCAGTTTGGAAACTTTGTGAGTTCAGCTCTGTTATACTTCTAAAGTCTTTGGCCTCTACCTCTTTTAATTCTTTTCATCTTGAGTAACTAATAGCCTGATAATTAGTTAAAGAGGATAATGAACGTTTGATATTAGCCACATATTTTGATTTCAGCATTTTGTTTTCAAATGTATTCTTATATAATTTAAAAAAATGATTTCAATGGGTTTCAAAGTTGCCATTATGTCTTATTTGCATAACAATGCTTGATTCTTATTGTAGTCTAAGAAACAGGGTCTTTCATTTGAAGAGAAGTGTGAGAAGGTGCTTCAAATCTTCTATGAATCTCAAGACTTCTTCCTTGTGACTCTGTGAGTACACTGGATTGCTTTTATAGTTGAGAATGCAATATTGTTTCTTTCTTTCATGTTTTCGTAGCCTTATGGAAATATATATATATATATATATATATATACCAAAATAGATGACTATCAAAGGATGGGAAGTTTGTGTTTATTAAGTTAACTTATGAACTTATTTGCTGTATCATTCAATGTGCTTAGTTTAAAGCTTCGATTCCATAAGGGTATTGTTTCTTACATTTATATGCTTTCTTGTTGATTTTAGCTTAAGGAGCTTGAGAAGCCTTTTACATTATCAGGATGAGATGTGTCAGCATGTAGATAATGATCCTGCTACTTTTGAAGCAATGAGTTAAGAAACTCAGCTACTTTTGAAGATGCTGTGTATCTCTCTTTCCTGCCCTGGGCTTATGTCCTAGTAATGGGCAGGGAAAAAAAGTGAATGAGATGAGATAATATATATATATATATATATTTATATATATACAAGAGGTCCCGAGTTCGATTCTCAGAATGCCCCCTTTAATATTACTTTCCTTTACTTATCAATATATATATATATATATAAAAGAAAATACAAATGTAGAGATCAATGATGGTCGTGAGGACAGGATGCTTTGAAAATGTACGTTTTATTTTCTCCATCTATGTTTTGAATGAAGAACACATGGTCCATGGACTATCACTATGTTAATCAGAACATTGTGAATTTATTTTTTTTAAATTTTTTTTTATCAACGTTATATTTTTTTCATTCATTTATTATATTTGGTGGGTCTCATATATGTCCATGTGATGGTTTGCTCTTTATTTCAATCTTCTTTTCAAAGCAAAGAAATTGCAGTCTAGAGTTGTTAGATGTATTCTTTGTATACTTCCTGTGTAATTGGGCTACAACATCTTTTTATTAATAGAACTTTAATTTTACCTAGCCAAAAAAATGAAATTGCAGTCATCAGTGAACTGTATATTTGGTACAGGATGATTTGCATTCTGTCCTTCTCTAATGACATGAAAACGTTCATTACAGGATATTGATTGCATGCCTTTAAATCCATTGGATAATATGCCAGAAGCTCTTAAGAGACAAAATTTTGCTATTGGAAAGTTCTCTCTTATATCAAAGGAGCCACAAATTAATGGACATCTGAGTTTTGAAGGATCTATGATGATTGCTTCAAGTGGTCGTATGGAGAGGGTTTCAAGCCCCGTGAATTCTATGTTAAAGCAGGGAAAGGTCAGATTGTTTACCAAACAAGTATTTATTCACTTTTATTTTGATTTTTGCACATCAGTTTTTAGATTATTTTTTGTCGCTTGGATTTTAGAATATTGTGTGATGGTTCAACTGCCAAGTTTGGAAGTTTGGTGACTAAAGTATATGCCTCTTGACTTCAGAGACTAACAGATATATGAAAACTGTGGACTGAAATTTATATCTGAAGTAGGCAGTAGGCAACAAGTTCTTTTTTCCCCTGCGTCTGCAGTGATACATTGCACATGGCACACTCATTATGCTTAATTTTGCCTCCTCCTCTCTGTCAACTCATTACTTATTTTACTTTTATATGTTTGAGCTTTCAATCTTCAGGGATGGAAGGATCACAATTCGATTATTAATGAAGTATTTGATGAATAAGCTGAAATTGGATAGCGAATCCGCCAGGGTCATTGCCTTTCTTGCAGTTGTACTTGTTCTCCTCCCTCGGATTTCTCTAGGAGACTTTTTATCCCCTGTTCTGTCTCCTGTCTTTGGTTTGTTTATCGATCTTATACACTTTGTTTGCCATGTCTGGGGTTATCATGATCATTAAGCTCATATATATATATATATATATATATATTTGATTGTCTCTCTGTTTGTTTTGGGAGCTGGTCATTGCATTTATTATTGGTTTTCTTCGTGAACACAGATGATGTGTGCAAAGAAGTGGAATGTGGAAAAGGAAGTTGCAAGCCATCTATTAATAGCACTTTCTTCTATGAATGTGAATGCGATCCCAGCTGGAATCGGACTACTTCTGATCTTGATGATAACCTCAAGTTTCTTCCTTGCGTGGTTCCCAATTGTACGATTCGATCTTTCTGTTTTTTTGTTTGATTAGGCTTTATCTTTATCTTTATTTGTTTGCCAAAGAACCAGTCCGATATGTAACAAGACCTGCTTAATTAATTGTTGATCTAAGTATAACTATAGATTTGGACTTTCAATTTACTTTACCTACATAATTATTTTGGCAGCGACAGATGCTGGAGGCTTCAATAACAGTGTAGCAGAACAACATGTTAGTGGCACCATTTCCTTTTAGAATTCAAATAAGAAAATCTTTGAGAATGAAAGAACTAGTTGTTATAACATGGGTCTCACCGATAAAGATATCTTTATTTGTTATAACACGTTAGTGGCTTCAGGTATCTAGTTACTTATAAACTTCCCTGATTTTTTTTGTAACTCAAGGTTCGGATCATCTGAGGGATATCTTTGGTCACATGGGTCTCACCGATAAAGATATAGTTGCTTTATCTGGTGGTCACACCTTGGTATGTTCACCGATATGAAATTCTTTTACTGCATCCTTCCATAAGAGGTTCATTTGTTTCATGATAATGGGATATTTGACTGGTATAGAGTATAAGAAATCTCTGTAATGGTGTGACGTGCTAGATGCTTTTGCAATCATTTTGCAGGGAAGATGTCACAAGGAACGCTCTGGATTTGAGGGACCCTGGACTACCAACCCTCTAATTTTTGATAACTCGTACTTCAAGTAAGACTAATAAGTGGATGTCTTTTATTCAATTCTTTAAGAGGTAAAAATTATAGTAAAAGTTTGAAAAATCTTGATAAGGTTTTAAAAAGTTTTGTTTTATTTATAGGTAGATATAAAAAATATAATTGATCAAAATTTAGTATTGCATCTAAGTTATTGATGTGGTGGTTGGTTGTGATTTTGCAGGATTTGTTGGGGTCTATGCATGACACTATATTGTTGAAGTTTTGTTTTTTTGAATCGTTTGTAAAGCATTCAGTTGGTGGATTTATGTACTTTTCGATGGATCAAAAGTTATACATCTTCTTGATTAAGACTACTGTACAAAGAGCAAATTAAAGTAGATGACTGAGAATAGTTTGAAGTTAGACTATTTAGAATTATGACTTTTGTTCAGAAAAGTTTTGGATAAATAAAACAGTTATTGTTTTCTTTGAGTTAAGAATGTTTATATTTAATTATATATATAGTTAAATAATTAGATATATATATATTCCAGAAAAATATGTCCAAATTTATGATTAAAAATAAAAAATAGCCCAGAATTATTTTTGGACAAAAGAATTTTAAATGACAAATTTTGCTGAAGACAGGAAATTTGATTGTGGCGAAAATTGATACTATTTGAGGCGAAACGTGGTCGCCGCAAAAAGTTTAATTTTTCTGTCGACTGATATTTTAGCCGCAAACAGTTTTTCTTGGCTCTATAATAGCGGCTAACGTTGGGCGGCCAATTCTAGTCACTAATACTTTTTTGCGGCGATTTATAGACTTTTTGCGGCGACTTTTGATCGCCGCAAATGCCGTTATTTCTTGTAGTGCTAGTTTGTGCCATTTTGGAGGTCTCAGAATATGGATTTTGAAATGGTTATAAAAGATATTGTGGGAATTATGGGATACTTCACAGGAAAATACAACTTTCTACAAATTATTAACCTTGGTTGGCATACATACGTGCTGCGTGAATCAATTCTCACAGGAAAATACAACTTGCTACAAATTATTAACCCTGGTTGGCATACATACGTGCTGCGTGAATCAATTCCTCAATTAGTTCTGTGGATGTATAATTGTTTCTCTTCCCTATTTGATTTTATTGCTCATCAGATTTACAATTAGTTAATGATTAAATTATCTTGCCACTACCCAATGAAATTTCCAAACTTGTTGCTAGTAGTAGTCGGCAACTCAATGTTGGAATCTAAGATAACTCAGCGTTGCTGGGTGTATCAATTTTACAACTCAGCGTTGCTAGGTGTATCAGTTTCTGTTCATTGGTTCATTTGCAGATTCATAGCAAAAACAAAAATAATACAAACGACATTAGAATAAACCTCATTATTATAAAAAAAAAAAAAAGGATAAGATGTAATAAATCTTATTAGATTTGTGCTTGAATTATAGATTAAATCATGAGAGACGATCAATTACACAAGACTTGACTAAAGTTTACAAAGTCAATTGAGAGTACACATCTTGCACAGGTTGATTTAGCAACACAATTTATATAGAATTATATAATGACATTTCTTCCCCTCCACCCCCGCCCCCCCCCCCCTTCTATTTGCCGTATCAATGTCCATTGCTTGCATTTGCTTTGACACATAAATAGCCACTGATGTAGACGGTTCAGGTCTAAATTTTGAGAAGTCAATACCATCATTTAATTCCCACCCAGCTTTGCATTCAAACACATTCGATTGCTTCTCCCACCTGCCTACAAGCACGCATCATAAAAACAACGACATCAGATCAATGCCTAAAGTCAGAATATATTAGCTATTTATTCCAAAATTTTATAGCATTGGAACTTCTCAGTGAATAAAGCTCAATTTCATTCATAACTTCATCTCTTATAAAGGACGTTTTAGGAGTGGATTATTATATCACTACAATCTTTAATTTGCAATAACATGCCAAGGAGAGTCATTTTCCAATTCCCATTTTCAGTTACATATCACAACTTATAATTTCCATAAAAACTAATTATCATGGACAAACTGTGCTATATTTTTAAATCATTGTTATGCATAATAGGAGAGAGCCTGTATACGGCAGTAAAAAAAAGGGTATTAATAACGCCCAAAGAATAACACGGTAATTGTAGTTCAGCTTTGGGGTGTCAATTCCACAGGGAGACAATTAAAAGAAAAGTAAAATAGCAAAGAAACTAAAAAATTAAATGATTAATGAGGGAAGAAAATTTGACCTTAAATGAAAATTAAAATTAAACAAAGTAAATAATGAAAAAGTAATTAAAGTTGACGAACAGTAGAGTGTCGGGAGTCTCCTTGCACATATCTGGTATTTTTAATTATTTTCAATTCACTGATAACTCAATTGAGAATTCAATTCCGTAATTTTCAATCGGAAGATATAAAATTATAAACCAAAAATTAAATCAAATGTAATTCTTTGAAAAATCAGTCATCACTTTAAATCACACAAATTGTTATTCACATTGAGAAAATATGACGACGACAACATATCCAGGGAGCGATATTGCAGTAGAGAATTAAATCAATATAAATAATCAATGGATCCAAAAATAATTAAAGAATAAATTCATTCAATAGAAAAAGCATGACTGAATCTATAAATGAACTAAATTCCAAAATTATTCTTTAAAGAAAACACTAACAATATGTTGAAATTAATAAAACAAAGAATTTTAATAATTGAAAATCAAATACATAAATTAAAAATAAATTAAAAATATCATATAGTGTGCAAGTTCAACCCTAGCCCTACTTGAGAATTTAGTAATCCATAAATAGGATAGACAACAAAAATCTCAAGAAGAAAATCATCATCTGCGTTCACTTCGTTCGCTGCTTCTCCTCGTTTCACTTCTGCTTCCGCTTCTTCGTTTCACGTTCTGCTCACGTTCACGCTGCAAGTTTCCGTTTTTCTCCTGCTTCTTCTTCCGTTCGTCTCGCGGCTCTCCCCAACACGTACAGATACAATTATATATAGGTGCTGAATGTTATTATGCCTCCTGCTTCTTCACGTTCCTTCCTTTTCGTTTACGTCTCACATATATATATATGTCTATCCACAAGTTAAGTCCCACTCCAGTTAAATTACCGTGCGGTTTGGCAAATTCATTTTAGTTGCCGTGTGATCTTGGACCCTAGACCCCCTATCAAAAATAAAATAAAATAAAATAAAATAAATCAAAATAAATTTTGAATATCAAAAGACAAGTAATGCTTGAAAACATCTCAATGTAAATAGAAATGTAATTAAATAAAATAAGTGAAATCCAATCATTTATATTTTCATTATTTGCAATTTAATCAAATTCTAATATTTAGAGTACACTTTCGCGCACTCATAAGGTATCATAGTAAAATAGCATCAAACTATACAGGATAAAATTACATAAAATAGCATCAATCGCTCACCAACAATTTTCTCCCGCTGTTCTCACTGGCATTTAACCACAAAGACAATTAGCAACTAGTCGTCCATCTCACATCTCTCAAAGGATGAGTTGGATGAGTGTCTCTAGCATTTTTATTTATATACAGAATTGAGTAACAAGTTTATACAAAGCTACACAACCAAAATAACTGATTATATATCATAATTGTCTGGATATGTTGTTTACAGTCAAAGCAATTATTATGTACCATGTGTAGGTGGAGAATTTTATAGAGCAAAGCATGCTACAAATAACAACATTTGACACTAGAAAAGTAGTTAGTAAAGAACAGGTAAAGATGATCCTAGCGGGAAAAAATGACCATATCAAGGCTTCAATAATTTAGAGAAAATAACATGGTACAATAATCAAGAAATGACCCACAAACCAAGGTATTAAAGCCCATTACAGTTACTCAGGATGCCCAATACCGTTAACCATAAACATCTAAATGAATAAACTCTAGATATACAACCTTGGCGAGATAGTAAAAAAAAAAAATTATAAGATGTATTAGTAACAGAAAGCATGTTGACGTGGCAAACATACTCGATCAGAAACTCAACTGCAGTATCTTTAAGGCCGACTTTCTTCAATTGATTCTTTACTAAATATGCTGCTTTTTCTTCGCATAACTTTCTCCCACAGCCAGCTTTATTCAAATATTAGTATACATGGCGATCAATAAGTTCATAACCAAAAATGACCTTGCAAAGCAATATTTCCTGAAAAACATAAAATCCAAAACATATATACAAATCTGAGTGAATACTATTCATTTAATGTGGAAAAATTTTTTTGTCAAGTATTTAACGAGCTTATAACCCTCGCAATGCGCAGAACATAATTTATGCTATGCTGAATTTTACAACTCTAAACAATTCATTATACATAATCATTACAGAATTTGACAAAAATCTAAAAACCACTCTACACAAATACTTGACAAATAAGTATAACAATTTTTAAAAAACTTTTATTAATCTACTTTTACAAAACTTGAAACAAAATGTACTTAAATATAAATTATTCAAACTTCTCATCTCACTCTCTTTTACAGAATTAGTTGAAAATACAATTAAAATTTTTTTATTTTTTTAAAAGTAACCAAAACAAGTTACTTTTATGCCAGATCATTTGAATCTGAATTCTATTGTGCCGTCACGCTGAGCATTTCCAGAAATAATTTGGGCGACTTCACATGGATGTATTTCTAGGAATTTCAGCTCCATAAACACAACCAAATATAATTACAATGAACTATGCAATAAAGAACACGAATGACGTATCCACCAACTCTAAAACGTTCACTAATTAGCACGTTTATGGGTTGAAATTCTCCGACCCAAACACTCAAATGTCAATAAAGGAGAGAGAAACCACTACACAAAGGATAATAATCGTTCCTAAAAGCAACATTACGACATAATTCTTAAGGTTATAAGAAGTTTAGTTCTCTATTATTACACCTACAATCACCCCCAGTTTAAAAGTAAATGAGTCGTCCAATATGGCAGAAAATCACGATAAATAAATGTAAAGAAAAGGATAAAAATAAAATTGTGGAAATAACATAAGCTTGCATAGTTCAAATTAACCTAATCTAACCAAACTCATAATCTATTTGTCTAGATTTACAAAATAGATACGAAGAACACAAGAAGTTTAGAAACGAAAATAAGACATCAGAATCCTATAAAGATCAAAACAAATAAAAGCAAACTACTTGAAGACTAAAACCCATGTTCCAAAATCAATCAAATCCATGGGAAATCCAAACGTGCCCCAACATTATCACATCAGTACACCAATAACAGTTGGAATCTGCAGCATGTAAAAAAAATGTCACATAAACTAGCCAATAATCAAATAGCTTTTAATAGCTTGGAGAAGAATCAAGGGAGAAGAATCAAGAACAACCTTATATGATTTGACATTCATTTATTGCATCTACGACACCAACAGGTTCGCCAGCAGGAAATAACTTGTTGGGCTTACCTCTCGCCTTGACCCCATAATCAAATTGGATTATGAAATTGCTACTAACATTTCTGATGGTGCCATCATAACAAATAACAACATCTCGAACGATGGCCATTAAGTTTTTAATAACTCATGAAGCTTCATTAAAATTATTGCTACCATTACAAAGATTTCTCTCAGGATCATATTTCTTTTCATTCCTTGTAAATCTTATGAATATGTAAATCCTACTTATTTTCATACAACTTGTTTAAGCTTCTTATGCTTAAACTAAATTATATGAATTCTTGCCAGTATATTCAGTTATTCAGGTTATCATATTTAACTTTTGTTAAATTTCCATCATTGAGGTCACAAAAAAATGAACGTAAGTCAAGTCTCTTTGTGTCTGCGCAGGAACTATATATGCAGGTGTTTGAGTATATAATACTAAACTACATATACATAAAAAGAAGTTCTAACTTTAAAAGAATGGGGCTCCTATTTCTATAATAAAATAACAAACCACAGAAACAAATCCATATCGTTAGTAAGCCTTTACATTCCTAATACATCGTAGCTTATAGGGATCCATCTAGAATCACTACAAGAAAATACATTTTTTGCAGCACCTATTTTTGCCGCAAAAGCATAGCAAAAATGCTGCAAAAACTAATTTTCGTCGTTTGGAATTAGCCGCACCATCGTTGGAAAAGTATTGATTAGAAAAGGTTTTCCCAGCGTTTTTACAAATTCACTGCAATTATTGCATTTTTTCCCACGATTTTGGTTCGCCGCAAATGAGCAATTTTTCGCAGCAAATGGCTGTCCAGACAACCCTGTAAAACGTTGGAATATATTTGTAGCGTTGACAAGTTTCGCCACAATAAGTTTGATTATCGTTGCAACAAGGGACCGCTTTCTCGACAATTCCACAAATGCCCAACTTGGATCTATTATGTCGAAGTAAAGTCGCCGCAATAGATCTTTGCTACGTTTTAACAGGTTATTGCAGCACCAAATTGTCGCCGTTACAACTGCACTATCTCATCAAAATATTAATTTCGCCGGAACATGCATTTTTTTTTTAAATATTAATTTTTTGTTTATCCTGGGCTATTTTTTGGGCATGCATTCATCTATTATTGTGAAATGCTAAAATCTCCTAATTGAGCTTGGATACAATTTGGGCCATTAATATTACTTTGTGGAATTTTTCATGATTAGTTTGTGTACCAATATAAATATAATAATATTTATATTTATAATTCCTATTTATTCACAACTTTATTTTTCAAATAATAAAACCATACTAGAAAATCACTCATTAATTGTCTACAATATTGTGACTTGACTAACATAAAAATTCAGACATGGTCAAAATGTAATTATAATCTGGAGTCAATAACTATATATTATATGTGCCACTTAAAGAATATTTTGACCATATTGTCCACCTATTGCAGTTTTATAGCCAAGGCAAGCAACTAAATACTTTGCACCCACACATCTATTTTGCACTCCTTCGACTGGATCTATATTAAATAAACCATTCAAACTGTTGCCAAGCATAGATGAAAATTCATTCAGTCATCCAAATGGGAAATTCATTCAGTCATCCAAATGTCTGAAGTACATGATTAACAACCTATTGGTCCCAAGACAATTACTACAATGGTGCATTTTTCCATCTATAAAACATGTATAAATGATGGCAGCCATTGAGCAAGTGAAATTATACCCTCCACAACTCTGGTTGGACTTTATAAGCACTCCAGGTTTCTGTTTGGCTTTGATATGCAGGTCTGCATCTACTTCAGTGAGGCATATTGTCGTCAATGTCGGTTTTCTTCCATATACGGGAAACTCTTTGTCCATCTACCATCTCAGAAACTAGCATCTTGGACCAACATTAACTCCTAGCCTTTAATCTGGTAAAAATCTTGATGCAAAATAGTGTACAATAATTAACTTAAATCATTTTGTTGTTCCTCCAACAGAACAGAGCAGCAAAACAATTGTTTCTATTTCATCCAAGAACAGAGCAAACAATTCATTACTCTAGAAACTAATTACAGCAAAGGACGAACTATAAGTTTCTATTTCTCTTCCATGGAACTACAAGTCAAAGAAGCCACAAAAAATTGGAACAAATAGCAGCAAAACCATGTATCAATAATTACCTTAACATAAGATAGCAGCAAAACCTGTAACAGATATTCAATACGTTACTTTCAGAAGGCTGGACTCCATATATCTAACATAAGGAAATAACCAAAATATCAAAAACAAAAAAAAGAAGAAGAAAGAAACAATATCATATATATATGTCAATGCGAGCAGAGGATGAATTACCACCTTAACAATATCATATATATATGTCAATGCGGCGACTAGCAAAGCTCACAGAAAAAGTTTTAGTTTTTCCGGCGACATGTGTTCGCCGGAAATGATCTAAATTTTCGTCACAAATAATTTCCAGAGATTCGTACTTTGTCATCCAAACATATTTGTGGCGACCACTATCTGGCACAAATAATTCCTAAACTTTAACAGTAATCCCTTCAGGTTTCTCAATTGTTCCCTGTTCCAAAAATAATGACAAATTCTAATATGCTAGTGATTCCAATGGAAGAAAAAGAATTTGTAACAACTTTGAGACATTCATTTATTCACAAAATTGAGGAATATTAAAAAACATTTATATCAAAATACTTTAAAGAGGTAAAAGTCACGATACAATTGTAAAGTTCCAACAAATAATCATGGTTAACATCATGTATAGATTGTATCAACAATTTGTACTTTTTTTGTCACTCAAAGAACAACATCCTTCTGATGTAGCTCCAAAAGCTAGCATGCATCTGGTTTCCTAGCTTGTACAAATTTTTACAAGGATTGGTGCTGATGAGAGTTTCCAAAACATGCTTTCCATTGTCTATAGAAAGTAAGTTGTTGCTTCTTCCTTGAACCCCCTTCCCCATACAGTTCGTTCCATTGCGCTTCAGCCCGTTCATAATCAATCCCTCCGCAGCAAAATTTGCAGCAACCTGCATTACATTACAGACAAATATTTTGAGAGTTAAAAATTCTGTTAGCAGAATGATGGATTGTGAAAGTTCCATTAGTATGTCGTACAGAAAAAAATAATCAATGTGAACCCAAATAGATACTTGACCATATTTTAGCTATTAAAATGAGATAAAATAAAAAGGTACCATCCATCTGGTTGGTTATCATCTCTAAGCAAATTATCAGTTAATTTCTAATAGTGAAGATTTTCATGCAATCAGCCTAGTTACTAGCTAGGCACGAGTCAAATTGAAAAAAAAAACATTTAATCCATTCATAAGCTAAGCTAAGCATAGAACATCACAAACTGCAATACATGTAATAAAAAGCAATGGGTTTCAATGCCAACTTTACCAAAAAAAGCTATTATGCAATTTATATCGATGCAAATAAAATAAACAGAGTAATTAACTAAAAGAAGGTATATTTACCTAAACAAGTTTTGACTTGTATCTAGTCAGAACTGTGATTTGGAATGAGTCTAAAAGAGCTTAAAAGACCTAATCATCACATTTAAAAATATAATAATATTAGGAATGAGACAAGGATAACAACATAGAAAAATGTAGAGAAAAATTGAACATCCAAATGTACCTCACTCAAATGACTAACAACTTGCTTGGGCAAACCAAAGCCTTGGAAGGACACCACAACAAAACACTGGTAGCAAAATCTTGGTAACAACTCTGAGAAAGTTAACCCTATCAAGGAGATTCACCCATTCGAAGTCGTACAAAATTCTAAAAATAACCCATCACACAACGAAAAAACCCAGATCACCATCCCCATTAATTTCAATTCAAAGAAACTAAGATGACAAAAATCTAAAAATCCTAACGTTGTTGTCTGAAGATTAAAGGAATAATTGAATTGAAAATGCAAAGGGGAAGGGGAGCAACAGTGGAGAGAAAGAGGTAAAATGAGAAAGAGGTAAATCAAAAGGGTATTTATTGCAACACGGTCGTTTAATAAGCCATTGCACATAACTTATGCCGTAAGCGATACTACAACCTGTACTCAACATCATTTTGCTAGAGAAAACCTTGGATACGCAAAGTAAAAATAAAAAGCTTACAAGTATTTGAGACTGCTAAAGTTACCCAATTCCTTTGGTATCGACCCTGACAACCGGTTTCCGAGGAGAGCTGCATTAATGGTTATCAAGTTTAATAATCAAAGAATTCGAGTATTCTCGACAATTAAATTGATGAAAACGAGAGGTGAATTATATTGCTTACACAAAGTTCATTTGCGTTGAAACCCACTGGAGAGGAATTGACCCACTTAGATAGTTGTAAGCCAAATCCCTGCCATAGCAAATATGGGTTTAGTTTGTATTTTACTTTTGAGCTTTCATGGAAGAAAACAAAGCAATCGCTTGAAAAAGTGGAAATAAGAGCAGATGAGTTGAGATAATATTCATTTATAGTTTAATATTATTATTATTTTAAAATATAAAAAAATTATATTAGAATTATAATAATATATATTAAGATTTTTATATAAAATATAAAAATTTATATTTTATATAAAAAATTATAAAAATATAATAATAAAATAAAAATAAATACAAATAAATTTTGAATACAAATAAACCCATTCAGAAAATTTTGGAGTCCATTTTCTTTTCGAAATATAGCTCACACGTGTCGGAGGTAACGCAGCCGAACCAGCTCAGGAGAAAGTACACCTGGAAGACTTAACTTCTTAAGTACTCTGCAAACAATAAACAGAAAATGCAGATAAGAAAGCAAACAAGAAGTCATAAACTTAGGATAGAGGAGAGAAAAAATAAATAAATTTTTATACCTTTAAACTATTTAGATCTGATGGAGTTCATGCTATTCTCCCAAGTTTAAACCCAACACCATGAGATCTCTTATCTGTTCAATTGATAATCATCTTCAACAAGATAAGATGTAATGGTAAATCTAGCCATTACATACTCCAGAAAGGAAATGAAGTTTATGACTTCATGCTAACCCATAAGTGATATGTATAAATGTCAAGTATTAATAAATGTAAAATTATTAGTAGAAAATAACTCCTCAAATGAAAGATAGAGAATGAATATGACCTTGTGGAATACTAAATTCGTACTCCTGGAGTTGCTTATTCGAGATGGGCAGCCACAATGCTCCTAATCCAGCTGTAATTGCTACGTTTTAACACGTGTTTTTTAGGAAAATGAATCTTATTTCTTTGCATGGCATTTAATTAAAACTTTTGAATCTGTCTTAAGCTTAAACTATTTCTATTCATATTATAGATTGATGTTTGCAATGGTTTCTACGGTGAAAACTTCACCCTAAATAAGTTCAAAAAAACTATAAACCCAAAAGAATCTGGCACTGTAAAGAGGCCTTGCAGAAATGGAACCAGTCCTGTAAGCAGAAAAATCCAGATGCAATTAGTGATAAATTGGAGAATATATCAATTTTGCAAGACTCAACTAATGTTGAACATAGGTGCACCATAAAAAAGCATGCAATGTGGTCAAGCACCTGTAATTTCTTAACGATGTGGTGCCAGACACATTCTCTCTATCTAGAATAGCATTTCATTGAGAAAAAAAAAATTTGCCCAGGCAAAAGAATAGTGACTATATATTTTTTACACATAATGCTATGAGAAAAAATCAACAATGAGGACCATTTATTGGGAGACTGTTCTTAAAGTTTACAAAATTTTTTAATCACAACCATGTTGAAACATATTGATGCAAAACCAAAGAAAAAAAAATGTTCCATTATCCATTTATTAGAATTTATTAAACAAATTATAAAAAAAAAACAGAGGAATCTACATATAGGGGTTCAATTGAACCACTAGACTCCAAAAATGAAGATGAAAAGGATTCAACAACATTACTGGATATTTAGGGGCAATGATCGGCTTATAATTTTAGATCACCTACATTAGACTAAAATGGATAAATATTTACATATATAGTACAAAATATTGACAAGGCCAATAAATCATATCAACAACTGAAAGCTAATCAATATAAAACAGCTGACATCATAAATCATATCATAAATGTTGAAGCTCTAATTAGATATTAGTATAAAAAAATTGCTTCTAAATTCTCGTGCAATATAAACTTCCAAGAGGAAGAAGTTTTATAACTTCAAGGCTATTCAAGATCATATAACGTATTAAATCAACACTATGGCTACGAGTCACCTACCAGAATATTCATGAAAATCCTTGCAAGACTTTCCTCCAACAGAATTTGAATTAAGAACACTGAAGTCAAGTTTCAAAATCTTAGCTAACCTGTTTGTGCTTTATACTTCTCCCTCCTGTTTTTGGCAAGTGAGCGCTATGAGAAAGCAAAATGTGGAATGCGATGGAAGGAATTCTTTATACTTCAATACGAGAATCAGCCATGGAGGGAGCAGGAATGCGACGGAAGGAGAAAGTTGAAATCAATCGATGCCTTGTTCGAATCAGGAAATTGAGGAAATTAGGCGGGGACTTAAATCAGGAAACCATGAAATTGGGCGGCGACTTCAATAGGAAATGAAGAGATTACATAGTACTGACAATGGAAACCATCGTGCGAGGCAGAGAGGGAGAGAGGGGCGCGGGGAGCGGGGGAGGGGGGTTGGGGGGAATTAGGCGAGTACTCATTTAGGTTTTATTTTAATTTCCGGCTACTTTTGTAAGTTGACAGAAGGGAAGAAGAGTAATTGGCAAAAGTGGCTTTTTGCCACAAAATTAGTATCGCCGGAAATATAATATAGCCCCAAATGTTTATATTTTCTTGCAGTGACTAATTAATGTTACAATCATAGTCACTAAAATAATTATAAAGAGTAATAAGTTTTTCTTCTCATTCAAAAAGGTATCTCTTTAAATACAGTTCCGACAAATATTGATCAAAAAGAATAAAGTCCTAATGTTAATTTTCAAAGCATAAAATTCCAGTTATAAAGGGTAATATTTAAAGAATGATGTTTATATATGCATAAAAGTCCTAAGTGTTTATATATGGATAAAATTCCAATTATACTATGTAATGATGTCTGGTAGAAAGGATTTCAAATAGAATAATTCTATTTAATATAAACTAAACATAATATTACACTATTCAAATTATAAATTGTAAAGATTGGTCAATATATAAATACGTGAAAAATGTTAAAGGAAATGTATGTCTATTTAAAATGAAGCATTCGTTTAGTTCATAGTTTATTTAAAACCTTAAGTGAAGAAGCACGTGAGTAAAAACTAGTAAAATATATATAAAACTCTATAACAATCAGTACTTATCTTTATCTATCTATTAAAAAGCATTTATCCGTTTATGAACAATAATGTCCGTCTGTCAAAATTCAGTTGAATTTAAAAAAAACTCCATTATTGTAAAATTTGAGAATGAAATAAACCAATATTAACATTGCAATCAATTAAGAATACCCAGATTCTTTTTCCGCAAATCCCATTCCACAAACACAATTTCATAGGAAAAGAAAAACATACATAATTGAGAGCAAATAATCTAGAGAGAAGAAACCATACAGAGTGATAAGGTAGGTTAAGGTCCATAGTTGTTCTGGAATTACGCCGACGACATCCAAGGCATATACCATACTGCAAAGAAGAATCAAAAGAAAAATCAATTATGAAAGGAAAGATTGAAATATTCAATACCTTCAAAATATTTTGAAGTAACAGGTTTATTACAATTACATAAACAATATTTTGGTCCCCATAATTTCATTGAACTTTTTTTTATAAGTAATAGATAAATTTTATTGATGAGAATGAAAGAGGCAAAGCCCAAAGTATACAGGGAGTATACAAAAAGTGGATGTCCAGAGCTAAAAAGTGGATTATTATAAGAATTGTGCTTTAGATTGTATTGAAATTACTTACATCATGTGTGGTTTTTTCGAAGCTAATATTGAAAAGCTTAATGTAATGCGGCGGCTTTATGAAATGCTCAAAAAAATAAGTAAATAATATCACCAAGAGCTTCAACACATTATTTAATTGATAATATGGATTTTAAATACTTGATCATATGTCCAATAAACTTGTCTTACGAAATAAAGACGCATACGCTGGAAACAAAGACGCATTCTGAAGCATCTACCTTAATATTCAGGTCAATAATTTATTCGTAATTGAAAATATATATATTACATATATTATATATAACTACCTATGAGTGCTTGGCAGATAATAACATTTATCATGTCCATAAAGACTTAAGAAACCATAATCCAAGGCTGGCAATACAATACCTGCACCTTATATAATAACTTGTCTTTTACCATTTAAATCCATTTCTTTCAAAATTTTAGTTTTTAAAAGAAACTATGGTATAGATTTAAGCATGATGTGCGTATAAAAAAATATATGGTTCTGTAGAATATAACAAAATAAACGCAAAACTAAATATTAAATACGAATTGGAACAAAAGTCAGACCAAAAGGAGATATCTATTTTTTCTACTTTAAGCAAATCATGTCTAATAAACCTAGGGCCTGTGCATTTGGATCTCTCTGCCTAGCGATTTTGGGTAATTCATATCTAGAATACTTGATCATGTCTAATAAACCTGTACACGATTGCCTTGCTTTTGGTACACTTGGGACAACTGCATGTATACAAATATAAATCTTGTATAAATTTGAAACCATACATATTGGTTACTTTTTTGTTATCTGAAAAATTATGTAGCTAGCATATAAATGTCATCAAATGAAGAAATAATAGATTACTTAATACTATTATGTTGGTTCTTGATGCCAAAATGATGATGCATTCTTATAGAAATTTTGGTGGCTCATTATATCAATATTCGTCTTTGGCATAGGACGGTTAATAATAAGGAATTCGTTGTTATAAACCTAATTAACGTATTTCTATTTTAAATTTAAAGATGGAAACACAAGCCTTTCTTTTAATCTTAATTTCATAAGAAATTAGTTCTCTCTACCCCTGCCCCACCCTTTGTTTCCTTGTCCTCTCTGTTTTCTGGAATTATTATGATATAAATTTTCATTTATAGTGCATCAGATATGGCTTCAAGGACTATGGAAGGACTGCAACAAATTATAAAATCCTGGTTGATGAACAGGGAAATAGGATTGGTTCTTATTTTCCTATTCAATTATTCTTAAAATCATGAAGAAAGAATTTGGAAGGTCTCTATTTTATGCCAAAGCAGTCTTAAACTCGAGAGTAATAATTATTTTCTCTACTTCCCCAACAAAAGCCTCCCTCTCATTCAAGAATCTATTTAACCATGAGGATCAAGTGCACATAATTTAGATTAACATGGAACTTTCCCAGGCTGTTTGTGTTAAACTCCCATACTCCAAGTATATTCAAAATAATGTTGTAAATTATAAGAAGCAGCTCTTGGAGTTATTCTCAAAAGTTGGTACTCCTTTTTGTTCCAACGCCTATCCAAATAGATGAATATTACTGCCAACTCTTACAATATTATTTTCCAAACAGCTGTCCCCAAAAAAACTACCAACCAATTACATTTTAGAATATTCCCACCGTTCCTTTTGAACTATATTTTGTTTATTTTGTAGTTTTGCTGCATGTCTACCCTGATTTGATGGGGCCAAGTCCTAGGATTAAGAATCCTTGTTTTTAAAGGTATTTAAAAGCCGCAAAATTCAATGATTTCATAACAGTGATCCTTTTTTGTGGAAGAATAACGATGTATTTCAAAAAATAGCTTAGCTATTTTAACAGTAGTAAGAAGCAATCAATAAAAGAGATCAACATTGAACACAACCCTGTAAGAGTGATAGGTCCCTTAGTACCAAATCTTAGCCTCCATGTTAATTACTTATACCTCTGCAAGACACGTAGCCAATGTTCCAGAAATTTTTAATATATTTAACCTCCCATCTATTATTCTGATGTATAATTTCATGTGGGTTATTATCTGAACATGACAACCATCATCCCATGTGGGTTAATTTTCATGCACATCTATTGTTTTCTAATATGTTTCTGGGTTTCCATAATAAAATATATTATTTTTACTGGACAAATAAATTGTTCTTTCATTACCAGTGTTTTCCATGATGGCCACTATTTCACTTCATTTTAAAGATAGGAATTATGTCATAAATTATTATTTATTTTCATGACATATGACAACAGTACAATTATGTTAAAAACTGCTACCAAACTGAAACCAAGCTGCTACTGAAGCAAACTGGTTTAAGAAAATATGGTCATTAATCTGGTCAAACATGTGGGTTAATTTTCATGCACATCTATTTTTTTTTTTATCATGTTATAATATCTATATATAAATAGATATTCAAAGTAATGTAAAGCCCCAAAAACACATCCATATCTTCAAACAAATATTCTATATCCAGATTTGAAAAGAAAAAAAATAATTAAAACAATAGCGCATAATCACAATTAATATCCATAATACAATCAAATGGCTGCTCTTTCAGATTTTCATTAGCACAATTAATCAAACTGAATCATTAGCAGAAAACAGAAAACAAACTCCATGTTCAGCAGCTGCAATAAAGCTACAATAGTTAAATTAGAACAAAACCAACAAATTTTTTTCAGAAAGAACAAAAAAAAAAAAATCAAATGATTGGTCTATAATCATGGACAGTAAATTATTACTTAGAGCCCACGATAATAAACAACAACAATTATTTTTTACCATAAATACAATTATAAATAATAATTATCAAACTATTTCCTTTTCACTATAAATTTATAAATGATATTGTGCTTCAATTCTAATTCATTTTAAAACTAAAACACATATATTGAAACCAGGTTTTGAAAGTAATTAAAGTGGGAAAACAATAAATCACTAACCGGTGCAATTTAGATGCGGCAACGGCAATTCCACACCCAAAAAGTCCAGTTGCAGCAATATAGAAGGGCCTGGTGCAAGCGAGTGAGAGCCTACAGATACCATGAAATTTTTACGGATCGACTATTTCTTACATAAATGAAACAGTTTTAGGGCAAGCATAAACGAAAGAGCAATATAATGAAAATAATACATCAACTACCTGTTACTTACCAGTTTTAGAACAATTGGAACATACATATTTAAACTTTTGCACGATTTCGATAGAGAGAGAGGGGAGGCAAAGAACAAAGTGTGAGAAAAAATTACATGAAAAGTACAAATGGTTTAAAGTTTGCGGTTTTGTAGAGAGTATTTGTAGTCGAAATGGTTTTTTTTAAATGTCTCAAACGATGTCGATTTACACGGCATAATATGAAACACATCTCTAAGAAAATTTTAAATTTTATTCCAGACAGTTATTTATCACCCCGTTTTTTCCTCAAACACTTATTGGCACCCAGTAAACTGATTCGTTGACGTCATTTAAGTGTGCTCAAAAAAGATGGCCAAATACTAGGAAAAAAAATTTAGAAGATGATCTAAATTACGCCTAAGGATGAACCGAATTGTGTAACTTAATTAACCTTGTAGTACGTCTTCGTCAGCTATGAATCATTATTTGCTGCATTGGTTGGAAGCAGGAGGATGTGTACTTTGTTTACGCTGAGCAAAAACAGGGGTGTTTCGGTAGAATTTGATGGAAATGGTCAGATATATAGTCGTTGGAGTTGCTCTGTTTTTGGTATATTAAAACAATGTAATTTTCTAAAAAAAAAAAACAGGGATATTAGAATAAAAAGAAAAACAGGAAGATTAATATTTACAATATATTCAAATAACATTACAATATATAGATTGTACCGAGAAATCGTCCAATATATATATATATATGTCAAATATATAATTCGGTGATTTTTCTGCAAATAAGCATTATGTTCTCGGAGATGGCTGGGTGATTTTTCGGCGCTTTCATTTTTCACGAAAGAAAATGTTCACACTAGATTAGTAAAGAGTAATATAAACAGAAAATCAAGCACTTAGTCTGGATTCAGAGAATACGAGTAGAATATATACATTGGATTTCCATTTTCGAGGTTGGAACCTAATTTTAAACAACAGATTATTCTTCTCATATGTAAGCAACTTCGAAAATCAGAGTAAGAACAAGAATGGAAAAGCCAACGCAAGCAAACCATACTATCTTCATATGTAAGAACAGAACTTCAAAGTCTCACCACACTTTCAGGCAACCAACTACGAAAAATTGAAAAAAAAACAACTATAATTTGAACAAAATACAAATGTTAAACTCTAGATACCTTATCATTCCCGACAGGGAGGGTTTAGTCTTTAAGCATGTACAGGCAAGAAACCGGTACATCTACAGGAGGGCACCTACAAGCCGCTTCACGTTGGCGAACAGAGGGCTTCGCGTCGGCGGAGAGGACGGATTCGCGTTGGTGGACCGAGGGCTTGGGGACTGAGGGATTGATTTCGGGAGGGCTCAATTTCGGGGGGATGGCTTCGATCGTCTGGGACTGAGGGATCGATTTCGGGAGGGCTCGATTTCGGGGGGACGGCTTCGCGTTGAGAGAGGGCTTGGGGACTGACGGATCGATTTCGGGATGGCTCGATTTCGGGGGGACGGCTTCACGTTGGGGTTGAGAGACGAGCGGGCGTCGATTTTGGCGCTGGGGGGCGGGGGGGTGGGAGTTGACAGAGAGTGAGGGCTGAGAGACGAGAGAAGAAGAAGGGGGGAGAGGGGGGGCGGGAGTTGACAGAAAGTGAGAGGGCTGAGAGACGAGAGAGGAAGAAGGGGGAAGGGGGGCGGGAGTTGACAGAGAGTGAGAGAGCTGAGAGACGAGAGAAGAAGGAAGAAGGGGGAAGAAGCCGGGCAGGGGGTGATTGAACCGGTTCAGTGATTTAGACCGGTCTCCACGTAATGGCTTCGCTGGATATTGCCTACAGTGGATGCGCTTAAAATTTATTCTTTTATATTATATATTTTAGACCCATCCCTTATATCCCTTATAATAAGGAGTGGTAATATGTTATACGACTCATTAATCTAATACGAACACGACACGATAATAGCGAATTAGAGTTTAATCTTAATGGGTTTCGGGTCAAGACGGATTAACCCGTTACAATACGATTATTTATCAAGCTGATAGTGAATCAACCTATTTTGACCCATTATGATACGTTATGACACATTAAGAAAATTAAAAATAAAATTATACCCTTATACTTTTAAGTATAAGGGTTAAAATTTTAATTTCAATATTTTTATTGTTTAGGTTGTAATTTAGACTTGTAGTTAGTATTGTAAATTTTATAGATATTGTGATTTTAATATTTATATAAAATTATGTCAAATTTAATTTAGTCAAACGGATTCATTTCAGACATATTCAATCCATTTACATAAACAAGCTAAAACGTATCGTATTATTTCATGTTAACTTATTTTATAATATTTACTAATGAATCCTAACGGGTTAACACGACACAACCCGTTATGTTAACGGATCATATTAAGATTTAAGATTTTAAAACGATAAATTTAACGGGTTGGATTAGAGTTAATCTATATAATATAATATATATATATATATTTTTTGACATGACACAGATATGACATTAACATGATTTAACACTCCTATTTGTAATCACATGCTTGTTGATTTTTTTATTTGTTGTTTTTTTTTATTATTAATGCTTTAATTTTATTTCTCTCAGCCAGAGAAGATTATTGCCTGAGATTGGATATTTTATATATCTGACGTGTATGACAATCTTAATATAGTTGTGAATATGACTCGACCAGATAAAACCCAAACCAAATGGATGGGTCAACTATTCCGACAAGTAATGAAAGTAGTTCATTCAGTTTATTAAAATAATCAAATACGGGATTAAGTTTGGGTGATAAGGTATTCTCAAATATTTTTAGAATATTTTATTATTATTTATTATCTTTTTTTTATTATTATTCATTACTTTTCATTACTATTTAATATTCTAATTATTATTTTTTTATTAACTATTCACAACTTTTTTTAATACTCCTCACCATCCAAACATACCAATCTCTGTCAATTAATTTTACAAATAACAGAGAAAGTCAGTCATTTTTATAAATGATTTATATATGAAGGACCAATACTAAACTCAACTTACAAATATAAAATAGGAAAAATATTCAGAATTAATTAAATTGAGGTTCAATTGAAATCAAGTGTTTTTTAACTAATCATACTTTGATCAACCAGTTTTATACTGATCGAGAGCTACACAAAAAGAATTAAAAAAAAAAAAAGGAAGCATGGAACAATCTGAACTCTGAAGACAATCAATGTCTTGGAACCAATAAAAATAAGGGTTAGTGCTAGGAGACTCATTCTCCAATGAAAATTTAATAATAAAGATTGAAAAAGTTATAATTATAGAAGATTTTATGAAAGAATTATAAATTAACATGATTTTATTAAATATGTTAATTTTATTTTATAATAAAAATAATTTTATAATTTAATATATCATATCAAATCAGGTTAAATGTAAAAAAATGCGACTAAAGTGAAGGGCCATTGGCTAAAATTGATTAATCTTACGATTATATAATATTGCTAATTTGTTAGTCTATAGAAAGATGATAGTATAGCCATGATTTTGTTCATTTATTTTGAGTGTTCATGTATTTAGTCTTTTGGTTTAATAGTTAAATAAATGACTATTAGTATATTTTTTATGTCTTAAAGATATTTAAATATATTTAGAAAATGTGAGGAAAGAGGAAAAAAAACAAAAATTGAAATAGGGGACATTCCCAGCGATCACCGCTGGGGTGCACAAATCATGCATAGTAAATTTGAACAGCGTCCTAATTTAAATTTCTGATTTGTTTTTAATATATTTTCATGCATAGTAAATAGTAATACTAGGGTGCACAAATCTCTTGTTAAAAAGTAACGATCTCCACCATTGAAAAGAAATGATTTTTTTTTATGTAAATTCTAAAAAAATTTGCATGCTTTTATGCCATAAAAATCATTTCCTTCAACGTTATTAGATTCAAACACACATCTTATTTACATATGTACACACACTTAAAATTATGGATATAAAAGGCATATTATTTAAAATGACTGAAGTATAAAGACACGTTGAATAGTACCTTAGCTTGGAAATCTGCATCGGATAGCTCACAGCAATCGAACTCAGCAGCTTGATTGCTACTGTGCCATGCTTCAAACGCCCTCTATACACATTCGTCCACTCCCCTCCAGATTTCAATCTCTTACTCTCCGAAAAATTCTCCGTTGCTAATCTGATCTCCTCGGACGTGTACTCTCTGTAACTACAGCTCACTCCATTAAGCTTTGAGACCATTCCAATGGCATCTTTTTCTCGGCAAAACTCGATTCTCCTATTGAACACATCCCTTTGTCTCCACAATTCCTCGATTTCCCTCACCATCTCTGCCCTTGTCACCACTGCTTTCTCCAGCTGGGCCTCGGCGTGTGACTTAGCCAATGTCGAAATCTGCAGCTTGTTGGAGAGCTCAGTTTGGAGCTCTATCATGGAACTCAGCCTCTTCTTACTTTCTTCAGTGTCAGTTAATACTTCGTTCATATGTTCCTTTTCTTCATCTAATCTTTTCTCCAACTCTGATCGATTCTTAACCTCCTCTTTTATCCAAGCTTCAAGTTCTTCAGCCTGCATCAAAATTAAAGGACAGATTCATTATTATTATTTTTTTTCTGAGAAACCAAGATAAATCATAAAGAAATTTTACAAGAAAATTGCTGATGTGCGACTAGTTATTTTTGTTTTCAAATAAATTTTTTTATTACAAATAAAAAAAAATTAAAGGACAGCTTGTATTACCCGTGGAATGCATAAAGAAAGGATCCGTTCAGCTTTTGATTGCCTTTCAATGTTGTCCTTGGCTTCTTTTCTCCTCAATTCAACTTCCTGCTGGGTTTGTCTAATTTTAATCCTCAGAGATTCGATTTTTTCTTCGGGACTCTGATAAAAATGCCAATATATATTTAGTAAAGAATCAATGTAACTATGAAATGGTATCGAAACTGACAACTAGAAGGAGACGGAACATGGAAAATGGCCTTGGGTCCGCTCGAAACACACCCACATATACCAGCACTGTCAAACTGCTGGCAGGGTACACCCCCAAGAAAAAATAAGGATAAGTGGGGAAAAATCGTCGGTGTTAAAGAAGCGAAAATGGACTTGGTGACCAAAAACATCGTTTTCATAAACCTACTCCCCTAGTCCGAATCGAAAAACAGTAGTTGCAGCTGATGAACAGTATTGAATACAGTCACAAATTGTTAAGAAAAAAAGAATACAATCACAAATTGCGAAAGAAAAAATATCTATCATATTTTAGTTACCATGGTGGAATCAGTGTTCTCAGATTCTTCTGGGCTAGCCTCGAGTCTCTCATTCTCCTGGGCAGGATCATCTGCATCCAAATCTGAAGACAACAACTGCTGGAAATAACTCTCAATTTCTTGGACATGAATCTCCCACTGAATTTGTGAACTGCGTGGTTCCAAATTTGATGATGAAGTAGGGGTGGAACGAGAATTTCTTTCTGGGGGATTTGTTTGACCGGAGAACATTAATCTCCCTGCCCAACTTGTGAGAGAAGACTTATCTCTCATTCTTGCAACCGTAACTCCTTGATTGTCCTCGTCCTCCATGATTTCTTCCTGATCTTTTTGTCCTCTAAGGAACACCTGCTTTCCTCCACAAATTATGTAAAACTCGCAAAAATCGGGCTTGTGCTGATGAATGAAAAACGACCCGCTAATAATCATGCCCTTTGATTTCCTATTGAGGTTAAACCAGAAAGAAAAAACAGAGATTGGACAATCAATAATGGCAGATAAAAAATGGAGCAAATTCAGGAAGCAATATTCAAAACATAAAAACATGAGATTGAAACCAGAAATGCATACCACGACGAGGACTTCATGAATGTGAATCCCATGACTAATTTGGTTATTTGGAGGCGAGAAATCAAATCTAGGATGAGCCTCTGTTCGGGTTCGTCATGTTTCTCGACTTTCAATATCTCACACTTTACCTATGAACGAAAGGAAAATTCTGAAAACCGTTGACAATTTTTTTTTTTTTTTTAAGAAAACCGTCCGAAATCCCAGAAAGCTATCGGAGACGCAAAAAAGAATGAAACCTGGCCGCAGAAATTTATATAATTGGAAAGCAACTTGTCAATCTTTTCTCGTTCGTGTTTGTTAAGAACTTCTAGTTTCTCCTCAGCTACAACCCTTGCAGGTAGTTTCCCAACTGAGACGGAAACATGAAACTAACAAGAGTGAATCTCAGACCAACTCACAAATGCAAGAAAACTGAAACAAATTCGAAAAATAGGAACATGGTGTGTAGACAAAATCTGGGAAGACGTTGTCAGATACATGGAGAATGACGACGGAGATTGGATTAGAATTCCATTTTCTAAGCGTCCACGCCAAGGTCCTAATTCCATCGTCGATATCATTTCCTACTGCAACATAGACTTTCTCCGATTCAGCATCCATCCTCTCCCACAACCTAGAAATCAATCAACTCAGTTATACATTGAGTCGACTAAATTCCGGGGAAATTCAATCCCATAAAAGGACTCGAAGTCCCGCTTACAGGTAAGCCAATTGAAAGGCGAAGGGTGTTAGAAGATTCAGTGTGAAAATCCCGTCAAAAAGGAGGTGAGAAGGCTGCCGTTGGTGGACTGCGAACTGGAGATTTCGAAGATTTCAAAGACTATACTATACGGCCAGGTTTGGACTTTCCCGTTCGATTGGCGTGGTGGGCATGGAGAGAGGTTGGTTCCTCGTCGCTCGTATTTGCTTTCAACGAAAAGTGTTTTCCGGTCTTTGAATCTGCCCGTGAATTTGGACGCGTCTTTTGCTTTTACGCAACTGTATATATATAGAGGAAGAAGGGGGAAGGGGGGCGGGAGTTG
Organism: Platycarya strobilacea; assembly: GCA_036898215.1. Lineage (NCBI taxonomy): Eukaryota > Viridiplantae > Streptophyta > Magnoliopsida > Fagales > Juglandaceae > Platycarya > Platycarya strobilacea. Next base: position 7,948,274 of record CM072555.1, read on the forward strand.
ACAGAAAGTGAGAGGGCTGAGAGACGAGAGAGGAAGAAGGGGGAAGGCGGGCGGGAGTTGACAGAAAGTGAGAGGGCTGAGAGACGAGAGAGGAAGAAGGGGGAAGGGGGGCGGGAGTTGACAGAGAGTGAGAGAGCTGAGAGACGAGAGAAGAAGGAAGAAGGGGGAAGAAGCCGGGCAGGGGGGTGATTGAACCGGGCAGGGGGTAATTGAACCGGTTCAGTGACCGGTCTCCACGTAATGGCTTCGCTGGATATTGCCTACAGTGGATGCGCTTAAGATTTATTCTATATATATATATATATTAATGCGGATGGTTCTTGATTTGCTTTTTAGAATTTTATAATTTGCACAACTTGGCCATCAATTATAGACTAACTTAATTAATCATAATTACTGGCTTTAAGGGAAACTAGTTTTTGAGAGAGAGAGAGAGAGAAGCATAAATGAGGGGAAGGAGAGGTGGGTTGGGAGCATTAAACAGAAGGAAACAGGTGATGATAAATGGTCATCCTTGAATTCATTCTGCATTAAAGTGACTTCAAGATGAGTTAATGAAGGCAGGTGGACTTACTGATCGTAGTTGCGTAGTGACCCCTGTATCTCTCCTTCTCAAAGCCTTTAATGGCTTGGGTCCACTGTTTAATTAGTTATTTTCCAATATTTATTAATTTCTCTTAATTTTCTTCATTTTCATTTTTAAAATTTGATCGCTAGCACTACAACAAAAAACCCCTATTACGGCTATTATAGGTTACAAAGTACCCTCAGCTAGCATGTTTCAGTTTTATTAACAAAAAATTATCAATATATATATATAAATGCTGCTATATTTATAAAGAAATTATATAAAAATAATTTTATAAATTGATTTAATTTTATATGATTAATCACATTTATTTTATAATAAAAATAATTTTATAATCTGACAATTTATATTAAACTACATTAATTTATAAAATTATTATTGTGTAGACCATTTTGGGAATTAGAATCGATCAATCCCATGCAATTCATCCATATATATATATATATATATAGTTTCTGAAATTTGGATCACACCCTTAATTTATCACGGCTAATGTTGTGAAATGGTACTATTGTAGTTGGGGAACATGCGCATGCAGGTTTGTTGGCTGCCCAGAACATGATAAATAAAAGGGGAAAATAACAAATATTAATTATGTTTTTGTTCCCCTGCGAAAGTCGGGCCTTATCCAGACTTAATTAGGATAACCTCGGGATCGAGTGTATGCGCGCATAATTAATTCAGCACTTGGAACCTTGTATTTAAAACTTATTTTTAAATACGTAAGTCGGTTGATTTATAATTTAACTACCATGCGTGTCCTGATCTTATAAAGAAGAGGACGAGGTCGTGAGGTCTAAATTCACAGAGGTTTCATTTTTTTATATATAAATATACAAAAGTGATCAATTACATGATATAATCATTACGTATGGTGCATTACTGCATATTACAGAAATAATATAGCTAGAATGTGTTAGAGATAAGAACAAAAAATATATGCCTTATTATACTAAAAAAAAAAATAAGTATATATAATTAATTAATTATAATTAAAAAGATTATTTACAATGAAAATAAGATATATATTTTAATTGTAAATAGTTTTTTTATTATAATTAATTAATTATATGTATTCATTTTTCTTGTACTATTTAATTAACATGCTATTAATAAGATTGTAAGTTCTAATTTCCAACTTAAAAAAGAAAATGTAGGTTAATTAATTAGGCCAGAGTGTACATTGACTTTTGAGAGCTTTTTACAACTCCTTTGATAGAATGAATAATAATAAGTAAAATATTTTAACTACATAAAAATTATATAAAAATAAATTTAAATCTATTTATATGATTTAATATAGTACAATAAATTATAAAATTATTATAAAATAGATTTAATGTATCATATAAAGTTATATCAGTTTATAAATTTATTTTTATGATATCTCCTTATAATTTTATAGCACTTCTCTAAAGAATTTGTTACATACAAGTGGATAGCAGACTAATTTGCGTACCAATACAACTACTTTCATATTTAAAATTTAAATATACATCATTTTATTAAAATCTCAATTGACTAATTATGTTAGATGGGTTTACATATTAATACGTAAAATCGCTTACAATAAGATTTTTTCCTGCTCTAGTCAAGAAAGTTTATGGCCGGTTTAACTCTGTTTTATATGGCTGTATGGGGAGAGTTTAGTTATAGTTTCGAAGATTAGTACCCAATTGTGTAAGTCGGAGTTATTGTCAACAATATTAAAGAATTAAAGAATTCATTTAGCATTCAAAGCCTTGCTTCCTTCAACCGTCTAGACTCGCGTCACATTTAATGAACTTCCGCGCACCTCTAGGCTCTACCGGTACCTGATCATCAACCTCTTCCATCCCCTCCGCACCGCCTCTCATTAAACCAAAAATCCGCCTTTTGCATGTTTTTGGCTTTCGGCTTTTAACTTTACCTTTCCATTAATTTGGAATCTGATCTCGTGCCTCCCAAATCACCCTTATAATATATATACATACATATATATATATATATTATAATATATATATCATGAACAAGTTTTGGGTGGCATCAAAATCAGGTGGTGGCAGTTTAGGAAGATGAGGAAGAGGATGGGAATTTGACCGATCGAGAGAGAGGGGTAGGAGCTTGATATGGTTCAAAGTTGGTTAGGATTTCACATCCTAGAATTTAAGAGCGCCCAAGTAATTGACGAAGATCAGCCAACTTGAAGGCACGCCAAGATTAGGTAGGTGTCCAAATCCTTCCGTTCATTCATCTGTCTCTCTTCCACTTTATAGTACTTCAACTCAGCCTATATAACCACCAAACTATTTTCACCGTTCCATCACCACTACTCTTTCTGTGAACGCGAGAGAGAGAGAGAGCGCTTTGGATTAATGAAGCTAGCTATGGTTTCCTTGCAACCAGCCCTTTCAAGTGATCCTAACATGACAAGGAAGTCGATCCAAGAGTTTAAGAACTTATCAAAGAAGAGAAAGTTGGAAGGTTCCCAAGAAGAACAAATTTTTGAGAAACGATCAAAACGGCAAATCAGGAATTCCATACTTGATATCGAGCTACAACTCGAGACTCCATTACCTCTAGAGTGGCAACGGTGCCTAGATATGCAGGTATTAATTAAAAACTTCCTTAATTCACATATAGGTGCTTACTGTTCTCAAGCCAGAATTGTAGTATATATAATAATATACGTACGTGCGATCGTATATACATATACATATATATATATGCAGTCAGGTGAGATTCACTTTTACAACACGAGGACCCATAAGAGGACGTGTAGGGATCCAAGGAGAAGCGCCCCTAGGCTTGAGGCAGAGGCGGGCAGTCCGGATGAGCATATGAGCTTAGAGCTCCAGTTGATGACCCTACCCTGCCGCGAGTCGCTCAGAAAGAGCCATGCAGACGACGACAATTTGATCACGATCAACAGCCCCGCACTTGGTTCGACTACTACTAATCATGATGATCATCAGTTAATTATGGAATCCAACGCACAAGTAGATCAGATCAAAGGCTTGAGATCAGGCAGCTCCGCGCGTAGTAGTACTACTGATCAATCGTGGTTGGCATTCGATAATATTGGGGATGATGAGCAAGAGATGGTAGCAACTGTCTGCACGCGATGCCACATGTTAGTCATGCTGTGTAAGTCCTCTCCTTCTTGTCCTAACTGCAAATTCATTCACCCTCCAGACCGGGGCACTCCAACCCTATTCAAGAGAAGGTCGTGTAGTACTACCCTCTTCTGCTAGCTAGTACAAAACAAAATTAATTAGCTTAGTTTAATTTGACTTCATAAGGTTCGGTACGTATTATCTGCACCAAAGCACGTATCATGTTAGGCCTTCAAATCCATCTTTAAAAAAAGAAAAAGTATCTTGCTAGAGAGGCGCCTGATCTAGCTAGCTAGTGGCAAGAAATGACTGCTCTGAGAGAAGATCAAAGATCATAGAGAGGGATCAGAGAGAGTTTAACTAATTAATATGTAAAAAGTATATATATATATATATACACATTAAGTGCTTTCTCTTCTTCATCATGTCAGTTAATCGAAGACTGGAAAAATTCCAGTCATGTACGTCGACGATACTCTATATATATTTACGTCGATAAATGCCTGAAGTAGAGTATAACTCCTCCAGGATGCATGAGAATACATGAATATCCAGCCCCAGATACGACGTACTTAGATGCCCGTGTTCCAAATTATACCGGCATGCATGATGAGAATCCGAACCATGAAGAATAAGATGTAGACTCATGTGGTATGATTAATAATTCCATGTTTCCCATATATTATATATAATATGCAACGTCCCATATAACTATATGGGTTAATTTATTTATCAAATCGAAGAAACAATCAAATTGCATGTGGGCCATGTTTATGTTTCCTCTTATAAGTTGGTAATATGGTACGGCCTGCAGGTCATTGTAGCATGGCTGCTTTTATGCCTTTAGGGAAAATATCTGAACGACATCGCTCGGATCAGAAGATGATCAATGTAGCTCATTAATTCTAACTGATCGCCTCATTAAGTTTACACGTGACCATTGAGGCTATACATCATCAGCCTGCATGTGCTAATTTATCAGGTCAACATTTATTTTCAGTTTATTTTTGAAAAATTTCTCGAATGCCAAATAGAAATCTCTATTTAATCATCTTACGTGGCAAATGAAACGACCAAAAAAGTGGAGAAAGTACTGAACCCTAGTCCGGTCGATCCCGATCGTTTCAGGAAGCATAAACCGTCGACTGACTCAACTGATCATCTCTACCCACAACATACACCAGCTTCTCGTTACTCATGCTCCTTTTTCCCATTTAGGGTTGGGAACTAATACATACCTAATATATTTCATAATATGTATATAATATAAATTATAAAATAAGAATATTTTTATAATCTACTTTATAAAATTAATATCATTTTACAAAAATACTCCTATTTTATAACACATATTATATAACATATTATACAAGTTATCGTAGATTTATCATTTTCCTTTAGAATTTCCTTCTAATTAGCTGTCAAACAAACAATACTTACGCACGCGCGAAGGTTCTAATAAAATCACACCGTCCAATTTTAAACATCATATAAAAACACACAGTGCGAGAAAAGACGCAGACGACTGGGGTGCTCGACGACCGAGTTCGGTGGTTTTGGATTCTTTGGGACCCATTTGATCAAGAACACCTCAATTTGGCTTTACAAATGTGGATGATGACGGTTTTACTATTTTTCTATTACTTATTTATTATTATACAGTGAATTTAAAATTTTTATTTTTATTTTTATTTTTTAATTTTTTAAAAAATAATTACAAAATTATACAATTTGACTAATAATAATTTTTAATTATTAAGTAAAAAAATATAAAAAATAATAAACCTATTCTTATCTTCTAAACATAAATGATCAAACTAGCAACGGAAAATCTTAATCCGAAGGTACATATACTATAGAAGAAAATTAGTTAGTTATTTATGCCTAGCTATTCTCGCCAAAATGATTATTTTCTATCAAAATGAGTTATCTTTTGCAGCAAATAGCCATCTTCACGTAAATAATTTGTTGCGAATACTGATTTTTATTGTAGTGATACTTGGGATTTTGGCCGGTCTATTATCTTTTAAACAATACAAATTTGTACATTAATCAAAAAAATTGGTCATATTTAATCAAAAGTAAGGAGATAAGTAAAAAAATAGAATAAAAGTACTTTTGTGAATAATAAAACTAAAATTTTGTCTAACAAAAGTTAAATTTGATTTTTGTTGGATAAAGTTTAAGTTTTACTATTCATAAAAAGTATTTTTATTTTTTTATCACACTTTTATCTTCTCATTTTTTATCAAATATGACCAAATTTTTTTGATAAATATATAAATTTATACTTTTTGAATGATAGTTTTAAACAATTCAATGAATATGGTCATACGTTGAGTAGTGAGAATTATTGAAAAATATTGTGAATAGTAATAAAAAGTAGGTAAAAAATAATAAAATATTAAATAATTGTGAAAAGTAATATTAAATAATAATAATAAAATATATATAATAATAAATATTCTTTAAATACTTGAAGTATTCAACTACCCAAACCTAAGTCTGGAGCGGTTTTGGGTTTGCCATGGCCGGTCCAGCGGCTATTAAATATTATTGAAGAGCACAAAGTTTTAAAAAAATTATATTTACAATCGTCAAATCATATACAACTATTGTATAATTATTTTTAAAAAATTAATAAAAAATAAATTAATATAAAAAAGAATTAATTATTTAATAATAAATCTCATTTTTTTAAATTGATTATGTGATATTTATATATTTTATGACACATTAATTTTTATTACAAATTTTTTGGACAAAAAATACCATATATACTAATTACTACACCTTTGCGGATGAGTATGCTATCAAATTACTCATCAACTAATACATTTATTTTTGTTTTTAAAATTGACGTAAGGATTAATCAATATCACTGTCGTACCGGTACAATAAGAAAAAAATGAGTGGCTGAGAGGTGTATGTCGGGCTCTTTGTTCTGGAAAAAACTGGCAGAGCAACTTCCAATGTTAGTTCCTAATTCTAAATGAAAGGTTAGAGATGGAAATATTTCTCTATAGTTTGAAAATTTTCTGGGTTCAAGCCCTCTTTGTGAAGCTGTGAAAAATGTTAGAGAGGCTCATTTTCATGTTAAAGATCTTGTGATCAATAATACATGGGATGTAGATAGACTGAATTTTTTGTTGGAAGAGCAATTGGCTAGAGAGGTCATGCATTCGGTTGGCAACTTGAGAGGTGCCCGTGATACTTTGATTGGGTTACCGTTTAAAAATGGGAGGTTTAATACTAAGTAGGCATGGAATCTTATTTGAGTCAAGTTGCAAAAATTCAATTGGTCGGTGTGGATTTGGAATAAAGGGTCCCAAAAAATTTTTCCATTTGCTTATGAAAAGTTGTCTTTAATTGCTTGTCAATCACCTCTCAAATTTGGAAGTGTGGAATTTAGATGGCTTCATCTTGTAATTATTGCTTAATGGGTCGTGATGAGTCTCTTGATGAGTCTCTTGATCATGTTCTTAATAGTGGAGAGTTTGCAAGGGAGGTTTGGAGGAGAGTGCTTTTTGAGATCGGTGTTTCATTTGTTCCTCATCAAGGATGGAAAGAAGAGTGCAAGCTTTGTTTAATCGTGCCTCTAAACATTTTCAAATGGAGATTGCTTTTGGTGTGACTCCTTCAGTGGTTATCTAGAGATTATGGCACCGTAGGTGTATGGCTAGAATGAAAGACAAAAATAAATCTTTGTATACTATTATGATAATTTACTAGATCAAGATTATTGCTGACAATGCTGAATAAAATGAGAGTAAGACTTGCTGATTAGAAGGTGAAAAATATGCAGATTGTGAGATGGTTGAAGCCATCAACAAATCGATTTAAACTCAACATAGATGGTAGTAATCTCGACAACCCATAAAATGGTGGTGGTAGGAGTATTTTAAGGGACAGTGATGGAAATTTCATTTTTGCTTTCTCAAAATTTGTCGAAACTTGTTCTAATAATGAAGCGGAGTTGCGTGGAGTTTTAGAAGGTCTCAATCTTTGTAAATAATGGAGGTATGGGACGGTTGATATTGAATGTGACTTGTTGGTTGTAGTCTCTTGGATTTTATCAAAGACTTGTACAATTTGATATTTTTGGAATTTTTGGGATAAATTAGTTATTTTATTGGATAGTTTTAATTTTTCCATTAAGCATTGTTTTAGGTAAGATAGTAAAATAGCTAATGTCCTTGTAAAAAAGAGGAGCTTTGGAGGAAAATAAAGCGTTTAGAGATGTGCGTCAGTTGCCTCAAGAAGCTAGAGGTTTGTTTAGGTTAGATTGGCTAGGCTTAGCAGATGTTAGGTTTTCTTAATTTTGTTTATTGGGAGGGTTCCCGTATTTCTTATAATTTTTTTTGTTGGTTTGGTTGATATAGTTTTATTGTCTTTTGGTTGTTTTATTATTATGGTTTTTCTATGTCATAAGTGAGGATTTTATGAATAATTGGAAAAAATGTCATTCTTAAACATGTATTTCTAACTTTTTATTAACAGAAAAAAAAGACAGAAAATGAAATTTATCTTCTGCACTCTCGAGTTTGAAAAAGTTATGAGGTATCTCACTTACGGCTCGGGCCTCCCAAAATTTATGAGATGAGATGAGAATTTGTTTGTTTTAAAAAATGAGATAAGAAGAGATGAGATCAAAGTTAAAAAAATAATAATATTAAAACTAATATTGTTTTAATATTAGTTTTGTATAGAAATTTGAAAAGTATTTTTGAAATTCTACATATTTTGACCAATTCAAGGTGAAAAATAATATAAAAAATTAAAATTTTTTATTAATTTTATATAAAAATTAAAAAATATATATAATAATAAATTTGAGATAAATTTAAAAATTTCGATTTCTATCTCTCAAAACAAACTGGCTAAACTACCATCTTCTGATCATCTCCCTACACGATGAAGATAGTAAATGGTAATAATTAGTTTCTGAATCGACGTTTGATATTATATTAAGGAGATTATACAATGACGATGATTATATAATGATAAAATCATTTTTTAGAAAGGAATAATGATAAATTTATAAAAATTTTACAGCTCATTTTATATAAATTCAATACAAATTCAAATATATTCTTTCATTAAAAGTAAATTCTAATACTATCACTTATTAAGAACTTTTTTGAATATCAAAAACATATGAATTCATTTTATCTCATTAGTATAATTTTTATAATTTTTTATACCAATATAATATAATAAATAATTTAATTTTTTCAAATATCAAAATAATTATAATATTAAAAAATAATCTTCTAACTCTTAATTCATATATAAAATTATATCATTTCATCTCATTATCTAAATAAGTTTTTAATATAATATTATAAAATAATTAGAAATTAGAAAAGAGTAGTGAAACACTCTTGGCTGAAAGCGCGGTCTCTTTTTTGACAATAAAGATAAAAGAAAATTTCTATTTAGCATCCTCACACTTCATACACTTTATTTATTTTATTTTTTCCTTCATTATTTCTATAATAAACATGTAATATATGGATAATATATAGAACAATTAAATTAGTTTGACAAGAATAAAATAAAATTTAAAAAAATTAAAAATTAAAAATATTAAAAATTAACTTAAAAATATATGAATTGTGTGGTGTAGGATGATGAGTATTATTCCTCTAAAATATAGGATTAATTATTGAGATATTTGGAAAATCATATAAGGTAATAAATTTGTAAATATTAGTAAAATTATTAATTTTTGAATAAAAATAAAATAGTTTGAGTTATGATATTTTATTAAAATTTAAAAAAATAAGAGAGAAAAAGTTAAATAAAATTATTATAAAGTTAAAATATTATTAAAATATAAATTTTATTTTGTAATTTGAAAAAATAGAATTAATTTTTGTTTTTTATTTGAAAATTTTAGAAAGTTATAATGGTTTATACAAAAAAATTAGAAATTAGAAATTAATATAATATTTATATTTTAAGGATATTTGAAAAAGAAACGAGATTGAGTTAGGATGAAAATATTCCTAATCAAGTCCCAACTCTTTCAAAGAATTTTCGAGTTTTTTAATTGTATAATTTTTATTATTTAATGATTAAATAAGTGTCTATTAATAAAATTATTTTTTTTTAAATTTTTTTAATAATTAAGATGTTAAAAAATAATTAAAAAAATAAAAATTTTAAGTAGACTATTAACCTATCATTATCCTTTAAATTCAGGGGGGAAAGGGATAAATAGTTAAATACAACAAACGGGCATATGTAGGATCACTTTTGTTTCTTCTTGGAAGGTTCGTGAGGGAGTTGTTGTCTGTGGTGCAAAATTTCTGAACAAATGAACGAAAGTAGCGATAAAACGAAATTAAACAAAACGACTTTTGAGCCAGTCGAGGAGGGAATTCTGCGCGCCTATGCGCCCATGCGCGGCGATGGAAGCAAAGCTGCCGAATACGACATTTTCTTTCTCCAATGCTCCAACTCCCACTTCTGTTATCTCATTCCCTCGTATCCCCCAACCATATCGCTGCTCTCTTAAGAAACTAGGAAGCTCGCGTCTTCTACATCCAAAACCCTAGATTTTCCAAGCATCTCTCCCTACTCTGCTTCACTCGCAAAATGCTGCTGGGACTGGACCTCCGCTTTAGCAACTCTTACTCTCTAGAACAATCTAATTCTTATGATAGAAATCTTCCTTGTGAGATAAATTCCAATTTGAGTTTATTTGTTAGCGGCGGGTTATTTCTCGAACACACGATTCCTTCGTCACTCATTAACTCAATTTCGTCCAGAAGTTGTTCAGTTGGTTTGCCGGGTTCGGTTTCTTCTTGCATCCGTGGCCGAAAGCCCGCGGTTTTTGGGGATTTTAGGTCAGAGAAGAACGTAGGGTTTTTGACGGTCAGTTTGAAGAGTGATGGGTTTGTTCGGGAATCGAAGGTGTATATGGTGCAAAACGGACAGGAGGGGTCTGAGAAGTCGTCGACACTCGAGGGAGGCGATGCAGTTGTTGAGCAAGGAAAGAAACCGAAGCTCAAGTTACGGGGAGGTTACGCCATGAACACCACCAAGCATCTATGGGCTGGTGCTATAGCTGCCATGGTCTCCAGGTGTGTGTTGGGGTTGATTATACTTCATCTCACTTTGCTATCTCTGTTTACATCCACATGTCTTGCTCTGACAAGATACTCGCAACTTTGGTGTTGCAAAAGGAAACTGTAATTCTGTTATAAATCTGTTTTTTAAGACACGTAAAGAAAAGCTTGGAGATGGAAATTGGAGGTGTTTTTACAGTTGGTGTAGTAGTACTGTACCTGTTGGGAACCAGACAAGAAGGCCCTAGAAGGCGCAAAGCCGCGGTTGCCTCAAGCCGGACTTCAGCCATGCTTAGACCACAGCCACATTAGTAAATTCAATAATCCTTAGGTAGCAAATACACCAGTCTAAAGTGTATTTATTTTCGTATTCATACCTAGGACCTACAGTCGATCAATTATTCTGCAATTTTGCATTCTTATGAACTATATTCAGGCATCCCTGGGTGGAAGCTATATTGCTTTAGCAAGTTATACATACAATTTTGTCTGGTTTTTAATCTTTTACTGCTATTTACTCAAATATGAAAGCAAAGCATCGTATTAGGCATGTGAGCAAGTTATCCATGTGCTAGAAACATCCAGTGAAGTGTCTTGATGTAGGGAGGGGAAAATTTAGAACATTGATCATTTTGTTGCACGTTGTATATATACTAGTGTAAATGGTGTAATATGCTGATAATGTTTGGTGCTGGGCGCCACTGATAACTCATATTTCAAAAGTGCAATGGCCCTTGACTTGTGACGTGGTACATGTCATGTTCATTCTGCATGGTTCATGGCACTTAGCGAGGGTTTCCTATAGGAGGTTTGTGCTTCTTCCACTTTTGTTGTCTGGAGTACCATTAAGATAACTCATAAAAATGGATGATTGTTTCTACTTTGCGTTCAGACACGTTGCAAACTAGAATAATGAATGTCTTCTACCATGGTACATATAATTAGATCAAATCATACATAGTTGCTTTTGTATCATTCAAAATTTCTCTGTAAGCAAATGAACGTTGCTGAATATTGTTGATTTCAGGACCTTTGTTGCACCGCTCGAGAGACTGAAGCTGGAATATATGGTTCGTGGTGAACAAAAGGATCTTTTTGAACTCATTAAGACTATTGCAGGTTCTCAGGGCTTGAGAGGATTTTGGAAGGGAAACCTTGTCAACATTCTTCGTACAGCTCCATTTAAGGCAGTTAATTTTTATGCTAATGATACATATAGAAAACAATTGCTGAAACTGTCTGGTAACGAAGAAACTACAAATTTTGAGAGATTTTTTGCTGGTGCGGCTGCTGGAATTACTGCTAGTATCCTTTGTTTACCACTTGATACCGTATGTGACAACTTGGAATTTACTCTTCTGCTTGATTTAGGCCTGCATTTATATCTAAAATTTAAACAATAATATATACTGTCTTTTAGATCAGGACCAAGTTGGTGGCACCTGGTGGGGAAGCCTTGGGTGGTGTTATAGGTGCTTTCCGTCACATGATACGAACCGAAGGATTCTTCTCTCTTTACAAGGGCTTAGTACCCTCCCTTATAAGTATGGCACCTGCAGGTGCTGTTTTCTATGGTGTGTATGACATACTGAAATCAGCATATCTGCATTCACCAGAAGGGAGGAAGAGAATTCAGAATATGATCCAGCAAGGTCAGGAACTGAGTGCTTTAGACCAGCTTGAGTTGGGACCGACTAGGACATTATTATATGGGGCTATTGCTGGTGCTTGTGCAGAAGCGGCTACTTATCCATTTGAAGTTGTGAGGAGACAGCTTCAATTGCAAGTCCGGGCAACTAAACTGGGTGCTTTGGCAACTTGTGTCAAGATAGTTGAGAAAGGAGGAATCCCGGCTCTGTATGCAGGACTTATTCCTAGCTTGCTACAGGCACGTAATGCAAAAATCTTGATCTACTCTAAAGACTCTGGCTGTTTATCCGTGCAATGCTTTTATTGTCTTAGGTGTTCTTTGGCTATTTTTATGAAAATTAAAAAACTCTGATCATTATAGACCCTCTGGAATCTTCTGGGGATATTAGCTCTGGAAGTTATTTCTTTAGATCTCAGGTCAGAAAAATATATTACACCATTTCATCTTACATAAATACGAACAAAGGGATCATAAGGTGGATTTGCTCCTTCAGCTGGTCTCTTTTCCATGTCCTTCCAACTTTTCCCTCCTTGCTGTGCTATTCATATTCAGTTATTTAATCCGTGAAGATGAGTGGCCCTGCCCTACCGTTGTCAAAATGGCTTTGTCAATCAAACCTGGCTGCCTATAAAGCAACTGCCAACCAGATTATGATTTATTACTGAGTCAACCATTTCTAAGAGTTTTATGTGCTTATTTGGCTTCAATTTATGCACTCAGTTGTACGGTTGTGCTTATTTTAATTTTGATATTTTAATAATTATTTATCGAAGTTATTTTTTCAAGTTCCTTTTTAGGATCACCTTTTCTTTAAATTTTCTTGCTAACAAGGTTTCTTGTTTGTTTTTTTTTTTAATCTTGATGTTCTGCAAATTCAGGTACTTCCTTCAGCTTCAATAAGTTACTTCGTCTATGAATTCATGAAGATTGTTCTCAAAGTGGAATGAACAAGAAATGATGGATCCTCTAGTAGAATTTGTTGGAGATTGTACAGTGACTCCGGCGGATATAATTTAGATTGGTATGCCATACTTTCCCCCATTGATGTTCACTTCTTCAAGGCAGAAGCTACTTTGCTCTGTCCTCACACAGCTATATGTTTATACCGTGTTACCATTTTTTCTTTCTTTCTTTTTCAATCAGTCAGTCTTTCGTATAATCTAATGCCTAGGTCACTGCCCAATTGTGACTTTCATACAGTAAGAAACTAATTTGATCAGTAATATTATTATTAGATTGGATGTTCTAGGCTTTTAGCATATTATCTCATACGCATATATATATATATATATATGAGATAACCAAGAGCAACCAAATCAGCAAATGTACACCATGCACGCTTGGCAGAAATTGTATTGTGTTACCGTTTTGCGACTAGGATTATGTTAATAAATGCAATTAAATGGAATTCTGTCAAACACTGGTTTAGTAGTTAGGTAGATGTAACTGGGATCTGGCTAACTTGCACTAGATTAGACGACATCCTTATCCTCTATTACCAGTAACCTTCATTTGAGAATGAGGTGCAGAAGAGACCAGAGGAAACTCAAAACCCTCTAAACTCTCGTTCTTCTTGACTCTGATACTGCAGCCTGTTAGTTAACTTGACATTTTGTTGGAGTTGATACGATTTTGATTTAAACCTGATGTGGCTCTGACTTGGTTTAGTTGGTTTTACTCCACGATTATGATCCAATAGATTATAGACCTCATGCATCCATTAAGTGATTCAGACTCTGTATTTGAAACTTACTGTTTTATATTGGTTGAAAACCAAGAGGAGTGAAAACAGCCATTTTGGATCTCCCATAAACAGGAAACCATCCCATTTCCTGATTGCTCGTAGCATGCGTTGCTTGGTGAAACTCTATTATTTTCTGAGTGTGACGTTCACCCACTCCTCCACAACTACTTCTCTTTGTTTGTATCGCTTGTAGTTACCTTTTTGAGATAGAAATAATAAATAGCCTTAACTCAGGGCATGTGTTTGATCGATTGTAGATTTGCCTTATCATTCTCACTCTATACATCAATATATGATTTTTCATTTTTGTCCTTCTATTTAAACTTATATATATATATATATTATATATATATATTTAAACACACATCAATATATATGTTAATAGAAAGATAAAAATGACAAAATACATATATGGGAGTAAGGTGGAGACATTATCCTTTTCACAACAGGCATTTTGTAAAAATGCATATATCGCTCAATTCTTGGAATACCTTTACAATTTTGACCTAAAAGTTTCTACAATGTGAATAAAGATAAGACATAATACGTAAATTTCACAACATTAAAGTATTGTTTGTGAACAATGTGGATCCATCCTGATATTACATACAGTGAAACTCAAATGTTATGTCTACGTATACCTATTATATCATAAACTCAAATAATATGATCGATACATTTGGTTTTCAAGAACCATTGTTGATTTTTTCCAATGGATTAATCATTCAATATACCAAACCTGCCCTTAATTTAATTCTTTCGATTATAATATTTTGAAGATCCAAAAAATAAATGATCTCATCCAAATATGTAACTTTATACATTTAATATATGAGCTTAAAAACTATGTTCAAAACAAAATCAAGCAAATTAATTATTTCACGTAATCACGGGCTTGGTGTATAACCTAAAATACCTTTATTATCCTCAATTCTTAGGGGGCTGCTACTCCAGCACCCGCTGGGGGCGCCAGACCTCCGGTTAGTACATTCTGTTTCTTTCTTCATTTTTTTGAATGGTTTTTTAACATCTTTAAATATTTTTAAAATAAGTAAAAAAATCACAATATTATTTAAAAATACTTACTTAATTACAAAGTTAAAAAAAAAAAAAACAACAGGAGCCTCCAACGAAAGCTCTCAACGGTGTATCTATCATTTTGCCTATCCTTAATAGTGGAGCCTCATGGCTGTGACTGGGATGGAGCCTCGGGAGAATTACTCGGCGAGTTAGCTTTTCTCTTCTCTTTTTTTAAGGAAAAATATCATCATTTATTTATTAAAAAAAAATTACATCTATTTTTTTTTTAAGAGGAAATGACCACAATTCATTTCATAAATGAACTTTACAACTGAAATTGATAAGTCCCAAAAGATTTGTATTACAAGTCTAACTAAATAAGAGGATTTATATCATTCCCGTACACAAAGTGACGAGTTTTATCTTAACTTCTAATCTCTCAAAAAATAAAACCACATAAGTGTGGTTTGTCTGAGAGGTTCGGGATAACCAAACTTCCACCTAACAAGTAGGGAAGGAGATCACCACCTCCATTCTCCAAAGGAGAATAAGGAAAAAACTACAACTTCCAAAAGAGGAGTGTGGGGCAAATCAGGAATAAGCTTATACCTTTCTATTATTACATGCATAACACTAAAATAGGAAATAAAACTAAACAAAACAGCTAAATGACAAGTGTTGCAACCAAATAAAACGAAAGGAACAAAACACATTAAAGCCAGAAACAGATCAACGGAATCTGGTTTGAGACAAAAGTGGAACAGTGGGCAGTGGCGGCGCGTAGCGGTGGAACAGAGGGCCCTGAGCCTTCGACACAAGAACTATCGGCAGGGCTGAGTTCAGGACCACCGTGTATGGAGGCGGTGGAACTTGGGTTAGAGGTGCGTGAAAGCATCGCCTCAACTTCGACTCGCGTGTGTAGGCGACGCGCCGCTAATCTCTACAAGCCCTTTTGTAGTCTGTGCAATTGGCTCCAGACGAATCCAAAGATGACGTGCGTGCTAGCTGGGGACCACTGGAGAGGGTCGCGACTCCCTGTCATCAATCTGCCTGCAAAAAAATCGAAAAAGCCAAAGAAATCGAAAAAGAAAGCACGAGAATGGAGGGAGGGAGGGAGGGAGGGAGGGAGGAGGGAAAACCCTAGAGCCTCAGCTCCCACTCTCCCTTAGCGGCAACTAGGGTTTTGGAAGGTAGAAAACGAGATCCTAAGTGAGAGAGGGAGAGAGGATTATATGACTCATTTTGTTTTCCTAGTTTATTGTTTTCCTAATTAGACTAGTACTCCTAATTTATTGCTTTCCTAGTTAGATTGGATTAATGTTTTCTAATTTTATTCTGTCTGCAATGGTTATTTCCTAATATAATCTAACTAGAAAATAATATTATAATTTAACTAGGAAATAACAATTGTAGAAAGAATAAAACTAGAAAATACTAATCTAAGTTAAGTAGGAAAGCAATAAATTAGTAACATCCTCTTGATTTGCAGACCAACTCTTTTTTGTATTCTAACAATACTATAAAGGGAACCAAAAAAAAAAAAAAAAAAAAAGGAGATTACAGTTTGTTATGGCCATAAATGCCACAAGCCTTTTTCTTTTCTCTCGATTCTCTTGATTTTTTTTTCTTGATTATTATGTCATATGACTCATTTTAATATAAACCACACACTGTTCTTAGCTAAATGGAAAAACTGTTTGGTTTTTTTTTGGAACCCACGAATAACCGAGCCTTTCACACGAACGATCCGGCACGTAACTCCCTCGACCTTTCGATAAACGCAAACGCCCCTTCTTCTCACTTTCCGTTTTTTCCCTTCCTCTTTCAAAAGTTCCCACCAACTTCTATCGGATACGAATCCAGACCCATCGATTTTCCCTGATCCGCCAGCATGCAGCCGCCCGGTGAAGAAACCCCCCGCCGCTGCGCTTGCTTCGACGGAGAGAATTGTTGTTTTCACGGCAATCACGACCGATCCAGTGATTCGAACTGCCAGCATTGCGGAAAATCTGATAGGTCGTCTTCATATTCATATTCTTCGTCCGCATTGGATTCGATTCTCTTGACGGACTCGGAGAAGCTACGGAGAATTTTCATTGCTTCCGCTAAGGGCTTCGCAATCGGAGCTGGTCTCAAAGGTGGCCTTGCTCTCTTCTCGATCCTTGCTCGATTGAGGCGACGAAAGGTTCTAACCTCCCTCAGGTGAGATTCGTTTAATATCAAATCTTCTGTAATTTTTTTTAATTATCCTTTTTTATGAGTTTATTCTTACTTTTTATTTAATATTTATTTAGTTCTTTTCGCTTGGGGTTCAGGAAAGAGAGTGTGATTACGAATAGTGAAGCAACTATAATGGCTTTGAAGGAGACCTTGAGATACGGTCTCTTTCTTGGCACTTTTTCGGGTACATTCGTCTCTGTGGATGAGATTATTGGTTCTTTTGGTGGTCATCGTAGGCATGTCTTATATCTTCTTTTTTAGTTTTTGCTCTCTAAATTGTTTGAATTTGAGACATCTTTGTTTAATAAATTTATCAACTTTGGTGCTCGTATTTGATGGGTGGACTGTTGTAACTCTAGTTCAGGACTGCGCGATGGAGGGCTCTGGTAGCGGGGGCAGTGGCAGGGCCTTCAATGCTGCTGACAGGGTTAAACACACAGCATACGAGTTTGGCGATATACATACTGCTGCGCGCTGCAGTCTTGGCCTCACGATGCGGGATTAAAAGCAAGCGGTTCGGGCAAATTTGTAAACCTCTCACGTGGTCTCGTGGTGACATATTCCTAATGTGTCTCTCCTCTTCACAAATTCTGTATGTTCCTTACTGCCAAAATCATTTTCCATTAAATGTATAGCAGATTTGCAGTTTATTTAGCCTTTAAGATTTCGTTATGTTATCATATCAGGTCGTTTTCTATAGATATATCTGGCGGTGTATTGTGAGGTATAATGCTTCTACAAACGGTATAAAGTTTGCGAGACTTTGTGATCTTTTCAGAAGATTTATCAGCTGATATTACGGCTGAGAATAACACAGCAATTATGATCTTTACTTGGCTGATAAATTATGTCCAGCAACTATTTGAAATTACCCATGTAGATGTTTGATTGGTCATAAATGTTTATGGACACATATTGATAATGTGCTGAATTACTTTATACCCAATATTGAATTAGCTACATGAAATTTAACATTCCAAGTAGCTTAACTGGTAAATATGTTGGCTGTTGTGCTATACCATTAAGCTCAAACAGCTTCCATGCCTATTTGGACTTGTAGCTAGTAGCTATCTGCTTGTATTTGAAAATTATGAACCTATGTCTGACAAGTGCTGGGTGCCATGTTCAACTCACAAACATTTGACAGTCAACAATTATATGTTGCATGAGAGAGGTCAAACAAAGGTGAAAGACATTTTTCAAGCCTTGAATTAGGGAACTTTGAGTTCATATGAGAAAGGGAAAGAAGGGACCATCTAAGATATTTATACCATTCCCCATTTGGTTTTAGATGTATTAAATCATAGTCAGGCAGTGTTTAGGTTTTTAGCTTGTCAAATTATAGTTATGATAAATGAAATTTTTGTTCTTACTTTTTTGGGAAAAAATACTCGCCGGACTTATTTGTCCATGCAAAACTATCAAATTGAAGAAATTTATTCCTCTGATAGGTTTAGAGGTCAATAGCTGACTTCAAAATCTGTTTTGATTGATGTGTTTATAAGGAGGCAGTTGATTACTTTTCCTATTATACATTCTAACCTTCATTATGCTTTCCAGATCTGCTTACATATTGAAGCAAGAGAGTCTGCCTCCATCATACAAATCCTTTCTCAACAAACATGGTGGAAAGGATTCTGTTATCCTTCAAGGTGTGAAACAGATTGCAAGTGGCATGCCTTTGACGAATTTGGAGGAAATTGAGAAATATTTCAAGGCCATGGGCACAAACATCAAACTAGATCCAAAAATGAAGGTTCCCTGCTCGGTATGTCCCAGGTTTATTGTACTTTAATTGTATTAAGTGACATATCATGCATTTTTGTACATGGATACACCATTAAGTACTCAATTGGACAATGTGATAAAATTAGGTTCTCAACATTCTACAAATGATTACACAATCTAAAGCTAAAGTCCCTTACTCTCTTATTTTGGTAAATAATTTCTAACTTTATTTGTAATATTGTGTTTAAGTTCTCACTTCTAGCACTCCAGTTCAGTCCTGTGTGGCATTTTAATGATATCATTCTCAATTAGTCTGGCTTTCAGAAAAATGGATGATTGATCATCCAAAATGCATAGATTGGAAAACGTAGTTTGAAATTGGAACTCCCGAATACATAGATTGAGTAGAGAGGGTTGTCAAATGGCACCGGGGGGGCGGGGGGATATTTAGGGTCCGTTTGGATACAGACATCTTGTCTCACTTCCAAACGGGCCCTTATTCTCCCACCCAATGTATTATGCAAATTTCCACAACCGGGACCTTTGATTTTGCTTTATTATTATTTTTGCTTGATCATTCAAAATGCATAGATGTACTTGCAACAGTAGTTTGGAATTGGAACTCCCAAATACATTGATTGAGTAGATAGGGTTCATCAAATGGAAAAGAAGAGAGGGGGGGGGGGAATTATTCTCCTGCCCAATGTATTATGCAAATTTCTTGACTACTGGGGCCTTTGAATGTGAAATATGGCATTTTGCTTTATTATTATTTATACTTTGATGCTTCTGCACCATTCATTTAGCGTGCAGATCCTCTTCAAGGTGCATATAACCTAGAACGACATATATTTATTTTACAGCTTGTGCTTTTAAGTTAGTTTGTCATTGCTATAGTCTCCTTTGCTCATATTTTATGCATACTATTTATATTTATGTTTTTTGCTGGTTGCAGATCATTCATGCAAATCAGTCATGCAGTTCACATGTTCTTTCTTTTTTCCTTCAAGCCTATAAAAGAGCATTACCGGTGTATCTTCCAGTATATTTGATTCCTGCACTGATAGTTCACCGTCAGGGCCTCTTGAAAAGGTGACAACTGGTTATTTTTCCTAAGTCATCATTTACTTTCTTGGCTTAATTGCTACAAGATATGCATTATATTGTCTTCTGGTTTTAATTGCTGTAGAATATTCTAATTGAAGTTAGTTGGCATTTCATGTGAAAGTTATTTTGTATTGACTACATCCTGAGCCCATATGGTTGCCAGAGCTCCTAGATGCACTTTTTATATTAACGTGCTAGTTAGCTACATGGCTGCACGGGTTTACTATAAATTTTTGGCATGCCTTTGTAATTAAAACAATATTTTTTCTTTAGCTTGTGTTAATGGAACCAAGTTTGTTCACAGTTGTTTGTTAAGTATCTTTATACAGTTGTTTATATTCATCTATATATATATATAGAGTTGTTTCTATTCATCCATTAGCTCACTCATATGCAGGAATCTTATATAAAGCTGATGTCTTTCTTGTGAGACTGATGCAGTCAAGTTCGAGTAGTACAAAGTATTTTTTTGTCCTTTTTCTCTGAAATTTATTCTGCATTATGATTACAATTGTGGCTCATGATTTGTTTCTCCTGCATTGGGCTTGTTTTTATTTCAATTAACAGTCTAGGTTGAATTCAGGATCCAACCGGTTTTGAAGATGAATTTTGTCCTTTATGATTGTGCTAAGAAGACTTTTTTTTTTTGTGATTTAACGTGCTTTAAGTTTTTATATATACATCGCCCCGGTATTTTTGCTGTGAACTAATGTTCTGCTTGTAACATTGGCCATGAAATTTGTTTGATTGTTTGCAGGCCTTACACGATATTAGGAAAAGGTCTTCTTGGCACTGCAAGATCAAGCTTGTTTCTATCTGCATATTGCTCATCAGCATGGTTAGACTATTTTTTTTTTATTCATCTTATTCACTGTCATGATGCCATTAATTTAGTTCTATTTTTACTTTTTTATTGTAGTTTGTAATCTGGTCTAAATTTTCTTTCTACCTTGTTTGTTGCTAGTTCAAGGAGGTATTTGGTGACACAAGAGGCTTATAAATTTTACGTCTGCATTAACACATGAATAGCATGAAGTTATGAACTGGTTGTTTGCGCATACTGTCACTCCAAAATGATAAATGATTGGAATGCTATATGTGTATTCTTATTGTTAACATTGAAAAAAGGGATGCAGAAAAAAGAGAGACGTTATCTCCTCCCTTTTACTTATCAAAAAAAAAAAAAAAAGATAGAAGTTTAAATATTGAAAAAGGATTCCAATGAAGTAACGGAATGTGACATAAATAATCATGAAACTTCAACAAAGAAATGCTATTCTTTTTTTCCTTTGTCTTTCATCTTTCTCTTAAGTTTTGGCTGGCCTCAGTAAAAATTTATTGGTCAGTGATCAAACTAAGTTGTGTTTGCAAGTCTTTTGCATTTCATGAAGTGGTCCAATCTTTTTACTCATTCGCATGTATCCTTAAAAAGTATCTTCATTTTAGCTCATACGAATATTTGCATTATTCACCGTATGAGAATAATGATCTGAGATATTCAGAGATCCCAATTTTATTGTTTTACCAGGATGTGGACTTGCTTGCTCTTCAGGATTTTCAAGAGATGTAACATTCCAATGGTGGCAATGGGAACGGTACAGGACTAAACCCAACCATTTTAATAATAAGAAGTTGTATGCTTTTGCGTTACTTCTAATCCTCGTGTTCTTGTGCAGTTCCCAACTGGCCTGGCACTGGCCATTGAGAAGAAAAGCAGGAGAATGGAGATATCACTCTACTGCCTAGCACGGGCTATTGAGAGCTTCTTCACATGCATGGCTGAAGCCGGATATCTGCGGCAGTCGAAGAACTTGAAGAGAGCTGATGTGGTGATATTCAGCTTATCAACTGCCATCATAATGCACTGCTATTCTCAGGAAAGGGAAGTATTTCGATCCAAATACCTGAATGTTCTTGATTGGGTGTTTGGCATACCTCCTCCCCCTTGTGAAACCCCGCGCTGCAAAAATAGTTAGAATCTCTAGTTTTTATTCCATTTATGTTGTAACCTTCTCCCAAAATTAGTCCAGGTAAGTTACTTATAGTGATGAGGGGGGTTAATTTATATATTCTTCTATAGCCATTCATGCTTAAATTTTGGTAACTATTCATGTTTAATTTTGATTAGATCTGTGGCATTTTTTACTTGCGCCAGAGGTACAAATTGTGCTTTCAGAATGTCTTCTAGTGACGCTCTCAGATTCAGTATTGTAAATGACAGATAACTGCTCTCACCGCTCCATTATTGTATTGAAACTTGAAAGACAGTTTTTTTGTTAGGAAAAATCCTTAGCTCAGAACTCAGAAGTGCTAGATAGCCTCCTCGTCGGATATTCGTTTAGTATCTGGAAATAAATCAAAAATCGAGTTGTAAGCAATTTTGGACACTAATACACGCAATTTGGCAGGACTTTTGGCAGCATGTCGGTTCCAGGAGAGGGTACCATTTTGAGTTTTGTTACAGAGCAATTACTATTTGCCAGTATCTATTCTGAAATAACTTAAATAAATTGACCAATTTTTAAACAAATTAGTTGCTTAAGAGATATTGGTCAATTTATTTAAACCGCTTTATGCATGCAATAGATGTTTCTTAAATAGTGGTTGCTCTCAATATTAAACATAAGGAGTTTCTCTGTACAGTGTTAGAAACTTAGACGGCCCTATTACCTGTATCATGCTTAGAATTCTGCACTCCTCGGACGGATTGAAGCTTGACGATACGTCAAAGATTCAAGATTGTTCCAAGTCATCGGACGAGGACTAAACCTGAATGTAATAAATATCCAAGGGCTTTTCCAGGAATTACAGGCAAACTAGGGTTTAGCCTTGAACTCTAAAATGATTTGAGCTGAAAAAACTGAAACGTAACATATTATGCGCATAACTATAATCCACTCCCCAAAATACTATAAAAAAGAAAAAACTGATCAAATCAGAAGAAACAAAAACCCTAATTTCACATATATTGATCGCCAACCCAGAAAAAGGCGCGGGAATTAAAATGTTCCGAAATCACACCCACTTTTGAAATTTCAGGCACCCACTCGACCCTATTGGCCAAGAAACACTCACTTGCACATTGCACCTATATCTCAAATCATAAGCACCGATATCTTGGATTTCGGATTTCAGATTTCAGACCTCGTCCTCATGAAGGAGCATATTTGGAATACCCTTATTGACTGGAAAACGGCGACCCGTCTCAGGACAAATGAGCGCGCCCTCCTCGAGGTGGAGCTCCAGAAGGCCATGGTGGAACTTTGTCAAGAATTCTTCAGAGTCTAGTAAGGAAGAGTCCGCCTCCTCGGGAAGCTCGGGGTAGCCCATGGTTCTGGCCGCGTCGACGAAGGCCTTCCACTCGACCTTGGGGAAAATGTTCCGGAGAAAGCCGGCGTTGAAGTCCACTTTCTTCTCCACCACCTTCTCCACCTCGATGCGGAGTGGGAAGCCGTTGGCCACGCCCTTGATGTTCGATGACAGCATGTTGTGAGTTAGCAACCTCATCTCTCCCTCTCTCTATTCACTTCACTCGCGATGGAAGGGATGGCCTCTTTTCGCCCTTTTGTAATTTGAAGAGGAACAAGGGTTTTGATTCTGGAAGGAGAAAGAAAAACCCTTTTCCTATTATATTTAAGAAGGGGTAAAATGGGTAAATTGGAAAACTTGGTTGGTGGGCTAAAACTCTAAATTGCTAATCCAACCAACCATGGATATCGCAAGAGGGAATTGAGAATTATAGCCCTCATGGACCCGACTTTTATTTATCCTTTAGATAGACTTGGGCTCAATGGTTGAAATGATCAAAAGATAGATGATGCAGGACGTGGAAGGCACCAACATGGCAACTGCAAGATATGATCTTTGAGTCAAGAATTCTCTCAATCAAATAAAGAAAGTCAGGTCTAGCACAATCCAAATCTCGAGCTATAACTACAGAAATAATATTCTTTTTGTTTGTTTCCAAGTTTAACTTTTGATTTATGTCTTGATTTGTTTCCTTTTGATTCTTCTATTTCTATTAAATTAATTGCTTTCTTATAGTTATGAAACCTGATATAAGAGTGGCTGCGATTGTAATAAGAGGAGAGATAGTTATCATATTTTGAATAAACCTATGAAAATACCACTTGCTGCGGCAATGTGAAACTATTGGAAAGATACAGCTCTCTCTTTTATTTATTTTACTCTGTTTTTTACAATTGGCATTCTTTATGCATCTTCCGCCATGCCAATTGGTATCAGAGCAAGACTTTATCTGGCTTGATGGCAAGAGACAATACTTACGAGAATGAACGTGACATGTAAGCTGTTTGGGCAGCAGTCAACGCTTAAGATTAGAGGAACCAACAACGTTTCGAAGGAATTGAATGGATGCTACAAGAGATCCAAATAGCCATCACAAGCGTTCATGTTGGCGAGAACGAAAATAGAAATGGGGATGACCAAAACTGCCTAGGAGAAGATCGCTACTCGGTGCATCGATAGAGGAACCAAGTACTAAATGATTCTTCTAGTGATGAGGAAGTAGAGGGGTTCGCTCGTGGAAACCATGATGCTAGGAGGGCTCCGGACAACAATAGCAATTTTTGAATCAAGATTGATCTATCTTGTTTCAATGGCTACCTTTTTGAATCAAGATTGATCTATCTTGTTTCAATGGCTACCTTTACGTTGAGAGTTTTCTCGATTGGATGCTCGAGGTGAAAAATTTCTTTGATTATATGCAGATTCCTGAGACGCAACAAGTGAAGTTAGTTGCATATGAATTACATGGTGGTGCTTCAGCTTGGTGGAAACAAATGCAAAATAATCGAAGAAGGCATAGCAAGCAACTGGTGCGTGCGTGGCCCAAAATGAAGCAGCTAATGAGAGCTAGATTTTTTCACCTGACTGCGAGCAAATTCTATACCAGCAATACCAAGATTGCAAGCAAGGGACGCGGTTCATGAGTGATTACACGGAAGAATTTTATCGATTAAATGCTCTTAACAATTTATCAAAAATTGAAAGACAACAAATTGTGAGGCACACAGGAGGCTTGTGCATGACCATACAAACCAAGGTGGCGCTACACACTGCGTGGTCCTTGTAGGAGGCAGTAAATCTCGCTATGAAGATTGAGATGCAGCTGGCCAGGCCACCACCCAGGATACAAAACCAGTCACTTCAAGCGACGCCTGTGGCGTAACCATTGCAACCCATCGATACATGCCCACCACCATTTAGCAAGTTCCAAAAAGGGGAGAGCAACACTCAACACACCAAGGCTCTAGTCTATAAGGAAGGGGGAAACAGCAACCCATACTCAAAGCCTATATCTAGAAAATACATTAGGTGCAATCAACCCAGGTATCGATCTAATGAATGTCCCACATGACGCTCAGTTCATGTGATCGATAAAGGCGATGAAGAACCGAGGGATGAAGAAAGCAATGATGGTGACGTAGTAAAAGAATTTGTCGAGGGTGACGAAGGAGAACCAATCAGTTGTGTCATCCAACGAGTCTTGCTATCACCAAAGGTCGAAGAGAAGACTCAGCGGCACTCCATATTCAATACACACTGCATAATTAGAAACAAAGTGTGTAGCGTGATTATTGACCGTGGGAATTGCGAAAATATTGTGTCTAAGGCCCTTATTAATGCACTTGAATTAAAAACGAGAAGCACCGCCTTACAAAATCAATTGGATTTGAAAAGGATCCGAGATTCGTGTAAACAATATTTGTCGAGTCCCTTTCTCCATTAGAAAATTTTGTAAAGATAAGGGAATGTGTGATGTTGTGGAAATGGATGTGTGTCATGTGTTGCTTGGCCGTCCATGACAGTTTGATGTAAATGCTCTTTATAAAGGGCAAGAGTATGTATACTCATTTGTATGGCAGAGCCGAAAAATTGCACTACTTCTCAAAGGAGGCAACGCTCATGATCTAGCACTTACCGATAAAAAGAACTTATTTGTCACTGTCAATGTGGCACAATTCATGGCAGAGACCAAAAAAAAAAAAAAAATTGATGACAATGCCTATGTGGTAGAACTTCCAGAAAATCTGTCAATATCATCTACGTTCAATGTAGTTGATCTATTTGAGTACCACCCCACCTGATGAGCAACTTGATGACAATTCAGACTGTGAGGCAAATTTGATTCTAAGTGGAGGGGATGCAGGATGTGGAAGGTCAAGAATCCTCTCAACCAAATAAGGAAAGTCAAGCCTCGCACAATCCAAAGTCAAGCCGTAGCTGCAGCAATAAGGTTCTTTTTGTTTGTTTCCAAGTTTAACTGTTGATTTATGTCTTGATTTGTTTCCTTTTAGATTCCTCTGTTTCTATTAAATGAATTACTTTCCTATAGTGGTGAAGCCTGATATAAGGGTGGCTGCGATTGTAATCAGAGGAGGGATGATTATCATATTTTGAATAAACCTGTGGAAATATCACTTGATGCGGCAACGTGAGACTATAGGGAAGACACAACTCTCCCTTTTATTTACTTTACTCTGTTTTTTACAATTGTCATTCTTTATACGTCTTAATTCGCTACGCCACTAGACCACCGACCGAGTGAGAAATGCACCTCGTACCGAGTGGATCGACCAGCCTCAATTGCTGAGAAATCCACCTCGCGCCGGGGGAAAACTTACATGACCTTGCTATTCTTGCGGGTAAAAACATGGCCGGAAGAGCTCATATTATTGACAAAGGTGAGATCTATTATACATCTATGTGCTCAAATTAGTTTTACTGTTTATCTTCCTCTTCCGATATGATTAGAACATCACAAGCAGTCATGTAGAAAAGGAAAACGTAATTGATATACGAAGAAAACTACGGAACGGTTGCAGCTGAAACATTTGAAAGGAAAAAAAAAAAAATCACCTTAAGCATTGAACTAGATGAGTTCAGATGCAATCATGCAAACGCGATGGCAAGGAAATTAAGGTCTTCCTTTGGGCAGTATTGTTGATCAGTTCTCACCATTGTGTGGTAAAATACAAAATTCATGAGAAAAATAAATGACACTAACACTCAGTACAAGCATATTACACATGGAATCTTGCAAACCCCAAGCCAAAATAATGAAGCTAGCATTGATTATGGGACCATGGTCCATGCGAACCACAGGTTATTCGACTAGCTAGCTTGATACAAATATCCACCACTTGTACAGCACTAACCCATAGACTGTCGTGTATATGGCCGTTCTCAGTGGATAGATCCTAAACCTGCACCCAAAGAGATCGAACAACTTCTAAATCAAATCAGAAAATATTCGTTCCCCTCATTTTTCTATTCTAGCAGTTCCCATAACAACTGGTTCAAATCAGAAATGGTATTTCAAAAAAAGTAATAAAATAAAAATGCTTTTGCTTATGTTTGGTATAAATTAGTTTCGGAATGTGTTTTTGACATCGCTAATTATATGATTTTTCAAAAGAGAAATACTCTAATATAAACTAATATAAACTAATATGATTTTTCAAATTAGTTTCGGATATACTTTAACCATAATTTATGATTATATAAAATATACTAATAAACTAATTTGACTCGATGCAATATATCATATTGTAAAATTATTTTTATTATAAAATCCATATAATAGATAACATGAAATCACATAATTTGTAATTTTTTTTTTTTGTGTAATTTGTATGTGTATGCAGCACCTTTATATAATGCCTTATGAACGAGGAAGAAAATCAAGAGGCTTTCAAGGGCAGTTCGATAAACGCATTATTGGAATTATTATACTAATTAACGTATGATTTAGACATTTGAATATGTTTTCAACAACCAAATAGAGTGACATGCTACAATAAAATTAAGTTTGAATTGAAAGAATAAAAAAATGGTAAACTCCAGTTTAGATCAAATGAATGGAAGGTCGACACTAAACCTTGTCGATCCAGATCTTAGAGCAAAATGAGAGGCCCTTTCTTGTGCAGTAACAGGAGAAGTCCACCTGGAGAATTCACGATCGAAGTAGGCCCAATCGGGAAGGAGCACCCCAGCGATTCCAAGCATACCGACTAGGTAAGTGGCCATCGTTTTCTTGAATGACTGCGTGGTCACCCCAACAGCCACTAGAATTGCGGCTAAACATATTAGAGAGTACCGGACTGCGGATTCAGTTCCCATTACTAATTTAGCTGGCAGGGAAGATCGTGAGTGTAATCTCACAAAGAGCCAAACACGACGACAAAGAAGAAGGACGCCATGGAAATGGAATTCAGCGTTGGTTTTTGCGCGCTTCATAACGCAAGTAGTTAATAGTTAGGCGAATCTTTAATTCGTTCTGCCACGTGGCGCGTAGTCAAGTTTTGAGCTAGTGCTGATCGATTTCATCTCGATCTTGACTTAAAAAAACCGTTTGCATTAGGCCCATCTTGAGTAGGTGTGGTGTACTGCACTTTGCAGTACACGTCGAGTAAGGACCATAGTGGGCCTACTCAATATTAAGGTTCAATTTGTTTATCTGTTTTGTGTTGATCTTATGCTATAGATAGGTCCAATTCTATATATGCACCACCTCGTATTTCTTTTACGAGAAATTACCCTAATTTATTCATTAAGAGATTTATATTCATGAGCAAATATATTTTATGATATTTTCATATCAAATATATAAACCACAATAACATATTTAGAGCTTTATGAGTATTTTATTTCTTTTCGTAATTAGTTTGGTCTTTACTACTGTTGATATTATATATAAATAAATGTCCAAGAGACAATTAAATCTCACTCTTTATAGAAGAAGAAGATGACTCAATCTCTACAAATAAAAGTCTGAGGGACGAACTCTATTTTATTTTAATTAACAATGAGGAAACAAAAAGGAAAGTAGTAAAATAGATGCGAAAAAGGATGGATTACAGTTTGGACCAATACCAATAGACTTTAGAGCCTGTGATGGCGCATGCAAACAACACGTATATCTCTTTTCAATCACAAAAATCATATCTGAAAGATCTGGTAATTGCGAATTTAATGATTTGGCGCATGTGGTAACAAGAGTTGTTGGAAGGGGTGCCGCTTGAGGATCGAGCCCATTGTGGGCAACTTGTGAGGACCACTCATAGTGATTTTTGTAAAATTGTCACTTTCCTCTGAAAAATCTGTAGCCCGAGAGTCTATTTGTGTCATACGGGGTCTCTTGGGAGTTGCTAGAAAGTTATCAATTTATCTTTTTCGACCTTGAAGGTAAAAAACAAAACTAAACAAAAAGAACTATCTTGATAAATAAATTGTGTATATGAAAAAACGAAGAAGAAAAGAAAATAGAGAAGAAAGTTAAGTCTACCTCCACATTTAACTTGTACCACATATTGTTTTAAAACATTTATAAAATTTAGATAAATGCTAAAAAGGAATATCATATTGCTTAGAATCAACAAATTTTACGGGTCTAAAGATCTTCAAATCTTAGGAAGAAAAAGCAAAAGAAAAGAAAAAAAAAAAAAAAAACTCAGCATCCTAAAGTAGTGATATAAATGGCTTGATTATGTAGGCATGCCATCTGACATTGTGAGCAATGGCATGGACCACTTGATCATTGAGAGCAGGCCTGGGCCCATTTATATATGCTACATTTATCATTTTCTTCGCATCAGATTGAGTGCAAACAGTTTCTTGGTTTAATTAATTCGTACATATATAATTAATACATTATTAATGAATATTTACAGGTCTAAAGTTCATCAACAATGACAATTATTAAATGACAGTTGGTGTGGAACATTATGATTTTGAGGATCGAGTTCTAGATAGATGGCATGTCAAAGAGATTAGGCAGGCTGAATATATATATATATATATATATATATATAGCCATTGCCATCCAGATTCGGTAATTAAAAAAGAGTAATTCTAGAACACAAGAAAAGCAAGCTACCCATATGTGCATGCTGCTCTTTATATAATTTACTTTCATTATATCTTTGCACAAATGGCAACAGATAAGGTATAATGATAACTACCTTAGCAGATTCCTTTTATCCTCAGATTTTGTTTTCAACACTTTTGATTTTGTTTGCTTGAACTAGCTAATTTGACCAACGACAATTCTTGCTAACTACGTAGATAGCCTTATATTTCCACAAAATTATTTTCAAAGTGCATGGCTATATATGTCTTCCATCTAGTGATCTATAGGCCGCATGCAATTTATAATAATATTGTTAATTATTAATGAACACTTTTACAACTATTTACTATAAAAAAAAACTTCTTATTTGTAATAAGTTAATTTTAATAAATGATTATTTACAGTCGAAATGAGTCATAAATAGTCTTTTCGTCATAAATAATTTATCACAAAAACTCGTTTTACTTGTAATAATCATCATTGATTTTCATGTACATTTGTATTATTAATGTATCATTTTGTCCATGGATCTGTGTGTGCAAACGTCAAAGAGATGAGATTTATATCTATATATATGTGGTTGTTGCAGTGGTTGGAATGGCTCGTGGCAATTGGATGCTGCTACTTAATTGATGGAAATTTTGGTGTGTTATAATTCCAAGCTGGTATGATGTATTGGATATATGAGCTAGCTAGCTAATTCGTGGCTTCGACCAATAAACGTCACAGGTCAATCCATTTTAATTCATGTGAAATAAAACGTACGCCTGCCTTCCTTGGAAATTCAATCTTGACACCTACCAGTACAACACGTGAATCAGGTTTAATACTCGTATTTCTAATTTCCGGCCTTTGGAATTAATGCTGATGATCAAGCAATGTTAATGTATTTCAAATTGGTTATTGTAATAATTAGCACATGATCCCGAATTAAAAGTAATATGAATATTTGATAATTAGATATAATAAACTTAATTATTGAATAGTTAGTACAGTATGTTTGCAATTCTTTCCTTCCTCTTTTTTTAATTGACGTTACTTATAATTATAAGTGAAAGAATACGTCTCTTTGTAGGAAATTTAAGAGTGGCTTACGTGTCATACATTTTCAATATATATTATATATTTATTTATTTATTTTAATAGTTTTATATTTATATTAAAACTCTGGGTAATTAAAAATAAAGATACTACTCATTTAAAATTTAAAAGTCATATTCTTTTATGGAAGGAAACAATTTTTAGTGAAAAAAGGTCTTGGTCTATCTATAAATATGGCCTGTGATTCTCCATCAATCACATTTATTAATATAAAGAGAGATAGACTGAAAATCTTTACCAAATACTCTCCCTAAAAAAATCTGTGAGGGTTCATAATTAAGAAGTAATTAATTCTTGTGCATACTTGATCAATAATGACCAAAGATAAATGTTTTAACGATTTTTTTATTATGAAATATTCTTCTAAATTCTTTCAATAGTGGTATCAGAGTAATCTCTTGTACCATATTGGTTAGTATGGATTTTGATTGTTATGTACATTGTTGGTTAGTGAAATGCATATCTGAATTTATTTCAATATGTTTATTGATGTTAAAATCATGTTTACGTT
The DNA here is from genome assembly GCA_036898215.1 of Platycarya strobilacea. NCBI lineage: Eukaryota > Viridiplantae > Streptophyta > Magnoliopsida > Fagales > Juglandaceae > Platycarya > Platycarya strobilacea. Next base: position 7,979,990 of record CM072555.1, read on the forward strand.
AGAATCATACGGATCAAGATTAAAAAATAAAAATAAAAATTGTGGTCGTCGATCGGCGCCGATAGAAGAAAAGGATGAAATAGTTTGCCGATCGATGCTGATTATTTTTCGTTTTAGGCATGAACTGGTGCCTTATTTTAATAAATAAAGCAGTTGGGTGAATTATGAAAAGTTTTCGAAAATGCGGATTGAAAATACGTTACTGTTCGTTTTAATTGAAATATGAACACTAACGTATGCGGAGTTTTTAAATCTGCATATACGAACGTTTTTAGGAAAAACTCTTGTTTTAAATCGGCCGGTGAAAAATCTTCATTTTTTGATTCGAAAAACTGGTTTTTGATATGAAAAGGTATCTTAAAATGAAGCGGTTTTCATCTTTTTGTAAAGCGGTTATTCACTGAATGCATCTCAAGGGGTGCAACTTTTATTATGATTATTTTTACCTTTTTCGTTTCTGATTCACGTATCTTGCGATGCATATATGAAAACATTCAAAGTTGATTTATGATTACTGGGTGTTTAGTCTCATAGAAAGTAGATGTTTGTAGAAAAGTAACAATTGATTGGGGACAATGCTCAGAGACTCAGAGTGCATTTATGGCATCGATGATGATACCAGTGCATTCATGGCATCGATGATATTATATATATATATATATATATATATATATTACTTTCGGTTTGTTTAATATATATATATTTTCGGTTTCGGTTTATGCCATTTTTGAGTATCTGATGATATAATTTATAGATGAATGCATAGTCATGTTGTTATGATTTTATTTATTTATTTGTAATGCTAAATTAGAATAAATATTATTTAGTATTGAGAATAGCCACAGCATCTCAAGACATAATAATATTTCAATATATTTGATTGTATGATTTTATAATAGCATTTTTTAACTGTAATTAGATTATTATAATAATTATTTGGCTCTACAGAGAGGTAATTGTTATAAAAGATGATGATTTAATTAGATAAAAATAGGAAAAAGAGATTTCTTATACCCATAGGTATGAAATTTCTTTTTCTTAAATATTTATATATCACTAGTCTTATTATAAAGAAATACATATAAGTAAGTCTTATGCATGTTGCAATTTTTACCCACAAGGAGATTTAGATTTGCCTTTCGAATTAAACATTGGTCAATTCAAACTATAGTTATTGTTTGATTCAAAGTATTGATATATGTTCTTGTTTATATTATTGTAGCTACTATGCCTTCTGTTTTAAATAGTAAATCTTCTTATATTTCAATTTTGAATGAGGATAATTTTTCAGATTGAAAAGAAAAAATTCTTTTGACATTAGGGTATATGGATTTGGACTTGGCACTTCGTGTGGATGAACTACCTATACCAACTAAGTCAAGTTCATTGGTAGATAAAACTACTTATGAAAAGTGGGAGCGGTCTAACCAATTAAGTCTAATGCTCATTAAGTCACATGTGAGTAAGAGCATTAGAGGTTCAACCCAGAATGTGACAAAGTTAAGGATTACATAAAGGCTATTGACGAGCAATTTGTTAGTTCTGATAAAGCATTGGCTAGTACCCTAATGAACAAATTATCAGTTATGAAGCATGGTAAATTTAGAAGCGTGCATGAGTATATAATGGAAATGAGGGATATTGCAGCCCAACTTAAGTCTTTAGAGATTAAAATCTCAGATTCATTTCTTATCCATTTCATACTCAACTCTCTTCCTATAGAATATGGACCATTCAAAATTTCATATAACACACACAAGGAAAAGTGATCCATAAATGAACTTTTAACTATGTGTGTACAAGAAGAAGAGAGATTGAAACATAAAAATATTGAAAGTGCTCATTTTGTCACTCAAAAGAAGGGACAATGGAAAAAAGACAAAAGTGTCAATAAGTGGAAGAATGATAGGAAAGCGACATTCAAATGCTATAAAGACAATGATACATGCTTCTTCTGCAAAAAGAAATGGCACAAAAAGAAAGATTGCATAAAGTATAAAGTATAGCTTGAGAAGAAAGGTAATCTCAATTATTTTGTGTGTTATGAGTCCAATTTTGTAGACTCTCATAATAATACATGGTGGATTGATTCGGGTACTTCAATTTATGTTGTCAACATCATGCAGGGTTTTCTTAGCCTAAGAAAACTGATAGGAAGTGAATAAGGCATATACTCAGGAAATGAAATGCGTTCGCACGTCGAGACTGTAGGAACTTTTAGACTTATTTTAAATAATGGTTATATTTTGAATCTTGAAAACACATTTTATGTATATTCTTTTTTAAAAAACTTGGTCTCTATATCTAGATTAGTACATTTGGGATTTGAATTTAATTTTGTAAAATCAAATATTTTTGTTTTTCAAAACTCCACATTTGTAGGTTCTGAGACCTTGATTAATGATTTGTACAAATTAAATTTAGATTATGTTTTTGAAAATAGTCTATTAACTCTGCATGATGATGTTAGCATTAAGCGTAATATTATTGATGAGTCCTCTTCTATATTATGGCATAGGAGATTTGGACATATCTCCATACAGAGAATTATAAGATTAATTAATGATGAAGTCTTAAAGACTTAAGACTTCAAAAATTTTAGTACTTGTGTGGATTGCATAAAGGGTAAGCAAACCAACAAAACCATTAAAGGTGCCAAGATGAGTGAGGAAATCCTTGGGACCATACACACTGACATCTGTGGACCATTTAATACCCCTTGTATGAATGGTCAGAGATATTTTAGCTCATTTATTGATAACTATTCATAGTTTATGTATCTTTACCTCCTTTTTGATAAATCTGAAGTACTAGATGCCTTTAGAATATATAAAAAGGAAGTAGAGAAACAATTATAAAAGAAGATAAAGATTGTAAGATCTGATAGGGGTGGAGAATAGTATGGTAGATGTACAGAGTCAGGGTAACATCCAGGCCCATTTGCAAATTTTCTTAAAGAATAAGGAATTATTACTCAGCATACAATGTCAGGTTCACCTTACCAAAATGGTGTTGCTGAAAGGCAAAACCGTACCCTTATGGATATGGTACGAAGCATGCTAAGTAATTGTAATCTTTCTTTATACTTGTGGAGTGAGGCCTTAAAAACTGCAGTATATATTTTAAATAGAGTTATATCTAAGGTTGTTCCTAAAATACCATTTGAGTTATGAAAATGATGGAAACCTAGTTTAAAGCATATGCACATATGAGGTTGTCAAGTTGAAGTTAAGGTTTATAATCCACAACTAAAGAAATTGGATCCAAGGATAGTCAGTGGTTATTTCATTGGGTATGCAGAAAATTCTAAAGGTTACAGATTTTATTGTCCCTTACATACACCTAGAATTGTAGAAATCAAAAATGTAAAATTTATTGAAGATTTTGGAATAAATGGGAGTAATGTTCCTCGAAAGATATAGTGGAAGGAAATACAGAATTCAGATATTACATCCGTGCATGAAAATAAAATGATTGACATTCAAGCAAATCAATCTGATAACCTTGAAACTCAATCAATTCAAGAACCACAACTACTTCACGAGGAACATTCCAATTTTGACTCTTCAGTCCAACATCCACATAATATAGATGAAACTGTAGAATTAAGAAAATCGTCAATAACAAGAAAGCCTGCTATTTCTGATAATTATCATGTATACTTATTAGAGTCTGACTTTGATGTGGGACCTAAAGATGATCCCATCTCATTTTTACATGTCATGAGTGGAGAACATTCAAAATGTTGGTATGATGCTGTGATAGGAGAAATGGCATATAATGGCATATATGGCTAAAAATCAAGTTTGGAAAATTGTCAAGTTGCCTAAAGGAGTTAAAGTCATTGGCTGTAAATGGGTTTATAAAATCAAGAGAAACTCAAAAGGCAATATCGATAGATATAAAGTTAGACTTGTAGCTAAAAGATTTATATAAAGAGAAGGTATTGACTACCACGATACTTTCTCTCTAGTTTCTAAAAAGGATTCTTTTAGAGTGATCATGACATTAGTAGCTCATTTTGATTTAGAGCTACATTAAATGAATATGAAAATGATATTTTTGAGTGGGACACTTGCAGAAGAAGTATACATGAAACAACCTGAAGGTTTCATTATGATAAAAGTGATCATTTAGTTTGCAAATTAAATAAATTAATTTATAAACTAAAACAAGCATCCCGTCAATGGTATTTGAAGTTTCATGATGTTATTACCTCATTTGGTTTTATAGAGAATATTGTTAATAACTGCATATACCAAAAATTTAGTGGGAATAAGTTTATTTTCTTAGTCCTATATGTTGATGGTATTTTGCTTGCAACTAATGATTTGAGTTTATTACATGACACCAAAATGTTTTTATTCCAAAACTTTGAAATGAAAGATCTAGGTGAATCTTCTTATGTTTTAGGCATAGAGATTTATCGAGATAGATCTAAAAGGATTTTAGAACTTTCTCATAAAGCCTACATTGAAAAGCTATTGAAAAAATTCAAAATGAATAAATGTACACCCAATGCAGCACCCATATTAAAAGGTGATAAATTCATTTTAAATCAATGTCCAAAAAATGCTTTGGAAAGGAAAGAAGTAGAAAACATTCCATATGCATCTGCAGTTGGTAGTTTAATATATGCACAGATTTGTATAAGACCTGATATTACATATGCTGTGGGAATGTTGGGAAGATACCAAAACAATCCTGAAATAGAAAATTGAAAGGCTGCTAAAAAGGTTATGAGATATTTCCAGGGAACCAAGAATCATATGCTTACTTATAAGCATGTTAATTGTCTAGAAATGGTTGGATATTCAGACTCAGATTTTACTGGTTGTTAAGACTCCAGAAAGTCTACTTCAGGTTACGTTCTCATGTTGGTTGGAGGTGCCATATCATGGAAAAGCACCAAACAGACAATCATTGCATCATTTACTATGGAGGTAGAATTTATAGCATGTTTTGAAGCAACTTCACAGGCCAAATGGTTGAGGGGTTTTATCACAAGGCTTCGAGTTGTGGATTCAATATCAAAGCCTTTAAGAGTTTACTGTGATAATATGGCAACAGTTTTCTTTTCAAAAAATAACAAGAGTAGGAGCAAAAGTAAACATATTGACATAAAGTGTCTTGCTGTCAGAGAAAGAGTTAAGAATCAATAAGTCTCAATAAAGCATACAAGTACCTTATTTATGATTGCAGACCCCATGACAAAAGGGCTCTTAATAAAGGTGTTTTTGAAACATGTAGAGAGCATGGGGTTAATGAGCTCATTTTATGGTTGATTTGTTCAATGTATACAGTACTTGTTGTCAATAATAATATTTTTATTTGTGCACATAAAGTATTTACTCTCATCCTATAAAGTGTAGACCTAGAATTACTTATAGGAAGTCATTCATAAAAAGATGTACCACATATGAAAAATTATTTAGAGAGATTAATCCAGTGTAATACATGGAAGGAAATGTTGATATAATAACATAACCGCCATGATTCATGTATTATATCTTTCTTCTAAAGGTTATGGTTTAAGTAGATTTATATGTGGCCATATTCAGTTTTGGTTACCCAGATGATTTTAAATAATTGCCATGTAAGCCAAGTGGGAGAATGAAAGAACACGTCTTTTTGTAGGAGACTTAAGAGTGGCTTACGTGTCACACACTTTAAAAATATGTTATATATATGTTTATTTATTTTAATAGTTTTATATTTATATTAAAACTCTAGGTAATTAAAAATAAAGATGCTACTTATTTAAAAGTTAAAAACCACATTCCTTGATGGAAAGAAACAACTCTTAGTAGAAAGATGTCTTGTTCTATCTATAAATAGGGTTTGTGATTCTCCATCAATCACATCCATCAAGTAAAGAGAGATAGACTGAAAATCTCTACCAAATACCCTTCCTAAAGAAATTTGTGATGATTCATAATTAAGAAGCAATTGATTTCTGCACATACTTGATCAACAATGGCTAGAGGTAAGTGTTCTAACGATTCTTTTATTATGGAATGTTCTCCCAAATTCTTTCAATAAGCAATTATTTAAAAATAAAAATAAAGCGGTCCACTATTAAAAAATTAGGTAGGTCTACTTCTATCGTTAGGAATAAAGTCCATTATTTAACTAGTAGATCTCACTATTTTTTAAAGCAATTGCATAGCGCATTTATGCAGTACTCTACAACTGTATGTATACATAGCATTTATTGTAAATATTTATACAATAATCTCTAATATTGTCGGTAGATAGATATTAAAAGTAATTACCATTGATATATATATTAGCTATATATATAGTACGTAGATATATTTATTTTTCCATATCTAATCTTCCATTGTATGACATTAATTAATACGTATATCCGCTATTAGTGATGACTAATAAATAATTCCGTAACATCTTTGCTCGAGGGAAGCTGCCCGCGCGGATTACTTAGAATAACATTACTCATTAGTCATGTACTTGATCCAATCTTTAATCAGCTTCTAGTGTCGCCACCCAAATTTGAGAGGCTCGCTACAAGAAAATAGGTATTTTACGATATCAAATTTCATGGTAAAAAGTAGGAAAGAACGTTGCAAAAAGTTATTTTTAACTAAAACAATTATTTTGAATGTAACATATTAGTTATTTCTATCCTTTTGTTTTTGTAGTGGCTTTTTTTAATGATCATTGATGATCATGTGCTAAACGCGTATATATATTGTACTACAGAATTTACATGTATATATATGATGCATACATACACATTCACGTGCAATATGTCACTACAAGAAAAACATGTATTTGTGACATTTTAATTGCAGTCAGAATGATTGTTTTTGCTGTAAATATTTTTTTGCAGCATTCTTTTATACTTTTTACGATGAAATTTAATATCGTAAAAAGTCGATTTTCTTGTAATGTGTATATACGAAATATAAAACTTACAATTAATTGTTGGGTCAATGGGCATTAATCTATTTAAATTCATAATTCCTGATCTTGTACATATAGCGCCTGAGTCATGTTCCTATTATTTTTTGTTTTGTTTTTTTTGTTTTGTTTTCTTCGCCATTTAGGTCTTTTAATTGGTCATCAATTTTCTACCAGATCTTCGTTTAGGTCAAAGAAGAAACTTCAATGCTAGGAACAAGTGATGAAATATTAACCACGATGCTAGAATTTTAATTACCCATAAATCAGACTCATTTGAGACTTCACACACACACACACACATGTACATGTAGTAGACCACGTGAAAATCTGCATCATAACAGGCATATTTAATATACATGCATGCCATGCATGCGTAATATCATTCCATATATATTATACCTAAAATCAAAATGCACGCATGCATGTATGCATATTATATAGAGCCTTTTTATGATCATCAGATAAATTAATTAATTAGCTTATTAATTGGTCCAGTTAGCTCCAACCTCTCTGAAATAAATAAACCAACCCGCATCATGCAGGGCATGGTTCATCAATTGAGTGAGGCGTACCGGCCGCCTAGCTATTATATTATTTAGTGAATTCTTTACTAGTCTTGCAAAGCCCTGATTAGGTTACCCATGAGGCACTTACACAAGTTACGTACTAGTGATCGATCTCGCAAAGAATTCTCTACCGTATAATATTAAATATATGCACCCATGCATGCATGATGAATACATATATAAATGCACACACATACACACACATACATATATATATATATATATATATCCACTTACAATATTTGACATAGAGCACTGCTATAGTTACAAATAAATTCCACAAAATCAATTTCACAAACTGATATAATTTTATATGATCTGTTAGATCTACTTTATAATAAAAATAACCTCACAATCCGACGAACTACATAAAATCATGTCATTTTATGATATTTATTTTATAAAATCTCTTTGGAGCTAAAACATTTTTCTTTGACATATGATATTATATATATGGCCATTCTGATCAGTTTCAGATTTGGGAGACAAAATTATATATATATATATATATGTGTGTGTGTGTGTGTACACAACGAGTCTCACCTAAATTTTAACGATGAAAGAATAATATATAACCCAAAAAAACCTAGGTGGTTCGTTTGAATTCAACAGTCAGAAAACTTTACTTCGGTCGATACATACAGACGTATCAGCCGTACTAATCACTAGGGTTTTTTATGTGAGAAATTAATATATGATCTGTATCAAGAAGATAAAAGAGACACATTAATAACGTGGCGCGAGTAGGCGAACAAGTAGATGGCCATAAAGTCTGAGTTTTAGATGTGTTGGTTGGAAACCTATTGAAGCAAGCAAATCAGTTGTTTAGCCGACACCACAAACAATGATTAATATTTTACAACATATATAAACACTACAATTTATCTGACATCACACACTCTTTTATTCAAATCATGTATGGTCCACCGACAAGGAATCGAACCTTATTGGCTGAATTAAGGACCAAATTATTAAATCTCCGCGTATCTTTGTGTTTGAGTAGTAACCGTTTACTAACAAATTCAATGAGGTACGTGGGAAAATGAGGGTTTTCCAGCATATGCTCATGACTGAGAGAGAAATTAGAAAGAAACGCTTAGAAAATTGCCCTCCTCAGTACTAGTCCGCTAGCTCAGTCCTCTTTCTGTTGTCATTTGACGCTGACACTAGAACAATTAAATAAGAAATTAGGTTTGAAACTTTGCTAGTTTTGTAGTAAGGCAATTAACCACCATTTTCAAATAACTTCACTTACCCATGCATGGAGAATCCAGAGATGGCTGCCCCTGCATGCCATTGTATATATGATACAAATAATAAATGAACAGACTCTTTTATATTTTCTTTAATTTCTTCTTTCTTGGTCTTGTAATTATATATACGCATTAACGACAATTCATAGGTAAGATTTGATGTTCGAAAATCTAGATAGCTTATTCTACGTACATACGACGTACAATTTTAAAAACTTGACTGGTTACGTTCATTTTAGTATCAAATTAAAAGGATATATACGGCCATGACATGCATGCATGGCGAAAGTAATTTTAATATAGGAGCAAAGGATCAGAAAGAAGACAAGCCACCAAAAAATGCCATTGAAGGATTCTCAAGCGTGTACAGAATGTCAGCTTGTAGAATACAAATGGTACTACTGTCGCTTAGGGCGTCTGCCTCCACCAACTAATTCCCCTAACTGCCCTACCCTCTCCGTCGAATAATTAATGGAACATCACATCCTAATCTTGATCTGTCGTGAAGAAAAAATATCCCTGCTAGCGTCATTTATTTCCTTTTCTTTCTTTTCATTTTTTACATATTTTTTCATATCCACCTGCTTTGATTTAGCGTTTAAGGCAAGATGTTTAAGAACCATATATGCATTCATTCCAGCATGTAGCGTTGACAAACATCTAGTGCGGGTTTCGCGAATTAAATCGCTTCAAATCATGATCATCTAAACGTGGTTTTAACTTTCATCGACCTTGTTTTATGAAATTCCACATCGGGTAGTTACTCTTAATTATGATCAGAAGAAAAGTTGTAGCCCTGTGATGGGATGTGGAAGTTGATCGCGAGCTAATCAGGGCAAATATTCAAGAGAAAATATTTACCAATCAAAGTTGAATTAATAAACACTTTAGCAATTTATTAACTATGTATGTATATAAATTCTAGGTCTACAAAATCATCATTTTACAAAATTAATCTTATAAATTGTCATGATTTGATATAATATGTTAAATTTATTTTACATTAAAAGGAGTTAAACAATGTAACGTATACTTCATGTACTTAAATTTTATACGTTTATAAATTAAAAAAAAAACAATTATAAACCAAACATTTCTAATAAATATTATATATTAGATACTTCCTTTTTGATGAAAACGATATATGCATTTACTAAAACTCACAATCACGTAGATGTAAAAGACATGACTATTCGAGACATAATAAACACTGTATATATTAAGTAAATTCGATCCCCTGGGCCTCGTAACTAAATCCAAAATGTAAGATGTAGTCGATATTCGACGTTTGAAGCCATGCAAACAAATGACCACGTCGACGAAATGGCTGTTTATTGCGTGCATGGAATATTGGGTTCCTCTGTCAAGTAGGGACGAACCACGTGCACACCCAATCCGATTTGAAAGTTCCAGCATTAATTGAGGATAATTTAACGCTGGAATTATAAATGAAACACTGTAACAAGCTGTTGTCTTTTTTTTTTTTTTTTGATATTTTTACGCACCATGAATAGTACTGTGATCCGGGACTAATTACATCGTGAAAATGTATTCATGGCAAAAACCGCGAATAAAATTGGACATTTCCTTTGATTGGGAGAGGTTGTTTGTTTTTAGAGGTAAGGTGAGATGAAAATTAAAAAATTAAAAAATTAAAAAATTAAAAAAAATATTATTATAATATCTATTTTTAATATTAGTTTTATATGAAAACTTAAAAATTTAATTTTAAAATTAGAAAATATTAAGATTTTTATTATATTTTATATAAAATTTTGAAAATGTATAATAATGAGTTTAAAATAAATTTAAAATTTTTGATTTCATCCCTAAAACAAATCGGCCTGAGTTTTGAGCTGGAATTTCCTGTTCTCCAATAGCGTTCTATCAGTTTGGAAGAAATGTTCGTTTATTTTCACAAATAACTTTATCTTATTTTATCTTATTTTAAATTTATTATTATATATTTTTAAATTTTTATATAAAATAAAATAAATAATTAAATTTTAAAATAATTTTTTAAATCTTAAAACAAAATTAATATTAAAAAAATATTCTATAATAATATTTTTTTTTTAAACTTTTATGAAAACAAACAATTTCTTAAAACTTGCCAGGACCCAGGTTCGATCTCTACGTTTCCGTTGTCAAAAGAACAACACCCCCGCCAGCAGGCCTGCTTTCCCCTCGGACCTCAGACTAGGAACCGGTTCGTGTCGGTTGAAGAAATTCATGGAAATACGTGAAAGGATATACTTGTCATTTCATGGAATTAAGAGGGGGCGGCTTCTCGTGTCAGGTGGGAGAGTGTCTCAATCTGGATCAACCAAATGAAAAGGAGATCAGAGATTATTTAAATAAGATGATCAACCACCAGAATTTCTTTTTTATATATATATATATATATATAGAGCAAACCCTAGTTTATGTTGCAACTGAGGGAAGCAGCAAAAGGAAAACAAATCTAGGCAGAGGAGAGCAGAATGGGGAGGTCTCCTTGTTGTGATGAGAATGGCCTCAAGAAAGGACCCTGGACTCCTGAAGAAGATGAACAGCTTGTCCACTACATCCACAAACATGGCCATGGAAGTTGGAGGGCGCTTCCCAAGCTCGCAGGTTTAATATTTTTAATTTTTAATTACAGACCCAACTCTCTCTCTCTCTGATCTCATCTCTCTCTCTCCAAGAGCTTTGTTCATACCTGCATTTTTTTTCTCTTCGCAGGTTTAAACAGATGCGGCAAGAGCTGTAGGTTAAGATGGACGAATTACTTGAGGCCGGATATCAAGAGAGGGAAATTTTCTCAAGATGAGGAGCAGACTATTCTACATCTCCATTCCATCCTTGGGAACAAGTAATTCTCTCTCAGCTAATAGATATAATAAGTATCAACATTATCAACTCTGCCTAGCTGTTCTGTTATCACAAACTTATACTAATTATCTGCATGCATTGATGCTTTACAAGATGGTCGGCTATTGCGACGCACCTACCTGGCCGGACTGACAATGAAATCAAGAATTTCTGGAACACGCATTTGAAGAAGAAGCTGATTCAGATGGGTTTTGATCCAATGACCCACCAACCAAGAACTGACCTGTTTTCTAGCCTCCCCCATCTTTTAGCTCTTGCCAACCTCAGAGATCTGATGGAGCATCACTCCTTAGATGAACATGCTCTGAGAATACAAGCAGATGCTGTCCAGTTGGTGAAGATCCAATGCTTACAGCATCTTCTTCAATCCGCCACCTCGATGACCACCATTAACTCGTATGGCCAAAATGGCATCACAGACATGGAGGCAGTCAATTTGTTGAATTCAGTTCCCATTATCAAAGAAAGTCCACTTCTCAATTCATCACAAAATGAAAACGTTCAGGCCTCATTTTCACTTGGAACTGTTACCCCTCAACCACTCCACCACCCAAGCTTATTATCTCACCTGTCAGACCCGCAAGTCCCTTTCAATTTTCAAACATCTTTCAATAGTAATGAGATGGGCCAAGGTTCCGACTTCGCAATGATCAGCCAAGGAGATCATAACCCACCTGATGATCACTCCTCATTGGTTTTCCCATTTCCCTCTTCTGTTCTTTCAACTATGACCGATGAGACGTCAAGAAGCAATATTCCTGGAGATGCAAGTAGTAGTACTTCTAGCTATGGAGGAGGAGTTTCTTCATACTGGTCTGAACTATATTTTGAAGATCCTACTTTGCATGAGATTGCTTAGTTAATTACTTCATGAGTTTGGGAGGTTTGGAGTTGCATCAGCATGTATTGTTGTGGTTACGTACGTATTGTCTATTTCCGCAATAAATTATAGACGCTTATTGCATGTATATAAATATAGGCACAGAAACCTAGCTCATTACACGATCAGTGCATAGATCTATGCATGTATACGACACATATTGATATTTACCTGTGATCATGATCCCTATATATAATTTTTGCATATTTCTGGTTGTATTAGCTTCACTTTTGAGTTTTGCTTGTTTCAGACGATCTAACTCTACTCTATGCACGTCAACCTCCCCCCTCCTTCTTTTATGTATGATTGTATTGCTATATTTTGTTTGCGCAGTGATTTGTGATTTAATTGATCTTGAAGGAGTTATTTCACCAACTTGATGAATAAATATAGAAAATGTTTGATGATTATCATTAGATATATATATATATACATATTACATGAGCAGAGAACTATATAAATGGCCTTATATCACAGCCCGAATCTGGTTGAACTTCCATTTATGGTACTGAACTTTGTGAGTAATAATTACAAGCTACAATCTAGATGTTGATAGAAGTATAATTAATCGCATATGAGCTTATACTATAAGTGGCAAATCATGGTGGGAATCAGACAAACAAAGGTCAACTGGCAACAGGTTGGTACATGGTGTACGTGTTTCCAACGGGCATTGATTAATTTTGTACCACGTGTCCTAGTGATCATCCTCGCTTCTAGTATTACTGAATACTGATCCTTAGAGAGATAGCTAGATTAACCAAAATATCCCCGACTTAAGGTTAGTTAATTTCTTGGACAACACTCGATTCACAAAGGCGGCCAGGCGCGCGCATCATATAATATATATATATATATACACACACACACATTAGGGGATGTTTGCACGTTAGCCTAGTTAGTTGAAACAATTTTATCCAAGTTAGTAATGTGCACAAATAGAAAAAATAATAAGATTTTTTATAACAAAAAAAAAATAATGTATAATTTAATGCATAGAAACAAAAAGCAAACTTTAGCATATATTTTTTAATACGGATAAGTTTTTGAAGTACCATGAATCTGAATCAACTACCTATAACACTTGAGATATTGCAACCTGCTACTCTCATACAATATCATACTTAGATTTAGCTTGTCATAGCAATCAAACCATGTAAGTTCCATTGATTTATTAGTAACGTAAATAGAAACACTACTTAAAATAGATTTCCACTCATCATGTTTATGAATAACCACTCACATATATCCTCCAAGTGTACCTAGTGATTGCTAAACCTTCATTTACAGGAGAACACCTCAATTGAAATTAATACTCTCATTTTTAGCATCGACCCACGAATTAGAGAACTTAATTATGTTCTTATGCTTCAAAGTTTTGAGTAAATGAACTTCTGTATATAGACACTCCAACTCTTCAGAGTTTTGCAATAAATCTACCACCTTAACCTGATTCCAAGCTTCTTCAATTTTCTCACAATCATCAAATGCTCGATATCTGAAATTCCCACATGTGAAGCAATGAACACACTTTTTTGGGTTTTATCCAGTTCTAAATCACTTCTAAAAGGAAATGAATACTGACATGAAAATGAAAATAAATGGGAAAGAAATAATCAAAGAGAAAACAAAAAAGAGAATCACATTTTTCATCTTGATCCTCGATGATGCATATAAAATATATAAAATGAAAAATACGATATAAAAGGGTTTAATTTGACATAAATATTTCATTGTTTCAATCTACAATTGAAATTATAATGAATCTAAAACTTAATGCGTAAGAAATCACAAAATATGGATTAATATTAGTAAACTTTGAACGCAAGACAAATATATATGTGAAGCAAGAGATTATGATATAAACCGCATCACCTCATCGTCAGACTGAGGCCTATTTCTAGTCCTTCGCTTATACTTTGCAACACCTCATCGTCAGACTGATCACTGCAATCTGGTTGAATTTGTTCTTCTTGTTTCATGACTGTTGGAATACTTATCGTTCCCTTGCTGCTCTTTGTGTGAAAGTGGTTCCATAAACTGCATATGCATGTTTGATGAATTGCTCATCATGGATGTAATGCGTTCATCTTAAATTGATACTCATCCTGAGGGGAAGACTTGAATGGGCTTATGGCTCTTTTATCCTGGTTTCGATATGAATGGTTAAATAATAATATTTAAGTATTTGGCTAAATAATAACGTGTTTCTATTTGTTGGAGTCGCTCTATTTTTGGTATATTAAAACAGAGCAACTCCTTCGACTAAAAGCAAGGAGATTAAAATTTAAAAGAAAACAGGGAGATTAATATTTAGAATATATTCAAGTAACATTACAATATATATATATATATATATTGAATCGAGAAAGAAGACTATATTCACAATGCAATTCCCACATTTTCAATCCTGATCAATTGTACTTGTTAATTTGTGGGGGTTTTTTTTTCAATAGAAGTGGATTATTTTGGAGATGGTGGGTTATGTGTTTTTAGTAGTTGGAGTTGCTTTGTTTTTCGTAGAAATTCAATTCTGATATTACACCATTTCGTAGAAATTTAATTGCTATTGTTTCGGTTTTCACCGCTTCAGCTTTCAAAACAAAACGTCTGAGACTTTAAAGTTTCCACCGCTTCAGCTTTCGAAACAAAACGTAAACTTTAAAACCCGTGACTAATGCAAGTCAATGTAGTGTTGTGTTTGCGTGAATTGACGGACATGAAAGAGAAAGTGAAAAGATTAAAAGAGAAAAGAAGAAAAAGTGAAAAGCCGACTTACAGGTATACGAGAAAATCTAAGCACTTATTAGTGACGGACTTAAGCTAACGAACTTATCTTTGGATTACAGACGAAGATGCAGAGGAATACAAATATACGGACAGTAACTTTATCATAAATCTTCTTGCACAATTATTGATATTTTGTTTTTGTAAAACACGGCTATCAATATAGACGAACGTCCGTTAAAAATACAAATAAACTAAACGAAAATTATTAAACCAAAAATTTCTATTAAATAGACTCTTTATATATAAAAAGATATAATATAACTGTTGCAAGAATTACGGAGAGAAATTACTCAAAACTTGTCATGTGTTGCATTCTGACTTGTCATCAGCCTCGCTCGCGTGCGCTAGCTAGCTTAAGAATAATGACAAGTTTACTACTCTCATAGGAAAATTCAAAGACGATTACTAAAGTCATTTCTGTGCCTTCTTTCTACCGTCTTTCAAATAAGTACATATATATATATATATAATTATCTTGTGACGACAATCCCTGTCGAATAGGTAAGGATTGATGTGATTTGAATATGCAGTCATTTCTTAGGATTGAAGAAAATTTGTGTAAATTACAACAAGGCTGATCTTATTTCCTTTGTGAGCAGTTAAGAGTACTTCATTCTTTTCTTCCAAGAAATTGACAGCTCAATTAACTCAGCCCTTGTATAGTAAAGTCTTCCTAATGAAGTTAATTTCTCACGCACGTCGATATCTCATCAGTGGACTCAAAGAGTTATTTATATGTTTTGTGAGCTGTTAGCTGCGTTAAGGGTAATTATATAAAAATTGAATAATTAATTAGGTCAAGTGGTCATTGTTGTCAAAGCAGCATAGAAAAACAGGACATGGTTAGGTTTCAAGTCTCTCCTTCCGTGTGTGTGTGTATTAATTTCCCTATTTAAAACAGAAGAAAATATTCATCACCTAATCCTAAGTCTCTCCTTCTATGACGTGATCAATATTACATGAAAACAATTAAAAATGAAAACATATGCTACCCAAAGTTTCCCATCATGATGTCATGGCAATTAATAATGATCATGTCAATATATTATAAGATTTTCATGTAATATTGTATGTATAACACATGATGATGTATGAATTGGGACTCTATCAGGAGATATATCATTAAATATATATAGTATAGAGTTGGTGGCAAACGACATGGAAAAGATGGCTCCGAGAAAGGGATGTTTTGATTGAGTGATCATATAAGAATCAAAATTGCCATTTTTTATTAATATATGAATAAATATGACAAAGATAGTTATGAACCAATGTTTTTAACAAATTTATGTATTAATTAATGTATAAAGATATGTATTAATCTATAATGAGAATCATGAATTGTCATTTTCTTTTCTTTTTAAATTTTTTAACTAATTGATCCATATCACAAAAATACACAAAAGAGTTTTACAAAAATAAATTCATAAATTGTCGTGATTTAATGTGATACGTCTTATGCCTATAACACACACACATATATATAAGTCACACTTTTTTAAAAAATGATTAAAAAATTAATTTTTTTCATGTAGATTTCATATTTATTTTTTTATTTTCAAAATATTTGTGTGGTATTTGTGCAGTCTACCACTATGACTGTAAGGATCAATTTTTTCTACTTGAAAGAGGGAAGTTTTGTGCAAATACCTTTTACCCTTGGCTTTTCTTTCAAAAAAAAAAAAATACCCCATCATTATCGGGCTTAATTGACTGGAATAGCCCTTACAAAAGGCCTACGGTTGAATATTAGTTGGTGATCCACACAGACGACAGCTCTGAACTCGGAGTTATTACTCTGAGGAGGAGATAGCATATTTGGACTGACCCAGATGAATTCGACTATGTAGCAAATTGGGTTTTTGGTCCGAGCCCGGTCCAAATATTTGGGCCTGTAAATTAGGCCCTTGAAGCCTAGATATGCCAAACGGAGCCGGATTAGCCTAATGACCGCACCATAATACCATTGCTAGAACTCACCCATTTTTTCCCTTTCTCCATTAACTGCAGCTTGTTGAATTAGCTGAAGGAAAAAACAATTTGTTTAAATAAAAAACCAATGTTTATCTTCATTTATATGTTGCCCTTCTTCATTATATTTATTTATATGATACATTTTAAGGATTTCATCTATCAATTAATTAAATAATTATAATAACATAAAACGTATTATTTATAGGTGTGATTAGATATAAAATAAAATAAAAATTAAATGTATCACCCCTAGCTAAGCCGGTTCATCCGGGCCTAAAATTTCTTTATTTTTTTTACTAATTTTGATAGTTTTATTTAAAAAGTTTAAGAAAATTACTAATCATTCGAATCTGAATTCACAAATTTGAAACCCAAATGAATAGACTTATCTCTAGCTTGGGAAGTTGTTTATGGAGTTGACAGAATCTTTTTCTTTGGTATTTTTAACGAGCGGTTTATGGGGGGATGGTTGCTAAGTTGAACACAAATTGAAAGTGTGTTTTGGTGGTTGATATAGAATAAGAGGGGACCTCGAGTCCCATGACAAATTATTAATGCAGTAGCAGCTGCATTATCCTTTGCCTGCTTACAAACACAAGCAGACGGACCACGCCCACATGATCACATGTACATGTGCCTACATTTATTTTTGGTGCCTCATGAGCTGCTAAGTCCCCTCAAATGTACTCCTCAAGCGTTACACTGGTACATATTTTGTGCTTTTTTTCTGATTTTTATTTTTGTGTTTTATTTTTTCATTTTATTCTTGCTAAAAATCTACTCATCATTTTTACCTTACATGTTTGATAAGAATTATTTTTTAAAAAAAAAATATATAGTATAGAAATAATAATTAAATTTTTTTCTTGCCACAAACTCTCAGGCTTCGTCTTTTTCCCAACCCAGAACCAGCCATGTCTCTCTCTTTCTGCGTTAAAAATGTCAACGAATTTCTGGACTGCACGGTACGTAGAAATAACGAGGTCGAATCTTGCTGGTTGCTACTCTATCTGTTGGTATGTCGATTTCGGAACCCTAAAGTTTTTTAAAAGCCAAGGTACATGAACCTTTTTATTTTCTCAGCATAGTTAAATACTTATAAATAAACTATACGACACAAGTCGGCCCCGTTTGGATTTGGAGATGAGATGAGTTGAGATGAGTTTGGTTTATTTTTTAATATTATTATTATTTTGGGATTTGAAAAAGGTGTGTTGAAATTTGAAAAAGGTGTATTGGGATTTGAAAAAGGTGTATAGAAATTTGTGTTTTGTATAAAAAATTATAAAAATATAATGATAAAATGGAAGTGAGTTGAGATAAGCTCAACCCACTTTCGAATACAAGCAGGGCCTTAATGGGGTAGGCGTAGGACCGTAGGAGTTCTCAATTGTCTTTTCAACGTCATTTTCGTTGGTACATAACGTATGAGCACGGCGTGGTCTCTCTCTGGACGGAATTGATAGATCTCCAGATAGGGAATGCATTTTTTTTCTCCTCCTTCCTTCGTGATATCTTCCTGCCTCCCTTGGGCCTGGCTAGACTGTCATGAGGCGATTACATCACAAAAATAAAATGAATTTAGAGTCCAAAGTTTGGCCCTACCTATTTTTTATCAACGGAAATCGCTTGAAGCAATTTTTATATAATTTGATAAATAAAATGAATTTAGAGTCCAAAGACTGTCATGAAGCCACGATAAAGGATTGTGTTGCAACTTGTTGGTCTTGAACGGCTCGAAAAAAAATTTCACATTTACTTTCACTTGATTCTGAATTAGAAAAAACGAGAATATAAAATAATAATAAAAAATTATGTCGAATCACCAATAAAATTATCATGGGCAATAGTAGTCCGTGCAGCCTGTGCGTCATATTTAAAGTGAAAAGAAAAATCAGATCTAGAAGATTAGATATCGTTATTTCTGAATATGTCACACATGGTAGTAGGGGCTATCTAAAACACCGTGCATGAATCTCACATGCGGTATAAGTTACGTGTGAGTCGTACTCATTGCACTTTTGAGTAAATTTCTTCTTCCTTATGATAGATTGTCTAGGGAGGCTGTCAGTGGGAGGATATCAGTCCAATATCGCAAATAAGTTATAGATTAGCATATTTTGATGTTATGGGCTGAAAATTGGAAAAATAAAACCAAAAAATACATCACTAAATAAAAATAGTGGTCGAGCGCTAAGGGGAGAGGTGAGTGGAGTCAAAGCTCCAACCTCCCCGGGGCTACATTGATTGAGATGAATGAGAATTTTTTTCACGAGAAATGTGTCCTCTTTTCACCAAAAGTACATGTCCTTTTTCCACAATTATGACTATGGGCGGTGCTACAATGCTTGTGGTAGTTTATCGCAGGGTAATACTACATACAGTCGTGGAGTTGTAAACGGCGTGCAGTCGCTTTAGAAAAAAAGTTAACTTTTTCACATGGGTCCCATATATATTCACTTTTTTCTAAAGCGACTGCACGCCGTTTGCAACTCCCTGACTGCATCTATCATTTCTCTTTATCGCAAGGTTAAATTATTCTTTTCATTTTTTTCTTAATTTTTTCATTTTTAAATATTTTTAAAAAATATAAAAATAATTATATATCGATATACTAATAATAATTACTTAAAATAGGTATCAAAATGCATGAAATGTCAAAGAGATATCAAAATAGGTAGACTAACTAACATTTTCCTTCTTACTATATATCCTCCATCCTTTTTTGATCTCAAGACTTTAATTTCTCTTTTTTCTTTACCTTCTGATTTTTATTTTTTATTTTTTATGTTGTCTACGACTTAAACTTCAAAAATCAGGAAATATTTTAGGTAGAAATAATTTTTTTAAATAAATTTATAAATTGATATAGCTTTATGATATGGTATATTAAATTATAAAATTTATTTTATTTTAAAATAAATCGAACGTATTATATAAAATTATATTAGTTTATAACTTTAAATTAAATTTATGACTGTAATACTTTAAAAAAAATTAGTTTTAGAGGTGCAAACACACATCGTACTCAATTCAATGAATATTTTTATAATGGTCTTTATAAGAATATTCAAAAACCATCAGCAAATGAAAGAAGGGATTCAATTTCCTCCACCACTTAAACCCTTGGAACACAGTGGCTTTTGGAAAAGGATGGCAAACAATCAATGATTTTCGTGGTCAATCTATGATTGAAGTTTGCTGCTTTAACTCGATGATCTCAACTTCACAACCGTGCATATATAGATACTTTAAAACCAGATTCGATTTCGATGTCCACTTCTAGACCAATAGAAGATCCCGAAATCTCAAACTCAACAAATTTGATGACGTTAATTAGAGACATGCATATATCTATATCATTTGCTATAATCAAGAATGGTACGATAACCGGTCTAATTCAGTTCAATTTTAAATAAAATTTAAAATTAAATTGATATTATCAGTTTTATATTTTTTAATATCGATTATGTACCGATTATCTCTCAAAATTAATAGTACCAATTTATCCATTTTGATTCGATTTAATTTTCTAATTTTAAATTAGTCTATTAAACTATTAGATATTTGTTATAATAAATTTAATTTTTTATAACTATATTATTGATAGTGATAGTATTAATATAATGATATTAATAGTATTAATATTATTAAATCATTATTTCATATGAGATTATTTAGTATAGTAATTTATATATTGACTTAAAATATATTATTAATAATAATATAGTGTTAGATTATTAGTATTAAATCATAAATTATCTATAAATTGTAACTAATTTATATTATATTCTAATCTGTTAAATATTCTATATAATATAAAAAAATTATCTTATATATAATATTTAAAAAATTTATTTAAAATATATATTATATTCAATCAGTCTGATTCGATCCAATTTTTAAATGCTTAGAATTGAAATCAAATCGACCTATCAATTTTGAAAATCAGTTCGGATCCATACTGACTAAAATTAGACCGATTCGATTAATTTCGACTGATCCGGTCCGATTCCTTTTTTACAATTTTTAAACAAATATTACGCGTGCACAAAAACCAAAAAAAATAAATAAATAAAGATATTCCCCGCCAGTTTCCTTGCAGGAAAATAGGCCCTGCCTTGTCGAGCAGACGTACTTGTGGCATCTGGGGGGTCAGGGATTATTTTAGCAGTCATTTAATTTAGGCCGGTGCTAATGAGTTGTACCGTCCAACGTTACGCTAATTCAAGATTTAATTTTTTTTAATTTTTTATCATTTTAAAATATTTTAAAAATATATAAAAATATCAATAAAATAATAATTAATTTTTTAATCATTAAATAATAAAAAATAAAATAAACTGTAGGAAGTATCAAAATGAAGTGTCCAAATAATTAAACAAACTAACATTTTCCTTTAATCTAAGATCCTCCAGTTTCGGCATGCAGCCTAGGGCTGAGCTAAAATTCGAAAATCCGACTCCGACTCCGACTCCGCCCCGACTCCGCTCCGACTCCGACAAATCGGAGTCGGAGTCGGAGAAAAAACTCCGACTTTAATCGGAGTCGGAGACGGATTCGGTAAAGAAGTCCTGCCGACTCCGACTCCGACCCGACTCCGACTCCGACATACCGACTCCGATTTGTAACCCGACTCCGACTCCGACTACGATTCCGACTCCGATTCTGATTATATATCCGACTCCGACTCCGACATTTTGCATATAATTTGTAAAAAAAATATATATCTATTTTTCATATATAACTATTATAAATAGATAATTAAATTAATTATTGTTTCCAAATAATTTATTCATAATAAGTTATATTAATTATTGTTTCTAAATAATTTACTCATAATATAATAGACATATATAATTATAAATACTAATATATTAAGAATTACTAATGTAATAATTTGTAATATTAATATATACAAAATTAAAGACTAACATATAAGTAGTGATGTATTATAAACTAATAAATAGTAAAATATCATAATGTTGATAATTACTATTATATAATTTTAAATCCTAGACTATTACAACCATAGATTGATAATTAAATGAAATAATAGTATGTTGGATAATGTATAAATATCAATGTATGAGCCAATGTACATTAATAGTAATATTAATGTATTAATACCAATGTGTTTTTAAAGATTAACATATAAGTAGTGATGTATTATAAGTTAATAAATAATAAAATATCATAATGTTGATAAATGATAATTACTATTATATAATTTTATAAGCACAAGCTTATTCAAAATAATTTCTTAATAATATAATAGACATTTATTAAGACCAAAGTTCAAATCTTAAATTCTAAACCCTTAATCTTAAATCCTAAACTATTACAACCATAGATTGATAATTAAATGAAATAATAGTATGTTGGATAATGTATAAATATCAATGTATGAGCCAATGTACATTAATAGTAATATTAATGTATTAATACCAATGTGTTTTTAAAGATTAACATATAAGTAGTGATGTATTATAAGTTAATAAATAATAAAATATCATAATGTTGATAAATGATAATTACTATTCTATAATTTTATAAGCACAAGCTTATTCAAAATAATTTCTTAATAATATAATAGACATTTATTAAGACCAAAGTTCAAATTTTAAATTCTAAACCCTTAATCTTAAATCCTAGACTATTACAACCATAAATTGATAATTAAATGAAATAATAGTATGTTGGATAATGTATAAATATCAATGTATGAGCCAATGTACATTAATAGTAATATTAATGTATTAATACCAATGTGTTTTTAAAGACTAACATATAAGTAGTGATGTATTATAAGTTAATAAATAATAAAATATCATAATGTTGATAAATGATAATTACTATTCTATAATTTTATAAGCACAAGTTTATTCAAAATAATTTCTTAATAATATAATAGACATTTATTAAGACCAAAGTTCAAATCTTAAATTCTAAACCCTTAATTTTAAATCCTAGACTATTACAACCATAGATTGATAATTAAATGAAATAATAGAATGTTGGATAATGTATAAATATCAATGTATAAGCCAATGTACATTAATAGTAATATTAATGTATTAATACTAATGTGTTTTTAAAGACTAACATATAAGTAGTGATGTATTATAAGTTAATAAATAATAAAATATCATAATGTTGATAAATGATAATTACTATTCTATAATTTTATAAGCACAAACTTATTCAAAATAATTTCTTAATAATATAATAGACATTTATTAAGACCAAAGTTCAAATCTTAAATTCTAAACCCTTAATCTTAAATCCTAGACTATTACAACCATAGATTGATAATTAAATGAAATAATAGTATGTTGGATAATGTATAAATATCAATGTATGAGCCAATGTACATTAATAGTAATATTAATGTATTAATACCAATGTGTTTTTAAAGACTAACATATAAGTAGTGATGTATTATAAGTTAATAAATAATAAAATATCATAATGTTGATAAATGATAATTACTATTCTATAATTTTATAAGCACAAGCTTATTCAAAATAATTTCTTAATAATATAATAGACATTTATTAAGACCAAAGTTCAAATCTTAAATTCTAAACCCTTAATCTTAAATCCTAGACTATTAGAACCATAGATTGATAATTAAATGAAATAATAGTATGTTGGATAATGTATAAATATCAATGTATGAGCCAATGTACATTAATAGTAATATTAATGTATTAATACCAATGTGTTTTTAAAGACTAACATATAAGTAGTGATGTATTATAAGTTAATAAATAATAAAATATCATAATGTTGATAAATGATAATTACTATTCTATAATTTTATAAGCACAAGCTTATTCAAAATAATTTCTTAATAATATAATAGACATTTATTAAGACCAAAGTTCAAATCTTAAATTCTAAACCCTTAATTTTAAATCCTAGACTATTAGAACCGTAGATTGATAATTAAATGAAATAATAGTATGTTGGATAATGTATAAATATCAATGTATGAGCCAATGTACGTTAATAGTAATATTAATGTATTAATACCAATGTGTTTTTAAAGACTAACATATAAGTAATGATGTATTATAAGTTAATAAATAATAAAATATCATAATGTTGATAAATGATAATTACTATTATATAATTTTATAAGCACAAGCTTATTCAAAATAATTTCTTAATAATATAATAGACATTTATTAAGACCAAAGTTCAAATCTTAAATTCTAAACCCTTAATCTTAAATCCTAGACTATTACAACCATAGATTGATAATTAAATGAAATAATAGTATGTTGGATAATGTATAAATATCAATGTATGAGCCAATGTACATTAATAGTAATATTAATGTATTAATACCAATGTGTTTTTAAAGACTAACATATAAGTAGTGATGTATTATAAGTTAATAAATAATAAAATATCATAATGTTGATAAATGATAATTACTATTCTATAATTTTATAAGCACAAGTTTATTCAAAATAATTTCTTAATAATATAATAGACATTTATTAAGACCAAAGTTCAAATCTTAAATTCTAAACCCTTAATTTTAAATCCTAGACTATTACAACCATAGATTGATAATTAAATGAAATAATAGTATGTTGGATAATGTATAAATATCAATGTATGAGCCAATGTACATTAATAGTAATATTAATGTATTAATACCAATGTGTTTTTAAAGACTAACATATAAGTAGTGATGTATTATAAGTTAATAAATAATAAAATATCATAATGTTGATAAATGATAATTACTATTCTATAATTTTATAAGCACAAGCTTATTCAAAATAATTTCTTAATAATATAATAGACATTTATTAAGACCAAAGTTCAAATCTTAAATTCTAAACCCTTAATCTTAAATCCTAGACTATTACAACCATAGATTGATAATTAAATGAAATAATAGTATGTTGGATAATGTATAAATATCAATGTATGAGCCAATGTACATTAATAGTAATATTAATGTATTAATACCAATGTGTTTTTAAAGACTAACATATAAGTAGTGATGTATTATAAGTTAATAAATAATAAAATATCATAATGTTGATAAATGATAATTACTATTCTATAATTTTATAAGCACAAGCTTATTCAAAATAATTTCTTAATAATATAATAGACATTTATTAAGACCAAAGTTCAAATCTTAAATTCTAAACCCTTAATCTTAAATCCTAGACTATTACAACCATAGATTGATAATTAAATGAAATAATAGTATGTTGGATAATGTATAAATATCAATGTATGAGCCAATGTACATTAATAATAATATTAATGTATTAATACCAATGTGTTTTTAAAGACTAACATATAAGTAGTGATGTATTATAAGTTAATAAATAATAAAATATCATAATGTTGATAAATGATAATTACTATTCTATAATTTTATAAGCACAAGCTTATTCAAAATAATTTCTTAATAATATAATAGACATTTATTAAGACCAAAGTTCAAATCTTAAATTCTAAACCCTTAATTTTAAATCCTAGACTATTAGAACCATAGATTGATAATTAAATGAAATAATAGTATGTTGGATAATGTATAAATATCAATGTATGAGCCAATGTACGTTAATAGTAATATTAATGTATTAATACCAATGTGTTTTTAAAGACTAACATATAAGTAATGATGTATTATAAGTTAATAAATAATAAAATATCATAATGTTGATAAATGATAATTACTATTATATAATTTTATAAGCACAAGTTTATTCAAAATAATTTCTTAATAATATAATAGACATTTATTAAGACCAAAGTTCAAATCTTAAATTCTAAACCCTTAATCTTAAATCCTAGACTATTAGAACCATAGATTGATAATTAAATGAAATAATAGTATGTTGGATAATGTATAAATATCAATGTATGAGCCAATGTACATTAATAGTAATATTAATGTATTAATACCAATGTGTTTTTAAAGACTAACATATAAGTAGTGATGTATTATAAGTTAATAAATAATAAAATATCATAATGTTGATAAATGATAATTACTATTCTATAATTTTATAAGCACAAGCTTATTCAAAATAATTTCTTAATAATATAATAGACATTTATTAAGACCAAAGTTCAAATCTTAAATTCTAAACCCTTAATTTTAAATCCTAGACTATTACAACCATAGATTGATAATTAAATGAAATAATAGTATGTTGGATAATGTATAAATATCAATGTATGAGCCAATGTACATTAATAGTAATATTAATGTATTAATACCAATGTGTTTTTAAAGACTAACATATAAGTAGTGATGTATTATAAGTTAATAAATAATAAAATATCATAATGTTGATAAATGATAATTACTATTCTATAATTTTATAAGCACAAGCTTATTCAAAATAATTTCTTATAATATAATAGCAATATTAATGTATAAACACTAATGTATTTTTAAAGACTAACATATAAGTAGTGATATATTATAAGTTAATCATTAATACTATTGCACAAATTAATACTATTGCATAAAATATCATAATGTATCATAATACTATTGCATAAAATTTAAGGAATTTGTTTTATTTAGAAAACTTATAATTATTTAAAATTATTTTTAAATTCCATTTACTAACATAATTTGTTTCTTTAAAAATATTTAATAAACTTTCTTATTTAATTTTATAATAAAATAATATTAGTTCTAATATTTATTTTGAATTAATTATATTATATTTTACTTTTAATTATCTGTTTTTATTTAATTTATTTATAAATTTTTTATAAATTTAATATATACCGTTAGATCTAGGTTTAACCTAGATCTAACGGTATACATTATATACATATATATATATCGGATCGTCATCGACTAAGCAGCGACCCCGAGCTGCATCTCTGCTTCTACGGACCCCGAGCTGCTTCAGCCTTCTCTGCTTCTCACTTCAGCTGCTTCAGCCTTCTCTGCTTCTCACTCGAGCTGCATCTTCATTTCAACGGACCCCGAGCTCCCCTGCACACCTCAGGTCCTCAACGTCGATAGCCCATTCCCCGGCGCCTGCTTCAACCGTTCAAGATCAATACCCCGGTCCTCAACGTCGATAGCCCACAGGTTAGTTCTGTGGGTTTTCACTTTCCATGTTCAAATTTCTAACTGATTTCTGTTGGTTTCAACCCCGGTCCCCAATCATGATGCTCTGGGTGTGATTTCTGTTGGGTTTTCATGTTCAAAGTTCTGTGTGCTATTTCATTTTCGGTTAATATGGTCAATGCAAATCTCCTGGAAATAATTCATGAACTCTTTTGCCTCTTTAAGTAAAGTTACCATTAGCTGAGAAAGTTTCAAACTCAATTTATTTTCGGTTAATATTTCATTTTCGGTTAATTAGGTCAATGCAAAATAGTTGTAATGCATTCGGACTAGCTAGCGTGTCTGTTGAGAAATCAACTTTGCTAGCTTGCGGCTCATATATATATATATATATATATGAAATCTTTTATATAAAAATCTTACACCACACTAGCATTTTATCAATATGTGATTTGTGTTTTATCTTAATGCTTAAATATATACATATTTAAATAAAAAAAATCACATGGTGATGATTAGGTAGAAGTTGATTTCCTTGAGTACCCTGGTATATGGTATAAGATTTCCTTCCAATATTTTTTTTTTTTATGAAAAACGATATATATGTTATATAAAAGTTGTGCAATCACTTTTAAAAAAGAGTAAATATGAAATTAATATAAAAAAACTTAATTTTATAATAATAAACTTCACCTTTTTTTCAAAATAATTATGCAATGCTTATGCTTCCAACATTACTCTTCTATATATATATATATATATGAGTAATATTACATACATAAAGATTATATAACATTTGCATTCTACTATTACAAATATTATTAAAAAATATTAGTATACCCACCAAATTTGACACATCTTTTCGATATATCATGCATTTTATTTTATTTTATTTTATTTTTTATTGAATAATTAAGAAAGAAATTATTAATGTATTGATATTTTGCTGATGCAAAACAGTTCTCACATTTTCCATAAAACACTTATCAGATTGAAAATATAGTGATATTGGAGTAAACTTCTGCCATACTACTTGAATATGAGAACAAAATAATAAAGCATGTGATCATCAGGTATTGATCATCAATATATTATATCAAACATAGTTGACTTTTATGAATTTGTGATGTGCATGATTTAATACAGATGGATTGCCTGTAACATCATCCATGGTGATTGGTAACTATAACCTCCAATCATCAAATATATTATTGTTGTAGAGTAAGATATTCTTTGTTGCTTCAATCCAAAGATTTATAAGATATCTTCTATTTCTTTTTCTTTTTTTTTTTGAAGTTTTAAATCATGAATATTCAAGGCTCTGGAAGCACTCCTACATCCACCGCTGCATCATGTCCAGCAGGACCACCACCACCTCCCCCTATGGAAGAACCTCCATCTCCCATGATTGCAGAGTCTAATGAACAATTAGACTCTGCGACGGCCACTCAGCCCACTTCTAAAACAACCTGCTTTGCTCGTCAAAGAAATCCCCCCAAAAATAGATCTATTGTTTGGGATAACTTCACAAAAGATACGGATTGCGATCCTGATGAACCCACGTGCACTTGTAACCATTGTGGAAAACAATTTAAATGTCATCCTAAGAGGCAGGGTACATCAGCATTGAAGACTCACGTTGATCTTTGCCCTAAAGGACCTAAGAAACGAAAAAATCAACAATTCTTGATCCCAGAGGCAAGAACTGATGGAGGGGAAGGGGAAAAGAAATTAGGGATGACCAAGTACAATGAGAAAAAAATTAGGGCTGCCCTAACTAGGATGGTGATTATTGATGAGTTGCCTTTTTCAGTTGTGGAAGGTGAAGGCTTTCGAGAATTTGTTAGATCTCTTGATCCTAGGTTTCCTATTCCTTCTCGTTTTACGGTAATGAGGGATTGCATGAGACTGTTCTTGAGAGAAAAGGATAGTTTGAAAAAAATGTTTTTAACTACTAAGCAAAGAGTGAGCTTGACCACTGACACTTGGACGTCTATCCAAAACATCAATTACATGTGTGTTATGGCTCATTTTATTGATAGTAGTTGGAAGTTGCATAAGCGGATAATTTCATTTTCTCGTATTGGTGATCACAAAGGGTCAACAATTGGTAGGGCTTTGGAGGAGTGTATGCTTGATTGGGGGATTGACAAATTGTTTACAATAACTGTAGACAATGCTTCCACTAATGATTCCGCTATTGATTGGTTGAAAACAGTTGAAGTTGGAAGATTGGAGTGTGTTGAGGATCATGCGTATATCCACATGAGGTGTACTGCGCATATTTTAAACCTTATTGTCCGAGAAGGTTTAAGCGAAGTTGATAAGTCAATCAGCAAGATCCGTAATTTGATTAGGTATGTCAAGTCTTCTCCTCAAAGACTTGCCACTTTCAAGACTTGTGTTGAAAGGTCAAAAGTTCCATGTCATAGTTTCTTATGTCTTGACGTACCCACTAGATGGAACTCAACTTTTCTTATGTTGGATGTGGCTAGCAAGTATAAAAAAGCCTTACAACTTTTGCTTGATGATGACCCGTACTCAAGGGTTTATTTGTCTGAAGATGGGCATGGGAGAAAAGGATTGGGAGCTCCCGTGCATGATGATTGGGAGGCAATAGAGAACTTTTCGAAGTTCTTGGGAGTATTTTATAATGTCACAATGCGTCTTTCTGGTACATTATATGTCACTTCGAATCTGTTTTTTAAAGAGTTCGCTGGCATTCATAAAAACTTGATGGGTTTTTGCGAGAGTAACAATCGACGCTTCAGTTCAATGGCCTTGAGAATGAAAGAAAAATATGATAAATACTGGGGTCATATTGAAAAAATAAACAGGTTATTGTTTATTGCTGCGATTCTTGATCCACGGTGCAAATTGGAAGCTCAAGAATATTGGTTCAAAAAAGCATTGGGTGAGGATAAATGTGAGGAATTTGTTGAAATCCTTAAGGATGATTTTACCCGACTATATGAACAATATGCAGAGTTCAATGGTGAGTACACTAGCATAAGTGGTCCTAGAGATGATGTTTCTAGTGCTCAGAGTGATACTTGTATCTTAAAAAGGAATAGCAATAGCGTTATTGATGACGACACGGACATATACACGGATCTCCATAAAAACAAGAGTTCAAATATGTTGGATACTAAGTCGGAGTTAGAACGGTATTTGTTGGAAGCTGTTGAGATCCCTTCACAGAGTTTTGATATTTTAATTTGGTGGAGGGTCAACTCTACCAAATATCCAATTCTTTCAATGATGGCGAGAGAAATCTTAGCCATTCCAATTACTATTGTTGCTTCGGAGTCTGCATTTAGCACGGGAGGTCGTATTTTGGATCCATTCCGAAGTTCTTTGGCTCCAAGAACTGTGGAGGCCCTTGTGTGTACGCAAAACTGGTTGAAGTCTACTCACATATGCTTGAGTCAAGATCATTTCGCTTTAATTGATGATGCAGAGAGTTATAAATTAGACTCAGGTACCATATTTCAAATTTAATTAAATATGTTAAATCACTTGATTTGTCTTTTTTTTTTAATACTAATAGCTTATATTTTAATATGTTAATGTAGAATTGGTTACTAATATGGCGAACTTACTACATGAAGAATGAAGATGATTGAGGTTTGAGGTGCTTTGTTGTTGTTGAATTTGTGTACTTTTTTATTTGTTTAATTTTATTATCTTATTTGTAGAAATTTATGTGGTATCTTATTTCCTTACTAATTTTGTTTTTTTTTTTCTTCAGGCACAGCCGCACAAGTGGGAAATTTGAAATGATATGTAATTTATAATTTGTATTAGTTATTTTGTTGAAATATGGAAACTATTGTTTGTTTGTTTTCTATTATTTATCTTTTGTTGTTGGATGATAATTTGAAATTTGGAAAGATAAATTGTGGAATGTGGATGATTGTGGAATGTGGATGAATCATCTATATGATGTGATAGATGACAGAATATAGATTTAATGATGGTACGTGATGGGTGTTATTTGCATATCCAGGATGATGAAATATGGGTTCAATGATTAATCATGATAGATGATAGAATGGGTATTGTTTGCTTTTATTTTTTCTTGAAATGAAAAAATAGTATGGTTACTACCATCAAGTTATGTATTTAGTTAATTTGTAATAATATTTTTATTTTGTAATTTCTAATATTTGGTTTTGATTATGTATATTGTATTGTTAATTTGTAATAATGATTTTATTTTATTATTGACATTTGACTTTGGTTTTGTAATTTTAATTGGTTGGAATTTGTAATTTTGGACTTTTGGCTTTGTATTTCATTATGTAATGATATTGAAGTCCAACTTCGATTTATTATAGTTTGAAATTGTGAAATTGAAATGTCAAATGGGTTAAAAAAAATTCCAATACAAAAGTCCAACAAAAAAGTCCAATTCCGACTCCGTTCCGACTCCGCTCCGACAAAGTCGGAGTCGGAGTCGGATTGGAGTGTATAGAAGTCGGAGTCGGAGTCGGAGGTCGGATTTCATTTCCGACAAAGTCGGAGTCGGAGTCGGAGGATTCCATTTCCGACTCCGACTTAGTCGGTGCTCAGCCCTAATGTAGCCCCTAACTCTAAAGTACGGCTTCCCTTCCATCACCATCTCAAAAATAATACACGTGCACGCTATCTACAGTCATTTTGTACAGATAATTTCTAGAATGCCTCGTCCTAGTCCTGTTGACATGCTTGGTCCATAGTCATTTTTTTTTAAGTAACTGATTTGGAAAACATAGTAATAGATGATGTTTGTTATGTCCATTTCATATGTTTTATCATTTTATGACACATAAAAAATTGTACAAAAAAAACATCGTTAGGTGTAGAAGTGAGCTTCCTTGGAATATTTAACATGAGTTGAAATTCTACCTAATCATTATAATTTTTTTTTAAATTTTTAAATAAAATATAATAAATAATTAAAAATATCAAAATAAAACTAATATTAAAAAATAATATCTTAATAATATTTGACTTAAATTTTAACTCTCATATCATTTCAGTTCCTACAATATGTTGTATGGCATGTTGAATTTAGGTTTGTTTATCCGAGTCAAATTGTACCCAACCCAATTTGAAAATTTATTTATTTTTTAACTCTTTTGATTTTTTTTTAAAAATTAAAAAAAAATTTAAATTTAAATTTTAGATTTTCAAATTTAAAATTCGGATAAACATCCCTCATTATTGATAATTCATGCTAATGGGTAGTTTTGAATTCATCAGACTCGTCCGGTAAAGTACTTACACAAAACTAACAATATTTATTTATTTTATCTATTTGATTAGGAAAATACAGGCCATTAGGTAGTTACTATTTTTGCAACCATCCGACCAGTGAGTAAAACTTACACACTACTTAAGCGTGCTAGTTTTAAGGATTGTTTGGATATCTGATCTCATTATAGACTTTTCTTTAATAGCATGGGTTAAGGATATAAAAATTGGCCAACAGGTCGGGGTGAGAGAAAAAATTATTTTCAATCCACTGGTGCGAATTGGGTTTCGTTCGAAGTCGTTTGGAGCTTGCAGCGATGTTTCGGCAATGGAGTGAGTACGTGGATAACTATTAAAATAGATATAGATAGACACACAATTTTACGTGGTTCGACAAGTGCCTACGTCCACGGATATTTGGAGATGAGAATCCACTATAAAATGAGTTTTTACAGTCTCTCATAGTTCACTTAGTATAGGAAAAATATACATAAATATGTGAATTAAATTCGCCGGTTGGAGTTTTCGGAGAAATCTAGGGAAGTTGATGTTGAGGAGGAAGAGGATGCCTAAATTGTTCTAGCGGGTCTTTCTTTCATCTGTTCGAGTCCTTTAATAGCTAAGTTTGAGTCAATCTGATCAAATATTTCCCTTGCGTGTGTCGGTAGAATTCTTCTTTTCATTTCACCGTCTGCGTTTACCAAATCTTGCATTTAATTCTTGCACACTGCCCCAACGTCTATCAACTCACATTTCAGTCCCATCATCTATCTTTTTATCTCATTTGTCATAAATGCTTAACATGTCGTTTTTAATTTCATCATTTTCAGTATGTTAGGAGTTGGAACTGTTTGAGGTTATGTAAGGGGTTGAAAGGATTTTTGTTGGGATTTAGCGTTTGGATGGGAATGAAAAAAATGCAGTTATTGGAGAAGGAATGTAATAATAAGCATGATAATAACACAGTAATGAGAGAAGCTAAATCACACCATTTGCAAAAGAAAATTACGGATTGTTCGAGGCAATCCACCTCCAAAATATTCTAAGGTCCAAGTTCTTCAGATGATCTAAAATGATTGCATCTATGCTATCTTAAACTACTACTAGGTCTAAAAGAAAAATTGAGAAATTACTAAATATGTCCCAAGGACATGCCCATGTGTCCTCAACTAAACAGTGCGTTTTATGTTATAATGAAACGCACATCAGCGAGTTTAAGGTTCCAAATCATGGCTTGTTGAAGGGGTCTTCAAGCCCATATCAGCATGGCCTAAACATTTACCATTAATTCAAACGATGCATTTCAAGTTCATCGAAGCTCCTATCTGGTTCAAGTGCCGAGTTCCCTTCAATTTAGTTCGTGTACTTCATCATTCTCTTGTACTTCTCACTTCATGTCTTCAAAATCAAGGGTTTCAGTTGTCCACTTCATTCCCTTACGCCGTCGCGAGTCCTTGTCCTTCGTCGGCCTTCGAATATAGTATGCAGGGCTATTTTGTAATATAAAAAAATCAAATATTTGTAACGGATTATTTATAGTAAATTGTAATGATGATTTTTTGTGATGAAAATATATTTATTTTAATAAATAATAATTAATTTAATTTGAAAAATTTCTGTCAACAATTTGGCCTTCCTCCTATTGCTCCATCCAAAAAGAGAAAGAAAAAACATTTGAAAAGGTTTTCCTAAAAACCTCACGACGATTATTTTCAAAAGAAAAGAAAAACTCGTGCTGATTTCTTTAGAAAGCCTTCTGATCATAAAAGATTTCCTCATAAAAAATCTTTTCCAAAGAAAAACTCTCGGGTAGAATAATCAAAGGTTTTTCAATCAACTTAATTTTAGGTTTTGGAGGATTAGCAGTACGTCTTCCAGAATCAAATTTAAAAACAGGTTTTTCAATATTCTCCTCAATACGGTCTAATTGTTGACCTATAATGTGGAGAGCAGAGTTTGAAAAATTGTTTTGCTCAATAATCTTCTTTGTTTTAGAAGATAAAGGAAAATTTGAATCTTTAACAGTTGGGATTTTGAAAGGAGAAGCTTCAACTTCAGCTCCATGCACTGAGATCAAAGTGGTCTCAAGTGGAGGATGGCTTTCCGTTACAACTGTTTTATCTTCTTTAACAAATGTAGTTTTTAAAACATTTAAAAATTTATTCTTAAAATCACAATGCTTAAAATCATAATGATTTTCAAGAAAATCAAATAAAAGAATATGTCTTTGCTGGGCACTCATCAATTCTTTCCATTTTCGTCTTACCCTTTGTTTTTGGGCTTGACTAAAATCACGAGCATAAGCTATACGCTTAGGTCAGTTTTTTATGCTCTTAAATTCATCAACCAGTGAAATCATATCAATCTCAAAAGGTTTGCACATCATCATTAATTGTGGGTGCAAAAGATTTGTGTTCATAACCAAATCTGAAACTGTAGGGGACTCAGAAGAGTGTTCTTCAGTTTCTTCCTTTTTGACTTTTTCCTTGGATGACGAAAAATCATCTTTGGTTGTGTAAAAAGCTGAAGTTACTTGAAACTCCGAAGAGACTTCCTTCAACTTGGACTCAGAAGAATTTCCCTTGGAAATTTCTTGGATAATAATTGGACGTTTAGGTTCTGCCATCTTGACAGAATCTTTCAAGAATGTTTCGAAATTTTTATCTCTACTGATTCTCGGGTCCGAAGAAGTAGAAGATAGGAGACCAGTGAAAGAGTATCGTCTTTCTTTGGTCATGGAGGGTCGGTCAAAAGAAATCTTTACAGTACCATCAAGATACTGTTGAATTAAGTCAACATCTTTATTTCGAGGCATGACTTGTCTCGGGAATAATTCTTGGGGAAGAACCCACTCATCTGGAAAAGAAACATCCTTTCAGTTAATCATCTTGGGAGTTCTGATATCAATACTGGAAGATGAGCTCTGTATCAGAAGGGTCTAGTCTTTAGACGAATGTAGTTTAGCTTTAGGATTAAGGCTAATCTTCATTAGTCTATAATAAATGCGATAAATTAATTTAATAAATAATTAAATTAATAATTAATAATTAATTTAATAAATAATGTAATAATAAATAATAATTAAATAATAATAATTAATTTAATAAATAATAAATTATTATTATTATTTATAATAATAAATAATAATTATTATTTATAATAATTTATTTGTAATTAATTATTATTTATTAAATTAATTATAGAGTCCTGCAGGTTTCTATTCACAATATGTATGGGATTTCTTATCACAAATTTTTTTAGATGTGAGCCACCTTATGTTATTAGTATTAGACTTGTTTGTATTTAGAAATAAATGAGATAAGTTATAAATAGTAATAAAATAAGTGGTTAAGATGAATTAAAATTTAAAATAAATAATTAAAATGAGTTGAAAATACGAAATCAAATGAGATGAGTTGAACTCAGTTTATAAAACAAAGACTCTCTTAACTGTTCATGTTTATATTTCTACTTTACTCAACGAAGGATCTAGAATATCATTAGATGACGATTGTCTATGTCGTAAGTGATGTTAATATAATTGATTCCCGTGAACGATCCAGACTTCTGATGGCAACTACTAAAATTTGTCAATTGACCAAGGATATAATTGCAAAGTTAGAATCTTGTACCATTTCTTTTTTAGAAATATCACATAATCACATTATGTTTTACGCATCTTCGTTCTCAATTTTGATACAAAGTTTTTTTAAAAATAAAAGGCAGCACTCATGTTTCATAATTTATTGAATTTATTCTATAATAAAAATAATTATATAATTAAATTATGAGATAAAATAAGTTTAATTGAGATGAGTTTAATTTATTTTTTAATATTATTATTAATATTTTGATAATTAATAAAATTGAATTGAAATTTAAAAAATGTACATTAAAATTTAAAAAAACTGTATTGAAATTTATGTTTTATATAAAAAATTTAAAAATATATAATAATAAATTTATAATGAGTTGAGACAAATTTGTATCGTCTACGAATTCAAAACGAGCCTTAGATTTGATAAATTAAACTTTATTAATACTTTTCAATATTTTTTATTATTATTTATTATTTATAAAGTATTTTATAAAGTATTTTATTCAATATTTTCAATATTTTATTTATAAATGGTGGCAGTAACCTAAAGTATTTTATAAATTAAACGAGCCTTAGATTTGATAAAGCATTTTATTTTTATTATTATTTATTATTATTTAATATTTTATTATTATTATTATATTTTATTATATTTTATAAGTATTTATAATATTTTTTAACACTCAAACGTAGTTTTAATTTGATTAATTTTTTTAATAATTATAATAGTTGATGTCAGAAAATCTTGAGCTACAAACAGTACGGCTCGTCAGAGCAGGGGAGGGACAAGAGCCACGTCATAAATCAGCCTAACAGTGACTTATAAAAGGAATCTTGGCAACATGAAGAGCCCCCAAACAAAAGGAGCAGAGGCCCACCTCAATGCCGAAAAGGCCAAATCCAAGTAGTCAGCATACTTATCTCTTCCATGGATCCTCTCCCCTTCCAATATCGGACCCTCCACCACAAACCCAAGTTTAAAATCACGTAATTATTATAAATAAAAGTCCTCGAGTGGGAAAAAAACATAAATATTTTAAAAAAAAATCCAGAAACCAAAAGTTGTGGCTGGCCGCAATTTGGCAGTCAACTCGTATCCCCACTACCCCAATCTCATCTGCACTCGTTCTCCAATGAAATCTCTCTCTCGCAAAGAGCCTTTTGGTTGCAACTGGTCTAAAAAGGACTAGATCCAAATGCATGAAAAGGGCACTCACCCAACAAAGTGGGAAAATGAATACACAGAAATTATACCGTAACAGAGTAATATTATCATATCAGAAATACGAGCAAAAGCAAAGTGCACAAATTCACCCTAAAATGAACTGAGTTTATTCTTGCTTATGGCCTAAAATTCCCTCTTCATAATACCAAAAACTATAGGGAAAAAGCAAAAGAATTAATTCCAATACCCTGGTGAGCTCAACCGAGAGAGAGAGAGAGAGAGAGAGGGGAGGGATTTGATATAATCCCAATAAAAAAATAATCTTTTCAGGGTTAGGGGGGAGAAGGGGAAGATGTCAGGTGGTGGGTGTAGCATAGTCTGGTTCAGAAGAGATCTGAGAATCGAGGATAACCCAGCACTGAGTACTGGTGTGAGAGCAGGTGCTGTGATTGCAGTGTTCATATGGGCACCTGAGGAGGAAGGTCACTTCTACCCAGGAAGGGTCTCCAGGTGGTGGCTTAAGCACAGTTTAGCTCACCTTGATTCCTCTTTGAGAAGCCTTGGCACTTTTCTAATCACCAAGAAATCCACCGACTCCATTTCTTCTCTACTCGAGGTTGTCAACTCCACTGGTGCTACTCAACTCTTCTTCAACCACTTGTATGGTCTGTTTTCAACTCTTTTCTATTCCCTTTCGTCTCCCGTAATGTTACTCTATATTGTTCTTTTCTTTAGTTTATATTTATTTATTTTTCTTTCTATATGGAAACATGATCTTTTTGTTTATACGTTTGCTAAATTAATTAGTTTTTATATCCATTCGTCTTTCATAACTAAAGTATGATTGATTGAAAAGAGAAAAAAGGTTTCTTTATTCTGTCAAAAGGTATTCTTACTCATGATCTTCTGAGTATCTGATTAATTAATGGCTACTTTCTGCTTTTCAACATTCAGATCCTTTGTCACTTGTTAGAGATCAACGGGCAAAGGAGGTTTTAAGTGCAAAAGGGATAGCTGTACACTCCTTCAATTCGGATTTGCTGTATGAACCGTGGGATGTAAATGATGCCCATGGCCGCCCCTTCACAACTTTCGCCTCCTTTTGGGAAAGATGCCTTAGCATGCCTTATGATCCGGAGGCACCACTTCTCCCACCTAAGAAGATAATTTCAGGTCAATATTGTTCTTTCAAATCTTTTCCTTGAACTTTCCTCTATAGAGGATGGGATCCTCTATAGGTTAACAATGGATTGTATATTGTGTTTATTCAAAATATTAAGGCCGGCTCTTAATTCTAACTAAAAAGCTATTGAGAGAGTATTACATACATCGGTAAGACTCTTAACTAATTAGTTTTAAAGCTCCCAAAAGGCTTTAGGGCAAACTGATATATGGTTTCCTTTGAAGTTTATATCATGTACAAATGGGGTCCCCTAATTTTTTTTTTCAAAATCAAATCTCTATATCATTCAAATGTTTGCAATTACGTCCTTTCTATGTTATTGCCACAATGCTAAATAGCTTATGTGACAGAGCTTAAGGATGATTGAAACTCCACATAAAGTATAGGAAAAGAAAGCAAAAGAATTTTATTTGTGTGTCTTCCCTAAGATCAATACTTTATCACGTTGATATCTTTTAATTACAAAAGCAGCTTAGCCTACATAATGTCAATGGAGAAAATCTCAAAATTTAGCAACCCACCCATGCTGGCTAACATGACTATGTTAATATGCACCTTCTCAGGTGACGTATCAAGGTGCCCATCAGATGCATTAGCATTTGAAGACGAATCAGAGAAGAGCAGCAATGCACTTCTTGCTCGAGCATGGTCACCAGGGTGGAGCAATGCTGATAAGACTTTAACTACATTCATCAATGGACCATTAATAGAGTATTCTAAAAATCGCAGGAAAGCTGATAGCGTCACAACCTCATTTCTGTCTCCCCACTTGCATTTTGGGGAGGTTAGTGTACGGAAAGTGTTCCATCTTGTCCGGATCAAGCAGGTTCTATGGGCCAATGAAGGAGACAAGGCTGGTGATGAGAGTGTCAACTTATTTCTCAAGTCTATTGGACTTAGAGAATATTCAAGATACTTTAGTTTTAACCATCCGTACAGTCATGAAAGGCCACTTCTTGGGCACCTCAGGTACTTCCCTTGGGTTGTGAATGAAGGTTACTTTAAGGCATGGAGACAAGGTAGAACCGGCTATCCATTGGTGGATGCTGGGATGAGAGAGTTATGGGCCACTGGATGGTTGCATGATCGGATACGAGTGGTGGTTTCTAGTTTCTTTGTGAAGGTTCTTCAACTTCCTTGGAGATGGGGAATGAAGTATTTCTGGGATACACTCTTAGATGCAGATCTTGAGAGTGATGCTCTTGGATGGCAGTATATATCTGGTACTCTCCCCGATGGCCGTGAATTTGACCGGATAGATAATCCACAGGTACGGACTGATGTAGTTAACAGTTGTGGCCATCTTAGTTTTTGTTCAAAAGTATACTTAAATCCAAGCAATTTGTCATTTATTCGTCTATTCTCAAATATTTCTTATTACACCAGGTTCCAACAACTTTGATTTCTCTGTGACCTCTAGTCTACTTTTCAAAATGATCTCCTTTTTGAAAGTATAAGGAATATCGAACTCTGAGAATACAGTCATTCAACTTTGACATTGACTTCTGCATTACCATTAGCAGTAGAGCTGCTTGTGGATGATAGACTTAAGGAAATGTTTGGACTAAGTTATGATTTTCTTACAGTTTCAGGGCTACAAGTTTGATACTAATGGAGAATATGTAAGACGTTGGCTTCCTGAACTAGCCAGGCTACCAACTGAATGGATACACCACCCATGGAATGCACCAGAGTCCGTCCTCGAAGCTGCTGGAATTGAGCTGGGTTCAAATTACCCTCTTCCCATTGTAGAGATAGATGCAGCAAAAGCCAGATTGCAAGAAGCACTATTGGAGATGTGGCAGCAAGAAGCAGCCTCAAGGGCTTCAATTGAAAATGGAACCGAGGAAGGGCTTGGTGACTCCACTGATTCTGCCCCAATTGCCTTTCCTCAAGATATACTTATGGAGGAAAATCATGAGCCAGTGAGAAGCAACCCCCATGCTACAGTTCACCACTATGAGGATCAGATGGTTCCAAGCATGACTTCTTCTTTGGTGAGAGTGGAAGAGGAAGAACTTTCTTCAGATCTTCGAGTGGCCATAGATATCAGAGGTCAAATGCCAACAAATGTAAATATAAATGTAAATCAAGAAGCAATGAGGAACTCGTTAAACCAAGGGGTTGTTCAGACCGTTCTAAGAGACAATCTGGCCCAAATTGATCCTTCAATAGTGTTCCAGAGTGCTTCTGAAGCTTCCACAGCAGAATCTTCTAGTAGTGGGCGAGAAAGGGATGGAGGTGTAGTTCCAGTTTGGTCTCCTTCAACTTCTAGCCACTCAGAGCAGTTTGTGGGTGATGAAAATGGCATGGGAAATGGTTCATCATACTTGCAGAGGCATCCTCAGTCTCACCAAATAGTTAATTGGACACGGCTAAACCCTCAAACCGGGTAAGAACTTTTGAAGCGTTTGTATTATCATATACAATTTTCATTTTCATTTTGAACATGGTAGCGACAAACAGATTGCGCTTTGTGTTTTCTTGTTTGAACAATTCTTCCTTTTGGCTAATCAGTTTGAGAAAGTGGATACAAAAATGTAAATGGTTCAGCTACTCTCATATACTGAAGTTTCTGTAAGGTCACCATGCAAAAAAAAAAAAAAAGAAAGAAAAAAGTGTTAATGAGAACGAAATCGTGTTTCTTTTCCTTTTATGTTTTCTCAATATTGCCTAAAGAAGTTTCTCAAATTTCTCTAAATGATTCTTGTCTCAACAGGTAGAACGAACACACACACACACACACACACATACACACGAGGTGTAGCAGTTCGGAGGTGGAGATGAGTATCATGCACAGCCTGTTGGCCAATGGGATATTCAGATATTGAAGGAGCATCCCCCTATGTATCATGCACCGGCTTTTTCTTTTCACCTGACTGAATTTATAATTCCTGAGATTTGAAGTTGATGCGGAAAGCTTATCTGCTAGCCACTCTCCATTCTTCTTGTATTATATATGTAGCTATGCTGTATTGTAAATATTGCAAGGGGAGAATAGAGTGAGTCATAATAGGGATGTGTAGTTTCCAATAAAAAAAAGGTTTGTACTCTCATTTTACCAGTTAATACAACAAAAGGTGGCCATTTAGCAAAAGAAACCAAGGGAATAGATTAAGCCTTGTCTTTTCATTTCTCAATTCTAGCAGGAATTGCAATTCAGCATACGAGAGGGAATTTTTCATTGTGTGCGAAGGGGTTTTTTTTTTTTTTTAAGAAGAGGATGGTACTCCCATTTTATCGATAGTTATTCACTTGTGATAGAGGAATACTGTTGTAACAACCGGACACCTGGGAGTTACAATTATTTTTGTGCAGAAGGGTTGTAACTCAAGTCGTGTCAAACTTCACGTCGGTTGAAAGTGGCAAGCATCTATGGATCAGTATGTACATAAAGATGATTGCATGTGCCTTTAAAGCTCTCAGATTTTTCTGGTTCAGGAACAAGAAGAAGGCTGTACACCAAAGCAGCAGCCAGGGCTCCAAGAACAGGGGCTGCAATATAGACCCAAATATTTTCATAAACACCGGTGCCAATGGCAGGGCCGATACTCCTTGCAGGGTTCATGGAAGCTCCAGTGATTGGCCTGCCAATCCAATCTTAAAAAGTTAGTTTTGTGATTGGGAAAATACATACAATGGCAGTAAAAAAGAAAAGGACGATGAAATACTTTAGAAAAGGGAATTCGTTTACCCAGCAATTATGATGTTAAATATAAGTGTAACGCCTATTGCAACTCCGGCGAGGCTTTTGCTCTGTTTTTATCAGTGAAGATTTGAGTCGGTTAAAAGAGTTAAAACTATCCCGGAATGGAGCAAATCTGCCCGTGAACAGATGAATATTCAAGTAATTGATGCAGAGAAGATAATCGTACTGCTATGTGATCAGAAGCAACGCCACTGATGTTGACCATCAGAATAAATGTAATTATGAATTCCCATGCAATGGCTTCTAAGTCCGTAGTTGAATCCGAGTACTGAGTCGTTGCTGCACGAGCATTGTCTTGGCCGTGAAACAATACTAAGGGTTAGGCTTGCAATTGTTGCACCCAACACTTGACACAAGACATACATTGGCACCTACGTTATATTAAAGTAGCAGGCAAGTTTTTAGTAGACATCAAACATGGAAAAATATTAGGATTAAAGGAGTATCGAAAGGAGTCTCACATGTTTCCATGGAAATTTAGAGACAGCAGCAAAGGCAATGGTAACTGCAGGATTAAAATGAGCACCAGAGACGTGTGCAAGTGCATATATCAACGCCATTAGAGCTAAACCCCACACAGCTGCTATACCCACAATCGTGAGTGTGTGTATTTTGTTGATAAGAGAAGCCCCGCAGCCTGCAAATATGAGAATGAACGTACCCAAGATCTCTGCATCTATCTGGCCACGCAAGCATGGCATTGAAAAGAGAAAATCTTGGTTAATACCAGATTGTTATTTTGCGCCTTGATCAAGGAAAATACTTTTAACTCCAAAATGATCATATAAAAGTAAACCACAATTTGACATGATTTGATGTGATACATCAAATTATAAAGTTATTTTTAGTGTAAAGTAAAAAGTAAAAGATTTAATGGATCTCATGTAGTAATATCAATTTATGAATTTCATTTTGTATAATCTTTGTGTCTACCAGTTCTCCAAATTCAATTCTATCTAATGGCTACCTTTTGGAACACAGATGGAGAGTTGTCAGCCTTAATGGCAGGTTCTCGCAAGCGACTGCCTTTTGCTTCTTCAATGGGAGATTGCCAAACTGGCAGCCCAACTTTTGGGGAGGGCTCAACTGTAATCGAAAATGAATCAGACATGGATGGTTACACTCGTTAACTATACCACAATGGAAAGTGGCTACCTCTTCCAACTATTTTTATAGGGGTATATTTTAAACTTTTAATCAATTTTTTTTTTTCTAAAAAAATTGGTACTTTTCATTATTCAATTTTAAGACTTTAAAAGTCACTTAAGATATGACACGTTGGTTGGTTTGATAAGTTTTTGACAAAATTCAAGACAAGAACTGTATTTCTATTTCAGAAAATTGTCGTGAATTTTATATATAATTTGACAACCTAGAGTAATATATTGGAAGCTGGACTAATTGTACAGATTTGGATGTTGTAAGTATGAGTTTTTGGGAATCATTTGATGGTATCAAAGGGTGGTCTATCTAACTTAATCTGCAATGTCATTTGTTGTCAAGGAAAATGTATGTTACTGAAAGACAAGAATTTGGTTTTTCTTTTGTTTGTAATCTATCATTGTTTCTATTCACAGATATAAAACGCCATTGAAACAGAATTAGTACATTCTTCAGACGGCTGTCAGTTGTAGAGAAGG
The DNA here is from genome assembly GCA_036898215.1 of Platycarya strobilacea. NCBI lineage: Eukaryota > Viridiplantae > Streptophyta > Magnoliopsida > Fagales > Juglandaceae > Platycarya > Platycarya strobilacea. The sequence continues at coordinate 8,023,865 of CM072555.1, forward strand.
TTTTGACAACTGTTTTTATGAGATGTAGCTGGTCCAAATTTTTGGTTCTTTTATCTGTCTCATTTAAATGGACTGTAAGGAATTTACCAGGGCGGGCCGGTGGCTTAGCCTGTTGTACCAATGAAATACTAATTATACAAAAAAAATTTACGTATTGTCATTTTTATATATTTTTTTTATATATTTTATTAGTGTGATAGATTGTATTATTTTTTTAATTATAAAATAATAAAAAAATGATAGTTACAATCGTGAGTGTACAAGCATCATACAGTCATTTTTTAAAAAGTAAATAAATATAAAATCTACATTAAAAAAAATTAACTTTTTAATAATTAATTTTATATTTTTTTCAAAGCGATTATACAACGCTTATATATTTCACGGTTGTGTATACTATATAACATTATTCCTATCCTAGTATTCTATTGTCATTACGTTTTAGTATATTTTTTCATGCCACTTCCAATTGTAATTAATATTCATTAATTTATACTAATACATAAAATATTATACCTAAAATATCAAAAGTCACTTTTGATAGTATTCAGTGCAAAGAGTAATATGGGCATATTTGGATAGTTTGAGTATTTCATAATTTTGTAAATAGTATTAAAATAATTTAAATGAATATTTTTTTAAAAAAAATTAGGAAATAAGAGAGAAGAAATATAATAAAAATACTAAAAAGTGTTAATAATTTTGTAAAAGTTGTATTGATTTTTATCGTTGAACAATGATTAAATAACGATTAAATAATAATTTAAAAAATTAAATTTAAAAAGCTTTTTTTAGTAATATTGGAAAATGAAAATATAAGGAGATTTAAAAATTTTAAAAAATTTTCGTAGCGTTCAAACATAATATAAATGTTTCTTAATGGGACGGTGGAATGTATTACTCATTATGTAATTTTTTAGTTTTTTAAGATTTTAATTGAGGGAATATAATTAATTAGAAGGTCACGGCATTGATAATGGAGGATGTAATAAATTGATGAAAATAGTTGTTACATGGAGCATCAACCCCACAATTAACGGGCTTTCAACGAGTTGGAGAAATTGATTACCATACCAAACAGGGACCATGACAATGTTAACAGTATTAAAGAGGTTTGAAAGTAGTGTTGATTGAATAGGGTTAGTCATAATAATAAGATTAAAAACAAAATACAGGTAATAATTAATCAAATATCTGTGGGTAGGATGTGTATGAAGAAAATCTCTTGTCCCCATAACTTAAAAAGTGCAATTTTCAACATTTTGATGCTTGAATTGAAAATTCGACTTAATTAACAATTCCCCATTCAAATAATTATATATGAAACTCTTGGTGTGGAAAACGTCTACATTGATGAAAACAATTCTACTTTGGAGTAGGCAAGAATTGTAGGGTGTTTAACACCCACAAATGTTAAATTGTCACATCAGCGAATTAAATGGTAAAATAAATAGGACTGATTGCACTTTGATTATCACTGAAAAAAGAGGAGTAACGCACGGAAATAGCCTCCATTGCATTTCATCTTCAGTTTTTCCCTTGACCCATCGCCCACCTTTATGTCGCCAGCCCCTACCAAACGTTGAGATCCATGCCTGCCGTTGTCGCACCGCTGCCGGACGCTGAAATCGACACCCATGGTAGAGATGTTCACGAAATATCTTTTTTTTTTTTTTATTCACTATTTCGACTATCACTTGTCGCCAAATCGACATCGGATTCCTCCACTAGATTCTGGGTTTTGCTTCGTCGCCAAATTAGTTTAGTTATTAATTTCGAATTTATAAAAGCAGGTTTATTGAGAAAATTAATTTTGCCTCTTTCCCATGGGAGCTTTGGGGATGTTTGTTGGAGACTTATGAAACCAACTTATGCAATGTAGTGAAATTTTTTCAGCACTTCTTAACTTGACGTGTTGAATTTCTTTTTAGTCCTAATTTTTTAATTGGGATTTCTAAATGTGCTAATCATCAAATTTTGGAGCTGTTTTTAGGAAGAAGAAAAAAGGAGAAAAAATATCAAGAAAAGGACATATTTTTAGAAAAAAATATAAATAAAGATTGTGTTACAAACGCAAAGAAGAAAAACGAAGAGTAAAAGGGAGAAAGAAAGAAAAGTTTGAGAAAGCAAGCAATGTAGTCTGAGCAAGCAATGAGTTATACAATACCCATAAGCTAAATACCCACAATTCTTAAGGACCAAACCCAGAGAGTCTTACCCCATAGATTTCCAAGGACAGGAGTTTCTTCAGTCCGACGACTGGATTCGTGTTTTCGAGCAACGACAAACTTTCAGACAATAGGTGTTCCTTCGATTTTGGCATTGGAGAAGAGGAGAAGGTGAGGAGAAGAGGAGAAGGGGCTGAGCTTTTTCGAGAAACTTGGGAGTTGCGTTCGGCTACGATGGGAGAGATTCTGAGCAGAAGGGGTTGCACGCAGTGTACGTCGCGTGCCCACGATTAGTTCAACCGTCAACGGTTGTCTACCTATCATAACACCATTAGGGGGTGTTATTCGGGTTAGAGCACACTTTCTGCCTAGAAAATATTCTCCAACGAAAATTGTTGTATTTATGATGTGGACATTAACATTCATCGAATGACTTGGTCAAGTCAACAAGATATAGACTTTCCAGAAGCCGAAAGATCTTCTAGGCTCATGTTAGAACATGGATGACTCGCAATAGGTCACATATTAGATATTATCGAATTCTCACACATGATACTTACCAAATGATTACAAAATAATAAAATATATTATTAAAAGTTTTTATTTATATAAATAATTTTTGTAGTATCAAATCTTGTAGGGTTCTTATACGGGACTGATTGTATATTTTATTTTGTTTTTTTTAATCTTTTTCAAAAAACATAAAATGCACCATCAATGCACCATCTAGGATGTTATATATATTAGACAATTCATATTTGCTGTCACAGAATGTATAAGTGTTGTATAATTTTTTTTAAAAAATAAATAAATATATGACTCATATAAAAAAAATATTTTTTAATAATAGATCTTACTCCTTTTCAAAACGATTGTACGATGTTTGTGTGATGAACCTACATAGAGCTATCTCTGAAAACTCTCGTTGGAGACTCCTGTTAGTGTATTTTATATATTAGAATAACCTGGGTCCGGTCTAGTTGAAATTTTTTTAAAATACAACCCTCAAATCACACGGCGATACGTCAGCAATTTCATGGGCTCACTTGAATCTGCATTCCACTCGATTCTCTCCCTCACCCACATTATGATTTCATCCCACACTCTTTCCTCTCCTCTTCAACATCGAGCTCACCATGAATCCCTCCCTCTCCTCTTCCACACTCATCACCGACGGTGGACCCAAACGGTGACATCGACAGCACTCGACCCAAATGGTGGCATAGATGGAGCTCAGACCACAAAAACGCACGGACGAAGCTCAACGCACAACAACGCACGCAGCTTTTCGATATTCTCATCTTTCTCTCTAGGTAATCTCTCTTTCCATCTTCCAAGATCTGTGATGGATGGACGTCGACGTTGTGACGAAAAAAATCACCAACCCTCTTCTCCTCGTGCCCTCCCAAAAACCAGAGCCCATCCACCAGTCCATTCTTCTTTTCTCAACTTGATGAAGATTAGCTCGATGAATACGATGTTGTTTGCATCATCGTCCTCACCATTGTTATCGATTTGATGCTTTGATGTTTGGATCTGTGATTTCATTTGCTTTGTGTAAAAACCTACTCGAAATCCCGTTGCCAAAGAAAAAAAAGGAAAATAAGTTGATTTGAGGCATCGCTGGTGGGGTAGAGATGAAGAGAATGAAGGTGCAGACTGAGTATTTGATTTTAAGAAAGCATTTTTTTCATTATTGTTGTGAATATTTCAAGGTCAATGGCATGGGTTGTTGAGGACCACCCATGTGTTGATATTCTCCAACTCATGTTGAGGTCCATTCATGTGTTGATATTCTCCAACTCATCTTGAGGTCCACTCATGTGGTGATATTCCACATTGTGATGAGAACCACCATGTGTATTGGAATGATTGAGCATCTCCAGCTCATGTTACATGGAGGGAGAAGTCCAACCTCCCCCTATAAATAGGAGAGGAATGTTGAAGCTAAGATCATCCCAACAAGAAGAAGTGTTTGAGTGTGTGAGAGTGTAAGTGCCATTTGAGAGATAGAGAAGCATTGAGAGTGTTTGTAATCTTGTACAAACATTTTGAATAGTAAGTTTCCACTCCAGTGGACGTAGGCAAATTGCCGAACCACTTCAATATTGTCTCTATCTATTTTATGTTTATTTTCTGGACAGCATTAGGCACAACAATTGGTATCAGAGCTTCGGTTCGTGCTATCCAGAAAATTTCAGTTGCTCGAAATCAACTTTTGATCACACCAAAACGTTCCTCTCGTCAAGACGGATCCGTTGCCGTGAACGGCATCGAAAACGAACATCGGAGGAGCCCGTACGCGCCATTTGAAGGTCGGAGCGTGTATCACAAGCGCCTAACAGATCTGGACCGTCCGATTTTTAGATCTGATTTTGAGCTTGATCTTAGCCATTTGGAGTCCGATTTCGACGATCAAATAGTACTTTCCAACTATTTGGATCATTCCGGACTCATCCGTACGGTTAGAATTTCGAAATTTGTTTTCTAAAATTTCTTAATTAATATGGAAGGTGTTGGGGAAGTTATGAACTCTGGAAATACCAGCAGTTCAGGGCGCAGGTCCACAGTTTCAAATGCCAAGTTTGAAGTTGAGAAGTTCGATGGAACTTCTAACTTTGGTATGTGGCAATGTGAAGTGATGGACATTTTGATCCAACAAGAGTTGGATATGGCGTTGGAAGAAAAACCCAACGATATGTCAGAAAAGGATTGGAAGAAGCTTAATACCCAAGCTTGTAGTACAATCCGTCTGTGCCTTACCAAAGAACAGAAGTATTTTGTCATGAGAGAGGCAAATGCAAAAGAACTTTGGCAGAAATTGGAGGATAAGTTCATGAAGAAGAACATTGAGAGTCGTTTGCATTTGAAGAAAAAGCTCTTCAGATTCCAATTTCGTGAAGGTATTAGTATGTCTGAACATTTGAATAGTTACAATCAAATTCTTGCTGATCTACTAAACTTGGATGTTGAAATCCAAGATGAAGATAAGGCTTTACTTTTGTTAAATTCCTTACCCGATACATATGATCATTTAGTTACAACATTATTGTATGGGAAGGAAAAAATTAGTTTTAACGATGTATCTAGTTCTCTGATTAGCAATGAGTACCGAAAAAAGGATAAGCAGGTACAGCTAGATACATCAAGTGAAGCACTGACAGCAAGAGGGAGAACGCGGTCAAGGTATCCCGGAAAGAAGAAAGGTTTTCAATCGAAAACTCGGGCCACATCACGTGGTTCATCAGTCGGCAGAAAACTCGCTAAAGATGAGTGTTCCTATTGTCATAACAAAGGACACTGGAAGAAGGATTGTCCCAAATTGAAGGGACAACAGAAGAATCAACCCACCACAGCCAATGTCGTGGACAAAGATGAAGATCTAGACATTGCCTTGATAGGTTCATCATTCATTTGTCATCCCGATGAATGGATTATGGATTCCGGATGCACTTATCATATGTGTCCCAATCGGGACTGGTTTACTGACTTCACAGATATTGAAGGTGGAGCAGTACTTATGGGTAACGACAGTGCCTGTAAGACTCGGGGGATAGGTAGCATTCGGTTGAAGCTGCATGATGGAACTGTCAAGACTCTGACCGAAGTTCGATTCGTCCCGGACTTGCGAAAAAATCTTATCTCATTAGGATCTCTGGATTCAAAGGGATTCAGAATCACTATTGAAGACGGAACTCTCAAAGTGGTAAAGGGAGTTCAGGTGGCTATGAAGGGTTTGAGGCGAGGAAACCTGTACATCTTGCAAGGAAGTACTATTGTTGGAAGATCTTCTACAGGTTGTGAGAAGCTAGATGAGACTGATGCTGACACGACCAGACTTTGGCATATGCGTATGGGACACGCTGGAGAGAAAGCTTTGCAAACACTCGTAAAGCAAGGCTTACTCAAAGGTGCAAAGACTGGTAAGTTGTCTTTTTGTGAGCACTGTGTATTGGGGAAGCAGTCACGGATCAAGTTCGGAACCGCTGTTCACAATACACAGGGGATACTTGACTATGTACACTCCGATGTTTGGGGACCTACCAAAATTGCATCTTTGGGAGGTAAGCATTGGTTTGTAACTTTTGTCGATGATTATTCTCGCCGTGTGTGGGTGTATACGATGAAGAATAAAGATGAAGTGTTGAACATCTTTCTTGTTTGGAAGAAGATGATTGAGACTCAAACCGGTAGAAAAATTAAGCGGCTCAGATCAGATAATGGAGGGGAGTATACTCTAGACCCTTTCATGGAAGTATGCCGGAGAGAGGGAATAGTCAGACACTTCACGGTACGAGGAACACCGCAGCAAAACGGTGTGGCAGAACGGATGAATCGTACTTTGCTAGAGAAAGTACGATGTATGTTACTGAATGCTGGATTTAGTAAACAATTTTGGGCTGAAGCTGTGACATATGCATGCCACCTCGTCAACAGACTACCCACAGCTGCCAATGGCGGGAAGACACCCATTGAAATGTGGAAAGGTACACATGCTACTGATTATGACTCTTTACATGTTTTTGGATGTCCAGCTTACTATCATGCTAAAGAAAGTAAACTTGACCCTAGAGCCAAGAAAGCAAAATTCTTAGGCTTTAGCTCTGGTGTAAAAGGGTATAGACTCTGGTGCATAGAGTCTAAGAAAGTAATTATCAGTAGAGATGTTACTTTCAACGAATCTAAGATGCTTAAGTCACATAAGCATAAAGATTCCAGTGAAGGCAGCTATGATGGCGAAACACCTGGTGATTCGCAGAAGGTGGAGTTTATCACTCCAAATGATTCAAGAGAAGACAGACAAGAGGAGGTTGATAGTCCAGTCACAGCACCTCCAAGTCAAATTGAATCAATAGCAACCAACAGACCGAGACGAGAGAAACGTGTACCGACACGTTATGCAGACTACGTGACATATGCACTACCAGTTGAAGGGGGTGAGATCCCCACCACTTACAGAGAAGCCATACAATCCAGTGAAAAGGATGAATGGATAAAGGCGATGACTGAGGAGATGCAGTCTCTTCATAAGAACCAGACTTGGGAACTTGTGCCACTGCCACAAGGAAAGAAGTCAATTGGCTGTAAGTGGATCTTTAATCAGAAAGATGATCAAGTTGCTAAAAATAGAATTCGATACAAAGCTAGATTGGTAGCCAAGGGCTACGCTCAGACAGAAGGAATTGACTACAGTGAAGTATTCTCTCCTGTTGTGAAGCATTCATCCATTCGGATATTGCTAGCTTTGGTTGCACAATATGATCTTGAGTTAGCACAACTTGATGTGAAGACAGCTTTCTTGCATGGTGATCTGGAAGAGGAGATTTATCTGTCTCAACCAGAAGGGTTTAAAGAAACTGGTAAAGAAAATTGGGTCTGCAGGCTGGAGAAATTTCTCTATGGACTGAAGCAGTCACCTCGGCAATGGTACAAGCGGTTTGACCGTTTTATGATGGATCTGAAATACACTCGTTGCCAATACGATCATTGTGTGTATTTCAGAAAACTTGCAGATGGATCTTTCATTTATTTGCTTTTATATGTAGATGATATGTTGATTGCATGTAAAAGCAAGGTGGAGATAAATCGTTTGAAAACTCAGTTGAGTCATGAGTTTGAAATGAAAGATCTAGGAGAAGCACGAAGAATATTAGGGATGGAGATCAGCAGAGATAGGGTGAAATGTACAGTTCACCTTACTCAAAAGCAGTACTTGAAGAAAATATTGCAACGCTTCAATATGGACTCAAAGTCGAAGCCTGTGAGTACTCCAATGGCCCAATATTTTAAGCTCAGTGCATTGCAGTCTCCTAAAGATGATGAAGAGCGGGACTTCATGAAGAGTGTCCCATATGCAAGTGTTGTTGGTAGCCTAATGTATGCCATGGTGTGTACACGACCTGATATCTCCCAGGCCGTCAGTTTGGTCAGTCGTTATATGCATAATCCTGGAAAGAAGCACTGGCATGCGGCTAAATGGATTCTACGGTATATTCTAGGGACCGTAGATCTTGGTTTGAAGTTCGAGAAGAGTGAAGATAATCTAGTAACTGGATACGTTGACTCAGACTATGCAGGTGATCTTGACAAACGGCGGTCGACAACTGGATACGTGTTCACTATGTCTGGAGCACCAGTTAGTTGGCGATCAACTTTGCAGTCTACGATTGCACTGTCATCCACAGAGGCTGAGTATATGGCTGTAACAGAAGCCGTAAAAGAAGCCATTTGGTTACAGGGACTGGTAACAGATTTGGGAATTGAGCAGCAAAAAGTTACCGTTTACTGTGACAGTCAGAGTGCAATTCATTTGGCCAAGAATCAAGTTTATCACTCTCGAACAAAACATATAGATGTCCGTTTCCACTTCGTACGTGAGATATTGGAAGAAGGGGACATTCTACTTCAGAAGATTGGCACTGAAAATAATCCAGCAGATATGTTGACAAAAGTTGTCACTGGAATCAAGTTCCAACACTGCTTGGACTTGATTAATATCTCACACTGCTGAGCACCTAAGGGTGCATTGGCGCCTTAGGGCGCATTTGATAGCGAAAATCTTTCATGGCAAACGAACATTTCAATAAGGAGGTGAAATCATTGCAAGGATGCAACATGTAGTATCCTAGTATGGCACACTTGGGTGGAGGGGGTGATTGTTGAGGACCACCCATGTGTTGATATTCTCCAACTCATGTTGAGGTCCATTCATGTGTTGATATTCTCCAACTCATCTTGAGGTCCACTCATGTGGTGATATTCCACATTGTGATGAGAACCACCATGTGTATTGGAATGATTGAGCATCTCCAGCTCATGTTACATGGAGGGAGAAGTCCAACCTCCCCCTATAAATAGGAGAGGAATGTTGAAGCTAAGATCATCCCAACAAGAAGAAGTGTTTGAGTGTGTGAGAGTGTAAGTGCCATTTGAGAGATAGAGAAGCATTGAGAGTGTTTGTAATCTTGTACAAACATTTTGAATAGTAAGTTTCCGCTCCAGTGGACGTAGGCAAATTGCCGAACCACTTCAATATTGTCTCTATCTATTTTATGTTTATTTTCTGGACAGCATTAGGCACAACATGGGTTTGTTTAACCGATTAGTTCTGGGTTGATTTTCAGAGTTTCTTACAGTTTGACTTTTTTAATTTTTTGTGATATTTGTTTGTAACTATATGTTTGTTATTTTCATTTATAGATGGACTATTTGTAATTATTCATTTGTAGAATTATTTTTTAATTTGAAAGATGAAAAGAAAACATAGTGATGAGCAGAAAACCACTAAGATGATTTATAGGGGTAGAGTTGTGGAAATTTGGAGGGTGGTTGTTCGACGTTGTCGATGGACTGAACGAGGGTTTTGAAGGAATGAAAGTTTTGGTGTGGCCAAGTCTAAGTTGTGTTTGTTGTAATAGGTGATGTGGCTGCTTACCATTGGAAGACTTTGGTTTATAAATGGTCGGCAACATCGAGCTAAGCTGGTGGTGGTGGAAGAGAAAGGTAGAATTGTGGAAATTTGGAGGGTTGTTGTTTGACGTTGTCAATTGACTGAACGAGGGTTCTGAAGGAATGAAGGATTTTGTATGACCAAGCCTAAGTTGTGTTTGCTGTGATAGGTGACGTGGCTGCTTACTATTAGAAGACTTTTTTTTAACTTTTCAAGCCCGATCAGGTCATAGCATTTCCAATTTTTTTTTCCATATGCATTTTTTAATACTTTTTAAATACTTTTAAAAAATAAAAATAAAAACATAACATTATTAAAAAAGACTTTCTTATTCACTAAATAAAAAATAAAAAGAAAAAATTTCAATGGGAAGAGGAGCATTTTCCTTTTGTGGGATACTAGATAGTGCAGTGCCTTGATTTGCTCTCTAATCTCTCTCCATTTTTTGTTTTTCTAATGCTACTAGGTATTGTATATCGCTAATTCACTATATTAGATTCAGATTCAACTAATAATGGTCGAATTTCAGACTTATAGTTGGAAATATTCCCTTATGATAATGTTCTTCTGACCATATTTAATTTCTTTTTTCTTTTCTTTTCTTTTTTTAATCCGGGAGGTAGGGGAATGAAGGACATTGCTTTATTTCATTTTTTATGATACTTAAAAACAACTTTTATTGGTCTCCTTTGTTGTCGTACTAAGAAGCAAGAAAATGAGAATCCTGGATGCAACCTAATGGTAATAACTAATCAAGTATAATGGGCTATTATTCCTAATGCAATCTAAATTGACAATTGGCCAATTTTATCTTTCTTTTCTCCTTTCTAAATTCCAATTGCTTACTTGGGCGAAGCATCAAAGGCTTGCATTTTCTGAGAGCAAAGCATTGGATTCTGCTCTGGACCGCCACCTTAGTCAACAAGTATAGAGACATCTCAAAAGAGAGGTATCAATCATTTGTCGGATTAAAAACAACAAATCAGATCAAGATTTTCTGAATTTTCTTTTATAATGCATGGTATTTTGACATTTAATGATATGGATTTTGTCACACAATTATTGAACATATTTAAGTTCAAGCTCGATGTACTAAATAAATATATATATCATTGATTAGTTCAATCACTTGATGCAAATGATTTAATGATTGACAGAATCTGGGGGGCAGACCGTCTGCCCCCCTCCTTAAAAGCAGCCCCGCCGCCCCCGGTGGCGGTGGGCGACACCGGTCCCGATGGCGTGGGCGGTGTCGCCCACCGCCACCGGCGGCGACTCCGTTTGCTTTATGGCCGAATTCCCTATTAAATTCATCTTCATTTTATTTTTTTATTGTGTTTTTTATTATGTTTTTTATTATGTTTTGTTCATTTTATTTTTTTAATATATTTTTAATCTTCATTTTTTTATTTAATTATATTTTTTTATTTTATTTTGATGTGTTTTTCATCATCAAGCAGCCCAATTAGTGTTGGGCTGCTTTGGACGCTGGGGACAACCGGACCAGTCCCCAACATCACCCTTAATGATTACCATGTTACCATGAACACGGGGTAGGATGAAGCACCTACGAGCATCCAACATTACTCACATTTTTTTATGAATGTGAGGAATATTGAACAATACTATTCCAATCACTTTAAAAAGAAAAAGTTGAAATATCTGACATCAAGACATTTAATTGACAATAATAAAATTTCAGATGAAGAAAAATATTATTACAAATACAAATTCAAGGGGTTAAGAAATGCAATTCTTCTAAGTACAGACAAAAGAATTTATACTCTGCTGACGTGATTGTACTATATTAAAAATAAAAGAATAAAAGAAAGCAGAAAGTGCAAGATGATAATGAAATCCCACTTATCTTCCTGTTCATTGTCTCCCCATTTTTGCATCCTATTTTGTGTGTGGAAGCAACCCCTTCTCAATGCTTGGAAAACAATCCTCCGTCTATTCTCTCACTCTTGACAAGTTACACCATATGTAGGGGTGTAATTGAGCCGAACCGATCTTTAGTTTGCCAAAATCAGTTTAACTCAAAATATTTGAATTCAAGCTTGAGTGCAATGTCGAGATTTTTATTTATTCTTTATTTGAGTTCAACTTGATGAATTAAACTCTCAATTCAAACTCGAATTTTTTTATTCTTTATTATTTATGGGACAAGTTCGATTACGAGTTCGAATTGTTTATTTTTTATTTTTTGAATAAGATTTAATAATTAATAAATTAGATAAATAAAAAATTTAATATTGAATTTATACAACTAAAAACAATAACCTTTATTGAATTATTAGATTTTACAAACTTATAAATAATTAATACCTAACTAATTGATATTTATCTATCATAACAAAATATTATATGCATACATATATTATTACTACTTATTCATAATGTAATAACATATATCTATTTCATATGTGGTTCTCATATTCTAGTATATAAAATTATTAAATATTATCGAGTAATTATTTTATGAATTATAAAATATAGATATGAAGCATAATCAATATATAGATTATAGACATGAGTAATTAGGTTATATTATAAAAGTTCTATTCTTATATTATTAGTTAATGCATTATATATAGGTAGCGATGCAAAAAAAAAAACCGCTTTCCCTACTTCCGCTCGTTATTCCAAACCCAAAAACCGGCCCGATTGCCTTTCAAACGGGTAATACCCGGTAAATCGATTTAGGCTAACACTAAAACACGTCTCTCATTTATGTTGTCGCTCTCTTTCGCTCGATTGCTCAATTCTGTTCTCATCTCTTTCTCTTACTGATTGCTCCTCATAGATTCGTAGGTTTCTCTTCTATTCTCACTCTCGCAATTGCATCTCACTCTCTCCCTTGTCGCTCACTCTTGCATCTCTCAGTCTCTCCCTCGCAATTCATTATCATCGTCACAGAAGGTAAAGAGTTGGTAGTCTTGTTTTTTGTTAATTTATTTTCTGGGCGTTCCTTTAAAGTTCTTGTTTATTGAAGAAGAAGTTGGAAAGTAAAGCATGTGTTTGATAAAATACCACAATCAGAGTTTTTCATGGGTGTTCACTATCCTATGGTTGAATAGGCAACATTTTCTTACTTGTCTGCTCTTCATGGTTTATGCTCGCCCAGTCTCGGTTTATGCTCTAACATGGGAATACTAGCGTGTTTAGGAATGGTCAGACAGCTCCATTTCCCTCTGATCCTTTGCTTTTCTAGGAATAGTCCGGTAGCTTCTTCATCAAAGCATTCTTTGCTACATCCAAAATGACACTGATGATGAGAAGATTTACTTGTAAATACTCAGTGTTATATAAACATATTGTTGTTTATGTATTAAAAGCATATGAGGGGGTTTTGTGCAAATACATGAGGATAGAAAGTGTGCTGTGAATTGGGAACGAATAATAATGTTGGAAATTAGAAAGGATAATGTTTTGACCGGCCAATTGGTAATGAGCTTTTAATTTCAACATTAATACCTATACAAATACGTGGTATATGTGTGTCTATATATGCATGGTTTCTATATATTTGATCCCCAAGCAATGATATGGGGGCCTGCAATTGGGGCCCCTTTGCAATTTTATAAACATAATTTATTTTACATTTTTTCACGTTCATTTTTTTTTTCTAAAAATGATAACAAAAGTGTGCAGACAAAGTATATTTAGTTCTTTTTTTTTTTTTAATTGAAAAAAGTTGTAGGGGCGCAAAGGAGCCCCAATTGTGGGGCCCCATAGAATTACTGTTGGTCCCCTCCTCATAAGAAAATTATAGTCCTTTTCTAGCCCAGTATTTGACACTACTAATTGGCTTTATAATGCATGAACAATGGGCATGCAATAAGATCGCAGTTGCAATTGACTGGTTTGAGAATATTGTTGATGCAGTTTCCCACAAACTTTCGATTTTCCTAGCTTGTGGTTTTAATTGTTAAAAGGATGATAAACAAATCTCTTCTTAAGGTATGAAGAGATTGTTGTCTCTTGTCGCTCATTTTGATGATCTATATGATATTATTTACTCCGACGAATCGAGAATGACCAACCTTCAGCATTATGGTGAACTTCATGTATGGAGCTACCACGTTATAATGCATTGTTGTTTGCCGACACCAAATAATTCTCCTTCAAACAGATTTTCCTTATAAATCTTTATTTCTCCGATTCCAAGACCGAAATATTTAGACCATTTAGGCGTAAAAAGCAAGTTGAGATGATTAATGTGCCCTCAAGTTGTGAGACATTGTAATGTCAAAATTAAATTAGTTTTTAATGTAACGTTTTAATGGAAGGCTCAAATCACATAATCTATACTTTAAAAGGACTGGTTAATTATACAATTAGAATCTCATTGAAACGTTATAAAGAGTAAGAACTTCTCTTTTTCAAATAATGTGGGATTTCATATACCACTTAATATTTTCATTCTCATATGAGGTATCACAATCTACCTTCTTTACATGCCTGACGTCTTCGTCAAGCTTATCCATTGTAAGTGGCATGACTTAAATCCCACATTTCTGGTTAGGATAGGGTCTGATACCATAACGACATAATCTATACTCTAAAAGGACTAGTCAATGATACAATTGGAACTCCATTAAAATCTTATGAAGAGTAATAACTTCTTTTTTCCAATTGAACCCTAGACTAGTCAATAATATGAAATCTCATACACCACATATTATTTTTTTTCTCATATAGGGTATCACATTTAAGGAGGTGGGTTTGAGTTGAGTTAAAAAAAATGGAATACCCAATTCTATCTTATCGGGCTGGATAATTAGTCAAACATCTGAGCGGTTAATCGGTATGGCTATTGTTCTGGGTCGAGTCAAAACATATCCGGTCGGGTGAACAGCCCAATATATAACTATGTATACATATACATAAATTAGTGAATATTAATGAGCATTAGTCGAGTCAAGCCGATTTTGTTAGTAATATATCATTTACTAATTGAGCGAGCATTTGCTTTTATGGATAAGTATTTTTTTACAAATCAAGTTCTTTTCAGGTTTAATTGATCGTGTGTTGAGCAAGCTATCAAATGTTGTTTCGTTTACTATTCTAAACACGCCTATGCGAGAGCAGCAAGAATTTTGGGTCGATAAACATGCATGAGTTCCTGCCAGCATTTGGACGGCAAAAGAGAACCAAGCTATCAACTCCATTGCCATAACCACTACAGACCACCAACAATGCCCATTTAGGTCTATCCCACCGCTTTGTAAGAAAATCTTGGAAAAAGCTTGGTCTAAAATCCATGAAGGGCGGCAAGAAACAATGCACATTACCTATCTCTGGTGATAATTAATGTTGGTGGTGGTAATGTTCATAATCCCGAGTCCACCATGCGCCAGCCCACTTTCAGAGAGATGACCTTCAATGATTTTCTGGTAAAGGTAGGGATAGTAAGGGAACCATGTGCATTACTTTTCTCTCAAGCACAACCATTACAGTAGGACAGGGTGTACAAAGATAATAATCTCACAAAGGCTCGCATGGTTTACTCTCTCGCTCCAAAAACTGTGCGAGTTTCTCTTCAACGAAACCCTCCATTTCATTTTTGACGTATTCTACCAGGTTGTGATTCGTCCACAATGAATCCGCAAAATGAATTGATTTATAGTTTTTCTAACAAATAGGGACGATTGTGAATGAATAATTCTTTTAAGATTTTTTTTTTCAAATTAAAAAGAGGATAATATTTCAATTTTATTAATATGCCATCACTTTTAATCATATTATGGTCTGATTTGAATTTAGAAATGAATTAAACTCATTTCAACTCATTTTAAATTCATCATTACATATTTTTAAATTTTCATACAAAATAAAATTTCAATACAATTTTTTACAGTTTCAATGCAGTTTTTTTAAATCTCAATTTAATTTTTTTAAATTTTAAAATAATAATAATAATAATATTTTATTCAATTTTAAAAATTCATCTCATCTTAACTTCGAATTCAAACAAAGCCTATATATAATTATGGAATACATAAATAAAACACAATCACTTAAAAAAAATGAATCTAACTACAAATCATTTTTAAAAAGAATAATTCTTTTAGATTATGAGATGAGATGAATTTAATTTATTTTTTAATATTATTATTATTTTAAAATATTAAAAAATTAAATTAAAATTTATATTTTATACAAAAAAAAATTTAAAAATATAATAATATAATAATAAAATAAAAATAAATTAAGATGAATTGAAATCATCCATCAATCCAAACAGGCCTAAAGAATGAGGATAACATGTATCATGGACGAATCCTTATCAGAGAATACGCGTTCATGTATCATTGTTTGCACTACCGTCAGCAGTTCAGTCTAAAGTTGCAACTGATTGTCGTTTGTCAGTATATTATGTCCTATTTATGATGAACAATAATATTTGATAGCTCTTACTGTTTGAGACGGTTGAAATATCTCACTCACATCAACAGTAATTTTACTGTTATAGCTGCCAATCACTACTCATCAACGAATCCCAGATTCCCAACGTTAAGATCAAAAATATATATATATATATATATTTGAGAAAAAGAATCCCAGATTCCCAGCGCACTTACGTCTCTCCTCTTGTAAATGCCGTGGTTCCTTAACTTTTCTCTTTCTTTTTTTATATACTGCAGTTTTTAATTCATTTACGTAATTGTGATCAATCAAAAGTGTTTGATTCCTGATTTTATATTTTATATTATTTAATTAAATATTTTAATTTATTTATTAACAAAGAATCTAACTTATATATGAGTAAGTATTAAAATATAAAATAAATAATAAAATTTATTTATATTTATTATCTTAAAATTTTAAAATAAATAATAATTTCACAATTTCTATATGATAAATATACATCTTTAACTTTAATTGTCATGTGGTTTAAAAATTGCTTTAATTTGACAGGTCGATCAATGATGGAGTTTTTGTTTTTCACTTCATCCCAATATTATTTCTTGACTCGTTGAAATTCATCTTAATTAAGTAGCTTATTTAAATTGATGTATTTGGACCAGCTTTTATAACTTGTCACACCTTAGGCGCTACTACTCAAGCTTTCTTGTATCACAATTCACATGTTTTTGTTGAATTCGCTCATGGGAAGGACTAAGGAGTAGTTGATTAAGAAAAAGGCAAGGATCATTCCTCTTTATAAAACTTTGGACTATTTCAATTCAATCTCCAAGTCGATAAACATCTATATAGCTGTATATTATATGTATATATATAGGCACATACTCATATAGATGTTTATTTTTAAAAAGCATTATTAAAGCTATTGCAATTTAATATAATTTGTATAAAATATTTAATTAAATGAAAAGAGTATAGATTCGAAATCAAGCTCTTATTATAATACTACGTAAAATTATTAATTATTGAAAAGATTAAGCTAATATAAAGATGTATATTTAATTATTTATATAAAATTTAAATAGATTAGAGATTGTATTTGAGCCAAACAAGGCATAGAGCATTGTTTATCTCACAACTCAATAAAGTTCGTTGAATCGTTGGGTCGTGGTCAGCAAAAGCATGGTGTATCAAACACCAAAGAAGGCTTCTTGTGATGGTCGGCGCCCGGGACAAGATTTTGTTCAGATACTGTATTTCTCTAAATGGAGTCTGATTTTGGTATACAGTCAACAAAAGAGGGAAATATAAAAAGAAAAGTAAAGTAAAAAATAAAAAATAAAAAATCTGGTGTGCTGTAATTTTCACACACAAATAAATGAAGTTTGACCCAACATCTAAACTGATCTTATCACAACAATCTAATCCATTTTGAAGCCCTAATGAATTTGATGAACTTTTGCAAATTACCATCTATTTAAGCAACATATGTTGTACTGTTTCTTGTTTCTAAAAAAGTGGGATATTCTCTCCCTCAGAATTCTCTCGCCACAAGAAAAAATAATAATATTTGAAGTGAGAAATTAGGCCCGATTTAATTTTATAAATAAGATGAGACAAAAATTATAAATTATAAATTATAAACTATATATTATTATAAAATATTTTTTAATAATATTTTATTTTACAATTTTAAAAAATTATTTTTCTAAAAATTGTTTTTATATTTAAGAAAATTAAATTTTTTATTTTATATAAAAATTTAAAATAATAATAATAATAAGATAAAATAAAATTATTTCAAAAAACAAATCAGACATGCTGATAGAGCTGCTCCATCATAGGAGCACCTGCGACATGATATTTACCCATCGGAGGGTCACGAGGTGGTTCCCTTTTCTTTTTTCTTTTCATCTCTTAGAGTACTTTTATTAGATTATTTAAAATTGTTATTTAAAAAATATAAATTTATATATTTATTAAAAAAAATTAGTCATATTTAATTAATAAAAAAAATAAAAGTAAGAAAAGAGAATAAAAACACTTTTTACAAATAATAAAATTAAAACTTTATCCAACATTAATCAAAGTTGATAAAATTTTTAGTTTTACTATTCACTTTTAAAGATAAAAAGTATTTTTATTCTTTTTTTTTCACAAATTTTTTCTTATTTTTAATCAAATATGACTAATTTTTTATAAGATATATATATATATACAAAATTGTACTTTTTAAAGTTTAATTTTTAGAGAAGAAATTTGTGAAAAAAGAAAATAAAAATATTTTTTATCTTCAAAAATAAATAATAAAGTTAAAAGTTTTATTAAATTTGGTCAATGTTAGACAAAATTTTAACTTTATTATTAATAAAAAATACTTTTATTCTTTTATTTTTTTTATTTTTGATTAAATATGATCAATTTTTTTAATAAATATATAAATTTTTAATTTTTAAAAAATAATTTTAAATAATTAATTTAATGAGAGTGCTCTTTAAGTCTTATCTCTCTTTTACGTTCTTTGTTTTCGGTAAAGAGGCCCCAAGTTGCTGGATGGTCATTCTTGGAGGTCTCAAAGATTCCATTCGGGAAGAATTCAAGTACATTTTTATTTTCCCTTTTTCGTAAAAAGGAAATCTATTTCGAAATCTTTTACTTTAAATTTGACTTTGATGACTTGGTAACTTTTCCCCCTTAAGCGATTTGAAACTAAAATAAATAAAAGGATTTATTTGTTTTATTTAGTAATCTATTATTAT
The DNA here is from genome assembly GCA_036898215.1 of Platycarya strobilacea. Lineage (NCBI taxonomy): Eukaryota > Viridiplantae > Streptophyta > Magnoliopsida > Fagales > Juglandaceae > Platycarya > Platycarya strobilacea. The sequence continues at coordinate 8,042,614 of CM072555.1, forward strand.
ATATAATATTTGAATATTACAATTTACTTGACAGCTAATCCATAAAATATGATAATTTAATCAATTATTTTCTTGCAAATATTCTCTCTCTATTAATGCAATACAAAATTAATATTTGTTAGATTAATTTATTGATAATGCGATACATAGGTTATTAATGTTGCAATAATAGTCGCAATAAGAAATAATTAAAAACAATCCATTAATGGAATATCTGCAAATAATTTGATTATCATAATATATATTAAAAAGTTTTTTAATATGTAATAATAGATTTCTTAATCCGTCCAAGAGGATCAAGACATCAGCTCATATATTATATTATTTCTATATATAATTATTATTTTAATATTATTCATGAATTTATTGTTATCGGAAGCTTATTTTCTTAATATAATTAATAAATTATCACTTAGGCTTTAAAATTATGTTTGACAATAAAATTATCAAAAACTTATTTGCAAATGATTTGATCAACATAATTTATATCAAGAGGTTTTTAATATATATTAAGAGGATTCTTAATCCGTCCAAGATATCAATTCATATATTCTGTTCTTTTTTTTGCATATAATTAATTTTTAATATTATTGATGAATTTATTATTATCAGAAGCCTAATTAATTATTTTTTAATATTATTTTTAAATTTATCATTCTTTATTAATAGTGGAAAGTCAACATAAAAGCCTAATTATTATCTCCCTTTGTTTATATATATTTAATATTTTTTAATAATTATAATAATAATTATGTATAATGAATTATATAAAATTATAAAAGTCAACATAAATGACGGTTAGCTCATTAAGAGAGTTATAAGCTCGTTATACTATTAAAATAATGTTTTTGTGAATATGCATCTCGTGATAGAGTGGAATTAAGTGAGATTATCTTATAATAAGTTAAAAAGAAGTTTCAAAAAATCCAAGAGTTAATAATTATTGATTTATTATTGTTAATCTATATTATAAAATGACATATGTACGGGTGCGAAGAACAATGGCTTATTTTATCACTTATTTTATTTTTAAGAGCACAAACTAATAAAGTGGAGCTTGATTCAACTTCTGAGTTCGAGCTCTCTTTAGGTCAATCATGTTGGAGAACACCAAGTTTACTAAACATGAATGCTAGTCATGAAACTAATCGTGTCAAACTTTAAATGGTCGTGTCTCATTTTTTTAATATTTTGTTTCATTCTTAGATCTTTTATTTAATAATAAAAACAATAATGCTACTTTTACAAGAGTTCGAATATTTTTTACGAAATTAATAATATGATAATAATGTTACGTTAGTCGAAATATTAAAAAATATATATTAAAAAATAAAAATATGATAAAAAAATAAAAAATACGAATAATTAAATTAAAAAATAGTAGAAATAATATTTATAAATGATGTATATCTAAAAAAAAAAATACACAAATTATATACAAATAACATTTTTATATAATAAAAACCCTCACACTATTACGTCAACTTTAACTTTCCCAAATAATTATAGGATTTTCCATTGTACTCAAAATATATATATATATATATGTTTCTTTCTTCTTCGAGCTTGGATGGGTACCGAAGAAGTGTCATGCAATCACCGCTCTTCCACTTTTTCTTCAGCTACTATTTACTGAAAATGATCAAACAGGTAAAGACTGAAGAGTTTCAACACTGACGCACAAGCTTTAACAAATGGTAATTATACTATGCCTCTAATTTATATCACTCACTTTATTTTTTTAATGTGATACTACATTGTGTTATTAAAAAAATAAAATGGCTTTCAAAAAAACACACAAAAAAAAATAATTAAAATCTTAGATTTTTTCTACTAGTTTATGTTTATATTTTAATTAATTTAAATCTATTTAATAAGTTAAGTGATATCATATTAACAAATACTTTAATAACAAAGTAATTATATAAAAATAATTTTTATAAATTAACGTAATTTGATATGACCTATTAGATTATATAATTATTTTTATTATAAAATAAATTTAATAAATCAGATAAAACTAAATTAATTTATAAAATTATGTTTATATAATTTATTTATTTATGTAGCAGTCTTCTATTAAAAAATCATGGTCATATTAAAAAAGCATAGTAAAGTAATATAAACTATAAAGTAAAGGTATAGAAGCATTTCAGTTTGAATATTTTCTACTTTTACCGTTTGGCGTAGGAGAAAGTTTATAAAGTTAACTAGAAGCAAGAGCCAATCCTTTCGGAAAAAAAAAAAAAAAAGAGAAAAGAAAAAAAAAAGCAGATACAGTGAAGTCAACAGAAGGAAGCCTGCTAAGTGGCTGCCTTTCTTTTTCCGCCATTATTATAACTTTTCCCATTGCCAAGACTTCCGAGACGGTTGCAAATCATCACGGAGAAACATAGGCCTCCTCCGGGGCATCTTCCTCTCACACAAACTTTATATACAGATATTTTTCTTTTCTTTTCTCTTTATAAAAAAGGTTTCAAATATCCTCTCTCCCTTTCTCTTCTTTTTTTAATTTCTGTAGGATTTTTTTTTTAATTATTATTATTATTAGCATTCTTTTATTCAATTACTTGTGCGAACTAATAAGAAGAAGAGGAAGAAGCAGCAGCAACACCATAAACTACTAAAACAAGAAGCTTCGCTATGTTTGGAGTTCAATTGGACCGGTGAGAGGAAGTTCTCGATTACCCAGTTTTTCTGATTTTGTGGCTTTATGGAGTTTTAAAGGCTGTATTTTAAGGGTTTTTGTTTCTTCCTTTGCATAACGATCCATTAGTGTTTTATGGTGCAGTTTACGAATTTGAGGAAGGTTCTGATTTGGAGTGGTGGGTCGGTTTGGAACTTGGACTGGACACGCCTATAGGAGTTGGATGTTCAGAATTTAGTTGAAAAAGTTGCAGAAGCTGTTGAGTTCTTTTTATGGATAGGTTATGTTGCTTCAGCCCTCATGTAAGGATGTTTCCAATACTTCATGTCCATATAATGATCTTTCTATACTAACTGTAATGTTCTGTTGTGTGAAAGCTCAACCAAAAGGCTGAAAAAGGCATGATTTTCAGTTGTTTGTGGGGGGGCTATTTGTGTGATTGATTTGAGGACTTTGTTTTAGATGCCTAAGTTTTCTTTTCAGGGTTATACGCGATGGGTGAATATCATAAGTGCGTTATTTTATAGAGTTGCAGTGATAAGACTTTCGCAGGTTATGGAGGGATTATTGATCATCCTTAGTCGTGTAATCACTTACATAACCACGGGCACATCTGTTATGTTTAAGGGTGTCAAAGTATCTACTTGCCTTCTGTATTGAATTCGATGGGGATATTTTAGGCCAGAGTTAAGACTCATTTTGGCTGGGTTGCTGAAATTGTGTAAGAGATTTTGAACATGTTGCACCATTAAGCCACGTCTTTTAGGACAGCCTGATGAGCTGAATTGAACCAACTGCATGTTTTCAGAGTAGCAAGGCCTTCCATGTTGTTTCCGATGTAGCAAGGTGGGTTGGAGGAGGTGGAGGATCTTATACTTCTCGTGCCCCTCTTTCGTCCCTCCCCATCCCTCAAACAGCACACAACACAGAGCCTTGAAGACCAAAAAAGAAAGGGGGGTAAAAAAAGAAGTACAAAAAAAGAAGAAGATGGAATTGGAGGAAAAACAAAGAAGCAATTTCCCTTCTTGTTAGGTCAGAGAAAAGGTCCTCATGTCGATAAATTTCAGTGCTTTATTTGTTTGCGATGATGTAGTTAATCAAGCATGATAGGTGATTTCTTTGTTTAATTTTCTTCCTGCTGCTGTATAAAATGGTTTGAATATTGCAAACTACCATTTGTTTGCTTTTGTGCCTTATAATTGCATCTAAGCCATGCTAGATTTATATTGTGGTCTTTGTTATTCATAATTTTGTTATGTAGCTTGTAGGAGTGCGTTCCTCCTCTAGCTCTGGTAAAGGAAGAAGCCATGGCGGGGTAATAAAGTATGGTTTCAGCCTTGTAAAAGGGAAGGCTAATCATCCGATGGAGGATTATCATGTTGCTAAATTTATGCAGATTAAGAGACATGAATTAGGGCTGTTTGCCATATATGATGGCCATTTGGGAGATACTGTTCCTGCCTACCTACAGAAACATTTATTTTCCAACATCCTAAAGGAGGTGCGGTGTTATTTTGAAAGATGAAGAGTTTCATTTGCAACTTTCAGTCTCACTAAGTTCCATATTAATTTTTTGGGGTGCGTTCTTACTCTTTCTAATTTTATCATCCTAGGAAGAGTTTTGGGTTGACCCCCAGCGGTCTATCATAAAGGCCTATGAGAAGACAGACCAGGAAATTCTCTCACACAGCTCTGACTTGGGGCGGGGTGGGTCCACAGCTGTAACTGCAATTTTGATAAACGGACAAAAATTATGGACAGCCAATGTTGGAGATTCCCGAGCAGTTCTCTCGAGAGGGGGCCAGGCAATACAGATGACTATAGATCACGAGCCCAACACTGAGCGAGGCAGCATCGAGAACAAAGGCGGTTTTGTCTCAAACATGCCAGGTTTCCCACAAAACACCCATGTTTAGAGAGTTACTGTCGACTTATCTAAAATTAATATAGCATAATTATGTTTTCTCTGAAACAATTCATCGAAATCTATAAGTCATCTTGTAATTGGGTTTTCAGCTTCAAATTTCTGGGATGAATTTGTAATTTTTGGGTTATTGCTGCATTTAATGTATAGCTAGAGTTCCTTGGGGAAAATAATTCTATATGTTTTTAATCTACACATAATCAACTGCATGAAACTTTTTTAAGCATAATTTGCTGTGGCATCGATGAGATTTTATGGTTAGTTGGCTGGCTATTTACTTTGATATACACCAAAGTAATCTTAAAAGTAAAAGAGTGAATCATGTAATTGTTTCCGCTTGATCAACCAGTGAACCTCCATGCTTATTCTTGAGATAATTTTTTGTCACCGATCAGTTCTCTGTCATGGAGAATCACTCTGTTGATCGTCATTGCAAGGATTATATGTCAGCCTTGAGTAAAACGTCAAATCATATTTCTTTCCTGTAAACTATTAACTTTTTACATACAAAAGCATAAATAATTTTTGTTATTGTTTGATTTAGACTATCCATGATTAGTTCATGGAATTGTCATGTCACTTTTTGTAGGGCTACAATGATGAATCATTAAGGCATCTAGATATCTCTCATGTCGAGAAGTTAGACGGGATTTAGTGCTCCCCCTGCTCTGGGTACAAGCCAACCCAGAAAAATTTGTTAGCTTACACTATCTGTTAGTCACAAATGTAACTGTTCTACTGAACAAGGAACAACTTATTATTTCTAGGACCACCAGGGCATTTTTAAAAGTGTAGGGTGTTGACAGTTGGATGCTTGTTGTCCAAAAACTTATAAGGCATTACAATATTTCTAGTCAGCAAGGATCAAAAGGAACTGCATTGTAGCCTATTTTTCAGATCCTCATCTTAAGATGTAAAAAATTTAATGTGGGTTTTGCTCTCTAGTTTGGCTAGGTTGATTTGGAAGAGTGACGCATATATTCTTATAACTAAGTCTCTTGGATGGGTAACACAGACATAGCGGATATCCTCTATTGAGAAGGAAAAAACAAGAAAATTCTCAGCATCCATGTAAAAGGTGATAGCTCTAATCATCATATGCTAGTACATTCATCTCCTGAAAAAACAGGATGCGGAAGGATTTCCTTCTGAAGTAGGATTTCTAATCCTGGGTAAAGAAGCGGGTTGATCCCTGCTACATCCATCTTCTGTTAAAATGCTTCTCCATGTATATTATCTGAATCATCTGAACTCATCTCATTATTACAACTTTATAAAATTTCCACACAAAATACAATAAACAAGATAATTTTTTCAAATCCTAATTTGACCTTTTCAAATCCAAAACAATAATAATATTAAAAAATAATATTTTAACAATATTTTATTTTACTTTCATCTAAAACCATCTCATTTCATTATCCAAATGGGGCTTAAGTGTCTCTTGATTTGGTTGACAAGTTTTTGTTGATCAGCAAACTTCCTGATATTATGTTGATTGTATCTTAAAGTAGATCCAATCTTAAGAAGAAGTTCAGATGGTGATATATTTTTTCAATCTGCTTTAACTGTGCCAATAAATTTAAATAAGTGTATACTTATTTTGATTTATGTGCCTTTACCATACTAGGTTATTCTTGACCACTTCATTCTTGTCTCTAACGCATGTTGGATACATTCCGAAACTTGAACGATATTCTTGTACCATAATCTGAACGAGAAGAACTTTACAAACATGGTGGCCTCCTATATCTATGTTTGAAGAGTTGGCCCTCTTTCGGATTTTAAGAAATTCACATTTTACCTCCTTATTTTTTGTTTCCAGCTATATGAGACATATTTATTTGAGGTCCTGAGTAACTTCAATTCTAATTGCCAACAATATAACAACAGAGCAAGCCAAAGTTAGAGGGGTATGCATGTGGGACTTGCATATGTCATGACATGCCATGTAGCAGCTTTTATCGGAGAAACAATTAACTCTGGTGTTCTTTCACTTTAAACTTTTGGGTGTAGTATGCTTTTAGTGGAGGTTTGATTTTGTGAGTTTGGAAGCCGGGTAATGTTTACAATGTTAATCTGATCTCCGCTACACCTTCTCAGGAGATGTCCCTAGAGTCAATGGACAGCTGGCAGTTTCTCGTGCTTTTGGAGACAAGAGCCTTAAATCACATTTGCGATCCGACCCTGATGTACAAAATGCCACCACAGAAAATACTGAGATTCTAATCCTTGCTAGCGACGGTCTTTGGAAGGTAAATATCGATATCTGTTTCCTCTGCTGCATTGGCAGTAAACACTGTTACACATTCACACGAAAATGGCACGTGATTCATGATTCTGTGCATGGTGCTTCCATTAGAGAAAGCATTTGAAAGATTTTTTTATGTTTATGCCTTTTTGCATGGTATAATCAGGTAATGGCCAATCAAGAAGCAGTTGACATTGCAAGAAAGATCAAGGATCCACAGAAGGCAGCTAAACAATTAACAACTGAAGCATTGAAAAGAGAAAGTAAAGATGATATTTCTTGTGTTGTTGTTAGATTTAGAGGGTGAGGCCCTTAAAATCACCTTGCTTTCCAGGTGCATTATATATTTGCTATAATAAGAGTCAGTTCACACAGGATGCCAGTTTATGGTCAGATCGCTGACAAATAGATTCCAGGTTGGGGCAACGCATTCTTAATTTTCAGAAATGTGGAATTTGTCTAAGCACACACACACACACACACAAAAACAAAGGGCAATTTCCCACTACTGAAAAATTTATTTATTTTTCTCTTATCAGTGTTTATATTGTTTGATTTATTTTTTAAAGTGAATTAAAGGAGCGTGATATGACTTAGTTTATTTCTCTCAAGGAAACTGTTTTCTTGGGGCTGTGTAGATGAAGAATTTGCTTTATTGTGATCGGTGGATTGCTTTTTGTGTTAAGACTCTGGGTGTTCCAACCCATCGTTATTACCTGATTATTAAACATGTTCAGGAATAGGCTATCTACTGTGCATTCTCTATTATCAGTCTCTTTTTTCTTCTATTCTTATTTTTTGCTGATCAACATTCTCCTAATTAAGTTGTGGAAAACTTTACCTTCTCGAGTTTCTTAATTCACAACTTTTTTGGAATATTGATAGTTTAGGTGCTCACCTTCAATATTTCTATTGTACTGAGATTTTTAAATTATTTATTTTGATTATTTTTCAGATGGAACAACTAAAAGTTATAAAAAAAATATAGTTCTATTTATTTTACTCATCGTTGATGAGATATTTAAAACTGTTGCATAATATTATGGTCCTCCAATGTTGTGGAAACTCATCCTCTAACTCGTAAATTGTGTTTTCAAATTGTGTTCATTTCGAATATTTGATTATATAGATCAATTTGAATCCAAACCATTCAACTAGATGAGTCAAATTTTCAAATTTTAAGCCAACTAGTTTAGATAATGGGTTGTGTCGTGTCATATATTTTGATCATTTTAATAATTAATAAAAAATATGTTAATACAACATATTTAAATTCGTTTATTTCATTACATATATTGAACTAAAACATATAATTATTTGATTGGATTAATATAATTTTACATGAAAATTAATAGTTATATTCATTAATAATCACAATATTTCAAATAAATATATATATCATTATTTTTAAATTTTAACATATAATAAAATTAATATTACAAATCATACGATAACAAATATGAGAATAGGTTTAAAATTATAACCTCAATTATAAAAATAACAAAAAACATTGGCATACTGAAAAATATTAATATTATAATTTAATAATAATAAAAGTTTCTTTTTAAAATAAATTCTGAACTAATCAAAATGAATTGATTTCATAATAAGTAGATTGAATTGTTATTGATCCGTTTATAAATTATATCTTAACGAATTAACTCATTCGGATTGGATTATGTCACGTAGTAATGTAGTATTATCCCTACTTAGAACACTAATATTAGATTTATTAAATAATTTTTTAAAAATTTGAAGGGAAGTATAATTTTGATAGATTCATCAAACTTCTAAGTTTATAACTCCACATTAAATTCATCATTAGATCTATCAAAATAATGATATAACAATATTTTTTTAATAAAAATATATTTAAATTTTTTTTTATATTTTGTAATTGTATTAACCATATGTATATTAATAATATAATCTGATACTTAAATAATCATTTTTCAACCAAATTTTGAAAAAATAATTTTTAATTCCTTGTTAAAAAATTAATTTTTTTCAACCAAAACTTTCAACCAAATAATTACTCAAATAATTATTTTTCAACCAAATAAAAAAATAAGAAAGAGAAAATGAGGAAAATAAAGTAAGAGAATAAAATATATTAAAATATATGTTTAGAGTGTGAATAAGTAGTCCTTCAAATATGAAGGATTATGAAAATTTACTATAACTCAAAGGTACACATTAAGAGAATTTAATGGATCCAATATAAAGATTTTTAGTAAAAAATATTAAATTTATGTTTGATAGAGCATTAGTAATGAATCCATCAAAAATTTCTTTTAAAAAATATAAGTTTATACACATATTAATTTTTTTTATCATATTTAATCAAATGTAAAAAAATGAAGAGAACGAAATAAAAATACTTTTTGTTTAGCTTTTAAATAAGGGTGACGCTAGAGTGCGGTCGGGCAGCAACCCAGCATCTTTGCAGCCCACCTTTAAATCTCTTCTAATTTTAATAAAAAAACAATAAAAAATGTTAAAAAAATACAATAAAAAACACTTTAAAAAATACAATAAAGAATATAATAAAATAATATTAAAAAATATATAATAAAAAATACAATAAAAAAATAAAATGAATATGATTTAATAAGAATTTTCGGCCTTACCCAACCTCCGCCGCCGTTGGTGGCGGTGGGCGACACCGCCCACCCCATTGATGGGTCTAAAATGAGTGTAAGGCTGCGACGATCATACTGGAGGTCGCCGTCACAGGGTTGGGATCGCCGGAACCTACCGATCCCAATGGGGTCGACGCTACCAATGACGACAGGGACTGCAAAACATATGGAGTTTGATCCTACCGAATTCTAACTTTTCTTAAATAATGATTTATCAAAAGTGTATACCTTGTATTTTTTTAAAAAAAAAATTAATGAATTTATTGCAGTGCTCTTAACCGTGGTTCAAGCGCGTGTGCGTGTGAAGTGAACGGTCAAAAAAATCAGTTCACGATCTAGGGTTTACCTTTTAATAAGAGCCTGCGTTCTCTGTGAATATATGGCCGCCACAGGTAGTGGACTCATCTCACAATCTCTCTCTCTCTCTCGCTCTCTCTCTCTCTCTCGATTTTGAATGTGTATGTGTGAAATGAAGAAGGGGGTGGTAGCATAGTGACTAGTGAGTGTGTGATTGCCTCTTCTTTCAGCTACAAGGGCTGAGATCTGAGGATCGATTTCTTGATGGCTTTGTTCTGGAGGCATATATGAATTTCACGTCCGAAGGTATTGGGGTTCTCTTAGTCCGGACTAGTAGCTGCATACTCCTCTGGGCTCCCCATACCTTGGATACATTAAAATTTCAACATTTTAGTTTGATTTATGCTCTGTTTGGCTGATCAAAATTTCTAAGATATTATACACCTCTAATACGCTCGTGAGTTGAACTGAACTGTCTTTCTTAATGGTCCTATGGAGGTGGTGTAGAGTGAATAAATATATAATGGTATAGAGACTAGAGAGTATTGGGTGTGTGTTTTTGCCTCTCCTTTCGGCTACAAGGTGTAAGATCTGACGATCGATTTCTTGATGGCTTTGTTCATGAGGCATACACTGAATTTCGTTCAAAGTGAAGGGGGGGCTGATTTTGCTTGCTCCCGGATAGGTTTTTTGCTTGCTTATCTGGGCCCCCTTTCTTTGATACATGCTAATAGTTCTATGTAAACTGACTTCTAGGCTATTTCTGTGCTGCATTTCTTTGAATTTTGATATTGTGAATCTTTGATTTCACCCAAAGACAAAAAAAAAATAATAATAAATCATATAACTTGCACATCTAGATTGGCATTCAGATTTTATTTGCACAGCGCGCGAGCCACTGTTGGTGGAATTGGAGCATGGCTAATGGGTTAATCTTGAGCATGGAAATTTTATTAGACAAAAATTAAAAAAAAAAAGAAAAAGAAAAAGAAAAAGTAAGAGGTTTAGCTTTTAGGCATATACTCACATGTTTTTCAGGAAAGCATAACTTTTTACTTGAGAATCAGTCAAGAAGGGTAAGCTGCTAGAATCAGTAAAGAAATTTTTACAATGTGTTCTTAAATATGCATGAAACACAAGCTTCTTATATTGGACTCGAGGGTTTTTTTTTTTCTTTGAATTAATCGAGTTGCATTACGGGAAATTTCTTATTGAGGATATGTGCGACTTTGAAATTAGTGAAATGATGTTTTGGATATTCCAATAAAATAATAATGGTAATAATAATGAATTCTCTAGATCCTAATAAACTAGGCTTTGTTTTAAAAAAAATTGTCTTTATATATCGGATACTTGTTCTTAGTCCTTATTTCCTTGCTTGGACCTTGGTACTAAGGCCTAAGAGCTATGGTAAAGCTCAAATTGACAAATTTAGATGCTTCCCTTTGTTTGGTTAAAATCTACCATTAGGAAAGAATTCAGTCTGGTCAAGTTGATCTTAACAAAGATTTATGGACTAGATTGAACCTCTTCCATCTACGATATTTCTAATTTAGACTGGACCGAATACTCTATAGAATCAGACCAAATCAATCACTTTCAATCATGTTGATCCACTTGATCTTTTACTACAACTTTTTATAGATATGTTATCTTTATTTTATAACTCTTATAATATGTTAATATATTAATATATACTAATATTATATATTATAGTTAATATTTATACATTAAAGAATCTAATAATATTTTGATACTAAATAATTTTTTAAGTAATAAAAATATATATTGTATTATTTATTCGGTTTGGTTCAACAAATTTTTAAACTAGGACCGGATCGAATATCTTTCGGTCCTATAATATTTGGATCGAAATCGACCAAATCTAATCTTAATCTAGTTCGATCCAAAGTGGCTGATCCGATTGATTTTTTCAATCCAATCCGGCCAAATCTCCCCCCTATCTACTACAGTAACCAAACCAAACCATACTCGCAAAAGCAATAGCGAATGTGCAAGAAAGGGAAAAAAAATTCAAAGATTATTGTAAGTTACATCTTAACAGGAATATATATCCTTTACGAACCTATTACCTATATGTGAGACCATTCCAAGTGTTGCACCATGTGTTGCACCATTGCTTTCCTTTTGGATCCATCCATCCTTACGTCTAGTTTCTATATAGAGAGACGTCTAGTTTCTATATATCGTTGGGTTGCTTTTTGATGAAAAATATATTAAAATAAAATAAAAAATATACAATAAAAAATATAATAAAAAAATAAAATGAAGAAAACATAATAAAAAACACAATAAAAAAATAAATTAGAGATGAATTTTAAGGGGTATTCGGCATTGGCTACAGCCCGCAGCCTCCAGTAGGCAGTGGGCGACACCGCCCACCCTATCAAGATTGGCGGGCTCCAACGAACTTACCCTTTCAACGGCGAGTTCCGGTGTACCCCACAGAAACTTAAATCCGAAATGGGTCCTACCGCTCGTTGGAACCCACTGGTCTCGATGGAGTGGGCAGTGTCGTCTACCGCCATCTGAGATGACAGGCTGCTTTTTACACGAAGATCGATCGGACCGATCCCAAAAAATACTCTTCTATATAACTGATACCATTGTCAATCAGAACTCGGGAGAACCGGATAAGAACGTAGACAACTAGAAACTCATCATAGATTTTCGAAAGTGTCAAGAGGATTCCTCGAGGCAGGCCGGGACCGAATGCAAGACCGCCAAGTGCCAAGATTAAAGTGGTCCACCCGGTAAGGTTAGAGGGGTAGAATTATTTCTGCTTGGAGCCCAAAAATTGACCTGAGCTTTGGACATGTGCGTCACAAGCCCATCTAATATGATAGAAGTATTGCCAGTTTTAAGTGTATAAATTTTGTCTACTTTTTATTTTATTTTTATATTTTTTTAAGTGGATGGATTCCGTAAAAAGTTGGGTCGATTTTTGAGTTTTTTTTTTTTTTTAATAAAGTACCAGCGAAACTTAAATCCGTGGAAGATGTATGGATCTACATATTGAATTGGGATCACGATAATGTATTATTATTTTTTTAATATTTTTTAAAAAAATATTTGTAACATTATTACAAAAAATACTTTATTAATGATTAAAATAATACTATTATGTCCACTTTATTTAATACATATTTTTTACATTTTATGTCATTTATATATTTTTTTAATTTTTTAATTTAATAATTAAGAAAGTAATTATTAGTATATTATTTTTTTATTTTTTAAAAATATTTTAAAATAATAAAAAATTTTAAAAAAATAATTTTTTTTTTAAATAACTGGAGCGGTCAATACCGCTGACAGCATTGTAGCAGCCCTCTTAAGGATTAAAAAAAATTCCAGTCGGATCCCCCAGGGGAGAATATTCAGTATACAAGTGTGATTTTAACATTTCTGATTATATAAACCATACGATCTTTAAATAAAATGTGGATTTTCAAGTGAGTCAGAAAGACAAACATGTGATCCTAATTATAATATGGCCTATGAAGCTGACCGTCTGGTTCCATCAGAGTAGCCAAAATTTCCTTTACCTAAATCATTTCATCCTGTCGAGCTCTGCTCTTCTCTCAATTTTTCTTAGCAGCCACTTCATCACTGATTTACAATTTCACTGAGCTCTTTTTCCAACCCCCTCTACTCTCTAGAATAGGATATACTCTCTCTCTCTCTCTCTCTCTCTCTCTCCCATTCCAAATTTTCACCACATCAGCTTGTTAGACGTACACCACGAGAAAAAAAGGGACTAAATCCAACGTCCCAATTCCCAGCCAAACTCCCAATTATGACCTTCTAGTTTTCTACGCAAGGAGTTTCCAGATGTCTAGGTGTTTCAGCTTGACCGAATACAGGAACTGGTGCTACCGATCCACTTTCGTCAAATGGGGGCTCCGATCCACCGTGACGGACCTCGAAGATGGCACCATCATGCACTGTTGGGTCCCCAACATCCGGAAAGAGAGTAAGCCCAACCTTCTCCTGATCCACGGCCTCGGAGCCAACTCATTGTGGCAGTGGGCCGACGTCATCCCTCACGTCATCGCTTACTACAACATCTACGTCCCTGACCTCGTCTTCTTTGGCGAATCGGTCACAAACCGGCCGGACCGGACGGAGTCGTTCCAGGCGCAGTGTGTGATGCGGGTGATGGAGGCCAATTCGGTGCGAAGGCTGAGCCTGGTGGGCCTGAGCTACGGCGGGTTCGTCGGATACAGTATGGCGGCGCAGTTCAAGGAAGTGGTGGAGAGAGTGGTCCTGTGCTCCGCCGGGGTGTGCATGGAGGAGAAGGACCTGATGGAAGGGGTTTTTAGCGTCTCGGATTTGGAAGAGGCGGCCAGGATTTTGGTGCCGCAGACGCCGGAAAGGCTTAGGGAATTGGTGTACTACACGTTTTTTAGGCCTCCGCCGGTGGGATTGCTGCCCTCTTGCCTGCTCACCGATTTCATTGACGTAAGGGACTCTTATCATTCGTTGCTTTCCTCTCTTTAGAGTTTAGTTAAATCAGTAAAATGAATAATGTTACCTCGCTGTCTGATCTGTCTGTTCCTCCGAACCCATCCATCCACTCACCCTGCCAGCAACTTCTGTGCATAAAAATACAAAAATATCTTTTATTTTTGTTTATTTTATCTTATCATCCCACCAATGACATTATTGTACATCACTAGATATCATATTATAAAATAAAATTATTCTTATATTGATGTTGAAAACTTTAAATGGTGGTAGTATTTGTTTTTATCAAAATCTTATTTAGAAGAGTAATAGTAGAAGAAGTCATAAAGTTGTAAACGGTCCATAATCAATTTGGAAAAAAATAATATATATGAGACCTATATTAAAAAAGTTAATTTTTTTTTAAATGATTGCACGTTATTTATAACTTTACAACTATATGTTGCATTATCTATTTAAAATTTATTTAAGAAATTTAAAATTTTTATAAAAATATATATTTAAGACAAAATGTCACTTGAAAACACAAGAAATCATGTCTACCCTTTATTATATAATATATTGTTGACAATTTATCATATAGTAGACTAGCAGCATTTTTTCCTTTTTTTTTTTTAATATTGTTGATAATTTATTATCCTTCACAATCAATGATATTCAATCGGGGGTTAAAAAAGGCTAAAAAAGAAACAAACGTATCTCTATATAGAATTTAGTTGCTCTTAAGATTTTGGGTAATATGGGCAGGCAATGTGCACGGAATATGCGGAGGAGAAGAGAGAGCTGATTCGAGCTATTCCCAAAGGCCGGAAACTTTCAGATCTTCCCAAGATTTCTCAGGTTCTCTTTTTCTTCTCATTTCTCCCACAATATTGTTAATCTGATGCAAAACGTAAGATGATCTTTTCTCACTTCTGACGCAGCCCACGTTGATAATCTGGGGAGAGCATGATCAAGTATTTCGACTCGAACTTGCTTACAGATTGAAAAGGTAGTCCATGCTTTGGTCCCCCGATTCGATCCATTGATATTGTTTTAGCTTTATTTATTTTTCTAAAAGGTGGGTACTATTGGGAATGCAGGCACCTGGGGGATAATGCTCAGCTAGAAGTAATCAAGAATGCAGGGCATGCCTTCAATGTGGAGAAACCCAAGGAGTATTACAAGCACTTGAAATCTTTTCTGGTAGATTCGCAGCCTCCTCCATCGAATCTACCTCCCAAGCAGATCAATCCCACTACTACTTGAACATATATATAAAGGAGCACAAACAAAGATATATGTTATCCTCTTGGAAATTCGTTCCCTTCACGAAGGCTAACATGTAAGTTTATTTTAATTTTTCCCTTCTGAGCTAACATGTAAGATTTCTCTCTTAAAACACGTCTTGAACCCCGAAATTGAATTTGTGATTCAATAAAGCATGGGCTTGGTAACCCAACCCCATTTTTAGCAACATTGTTATCATAAATTTCAGTTTTCCATTTTGGAGTAGTCATAAGCTGTTGTTAAGATACAAAATAAATAATAAAATCTACATCTTCCACCTGCACACCATGAACGTGAGAAACTATTTGTATCTTGATTGGAAATGCAGCCTTGCATGGATGGCCAAGCCAGCATGCGAACTTAATCAATGTGCATGCTGCAGCAGCTCATATGAACTTGTTCTGATTTATGCTAAAGTGGTTCAGCTTATCAACAAATCAACTGTTTTAAAAGGCGTTTCAAAGAACAAAAAATAATAAATGCCATTAGTCCACATGCCCGGCATCCAAATGTTTGAAGGAAAACAATCAGTTGCAACTGAAGGGATTATGGAAAGCGCAAAGCTTGTAAGGGAACTGAGTTGAAGAAATTATATATATGTATATATATTAACTTGATATCGGAAACCTCTCTAAGACAGGGCCCTTTGGACCCATTCCTGTAGAGTAAACTACGGTCAAACCTCTCTAAGACAGGGCCCTTTGGACCTATTCCTGTAGAGTAAACGACGGTCAACCGTACTCTCGAAAATTTTTCGAAAAAGTGTGTTCCCAAAGAATTATTTGCACAAATGAGGGGTTGAACCTGAAGAAAAATTTTCCAGCCAGTCTATCTATTGTGGCCTTTTAGCATGTTGAGAATTACCTACGTTTTTAATAGAATCAATAGATCATTTGAGAAGCACGATCTTTTCTAATTGGATTAAATTAATCTTGCTCAGAAAGTAGGTGCTTCTCGTATGTTTGTTTAAGGAATACATTGCAATTTTTAGCATGTTAAGAATTACATAACTTTTTAATAGAATCAATAGATCATTTGAGAAGTACATACTTTTTTAATTGGATTAAATTAATATTGCCAGAAGAGTAGGTGCTTCTCGTATGTTCACGGAACACATGGCAATTTTTAGCATGTAGAGAATTACACTCTTTTAATAGAATCAATAGATCATTTGAGAAGCACACACTTTCTTAATTAGATTAAATTAATGTTCCTAAAAAATTAGGTGCTTCTCATATTGTGTAGTGTGTGGAAATGATGAATGGCAAAACTCATTTCATAAACTTGATTGGAGGAAAACTTTATGAATAAACGGAAAACTAAGTAGCGTAACAACTAACAGCCGGTAAATGAAGTTCATCAGAGGCAATGCTGTAAGAAGTTTCCATCACACTCACAAATGTAGAAGACATGGCATAAGATAGGAATACAAGCCATAGTCACAAATCCTGGTCCTACTACTGCAAATAGAAGTCCTGAACACACCCTATCATTTTCCACTCTTGATGGATCAAAGAATCTCTTGCTGGATTAACTCTGCAAAGTCAATGTTCGTGAGTGATCGACCAAGGAAATAAGATGTAATGAAAATAAATGGAAACCAAATAAATCTGGAGAAGGAATTAAAGAGAGCTCAGACATTTTAGACATGCCAAAATCCACATTCACTGAAGATTAAACCATTATTTTTCATTTTTATTGTTCCCTTTTCACAATGCATAAATGTAAAAATAAATAAATAAACTCTCACCTCTGCTGGAGTTTCATCAACTTTGGGTTTTTCGCCTGCAAGTTTACCAAATCAAAATAGAAGGAATCAGAAACTATTGAATGTGAAACTCGCAACTTTGGCCATGACACTCTAGGAAATATATACAAAGTGGTAAGACACCGTCAGAACAAAATGGCCCATTTTTTGGCACCCAATAAATCTGTCTCAAATTCCCTCAGGAAGAAACTTGGCTGGCAGAGCCAAACGAAACGAAGACCTTTTTTTATGGGTGCCAAGCAACTCAAAGAATTAGCTAATTGTCTATATATATGGGCAGACATACAAAAAAATAAAAAAAAATTATAGTGCAAACAGCATAAATAATGCTAGGACTCCTATTTCCAAATTGAGGGCAGGAAGTTTGTTTTTAATGGACCTTACCTGTCCTTAATCCCAACCTTAAGTTTCTCAACAGCCCAAACCATGGGTCCATGATCAACAGAATCAAACAATTCAAAATGATACATAGCTTAACGTGGGGCCCAAAATTTCGAGAGAGACAGAGAGATAAAGAGAGAGATTAGAAATTATACCTCCCTCATCCGGCACATCTGAGGTCCATAACGTAAGGTTGTCCCTAAGCAGCTGCATAATAAGGGTACTGTCCTTGTAGGATTCTTCGTTAAGACTATCAAGTTCAGCAATAGCCTCATCGAAAGCTTGCTTTGCAATGTGGCAGGCCCTGAACAATCCAGCCACAGTTAAATAAACTCAAAAGTGGTACTACTACCACACACACACACACACACACACACACACACACATGCATGCCAACCTCTCAGGGGAGTTCGAGATCTCGTAGTGGAAAACAGAGAAGTTCAGGGCCAAGCCAAGTCGGATTGTATTAGTTGGAGGCAAATCAGAAGAAGCAGTACCAGTAGCTGCCTACAGCATAAGAGGGGGCCAGATGACAATATATCATAGCAGTTATAAAGGAAACGGAAAATGAAGAAATAGCTGAAAAACCGAGAGGCAAGGATCTTCAGCAGAGAAGCCAAGTTGAATACACCTCATAAGCTTTCAGTGCCTGATCTGCAGCTTCCTTACGTGCCTCACCCGCTTTAAACTCAGCTAAATATCGATAGTAGTCTCCTTTCCTGAAACAGGGAAATCAGGATTACAATGCAGATGTATTCTCCAATACAAGCACACATACTCACAAATTCCAAATCCAATCCAAAGTGCATAACCACAGAATCTGTGCAAGAAAGGAATATAAGCTATCAAGATAAAGCACTTCCAAAACCAATATGGTACATTGTTTTTTTTTTCACTACTATAAGAGTCTTGCTTATATAGAAGAAAAGGCAAGTAAATGTTCACCCTAAAAAATGCTTGCCTTAAGTTTTGGCGTTCATGTTAAATGGTACGAACTATGAAATCTCCAGCCAAAACTGCTATTAGGTCCATAATGAAGAGGTCAATTGTTCAAAGTAATAGCCTACCTAAAATCTTATAGCAAAAACGTAAAAGAATCCTCACATCTTATAGTAAAAAACAGCTGATTCCCCTGTTGAGGAAGATGGTAGAAGGTGGTAATCAATGACTGCTAATATGTCGTTGCAGATCTTTGCAAGCTCATCTTCAACCCTCTGCCTGTACTCTTTTATCCTCTTCACATTGTGTTCGTTCCCTTTGGCCTCCTCCTTCTGTTCAATGGAATATAATATCCGCCATGACGCCCTCCTTGCCCCAATAACATTCTTATACCCAACAGACACCAGGTTCCTTTCATCGACTGTCAATTCCACATCTAAATTAGCGACTTTCTTCATTGCTTCAACCATCTCTGCAACAAAAAAAACACGAAAAGATACACCATTAAATCTAACATGCTATGAAATAAACGGTTACAAATTTACGAGAAGTCTGTAATAGAGGACCAAAATTACTTCAAATTTGCTATAGCTCGCTTCAGTGACGACGGGATACAAATATAAATCTTAGGATGTGCCGTATAACATAAAGATCCAAATCTCTTTTTGAAATAACACCAGAAAATCAAAAGAAGAAGAGGAAATATTTCATAAAAACCACTCGAGAAATTTTCAAAGGAGATGACATATGATGGACAGATTCATTTTTACTGCACACGTCTAGCGAACATCCGCATCAATTCATGTCATATGTTAACGAAACCGCGGCTCATCATCAAGGCCTCTTTTAGTTCTGGAAATATATAAGGGAAGGAGAAATACTGAAAGAAAGATATATTTCTCGAAGCTTTCTTGACAAACATCTGTATTAGTATTCTCCGAACCTATTACTTGACCTATTTTAAACGGAAATGAAATTATCCGGCTCACTTTTCTGAATTGTTCTTTCTCATCATCTACCGTGAAATAACTTACGATCACGACGAAACGTTTTCCTCTCAGCACTAAACTGCTTCCTTACTCTGAACTTTGCTTATAAGAATTCATCAACTTGTAACAGCTTACTTGCTCTTAAATGTTAGCTTATGCTCGATTCACTCGTCAAAACTCAGTAGGGAAACACTTGATGAAATACTGTCAGTATACTTTCATGATAAAATATGCCAACCAAACGATTAACCGTCAAAATACCAAAATCCTTTCATAAAAAAGGTTGAGGGAGGGGGGGAGCTGAGATCCATAAAAGCTATACCATCGTATCTCTCGGCCTGCTCCGCTAGTCTCGCCAAGTAAACTTGTTGCTCTCTCTCCTTCTCCATCGCCTCTTCCTCGTGCGCTCTCTCTCTCTCTCCTGGGAGCCTTATGAATTTGCCAGCCGCTTTCTAATATGCCGTGCCAGGGGGATCGGACCGTTGGATGCGATTTTAGGAGGGGTGGAAGTGGGAATAACGGTGGGAAATGGGGCTTGAATATTGGGAATCCCTTGGATCCTCGGAAGATGAGATCTCAGCCGTTGAAGGGAACTAGGTGTCAATGAGGGAGGAGTGTGGTTGACTGGGATGAACATTGACGGCTGTAGATTGACAGAGAGTTGTACTAAATACGAAATAGCGAATGCGGTGGGGTCCACTTTTTGCAACCGACAGCAGTGACCCAACTCCGTCGGCACGAAGAGGGAATACTAGTGGCAAACTTCGACGCAATTGTTGTGGCCCTCACCCACGCACTACAGGTTCCAATTTTCCTTATTTTGGACTCTTTTGCCTACGTTAGCATTAGCAATAACCTCGTTAAAATTTTCTTTTTAAAAATTAAAATTTTGCACTTTTTTTTTTTAAATTAATCATATTTAATTATTAATAGAGAAAAAAATATAAAAAAAATAGAAATATTTTTCTACTTATAAATAATAATCTTCCAAAACTCTCCAAATTATTACTAATGCTCTAAGCCGGTTAACAGGTGAACAAATAATACATCAAAACGGATCGAGTCGGTTCTTCAATTTGTTCGCTTAATATTAAATTGTACTTTTTTACTTTAAATATATTTAAACATATTTAAAAATAAAACAATATCAATATAATAATAATTATTTTTCTAATTATTAAAAAAATTAATACATAAACAATAAAAATGAGAAAAGGCAAACTAAAAGAACATAGAAACATTATTCAAAAAAGAGTCATTTGCAACAATCAGTTTTGTACTTTTGTACATCCTTTGCATATTTTGTAATCAATCACATTCATGAAATGAATAAAAAAATACACAAATAATTATATATATGGAATAAAATAATATCACAGGTTTTATTGTGTAAATATTTAATTTTAAATTTTTTTTCTACTCATGAATTTTTTTTAAATAATAATAATAATTTTTAGAAGTTCAACAAACATAAGTTATAACGACATGGCTTTCGAACAATTGAAGAATACAAAATTAGAAGTTGAGTCTATTAAAATAGAACTATTCACAAATAGCAGTCTAAGAATATGCTTTTTCACAAGTAAATAAAATCGTGGCTAACGAGAAACGGACAGCTACAACATCAAAATACGGTAAAAACATTACAACTTCTCCACAATACATTCAATCCAGCCGAACTCTAATCATCGGTGCCGTTGAGGATTATCCAAAGCAAAAGGTGCGAGCTTCTGGCAAATATATTCTGAAGCCAAAACGGTATAATGTGGGTTGGGGGGGGGGTGTAATTTTCCTCTCTAATCCACAGTAAATATAGAAGAGGTCAGTGACATTCACCTCCAGGCAAACCCCGGCTGTTACCTGCATCCCCAATAGAGACTGTGGCTAGGGACTTGGAAGCCCAGGCCCTGGCATTCATCGCCCCTTCCTGTAAATTGCTTCTCTTGCAAGGCTCGTTTAGAGAATTGAATAACTGTATTGCTCGCCTCAGATACGCCAAAGGATGCTCCCACAAACCCCCTAATCTTACATTTCGTATATGCCTTCTCCAAGCATACCGGGCACAAACAAGTACAGTTGGAAAACAGAAATATAGCAATCTCAAAAGCACAAATGTGGCGGCCAAAGCCAAATATGTCTCCTGTCGAAGCAATTTCTCTGGTGATCTTGCCCATGGGAATGGACAGCTTTCCTGCTCGGTGTTATCATGCTTCTCATGATTTGACAGACATCCAACATTATCTATGGATATTTGATCCAAGGATGCAGTCTTAATGCCTAAATATTGCACAGAAGAAAGTTCAGTAAGACCATGCAATCAAATGCATGTAAGGAAGACAGATGTGCAACTCAATAAAGAACAGTAGAGGAAATCAAGTTAAGGATGCATTATTCTGCAGATGCAATTTTCTTTTTTCTGATGAAGTAATGAAGGATTTTATTAATGAAGAAATAATAATGAGAAAAAGAACAAACATTTTTGCATTACAGGCTGATACCAAACTACTCTTGACTGCCAGGATTAGTCGGGACGCTATTCCCAGACACCCGGTGCTAATAATAAAAAAATACTTTCCCATGCACGTGTTAATATACTTTTTCCAACAAGGTGAGGAATAAATAAGGAGAAATGTTAAATCTAATTTGCCTATGCATAGGCATAACCAAAACTTCCATTAACCAAGACAGAAAAAGACCCGAATATCAATTCAAAAAAATTCAAATCATAGTACATTATAAAAAGTCAAGCAACTGTCAATGAAAAAGTATATGAATTTTTCGGTCAGATCTTTGTATAAGGTCATGTCGACCCATCCTTCTACTGATTTATTTTGGAAGAGCATTTGGAGAAGCAAAGTGCCTCTCAGGGTCGCTTTCTTTGGCTTGGCTTCTCATGGGAAAATTCTAGCTATGGACAGGTTGTGAAAGTGCAGTATTATTATAATGTATTGCTGTTTGATGTGCAAAAGAAATAAAGAATCAGTGGACCATCTTTTTCTTCACTGTGATGTGGTATAAGGTTTTATGGGATGAATCTTTTTCTTTTTTGCATGGGTGATATCTAGGAGGGTGGTGAATCTTTTTCTTTTTAATTGGCACCAGGTGTTCAAGGAACAGTGGCCCAACTAATCCTGAGGGCTCTCTGCAAGGAGTTTCTCGCAAGTGTACTTTGGATAATTCAAGAAGAAAATCCCTCTAATCTGATGGCCCTAAAAATTGTTTACCACCCAAGAGGATTTGAACCTTAGACCTGGAGGAAGTTCATCACCAAGACCAAGGCCTTTACCGCTTGACCAAGGAGGCTGGTGAATCTTTTGGCTTGTTGGATAGGAATTCAAGGCAATCGTCAAATTGAAGCTGTTATACAGTTATTGTCCCATTATGTCTTATGAGGTTACTTGGAATGAGAGGAATGGTCACTGTTTTGACAATAGAGAGTGTCCAATGGGTTTAGAGATTTTTTCTTTCATATGTTGTTATTTTGGGCTTCAACCATTGTATTGGTAGGACTCATTTTAATAACTTTCAATGCTCTTTTTTACATCTCCTAATTTGTAATTAGGTGTTCTTCTCTTGTATACTTCTTCTGTACTTGAACTATGCCTAATTATCTAGATTAATAAATTTTTCTTACATATCCAAAAGAATAAAATATGTCAATGGCAATAATCTATCAATCACATAAGCAAGGACACAATGGCTTGCAAAGATAAAATTCTCTCTTCAACATCCACAAAAGCAGCAGCCTCTAATTATTTTAGCCCATTCTCCTCTACAACTAGCTATATCAATTATCATATGCACAGGTTAATTGAGCATTAAAAACAGAAGCCTATAGTAAAAAAGTTCCAAATGAAATTGCTTACCAGTCACATCGCCGTAGAAAGCAGCAAGAGAACTGAGGGTCCGGGATCCAAGATAGCGGACTCGCATTGTGGAGTTCAAAAGGAATAGGGTAGGAAACCCATGAACTCCGTACTTTGAAAGTATGCTGCATGTACTCAACCAGCGTTACTTTCAACTGTCTAACAGGATATAATTGCTAAATGCAAGCCAAAAAGAAAACAGGTGATGTACAAACCTAGGCCTGACAGTGGATTCTTCAATTGCAAAATGAGGGATGGAGGGATACAAAGAAGACAGGATGGAAAAGCTTGGCCAGAAAGTCCTGGAGAACGGGCACCAAGATGCATAGAAGAGCACAGCCACGTATTGATGACCCTTTGTGTGAACCATATTTAATGCCCTTTGAAGTGAAACCTCATCTCCCTTTCCAGTAAAAAAGTGTAAGTTCCCTTTAGGATTATATTCCACAATTTCACCATTTCAGTGGCGATCCAAATAAAAGCAAATCAACTTCTTGATTTTTATCGTAATAGTGATTGTTAGCCTTCTTATTACCCAAATAAAGTTGCTTTGAATCACAAATCGACATCAACTCAATTTCATCCTGAATTGTTTAAATTACCATGATTTTCGGCCCAAGAAACTCACAAACAATTTAAATGAAAGAAACGGGAGCTACGGAGGATTCCACACAAAAGGTATCTTGAGCAACACCCAAGGCGTATTTCTGGCTCAGATACAGCTCAATTAGCACTGGGAAGTGGGAACATTTTATCTTAGTATCTTGAGCAGTAAGCAATAGCAATATTTTGAAAATGCAAATCAAAATGGTTGCAATGCTTCATAATCTCGCAACCCTTCAACTTCCAGCAGCCTCAAACAATTCCCAGTATAAATCCCCAATTAGCACAAACGAAGCACAGAGCAAACTTCGCCTAAAAACACCACGCCAGATAATTTTCTAAAAAATATATTAAAAGGAAAGGAAGACACGTACCACGGTAACTGCAACAACACCAGGGGATCCAGAATCACCGTGTAAAGGACAATTCCAAAGCCGAAACCCTAAGATCGAATCGGAAGCGGACTCCAAGGGACAAAGGGTGCTCGAAGACGAAGCCCTCGACGGTTCGGCAGCGCAAGTAAACCTTACCCAAAGCAGCAACGCCACGACGATCCCCCTTCCCAAACCCCCCATCCCCATGAAGAACAATAACCCTAGGAATCAGCAAAATTTATTCTCCAAAATTAAACTAAAAGGGGAAAAAAAGGAAAAGGGAAAAAGTCAAGGTCTGGAACAGAAGGAAAATGAAGGGTGTGGAGGGCGAAACCGGCGCATCTTAGCGAGGGGGTGGGGGTGGGGTTGGGACCGAGGACAAGGAAAAGGAGAGTCACGATTTGCTCATTCGCGGGTATTTATTTATTTGCTAAAAAAAATGTTGTAGAAAAAAAAATTTAGTATTTCAAGCTTTGAAAAACAGCTTTATAATTTGTTCAAAAAGGATGTAATTAGAAATGATTTATGCCGATCGATTTATTTGGAGAATCCGAATCGGAGGGAAGATTGTCTGGTTTTGGCTTGTGGGAGAACGAAGACAGGACACGATGCGCTGGTAGCTTTGTCAGATCCGTATGTGTGATCGAGAGTGGGTGGGCGGAATGGCGGATGGGTGGGTAAAGCAGTAAGCTTCCTTCCTATTGACCAATCTTTTTTTTTTTTTTTAGCTGTTTGATTTTTATTTTGAAAAGCCGAAGAAAAATAAAGAACGAAAAAAAAACGTGTACAATTTCTAATTTTGAGTTTACTATTCCTGAATTGTTATCTTTATAACAGAATCAATTTATACGATTAATGCAATTAATATAATATGTATAATTTATAAAGGATTCTATGAATTAATTACTTAAAAATACGAAATATTATTAATTGATATAATTAGAGTAGATAGAATTCAAGATGAAAAACAAAACCACTAAAGAACTAAAATGTGCTGGTTTGTATTGCATCTAAGTACGAATGCTTACTGAAAAACTTGTCTAAACCGGGAACTTGCATCTGCACTTACACGTTTTGTAAAAATGTTATTCCAAGGAATGAATTTACGGTTTTTCGCATAGATCGCGGATGTAAAGAAAAATGCGTTGCTAAGAGCATGAAAAATAAAACCTATAATTTTGTTTATGTGATTCAACTGAAAATAATTACTTCAATAGAGAGCTCAAAAAATAGGGGTGTTAAGCACGTATTCTGCAGTCTGGTTTATCAAATCCTGGTCGACCGGAACCTGCAAAATAAGAATAAGGAAGATCAGAGTCCAGGACCGCTCCGACGATCAAATTAGTTTCAAGGAGAAAATATATGGAAGTTTGTTTGAGAGAATTGTCAGAATGTACCCCTTTTCGTCTTTGGTTCGGTTTTATTTATAGTTGTTCCCTTTGAATGAGAGTTTTTATGATAAAAGATCTATTAATCGGGACATCACTCGATCGTCATCCTCGATAGGAAAAAAAACCTGGTTCAATTCGATCGGTCTCATTGCATTAATTGAGTATCCCTTCGTTTAATGCTCAATTAGACCCTTTTGGAAATGGGCATTAAATGCTGCTCTATCTTTCGTCGACCTAGCAATTAATAATGTGCATTTATAGTGTCTTCGCATTTAAGAGAGGAGATCTGTAGATCAGTAGTTTTCTGGTCGTTCATAAATGCGGGAGTGATCTTGATGTGAGGCGGATCTAAGAGATACGTCAATACATGAACTGTCGTTCTGACCTTAGCGTGTTTCTCGAAACCGGTTTAATCTCATTCTTTCGATTCAGGATAATCAGGGACCTGGATCATTCTCGGTTTCAGTACCCCTAGTTGAATTCGGACATTATGTAATGATGAGTGCAAATTACGGGCCTCAGGCCTGACAACCCTTTTGGGCTCAGGTCCGGTCGAGTTAGACACCCTTTTAGGAGACAAAAAGGAGTTAAAAGCACAATACGAGGCAAAACAACTAGAAGCCAATAATGAACAACTTTCCATCTCATAATTTTGAACACTCAGGACAATTGAAAAGGTGTTTTCTCAGTTGCGAGATTTCTCTTGCTAGCAACGTTTTGAAGAACTTAAGAGCATTTATATTATTCTTATTAAACAAATCATCAAAATTTGATGAAAAGTATAAATTTAATGATATGTATATATCATACTCATCATAACTCTACGTTGAATTCATCATTAGACTCATCAAAATAATAATATAATAATATATTTTTTTAAAAATATTTTTAAATTTTCTCCATTATTTTAAACAAATAAAAAAAGTTATAGAAGAAATAAAATATATTAAACAAATAAGTTAAAGAGTAAATAGTAACCCTTCAAATTTGAAAATTTTAATTATTTTTACTGTAATTCATAATCTAAAAGATAAAATTTGACGAGATTAATGTAGATTAATTTTTAATATAAATAATTAAATTTATATTTAATAATTAGTTTAATGTAGATGTTCTAAGATCGACTCTAAGAAATTGAAGTGAAATACTTTTAACGAATTTCTTGAGAAGTGCAAAATATGTTAAGGTCGTGGAAAGAGACAAGGTTTTGAGCCTTTGACTAAAACAATAATTATATGCCTAAGCCGGTCCTTTCCCCCGAACACAACATATGTCAGCAAACAAAGGTGAAGAAAGAAGGGCTCGTTCTTATTATTATTATTTAATAAAACATATGTTGTGTGATAAGATCATTGTGCTTTCAATAAAATGGCTGATGTGGCATATTTTGATTTGAGGGTTGTTAAAACAAAAGGAGCAGCCCGACCGTTTCGTAAGCGTCGCTTTTTTGGGAACCCTCCTTTTT
Organism: Platycarya strobilacea; assembly: GCA_036898215.1. Classification (NCBI taxonomy): domain Eukaryota; kingdom Viridiplantae; phylum Streptophyta; class Magnoliopsida; order Fagales; family Juglandaceae; genus Platycarya; species Platycarya strobilacea. The sequence goes on from CM072555.1 coordinate 8,069,911, forward strand.
AGTGATGATTATTTCTTCTTCTGGGAACCTTATTTCTCGACGCTAAAAGGCCTTGGCAGACGGCAGACAGCAGATGAGGTGCAACAGACGAGCGAGCGGGCGGGGTAGGAGTGGTGGAAGGCTAGATATTGGAGGGACGACATCTGAAATTCGAATAATGAATTTGGGGAAACTGGAAAACTGAAGAGTAGTATAGTACTACTCTTGACTATAAAGGTTATGTTATGTAACTTAAAGAAAGGAACTACTATTGCAAAAGAGAAATAAGAAATTTTCTCTGAAACTCTTAAGAACTAAAACTTTCTTTCTCTCTCTATTTTTTCTTATGAATTTCATTATAACTGAAGCCCCTATTTATAGGCTTTGAAATTACTATGCAAGTTACTATACAAGTCACTATGCAAGTCACTATGCAGAATTTAAAATAATAGTGGTAGGGTCATTCACATAATTTAGTGGTGGGACAGGGACGACTGATAAATTTCGTTCGTTCATTTCACTCCCTCTTGAATGACCGCCAATAAGATATCTGCCTCGTTAAAACCTTGCCAAGTAAAAACCCAGTGGGAAGAAAAACTAATGGCGAAGGAAAAAGAGTACAGTCTTCTTATGTATTCACAAGTGCTTTAAGATTGCCTCATTAAAACCTTGCAGAGGAAAACCCAGTGGGACAAAACCTCAGCGAAGGAAAAAGAGTGTAATCAGCACATTTACTCCCCTGAAAAGTGCATGACAAAAGATCTTTGAGTCTTCGCATTCCAATGTTATGCACAATCTTCTTGAATGTGGAAGTTGGTAACGCCTTTGTGAATAAATCTGCCAGATTATCACTAGATCGTATCTGCTTGACATCAATTTCACATTTTTCTTGAAATTCATGAGTATAAAAGAATTTCGGTGAAATATATTTGGTTATGTCACCTTTGATATATCCTCCTCTGATTTGAGTGATACAAGCAGTATTATCTTCATATGAGATTGTTGGGCTATTATTGATCATGGGAAGTCCACACTTTTCTTGGATATGTTGAATAACTGATCTCAACCAAATACACTCTCGACTTGCTTCATGAATAGTAATGATTTCTGAGTGATTTGAAGAAGTAGCAGATAGTGTCTGCTTAACAGATCTCCATAAGTAAATAAATATCCAGTTTGAGATCTACCTCTGTGTGGGTCTGAAAGATAACCTGCATCTGCATACCCAATCAATTCTGGACTTGAACCACGTTGATAAAATAATCACATATCAACCGTACCATGAAGGTAACGAAGGACATGTTTAATGTCATTCCAATGCCTTCGAGTTGGTGCAGAACTATATCTTGCAAGCAGATTAATTGAGAATGTAATATCTGGTCGAGTGCAATTTGCAAGATACATCAAAGCTCCAATTGCACTGAGATATGGTACTTCAGGACCAAGAATTTCTTCATCGTCATCACAAGGACGGAATGGATCTTTCTTCACATCAAGTGTTCGAACAATCATTGGAGTACTCAGAGGATGAGATTTGTCCATATAAAAATGCTTTAGGACTTTTTCAATATACATGGACTGATAAATAAAAATTCCATTTGGCAAGTACTCAAGCTGCAGGCCGAGACAAAGTTTTGTTTTGCCAAGATCTTTCATTTCAAATTCATTCTTTAAATATATAGCGGTTTTTGAGATCTCTTCAGGAGTTCCCACAATATTTAAATCATCAACATAAACCGCAATAATGACAAATCCGAATTCTGATTTCTTAATAAAAACACATGGGCATATAAGATTATTCTCAAATCCTTCTTTCAATAGATATTCGCTTAAGCGATTATACCACATGCGTCCGGATTGCTTCAACCCATATAAAGATCTTTGTAGTCTGATTGAGTACATATTTCTAGATGTACTTATAAATGCTTCAGGCATCTTATATCCTTCAGGGATTTTTATATATATGTCATGGTCTAAGGATCCATATAAATATGTAGTGACCACATCCATCAACCGCATTTCTAATCCTTTTGTAACAATCAGACTAATCAAAAATCTAAATGTGATTGCATCCATAACGGGAGAGTATGTTTCTTCATAATCAATTCCGGGTTTCTGCAGGAAACCTTGTGCAATAAGTCGTGCTTTGTATCGCACAATTTCATTTTTCTCATTACGTTTTCGTACAAATACCCACTTATATCCAACAGGCATTACACCCTTTGGTGTTTGGACAACAGGTCCAAATACTTCTCGTTTTGCTAGCGAATTTAATTCAGCTTCAATAGCTGTTTTCCATTTTGGCCAATCATTTCTACGTCGACATTCTTCGACACTTTTTGGCTCACTTTCTTCATTACTTCTAGTAATGTCAAGGGCCATTTTATATGAAAATATGTTGTCGACAACAATTTTATTTCTATCTAGAATTTCTCCAGTTTTCATGAAATGTATTGAGATCTCATTATTTTCAGGTAGCTGTTCCTCTTCAGGGGAAAACATTTCATGACACACCTCTTCAGGAGGTCCTTTTTTAGGAGATTTATACTTTTCAAGAGTTTCCTCTTCAGGAGGTTCTGGAATAGAAGATTTAAGCTCGTTAGGAGCACCAATTATATTTGTGGCCTGTATTGTAGGTACGTGTTCTTCAGGAACACCAAATTCATTTTGTATTCTTTTCCTTCTGGGAATTTTGTCTTTTGCACCAATAGGTCTTCCACGCTTCAGGCGTATTTTAGATTCACCTATTGCTGCTTTGACAATTTTTCCTTCAGGGACTTCAATCCTTGCTGGAGTATTAACAGCAGGAATATAAGATTTTACTACACCTTTAGTGTCAGTAAATACATCCGGTAACTGATTTGCAACATTTTGCAAATGAATAATCCTTTGAACTTCCCTTTTACATTCCTTTGTAGGAGGATCAAAATGAGACAGGGTCTTATTATCTCAAGTAATATCTTGTCGTGCTTCAGGCACCGACTTTTCTTTACCCATTAACGGAAAATTTGATTCGTCAAAATGACAATCCTCAAAACGTGCTTTAAACATATCCCCTGTAAGGGGTTCAAGGTATCTAATAATGGATGGAGAATCAAAACCAACATATATCCCAAGTCTACGTTGAGGGCCCATTTTTGTACGTTGTGGAGGTGCAATTGGAACATATACAGCACATCCAAAAGTACGAAGATGAGAAATATTTGGTTGTTGACCAAATGCAAGCTGTAATAGAGAATATTTATGATATGCAGATGGTCTAATGCGAATTAGAGATGCTGCATGAAGTATAGCATGTCCCCAAACAGAAATAGGTAGTCTTGATTTCATAAGCAAAGGTCTAGCGATTAGTTGAAGCCTTTTGATCAAAGACTCAGCTAAACCGTTTTGTGTGTGTGTATGGGCAACAGGATGTTCAACATCTATTCCTATTGACATGCAATAATCATCAAAAACTTGAGATGAAAATTCACCTGCATTATCCAATCGAAAGGTCTTAATTGGATACTCAGGAAATTGTGCTCGTAGTTTAATTATCTGAGCAAGAAGTCTAGCAAATGCAACATTTCTAGTGGAAAGAAGACAAACATGTGACCATCGACTAAATGCATCAATTAGAACCATAAAATATCTAAATGGTCCACTTGATGGATGAATAGGCCCACATATATCTCCGTGAATCCTTTGTAAAAAGGATGGAGATTCAACAATGATTTTTTAGGGAGATGGTCTAATAATTAACTTACCTTGAGAACATGCAGAGCACGGAGATTCATTGGGTAGAAATATCTTTTGATTCTTTAAGGGATGCCCATGCGAATTTTCAATAATTCATCTCATCATTATAGAACCCGGATGTCCAAGGCGATCATGCCAAGTCATAAATACTTTAGGGTCAATGCACTTCTGGTGCATTACCACATATGCTTCAATTGTTCTCATTTTTGTATAATACAATCCAGAACATAGAGCATGCAGTTTTTCTAATACGAGCTTCTGGCCCGATACTGTTTTAGTAATAAGAAGATGCTATTTACTGTCTTCATTGGTCGTTTCAATATGGTAATCATTACGACGTATATCTTTGAAACTCAATAAATTTCTTCTGGATTGTGAAGAGAATAGAGCATCATCAATACAAAATTTGGTGCCATTAGGCAACGCAATATAAGCTCTTCCGGAACCCTCAATTAAATCCGATGAACCTGATATGGTATGGACATAGGCTTTACTTAGTGTTAGATTTTGAAAATATTTCTTTTCTTTGAGAATTGTGTGAGTTATAACACTGTCAGCCAGACATATATCTTTATCATTCAACTCAGAGATAAAAAACTCATCAATGTGATCCATGATTCTACAAAATATACAAAATTTTTATTACTGATAGAAAGAAAATACATTAATTAAGTGGAACACTTCCATCTCTAATTATAAGTGTTCAATACTACCATCAGGACGATTAAAGAAATCAGATACATCAAGATGAGTAACGTCTACATCTACTGAATCTAATAAATCATCTGATGGTTCTACTAAATTTGTTTCATGCACTTTATTCTTTTCTTTAATAGAAGCTTGATATAAATCAGCTAAGTGTTTGGCCGTACGACAGGTACATGACCAATGTCTAGTCATTCCACATCTATGGCACACCTCTTCACTTTTCTTTGAAGAATTATTCTGAGGATTTTTACCCCTCTCTGAATTGTACCACTTCTGGTGATATGGTATATTATAATCCCTTTTAATGTTGTCACTCTTGGGACCAACATTTCTATAATTTCTCCTACCACGTCCACGCCTCCGATTTCTTCTAAAGGATGCACCATTCACTTCTGGGAATGATGCAAACCTGTTACCATTCATTTCAGGGAATGATATTGAGCCAGTAGGGCGTGACTGGTGGATTTCTAATAAGAGCTCATTATTCTGCTCAGCTACTAGAAGACATGATATAAGTTCAGAATATTTCTTGAACTTTCTCTCTCGATACTGCTGCTGCAGGAGCACATTCGAGGCATGAAATGTAGTAAAAGTCTTCTCTAGCATATCTTCATCGGTGATTTTCTCACCGCATAATTTTAATACTGAGCTTATTTTAAAAAGTGCCGAATTATACTCACTAACACTTTTATAATCTTGCAACCTCAGGTGCATCCATTGAGAACGAGCTCTTGGGAGGATGACAGTCTTCTGGTGTTCATACCTCTCCCTTAAATTGTTCCACAAAATATAGGGATCTTTTACTGTGAGATATTCAGTTTTCAATTCTTCATGAAGATGGTGGCGAAGGAAAATCATTACTTTAGCACTTTCCTGCAGGGATGCTTGATTTCCTTCTTTAATAGTTTCTCCCAGGTTCATTGCATCAAGATGTATTTCAGCATCAAGTATTCAGGATAAATAATTTTTCCCAGATATATCCAGAGCAACAAATTCTAATTTTGTAAGATTTGTCATTTTCTACACATATAAATAATAAATATGTGTATTTCAGAAAATATATTTATAAATTCACACAGATAATCATTAATAAAATATATCAAAAATTTCAAATAAGATATTGAAAAACTTACAGAGGAATAAGGCCACTAGCTTCAGAATTGGCAGAACCGTCGTGCTGATAACGTGTTATATAACTTAAAGAAATGAACTACTATTGCAAAAGAGAAATAAGAAATTCTCTCTGAAACTCTTAAGAACTAAAACTTTCTTTCTCTATCTATTTTTTCTTATGAATTTCATTACAACTGAAACCCATATTTATAGGCATTGAAATTACTATGCAAGTTACTATACAAGTCACTATGCAGAATTTAAAATAATAGTGGTGGGGTCATTCACATAATTTAGTGGTGGGACAGGGGCGGCTGATAAATTTCGTTCGTTCATTTTAGGCTATGAAATTTCTAGTAGCTGCTCGAATTGATTCCAAAAATCTAACTGTCCTCTCATCTTTAAATATGCTCTATCTTTAAGAGTATTAATATTAATTTCATCAAAATTTATCATCAGAAGTTAATAAAAAATTCAAATTTACACATCAAAAAATTTATGTTATATTTGAGGTGAGACATCAAATTTGATGAATTACTATTTAAAAGTACAATAAAAAATACTTTTATGCTATCCTACTTTCTTTTCCTCATTTTTGATTAAATATGATAAAAAAAATTTGATGTGTATACAAACTTGTACTTTTCATTAATTCTTGATAATAAATTTTAATTAGACCAATGTCAATATTCTAACAATTTGTAGATGGAATCCCTTTATAAAATTATCCCCCATTTAAAACTTGTTGTGAAATATGTTTTATATTATGTTATATGTATATCATTTTCCTTTGTGGACTGGAAATATGAGACAAACTTTCCTGGCATACCCTCACCTCTCACATCTGAAGAACTCGTGAAAATATTGCAGGGTTTAAAGCCACTATATTTGATACCTAAATCAAATATATTAATTACCTAAATCAAAGTAATTAATGCCTTATATTTCAAGTTCTTACCCCAAAGTTGCACTTGTGCCAAGGCCAGAAAACAAATCCATTTTCCCTAGAAACACATTTTTAAGATCTTGGCATATAGTCCAGCGCATTTCTAAAAGAAAATCATCCGGGCCAAATTTTCTGGGATATATAAGCTGGTGTAGGTCACACGTAATAAAGTGCTAACATGAAGTAATTTGAATTGGAAGAGAATTTTTAAAAATTTAAATCTTATAAATCAAATCCTACCATTTACATTATGTGCTCTATACACCAACTTGAGAATATAATAACCCTTGCCTTTTTAGGCTATAAAGATTATATACGATCTTGAAGATTTACTATTTTTTAATAAGGTCGCAGTCTTTCGGTCAAAGCAAAAAGGCAAACTGAAAGAAGGGAAAAGGGTCGAGTACGTAGATGAATTGGAGAGGTCAAGTTAAGAACAAAAATGTATGCAAGAACTTTTCCTCAGATCGGTCTACAATACAACTTACATACAGTGGTTGGCAATCTAATTTTATCTTGTGAGGGTGTAAAGATGGTGGGTCCTCGAAATAAAGGAACCACATAAATCTGTTGTCAGCATTCTAATAAATCATTTTGACACAACGAAAACATTGAAAATGAACTCCCAGCTAAACGATCGCCAGCAAGAAACAAATGAGCACCATACCAGAGTTGTAAAAATCAGGCTCTTGGATAGGACCTACGTGCGTAAACTGACAACTCATCAACAAACCATCATTGTCTTCCAACCATTCTCCAACATTACCTGAAAAATAGCTATCAATGTAATTTAGCATTAACATCCTTATCAATATCATCTACTAAAAGAAACTCCGGACATACAAACTCGCAAGCCCTGAAGTTAATGTTATATATATATATATATATCTTTATTATGTGATCGAAGCTTTCCATTGTCAACATCTTTGATTGTAGCATTTGCATTGATCCAGTTAGTATGTAAAAAGCAATTAGAATGCAACAGCCTAGCACACAGGTATCTTAAGAAAATAAAGACCTTTAAAAGGATCAACCTATCCTTTGACAACACAAAGCAAATGCATCCATAAAATTAGATGTAGCAATTACCTCATAGCTAGTTCAAGATAGGAAGGTGGCTATGCGAGAAGCAAATTACTGGGGACAGAGAAAATGTTGACAACTACAGTACATTGAATTGCCCAGAGAATTTAGCATTGCAGGCTGCACACATAAAACCCACCGAACCTGATTGCATCCTAGAGTTGACAGATTCGAGATAAAACTCTTCCGAACACCAGACACACATAGTCCTAACCGGATGCCCATTTGCTACTTTTGGCAATGAAGGCAAAGATTCCTTTTTAAGCCAATAACAGGAATTAAACCCTTGATCCATCACTGCATCGTAAGATAAAACCCTCGCTTCCTCTGGATGAGAGCTTGCCTGCAATGTCAGAAAGATTATTGGCATGCATGTATCAGCAATTAGAATAGTATGGAAAAAGTTTATAAATGAACAATAAAATCTTTACCACCAAGGAGAAGAATGCTAAGAATTAATTTTATGGATCAGGGATTTCATGAAAAGGCAAAATAATAATATATCTAAAAACATAAATTTTTGTCACATTTTGGCCGAAGTACCCATTTTGAGGTATTTTCTTCTCATTAAATAAACAATAGTTCTAGGATTACAAAGATAAGATTGAAATTCAATTTGAATCTCCCACAAACTACTAGACTTTATCCTATCTAAATAATTAAAAACTTAATTCAAATACAAGAAAATATTAAAAAACAGATTCTATTAGGAGACTACTAAAGAAAATTCTAATTTTCCTTTGATATCCTCACTCAAATTGATGCCAGTAAGTCAACTAGCAGCAATTTGCTAACTATGTATTGATGTCGTTGTCGAATCAAAACTTTGGTGAAGATATCAACTACTTGGTGTTTAGTGGGCACATAAGGGAAAATGATAGCTTTAAACTCATATACATCTTGGATATAGTGATAATCAACCTTGATGTGTTTAGTACATTCATGAAAAATTGAGTTGGCTACAATTTGAATGGCACTTATATCATCACCATGAAAAGGCGTGAGATGTGTTTGTGCAAACCTGAGTTCTGAAAGAATACCACGCAACCACATAATTTCTGAACATATAGTAGACATTACCAGATGCTCAGCCTTTATAGATGACTTAGAGACACAATATTGCTTCTTACACTTCCAAGAGATAAGAAAATCCCCAAAGAAGATATGTCGTCCCATAGTAGAACGTCAAGAATCCAAACAACCAACCCAATCTACATCACTTAGGTAATCAAGTGAAGAGAAGAACCCTTAAGAAAAATAGTCCACGATTAGGAGTCCCAAATAGATAGCGAATAACCTGACGAACAACTACAAATTGGAGATGTCGAGAAAAATCCATGAACTTACTAACACTGTAGACAACATAGGAAATATCAAATTGCGTGATGGTGAGTTAAGTCAAACTGCCAACCAACTTACCATATAAGGTAGGACCCAAGAGTTCACATTCATCTTTCCTATATTTAACATTCACCTCCTGAGGAGTATCAACTGAAGTAATATCTTCCAATCTTCCTAACTGAATTAGGTCATAAATATACTTATATTGATTGAGAAATAAACCATATGGGTAATACCTAACTTCCAATTAAGACACGGGTAGATTTCCTAGGAACATGAGCTATAGGAACTATGGTGGATGTCAGATCAGATGCCGAAGGAGGAGAATCTTGAGAAGCCATAAAAGACTGCCAAAAAGGTGTTATGATGTCGAGTGTAAACAAAACATGTTTAAACCGAGCCACTAGAGCAGAAGAGGCATCCGGATTCGGCATAAATAAGGCTCAAGGTCATCATGAAGAATTGAAAAGTTGAGAGAAAAAATGGTTGATTTTCAAAAAGCAAAACATTTCTGAAAATTCGAATTCTTCATATATTAGGATCGTAACAAAGCAATCTTTTTTTGGTTGAACTATATAAAAGAAAATAAGGGTGGATGGTAAGGGCCCGCACCCCACCCCGTCCGCCCCACCCCGCATCTAGCCCCCCTAGTAGGGGCAAGGTGCAGAGAGGGCCCAACCCCGCAACGGATTTCCCCCGCCCTGCCCCCATATTATATATATATTATTTATATATATAAATATAAATATAAATGTATATTTATATTTTACAAATTGTGTATATATAAATATATATTACAATTTGTTAGACTTGTTTACAAAGTATGCACTAGCAAATTTAAAAATTAATACACTACAGCTTACACAAAATATGCCCTAGTAAATTTAAAAACTACATAATTTTTAAATTATAATCATATTTACAAAATTTAAATTTACCATTTCGATTTAAAAATATATATTTGAGCACTTTTAGACTTGGGGTTAATTTTTAAATCTAAATTAAATCTAGTGAAATATAGTTAATTTTTAAGTAGACATGAGGTGGGGTGCAGAAAGGGGGCTACCCTGCACCGTATGATGCAGGTAGCACCCCTACAAGAAAAGCACACTTAACAAATTGAGCAGTCAATTTATGTCTTTCATGTGGTGGAAGATGAACAAAACACAACCAAAGATATGCAAATCAGAATAGTTAGGCAAAAAAGGAGAAGGAGCCGATGAGTCAATAAAACGACTCCGAACCATATCAAATAAATGTTTATTCTTACGCTTAGCTATCCTATTTTGTTGTAGTGTAGATGCACAAGAACATTGAGAAAGAACACCTTTTTCTTGAAGAAAATTCTGAAATCATGAGACGTATATTCATCCCTAGAATCAAATCATAAGACTTAGACAGAAGAAACAAATTATTTCTAAATGAGTGCGAGGAAAGGCCTTGAAAACAGAAAATGATTCACTTTTAGTACGAACAAAATAGATCCAAACGAATCTGTTGCTATCGTCAATAAAAGTAACAAAATACTATAACAGGACATATACCAAAACATCTCTATGAACTATATCAAACACCCGAGAGGCATGAGAACCATATTGTGGAAATAGTAACACTTTACTTTGTCAAGTTTGCAAGAAGTACAATCAAATGAACTCAATTCCATTAAAACCAAATTTTTATTGTCAATAGTACTAGATTTAGCCCATGTTTGGATGTCAAAGATGCCTCAAGATTTCTCAAGTATTTTCGTACGGCCCAACACATTTTGCTCCCGAACACATTTGAAGTATCTCGTAAGGCCCAAATCCATTTTGCTCTTGCTTTCTCCCTTATTTATAATAAAAATATTTTTTTTTTAGAGAAAACAAAAAGTTTTTTAAATAATATTTTATTATTTGTTTCTGCTACAATGATCGTAGACCCCACATTGCATAGTTGTTAAGATTAAACCCACCACAGGCATCCTTTCGCATCGGCAAACCACTGCAGACGATCCCACCGCCGGCAACCACTACCGTCATCTCCCACGCGTGACTCCACACCAAAAATGGGTTTTAGCATTTATGGGTTTTGTTCGAACCCACCACTGGCCACACCACCCCTTCACCGGACTCCACTCCCGCCGGCGACCAACTCCCTAAAATCTCAGCTCCGAAAAGGCCGGCACCAGCTCCCACGCACACCTGCTCAGCTTTGGCATTTATGGGTTCCAGCATTTGCCATTTTGAACTTTTTTCTTTTCTTTCTTTTTTTTTTTTTAAATTTCTTTGGAATAAAATATTAATATTTTAAAATATCATTTATCAACATCATCTATTTCAAAATACTCTCAAAATATTTTACACATCCAAACAACTTAAAACACTCTCAATGAGACCCACAAAACTTTTTCACTCTCTACTCGAACTATTTACAAGTATTCTAAAAAATTTTCAAAACTTCTTGACATCCAAACGTAGTCTTAAACAAAATTTGGAGTACATTTAAGATTCGGATGGCCTAAACGGCAATGCCAATCCTTAGTACTTATTTTGACAGCATTACAAAAAATAAAAGAACTGGACTCAAGAAAAGTTGATTTAGGATTCAGTGGAAAAAGCCAACCCTCCTTAGGACCCCTCGTGATCATCCTACTGGACACTCGATCCTATACAACATAACCAAAAGATGAAAAAGAGACATTACAATTATTTTCGACAAGCTGTCCAACAAAAAGTAGACTGGATGAAAAGTTAGAAGAAACCCAAATATTTCAAATAATAGAGGACACATCACCCACGGCAAAAATTGGTAGTGAACTACCATTTGCCATATATATTTTGATAGGACCATCATAGGACTGAAGATTATGTAACAACGTGAAATTATTAGTCATACAATTAGCGGCACCAAAATCTATTAGCCAAGAATTAGGAAATGATTTGGTTTACAAGAGATGCCAAAAGTGAAAAAGGCAGAAATAAAAATTTGTTGTACCATAACAGAAGTAAAAGTGGTAGGACTGGAATCAGCAAGTTAGAAAGTGTTGGCGAAAGCAGGAGCTATAGAAGATGATGCACCCGAGATTTGATCGAGGTGGAATAGGCTCGCTCTTGCTTTCAAGAAGGTCGGATTGGGCAATCCTTGATGATATGTCTATATTTTTTGCAATAATTACAAAGTTCTTTGGACAGTGAGTGGGAATGTGACCGAAACCCTTGCAACTATAGCATTGTGTAGTGCTATAGTTTCGGCCCTTGAATTTCCCTTGTGCTATAAATGCCACTTGAGCAAGAGATGCAAGTTGTTGTTCTATTGTACTCCGAGTAAGTAATCGTTATCCCTCCCGAAGCAAATCGCCCAAACAATCATCAAGAGAATAAACTGAATTTCTATTCATTAACTGAGAACAAACAGATTCGAAATCTAGACGTAGTTTCATAAGAAAATGATCCCTCCAACTAGTTTCATGCACACTTTACACATATAAAGGGAAACCAGCGGTAGAGACAGGAATACACAAAGTCAGTGTATTCAACCCACATATTTGAAAACCCAGAATAAAATGCCTCCACTGATAAGTCACTTTGAGAAAAATTATCCATCACAAATTCTAACTGAAACCTTCGAGCAAAATTATTTTGTGTAAATTCTCTTCAAATACTCCCATATAGCATTGGAGGTTTTGTAGGGTCGTAGATTAAGAATGATGTGGGGTTCCATAAAGCCAAGGATCAAAGACGTGATCTTGGCATCCTTACTTTCCCACGTAGATAGTTCATTTGCACTTTCAGGGGCTCAAATGGTGTCACCAACATGACCCCAGAGTTCTTTACCCTTGACAAAAAGTTGAAAACGAAATGTCCAAGCAGAATAATTTTTATCATTGAAACGAATGTACAAGGAATCAGATTTTTCAGATTCCATGAGGACAAACCTATCAAATTGCTAAGGAACCGAGAAGAACAAAATACTGACAATAAAAAGTTGATCTAGACCCAAAAATAAACAAAGCGTCGCACAAAGACCCAAGCAAACCAAATGAAGATAACCGAAATAGAGAAAAACATTCGATACCGAGAGCCAAATTTGTCTAGACTCGGAAATCACCAGCAAACAATGTCTCGAGAGCCATAAACTGAGAGATGGTCGAATACCACCAACCAAGTGCCGAATACCACAACTGAGAGAAGCTCGAGAGCCTGAAACCCAAGTGCCGAAATAGCTCCACGAAAGGGGCTCTGAACAGAACCTAGACAAGGCCGAAAATCCCACCAGACAAAGCTAAACCACCAATCGAAGGCATAGAAGTGCCAAGAATCACCAGCAAAGTGGAGAAAGGACGTGGAATGACACAAGGCACCCCACTGAAGGCATTGATCGACCCCACAGAACCGAAATATGCCACCACAGAAGCACTTAGACAGTGTCGATGAACACACAGGAGCCCAAACACAAGCTTTTTCAGGAAGAAAAAACCCATGAGGAAGCCATCAAAAAAGAGAAACAAAAAATCGTAATGGGCAACAATCTAGTAATCTGCTCTTGATACCATGTTAGATTTTGGCCGAAGTACCCCCCTTTAAGTAAGGGTTTTCAAAAAAGCCGATTGCCCTACTCGTCTGCTTTGCTAACCCGACCTGACATGAAAATTCCGAACCGTTATCTGTTTGGTCGGTATCGGCTTACAGAACCATTTCTTCTTCCCAAAATACCAGGAACAGTTTCACACTCTATTAGAGGAATAAAGTTTGGCTTGAGCAAGCCATTTGAAGATGAGGGTTGCTGGAGACCCATTTTTTCCCTTTTGCAAACGTTGTCATCGTACTTCAAAGAGAAAAAAGTCCCAAGCTTTGAGGGTTGGATGCACGACTTAATCTATTCTTGTCATCGTGGTGGTCATATGAAGCAATCAATACGCTCGTCTTTAGGGGAGAGACTACTACTGCAACAACAACAACTGAGACTACTTTCAACTCCTTCAGTTACCTGGATTGAGAATATAACTCGAACTCGAAATATTTCTTTTTCTAATTACGTAAGTGACCATTGAACCTTTCTGAGCTCTTTTTTCGGTCTCTTCGCAGGATATCATTCTTGATAGTAAGAGCTCCCCCTGCAATTTTTTCTCATTTCTTGCTCAATGTCGAGCAATTCCCCCCCCCCCCCCCACCCCCACGCCCCGGTATTTTTTCCTTGAACATTTCTTTTCATGGGTGGTGGGCAGGTTTAAGGGGAATACAAGTTTGCATCAAGGTATGTTGTTTTCCCAAATGTTGATGGCTTGGAGTTCCATATCTCTGAAGAGAAGGAGGTGGGCGCAAAAGCCTCTTCTGGATCTTGATCCAAAAGTGACGAAGTCCTGAGTTCAACGAGAAAGCTCCTATGGGGCTTTTGATACCGTATGGAGCCATCGTCGAGTATAGGCATAGCTGTGGAAGGGGTCTCAAGCATTCTTGTCGCGGAGAAGATCAAATCCATGACTCCTCCTCCTCCTCGTTAGCTGAAGCACCTCATCGATTTGGTAAGCGGTTAAACGAAACGGAAGGTCTTCTAAGCGGTTCGAGTCAGAAATCCTGTTATCGGATCGGATCGGATATGATCTGATCGGGCCGGGCGGGCAGCCCTACCTTTGAGGTATTTTCTTCTCATTAAATCAGCAATAATTTTAGGATTACAAAGATAAGATTGAAATTCAATTTGAATCTCCAACAAACAACTTGACTTTATCCTATCTAAATAATTACAAATTTAATTCAAATGCAAGATAATATTACAAAAAAAATTCTATTAGAAGGCTGCTAAAGAAAACCCAAGTTTTGCTTTGACAATTTTGTGATATGCAACAAGAAAAATTTTAAAAAGACCATCATATTCATGCCGTAGGACCACCAAAATTTAGAAGGTTAAAATCGTGCTTCTGGTCCTCAATGGTTCTGACACGAAATTGCCTACCTATAATTCAAACCCTGTCAATTGAATAATTTAATTTCTTAAAAAATTCAAATTATCTGTGGCCAGACAGACATGGGATCAACAAACAGAAATTGCTCACAAGGTGATAAACATGATGATATGGAATAGAACATGACAATGATGTGGCATCTACCCCCACAGTGTCAAATGCCACATGCATTTGCTTCACCGAATTGCTTACTCTGGAACTGGCCATGAGATTGCTCGCATGTCAAATGGCCAGATTTGTCAGGACAAGAGAGCAATCTTGACTTCAATTCTCAGCAACACCACATTACTCCCTCTTATTTCCACCTTTGATAATGTCTTCTCTCAATTCACATATTCTTAGCACAAAGACAAGGACTTACTAAAACCTCAAAAGCGAGAGTAAAACTTGGGTAAGAATATAACAACTGTAGTACTTTAGAAAATATAACAACTGGCATGCTTGACAGTAAGAATACAAGCTAAAATCAGTAAAACCTGATGACATAGGGAAAATTGAGAATGGAAAATCCTCGTGTCCTGATTCTCTCCCAAAAGAAGGGATTTGATTCAGATTTGTGTCATATTGGTAGCATTAGACATGGTCAGTTATTCTGTGATGGTGGTGGTAGTTGGTGAATCTAAAGGGTGCATCACAGTCATTTCATTTTAATATATACATATCATTTTAATCTATACATATATACACAAATTTAAACTGATAGCAAATGAGTAATACTATGGCATGTTCATAATAATCTTGGACAAAGAATAGTTAAAAAGGATCTCACTGAAGCAAAATATTAAGTAGTTTACTCTCACATCCATCCAAACAGTTCCATATTCATCCACAACAACCAACTCTTGCTACTAAAGAAGTTACTTTTTCATACCTTCCTTGACATTAAATTTGGAAAACATCCTGACGATTGCACAAGTGAAGATGAAATATCGGCTAAACCATTCTGCCCGACATTTTGCTCTGCAGTTCTCCACAAAAGTTCTGCCATGATATCCTCACTTGATTGAGCCTGATTTCCAAGATCAATCATTGACCCACCATCCCTAAAATTCTCAGCACATCTTTCATGCTCCCCCACTGTGCTTCTACAAACATTAGTCACCTTATGATCAGAGGAATATGTTTGTTTGTCCCCAGAAAGAACAAGGGAAGAGCCATCAGAACTTCGTCCCCGCATGGTGCTTCTCACATCTGCATCCGTTCCTTCCCCGGTGCTGAAAGCAAGGAATGCCTTGGTATTCCAAGAGCTCTTAACTTTCTTATGCCCGGCCTCCTCTATTGAGCTACATGAAACCTTCTTCACATTATTTATTTTATCATGGCTCTGTTTATAGCCAAACTGGCCATGTAAGCCACTTTCAGACGAACCCATGTCCTGTTTGAGCTCCTCCATTGTGCTACTGCAGATATTATTTTTAAAAACATATCTATGCTCATCTGCAGATGAAACAAGTAAGGAGCCTTTAAAACATCTTTCCTGCCCGCTGCATGCAGTAGTGTCTACATCAACTTCAGTTTCATTACAGTCAAAAGCAAAATTTAACTCACCAATCTTACAGTTTCTGACTTCATCAGGCTTAAGCCCCTCCACTGCAACAGTACAAACCTCAGTCATCCTATTGCTAAAATGAGATCCATGCTCATGAAGAGATGGGGCAAATTCAAGGTTATGAAACGCTTTTCCCTGAAAGGGTGCCTCTGCCTCCACTGTGCAGCAGGAACTCTTATTTGTATAATTTTCATCAATATATTGGCGATTCCAAGATGAAGTAACTAAACAGCTTCCTGAACTCCCTTCTTGCTTAGTGCTGGTCACAGCCTTTTCATTTTGTGAAGCATGATTGCTTTCAAAACCAACTGCAATTATAGTATTCCCAGAGATATCAACAGTAGCACAAACATCCTCGAGTCCAATGTCTTGATTGCCAAAACTAGAAACTAACTCACTATTCTCAGTATTACAACCATCAACAACTTTCATACATTCCACTGTGCTTGCAAAACATTTAAACTCCATATCTTCACCACTACATGTTTTATTCTTATGCTTCAAACCACTTTCAGAGCCTATCTCCAGCTTTTGCTCCTCCACTGATGGGAAAGATACCTTAACAACATTGCTTTCAACAACAACAGCTCTCTCATTTACGGGAGAAGCAAGCGGCCAGCTTTGAGAACCTTTAATGTCTGCAACACAGTAATTAATTCCACAGGGAACGCAATTGAAGACATTTGTTTCATCAGAAGATGCACAAACACTTTTATTCTCGTTAGTAAAAACTGTTTCATTTTCCAAACTAGCATTACATCTATTAGCAACAATGCTATCCACATCTACACTTCCCAATTTATCATTATTCATACTGAAAGCTTTATCCGGATTTTCACTGTGTTCCTCAATTAAAGCTTGGTCATCTCTGTCACTGCAAGCTTCACTGGCAGTATCTGCTTTTATAGCCTTACAACCAAAACCAGATTTGATAATAAAAGTTTCCGCCCAGTCAATTCCCCTTGATTCATGCGGCATTGAGGTTGACGGCAGAACTCCAGTTGGAGTAGGATCAGTGCTCTTCTGCATGATATTTCCCGAAGCCTCGACACTCTTCTCATAGTTCCCCATATGGACACCAATATGGCCATTGTAAAGATGCCTCTCACCAAATCTTTTATGACAGAATTGGCATTCATATTTTTCACCTATAATTATTAAATTCTCACTTATAGATGCAATGGATTTACACCTATTTGCAGTATCACTGTGAGATGATACCAGATGGTGCACCAAATCATTTTTCTCATCAAATGTCATAGTGCATTTGTGGCATTTGAAAAGTTCTCCTGTTTGAGTCCTTGGCTCCCCCATCTTTATGGTGTTGTGCTCCTCATTATCAGTTAATATAGAAGTCATGGGTAGTGGTGACCTAATGAGGTCATCAGCATTCTTTCCATCTTCAAGGTTAAGATCAACATCCTGTTGCAAACCTAGTAAATAAAAATATAAATAAAATACAAAGTCAGTAAGATGCTGATCCCAGAGACTGACTTACGTATGCATGATTAGCTTCCCGGGCCACCAGGTAATTGTCATCAAAATGACCAGATCTCGGTTGGCTTGCATCTTGGAGTCCAGAAGATGAGAGAAAGTATGAAGAGATTTCCTTGCACGACACAAACTGTCGTCCATTAGGGCTGGATGGTTCCGAATTAGGCAAAATTGTGTAAGAAGAACACAGCCATTAAAACTAAGAATGCAAGAATAAGCACCACAATCAAAATTAACATTTGAATCCAGCCTATCGCATAAAACAACAACAAAATTAACATTTGAAGGCAAGATTGATGGTACAGCTTTTCAAATATCCGTTAGCTTCATTATTTTATGTGCATCATAAGTTCTGGAACTAGAATAAAATTAATGTTGTCCTTATACCATGGTGGAGCAAGAAAAAATTTTCAATGGCCCAAGACTAATGAAGACCATGTAACATATAAGTGATTGAGTAGATTTTTGAATTTATGAGGTGCTGAGTTGTGTAAATTACATAGAATTGTTCGTGCTGTAGTGGTAAAAAATCTGAAATTTCTATTTTTTTTAATAAGTAAAAGATTATATTAATAAGAAAAAAGATTATATTCTCATACCGGTGTGTAAAGTACACCTAGTAAAGTGCTCACATGGCACAAATTTACACCTAGCAAATTTGGATCTTACAAATCAAGTGATGTGAATGGTGTGCACCGTGAGCTCTACACACTAGCTTGAAAATATTATAAACTCTAATAAGAATAGGCATAGTCCAAGTACACGGATTATATTAATAAGTAAAAATCTGAAATTTCTAATTAATAGATTGTTCATGGATTAAATTCTTTACAACTTGCATAAACCAAGAATATGATATTGTACTGTGTTCAAGCCTGGTTCTATTGAGAAGCCGTTGGCTTTCAGTTTTTCCTAGGACACCCTAGGGTAATCGGAGAGAAAAAAGACAAGCAAAAGAACAATAGACTTCTTCTATCCCATTTTCCTGCGTTCGCAAAATGAATTTCTTCCTATTCCAATTATGCCATCCAAAGCCAATAATTCCACTGTTAAAAATTGCGACAGACCCCAAAGTCCATTTAAAAAAGAATCAGATGTTCCTTGCATCTTTTTTGCACCCCAACTAGGTGTTTTCTCTTACATACCTCCAGTGTACTTCACTACGCCTATTGGTATTAACAAATTTTTTACTTATCAAAAAAAGAATGAGATGTATCTACGCAATTGTCAGGAGGTCCATTGAGTGTTGCTTTAAATTACACTGTTATTTTGGATTTTCTATAAAATACTGCAACCATTCTTCTATTTCAAAGAAACTAGCTTAAATTTCATTCAGATTTTCCCGTCCTTCATCCTGCATAATATAAGCTTTGCACGTTTCTGTAATAATATGATGTGCACGTTTTCATATATATGAAAAAATAAATAAATGCAGGGATATTTCGTTAAAACCACATTTTGTTTGAAGGCTGAGATTGGCCTCGTGTAAAGTGTTCTTCGAAATGTTTGCTTTCACATTCAATACAAATATAAATGAATTGAAGGGAAAGAAGAATATATGCTGAGGCAGTAAAATGGATGAAGTATGAATATCACGAAATGTAGCACAAGAATCCCATAAAGGTGTATAGAACATAGATGCCGTCATAAACATCGAATCCACATTAGTACAATTCAAATTAACTTGTCACCGTACTTAAATAAATATTCTTATACTGAAATATTTCATAATCCGCAGTACTATAACTAAAATGAAAAGCAAGAAGATTATGAAAACCTTATGTATCGGCGGCAATGCAACCATACACGGCTGGCCCTCTTCTTGATAGAAAGCATAAGCCTCCACCCCTTGGGCAACGCGTGGCCGAAATCGCTAGCCAGCACAATCCTCTTTTTCCTGCTCTTTCTCCACCACTCACCACTCAACCCACTCAAAAACCCTAACAACTCCGCCTCGGTCTGCAAACCCTCCGTCCTCCTCTTCAGCTCCTCGCCATACGGGTCCTCCACAGTACCTAACGCAGCCACGTCAGTCGCATCCACTTTCTTGCTCGCCATCACCATCTCGTCCTCCTTCTCTTCGACATTCTCACACAGCAGAGCCATATTTTTCTCGGACTGATCGCTCTCGATCTTTGGATTCAAATTCTTACGCGGTCGCCCTCGCTTACGCTTATTTTCCCCTACAGTGGCAGCCGCTGGAAAATTCAGCTCCGCTTTGCATTCCAGAGCCACCTTTCGCTCAATCATCCGATTCTCATCCTTCCGCGGCCGCCCCCGCTTCCGCTTCTCCTGTACACTGTTGCCAAAAAGAACCTGAACCGGGACATTTTGCAAGCCCGCACACGACAAATCAGGCAAGAACTCTTCAGATTCTACGGGGACAGAAACAAGGTTATCCTCATCGGCGGCGGAGGGAGTTTCTGCAGCGAAAAGTTGTTTAAGAATGGAAATGATTTGGGAATTTTCTTCGTCAATGGGTTCGGGGATTTGGCGGGGAATGGAAAAGGAGGACGAGGAGGAACGGTTCGGGGCAGAGGTAGAGGAGGAATGGGGCTTACGAGGGGCGAGGCGGAGACGGGAGTAAGTCTGCTTCCGGCTACCAGCGGATTCGTTGAAGACAGAGCGGTCAATTTTGGGGATCAAAACGTCGTCGTTGTCGTTAGAGAAGGAGGTGTAAGAGGAGGAAGAAGAGCAGAGGGAGAGGGAGTAGAGCTCCGGTTGAGAGAGGAGACGGAGGTCGACGAGACGGAGGGCTTCGAGACGGAGATTTTCCACAACGGACGCGGAAGCCATGACATTTGCTTGGGCGCAACTGTCTCCGGACTAGTGATGTATATGGAGCCAGGCAGGGGGCGAGTTCAGTTGAGGGAACGATATGCGAAGGAGTAATTCAGCCACTCGACGAGGCATGTATTTATTCATGAGATTAGGCGGCACAGCGGCACGTGGACGTGGAGTTTGGAGTCTTGGACTTCAATCAATAGGGATTATGCGGATTATAACATAGGCCACCATGTTCGCCCAGTTTGATTCGGATTCTCAGCCCACTGGGCTCGAATGTAGTGGGTATTTCAGTTATAGCCCGATTGCTAGCTCTCAACCCAGCCCATACACGAATAAAATTCCTTTGCCCTTTTCTCAATTTTTCTTTTTAAATCAAATTGCAACTTATTTTCTACTTTATAATACCTCCGTTGTTATGGTTATGCTCAACCGAATTAATAACCGAATTAATGTACTTCATATCTGATCATAGAAAACCAAATTTCATTTTTTTTTAAAACAATATTTTATGTGCTAAGCCACTGATTAATAATTGAGTCTAATCTAATTTTATGGAGTATGCGATGACTGTACATTCCAAGATTGTAAACATTACTTAATTAAAATAATTAATTAACTTTTCTTCTATCGATTAGTCTACTGATACATTTGATGATTTAACTTTTAAAGTCATAAAAAAAAACAATTGTTTAAACCAAACGTATAAGGGTCACACTCGGACATTATAAAAATTAAAACAAGTCATGGTTCTTAAGAAAAGTTGTTTCGCAATTATTAGGAAATTGCCACAAGTGTCAACAAGAAACATATGGAGAAGCAATAAGGTGACAGAAGTTACATTCCCAATCACTGGTTGTGTAACCATAATTCACATATCAAAGATCTTTATGATGTCATTGTCGACCTACAACTTCATGCCTTAAAATTTAGGTACGTCGACACCCTTAATTTTCCTAGCATATCGCCAGTCGCTGAGTAATGTCGTCCATGTGAAACCTGTGTACGTTTTCTCTACATTTATATACATGTCTATTGTCCATGTCGCCGGGCCTCTAACAATTAAGGGTAACAATTAAGGGTGGACAAATCTTGAGGCCTTGATATTAATGTTTTGAATATTGTATTAATGAACATATCAATCAAGATATTAAAATAAAATATTTTAATATTAATATTATTCTATATACTATTTTAAAAAAGTCTATATATAGAAAAAATTATATATAAATATATAAATATGAATTATATTTCAAAATAATAATCAATATATATAAATTATATATATGTGTGTGTGTAAATAGTCCAATTTGAATTAATATAAAAAAATAATAAGAAATGAAAAAAATATCAAAATCCGATATAATCGAAATACTTGTTGATATAAACTGGTATCGCCAATATTTAGGACGGTATAAAATAGGTCTATTTTTGTATTAGTCACTGTTTCGATATAGCATATACTGGCCATGAGTACGGTATGAAATTCAAAACACTACTTGATATGCATTGTAGTTGAGAGACCTCTTCTCGGATTGTTACACTTAGCTCTAAGCATTTGATCATATTGGATTAAGGACGGTTATAATCATTAAGAGATTACACAAAAATAATTTTATAAATTGATATAGTTTTATATAATTCATTAGATGTACTTTACAACAAAAGTAATTTACAATATAATAAATATTATGAAACTATATCAACTTGTAAGATTACATTTATATAATCTATTTGTGACTTAAATATTTTTCTATAAGATTTATGTAAAAAGAATTATATGAACACAAAAATAAAATTATGAAATAATATATTTTGATGTGGTGTGTTAAATTAAAAAATTATTTTTATTATAGGATATATATAACAAATTATATAAAATGAATTTACTTTTTATATTTTTAAAAAAATTTATATTTGCAGCTCTTCCATGGTGTAAAAACACGCATGAAGGATAGGGAAAAATAACTTTCCCGAACTATGTGGTACAAAATGAAAAGGCAAGAGGGTGGAATTGTTTCCCGTCTTTACCGGTGATGTGAAAAGGAAAGGAGACTATGAAAGATAGTGGTAGAAAACGAGCATTTGATGGGATAGAAAGTTTGGAATGTCACAAACAAATAATAAAGTTTTTTACTTTTACCCGGTTTGCTCGACAAGGTGTGAGACACCCAATAATGAGTTAATGCATGATTGAACTTGGGTGATGTTTCACGTGCTATCTAAAGTTATTAGAGTAATAGTATTGCATTGGTTAAAATTTTAAGAAATATATATATTTATATATATTAAAAAATTGTAATTTGAAGAAAATTTTGAATTTATTATTTATTTTGGAAGATTTAAAGTATTTTTATTTATTTTTTCCACTTTCTTCTCATAACTTTTAATTAAATATGATAATATTTTTTTAATATGTGTACAAATTTATATTTAAAAAATAATAATCAATCTAATGCCAATGTTCTTGAGGCTGCAAATAATAGTAGTTTAATTGAGTTTTTGATCATCAAGTTGAGTTGAGAGTTTATCGAGTCAAATTGAGTTCGAGTTAATTAAAGACGAGTTCGAGTCGAATCGAATTATTTATTGATTTTTATTTTTAATCTTTAATGAGTTATGCGAACCAAGTCAAATAATTATTTGAATTGTTTACTCTTTATAAATATTTAACTCCATATTTTTTTTGTGAACTAAATATATTATTATTGTAAAGTAATAAATTTGTTGTTTATATATAAAGTAACAACAAGTATTGCTTATATAAAATATTAAAAATTATATATAACACAAATTATATATATAATAAATTAATATACGTAAGAATATATATAAGAGTAGATATATATATATATATAAAGAGAGAGAATATTACTAATATTTTTACAAATTTAAAACGAGTCAAATCAAATTTATACGAATTTTATTTACAAATCTAAATCAAATCAAGTCGAATTTAACTTGTTTAATATTTGAATCATTATTAACGATCAATAATATCAATAAATGTATTTATTAAATGAATGAAGTTTAAATCGATTTTATACCAGTTTAACTCAAATTATTTACAAATAATTCTATTCATTTACCATTCTAAAAGTTACCACCAAACAAACAAGAACCACCTGGACCTGGACTGGCCCGCTGGGACCGGCAGCAGACGAGGAATGTTGTTGGATTATTTTATCGGCAAGTTGCAGTATAATACTTCAAAATATATTATTCACTTTAAATTTTTGAAATTTTCTAATTAAATCAAAATTTATAAGATAAAACAATTTAGAAGCGTTATATCATTCTCAGAATAATTTTTGTACTTGTACACTGACCTATAAAATAGCCCGATTATTTTCACGTAATGAAACTTGTTTTGCATCCAAATAAATGTATAAGGAAAACTCAAAAAAAAATTATAAAGTCTTTTTTATAGGTTCAAAACAAATTAACCAATGAATAGGACCAATGCCATATTTGGATATTAAGTTGAATTAAAATGAGTACAGTTTTTTTATGAATAATAGTCAGTTAAAATAGTAGAGTAAATTTTATAAAACTCACCTAAGATGAGTGATAAGTATTTAAATATTAAAGCGAGTTTAGATTTATTTATGAAAATTTGAAAAAAAATTATATATATAAAGAAGTGTTGAGTTGAAAATTATTGTATGTCTCGTGTGTAACAAAAATTTGAGTTGAAATGAATTTAAAAATTTAAAAATTAAATATTTAAATGATGAATTTAGTTTAGGATAGTGATACACTTATTATCTTATTACCACTTATTTACTATTTTTAATGTATTTATTTTTTTAACATCTTTAATCATTAAGAAAAAATTTAAAAAATATACAACTCTACTAATTGTCACTTTCTTAATTATTAAGTAAAAAATTAAAAAATTAAAAAAAATAATAAATGAGTAATAATAGAATGGTAAAGTTATTATTTTCCAATATAGAAAAGAAAAATATTATATATAATATAAAATGTTATACAAGGTATTGTGAATTTATGAGAAATATGCATGAAGGTTTTTGCACTTTGAAGTGATTGAAGACGCAAGGGATGACTTCATTGAGCGGGGTAAATAAAAAAATTTTAAAAAATGAGTCAAGTTGCAGCGATTGTGCGCGAGACCGACAATACTCGCATTATAGTCTTCACTTTATGGAAGAGCATGCGTGTGATTTGCGAAAAGAACTCAAACCCAACAAGTTATGGGATATCCAACGCAGCCTGCTTAGTGCGCGTCATTTCCAATTTGGTGAGTCGAGATTTAGGTTACTTTGGAATTGAGAGAATTTGAAAGTGTTTATGAATAATAATAATAATAATAATATTAAAAAATATTAAATAATAATAATAATAAAATAATAATAATAAAATAATAAATAATAATAATAAATATTTACGAGTGTTTAAAAATATCTTGTTTCTAAGTCTAACCTTTAGGATAGATAATTACAAATATATATATAATGTTAGGATTATACTATCTGCATATTTTTTATAAAATTGGTGATGAGATAATAATTTTATATCAGTTAAAATATTAAAAAAATATATTAAAAAATAAAACATAATGAAAGATAAATAAAAATAAAAATATAAATAATTAAATTAAAAAATGCATAAAAATTACATTTATATATGAAGTGTACTTAAAAAAAAATAGACAAAGTGTTTACAAATATTGAATTAAGATATATAATAAAGCATATCTCTTTTTTTTAAGCAATAAAGCATATCCATTGTCACTAACTTAAGCTGATTTTAATTAATATAAGCAATATTATTACAGTGGCGGAATTAGGTAGGGGCCCCTCCCCCAAATTTTTTTCAAGATTTAAATAGCATCCTAATTTTTTAAAAAAATTTTAAATAGTCGCTAAATCTTATTCATAATTTTATATATATAAAAATTGCCCCCCCAGAAAAATTGATAATTTCTTTATTTCTATATACTTTCTAAAATTTTATAAAATTTTAATATATATAAAAATGACTTTTTCTATTTATTTTTTTCTCTATAACTCTTAGATTGTGTATAGTTTTCAAATATTATCTATTTTTTAGGATATAGCCACACTAAAATTAAATTAAACAATAAATTGTTAACATTTATTCTAGTTTTATCTTATATACTATTGAATTTTTTAATATAAAATCTAAAATAAAAATATTTAAAAACTTATTTAAGATTGATAATTTGTATAAAAAATAATAAAGATAATTTATCCTCTAAATTTTATCAAGTTAGGAAAAACTTATTTAAGATCTCATTTGTAGTTTATATATTTAATGTGATACTAAAATAAATAAATTTTATATTAGATTTGATTAATTAACTTAGATATTAGAATGAAAAATGATATTTTATAATATCGTTTGATAATTTCTATGAAGATAACAATTTTTAAATATTTCATATTTACAAAAATAATAATTGATAAATATTACTCTCTAAATAAATATTAAATATGTTTTTACGTAATTTGACAAATTATCAAATTTTTATATATATTTTATAATTTTGTAATATTTTTATATTTTATATAAATATTTCACGTGATAGACTAAAAAAGATTGCTAGTTTTGCCATTGACGAGATATAGAATTCGTTTGAATTTAAAAATGAAATTAGATAAATTATAAATAATAAAATTAGAATTAGTTAAAATATATTATAAATAATAAAATTAAGTTTGAAAACAAACCGTCCCATAATAATACGGGATAGAAAGCGTATATTCTTTTGATAGTTGATCTGTTTTTCTATAGCTACGACGTCAACATGAGTGGAACGTGGAGGCATCCTGGTATCTACATGGTTAGCGTGAAAAATAAAATAATGTGGTGGTATCCGCACTTAGTTCCACTGAATTCGACCGACCAAGCAAGGATATAATGTATTCGGAAATTCAGTATTTTATATTGTTAAAATTATTATTATTCTGAAGTTTAAAAAAATTAAATTATTTATTATATTTTTTAAAAATAATTTTAAAAAATTAATAATGAGATGAAATGAAATATTTAGATCACGGAGTTATAACAAATACTTATTGCATTTATCTCATTTTGATCATACTACATAATGACCGGAAAACAAAAAGAATATACCGTAAGATCCAGCATTTCAAGGTTAAATTTGTCAAATGTTAGAGTATTAAATAGGTTTGGAAGAAAAAATAATAATAAAGTAACCATTAGGATACTGATACATGGCCATCGTTGATCAAGTATTAGCAAAAATTGATTATTTCAACTAATCTAGATATATACTAATGAATATGATTGATAGAGAATTACAAGCATTTATATATAGATAATTCAAGACTCTCATCCATAATTTTTTAAATGTTATTTTCCTCCGTCAAATAATATAACTATTCATTTTCAAATAAATAATATCTTTATTTTAATTATTTATAATTTAATATCAATAAAGAATCTTTCAAATGAGGTATGTTCTTTTAATGCAAGACCAAAACATGTAAGAGCATTAATATTGGTTAGAATTGTGCTTCGACTCCGAAATTGTCGGAGTTCAGAGTTTCCGACTCCGACTCCGACAATCATCGGAGTCAAAAACGGACTCCGACTCCGACTCCAAGACACTCTCCGAGGCCTACACCGATCGGAAAACTCCGAACTCCGATCGGAGTTCCGATCGGAAGTTTGGAACTCCGAACCCCGATCGGAGTTCCGATCGGAACTCCAAATTTAGTTTCCTTCGGCGAGTTCGATATGGGCCAAATTACACTCATTCCGAAACTAAATTCTTCCAATTGGGCCATACATATTTCATATGAACTCATTTGTTCAATTGAGATGTAAAGTTTGTGAAGAAATAAGTTAATCGTGCTTAGTAGCTTACTTAACAGTTAACATGTATGCCTATACAGCTATACTTTTTCACATCTATTAAAATAATATTATTTTATTCTTTATTTATTATTTTTTGTCTTATTATTTGTTAAAATAATATACTTTCCTCACCTCTATTTTCATTCTTAACCACTTAGACTTGTTACTTGGCAACTGGCAAGTAATTAATCCATTAGTCATACAGCTTCTAACGTGCACGATCTATGATAATGGAGCCAAATATTTGAGTTTCCCGCATAATCTCTTTGGGTTTACGGCGCGGCGCGCATGGATAGGATATTAGGAAGTAATTTTTTTTTATTTTAGCTTGCGTAACTACATTTAATGGTTGAAACTGATTTGAGATAGAATAAATTTTTTTTAATGATGAAAAAATAAATTAAGATAATAAAATAAGTTTTATGATATTTATCTCAAATGAATTTTAATATATTTTAATATTATAATAAATTTAGATATAGTTATAAAATTTTAAAAATTTATGAATTTCGTATATAAAGAAATATTTAATTAAAATCTCATAGTCATATGAATTTACTGATATGCGAATTGAGTATTTACTATTTAGATACTAGATTCAATTGAGTTGCCACAAAGCCCACAACTATTGATCTATTCAAGTTTCAGTTTTCACTACTAAGTACTAATTAGTCTTAAACAATTAAACAAAAAATACAAAGTACTAAGTAGTAATTACAATGCTAATGCCAGCCAATAGCGTTATAGCATAATACAAAAAATAGTAATACAAAAAAAAGTCCAGGACTCTAAACTATTAAAACAAAAAATAATACAAAATATAAATTAAATTTTCAGTGATAGTCTGATGACTCTGGTTCAATGGGACGGTTGAGACCCGTATCGATGTTACAAATTAATAATAATAATAATTGCTGCAGCCTTGAACTTTGTTGTTGGAACTTATACAGAATCGTACCTGTCTACCTGAGATTAAGATAAAAATAAAATGTATTATTATATATGAAAAAAATTAAAATTAACCAAACATGAAACAAGTAATTATAAATTAGAGAAAAAATATATGTAATCGATAGTTGCTCCATCAGTCATCGGCAAGTATGGTAGGGTTGATAACTAAATCTGTAAAATCATAAACAGTATAAATTAAAATTTAAATAGATTTATTAAAATGAAATTATAAAAAAGATTATTGAAATAATTTAATAATTATATAAAATTTTTACTTTAATCATTTAAAAATAATTATATATATTAATTTAAGTTTACCTGACTCAAGTCTGTAGCTCACGGCATCGATGCCAATACTCTCTAGTCCAGTAGGTACATCTCTGAGCCAGTTTTGTGTGCAAACGAGGGCCTCCACGGTTGACGGTGACAATGAACTCCGGTAGGCATCCAACACCCGACCTCCAGTGCTAAATGCCGATTCAGATGCAACCGTAGTGATAGGAACGGCTAGTACATCTCGAGCAATGCGAGAGAGAATCGGGTACTTGGGTGAATTAGCTCTCCACCAAATCAAGATCTGAAACTCCTCGCTAGGCTCCTCAACCTCTGCCAATAAATATCGTTCAACCTCATTTGTACACTGCAATGGATTTCTCGATGACCGTGCATGAAACGACGTCATGACGTTAAAGCCTCGGGATCGACTGGCTACACTGGCCTGACTAGAACGAGCATTTGTGGCTGGTCCTGAGCTCGAGCTTGAACTCGAATGTGAGGTACCCATGGCTCGTGAGGATGAAGCTGGACTACTGGCACTGTAATGGGTGTACAACTTGTTCAAATCTGCCTTGAGTGTTGTGATAAACGATATAGCCTTCACTGACCCGAGAACCTCTGTTGCCCACCATTCTACCACTGCCAACTTCAATCGAGGGTCGAGGATCGACGCTATGAACAATAATCTATTTATCTTCTCAACTTGCCCCCAATATTTATCATATTTGGACTGCATCTGTGATGCCATACCAGATAACAATCCACTCGGGTCAGCACAACCTTCTTTCAAGTGGTGGTGTAGCATGGAGATCTCGCTAAATCACATGTTTGCTGTCGCATATGCAGATCCAGAAACCCGCATCGTGATGTCATAAAAGATTTGTAAAAATGTGACAAACTCGGATACATGTTGCCAATCAATGTTGTCTGGCGGACCGAGCCCCCTTCCATCAGGCTCCAGTAAGGCATACCTCAAACCTCCATCCTCAATCTCTAGCCGCTCAAATGCCTTCTGGTACTTTAGTGCCACATCCAACATCAGATATGTGGAGTTCCATCGAGTGGGAACATCCAGACACAACATCTTTGAAGACTCAATCCCAACCTGTTCTGCTATAGCCTTGAACTTTTGTAGCCTTTGGGGAGAAGCCCTCGCGTACCGCACAATGTTGCGAACTCTCTTGATAGAGTCGTCTATATTTTCCAACCCCTTAACTGTTTCATCATTGAAAAATATTTAATTATCACAATAATAAAAAAAATGGTACTATTTTCAAAGACTTTAATCATAAAAATATTAAAATACAAAATACAAAATTAAAACCAGAAAGACTCACCAACAATAAGGTTGATCATATGAGCAGTGCATCGAATGTGGATATACTGGTGATTTTTAATCACATCTTCTCTCACCCTCGTATTTCAGATAAACCATCCGATGGCGGTCTCATTTGCACCGGCATTGTCAACTGTAACGCACAATATTTTTTGGATGCCCCAATCAACCAAACAATCATTCATCTCCGCTCCTATCGATGCACCCTTATGGTCAACTATTTCTTTAAATCCAATAATCATTTTTTTAAGATTTCACTCACTATCAATGTAATGTGCTGTGATACACATGTACGAGGTATTCTGTACCGACGTCCATGTGTCGGTTGTAAATGACACTCTCTGGCCAGTGGTGGAGAACATCTTCTTCATTTCTGCCTTTTCCCTCAGATACATCTTCATACAATCTCGCATCACTGTATAACGGGATGGGATTGGAAATCTTGGTTCAAGAAGCTTAACAAAATACCGGAACCCATCCTTATCAACCGTGGTAAAGGGCATCTCATCTTTTATAATCATCATCGCAAGCGCCTCACGAAAAATCTTCTCACTGTATTGAGGGACAACTAGATTCCTTATCTGTGTCCCTGTCCCATCAGTGGCTGTAGAAGTCTCGTAGCTAAGATTAGTCTGAGACCCACCTGCATCTGTATTTGATAATTTCTTACCAATATTAGTCTTAAATGAAAATTAAATGGGATTATAATCACAAAACTAATTAGCATATAAAGCAACTAGCAAGACACTAACCTCTTGATGCCATCCCCTTCGCTATTTGGTAGCGCTTGCAACCGTTTAGATGTGCTGAAAGGCAAGAAGTGCCTTGCCTTTTTGAATGACACCCAACTCGAGCGCCACAATGATTGCACTCAGCCCGTGGGTTCTGGGGATCCCCACCCTCAACTTTCTCAAAATGTTCCCATGTCCACGATCTTTTTTTATTTGACCGTGGACGGGGTGGCCTCGCAGCTGTAGGGTGTACTGGTACATCCGGATCCTAAATCGGATCGTCTCCAAGGCCCATCTCCTCCTCCTCCATAAACTGGTCGGGATCTTCCACTTCCAATTCTATGTCGATTGGAAGTGGAAATCCACTGCTAGCACACAAGGTTTGTGCTCGAGTGGAGGGTAGCCGACTACGGCTCAAAGCTGCAGCGTGGAGCGCCGAATGAGTCCCACCATCCGGATTCGGAGCCTCATGTGGAGTCGGAGTCCCACTAGCACTACGTGAGGGATCCATCTGTTTGTAATTGTAGACCTAGAATTCAAGTATAATAATATAAAAAAATTAGTAAATTCCTAAAAATTATAAATTAATAATGTTATTAGTGTAGCAAAATACAATATTAGGAAGAGGCAAGAGCCATGAAGTGCATCTATATATATATATGCAATAAAATTACAACACCCTATGACTGTCCAAACAACAACACCCTACTCTTAATGAAATGATAAAAATCCCTACAAGGTGAAAGACAAAATCGAGTAAATGAAAGACTCTAACAACATGAAGTGCAGACTCTCCTCTAAGAAATTAAAATGAACAAACTGTCAAGCAGAGTTTATCTCACAACATTTTAAACATTTAAACAAGCTGTCAAGAATAGTTGTAAATATAACAATACAAGGTATATTACAATTTGTAAATACAAGAATCATTGTAATCTGTCCAGCGTAAACACAAAATCTCAAGTGTCAAGTCTCAGACTCTCAACATCAGCGATCAGCGACACAGTGTGGTACAATAAGTTAGTAATAGTATAATATTGATGTGGCTGTTTTTTAACCACACAAAATACATATAAAATTAAAATTGAAAAATAGGTGAAATATTTGTAAGCTACTTTACCTTTCTGACATTCTATTCGTTGCTTTCGGCCTTCTTCAAGCTCACAGTCACTACCTTCTTCGAGTTCGAAGCCGCAAGTGAAGTGCAACGATGGTGATATTGCGATGCAACGATTGAAGCGATCTTGAAGGCAAATACAAGTAAGATTGATCAAAATATTAGAGGTATCAAAGTTCGAAATTAGAGATTGAAGTTGAGAGATAAGTAAAATCGTTAGGTATAAAAGAAGAGTTTTTATGTTTTGATTATTTTTATAGATGAATTGTAACGTTATTTTTTGGTTGTAGAGGTATAATCATTTATTAAGGTTTTGATTTTTCCAAGTTTATTGTGACTTTTGATTTTTCCAAGTGAAATCGAATCTGCAGAGTATTTAATTAGGATCCGTTGTTAACGTTATTTTTTTAACAAAATGCATAATTGATTTTTTCTTTAACTTTAAGATTAATTTATTTAGTTTAGATAATTTTTTTTATTTTAAATAATGAAATTTTTAATATTTGTTTAAAATTTTTCATTAAGAGGCCTTAGGCAACCATCTTAGCCAACCGCCTAATTCGCCTAATGAATGAGCTGCCCTGGGCCACCCCATTGTCAATACATGCACATATACACCACATGACCAATATTGGTCTAGACAAATATGATTGCATTTGGTTAGCATATAGTAGAGAGAGAGGGTTGCTATTGTGATCAGGGTTCTAGAAACTGGCAAAAAGTGTTAGTTTAATTTATAGCTCATGAGATGGATCGATGGAGCAATAAAAGAGTTTTTAGATAAAAGATGAAATATGATCAATTAATCTTATAACTTTGACAATTAATAATATTGCGGCGATTCTGTTGACTCTATTTAAATTCATTCCTTGGAAGAATTAAACAAAGCTAAGAACGTACGCATCCATATTATAAATGCATCAAACCAATAACTGAATCTTATCCGTGACTCTCATCATGACTAATTTTGGACGCTTAACGTACGGTTGCAATATTAATTTCTTCTTACATAAATGCATGCAGAATATATAGGGAATATTATTCTATAATATATCTCTTTATTTATCATTGTGTTCTCTCGGAAAAGCATTGCTGTGGCCTGTGGGGACAGTATTCATGCATATATAACACAATTATGATTCTTTTTTTTTTCCATCGCTTTAGTTTATCTTATTTTTTTCTCTAACAAAAGACGTTAGGGCCGGTGACTAAAATTTTAAACGTCTCACACTGCATCTAAGATTACTTTCAAAGCCACGCTGCACCTCAACTCGTGATCTCTCCTAAATTTCAAACCCAAGATCTAGCTACCACCGTCTACAGATCGACCTTTTCCGAGGATCAAAATTGCTACATGCAAAAAGTACAAGTTGTCTTAAAAAATAAATAATAATTCTTCAAATTTAAAGAATTTTAAAGTTTTACTATTCATTTTTAAAGACAACTTGTATTTTTATTTCCTTCTCCTATTTTTATTTTCTCGTATTTGATTAAATATGACAAAAAAAATTTGATATGTATGCAAACTTATATTTAAAATATATATATATATATATTGACTAATCTAATGCTAGTATTCTTAGTTAAATAAAGATCAGCTATATTAGTATTTGACTAATTCATTGCCAATGTTTTTATCATTTGAAAACTTAGTCTTGCGGCCAACACCTTGTGCTAGAAAAATAACTAAATCAGAAAACTAATACCATATTCACAAATACAACAAATTTACAACAACAAAAATTAAAATGAACAAAAATTAATGAGTAATGACTATGTAAATACCAAATAGTAAATTGCAACAACAACAACAAGTCAACAACAACAACAAATATAGGGTTTACTGAGAAATTGCAAATCATAAATAAATTTACAAATCGTGGCTACTGGCTCATGTGAATCCGATGAGGTAAATAAATGCGACGGAGAGAGAGGAAAAGAAAATACCTTGGGGCCTTGGGTAGTGGGTCCGTGAGAAATGCGTGAGAGGGGCTGTGCGTGCAAGGAAAACGGCTCGAAAGGTGAGGCCGTGAGGGGAGGTGCAACGGCGAGAGCAAGGGACCAGTGTTGCTGAAGGGGCGACGGTGAGAGGGAGTGGACTCAGGCTGAGGGGGGACGGCTAGATGTGAGGGTCTGTTTGTGTGCAACGGCGTAAGACGCAGTACGCAGTGATCAGGGCTGAGGGCTGAGGGCTGAGGGGCGAGGGCTGAGGGCTGAGGGTGACTCGAGACCGAAGAAGAACTGAAGAAGAAAGAAAGAAGAAGAAGGAAGAAGAAATAGCTGGGGGCCTGGGGCAGTGGGGCGTTGCCGTTTACATACCCTAGCCTAAACGACGCCGTTTCTATTTAAATGGAACGGCGTCGTTTAGCTAAGTTTAAAAAAAAAAAAATTAAGATGCAAAACGACGTCGTTTTGCATCTTTATTTTATTTTTTTAAAACTTCGGAGTTTCGGAGTCGGAGTTCGGTATAAAACCTGACTCCGACTCTGAAATCCGACTCCGAATCCGGAGTCGGAAATTTCCGACTCCGAATTCCGAACTTCGATTTCCGACACCGATCGGAGTCGGAATCGGAGCGGAGTTCGGACGGAATTCGGAATTCGAAAATTTTGCCCACCCCTAATATTGGTTATATCAAATCTTTTTTTTTTAAATTTAATGAAAAATATAAATTTGATGGAAAATTAACATATTTATATTCATAATTCTACATTAAATTCATCATATTAATAATATAATATATAATTTTTAAAACTAACAAATACATTTATAATTTATTTATCCAATAAATATATTAAAAGGCCATAAAAAAATATTTTAATAACTGAATAGTAAACATTTAAATTTAAAGAATGATACTCAAGTATTGTAACTCAAAATTTAAGTTAATGAATTTTGATCAATTCTATATAAAATTATTTGAGATAAAATCATCAAATTTACATTTAATGAGTCTAATGATAGATTCAATACTAATATTTCTTGAAGTTTAAACTTCTTTATTACTACTATTCACGAAAACTTATATAAAAAAACTTTGCTAAAAATAAAAAATTAAATTATTTTATTAAAAAACAACAAAAAGTAAATGCTCATGCGTTCCACCATTGTTATAAAATTGTCACTAATATATTATGCTTAAACTTCTTTATTACTACTATTCACGAAAACTTTCGAGCTCAACCGGATTTTGATTAGTTCATCGTGTTATCCCATGACTTTATTCTATGGCCATACAAGTCCATATATAAATCGGACTGGTTGAATATCTGTTCTTCTTTTTTTTTTTATACTAAATATATTAATAAAAACTTCTTAAGCATGTTTCTTATTAATTTGTCCAAGAATCTGTTTGTAATTACAGTTGGAAATACTAGAGCTTTTTATCGACATTTTGGGATTGCGTTAAGAATTTTAGAAAGTATTTAAATCACTTTAAAAGTTTTTTTAATAGAAAATAAGCTTAATTGAGTGTTACATATTAAATTATTTTTAATTTAAAATAAGCTAAAAAGTATATTTGGAAAAAAAAAAATTATTTTAATGCTACAACTTTATATCAAAACTTGTTTTTTCAGGTTATCCGGAATGTGGAATGTCATTTAAAAGGTACTGTCAATAGATAAAAATATCCACACAATTTTTAAAATTTTAAAATATGATCATAATTTTTTAAAAAATTAATTGATTGTCTTTTTTACCTCATAAATGTAACATGTTTTAAAGCATTTTAAATATATAGTTACTAAACAATAAAAAAATGTTTATATAGTAGAATTTATTATTTTTAAAAGTTAGTTATATTTTTCACCTCAATTATAAACATGTTGTGATTGTAGAGTATTACCTAAAAGCTCTCTTATTAAAAAATTATTTATTGTTTGATAAACATATGCCTAAATAATAAAGTGTGATTTTTATTAAACTAAATTGAGATGATTTTAAATAGAAATTTGAAAGTTAAATTAAATATTATTAAAATATTATGTTTTAAGATTATTATTATTTTGATATTTTAAAAAGTAAATAATATTTTATATGAAAATTTAGAATAATTATAATGATAAGATAAGATAAAATAATTTTTCTATTATAATATATATATATTTTTACATTTAGAGGACTTTTTAAAACTTTAATTGGTGTTTAAAAAATATATTTTCAATTTTATGAGTCAGGAAACCTTTAGGCTGATAAAGCGCTTTCTCGTAGGCTAAGGAAGCCCAATCTCAAGGGAATGTGTGAGCTACGAGCACTAATACGCTCAACAAAACTAATGTTTAATTAAATAACAATATGAGATTGCAATAATTTTAATAAATGAATAATTAGAATAGTTTTTAATGGTTTGTCTCAATAGACGTATCTAATCTTTTGGACCAATTAAATAATTCTTTAAAATTAAAATATTCATTCATCCTACTAATTTACTTTCTCACACATAAAAAAAGGATTCTTTTTTTAATCATGACATTCGTAGAGCTGTCAAGTATAAAAACTAATAATTTTACTTAAATTTTTTCAAAAAAAAAAAAATCTTTATTTTTATAACAATCAATCGTTAAAAATAATGTAAATATTAGAAAATTAATGTATATTTTTTAATAATAAATAAATATTTAAATCACAATTAAAATGAAAATAAATAAAAAAAAAGTAAAAAGAAATATTTTAATAAAATAATTTTTGATTTGTTAAGCTTATAATGATCTAATATAGTAAAAAATAACTAGTAAAACTTTATAAAAATGATCATTTTAACCAAAATTTAATTAAATAATAATTAATCTATTATGAGTGCTCTAATCAAGTAGCTTCAGAAAGGGAATTCCAGTCGAAGTCGCAATCAAATAGAAAGTGTTTCACCAATTGAAGCAAGGTGATGTGTGATATCTCAATAGAATAAGTTCAGTTCAATCGAAGCAGGCCACTAAAATTCTCATCCAGCGCTTTACAAACGGTAGAGATTTACTAAAAGATCTATTATTTAAAGAGTTATTTATTGTGTTAATTTAAAGTATTTTTAAAGTTAATTATAATGATCTTCTAAATAAAAATTAACAATATTTGCAGGAAATTTTTAACAAATGTTAAAAAAAGTATAAAAATTACTTTTTCGGTACTCGAAGCCAATTTTATAACCTTGTTTTAAAAATATTATTTTTAAGAAGAAATTTTATAAACTCAAACATCCACTAAAAATTAAAACGGTGGAAGGAGGGGAAGAATCGAGAGAAGAAACTGAGGAGGGGAGGAGGGATATTGGCTTTTTGGCTTAAAACGGTGCGTTTGGATTTTTTCCACATCAGCAGCTGCTCATACGCCGTTTGCATAAGGCGTTTCTCTCCGGCATTTTTCCTGCTGAGAAATTCAAGAGGAGTGGCGATGTTCCCGCTGGCCGCTGTAATTATCGTTGCTGTATTTCTTTATGAGCAACACTATAGAGCAACCACACTCAAACACACACACTCACATGAATAGTAGCATGTTACTGTTCATACTATTGTTCATGTGAGTGTGTATGCTTGAGTGTGGTTGCTCTTAATTATTTTTCTTTCTTTATATATTATATAAATAGGCATCCTTAAAAAAAAAAAAAAAAAAATTACCGTTGCTGTATTTCCTTCTATATATGTCAATAGGCATCCTATACAGAATGTATGCCGGCGTTCTAGACTCCGCGTTTCAGGAGAATATGTTTTGGACTCGCTCTTTTTATTTTACAAATTTACTTCTACGGAGTCTCCTACCCCTTTCCAGCCTTTAACTTCTGTCCTCCCTTCTTCCAACTCCCAACTCGTACCCAACAAACGTGAATATAAAAGGAAACGCAAAACAAATGAAGACCCAGCTACCGCCATCACCCAGATCTCTCTATTTCTCTCGCGTTGTTCTTGTTGGCCGTGATCCCTTACCTGAGTTCTACAGTTGCAGTTTAAGGTCCCATTGACAAGCTGGCGGAGCTCGGCTTCATAAGGTACCATTTTCAGACCTTAGCTCCATGGTTTTTCTTTAGCTTTCTGTACTTGATTTATTTTCTCTTTCAATAGTCTCTGGGTAGTTAGGTTGGTGAGGCGCTTTCTTGTTTCCAAATCGATAAAGGTCGTTTTGTCTAGAGTGGGTTTTGAATTTCTCTACGTAGCCCATATGGTTTTATTGTGTATCGGAGGATATGGTTTTGGGTTGTTTCGTTGGAGTTTTCTTGACATGAGTTCATATGTTTGTAATCACAAAGCTTGAAACGGGGCAGGGCACGTTTTGTTTAATGGGGTTGTCCCGTTCTGGAGCTTTCTTATATGGAGTCTGCTTGGGTTTCTTTGTGATTTCGTTTTTT
Source organism: Platycarya strobilacea (assembly GCA_036898215.1). Classification (NCBI taxonomy): domain Eukaryota; kingdom Viridiplantae; phylum Streptophyta; class Magnoliopsida; order Fagales; family Juglandaceae; genus Platycarya; species Platycarya strobilacea. The sequence continues at coordinate 8,108,205 of CM072555.1, forward strand.
TGGCAATCAACCAGGAAAGCTTTTGAAGAAACGTTGTTTGGTGAAGCTTCTGGAGAGAAGCTGCTGCGAATACAACTCTGGCCGACACGATAGAGAAATTTTTTCCATCCAAGGCATGCGCTGGTCCTTTCTTTCCTAGTCTTCGATCATGTTCGAGTCGGACTCTATCATTAGTTTCACGCCTCCCCATTGATTACGGCTAACTTTTGATTCAAAGAGAGAAAAAAAAAAACTCCGACGTAATCTTTGTTTATAGAGAATCTCTCTGCCATAGTTAAAGTATCCGCCATTAGAGATATGAGCAGTCGTAGTGTAGACTAACAAGAACCAAGAGGAAAGAAAAAATTAGAGCTTCCATTCTCTCGAGGATTTAAACAAGCCTGTCTGCTAAATGGCAAACTTTGGCTGCTTCATTTTACGTGTTGGAAGGAAGAAGAAAGATAAGGTGAGAATCAGTCGTATTCTGAGTTAATATGTTAATTTTTTGAAAGATCTGGAATTCATCTATCTTACGATTTTTTTTACTTTATCATCTTTCATTTGTTCGCTTCAGGGGGATGAGGAATCCCTGAAAAATGGTGAACGCAAGGGTTTGCAAACTCTGCAAGTCAAGATCGAACAGGTGAAATCTTCTGAACATGAAGAGTTGAAATTGACGACTTTCAGCGTTGCGGTACCGTATCCCAACAACTCTCAGTGCAGCGTCAAGGTTATGAGCCATGAAAGTCCTGTTGGGGTTGAGGCAGCGGAGATAGCTTATGAAGGGGAGGACGAGCATGAAGAGAAGTCCTCCATCAAGAGGGATTTCTCTGACATTGATCTCTCGGCTCATGAAGATATTTCTGGGGACAAAGATTCATATTCCAGAAGCAAAAACTTGGATTTATCCTATTCACTTGATCCTGATACTCAGGTGAAAGACCATTTTGATGACAAGATTGAGAAAGAGTGTGAGAAGGGTATTGGTGTGAATCAAAACGGACATGTTAGTGATCCTGGCATTACAAAAGCAGAGTTTGGGCCTTTCCCAAGACTTCAGCGCTCCTGCTCTAATGTTGAAACAAGGACTGTTTTTAGGAAGATGGCTGATCGGTTGCCTCTGTCTAAGTCGCAGTCTTTTGAAGAGTTGCAGGACTTATCTGAAAAGGTGAGGGAGAATGTTGACGCAGGTAGCCCCAGATCTGAAACGACCCACTTCAGTGCCGACAGGGTGATGTTGAAGAAGCATTCTTCAAGCCAAGTTCTCCCCTCTAGGAGTAGAAGATTGTGGTGGAAATTGTTCCTCTGGAGCCATAGAAACTTGCACAATGCCCAGACCCTGAAATCATCCCGCTCATTTCCTACTTGTGCTGCTTTGAAACCCCAAGGTGGGTACTCTTCAGATACACTTGAACCAAGCCGAGTTATAGAATCGAGCAAGTTGGCATCACCAGGATCATTTACTAGATTTCATAATGGAGTTTCTGGTTTGTGGCAAGCAAACCAATGGGTCGCTTTCCCTTCAGAATCATCCCCCATTGCAAGAGTGGAAGAGTGGGTGAAAGATCTCGAAACCGAATATCCAATGTCAGGAAATGATAGCCATGGAAATGATGATGGAATTCTCTTCCCCCCCTCTCCTCAGAATGGTAGATCACCAGCAAGAAACACAACCCAATTGATCCGTGGGAGGCATGGCATCAATCTAGCGGCAGAGATTTTGCATGCCAATGGTATCATCCAGTCTCTGAATTCGTTATCTACCGTGGCTCACATTTCTGGTATTGGCTTGAAAGCTATCCCCACCATTTCAAGCTTCTCCAGTCTTCGATCCGTCAACTTATCAAATAACTGCATAGGTAACGTCCCTCCCAACACAAAAAGAAAATATATATAGGTTACCCACTCTGAAGTCATAATTGAGCTAATTGGTTTTATTTTTTTCTCAAATTGTAGTCCAAATTACTCCTGGTTCTCTTCCAAAGGGCATTCACACACTCAATTTGTCGAGAAACAAGATCAGTACCATTGAAGGACTCAGAGAACTGACTCGACTGCGGGTGCTTGATCTTAGTTACAACCGCATATCTAGAATTGGACATGGTATTTGTACTGTGTTTGTGCTTGTCCTATGAGCTTGTATAAACATCAGACAGTAGTTTAAATATGAACTCATGAGATTTTCACTCACTTGATCAGGGTTGTCAAACTGTACATTAATCAAGGAGCTCTATCTTGCTGGGAACAAGATTGGTGATGTTGAGGGGCTACATAGGCTGTTGAAGTTAACAGTTCTGGACCTCAGTTTCAACAAAATAACGACAACAAAAGCACTGGGCCTGCTTGTAGCCAACTATCACACTCTGCAGGCACTCAATCTTCTGGGGAATTCAATCCAGAATAACATCAGTGATGACCAGCTGCGCAAAGCAGTTTGTGATCTCCTTCCAAAACTAGTGTACCTGAACAAGCAGCCAATTAAACCACAGAGGGCAAGAGAGGTGCTGACGGACAGTGTCGCCAAAGCTGCACTTGGCGGGAGCAGCAGTTCGAGCTCTTCTAGAAAGGTAGGGAAGAGAGTCAGCCAAGGCAGGTCACTTTCTGCCATTGGACACAAGAGTAGTTCAAAACTTGCTCCAAAAAGCAAGAACAGGTCAAAGAACCGAACTCATCAGAACCATCCCTAAGGATTGCTCCATCTGCACAGGCTTCTTCATTGCAGTAGCTGCTTTCACGTTCTCCTGGAATCTATTCAATATTTCAGTTTTTTTTTTTTTTAGTGATGCGTTGTGGTAAATGTGGGTTTGGTGGTTCAATCCGAGTGTTGTAGAAATGTAATGTAATGCAGTGTCGAGGTATTTAAATTTTTGCTTTGATTTACTGAGAGTATCAATTTTGTACAAAATATTATGTTTTCTTCTTTATAATCATATTGGATTGTTATGGAATTAACTAGCAAGATTTGAGACAGGTTTTGGACTAGATGGCATCAGACAATCTCTAATCAAGTTAGATGATCTTCTACTTCGATCTTCTTTTTTCCCCTTCAGTATATATCATTCATGCCCATGAGAACATGATCATGGATTTTTCCGTTTTTGTAAAGAAAATTAATCAGAAAGAAGTTCGCGAGCACTCCATTTTTGTTAGTCAATCGGAGGAGAGAAACTCCAATGAAGATGAAGAAATTTAACTTCAAGAAAGATTAAATAGACAGAGAAGTCCCGAGATAAAAAGTAAACTCCAACACGATGGAACAAATGTTTTTATTCGTTGACTTTAATTCTGAAATGCTTGGGATGGAACCCAGAGATCATACTTCTGAAAATGTAGACACCAAAAAGAATGCAAGAGTCTCCGAACCAAACGCCTCATAAAAGTGGGAAACTGTCCTCAAGCCATGGACAGTACAGAAAACAGTCTCCTTCGTAAGAAAGACCATACTGCTAGCGTTTAGAGATAATTTAATGTGAATGTTACATATTGAGACTAAAGAAGGAAACACGTCAAACGGCTCTATTGAAGCTAAACAAGGAAAAAAACCAAATGGCTGGCAATTCTCTATGGCAGCTCGACAAACCCAACGGCTGGGAAAAACATATATGGAAACTTCACCACCGAAGCCATGGACTCGGACACTCTGGCACTCTGCCCAACGGCTCTATCACAATCAACATGGAAATTATTTTATTTTCTTTCTATAGTTGTATGAGAAAAACTCTTTCTGAGTAACGTTATCATCCCTTGTAATTAAATCCATAACTGATATTTTTAAAAAGGATAATTCTTTTTGCAGTCCATATTTGATGGACTGTATTATAGTCCACATAAAAACGCTCCATTTTTATAACTAAATGAAATGAATTTTTCAAACTTTTAAAGTTTCTTATTTGTAAATAAGGGTGTTTTAATCAATTTTATTTTAAAATAAAGATTTTTTTTATTGTTTGGACTGTAAAGGAATCCAACTTTTTGGACTGTATGTAACATTGCCCATTCAAAAAAAAGGCTCTTAATAGACTCTCACGATGAGTCAGATTTTTCATCGAACATGTTGTGTACAACTTCTTTTATTACAAACATGAAGTAAAGTGACCTATAACAATGGAGCTTAACACAGTCGAACATAAATCACCTTGCTGATGAGAAAAAAAAGAAAAAAAGAAAAGAAGAAGACATAAGGAACAAATTCTTTCAACAAAGAATGCACTGCCAAGCATTTTATACACTACAGCAAACAGCCGTGGATTATTCTGTAATTATCTTCACAATCTTAATCATGTGGTTGTATAGTTATATAATGTGACATCACATGGAAAATTAAATCCCAATCCTGTACTTCTCACTTGCTCTTTGCCTAAATTGCCTACTTACATGGCCCTATGTAAGCCTTGCGGCTACATAGTAGTTGTGGTCAATTCCACAAAAGATTCTTTTCTGTCTCTCTATCTCTCTGTTTTCTCGATTCTTCTGTTCAAAAAATTCTCAATCATTCTTTCATGGAGGAGCTTTATGAAGATGAATTAACATCCAGAAAATAAATACCGATACTACGATGTTGCTTCTTGGGCACCCTTTGAAAACCCATAATTAGTTTGCTTGTCTCTTGAAGAAAGGTTTCTGGCAAATAAGAAGTCTCTCATCACTGTTATTTTCCACTTCTACAACCCGCGCTTCCCACTTTAGCCTTGTCGTTAGAGCTCTCGCTGATTCAATAAGGGCAGCTGTATCGCGGAATATCACCCAACCCTGCAGAGCAACCATTAATGCCAGCATATTTAACCAGATGGAGCAAACCCAAAGACAGCAGTTTTTCCAACATATAACAATTTTTCCATGGTTTTATTGAACAAGCAGCACATTCCTTTTGTTCTATTTTTTAAATTGTTTAAAAAATATCTTAACGAGCCCAGGGATGCCCACATTCTCATTGAACAGTATTTGGCAGACAAAAGTTCATTCAAAAGCAGATTTTTTTTTTTTGGATAGCATCATAAGGAAATGCCGGGTAGTGGTGTTGAACTAATGTTGCATGTGTAAGAAGAATGATGAATTAATAGATCATCCATTTCTACATTGTGAAGGGGCCAAGATTATGTGGGATGACTTTTTTGCGGGAATTGGATTATCCTGGGTCATGCCTCTTAGATTGGTGGATTTTCTAGAAAACTAGAGAGGGGATTACAAAGTAATCCACAAGTTGCAACAATCTGAAAAAATGGTTTTTATTTATGTGTTGGTATATTTGGTGGGAGCGAAATGATAGAAGCTTCGAAAACTGCAAGAGAACAATGGGGGGAGCTAAAGTTTTCTTCTTTAAAATATTGTTCTTACAGGTGGGGGCTATTGTTTGTAATGGACTAAGGGGATGCTTAGGAAATAAGATGAGATGAGAATTTTGTAAATAATTTTAAGACGATTTGTGAATATTAGTGAAATAGTTTGAGTCAGGTGTTTTTTTAATTTTGAAAAATATGAGAGAAAAAATTGAATAAAAAATTATAAAATTAAAATATTGTTATAATATTATTTTTAGAGTAATACTACATACAGTCGTAAAATGGATAAGAGCCGCATAATTGCTTTGAAAAAAAATAGGATCCACTATTAAAAAATTAATTCTTTTTATTTAGGTCCCGTGTTTCACTCACTTTTATCAAAACAATTATGTGACACTTGCACACGTTACGATTGCAAATATTATTTCACATATTTTTAGATTTTGAAAAAGTTGAATTATTATTTTTTTATTTGTTTAAATATTTTGGAAAGTTGTAATGATTAGTTTGAAAGTGTGTTTGAGATAAAATAAGATAGGATCAAATGAAATGATTTCGAAACATGCCCTAAATGTCCATGACCTTTTACTGTCGGTTGTAACCAATAAAAAAATAGTTTTTAAAATATGACAAGTTCAAGTAGTAGTGCTTAAAGAAGCCTTGGGGATGAGCATTTGAGGATCAATAGAAAATCCTATGGCAATTGATTTCGAAGCTGCTCTTGATCAAAATATAGAAAGAATTACAAAAAAAGTCAATAATTTGGTACCTCTGGACGAAGTAATCTATCAAGCTCAGAGAACAGATCGAGCATGGTACACCTGCGCTGCTGACCAATTTCAAGGGATAGAAGTCCTGCTGCATGGACCAAGTCATAAGTTCTGGGATATGTCGGAAAAGATTCACACCTGAAGGGAAACGGAATTATATCATAAATACAATTATACAAGATAAAACAACAAATATAGCATTGATTATTTATAATATTGTTAGTCCTTTTACTACCGATTAAAAAATAAATATTGCTAGATAGAAGCACAATATGGTGACCGACTTTTTCATGAAGCAAATGATACTAAATTAATTCCCTATAATCATAGTTACCACTTGAAAGTATCATTCTTCAATAACACTAATTGTTTCATAGCATTTGCCTCTTTTCCTACTTAGGCTCATGCATTCGGATACTCTACATGTGATACCATCTAGTTTTACTATTCATAAAAAAAAAACTCAACACACTTTTTCATAGGTTCCTTGAACTGCACTCTGGTATATCCATTTGCATGCAACACGATTTTCAGAAACTTGTTCATCACTATTCCAAACTAAATCATAAGCTCCAATTTATAGGAATGCTATAAAACTCAAATTGATGCACTTGCTCATGAATGTTTTATTTCTCCAGTTAGAAAGCAGACATACAATATGTAACTTGATCAATACATGACCTCACTAACTAAACTAATTCACCGATATAATACCCTTGCATATGGATGAGGCCATGGAGCAATTAAATAATATTTGGTTGAGTCCAATACCAACATGTATATTAGATACTGATAAAAATAAATGGTAGGAGGCATTACCAATCGTGCAATACACCTGCAAAACCCCTATCCATGATCAAGGGAAGATAGTTTGGTCCATTTGTAGGGACCACGTTCATGACCCACACAGACTTTTTAGCTTCCAATAATGCAGAATTGAAACCGCCAAAGTTAGCATTCATGTCTAGCACATTTCTAAGCATGTTATAAGGCGGTGAGGGATCCTCATCACCAGGTCTCTTTGGATGATCTGAGAATATTAATGGTGACAGAAGAGACCAATAGTTACGGACTGCTGCTTTCCAGTGATCAGTATCATCAGCATATTCTTCCAGGTGTAGACCTGACAAAACATTTAAACATGGAATATAATGAGGCAAAGGGACATGGGTAAAGATTTTCCTTCTCTGCAATGTATATTTTAATTTATTATTGTTAGTTTGCTGCTTTGAAGTTTTGATCAAATGTAAGAATTACCATAAAGAGCAAGTTCCCTCTTATTCAAGTTAGCTCTCGATGGCCAGGCTGTCCTCTCTTCAATTGGAATCCAACGGCGGCTCCGAGTTCCACCTATGCAAGCTTGTAGCGGTCGATAATATGGAGACTCGACATCATTACTTTTGCTGCATATAGAAAGTCCCGAACCAGGTTTCCTGTACACAAGCAGGTCATGCTACTATCAGGACCAGCTTTTAATACTTACAAACTAGACCACCCATTTTCTACAATATCCATGTCCACCAACATAGAGATCTACATGCACACATAATGGGTGTGTGGGTGTTCACATGTATCCTATACTAGAAGTCTTTCTTTCTTTATATATATACATATATATATATATATAGAGGTAATGCTAGTAGTCTTACCTTGAACCATAACAATCCCTTTTACTGGTCTTTTTCCATACAATAGTTTCTTCTTGTTGTGACAACATCTCCCAGCAAAGGTTTTCTGCAAAATCATGAACGAACTTCCCCATTTTTTTATGCTCTTTGGTACGGATTACTCCTTGGAAATTGGTATCTGGTGATGTCCAGACGAAGTATCCACCCGGTTTTAATACTCTATCAACTTCAATCAGGTAAATACCATCTGTACCACATAATATGAATATAGGTTAATAAACCAACTCAAAAGCCAGCAAATGTCTCTGATTAAAAAAACACTCTCCAATATGTTCTGCATTAAAAAAAAAAAAAATGAAGCCTCCATGATTTAACAATTCTAAATTTTTTAAAATTTTCATTAGAAACTTGGACACCAGAAATCTAGTATCTTATTGGGGAAAAAAATGTAGAAGGTGGCGAATTTGTAGAAGCAGCCTCTTTGCCTTCGTGGATAAACATTCCCATATATAGCCAACGACTTCATGAATCTTTATTCAATTATGCACTTGATTTACCTATAAAAAATAAACCATGTCCTTGATTTAATATCTTTTTGACATTTAACCTCAAATTGTTACCTTTTTGGTCCCAATCAATGCCGCATCGTGCGCAATGCAACATATCAAAAGAGAGAGATGGATATGGTAACTGTTTTGAAATAAAGGAACCGATCATTGCAGGAAGACCCCTTTCAAGATTGAGTTGAACTTGACTGCCCAAAGCCTCATAGTTTGCAATGCACATGGTTAAGAGTTCATTGGAAAAGAGATGTGCTCCAAAGCTACCATAACCACATCCTATATCCAGGATGGTTCTAACCTGAAAAATTTAGGAGGTAATCCCATTGAATCATGATTTCAGATAAGGGAAGACAGTGTCCCAGTATTTGTGAACTGGTTCAATTTGTCCATAGACTACAAGGATCTTAGTAAGCATACTGCATCGACACATGTATATACAGCACAATAGCCAAATTTAGGGCTTTAATAAATAGAATGGAGAAAGATATGCTAAAATATGATGCTAACCATCATGTCAAAATGATTGCAACGTAAACCATAAAACAATCTGCCGTGTTTGACAAACCAAGCAATACACACCAACCTGGATGAAAAGATCAATAACACCAAAGGTTATTTCTTATTTTTCAAAAGGCATACCCTACATCCTGGGTGGTGATTTAACATGGACCACAACAGTTTATAAAAATAGGTGCATGCCAAGAAGTCACCACGAGGCCAGAGAGTTATGAACAAAGGAATATAACTACAAAATGGATGACAGTGAAGGAAAACCAAAAGAAAAAAACAAAAATCATGTTTGACATGTGGATTTGAACATAAAGTAAATAACCACTTACCCCAGCATGAATGAAGTTGGATTCATTTCGCAGCCCAATCATTTCTGCAATTTGATGCGAGTAATCTTCAATGCCATCAAACATAAAAGAAGCAGAACGGAAGGAAATCTGCTCTTCGTCCAACATCATCATCCTGCGACCATGTGAAACGAAGGAATAAAAGAAAATTCAAGGAGAATGCAAGTTCATATAAGAGAATGAGTTAATAAGAGGCTCTGCTCACCTCTTGGTCAAGCTTCCAGAGGACATTACCTCCTGTGCGGTAATTTGGACATTTGAAAACCATATGACATCTCTTCCAGTAGGCCACCTAAGAGGAATCTTGTAATTTAGTGGTGGAACAACCAAACAATTTTGCCTTGGCTCATGCCCACAGAACCTGTCGAATTCATTGCTATCAGAACGGCTCAAAGCAAGATTGGCCGAAACATTGAAGCAAGGAACATGATTTTCAAACTCCTGAGGACAGAATTCCAACTCTTTTAACCTTGAGGAACCCAGAGAAAGCTCCCCAATATCCCACAAGTCTAAAACAAGTTGCTCTTGGAGTCGCCTATAGCCATGGAATATGTGACCTCTCGAAGTTGTAGAGATAGAAATCGCCCACCAAAAGGATCCAGTGAGTGCAAGAACTACAATCAATAGCAGACTGAGCTTTAAAAGTAGCACTGTCAATCTGTGCCTACTTCGCTGACTTCCAACGACCAAGGAATCAGATGCAAAGTCATTCTCCGCCATACCATATTTGGGAGTATAATTATCTGGGAGAAGTAACCGGAAAGGAAACTTCAGGAATAAACAACTAAGATCACAACCTCTTCTATCCAACTCTTCCTTTTCTGTTTTATCTTTCATTTGAGAGTCGCACAAATCATTGCTGCTACCAGAGATCCGAGACCCAGATGCACCTCTATGCAGAGGCCTGGACATCCTCTGACCTGAAAACCCAACCACATGAAAAATTTGCAATAAGGAAAAGAAAAAAAGACAATTCATAATTAAACTGAGAAACCCAGTAAATACTTTCAATCACAGTAAAAAGAAACGAAGAAATTCCCCCCCCTCAAAAAACGAGTTATAACCCATGAATCAGAGATGCCGAGAACCGTTACACCCAAAAAAAAAAAAAAATCTTAAGAAGCATGCAAACACAAAATAGTTTTTTACTCAAACGAGCTAAAAAATGAAGTATAAGGTAATTGTATTATTGCATACAGTTCAGAATTTACGATCCGAGATCCACAAATAGAATCAACAAGTAGAAACTTTCGTCACCCAGAAAAGGAAAAAACGGAAATTGAGATTCAGAGAAAACGAAGGGAAACTAAATCAGAAACATTTCCCCATAACATAACTAAAAAAGAAAAAAAAAAAACACCTTCAGATAATTCCATAGCCCCAAAGTAACAAAACGGCACAACATTTCCCTTAAAAGTTTCACCTTGGTTCACTATAACCTACTAAAATCTGAACCGGACCTGGAAAACACGACCACAAATCCCATTTATATCAATTCAATCGATAATAAAAACACTAGACATTATTTAAAAATCAGATCAAAATAGAAAACGTATCAATCAAAAGTGAGAGAAAGAAGTCGAAAAACAAACTACCTTGCTCTATGGGTGGTAGAGCTGGAGAGGGAGAGAGAGAGAGAGAGAGAGAGAGAGAGAGAGAGACCCTGAAAATCAGCGGGAGTTCATGGGTGGCTTGTTTGGTTAAGCCACAAACACCCACTATTGTCTTTCTTCGGCTCTTTTTCTCACTCTCTTCCGCCGTGACGAACGCTTCAAAGAAGTGGAAGAGAGAGGACACAAAGAGTGCGAGAACAGCTGTGAGCTGACTTACTTTGTACCGATCCAACACGAACACAGCTCGTGAAAACAAGTTGTTTGCTTTATATATTTTTTTTTTTGCTTTTTAAATCAGGAAAACCAGCCAAAATACAGTAACAAAAATGGGGCATCACCATAATAAATGTAAGAAAAAGATAATAACTCCGACCCCTGCATACAAAGTTACTAACTATAATTATTATCCTTTTTTTCAATAAACTATAATTATTATTATTATTATTATTCGTGTTATAATTAATGTACAGTCTTCAAGTCTCCCATTAATTACCCGATCTCAGCATAGTTTATCTGGAAAGACCAAAAAGAAAGAAAGAGGAAGCTCCCCCACGGAATTAACTCATCCCGAATATACTGCAGATCTTGGTGAATCACCTTCCCATCTTAGAACATTTCAATGCACTAGAATTTTGCTTGCTGTCACGTAGTTGCGGGTGTATGGTAGATCTGATACACATTACACAGAGAGAGGAAGACAAAAGAAGAAAGCCTTAAAAAATTATATGAAAGATATGGATATGGATTACATTTGACTTGCGTCGTATTTGTCGGACTCCAAAGACTCCTCCTTTATTGCCATTTTTTTTTTTTTTTTTTGCGTCTTTACTCGATTCACAATTTCATAGTTCATACACCTCCCTCGCACTTGCATGAGCTATTGCTCTCGCTGGCTCCACTTCTTTAATATTTCCACGCACTCGCACATTCATAATAATAACTCCAATTTTCTCGTTGCTCCAAAATTTAACCATAAAAAAACAATTTCTTTTACAGTACCTGTAATCCATCTTGCCAATTATAAAGCAACACGGTTTTTTACACCATATTATCCCAGTTCGTCGGTGTTGCCTGTAGGATTGTGGAGACGAAATGATTAGCTTTTGGGGTGAATAATTTTTTTTGTAGTTAAATATTTGTGGACTATATATTAGTTAAATAGTGTGACATTAGTGGAATATATAAAGAATATGTAAAAGTAATTGTACATTAAATTTTTGTTATAAAAGTTTTAATTCATCTTCAAACTAATTTGAAATTTTGCTTTCATTATAAATTCCTCGTATTGGCGGTTAAACTTTTTCAAATATGACATTATTTAATTATTAAATAAAAAAATTTTGATATAAACATAAAAATAAAAATAAAAATAAAAATCTGTAAAAAGAGAGAAATAGTATATATAAACTTTAAATATACAAATTTCACGTAAGTACTTTATAAAAAAAAATTGTGGACCTCACTTTTTTTTGTCCACTTTTTTTTTATGAGGTCCATATTTTTATAAAATATTTGTATATTTATAATTTCTATTTAGCATTATTCTTCTTATAAGTTTAAATGTAAGTCTTTTGTAAATAGAAACTTTAAATATATAAGTCTTTTGTAAAAATGAAAGGTCCATAAAACAAAAATTGAAATTTTCACACACATATTTTAGTTTTAAATCGATGCACAAAACACAAAATAATAATAAGATTTAACTTATAATATTTAAACGTACTTGATATTTGTATTTGCAGACTGGATCAGAAAAGGAATAATCTCGTGAACCCGGAGCGTTTCGGGTGGGGGAGCAACTGCAACTTGTTTTACGAAAGAGTAATGTTACGATGCTTTCTCAATTTACTTATTTGATTTATTTTTTAGTATAATTTATATTTTTTTATTTTTAAATATTTTTAAAAAATAGAAAAAATATTAATACATTAATAATTATTTTATAAAGTATTAAATAAAAATTTAAAAATTAAAATGAATGGATAAAATAAAACAAATGATTTTATTTTTTAGTTTTTAATTTCTATCTATCATTAAAAGAAAGAAATACTTGATGGAACGACTCGTTTAGTCGTTTTTACGAAACAAATGGGAGTGTGTGTGCGTGACGACGATGAGAGTCAAAGTGGCGTCATAGAACAAAAACGTGAAGGAAGACTAAAGAGGGATGAGGGCCCCACCCTGGCGCGTCGATGTGTCGGGGAGCGAAACGTGAAAGGTTTACGTGTAGGCCATACTTCGACCGGCGGGATATATGCGTGTCCCATAACTGTTAGTTCGTGTCCCATAAATGGAATTTTTCTTTCTTTTCAGTCACCAGCCTCTCCACTGTCCGTTTGTTACTTACGCACTCACGCTACTCATCAGTGATGCAAACGCGGTATTGTATTCCATGAATGAGCGGACGACATCATAAATGTTTATTTATTTATTTTATTTTATTTGACAAAGAGCATATAGCCACCTCATAACTTGTTATGTCTCAAATTTATTGAAAAACTCTCAATTATAACGAAGGAATATCATAATTACAAATAAAACATATGCGAGATTACAAAAAGAAAAGAAAACAAATAAAACCTCCCAATGCATACCAACGGACAAATAAAAATAACAAAACAAACAAAGTATTTGAGACTTTACAACAAAACAAATCAAAAAGTCAAAACTACTCCCAAACACAATCCAATAAAACACCGAATCAAACCATAAAACAAGTCTAAGCATGCCTAAGTACCAGAAAAATCGACGTAAGAAAATTAAAATCAAATGACGAAAGTCACCATTTGATATGTGAAATTTGAAGGCAATCCAGTCGAAGCATACCTCTCACTTTTTTTGGGAGATCGTCTAGACTATTAAAAGTACGAATTACCCTGCCCTCTCTCAAACAAGCAAGGAAATCTGCTGCCGGATTACTCTTATAATATTAATGTGCAATTATGTAATTTACCTCAAAGCCAAAAGCAAATCCTCCAAAAAATTCCACAAATATCAATAAGAACATTTTTTCCTCTAGCCACTTAACCATCAGCATAGAATCTCCAAAGCAATTGACGTAAATCTCATTTCTTTGCACATACGAACTCGAAATAGTAAAGCTCTCAACTCAGTCATATTGTTTGTCCCATAGTCGAAGGAATTAGTGAAGAGTCAATAAAGTTTCTCAGGTTATCACGAATCCCCCCTTCTCCTCCACAGTTATTTGTAAGGGTGTAATCGGTCCGATTCGATCTGGTTTTGGTCAAAATATAGAACCAAACCGGTACTACCAGTTTTATATTTTACAAAATCGATTACACCCCTATTATCCTCCAAAATTAATAGTACTGGTTTTATCGATTCCGGTTCAGTTTTTTGATTCTAATAGATTATAAATTTTTAAAAATAAATTTATATTTAAAAAAAATGATTTAAATTTTTTTTATTACAAAAAACTGTTATATAAAAAAAAAATTGTAATATAAAACTATTATAAAATTAAAAATTGTTTTAATATCATGTTTAAAATTAAACTTTTATTTTATAAATATTACAGTATTATTTATATATGATTATGTTATTATGTATTATATATAAATATATATAATGTAAAAGCATAATATATATATAATATTAAAAAAATAATTTAAAATATATAATTACTATGACCGGTCCAATTTTAAAATGAAAGAAACCAAAACTGAATCAGATTTTACTGGTTTTGTGTTTTTAAAAATCGATTTCAAACCGAACCAATTCAAATCCGGTTTAGCTAATCTGGTTTGGACCGGTTCGGACCGATTTACCAAATTTCCAGTTTTTTTTACACCCCTAATTACCTGGGTTGCCCCTGTGACTTCCATCAACATTGAGCTTGATCCACCCATCCGCTGGTTTAGTCCAGTAAATTAACCTTGGCTTCTACTGATGCAATGGACAAAAGGAAAATCCAACGCTTCTAGGACTTGTTTATCAAAAGAGGATATATTTTTTTTTAATCAAAAGACGACATAGATTTGCTTTTAACGAGCAAAGTAGATAGCTTGCTTAACCAATATTTTACTGCTAGCCAAACACTCTTCGCCATTCATACCTGCCCTCCATCATCACTTTACAATGACGCTGCGAAAGGCGCCATGAAAGGATGCAAGGAAGGATATCAATGAGTATACCTCTTTGCGAGGATTTCTTAGTATAAGAAAACCAATACTACACCCTCGCCCACCAAGATGAATGTGAACTGATGGGAATACCCAAAGCACTTTTTGCAAGGTTTCAGACTAAAGCAAGAATTTCACCCGAGTTGAGAACATCATCCTCGGTTTCGAAATCATCGTGTCTATAACAATCGCATCGCGAAACCATCAGCATGCCTAACCTTCTAACTCGATCATCCACTGCTAGGCTGTTAAACTTTGTCTTCCACATGCACACATCAATTTTTTTTTTTTGGAATAATCTGATGCCAAATCCAATCCGTCCATTCAATATCTAGTCGTTTAGTACGTATCAGATTCCAGGCTGAAGCTGTTGAGAATTCTCAATCATGGGACGACATCCATATATGCAAATCACTACCCGTCTTCCTTCAAATAATTTGGCTCTAAATAAAACCCGCTTGGATTTCTCCAACTAACTCCGCAAAAAAGTCACTATCTCATTTACCATCCACTCATACCTTATTGATACATAGGTTGGGCATCATAAAATTATCTAATGATGCACTAAGAAGGCCACCCGCTAACCATTTATCAAACTAGAAGGAAGAGTTTCCCCCTCTCGCACGGACCAAAGTATTCTCTAAGACCTCCAGAAACACAATGCAAATAAGTTTTTACAATCTAGAAGCAAACGTAGGCAGTTTTGTTTAATCAAAATGAAAAAGCGGTAGCTAATTACCTTACACACCTAGAGGGGGGGTGAATAGGTGTTTAACAAAAACAATAGCAGTTTTTAAAAAATTAATCAACATAAACAAGCAATCAATGGAAAAATCAACACAAGGATTTTGGTTACGAAGTGGAAACTCATTTGAAGAACCTCTTCAAAATCTAAAACCACTCCGGGTGTAAGACACCACCTCTAATCCACTATAGAAATTTTAGTTTGTTACAACAAATTTAGAAACACTCACAGACCCACTGTAGCAACTAAACTTGGCTTGCAACACCACGAGTGACCCACTCGATCTCTACACGCATGTAGTGCCGGAACTCCGACCTTTCTATAGCTTCTCACACGAACAACTTGATTTCTTCATCCAAGCTCCTTGAAGAACTCTTCCAGCTTGATGACCACGTCCACTCCAATGGACTCACTAAAAGTTTGAATGTGTGTTGTGAGGGAGTAATATAATCCAAGAGAGAATGATCTTTGAAACAATGGAGAATTTTCTCTCAAGGGATGAAATGTGGCTCCTTGGTTTTTCCTCTGTGTTTTTCCCCTAAACTTTCAGCAGAAGACTTAAGGATATATTTATATCCCACCTCCTGAAACGGCGCTTTAAACCCTAGAGAAATTCGTGAAACCTTAACTTCGCTCGAGCGAGGTGTCGAGCGAGGGTCGAGCGAAGTCTCTGCCTGGACTTCGCTCGAGCGCCATGTCGAGCGAGTGTCGAGCGAAGTCTCTGCCTGGACTTCGCTCGAGCGCCATGTCGAGCGAGGATCGAGCGAGATCACTGTGTTGGGTATTTCTTGAGCCATTTTGATCCTCTTCAAGTGTACTCTGTCCACCATTAGTTACAACTCAATTATATTAGGTTTTTCACTAGAAAATTGCCAACTACTAAATTTTACATCAACAATCTCCCCCTTTGGCATTTCTGTGACAAAACCTCTAACCTATACATTTGACCTAATCCTATCACACACAAACAACAGGACTTCCACATGTAGGTATTAGTCTTGGCAAGTGAAGTATCTGCACACTTAACAAACATGTAAACGTACCAAAAGAAAACACTTGCAAGGAATTTACCAGATGAACTTAAAAGTAAAGAAAATTTTGCCATACAGTTTTAACACTAAACCTACAATAGCAATTAGTCCAACACAGAATACATCAAGAGTTTAATCACATAGCAAAACTAAAAACAACAAGCTACAAGTACTCCCCCTAAATCTAGCTACTCCTCCCCCGATCACTCCCCCTTTTTGTCAGAAATGGCAAGGGCTCTCAATCTGCATCAGTCTCGTCCTCATCAGCAAGAAGATGCTGAACTTGATTTCCAAGCTCAATCACTTGAGTGTCAAGTGTGTCAAACCGAGCATTGATGTGAGTATCCAATTGAGTAACCCGAGTCTCAAGACTGTTAAGTCGGTTATCAATGCGAGTATCCATGCTGGTCACAGACTGCTGAATGCTAATCAGAAAGTCCAATAGGGTCTGTCGGGATGGTTCTGTAGCTGGTGGCATCAAACCCGAGCTGGAAGGACCCGAGCTGGTCTCAGGAGCGTGAGGAATAGGTCTGGTCTGAGTAGAATGTGCAGGAGCGGGTTCAATATTAGGAAGATGCGCCTGACTTAGCTGCATTGTCTTCCGGCCAATCGGTGTCTTCAGGCTCACTCTAAGCTCCTGGGGCGGGAAGGCCACAGACTGAGACACTGCTATCCTCGTAATGAGACAGGCAAGAGGAAGACCAGTTCGAAAATTGGACGACATATGGGCCTCAATCATGACCCGACAGAGAAGACCGCCCAAATCTATAGGAACATCAGTGAGCAATGCATGTAGGAGAAGGGCACGATCCGGACCAATGTCACTATAATGACCAGTGGGGTATATGTTGGTCAGAACAATCCGACTCACAATTTGGTATGCATGGGGAAATGACTTGGTCGCTAGAGGAGGAATCCCAGTCCAAGTCATAGGAGTCCTAGTGAGAAAACGACCCAAATCAGGTCTACTAGGGGCTGGGGTATTGAGATAGGGGTAAATAGGATTGTTTACTCGAGGTACCCCCAACAAATTTGCCAAGAGATCGGGAGTTACCCGAAAAGTGATATTCCGGATATCAACTTGAAAAGTTCCCTCTGAAATGTCATGTATATTTGAGTAAAACTCCCTTACCAACTCCACCGAGGGGGCGGGATGACCAGTGGTTAAAGCAAGCCACTGGCGCGACTCAAAAATCTGAGGGACAATGGGATAGGTATCCCGAAACTCACCTAGAAGAACTTCACGTTCCACAAGAATGGAGCGATGGGAAAAGTTCTGCGTGTAGAGTTCCTCAGCTTGAGGACTGTGGAAATAAGTCCGAGATGCGGATGGGGCAGTGCGAGGGCGAACACGCCGAGATGCCATGGCAGCTGTAGATGGACCAAGTACAGACAGTGAGACATATATGATATGATGTGGAGATGGATGTCCATTATGCCTAAAATGCCTAAAAATGCCTTATATGCCTAACATGCCTAAAAAGTGACCCACAATGTTCTAAACAAGGTGTGCAGACTATGAATGATACCTACAATTTGTCTAAAGAGCAATGCACCAAAAGAGAGACAAAATGGAAGACAAAATTTCATTGAGGCATTTCATCGAACAGGTAGTGTGCATGCTGTGCAATCATGGGTTTAACACCCAATCAATTATCCCATTCCTCCCAAAATACAACACTATGCTAATAGGTTCATCCATACCAAAGATGAACCACCAAGTTTCTAAAAATAAATCCGAAAAGAAATTGTAATCCAAACACAACCCATGAATGTAATGAAACGGAAAAGAAAAGAAAAGAAAGAAGAAAAAAAAAAAAATGAAGAAGAAATGGATAGAGATAGGCTTACCGGTGATTGAGTGTTTGAGAGGAAATTAGATGTTTAGGCTTGGATGGAGTGATTGAGAGAAGATGAGAGAAGTTTGAAAAAGGAAGAAGAATTTCGGCAGTCTGGGCTTATCGCGCGACGCAGAGCGCAATATAGGGGTTTTTCGCTCGAGCGAAATTTTATGGTCGAGCGAGACATCAAGCGAAAATTTCAGCCTTTTTTTTTTTTTTTTTTTTTTTTTTTTTTTTTGTATTGACTTCAAGCTTGGGGACAAATTAAAAAAAAATTCATAGCAGAGCAAATGTAAAATAATATCATACTCTAAATGCCACGCAAGGATACAGACTGTATGTCACAATTAATATGGCCATGCGTGTTTAGACAGTGCTCTTGCTCAATCAAGAAATTTTAACCGAGAGGTGTGAGTGGGGTTGGGCTAAACAAGAAACCATAAGAGCTTGGGAGACCCGTCGAAGCGCAGAAAGTCAAACCCAATGCTGCTAGGACCTAATTTCTTGTGTCTAATAGAACCAGAGTCAGAATTTCTATGTTGGCCCTTTTTCTTTCTTTCTTCCCCTTTTTTTTTTTTTTTTTTTTTTTTATATATATATTTAATACAATAATAGAGCCTCTTCATTTTCTTTCCTTTTTGGATACAAAAGTTCTTACACAGGTCATCTAGCCCGAGGTCAATTCTGATCACTCGTAAGGCTCCCCCTTACACTTTTGATTGCCTCCCCAAAGTCTCACATAAGGTCAAATGTCAAGAGATTGAGCTGGGCGTGCAATGTGTGCGGCAAAAACGCATATTTAAAGTGACACACATCTTCCACCTTTGCAACATAAGCCTATGATACAATTTTCACAAGACACATGCTTGAAAGTGTGCTGTCTAGTAGTAAGGTCATGCATCACATCGACGAAAGGTCAAATGAATCAGAGGGAAGACAAAAAAGAGAATGAAGACAAGAAAAATAACAATGCATAAGAAAAAAAATGATATGCATGCAATGTATGAAATGCATGTTACATCTCTTGTGTTAAGGCACAAATACCAATAGCCTTTCTAAGACACTCAAAACGAAGACCATCTAAAGGTTTGGTAAAAAGATCGGCTAATTGATGTTCGGTGGGAATGTACTCAAGAGTAATTACATGTGTTTCCACAAGTTCCCGAATGAGATGATGCCTAATGTCAATATGCTTGGTCCTAGAATGTTGGACAGGATTTTTAGAGATGTTGATGGCACTGGTATTATCACAATAGATGCTCATCACACCTTGAGTAATACCATAGTCACGAATCATTTGTTTCATCCACAGCAATTGAGTACAACAACTCCCAGCAGCAATGTATTCAGCCTCAGCTGTAGACAAAGAAATGGAGTTTTGTTTCTTACTCATCCAAGCAACAAGATTTGTTCCCATATAAAAACATCCACCTGAAGTGCTCTTTCTATCATCTGCATTTCCAGCCCAATCAGCATCAGAGTAGCCTGCAAGCTCAGTGTTAGACTCTCTGGAGTACCAAATTCCATAATTCACTGTAGCATTCACATAGCGAAGTATGCGTTTGACAGCCACAAGATGAGATTCTTTGGGGTTTGCTTGGAATCTAGCACAAACGCCAACACTGAAAGCAATGTCAGGTCTACTAGCAGTGAGATACAGTAGACTCCCAATCATGCTTCTGTACAGAGATTGCTCAACCCCCTTTCCTGACACATCAGCACTAAGTTTTACACTTGTGCTCATGGGAGTTCTAGCATGGCTACTCCCATCTAATCCAAATTTTTTTAGCAGGTCCTTTGCATATTTAGACTGGGATATGAACAATCCTTCATCTAGCTGTTTTACTTGGAGTCCCAAAAAAAAAGTTAGCTCACCCACCATACTCATCTCAAATTCATTCTTCATTTCTTCTGCAAACTCGAGAGCTAGGTCATCAATGGATGATCCAAACACAATATCATCCACATAGATTTGAGCTACAGTTAACTCCTCACCCACTTTCCGGATAAACAGTGTCCTATCCACACTTCCTCGCAGAAACTTGTGCTCCAAAAGATACGAAGTTAGCCTCTCATACCAGGCTCTGGGGGCTTGTTTCAAACCATACAGGGCTTTCTTCAACCTGTAGACATGATTAGGATATTTTGGATCCTCAAAACCTTTTGGTTGCTCTACATACACTTCTTCTTGAAGGATCCCATTTAGGAAGGCACTCTTTACATCCATTTGATAGAGTTTGAAACACATATGGCAAGCAACACTTAATAGTATTCGGATTGACTCAAGCCTTGCCACCGGTGCAAATGTCTCATCAAAGTCTATTCCTTCCATTTGGGCATAACCTTGTGCCACCAATCTTGCCTTATTCCGTACAATCATTCCATTTTCATCAGATTTGTTCTTGAAAATCCATTTGGTACCTACAACATTGTGCTTTTCAGGCCTTGGGACTAAGTACCACACATCATTTCTCACAAATTGATTAATTTCTTCATGCATGGCATTTGTCCAATTCTCATCCTTTAAGGCTTCTTCCACCCTTTTTGGTTCAATCTGAGAGATGTAACATGAGTGAGCTAGTTGACTTATCACTTTCTTCCTCAACCTCATCCCTTCATTTACATTCCCGATTATATTATCTTGAGGATGGTTTAGCTTCACTCTCGAAGATGGCTCCTTGTGAGTATGAACTTTCTCAGTTGATGAGGTCTCTTGATTTTCATCAAGTTCACTAGAGTTCTCTTCAGTTCCACTTGGTGTATCAATTAGATTTTGATTCAACTTCTCTTTAGGAGAATCATCTATAACCACATTGATGGATTCCATGACAGTTTGGGTGCGTAGATTGTAACATCTGTAAGCACGACTGTTTCTGGAATAACCAAGGAATATTCCCTCATCACTCTTTGGGTCAAACTTACCCAGATTTTCCCTATCTCTCAAAATGTAACACTTACTCCCGAACACCCTGAAGTACTTCACATTTGGCTTCTTTCCTTTCCACAGCTCATATGGTGTCTGAGAAGTGTTGGGTCGAGGATAGACTCTATTCACAATGTGACATGCTGTGTTCACAGCTTCACCCCAAAAATGAGCAGAAACATTTTTGGTATGCATCATAACTCGAGCCATTTCTTGAATAACTCGATTTTTTCTTTCAACAACTCCATTTTGCTGTGGAGTAATGGGAGCAGAGAATTCTTGACGAATGCCTTCTTCATCACAAAATTTCTCTAAACTTAAGTTATCAAATTCTCGTCCATGGTCGCTCCTGATTCTGACAATAGGGTTCCCTTGTTCATTTTGAAGCTTCTTACATAAGTTCCTTATCACATTTGAAGCCTCACCCTTTTCCCTCAAAAATTCTACCCAAGAGTATCTGGTGAAATCATCTACCATCACCAGTATGTATTTCTTACCCCCCAGACTTTCAGTCCTAGAGGGTCCCATAAGATCAATGTGTAACAACTCTAAGGGTCTTTTGGTCAGGATATCTGTTGTGTTCTTGTGGGCTGCTCGAACTTGTTTTCCCACTTGACATGATCCACAAACAGATGTCTCCACTTTCCCAAGTTCGGGCAGTCCAATCACCATTTCTTTCTTAGCAATCTTTGACAAATTTTTGTGATTCACATGCCCAAGTCTTTGATGCCAGAGAGTAGTGGCCTCACTTTTAGTACTATTGCAGCTGTACTGTGAAGTGGGAGAGATGCCATAGCAATTGTCAGAGGTCCTGATTCCTTGCATCAAGCATTGTCCATTGTTATCAGAAACAATGCACATATCTTTTGAAAACCGAACTTCAGCACCATAATCACACATTTGGCTTATGCTAAGAAGATTTGCTTTTAATCCGTCAACATACAGAACTTCTCTCAATGCCGGTAGTCCAGTAATGTTGATTTCACCTTTCCCAATTATGTTCGCTTTACCTCCATCTCCAAATGTCACTGTCCCACATTTGTACTCTTCAATTGTCTCAAAAAGAGTTTTATCACCGGACATGTGTCGAGAACACCCACTGTCAAGATACCACAATGAATTGTTCTGGGTCTTCAAGGCAATGTGAGCTATGTGACATGTGGCTCTTTTCTCCTTCTTGATCCACACTCTTTTGATTTTTGGAGAGTTGACTCGCACAGTCTTCTGGGTACTTGTCAGATTGTCTACCTTGACATTTAGAAAGTCATTCTGTCTAGTGAGGGCCATGACTTGATCCCACAAATTGAAGTGACCTCTTCTTGAGTCTCTCTTTTCATTTCTCACAGGAAACTTATTAAGCACATAACAGTTTGGTCGGATGTGTCCATACTTGCCACAATTATGACATGTCCGATTTTCTCTGTAGGTTTGTTGTCCCCTGAAAGACAAGTCATCCTTAGGAGATTTTCTGGTGAGTCTGTTAAGTCTCAAGCAATTTGTTTTCACATGACCCAACTTCCCACAATGATGACACACGGGTCTCGTGTTGTGAGCTATTTGTTTCTCTTGAGATGAAACAAACTTTTGTGCATGTATAACTTTCTTTCCCTTTGCTAGTGAGTGATTTTTCACCATGCTGTTTTGAGGATTTTTCGAGCTCGTACCCACTTCAAACTTTCCTCCAACATATCCTATTCCACTCTTGTCTCCTGAGGGCTTTCCAAGAGTTAGAATTTTGTCCAGATTTTGTTTTCCAGTGGAAAAGGCTTGCAATCTTCCCTTTAGCTGGGTTAATTCATTTTCCTTAGTTTCCATAGCATCTTCCAAAACCTCACTTTTCTTTCGTAATTGGTCAGTCAAGATATAAGCTTCATTCAGTTTGCCTTGGAGCTCATCATTTTCTTGTTTGCACTGATTTATCTTTTCAGTCTGTGCTTTGTTGACTTTTCTCAGTTTCATGCACTCATTGTAAAGTTTTTCATAGATTTCTTGCAGTTGATCTTCACACTCGGACTCATCTTCCGGTATGTTACAATCATCAGAGGCTTGTTCACTGCACTGATCTATGTCTCCAACGGAGGATGTAAACGCCATGTAGTTGAGATTCCTTTTTGGAGTGGAGTTGCCAGATGAGTCACTCGATTCAGACTCACTTTCACTTAGAGAAGCAATCTTTGCCTTTTCTTTGCTCTTCTTATAATTTGCACACTCCAAGCGAATGTGACCAAATCCATGACATTCATGACACTGTACTCGTGTCTTGTCCTTGTTAGGCCTAATGTAATTGTTGGAGTCTCTTTCCTTATTCTCTGAGCTTGACCCCTCAATATATCTTCCAAACTTCTTCTTCTCTGGTCTTTGGCTCCTGTGCCTTTTTGCTACAAACATTTTTCTGAACTTCTTAGCATAAAATGCTATTTCTCTGTCACTCATTGCTAGTTCATCGAATGACTCATCTGAGTCCTCTTGAATTGTATTAAGAGCAATGGACTTGCTCTTCCTATCCAATGGCAGAGTATGTTCATAAGTTTGCAGAGAACCCACCAGCTCTTCTATTTTCATGACATCCAAGTCTTTACTTTCCTCAATTGCAGTAACCTTGGGACGAAATCTCTCAGGAAGAGATCTGAGGACTTTTCTTACAACTCTATTTTCTGGGATTTTGTCTCCCAAGTTGAACCGAGAGTTCACAATGTCATTTAATCTTGCATAAAAGACATCAAATGTTTCATCCTCTTTCATTCTAATTTCCTCAAAGCTGGTGGTAAGCATTTGGAGTTTAGAATTTTTTACAGCCCTAGTTCCCTCGTGAGTGATCTCAAGAATGTCCCATGCCTCTTTACTTGTATTACACATGGAGATTCGTTTGAACTCCTCCTGAGACACGGCCATAAAAATTGCATTTAGGCCTTTACTATTCCAGTTAATTTCACTCAACTCATCCTTTGAGTAGTTGTCCACGTCTGTGGGAACTTCTACTCCATTAACAATGGTGACAGGCTCTTTCCATCCTCTTATCAAGGACACCCACACACGTTCATCTATAGACTTAAGAAACGCTCTCATTCGAACTTTCCAATAAGCATAGTTGCTACCATCAAAATATGGTGGTGATGAGAGGGATTGAGACCTATCCATTTTGACCACCAAAGCAGAATCACACTCAGGAAATTAATCCTAACGAAGTGTACCCGCTCTGATACCAATTGAAAAAGCGGTAGCTAATTACCTTACACACCTAGAGGGGGGGTGAATAGGTGTTTAACAAAAACAATAGCAGTTTTTAAAAAATTAATCAACATAAACAAGCAATCAATGGAAAAATCAACACAAGGATTTTGGTTACGAAGTGGAAACTCATTTGAAGAACCTCTTCAAAATCTAAAACCACTCCGGGTGTAAGACACCACCTCTAATCCACTATAGAAATTTTAGTTTGTTACAACAAATTTAGAAACACTCACAGACCCACTGTAGCAACTAAACTTGGCTTGCAACACCACGAGTGACCCACTCGATCTCTACACGCATGTAGTGCCGGAACTCCGACCTTTCTATAGCTTCTCACACGAACAACTTGATTTCTTCATCCAAGCTCCTTGAAGAACTCTTCCAGCTTGATGACCACGTCCACTCCAATGGACTCACTAAAAGTTTGAATGTGTGTTGTGAGGGAGTAATATAATCCAAGAGAGAATGATCTTTGAAACAATGGAGAATTTTCTCTCAAGGGATGAAATGTGGCTCCTTGGTTTTTCCTCTGTGTTTTTCCCCTAAACTTTCAGCAGAAGACTTAAGGATATATTTATATCCCACCTCCTGAAACGGCGCTTTAAACCCTAGAGAAATTCGTGAAACCTTAACTTCGCTCGAGCGAGGTGTCGAGCGAGGGTCGAGCGAAGTCTCTGCCTGGACTTCGCTCGAGCGCCATGTCGAGCGAGTGTCGAGCGAAGTCTCTGCCTGGACTTCGCTCGAGCGCCATGTCGAGCGAGGATCGAGCGAGATCACTGTGTTGGGTATTTCTTGAGCCATTTTGATCCTCTTCAAGTGTACTCTGTCCACCATTAGTTACAACTCAATTATATTAGGTTTTTCACTAGAAAATTGCCAACTACTAAATTTTACATCAACACAAAATAAGCCAACATCCCTGAGAAAGTAGCTTCAATTTCCACCCCGTGATCTTTTTAAGTTGTTCTGAATCTTAAAAATCAAAGGAGCTAAATCTCGTGATGTAAGACGACCAGAGACAATAGGAGCTCCTCGAGTTCACAAGGCTTTTTAAAATTATTCTATTTATAATTTGATCTTTAGATGTATTAGTCTCTATATTTTAGTTTTAAATAAAAATGCCAATGTGAAAAATAAAATAACAAACGGAAATTTAGCTAGATGGATATTTCTTGTCAGTTTTTTATGGTGCCCTTATAAGTTGGCTGCTTCATTAAATTAATGAAATCATAAATAAGCACTTATTTTTCTTTTTAAAAAATGTTAATAAGAGGAATAAGATAACTTCCTTGTAATAACCAAAATAAATTTATTTAAAAGCCTTTTTGAAACTTCTTAACAGCATGCTGTATAAATCTCTCGTTTAAGTGAAGTTTACTATTATTTATAAATTATTTTATTAAAAATTTACAGATTTCCGTCTTATTTCAACGTTGGAACGATGCCCGGATGTTAAGATCTATGGCCATCTGCTATATATCTATGCCTGTATTTACAATTCATACCAGGACCCCACCCTGGAATATATCACGAGATGGACCACATTCTCGATTCATTACCCATGATTATTTCAGCCAGCAATGTTACCTCCGTACCTAAACTTCCAAGTGCGTGAAACCCAGTTTGTGTATCTAATGATCCATAGCAAACTCACAAAAGCTGCTTCGGTGGGGTTTCTTTTCTGCCATTTCTAATCTCTCTTTTATTATTATTATTATTAAAATTTGTTACGACATTGTATTTGTTAATATTTTTCCTGATTTAAAAGCCGATCCCAACGTATATATATATATATATATATATATAAGTGACTCACCAGCTCTTCATTCTTATAATAATAATGTCATTAACTCGAGACGAAGCTAATTAAGACAGCTTAGTTTGGAACAGTCAAATATTTAATCGACGTTAAACTCACGTAGCGTTGCAATATTAAAATAAAAACTTTATATTTTAATGGAACACGAGTACGTACGTGAGTTGATTAAAAACAGGGTGTAAATATTTTATACGTTTTAGATGAGTATTCACCGGATCCTACAAGTACCGATCACGAGTGATGATTTTATAAGAAAAATAAACAGAAATAATTAATTTGATTTAATTAA
Source organism: Platycarya strobilacea (assembly GCA_036898215.1). Taxonomy (NCBI): domain Eukaryota; kingdom Viridiplantae; phylum Streptophyta; class Magnoliopsida; order Fagales; family Juglandaceae; genus Platycarya; species Platycarya strobilacea. The sequence continues at coordinate 8,134,915 of CM072555.1, forward strand.
CATAACTGTTTTTATTGAAAATAATTTTTTGCAATATTATTTTCTTATAGGAACTGGATCCCATGTTTTGACTCCAATATTTCATTCTCCTCACAAAAATCAATGACAAGTGGTGGGAAATGAACTTCATGGACGATGGTTATGAGGGATCTTATCAAGGAAGCGCGCGTTTGTTCGACTTTATAAAGTATATATAAATGGCAAAGTGAGAGTCAACAAAATGGTAACCTAAACCAGGACTACCAATGAAGGAAGATATAATACGTACAAGTGAGGAGGGTATGACATAATAAGATTTCAGACATCTACAAATAATATTTATAAAAATAAATTTATAAATTGATGTTATTTATATAATATGTTAGATTTATTTTATAATAAATATATTAATTTAAAACATTAAGTACGTAATATCAATTTGAAGATTTAATTATATAAAATTTATTTGTGATTAAAGAACGTATTTTCTTTTTATAGAATTTTTATCTTTTACTAGTACTGCAACCAAATAAAACAGAGCTATTTTTTATAAATGAATTATACAATATTATTACTTTATTAAATATTATCGTAGATTTAATTTTCTTCCACTTTAGATTTTATTGAATTGATCTATAGAATTTATATCATAAGAGAAAAATAGTGTCTCCGGCTCTACAGGTTTTCAAGTCTTTATGAATACTACTAAATAAGATGGTAGAGTATTTTGGTGAAATTTATTTAAGATAAGTTTATGTGTTTGGATGTTAAAATTAATTTAAATATATTTATATCAAACTGAAAAATGTTGTAAATATTACATTTAAAGAAGTATTAAGTTTTAAAAAGTTGTAAATTTCATGTATAAAAAAGTCTTAAGTTGTGTGGCATTTAGTAATTTGAGACTTGTGTATTTGAACGATGGCCACTGAATAGACTAATCCTTTTTTTTATTCCTTTTTTTTAATATATTTTTCATATATTTAATTATTTTTCTTTTAAATAAATTATAATATCATCTAAAAATAATTTCTTAATTACTAGGTAAAAAATAGATGATCACAATTAATGGCTTTTATTTGTAGAATAAGTATTTCTATTTTATTTATTATTTATTATATATGATTAGTTCTTTATTCCATTAAAAAAATGAGAGTGCCGCTTCCCATGTGAGAGTATTTATTGGATTGGCTAAAAGTTATCATTTAAAAAGTATAATTATGCACAAATATCAAAAAATCAATGTCATATTTAATCAAATATAACAATGAAATATGTGAAAAAATGTTTAAAAAATATTTTTTGTGAATAGTAAAATTAAAATAATTGTCAAAAAGTTAAAATTAAAATAATTGTTTTAGCTTTTTGGATATAATTTTAGTTTTACTATTAATAAAAAATACTTTTTAAACTTTTTTTTATATATTTTATTGTTATATTTAATATGATTAAATATGATATTTATTTTTTGATATTTATATAAAAATATACTTTTTAAATAACCACTTTTAATCAATTCAATAAAATTGCTACGAGGAAATCAAAATTTTGAATTTCTAGAAAGTTGTCTAAAAAACTACTTGGGGGCTGATTTCTTATGTTGTATCATCAATTTTTATGAACTTTACAAATAATATGAGGTTTCAACTTTCAATCCTCTTTCTTCAATCGGGAAAAAACAAAGCTTCACTAAAAGGTAATAATTTTATTTGTACAAATCTTGCTGGGGCCTTATTATTTGTACCTATTTTAAGTACATGGGAATCTTTTATTAGCTGTATCACTCTATTATCTCTTGACAAAACTGAATTATTTAGTATACCGCCGTATAAGTCTATAACCGACACAGTTTTCTCAAAAAAAGAAACCGACACAAGTGAAGCAGTAAAGTGTACGTGGACGAGGTATTTAAAGTTTAAACCAGGAAAGAAAGGGAATAACCAAATATATAATAATAAAAAGTACTCCTTCTGATGTCATTGTGGCTTTGCCAACGAGAATGCACAGAGCCGAAGCTTGCTTCTGAAGGGATATGTAATTTAGGCCCCTAGTTAGATCTCAATTTATTAAAAAGAAAAATTAATTTTATATAAATATAATAAATAATTTAATTTTTTTAAATTAGAAATTGTTATAAAACTTAAAGAAATGAACTACTATTGCAAAAGAGAAATAAGAAATTTTCTTGAAATTCTTAAGAACTGAAACTTTCTTTCTCTCTCTATTTTTTCTTATGAATTTCATTACAACTGAAGCCCATATTTATAGGCGTTGAAATTACTATGTAAGTTACTATGCAAGTCACTATGCAAGTCACTATGCAGATTTAAAATAATAGTGGTGGGGTCATTCACATAATTTAGTGGTGGGCCAAGGGGGGCGGCTGCCGACTCCGTTTATAATCGTTTATAACACTCCCCCTTGAATGACCACCCATAAAGAATCTGCCTCGTTAAAATCTTGCCAAGTAAAAACCCAGTGGGAAGAAAAACCAATGGCGAAAGAAAAAGAGTACAGTCTTCTTATATATCCACAAGTGCTTTAGGATTGCCTCATTAAAACCTTGCAGAGGAAAACCCAGTGGGACAAAACCTCAGCGAAGGAAAAAGAGTACAATCAGCACATTTACTCCCCCTGAAAAGTGCATGACAAAAGATTTTTGAGTCTTCGCATTCCAATGTTATGCACAATCTTCTTGAATGTGGAAGTTGGTAACGCCTTTGTGAATAAATCTGCCAGATTATCACTAGATCGTATCTGCTTGACATCAATTTCACCTTTTTCTTGAAGTTCATGAGTATAAAAGAATTTTGGTGAAATATGTTTGGTTCTGTCACCTTTGATATATCCTCCTCTGATTTGAGTGATACAAGCAGTATTATCTTCATATAAGATTGTTGGGCTATTATCGATCATAGGAAGTCCACACTTTTTCTGGATATGTTGAATAACTGATCTCAACCAAATACACTCTCGACTTGCTTCATGAATAGCAATGATCTCTGAGTGATTTGAAGAGGTAGCAGATAGTGTCTGCTTAACAGATCTTCATGATATGGCAGTATCTCCATAAGTAAATAAATATCCAGTTTGAGATCTACCTCTATGTGGGTCTGAAAGATAACCTGCATCTGCATACCCAATCAATTCTGGACTTGAACCACGTTGATAAAATAATCCCATATCAACCGTACCATGAAGGTAACGAAGGACATGTTTAATGCCATTCCAATGCCTTCGAGTTGGTGCAGAACTATATCTTGCAAGCAGATTAACTGAGAATGTAATATCTGGTCGAGTGCAATTTGCAAGATACATCAAAGCTCCAATTGCACTGAGATATGGTACTTCAGGACCAAGAATTTCTTCATCGTCATCACAAGGACGGAATGGATCTTTCTTCACATCAAGTGTTAGAACAATCATTGGAGTACTCAGAGGATGAGATTTGTCCATATAAAAATGCTTTAGGACTTTCTCAGTATACATGGACTGATGAATAAAAATTCCATTTGGCAAGTGCTCAAGCTGCAGGCCGAGACAAAGTTTTGTTTTGCCAAGATCTTTCATTTCAAATTCATTCTTTAAATATATAGCGGTTTTTGAGATCTCTTCAGGAGTTCCCACAATATTTAAATCATCAACATAAACCGCAATAATGACAAATCCGGATTCTGATTTCTTAATAAAAACACATGGGCATATAAGATTATTCTCAAATCCTTATTTCAATAGATATTCGCTTAAGCGATTATACCACATGCGTCCGGATTGCTTCAACCCATATAAAGATTTTTGTAGTCTGATTGAGTACATATTTCTAGATGTACTTGTAGATGCTTCAGGCATCTTATATCCTTCAGGGATTTTCATATATATGTCATGGTCTAAGGATCCATATAAATATGCAGTGACCACATCCATCAACCGCATTTCTAATCCTTTTGTAACAACCAGACTAATCAAAAATCTAAATGTGATTGCATCCATAACGGGAGAGTATGTTTCTTCATAATCAATCCCGGGTTTCTGCAGGAAACCTTGTGCAACAAGCCGTGCTTTGTATCGCACAATTTCATTTTTCTCATTACGTTTTCGTACAAATACCCACTTATATCCAACAGGCATTACACCCTTTGGTGTTTGGACAACAGGTCCAAATACTTCTCGTTTCGCTAGCGAATTTAATTCAGCTTCAATAGCTGTTTTCCATTTTGGCCAATCATTTCTACGTCGACATTCTTCGACGCTTTTTGGCTCACTTTTTTCATTACTTCTGGTAATGTCAAGGGCCATTTTATATGAAAATATGTTGTCGACAACAGTTTTATTTCTATCCAGAATTTCTCCAGTTTTCATGAAATGTATTGAGATCTCATTATTTTCAGGTACCTGTTCCTCTTCAGGGGAAAACATTTCATGACACACCTCTTCAGGAGGTCCATTTTTAGGAGATTTATACTCTTCAAGATTTTTCTCTTCAGGAGGTTCTGGAATAGAATATTTAAGCTCTTTAGGAGCATCAATTATATTTGTGGCCTGTATTGTGGGTACGTGTTCTTCAGGAACACCAAATTCATTTTGTATTCTTTTCCTTCTGGGAATTTTGTCTTTTACACCAATAGGTCTTCCACGCTTCAGGCGTATTTTAGATTCACCTATTGCTGCTTTGACAATTTGTCCTTCAGGGACTTCAATCCTTGCTGGAGTATTAACAGCAGGAATATAAGATTTTACTACACCTTTAGTGTCAGTAAATACATCCGGTAACTGATTTGCAACATTTTGCAAATGAATAATCCTTTGAACTTCCCGTTTACATTCATTTGTAGGAGGATCAAAATGAGACAGGGTCTTATTATCCCAAGTAATATATTGTCGTGCTTCAGGTACCGACTTTTCTTTACCCATTAACGGAAAATTTGATTCGTCAAAATGACAATCCTCAAAACGTGCTTTAAACATATCCCCTGTAAGGGGTTCAAGGTATCTAATAATGGATGGAGAATCAAAACCAACATATATCCCAAGTCTACGTTGAGGGCCCATTTTTGTACGTTGTGGAGGTGCAATTGGAACATATACAGCACATCCAAAAGTACGAAGATGAGAAATATTTGGTTGTTGACCATATGCAAGCTGTAATGGAGAATATTTATGATATGCAGATGGTCTAATGCGAATTAGAGATGCTGCATGAAGTATCGCATGTCCCCAAACAGAAATAGGTAGTCTTGATTTCATAAGTAAAGGTCTAGCGATTAATTGAAGCCTTTTGATCAAAGACTCATCTAAACCGTTTTGTGTGTGTGTATGGGCAACAGGATGTTCAACATCTATTCCTATTGACATGCAATAATCATCAAAAACTTGAGATGAAAATTCACCTGCATTATCCAATCGAATGGTCTTAATTGGATACTCAGGAAATTGTGCTCGTAGTTTAATTATCTGAGCAAGAAGTCTAGCAAATGCAACATTTCTAGTGGAAAGAAGATAAACATGTGACCATCGACTAGATGCATCAATTAGAACCATAAAATATCTAAATGGTCCACTTGATGGATGAATAGGCCCACATATATCTCCGTGAATCCTTTGTAAAAAGGATGGAGATTCAACAATGATTTTTGAGGGAGATGGTCTAATAATTAACTTACCTTGAGAACATGCAGAGCACGGAGATTCATTGGGTAGAAATATCTTTTGATTCTTTAAGGGATGCCCATGCGAATTTTCAATAATTCGTCTCATCATTATAGAACCCGGATGTCCAAGGCGATCATGCCAAGTCATAAATATTTTAGGGTCAATGCACTTCTGGTGCATTACCACATATGATTCAATTGTTTTCATTTTTGTATAATACAATCCAGAACATAGAGCATGCAGTTTTTCTAATACGAGCTTCTGGCCCGATACTGTTTTAGTAATAAGAAGATGCTCTTTACTGCCTTCATTGGTCGTTTCAATATGGTAATCATTACGACGTATATCTTTGAAACTCAATAAATTTCTTCTGGATTGTGAAGAGAATAGAGCATCATCAATACAAAATTTGGTGCCATTAGGCAACACAATATAAGCTCTTCCGGAGCCCTCAATTAAATCCGATGAACCTGATATGGTATGGACATAGGTTTTACTTAGTGTTAGATTTTGAAAATATTTCTTTTCTTTGAGAATTGTGTGAGTTGTAGCACTGTCAGCCAGACATATATCTTTATCATTCAACTCAGAGATAAAAAGCTCATCAATGTGATCCATGATTCTACAAAATATACAAAACTTTTATTATTGATAGAAAGAAAATACATTAATTGAGTGGAACACTTCCATCTCCAATTAAGTGTTCAATACTACCATCAGGATGATTAAAAAAATCAGATACATCAAGATGAGTAACATCTACATCTACTGAATCTAATAAATCATCTGATGGTTCTACTAAATTTGTTTCATGCACTTTATTCTTTCCTTTAACAGAAGCTTGATATAAATCAGCTAAGTGCCTGGCCGTACGACAGGTACGTGACCAATGTCCAGTCATTCCACATCTATGGCACACCTCTTCACTTTTCTTTGAAGAATTATTCTGAGGATTTTTACCCCTCTCTGAATTGTACCACTTCTGGTGATATGGTATATTATAATCCCTTTTAATGTTGTCACTTCTGGGACCAACATTTCTATAATTTCTCCTACCACGTCCACGCCTCCGATTTCTTCTAAAGGATGCACCATTCACTTCTGGGAATGATGCAAACCTATTACCATTCACTTCAGGGAATGATATTGAGCCAGTAGGGCGTGTATTGTGGCTTTCTAATAAGAGCTCATTATTCTGCTCAGCTACTAGAAGACATGATATAAGTTCAGAATATTTCTTGAACTTTCTCTCTCGATACTGCTGCTGCAGGAGCACATTCGAGGCATGAAATGTAGTAAAAGTCTTCTCTAGCATATCTTCATCGGTGATTTTCTCACCGCATAATTTTAATACTGAGCTTATTTTAAAAAGTGCGGAATTATACTCACTAACACTTTGATAATCTTGCAACCTCAGGTGCATCCATTGAGAACGAGCTCTTGGGAGGATGACAGTCTTCTGGTGTTCATACCTCTCCCTTAAATTATTCCACAAAATATAGGGATTTTTTACAGTGAGATATTCAGTTTTCAATTCTTCATGAAGATGGTGGCGAAGGAAAATCATTGCTTTAGCACGTTCCTGCAGGGATGCTTGATTTCCTTCTTTAATAGTTTCTCCCAGGTTCATTGCATCAAGATGTATTTCAGCATCAAGTATCCAGGATAAATAATTTTTCCCAGATATATCAAGAGCAACAAATTCCAATTTTGTAAGATTTGCCATTTTCTACACATATAAATAATAAATATGCGTATCTCAGAAAATATATTTATAAATTCACACAGATAATCATCAATAAAATATATCAAAGATTTCAAATAATATATTGAAAAACTTACAGAGGAATAAGGCCACTAGCTTCAGAATTGGCAGAACCGTCGTGCTGATAACGTGTTATAAAACTTAAAGAAATGAACTACTATTGCAAAAGAGAAATAAGAAATTCTTTTGAAATTCTTAAGAACTGAAGCTTTCTTTCTCTCTCTATTTTTTCTTATGAATTTCATTACAACTGAAGCCAATATTTATAGGCGTTGAAATTACTATGCAAGTTACTATGCAAGTCACTATGCAGATTTAAAATAATAGTGGTGGGGTCATTCACATAATTTAGTGGTGGGCCAAGGGGGGCGGCTGCCGACTCCGTTTATAATCGTTTATAACAGAAATTAAATAATAATAAATATAATTTTTTTTTTTCAATTTTCAATTTTTAATTTAATTTATCTCATATTAACTCATCATTATCACCTTAGACATCACGGATTCACAATACTGATGATTTTATGAGACTTGACTATAAAAATGGAGAGAGAACATGGTGTGCCCCCTCGACAGTCTGAAAAACTGCCCCATGCCTTCTCCTCCCTCACGTTCTTTTTATGCTAAATAAGATAAATAAGCTTTATAAATTTGTTTCGAGATATACAGGGAACAAAATTCTCTGCAATTTCCATGGTTTGTATTAATTATCACATATCCATCCCACTCTAGTAAAAGACTTCATTATCCCATATCCAGGTAAGCTGTATGAAAATCCAAATCAAGCACAGAGAGCCATTGAGATCACCATGGAATGCGAACAACATAAGGACAACCTTGTGTGTCCATGTAGAGGCGCTGTCTTTCTACATCAAATGGCCTCATGAGACTTATATCCCATCATTTTCTATAGAAAATATATATTTACTCCCGATGATTATACAGTAAAATGAATCAAAATCTGGTGGAAAACTAACCTTATATACTTGGGCTGATGTCCATGATTGGGATGATTTTTTTTTTTTTTTTTTGTTGGCATGCAGTAAACGCATCATCATCATCACGTAGGATTAAAAAACTAACAAGTTCAGTACCAAACGAAGTGGCAAAAGCCTCGCTTTCAATGCAATAATAATTCATGCAGAAGTGGCAACCTCAGCACGTAACTGTAAGCTGCCACGTTCACCCACACAAGAACCTCGGGGCCCAGCATTTGCATGTGAGGTGTTATATTGGGGAAACCTTGTTTTCCAATATTCGAGTAGAAGTATGCATTAATTCTTTCTTCCAATGACTAAGCTATCAATCATTGCCTTCCAAACTCCGGTGTTATGATGCTCATGATAAGGCAGGTGGGCCGGTGGTAGTTACGTTTGTGGAGAGGAATAGAGATCAGCCCCCATAACCTTATAGTATCCAGAGAAAAGTTATCAATGAAATTAGCAGAGTCATTGGGAACCCTAATTTGTTCCAAGCTAGTACATGAATTTGACATGCAACTACTTAATTCTGATCATTCTGTTCCGATCAGTTTTAAGAAGAGGCTATGAAGATCTTCCACTGGTAAATTCCCAAGCGCTTAATCATTGCTGCAATCTGTTCTTATCCGATTTCTCAATGGTATCAAGCCATTGAGAAAAAGGCTACAAATTATATAATTAATGTCTTTCATGTGAAGTATGGACGCAACCCATGAGTTGCCACATGCCAACTACATGTTTTTTTTTATCAGGTTCATTATTTATAGCCTCTTTAGCCATTATATTTATGGCAACCATAACAAAAGAATAAGCGTTTATTTTCTAAAGACTTATAGGTCATAAAAAGCAAGGAGCTCATTAAATATTTCACCAACCACATGCAAAAATATGAATGGAAAAGAGAGGTATATATTTAAAAAGAGGGGCAAGGTTTAGCCTCTAGTCTTTTAGCCATGGACACTTTAGAAGAAATTAAATATTTTAAATGGGCCATTTGTTAAGAACCCATGAAGTCTTGGGCCTGGTACTTAATACATCAATAGATGAGAATTAACCAAGGCAGATTATTGGGCCAAACAGGCTAGCGGCTGACGGAAGTAATGAAAAGTTTCACGACTTTCAGAATCTATCAAGGGAGATCGAAGGCATTTTGCGATTGAATAAATCTGGCTTATCGATGATACGTTGTAATTAGTTTATTATTCTTTAAAATACAGAGAGTTACATATTTTAGTAATCATTTGGTTATTGTTCCAATAATGAAGTTGAATTGAGAGCATTGATAGAGGAGTTAATATTATGCCAGCAGATGGATTGCTTAAAGGTTGACATTGAATGCGACTTATTGGTGGCTGTAAATTGGATTTTGGCTAAAAAAATGTACAGTTTGGCATCACTAGCTTTCAGGATCTTGCAAAACATTTGCATGTTATGTGTTATTCTTAATTAAAATTATATTTACATTCCAATGTAAATTTTTAATCACATTTTGCTTATTGATAAAAAAACATATTTTTTTTATAATATATTTTTTAACTCGGAGAACATGTTTTACACGTTACTCCACCACTAGTATATATATATATATATCTATATATATTCAGTTTTTAAATTACGGTATTCTCCACCACGGATTAGAAATATTACTAAGATTACGGAATGCAACATTCCTCAGCCTAAAAAATGGCGGTCCGAATGTTCTGACCATATATAAGGCCTTAGGCCCATTCACTAGTTATGAAGTTTAATTGCATACCTTAAGCTAATAGACAAGACAGCTGCTTTAGGCCCATAGGCCCAAGGTTGATGCAGACATATATCTTTGCTCGAGAAAGTTCGCCCAATGCAATAAGATAAAAATCATAAAAAATACAAAATGGCAAAGAAAATTGCTTAATTATCGTCATTTCATCGAGACATCACACCAAATTATTAAAGAAATAATATATTATATTTTACTTACCTATAAAGTATTTTATATAATTGCACTTCTTTATTGAATTGAGATATTTGTTTATAAATATTTCAAGTACTTCTAAATTACCAATGGATAATGGCAAAATTTACCGCCAACATGATATGATGATTAGAAATGTACAACGTAACGTCTTAGGATAACTCATCGCTTTAACATACTTTGTTAAAAAATTATAAATTACGTAACCCACAGTACTTTCGAGAACTGCCAAGTTAATTAAAGTATTATTTGTATTTAGAATTTATCTCATCTTATTTAATTTTAAATTTATTATTATATATTTTTAAAATTTTTACGTAAAATATAATAAATAATTTAATTTCTTAAATTTTAAATTAATAATAATATTATTAAAAAATAATATTCTAATAATATTTTATTTAATTATAAATTTATCTCAATTTATTTTATTTTATCTCATATCTTAATCCAAATGCGACTTAAAAAGCAAAGCATGCATGGTAGGCTACTAATGAATGATATCCGAGTCCGAAAGATACAAAGTTGACGGTGTAGATCATGATTAGGAGGTCACCATCTCTGAAAAAAAAGGAGAATAGTTAATTAAGAGATGAAATCACGAGGAAAATGGAGGAATATATAATATATAGATCGCGTGTCAAGGCAACGAATTCCAGCCTGGAATCATATAATGAAAGGAATCTCATCTGGAAGTTCTTCTCTGGTACAAAGATATGATTTATGTTGCAAGGCCAATTATGTAGTAAGTAGCCCTCCTCTTCATGGGGTTATTAGGTATAGAGTGTTGATTTGAAAGTTTTATATGGTCCGAGAAAGTTGGTACTTGGGAAACGACTTGCTGGATCTCTTAAGTTTTGAATATTTTTTAATTATATGAATCAATTAGAACATTAGCTACTAAGTTAATCGATCGAGACAGACCTTTATACCTTAACACCATTCATTTAATAACGGATTGAGCTTGAATCAATTTATGAAGAAAATTCTCAGTAGGCTAAGCTCGAAGGGGCTAAAGTCCGAACTGGAGCATGAAATCCACTTAAGTCCAGGCCCAATCAGAGGTTCAGAAAAAAGAAGGAAAGACCAATCTCAAATGTCTAAATTGTTGGGAATGTGAGCTCAAGCAATCATGATCGTCCGTCGAGCCAGTTAGTATCAGGTTAGGAAAATTGTGTATCTTTTTCCTACACCACGATCGACTCTGCATTAATGACAACAAAACCTCTATCGATCTGACAGAGAAGCTTATTAAATGCAAAGCCAATTTAAGTGTGCTATATTGATGGCAAAATTGGATAGAGATGGTACCGCTAGACCTGTTCATTCGGGCTGGGTACAATCAACCCGGTTTGAAATTTTATTTATTTATTAATATTTTTTAATTTAAAAAAATATATATTTAAGGAAATTTTGAATCTGGGTTCCGGATTTGAGAATCCAGAATCCGGATGAACACCCTTAGGTGCCGCATTAATCATAGCCCACTATTCAGCGTGGCCGAGTATCGATCAAAAGAATTAAGTCACCAAGGATAGGATGGAAAGAACTAGATCATCATTCGCTGAGTGACGACCAGAAAGTATTACTGAGAATCACCTGCTCTCCAAATCTCATTCTCAGAAGGAACATGCAAACATTTATAAATAAGACCCAATTAATCTAGAATCGAGGTAAGATATATATCCCTTGACATTTTTCATAACACGATCTTAGAGATTATTTGTCTGAAACTAATTTTATCATATGAGCGGTCTTAGATTCTGACTATTATTTTTTTCATTTTACAAAAAGAAGTCGACTGGAATCCCAGAGAGTTGCGCTGCGGAATATGTCCCGAACACATTCATTTGCTACTTGCTTAAAAACAAATCAACACTACATGACTTGTTTGACATTTGAGAAGTAAATTATGAGATTCAATTATTATGGTTCATTTGGCAATACTTTTGTTATGAAATATTCCCAAATATTTTATTTCCAAACATCATATGAATACATTATATTTCTTAATTTCAAATATTTATTTTTTTATCGAATCATTATAATTTTTTAAATTTACAAACAAAATACAAAAAATAATGTTGTTTTTCTAATTTTAAAACAAAAATAATATTTTAACTATATTTTAATATTTTTATTCAAACTTCTTTATATGTTTTAAAGATCCAATAAAGAATTTGAACTCAAACTATTTGCATTGATCAGATATTATAGATATTCAAACCGGCTTAAGACTATCTACTAATGAAAAATATCAACATTTTTTAGATTTTAATATTGATAAATATGAGAATAGGTATATGATTACAATTCTAATAATAAAAAATATAAACATATTAAAAATATTAGTAAATTACTCAATAATAATAATATGGTATATGGTAATTTTATAATAAAACTTAAATTGATTGTTGCGGATTGAGTTCGGACTAAGCTAATTGACCTATTTATTAATCTCGATATTGACCCGTTAAGCATGCTAATATATTTTAATTCAAATTCATTTATATGAAATACAAATTTGTGTAAGTCATGTACTGTCACCCTAATTCGGTACTTTAAAGATTTGGGCAATGTTGGGGAGTAGCCACACTCAGGGTACTTCCTCTCATATGAACAGTGTCATGTACTGTTTATGACACTGTTCATGTGAGGAGGAGGGCACTGAGTGTAACTTCCCTCCCTCATTTTTCTAAAGATTTAAGATCGAAGCCCGCAAGTGGGTTACCTTTAAATAATAAAATGAGAGAGAGAGAAAAAAGATGGAAATCCAGCTAATAGTACTGGAAGGTGATAGGACCGCACGTGGGAAAGACTGCCAGATCAGGTAATTGTACAGTTTTATTCATAAAACTGGACGTCCATATAGCTGTCTCCTCGTCCCTAACGCTGGCAACAATCTATATCTATATAATAATGACCGCCTTCTGTTCCTTCCCTCTCTCTCTCTCTCTCCAACTTTTCGTGCGTGCCTGCGGGCTGCGTGCGTGTGCATAATGGCCTCAATGGAAAAAAAGTGCTGAAAAGGGCACTGATGCACGGGGCGGGTCAAGGGCAATTTTATATGCTTTAATATTTTTTAAAAAAGATTTTACGTACTCTTTTAATTATTAAATAAAAGAATTTTTTCGAAACCCAATCAAATACCAACTATGGTATGAATAATACTTTTCGAAAAAATAAAAAGTAATAAATAAAATAATAAATTTATTACTACTTTACAATTAATTTACGACTTTATTTAAAACAAAAAATATATATATTTATTCATCAGTTTCACACTACATATCACATTATATATTTTGATATTTAATTTAATTTAATTTAGTTTTATTAAATATATAGTGTATGGATGTCGAGTTGAAAAAATTAATTAATTGAATAAAATTAAAAAATAAAATAAGTGTAGTGTGTTCATGGTATGTGAAGATGATGACTAATAAAGGTTCAAAATGAATAATAGTTAGTAAAATTGAAATTATATTGTAAAAAAATATTATAATTATTTAAAATGAATTGTAAAATAATTGTAATTATAACGTTACTCTTACAAAAAATACATATACTGCATTTTTTAAACAATTCAAAAAATCTTTTGTATTTCGTATTAATGTCTTCTAATTTTGATTGTCAAGGCATATAAGAAGATAAAAAAAATATAATATGATGGACTAGAGCATCCTTAGTAATATTTTCATGAAAGATGTATATGATGAACTTTTGAAATAGTATTTATTATATTTATTTTAGTTATATCTTCGTTGTTAAAAGTCGTTACACGATGCAACATGGACCGACCTGTATTTTCAAGAATAAATTGTCAATTTAAAGATGCTGAGTTGTCAGATTCTTATATGATGGTCTAAAATTAATGCCTTGATAACATTCAGAAATGCCTGTAGAATATGACTTGGGGGGACAAAACTACGCTTATGTGCCTTGGTACATATATATATACGACTAATTTAGAAATTAAGGTCTTTTTGGCATTGGCAAGTATGTCGTGATCTTTGTTTCGAGCCTTAAAATAAGGTCTCCTGATCTTTCAAATCCGAAATTTATTTTTTTTGTTTTTTTACCTCTTCAGAACAATATATCTTATATTATTCGGGCAATACTTTTTGGCTATATCTTCATATTGAAAAATTAAAACTCTCATTTTTAATGTGTTTAGACCTAGTTTGAATAGTGAAATGAGATAAAATAATCTATAAATAATAATAAAATAATTTATAAATAGTAATAAAATGGTTTGAGTTAAGATTTTTATGAAATTTTAAAAAATGAGAGAAAAGAATTGAATAGAAAATTATTATTATTATTATTATTTGTGTCTTGTTTGAAAATTTGACAAAGTTTTAATAATTAAATTAAAAACTAAAAATTTACAATTAAAAACTATTTCGTTTGGATATTGAAATAAGATAAGATGGAACTGAAATATTCATTATATCCAAATCAAGCTTTACTACATCACTATGGATTCTAAATATATTTATAATCATGTTTTTGAAAGAATTATTTTACATACAATCCAAGATTATTTATACAAGTTCATATAGTTATGTTTAAATAAAATTTAAAATTATAATAATATCATTTTCAAAATAATTCTTTTTTTCCTCTAACCTCATATGTTAATGAGTCTACACATATCGTCTCTCACTAAAAAGTGCAAATAAAATTTTTATTTTGAAAATTATCATTTACGTTATTGATGTTTTTTGAATTTTCTCTAAGTTATTTTTGAGTTGTTTTTCTTTTCAATTATTGTCTCTTTCCCTTTCAAGGAATGCTTCTGGAGGGAGTAAGGAAAAAAAAAAAAGAAAAAAAAAAGGGAGAAATGCTACTCTCATTGGCCTGGAGACTCCGTGGTTCTAGTCGTCAAAGAGGTACTCTTACAGACAAGATAATGGTCTTCCATTAACATTGGATTTATTCTCTCTTTCTTATTTTTATTTATTCAAAATTTTAAAATTGATTGATTATGGTTCGATTCGATGGGATTGGATTTTGTTTCGCCGTCCGTGCCCTGTTGTTGCACATGATTCCATCTGCATCGATTGAGTTTTAAATATACATGATTGATTTGATGCAGTAGTGGTCTAGATCTTAACTGTTTTATTCGTTTCTTTTGTTGCGGTTCGGAAATTAGTTTGTCAAAGTATTCTCGTCATGAGAGGGTTAGGAACATGCAGGGATTACCAGAGGATTTGGGTCTAAATTAGCTGTTTTCCCACTTCGAATACACAAATTATAATAGAAAAATTAATGGATATTTTGTAGTTTTATGGACTAAATTAGCTGTTTTTTTTTTCTGTAGAAGATTATTATTATAAAAAAAATAATATTTTTGACGAATTAATTATGATAAAAATAATTATTTATAGTAAAAACAGATTTATTTTAATAATAAATAATTATTTTGATAATAAATAATTTTTTATTTTATAGTGTATATTATTTGTTTTTTTTTTTTAAGAATCAAACAACACGATCGAGTAGCAAAACAAATAACTAGAGCATGATTACCCATTTAAAGTGACCCAAATAATTGCCTTTTCCTAAAAGAAAACGAAAAATTGCGTTCCATTGATTCAACGGACTCATTATATAAAGATTTATTGACATTTTATTAAGTAATCAATACTCTATAGTTACCGTGCCAGGCTTGAATTTTGAATAGAGATCTCTATTTGCTTTTTCAAAATTTCTCATTTCATTTAATTATTATAATTTTTATAAAATTTGGATACAAATTAAAATAAATAATTCAATTTTTTTTAAAATTTAAAATAAAAATAATATTAAAAAATATATTTTAATAATTTTTTATTTTTATCTTATCTAATTTCATCATATCTCATGCATCTTTAAAAAACAAAGGATGCCTTTGAGTTCTTTTTCTTTTTAGCTTTAAAGTCAGACATGATATGAAGTGGTCTATAGCGCCAAAAATCTCATTCAAATAATTATTATCTATATTTTTCTCATCCTAAGAACTCCTGAAATATTGTCAAATTTGGAACTTTTATCGCAATAAAGTGTTGGACCAAATCAATCAGGCAATTAAAGTGCCATTTATAGCTTTTCATGTGCATATCTTGTACATCCTTAAGCCTATATGTCGATAATGAAATCTTCTGATTTTAATTTAAAACCAATTAATAGCACATAAAAATATACACGAAATTGGTGCAAATTATCACACTAACAAAACCTACCCGACCAATGAAATCCATTGAATATTAAATTATTATTGTTATTTTAATAGAAGTGGCAATCTCATAATGATATGAGGTCCATCTTTTGCTCAGAAAAACAAAAGAGGGTCCATTTTTTATCGTGTCCCTGACCCCATCATGGCCACTATTCACTATTGTGGGGGGCACATTCATAAACCTTATTTTAGTATAGGAAAATGTTGTCAACAATAAAGAGATGCGACAAATCAGCTGTCCCAATTAAAATATAAATAACTACAATATTTGTGACAAGTATTACATATATAATTAAACAACTTATACAAAACATATATAAGGTTAATTAGATATATTTTATAATAAAAATAAAATTATATAATCAAACATATTATATTATATGATATAATTTTTATTTTTATATAATTTTTCAGATCTAAAATATTTTTTACAATCATATATATATATATATTGAAACTGATTCTATATATATTGAAACTAAAGTCTTTTAACTACAAATAGATTACATAAAAGTAAATTTATAAATTTATGTAGTTTAATATAATATTTTAGATTATAAAATTATTTTTATTATAAAATAAATATAATAGTAGATATTATAAAATCATATTTATTTATTAATTTATTTATATAATTTCTGTATATCTATAATAATCTTCTTATAAAAATAGGAGACCGAAAAAGAGAATGGAGTAGATAAAAGAAGGGGGATGATTTTTATTATTATTATTTTGACAGGGAGGGGATTATTGATTGGAGGGTGGTAGGGTATATTAATGGAGAGACAGGGAGGCAGGCTTCCAAAGTGGATTAGTCACGCAGCTGTCATTCGGTTCTACAAAGCCAACCCCTCTCCCTTCCCGCTTGTATACAGCAAATGAGCGTTTGCAGCTGTCGGGGTCTCTCTCTCTCTCTCTCTCTCTCTCTCTCTCTCTCTCTCTCTCTCTCTCTCTCTCTCTCATGTACTCGACCAACCCACTGTTTGAAACAACTCATCAAATAATAACAGCAGCACCAACACCAACGATATCATCATAAACTATATCCACCTCTTCATCTGTCTCTCTGAACCTCTTCAATGATCCTTCCGCTCTAAAACAAGGCAATGGAGCTTGATCATCAGGGACCTCATGATATACGGCTCAAATCAAAGAAAATTCGGTGGGAACAAAGATTTAGACAACTCCTCCAGCTCTGCTCATGCCAATCCCACAAATGATCATATAATTTAGAATACCCATTTCATGTTGTTGATTTTGATGATTTAGATGCGATGGCTTTCCCACATTACCGATCACAGTTCGGAGATACCACGTTTACCAAAGTGTTTGTTGGAGGCCTAGCTTGGGAAACCCCCACCGAAGAAATGCGGAGATATTTCGAGCAGTTTGGAGAGATTCTTGAAGCTGTAATTATCACCGATAAGAATACAGGAAAATCCAAAGGATACGGATTTGTAAGTACTTTCCCAATCTGTATTCTCTTGGTCGACTCATAATAATTCTACGAATATATGAAATATTGGTGTTGAATTTTTCATATAATTAGGTGACTTTTCGTGACCCTGAATCGGCAACTAGGGCTTGTGCCCAACCAAACCCTGTGATTGATGGGCGGAGAGCCAACTGTAATATCGCTTCGTTTGGACGACCTCGACCTTCGCCGCCCCGAGGTTCATGAATTAATTAATTAATTAATTTACGTTTAAATGATTAATTCTTATATTCTGCTTTTAAAGTTATTTTTTTTTATTGTTTTTAAAATATTGTTTTCCATATATTATTAAAACTGCAATATAGATAACAGTTTGGAGGTGGAAATGTGTTGTTAATACAGGAAGAAATCAAGGTGGCAGTTCTTCTAATTACCAAGGAGGTGCCCCATCCTATAGTGGAGTCCCGGCAGCCTTACCTGCAGAAGCGGCACCTCCACCTCCTCCTCCTCCTCCTGTCATTTACCCATCTTATGGGTGAGTTGCTAATGCTTTCTATTTACTTGTGCCAATTGCCAATGACTGATTGGATACGTTCCACGTTCCACGTTCCACAATACATATTTATATATTTAATTAATGGTCCCATACAACTTCTTCAAACAGCCTATATATCGTCCAATATTGCTATGTAGATTTGCATAAATTACCTAACATGTGCAAAGGGGCAGTTGCAATGGACGGTGGATCCCACAAAGTTTTAATGTATGCATTACCTTATTTACGTCAAATATATTTATAATCATATATCAGCTGTTGATTATGCTGGCAAGTTGTTCAATACTAGTCAAAAACAAATATGAATATGTTATATATGATCCCTTGTTATATATCATGAACAATGTAATTCAAGATAAAGGATTTACGCTGGTGTTGGGAAAAACTATACGTTCAAGATAAATTGATCATATATAGCAAAAGTTCATCTCTCCATCCTAGAAAAAAGATGACTTTTTTTAAGTTTTGACGTTAAAAATAGAAAAATAAAAAGGTACTCTGTACGTCTTCCGGATGTATACAATTAATTAGTTGTAGGCATGCACACGAACATGTCTACCCATCTTTTTATCTGGCCTTTAAAATTATTTTTATCTGACCTTGGAAACTTTCTTTTTATTGAGAATGCATGTTGTTTATATGTAAGCGTGGAAATACTATCATGATCTGTAAAGCACTGGCACATCCACATTTGCCACGTAGTTTTCCATCATTACAAAAAATATATATATTTATATTTACATTATAAAAATAATCTTTTATAATCAATTAATTTTAACAAAATAATTATTTATAATTAAAATTAATCATAAATAGTATTTTCTTTATTATTAATTAGTCATAAAAGCTAAAAATTTTGTAGTGTTATGACATTTTAATTATAATTAGAATAATTATTTACAATATATTTTCATCATATATAATATTAGAGTAATATTATATATAAATAATATTGCAGACTCATTATGTATATATACATTTTGATTAGTTGCTTTTGTATTTTGTATTTTAAATTTAAATATTTTATTAGTTTATCTTTTTATTTGCAGTAAATACCGGCCAATACTACTTGTATTTAAAATTTTTCATAATTATTAATGCCTAGCTGCGCGCATCATGCCTTTGTATGTCCAATTCAGTACCCATGCATGCATGCAGTCAGTATAATCAATGTTAATTCATGCCTTTACAAATTGCTTTCGGTACTGTCATATGTACGTACGTAGTTTTCTCTGATTAATGGTCATATTGATCATCAATGCCACCGCTCTTGCAGGTACTCAACCTACACTCCTGATTATGGCTACCACCCAGTTAGTCTCTCTCTCTGTCTCCCTCACTTGAATATAGGATAGTAGGATTCGACAGTTCATGCGTGACGATTTTCTTATTAAATTTGTACGCTGTAGGGACTGTATAACCCACAAGTTCAACAGCAACAATACTACCAGCAGTTGTACGCAACATCATCCTCTCCCTATTACTTTGGTTACTCTTTCCAACCACCGAGGGGCACTTATTCTACACCCCTAGGGCAAGGGCAACGCCTCCCGGGATCTTCATACATTTACCATCCTCATGTCCAGATGGATGCATCGTCCGGTCTAGTCTCCTCCTATCCTCCTCCAACTCTTCAACCCATCAGGCATCCTTTCCCGCCCTCTTCTACCGGTAACATTTATTTTTCTCCGTTTGTTTTGTTATAGTTTACACCCACACGATACTATAAACAATCATACTGAAATAATTTTACGAACTGTTGTAATTTTGATCTATTAGAACTAATTATATTATAATGAAAATAATTTTAATCTATTAAATTAATCTAATTATATCCATGCATAAAATTATTTTATATAATTTATTTATGATTAGAGTGTAGTGTATTTATTTTTTTGTTGGGCAAGATATAGGTTCCATTTGTATTTGTGAGTGAGTTTAATTCATCTCAACTCATTATTACACTTTTTTATATTTTATATTTTTATATAAAATAAAAATCTTAATACAATTTTTAAATTTTTTAAATTTTTAAATAATAATAATATTAAAAAATAAATTTATTTTTATGTCTAAATTCAAATGAGGCATAGTTGACGTTGGTCAGTTAATTGGATGTCATGACTTGTGTAGCCTATGGCGCACTCATTGACACCCACATGATATGATATGATAAAACATAGGAATAGGGTTATGTATGAGATGCGCCATATGGTGGGGCACATGGGGTTGGTTTCACCCATGTGAATGAGCTGTCTCGGTTTTATGCCATGACCTTAGTGAATTGTGATGGGTCAATCGAGAGTAATGACAAGAGGAACGTACGTAGTGTAAACCAACACTACTGACTGACTCCACGTGGTTTCTAATTATAGGCATTTATTTTTATAAATGACATGGCGTTGGCAATAATTTAATTATTGTGTAATTTAATTTAATTTTTTCATATTTTTTATTTAATAATCAAAAAATAATTTTTAATGTATTAATAAATTTTTTATTTTTAAAAAATATTTAAATATATTAAATAAATTTAAAACAAAATTTAAAACAAAAAATTGTACTATGCGGCACGCCCAGCGATAAATGCTGGGCCAGCCTAGCACTGCCCTTAAATCATATCGCAGTCTCAAGCTTTGTACTTCGTTAAGAACACGTCTTTATACATTAAAGAGTGATGTCATATATATATATATATATGTATATTAATATGACTTTCAAATAGATATGTTAAGTTATTTGTAACAAATTGAATTTTAATAAGAAATATTAATATATTTTTTTTTATATTTTTTTAAAGTAGAGTTCATTATTTTTATCAAAACTTAGATAGAACTAGTTTATTTAAAATTTATACAAATCACTTGCCTAGCATATCCGATGAAAACCTATAAATTTGCGAAGTTGAAAATAAACATTGTAACCAATGGCTCTCTCTCTAGACTTACTTTTGGCACAGTAGTCTAACAATATTTTATTATTATTTATTATTTTATTATTATTATTTACTTTATTATTATTATTATTATTTTTCACTTACTTTTCACTTATTTTTTACTAATATATATTTTATTTTTTATTTTTTTACTATTGTTTACAACTATTCTCAATTCATTTCATATATTTTAATAATTATAATTTTTTTAATTTTTACATATTTAATTTTTTCAAATCTAAAAATAAAAATAATATTAAAAAAAATATTTTAAAAATATAGTTAATTTTTACATATTTAATTTTTTCAAATCTAATTTAATATTTAATTTTATTTCATCTCACCTACAAAACCAAAATCGGCCTAAAGGTTAATTATATGCTAACTAGATTAATTTGCTTTTAACTGGGGATATGGTTTGTTTCAGATTCACAGACGGTACAGCGAACTGTCTCGACAGAAACAGAAGCCGGAGTCGTCACT
This sequence comes from Platycarya strobilacea, assembly GCA_036898215.1. Lineage (NCBI taxonomy): Eukaryota > Viridiplantae > Streptophyta > Magnoliopsida > Fagales > Juglandaceae > Platycarya > Platycarya strobilacea. The sequence continues at coordinate 8,156,877 of CM072555.1, forward strand.
TCAGAAAGTCCCAACAACTAAAGGCCGAACCTGTCAATATATGCATGTTGGTTGGCTACAAGTCTCAGCTAGCTCATGTATAATTCTCAAATCTTTATGCCTATGATCATCTCGCTTCTTAAGTCTCAACTTTTCAACGATTCACATCTTCTTTGGCTTGAATCTGTTGCATCAGTACTAATGCTAATTCGAGAGACTGCCTTTGTTCTTCTCGATCGGCCGGCAGGAAGAGATGAACCCATATAGATATCGACCACTGCCTTCTGCAGATATTTTCCCCAAAAATATTTCTTTTTTTTTTATCTGATTTTTATTCAAAGTATTTATTCTTCAAGGATAAGAGCTTAACATCTTTCCCAAAATGTACGAACAACTCGGGGGAAATTCCCTCAGCAATATAATTTTGATTTTAAAAGTGCTCATCATCTTATAATATATATCTTGCTTTGCTTTTCCTTCAGGCAAATTTTGTTTGGAGTATTGCATCACATTTATAGACAATATGGAGTTAAAAGTCTAAAGAGGAGAAGGCTAAGGTTAAATTAGAGAATTCAACCTTGTTAGGTAGTCTATATTTCAGTATAAATATGATATAATTAGCAGACTTTGTACTTCACTTTATCGTTGAATACATTCAGTTTTAATTCATTTTTTCCTGCTCTCAAGCTCTCGGCTTTAATTGTTCTCTTATTAACATGCTATTAGTGTAGAAAATTCCGCATCTCAATTTTCTATTCTGGAAACCTATTTTCCTCCTCTACAATTTCTTTGCACAACAAGTTCTTATAGATCTTGTAGTGATCTCTCTACAATTCTTTGTGTGAGGAGTAATCAAGTTAAGGGATAAGATGGTGGTCGCTAATTGGCTTGGCGCCTGCCTACTCTTCCTCCCGATTATCTTAGGAATTAGGAAGTATATAAAACAGAAAGTTTAATTCCGATTCCAACCAGCTAAACTATATTTCCCCTACTTGGTTCCTATTAGATAAATACAATAAATTCGGTAAATTCATTGGGATTATCCCTGACATAAGAACAGTACAATGATCAGGATCATTATAGACATTTAATGCCTGACAATGTGATACATTACATTAAATGCGAGCTGATCGGTATAAATATCCGAAATACATACTGATCGCCTAAAGATAATCATGTAAAAGAATATATTATTGAGAAGAAACAAAAGTGATAAATGATCCAAGAGAACAGAGAAGAGAATGGGGAATAATTTACTGACCTCCTCCCCAATAATCCTGGATGATTACATGTATGCTCGATTGATATTTCAGCCCATATAAAAGAGAAAATATATCACTTACAAAGGTACGAACATCTATCAAAGATTTTTCTTTAAACTTAATCTTGATATATCTGAATTCTCTCTAACAAAAGTATCGGAGAATTCTAAGGGTTAAAGAACCCATTCCTCCATCTTTTCTTGTGCAGATCAATTATCTTGCAATCTAGACGCTACTCAGGAGTGCAGAACACACATCAACAATTGGCGCTGTCTGTGGGATTCTTTGGTGTTCTCTGCAAACTGGTCGCGTTGTGATCACGAGGTAACAACTACAATTCAAAATACATCCCGATGGAAGAGCGACTAGCCGCCATGGAAGAAACAATCAGGGAGTTCACTTGAGAAAATGAGAAGTTGCAAAAGAATAATGAATAGTTGATTGCTCGTGAAGAACCTTTCGTTAGTAGATGTGCAGAATCTTATCAAGTCAATAAACCTATTCGTGAAGAAGTGGAGGAAGAGAGGCGTAAAATATAGCCAAGCGTATAGAAGTCCCTTCCATCACTAGGCAATTACGCAACAATCTCGACACTCCTTACAGTGCAAGTGTCATGGCAGTGTCATTGCCTCATAAATTTCGAGCACCTCAGATGGAACTGTACGATAGAGGTGCTGATCCGTGTGAATATATAGAGACGTTTAGGACGCACATGAGCTTGCATGGTTATCCTTATGAGGTAGCGTGTCGGGCATTCCCATTTACCCTGAAAGGAGTAGCTCGAATCTGGTTTAGAACAGTTTCGACCGGCACAATGGATAGCTTCGACTGTCTCGCTCGCCTTTTTATCACCCAATTTTTAGGAAGTCAAAAGAGGAAACGGACAACTGCGTATCTTCTCACGGTTAAACAGAATAATCAGGAAAGCCTCAAAAACTATCTTTCCCGATTCAACAAGGAGTTAATGACGATAGGTGATCAGGATGAGAAGATTACTTTAGCTGCTCTCCTAAGTGGAATATGGCCTGGGAGTCTTTTCTTGGCAGAGATAGCTAGACGAACTCCAGCCACCTTGGCTGAATTCATGGATAGGGCGGACGGGTATATAATGCTGAAGACACCTTATAAGCTCTCATAGGACCACGACGGAAAGAAATAAAGCGTACTCATCAAACTGAAGCCAGCTTGGCAGCAAGAAAAAGTGGTATAAACGACCTGAAAAGATGAAACACCCAAGGAGGCTCATAGTCTCAAGAGAGTGCACAATACAAACCACGCCTTCACAGCAATCTGACGGTAGATAAAGAACCTAAGGAAAGACAATATCGCAACCAGAGCCAGTGTCGACCAGGAAATATGTATTGCGAGTACCATAAATCTACTTGGCACAACACCCGGGACTGTAGAACCCTGAAGAGAAGAAATGAGGAGGAAAGGGGAGAGTCGCACAAGAAGGGGGAGTATCCCAACAGTAAATGCAGTCCGAGCCCTCATAAAGAAAGAAGCGTCAAAGACTCATTTCAAAAGGGAGGACCTTTAGGTGAAATACTAACCATTGCTGTGGGAGTACCCGGGGGGGGGGGGGGGGGGGAACCTCAGCTTCAAGGAAGGCATATACAAGAGAAGCACACTACACAGAGATATTCGTCACGTTAGAATCAACTCAAAATAGATGGCCTTCGGAGGATGTCCCGATCATTTTTTATAGACAGGATGAATGAGTGATGCAACCTCATGATGATGCTTTGGTAGTAACCATGCTAGTCGCGAATTTTATAACTAAAAGAATCCTTATTGATAATGGAAGCTCAGCAGATATTCTTTATTGGGACGCATTTGACAAAATAAAGATCGGGTGAGACAGACTACGGCAAGCCCCGATATCTCTCAAGGGATTCGCTGGCGAGATAATCTAGCCTGAATGAGTCATAACTCTACCTGTTATGGCCGGTGAGGCATCTAAAACTTCAATGATCATGGTTGACTTTTTAGTGGTCAAAGCCCATTCTTTGTATAATGCCATAATGGGGCACCCTGCTTTAAATCGCTTAAAGGCAGTGACTTCTATATATTATCTTAAAATGAAGTTCCCAACTCAAAGTAGTATAGGAGAAGTCAAAGGCGAGTAATCCTTAGCCCACGAATGTTATTCTCGTGAGTTAAAACCCCTATGCCAAATGGTAATTAACATCGCCAAGGAGGATTCGATACATAGTGAAGTTGCAGCTGAGTTGCCACCTTCACCATCCTTGATACGATGGGATGAAGACTTTCGAGATGAACAACTATCTAACAAGCTGAACTCGGAGAGGCACTGGAGCTGATCGCCTTTGACCAGGCGAAGTCCGAGCGAAAGGTTCAGATAGGTTCCAGTCTGGAACCTAGTCTGAAACAAAGACTCAAACAATTCTTGGCGGAACATCAAGATATCTTCGCCTGGACTCATCAGGATATGCCAACTATAGATAACAATATTATTGAACATCATTTATATGTCAATTAGGGAGCCCGAAAAGTTAAACAAAAAAGACGTAGCTTTTACGCCGAGAAATATGCTGCCATAGCTGAGGAAGTGGATCGCCTCCTAGTAACGAGATTTATCAGAGAAGTCCAATATCTAGAATGACTGTCTAATGTAGTGTTAGTAAGAAAGGCGAGCGGCAAATGGGGAATGTGTGTGGATTTCACTGATCTTAACAAGGCATATCCGAAGGATAGTTTCCCGCTTCTTCGCATTGATTTGATCATAGATTCAATGGCTGGCCATCCGTTACTTAGCTTCATGGACGCATACTCGATATATAATCAAATCAGGATAAGTGCAGAGGATGAAGAAAAAAGAGCTTTCATTACAGACCGGGGATTGTATTATACTACAAAGTAATGCCCTTTGAGTTGAAAAACGCAGGGGCTACATATCAACTCCTGGTCAACCGAATGTTTAAACAACAGATAGGGAGTAATGTGGAAGTATACGTCGATGATCTACTGGTCAAGAGTAAAACACCTGGGCAACATGTAGATGACTTGCGGGAGACTTTCGAAATCTCACGTCGATATAAGATGAAACTTAATCCAAGTAAGTGTTCTTTTGGAGTGGGGTCAGGGAAATTCTTAGGCTATATGGTCTCCGAAAGAGGAATCGAAGCTAACCCTGAAAAGGTGAAGGTCATATCTCACATGGTTGCTCCCCAGAATTATCACGAGGCACAGCAATTGGCGGGCCGAATGGCCGCCTTGAATCGCTTTATAGCTCGATTCACCAACAGATGTTTACCCTTCTTTCGAGTATTAAAGAAAGGGCAGGAGTGGAACTCTACTTATGACGAAGCCCTCAATGAACTAAAAGAATATTTGACTCACCCGCCATTGCTTAGCCAAACCGAGCCAGGCAAAATGTTGACTGCTTATTTAGCAATATCGCCCAATGCAACCTTTACAGTTCTAGTCAGAGACACGATGACAGGGCAAAGACCGGTATATTATATAAGTCGAGCATTTCGAGGAGCAGAAGCCAGGTATCCTAAATTGGAAATGATAGTCCTAGCCCTGGTGGTAGCCATTAGGTGACTCAGACCATATTTCCAAGCCCACACCATACAAGTACTTACAAATCAACCATTGAAAGTTGTATTATAGCGACCAGATACTTCAGGAAGATTAGTAAAGTGGGCTATAGAACTTAGCGAATTTGACATCCGGTATGCCCCTAGAAAGGCAATCAAATGGCAAGTACTTGCTGATTTTATAGTCAAGCTTGTTGACTTTCTAGAAGAAATTTCCCAAACAGCCCCCAACGAATCTTGGATGGTTTATGTAGACGGATCGGCATGTAAAGCAGGAGGAGTAAGTATCCATATCATTTCTAGCGATGGTAGAAAGTACAACTACCCAGTTAAAATTTCTTTCAAGGTTACTAACAATGAAGCAATATATGAGGCGCTCTTAATTGGCTTGACCGTTGCTCTCCTTTTGGGAGCTAAAGAAATGAAAATGCATGCCGACTCGCAAATGGTAGTTAACTAAGTAACTGGTATCTTTACTGCTAAAGGGGAACGACTAAAAAAGTATTTTCAATTAGTTTGTGAAGCAAGTGATTATTTTCAGTATTCTTCTGTTCAACAAATCTTGAGAGTCGATAATTGCCAAGCTGATCGCCTAGCAAGAATAGCAACCGGGCAAATAGATATCCTTTTTCCCGAGAACACTGGAGTAAGGCAAGAAGATATTCCTTCTATTGGAAAAGAAATATTCGAAGTAGAGATAGTCCAGCCCGGATGGGCTAAAGATATAATAGATTTTATACAAGATAATAAGCTACCCATCGACCCAAATGAAGCAAGAAAAATAAAAAAATCGGACCGCTAGGCTCACTATCCTATAAGGGACATTATATAGAAAGGGATTCTTAGAACCGCTGCTTAGATATATGTCAACAGAGGAATCTCAGTATGTATTAGCAGAAATTCATGAAGGTATTTGTGGAAATCATTATGGAGGAAGAATTTTGGCAATCAAGATCAGTTGAACGGGATATTACTGGCCAAACATTCTCAAAGATTCAAAAGAGTTTACCTAAAAGAGTCCACAATATCAGGTACATACTAACTTTTTACACCTCCCGCCTGCAGAATTATCATTCATAGTAGCAGTCTGACCTTTGGCACAATGGGGGTTAGATCTCATAGGCCCTCTTCCCTTGGGACGTGGAGGAGTAAAATTCATTATGGTCGCGGTTGATTATTTCACAAAGTGGGTTGAGGCGGAAGCCTTGTCCACAGTAACTACCCAAGCCATTATCAAGTTCCTTTGGAAGTTTATTATATGCCGGTTTGGCATACCACAAAGTTTTATATCCGACAATGGGGGTCAATTCGACTCTTCGCACTACCGACAGTGGTGTGCAGAGTTGAGGATAGAAGTGCGGTATTCATCGCCAGGGCATCCACAAGCAAATGGCTAAGCAAAGGCAACTAACAAGATTATTTTGTCTATCCTTAAAAAGAAGCAAGGAAACTGTAAGGGAGTATGGGCAGACGAACTCCTCGGAGTATTATAGTCCTACTATACTATCGTTTGAACTCCTACAGGAGAGACCCCATTTGCTTTTGCATACGGCAATGAGGCTGTCATCCCGGCAGAAATAGGAGTCCCTACTTCAAGAATAAAGAATTTTAACCCAGAGGACAATGAAGTAAAACTGCTACAACAATTGGACCTCCTCAAAGAAAGGCGGACAGAGACAACTATAAGAGTGGGACACCATAAATACATGGCTGAAAAGTTTTTCAACAGGCAAGTCAAGTCAAGATCTTTTAAACCTGGTGACCTAGTTTTGAAGCGCACAGGAGTGACCACCACTAAAAAACGCAAGTTATGACCTAAGTGAGAAGGACCCTACGTCGTCACCAGGAGTACTCGACCAGGATCATACAAGCTTACAGATAGTGAATGCAATGCTCTCTCTCATCCGTGGAATGCAGAACATTTAAAGAAATATTATGTATAGCTTAGTTTTTCTTCACTGGAATTATATTATATGAAAGTTGCAAATTATTGGTATTACGGCAAATATGTTCAATCGTCGACATCATACGAATCGCGGGGTTGCCTGGGCTCTATGCCTCGCCCCATGACTCGCTCGCCGAAGGGAATGAACCAACTCATTCCCCTTCGCCATTTCAAATGTGTCGTACGAATCGCGGGGTCGCCTAGGCTCTATGCCCCGCTGCATGATTCGCTCACCGAAGGGAAGGAACAAACTCCTCCGCCTCCGCCATTTCAAAGGCACCATATGAATTGTGGGGTTGCCTGGGCTATATGTCTCGCCCCACGATTCGCTCGTTGAAGGGAATGAATCAACTCTTTTGTCTTCACTATCTCGCCAGCGCTATATGAATCGCGAGATCGGCTGTGCTCTATACCTCGCCCCACGATTCGCTCGCAAAAGGGAAGGAACCAATTCTTTCACCTCTGCCATTTCGCCGGCGCAATACGAATGGCGGGGTCACCTAGGCTCTATGCCTCTCCCCATGATTCGCTCGCTGAAGGGAAGGAACTAACTTTTTCACCTTCGCCATTTCGTCGGCGCCATAAAAATGGCGGGGTCTACTAGGCTTTATGCCTCGCCTTACGATTCGCTCACCGAAGGGATGGAACCAACTCTTTCACCTTCGCCATATCAACGGCGCCATATGAATGCCGAGATTGCCTAGGCTCTATACCTCGCCCCATGATTCACTCACCGAAGGGAAAGAACCAACTCCTTCACCTTCGTCATCTTACCGGCATCATACGAATAGCAGGGTCGCCTAGGTTCTATGCCCCGCCCTATGATTTGCTCGCGAAAGGAATGAACCAACTCCTTCGCTTTCGCCATCTCACCAGCGCCATGCGAATCGCGGAATCGCCTCGGCTCTATGTCTCGCCCCATGATTCACTCGCCAAGGAGAAGGAACTTAGCCAGCCACCTATCACACAGACCTTAACTCACATATGGATTTCAACTCAAGGACCTCAACTCGCCAACTTCATTGGCCTAGCAAAACTCGACCCGCTCACCTCACGCCTCTCTGTCATAACTCACCATGCACAGGCTCACCTAGACCGCCAAGAACTCACGGCCTACCAGAACCACCTTGTTCGCCACTAACCCTCTCACCAAATTGCCTAACCAAGGCCTTTTCACACCCGACATGGCAGTGTGGTTTCATCTAGCTCGCCCACGGATAGCCACACCCACAACTCACCCACGGATAGCCACACCCACAGCCAGCCATGGATAGCCACACCCACGGCAGTGTGGTTTCGTCCAACTCGCCCATGCTAAACACAGTACCTTGTGAACGGGGTATCACTCGCCATCTCTCAGGCGTCCGATAAATCATAGGGACTCGACTCCCTTATAAACCTCCTTATAAATCTTTATCAACAAGTACGATTCAGTTTCATTGATAAAGATTCACGGGGTATCAGGATATAATCACCACACAACAAGAAGATAGCCAAAAATACATATCGCATAAAGAATGGTATATTGATAGCCAAGAATACATTTGAAATCTATACAACATAAAAAAATGAAAATACAATAGTTAATTCTCAGGAAGGAGGCAAACGTATACGGCACTCAGGTGTCTCCATCTTGGCAATTTTTGCCTTCGCTATGTGATCAGGAGCAAGCTTTTTGGGATCCATGCCAGCTATATTGAAGGACGGGTTCTGAACTATTTCCTCCCTTAGCCGCTGCAAGCCTTCCACATAACTTTGACTCCAAGCAGATATGCAGAGGGCACGATGTTGAGTCGCTTGACGCCTAAGAATTTTAAGCTCAGCATTCGCCTCACCTAACTCCTGGGAGAGTGTATCACATTCGAGTTCGGCGCTGTCAACCTTGGCTCGTAGAGTCTCCAACTCTTCTTCTTGGGTAGCGCACGAATGCTCAAGAACAGCCAAGTTGGACTTCAAGCATTTCTTTTCTTGGTTGGCAAGGGAGAGTTTGTTCTTTTTAGTGACACGTCTGCCCAATAGACTCTTGACCCTGGAGGTGGTCATCCCTACTCGCCTCTAGGAGCAGGTTCTTTTCTTTTAAAGTCGCCACTTCTTCTAGCATGGCTTCATAAGTTTCTATATAATAATCTCGCTCCTCTTCTAACTCCATAACGGTGGCTTTCAGAAGATCTTTATCTTTTGTAAGCTGGCAAACCGAAGCACCAAGTTCGCGGTGTTTCTCCTTGATTTCTAGAATTTGTTCTCGAGCCCGTTGTGCACTCCCATTGAATAGCTTTGTTACCTCAGAGCCAATTGAACCAACAATTTGGTTAGAAGCCTGAACAATACCAAACGGTTCGAGAAATAAAAGAAGTTAGAATCAAGACGGACGGACAGATGAATACTTGTGCCAAGAGAGAATGCAGTAGGTCGACCACAATTCCCGTTTGCTATGAATACTCAGGAAGTGAAGTAGTTGGAGGTGAAGGGTGGGTAGATTGTTGAAGAGCCCAATCAAAGGAAGACCCGATCGTTGATCTGGCATCATCGTCAGAAGTTCGAAGAGGAGCCCAATCAAAGGAAGACCCGATCGTTGATCTGGCATCATCGTCAGAAGTTCGAAGAGGCTCCCGCCCAATGTTCTTACTAACTTCGACGTTAGTCGGATCGGGAATAGAAATCCTTGATATAGAACAATGGTTTTCTGTATCTAGGCGCTGGCGTACAACAACCTCTCGCCCGCCAATCCCAAGAGTGGAGATGTCATCTCCCTCGCCTATTTCAGGGCGACCTTCCCCAGTTGAAGAAGGGCACTCTGATCTAGGGATATTCTTCTGATCAGGGGCCCGGGTAGATAATAACAGGGTGTTTGAAAGTAAGGACTCATAGCAGCATAGAGAGGAGGATTAGATAAGGTGGCTAAGAAGGCCAGCTCGAATTCTTCTATGTCCTATCCAGAGGGTGAAGGCATAGACCCATCATTCAGATTTTGTTGGCGATCTACGGTCAATGGTCCTGGCGTTATGACTTCTTGCCCCTCTGGTCGATTGGACCTTGTATGCAGGCTACCCTCCTCACTAGCAGATGCTGCAGTTACAAGATAGGGTTGAAGGGGGGGCTGAACTTGAGAGGACTTGGCTCGACTCTCCTTAAGAGCAAGGCGAGCAACCCTCGTATTATGACAAGTTTTGATTTGCATTTCCTAAGGAAAAGTGAGAATTTGAGACTCAGGAGTTTCCACAACAGCTTGCCCACCTCCTTCACTGCGAGACTTTGTATGCTTTTCCTGTTCTGTAGGGGGAGCAGCCCGTTTGCGAGTTGCAATAGGGCGTTTGGATGTTTCAGCAACAGGATTGCTTGAAAAATCCTAGAATTTTGCATAAGCTCGCCTCGGCTTGATTAAATAAGTATTGATGTTATGGTCGGTCAAAATCAGGTCAGACTCCAGCTGGTGAAAATGGCACTGCGCCCAACTTATGATGATCTCAACTTGAGCGCGTTCCCTCTGGTTTAGATCTATATCCAGAAGAAAAGCAGGAGGTAGCTCGCCCCAATTCACTTGAGTAGGGAATTCCCCTCTACTCTCATCCTCTGGGAATTGCTATCCGTCGCCCTTCACGTAAAATATCTTTTTGTGATAATTTTTCACGTTAGAATATCGACTTTCAAAAGTGCATAATATCGTCTCGCTGTCCCGAGACTGAAAACCAACCAAATTTAAAGAAAGTTTTCTGATAAGATGATAGAGAGATAAACTCTCGAGCTTTTAGGTCAGGGTACAGTTCCCCTGCCTTTAGCAAAGATGAACAAAATATTATGCAAGAAACCAATAGTATTCGCTAAGCGTTAGGCAATAACTGAGCCAGAGCCAAACTTAGATAATGAAGAATTTCACGAATTGGTCTGATGAAAAGAAGGCGAAGCCCATTTTTGAACATGGCTTCATAAAGAAGCACATGCTGGGCTCGTCCTTCTGCATCGCAAGGTCGTTCTCGAACAGCCCTAAAATTTGCCGATGCAGGAATATAACCCAGATCTTGAAGATGCAGGATAGATGAAGGGGCATAAGATGATACCCATTGGTGCTCAGCGTAGATAGAGCCTACCCCCATTAAAGCTTAAAAAAATACAGAGGAAGGTCGGGTTGAAGATGAAGTTGTGAAGAAGGAAGAAGTAAGTTTTTAGCAGCAAAACGGTAGTAAAAATTGAACCATTGTGGAAAGCAGTTATTTATGCTACAGATAATTACAACAATCGGGAGGAGAAACGATATGATTAACACAATCTTCGGGAGGCGAAACGACATGACTAATGAATGGAGGGCGAATACGAAACTGCTACCCAGCGCGTGAATATCAAGTATCAATCAGTGAAGAGTAACTGATAACAAGTATTCGACAAATCGAAAAGCCAGACGTGTAATGATGGAAACAATCCATAAATGCAGCGCATGATATTTCGGGTAATTATGGTCAGAAAATCGCTTCCTTTTCCCATGCACAGTGGATAGAAGCCACATAATCGTGGCTAGAAAGCCAACAAACTCCTACATGACTATTATACCCCTACTAAATCCATTCAAAATTAATTTTACTTGGGATAAAGATTCAGCAAGTTTGGACAGTGAGAGTCGAATGAATCCCTATCAAATCGTCTCCAATAGGGATTCGTGGGGTACTGTGAGGGGATAATCAAGTTAAGGGATAAGATGGTGGTCGCTAACTGGCTTGGCGCCCGCCTACTCTTCTTCTCGATTATCTTAGGAATTAGGAAGTATATAAAACAGAAAGTTCAATTTCGATTCCAACCAGCTCAACTATATTTCTCCTAGTTGGTTCCTATTAGATAAATATGATAAATTCAGTAAATTCATTGGGATTATCTCTAATTCAAGAATAGTACAATGATCAGGATCTTTATAGACATTTAATGCCTGACAATGTGATACATCATATTGAATGTGAGCTGATTGGTATAAATATCTGAAATACATACTGATTGCCCAAAAATAATCATGTAAAAGAATATATTATTGAGAAGAAACAAAAGTGATAAATGATCCAAGAGAACAGAGAAGAGAAGGGGGAATGATTTACTTACCTTCTCCCCAATAATCCTGGATAATTACACGTATGCTTGATTGATATTTCAGCCCATATAAAAGAGAAAATATATCACTTACAAAGGAACGAACATCTATCAAAGATTTTTCTTTAAACTTAACCTTGATTTATCTGAATTCTCTCTAACAAAGGCATCAGAGAATTCTAAGGGTTAAAGAACCCATTCCTCCATCTTTTCTTATGCAGATCAATTATCTTGGAATCTAGACGCTACTCAGGAGTGCAGAGTACACATCAACACTCTGATTCTTTACAATTTCTTACAGTTTCTTTCAAAATCTTGCAATTTCTTGATATGTCTTCCAATAGTTCTTCCGATTCTAATGTTCGAAACCCATTGGATGATTCGTCAAGCCCATATTTCCTACATCCAAGTGATAATCTTGGTGCCCTACTTGTTTCGGAACTTTTTAAAGGGAAAAATTATGTGGCTTAGAGTAGATCGATCACCATTGCTTTCTCTGTCAAAAATAAAGTGGCGTTCATTGACGGTACGATTAATCCTCCCCCAATTTCTCAGTATGTTCTTTATATAGCATGGATGCGAGCAAATAACTTGGTACTTTCCTAGCTTATAAACTCTATTTCCAAAGATATTCGAAATAGTTTTCTATATGTCAATTTATCTCTTGAACTTTGGAACGAATTGAAGTCTCGCTACTTAAGAAGTGATGGCCCAAGGTTTTTTCATTTAGAAAAATCTTTGAGTTGCATCAACCAGGATTCTTCTTCTATCACTGAATATTTCAGTAACTTCAAGACTTTATGGGATGAATATATCAGTTATCGTCCATTTCCTACATGCACCTGTAGAAAAATGGCTAGTTGCACTTGTGATCTTTTCTCTTTTCTGGTAAAAAGGCAACAATCTGATTATCTTCTAAAGTTCTTGATTGGTTTAAATGATTCTTTTGCACCTATTAGAAATCAATTGCTCCTTTCAGTCCCATTACCTAATATGGCTAAGATCTTTTCTTTGTTATTTTAAAAAGTAAGCTAGAGAGAGTTGACTAATGTAGTTGGTAGTGAAACTCATGCTTTGTTGGTTAAGCAGTCAAATCCTACAACAAATCAATACAAATTTACAAAAGACAAGTCAAAAAAGTCTTCTCTTCATATTCACACATTGTGGATACAATGGACACACGGTTGATAAGTGTTTTCAGCTACATGGGTACCCTCCTAGTTGGACTGGACCGAAAAGAAAAAGAATCTACTCTATTGCTCATGTTGTCATTGCCTCAGATGAAGTTTGTAATCAAAATAATGAGTCTCACATGGTTTCTTTAACATCTGAAGAGTTAAATAAACTTCTTGCTATTGCCAACTCTGCTCAGTCATCTTAGAACACTCAAAATACTCAAAACATTTTAGCTTGTAAATCTAGTTACTTCATCACAATTTTTCGGTAATTTTTCTCGTAACTCAATATCTACTAATTCAAAATTAACTTGTTCTTGGATATTAGATACTGGTGCAATAGATCATATGATCTATTCACCAATCTTTTATTGTTTTTGACCTAAAAAAATTAATGCATCTATTAATCTGCCTAATGGTCAGATTATATCAGCCACACACATAGGGACAATTTGCATCTTTGATAATTTGTTTATGAAAAATATCCTATGTGTACCCTCTTTTCGTTTTAATCTTTTATCTATTTCGAAGCTAACCAAAGATTCTAATATTTGTTTGTCTTTCTATCAAACTAAATGCATTTTACAAGACCAATCAATGGAGAGGATGATTGGGATTGTGCTTGAAAAATAAGGTTTATACTACTTCAATCCTGTTAGCAATCCTAAGGCTAATTCAGCTCAATATTCTGATGTCCCTCATTGTGTTGTTCTTAATTGGGGGTATTAAAATATGTCAACACGAACATGACCTGTTAAAATAACGGGTTGATACAACTTGACCCGTTAAGACCTTTGACACTATATGACACGACATAACACAACACAACCCGATCTGATCTGTTTCAACCCGCAAACCCATTAGTAACCCATTTGAGTTTAACTTAATTGATTATACAAATATTAAAAATTAAATAATAATTATAAAATATAAAAATTAATTACAAATTACAAATTACAATTTTAAAATTACAATTCAATAAATAGTACACTATAAAATATGATAAATATACAAATATGATCCTCACATTATAAAATATTAAAATTATAACCAAAATATATTAAATAATAATGGGTTAACTCGTTAATAACTTTTAAATAAGTACTTAAATGTGATAGCTAAGAGCACTTCTAATGGAGTAGATAGATTTTTTTTTTAAATTTGACTATCGAAAACCTACTTTTTCTATTTTAGCTATTCACTTTTACAATACATCATCCATCAGTATCTTTATTTTTTCTTTATATCTTTTAAAATATTCATATTTTATTTTAATAAAATTTATTTTACAAATTTAAAAATAAAAAACATTGGTTGCCGGAGGGAGTGTGAGGCGCGTGGGGGACACCGATGACGTTGTTGGAGATGAAATTTTATAGAGTTAGTCGTTGGGGTGAAGCAAGTCCGGCAATGTCGGCGGTATAGCCGTTAACGGCCGGCAGTGGGTTAAATGAGTTTCAAATACTCCAAAACCCATTTCGGAGTTTGATCTGCGCGTGGGAGACTAACGGAGGTTGGTCGGAGCTGAGATTGCAGGAGGTTTGGTCGCCGGCGGTGTGTCGAACTTTGGCCAGCGGTGGTTCGTTAACGGCTAGGATTGCCACAGCAATTCAGACATCCTGCAGCAGAGATAAAATAAAATAACATTTGAAAGATGAATAGTGTGACGCTACATGTAGCGCAGATACTGTTCATCTTTTAAAAAATCATTTTAACTATTTTTAGCTATTCCATTGGAGTATGATTTTTGACCATTTAGTTACATTTGAGTTAAATTTTACAAAAAAAAAAAATTTAGCTACTCCATTGAGAGTGCTCTAAGTGTCTAAGAGCACTCACAATAGAGTAGCTAGTTTTTATCTATTTTAAATAATCAAAAATCTATTTTTTTCATTTTAGCTATTCATTTTTACATTTTACCATTCATCAGCATCTTTATTTTTTCTCTACATCTTTTAAAATATTTATATTTTATTTTAAAAATATGGTCGCCGGAGCTAAAAGAGCCTCATGCTAGACAACGGTTGGCTCGTCGGAAAAGAAATTTTTAGGTAATGGTCGCCGGAGTGAGATGATGTCGTTAATGCTAGTGGTGTAGCACGTAGTGGCCAGAGGTGGGTCCAACGACACCGGTAATGCCGAAACCCATTTTCGACATTCGATTGATGCGTGGGGGATGAATGATCCATTGCCGGAACTGAAATCGTTGGGGAATGATCGCCAGCGTGAGGCGATGCCAGTGAAGCCGGCGGTGTCTCTGGTGGTGGCCAGCGTTGACGCCAATGATGTCTGAAGCCCAATGCCGAACGAAGCATCGAGCAGTCCGCAAACACTATTTATGTAGCACAAACACTGTTCATCTTCATTTTTTTTTTTAATTTTAAAGAGTCTAATGGAGTCCTTTTTTTGCATTTTTTTGTATTTTTGAGCTAAATTTTACACTAAAAGTGTGTTCAGCTACTCCATTGTAAGTGCTCTAAGAGTATATAATGAATTTTAAATTAGGATTTTTTTAAATTTAGGTCAAGGGTATAAAAGTAAATTTAAAATTCTTAATGTGTCTTAACGGGTCATAACGGTTTTGACCCGTTATCAAATTGTGTCTTAACATGTTGACATGATTTGACCTGAAAACTGTTAAGGCTAAACACTAACCTATTTTTAATGTGTCGTGTTCGTTTCGTGTTAACGTATCATGGCACATATTACCACCCATATTCTTAATTCTATTACATCTAAAAAAGTATTAAATCTATGGCATTAGAAATTAGGATACATATCTTTTCTAGACTTTCTAATCTTAAACATTTAGATTCTTTCATTTCTATGGATACTCATAATGTAAAAGCAATTCAAGAAAAATTACCTTTTCCTGTATCACAAAGCAATTCAAATAAAAGTTTGATTTAATTCATTGTGACATATACGATCCATTTGGAACCAATTTATATTTGAGTTATAGATATTTCTTGATAATAGTAGATGATTTTACTCATTGCACTTGGGTCTACATGCTTAAAACAAAATTTGAAGTCCATTTCTACTTAAAAAAAAAATTTAAATGGTTAAAACACAGTTTGACATTGCTGTCAAAACTGTGAGATCAAACAATGGACTTGAGTTTGTTCTCATAGATTTCTATCATGAAAATGGTATTTTACGCCAATGAAATTGTGTAGAAACACCACAACAAAATAAAACTGTAGAAAGAAAGCATCAGCATTTACTTTGTATAGCTAGGGCTTTGATGTTCCAAGCTAATGTTCCATTATCTTTTTGGAGTGATTGTGTTCTCACATCAGCACATATTATTAATAGAATTCATACCCCTCTTCTTAAAAATAAAACTCCCTATGAAATGCTTTTTAATAAAATACAAAAACTTAGTCATTTAAAGGTATTTGGTTGTCTTTGTTTTACTTCCACAATTCAAAATCATAGGCAAACATTTGATTCTAGAGCTATCAAATGCATTTTTCTTCAGTATCCATCTGATGTAAAAGGTTACAAGGTAATGGACCTTAATTCTAACAATGTTGTATTTCTAGAAATGTGATATTCCATGAAAACATTCTTCTCTTTGCAGTTATATCTACTAATCCATAGAATCACACTTTTCTATTTCCTCCATCACAAAATTCATACACCAATGATGACTTTCACAGTAATCATACTATTAGACATAGACGCTCTGTTGTTCCTAATCAATCGATATCACCAACATCACAAGATGAAGAACATGATCCTGCACCACAAAACACTATTGTCTCCACAGAATCTTCACTCAGAAGGTCTTCTCGAGTTAGACAACCACTAATTTTCCTGCAAGATTACTACTGCAATTAAGTTTCTTCAAATACTTTATCTGATAATGCTCCTTCAACAGGTAATTAATATCCTATTTCTCATTTTCTTTCTACAAATAGGTTGTCATCTTCTCATAAGGTTTTTCTTGCATCTATCACAAATTCTTTAGAACCAAAAGCTTATAAACAGGCTGCTAAATTTCTAGAATGACAATAGGCAATGAAAACTGAACTTCATGCTTTAAAATTAAATAAGATATGTGAGCTTTTTACCTTACCAAAAGATAAACAAACTATTGGTTGTAAATAGGTGTTTAAGATTAAACACAAAGCTGATGGAACAATAGAGAGATATAAAGCACAATTAGTAGCAAAATGTTATAATTAAGAAGAATGATTAGATTTTTTTTGACATTTTTTCACCAGTTGCTAAGATTACATCTATTAGACTTTTGCTTGCTATTGTTGCTATTAAAAACTGGTATATTCATCAGCTAAATGTAAAAAATGCTTTTTTGCATGGTAACTTACAAGAGGAAGTTTATATGGATTTGCCTCCCGAAACGCAACAACAAAATAAAAAAGTTTGTAGATTTTTAAAAAGTCTTTATGGTCTAAACAAACCTCTAAATAATGGTTTGAAAAATTATCTAATTCTCTCATCAATTATGGTTTTTCTCAAGGTAGTTCTGATTGCTCATTGTTCATCAAAAGAACATAAACTTCTTTCGTGGCATTATTAGTGTATGTAGATGATGTTTTGATAGCAAGTGATAACTTACAAGAAATTTAATTACTAAAGAAGTTTCTGCATGATTACTTTACTATTAAAGATTTAGGGACATTGAAGTATTTTCTTGGGCTGAAGATAGCAAGATCAAAGGTTGGGATTTCTGTTTGTCAAAAAAAATATACACTAGACATTCTACAAGACACCAGCACCATCGGTTCAAAGCCTGCAGTATTCCCTATGGAATCAAATCTTAAACTAGCTGTTGATGATTCAGAACCATATGAAGATCCTTCAGCATATAGAAGACTAGTTAGCATATTGTTATATTTAACAATTACCAGACCAGATTTCACCTACTCCATTCAAGTTTTGAGTCAATTTTTGACAAAACCAACCATAAAACAATAGAAAGCAGTAGTAAGAGTACTTAGATATTTGGAGGCCACACATGGACAAGGCCTATTCTTTCCATCATCCTCAGATTTGTAGTTGAAATTTTTTTTCTGACAGTGACTGGGTAGGTTGCTTAGATACCACAAGAAGCATAACAGGTTTTGCTGTGTTTTTGGGCAACTCTTTGATCTCATGAAAATCTAAAAAGCAAACTATAATTAGTAGATCCTCTACTAAAGCAGAGTACAGAGCATTAGTAGCCACAACATGTGAAATTCAGTGGTTAATCTATGCACTAAAGAATTTACAGATTAATCATTCTCAGTCGACATTAGTTTATACAGACAACAAATGTGTCATGTCTATTGCCACAAATCCAATTCACCATGAGAGGACCAAACATATACAAATTGGCAGAGTACAAAGCATTAGTAGCCACAATATGTGAAATTCACTGGTTAATCTATGCACTAAAGGATTTACAGATTAATCATTCTTAGTTGACATTAGTTTATACAGACAACAAATCTGTCATGTCTATTGCCACAAATCTAGTTCAATATGAGAGAAGCATATACAAATTGATTGTCATCTAGTCAGAGAAAAGCTACAAGAAAAAACTTATCAAATTATTTTACATACCTTCTCGACTTCAGATAGCAGATATACTCACAAAATCGGTTGTGTCATTACCTTTCCACTATACACTCCGCAAGATGAACATCATCAATATTCATGTTCATCTTTAGGGGGGGTATTAGAGTATTGCATCACATATAGACAATATGGAGTTAAAGTCTAAAGGGGAGAAGGCTAAGGTTAAATTAGAGAATTCAACTTAGTTAGGTAGTTTATATTTCAGTATAAATATGATGTAATTAGCAGACTTTGTACTTCACTTTATCATTGAATACATTTCAGTTTCAATTCATTTTCCTCTGTTCTCAAGCTCAATTGTTCTCTTATTAACAAATGTAACTCTTATACATATTACACCATTATGTCAGGCGATGATACTCATTAATATCAGAATAGGCTATGTTCTTAAAAATAACATATTCAAAAGTTGATGGTCAATACAAATCAAAACAATATGATTGAAGTGAATAATAATAATAATAATAATAATAATAATAGACAACATTTTCCACCTGGCAATTATGAGTGTCTCACTTTTTTTTTTTTTAAAGTTCCAAGTAGTTTTGAAGTATAGCACAAGCGCACATGTTTCTCATCATTTATCGAATATGTTAATGATATGGGTATATAATATATATGGCTATTACAAGGATCCAAAAACAGAGGAGGTTCGCAGCCCATGATTTTTTTTTTTTTGTAACAATCAGTCCATGAACTTTTGATATAAAATTAAGGCACAATGTTTGAGTCGAATAGTTTTTATGCTTAGTTTTACGAGATACAATGAATAGTAATTTTTCACATGTGCCACTTTATTCTTTATAAATAAAGGATGAGATTGATGAATTTTATTCATTCTATTCTTCCAACTACATAAATCAATGATTCCTGCTGTTAAGTAAGTAATCTCCAGACCAACTACAAGCTGGAGTTTTCCTCCCACTGCCTCTTTTTAGCTGAACATGGATTAAGCCTTATTTTTTTATTGTAACAAAGTTGGTATAAGGGTGGAACCACGTTGAAGGTAGGGGGGTACCCCCAAATATTTTCAAAGAATTAATTTAATTTATAAATATATAAGTCCTATTTTATATAATTCAAATTCCCCCCTCCAAATTATCCAAAAAAAGAATTTGTCTCTTAATATTCAGATTTCTAAGATTTTAACTAAAATTATCCTCCCAAATTTCAATATTCTTTTAGTTCTATTTTAATTTTTTACTTCATTGACATCCAAAATTTTAATTAATCAATAAACCTTGAAAACGAGTTTGAAAAATCTGTTGCTGCTGCCTGTAGTGCTGGAAACGAGGCTCAAAGCTTCGAACAGAACACGTAATACCAAAGAAATGATTAAGAATTTTACTTTAAAAACGAAATAGATGAATTTTATTCTAGAAAAAATCATTATTGAGCTTAATTTAAAGGTGAAATCCTAAGTTGATTTTCATTTTCCTTTTTTTTTTAATTGTCTTTAACAAATCACAAAAATCTTAAGAAAACAAAACTTATAAGATAATTTATATATATGTATTTTTTTGTATATAATTTTATGTCATATGATTATTATAGTTTATATATTCATGTGCAAAAAACACATTACTTATATTAATATATACCACACATTTGTTAATCCTCTTTCAAATATCAAATCTTAATTTCGCTCTTGAGTATAGGTGGTGTTGTTAGGGATAATTTGGGTCAAGTTATTATGGCAATAAGTAAGCAAGAAGAACAGTTGATGGAAGTGGATTCTGTGGAAATCATGACAATGTTCATAGGTTTGCAGTTTGCTTCTCAAATTGGCATCGCTAAGTTCGTATTAGAAAGTGGTAGTTGAATACTTGTGGATATGCTACGATATGATGAGGATCCTGAAGCTCTACTTGGTAACCTTATAATAGAAGTAAAGGTACTGCTTAGAAGGTTCAATGAGCATCGAGTTAAGTTTGTGTCGCGTATAGGAAATCAAGTGGCTCACTTTCTAGCAAGGCATGCTTGGAGAGTTCAAGATGTGGAAATGTGGATGCAAACCATTCCTGATTTTATTGCCCAATTTGCTTGGCTAGACATTTCTCAATTGTAATCTCAGGTACTTATTTTATTTGAATGAATATCTTGTTATAAAAATTAAAATAAAAATCTTTCACAATTTTAAAGTGATAATAGCAATAAGATTAGAGTCTAGTATGACAACTTTTAAAATGATGAATCAAGATTTTGTCAAATTAGTTGTTTTTTATGAAATAGATTTTACTCGTTGAAAAGATAAATACATGTTCATTCTTACTATATTGAAGATTGTATATTTTTTCAATTCAAACTTGTAGTATTTCTAGAACATGAATCTAATGATAATAATCAAATCAAGGAGGAATGCAATAAACACGAAGAAAATGAAGTAATATGTAGATGGCACATTTTAAATATATTTTCTGGTCGTCTTTACGACTTGTTTACATCAATCAAGTTACCAAAAGAGAATTGTGGGACATTGAAAATTCAAGTATAGAACTAAAAAGTAAGGTACATATATATTCCTGATTAAAAAATATTTTGAATTTATAATGAAGAATATAAATTAATTGATGGATCAAGTCCATGAATTGCAAGGAAATGATAAATAAGCCACATTTAATAAATTAACATAATTTAATATCACAATGTATGTAATTAAATATAAGCAATAATCACCGTTAGAAATATATACATTTGTGATCAATTATTAATGTTGAAAACAAATTTATTTTGATTGAAAATAGTTATTTTACTAAAAATAAGTAATTTTTTTTAAGAATAATCTTTAAATTTACTGTTTTTCAAAAATTACTCCATTATTTAATTATTTTATTTGTGATTACTCCAATATTTCATTTATAAAGGCGTTTATACAACATTATTTTTCGCATTCTTTTATCTAGATTGGCGGCGTCCTCATAGCTTTAGAGGTATAATTGTACGTTCCAACAATAATATCAATCATGCAAGCCAATTTCTGAAATGTTGTCGTCCGTCATGTGGCCTCCAAGTTCCGAATGCTTAGAAATATAAATAGTGATATATATATATATATATAGAAAATACGTTATTTGAGGCATTAACAAAGCAAAATACAAGACATGCATTCAATTGAGAATTAATAAACCTATTATTAAAGACATCCTTTATCTAGTGAAAGTATAGTGCAGATGGCTGAGAACTGAAGATGAAAACAGGGACAGCTAGAATTTCCTCCATATTACAGACAAAAAGATTCCAAAAGGTATATAAAATGGAGTCAAAGCTGTGGATGCATGATAATTATAGGTAATGTGGGTTGGATTCGTGGGACCTCGTTCTCGTGCGGATACAAATCCATGTTACAACTGTTTATTGAATTTTCTTCCGTCCCCCCAATCCATCAAACACGCTGCAGACCTGTTTTTGCGTCTATCGGGAATTCAGGGCATTGTAACTGGACAGCCTTAATTTGAACATATAATAACAAGAAGAAGCAAGAATCTCTTAATTAAATTATTAGTCCATGCCTCGTGAATGCTGTTGTGTATTCTAATTAATGTTTTAAATTCGTATTATATTTACTCAAAAGCTCGTGAATTTTAGTCGTTGATAGGATGACAACAGCATTTCCATTTAGCTGCCTGTGACCATTTGTTTCTTTTTCGGAACACTGAATTTTACTCAGGTCTTGTTTGTATTCGGAAGTGAGATCAGCTCATCTCAACTTATCTCAACTCATCTTCGTTTCATTGTTATATTTTTATAATTTTTTATATAAAATACAAATTCTTATACACATTTTTCAATTTTCAATATACATTTTTCAATTCTCAATATACATTTTTCAATTTCCAATATACTTTTTTCAAATTTCAAAATAATAATAATATTAAAAAATAAACTAAACTCATCTCAACTTATCTCATCTCTAAATCCGAACGAAACCTGAATCTGTTCAGTTAGAATATTAATATTGGATTTATCCCTTTTTTTTAAATATAAAAAAATATATAATTTTGATAGCTCTATCAAATTTCTAAATTTATAACTTTATATTTAAATATATTTTCATATTATATAATTATACTAACTATATGTATATTAATAATTTAATTTAATACTTAAATAGTTATTTTTCAACCAAAATTTTAAAAAATAATTTTCAATTTCTTGTTAAAATATTATTTTTTTCAATCAAATAATTACTTAAATAATTATTTTTTTAACCAAAATTTTCAATTCCTTCTAGCTAACGGTCTCGATTGAGGCACTCATTACTCACAAAATTGAAAAATCAACAAAGGTAAGATCGAATTACCTTTGATCTCGAGCGGAGAGGGGGATGATTTCGAGTGGAGACAACCTTGCGAGAAGAGACTCTCTGGGTTGACGACGAAAAGTTGAGTTCGAGTTCAAAGACGCGAGAAGGGACGAAAGAATGACTATTACACACGTATTAACTACTATCATTTGTTGTAATATTTAGCATTAGTTTCATCAAAAGTTAATATAAATATAATATGTTTATTTAAAATTTTTTTTGTATTAAATCTATTAAATAAAATTTTAAAAAATATTAAGCTACAATAATTTTATTTCATCTTTTAAATATAAAAAATATACTGTTTACCTATTAAAATTATTTTATATTACTTTTTAATATAATTATTAAATAAATAAGATATATATGTATTTATCAAATGTTATAAATGATGTATTATATTATTATTTTAATTTATCTAATATAAATTTATAAAATAAAATATTAACTTCACACCAAACTTATACATTTCATCAATTTAAAAGAAATTTTAATGAAATGAAATGAATGCCAATGCTTTTAAAATGCAAAACCAATTTAATATTTCACTTTCAGAGCAGGTGATAAAGGCTGACTGCCTGGCATTGCAATTTGCCACCATGGCTTTTACGTGTTGGGTGGATCCAACTGGACTGGCGCGTACCACCAAGCACCTCGCTTTCCCAGCTCACCACTTTCGCATGCCTACCATATTACTGCAACGTGGCGCGTCATCTCACGACCCTATATGGGATGGCCACTGCCAAGTGCCAGCCGCTGACTTGCACCTCACACGGTATTCTGACAGTGCGCGTCTTCTCACGCGCACGCTTCGGATACCCAGTGGTACTAGGCCGGTATGTGACCACCAGTTGGATCAGACCACGTTTCCCAATAAAATACACTCATTCAAGGTTGCGTCCAGCCTGTCCTCCTAGGGTCTTCTTTCACCTGCTATAGATCATCTTCGTATGTGCAGCGTTGGGAATCAGGATAATTTGGTCAATTAGTAACTTCTGGCTTCTGCCATCTGTAGATAAGCTGTAAATAGCCTGTAATACCTTTAGTTTTGTAGCTAGGAAAAAAAAGTACACCTGCTTTGGCAAAAGAGTGATGCCTTTACAAACAGTTTCTGACGCTCCCATAATAATAATTCAAAAATAAATTCTATTTACATTTTTTTTTTTTGGATATGATATTTACATTTCTTGATTAATTATTAAGGTGATTTGGATCGGTCGAATCCAACCTCCTACAAAAACAGTTTTATTAAAAAATATAAGAAAAATTTTAAAAATAAAAATAAAATAAAAAATATATATAATAAAAAAAATACACGATAAAATAATAAAATAAATATGATTTCTTGAGAGAGTTCGATCCTCAATCTAATGGAATCGTCGCTGGCCACCGATAACAGCACCGTCCATGTCATTAGGACAAACAGACTCATTTCAAGTTTAAAACTGTTGGAAAATGTGAAAAGTCGTTAGGGGTCATCGTCGTAAGAATAAGATCGTCGGAAGAAAACGGTCCCGATAAATGGATGGTGTCGCCACCGATAACCAACGAGGACGAAAGCTATTTAAATAGGGGTCGGTCTGAACCCAAGTCCTCTCTAATTATTAAGGTGGGAAACACATTTATATTCTAATGTTTTATTTATGATTATTCGGTGCGGGCCTTAGCTGGATCAGTGGGTGGAATGATCTACAAAGGAGCTTGCGGCGGAAGGCTCTGAAAGAGGTTTCCAATGACTAGCTCGAGTTCAGTTCAAGCTTTGATTCGTGTTTGCCTAGTTCTTGGGCTAATAAGGCAATATCCATTGTTGCCAGCGATTATGATTTCGGTTACGACGACAAGGCTCTCTTTGAGAAAACCTACTGCTACTCCGCATACGAGACTTTTGGTGTGCCTTCTCCTCTTACGGAGGTTGAAACCACTGAAGCACACAATTGAACGACAGAGAGAATAAAACTTTAACCGTAAAAGAGATATTATAAAAATGAATTCACTTCTACATCATATAATTGAATTTAAAATTATTTTTAATAAATCTAATCATATGTTCATCTAATTAATATAATTTTTTTATGTTATTTAATTTCAATTTTTTATATCAATTCAAATCATCTTAAAGTAAGCAATTACTCTATCAAAAATCAATATAAATGTAAATTAAATATATTTATTTAAGAAAATTTTGTATTAGATTTATTAAATAAAATTATGAGAAATCTTGAGCTACAATAATTTTATTTCATCTTTTAAATATCAATGCCTATTTTTCATCAATTAAAATAATTTATTCTTATTTTTTAATATATTTATTGAATGAATAAATTATAGATATATTTATTGATTTTATAAATTATATACTATATTATTATTATGATAAATCTAATATGGAATTATGAAAATAGAGGTATTAATTTTTTATTAAATTTAAACCTTTTATTAAAATTTTAAAAAATGTTTATGGAACTTATGCCAATGCACTTAACTCAATTTACCACCCAAATCTCATTTAAATCTGAACTTAGATTAAACTATACCAATCTTTAGAGAAATGAGTGAGCAATGAGCAATTACTCCGTGATGGGATAAAGATCAGAACGCGTTTGAGAGCAGATCAGTACCGTTGGGGGATTATGTTTTCTTAATGAAAAAGACGCAACTCGTAAAGGGCAAGCAATCTCACATCGATCCACTCACTGTTTCTACTCTCTTTCTTTCTTTCTGAGCAAGTTCCTCGGTAGTCGGTTCAACCAAAACCCTCACTTTCTTTAATTCAAATTATTAACCATCCCCCATCTCCCACCTATATATAAAGCACTCCTCCCTCTTCACTCTCAAATCACACAATCCCATAGCAATCTCGGCTTTTATTCTTCTCCTCCTCAATCCTCATTTCACGGACTAGTGTTTTATCTTCTCAACAAAATGGCCTCTTTCATCTCTAAAACTTTCTTCAAATTAGTCCTCGTCATCTCTCTGTTTCAAATCTCTTTGGCTACGAGAAAGCTCAATGAGCTTGTGCAAGATCAGCCTCAGCTCTTGCAATACCATAATGGCCCTCTTCTTTCGGGTAAGATTTCCATTAACCTCATTTGGTACGGCAAGTTCAAGCCTTCCCAAAAATCCATCATCTCAGATTTCATCACCTCCCTTTCATCTTCTGCATCCCAAAACGCCCAGCCATCTGTTTCCACCTGGTGGAAAACCACTGAGAAATACTACCATCTCACCTCCAGGAAGCATTCTTCTTTATCCCTTATTTTGGGAAGCCAAATCCTAGACGAGAGCTACTCATTAGGAAAATCACTCACAACCAAACAGATTGTGGAACTTGCATCTAAAGGTGAACAGAAGAACGCCATTAATGTCGTTCTCACTTCCTCAGATGTGGCCGTCGAAAAATTCTGTGTAAGTAGATGCGGCACTCATGGATCTGCCTCGGGCTCAAAGAGTGGCCAAGTTAAGGGCAAGAATTACAGGTTTGCTTACATCTGGGTGGGAAACTCAGAGACACAGTGCCCAGGGCAATGCGCCTGGCCATTCCACCAGCCCATCTACGGACCCCAGAGTGCACCCCTGGTGGCACCCAACAATGATGTGGGTCTGGACGGCATGGTCATCAACTTGGCTAGCCTCTTGGCCGGGACTGCTACGAACCCATTCGGAAACGGCTACTTCCAGGGCCCGGCCGATGCTCCTCTAGAGGCTGCATCTGCTTGTCCTGGAAAATACGGCAAAGGGGCTTACCCTGGTTATGCAGGAGACCTTTTGGTGGATCCTACAACTGGTGCTAGCTACAATGCAAATGGAGGCAACGGGAGAAAGTACTTGCTTCCTGCTTTGTACGATCCATCTACATCATCTTGTTCGACTTTGGTCTGAGAAAGGGATTAGTGGAGTAGTATGTTATAGAGGCAGCAGATTAGTGGAAATACAGAGAGTGCCAGATACTGTGATTCGTTTATTTGTTATATTGTTTTGGTTTTCCGACAAATAATAGAAGAGCAAATTGCTTTGGTTTGCTTTTTAATTTAATCAGACCCCAACAAATTTTGCATAAGCTGTTCACCATCTTCTTCTTACCATTATCTATTCGCGATAATTCGTTGTGGGAACGTGTTATGGACCTGCTGGATAACTCTAGAAAAAATGGCACAATCAAATGGAAATATGGATAGAAGGAACTTATCAAATATCTTCTTCTGATTTCCTTATTCACGGATGAGTTGGAATATTACAAAAATGAATTCAAGTCAAAATTACAATTGTGTGCAGTGATTTATAGTGCACACAGTGCACAGTAAATAATGTAAAATTACATAGATGACTTACTAATTTTAACATTAAGCTGACTTATTACATGGGTAAAAAAATAATTTTTACATCTTATAATACCCCCTTTAAGATGGAGAGTAAATTAAATGTACTTTCATCTTGGAAACTAAGTATTGAAAATATTGAAATTCAAGAGCTTTGGTAAGAACATCAGCTAGCTGATGCTGAGAAGCCAAATGAAATGTCTTTATAGTTCCGGCTTGGATTTTGTCTCTAATAAAATGGCAGTTAAGTTCTATGTGCTTGGTTCGCAGCATCAGCCAAATGAAATGTCTTTATAGTTCCGGCTTGGATTTTGTCTCTAATAAAATGGCAGTTAAGTTCTATGTGCTTGGTTCGTTCGTGAAAGACATGATTTGTAGCAATATGTAATGCCGTCTAACTATCACAAAAGAGTTGAGCACTATTAGGACGAAGAATTTTAAAATCAGAGAGAAGAGATAACAGCCAAACTATTTCACAAGTAGTGGAAGTCATCGCTCGGTATTCAGCCTCAACTAAAGACTGTGAAACAATTTGCTGTTTCTTTGTTTTCCATAAAACTAAAGAATCACCCAAGAAAATACAGAAACCAGTGGTTGATCTTCTGCTGTCAGGACAAGATGCCCAATCTGAGTCTGCAAAAGCTTTCACGGTTAGTGTGTTTGTAGCAAGAAAAAACAAATCAAGACCAAGAGCATTTTTAATGTATTGTAAAACTCGGTATGCTGCATTTAGATTAGGGACCCGTCCATATACTGACTGAGCCTTTGAACTGAGTAAGAGATATCTGGCCGAGTAATAGTAAGATAGAGGAGCTTTCCAACCAGCCTTCGATATGCAATAGAATCTGGAATCAATTCACCTTCATCTTTGCTAAGTTTTAAATTTTGCTTCATAGGGAAAGAAACTGGTTTACAAGCTAAAAAACCATAATCTTGTAAAACCTCAAGAGCATACTTTTGCTGACATAAAAAAATCCCACTAGAAGATCTTGCCACTTCTAATCCCAGAAAATATTTAAGAAAGCCAAGATCTTTGAGCTTAAACTTAGCATCAAGTACTAACTTCAAAGAATTTACAGCAACCAAATCATTACTGGCCAGCAAAATGTCATCAACATAGACTAGTAATGCAATGAAGGAAAAACCAGCAGACTTGGTAAACAAAGAATAATCAGATCTGGATTGAACAAAACCCAAATCTATTAGAGTGGTGGAAAACTTAGAAAACCACTGTCGGGATGCTTGTTTAAGCCCATAAAGGGATTTATTCAGCTTACACACTTTAGACCCCTCTTTAGTGTGAAAACAAGAGGTAACTCATATACACATCT
This sequence comes from Platycarya strobilacea, assembly GCA_036898215.1. Lineage (NCBI taxonomy): Eukaryota > Viridiplantae > Streptophyta > Magnoliopsida > Fagales > Juglandaceae > Platycarya > Platycarya strobilacea. The sequence continues at coordinate 8,185,410 of CM072555.1, forward strand.
TCAAAAAGATCACCATGTAAAAAAGTATTGTTCACATCAAGTTGAACAAGATGCCAATTTTTGACAGCAGAAATTGCTAACAAGGTTCTGACAGTGACCATTTTAGCCACTGGAGAAAAAGTTTCAGAATAATCTAACCCTTCTTTTTGAGAATAACCCTTAGCAACCAATCTCGCTTTATGTCTCTCTACAGTACCATCAGCACGATATTTAATCTTGTAAACCCATTTATAGCCTATGGGTTGTTTTCCAGGAGCTAAATCAACAACAGTCCAGGTATTATTAAGTTCTAAAACAGCTATCTCAACAGTCATAGCATCTCTCCAATGAGAGTGCTTGACTGCTTTATGATAAAACTCAACTTCAACATTAGCAGAAATAGCAAGAGCAAAAGATTTATGACCAAAAGACAAACGATCATAAGAAAGAAAATTACTAATATCGTAGTTAATGGAAGAAGTAGAACTTGCTGATGAAGCTGATTGAAAGTGTACAGTAGAGGAATTGTAATAATAATGTTGCAAAAAATCAGGAGCTCGTCGGATTCTAGTAGATCTTCTTGATGGAATAGGTAAAGAACTATTATTGGGTGAAGAAACAGGAACAAATAAAGAACCAGAATCTGGTTGAGAACCAGAAACTAATTCTTGACCAGATAAAAACTGATCAGGAGGAGGAAACTGTTGAAGGTACAGCAGTAAAATCAATTGTTGAAGATTGAGAAGGAAAAGGAAAAGGAAAAGGAATAGAGAAATTATTGTAGGATTTTAAGTCAGAATTGGAAGATTGGAAAAGAAAGACATGCTCATAAAAAATAACATGTCTAGAGACAAAAAACTAATGAGTACTTATATCATATAATTTGTATCATTTAATTCCAATAGGATAACCAAGAAAAATACAAGTTCTAGCCTTAGGATCAAATTTATTTCGGGACCTTTGTAAAGTAAAGGCAAAACACAAACATCCAAAAGTTCGGAGATGAATATATGAGGGAGAGACTTGAGATAATATTTCTATGGGAGACTTATTATGAGTGATAAGGGAAGGAAGCCTATTTATTAAATAGGTGGCTGTGAGAACAGCATCACCCTAAAAATGATAGGCAAATGAGATTAAAACAGCAAGGCTCTAGCAACATTAAGAATATGTTGATGTTTTCTCTCCACAACAGAATTTTGTTGTAAAGTTTCAACACAACTAAGTTGATGAATGACACCTTTAGATTTGAGATAAGGAGATAACAAAAATTCAGTACTATAATCAGTACGATTTTTTTTATCTTGACATTAAATTGTGTTTTAATAAGTTTGAAGAAATTCTAAACAAGAAGAGAAACTTCAGACTTATTTCTGAAAAGATAGAGCCGAGTTGCCCTAGAGCAATCATCAACAATTATAAAAAAAAAAAATTTGTATCCTTCAACAGTAGAAATGGAAAAGGGACCCCATACATCACAATGAATAAGATTAAAAGGAGAATAAGAAATGTTATTATTATTTGGAAAAGGCAACTTTCGTTGTTTGGCCAATAGACAAACAATACAAGGATCACTAGATACAACTAGATTAGGAACAAGTTTATTAAAAAAAGACATTCTAGAAACAGACGGATGTCCTAATCTATTATTCCAAAGGTGAAACAAAAAACATTTAGTAGAACTAAAACAAGCAGGGGATATGGAAAGGTTACTGGTGTTACAAGGCTGAGATTGAAAAATTCCTGGTTGTTGCAAGATATAAAGTCATCCAAGCAGCCTAACCACTCCAATCAGCTTCGAGGTGATTAGGTCTTGTATTGAACAAGAATTAGAAGAAAAGTAACAGCAAATGGAAGACTCAGTTAGCTTACTTACAGAAATCAAATTGCAAGTAAAATTTAGAACACATAAAACATATTGAAGAATAAGATGTTCAGACAAGTGAATAGTACCAATATGTGTCACAAAGACACATTGATTGTTTGGTAATTTGACAGATTTATTAAAAACAGGGACAACATCGATGAAAAAATTGATAGAACAAGCCATATGATCAGTGGCTCCTGTATCAAGTATCCAAGGAGACTTATGATTAAGAACATTGGAAGAAATAATACCAGATAAAGAACTGGAGGATGCCACGACAGCATTAGCAATAGGACTAGGTTCATCAGACTTATGCTAAGAATTGAAATTCAGCATAGACAACAACCGCTGATATTGCTCCCTCGTCAAAGAGAAAGGAGATACTTCAGTAGAATCACTGCTAAGAGCAGTTTGATTTGCCATGGACTGCTGTCGTGGCCTCTTCTTGTACCCTGGAGGAAATCCATGAAGCTTGTAGCACTTGTCAATGATATGACTAGTTAATCCACAATGTTTACAAACTGGTCTGTCTTTCTTGGAAAAAGACTTAACAGATCTGGAGGTATCAGAGATAGCAGCAAAAGCATGTGGATCGACAACAGGAGGAGGAAGAGAAATCTCTCTCTACTGTTCCTCCTGAAGAACTAGTGAAAAAACTTTATTCAAAAGAGGTAATGGCTCCATCAAGAGAATCCGAGCCCTTGCAGAGGAAAAAGATTCATTGAGTCCCATAAGGAACTGCAAAATACGTTCCTGTTGAATGTAAGCATTCAAAACACGCACAGCACCACAATTACAGACTGGAATTGGTTTGTAATTAACCAATTCATCCCAAAGAGCCTTCAACCAAGTGAAATAAGCACTAACAGATAGTTTTCCTTGAGACAAAGAGGAAATGGACTTCTGAATCTGAAAAATTCAAGGTCAATTTCTCTGACTAAATCTTTCTTTCAAATCATTCCAGATCTTAAGTGCAGTAGAAACATAAAGCACACTAGCAGCAATTTCAGGTGAAATAGAGTTAAAAATCCAAGAAATCATCATGTTATTGCAGCGTGTCCATAAGGAAATGTTCGAATCGGTAGAAGAGGTTTAAAAGTCATACCGTTGACGAACCCTAGCTTGTTCTTCGCAGAGAGCGCCATAGTCATCGATCAAGACCAGGTATGATAGTTGTCTCCGATCAGCGGTTGTATAACAAGAACCACGCCAGGATTATCGCCCAAATGGAGAAAAAAAGGACTAGTAACATCTTGAGAAGATGAAATAGGAGGTGATGAAGGAGAATGAGGATTTTCAGAAGATTCTAGCACCATGAAATCAAAGGAAAATTAGAGGAATCGAAGAAAGAACGAGAAAGGGAAAGGAAACCCTAGGTTCTTGAAAACGCGACTGATACCATATCAAATATCTACTTCTAATTTCCTTATTCACGGATGAGTCCAAAATATTACAAAAATGAATTCAAGTCAAAATTACAATCGTGTGCAGCCATTTATAGTGCACAGTAAATAATGTAAAATTACATAAATGACCTTACTAACTTCAACATTAAGCTGACTTATTGCATGGGTAAAAAAATAATTTTTACATTTTATAATAGAACTCAAGACAATGGATATTCATATATATATACATAACTGGGTAACTCTGGGTAAGGAACATCATATATTCATCACCGTGCTTGAAGATGATAATGGGGTGTATCCAGATGAAAACTACAAGGTTCAATAGAAAATTCCAGAATGATCTTCCTCTCTAACCTTCCCTCCTCATAAATTGCAAAACGTTCAAGACCCAAAATTGTGTCTCATTAACAGCCCTTTAAGTCAAAACGGTGACAGATTCCACTTCACTCCTCTACCCGACTCGATTGAAGCCTCCCTCTCTCTCTCCTCTATCTTCCTTCCTTGGAGGGTCATAACCGAACGAACCCTTTTTAAGATTTTGTTCTTCTGTTTCTTTAGAGAAAGCTATATTGATGGTGGTCACTTGTTCTAAACAATTCCAAATTCTGCTCTTGTTCTAAATTCTCTAAGCTGTGATGACCTTCCCATGAAATCCTACATTTCCATCCTTTGGAACTTCCAATGGAGTAGGTATTTTTTTCTTTAAAATAGATTATAATAATCTCACTTTTTATATATTATTTATTTATTTTTACATTTTACTATCCATTAATCTTTTTTATTTTTTCTCTATATCCTTTAAAATATTTCTATTTTATTCTAATTATATTTATTTCACAAATTAAAAATAAAAGTCTAAAACTGCCTCGCGAGTAAGAACTGGAAATGACAAAACTCATAATTGCCGAACTTGAAACTACACGTGGGAGATAACAGAGGACTTGTCAGAAATGGGATTATCGGGGGTTGGTTGCCGAGGTGAGGATGCCGATGAAGGGGCAATGTGGTTAGTAGTGGTCGGTGGTGGATCAAACGAAACTCATTGTCAAACTTGGAACTGCGTGTGAGAGATGACGGATAACTTGTCGGAGCTCGGATCGTCAGGAGTTGATTGCAACATGAGGGGATGCCAGTGAAGGGGTAGTGTGGCTCGTGGTGGTCGGCAATGAAACCTACGAGGACTTGTCGAACGTGATCTCCTGAATGAAGATGAAAAAAATAATAAAATATGTTTTGAAGGTAAACAATATTTCACTACATGTAGCGAAATCAATGTTCATGCCTTCAAAATTCTTTTATTTTGAAGTGTCCAATAGAGTGAATTTTTGGACAATTTTAGCTATATTTTCAAAGAAAATGTAATTTAATTACTCCATTAGAAATGCTTATCTTTAGTCAAAATGTGGGTTGTTGATGATGGTTGTCTATAATGAATAGCTGTGAAAAAAATATTGTGTTGCTACGAGTAGAGTTGATGTGAATTTGGGGGAGGCAATCTAATGAGTAATCAAAAAATAAAAAGGTAACTACGAACAATGGTCCATCTTTTGGTTTCTATCGAAAACAGAGGTATGATTTAGTTTCTCTATCAAACAGGGAACCCTAGCGCGTTGAGTGTGTTAGAAAACTGTCAATTTCAAGGGGAAAAGGGAAGATGACCTAGTGTAAAGGTAGGCAAAGCTAAAATTGTCCTCAAGGAGAGTGAAGTGTTCATTATTCATAAAGAAAGCTTGAAGAACAAAGGTCTGCATAGGGGTTTTTGCATCATCGGAGGAGTCATGTCCGGCAAATGAATTAATAGTGAAGCCTTCTGATCAACAATGACAAATGTATGGCAATTCTCAGGCTAGGTTAAATTTAAAGAGCTTGGGGAGTACAAATTCTTGATTGAATTTCAATTTGTTGGTAATAAAGATAGAGTCCTTAGCGGACATCCATTGATTTTTTTTATTGCAACTTAATATCCTTCCAAGAAGTGAATGAATCTATTCTTCTAAAATATATAAAATTCCATTATGAACCATTTTGGGTGCAGCTATATGGGCTCCTGTTGGCTTCCATGAATGAGAAGATAGGAAAGGAAATAGCCGCCTTTATAGGCCATGTAATCAGGGTTGAGGCAAATGCGAATGTAATGGACTGGGGGACTTGTTTAAGGGTTAGGGTAGCTGTGGACATGCATTTTGTTTCAAATGCGGGACTTTAGCCCATGATTCAAAATCATGTCGAGATCTAAGAGGGGAAGAATATGAGGATGAATCAAGGGAAAATCAGTTTAGGGATAGGCTACAAGGCCAACCAAGAGATACTATAATTTATGATACTAAGAAGTATGGAGGAAAGGAAGAAGTAAGAACGAAAAAACAAAATGAGGGTGAGTAAAAAAGACAAGAGCAAGTGATTAATGTTACTACCCTAGTCAAGAAAGAAGGATTAGGGCTTCAGAGGCAGCAATGCATCAATATAAAACCATAAAAGGTTGAAGATGATAAAGAGGCAATAATAGAGGAAAGGAAACAAGACAGAAAGATTGAAAGTAAGAATAAAATTGTGATGATTGAGGAAGAAGATAAAGCTGACCAGTGCAAATTTATTCCTCTAGAAACGGACACAATAGAGAAAGTTGAAGCCATTACAAAGAAAATGTCCACATGAAAAAGAAAAGCTAGATAAGTGACTTTCCAGGATGTTATGAACTCGGAAGTTAATGAATCAGACTCCAGAAAAATGGTGGCTGTGCATTATGAGGAGGATAGAAATCAAAGGAAGAAAGTTAAAGAAGAGGAAGAAAAGTTGAGGAACAAAGATGAGAATGAAATGGTAGAGGCTGCGTGGCAGCCCTACCAAAGGCAATAATGAGCTTATCTTGGAACTGTAGTGGATTTGGGAACCTCTTAACAGTTAGAGAGCTTAATATGATAAGTAAATCCAAGTGTCCCAATTTTGTCTTTTTGATTGAGATAAAATGTGGGAGGCACAAAGTAGAGAAAATCAGTAATAAACTTGATTTTAATTTCAACTTTGTGGTGGATAATATTGGCTTAAGTGGAGGGATAACCTTTTTGTGGAAGAGTTGATTTGACCTTACCCTAGAATCCTATTCTCAACATCATATCTCCATGAATTATCATGATAAAGAGGATAACTTGAAAGTTTTATTTATTGGATTCTATTGGTAAGCTAACACTACAAGCAGACCATTAGGGTGGAGTCTTTTGAGGAGATTGAAACTGTTGAATTCAAGATTTCGAGTTTCATATTTACGTATAGATTTTAATAATAACAAATGAATTCAAGTTTAAAACTCATATTGTTTATACAATGGAGCCAAATACATCAAACATGAACAAGAAATAAAACAAATTTACAAATGAAACTCATAGAGGAATTTTGTACATATCTTGATAAAATTTGAAATTAGATCAAGGCTCAAAATTAATATTTTTTCATAAAATATCAAATTACATTTTTCACATGTGTATGACATCATTAAAAGTTTTAATTTCAAAAATTATATTTTTCACATGTGCATGACATTATTAACAACTTTAATTTCAAATTTTGCATTTTTTACACTGGCGTGACATCATTAAAACTTTAATTTTGAAAATTGCTTTTTTCATATATGCATAACATCATTAAAATTTGTATTTTAAAAATTTGTAAAATGATTGATTATCATATTTGACATGTACATAACGCACTTTTGATAAATGCAAAAAGTAGATGATTTTGTTTAAAAATTTTGAAAGGTGATTATACTCTTTTGAGATATGCATAAAAAAGATGATTAATTTAAAAAATAAATTATGTTCATTTTTTTATATGCGAAAAGTAAAAGATTAGATCTGAATATTTAGAAAATTAAATGTGACTGTCTTTGAAAAATGTAAAAATTAGATATTTTTATTTGAAAATATTGAAAAATGAATAGTGTTCTTTTTGACATGTGAATCTTTTCATATTTAAAAATAAAGACTCATTTACTAATAAATAACTCACTTGAGTTTTGTAAAATCACAATAAGAGCTTATATATCATTTGTTAAAGTTTTGTATCATTCATTCAAAACCTTACTTTCTATTTTTTAAGTATTGAGCATTAATCCTTATTAATTTTGAGAGAGATATAGGTCGCGCTGTATTGTTTTTATTTCACTCATTGAGGAGTGTACTCTGATAATCTACCCATTATCAGCTCTTGTATCACTAAGAGAGTAAGTATAATCCTTGTGTGTGTAAAAGGTATTCTACACAGGAAATAGTTGAATCATCCAGTGTGAAGTGATTGCAAGTGTAGAGGGTGTTCTACACAGATTCTTTGTAGCGGTGTTACTCAAAGGCATAATAAGTTTATATCTCCACCTAAAAAAAATTGAATAGTGAGTTTGAGAATCCTCAAGGGGTAACTTGAGGCAAGGACGTAAGCAGTGGGGCTGAACTTCATTAAAATATTGAGTTTGCTTCTTTTTATCCTTACAATTTATATTTCCTGCTGTTTCATAGTATGTTCATATTTTATATTGTGTTTGATTTATAATTGTTAATTTTATAATATAATCCAATTCAACCTCCTCTTATGTTAGTCATCTTGGTAATAATTGGTATCAAAGCATGCCAAAAGCGAATTTTTTTAAAGACAAAATTTGTTATGCATGCCAGTTTGGTAAATAAATAAAAACTTATTTCAAAATCAAGAAACATATTTCCACTACTAGACTATTGCATCTAATACACATGAACTTTTTTGGACCAAACAGAGTTGGGAGTCTGGAAGGAAAATATTATGCATTTGTTATTGTTGATAATTTTCTAGATATACTTGGGCTATCTTTCTCGCTCATAAAGATGAGGTATATAATGCATTTACGCAACTATGTAAGAAAATTCAAAATGAAAAGGGTTATACTACTTCAAACATTCGAAGTGACAGGAAGAAAAAGTTTGTCAATAAAGATATTGAAACTTTTTGTGATGAAAATGATTTTGTGCATAATTTCTCTACTCCTCAATCTCCTCAACAAAATGAGATAGTAGAGAGAAATAATAGATCTCTTTAAAAAATGGCAAAAATAATACTTAATGAAAATAATTTATGTAGTTATTTTTGGGTCGGTAAGTACTGCATGTTATGTTATAAATAGAGTTATGTTAAAATCTAAATTACATAAAATCTCTTATAAGCTTTGGAATAAGAAAAAACTAAACATTGGTTACTTTCATGTATTTGCATACAAATATTTTATTCTTAATTATAGAGATAATTTAGAAAAATTTGATACAAAATTTGATAAATGTATCTTTTTTGGATATTTTACAAATAGTAAAACTTATAGAGTATTCAATAAAAAAATTTTGACTATATAAAAATACATGCATGTAGTATTTAATGAATCTAACCATTTACTTTCCAAGAAATTTATTGATGAAGAAGCAGAAGGTACAAATAACACAAATAATCTCAATCTCAACAAAGAAAATGCAATGGAAGAAATCCAACATGGAGACATCAGGAAAGATCATCAAGACTTAGTACAAGATGCAACCAAATAGTGAAAACATGTGAAAGATCATCCAATAGAACAAATTTTAGGAGAACATTCACGAGATGGTTATGCTTTTTTTGACAAATACAAAAGGTAAATAAATTTGTTTGAAAATCTTGAAGGGTGGTTATCTCTTTTAACATATGCATAAAGAAGATGATTTAGTTTAAAATAATAAATCATCCTCATTTTGTCATATGCGAAAGGTAAAAAATTAGACTTGAATATTTTGAAAAATAAATGAGATTGTTTTTTATAAATGCAAAAATGAGATCTTTTTTATTTTAAAATATTGAAAAGTGAATAGTACTCTTTTTGACATGTGAATATTTTCAAATTTGAAAATGAAGACTTATTTGTTTATAAATAACTCACTTGAGTTTTGCAAAACTACAACAAGAGCTTACATATCAATTGCTAAAGTTTTGCATAATTCTTTCAAAACTTTCACTCTCTCTTTTCAAAGTATTAAGCCTTAATCCTTATTCATTTTGAGAGAGATATAGATTGCGTTATATTGTTCTTATTTTACTCATTGAGGAGTGTACCCTGATAATCTACCCACTATCAGCTATTATATCAGTAAGAGGGTACGTATAACCCTTGTGTGTGTAGAAGGTATTTTACACAGGAAATAGTTGAATTACCAAATGTGAGGTGATTGCAATTGTAGAGGTTGTTCTATACAGATTTTTTGTAGTAGTGTTACTCAAATGTGTAATAGGTTTCTATCTCCACCTACAGGAGATTGAATAGTGAATTTGGTAATTATCAAGGAGTAACTTGAGACGAGAACGTAAGGAGTAAAGTTGAACCTCGTTAAAATACTGAGTTTGCTTCTTTTTACCCTTACACTTTATATTTCCTACTAGTTCATATTTTATATTGTGTATTTAGTTTATAATTGTTAATTTTATAATATAATCCAATTTATCCACATCTTATATTAATCATCTGGGCAACATAAACCCAAGATAAAAAGTCATGGTTATGCTTTGGAGATTTTAACGAGATACTTTTTTAACATGAGAAGTATGGAGCAGCCTCAAGGCCATACCAACAAATGGAAATAATCAAACAATGCCTGGATTATTGTGATTTTAGTGACTTGGGGTATGAAAGCTCTAAATTCACTTGGTGTAATAATCGAGATGAGTCCCAATTTACTAAAGAAAGACTTGACGGGGTATTAGAAAGTGAGGAATGGCTAAAGGCAATGAGAAATTATAGTTTTACAAATATGCTAGCCTTGGCTTTAGACCATAGCCCCATTCTTATAAAGTGGCGAAGGATAAGCTATATAGGGCATCTAAACTTAGAAGAGAGGAGCGGAACCAAGTTATTCATATTCGAAGCTTACTGAAACATGCACCCCATAATACAACAATGTTGGCAGTTCAAGATAAATTGAGGAAGTGTAAACAAAACCTGAAAACTTGGAGTCAAAATGTACTAGAAAAAAGGCCAAAGAATACAAATCCAACCTCCACAGGCTAACTGAATTACAGAAGGCTAATTCTAGTAATAGCAATGTAGAAATAAGACAACTCAAAAAGGAGATCAATACTGCTCTTAACTAAAGATGTCAAGTGGTAGCAAAGGACTAAACCAAAATGGTTGAAGGATGGGGATAGGGACTCCAACTACTAGCACAACTATGTCAACCAAAGAAAGAAAAACAATAAGATTAAGATGATTACCAAAAAGAATGAGACTTAAACCAAAAATAGCAAGGAAATTGCTAAGGTATTTATTAACCATTACCATAATCTCTTCTATTTTCAGCATCCTACCAATATAGATGATTGTCTTAGTAATTTATTTCCTTAAGTATCGACTGAGATGAATAGAAAATTTATCAGCCCATATACTGAAGAAGAGATTAAGGAGGCTGTTACTGACCATAAGCCGCACCTATGTCACCTAACAACTGTACCTACCAGACTAGCCGGCCACCGTCTCTACCGGTGCACCGTCACCCATGGTCGGAGAGTCTTGCTTCGGTGACACAGTCACAAGCGAGAGTTCCCATGAGTGATCTGCCTGTATGAACAGTACAGGTCAACTAGCTCTGATACCAATTGTTACTCAGATGACTAAATGTCATCTTTAGCCATAAGACAAAGATTTGCTGATTCTCCATTGCTTGATTATATTGTGTGGACAACTTGAGCTTGAGAGTCCTTTATTCTTTGGATTCATTTGTTATCATCAAAATCCATTTGTAGATTTACATGAAACTTGAAACCTTGGGTTCAACAATCTCCCCATTTTTTATGATGACAAATGCTTGATAGAACCTGAATCCTGTATTAATACTTAAACTCCCCCTGAGAATGTGCGTTAGTTTTTCAAGCAAAAATATAAATATAATTCCAAACATATATAACAAGTTTAGCAATTTAAACAATATTAAAGTTCTAGTCTAAAACTTTTCCCCCTTTTGGCATCATTAAAAAGGAATCATAATTAACTCAATAAGATATATTCCTACAATAACCAATAGGCAAATAAAACGCTGCGTTAGTAGAGACTGTAGAAATTAGAACCACCCGTGTCCGAAAAAACTTGCAAACGTTGAAGCCGAATTTTATCATTTCGGTGCGGAAGAAGATTTAAATCCACTTGATGTTATTGACGAATTAGATGTTTCAGAGATTTGAAGATGAATAATTAAAATTATTCGTGTCCGACAAAGACAGTAAAAGCTGCAGGCCTAGCTTTGGCAATGCGGTGCGAAGCTATGCATGTCCGACAAAAGCTGCAAATGTTGGAAGTCTAACTCTGGCAATTCGGTGCGGAGCCACGCGTATCTGACAAAACCTGTAAAGGTTGGAGGCCTAGCTCTAGCAGTCGGTGCGAAAGTAGATCAATCGCCTGATGTTGTTGACAAACGGGTTTGAAGGCTCCGAGTTTCTATAAAAAAATCATTTTCACCAATCGGATACTAAAAAAACATTGCTTCTTGACCTAAGTTGTGTTTCTCCATAACGATAGAATGGCCGAACAATTCTCTTCCACTAATGTTCCAGACTTGAATCAGGAACCCTTGACGCATCAACCATCAATTTTCTCTCCTAAGGCCGTCAATGCCATGATAGGAGCAGAGAACCGTTTTTCTAATAAGAAAACTTTTGACAATGTGTGTCCAACATATCTTATATTTCTTTTGACTAATAAGATTTGAAGAGACAATAGTTTGTCTTGTTCTTTATGCTATCTCTATAAAATCAGTTTTAAAGTTCATCCGATTTGCATCAAATCTTATTCTCATCTCTATAACACATCTGCATTCATTCAATATTCTCGCTTTAAGTTTTCAATTCTTTTCTCAATGGCTCATTCTTCTAACATTCCTCTAGATGCATCCATGAGGTATTCTACATCTCAATCTCATGTCCTTTCTGCAGCTACCATTAGCGCCATGTTGCAGCAAGAGAACAACAGTTTGGCTAATAAGCCAGACTCCGATGCTATCTACGACTTGGTGAGTCTCGGGACTCGCTACTCATCCTCTATTGTCGCTTTTTCCCAGCGGCTACAAGTCAAAAATCGTGAGGTTGAAAAGCTTAAAGAACAAATTGTTGTACTTCAACGAATTGTTCAAGAGTCTCACACAAGGGAAGGAATCCTTCGGCAGAAGAATAAAAAGTTGAAATCTCTATTGGATTCTTCATTCCGCTTGCCAGTTCCCATGGATAGGGATGACATGATATTGTATGAAGAGAATGAGCATCTCAAACATGAGGCTAAGAACCTCAAGTTTATGTAAAAGTATTTAAAAAAAATATCTCTCTATTTTTATGAACTCTGATCTATCTTTCAAGAGATATTCATAACATACATCATACCTATTTCTCTTCTAATCATACATAATCTATCTTCTGGTAAGGGTTTTGTGAATATATCTGCTAACTGATCGTGTGTGTTTGTGAACTCCAGTACTATATCGCCTTTCTGCACATGATCTCGAAAAAAAAATGATATCTTATTTCAATACGCTTAATTCTAGAATGTTGTATTGGATTTTTTTTTTTAAGATTTATAGCACTTGTATTATCACATTTGATTGGAATGTGATTATACATAAGTTTAAAATCCTCAAGTTGTTGCTTTATGTAAAGAACTTGAGCATAACAACTACCCGCAGCAACATATTCTGCCTCAGCAGTAGATAGTACAACAGAATTTTTTTTTTTTTTACTAAACCAGGAAACTAGTGCACGACTTAAGAAATGACATGTTCTACTAAAACTTTTTCGATCATCTTTGCAACCAGTATAATCGGTACTTGAATAACTAATAAGATCGAAAGAAGTGTGTTTAGGATACCATAAACACACTTCTTTCGATCTTATTGGAGCCTTAATCCAATTTCTAATTTTATCAAGAGATGTACAAAAATAATCTATGAGCTTCATTTGTAGACTTGATATCTTTCTTGCTCATGCTTGATTTCTTGATGTGTTTAACTCCCTTCATGCATAGACAGCTTGACAGCTCTTGGCAAAGTTTATTCCAAAGTGGAGATAGTAAGAAAAATTCTCAACTCTCTACCAAAACGTTGGGAATCAAAAGTGACAGCGATTCTTGAAGCTAGAGACCTCAAGAAGCTCGAAGTGAATGAACTCATCGGGTCACTTATCACCCATGAGTACACATTGAAAAGAGGAGAAGAAGAAGGAAAGTCAAAGAAAAGCTTGGCACTTAAAGCTGTTCCACATGAAAGTGAAAGTGATGAAGATGAGGAAAATGACGACAAAGATAAAGAAATTGCGATGATAGTAAGAAGAATTCAGAGGTTCTTAAAGAAAAATAAAACTCCTCCAAGGAAATCCTTCAATAAGTTTTCCAAGAAAGATTCAGGTAAAAATGATACTTTAATTTGTTATAAATGCAATAAACCTGGTCATATCAAGCCAGATTGTCTTCTGCTAAAGAAAGATCGAAACAAAGGCAAAAAAGCAATGAAAGCTACGTGGGATGATGATTCAAGTAGCTCAGATAGTGAAGCAAGCAATGGAGAATCAGCAAATCTTTGTCTTATGGCTAAAGATGACATTTAGTCATCTGGGTAACAGAGGCATTGTTTCAGATGAATCCCTTGGGAATCCCGGGACCAAATGGCTTTACCCCTGTGTTTTATCAAACCCGTTGGGACATTGTGGGTGGAGATATCATTAAAGCTGCCTTTAAAGTACTAAATCATGGTGGTAGTTTAAACTCTTTGAATGAAACCTATATTATTCTTATCCCAAAAGTCAAACTACCCAAAAATGTCTTGGATTATAAGCCAATTTCACTTTGCAATGTGCTTTATAAGATAATTTCGAAAGCTATTGCTAACAAAATAAAGCACATCATCCCCAAATTATTTCTCCATCTCAATGTGTTTTTATCTCGAGTAGGATGATACAAGATAATGTCATCATTGCTTTCGAAGCATTACACTCTATGACTGTTAAAAGGAGAGGTAAACATGGGCATATGACTATTAAGTTAGACATAAGTAAAATCTACGATAGAGTAGAGTGGAGATTCTTGAAGAAAGTTTTTATCAAAATTGCGTTTCCATACTTATTTTTATTTGTGGTTGAATTCCTTAGTTCTATAATTAACAAAGTCGAATCTGCCCAACATCTCTGTGGTTAGCACATTAATAGAGAGGGGGTAAGTGTTAGCCACCTTTTTTTGTAAACGATAGTTTGCTTTTCTGTAGAGCTAATGAGAAAGAAAATGCCAACATTTATAAGCTCTTAAGTGACTATGAAATAGCCTTTGGATAGTAGGTAAATACAGCCAAAACATCCATTTTTTTTTTTAATGACAATACCAAGTAAGCAATCAGGGGCATATTCTAAGCTTACTAGGAACCAAATCTACCTCCCTTTATGAAAACTACTTGGGATTACTAGCTTTTGTGGGAAAATCTAAACATAAGGCTTTCAAGAATATTCTAGACAGAATCAAGGGCAAAATAAGTAATTGAAAAATCAAATTTCTAACCCAAGCTAGCAAAGAAACACTCCTAAAGACTAAGTTGCAAGCCATTTCAACTTACACTATAGGAGTCTTTAAATTGTCAAAATCTCTTATTAATGATATGAATAGACTTATAAGGAACGTTTGGTGGAGTTTCATGAATAATGAAAAGAAAGCTCATTAGGTCGCATGGAATCAAATAGGTAAGGCTAAGAAAAGAGGAGACCTTGTCTTTATGGATTTTGACAACTTTAATTTGATTTTATTAGCCAAACAGGGATGGAGAATAATTCAACAACTAGAATCATTAGTAGCCCAGATCCTGAAGAATAAATATTTCCCACAAATAGAATTTCTTAAAGCCAAGATAGGGACTAGGCCTTCCATCATATGGAGAAGCCTATATGCTGCCAGGAAGATTATTACAAAAGGATCGATGTGGAGGTTAGATAATGGAAGTGATATCAAAGTTTGGGAGAGCAAGTGGATTCCCAAACACACTACTTATAAAGTTCAAACTCCCAGGCAGTTGAGAGATGAAGACCTTAGAGCCTATGAATCATTAACTGGGAAACTAGACAGTGGTAGATTGATATGTTGGTTGAACTGTTTCAGAAGGAGGATAGAAACATCATATCTAGAATTTCGATTAGCATTCAGGACATAAGAGATAAATTGATTTGGGTAGGCAACAAAGATGGCAATTATACAGTCAAGAGTGCTTACCTTTTGCATGAAGAGCTCTTAGAAAATGAAAGGAGTCAATCTTCTTCTAATGCTGAAACAGGTTTTGAGTGGAACAAAATTTGGAAAATACTCATACCGCTTGTAAACAAAGTTTTTATTTAAAAAGCTTGTCATGAAGTGATTCCCACCAAGCTCAATCTCTATAAGAAAAGAATTATTGATAATCTTTTATGTCCCATATGAAGATCGAAGGAAGAGACTGCTATCCATGCTCTCTGGAATTGCAATTCAGCTAAGGAAGTTTGGAGCTAAAGCCCCATTAAATTACATAAGAAGTCAACCATAAGAGGTACTTTTCAAGTACTCTTTGACAATATAAGCAACACTTGCAACAATGAAATTATTAAACAATTATATGCCATAACTCGAGGCATATGGATTAAAAGAAACAAGTTAGTTTTTTAAAAGACTTTCATACATCCAAATCAAGTACTTAATTATGCTTGTCAAGCCTTGGAGGAGTATAAATTAGTGCAGTAAACCGCAAGTCAAAAACCTGTGCAAAGGCAAGACCAGAGCTCCAGTTGGTCCATTCCACCAGTTGGCATGATTAAAATAAATTGGGATGCTGCATTGCTCAGAGACCAAAGTAGGATTGGAATTGGCCTTGTTGCAAGAAACTCAGAAGGGGTGAGACTAGCTACCAAGAAGATCTCCAAATGCTTTCTCATGGATCTGATGTTGGCTGAGGCAATAGGAGCTAAAGAGGCTACTATTCTTGTTGGCCAGATGAACCTGACTGGAGTAATCATCGAAGGGGATAATGTTCAAATTGCAAATGCTCTAAATAGCAAAATAGTCAATAATGATTGTATAGGTCTTATTCTTCATGATACTCAGATGTTGTTATCTTCTATTTTTTGGAAACCTTCATGTGTTAGGAGAAGTGAATCATGAAACCCATTATCTAGTTAAGTCGGCATGCTTCCAAGCTGGAGGTGAGAATGTTCTGGTTCTTCAACCAGATATGTAATCTTCCTTTATCATCTATTTTCTAATGAAAGTTGGGTATTTCCCTTTCAAAGAAGGAAGAAAAAAAAAAGTAATTAGACAGTTGAATAATCATTTTTTTTTTTTGAAGAACAATCAACTAATATTGGCATCTATTCAATACCAAAAATAAATAAAAATAAATTTAAATTGATTATCTTTAATTAAAAAGTAATATAAAAGTCTTAAATAGATAAGCTTCATACAATATTTTGTAAAAAAGAATCCAACTAATAAATAATAATTTATTTTATATATTTTTTAGGTGAAGTCTACTTTTTTAACAAGAAAATGTATAAAATTTACCTATATAAAACTTATACAAATTATTTTTCTTAAATTAAAATGAAACGAAGATGTCACGTTTATTACACAAAATCTTTGAATAGCCATTCTGATTCCTAATGAAATATTTGGAATCTTTGATCATGGGCTGGACAGACAAAGGAAAACAGTATGTCAGTTATTTATAACTTTGGGCTGGACAAATCTAGCCTCAAGGCCTGAACTCGACCCATATTATGTTTTTTATATATATATATATATATATATATATATATACTATTATATAAGTGTGGATACTGGGTGAATAGTGCGTTTTAGGCTTTTTTTATTATTTATTTCTGTCCTTTCATTGATTATTTATTTACTTCCCTTTCATTAATTGTTTATTTACATTAGTTAATTATAATAAAATCAGAAAATATAATAAAATAACAAAATAAAATCATATTAAAATAAAATAAATAATATTACACAAGCTAGAATTAAAATAAAAGAATAAATTAAATTAAATTAAAATGATTAAAATAAACAAAAATAAAATAATAAAATTAGCAGGTGAATAGTGCATTTTAGATAATTTTTTCCATTTATGTCCTTTCATTGATTGTTTATTTATATCCCTTTCATTAATTATTTATTTACATTAGTTATTTATAATAAAGTCATATTAAAATAAAATAAAATAAAATAATAAAGTAAACTAAAATTTAAAAAACAAAACTTATTATTAATTGACAAGATTATTTATAATAAAATAAGAAAAAACAAATTAATACACAAGTTAGAGTTTTGTGTATTTTAATGATTTTAAAATAAAATAAATTAAAAATATAATAAATTAAACTAAAATAAAATAAATCGAAATGATTTTAAAAAGCATATTAAAATAATAAACAATTAAGAGTTTTACATTGTGCAAAATTTAAAAAAAAAAATACACAAAACTTAGAATTAAATGACAAAATTAGTTTAAAAGATACATTAAAATAATAAAATAAGAAAAAATAAAATGATATACAAATATGTAATACATAATATTTTCTTACAACTAGGCAAACGTGTATTGCAATTTGTTGCAGCCTCAACTAGCATATATATAATCGCAGAAAGCTCCGAATAAAAAACTCGATTGCTGCTCCTGGCTTGATACCCACAAACAATGGAGTGCCACGACCACGATCACTCCCCCAAATCACCGCAAAACCCATCCCCACCATCCACCGCCACGTCTACCTGCTGCAAATGCGGCGGTCCTACCACCTTCGCACCACCGCCAATGTTCTCCGAAATCAGCCCTCCGCCAATTTACCGCCCTATCCGCGCTCCGGCGATTAACCTGCCCCCAGACAACCATTCAAAGCAGGCCATAATCCTCGCCCCCGTTCCCCAGTCCCAAAAAGTCCCACTCGTCTCTCCTCCCTACCACTTCCAAGTCCCCACCAAAAGAATCCAATCCCCCAACGATATCCGCCACTTCCAAGACTCTGATTCCGGCAAGAACTTCCTCGGCTTCATCGTCGCCCTCTCCGAGTCCATCCGCTCCCGCAAAATCTCAGACCCATGCCACGTGTCCCCCACAATCAGCTCCATCGTCTCCACCCTCGAAACCCTAATTCGCTGGATCGATGAAATCCCTCCGCTCCAGCAAGCAGCTCGCTACGGTAACCTCTCTTACCGAGCGTGGCATGACCGCCTCACCGATAGCAGCGAGTCCTTGATGCTAAATTTTATCCCCGATGATCTCAGTTCCGCCACGATCGAGATCGTCCCGTATTTCACCGACAGTTTTGGGAACTCGAGTCGCATTGACTATGGCACCGGCCACGAGACCAACTTCGCCGCTTGGTTGTACTGCATAACTCGGTTGGGGCTTATCATGGAGGAGGATTACCAAGCAGTGGTGGCTAGGGTTTTCGTTAAGTATCTTGAATTAATGAGGAAGTTGCAATTGGTTTATTGCCTGGAGCCTGCGGGTTCGCACGGGGTTTGGGGCCTCGACGACTATCATTTCCTGCCGTTTATCTTCGGGTCGTCACAGCTGATCGATCACAAGTACATGAAGCCCAAGTCGATTCATAATCAGGACATACTGGATAATTTTTCGAATGAGTATCTTTACCTTGCGTGCATTGCGTTTGTTAAGAAGGTGAAGAAGGGTTTATTCGCGGAGCACTCTCCGTTGTTGGATGATATAAGCGGAGTGCCTACTTGGAACAAGGTCAATAGCGGGCTACTGAAGATGTATAAGGTGGAGGTCTTGGAGAAGGTCCCTATCATGCAGCATTTTCTATTTGGATCGCTTATCAAATGGTACGACCTTTACTCCGTTCTATGAACGATCAGAACAGCGTTTATGTGCATAAGGAATTGTGTGCTTTTGGTGTATCTGTGTTTTGCTTTTCCCTCCTCTTGTGCTACACATATGTTTGTTTCCGCAGTAGTCATTGATTTGTAGGCATACATTGATAAACACACGATTCCAAACATTTTTTTTTATTATTATTGAGTTATATAAATGATCGTGATCTACTGCATCTAAGGTATTGGAAAGAATAGTAAAAAGAAAATATTCTCCGTGAGAACTGAGCAGTGGGCTAGAAGATTCCATATAAAGTTTTGGCACCTTTGATAGCTAGAACGATGGTTTTCCCTCCCAGGGAATTTATTTTACATCAGTTTTATTATGTTGACTTATATATATCACATTTAATCTTCACTAGAACATGCATTGCGCTATAATGCCAGAGCAACATGGTGTTATCAGGTTAGCTCTGATACAAATCGTTGTGAGCTAGGGATGTGGTATCCATAAATGATTAATTCATGGTTGTAATGCCCCCTAATTGCTTGTAAATTTAGATTGACATAATGCACCCAATGAAGGACTCAGATGCATTGGTCTATAGATTGTAAGGACCAGTCACAATAAATACACTGTCAACATGTTATTCATATTATGTTTGGAAAATGCCCTCACACTACACAAACCAGGGTACTAGAAGTTGTTAAGAGGAGTTACTTGATATCATGCGTGATGAGCTTCTAATCTTCCTTTCTAAAATTCTAACGTCTTTGTCAGAAGAAGCCTATTCTAGTTAGTTGGCTCTAATAATTTTTCTTCTCTTGCATAAGGCCATCAAAGGTGTGTTTGACTTATTGTAGAGACAACTTTTGTGGCCTGAATGATGTATGCCGATGGCCTGTCCCATTGAGAACAGCATCTGATCTGATGTTCCATTTTGTCAAGAATTTCAGACCTTGTTAAATCATTTGTTGGTCACTGCCCATGCATTGACCACTTTCTAAAAGGATGTCACCTTCATTTGAACGTAGCTTATTATATACTTCACATCATTGATACTTCACAATTAATGCACTTTAGAAGAAGTTCATGGAAAGTGAAGCTTTATGTCCGTCTCCTTTACATAAGTGGCTCTTGGCCTAAGATAGAAGCTAATAGATAACTTTTTTCTTTTGATAATTGAAGTAATAGCCATACTAAAGGTGTCATCGTAGGCATACTAAAGCTCTTTTCTTGAGTTGTGTGAGTTAGAATCTATTTGAATATTTAACTAATGGGAGAAGATAAAAGAAAAAAAAAATTGTAAATGTAATCTTTTGGGCTTGTTTTTGTCGCTGTCGACAGACCTGCACCAATTAGCCAAGAATTTATCAGCATTCTGGATGCTCTTGACTAAGTTGTCCCTCTCAATGGTTCAGAATTGTGTAACATGATTAAAAACAACGCGATAGGAGATCATCTTTCAGCCAGGATAACTCTTAGAGATTGGCTCAAATGGTAAAGGTGTATTGGTGAGATGCTCCCTTCAGGTAATATTCTTGAGTGATAACGGTTCTAGGGGCCATCAGATTAGGGGATTTCCCCTTTGAATTATTCAAGGTTTACTTGTAGGAAAAAAAAATTTTATGAGGGTCTGTGCACCAGGGATTAGTTGGGACTCTGTTCTCGGACACCCAATTCCAGTAAAAAAAAAAAAAATTCTTTCAACTGGGATCATAATGTTGAGACCCACAACTTAATGATTGAAGTATGTGGGATAAGGTTGTGACAGTTTGAGAAGTCTCTGTCATTAATCTGGTAGGTTTTTAAGCTCTCCATATGTGGTATCACCTCGCCCTTGGATGCTGGTCGGATGATTGTGTCATTTTGTTTATTTTCGGTTGAACAAGAACAGCATGGTTGGTTTGGGATGAAAAATGAATGGACAGGCTTAATGAAAAAGCCTGCTTATTTTTTCAGTTAAAGTAATCTTGCCTCCCCCCTTTTTTTTTAACGGTATTCAGTGAAATTTTAACAGGATGTAAGCCAAACTAGAATTCTTACCATGGTTAAGTTCTCAAACAGTGAATTTTATTATTTAGTGGCAAAGCCTAATTAATGGCATGGAAACTACTTTGATTCATGCTATGTACGTTCGAGTTATTACGAACCACGAAGTGAATAATTCCCCTCGGAAATTATTAAACGGTGTTTAATTTTTGCTTTTGATTCATTCTACTCAAGCTGGTTTTTTATTAGTTAGTAAAGCTTTCTTTATTTTAAATTGTGATGGTTAAGGTGATTGTTGTTTTTCTTTTTTATAATTTGATTAATATTGAACTAATTTCTTTCTTTTTAATCTCCATCGACGTTTCAGGGAGTAGGGAGTTGCGAGTTGCGAGTTGTTAGGCAAGTTGCTCTGGAACCAAGAAAGTTGTTAAACTTATACTTTTGGTAACACTTATCCGTTGAGGGTTTTTTTTTTTTTTGTCCTTTTAATTGTATTTTTCCTCTGTTTTTAATATTTCGGTAAATGGGAGTTTAGCGGTGTTGATTGAGGAAATCATACAGATACAATTAGCGCACAATTCTTGCACAATTTCTTTATAAATTTGATTCTTTTATCCAAACAAAACAAAGTCAAACAGAATTCAAATGAATTTAAAAAGAAGAAGCTATTTTATAAATAATAAAATAGCTGCGAAAAGGAACGCTCCTTCACGTTCATGTGTATTGAATGGTTAATGTGATAAATGTTCTTTTATTTTCTGCACGACGGGAATGTGGAAGTTAAGTTATAATTTACTTATATTAAATATATCGGTATTAGATTGATGTGGTTGGAAACTTTGTGCGGCTACATTTAAGGTTGTGTTTGGTGGTTGAATTAAATTAAGTGATCTCAATTATCTCAAATCAATCATCAAAGAGATTGGCTATTTTTGTCAGTCTTACAAAAAAAAAATTAAACTCAATCTACCTCATTTATTTTATGCTAAATGGTTAAATTCATTGTAACTTAAAAAAGTTAAATCCATCTTAATGGAATTTATATGCTAAATTTATAATATTTTTCAACTTTTCAAAAGTATAATTAAATTCATCTTAATATTAAGGCATATTTAAACTTGACTTAGATTAGTGTTATAAAATTCAACTCATTTCTATTCGAAAAAAAAAAAAAAAAGTAAGTGCATCTTAATTTACCTTTTACCTTAACATCCAAACGGGACTGAAATTATTCTAAACTAGAATTAGTTTTCACCCAAGGGGTTGGGGATCACATTTGAGACCTAGACTATAATTAGCGTGGGTCACTGGTAATTCCTCGCCAAACCAAGGGGTGCGGTTTGCAACCTTACGGCTCTAGTCCAAAATTGCACATCTACATGCATTTAGTCCAACCCATCATAAAATGTTCAGTCTTTATTGGTGTTTATATGTTACACCGTTGAGGGTCCTATGAATGACATATAGACAGCCAAACATTAAAATCCACGTGTCCAAAAGCGACATTCTTAAAAGATTTTCATGTTTACAAGTTTTATGCGTCAATATATAATTTGTTGTGGTGCGTACAAAATCAAAGACCAAATGATAGTTTAACACTAAATAATTCATGCTGCGAGCCCAAATGGGCAAGTACACTTAATAATTCATGCTGTTACACTTAATTAATCAAAGACCGTTATAAAATTACAAAAAAAAATACTATTATTACAAAAAAAAAATAAAAGAAATTTTTAAGAACTGGAATTTTCTTATTTCTATAAATTTTCTTATGAATTTCAGAACGAATGAAACTTATATTTATAAGCGTTGAAATTACTATACAAGTTACTGTACAAGACTTAAAATAATAGTGATGGAGTTATTCACAAAAATAATTAAGGGGACGGCCAATAATTTATAACACACCCCATTGAATGATCACTCATAAAGAATCTGACTCGTTAAAACATTATCAAAGAAAAATCCAGTATGAAGAAAGACCAATGGCGAAAGAAAAATAGTATAGTATTCTTATGTATCGCCAAATGTTTTAAAATTTCCTTATTAAAACCTTGCAAATGAAAGTCCAGTGGGACAAAGTCTTAACAAAAGAAAAAGAATACAATCAGCACAAATTTTCAGGACATTTACTCTCCCTGAAAAGTACATGACGATAGATTTTTGAGTTTTCGCATTCCAATGTTCTGCACAATCTTCTTGAATGTCACAGTTGGTAATGCATTTGTGAATAAATCTTCCAGATTATCACTTGATCATATCGTTGATATATCCTCTGTTGAACCCAAGGTTTCAAGTCTCGTATTTACGTATAAATTTTGATGATAACAAATAATATTGAAAACTCAAGCTCAAGTTGTCTATGCATGAAGGGAGCTAAACACATCAAGAAATCAAGCATGAGCAAGAAAGATATCAAGTCTACAAATGAAGCTCATAGATTATTTTTGTACATCTCTTGATAAAATTAGAAATTGGATTAAGGCTCCAAATTACTCTTTTTTCTCATAAAACATCAAATTATTTTTTCCACATATGCAAGACATTTTTAAATGTCTTAGTTTTGAAAATTATGTTTTTCACATGTGCATAACACCATCAAACAAAATAATTTCGAAAATTATATTTTTTTATAAAAACTTGATTTTATAAGATGATTGATTATCATATTTGACATGTGCATATTTTGTTTGAAAGTCTTGAAGGGAGGTGGTGTGTTTTTTTTGACTAATGCAAAAAGTAGATGATTTTGTTTGAGAATCTTAAAGGGTGGTTGTGTGTTTTTTTGACAAATATAAAAGATAGATGATTTGTTTGAAAATCTTAAAGGGTGGTTGTGTGTTTTTTTGACATATGCAAAAAGAAGATGATTTGGTTTGAAAAATAAATCATGCTCATTTTGTCTTGTATGAAAAGCAAAAGATTAGGTTTGATTTCTTTGAAAAATGAATGGAGTTGTCTTTGACAAATGCAAAAAGGAAATGTTTTTATTTGAATTTTTTGAAAAGTAAATAGTGCTCTTATTTGACATGGGAATCTTTTCAAATTTGAAATTGAAGAATCATTTGCCTATAAATAGCTCACTTGAGTTTTGCAAAATTCACAACAAGAGCTTACACATCTATTGCTAAATTTTGCATCATTCTTTCAAAGCTCTCATTCTCTCTTTTCTAAAGTTTTGAGCCTTAATTCTTGTTCTTGTTGAGAGATATATAGTTTGTGCTGTATTGTTCTTATTTCACTCATTGAGGAGTATTTTCTGATAGCCTACCCACTATCAATTCTTGTATTAGTAAGAGGGTGTGTATAACCCTTGTGTGTGTAGAAGGTGTTCTACACGGGGAATAGTTAAATCACCAAGTGTGAGGTGATTGGAAGTAAGAGGGTGTGTATAACCCTTGTGTGTGTAGAAGGTGTTCTACACAGGGAATAGTTGAATCACCAAGTGTGAGGTGATTGGAAGTGTAGAGGGTGTTCTACACGGAATCTTTGGAGCGGTGCTGCTCAAAGGTGTAATAGGTTTCTATCTCCACCTAAAGGAGATTGAATAGTGGATTTGGGAATCCTCAAGGGGTAGCTTGAGGCGAGGACGTAGGCAGTGGGGCTGAACCTCGTAAAAATACTGAGTTTGCTTTCTCTTACCCTACTCTTTATATTTCCTACTGCTTTATATTTTGGTTATATTTTATATTGTATATTTAGTTTATAAGTATTAATTTTTTAATATAACCCAATTCACCCCCCCTCTTGTGTTAGTCATCTGGGCAACAAGTGGTATCAGAGCCAGAGCTCTATTATAAGATTAACTATCTTTTGAGTTAAGATCTTATGGCTAACATTGCAGCTTCATTTGGTGAAGGTCAATCTAGCAGTCGGCCTCCACTCTTTTGTGGAGACAATTACTCATTCTGGAAAGTTAGAATGAGAATATTCCTTCAGGCTCAAGGTCGAGAAATCTGGAAATGTATTGTAAATGGACCTTATATTCTAACAAAAGTAGTTGATGGAGTAAAGGTCAAAAAGGAAGAAGAAGAGTTTAATCGTGAAGACGATAGACTTTATACTTTGAATTTAACTGCTATGAATTTATTATATAATGCTCTCAATGGTAATGAATTTAATAGAGTAATGACTTGTGCTACAGCAAAGGAAATTTGGGATAACTTGGAAGTTACTTGTGAAGGAACTTCTCAAGTCAAGGAATCAAAAATTTATATTCTTACTCATGAATATGAAATGTTTAAGATGAATGATGATGAATCTATTTCTAGTATGTACACTCGTTTTACTAACATCATAAATAGCTTGACAGCTCTTGGCAAAGTTTATTCCAAAGTGGAGATAGTAAGAAAAATTCTCAACTCTCTACCAAAACGTTGGGAATCAAAAGTGACAGCGATTCTTGAAGCTAGAGACCTCAAGAAGCTCGAAGTGAATGAACTCATCGGGTCACTTATCACCCATGAGTACACATTGAAAAGAGGAGAAGAAGAAGGAAAGTCAAAGAAGAGCTTGGCACTTAAAGCTGTTCCACATGAAAGTGAAAGTGATGAAGATGAGGAAAATGACGACAAAGATGAAGAAGTTGCGATGATAACAAGAAGAATTCAGAGGTTCTTAAAGAAAAATAAAACTCCTCCAAGGAAATCCTTCAATAAGTTTTCCAAGAAAGATTCAGGTAAAAATGACACTTTAATTTGTTATAAATGCAATAAACCCGGTCATATCAAGCCAGATTGTCCTCTGCTAAAGAAAGATCGAAACAAAGGCAAAAAAGCAATGAAAGCTACGTGGAATGATGATTCAAGTAGCTCAGATAGTGAAGCAAGCAATGGAGAATCAGGAAATCTTTGTCTTATGGCTAAAGATGACATTGAGGTAACAAATTTTGATAATATTGAAGATCCTTCATATGAAGAATTGCAAAATGTTTTAGAAGAAGTATATGAGGAATTTGAAAAATTGGGTATCAAGTATACTGTTTTGAAAAAGAAAAATTCTTCTTTAACAAACGAAATTGATATTTTAAAAAAAGAAAATATTGTTTTGAAAGATGAAAATTTTGAGTTGAAGAAAAAGAAAACTGATTTAGAAAATATTATTGAAAACTTTACAAATGGAAAAAGAAATTTTGAAAAACTTCTTGGTAGTCAAAGATGTGTTTTTGATAAGGCAGGCTTGGGATATATGCCAAAACAAAAATACAAACCTTATAAAAACTTCTTTGATAATCCTTCTACATCAAAGTCCAATATTCAAAATTCTTTTCATAAAAATAATTTTGTTAAAAAAAGATACTATTATAATCACTCAAGTTCTTCATATATGTCACATGCTATTTGTAATTTTTGTAATAGAAATGGTCATAATTATTTTGCTTGTCCTATTAGAAGAAAACATACAATGACTATTAGGGCCATATGGGTACCTAAAAATCTTATTTCTTCTAATACTAATAAATAAAGGACCCAAAGAACTTGGGTACCAGGAATTGTTTTTAATTGCTTTTGTAGGTATGCATGAAGTATTCTACAGGTAAAAATAAATGATTTTTAGATAACGGATGCTCAAGATACGTGACAGAAGACAAAACTAAATTCATTGACTTCACTTCTAAAGAAAAATGATGTGTGATATTTGGAGACTGTTGCCCAGATGACTAACACAAGAGGGGGGGTGAATTGGGTTATATTAAAAAATTAATACTTATAAACTAAATATACAATATAAAATATAACCAAAATATAAAGCAGTAGGAAATATAAAGAGTAGGGTAAGAGAAAGCAAACTTAGTATTTTTACGAGGTTCAGCCCCACTGCCTACGTCCTCGCCTCAAGCTACCCCTTGAGGATTCCCAAATCCACTATTCAATCTCCTTTAGGTGGAGATAGAAACCTATTACACCTTTGAGCAGCACCGCTCCAAAGATTCCGTGTAGAACACCCTCTACACTTCCAATCACCTCACACTTGGTGATTCAACTATTCCCTGTGTAGAACACCTTCTACACACACAAGGGTTATACACACCCTCTTACTTCCAATCACCTCACACTTGGTGATTTAACTATTCCCCGTGTAGAACACCTTCTACACACACAAGGGTTATACACACCCTCTTACTGATACAAGAATTGATAGTGGGTAGGCTATCAGAAAACACTCCTCAATGAGTGAAATAAGAACAATACAGCACAAACTATATCTCTCTCAATAAGAACAATAATTAAGGCTCAAAACTTTAGAAAAGAGAGAATGAGAGCTTTGAAAGAATGATGCAAAATTTAGCAATAGATGTGTAAGCTCTTGTTGTGAATTTTGCAAAACTCAAGTGAGCTATTTATAGGCAAATGATTCTTCAATTTCAAATTTGAAAAGATTCCCATGTCAAATAAGAGCACTATTTACTTTTCAAAAAATTCAAATAAAAACATTTCATTTTTGCATTTGTCAAAGACAACTCCATTCATTTTTCAAAGAAATCAAACCTAATCTTTTGCTTTTCATACAAGACAAAATGAGCATGATTTATTTTTCAAACCAAATCGTCTTCTTTTTGCATATGTCAAAAAAACGCACAACCACCCTTTAAGATTTTCAAACAAATCATCTATCTTTTATATTTGTCAAAAAAACACACAACCACCCTTTAAGATTCTCAAACAAAATCATCTACCTTTTGCATTAGTCAAAAAAACACACCACCTCCCTTCAAGACTTTCAAACAAAATATGCACATGTCAAATATGATAATCAATCATCTTATAAAATCAAATTTTTATAAAAAAAATATAATTTTCAAAATTATTTTGTTTGATGGTGTTATGCACATGTGAAAAACATAATTTTCAAAACTAAGACATTTAAAAATGTCTTGCATGTGGAAAAAATAATTTGATATTTTATGAGAAAAAAAGAGTAATTTGGAGCCTTAATCCAATTTTCTAATTTTATCAAGAGATGTACAAAAATAATCTATGAGCTTCATTTGTAGACTTGATATATTTCTTGCTCATGCTTGATTTCTTGATGTGTTTAGCTCCCTTCATGCATAGACAACTTGAGCTTGAGTTTTCAATATTATTTGTTATCATCAAAATTTATACGTAAATACGAGACTTGAAACCTTGGGTTCAACAATCTCCCCATTTTTGATGATGACAAATACTTAGTAGAAATCTGCGACCTGCAGTAATACTTAAGCTCCCCCTGAAAATATGCGTTAGTATTTCAAGAAAAATATAAACATGATTCTAGCATATATAACAGGGTAGTATAATACTAGTATAAGACTTCTCCCCCTTTTGGCATCATTAAAAAGGAATCATAATTAGATCAATAAGATATATTCCTGCAATAACCAATAGACAAATAAAACGCTGCATTAGTAGGGACTGTAGAAATTAGAACCACCCGTGTCCGACAAAAGTTACAAACGTTGAAGCCGAATTTTATCATCTCGGTGCGGAAGAAGATTTAAATCCGCTTGATGTTATTGACGAATTAGATGTTTCGGAGATTTGAAGATGAATAATTAAAATTATTCGTGTCCGACAAACAAAGACAGCAAAAGCTGCAGGCCTAGCTTTGGCAATGCGGTGCGGAGCCATGCATGTCCGACAAAACCTGCAAATGTTGGAAGTCTAACTCTGGCAATTCGGTGCGGAGCCACGCGTATCTGACAAAACCTGTAAAGGTTGGAGGCTTAGCTCTAGCAGTCGGTGCGAAAGCAGATCAATCGCCTGATGTTGTTGACAAACGGGTTTGAAGGCTCTGAGTTTCTATAAAAAATCATTTTCACCAATCGAATACCAAAAAAAAAATATTGCTTCTTGACCTAAGTTCTGTTTCTCCATAACGATAGAATGGCCGAACAATTCTCTTCCACTAATGTTCCAGACTTGAATCAGGAACCCTTGACGCATCAACCATCAATCTTCTCTCCTAAGGCCGTCAATGCCATGATAGGAGCAGAGAACCGTTTTTCTAGTAAGAAAACTTTTGACAATGTGTGTCCAGCATATCTTATATTTCTTTTGACTAATAAGATTTGAAGAGACAATAGTTTGTCTTGTTCTTTATGCTATCTCTATAAAATCAGTTTTAAAGTTCATCCGATTTGCATCAAATCTTATTCTCATCTCTATAACTCATCTGCATTCCTTCAATATTCTCGCTTTAAGTTTTCAATTCTTTTCTCAATGGCTTATTCTTCTAACATTCCTCTAAATGCATCCATGAGGTATTCTACATCTCAATCTCATGTCCTTTCTGCAGCTACCATTGGCGCCATGTTGCAGCAAGAGAACAACAGTTTGGCTAATAAGCCAGACTCCGATGCTATCTACGACTTGGTGAGTCTCGGGACTCGCTACTCATCCTCTATTGTCGCTTTTTCCCAGCGGCTACAAGTCAAAAATCATGAGGTTGAAAAGCTTAAAGAACAAATTGTTGTACTTTAACGAATTGTTCAAGAGTCTCACACAAGGGAAGGAATTCTTCGGCAGAAGAATAAAAAGTTGAAATCTCTATTGGATTCTTCATTCCGCTTGCCAGTTCCCATGGATAGGGATGACATGATATTGTATGAAGAGAATGAGCGTCTCAAACATGAGGCTAAGAACCTCAAGTTTATGTAAAAGTATTTAAAAAAATATCTCTCTATTTTTATGAACTCTGATCTATCTTTCAAGAGATATTCATAACATGCATCATACCTATTTCTCTTCTAATCATAAATAATCTATCTTCTGGTAAGGGTTTTGTGAATATATTTGCTAACTGATCGTATGTGTTTGTGAACTCCAGTACTATATCGCCTTTTCTGCACATGATCTAAAAAAAATGATATCTTATTTCAAAGAACCAGTATAATCGGTACCTGAATAACTAATAAGATCGAAATAATGTGTTTAGGATACCATAACTCTAAGTCAATGGTACTGGCAAAATATCTAAAAATCCGCTTGACTGCAATCAAATGAGATTGTTTCGGAAATGATTGAAAACGTGCACATAAACATACATTGAACATAATATCAAGTCTACTAGTTATCAAATATAATAAACTACCAATCATACCTCGATATACCTTTGAGTCAACTGGCTTACCGCTTTCATCTTTATCAAGTTTAGTGGTTGGACTCATTGATGTTCCAATTACTTGATTTGCAATCCGAGAAAGAAATTAAGTTCTCCCATTATGCTCATTTCAAATTCTTTCTGCATATTCTTAGCAAAATCTTGACACATATTTTCATTAGTAGCACCAAATATTATATCATCTACATAAATTTGAACTAGAAGAATATCATTCTATTCATATTTGATTAAAAGAGTTATATCGATCTTTCCTCTTGAAAAACCTTTTAAAAAAAACTATTTAAGAAAACACTTGTAACAACCATTTGAAAAAATTTGAAATCTTTATAACAAGTATATGCAAGTAGCATTCGAATAACTTCTAATCTTGTGACTGGTGCATATGTCTCATCATAATCGATTTCTTCCTCTTGATTGAAACCTTGGGCTACAAGTCGAGCCTTGTTTCTAGTGATGATTTTAGACTCATCTTTCTTATTTCTAAAAACCCATTTTGTTCCAATAACAACATAATTTTTAGGTCTAGGAACAAATGTCCATACATTATTTCTTTCAAATTAATTTAGTTCTTCTTGCACAAATAGAATCCATGATTTATCAATAAGAGTTTCATAAATATTTTGGATTCAATTTGAGATAGAAAAAGTGTGTGATTACAAATATTTCTAAGAGATGATCGAGTACTTACACCTCGTGAAGGTTCTCCTAGAATTTATTCCGCTGGATGATCTTTCACATGTTTCCACTATTTGGTTGCATCTTGTACTAAGTCTTGATGATCTTTCCTTCTATTTCCATGATCTTCTCTTTTGAATTGTCTTCAAATATCACACATCCTTTTTCTTTAGAAGTGAAGTCAATGAATTTAGTTTTGTCTTCTGTCACGTATCTTGAGCATCCGTTGTCTAAAAATCATTTATTTTTACCTGTAGAATACTTCATGCATACCTACAAAAGCAATTAAAAACAATTCCCGGTACCCAAGTTCTTTGGGTCCTTTATTTATTAGTATTAGAAGAAACAAGATATTTAGGTACCCATATGGCCCTAATAGTCATTGTATGTTTTCTTCTAATAGGACAAGCAAGATAATTATGACCATTTCTATTACAAAAATTGCAAATAGCATGTGACATATATGAAGAACTTGAGTGATTATAATAGTATCTTTTTTTAACAAAATTATTTTTATGAAAAAAATTTTGAATATTGGACTTTGATGTAGAAGGATTATCAAAGAAGTTTTTATAAGGTTTGTATTTTTGTTTTGGCATATATCCCAAGTCTGCCTTATCAAAAACACATCTTTGACTACCAAGAAGTTTTTCAAAATTTCTTTTTCCATTCGTAAAGTTTTCAATAATATTTTCTAAATCAGTTTTCTTTTTCTTCAACTCAAAATTTTCATCTTTCAAAACAATATTTTCTTTTCTTAAAATATCAATTTCGTTTGTTAAAGAAGAATTTTTCTTTTTCAAAACAGTATACTTGATACCCAATTTTTCAAATTTCTCATATACTTCTTCTAAAACATTTTGCAATTCTTCATATGAAGGATCTTCAATATTATCAAAATTTGTTACCTCAATGTCATCTTTAGCCATAAGACAAAGATTTCCTGATTCTCCATTGCTTGCTTCACTATTTGAGCTACTTGAATCATCATTCCACGTAGCTTTCATTGCTTTTTTGCCTTTGTTTCGATCTTTCTTTAGCAGAGGACAATCTGGCTTGATATGACCGGGTTTATTGCATTTATAACAAATTAAAGTGTCATTTTTACCTGAATCTTTCTTGGAAAACTTATTGAAGGATTTCCTTGGAGGAGTTTTATTTTTCTTTAAGAACCTCTGAATTCTTCTTGTTATCATCGCAACTTCTTCATCTTTGTCGTCATTTTCCTCATCTTCATCACTTTCACTTTCATGTGGAACAGCTTTAAGTGCCAAGCTCTTCTTTGACTTTCCTTCTTCTTCTCCTCTTTTCAATGTGTACTCATGGGTGATAAGTGACCCGATGAGTTCATTCACTTCGAGCTTCTTGAGGTCTCTAGCTTTAAGAATCGCTGTCACTTTTGATTCCCAACGTTTTGGTAGAGAGTTGAGAATTTTTCTTACTATCTGCACTTTGGAATAAACTTTGCCAAGAGCTGTCAAGCTATTTATGATGTTAGTAAAACGAGTGTACATACTAGAAATAGATTCATCATCATTCATCTTAAACATTTCATATTCATGAGTAAGAATATAAATTTTTGATTCCTTGACTTGAGAAGTTCCTTCACAAGTAACTTCCAAGTTATCCCAAATTTCCTTTGCTGTAGCACAAGTCATTACTCTATTAAATTCATTACCATTGAGAGCATTATATAATAAATTCATAGCAGTTAAATTCAAAGTATAAAGTCTATCGTCTTCACGATTAAACTCTTCTTCTTCCTTTTTGACCTTTACTCCATCAACTACTTTTGTTGGAATATAAGGTCCATTTACAATACATTTCCAGATTTCTCGACCTTGAGCCTGAAGGAATATTCTCATTCTAACTTTCCAGAATGAGTAATTGTCTCCACAAAAGAGTGGAGGCCGACTGCTAGATTGACCTTCACCAAATGAAGCTGCAATGTTAGCCATAAGATCTTAACTCAAAAGATAGTTAATCTTATAATAGAGCTCTAGCTCTGATACCACTTGTTGCCCAGATGACTAACACAAGAGGGGGGGTGAATTGGGTTATATTAAAAAATTAATACTTATAAACTAAATATACAATATAAAATATAACCAAAATATAAAGCAGTAGGAAATATAAAGAGTAGGGTAAGAGAAAGCAAACTCAGTGTTTTTACGAGGTTCAGCCCCACTGCCTACGTCCTCGCCTCAAGCTACCCCTTGAGGATTCCCAAATCCACTATTCAATCTCCTTTAGGTGGAGATAGAAACCTATTACACCTTTGAGCAGCAAC
Organism: Platycarya strobilacea; assembly: GCA_036898215.1. Classification (NCBI taxonomy): domain Eukaryota; kingdom Viridiplantae; phylum Streptophyta; class Magnoliopsida; order Fagales; family Juglandaceae; genus Platycarya; species Platycarya strobilacea. Next base: position 8,218,572 of record CM072555.1, read on the forward strand.
GCTCCAAAGATTCCGTGTAGAACACCCTCTACACTTCCAATCACCTCACACTTGGTGATTCAACTATTCCCTGTGTAGAACACCTTCTACACACACAAGGGTTATACACACCCTCTTACTTCCAATCACCTCACACTTGGTGATTTAACTATTCCCCGTGTAGAACACCTTCTACACACACAAGGGTTATACACACCCTCTTACTGATACAAGAATTGATAGTGGGTAGGCTATCAGAAAACACTCCTCAATGAGTGAAATAAGAACAATACAGCACAAACTATATCTCTCTCAACAAGAACAAGAATTAAGGCTCAAAACTTTAGAAAAGAGAGAATGAGAGCTTTGAAAGAATGATGCAAAATTTAGCAATAGATGTGTAAGCTCTTGTTGTGAATTTTGCAAAACTCAAGTGAGCTATTTATAGGCAAATGATTCTTCAATTTCAAATTTGAAAAGATTCCCATGTCAAATAAGAGCACTATTTACTTTTCAAAAAATTCAAATAAAAACATTTCCTTTTTGCATTTATCAAAGACAACTCCATTCATTTTTCAAAGAAATCAAACCTAATCTTTTGCTTTTCATACAAGACAAAATGAGCATGATTTATTTTTCAAACCAAATCATCTTCCTTTTGCATATGTCAAAAAAACACACAACCACCCTTTAAGATTTTCAAACAAATCATCTATCTTTTATATTTGTCAAAAAAACACACAACCACCCTTTAAGATTCTCAAACAAAATCATCTACCTTTTGCATTAGTCAAAAAAACACACCACCTCCCTTCAAGACTTTCAAACAAAATATGCACATGTCAAATATGATAATCAATCATCTTATAAAATCAAATTTTTATAAAAAAAATATAATTTTCGAAATTATTTTGTTTGATGGTGTTATGCACATGTGAAAAACATAATTTTCAAAACTAAGACATTTAAAAATGTCTTGCATGTGGAAAAAATAATTTGATATTTTATGAGAAAAAAAGAGTAATTTGGAGCCTTAATCCAATTTCTAATTTTATCAAGAGATGTACAAAAATAATCTATGAGCTTCATTTGTAGACTTGATATATTTCTTGCTCATGCTTGATTTCTTGATGTGTTTAGCTCCCTTCATGCATAGACAACTTGAGCTTGAGTTTTCAATATTATTTGTTATCATCAAAATTTATACGTAAATACGAGACTTGAAACCTTGGGTTCAACAGAGACAATTCAAAAGGGAAGATCATGGAAATAGAAGGAAAGATCATCAAGACTTAGTACAAGATGCAACCAAATAGTGGAAACATGTGAAAGATCATCCAGCGGAATAAATTCTAGGAGAACCTTCACGAGATGTAAGTACTCGATCATCTTTTAGAAATATTTGCAATCATACTGCTTTTCTATCTTAGATTGAACCTAAAAATATTGATGAAACACTTCTTGATGAATCTTAGATTCTAGCTATGTAAGAAGAGCTTAATCAATTTGAAAGAAATGATGTTTGAACACTTGTTCCTAAACCCAAAAATCATACTATTATTGGAACAAAATGGGTTTTTAGAAACAAGAAACATGAGTCCAGAGTCATTACTAGAAATGAGGCTCGACTAGTGGTCCAAGGTTTCAATCAAGAAGAATGAATCAATTATGATGAGACATATGCACCAGTCGCAAGATTAGAAGCTATTCGAATGCTACTTACATATGCTTGTTATAAAGACTTCAAACTTTTTCAAATGGATGTTAAAAGTGCTTTCTCAAACGGTTTTATAAATGAAGAAGTATATGTTGAGCAACCTCCAGGTTTTGAAAATCATATTTCTCTAAATCATGTTTTCAAACTCACAAAAGTACTATTTGGACTCAAACAAGCTCCTAAAGCGCGGTACGAGAGATTCAGTAGTTTCTTGATTGAAAAATACTTTTTAAGAGGAAAAATTGATACAACTCTTTTCATTATATACGAAAATGATGATATTCTTTTGATTCAAATTTATGTTGATGATATAATATTCGGTGCTACTAATGAAAATATGTGCCAAGTTTTTGCTAAGACTATGCAGGAAGAATTTGAAATGAGCATGATGGGAGAGCTTATATTCTTTCTTGGATTGCAAATTAAGCAAGTAAAAAGTGGGATATTCATCAATCAAAATATATTAAAAAATTGCTGAAGAAGTTTGGGATGGAAGGTGCTAAGGAAACTGGAACACCAATGAGCTCATCCACTAAACTTGATAAAGATGAATCCGGTAAACTAATTGATTCAAAGGTATATCGAGATATGATTGGTAGTTTATTATATTTGACAACCGGTAGACCAGATATTATGTTTAGTGTATGTTTATGTGCACGTTTTCAATCATTTCCAAAATAATCTCATTTGATTGCAGTCAAGCGGATTTTTAGATATTTTGCCAATACCATTGACTTAGAGTTATGGTATCCTAAACACATTATTTCGATCTTATTAGTTATTCAGGTACCGATTATACTGGTTCTTTGAAATAAGATATCATTTTTTTGAGATCATGTGCAGAAAAGGCGATATAGTACTGGAGTTCACAAACACACACGATCAGTTAGCAAATATATTCACAAAACCCTTACCAGAAGATAGATTATTTATGATTAGAAGAGAAATAGGTATGATGCATGTTATGAATATCTCTTGAAAGATAGATCAGAGTTCATAAAAATAGAGAGATATTTTTTTAAATACTTTTTCATAAACTTGAGGTTCTTAGCCTCATGTTTGAGACGCTCATTCTCTTCATACAATATCATGTCATCCCTATCCATGGGAACTGGCAAGCGGAATGAAGAATCCAATAGAGATTTCAACTTTTTATTCTTCTGCCGAAGGATTCCTTCCCTTGTGTGAGACTCTTGAACAATTCGTTGAAGTACAACAATTTGTTCTTTAAGCTTTTCAACCTCATGATTTTTGACTTGTAGCCACTGGGAAAAAGCGACAATAGAGGATGAGTAGCGAGTCCCGAGACTCACCAAGTCGTAGATAGCATCGGAGTCTGGCTTATTAGCCAAACTGTTGTTCTCTTGTTGCAACATGGCGCCAATGGTAGCTGCAGAAAGGAAATGAGATTGAGATGTAGAATACCTCATGGATGCATCTAGAGGAATGTTAGAAGAATAAGCCATTGAGAAAAGAATTGAAAACTTAAAGCGAGAATATTGAAGGAATGCAGATGAGTTATAGAGATGAGAATAAGATTTGATGCAAATCGGATGAACTTTAAAACTGATTTTATAGAGATAGCATAAAGAACAAGACAAACTATTGTCTCTTCAAATCTTATTAGTCAAAAGAAATATAAGATATGCTGGACACACATTGTCAAAAGTTTTCTTACTAGAAAAACGGTTCTCTGCTCCTATCATGGCATTGACGGCCTTAGGAGAGAAGATTGATGGTTGATGCGTCAAGGGTTCCTGATTCAAGTCTGGAACATTAGTGGAAGAGAATTGTTCGGCCATTCTATCGTTATGGAGAAACAGAACTTAGGTCAAGAAGCAATGTTTTTTTTTTTGTATTCGATTGGTGAAAATGATTTTTTTTATAGAAACTCAGAGCCTTCAAACCCGTTTGTCAACAACATCAGGCGATTGATCTGCTTTCGCACCGACTGCTAGAGCTAAGCCTCCAACCTTTACAGGTTTTGTCAGATACGCGTGGCTCCGCACCGAATTGCCAGAGTTAGACTTCCAACATTTGCAGGTTTTGTCGGACATGCATGGCTTCGCACCGCATTGCCAAAGCTAGGCCTGCAGCTTTTGCTGTCTTTGTCGGACACGAATAATTTTAATTATTCATCTTCAAATCTCCGAAACATCTAATTCGTCAATAACATCAAGCGGATTTAAATCTTCTTCCGCACCGAGATGATAAAATTCGGCTTCAACGTTTGCAACTTTTGTCGGACACGGGTGGTTCTAATTTCTACAGTCTCTACTAACGCATCGTTTTATTTGTCTATTGGTTATTGCAGGAATATATCTTATTGATCTAATTATGATTCCTTTTTAATGATGCCAAAAGGGGGAGAAGTCTTATACTAGTATTATACTACCCTGTTATATATGCTAGAATCATGTTTATATTTTTCTTGAAATACTAACGCATATTTTCAGGGGGAGCTTAAGTATTATTGCAGGTCGCAGATTTCTACTAAGTATTTGTCATCATCAAAAAGGGGGAGATTGTTGAACCCAAGGTTTCAAGTCTCGTATTTACGTATAAATTTTGATGATAACAAATAATATTGAAAACTCAAGCTCAAGTTGTCTATGCATGAAGGGAGCTAAACACATCAAGAAATCAAGCATGAGCAAGAAAGATATCAAGTCTACAAATGAAGCTCATAGATTATTTTTGTACATCTCTTGATAAAATTAAAAATTGGATTAAGGCTCCAAATTACTCTTTTTTCTCATAAAACATCAAATTATTTTTTCCACATATGCAAGACATTTTTAAATGTCTTAGTTTTGAAAATTATGTTTTTCACATGTGCATAACACCATCAAACAAAATAATTTCAAAAATTATATTTTTTTATAAAAACTTGATTTTATAAGATGATTGATTATCATATTTGACATGTGCATATTTTGTTTGAAAGTCTTGAAGGGAGGTGGTGTGTTTTTTTTTACTAATGCAAAAGGTAGATGATTTTGTTTGAGAATCTTAAAGGGTGGTTGTGTGTTTTTTTGACAAATATAAAAGATAGATGATTTGTTTGAAAATCTTAAAGGGTGGTTGTGTGTTTTTTTGACATATGCAAAAAGAAGATGATTTGGTTTGAAAAATAAATCATGCTCATTTTGTCTTGTATGAAAAGCAAAAGATTAGGTTTGATTTCTTTGAAAAATAAATGGAGTTATCTTTGACAAATGCAAAAAGGAAATGTTTTTATTTGAATTTTTTGAAAAGTAAATAGTGCTCTTATTTGACATGGGAATCTTTTCAAATTTGAAATTGAAGAATCATTTGCCTATAAATAGCTCACTTGAGTTTTGCAAAATTCACAACAAGAGCTTACACATCTATTGCTAAATTTTGCATCATTCTTTCGAAGCTCTCATTCTCTCTTTTCTAAAGTTTTGAGTCTTAATTCTTGTTCTTGTTGAGAGAGATATAGTTTGTGCTGTATTGTTCTTATTTCACTCATTGAGGAGTGTTTTCTGATAGCCTACCCACTATCAATTCTTGTATCAGTAAGAGGGTGTGTATAACCCTTGTGTGTGTAGAAGGTGTTCTACACGGGGAATAGTTAAATCACCAAGTGTGAGGTGATTGGAAGTAAGAGGGTGTGTATAACCCTTGTGTGTGTAGAAGGTGTTCTACACAGGAAATAGTTGAATCACCAAGTGTGAGGTGATTGGAAGTGTAGAGGGTGTTCTACACGGAATCTTTGGAGCGGTGCTGCTCAAAGGTGTAATAGGTTTCTATCTCCACCTAAAGGAGATTGAATAGTGGATTTGGGAATCCTCAAGGGGTAGCTTGAGGCGAGGACGTAGGCAGTGGGGCTGAACCTCGTAAAAATACTGAGTTTGCTTTCTCTTACCCTACTCTTTATATTTCCTACTGCTTTATATTTTGGTTATATTTTATATTGTATATTTAGTTTATAAGTATTAATTTTTTAATATAACCCAATTCACCCCCCCTCTTGTGTTAGTCATCTGGGCAACATCCTCCTCTCATATAAGCAGTATTATCTTCATATAAAATTGTTGGGCTATCATTGATCATGAAAGATCACATTTTTCCTTGATATGTTGAGTCATTGATTTTAACCAAATATATTCTCTACTTGTTTCATGAATTACAATAATCTCTGAGTGATTTGAAAATATGGAAAATAATAACTGGTTGACAGATTTAGTAGAAATCTGATACTTGCAGTAATATTTAAACCCTTCTTGATAATATGCATTAGTGTTTCAAATAATAATCAAATATGATTTCAGCATATATAACTGGTTAAGAATTCAAGTATGATTTCTACCTAAATAATGTATTAGAGAGAACATGATAATATTTTCATCTAAAATTTTTTCTTGCTCATTCGGCGTTATTAGCAAAAACTTGTTTATGTACAACGGAAATGACATTAAAAACCATATATATATATATATATTGATTCGGTGGAAAATCAAATCCGTTTGACATTATTGACAAACGAGATCTTGAAGAGATTTAAAGATTTCGGATTGCTATTTAAATATAACCAATTTTACTATTGGATTGCTCCAGCAAAAAGATTTAACATTCTTCGTAGATTCAGTTGTTGTTCATCCAGAACGATAATATATCTGATAGAAATTCTTTTGTTAATGTCCCAGATTTGAACCTTGAACCTTTTATACCTTAACCACTCATATTTTTTCCTAAAACTGTAAACATCATGATAGGAGCAGAGATATATTTTTATAGTAAAACTGATTTTGAAATTATTGCAACATCAAGAACCTTCAGTGCTCAATATGCTGCTTCTCTTACAACCATATCTCAAAGGCTGCTGGCGAAAATGAGTGAGGTTGATCATCTTAAAAATTAATATCTGAGTTGCATCAAACGCTTGCAACTAAAGATAGAAAAAATAAAAATTTAAGATAAGAAAAAAATGAGCTGAAGAAATTTGTAAACTGATATTCTCGTGACCTGAAAACACGAATAGAATAATTAGAATGAGAGAGATCTCAAATACAAAGTCAACAATAGCAGCTAACGGCAGAGGTTCAGCGTTTACAAGAAAATCGAGATAGCTATAATTAATCTCGCTGGCTTTTGAAATTATGCATCCATCATATTTTGTAATCTTGACTAAGTGAGATTTGAAAAGATGATGGTTTGTCTTGTTCTTATTTCTATTTTTATAAGAACCATCTTTAGTTTCATTTAGTACGCATCAAATTTTCTTCTCATATCTATAATTCACTTGTATTTACATTCTTATTCTACAAATTTTCATTGGCTCATCAATTTCCTTTCAATATTTCTCACGATCAACATATGAGGTATCTTTCACCTCAGTTACAAGTTGTTCCTGAATCTTCCGCAGGTACCATGTTGCAGCAAGCGAATAATCTGGCTCATAGATCAGATCGTGAAGCCATTTATAAGCTAGTGACTCTCGGCACTTGATACTCCTCCTTTATTGTTGGATTTTTCAACCGGTTACAATCCAAAAATTGTGAGATTGAGGAGTTTAACGAGAAGGTTTCCGTACTTCAACGACTCATTCAAGAGTCTGACAGAAAAATTGCAGACTTAAAGTAAGAGAATAAGGATTTAAAATCCTTACTTGCCACTTCATTTTGACTGTCTAATCATTTATATAAGGATGACATGTTGATTTATGAAGAACAAATGCATTTGAGAGATGAGGCTAGAAGTTTCAAATTTTTGTAATTCATCTAGCATTTGAATAATAAAATCTTTCATTTTCAAATGCATTCTTTGAATTTATAGCAGCTCTTGTAATCTCTTCAAGAGTTCTAACAAGATAAATCATCAACGTAAACTACAATAATGGCAAATCCGGATTCTGATAAAACACATGGGCATATAAGATTATTCTTAAATCTTTATTTCAATAGATACTCGCTGATTCAATTATACCACATGCGTCCAGATTACTTTAACCCATATAAAAATCTTTGAAATTTTATAAAGTACATACTCCTAAATGTACTTAGATTAGATGCTTCAAGTATTATATGTCATAATCTAATAATCTTTATAAATATGCAGTGATCACATTCATCAACTGCATATCTAATCCTTTTGTAATAACCAAACTGATTAAAAATATGAATATAATTACATTCATAACAAGGAAATATGTTTCCTCATAACTACTCTCGGGTTTCTACAAGAAATCTTGTGCGACAAGTTGTACCACACAATTTCATTTCTCATTACGCTTTCATATAAATACTCACTTATATCTCATAGGTATTACACCATTTGCTATTTGGACAACAGATCCAAATACCTCTCGTTTTACTAACGATTTTAATTCAGTTTCAATAACTGCTTTTCATTTTGGCCAATCATTTCTACGTCGACAAACTTCTACGATTCTTGGCTCACTTTCTTCATTACTTCTGATAATATCAAGGGCCATCATATATGAAAATAAGTTATCGATAACAGTTTCATTTCTATCCAATATTTTTTCAGTATTCATGAAATGTATTAAGATTTCATTGTTCCTCTCCAAGGGAAAACATTTCATAAAATACCTCTTCAGGAGTTTTCTCTTCAGGAGTTACCTCTTCTAGAAGTTTGTGCTATTCAGGAGTTATCTTTTCAGGAGGTTTCCTCTTCAGGTATATTATATTTTATACAGAAAGTACGGTCTCTTCAGGAGTACCGATTTTTTTTTTCTTTTGCACCAATAGGTCTTCAACGCTTCAGGAGTATCTTAGACTCATCTTTTGCTGTTTTAATAACTTGTCATTCAAGGATTTCAATTCTTGTTTAAGCATTAACATTAGTAATATATGATTTTACAACACCTTAAGTGTCAATAAATACATCCAGTAATTAAATTGCAACACTTTGCAAATAGATAATCTTCTAAACTTCTGATTCACATTTATTTGTAAGAAGATCAAATTTAGACAGAGTTTTATTATTCTAAGTAATTTATTAACGTACTTTACGTACCGACTTTTTGTTATTTCAAAACATGATAAAACTTTACTATAATGTATAAAAACTTAGTATAAGTAAATTAAGTGTTTAGTCATACAACAGGTACGTGACCACTGTTTAGTCACACCACATCTATGACAAGTGATCCAACTCAGAGAAGGGTAAAAGCTCTCACACAGTAAGAAGATTTTTCACTATTAGATGCACAATACGGTCCTGCAGGGATACGTAATTTTCTTCTTTGATTGTATCTCCCAATTTCATAATATTCAAATAGATTTCATCAAGTATCTTAGATTAATAATTTTTTTCCAAAAATGTCAATAATAATAAATCTCAATATTTGACATTATATATATATATAAATCACAAAAATAAATCTGTGGATTTAAAAAATATATTCGCATAATCATGAAAATAAAAGTAAAATTTTATCAAGTAATATTCAGTAATATTACCTTTAATATTTATCTTGAGGACTGCAAATAATATATTGAAAAACTTACTTGAAGTAGAATACTACTAACTTACGTATCAGTAGAATCTCGTGTTGATAACGTGTTATAAAATTTTTTTAAAAAAATTACTTTTATTACAAGAGAAATATAAAAAAAACTTTTAAAAACTGAAATTTTCTTTTTTTCCTAAATTTTTCTTATGAATTTCAAAACGAATGAAACTCATATTTATAGGCGTTGAAATTACTATGCAAGTTATTGTGCAAGACTTAAAATAATGGTGGTGGGATCATTCACAAAAATCATTAAGGGGGCGGCCCCCGCCCCCAATAATTCATAACAAAGACCAAATTATTCTTATTCTTCGGGTGCTGCTACTCAGCCTCGCACTTTCGAATTACCACCTATTCAAATTTATTTTTTGTATTTTTTTATTTTTTAAATATCTAAAAAATATACAAATGCATAGTGATAATATTTTTAACCATTTAAAAAATAAGAGTGTTACTGCTATAAAAACAAAATTACACAAAAATAATCTCATGAGTTGATGTCATTTCATGTCATCCATCACATTTATTTAACAATAAAAATAATTTTATAATTAATCTACATCAAGTCACATCAATTTATAAATTTATTTTTAATAATCATTTTGTGGTTAGAGCATTACAATAAAAATAATTTTGAGCAGTAAATACGATAAACTAACTAGCATATTTTTTTTAGAAATGCTACACTATTGCTTATGCCACACATTACATTTATTTTTTTTTTCTTTTATTTGTATTCTTACTAAATTATTTAAGTTCTTTTATTCATTATCTTTATTTCATATATTTTTAAAAAAATCAAAAATCAAAAATCAAAATAGTTTTTTGATTTAACGAAGATAATTAAAATTATTATATTTATATTCTTCACTTGGCTTTGTCTATATATATATATATATAAAAGACAAAAAGGATGGTGGGTGTTACTAGAGTACAATAGGTACTCGTTGCCATCTGCTGATTTGCTATATCCTAATGTAGTCTATAATACCATGCAACGACACCAAATTTAATTAGCAACAGCAAAAATTACGATAGACAAGAGATGAGTGATGCCCTCTTGTCTCTTTGCATGAGAGCTTCCCCTAAATTTCCCTTGGAACGCTTAGAACCTCCTCTTACCTTCTAAGAGAACCCTCCTCCCCACACCCTTTGTACCTAGCTCCTAACCAGCTCCCATCGAAACCACAAAATGGAGGAAGATTTGATCAATCTTTGTGAAGGCTTAAAACTTATCGAGTCCAAAAGAGATGAAATATCTCTGTCTGAAGAAGAAACACAGCATTACTCGACAGCCAACAGACTCTGTCTAGCAGCAATGATGATAGCCAACAAAGAGATAAGCAAATGGGTTTTCAAAAACACAATGGCAAAAGCCTGGAAGCTCGATAACAGGGTCACTATTAAGGATATCGGCAAAAACAAATTCCTGGTGGAATCTCAGACAACCGAAGAGAAGAATCAGGTGAAACAAGGCCAACCTTAGTCTTTTGACAAGCACCTAGTGTGCATTCAAGACTGTGAGGATCATGTGGCGCCTAAGGAACTACGCTTTGCCCTTGAACCATTCTGGATACAATTCCATGACATCCCATTCGCAGTTTTAAACAGAAAAATAAGAGAAAAGCTTTTGGAATTTAATCGGTGAAGTCATATTTATGGATGTAGACTCAAACGGCAGAGCATGGGGTAGTTACCTTTGTGCGAAAATCCTCATAGACATCACGAAACCGCTAGCTAGGGGCCAGATTCTCAACCTTGACAGCAATCGGAGGTGGATCAACTACAAATACGAAAGGCTGCCCAACTTTTGCTACCACTGTGGGACAATCCGACACCCGGTCTCAATTGCCCCCAAGCTCTAGTCGACAGAAGAACCAACAATAATCAAAACCTCCAATATGGATCGTGGATGAGAGCAAGTGTACCAAGCAAAGCGGCGGCAACGCAGGTTCCGTCAAGTAGCTGTAGCACAACACCATATCCCCCCACCGGAAAACAAGCTTCCACCGAAGAACACTCAGCTGAAGGGGGAGGATCCCACTCGAGACCAACAGGAGACCAAGAACCGACAAACCATCCCTCTACCCGGTTCGAAACAGAGGCTGGAAGGGACCTTTCTAATAAGGCCATTGGAGACATGCTGGCGCAGACTACACCGCCCATCACTCACGTCTCCTCTAACCCGAATAGCAAAAGAACCCTATTTTCTAATAAAAGTACACAGCTGATGAGGAAAAGGCTTAGAACACTCCTTGGGGGAAACAGAACATGCTACACGTCCCCTGGTTTTTGGGTCATCCCCTGAGAAGGTGGAATGGGATCATCATGATCAAGAGATGCTTCATGCCAACGCTCTCCTCCAGGTAAGTCCCCAGCCATCTACTAAAAATATTTCCATTGCTAATAATAAACCTATTGCTGCCTCGTGGAAGCGCAGGGCCAGGGGAAAAGTCACGGGTTTTCCCAAACCCCTTATGCAATCCCCTTCAAAATTGGGTCTTAAAAAACCGAACAAGAAACGTCCCAATAGTCCAAATGAAAATACTATCAAAAACCCCAAAAAATTCAAGCAAAATGATCTGACAGAGGCTATGTCACAGCCCTGCCATACCCCATAAAAAGCCTTGGTTGGAACTGTCGAGGATTGGGGAATCCTCAGACAGTTCGTGAACTCCACATTTTGGTGAGAGAAAAATCCCCAAACCTTGTTTTTCTGATGGAAACAAAATGTAAAAGAGAAAAAATGGAAGTTATTTGGAATAAACTTGGTTTTAATTGTAGTTTTATAGTTGATTGTATCGGCAAGAGTGGTGGGCTTGCAGCCCTTTGGTCCATTAGTTCTAATTTTGAGTTACTATCGTTCTCTCTTAGACATATTTCAATTAAATTTCACATTGGTGTTGCTAACGATCATGGTCAAGTAACTAGTTTCTATGGTCATCCGGTGACTGCTAAAAGAAAGGAAGGCTGGAGTTTACTCAGAATGATCAAGCCTGACTCCAACACCCCCTGACTATGTATGGGCGATTTTAATGAGATTATCACGCAAGACAAAACTACTAGTGTTTGTCCCAGGCCCTCGAGACATATGGAAGATTTCCAAGATACTCTAGTGTACTGCGACCTCGGAGACCTTGGATTTGAGAGAAGTAAGTTCACATGGTGCAACAATAGGTCCGGTTCGGAATTTACAAAGGAAAGACTGGACAAAGTTTTGTTAAACAATGCATGGAATAATCTCTTCTCGATGAACCTGGTTCATGTGTTGCCAGTATAGCGATCGGATCACTGCCCTCTCTTTACTGACAGCAATCCTTCTCAGCCGAGACCCCAATATTCGAGGAATATCTTCATATTTGAGGCTGCCTATTCCAAGTATCCTAAGTGCATCGAAGTGATCAAGAAAGCCTAGAATGGGACACATCAAACGAGACCACATACTGAGATTACCAGGAGAGGCATTGAGAGATGCGGGTATCAATTAAAAGAGTGGTATCAATAGGAAAGGAAAGCCAAAAAACACCGCCTTCAAGCAAAAAGGGAATAGTTACGGATCCTCCAAGCTGGTGAATCAGATCAGAACTCTAGAAGTATACATTCATTACAGAGGGAACTAGATGCAATTTTGAAGGAAGAAGAAACAGTGTAGAAACAGATAGCAAAGCAAAGATGGTTACAAGAAGGAGACCGGAACACCACCTATTTTCATAAATGTGCCACACAGCGAAAGCAACGGAATACTATCAGTAAAATTAGTGATGAAAGGGGACACGTCTGCCATTCACCTGAAGACATCAATCATATATTCCAAAATTTATACAACCAGTTGTTCAAGACCACCCACCCCACGAGTATTGACCACTACCTGGCAGGTATATCGCCTACTGTTACCTCAGAGATGAATAGAGATCTAACCAAGGAGTATTCCAGAGAGGAAGTAGAAGTCGCAATCAATAGCATGAATCCACTTGGCTCCCCGGGTCCTGAAGAGTTGCCCGCCATATTCTACTAAGACCACTGGGACACCGTAGGCAAACAAGTTTCTGCAACGGTCTTAGAGCTCCTTAATGCTAAATCAGAGTTCAAAGGTATCAACCAAACCTTCATCTCCTTGATCCCAAAGAAGAATGCCCCTCTCTTGGTGTCAGACTATAGATCCATTAGTCTTTGCAACGTGTTATACAAGCTTGTAGCCAAAGTGATCTCCAATAGGCTCAAAAAAATCCTTCCCCAATTAATAGCCCCCACACAAAACGCTTTTATACCAAGCAGACTCATATCAGACAATATTTTAGTGGCATACGAACTCCTCCACTTAATGCAAAACAGGCTCAAAAGTAAAAATGAAGGTTACATGGCTTTGAAACTGGATATGAGCAAGGTCTATGACAGAGTAGAATGGAGCTTCCTCAGAATAACAATGACAAAAATGGGTTTTGATACAAGAGTGGTCCAACTTATCATGAATTGCATGGAGACGGTCTCATATTCCATCCTTATCAACGGAAAACCCCAAGCTCCCTTTCAACCATCCAGAGGCATCAGACATGGAGATTCCCTCTCCCCTTATCTCTGAATTCCTCAGCCAAACTCTATGCAAAGCAAAGGATGAAGGATTGATTTCTAGTTTTCCTGTTTCACAAAATTCTTTATCTATTAATCTTTTTTTTTTTTTTTGCTGATGATAGTTTGGTCTTTTGCAAGGCACACCCAACTGAATGGAACAGGCTTCATTGTATATTGAGTGAGTATGAACAAGCGTTTGGGCAACGACTCAACATGGAAAAAACATCCATCATGTTCAACAAAAATAAAAAAGTGGAAAGACAACAAACCATTTTGGCCATAGCAGGGATTAGAGCCATCGGCCCCTTTGAAAAATATCTGGGTCTCCCCCCCTTTATTGGTTGTCATCGAGCAAGAGCTTTCAACCCCATCTTGGCTAGGATCAAGGCCCAGATGAGTAACTGGAAAACCAACTTTTTGTCCCATGCCGGGAAAGAGATTTTCCTCAAAGCCGTCATTCAAGCTATTCCCACATACAATATAAGAATTTTCAAAATTCCAAAAGGCATCCTTAGGAGTATCAACAAACTAACGCAAGATTTTTTGTGGGGGCGGAAGGATAACAAATCCAAAATACATTGGCTTAGCTGGAAAGGTATGGGGGTAGCAAAATAATATGGAGGGTTGGGGTTCAGAGATCTTGAGACTTTCAATCTAGCCCTCTTAGTTAAACAATCTAGACCATCTTCCCTCGCAGCCCGAGTGTTACAAGCAAAGTACTACAAAGGAAAAGACTTTATGGGTGCAGAACAAAAAAAATGGGACTCTTATGTTTGGAAGAGCATCATAGCGGCAAAACCTCTACTCCGTGAAGGACTTCATTCGAAAATAGGGAAGGGGAAATCAATTGGTATATCGCAGGACAAATGGGTTCCAATCCATTCTACTTACAAGATTCAATCCCCCCTTCAATCCTACCTCCGGAAGCCAAAGTGGCTTCCCTCATCGACCCAGACTCCAAATCGTGGAATATTAAGCTTGTCCAAGAACTTTTTAGCACGGAGGAATCAACTATAATCCTACAATGCCCAATTAGCCCATGTGACAGTGCTGATCAGCGTGCTTGGAGATGCACATCAAACGACAAATTCTCAGTAAAGTCGGCATACCACCTTCAGGGTGACATCAACATCAACCAAACAGGCCAATCATCCGAGCCCCCAAAGGACCTTGGAATTAGGCCAAATATTTGGAAGTTAAAATTACCCCACGAAACCCGCACCTTCCTCTGGCGTGAGGTGAAAGTTTTATTACCCACCAGAGTCAATTTGGTCAAAAGAAAAATCATTAAGTCACCTGAGCGTCCAATTTGCTACCAACAGGATGAAACTCCTCTTCACATCTTTTGGTCCTGCCCAACGGCCCAAGATGTGTGGAGTATCTACTCCAGAAAACTCCAAAAACTCTCCATACAGGAAGGAGCATTTACTGACTTAGTTTCTTTCTTTCTTTCTTTCCACAGGTAATGAATCCATTATGGTGGAAGCGGTGTACGTCTTCAAACATCTCTGGCAAAGGAGGAACAAGTCAGTCTTTGAGTCTCTCTTCCTCTCCCCAAAGCAGCTGGTTCAACAAGTGCAAGTAAGCTTAGCAGACTTGGAAATCTACTTGGCAGGCACCAACACCTTCAAGGCCAAGAGACAGCAGGCAAAGACACCTCCACTATGGACAAAACTCCCACCGGACCATGTCAAGGTTAATTGGGATGCAGAGATAGATAGAACAAACTGTAAGATTGGTATAGGCGTGATAGTTTGAGATTCTGATAGAATGGTACTAGGCACCCTCCAAGCCTCCCGGGTCCTTTATCCTAATCCTCTCATAGGGGAAGCTGTAGCGGTAACGCGAGCTATCATATTTTGTTTGGATATAGCGCTGAGATCAGAGGTGATTTTGGAAGCAGATTCCCAACTTGTCATTGATTGTTTAAATAGCTCAGATGACAGTTGGAGCAAAGCTGGTCTTATTATCCGCTAGGAGATTTAGAACATACTCTATTGTCCACACTCCAAGATTGGCAAACACGACGGCCCATGTTTTGGCCAAAACTGCATTAAATCTTGATGATGAATGTATTCGCTTAGAATTATTTCCACCTTGTATCAACTCTTTGATTTAGTTTAATGAATTTATGAGGTTTTCTTTTCAGGAAAAAAAAAAGTAAAGCCATATTAAGAAACCAACCTCGAGGTTCAATTCCTAGGGGAGTGAGTTTACAATATACTGGTTTGGACCCAAAAATCGGAATTGATGGGACCAGTAAGTATATTGGATTGGATCAGACCTGTAAGTATATCATACGGGACTGAACCAATAAATATATCGGATCGGATCAAAATGATAAGTATATCGTTTCATTCTCGTCTGGTCCATATGGTCTTACAATTTCGATCTTTAATTTTGTTGCCGAGATGACTAACACAAGAGAGGGGTGAATTGAGTTGTATTAAAAAATTAACAATTATAAATCAAATATATAATATAAAATATAAACAAAAATATGAAACAGTAATAAATATAAAGAGTAAAGGTAAGAGAGAAGCAAACTCAGTATGTTAATGAGGTTCGGCCCCACTGCCTACGTCCTCGCCTCAAGTTACCCCTTGAGGATCCCCAAATACACTATTCAATCTCCTTTAGGTGGAGATAGAAACCTATTACACCTTTGAGCAGCACCGCTCCAAAGAATCCGTGTAGAACACCCTCTACACTTCCAATCACCTCACACTTGGTGATTTAACTATTCCCTGTGTAGAACACCTTCTACACTTCCAATCACCTCACACTTGGTGATTTAACTATTTCCCGTGTAGAACACCTTCTACACACACAAGAGTTATACACACCCTTTTACTGATACAAGAATTGATAGTGGGTAGGCTATCAGAAAATACTCCTCAATGAGTGAAATAAAAATAATACAGCACAAACTATATCTCTCAAAATGAACAAGGGTTAAGGCTCAATGCTTAGAGAAGAGAGAATGAAAGTTTTGAATGAATGTTGTATGCTCTTGGTGTTGTGAATGTAAAACTCTCAAATGATCTATTTATAGGCATATGAGACTTCACATTCAAATTTAAAAAGATTCACATGTCAAAAACATCATCATTCACTTTTCAAAAATTTCAAACCTAATCTTTTTATTTTTTGCATGTGACAAAAGGAGCACACTTTACTTTTTAAAAATTTCAAATCTAATCTTTTACTTTTTGCATATGACAAAAGGAGCACACTTTACTTTTCAAAATTTTCAAACAAAAACATCTACTTTTTGCATAAGTCAATAAAAGCATCCATCACTTTTGAAAATATTTAAATAAAACATGCACATGTGAAAGATGACAATTAATCATTTTAATATTTTCAAAATTTAAACCTTTAATCATGTCATGCACATGTGAAAGATGACAATCAATCATCTTAATATTTTCAAAATTCAAACATTTAATCATGTCATGCACATGTGAAAGATGACAATCAATCATCTTTTAAAATTTTAAAATTTAATTTTCAAAATATTCATGCACATGTGGAAAATATATTTTAATACTTTATGATAAAATATTAATTTTGAGCCTTAATTCTAATTTTGAATTTTTAAGAGATTTACAATATTATTCTATGATTTTAATGTGAACTTGTTTCCTTCTTGCTCATATTTGTTTCCTTGATGTGCTTGATTCTATTGTGTGGACAACTTGAGTTTGAGATTCCTTTATTTTTTGAATTCATTTGTTATCATCAAAATCCATGTGTAGATTTATACGAAACTTGAAACCTTGAGTTCAACAAATTTGATTATGGGACGTGAATTTTTTTTTTTAATCAGACGACCACAATATATATATATATATATATGTTACTTTAGATAGTAGTTATATAAAGAACTGTATAATTTTCATCTAACATGATATTGCATTTTTCAATTTCTTATTTTTATTTTATTATTTTTTGCTAATTCTCGATGATGGAAATTAATCTCGATAATTATTTCAACACTTTATAAAGCTATTTTCCAGTACGATATGTGCAAATAAAGACAAATAGTTGATATTCAAAATATAAATATTGGGGTCTTTTTGTATTGATTGGATGAAAATATAAATAGACTTTTTATACTTGATCCATTTTATTCTGGCATGTACCGAATGGACCGATTATATAGATAGCTAACAGTTCGGTACGGTAACAGTAATCGGTTCAGTCTCAATATGGAAAATAATGGACCGAAATTTTGGGTCTGATAATAAAAAAAAAGAGCACTAATAATGATTTTATTAATTTTTTTTAAAAGTATAATTTTACAAATTTAGAAAGTTTTAAAGAATTATTATTTACAAGTGGAAAAAAAATATAATTATTTCTTTTTCTCTATTTTTGTCTTTCTACTATTAATTAAATATGACTATTTTTTTTAAAAAAGTATGTAAAGTTTGTTATAAAACTTAAAGAAATGAACTACTATTGCAAAAGAGAAATAAGAAATTCTCTTGAAACTCTTAAGAATTTAAGCTTTCTTTCTCTCTCTATTTTTTCTTATGAATTTCATTACAACTGAAGCCCATATTTATAGGCGTTGAAATTACTATGCAAGTTACTATGCAAGTTACTATGCAAGTCACTATGCAGATTTAAAATAATAGTGGTGGGGTCATTCACATAATTTAGTGGTGGGCCAAGGGGGGCGGCTGCCGACTCCATTATAATCGTTTATAACACTCCCTTGAATGACCACCCATAAAGAATCTGTCTTGTTAAAATCTTGCCAAATAAAAATCCAGTGGGAAGAAAAACCAATGGCGAAAGAAAAAGAGTACAGTCTTCTTATGTATCCACAAGTGCTTTAGGATTGCCTCATTAAAACCTTGCAGAGGAAAACCCAGTGGGACAAAACCTCAGCGAAGGAAAAAGAGTACAATCAGCACATTTACTCCCCCTGAAAAGTGCATGACAAAAGATCTTTGAGTCTTCGCATTCCAATGTTATGCACAATCTTCTTGAATGTGGAAGTTGGTAACGCCTTTGTGAATAAATCTGCCAGATTATCACTAGATCGTATCTGCTTGACATCAATTTCACCTTTTTCTTGAAGTTCATGAGTATAAAAGAATTTTGGTGAAATATGTTTGGTTCTGTCACCTTTGATATATCCTCCTCTGATTTGAGTGATACAAGCAGTATTATCTTCATATAAGATTGTTGGGCTATTATTGATCATGAGAAGTCCACACTTTTCCTGGATATGTTGAATAACTGATCTCAACCAAATACACTCTCGACTTGCTTCATGAGTAGCAATGATTTCTGAGTGATTTGAAGAAGTAGCAGATAGTGTCTGCTTAACAGATCTCCATGATATGGCAGTATCTCCATAAGTAAATAAATATCCAGTTTGAGATCTACCTCTATGTGGGTCTGAAAGATAACCTGCATCTGCATACCCAATCAATTCTGGACTTGAACCACGTTGATAAAATAATCCCATATCAACCGTACCATGAAGGTAACGAAGGACATGTTTAATGCCATTCCAATGCCTTCGAGTTGGTGCAGAACTATATCTTGCAAGCAGATTAACTGAGAATGTAATATCTGGTCGAGTGCAATTTGCAAGATACATCAAAACTCCAATTGCACTGAGATATGGTACTTCAGGACCAAGAATTTCTTCATCGTCATCACAAGGACGGAATGGATCTTTCTTCACATCAAGTGTTCGAACAATCATTGGAGTACTCAGGGGATGAGATTTGTCCATATAGAAATGCTTTAGGACTTTCTCAGTATACATGGACTGATGAATAAAAATTCCATTTGGCAAGTGCTCAAGCTGCAGGCCGAGACAAAGTTTTGTTTTGCCAAGATCTTTCATTTCAAATTCATTCTTTAAATATATAGCGGTTTTTGAGATCTCTTCAGGAGTTCCCACAATATTTAAATCATCAACATAAACCGCAATAATGACAAATCCAGATTCTGATTTCTTAATAAAAACACATGGGCATATAAGATTATTCTCGAATCCTTCTTTCAATAGATATTCGCTTAAGCGATTATACCACATGCGTCCGGATTGCTTCAACCCATATAAAGATCTTTGTAGTCTGATTGAGTACATATTTCTAGATGTACTTGTAGATGCTTCAGGCATCTTATATCCTTCAGGGATTTTCATATATATGTCATGGTCTAAGGATCCATATAAATATGCAGTGACCACATCCATCAACCGCATTTCTAATCCTTTTGTAACAACCAGACTAATCAAAAATCTAAATGTGATTGCATCCATAACGGGAGAGTATGTTTCTTCATAATCAATCCCGGGTTTCTGCAGGAAACCTTGTGCAACAAGCCGTGCTTTGTATCGCACAATTTCATTTTTCTCATTACGTTTTCGTACAAATACCCACGTATATCCAACAGGCATTACACCCTTTGGTGTTTGGACAACAGGTCCAAATACTTCTCGTTTCGCTAGCGAATTTAATTCAGCTTCAATAGCTGTTTTCCATTTTGGCCAATCATTTATACGTCGACATTCTTCGACGCTTTTTGGCTCACTTTCTTCATTACTTCTGGTAATGTCAATGGCCATTTTATATGAAAATATGTTGTCGACAACAGTTTTATTTCTATCCAGAATTTCTCCAGTTTTCATGAAATGTATTGAGATCTCATTATTTTCAGGTACCTGTTCCTCTTCAGGGGAAAACATTTCATGACACACCTCTTCAGGAGGTCCCTTTTTAGGAGATTTATACTCTTCAAGATTTTCCTCTTCAGGAGGTTCTGGAATAGAAGATTTAAGCTCTTTAGGAGCATCAATTATATTTGTGGCCTGTATTGTGGGTACGTGTTCTTCAGGAACACCAAATTCATTTTGTATTCTTTTCCTTCTGGGAATTTTATCTTTTGCACCAATAGGTCTTCCACGCTTCAGGCGTATTTTAGATTCACCTATTGCTGCTTTGACAATTTGTCCTTCAGGGACTTCAATCCTTGCTGGAGTATTAACAGTAGGAATATAAGATTTTACTACACCTTTAGTGTCAGTAAATACATCCGGTAACTGATTTGCAACATTTTGCAAATGAATAATCCTTTGAACTTCCCGTTTACATTCATTTGTAGGAGGATCAAAATGAGACAGGGTCTTATTATCCCAAGTAATATCTTGTCGTGCTTCAGGCACCGACTTTTCTTTACCCATTAACGGAAAATTTGATTCGTCAAAATGACAATTCTCAAAACGTGCTTTAAACATATCCCCTGTAAGGGGTTCAAGGTATCTAATAATGGATGGAGAATCAAAACCAACATATATCCCAAGTCTACGTTGAGGGCCCATTTTTGTACGTTGTGGAGGTGCAATTGGAACATATACAGCACATCCAAAAGTACGAAGATGAGAAATATTTGGTTGTTGACCATATGCAAGCTGTAATGGAGAATATTTATGATATGCAGATGGTCTAATGCGAATTAGAGATGCTGCATGAAGTATAGCATGTCCCCAAACAGAAATAGGTAGTCTTGATTTCATAAGTAAAGGTCTAGCGATTAATTGAAGCCTTTTGATCAAAGACTCAGCTAAACCGTTTTGTGTGTGTGTGTATGGGCAACAGGATGTTCAACATCTATTCCTATTGACATGCAATAATCATCAAAAACTTGAGATGAAAATTCACCTGCATTATCCAATCGAATGGTCTTAATTGGATACTCAGGAAATTGTGCTCGTAGTTTAATTATCTGAGCAAGAAGTCTAGCAAATGCAACATTTCTAGTGGAAAGAAGACAAACATGTGACCATCGATTAGATGCATCAATTAGAACCATAAAATATCTAAATGGTCCACTTGATGGATGAATAGGCCCACATATATCTCCGTGAATCCTTTGTAAAAAGGATGGAGATTCAACAATGATTTTTGAGGGAGATGGTCTAATAATTAACTTACCTTGAGAACATGCAGAGCACGGAGATTCATTGGGTAGAAATATCTTTTGATTCTTTAAGGGATGCCCATGCGAATTTTCAATAATTCGTCTCATCATTATAGAACCCGGATGTCCAAGGCGATCATGCCAAGTCATAAATACTTTAGGGTCAATGCACTTCTGGTGCATTACCACATATGATTCAATTGTTCTCATTTTTGTATAATACAATCCAGAACATAGAGCAGTCAGTTTTTCTAATACGAGCTTCTGGCCCGATACTGTTTTAGTAATAAGAAGATGCACTTTACTGCCTTCATTGGTCGTTTCAATATGGTAATCATTACGACGTATATCTTTGAAACTCAATAAATTTCTTCTGGATTGTGAAGAGAATAGAGCATCATCAATACAAAATTTGGTGCCATTAGGCAACACAATATAAGCTCTTCCGGAGCCCTCAATTAAATCCGATGAACCTGATATGGTATGGACATAGGCTTTACTTAGTGTTAGATTTTGAAAATATTTCTTTTCTTTGAGAATTGTGTGAGTTGTAGCACTGTCAGCCAGACATATATCTTTATCATTCAACTCAGAGATAAAAAGCTCATCAATGTGATCCATGATTCTACAAAATATACAAAACTTTTATTATTGATAGAAAGAAAATACATTAATTGAGTGGAACACTTCCATCTCCAATTAAGTGTTCAATACTACCATCAGGATGATTAAAGAAATCAGATACATCAAGATGAGTAACATCTACATCTACTGAATCTAATAAATCATCTGATGGTTCTACTAAATTTGTTTCATGCACTTTATTCTTTCCTTTAACAGAAGCTTGATATAAATCAGCTAAGTGCCTGGCCGTACGACAGGTATGTGACCAATGTCCAGTCATTCCACATCTATGGCACACCTCTTCACTTTTCTTTGAAGAATTATTTTGAGGATTTTTACCCCTCTCTGAATTGTACCACTTCTGGTGATATGGTATATTATAATCCCTTTTAATGTTGTCACTTCTGGGACCAACATTTCTATAATTTCTCCTACCACGTCCACGCCTCCGATTTCTTCTAAAGGATGCACCATTCACTTCTGGGAATGATGCAAACCTATTACCATTCACTTCAGGGAATGATATTGAGCCAGTAGGGCGTGTACGGTGGCTTTCTAATAAGAGCTCATTATTCTGCTCAGCTACTAGAAGACATGATATAAGTTCAGAATATTTCTTGAACTTTCTCTCTCGATACTGCTGCTGCAGGAGCACATTCGAGGCATGAAATGTAGTAAAAGTCTTCTCTAGCATATCTTCATCGGTGATTTTCTCACCGCATAATTTTAATACTGAGCTTATTTTAAAAAGTGCGGAATTATACTCACTAACACTTTGATAATCTTGCAACCTCAGGTGCATCCATTGAGAACGAGCTCTTGGGAGGATGACAGTCTTCTGGTGTTCATACCTCTCCCTTAAATTATTCCACAAAATATAGGGATCTTTTACAGTGAGATATTCAGTTTTCAATTCTTCATGAAGATGGTGGCGAAGGAAAATCATTGCTTTAGCACGTTCCTGCAGGGATGCTTGATTTCCTTCTTTAATAGTTTCTCCCAGGTTCATTGCATCAAGATGTATTTCAGCATCAAGTATCCAGGATAAATAATTTTTCCCAGATATATCAAGAGTAACAAATTCCAATTTTGTAAGATTTGCCATTTTCTACACATATAAATAATAAATATGCGTATCTCAGAAAATATATTTATAAATTCACACAGATAATCATCAATAAAATATATCAAAGATTTCAAATAATATATTGAAAAACTTACAGAGGAATAAGGCCACTAGCTTCAGAATTAGCAGAACCGTCGTGCTGATAACGTGTTATAAAAACTTAAAGAAATGAACTACTATTGCAAAAGAGAAATAAGAAATTCTCTTGAAACTCTTAAGAACTGAAGCTTTCTTTCTCTTTCTATTTTTTCTTATGAATTTCATTACAACTGAAGCCCATATTTATAGGCGTTGAAATTACTATGCAAGTTACTATACAAGTTACTATGCAAGTCACTATGCAGATTTAAAATAATAGTGGTGGGGTCATTCACATAATTTAGTGGTGGACCAAGGGGGGCGGCTGCCGACTCGATTATAATCGTTTATAACAAAGTTGTATTTTTTAAAAAAGAAATTAGCAAAACTATTGCTAGTGTTCTAGCTAGACTCATGATTAGGAAAATTCTAAATGCATCGTTGGTGTATCGTTCCCCTTTTTTTGAAATTTAATGATTAAGTAAATACTATTTAATAATATTTTAATTTTTTTAATATTTAAGAATATTTGAAAAATGATATAAAAAATGAAAAAACAAAAGAAAACTATTTGTACTAAAATAATGATACACTTAACTACTTATCAACCACTATTCTACTACTTTTTTATTCTTTTAATTTTTTTTAAAATTTTATTTTTACTTAATAGTTGAGAAAATGATTATTAGTGAAATTATAATATTTTTAAATTTTTTCTTAATAATTAAAGATGTTAAAAAAATTTAAAAATAATAATAATAAATGAATGCACTAATAATAATAAACAAATAGTAAACTAATGATAAGTGTATCACTTACTCTTTGTGCTAACGATGTAATAGGATGGTGCTATACATCGGCGTAGGGGTGGGCTCCGACTCCAACTCCAAATTAAGTTGGAGTCTAAAATCACTTCCGACTCCAACTCCAAAATGGAATCGGAGTTCGACTCCGATCGGATTTCGGAACTCCGAACTCCGTTCGGAGTTCAATCGGAGTTGCGAACAGAAGTTGGAACTCCGACTTCCCGACTCCGATTTCCAACATTTCGAAACAAAATGGGCTTCTGATTCTAATTGGAAGGAACCAATTTTTTGATATATTTTATTTGTTTTACATATAAATAATAAATTAGTAAATTAGTCTTAAATAATCTACCGTTGAATAGTTGATATTTGATAAACAAATTATACAAATTATACTATTATAATTTACAATACTAATTATTAATGCTAACTGTTAAAGCTAATACAAAAAAAAGGACAAACTGAATAATACAAATAATAGTACAAACTACAAAATAAACTATTTGTAAAGTAAAAAGAAAAAATATACGCAACCGCTCTATCATAATGTGGTTCATCACTCATCATCAGTTATCAGCAATTATGTCAGGATTGATATGTAGATCTGTAAAATTATAGACAATATAAGTTAGATAGATTTTTGAAATAAAAAAATAGTTATTGAAATAATTATATACCCTTTGTTACTTTAATCATAAAAAAAAACAAGTAAACAGATTAATTTAATTTTACTTGACTCAAGCCTATAGCTAACAGCATCGATGTTAATACTCTCTAGTCCATAAGGAATATCACTAATCCAATTCTGCGTGTAAATGAGGATCTCCACAGTTGACGGTACCAATGAACTCCGATAAGCATCCAACACTCGACCTCCGGTGCTAAACGCCGACTCAGATGCAACTGTATTGATAGGAACGACTAGTAAATCTCGAGCAATACATGAAAGGATTGGGTACTTGGAGGAATTAGCCCTCCACCATATCAAGATTTGAAACTCATCAGTAGGTTCCTCGACCTCTGCCAATAAATACCGCTCAACCTCATTCGTACATTGCAGTGGATTTCTCGCCGACCGTGCGTGAAACGACGTCATAACGTTGAAGCCTCGTGATCGACTGACACTGTCTACACTGGCCTGACGGGTACGGGCATCTGAAGGAGGTCCTGACCTCGAGCTCAAATGTGAGCTACCTGCGGTTTCTGAGGATGAAGGCTAACTATTAATGCTGTAGTGGGTGTATAAGTCGTTCAAATCTATCTTAAGTGCTGTGATAAATGCAGCTGCCTTCACTGCCCCGAGAACTTTAGTTGCCCACCATTCTATCACCGCCAACTTCAATTGGGGGTCGAGGATCGATGCTATAAACAACAATCGATTTATTTTCTCAATTTGCCCCCAATATTTATCATATTTCGACTGCATCTGTAATGCCATACCAGATAACAGTTCGCTCAGGTCAGCACAACCTTCTTTCAAATGGTGGTGTACCATTGAAATCTCGCTGAACCACATGTTTGACGTCGCATATGCGGATCCAGATACCCGCATTGTAATATCATAGAAAATCTGTAAAAAGTTGACAAACTCGGATATAGCTTGCCAATCCGTACTGTCTGGCGGACCGAGCCCCGTTCCATTAGGCTCCAGTAGGGCATACCTCAGACCCCCATCCTCAATCTCCAACCGCTCAAATGCCTTCTGGTACTTTAGTACCACATCCAACATCAGATAAGTGGAGTTCCATCGAGTGGGAACATCCAAACTCAACATTTTTGAAAACTCAACTCCAACTTGTTTTGCTATTGCCTTGAACTTTCGCAACCTTTGGGGAGAAGCCCTCACGTACCGTACAATGTTGGGGACTTTCTTGATGGAGTCGTCCACATTTTCCATCCCCTTAACTGTTTCATCATTGAAAAATGATACCATTTTCAAAGACTTTAATCATAAAAATATTAAAATATAAAATACAAAATTAAAACCAGAAAGACTCACCATCAATAAGGTTGAGTATGTGAGCACTGCATCGAATGTGGATATACTGATAATTTTTAATCACATCGTATCTTGCCCTCGCATTCCGCGAAAACCACTCGATGGCAGTTTCATTAGTACTGGCATTATCAACTGTAATACATAGCATTTTTTGGATGCCCCAGTCCACCAGACAATCATCCATCTCTGCCCCTATTGATGCACCCTTATGGTCAACTATTTCTTTAAATCCAATAATTCTCTTTTTAAGATTTCACTCACTGTCAATGTAGTGTACTGTGATATACATGTACGACGTATTCTGTATAGACGTCCATGTGTCAGTCGTAAAGGACACTCTCTGGCCAGTGGTGATGAACATCTTCTTCATCTCTGCCTTCTCCCTCATATGCTTCTTCATGCAATCACGCATTGCTGTATAACGGGATGGCAGTAGAAATCCTGACTCAAACAGTTTCACAAACTTGCGGAACCCTTTCTTCTCAACAATATTAAATGGCATCTCATCCTCTATAACCATCTCTGTAAGTTCCTCACGGTATACCTTCTCACTATATTGAGGGACCACCAGATTTCTTATCTGGTTTCCTGTCTCATCAATTGCTATAGAGGTCTCGTAGCTAAGATTAGTTTGAGACCCACCTGCGACTGCATATAATAATTTATGGCCCAATATTAGTTTTAAACTTTTATGTTAAAATTAAATGGGATTAAATGAATAAATCAATTAGCATACATAATACATATGGCCCTATGAGATTAATAAAACACTAACCTCTTGACGTCAGCCCCTTCGCTATTTAGTATCGCTGGCAACCGTTGAGATGTGATGATAGACAAGCGGTGCCTTATCTTTTTGAATGACACCCAACTTGAGCGCCACAATGGTTGCATTCAGCTCGTGGCTTCTCGGGATCGCCATCGTCAACTTTCGTGAAATGTTCTCATGTCCACAATCTTTTTTTATTTGATCGTGGACGGGGTGGCCTCATAGCTGCGGGGTGTATTGGTACATCCGGATCCTGAATCGGATCGTCCCCAAGACCCATATCCTACTCCTCCATAAACTGATTGAGATCTTCCGCTTCTAATTCTATGTTGACTAGAAGTGGAAATCCACTACTAGCACACGAGGTCTGTGCTCGAGTAGAACTAGGTAGTCGACTCCGACTCTGACTCCGACTCAGTACTGCTGCTTGGGATGCCGACAGAGTCCTGGCTTCCAGAGTCTCATATGGAGTCGGACTCCCAGTCTACGAGTGTGAGGGATCCATCTGTTAAGTAGACCTGAAATTCAAGTATAACAATATAAAAAATGTTATATGTGTTTAACTTATATATAAGTTTATATATGTGCTTATAAAGCATCACCCAACTCACGCCGCTAGCTATATATGTTTGATTAAAGAACCTCAGTCAAAAATTATGTAAATGAGTTAAAGACCATACTAGTTTATCATTTTTTTTATATTATTATAATTTATATATTATAATTTATATATAGGTCCTGTGTCGATAAGATTCCACTAGTTTTATACCAATAATAACTCTTAAAATATTAGGTGTTTGGTGTGGACCGTGGTAGATGTCATGTAAAAGCCTAAAGGCTGTAAGCCCTGGAATTATATTGAATATATTCCTTTACTGTGAAAAAAGCAAGGGCTCAAGGCAAAAGACGATAAGTTGGAAACCCTCTACAATCTGCCCATTTATTATAGAAGGGACAAAATGGAAGGATGTTGAAGTTGATCCCATCACAATGATCACATAAACTTTAGAAAAGAAAAAAAAAATTATACCCATTTGACTTTCTTATAACTCATAACCTCATCATATACTATTGAATCATTGATTGTACTATATATATATAATGTTTATAATATATATATATATATATATATATAAACATGTAATACATATCTTTTAAACTTTGTATGATCTTATACCTCATCATAATACATTACTTCTTTTTATTTTCAATATAATCATTTTTATATCATCCACATTCCAACCCTCGAAGCAAATATATAATAATATAAGTTTATCTATATATATCTATATATAAGTTTATCTATATATATATATTATTGGTACTGAGGGAATATTTTAATTAATCAAATTGGATAGTCTAGATCAAGATTCTTTATTGTTCTTAACTTCTTATCCTAACTTTATAATCTAAAATAACAAATATAGACATTCAAAAAAAGCATTGTTTTTTCATATTGTCACATTGTTTTTTTGAAT
This sequence comes from Platycarya strobilacea, assembly GCA_036898215.1. NCBI lineage: Eukaryota > Viridiplantae > Streptophyta > Magnoliopsida > Fagales > Juglandaceae > Platycarya > Platycarya strobilacea. Next base: position 8,247,174 of record CM072555.1, read on the forward strand.
GGTATGTGTTATTTTAGATTATAAAATGCTTTTTTTGAATGCTTTTTTAAACACAATGTCACATTGTGTTTAAAATATTTTAATTAAGTATCTAAAATAGGTTGTCAAGAAAATCCAGTTTTTCTAAATTTTAATCCAAATTCAGAAAACTAAACTGTTTTTTCTTTCTTTCTTTTTTAATTGTTCTTCTCAATCTTCTCTACTCATAATATTAAAACTTTTATCATGTGAATGATTGAATCTGTGATAATTATATTTGCATAACACCAGTCACCAATTACCAGCTGGCACTGGCAGCCATCAAAAAAGCATAAAACATCATTGAGCATCTCAGATTCTCAACATTCTATCAAGTATCAAGAATAAATTTTCTCTTAAGTAAACTATATGCAATACAACCAAAACTATATATAAGCAGAGGGCACACTAATTTGCTAATTGAAAATTTTTGAAACCCTAGAATTAGTGAATTTGAAGAAATAAAGAAATTAAACACTAGAAATTTCGAATCTTCAATTACCTTACAACATTAATACAATAGAAAATAATTAATACAATCCAAACTCAATTTCTCGGATTAAAATTAAAAATAAATTCCTATTTTGAAACCCTAAAAAATACCAATTAAAATTGGGGGTTTTCTCGGATCTCTTAGGCAGGGCTGAGTCACGGCTGGAGAAAGGCAGACGGCGGCGTACGGTTGCTCAAAGATGAAGCTGGGGCGGCGTGGGGCCTGGGCTGCTGGAATGCTGCGCGCAGAAAAACGGAATGGTGTTGAGGCGAAGCGAAGTGGAAGAAAAAAGAAAGAAGAAATAAGAAATAAGAGGGGATCAGGGATCGGGGGATATAATGTAAATGGAAAACGGCGTCGTTCCTCATTAATTGGAAAGACGTCATTTTATTTGAAAAAAAAAACCCAGATGCAAACGTGTCATTTTGCATCTGGGATATTTTTAAAAAGATCGGAGTTCGGAGTCGGAGTTTGGAGCAATCGTTTGCTCCGATTCCGAACTCCGACTTCTGACTTTCGATTTTGATCGGAGTCAGAATCAGAGTGAAAGTCGTTCGGAAGTTGGAATTTTTACCCACACCTACATCGGCGGTTGTAGCACTGCCCCGATGATTATAGCCCTATCAATTCCTATGAATTACCATTTGAGGAAAAAGAAGCTTTTAAATCAATCAAATTCAATTCATCTGATGGTGGTGGCATCTACGCTTAGGTAGGTTTGAGTGTTAAGAAGTGTTAAAAATAGTTGTAAATAATAATAAAAAATTTGTGAAAAAATAATAATAGAATATTAAATAGTAATGAAAAAATAATAAATAGTAATACAAATCAATACAAATAATAATAAAATAATAAATAATTGTAAAATATTCTTAAAATATTTAAAATATTTGATTATCAAACACAACCTTAATCTTGAGCTTTGGAGATACTATTTTGGTGATATTTAAACCTTGACTCGCTAGAAAGATAGACTATTCCCCCTCCCTCCTAATAAATATTATTCTAATATATCTAAACCACATACTATTAACATCACGTAATTTGATTTATACGTATAGATCGGATCTTTCAAGTTATATTTATCGCTTGTGTCATAAAAATAGTTATGCCAATCTTAACATGTTTGATTATAGGATTTTGCTATTTATAAGAAATTTTGTTTAAGAATTACGCATGAACAAGTTTGAAATTTCACATAAACAAAAATTAAAGAAGTTAAGAAAAAATAAAAATAGAAATAATCATTTTCCCAATACAAACAGGACTGAAAATTAAGAAAGTTGAAATGTTTTATACAAAACTTTCTTTTGTTCTATAATAATTTCTGCACAAAATTTCCTACAAATATTATTTTCCAAAAATAAAATGTAAGATAAACAAAAGAAATTTTTATTATAAAAAGAATCCAAATCATCAGAAACCTTATCTCTCTTCTGTATCATTTCTTTCAATCCAGGCCAATACTTGACTCCCTCTCCGATTGTTTCTCTCCTATGGACAAAGGTGGGTCAAAGCTCTGACCATCCCCTCCCTTCAATTTTTGATCGCTTTCTGTTTATTTTCATTTGTTTTTTTGGTATGCTTTCGTTCTTTTTTTATTTGGTCTAATAGCATCAACAACCAATTTACTGAAAATTGACAACCTCAAACCACCAAACTTGGCTCCAACAACCTCTATAGTCGTCGATCTACAAATTTGCAAAGAGAGACTACAATTTTGTTTAGTGCATACGCAACTCAATTCGGAGACTTTCCTTATACTTTTTATTTCCCTCGTCGCTTACGGCGGGAGCACTCGCCACTCACACAAACTTTTGCATCGTAATGTTATACTGAGTAATGCTAACTTCACTAATAAATATATCAAAGAAAGAAAATGATAAACATGGAAACAAGTAAGTTCTCGTGTGAGCAGTAAACCTTTTTTCTTTTTCTTTTTTCTTGGCACTAGTATTAGAGAACAGCTTTCAGAGATGTACAGGTCCTCGAACAAAGGTTTTCTATAAGTGCATGGGTAATAGTATGATGTAGTTTATTAAATGCCTTCACCTGTGGTAAAAGAAAATTGTGATTATAACCAAGTATTTAGAGATACAAATAAGCATAAAAAGCCAAACCAAGGCATTAAAATTTTTAAAACATCCAGTCACAGTATAAAATAGAAATGAAGTACATGGTAAAATCTAAATCTATAGATGAAAGAACCAAGCCCATACAAAATCAACGACTCGACTCTAGCTGCTACTCTTCTATTTTCCTGATTTTCATAATCGAGGATCAAACAAAAGTGAATGTAGAAGTTCCTCATAGTCAGCCTAAACTAACACAGTGTATCACACACTTTACCTTTACGGCTTTTAACTACAGCCTAAAACTGTTATCAAGCAGTTCCTCTCTTTATTGGAAATTAGGAAGGTGCCATTTATTTGGCTCTAATCTCCCTCTTTTTTATAGAGCTATTTATTTGACTTCCTTTATTTTTATGTCGCATTATGTGTTAATTATTTAGAAAAGTTATAATTTTTTAGAAAAGTTATAGATATTTCTATCTAATTTAAACTTGTATCTTATAAATTGTCACTTTATCTAATATATGTTTAGAAAAAAAAATTTCTTGTAATGGAATCGATGTTGGTCAAGAACCTGAACTAGTGTTTTAAATTTTGTATCGTACTAGCTGGTACAGTCAGAATATGCCATACTAGCTGACTTTCCGGTACAAAAAATGGATTGTTACGTATTGGCCAATATTTCAGTTGTACCAACATTAATATCGGTCTGTGTTTCGATCGTACTGGATTTCGGCCTTTCACTTTTTTTTTTTCATTTTTTGTTATTTTTTTACCTCAATTCAGGCTAGATTAATTATATACATATATATATTTATATATATAATTTATTCATATGTTGACTATTATTTTGAAATATAATTTATATATGTATTTATATATCATTTATTTATATATAGACTATTTCGAAATAATACACAAAATAATACTAATATTAAAATAATTTATTCTAATATCTTGATCAATACGTCTATCGATACGATATATAAAACATGAAAAATGATATATACACAATATTATACACTATACTTTACACAACACTTTATAAAAATAATGGTATTTTTATAAAATAATGTTAATTCTATAAAATAGTTTATAAGAACACTGTTATTTTTATAAGATATTATATAAAATATTATATATAGTATTGTGTTTATCACTTTTTATAAAGGAAAATAATAGAGTTACAATTTGTTTATTAATTGTCACTTCTTCTTTCTTATTTTTTATTTTTTAATTTTATTTAATGATTAAAGAAGTGATTATTAATAAGATTATATATATTTTTAATTTTTTTTAATGATTAAGGATATTAAAAAATACTTTAAAATGATTTTAAAAAATTAAATAAAATATAAATAATAAATAGATAATATTAAAACTATAAGCCTATCACCGCCCTAATATAAAAAAAAAATTCTATTCTTACATACGGCAGATCCCAACTGGGATCCTACCTAGTTGTAAGTGTTTTTTTTTTCTTTATATATTTTATTTATCACTCTTAAACAATTTTAAAAAATTAAAAAAAATCATAATATTAATAAAATATATTTTTAATCATTATATATATAATTAAAAATTAAAAATTAAAAATTTACTCTTACAGTCGGAAATACCAGTCAGGATTCCCGTTTGTAAGAGTAGAAGTCTCTTTCATAAAACATTGGCCCAAACTTGCACTTCCAAGTTTCCAACTACTATTGTCTGTAATTCTGTTGAAAGGAGAAACCCGGCACCTCTCATCTGACTCTCACGTACGGGCATTTATGATTTAACTCGTGAGTTTCACTCTTTCACCACCTCCATTCAATTCCTCTAAACTACTTACCCGTGTCGGTGTCGCTCTCGCCCTCGCTCTCGTCACGCACACAATCACACGCATCAAGTTTTACAGTCTTTTGAGTGTCACAGTAACACTACCATTATTGCCTCTCTCTCTCTCTCTCGCTCTCTCCGGCCTTTTTTTCTGGTATTTTGATCTCAGCATACGTATACGTTTGCTTGTATTCTTTGTTTTTACTCTTGTTCTTTCTACTGTTGGTGCTGGTGGTCGCATTCAAGCTGTGGGTAGGTGGGGTGGATAGGACTATCCATAGCTTTCATTTCTCTCTTCCTTTTGCCTCCCCCTTCCCCCTCTTTCCTCTCCTTCCCCCCTCCCCCCCCCCCCTGCGTTTCAGGCGGACAAACCGGTGAGTCTTTGCGTGATCCAAATCCCCATAGGCAGGGATTTTTTAAGGAATGTCTTCTTTCTTTTGGGTGTATGTGTATTTTATAAGAGTTTTTTTTTCCCCTTTCCTCCTTTTGTAACCAAGTAAAGAACTTGAAGTTGAATCTGTGACTTGCATGCTTGATGTTGTCTGTGTTTCCAAAATAACAAAGTTCTGTACTTCTGAGTGAAATAGTCGTTATCTGTACCAGTTCGATGGGAGATTGCGTTCCTTCCTTCAGAAATGATGGTAAATCTAGGAAATTAAAGTTAAGTTTCCCTTCTTCTGTCAAGCTTTTGTTTTTCCCCAGTAACTCAGCAGAGTTCTAGTTTCTTCTATTTTCCTGTTGAGAGGTGCTGATTTTGTAAATTACGTTATATTTTGTATCTTCAGGTTATATATTTTCAAATATGACATTAATTTCTGGCAGATAAACTCAGATGAGCGTTGACGGATCTGCAAATTTGCATAGTTTCTTGTCTTTCCCCATTTTTCTTTGCACTGTTCTTCTGGTTCTGGGTGCTCTACTGGTGATCTTTCCTGTTGGTTCTCTGGGTTTCCTTCCGTGGATTTTACAGCCCCGAGTATCGTACTCTTAAGTTTTATTACCAGCAATGGTTATAGATTTGAACTTTTTTGAACTTCTGCTCGTAACTTTTATGCTATAATACTCTTTGTTGTTAGGTGTTTTGCCAAAATGTTAGGATTGGGACCTATTTTGCATTAGAGATACCCCAAGACAGATTCATATTGCCGTTTCCATTCTTAACGGAAGTGACTAAATGTGTTGTTGCTTTTTCCCCAGTTTATTCTCTTCCATTTTCTGAAGGTGGAATATAGATGGAAGAGGGAAGTAATCATCAACGGTGGGACGAATTAATACCCGATGCACTGGGGCTAATCTTCAGCAATCTGTGTCTCCAGGAGACACTGACGGTGATTCCCAGGGTTTGCAAATCATGGCGCAAAGTAGTGTTAGGACCTTATTGCTGGCAAGAGATAGACATTGAGGAATGGAGTAACCGATGCCGGTCGGACCATCTTGATCCGATGCTTCAGATGCTAATCACTAGAAGCTGTGGATCGCTACGAAAGTTGTGTGTGTCTGGTCTCCACAGTGATATGATTTTCACTTTCATTGCAGAGAAGTAAGCAGAATTGCACAGTTTAAATTAGAATTCCAGAGTTTTCATTCTTTGATTTCCAATAAATGCTCCTTACAATTCATTTGTTCTGGAAAAAAATGTATAAATCCATAGTTTATAGTGATGCCTTTAGGTATACTTCCTTGTTACAATTAGGAACAGACTTGATTGGCCAGTTTAATGCTCTTTCATTATGCTTTTGTTAAAATAAATCCAGTACTTAAATTATAATGGTGTTTGGAAATTGGGACTATTTTCCAATTTACATTATGTAACTGGGTATCAATCTCTTGGTTTTGCAAGTGCTGGCTCCCTTCAGACACTGCGGCTGCCAAGAAGCGAAATGAGCGATCCGATAGTGGAAAAGATTGCTGGTAAGATCTCTATGATCACATTTTTGGATGTGAGCTACTGTGGTAAAATCGGTGCTCGAGCATTGGAGGCCATTGGAAAGAACTGCAAATTGCTTGTGGGGCTGTGCCGCAACTTGCACCCATTAGATACTGCGGGCAAGCCCATGCAGGATGATGAGGCATACGCCATTGCATCCACAATGCCTAAGCTCAAGCATCTTGAGATGGCTTACCATCTTATCGGCACTCGAAGCGTTCTTGAGATACTATCAAGATGTCCTAAGCTTGAATTTTTGGATTTGAGAGGGTGTTGGGATGTGAAACTTGATGACAAGTTCCTCAAGGAGAAGTTGCCAAAATTGAAGGTTTTGGGTCCCCTAGTCGTCGACTGTTACGAAAGGAACGAATGGGATGATTGCTCGGATTCCTCCGATACTTTCGAGTATTTAGCCTGGGAATTTGTTGCCGGCGACATGGGGGATTTTGACGAAGATGATGATGACAGTAGTTACTATGGGATGTGGGATGATGAGGGAAGGTTGGAGGAGCTTGAGCTGAGGTTTTATGAAGGAATCGATTATGCAGGGCTTTATGGTTGGCCTCCTTCTCCATAAGTTATGTTCTCTTTCTTGTGAATTCTCTGTTTTTTTTTTTTTTTTTGTTCCTTCTTCCTTTTTACTAATATCTGGGAACTTATGATTCTCGTTTGGAACTCAAAACTTCTATGTCCTCCTATATTGATGTATATGTTTCAATGGGAATGAAGAGCATGGTTTGTTGTTCTTCCATGAGTAGTGAAGTCTATGCCCATTTTTGGATTCGGAATTTATCTCATCTATTTTATCTCATATTAAATTTATTATTTAATTTTTTTAAATTCTTATATAAAATATAATAAATAATTTAATTTTTTAAAATCTTTATTTAATTTTTTTAAGTTTTAAAATAATAATAATAATATTAAAAAATAATATTTTATTTAATTTTTAAAACTCATATTAACTTATCTTAATAGATATTGATATGGGACTTGTATCTATCTATCTTTTCACTATGAGAAATCCATTTTTCAGAAATCAAACTTGCAGATTAAGAAACGGATCTTTATAAACATTAATCTACATTTTCTAGTATTATTATCCTACATCTACTTCAGAAAATAAGTGAAACATAAAATTTGCAGAGGAGAGAGGCCAGAGTCCCAGACCATACGCTAGCCACAAAGGGTTATTTAATACTCGAAAACATCCTCCTTTATAGCCGAAAGTTGTCGATATGGATTTTGAAATGAAATAAGTCTCGAAGTGGCCCCGCAGCCCGCTTTGATATTTTGAAGAACGGGTCGTGTCAGGTCATGAGTGCCAGACACTTTACGAGCATCTTATTTCCTTCTTTCTTTGTCACGCACCCCGTACCTCAAGAGGGGTTATATATAAAGGATTTCATGTACATAATATAATACAAATTAAATAAATAAATTCTTTGACAATAGTTTGAATATTAATATTATTTTGAAATAAATAAACTAAGATTCTACTGTTTTTTAACAAAAATTTTATGTGTAATTATTTATATATATAAACTCAATTAATATAATTGATTATATCACTTTTTTTAAATATAAAAATAAATATTTTAATCAATTATATAAGTAGAGTGTGTAATAAGTACACAAAAATAATGGTACGTAACACCGTCTTCTAATCTTGATTATGAAACATGTTACTGGACATTTTTTTTTTTAAATGTTGGGGAGTTATGAATTAGGAACAATATTGTTGGAAACAAAACATTTGTTTTTGACATAATCATTAATTTTGAAAATTTCTGTGGTATGCAAATAAATTCAGAAATAGAGGGGTAGGCGCATGTGTTTTGAATGGAGCCCAGGACTAGGAGTAGGACCAATGGTCCAATACGCAACAAAATCTCTTCTGATTCTGATCGCATAATTCAAATAAGAGAAACAAAAACCTGTTGCATCCACTCGTGCCACGTTATTTAGGGAATCTAACCGTGGGTCCTATACCTTCAGAACATGTTATCTTCTTCAGTTTGTTTTAAAATTCACGTGATTCAGAGCGACCTGTGGCTATAACATTTCTGTTTAATTAGAGACAGATGGCTGTCCTGTTAGCGAGGTCTTCTTTCCAAATGATAAATGTTAGTACATATACTGACTCATACGTCAAGTCCGCAAACAGAGCTAATCTAGTCTAAAAGGAATATGATTATATGATAGCCTCCTTCCTGCGCTATAATTTTTTTACTATTTATTTTATTTTTTTATTTAATAATGAAATAAATAACTATTTATAAAATTATATTTTTTAAAAAATTATTTTCTTAAAATTTATAGATATTAAAAAAACACTTAAAAATAAAAATAAAAATAAAATAAAATCCTATAAATAATAAATAAATAATAATAGAATTGTAAGGATATGATTTGTCATTCTAAAGTCTAAATATGTGAAACACTTTCATCCGAATGTCCCGAATATATTTTCTGAAATTTTTAAAAAAAAATTATGATTTTTATTAGTGATTAAAGATATATTTTTTAATAATAATTTAAATTTAAAACAAATATATATTTAAAAATATTAAAAAATGAATGAAATTTTTTTTTAAAAAAACATTTGACCTTTTCGAGAAATGTTCGGGCCACATCCTTTAATCCTTTAGTGCTCATCTTTGCTCTCTCTCTTATTTTTTATAATTTTTTTTTTGTTTTGTTTTTGGAAACTTATTGAAATTTCTGAAATAATTGATAATTCTATGGAATCGATGACATTGGAAGGGCCCCAAAATCGGAAGATGGATGAATTGCAGCTCGAAATAGTCAGCCTTCTTTTTTAAAATGAAATGAGATGAATTGGATTGATATTTTAATATTAAAGTAAAAATTAAATAAAATCTTATTAAAATATATTTTATTAATGTTGTTTTTATTTTAAAACCTGAAAAAATTAGATCATTATCTTATTTGATATAAAAATTTTAAAAATTATAATAAAAACAAAATAATTTTAAAAAAATTTATAAAATCATATGAGATTGAGATTTAAGATTTAGGCCCGATTTGTATTAGAAATTTTTTTTAACTCATCTCAATTCATCTTCATTTCATCATTACATTTTTATAATTTTTTATACAAAACATAAATTTTTATACATTTTTTTTCAAATCCTAATACACATTTTTTAAATATTAATACACATTTTTCAAATTCTAAAATAATAATAATATTAAAAAATAAACTAAACTCATCTTAATTCATTTCATCTCTAAATCCAAACGGGACCTTAATAATCACATAATTACATGTGATTTTCCTTTAGAAGTTGCACCCCCAACAACTTCAAAACCCCATTTGAGATGTGAGTGAATGAGTTTGGCATTTGTCTTGGAGGGCTTTTCAATTTTTTCCTCACACTAAAGTGCTGCACAGACTTTGATATCACCCTTCATCCCAATATTGGAATCCTATTGGCTATTAGGGTTTTTATCCTACCATATTATATCAAACAACTAGCCCTTTTATTTTTGGTACTTCCCATTTTTTTGTCTCTATATTAGGAATACCAACAGTCCAACCCATGCTCTGTTTTTGGATCAATTCATTTTAATATGGAAAATATGGACTTTGCTATAGACTTTTATTTCTTTGTTCATTTTCAATTCCTAAGAACAATATCAATTTAAAAAGAAAATGTTATTTGTTATTCTCTTAACAATCATCCTTTCATCATCATCTGATATATCAAGCGGATAAAATTAGTAAATAATTTTCTAATAATTTAATTCTGAATCAAATTTAAATAAAATAAAATTAGTTCGACTTCAGTTAAGAGTGCAAGGTATAAGGTTGGAGTTTGTTTTTCATTTTCTTTAACCCAATGAATATGGGGGGATCAAGTCATGCTGATAGACTCCGCTGGTCGCGGCGAATTATTGAGACAATTATCATCACTTTGGACCAAACAATACTCTCCATCTTAATTTCTTTAGTGACGTTCACAAAAGAAAGATGCTATTTTAACAACCTTTCAGAAGAAAAAGATACAAACTTTATGATATGTTAATATCGTCAACACCAAACAAGCCAAATAATGTGATTTCCAAAATTGACCCTCCGTTCCAGTCTTGAATAAACCATTCTTTAATGGAGTTCAGATAACATAATTTATCCTATCTTTCTTTTTAGAATTCGCATCTACGTAATTCCATGTATTTATTTATCGTTCTCTCTCTCATTGTATCACAAAACTCACAAGCATATGGCATAAGAATGATAGATCATGATATCTTTTATGATAAGAAGATAAGGTAAATGATATATAAAATTTCACATTGTTTGAAAATAAGAATTTTTACTTATTTATAAGATTCTAATAAAATATTACTTATATTATTAATTAATTATTTTAAAATATAAACTATGTAATTTAACCTTTTATTGAGACACTGGCAGAACTACATAGGGGCAAGGGGCAAGGGGCAAGGGGCCATGGCCCCCCTACTCCTATGATTTTGAATATATATTAGTTTTAAAATTTATATATATATATATTAGTTTTGAAAAAAATATATATTATTTTTTTATGATTTAATAAGATGATATTAATATCTTGTGTTAGCCTCTTTTCTAAAATATTATTTTAGCCCTTTTTTCACAAAATTATTTCAATTTTATAAATTAATTACTTACAAATCTAATTTTTAAAAAATTAATCTGATTTAAAAATAAAATAAATAAAATACAACTCACATAAAATAAAATAATCTGATAATATGATAATATTGAGAATTGTAAAAACAAGACTTCATAACAAAATTAAAGATAAATTTTTAACAAATAATTTAGTTTTTTTATATTGAAAGATAAATGATTAAAAATTTTGATTTAGATTTAATATTAAGTTGTTTTATACTACAAGAAAACTTATATAAAAAAGATATAAATATTTTGTTATACTTTTAATTTTACTTAACCCCCTAAATTAAATTTTTGGTTCTACCACTATATTGAGACGTTACAAGCGTGACCCAACCATACGCACACTTAGACATATAAAATAGATCTCATAAATTTTATAATTGTCCGACTAAATTTCTATAATTATAATAAATATTCAATAAATATCGTAAGATTATATTTCTATTTTCTATACCCTTAAATCCCATAAACCAAGAGTGACAATAATAAATGTAAAACCTTCTCAAAAGGGTAAAATCGACGGTAAGGGTTCAAAACAACTATGGATTATGATCAGCAATTGAAATGCCGACATCATCGGCCGTAGAAATGAAAACTAAACTAGGCGGTGAGTGACACGAGGCATAAGATGAGATTCGTGCACCCTTCCCTCAATCATAAAACTAAAAGGGCCTACCCCTCCACCCTGCCCTTTTCACTTAATAATTTCGCAGGCCCCATTTCGTACATCTTTGGATAGGCGTGGTTGCTAAATTTCTTGTCAACAACTACCAACTGAAAATGACTTGCACCATCTTACCGGTGACTGAAGCAAGCAGCTTCGGAATTCTCTCTCACGTTCTTGCCAATAAAAAATCACTTTGTTTTTATAATCTTTTCCGAATAAATTTTGTAGACTATGCTTTCAGTTTCTGCGAATGAGGAGACGTATGATTATCCTAAAGAATTAAAAAAAAAAAAAAGGAATAACGTGTGGATTTTTTCAACTTTATCATGATTTAACTTCCGAATCCATCTTTTCTGATCCTGCATTCCCATGTGCTGCACATGGGAATACGAATATCCGGTAATTCCATGTTATTATGCTATATTATGTCCTTAAAATTTAATATTATCAATATTTTTAATTCGTTTTTTAATAAAATGAAAGTGACGCAGATATATACTGATAATTTTCCTCCAAAGAAGACATCGTTTTCCATCAAGCAAATGAAAGGCCTTAGTGGCTTAATGCTGGTTTGGAACCGAAAGGCCCAAGAATGGCTACCGATTGGGATAACTCGGGCCTCAAGAGGGCCCAGTAAATGAAGTGACCAACAATGTGTCGGCCTTTCGGGAAAGGCAGCCGGCTCCACCAACCCCGGGGTGGGTAACGGCGTACCGCTATGGCAGACTTTCCAATCGACAGAGTGCCTTTTCCTGACATGGTTTCCGTTTATTGCATTGAAAAAAAGGAACAGCATTCCTTTCTTTTCAGAGGACTGTGATCTCTATTAGATTATTAACCGAGATTTACCTTTGATTGTCTATTAGCTCATTGAGTGATTTCTATTAGAGCACTCTAATTATCATTGGATTGTGTTGCAATTATGGATTGAACCACCGCGCCCCCCCCCCCCCCCCCAATCCTCTTCTTCTCTCTCCCGCACCCATATGTTCTTGTTCTCTCATTAATAATTTTTGGGTATTTGCATAAAAATTTACACAATAATCAAAACTTATAAATACGAGTATTGATTGATATGTACGCACAAATTATATATATAAAATAAGTTATTGAGAATTCTTAATATTTTTTTTTATAAATTCTCTTGTAATAATGATATTCTTTTAATTTTATAACACATTATCAGTATGAAATTTTACTAATTATGAAATTAATGATCTTCTACTTCAAGTAAGTTTTTTAATATGTTATTTATAGTGTTTGAGATAAATATGAAATATTATATTGTTGATTATTATTTGATAAGATCTACATTTATTCCCATAATTTATATTTCAATTTTATCTGTGGTGAATTAAAATCTTCATAATTTACATTTTAGTTATATCTGTGGTTAATATTCATTCACCTAGTTTACATACAAGTTCTATTTTTTTTTTATACTTGTTATGAATTATTGATGATAAGGTTCATCTTGATGAATGAATCTTAAAATATAAATATAGCATTCGCCTTAATCCAATAATTACATGAATAAATCTAATTTTAGTGGATACCTAGTGAAGTATTACACGTGAAATATTCTAATTGGTCATACAAATTTTAGTAATAAATACGGGATCAGTCAATCACTGGCAAACTAATAATTACATGAATACATCATTTGATATTGACAAAATTATAAATACTAAATATTATTTGAAAAAATATGTTTTTATTATCATAATCATGTGAATATATTTTTTAAATCCACGTATTTATTTTCGTGATTCATATATGTAGAAAATGTCAAATCTTACAAAATTAAAATTTATTAGTATTGACATTTATGGAAAAATTGATTTATCCTAAACTCTTGATGAGATCTATTTGGATATGATAAACTTGAGAGATATAATCAAAGAAGAAAATCATGTGTCCCTACAGGACCGTGCTGTGTATCTCATGTTGAAAAATTTTCTTATTTTGTAAAATGATTAAAAAGATATATATGAGTATTAGAAGATATAATCCTCCCAAAATCTCATTATAACTTATTGTACTTGAAGTTATAAGGTTTTAAAAGTGGTAGTAACTATAACTCTACACTTTTTAAAATCATTTCAATACTAAAATTATGAAAAAAAAGCCACTAATGATGACATGTTAGATAAGACATATATTATTTTTCATGTATCGAATGTACTCCTGCAATAGTAATATCGAGAATGAAAGTTCAATAAATATTCTGAACTTTTATCTGATCTTCTTGTAGTTGGACTAAATAATGAATTTTTATTAATAAATCAGCAGTCACATTTTACTGCTTTCACATCATTTTTTGAAGTGAATGGTACTGGATTTTTATCATTCTCATACGTGAACAGTATACATTCGAGACATGAAATGACAGCACTAAATATATCGTATAAAAGTGTTGGTTCCGGAAATGACAGCACTAAAGATGATAATAATATAAATATATCGTATCATCATAAGTGATCCAACTCAAAGAAGGATAAATGTGCTCAGAATAATTATTCATATAAAGATAAACATGTTTGCCGTAAATGTAGTATGATTAAACATTGACCACATACATGTTGTGCAGTCAAACACTTGATTCACTTATACTAAACTTTTATATATTATAATAAATATTTTATCACGTTTTGAAATAAGAAAATATCGATGTCTGAAGTACGACAAAAAATTATTTAGAATAATAAAACTGTCTCAATTTAATTATCCTACAAATGAATGTAATTTATAAGTTTAGAGGACTATCAATTTGTAAAGTGTTGCAAATCAATTACTATACTTATTTATTAACACTAAAAGTATTGTAAAATAATATATTCATGTTGTTAATGCTCCAGTAATGATTGTAGTCCTTAAATGACAAGTTGTCAAAACAATAGATGCCTGAAGGAGAAAGATACAAAATGAATTTAGAGTTTTTGAATAACTCATATCCATAATACAGGTTACAGGCATAGTTGATAATCTTGAAGAGATCCAATATTCTATTCCAAAATCTCTTGAAAATAGATCTCTTGAAAATGTGTTTCATGAAATATTTTCTTCTGAAAATGAACAAGTATCTAAAAATAATGTGATTTTAATACATTTCATGAATACTAGAATTTTTTTTATAGAAATAAAATAATTGTCGACAACATATTTTCCTATAAAATAGTTATTGACATTACCAAAAATAATAAAAAAATGTGCCAAAAATCATAGAAGAATGTTAACGTAGAAATGATTGGCCAAAATGAAAAGTAACTATTGACGCTGAATTAAATTCGTTAGTAAAGTAAAAGGTATTTGGACATGTTGTCCAAATACCAAAGAATGTAATGCTCGTTGGATATAAGTGGGTATTTATACGAAAATGTAATGAGAAAAATAAAATTGTGCAGTACAAAGCATGACTTGTCTCACAATATTTCCTACAGAAATTCGTAATTGATTATGAGGAAACATATTTTCCTGCTATGAATGTAATCACATTCAAATTTTTAATTAGTTTGGTAGTTATAAAAAGATTGGATATGCGGTTGATGGATGTGGTCATTGTATATTTATATAGATCATTAGATCATGACATATATATGAAAATATTTGAAGGATATAAAATGCCTGGAGCATCTAATCCTAATACATATAGAAGTATGTACCAATGTTTTTGGTACTGTACTGTACTGGCCGGTACATACCGTATCGATTATTTGGATGGTACAGGAACACTGCCTGTACCGTATCGGCCCAAATACCGGCCGTACCAGATTTAAATTTTTTTTTTCATTTCTTACTTTTTTTTAACCTTAATCTAGACTAGATTATATATATAATTTATTTATATATTGACTATTTTTTTGAAATATAATTTATATATATAATTTTTTTATATATAAATTATTTCGAAACGGTACACGAAACAGTATCGGTACTGAAATATTTCATTACAGTATCTTGACCGGTACCGGCATTGGTACTGTATTCAAAACTTTGGTATGTACTCTATCAAATTTCAAAGATCTTTATATGAATTAAAGCAATTCGGACACATGTGGTATAATCATCTAAGCGAATATGAATTGAAAGAAGAATTTGAGAATAATCTTATATGTCTATGTGTTTTTATTAAGAAATCAGAATTCGAATTTGTCATTATTGCAGTTTAGTTAATGATTTAAATATTGTGAAAATTTCTGAAGAGATCATAAAAACCGTTATATATTTAAATAATAAATTTGAAATGAAAGATTTTGATAAAACAAAACTTTGTCTCGGTTTGCAGCTCAAACACTTGCCAAATGAAATTTTTATTCATCAGTCCATGTATATATAGAAAGTCTCAAAGCACTTTTATATGGACAAAATCCATCCCCTGAGTACTCCAATGGTTGTTCGCTCACTTGATGTGAGAAATGATCCATTTCGTCATTGTGAAGACAATGAATAAATTCTTAATTCTGAAATATCATATTTCAATGCAATTGAAGTTTTGATATAACTTGCAAATTGCATTCGACCTGATATTACATCATCAGTTAATTTACTTGCAATATATAGTTATGCGCCAACTCGAAGGCATTAAAATGGTATTAAACACGTCTATTGTTACCTTCAAGGTACAGTTAATATGAGATTATTTTATCAATGTGGATCAAGTCCATAGTTGATCGGGTACGCAGATGCATGTTATCTTTCATATCCACACAGAGGTAGATCTCAAATTGGATATGTATTTACTTATAGAGATACTGCGATATCATAGATAACTGTTAGGCAAACACTATCTGTCACATTTTAAAATCATTCATAAATCATTGCAATTCATAAAACAAGTCGAGAGTGTATTTGGTTAAGATCAGTGATTCAACATATTCAAAAAAAGTGTGGTCTTATTATAATCAATGACAGCCCAACAATTTTATACGAAGATAATATTACTTGTATCACTCAAATCAGGTGAGAATATATTAAAAGTGACAGAACCAAACATATTTTACTTAAATTCTTTTATACTCACGAACTTCAAGAGAAAAATGAAATTGATGTCAAATAAATGTGATCAAGTGATAATCTGACAGATTTATTCACAAAACATTACCAAGTACGACATTCAAGATAATTGTGTAGAATATTAGAATGTAAAGACTTAAAGATCTATTATTATGCAATTTTCAGGAAAAGTAAATGTCTTGAAAACTTGTGCTGATTATACTCTTTTTAAGATTTTGTCTCATTAGGTTTTCCTTTACAAGATTTTAATGAAACAATCTTAAAAGTATTTGGTGGTACATAAGAATACTGTATTCTCTTTTTTTTGCCATTAATTTTTCTTCCCACTGAATTTTTCCTTAACAAAATTTTAACGATGCATATTTTTTATAGATGGTCATTCAAGGGCGAGTGTTGCAATTAGAGAAGAGGGAAAACATGAATAACCCTCTCCCTCAAGCACCCATATGCCATTGTCCCTTCACCAACGATTTTTGTGTATTTGCACTGTAATCAAGACATATAAATACAAGTATCGATCGATCTATTATGTACGCACACATTATATATAGAAAGAAGAAAACTTCAGTTGTTAAGAATTTTAAATATTTTTTATAAATTATTTTACAATAGTAATTTTCTTTTAGTTTTATAACAGATTTTTTATTATTAAAAGACAGTTTTAGCCAATATAACTTAAATTTTAGTTTTTGATCATTCTATTTACATAAGTTCTCACGTTAGAATAATTATTTTTTTATTATATAATAATAATAATATAATAATAATTTGACTTTGACTATTCATATCAAATTTTTATATTAGATTATTTATTTATGAAGATATATAATAATGAGTAATTAATAATTAAAAAATATTCATTATTCGTAGTTATTAATTTGTTTTATTTTATCATTCTACAAATTTTTATGCTAATTAGTAATTATATTTTAATTAAGTTATGAGTTTAAAAAATCAAATTGTAATCATAATCTATGTGATGAGGAAGAAAAGAGAGATAAATTAATAAAATAAGAGTTTAGCTATTGACTTGGAGCATCCAAATTTGAAAATTTATTAGACTTTATTGTATCAATAAGTCCAGATTTTTAACATTTAGATATTTTAATGTAGGCTTATTTAAGCCATTAATAGTTAAAAATATATTAAATTTGACATATAATCAATCTAATAAAAATGCTCTAATAAAATAATATTATACACCATCTTTTTTATTACTTAAGAAAAATAAGTGTTATATTTTATATAAAAACAATAATATTTATAACCAAAATGTATAAGAATTGTATAATTAAAAAAATAATTAAATATAAGATGTACATGATATAAAATTAATTTGTTTAATAATTATATATATTTTTAAATGGTTATGTGATATTTATGCAATTTATAAGTGTATATAGTAATACTTTTTATATATAATAGAACAAAAATAATAAATTAGTGGGATGTATATAATTTTATCTATATATGTTTTATTTTTCGGCCAATTGAAAACGTGCTTATGTCCTCGGTTGCATACTTACGTCACGTGTGTCTTTAGTGCTCATGAGTCATGAGCAATGTTTTAAATTTCGTACCGTACCGGCCGGTACGGCCGGTACATACCGTACCGGAGCAGTGGCCGGTACAGAAATGGGGTCTGTTTCGTACCGGCCCAGATTTCGGCCGTACCGGCCTGTACCGGCCGTACCGGCCGGTATTTCGGCCGTACCGGCCATGTGTACCGGCCTGTACCGGCCGGTACCGGATTTGAAATTTTTTATTTATTTTTTTTCATTTTTTCCTATTTTTTTATCCTAATTTAGACTAGATTATTTACATATATATTAATATATATAATTGATTCATATATTGACTATTATTTTGAAATATAATTTATATATATTTTTATATATATAATTTTTTTTTTATGTATAGACTATTCCGAAACGGTACACGAAACGGTACCGGTACCGAAATATTTCGTTCCAGTGCCTTGGCCGGTACGCTCACCGGTACGGTATTCAAAACATTAGTCATGAGTCATGAGTCCATGACTCCATGACTCCTGTTATAAAAATATCCCTTCGCAAGTACTTACTCGATTTGTACTGACGATCGGTAAAAGAGGCAAAAGGAAGTGAAAAGAATATTGCCTCGTGTCATCACAATGTTGAGAAATGATAGATGTATAATTATTCTATATATATTTTTGTATTTATTTTAATTTTTAAATTTATTTAGTAATTAAGAATACGAATATTAAAAAAGTTAAAAATTGTTAAAAATGATAAAAAAAAATATTTTAAAAAATGATGAAAAAAGAAAAGAAAAATTAAATATACTAAAAATTGTAAATAAATAGTAAAAAAATTATACCCCTATCACTACTCACGTTAGATATATAAGATATTTGTTTCTTCAAAGCTTTATAAAAAAATTGAAACCAACACCTACCTACGTATCTTGACCAAAACAACCTAACAACAAAATAAAAAAGGGAAAAATATTTTTGCCCTTTCTATATTTGAATTAGGTTAGTAAGCTAAGCCAGCATGTAAAAATGATTTGAAACCTCTTCAAGTTGTCGACACATCTAACAATCAGCACCTCTCGTGTCGAATGATACATGCACCCTGGCAGAGAGTGATGTAACATCATGTAAGAGAGAGAGAGAATATGCTCCTGGAATCTACAACACGTGTACATAAAATGGAAGAGTTTGTCTATTTATTTATAGACGAGAAAAGCTGTCAAGTCCGATTTTGATTTATTATTGTATTTTATTAAATATATATAAAAATAAAATAAAAAATAATTTATTTTTCAAATTTTAAAATAATAATATTGAAATATAATATTTTAATAAACTTTCTAACCTCATTTCTAAATTTAAACCGGACAATCACACACTATATTTATATTATTTTTTTAAAATTAATTAAGTTCTTTTACTCTTTGTTCATATATTGTGTATTTAATAAAAAATAAAAAATTATATGTGGTGTGTAGTGCAAAGATGAGTAAATTTTTTTTTATATTTAAATATACATATTTAAATATTATTATATATAAATAAAAAGATAAAAATGATAAATTATATATTGATATGTGAGGTAAAAAATGATAAATTGAATTCTACTTTATAAACAAGTGGGGGTAGGAGAGAGTGAGAGTTGTGCATGAAATGAGAGTGGGTAGGTGTGCGTGAGTTGGGATGGCTGGGTAACTGAGATGGACTCCTTCCTAATTTTCCAGCGTCACGGTGGAGGGTGCTTTTGTCAATTTTCAGAAAAAAATGAGAAAAAAGTCGTGATCTTCAAGTTTTTTTTTTTATAATAATCCTGAACTCTCTATAAAAGAGGAATGAGTCAATTAGGTAAAGTTAGATTATTCTTATTGGATTAATATTAATTAAAATATAATATTAATTAATATAATTTTCATTTTGACTTTTAACCATTATATTTGTATAAGTTTTTATATTAAAATAATTATTTTTTAAAATATAATAATAAAATAATATAACTAACTTTTGATTTTGACTATTCACATCAAATTTTTATATTAAATTAATTATTTATAAAAATATATAATAATGAGTAATTAATAATTAAATTATTTTTTAATTATTTATAATTATTAAATTAATTAATTTTTTCATATTTGACTATTTTATCTATTATTTGTTAATTAATAATCATATTTTAATTAAATTATGAGTTTAAAAAATAATTAGTAAACATATTATATTTAAATTAAATTATTAATGATATTTAAAAAAAATTATTTCTACTTATTTCTTATCTAACTATATTTTTTGACCTACTTAATTTGCTCTATCCAATAACAATAAGAAGAGAGAGTAAAGTAAGAAAAATAAAATAAAAATTTGATCATTGTATTTGATTGTCTATATTTGATATTTAGTTTAGATTTATTAAGTTTTAATATTCAAATTCTTATTAAATTTTACTTTTAATCAATCTAATAAAAATACTCTTAGAACATATTTTTCAAAAACATGAGCATTTTTGTTGTTATCCTTATTAGTATTGTATCTTGCACTGCCCAACTATCAAAATTAGTCAATTAAAATCTTGAATCTGCCAATATCATACCAATACTAATTCCAATATCTTCAGAACTTTTAAGCCCCTGAATTACTTGCAAAAATCCACTTTTTAAATAATATCTTTAAAATATTCCAAGTCATGAAAAAATAAAATGATAGAGCAACTATTGCTTCTATTAAAAAGTAATACTGTTATATAAAGTTGTGACATGGATAAACATAGTACAAATCTTAAAAAAAAAAAATTGGATTCATAATAAAAAAAAAATTTAATTTTTTTTTTATTTGAGATTCATTTTTACTAATTTTTTTAAAAATTATGTAACAATTACACATTTCATAACTAAAACCATCACTTATAAAATGAAAGAAAAAATCCCTTATCATACTTTTGAGTACTCGTGAATCATGATTTCGTATATTACTCAATGCCATACTTGATATTATCCACTTGGTTTTATTCTCTCTCTCTCTCTCTCTGGTGATTAGCATCTACTACATTCTCATATATTTTATCGGAGATTTTTTATAATTTTCATTCTCACTTGATAATTATAATCTTCTTTAAGGAAAATTATTTAACATCCTCTTAATCACTATTCTCTCACCATTTATTTATTTATTATTAAATAATTTAATAATAAACGATAGATGATAAACAACTTTTTAATTGTTTAGTGATACATTTGAATATAATGACAAAAATACAATAAAAAAATATTTTTTTCGTTTTGAAATTAAAAAACGAGGAGGGAAGGCCTCCCAACAAACATCTCGACCGTCGGCAGACTCGGAGTCGGGGACACCATGAGATGGTCTTCACCACCATCATGTTGCTGCCCTCTCTCTCTCTCTCTCTCTCTCTCTCTCTCTCCATAAATTTGTTTTTTATTGTAAAAACTTACTTTAGCTAATTTTTTCGTTTTAATATTATTTTAAATAAATTTAAGAATTTCACTTGACAAACCAGATGAGGTTTTTTGGTCACTGTATTGGATAAATGTTAACGGAGATCCTTCATCACTAACGCATAATGCGCAATGCTTACATAATTGAATTGCAATTTTTTTTGCAAGAATATGCCCCAAAATTAAGAATAAAATGAGGAATTATGAATATCACCAAAAGAATATGCACCCCCCTCCCCCCCCCCCCCCCCCCGCCCCGGACCACTGGGCCTGCCACTAGTATAATTTTTTTAAATTTTTCTTCTTTTATTTTTCACATTTTTTAACACATTAAATATTTTTAAAAAATAAAAAAATATACTAATATACTAAAAAATTACTTTCTTAATTATTAAATAAAGAAATAAATTAAAAAAATTAAAACATATGAGCGATGAAATGAGGAAACAAACTCACAAGACACAATAGCTCCATCTCTTAGGAATAATAGGATCACTACTAACTGAGTTCTTATCTAAATCCCAACACCATTTTTAATTCAAATTCGAAAGTAATTGATATGAATCAACGAAAAAAAGTCATCCAATGAATAATTTAAAAATATAATAAACATAAAAAAGAATAAAAACGATTAAGAGTATCTAAATTCATCATATTTATTTTTATATGATCAAGAATATATTATTATTCATATGTAAATAAATATGATGAGCATAAATGCTTCCTAACAATATTAAAAAAAAATGCATTCACTTATCTAAATAATAATTACTTACTTTTATTCAAATGTGACCACTAACATCAGATTATTAATTCTAAGATATTTTTATTCTTAAAAAAAATTAGGAAAAGGAAATAAAAATGAATTTTTTTTATCAAAAAAATATTTGAGTGCTGTCTATTGCATAATACACATGAAAAATGATAAAAGAATAGTAATAATAATAATTAAGAAAACTCACAACTTTCGTAAAGTCTTTGGGAGTGAACTTTTGTTTGGACGAAGAAGAATTAGGATGGAACGGCATTATTAATTTATTAACCTAAAAAAAATCCTTTCATGTAAACGAATTTACTATAATATCCCCACGTCTCAACTACCCCCGCCCCTCTCTTTCTACCCACCAACCACCCCAACCCGTTTGTCCTCCTCCTTCGACCCACGTTAGCGAAATCCTTCATTTATAAAACCCAACATTCATCTCTCTATCTCTTCAGGTACCTCTGCATCTTCTCTGTCTCTCATATTTTTGCAGTGAGATATTGAGAGAGAAGCACAATAATGGCTCTCACAAGCAGCAGCTCCGCGATTCCCACCAAATATTTTATTCAAACTCAATCTTCTCTTCTGTCCTCTCCCAAATCCCGCCAACCATCCATCTCCGTCAAGCCCAGATCACTCCCTTCTATCTCTGCTGTCCATGCTGCCGAACCCGCCAAGAACCCCATTGTCTCCGATAAGCCGCCGAAGCAGCAAATAGCACCAACCCCAGCTCCATCCCCAACAACGACCCGCAATGCGGTTCCTGGGACGTGGAGCGTGGACAGCTGGAAGACTAAGAAGGCTCTCCAGCTACCCGAGTACCCAGATCAGCAGGAGCTCGACTCGGTGCTTCGGACCCTCGATGCGTTCCCTCCGATCGTGTTCGCTGGAGAGGCAAGGAGCCTTGAGGAACGGCTCGCCGAGGCCGCCATGGGCAACGCTTTTCTTCTTCAAGGCGGGGATTGCGCCGAGAGCTTCAAGGAATTTAATGCCAATAACATCCGTGACACGTTCAGAATCCTCCTCCAAATGGGTGCTGTTTTGATGTTCGGAGGTCAAATGCCCGTTGTCAAGGTCGAATTTTGTTTGTGAAATTCTTCGTAAATTAATTTAAAATTTGTGGGTATTTATTATTTTTGCAATTATTGTTGTCATTGGATTGGATTTGTGAATTTTTTGGGATGGTTATTTTTGTATAGGTGGGGAGAATGGCGGGTCAGTTTGCGAAGCCGAGATCGGACCCGTTTGAGGAGAAGAACGGTGTGAAGTTGCCTAGTTATAGAGGAGACAACGTGAACGGAGATGCTTTCGACGAGAAGTCGAGGATTCCGGATCCTCAGAGATTGATTAGGGCCTACTGTCAATCTGCAGCCACTCTGAATCTTCTGAGGGCCTTCGCTACCGGAGGTTATGCTGCCATGCAAAGGGTCACCCAGTGGAACTTGGATTTCACGGAGCACAGCGAGCAGGGAGATAGGTATGTGCCATCTCAGAGCTCAGATTCATTTTGAAGTTTGGTATTGCTTTCTTAGACATATCATGTGCAGAAAAAGTTGGTATAGTTTTACAGAGAGAGGTTCTGGTCATTCACTTGTTTTTATCACGTTTCCTATTTTTTTTTTTGATTGGATGATTTGGTTCTTACTGTAAAAACATCCATCTTTATAACTAGTTATGTTGTTTGGTTGTTGTTTTGGGTTATCTATCCAGAATATCCTTCGAGTTTAGCCACACTTTGTTTTTCTTGTTTATAAAAAACCTTATTAATTACTATTCTATGATTGGTCATATTTTAAAAATCTCTCATTTAGAATAATGGACTATTTCGCTTGTTTTTTAACATTTGGCCTTTTATGTTGTTGGCGTATGGACAAATTATTTAAGTCCATTTACCATCCCATCGTAACTGTATGTAGTTAATTTGTTCGGAGTTATGTTTCGCAATTAAAATTCTGTTAACTTTTCAAAAATCCCTTGTTTTTGTTTTTCAAATATTTTTAGATAGGTCTGTTTCTCCAATAAAATGAATAACTAGATGCTTAAAAGTGTCGGGAGTTCAATTGAATTGGGTTCTGAGATTCAAAACTCAATTATGTCAAGCTTGGTTTTCCTTCTTGTACTACAGATAAATTTAGGTCTTTATTGGATAATCATTGTTTTGACATGGCAGGTACCGGGAACTAGCCAATCGGGTCGATGAGGCCCTTGGATTCATGTCTGCAGCTGGACTCACTGTTGACCATCCTATTATGACAACAACTGAGTTTTGGACATCCCATGAGTGCTTGCTTTTGCCATATGAGCAGTCGCTTACTAGGATGGATTCAACTTCAGGCCTTTACTATGACTGCTCTGCACATTTTCTTTGGGCCGGGGAACGTACCAGGCAGCTGGATGGTGCTCATGTCGAGTTTCTAAGAGGGATTGCTAATCCCCTTGGCATTAAGGTTACTATGCCTTTTATTCTTCTTATTCAGCAGTAAACATTTAACTGATAATTGGATTGCTAACAACATCAACTTGAACAAGTGAATGAGTCCATGTATTTTGAAAACTTCAGGTTGGATGTAACACCCCAGCAAACTTGATTTATATCTTGGCCCAAGCATATCTTAATTTTCACATAGTTCTGTTCCAAGATTGAACTAGTAATAAACTCGAAATCCTGTGGATCATTGTCTAGTCCCTACTCTTAAGTTGAATAGGATTTGTATTCGATACTTGTTTCATATGTGTGCAAGTTTCTGATATTATTTTGGGGATGAGTTTCTGAGGTTACTAACAATGTATGGCACTTGCCTCTGCAGGTTAGTGATAAGATGGATCCAAATGAGCTTGTCAGGCTCATTGAAATTTTGAACCCTCAGAACAAACCTGGGAGGATAACAATAATCACAAGAATGGGAGCTGAAAACATGAGAGTGAAACTTCCCCATCTAATTAGGGCAGTTCGCAGAGCAGGTCAAGTTGTCACATGGGTTAGTGATCCTATGCATGGAAACACAATAAAGGCTCCTTGCGGTCTCAAAACTCGCCCCTTCGATTCCATCAGGGTAAGTTTCTCATTGTTTACTTCTTTTTAAATATGCTCAAAATCATTAGGAATTATTTGCCTGCTGCAAAGTGGTCTCGTATGTTGAATAGAAATGAAACCATTTTTGTTTCCATGGCACATATTCAGAGGCATCATCCTTTACCTCGAAGTTCAATATAAGAAAGGGAGAAATAAAAAAAGAGAGGAATATTTTTTTTTTTTTGATAAGTAAAAGAGAGGAATAATTCTCATAACTGAATTGATTTAAAATTAATTTCCTTAATGTAAATGCAACACGTTCATTTATTCTTCTATGGCTATAACAACTTTAATAACTCTAGATGCTCTACAAATTGAAATTAATTTATGGTTAAATATCTGTCTTTTGTTTGTTACACAACACTGAATGTACAGTTCGTTCTTCTGGCTATGGTTTTATGATAATGACGGAGTTACCAATATTTTAAACCCGGTATTCTAGCATCTGACATTTGCTATAGTGGTTGTTACCTATGCCACTTCTGTCACAAGTTGATTTTGGATTTCCTTAACGCGTATAGATATTGTCACCGATCAGTGTTTGTTCTTAATAAGGTTGCCGGCTCATTAGTAAATAAAAAAAACCCTTAACGTAGCAGCATAATGTATGATCTGTCCCGCAGGATAGCTTTTGAATAGCTAAAGGAATTAGCTAAACGATAATCATTTCATGGGGCAAAGAGTCAACGGTCCTGCTTAGCGAGCTTCCAGTAACTTAAGAAAAGATAATTTGACTTGAGACTTAATTGAAGCAATAAAATTAGGTGTAGTAGGTGGGGAAAGGGACAACTTGTGTGAGGAACAGTCAAGTCGGTTTTCTTAATAATATTATGTAAGAAATGCCTTTGGTAGGTAGGTGATCATATTTTCCCATCTGTGAGTTTGTCTTGGACCTTGAAAAACATCTTGCCGTATATAAAATCTTCAATTTTGCTGTAAATAAAAAAAAAAAATCTCTCGAGTCAAGTTCAAATTTGCCTTCTTCCTATTGTTGTATGTATGCCTCCCAATTCTTATTGGAGCCAAATGAAGTTGGGCTGTGCTGCAATGATTTAAGACCCTTTTGTCCTTAGAAATGGTTTGGATCGTAAGTTGAGATAAAATGGGTTGAAATGAAATATGAAAGTTAAATAAAAATATTATTAGAATATTATTTCTAAATATTATTAATGTTTTAAAATTTGAAAAAATTAAATTGTTTATTATATTTTGGATGGATATTTGTAAAAATTATGATAATGTGATGAGATAAGATGAAATATTTCTTGTATCCAAACACTTCCTAAATAGTCTTTTTCGATTTGTTAACAACTGAAACTCGAAAATTTTATTGTTCAACACCACAATTAAAGTATAATACAATTAATCCTGTATTTGGTCTGAACAGGCTGAAGTGAGAGCATTCTTTGATGTCCATGAGCAAGAAGGAAGCCACCCAGGAGGAGTTCATCTAGAAATGACTGGCCAGAACGTGACAGAGTGCATTGGTGGGTCTCGAACTGTGACATTCGATGACCTAGGTTCGCGTTACCACACCCACTGTGATCCCAGGCTCAATGCATCCCAATCTCTTGAGCTTGCTTTCATCATCGCCGAGCGCCTCAGAAAGAGGAGGATCAGATCTCAGCAATCTGTTGGCTCCTTGGGGCTCTAGAGGGGCTTTTAAGTGCTCTCTCCAACATGTTTGTTCTCTAAGTCAATGGTAGTTGTACTAGCACCATCTCTTTTGAATCTTTTTTTTTTTTTTTTTTTTAGTTATTTTATGTTGTGTATTGTATGTGCATACTGAAAGAAATCGACGGTATGAGACTATTAAAGGGAAGCAATAAATGCAAAAGATGTGACCGCATTTTATACTTTATTTTGTTATGTTTGGTTGGTATGTGTCTTGTATTCAGTATGCGAGACTGCGATTATTCTAATGAAGATAGCATTGTGGATAATGGGGTCTGCTTTTTACATTACTAGTATTGGACTCATTAAAAAAATATTATAATTTTATAAAAAAATAAAATAAGTTATGAAAAGTTAATACTAAATTAATCTTATATTGGACTCATAAAAAATGTTTTCATCATATTTGATTGAAAATGAGAAAAAAAAATGAAGAGAATAAAATAAAAGTATTTTTTGATTTATTTTTGAAAAGTAATTTAATTCTTCAATTTTGATCACTTTAATGGGGGATTATTTTGATGTTAACTCTTTATCGAATTTATATTTTTTTATTAAATTTTGATAGTTTTTTTAATGGATACAATACTTAATGCTGTTAGCCACTTGAACGAGCTGAGGAATGGGTTAAAGGTTTGTTGGATGAATATCAAACAATACAAATAAAAATGATAGTTTTCTTTATGTGAGCTGCTAGCATGCCTTCTGGGTATGCTCTAGAGTCTAGGTGACCATTAGGCAAAGTTTGTGTTTTTATTTTTTTATCTTCAGTTTTTCGTTCTTATTTTTTTAAAAATATTTTTTAAAAATATAATATATATATATATATATGAGATATTAAATTAAGGTGTCAAAATAGATTGATAAAGTATTACTTTCCTTTCTTTATATCTTAAAGATTCGTTTGGATTTAATGATTAAATATATTGAGGTGAATTTAATTTATTTTTTAATATTATTATTATTTTAAAATTTGAATTTTTTTTAAAAAAAATTATAAAATGTATATTAAAATTTGAAAAAATTATATTAAAAATTATATTTTATATAAAAAAAATTAAAAAAACATAATAATAAAATAAAAATAAATTGAGAGTTTTAAATTCAAACTGAGTCGCCGCCAGGCAATATGAGTCACCTGAATATGCGAGGATGGAAAAAGGGGTGCAGGGGGTGATCGTGTCACCTCCAAAGTTGTCAGCCTTTTCTATTTTTAATTGAGAAAATGTTATTTAGATTTATAAATTTGATTGATAAAAGTGATCTATTATATTTTTTATTTAATGATTAAGAAACTGAATATATAAAATGATTAAAAAAATAAAAATTACATCTGTACTGAATTAATAACATTCTTCAGTCATCCATCGATCCCAATAGCAGGGTCCTTTTGATTGATTTCTCGTGGATTCTTCCGTTATTGTACCGATTGTGTTGCATTGAATGCAATCGCTCCCGTCAGCTATAGAGGTCCGACCTTGGGGTTGGCTCCTCCAATCTGCTTTCAATGCGGCCAATCTTGTAGGGGACACATTTTAACCTGTCTCTTTCACATTAATGCGTGGTGACTAGAGCAGCCACCAACTATCTTATTCCTTTTTGGGCCCATGGGTTCGATCAGGCTTCCCCTCATTCGTGTTGTGGGCCGTAATGCAAGGAGTCTAGGTCAACTTAGTTGATACGAAAAATCTCATTTCTAAAAGACTTTTTCTAATGAATTTAAGGGCTAGTTTGGTATCCCTTTTTGGGCCCTTGGGTTCGATTAGGCTTGTTGTGGGCCTTAATGCAAGGAGTCTAGGTCAACTTGGTTGAGTACGAAAAATCTCATTTCTAAAAGACTTTTTCTAATAAATTTAAGGGCTAGTTTGGTTTATATAAAATCAAATTATCTTATTTTATATATTTATTATAATTTTTCTATTTTTTTTACATAAAATATAATAAATAATTCAAAAATTTTAAATTTTAAAATAAAAATTATATTAAGAAATTATATAAATATTATATTCAACTTTTAACAAAATATCTCATCTCATTTCATCTAAAGTACACCATCGAATAAGATTTACATTTTTTTTAAAAGTGCAAGCAAGTAATTTTGTTAAGGCCATAAAAATCGGCCAACGGGTCGGTGTGAGAGAAATGATTATTTCCAACCCACCGGTGCGAGTTGGGCTTCGTTTGAGGTCGTTTGGGGCTCCCGGCGAGATCCCGGCATGGCTGTACGTACGTGATAACAGATGAAATAAAAAGAGATGGACACACAGTTTTACGTGGTTCGGCGAATGCCTACGTCCACGGGTGTTTGGGGATGAGAATCCACTATAATGGGGATTTTTACAGTCTCTCATAGCTCACTGTACAGAGAAATATAAATGAACATCTAGATGAATTCGCCTTGTGCTTTTGGCGAAGTCTGGGGAAGCCCAGGTTGAAGAAGAAGAAGAGAGACCCCCTGCGTTCCAGCCGACCAGTCATTTTATAGCCAAGTGAAATATCTGGGCAGATCTTTATCTTGCGTGTGCTTTTCTTCTCCTCTACTCCCAATGTCCATCAACTCACCTTTCAGTCCCATCATTTGTCCTTTTGTCCCCTTTGTCATAAATGCTTGGCAGGTGTGATTAATTTCATCCCTTTCAGTACCCCGCGAATTCTTAGCAAAAGATATTTTGATGGGAATTCTGTCTTGTTGTCTTGTATCCTGAATTTCGAGCGGTGTAGTCCATGTATTTACTGGACCCGAGGTGGTGGACCACTGAGCTAAGAGAGCTGGGATTGGAGGATTCCCGAGCTGGGATCCTGAACTGGAGGATCTCGGAGCCGGGAGAGCTTGGACCGAAGGCATCCGAGTTGGGAGTCCCGAGCATGGGGTGAAGGGTCCCGAATGGGTGGAACCCGAACTGCGATGTCCGAGGAGGACGCTCGGATTTCGCCATCTGAGAAGAGTGCTTGGAATCAGCGAGCTGGTGGGGCTCGGGTTTTGCCATCTTGTTATTGAAAGTTCTCATTCAGATGATCCGCCGGGTGGTGATGGAGTTGTCTGAAGGCATGCGAACCGAGGGCCGAGGCATGGAGCCCAAGCGACCCCTTGAGCAGATCGAGGGCCGAGGCGTAGAGGCCAGGTGACCCCTTGAGCAGACCGAGGGGCGAGGCGTGGAGGCCAGGCGACCCCTTGAGCGGACCGAGGGGCGAGGCGTGGAGCCCAGGCGACCCCACGGTCTGAGGGGCGAGGCGTGGAGGCTAGGCGACCCCTTGAGCGGACCGAGGGGCGAGGCGTGGAGCCCAGGCGACCCCTTGAGCGGACCGAGGGGCGAGGCGTGGAGCCCAGGCGACCCCGCGGTCTGAGGGGCGAGGCGTGGAGGCCAGGCGACCCCTTGAGCGGACCGAGGGGCGAGGCGTGGAGCCCAGGCGACCCCGCGGTCTGAGGGGCGAGGCGTGGAGGCCAGGCGACCCCTTGAGCGGACCGAGGGGCGAGGCGTGGAGCCCAGGCGACCCCACGGTCTGAGGGGCGAGGCGTGGAGGCCAGGCGACCCCTTGAGCGGACCGAGGGGCGAGGCGTGGAGCCCAGGCGACCCCGCGGTCTGAGGGGCGAGGCGTGGAGGCCAGGCGACCCCTTGAGCGGACCGAGGGGCGAGGCGTGGAGCCCAGGCGACCCCTTGAGCGGACCGAGGGGCGAGGCGTGGAGCCCAGGCGACCCCGCGGTCTGAGGGGCGAGGCGTGGAGGCCAGGCGACCCCTTGAGCGGACCGAGGGGCGAGGCGTGGAGCCCAGGCGACCCCGCGGTCTGAGGGGCGAGGCGTGGAGCCCAGGCGACCCCTTGAGCGGACCGAGGGGCGAGGCGTGGAGCCCAGGCGACCCCGCGGTCTGAGGGGCGAGGCGTGGAGGCCAGGCGACCCCTTGAGCGGACCGAGGGGCGAGGCGTGGAGGCCAGGCGACCCCGCGGTCTGAGGGGCGAGGCGTGGAGGCCAGGCGACCCCTTGAGCGGACCGAGGGGCGAGGCGTGGAGCCCAGGCGACCCCGCGGTCTGAGGGGCGAGGCGTGGAGGCCAGGCGACCCCTTGAGCGGACCGAGGGGCGAGGCGTGGAGCCCAGGCGACCCCGCGGTCTGAGGGGCGAGGCGTGGAGGCCAGGCGACCCCTTGAGCGGACCGAGGGGCGAGGCATGGAGCCCAGGCGACCCCGCGGTCTGAGGGGCGAGGCGTGGAGCCCAGGCGACCCCGCGGTCTAAGGGGCGAGGCGTGGAGGCCAGGCGACCCCTTGAGCGGACCGAGGGGCGAGGCGTGGAGCCCAGGCGACCCCACGGTCTGAGGGGCGAGGCGTGGAGGCCAGGCGACCCCTTGATCCGGTTGATTGAGAAAGTGGTGGTCCGTCTTCCGTACCTAAGATAATAAAAACATGCAATATATATGTGTTATCAAGAAAATGCCGTAAGGTGTGAGGTTACGATCCCGCAATCCACAAGCGGTCATTGGCGGGAAACCAGGTGTGCGAGGGTTTACGTGCAAGCCTGGACCCGAGATTCAACCCCGCGATTCGCAAGCATCCGAGATGAGGCTTGTCGAGTGAGCTTGGTAGGCGATCGCAAGCCTCGAGCCTATCATGGATGTAAGGACTTGGCGAGTAAACTTGGGTGCGGGACCTCAAGTCTCGAGCCCTTGACGAACGAATCGTTGGGTTGGTCATGGGTGGCCGGACGACCCCGCGACAAAACCTGATCCCGTATGACGAGCACGGAACTGGCGTTGCCGTGGAGGACAACTGAGCCAGTGGGATTCCGAGATGAGGGAATCTGGTCCAAGCTGAGAGAAATCCTGGCTGGAAAAAATTAGATGGCTGAGAAAAATCCGACCGAGCTGAGCGAGCTGGGAAAAATCCGACCGAGCTAGCTGAGGAAAATCCGACCGAGCTAGCTGAGGAAAATCCGACCGAGGTGAGCGAGCTGAGAAAAATCCGAGTTTGGCTGAGACTGAGAAAAATCCGAGTTTGGCTGAGACTGAGAAAAATCCGAGCTGACTGAGAAATCCGAGCAGAGAAAAATCCGACCGAGCTGGGAGACCTGAGAAAAATCCGACTGACCTGGGAAAAATCCGACCGAGCTGAGCGAGCTGAGAAAAATCCGACCGAGCTGAGCGACCTTGGAAAAATCCGAGCAGATTGAGAAAAATCCGACCGAGCTGAGCGAGCTGAGAAAAATCCGACCGGGCTGGGAAAAATCCGACCGAGCTGAGAGCTGGGAAAAATCCGACCAAGCTGGGCGAGCTGAGAGAAATCCGACCGAGCTGGGAGCTGAGGAAAATCCGACCGAGTTGAGTGAGCTGAGAAAAATCCGACCGAGCTGAGGAAAATCCGACCGACCTTGGAAAACTCCAACCGAGCTGAGCGAGCTGAGAAAAATCCGACCGGCCTGGGAAAAATCCGACCGAGCTGAGCGAGCTGAGAAAAATCCGAGCAGACTGAAAAATCCGAGCAGGCTGGGAAAATCCGACCGAGCTGGGAAAATCCGACCGAGCTGAGCGAGCTGAGAAAAAATCCGACCGAGCTGAGGAAAATCCGACCGACCTTGGAAAACTCCAACCGAGCTGAGCGAGCTGAGAAAAATCCGACCGGCCTGGAAAAAATCCGACCGAGCTGAGCGAGCTGAGAAAAATCCGACCGAGCTGAGAGCTGGGAAAAATCCGACCGAGCTGGGAAAAATCCGACCGAGCTGAGAGCTGGGAAAAATCCGACCGAGCTAGCTGAGGAAAATCCGACCGAGGTAGCTGAGGAAAATTTTTGTTGAGTCGGTCGATCGAATACACTTATCCAGTGGGTCAGAAAATTATTATTTTCTCACTACCGATGATAGGATCCCACAGACGGCGCCACTGTTAAGGCCATAAAAATCGGCCAACGGGTCGGTGTGAGAGAAATGATTATTTCCAACCCACCGGTGCGAGTTGGGCTTCGTTTGAGGTCGTTTGGGGCTCCCGGCGAGATCCCGGCATGGCTGTACGTACGTGATAACAGATGAAATAAAAAGAGATGGACACACAGTTTTACGTGGTTCGGCGAATGCCTACGTCCACGGGTGTTTGGGGATGAGAATCCACTATAATGGGGATTTTTACAGTCTCTCATAGCTCACTGTACAGAGAAATATAAATGAACATCTAGATGAATTCGCCTTGTGCTTTTGGCGAAGTCTGGGGAAGCCCAGGTTGAAGAAGAAGAAGAGAGACCCCCTGCGTTCCAGCCGACCAGTCCTTTTATAGCCAAGTGAAATATCTGGGCAGATCTTTATCTTGCGTGTGCTTTTCTTCTCCTCTACTCCCAATGTCCATCAACTCACCTTTCAGTCCCATCATTTGTCCTTTTGTCCCCTTTGTCATAAATGCTTGGCAGGTGTGATTAATTTCATCCCTTTCAAATTTCATAAGCAAAACTATGTAGTTACAAGATACAAGATTCAGTGAGATAAGAATTCCTAACAATCATTTCAAAACAAACAAAGGTAACATAAAAAAAAAAAGCTTTTAGAGACAAAATCATGGTTTTCACACTTTTTGCACTAAGGAGAAGCAACATGAAATAGTTTTAAAATAGTCTGATGAATAAACTATTGAATTACGACTAAAATTCATTGTAAAGAGAGGGATGATTCATTTTGTCAAACTAGTTCGGCTAAAGAAAATTCTCACACCTTAATCATTGGTAAGGCAAATAGGAAAATAACAATTAAAAGATTTTGTATTGGTGATAGTGCGTGAAGTACACACGCCACTCTATGAAGAAAATAGGTAGTTGAGACTGAAGGATCCAAATCCTCTATTCTTGTTGTTGTCACACGTGGCAGTAGAGGACTTACCTTGATATGATGGTGCGTGAGGCACACATGCATTGTTACCTGTGCATGAGCCTTATACACCACACATTTGAGCAGTTTTTTCTTCTCTCCAATAAATTGACAATTAGAGAGTCCAATAGTATGACTCATGGTGATTTTTGAAATTTTACAAGCGGTATATCAAAATATGTTGGCGTTATGGGCAAAAATTAGAAAAAAATTAGAAAAATATATAGAGAAAAAGCCGATTAGGATTGGATGGACAGATGGAGAGAGGAACTGACGTTCCATCCCCCTGGATAGAGTGGCAATGGCTGGAACTGGAAGCTGGATGCTAGATAGGCGATAGCAAACAAAATAGGAGAGAGCAAATGAGACCTAAATTTACCAAAGACTCTTAATTGCATTCACTAAAAATAAATACATAAAACTAAATTGAAAATAAAAGTGACTGACTTCCTTTTAGGTGCGATTTGGCCTTCTATTATTGGGTGCAACCGGCCATTACATGCGGAGTGCGAGAGAACCACCTCGTCCTCTTGCCTCTTGGAGTGTTTGTTTTTGTGGCCGCCCCGCTCTCCACCCGGATGGAGACATTTTTTTATTTATTTTCTTACTCTTTAAATATTAATAAATAATTAAAAATAAGTACAAATTATTTGAACGATTAAAAATCTTTTTGGTGTCAATCTATGATTATACTGTCTTAATACGCTTAGAAAAAAAAGTACTGTCTTAATACGAAGAGGGAGGGTGAGTTTCTATTTAAATAGTGTTATTTTTTAGACGTTTATTTATAAAAAATTTCAATAATAATGAAAATTAGATTAATAACAAAAGAAAATAGTATATTGATAAAATTATAAAAATATCTTAAAATATATATGATTATGGATGTAATATATATTTTTTTAAATAAATGAATGATGCCGTTTTTGTTAAAAAGAAAAAAAAAATCTATGCCCATATGGCGTAAAAACACCGCAGTCCCGGTCCGTGTCTTCAAAACCAGCTGGCCAATGAGGTGGCGTGAAATCACGATGCAGCTGCACCGGCACGCGGTTGAACCGCGCAAGGAACACGTTCGACGCGTGCGAAGTTGCTAGCTTTCTCACTGCCAAGCTGCGCGTTGTTTTCAAGCAAGAAAGCAAACTTGAAAAACAAAAGACCGAACAATGCCCGGAGACGCCACCTTGTAATTCAAATCGCATCCAATTTCTTCACTTCGCAAAGGCCACCGATGGACAATTCTCAGGCCCAGGCTTTCGGGCCCAGAGATCGCAGACCAGACGCCCTCGGAAACCTTCGGGTCCTTCCTGATGAAACCATCTGCTCTATATTGGAATACCTTACTCCTCGAGAGATCGCTCGCCTCGCATGCGTCAGCAGGTTCTTTGCGGTTTTCATTCCAATTAACCTGCTCTGCAATCGATATCTCCAGGGCTTAAACGTTAGATTATGCGTAGTTGTTTCAACTCACAAGTATTCCGGATTTTGCACGTCACATTTCTTTTGTTTCTTAACATCATATTGATTGCTAAATCCGTATCCTAATTTTGAGTTTTGTTGCCAAGAACGAGGAACTAGACTATTTTGATTAATCGAGAGCCAGTTACCAGGAGTTCTCAGAATGTGATTAATAGGACATGTAATTTAGGAGATGTTAGAATTGGTGGTTTATAGAGGATGTCAAATGAGTGAGTCATTGTATCGATGACTTGTTTGCACCATAATATAGTCGTCTGGTTATGGAAGATGAATTCGATCCAGTGAGACTAGAATTGGCATATCGGCAAGATTTAAAGGCCAAAGTTAAGCCTTATGACAGTCATTAGAGATTGTTGGGTTAACGTTCTGCACTGATGACCATGCGTTTATAAAATATGCAATGTATTAGGTACAGTTGCAAACCAAGTTCCTTTGCATATGGAATCTTCGTCCACATACAATATGCAAAGAAGTGTTGAATATGTTTTGAATACATACAAGGAAAATTTAACTCCTAGGCTCTTTTGAATCAAGTTTTTGTCTGGGGAATGCAAATATCGTAAATGTAATATCTTCTCTGCATTTCAGAATAATTATGGAGATCTCATTAGCATCATAATTTTCATTTTGATCAATGATTTTTATTTTTTTGGTTTGTGTTCACCTATTTGTATGTCACTTGCTACCTTAAAAAAATTGTTGAAGTTAGTTTAGGTGGCAGATTTATGTTCTCCCTGGTATAATTTTTTTCCCTTTCCGATATGCAGTGTGATGTACATACTTTGTAATGAAGAACCACTATGGATGATTCTATGCCTTAAAAGACCAAATGGCTCGCTCCAGTACAGAGGCTCATGGAAGAAAACAGCTCTGCATTTGTATGCCTCACAATTCTTGCTTGAATGTTTCTGATATTAGGGTTACTTCTTTGGATTTGAAACTAGGTTTAGTTATTTATTTATTTTATAAGTGAAACTAGGTTTATTCTTTTGACTAATTTCTTGTGATTTTAGTGAGCTATAAAAGTTCAAGTCCAAGTTTATAGTACATGTTCTGTAAATGACTGTTGATTTTTTTTCTATGTAGGGAGAGTCTGCCCAGTGAATGTGAAGAACCTTGCAGAAAACCACTACATTTTGATGGTAACTGTTTCTATCATAGTATCTTTTCAGTGCTTTATCCACTCATAGTGTTGATCTTTTTAAAAAAAACTCAAGTTCAAGAAACATCATTTAATCCATCATTATTTTTTTTAAAAAAAAAAAAAAAGGTATACTTGATATTTTAGGACATCCCAAAATGGTAGAGAGGAGTAACAATATGCAATGGAGGGGCATTGTTCAATAACTATTCCCAGGGATTCATTTTTTTATTTTTTGGTAATGATATTAGTAAACTGACATGGAGGAAATGTTTCTGAAGCCAGTATGTGACTATTGTCTGCAGTATTTTTTATTAATTGTCTCTGAAGTGTTGAAGTCATTGTTCATAATATACCTTTCTGCAGGATTCAACTCTTTGTTCTTGTACAGAAGATTATACAGGAGCCATACTTCATTGTGTGGGTTTTCTTTTGACAATGGTACTGTGGAAAGAAAGAAGGATCTCTCTGTAGAAGAATTTTATGACCAGTATGATGGGAAAAAACCGGTAATGTGATAATGGTTGACATTTGACTAATTAGATTTTTCTGGGACCATTGTCTTCCAAATCATTATGTACACGCATTTCTCATTTAGATTTATCATGGCATCCTCAGGGCCATTTTGCTCTTCATTCCTTTATTCCATTTTTTTTTGACAATGTCACATATATGGACCCTGATTGCAGTCGTTTCTTCTCGTACTTTATGTATATCTATGATTGTGGGCTTTATTTATAAGTTTCTATGTTGCTATAGTGAAACTTTCCCTGAAATAAACTGTCACTTTTGCGACCAGCGCCATACTGACCTCCAAGATAGTTGTTGCTGCCACTGGAGCCATTGCCTCACTGCTACCACTGCTGGCACAAGTGACGTCTGTCACTAACAATGCCTCCATTATCATTTACATCTTACCACTAATTTATTGTGCCAACAATCATCAAATCTGCATCCGTGCCACCTTTACTTGGCACACAACATCACCACCAGGCAACCACATTTGCTAGCATGGCCATCACTCCCAACACCTGTGCGAATTGAATGACCGTTACTCTGGCCTATCTCTGCCATTCCACTGGTTTTACAACCATGAATACATGTGTAACAAATTCCAGTATCTGTGACTTCACAAATTTGTTGCTTGCACTTACCTATTATGCTAGTCTTATTTAAATTCCGGGACCAAATTTCCCTTCCATCTTCTCTTCAATGATAAACTTAGGTGAACAGTAGAGGAAATGATAGAACTTTACCAAGATGTGTTGGTTTCTTTTCTGTAATACACTCCTGTATTATTTCAGTTGGCAAATTGGGAATCATTCCATGCGATACTAGTGTATCGTTTATTTTATTCACATGGAGTTTTGTTGAAAATTTTACCAGGTTTTGCTCACTGGACTGGCAGATTCTTGGCCTGCAAGGCGTACATGGACAACTGACCAGTTTTTACTGAACTATGGCGATAAGGCATTCAGGATTTCTCAGAAGAGTTCACAGAAAATCTCGATAAAATTTAAAGATTATGTCTCATACATGAAACTTCAGCGTGATGAGGATCCCATATATATTTTTGATGACAAGGTGCCCCTATATATTTGCTAAATTACCAATACTCTATTATGATGTTTCTATTTTTTTTCAATTTTTTAAAAATATTTTTATTGTTTTTGCAGTTTGGGGAAGTTGCACCTGGTTTGTTGAAGGACTACAGTGTTCCACATCTATTTCAGGAAGACTTTTTTGATGTCTTAGATAGAGATCGACGACCTCCATTTAGATGGCTTATTGTTGGGCCAGAGAGGTCTGGTGCCTCTTGGCATATTGATCCAGCTCTTACCAGTGCCTGGAATACCCTTTTGTGTGGTCGCAAACGGTAAATCTCACAATTAACTGCTTGTTAACTGTGCGTATTTGTGCAGTGGTTGTACCCAATTTAATTCATGGTTGCCAGTGAAACTATTACCTGTCGCAGCTTATGCATGTGTACTTGGTAGTTGATGAGCATGTTCACTTGTGAAACTATTTTACTGTTTTTTTTTTGGCACTTCAGGTTCGTAATTACTATAAGACAGCTGTAGGATAGATTGTCAACCCCCCCCCCCCCCCCCTCCCCTTTTTTGCCTTTTTTGGTAAAACAGAAATGGAAATTCATGGGAAAATGTAAGAACTGGATCCCACATTGGGGAAAATAGAAGCATGTTGAATTTAATTCATGCTCGATGTCCTCCATGAGGAAGTTGATAGATCCGAAGTCATAATCAGGCTGTAAGGAAAATACCACATAAGCAAGAGGTGGCTATTCTTTATGTGCTTAATTTCTGGAATATCACCCAATAAAATTATCTAGTATTTTCCTTAATCCATTCAATGCTTAATTGGAGTTACACCTTTATGATTTCTCTGCCATGGGTCATGTGTATCGCATCCAATTTTCTGCATGATATCTTTCACATTTTGTATTGCTTTGCTATGATTGGAATACCCGGCTTGAAGCAATATGTCCACATGTTGAATAGGTGGGCATTGTATCCACCAGGAAGAGTACCCTTGGGAGTAACAGTGCACGTAAATGAAGAAGATGGTGATGTCAATGTTGAGACTCCATCGTCACTGCAGGTATTCAAAACAGAATGTGGTTTACTTTGTGAACTATTCTGATATTCTATTATATCTATATAACTTACAATGAATAGCCTTTTTTTCTTTTCTTTTGTTTGTATAGTGGTGGCTTGATATTTATCCACTACTTGCTGATGAAGACAAGCCATTTGAGTGTACCCAATTACCGGGGGAGACAATTTTTGTTCCAAGTGGATGGTGGCATTGTGTCCTGAATCTGGAAACTACCATTGCTGTCACACAGAATTTTGTGAATTCCACAAACTTTGAATTTTCTTGTTTGGATATGGCCCCTGGTTATCGACATAAAGGAGTTTGCCGTGCTGGATTGCTTGCTCTTGATGAAGGCAATTTTGAGGATGCAGATAAGAACATATGCTACAATGATGATGATTTCAGTTGCTCCGACCTGACTAGGAAAGAAAAGAGGGTCAGAGTTCTGAAACCTGGAGATGATCCTAGTAAAGAAAGAACAACTAATGGTGCCTCTAAAAGATATTATTTGTGGAAACAAGGTTTTTCCTATGATATAAATTTCTTATCCATGTTTTTGGATAAAGATAGAGACCACTACAATTCTCCTTGGAGCTCAGGCAATTGCATGGGACAACGAGAAATGAGAGAATGGTTATCCAAGCTTTGGGTTGGAAATCCAGGAAAGAGAGAACTTATATGGAAGGTAAGTTTTTTGCCAATTCATTTTTCACATTTTGTAATCCACCTGCTTGATCTACAATGTTGTCCACTAGATATTTCTGTACCTTCCTTGTTGCTGAATGTGAAGTGCGTGATATATTTGTCTTCTTAACTCCCTTGTTAAATATTCTCTCTGAAATATCTTAGGGAGCATGTCTTGCACTAAATGCAGACAAATGGTTAGAATGCCTAGCAGAAATTTGCACCTTCCACAGTTTACCTTCTCCCACAGATGATGAGAGGCTTCCTGTTGGCACGGGTAGCAATCCTGTAAGTTAGTTATCAATTTCATGGTTAGTCATTATTCTCTAAAGATCCATGTGTTCTTTCAGTACTGAACTGCTTCAATTATCTGTATTTCATATCTTATGGTATACATTTTTTATCTTATAAATTATGAAAGATCTCGTGATGTGTTTGTTGGATCAATTGGGTCATGCATAGACGTCAATATAAAATTGGAATGAGGGAGCAGTATGTGGCTCATGATAATCACATAATGTTTAGAATCAGGTTGAGAATCAGTTATCTTCTGACGTGTGGGATTCAGATGGTTGATAAATTTGGTACTTGAAATAATTAAAGCAATGAGCGATTTAACAATATGCAGTTTTTTTGAAAAGTAACAATATATAGTTTTTACTTGGCATCAAATTCCTACCGAGCAAGTGACTTCTTATATAGTGGATTTTGTGGGTTTTTTGACCACTTTAGTATTTCAGATAAGTGATGCTCATCTCATCTTCTTGGGATGTTGTACCTGAACTCCTAGTGTTTTGGCCTGATTTTAGTTTTTAATAATGGCTGTGGCAGATGGTAGGGGTTGGTTGAGAAAGTAGGGAGGAGAGGTTGAGAAGGGAGAGAAGAAAAGTGGCCATGAGCAAGAGGGAAATTCAGAGGGTATAATTGGAAAGAAAAATGTCTGTAGCTAGTTAATGGAGGTCTTTGATTAGAATATAATCAAAGTATGAGGTGTGTAAGCTACAATTTGCCTATCTTCTCCAGGGAGAGAAGCAGGTACTTAAAATTAAAATTATTTCTGCATGGATGATGGTAAGATACATTTCCCACTTGACTTTTCTTGAGAAAATCTAACCTGTTACTACCAAGAAAGCCTCTGAAATCATAGCATGTTAACATCAAATAAAGTTGATGCTCCAGTGACAAGTAGTTTGGTCGTTATTATCTGTAAGCCAGAATGAGCTAGCTCTTAATATTAATAATGCATGTGACCTACATTACTTGGGTGCATTTTCGAGCTTCTTAATTATTATATTTAACTTTTTCTAACTAGGTCATTATTAAAAGGTCTCCTCCAACACTAAAATAAAAAAATAAGGGAAAATAAAATGACAAATGCATATGATATTTATAATTTAAACTTCAACCTAACTCTGGTAATGTCCTGAATTTTCTCACCAGGTTTATCTCATAGGAGACTCTGTAGTCAAAATTTTTGTTGAAGGAGGGCTGGAAGCTTCAATGTATGGTTTGGGCTCCGAGGTATGGTCTTACATTTTCTTTTGAAGTTGATTTTTTTTTTCCATGCAGCTAATGATTTTACTGCATTTAACAGCTTGAGTTTTACAATCTAGTATGTAAAGTCAACTCCCATCTGAAGAAGCACATTCCTGATGTTCTGGCTAGTGGGATTCTTTACCTTGAAAATGGGTCTTATACAGTTGTTCCTTGGGATGGCAAAGGAGTTCCAGATGTGATTGCTAAGAGCAATCTTATTCCAGAAAAGTGTGAATTAGATGGATATGCTTTTGGTTTATGGAGCAAGAAACAATTTGAATATAGAAAAGCGGCAACTTCAATTCATGAATCAATTAGTTCAGCAGGATGCATGAAGATATGGCCATATATTATTACAAAACGATGCAGAGGCAAGATTTTTGCTCAATTGTAAGTTACCACGAACAATATATTTTTAATTTTTTGTAAAAAAAGAAATTTTGGATTTTAAGATGTGTGAAAAGCAGCATAGTTCCAACTGATTGGACTTGATTTCATTCTGTTATCTTCGCAGGAGAGAGAGATTGTCATGGGAGGATACACTAAGCTTAGCTTCTTTTCTGGGAGAGCAGCTCCGTCACCTCCATCTCTTGCCCCTTCCACCTTTTAATGATCTAATATTTTCAGATATCAGAAAGGACTTGCAATTGACCTATTCTAATAGCTGTATGGAGCTTGTGCCTAGTAAGTCAAATGCTCCAGCAGAATGGGAAATTTTTATCAGAACTTTAATCAGGAAGAAGAAGGATGTAACAAGCCGCTTGTCTAAATGGTATGCCTATGGCTTTCACAGAAGAACATATATCTACAACTGTTATTAACAAATAATGAAGAAGTACCAAAATTGAGAGGCAATGACTATTGTATCAGATACCTAGATCCTATGTTGGATGTTGAGACCAAGAGTGTGTTCGGTTTTTGGAGGTTGTCATGTTGGACAATCCTATGCCCTCATAACTCATTACTAGATGTTCAAACTCCCGTATCTAGTAATGATTCAACTTTGTCCGGGGGCTTTTGTGAAAAAATGGCTAATTGGTTCGTTTGAAAAAAGGCTATGGTTCCAGAACTATTCAGTAAAGATGTTTTGGTTCACCTTGTGAGTTCAAAATTATGTTTTGAACTCCCAACTTTAGCTGTAATAAAAACGTTTTGGTTATACTTGTGAGTTCAAAATTCAATATTAATTGTGTTACTAACTCTGATATCATGCTTCAAAACATGATTTTAAAGAAGTTATGCTCTAGTTGACCAAGGGTTTTCAGATCCGATCATTTTTCTGTATATTGAGGGTTGTAAGTCTGCTTTAGTGGATTCTCTAGGAAAGGTTAGTCGACTGAATAATCTCTTGCTGTTAATTATATATTGAGATATTTACGTCTTAATAACATTCATCAGCTGCAAGCCGTACAGGTGGACCTATGTTTTTTTTTTTTTTTCTTTTGCTGATATGCTGGGCAAGCGCCTGGTTTTTTTAAGGCATGGTTTTTGCAGTAACAATGCATGCATATTGTGCTGTGATTTGCAAGCTATTTATCCTGTACTTCTTAAGGATTAGTTTTTAATTACAAGTGATCTCTG
Source organism: Platycarya strobilacea (assembly GCA_036898215.1). Lineage (NCBI taxonomy): Eukaryota > Viridiplantae > Streptophyta > Magnoliopsida > Fagales > Juglandaceae > Platycarya > Platycarya strobilacea. The sequence goes on from CM072555.1 coordinate 8,290,210, forward strand.
CTTATTGAATCTGTATCCTTAAGATAATGGATTTATGTATCAATATGGAAATTAAGCTACATTTATGCATTTTGTCTTATGGCATTATACAGCTGATTCTGAGAAACCTCTGATATTATTTTGTTGCCCTTTGTAGGGGAGATCCGATTCCAAACACATTGATAGAGAAAGTTGATGAATACATCCTGGATGATTTTTCCAAGTTGCTTGATATAAATGAGGTCTCTTGCCCAGCCCACCAATCGATTGTTAAAAGACTTTTTATTTAATCAAAATGTCCTTTGATATGTTATCACAAACATATACTTAGTCCTTCTAAGTCTTACTTTATTCTACTTCAGGGCAAAAATGGTGTAAATAAAGTAGGTAACCCTTGCTCTTGGATACATTCGGATATTATGGATGATAATATTCACATGGAGTTGAGGTCAGTTCCTTTATGCTCGGGTGAAAGTGCCAAAGATGCTGGCGGGGTGGATGATGGCTCTATGAATGGCTATGGTGATGGTCGCACGGGAGACTCATGGAGTCCCAGCCACATTCTTGATTTCAGTGATCTTTCTTTAGGTTAGAGCTTTCTCTTATTCATTTATTGTTAATCATTTACTGCTGTTCGTTAGTCCTAGTCACTTGTCTTGGCTTCTCTACCTTCATTAGCATGGAGCCACGTATGGTCCTGATAGCATGAGATCCCTGTTATTATTGGTGGGAAAAGAATGTACTAGACTTAATTATTCTCCGATGGTATTATGGAAGTCTTTACAGTCGTGCAGGGTCATGTGGCTATGAAACTTCAATATGATCTACCTTTGTGAATTGAAAACATAAAAATAAAAAAGATGGTGTTTATTAAATCTCAAATCTGATTCTCTAATATATTTGCAGGTGATCCCATTTTGGACTTGATCCCCATATATTTAGATATATTTAGAGGTGATCAGAGTCTCCTAAAGCAATTTTTGAATAGCTACAAACTTCCTTTCAGAAGAATGCCACTGCATGAATCGGTGGAGGGTGGCGATAAACTCGGACGACTATCATACCTTGCCATGTAAGTAAATATTATCTGCGTAATTAAATATAACCTCATATTTATAGTGGTGGGATTCATTTGGATTTTTCCTTGCATATATAGGTGCTATTGTATTTTGCATGAGGAGAATATTTTGGGAGCCATCTTTGGTATATGGAAAGAGCTCAGAACTGTTAAGTCATGGGAGGAAGTTGAGCTGGCAGTATGGGGAGAGTTAAATACTTACAACGGCTTTCCCTGATCGCTTTCTGTATCTATACCTAATTCCATGATCGTCAGTCAGTCAGTCTTTTCTATATGATACAAATAGAAAATCAGTCACAATAATCGTTCCTTTTCAGACAATGTTGTAATTTATCGTATGATGATTGATGGGTCTCTTCGCCTCATTCTTTAATTTACTTGGTAACTTATTTTAAAACGAGAAATTAGACAACAAAAACATTTGTAATGCTAGGAATATATACCCGAGCTAATTGTATACTCTAGAGTCTAGGACTGTCTTTAAAAAAGTACTCAGGGACATGAATCTGATACGAGTAGTGCTGTAGCCTGATGGATTCATCTGATACAGCCTTGAGGTAATCCTATCTAACTGCATGCAAGTCACAAAATATTAGGATTCCCTTTACACTATGAAATGATTTGATCATCTCATCAATGCCTAGTGCTTCATTTGTGGCACCTCTTTTAAGAGGCCCACGACTCTATTGGATGAGTAACATGATTATGTGCATTTCTAATTATTCGGTAAAACAATGTAAACGAACAAGGATGCATCTACGATCAGCCAGCATATAAAAAAGACAAATAAAAGAAGAAAATCACGATGCAACAATCGAAAACCTCCATTTTGTCACATGATGAAAACATCCACCCGAGCCAAGCAGAAACAAAAACGACTCCAACAAACACGGCAATCATAATAAAGTACTTTAAAATGGAAAAAACAGATTCGAAATTTCATTTATATTCGACTTCTAACCAAAATTTAAGACTTAAAACCATGGACCCGCGCTCAAAGAGATACACGAGCCTATGCTGCAATTGATGGCTTAGATGCGGCAGAGAGCCTGGATCTTTTCTTGGCTAAGCTCTCACTTCGACGCTCTCTTTGCTCCTTCAATCTTGTTGCAAGAAGCTTCTGGTACTCGGCAGCCTCTGACTTGGCCTTGGCGATTCTCTTCTTCTTCTCTGCAATCCTTCCTCGCTTCCTCTGCAAAGTTAACGGAGTGACCAACCTCTGAATTTTGGGAGCTTTACTTACTTTCTTCCCTGCCAATCACAAGCAGCAGCATTAAACTTAACAATTAAAAAAAATACACGGAGCCAACTATTTTACAGTAACCTCATTACAAATCGAACCTTCCCATTAAAAGTTTTTAAAGGCCTTAACAAGGAAACAAAAAATATTCACAGGCTCTTCTGTCCCCCACAAATTCAATAATAAACCTAGAAAACTTACCAGCTTTCGTAGTAAATGTCCTGCGATAGGTGTTGACATACTTTCGAACATCATCCTCCTTCGAGAGATTGAAAAGTTTACGGATCTTTGATGCCCTCTTTGGACCTCGCATTCTCGGTTTCTCAGTGTCAGTGAGACCAGGAAGATCATTCTCACCCTTCTTCACAATAACCAAGTTCAGAACAGAAAGGTCTTGGCTCACAATGCATCCACGCACAGACTTCCTCCTCCGCTCTCCATTGCGCCTACCATACCCACGGAAGCAAGGAGTGCCTGTCGAGTCAAATCTAATTATACCTTAAAACTTTTTTTACAGGAATTATACCTTAAAATTTCCCTCTAAAAGAACCTAAAAATCAATTCTTATTTACTGATAAATAAAAAAAACTCCTAGAAAAACGCATTAAAGACAATGATGAAACAAGTATTTGATAAATCACAGCACGGAGTTATAACAAAAACTTTGGCCAACCTCTCTGAAGCAAGAGACGAACACGACCCGGAGTCAACACTCCCTGCTTCATTGGGAACCCTTGCTTGTCACAGCCTCCCATAATTTTGAAAACATAGCCCTTAAATTCCTGTCACACAAACTCTTTCAGAGATTTGGAATCAGTATCTAATTTTGATAAGTGAAATAGAGGATGCATACCTCTCCAAGAGAATCTCCACTGACTTCCTGTGAAATCCTCTTGTCAAAAAATGCTCGCCTACAAGGTCAAGAAAAATAGTAGAACATGAAGATTTAGCCCAAGGAAAAAATCTAATTAATCTAATTTTTCTATTTTCCATTGACGAGTAAGTAAGCCAAATATATGTCGTGAATAAAAGTTGAGCAGATTACAACAGAGACTTCCAACCAAAGCCTAGATATCTCTTCGTCTAATAAAAATATATATAATTTTTTTTCTTTTAATAAATTGGAAGCACACAGGAAGTGTAGAAAGACTAACCCTGAAAAGGATAGTAAATGAGAAATGTTCATTTATATGTTTTCAGCACATTTATTTTCCAGAGCAATATAATACATACTAATAATTACTTATAAAACAACAAAAAGGGCCAGTAAATAAGAAATGTCCATGATTATATGTTTTCAGCACCTTTTTTTTTTCAGAACAATATAATACATACTAATAGTTACTTATAAAACAAAAAACATACTAATGGTTTAATTTTGTCTTCCTTGGGCTATGCCTATTACTATCTTCAATAAAATCTTGTTTATGTATAAATAATAATAATTTTCATTTTTTTCGTAAGTAAGGAATTTATTGATAGCAATCGAGGGAAAGCCCAAGCATGCAAGACATATGCAAAAGAAAACACCTAGTTAAGATGACGAAGAAATAACAAGCTGGGCCCATCGTCTTAAGAAATAACAAGCTGACAAGAAAAACCTTAAAAGCTCCTCTAAGGAACACTCCTCGTCCACAATAATTTAAAATCTTCATCTTTCAATATTTGTACAGCTAAGGAGTAACAGCGAAATGTAACTGTATACTCCAGATACCAAATTGTACTTTTCTATAAATGGGACGTTAGTGAAATGGCGTGAAATTGTAAAGTTAAGCAGATTTGCATATTCCTTTTGACTATACTGATGTAAGGATGTCCCATGGGGATAATAGGGAGCGGTCTTGATTCCACATTGTTCAACATAACTTTGGCTTTGCAACAACGAATAAAGCATCAAGTTCATCTGGTAAATCCATTTTTCAATCCCATTTAATTTATTTTCTAATTAAACATGTAATTTCATCTACTTTCCCCCTTAAAGAAAAATCATATGACAAAAGAGAAACAACTAATTGCTTGGACAGCCATACTTATCCATCGGGATATTGCCTTGGCATATATTAAAAAAAAAAAATCCCCAAAGGAGACAACATGTTTGATTCAGCTCGACCAAAATCCATTGATATATAGGGTTCGAGTAAAGGAAGAAAAACGATTCTGTTTGGCACAAGAACTTTAAAGGAATAGTAACTGAAGCTACACAAAAAACAAAAATGTTAAATCTAGTCTATTAGATAGAGGGGAGAGAGAACTAACAGTTTCTGGTCATCGTCGATTTCCAGTTTCTTTTGGCATCCCGTAGTAGGGTTCGCAATGTTGAACTGATAATATAAACATCGCCACCGTTAGCAACGTCTGTGTGTGTGTGAGAGAGAGAGAGAGAGTGAGAGAGAGAGAGAGAGAAGAAACCTTCATCTTCGAATAGAGAAACTCCGGAGTACTGGGCTGGGGACGAGTAGAGGCAGCAGAGGCGGCTGCAAACGAAGGCAAGAAAGAGGAAGACTCAAGACTGCCTTCTTCGATCTGATTTTAGGGTTTTGTACATGCGGCCTCGGAGCCACTCTTTATTTATTTGTATTATTTCTAAGAATGATTTGATTATTTGTTGGGCCAAGCCGCAACCCAATAATAACAAATGTAGTCCACAACTATAGAGATTAGAGAACGATGGTGAGCTCGGCCCATATAACGAGTTCTCAGGCCCAGTGATACGATAATAGAATAGAAATTTAGTGTTGAAGATAATCAGATCAATAATTATCTTATTTTCATAATTATTAAATCACTTTGAACAATGGTGAGCTCGGTCCATACAATGCGTTCTCAGGCCCAGTGATATGATAATAGAATAGTAGTTTAGTATTAAAAATAATATCAAATCAATAATTATCTTGATTTGATTTTTATAATTATCAAATCACTTTGATTTAATTTTCATCATGGTTAAGATATTTACATTATCTTATCTTAGTGTAATTTCTCTATAAATATTGATGCATATGTTGTATTCAATAACAGTTGAAAAAGTAAATATGTAATCCTCAAGGTTTAGTTTTCTTTTTTTCCACATCATCTTCTTTTATATTATAGTTTATCTTCTCCCGTCTAGTTGCTAGCATTTTTCTCCTTTGTACCCTACCCCGGTGAAGTAATTTATACTATATAACAAAAGTAATTAAATGATAAAATGCAATGCATCAATGCACCGAATAATTATACTTTCTTAAAGAAAAATTCTATTTGCAATTTTTGAGTGAGGGCTTTGTATGTATACTCACTTATGTGTTTTATTAAATGGAAAGGGAACATCTTCCCACTAAGGGGCCCTTTTTTCAAAGTCCCTTGCAATTAAGAGGTCAATTAGTCCGGTTCGATTAAATTTTTGTCAAAATATAGAATCGAATCGGTACCACTAGTTTTACAAAATGTAAAACCGATTACGCCTTGATTATATTCCAAAATCGATAATACAGGTTTTTTTTTTAAATTTAAATCTATATTTTTAAATTAGAAAACTAGTTTAAAATTTGTTTTTTATTACAAAAATTTGTTAAACTAACAAAAAAAAATCTGTTATATCAAAAAAATATGTAATATAAAAATTGTTATAAAATAAAAATATTATATAAAAATCTGCTTTAATTTCATATTTAAAATTAAACTTTTATTTTATAAATATTATAGTATTATTTATATAAGATTATGTTATCATATATTATATAAAAAACATATAAAATATATAAAATGTAAAAAATATTATATATAATATTAAAAAAATAATTTAAAATATATAATTACTAAGATTGGTCCGGTTTGATTTTAAAATGACAAGAACTGGAGCCGGACCGAATCTTACATATTTTGTGTTTTTAAAAATTGGTTCCGGATCGAACAGGTTCAAACCCAATCTAATTGGTCTTGTTCGGGCCGATTTACCCATTTTTCAATATTTTTTACACTACATACAACCAGGAGCATCATAGCTAATGCCAAAGCCAACATGAATTGTGACAAACCTCTCCTCCTAATATTTAAGCGTTTTATTTCCCTTCTGGCTTCTCAGCTGGTCGTCTCAAAACAAAGAGAGCGAGTACAAAAAAAAAGCCTGTCCCTTGCGTTGGGAAGTCATTCTCAACATCTTGATAACAAAACTCTATCATTAGAAAATATCAATTATTAAGGAGCACTTAATATATAATAAGAAAGTAATTAACAATTACACAATACAAAATTTACATAATTTGACAATTTGCTTACATTCATAGAACTGAAAAGAATTTTTATTACTTGATAAAATTATAAAATACACTTGAAACACTCATGTATTTTTCAAGATCACAAGGCCTTTTACAACATGTTTTATGCAGTGATAAGGTAGGAAAATCCTAATTTCAGATTTCTTGCAAATCTCGTTCGTGCAAATCTTGTACGACCGGATAAACAAATTTGAAATCCATTTACGGAGTTGTCTGAATCACGCCCACAAGGTGGCACACACGTCAAATACGTAAGGGACACGTTTACTATTATATATAAATCTTTCAAAGTCCAATGCAACCAAGTAGCAAAACATATGTAATAGAAAGATTTTTTTATGAGAAAACTATGAAAAGTAAGATCCACAATTGACACAAGCAGGGCCTTTTCTCTGTCCTGTCCAACTGCTGGACAAATTACACGAGGAATAGTGGAATATCTCAACTAAAACAAGCACTCTTTATACGGGATCTTTACACATATTTTTATTTGTACACATGCAATCATAGTGGGCACACGAAATCACCACTTATTTCAGTATCTTCAAGATCTGCATCATCATCCAAGTCATCGAGATCCATGCTGCCTCCAAGAATATGCGCACCAACCTTGGGGATCTCGAGAGGTTTCCTTGCTTCTTGAATAATGGACAATACTTCCTCGATGCTCTGTGATGGCTTATTTACATCATTGCTCCGCCAACTCCCACCTTCCATCACTTCTATAGGCAAGTTCTTCAAGAACCATGGGTGGTTTGTAATTTCTGGGATTGTTATTCTCTGCAAAAGGAAAAGTGCTATGAATAGAAAACTAAACACATATCAACTATAAAAACTAGTTTAGCTACGACCTGACAGTTGCACCATAAATTTATTGGAATGGTAATATTCAAAACCTCAACATTCATTAAGGACCATAAGGGGAGTCTTAGCTATTGAAACATGAGCATGTTCACTGACCAAAAAGAAGAAACTCCTGAACTTAAAAACATGTATAATAAATCTGCCTGAGTTTCTACAATAATAGTTGGTCTGAGGAATGCTACAAGACCCTTATTCTACAAGCCAAGCCAGTTAGTAGCATTCAAGAAACCAACATTCGACATGGAATTGAACCTCATTTTTTACCTTTTCGGGGTTAGCTACGAATATCCTAGATAGAAGATGTCTACACTCCATTGAAACTCGAACATAATCAGGAATTGAGTAGTGGACACTAAGTATCCGCTGCCATAAGCCATAACATTCAAATTAGAACACCAAAATTGAAAAGCAAACCTGCATAATGGTGCTACGTTTATCAGAGGAGGGGTAGAAAACATGGCAAGGGCAGGGGGAAAAGGTTGAAATATTACCGCAATTGTTTTTCTGAAATTTTTTGGGTCATCAAGATCTTCAAATGGATAAGCCCCAACTAGCATCACATATAAGGTGACACCACAGGACCAAACATCTGCAATCTATAGTCCACGAAGATAAGCAATAAATAATAATGCAGTGAATTGGGGCGGGGGGGATAAAGAACTGAATATCACCTTTCCATCATATTCTTTCTTAGACAGGACCTCAGGTGCAATATAAGCTGGCGTCCCTACGGTAGACTTTGGTTGTGAATGGAAGACAGATGACTAGAACATGAAGTAAACTGATTAGTAATCAAAGGCTAGTAAACACCAGCGGTTGATGTGGTTTGGTTGGACTGTTTACCTTTGAGTACCCAAAATCGCATATTTTAACACGTGGTGCTGCGCTGCCATCCAAGAGTGTATTTTCTAGTTTAAGATCTCTATGACAGATTTGCTGCATTGCATGAATTTCTTAACATCACACACTATCAAAGATCTTAGATACATAAATAACCATTTGCATTATAAGTCAGAATACACATTTATACACTCACAAAGAAGGGTCACAGTTCTTACCATTGAATGACAGTAGCTGACCCCTGATATCAGTTGCTGAAAGAAAAACCTTGCCTAATACGAATGGACAAAAAGCAAATAATACATATGGAATGAAATTCAAACATTCTATTATGAATTATTATGGAATGATTAGAATCTCATGGGACATCCAAAAACCAATATTTTGCCACCAAATACCTCATCCTCACTAAATCTACCAGCATTGCATATCCTCCCAAAGAGTTCACCTCCAGCAGCATACTCCATTACTATAGCTAAATGTGTTGGTGTTAGCACAACCTGCAACAATCATCCTATAAGCTCTTCAAATAAACCCCTTATCCAGAAATGGGCATACAAAAGACAGTAACATCCCCCCCCCCCCCCCCCCCCAAAAAAAAAAATAAAAATCAGAAAGAGTAATACTACCATTCAGTCATAAAATATGTAAACGTTAAAAACTTAACCATGGGAAATTGGCAACAACCAAAAAAATATCCTACTAAAAAGGCATAAATGTTTCATATGGAATAATTTATCACCTTCCCATTGAACTCAAATAAAATCGAGGATGAAACTTTGGCTAAGTTCCAGGTCTATCATTCACCACCATTCAAGAGGTAGATCTACCACATCTCGGTCCAGGAAGAATGAGTTAGCGAGTGAGAAGGGAGACAAAAGCGGGTTCTATTATCTCTATTTATCACCCCATTTTATTTTATATTTCATCGTCAGCTAGATTACTAGCTTCATTGTTCTTATACCTACAAGCCACGTTTCTAGCAAATTGCAATAGGCATTGTAATCGATTGAGGAGACCTATCCAAGAGCAATTGGTAAAGACTATCTGTCCGCTAAATAACAAAGATTAACCGAGACAAGTCTTGGGGGGGCAAGAACGGGTATCATTTTTCAGATAGATACCGAGTTTTGTTCTTTTGTTTGAAAAGCAACGCCCAGAACTACAAAGAATATCCCCTATTTCTATGTTGAGGGAATGGTATCGGCATAATAGATCGCATACCTCTTTGAATCTAACAATATTTGGATGCTTCAATGATCTGTGGTTCATGATTTCCCTTTGCACATGTTCATCAATCTGCAACATTTTCGAAAGCCCTCAATCAACCAGAAAGCAAAAACCCGTATTAAAAATTGAGAAATAGAGGAATAAAAACATGAGAAGTTCGAGGAGAAGAGAAGAAGCAAACCTTCTGGCCTCTCTCAATAAACTTAACAGCAAAGAGTTCCCCGGTCAACATATCTTTAACCAACTTGGCTACCCCAAAATTCCCAGACCCAATTTCTTTCAGAATCTCATACCGTTCCATAGTTTTAAAAACACCGAAAACGAAGACTAGCCAAAGCAATCTCTATCTTTCCCCACGCTTACCCGTTTACTGACGGCTAGGAAAACCAGAGGACAACAAAACAAAAGGAAAATCAATGCTTGTGTTGAAGAGGTTTAGGCCCAGTATGGGTGTTGCTCCAGCTCATTTGTTCTCATCATTTGAGTCTTATACAAGGCAGAACTCTTGAAAAAATGGAGAGGGAGAAAGTTTTTGTTTTTTTTTTTGGACAAAGAGTTAGAGAGAAATGTTTGGCAATAAACACGTTGAAGTATGGAAGAGGGTAGTAGGGAAATGTCGGGCGGCGTATAGGCTAAAGAAATTGGCCACAGGCCCACGGACAATGAAAACGACGACCGAACACGATTACTACAAACCAAATTTGGATGGCATGGACTATATTTTTCCGCCTTTTTAAGTTCTTTGAATGGCATGAAATCCAGTAGCAGGTTTTCTTTTCTCTGAGAAAACCTTTTTTTATTTAGAATTTAACTGAAGTAGCATGCGGGGGAGACATGACTCTAAATCGTTAATATTTTTTTCTCGGCAGTAAACAGAAAAAAGTTTGGGGCTGTGGCTCGGTCCTAGTCCTACATAATTGATATAATACAAAATGAAAAAGAAAATTTACAGAAATAAAATTGAGATGTTCACAGTTGGTTTGTTTTCAAAATTTATTTTTATTTTTTATAATTTATTTTATATTTTTAATTTATCTCAATTATTTATTAATTTATTCAACTCATATCAATCACTAATTTTATTATTATTTATAACTTATTTTATTTCATCTTTAAATCTAAACGAAGTTATGTTATGTTAAATATATAATATTAAATTATATCAATTTATAAATTTATTTTTATTAAATATTTTTATAGATATAAGTTATATAAGACTTCTTTTAATATACTAACGAATACCATAAACATTTCTATTAAAAAACTCGATAGAGATATCATGCAGAAAGTAAACAGCTACTTATAACTTATTTATGACAGTATCTCCAAAACAGATTTGTGAAAATGCGGTTTTACGCCCTTAATCATAGAGTTAGTCAACTTAAAATTTTCATTTAGAGACTGTTCATGAAAATTTATTTAAATAATTTTATTTTTTAAAATGTTTTAAAATTATAATAATATTTATTTTAAAATACTATTTTATTTTTTCATTTACTGAAATACATCAATAAATATATACATATAATTTCCACTTGAGAACTACAAATAAAATTTTTCCTAATCATAACATGCCACATATGTGATTTAGGAAAAGAATTCATGGGCATGGTCTAGTGAATCCCTTCCCTTCTCTTTTTACAGAAGGCTTTCTCATTCTCTCTCTCCCCCCTCTACCTTTCTTCTCCTTGATTCTTCCTCTCTGCTTTTCTTTCTTCTCCCTCTTCTTGAAATCCCAATAGGTTTGGATCAAAATCTTTGGAAAAATACCAAGAGTGGCTGGGTATTAAATTTTTGATAAACTTAGTTTGAGAGATTGGATCTTGCAGTAATTTTCATGGGAAAAAAACCAAATAAGTTTTAGAACCCTGCACTAAATTCCAAAAGCTATGTTCATGTTCAGTGAGGAGAAATATTTTGATTTAATGATATTCTGAGTCAAGGGACTGAGCTAAAATGAAATGGTTTGGGGTCTAGCAAATGGTAAAGAAATTTGTGAACTTAATTCATATTATAAAATTAATTTTATAATCAATAATTGTTTATTTCTTATAAATATATTTAAAACTTTATCTACTGGTGAAAGAAGATTTATTTTTCAATATCCTCTCTCACATATAATTTAATATATATATATTTTTTATCTATATCACAAGATAAATAATATAGACCCAATTCATTATGATATTATAAAAAAAATATAAACTTAATTTATATCATAAAATTAATTCTATAAAAAAATATTATTTATTTTTTATAAATATGTTTAAAATCTTATTGATAAATAACTTGAAATTTATTCATCAACAGAAAGGAGTGAGAGAGTCTCGACTGGCGAGGGAGAAATCAGTCACAGGATTTTTTTTTTTCATGCACCTAAATTTATTGAAAAGTTGTTGAAAAATACACGTCGTGGTTGACTATAATGAACGGTCAGTAGCTTCTGTCATTATTCGTCTTGACGGTAATCTTCATTTTCTTAATTATCAAGTGAAAAATTAAAATTTTAAAAAAACTGGTAAATTAATAATAAATGACATGTATACCTATCATTATTCATCTCTGGAAAGGACTTTCACGGATTAGGCCTGAGACAGCTGCGATCACAACCTAGGAGGACAAACAAATGAGAAAGAGGCAAATAGAGTGGAAAACTGAAATTTTCGTGCCATAAAAACACATCCAAAGCCTTAAGTTAAAGTTTTGGTAAACAAAAAAAAAAAAAAAAAAAAAGGGGGAGGGGGGAGAGGGAACTTGAGGTTTTTTAGTTATTGAAGTGAGATTTTAGATTTTGAAAAGGCTAAGTCTCACTTAGATTTGAAAATGAGATAAGTTGAGATGAGTTTAGTTTATTTTTTAATATTATTATTATTTTGGGATTTAAAAAAGGTGTGTTGGAATTTGAAAAAAATGTATAAAAATTTGTGTTTTGTATAAAAAATTATAAAAATATAATGATAAAATAGAAGTGAGTTGAGATGAGCTCAACCCACTTCCCAATCCAAACCGTCTCTAATTGGATATTATTTTGTAGGTTTGGAAAGCAAAGCTAGGAGAAGTATTATACGTCGAAGATAATCTTATACTTTTCGTCCACTCCTCATTTTCTTTATTTATTTTTTTTTTTTTTTGAGGGGAGGGAAGAGATAAGTTCTTAACTCATTTCACACCGTAAATAACGTACGCAAAATCTTACACGAAAAGAAAGAAGCAGTACAGGAGACATTTGACCCATCCATGCACTCAACCGAGTTTATAAAACTTGTTGCGGGCAAAATCATGAGATAAATTTTTAGTACGATTTCGGAAGTATACAAGCAGCTGTATATGTAACCACACGATCATAAAATATCTTTTTGTCCATAAAACATCTCTACTTTCTTTATGGCTATCCGGTCGTTAGCGTGGGGGCAATAGCTTTTTTATTTTTATTTTTTTTATTTGAATGAAGTGGGGCAATAATTAGACAAACTCCAACTACTTACGTACCTCCTCCTTAGAGCTTGAGATCATCTAATTGGAAAACATATATAATAATAATAATAATATAGGATCATGCACGTACAGAAAAAAGCAGTAACTGGGCCTTTGAAAACTCTCTCATTCTTCAGATTTTTGATAGGTTATTTTCATGTTAAAATTAGGGGTTAGCCCACGTGATATCATTTGGGACCAAAACGCGTGGAATAGTTTAATGATGTGTGATGTACATGTTCCCCTAGAGTCCTTCCAAATCTCAGACGCAGTCGTTGTCATAATTTTATAACTCCCTTATGCCAACGGCATTTACTTCCAAGATCCCTCATCCCTACTCTGCGTTCGGTTAACAAACATCGATCCTGATCGTTGCCAAATCTTCGGCGCGATCTGCTTACACATGCGCCATGACCGCATATTATCTAAGCTGGCCGGCCAACATGTATTACATACATACATACATACGTACACACATATACACACCACATACATTTTAGGCATTTTGCCGGCTGGTAACCAAAAAATAAAAACTTAATAATTAAGGACCTTTTTAGGTGACATTAATTCGAGGTCCAACGTAAGGTGCTCCGGTAACGACTAGATCCTCTGGCATATCCTTTTCCTCCAGCATAGCATAGCCTGTACCATGTGCCACAATTAAAAAAAAAACGAATTATAATTTAATATGAACTGTATGAGTGAAGAGTCTAGTACTCGATCTTCTCAAATTTGGAGCTTCAAGGTTTTTTTTTTTGTTTTTCCAACCGATCATCATGATTAGGGTTATTATGTAATTACCTGGCAGTGATGGGATGTGGAAGTCTGCGAAATAAGTGGAAGGCCTTCCAAGCTCTTCAGAATATGGTGGAGATAACACATCCAAAATGGCACAAGGAGTCAGCGCTGTGAATGAATGAATGTTTCCACCACTTCTTGGAAAGAGGACAGAAGCTTCACATGGCGCCTTGAAAATGCCTTCTACTGCTCTGGATGCCAATCCAACTGCACCCACCATTTTAACATGATCATGTCAATGTTTCTCATTAGATACCAGCTTTAATTCACTCAAGTTAAACGTGAAATTAACTCATACATTTTGGCAGCAGGCAGATCATGGCGACAGAACATAAAGAAAAGTACTAATGTTAATATTGCAGAACGTATGATTCTTAATTGGTTTCTTACACGTTTGGCAGCCAGAATTCATCACTTTCACCCAATCGTAAGCTTTGATATAAACAGCTCCATAGAGGAGTTTGGACAAGACAGTCATCCCAGGGTGATCATGAAGAGGAAACGCCCCGCCCGCTGGGAAGCAAAACACGCCCATCTGCTCGTAAATCCCGATAACCTTATAAAAACCTCGTATTGGCTTTTGCCACCGGAAAACATAGATAGCTAGCTAGCTAGCTAGTTAGGAATAAACATATACATCATGTACTTTCTACTTACAGAGAAATTGTCACATTCATGAATATGAATGTAAGTGATGTTACGGACGCTTTGCCCACAAATCAATCCCTCGACACTTTTTGGTCTTGTCGAGGGAGATGATCCACATGAGAGGCCAAATTCATCGATTCCAAGATCTATGGCTGTGGTTATGTCTGCGTTCACGATTCAAAAGAAGAAAAAATTACAGATCAAGACCTAGCTGATGGCCTAAAATCTATCACAATGATCATCATGCAAACATATGATCGATAAATTAAGGGTAAAATGCAATACCTAGGAGATTCCTCAGCCATTGAATTTGTTGGAAATTTGGAAGCTCCTCCTGAGAAAATACAGCATTACATGCTTCATATATCAATTGTATTTTGCTCATCCTGTCCATGATTTTTTCTTTCTTTTTGAGCATCGGAAAATTAATTAAAATGGTGTGATAAGATTTGCATCCCTTCCAATATATGATGACTGTATAAATGGTAAAGGATCATGACCGAGAAACTTATAAACCTGGGGGCTGTATTGACTTCCACCTTACAGTGGGCTTTCTTTGGTCTGTTTTGGAATGATTATTTCTGTAGGCTATAGTTACTGGCCGTAGCCTTAATGCCTTATTAAATCAATCAGTAATTTGTACACACAATATCTGCCTCATCTGCCCTTTGTTTCAAAGTAATTATAGCGGGCTGTGGAGCGTGGAAATCATGTCATGAGAGTGCCGTTTTCCAACCGCAGCTTCGAACGCAAAACTGGATTACGGCTTGCTTCGTCATTGTGGCGCCGTAAGATATACATATTTCTATATGCTGACCACGATCGAAACGGGTAAAACGACTTTAATTTTTATTTTATTTTATTAGAGTTTAATCACGCGCGGGTGGTTTTATTATAAAAAAAAAAAGTGAGATTCCTTGTGGTTGTTCATGAGGTACATTGGCAATTACCAGAAGTGCTATATAATATGGAGTACTGTATGAGAAATTGTATTAATTTGTTTCTTTTCTTAACCACAGAAAACAATCCATCTTAGTTATTTTTTCATAGATAACATAAACAAAGGTGCTATAGCCTATAAGAGCAATATCGAATGCACTTTATTAACACTCGCCAAAACTTTATAAATGAGCTACTTTAATCAGATACCTTACCTCTCGAATGAGAAAAACGAAAGAAATATGAGTACTCTTAGATACATTCGGTGTTGTGCAAGCGCTGCCTATTACTTTATAAAAACACGTACAGTTGCATCTATTATTAAGAAATTAATTTTTATATAAATCCCATATAATTTATTTTTTAAAAAGAGTGTACACTCTACAACTATAAATATTATTTCTCATAATATTACAAGATAAATTCAGCGCCAGTTTGGTTATACAAAACTAAACTATCCCATCTCATTTTATTTAATATAATCATTATAATTTTATCAAATTTTGGTATAAAATATAATAAATAATTTAATTTTCAAATCTCAAAATAAAAATAATATTATTTTATTTTATTTTATCTCAATTGGATAACCAAAAATAGCCTCATTTTATTTATTAGTGTCTATAGCTGAATTTGTTTTTAACAATATTTGCTCTTAAATGGTGGCAGAATCATCAATACCTGTCAAGCAGCTGGACCTTTTCTAAACCATACGTTTTTAAGTGCAGCCCAGTCACTGGGCAAGGATTGGTTGCAAAAGATGGCGGACATCCATTGCTAGCTGGGCCGAAGGGCATTAAAGGCCTGAATCTCTTCGGACTATTGCCTTTTCCCACCCTCTTTATCTTTCTTTTATCTGTTTTAAAAATCATATATATTTTTTGAGTAATATTACGTATATTTATATTTTTATTTACGACACTCATTTTATATACTCATTTTATTAGTTTTTTTTAATTTAAATTTTAAATTTCATAAATTTTATGAAAAATTAAAATTATTATAAAATTTTCTTAATACATTTTAACATTTTCCGTATTTTTAAAATTTTTTTGAATGTCATCAGTTTTAATTATACTAAATTAATGGTTGACGTGTAAGACTTCTAAAATCACTTCAATCAAAACAAAAATAATTCTATAAAGACTTAGTTTTAAGGAGTCAATTTTAATTTTTTTTTAAAAAAAAAAATTAGAGAGAAGCCTCACATTCTGCCCACCCACTATACACCTATTATAAAATATGATTTTATTTTTTTACCTTATTTTATTTTATATTCAAAATATTTTATTATGTAGGATATACAGGCTTTTGTATAGCATTATTTTTTTAAAAAAATATTATTATCTTCAATCTCGTTTTTAATTATTATACTGAAAACAAATTAATGAAACTCATTAAATTTATGAAAATAAAGTTAAAAATGAGGATTTAAAAAAAAAAAAAAAGTTGACTCATTATAAAATTACTCATCATCAAATTGACCAGTGGATTTCTATACAAAGTTCAGTATTCTAAAATCTGTACAAGATTCACAATTAAAAAAAAAAAAAAAAAATCTCTACAAGAT
This sequence comes from Platycarya strobilacea, assembly GCA_036898215.1. NCBI lineage: Eukaryota > Viridiplantae > Streptophyta > Magnoliopsida > Fagales > Juglandaceae > Platycarya > Platycarya strobilacea. The sequence goes on from CM072555.1 coordinate 8,307,126, forward strand.
TTGTGTTATAATATTGCGAACAATCCGATCTGGAATTAACCCAATTCCATAGATCAAACGGCCCACGTTTAGTTCATAAAATAAAACTCCCAACGCGATTACCGTTCCGAGGAGCACAAAAAAAGGCCACCTCTTCCTCCAGTTTACTATTTTTGTTTTGAAAGTCCCCAATATTTCACAACCTAGATCTAACCGTCTAATTTGTAATTCCCCTCTCTTTCTTTCTTCTGTGTTATTGAATCAAAAAAATGGCGACAGCTCGCGAAGAGAACGTGTACATGGCGAAGCTGGCCGAGCAGGCCGAGCGCTACGAGGAAATGGTGGAGTTCATGGAGAAGGTCACGGCCGCGGTGGAGAACGAAGAGCTGTCCGTGGAGGAGCGTAACCTTCTCTCGGTGGCCTACAAGAACGTGATCGGGGCGCGTCGAGCTTCCTGGCGCATAATTTCCTCCATCGAGCAGAAGGAGGAGAGCCGTGGCAACGAGGACCACGTGGCCACGATCCGCGACTACCGATCCAAGATCGAGTCGGAACTCTCCTCCATCTGCGACGGCATTCTCAAGCTCCTCGACTCGCGCCTCATTCCCTCCGCCTCGTCCGGTGACTCCAAGGTCTTCTACCTGAAGATGAAAGGCGATTACCACAGGTACTTGGCAGAGTTCAAGACCGGAGCCGACCGCAAGGAAGCCGCCGAGAGCACCCTCACGGCCTACAAATCCGCTCAGGTCACTCTAATTCCTCATCGTTATCCTGCCTTTTGCTTGTAGGCTTCCAATTTTTTTAAAATGCTCCTATATACTGTAACTAGAATTTCTCTTTATGTATAGGCTGGCGCTTCGGCTTATATTAATAATATTTGTGGATGTGTTATCATGCTCAGGATTAGATCGACATTGACGCTGCATTTGAAATTCTCGATTTTGAATAACTATTTAGATATGCATGCAAAAGAAATACTAGATTTTAGGTGTTTACCGTTTTGATAAATCTTTCCCTTTCTTTATTAAAAAAAAAAAAAAAACTTTCCTTTTCGTTTGCAACTGACCGTTGGAGCGTAGATTACGCGAATGTATTTGTTTATCTCAGTTTTTATGCAAAACTTAGTTTCTGCTTTAAATTACTACTACTTATTTTGTGCAGAGAACGTTGCTGATATATTTCTTTTTTGTGTTTTTTTATTTGTAACTTCGATTATATGCTTAATTATAGGTTCCGTTATGATCATAATTCAGGTTTCATTCGCTGCTTCTCTGTGTTATAAACTTAACGAATATAGGTTTCTGTCTGCAGGACATTGCCAACTCTGAGCTGGCACCTACACATCCAATCCGGCTTGGGCTTGCTCTGAACTTCTCTGTGTTTCACTACGAGATTCTGAATTCCCCTGATCGTGCTTGCAATCTTGCGAAACAGGTTGGGGAACATAAACATCATTATCTTCATATTAATATATGTATATATATATATATTTGCATAGATGTCTTGCACTTATTTTTATAGATTGATCATCTCTAGCCACACAAGCAAGCAAGTGTTATTTTTTATGGAAATGAAAAATAAATTTACCTAATTGTTTCTTGGGTTTCCGGTTGTGTTGTTTTGACCACAATCTGTTGGACTGTTCTGCCTTCTCAGGGCCTAAAAGTAGAACTGGGTCAAGCAAAAAAATATACAACTGATTTGACTTTACCCTATTTTGATTTCCACTTTAGTTTCATATGAGTTCTTTTAATTTGTGACACCTATGAATGTGCCAATCAGGCTTTTGATGAAGCAATTGCCGAGTTGGATACCCTGGGTGAGGAGTCATACAAGGACAGCACTTTGATCATGCAACTTCTCCGTGACAACCTCACTCTTTGGAGCTCTGACATGCAGGTTTTGGACTAGATTCTTCTTGGTTAAGCCTTGTTTTCCCCTCTCCCGCATCACTGTTGTTTCATTTATTATATTTCTTTTGATTCTGAATTCTTTCTGGATTCCATGTAGGATGATGGGGCAGATGAGATCAAAGAAGCAGCACCCAAGCCTGATGATGAACAGCAGGCAGCTCAGTGAACCATGTGTTAGACTTCAACTTCTCCTCTATGCCTTTTAACTGGAGAAGGTGAGAAGGTGCTTGTTACTAATTTCACTGCTACCAAGTTTTAGGCATTTTTGTTTATTGTTACTAAATTGATGGGCGTACCAAGTCCTTTTAGCCTGTCCTATCATGTTATTGTGTTTCTGGATGTCCCTTCATTTTAAAAGTATATTTTCTATCATTAGCTTCATAATTTTATTTTAATTTTTTTTGGTTTTCTATTTGTGGAAGTTGATTGACCCAACAAAATTGGTATGTCTTGCCTTAGTTTGATTGGAATCCTATTCTATCAGATCAGAAGGTGTATTGAAACGTTTGTTGGATGTTTGATGAATGCTTTCAGAATACCCACCATGAGCATAGTTAATTGGTTCGCAGAGCATGAGCAGGAGCTCATTTTTGCTCTCGCAACCAATGCTGTCCACTCTGACTTTCCTTAAGTTCGGCTTTAGACCAGTTCAGTTTATGTTGTGTAGGCTTTGATTTGCGTTTGAATCGAAAGTATTACGATAGCCTGTTTGAACTGTGATTGGCATCCGATTAAATATTCGTTGGTGTTGGGCGATAAACCTTGTGAAATAATGGTCGAAAGCTGAAGCTTGTGAATTTTGTTGACTCATTATGAGTTGTCTGCGTGTGATGAGGCATAACATAAACCATCATTGACATGTGGTCAATTACATTTTCTGAAGGGGGCACACGAGGTTGCAGCATTGCTGTATGACTTCTTTTTTTAATTTTTATTGCGGACAGTTGCAATATGCGTCTGGACCTACTGGTCTCCAACAGATTGACATGTAGCCCGGTAATAGTCATAAAAAGTGATTGCTAGTTGCTACAGCTCATAATTGTTCGGTATCTTTTAAACATGGAAAATGCTTTTTGATCCTTTAAACGTTTATATGATCTACATCCATTCAATGTTCCCACCATTCAATTGTCCACTTTTTTCTCTATTCCATTTTATTAGTTATCTATTCAAATACACTCTACACGAGATTCCAAATACCTCTTCCATTTTAGACTTTTAGGGTTTTCTTTCTTGGCAAGACTTCTAGGTTATGAGTACAAAAAATGTTGAGATTGGGATTGAAGTTTGTGTAGGATACATAAATCAATGCAAGAAAGCCAATATATGTAAAGAAATCAGCTAGTGCTCGCTAGGGAGTTTTCTTTTCTTCCATTGTATTGTGGGTGTGGTGTGCAGGCGATGTTCCCTCTCCATCTTGTTTGTGGACTAATCAGTCTGTGGTACGATAGAGCGTCTAGAAAGGGATGGGACGGTCAACGTTATAATATAACAACATTATGAAATTTCTTTTCATTGTCACATTATGTTTGTCCAATCAACCAGTCACGTTATCTGGGTTGAATGCAATTCGTAAAGGAACGTTCTTTCAACATCTCGTGTTTAATGGGACCACTCTCTTGGAGAAATAGGCCTTTTGTGGTGCCCACTTTATACCTTATGTTCGTAGGAAAAAAAAAATCATCTTGAAATAGGATTGTACGTGAAAAACAAATTGTAATTATCAGATAATAAGTGTCACCCCTTTTAAAAGGTAAAGCTCCCTAGAAAGAGTTTGAAACCCCGTCCACCAACTGTTCGACCTAGAGGATGGGAATTGAGTACCTATCGAGGCGTGAATTGATCGCGTGGGTTGATCGTTCTCTTTTGCGTGGTTACCCAAAGATTTGCAATGGTTGGAAACCCAACTATTTTGTTTCCCTCAAGACAGGCGGATCCCCCTCTTCCCCCTTCTCCATTGGCCCCTCTCAGAAATTATAATAAAAGAAATCTTGAAGATAAATTAAAATAACCGCCCAACTACCCTATATTTCTTAAAAAGAAAAAAAGAAATACACTGAAAATCGAAAGTCTAATCCAAAATCTTATACAAATTGAGGTTTTCTAAAGAAAATTGGTCCTCAAAGCTTCCTAAAAGCATGATATTATAATATATATATATATAATGAAAAAAGGAAGTTGTAATATTTTTCTCTGTTGTTGATATAAAGCCTATTTCATTTTTCTGTCTTCTATTAGTTACATATCATGATATCAGTTAGATCCTAAAGATGAAATGACCCGGAAGTTAAGAAAGACCGGCCAACAGGCTGCTTCGATTCCCGGCACCCACAGGAACCGCTGCTGCTCATCTTGTTTACTTGGCTAATTATGCTTTTGCTCTGACGGATATCCTCCGTTTTCAACAGCCAAATGGACTGACGGTGGAAAACGAAAGAAATGGTTTTCGATTCCTGCTTTTAGCTCCCGATTTAACCATGGACAAGCTAAAAGAGAAGAGCCCAACATATATATATATATATATATATAGACTCATCAATTGCGTTAATTCCCACAAGTACTAGATTGTGGAACACCACATCACAAAAACAGTAGGTAATGAAGAATACGACCATCGACTATGATGAACATGTTTATAAAGGTTAAGATTTTATATCAATCCACCCGGGCTGAAAATTGCAGTAAAGGATCAACATTAAATAAATAAATAAAAATTAATGTATTAGGGACTCCCAACAACCCCACAGTAAGAAGGTAGTGGCGAATAACAAATATAGCGCAAATTATAATACTAAGAGAACCTTGAACGCATCCATTAAGAAATTCACAAGAGATTTCACAGGCTTGTATATTGTCAGCGTAGACTTTGACCGGTGCTAATTGAAAATCGGTTTAAGAAAAATGAAATATAGAAAAAAATGATATTCCATTAAATAGATATGATACTCAACAGGACCAAGAAAATGCCTGCCAGTCCACAGGTAAAGTCAATGGCAGGTCTTGCTCCATAACTAGGTTCAAGTTGACTTAGCCCTCTCTCGCCACACCCCAGCGTCTCTCCCAAAGCATACCCTTGCCCAAAACAATAAGCTTCGCTAAAGCTCCTCTCCACTGAACTTAATTATAAAATGTATTCTAAAAGGACCTAAAACTTCAAAACTAAATTTGAATCCCTCAAAACAATCATCAACATAACTACAATTAATTTGAGCTCCTCCCCTACTTGTACCACGTCTTAACTATACCTGAGAATTGGTCACAAGACCTACAATGAGTGCCATCCCATTGAACCTAGCATGCATTTAAACCTACAGAGATGGAAAAATATACTCATCTAGATGTAGGAGTAGCAATATGTTACTCGACTCATTAACCTAACACAAACAACCCGATTGTAATTTCAGATTGTAATTTTAGACTTGTAGTTAACATTTATATAAACTTATGCTAAATTTAATTAGGTTAAACGGGTTAATTTCAGACATATTCAATAATTCAATATATCTAAATAAATAAGTTGAAACAAGTTATATTGTGTCATATTAACCTCTTTCTTAATATTCACTAATGGGTCAAAACGAATTGACACGACATGACACGACATATTATATTAATTGGTTATGTTAAGATTTGAAATTTTGACACGATAAGTTTAATGGGTCGAGTTATACTTGACTCATATATTATAATAAATGCCTTAATATGATACGAATATTATCCGTTGACACGATTTGACACCCCTATTTAGAATAAATGAATATTTGTAATATGCTAAAAGTTTCCAGAAATGTAGTATATATCCACACACACACTTGCATGACAAATAGCCGGAAACAGAGAACTTTAAAAAAACATATGTTTTCTCTCCCAGACAATCGCTAACATTATTGCTGGTTAGATTAATGTCTAGCTCTAAGCCAGACCAAAATTAAGAATCAGTTACATTATTGCTAGTCAGTTTAATGTCTAGTTCTCACCCAACTTTAAGAATAACCAAATCTGAGCATCAGTTACAATAAACCCGATTATCAAGCCCAGAAACTGTTAATCAATAAATCAGCACACATAAAAACTATCAACATTAGTAAATGCCTTATTGTGAAAGAAGATCCACAAAACTTATATCTATCATTCATAAAGCTAAGCCTAAGTCCAGTCATATCATGGATTTCTGGACCTTTCAAAATTGTTGGTAACTCCATCATATAAAACCATAGCTTCCCAACAGTCGTGTAAGCATCCAAGTCAAAAGGCAAAATCATCATATCACTGTATCAGAGCAAGAAGCCACCTAACATGGGCAATCTCTAATGCGTGTTAAGTGATGAAAAAGTGTATCCCTCGGGGCCTCAAACAACAAAAGTCAAATTGTATCTTTTAGGATTCAACCACAGTTAAAAAACAAGAAGCCATGAAAAGTCATATATATAGCAATACAAGGAGCTGAAAAAAGTAGCTAAATTTAGATTGGCACCCAACTCCGGAAGCAAATCTTGATACCATAGAAATCTCATACATATATGAAGTATGATGTATGAATGATGTGGCAAAAGTTAGCCAAACTGCCACATAATAGGAATGATAATTAGCATATTTAAATAATGATCTGCACATACGTAAAACTGAATCAGCAAAGAAGGAAAAAATGAGGTGCATAGACTTCACAAGTAAACCAAGTAACTGAAAAGAACAACGTTCAACCATAATTCTATAACTTTTTCTAAGTTTCCCACCCCAATATCCAACAAAAAGCAAATAACAAATCTAGGGTTTCCTTTTTCACATATCTTTCTTATGAAATTTACACAAGAAACTCTATTAACCAGTGGTGGATAATGTTTCCAATCCAACCACCAGTGATTGAATAACCCTAACCCTCCAATCATTTACAAAGCCATAAAAACCAAAACACTAAACCTGATACCACATCGTCTTCAGAAAAAGGATTACCTGAAGAAGAAACTCAGAGAGCTCTCCATCTAGGGCTGTGCATCGGAACTGTGGGAGAAAGCGGGAGCTGCGGAAACCCTAATTGACCGGAAGAAGGCGAAAATAGCAGGCCTGGAGAGAGCAAAGGGTACGGTGACCTCGGTGAGTTCAAACATCCGAATGGAAGCGGTGAGTTCGGCATCGGGAACTGTGGTTGTGGCTGAGTAGTAGATGATGTCGGCGGTGGAAATATTCCCTGCTGCGGCGGTGGAAGCTGATGTTGATGCTGATGCGGCTGCGGCTGCGGCGGAGTTGAATTGTTCCAACGGGGCGAGACTAGAGGGGCTAACGGTGAGAATCCGGAGAAATGTTTAAGGTTCGGATCGACGGAGGATGCTGAGTTCTGGAGGTACCGCATGTAGGCCGAGACGGGGGACTCGGCTGCCGCGTGAACGGTTGGGAACGGCGGCAAAGGCGATAACGGCGCTATAGGCCGTCCGAATGAGCCGAAGTTGGAAAGTGGGGCGGTAATAGGAATATTAGGGTTTATAGTGGCTTGTTGTGGAGGATGGACGGCGCTGTTTAGTAGGGGAGGGGGGCGATTGTAAACGTGTGCCAGCGGTGGAGGGCGAATACGATGGAGTCGGGAGCTGGAAGGCTTGGGTTGGTGAATCGGTGGCGGCGTCAAGAAACGCTCGTGGGCCGGTGAGCCGGTGAGCTTCTGGACCACGTCCCGGAAGTCGTTCTTGTTGATATTGTACACCGGCGGCTGATGTTGCTGCTGCTGTTGCTGCGCCTGCTGCTGAACCAACGGCTGAGATGCTGGTTGCGATTGTGGTTGCGGTGGTGGGTGATTATGATTAAGATTTTGAGTATGATTGGGGGGATCAAAAGGGGGTTTTTTTATGATTGGCTTAGAGATCTTGTGGGAGAGCTTGTTGAGGTGTCTGAGGTATTGGTCTCTGTTGGCATTAATACTGGTAGCGGTATTGCTGCTGCTAGTAGTTGTAACAGCAGAAGCAGTAGTGGTAGTGGCGCTAGAGTCTGCAGATGATTGACAGCTTTTATCCATCAGACCACTACACAGAAACACCCTGATCCTCTCTTCTCTCTCTCTCTCTCTCTCTCTCTCTGAGATCAAAATATGTATGAATCACTGTGTGTAGCAGCTTATGCCTCTGTGTTTGCGGGCGATTTGTGTGTATGTGGTGGGGGATAATGATAATGTTCTTCTTATGGCAATCTGCGAGTAGGGACAGAGAGGACCCTGTTGTAAAATTTATATTGGGGTTAAAGGAGATATGATCCGAGACTTTATCTGCATGTCTTCAGAGAAGGAGAGACAGATATAAAAAGATGTTAATCAAAGAAGGAATATGTCCCTCTCACTCTCTCTCTCTCTCTCTCTTTCTCTCTCTCTCTCATTGTGCTTTGAGGCTTAAAAGAAGAGAAGGGACATGACCCGTAAAAGAAGGCACGCATTTTTCTCGGCGTAAGACTGCTCTCTAATTCTATCTTGTTTTCGAATCTTAATGTTGTGTCTTCACTCTCTTTAGTCTTCTACGAGAATTTACCATTTTCAATAATTGCTCGATTCAAATATGCCTTATTATTGGCTCACTTTATGGATCTCGGATTTTGGCTTCATTCTGGATTTTATTTGAACTAAATTTGCTGAATATAAGAGGAATATGTGTCTTCTCTTGGGTTAAGAACTTATTTGGCCTCTGGGTCTTGTTTTATTTTTGATGTTTTGGCTAGTTTAGGTGCTTGTTTTGTAATTACGACTTCCTTCCATCATAAGAGAATGCTTTTTCAATAAAATTGAACCGAAATCATTCTAAAGTTAAACACGTGAATCCGTCTCTTCTAAAAAAAGAAAAGAAAAGAAAGGAATATGTGTCTTACATACTAGCATACTATCTCTATACATCTCTTAATTGTAAGAAAAATATTTACATCCGAAAACTATTAAGAATGCCTAGCCATCATTAGGTTGCGTCAAGTGTATAGTTTGCGTAGAGGCTCACGGGCCGAAGTTCCAAAATTAAACGAGCGAGTCATTTCTGTGTCGTTGGTCAAAGCTCAGAACCGAAATTTTTTCTTTTTAATCATTGAGCATCTCTTTTTATATCGGACCCACTATTATATTTGAATCATATGCATACCTTTGTGTTTGTGTGCACGCAGATTCAACGGATCTTGTGAGCACAATACAAAATGAATAACAAATTCCATTGATAATTTGATAGTAACAGTGCCTTCTCATATTAGTTATATAACGTTCGTGTTCATGTGCGCATTATGTCAAACAGTTAGTGATTGTGAGAAAACCAAACCAGATAATTTAAACGAGCCTAGCAGTACCACCCAAGATGCTTTGCTTCACTAGGAGGCCACAAAATCCACCTACCAAGCATGATTCATTGCAAGTTTTTAAGGCATTTTAATTATGTAATTAATGTTGTTAGCTACTTCCAAACAACAGTGCAGTAATTAGGTTGCGCTTGGACTGGTTAAGATCTGGTCAAATTGCATTTACTGTCCGATGCGAATCATTATCCCAAAATTCCAACTGGGGCTGGCACTAGCTACAGCGTTCTTGTCCAGTTGTCCTGCTTTCCCCTTCTTTGGAAGCCAAACTAGAGAAAAAGCTGCAAAAGGCTAGCAAGAGTCGGTAGTCAATATCTCTCCCTCTCTCTCTCTCTCTCTCTCTCTCTCTCCGATGATCGTGTCTTTCACTCTTTTGACCAAGTCAACATAAATTAAAATATTATATCTTATCCCCTCCAATCAAACTTGTTAAATATTATTTTATAAATTTTAAATAGATAAATTTCGTACTAATTTTTAAAATGAAGTATACCTAACTAAAAATTAATAGTTTTTTAAAATTATTTTTAAGGTGAAATTCATTTTTTTTAATAAAAATTTATATGAAGCTTATCTCGTCTGTTTCAAAACCAAATCAAATACTTACTAAAAGATTTGTAGATCATGATCTTGTACGTTTCCCTATTTGTAGTTCTAGCTTTCATGAGTAGGACTTGTAGATCATGATCTTGTATGTTTCCTTCATACAATTTAGTGTCTATGATTTTCTTTTTTTATTATTATAAATCTATATAAGTATTTATCATATATATACTATTTGTATAGCTGGACTTTGTCTATTTCTATTAATAATAGCATTACTATTATTTTATTATTTATTTACAATTATTTTTGTATTTAATTTTATTTTTAATTTTACTTAATTATTTAAAAAGTAAATATTAGTAAAATTGTAAAATTGTATAATTTTTTATTTTTTAATGATTAAAAATGTTAAAAAATTTCTTTAAAAATAATAAAAATAATAAAAACATTCAAATATATTAATAAAAAATAATAATTTCCGGTTTGTAGTAACAAATAAAAAGTTAAGGATATTGATTATAATCAAAAGAACGTTAAGAAAGTAAAAGATTCTCAAAGATACTATTCCAGTCAAAGCAAGTTGCGTGGGCCACCACTCTTTTGTTTTTCTTCTTTTTTTGTAAGCGGGCCACATTACTCGACAAGTGGATGTCATCTACACCACACGAGATTCTATCACGCCTTTTGTACAATAAAATAAAAGGAAAAAAAAAAGAGAGGTAGATTTCAAAGATTAATCATGTGGGCCACCGCTAATAGGCCAAATCATATCTAATTCGACCATCTTGTTTTCCCTGCGTGCGGAAAAAAAATTGTAAATGGATGGTAGAATCACTTCTCTTTAAAGTTTTAATAGATAGAAATAGTTATATGAAAGGGTGTTCAGCTCATCCATATTCGAGTTTAAAAAAGTTATCAGGCTCAAGGTTCATGATTCACACCTACCACAACGCGGCGTCCGAATTCAACTAGGGAGACTGAAACCGGGGACGAGACAAATCCCTGGTTATCCCGACTTGGGCAGAAGGAGGTTAAATCGGCTTCGAGGACACGTTAAGGCCAGAACGACGGCTCATGTACTGATATATCTCCTGAACCCGTCTCACATCAAGATCATTCCCGTATTTATGAACGACAGACAATCGCCGGTCTACAGATCTCCCCTCTGTTGAACCCAAGGTTTCAAGTTTCATGTAAATTTACAAATGGATTTTGATGATAACAAATGAATCCAAAGAATAAAGGAGTCTCAAGCTCAAGTTGTCCACACAATATAATCAAGCACATCAAGGAAGCAAGCATGAACAAGAAGGGAATAAGTTCACATTAAAATCATAGAGTAATTTTGTAAATCTCTTAAAAATTCAAAATTAGGATTAATGCTCAAAATTAATATTTTATCATAAAGCATTAAAATACATTTTCCACATGTGCATGATATTTTGAAAATTAAATTTGAAAATTTTGAAAGATGATTGATTGTCATCTTTCACATGTGCATGACATGATTAAAGGTTTGAATTTTGAAAATTTTTGAAAGATGATTGATTGTCATCTTTCACATGTGCATGACATGATTAAATATTTGAACTTTGAAAATTTTGAAAGATGATTGATTGTCATTTTTCACATGTGCATGACATGATTAAATGTTTGAATTTTGAAAATATTAAGATGCTTGATTGTCATCTTTCACATGTGCATGACATGATTAAAGGTTTAAACTTTGAAAATATTAAGATGATTGATTGTCATCTTTCACATGTGCATGTTTTATTTGAATATTTTCAAAAGTGGTGGATGATTTTCTTGACTTATGCAAAAGGTAGATGTCTTTATTTAAAAATTTTGAAAAGTAAAGTGTGCTCCTTTTGTCATATGCAAAAAGTAAAAGATTTTGTTTGAAATTTTTGAAAAGTAAAGTGTGCTCATTTTGTCACATGCAAAAAGTAAAAATATTAGATTTGAAATTTTTGAAAAGTAAATGATGATGTTTTTGATATGGGAATCTTTTCAAATTTGAAATTGAAAAATCATTTGCCTATAAATAGCTCACTTGAGTTTTGCAAAATTCACAACAAGAGCTTACACATCTATTGCTAAGTTTTGCATCATTTCTTCAAAGCTCTCATTCTCTCTTTTCTAAAGTTTTGAGCCTTAATTCTTGTTCTTGTTAAGAGAGATATAGGTTGCGCTGTATTGTTTCTATCTCACTCATTGAGGAGTGTATTTTGATAGTCTACCTATTATCAATTCTTGTATTTGTAAAAGGGTGTGTATAACCCTTGTGTGTGTAGAAGGTGTTCTACACGGGAAATAGTTAAATCACCAAGTGTGAGGTGATTGGAAGTGTAGAAAGTGTTCTACACGGGGAATAGTTAAATCACCAAGTGTAAGGTGATTGGAAGTGTAGAGGGTGTTCTACACGGATTCTTTGGAGCGGTGCTGCTCAAAGGTGTAATAGGTTTCTATCTCCACCTAAAGGAGATTGAATAGTGGATTTGGGGATCCTCAAGAGGTAGCTTGAGGCGAGGACGTAGGCAGTGGGGCCGAACCTCGTTAACATACTGAGTTTGCTTCTCTCTTACCCTTACTCTTTATATTTATTATTGTTTCATATTTTATTTATATTTTATATTATATATTTGATTTATAATTGTTATTTTTTTAAATACAACTCAATTCACCCCCCCTCTTGTGTTAGTCATCTGGGCAACACCCTCTTAAATGCGGAGACACTACAAACATACATCATTAATTGTTAAATTGACGAAAGATACAGCGGCATTTAATTCCCCTTTCCAAAAGGGTCTAATTGAGCATTAAATGAATGGATATTCAATTAATGCAATGAGACCGACCGAATCAGACCAGATTTCCCTATCGAGGATGACGATCGAGTGATGTCCCGATTTCTGGCACTTTCGTCACACAGACCTTCATTCCAAGAGAACACCTATAAATAACACCAAACCAATAACGAAAAGACGGTACACTCTCAAATTCTCTTACTCCCTCTATCATATATTTTCTATCCTACACTAACTTGATCGACGGAGCGGTCCCGGACCCCGATCTCCCTTGTTCTTGTTTTGTAGGTTACTATCACTCGGGATTCGGTAAACCAGACTGCAAAATACGTCCTTAACATTATATTTTATTATTTATGTTTAAATATTAAAAGTCTTATTTAGATGTGAATCAAAGCCATCTTTAATAATCAGGTCTAATATTTAAAATATTTAATAAAATAAAATAAAATATAAAATTGGTGTTTGCATTTATACTTGGTTTGTTTTGAAAAACAAAATTAAAAATTCTAAACTATTATCAAACTCAATATTAATTTTAATATAAAATATAATAAAAAATTAGTGTACAATAATATTTTATTCTTTTTTAATTTTTATCCCATTTTATCTCATTTTTAAAAATGAATCACGCCTTAAATCCTTTAATTTAATACTATATAAAATTACTATTTATCTTAAAATGTTAAAGCAATGAAAAAAATAAGATAGTTTTTGTGATTTTTGTTTTAATAAAGTGCGTCCTTACATTTTAAATAAACTTTCTATTAAAAACTTATTATATTTTAACCTCGGAAGCATCGAGATTTGTTTTTTTTTTTCAACGTCCTTAAAATTGACGTCACCACACTCACTATAAAAGTCGCAAATATAAAACTCATCACAAGATATAATTTTTCTTAAGCTAAACATGCACCGAATAAAATATAATAAATTTAGTGCGATGAAAAAAGAAAATAAGGTTCGGATGTAATGTTTTGAATTTGAATGGTATATTGATGTAATATTTATTCTACTTTCGCCGGTTGATTTACATTTTACTGATTGATAAGGATTGGAAGGTTGGAGGCTAGACGGTCTTTTTCCTAATTTCAATGGGTGGAACCGTGGAAGACCTTATTAACAGGGTAAAAATTAGGCAAATGGGGCCTCTTGAACCACAATACGGTGGGAGAGATATGCACCAACAACAATAAAATCGCAGCTCTTTTTTTCATGGATATATTATTAATTTTGGTTTTAAATTTCATTATCTTCAATTACATTAGTTTATGCATTATCCTTTAAATAATTTGTAATTTAAGTGATTAATCCACATATTGCTTACATGATATGATTTATTTTAAAAAATAATGGTGTTGTAAAAAGTAGCCAAATAATGGTCAAAGTTTAGCTAGGTTGCATACAATTTAACTAAACCCAAATTGCTGGCTAAAAATCATTTTGGGCATAGAAAATTTCTTTTTATGTGTTTTCTTAAGTGTAATGATAAAATATCCAATACTTGAGTTGCTGAAACCTGATCTAAACATATACGAAATACGATATTAACATGTGCATTAGATTGATTATAGAAGAACTACTGTTCTCATTATAATTGATAATAAAATAATTAAAATTTAAGATAAATACTATTTATCATGTGAGTTAAGCCGCAAGTCTCGAAATCTTGGACAAGCATCTCGTTGGTTGTAATCGAAGATTGAAGCCGAATAAATGTGATTGTTTAGTATAGCAGTCATCATCAAATTGTAGTCATAAATTATACAATTTTGGATGGTAATAGCAGTTGAAGCTTGAAATGTTGTCCTGCTTCCCACAAAGAAAGTAGACAAAATAAGTTTGGAAAAGAAGATGTCATGGTGGGTTACTTTGCACTTTGCAGTTTGCAGACAGGAAAAAATTAAATAAATAGAAACTTTAAAGATAGTGGTCAAACATGCTTTTTTCAGTGAAGACTGAAATTGATGGCCTTGGCCTTGTCCTGTTTCGACACTTGGGCTAATAATTCAGTGCGACGTAATCGTTTTTGCAGGCAGTCTCGGCCATGTCCCGAACGAGAAATCACTTTACTACGCTGGCAGCTTAAAAAGCTGAAAAATGACGAGTAGTCCACCTTTAAAAAGAAAACAAAGGCTAATTGCCACCAAAATATCTAAAATAAATATCCTAATGAGTAATGATTCATAAAAAAAAAAAAAAAAACCTCAAACTAATTATAATACTATTATAATGACTGTTATAATAGTATTTCGTGCATGGCAAGTCTGTCCAAGATTTGCCACGAAATAGATTCCGTTAAAACTTCGGCAGACATGTTAGCAAGCCAGAGTTAGCATTAAGTTTTGCCTGAAGATGAGTTTGGACCGGTTTAAGGATTGATCAACCTTGAGCAAGATGACACAGATTCGTTTGACCAAAAAATGCAAAAGAAAAACCAATAAATGCGATAACTTAACCCACAACATGGAGCTCTTTACCTCATACGGTACTACATATTATTTTCCATCGGAACTATATAATGTATTTTCCTATTTCACCATCCGTCCTGCTGCTCCACATGAAGCGGAGAACCGTGCGTCATTTATATATGTAAGCAGCATGTAATGAATGTGTGTGGGGTGAAATATCATAGCCCATGATTGGGCCCAGCCCACCAAGACACTATTAAGGACAAGAGGGGACAAAAATAAAAACAAAGTAGCAGGCAAGTCAAACACGCTAAGAGTCAAGTCACCTCATATCATGTTAAGAAGTTCAAATAAAAGAGAGGTACCAGATGACATTAAAGAAAATTCTTTTTCTTCACTACTTCTGCAACTTCGAGTTTGAAGTGGAACTTTTTGAATAAGCAAACTATTAGCTATTCATGTACAATGAGATATGAGATGTCATGAGAGACTATAAACAATATATTATAGTAATTTTTTATTTCTAAACGCTCGTAGATGTAGGCACACAACAAACTATGTAAATCGGTGTGTCTATTTCTCTCTATTTCTCTATATTTATCTGTTATAGACGTATGCATAATCACCGCATAGCCACATTGGAATATCACTAAGAACTCCAAACAACATCGTCGAAGCTCAAGTCGTCACAATGAGCCAAGAAAGATTTCTCTCTCCCTCAAACCTATTGAGCAATTTCTCTCGCGTCAACAAAATGATTATGTGTTTAAATTTTATGCTGTCATGAAAAAAAAAATTATGATCACCATTCAAATAATGCTACAATATATGATATATCCCACATATCTTCTCCGACTAGCCCAAACCAAGTAGGGGTAGAGAGACCACAATATATGCGAAGAGGTAGAGGAATGCTATTGTTCTACTAGACGAATAGGCACTCTCTCATGTTGTACTGATTAGGATTTTTAAGAGTGATTATTCGAATTTAATCACAACTGATGTACGAGACTCATCATCGTATCTATCTATCAACTCTTAGAAATTGTGGCTTAAGTGGTAAAGATGTTAATATTGATGGCATGCTCTCTCCAAATTAAAGGTTTCTTTAATGTGAATATATTTTATAGGCGAATTAAGAGAAAGTCTTATTAAATTACACAACATGCTCTTGCATAAAAATCTTAATCAAAGAACTTATGTACTGTGTATCCTCGTCATAATTGGTCGGGACTTTCTTATGTGTCTACAACACTATTATAAGCTCTCCCCGAGAAGAGATTTTTTTTAACCTATACCGTGGGGCAGTGTATAGTACTTCAATAGCCTCTCAATCCCGTGAAAAATCATAAGAACTAAAAAAAAAAAAAATGGAATAGATTCAAGCACCCCACGATGATTACTCCCGTCTTTATCTTCTAGCCTTCCATAAACTCGGATTTGATTATAGTTTTTGAGAGGCAGAGAATGCAACTAACAATAGGAGCAAAAACGTACTAAATCCAAAAGAAAAATGAAAAACACAATACCAATGTTTTATACAATTCCTTAAAAATATAAGGATATTTTTATAAATTATTTTATAAAATTAATATTCTTTTATATAAATATTCTTTTGTTTATAAGGAATTAGATAAGATGTTGTGTATGTTATTATGTGTGTATCATTTTCAATCCAAAATTGCTATAGGAATTATTTTTACTAGCAGGCTGGTTAAGAGTATTTTTATTATATTATTTAAATTTATTTTTAAAAAAATATAAATTTGTATATTTATTAAAAAAAATTAATCATATTTGATAAAAAAAAACGGAGAGATAAAAACGAGAAAAAAATATTTTTGTAAATAATAAATCTAAAATTTTGTTTAACAAAAATTAAATTTTTTATTTTTATTTTTTATTAAATATGATTAATTTTTTTTAATAAATATATAAATTTATATTTTTAAAAGAATAATTTAATCAATCCAACGAGATAAACTAATCGAAACCTCGGGGGTGCGCGAGCAAGGGTTTCAATTTCATCATTCCATTCTCTCTTTCGCACGGCTCAGACATGGACGACGAAGACGAGCTACTATGCGTGGCCGCAAGGAGTGGCCACTCGGAAAAACTGAGAATTCTGAAAGAGTCCGGAGTGAACTTGTCCTATTTCGACAGGCAAGGCCTCACTCCGCTCATGCACGCGGCCAAGCATGGCCATGCCCTTGTGGTCAAGACCCTTCTCGCATCTGGCGCTCCCTGGGAACACTCTCTCCGGTGACCTGGCTGTGGAAGCTGGCTACCTGGGCGCTTCTGATACCATCCTCAACGCCGGTAACACGCTTTTTTAGCTTTGTATTTTGCTTCACCTGAAACTGCCCCTTCCCCATTCCTCTCTCTTCTGCACTAATCAATTTCAATTAACCAAACAATGTATGATGTACAGACAAAACACATATGCCATATATGGATACATTTCCATATATGGATACATGCATCCCAGTACTAATTGCTGTTTTCTCAAGGAGTCGATAAATGATGCATTAGAATTTTTTGGGGCTGAGACCCTCAGTTAACCACTACCAACCAATGATCATGAACATTTTTATGAAATAAATGCATTTTATAAGATGTATTACTTATTATTATTATGCAAACATGGATTACGTCATTGTTGAAATACATTTGATTTGGTTGATAATAACTCGTTATGGAGTTAATAATCTTACTTCTTTGGATTATGGATATCCTCTGTTTATCTTAAAAGGGGTTCAGTCTCTTTAATTGGATTTGTTTATGGAGCTAATGAGCTCTTGCATTTGAATGGAAATCTGGATGATTACTTGGAATATATGGTTATTTTTTGTGCAAACCGAAATTGATATGGGGTATCTAGTTCTAGAATTTGCATTGAAGTACTACCTTAAGAAGATGAATCTGCATATATGGAAAAAAAATGTTAATATCTTCCTCGGACTAGCAATATTAGTAATTTTTCCTCAAATCATATATTTATTCTCATTCTTGCCTTGTTAATAAATATTTGGTTTCAAGTTTGGAATTGGTTCTGATTTTATTCTGACTAAATTTTGGGTAGGATTCTTGTTTATTTATGTATTAAATTCTCGTACAATAATTTAGATTTTTCTATTTTTGAAAAAATTCTCATAGTTTCAAATTTTGCAGCTATTTAATTTCGGCTTGTGAGCTTCATAAAACAATCTCAAATTTTACTATTAATCAATAATTTTCAGAGTTATTTTCTCTGTGTTTTGGCTGAATCTATTGTCTTCTCTATATTGATTACTTGTTCAAACTAACCATCAGAATTAATTTAAATTCTGTCCGGCTAAACTTTTAGTGAGGATAAGCTGATGGATGCTAACAACAAGGCTGTCATGATGGCTTGGGAGAAACATTTGGTGGAGGCTCATGCCAAAGCTGTTTGCTCAGGCGGTGGTCATATTCTGAACATTGGATTTGGAATGGTTCTTGTGGATGCTGCCATTCAGAATTGTTTACCTGTCACGCACACTATTGTTGAAGCCCACCCGGAAAGTTCATGCATGAATGCTCCGCACTGGTTGCAGTGACCGGGATAATGTGAAGATAATATATGGCCACTGGCAAGATCATGTTCTTTATCAACTTGAATCTTATGATGGTAACTCTTGAATCTCAGTTGCACTTTTGCCTATGAACAAATAATCATATTTATGTTTTATGCAGCTAGTGTACACCCATAAACACACAGTTATGTCTGTTTTCATATGTATGTCTACTTAGTTTGTGTTTTAAAGTACCTATGATTGCATCATATGAGTGATGACTAGAATGTTTACTTTAGTTGCTCCTACAAGTGAAATCTACATAAAGATTGGGGATGGTAGTATTGCTTATAGCCTGACAGCCAGTTTAAAACTATATCTCTAGCTTCCATTTTTCTTTCCCAACCAACTTACTTAGTGGTCCTCAAAACATCAGTTAAATTGTTTGATTGTTTGATGTATGCCCAAATCCATGTTCGGGAGGGAGGGAGAGAGTTTTTTTCTTTTGTTGGGGGTTGGGGGGGGGGGGGGGGAATCTACTCATTCTTCAATGACCATTCTGGAGGTAATGCATTATTACATGTTGTATATTGCATTTAGTTTCTCTGGAACTTAAGAAATTGAGCTATTCCACTCATCTTATACCATTGCCTTATTAAAGATTGCTTAGGAGAATAAGTTTGGGAAGGTGTGAAACATTAAATTGGCAGCTTCATACCTATTACCTTCCTATTTATCAGTCAATAGGGAATTCTGAATGGTGGTTGATGTTTTTTAAAGATAGTTTGGGAAGTGCTTCTAACATGTCAAAAGTCAGTATAGTCTAATTCTTGCATTATCCAATGGTTTATGAGCTTGTAGAGTTAGGATCCATAATTGTTAACAATCATTATAAAATGTTCTTCATTTTGGATTATATGTTGCATCATATTTTCACTTCATTAATCCTATCTGAGCAATGAGACTTGAAACCATGGGTTCGAGAATGTATTAAGGACGTGAAAGTGTAGTGGAAATGTGATTGGTACATTCATTTGGATATTTATTTGTGACCATGCAATTGCTCAAAGTTGTTTAGAAACAGGAGACTAGCTCCAAATTTCGTGTGAAATTTAATTAGATGGCTAATCATCTTCGCTTATTAATCAATTAATGGGGCAATTTACCTATCGCAGAAATTTTTGATAGAGATGAATGCCGACGATTTGCTTAGATAACTGCAAGTTTCTGCTGAAGTTCATTTGTATCTAAATTTATGAATTGATAGGATGATTTTAATTCCAAGAAAAGAAAAGGAAAGGGAAGTCCATATAATTCCCTGGTTTCTTTAAAGGGCATAAAATAGACAACTGCAAGTAGAGCACTGACAATGGATTTATTAAAATTTTCCTTCAAAAAGTACAAGTTTGTACACATATAAAAAAATATTTGTCATATTTGATCAAATGTGAGGAAAGTACATTTTTGATCAATCACTATTCCAAAGCTAAATAAAAGGTACTTTTATTCCATTTTCTCCATTCTTTTTTTTACATTTGATCAAATATGACGAAATTTTTTTGATGTGTGCAAATTTGTACTTTCCAAAAGAAAATTTTGATGAATCTCTTGTCAGTACTCTTAGGCCAACAGAAATTTAATTACAGTTACAATTATATAGTATCGCAATTGGTGCATTGGTCTTGAATATGTTTTGTCATTAAAATAGCAAGCCACTACCAATCTACAACTTCTTTAACCTTAAAAACCAGACGAAAAAATTTCAGTTGCGTTGCCCCTATTTAATCCCTTAAGGACTCTATGCAATTCACCCTACTGCAAGTATTGGTTTTGTTGCGTCTCAGGAATAATCGACTTGAGCGAAATAGCAGTTCCGGCTTCTCTGTTCAAAATTTGTACTGCAAGACGTAAAATCAAGAAAAAGCTGCGAATCCAATCCCTTTTTATTTGCTTTAATTATATGAGCCATTACAGACAATTATGGAATTCAATTTTACATGATTTGCTTTGCAATTATTTTCCTTGGATTTGAGTCTTTGACCCACAACCGGCCCCCATTGCTTGGTTGCTGGAAAATGTACAAGCCAAATAAATTCATTATAAAAACATAAATGAAGCAGCTAAACCTTGGTGGCACTTCAGAGCTCGGAGCCTGTTCGTATTTATGTCCAGATGAATGCGACGGGGCTGCGAACTAGATGAGTGCCATCCGACCATTCCAAACGAGCAAAGCTGGTTGAGCCAGAAGGCATGGAAGTGGCAATGAATGTCACTGTATAACTCTTCTTCTCATAGTGTTTGTCGAAAATCAGAGATTCAGGCTCCACCATGATTTTCACAGAGGGATCTTGTGAAGACACGATGACCTTATATGTTGCTGGAGCGCCCACATTAGTCAGAGATCTAGTGCATTTAATGGTGGTTGACACCCCAATGCCGCCCCCTTTGCCTGAAGCTGTCTCCAGTGGAACAACAAAAGATGGGTAATTCAAGTCACTTTTGCTGTATTGCTTGCTGGAATCACAGGTGAAGTCTCTGTTTGTGGCTTGCTTGATCTTAATTGAGCTATAGTTCAAGGCGCACAAGAAGTCCAGGTAGTCGGCTACGGCTGCATCGTATACAAGGCCGGGATCAAGAGCCGCCACCGGATTCACATGTCCGGCACCATAATCAAAAGGTGTTGATGCTGTTCCAGAAGCAACATCCAGTATGGTTTCCTGATTTTTGTATGCAGTGTAAGCGGTGGTCATGAGGGCGGACTTTATGGCGGCAGGACTCCATTCCGGGTGAGCAGCCTTGAGGAGTGCGGCTAAGCCACTGACATGGGGACAGGACATGGATGTACCAGAAATGATATTGAAACTCACACGCCTGGCATCATTGTCCAACCCTGATGGTGCTTGCGCACCTGTCCACCCAGCTAAGATATTGACTCCTGGTGCTATAACATCCGGCTTGAGTATTTCTGGAGTGAGCGGATTTGGACCTCTAGAACTGAATGCTGCAATCACAGGTGATGGTTCAACTCCTAATTTTGTCACTGTGTTTCCAATCATTGCCGTGGGATTGGGAGTTGAGAGAATATAGTTCTTTATGGCATCCCCTGTTTTCTGCCCAACAGCTGCTGTAGGCAAAATATGTGCATCGGCTACCAGCTCCTCCCCATAAGAATCTGTGTTAGCTAATATCATCCCTACGCCGCCGGCATTTTTAACCACCACACCCTTTTCGACACGGGCACCCGAACCTCTATCACATACCACAAATTTTCCAGCAACTTTTGCAGGAATCAGGGTGCCAATCAAGCACATATGACCATACGACTCGTTGCTTACATTTCGAGCGTAAACAAGCGGAACTTGAGAATTAGGCAGTGGTATCCCGGCATAGAGTGATGTACCGGTGTAACTCATTCCATTTCCGAGGCTAACATCGGTGGGAAAATCACGGTCCAAGGTTCCAGCACCGACGGTGGTTAGCCAAGGCGCTACGTTGGTTAAAGACCCCGGACTGGGTCCAGTATTCCCTGCCGAGCACGAGACAAAGATACCCTGGGATACTGCATTGAAAGCTGCTGTGGAAATAACGTCTTCGGAGTAGTCGGATATTCTTCCCCCAATTGACATGGAGATAACATGGACCCCATCTTCAATGGCCTTCTCCATTGCAGCCAAAATATCTGAGCTGAAACATCCACCATGCCAGCAAACCTTGTACACGGCGATTCGGGCATGTGAGGCCATACCACGAGCAGTCCCAGAAGCATAGCCAAAGAGGTTAGCTCCTGCAACGGGTGATCCTGCCGCTGTTGTTGAGGTGTGAGTTCCATGGCCATCATCGTCCCTAGGTGATTTTGATTCCGTGCTTGTGTCAATCTTTCCGTACGCTTGTTCATATCCATCAGAGAAAAACCTTGCGCCAATAAGTTTGTTGTTGCAGTTTGATAAATTAAAATTGGTACCCACTTGACATTCACCTTTCCAGCCACTCGGTGCAGGCCCAAACCCCGTGTCGTCAAAGCTCTTTAACTCCGGCCATACACCGGTGTCTAATACTCCGACAATCACGTCGCTCACTTGGCTGGGCGTCGGGAGGAGAGCCTCGTTTTTATCTAATCCGAGGAACGCCGGCGTCCGAGTTGTGTGAAGCTCATATCTCACTTCAGGCAGGAGAGAGATGATTCCTGGTTGCTTTCCGAGTGATTCAGCTTCTTTGGCGGTAAGTCTTGTGGAGAAACCATGGATTAAATTGTTGTAAGTGTAAAGCATACCCGCCGCGTCCGATATTGATTTCAAAGATGCTGAATACCACTCAGAGTGATCATTGAAAATTGACGGCATGCTCGTCTTGTCCATGCGAACTATGAAAGTCTGTTTTGCTTTTTGGTTTTGGTCTCCTTCTACAGCGTATGAGCATAAGAACATTATGATTACTAGAACCATCTGTAGAAGCTTGAAAGCCATAATCAAGTGTTTTGGCTATTTCTGTTTCTGAAATGCAATATGGAAGTTGTATTAAGTATATGAGGGCGGCATTATTGGAGGTGTTTTGTTCAAACTTAATTTTCACTTGAATATGAATATGACATTTACTGTAGTTATTGTACTAAGATGTTTGTTAGGAACCTCGTCCCGTCCTTATTTGTCATATTTTCTCTTGAGAAATGATAGACTACTAACTAATTTACTATTCTTAAACTACTATAGAATAAAATAATATATATATATATATATTTTAATTTTGATTTTGATTTTGATTTTGATTTTGATGAGGAAGTAGTAGATAAATTGTGACTGGGTTGTAACCGTATCATTGCTCTTTTCTCTTATCTGAATGAAGACTTACTTGCTTTAGAAAAAAAGAAAAAGAAAAAGAAAAAGAAAAAAGAAAAAAGAAAAAAGAAAATAGTAATTAGTAAAGCTGGGTATCTCAATTTCTCAAACCAGTGAATTGAAACAAGGATGGACTAATAATTATAAGAGAAGGGACTAGGTTGGGTTAGGAAGCTCGGACAAAAATCTTGAGTCTAGTCGCTTGCCTGTTACTTTCAATTCGAATGCCATAAATGTGCAATCAAAAACTTCAATCACTTCTTATTAAAATAGTGTTACTATATATTGTCATACAATTATCTTTTTCTTAAAAAAAAAATTATTATTATTATTAAAAATTAATTTAAAAAAATAATAATAATTATATAACATTTACACAGTTGCTATTGCATATTTGCTAATCCTAATAATGGTTTGGAATTTAGTGTTCATTGATACTTCAAATCATCCACATGGTGCTGTCTAAATTACTGATACGAAAACAAATGAGCCAACCACGTTATTCAGCGCAGTACAGTAGTAGTGCATTGTGAATTGTCCAAATACACTACCCTTTTTTAAAAGAGTAATTATATATAACATCATCATCCATACTATACATTATATATATATATATATATATATATTTTAAATCATTAGTTTATTTTTCTTAAACTAATTGAATACTTCTACTTATTATTCATATATCCAATATTTGATAAAAAAAAATAAAAAAATAAAAACATATATAATATGTGGTATGGAAGATGATCATGCATACAATTTTTTAAATAAAATAGACTGATACTTTATTTCGATTACTTCATGACATATTTATGATCTATAATATCTTTTTTTACAACTTTATTTTAAATAAAAGGCGATTATGTAAATTTAAATCATAAAAAAATGTAATATTTTTGACGAAGTGACACTATCTTATTAGTTTATTGTGACAGAAAAAAGCACTTGCTTTTTGAGTTTCTGGCAAACAATAACTTAATTTATAATCAGGGTACTTGAGGAACCCAAGCTAGGAGGACATTTTTTTTATTTATTTATTAATTTAATCTAAATATATGTAAAAATAAAAGGAAAAGAGTATTATTAGATATAAACTATTTAGTTCCAAATATGTTTTATTTTACATAAATTACATTATTACATATATATATATATATATTCCTATTGATTTCTTAAGGACTCCCTCTACATAAATCATGGCTTCGTCCCAGCAAGCTAGGCTGTAAAGTTGGGAGGTGTCTTCCTTTACTTTAAGACAATCTTTCCTTTCTTCCCATCATCACGTTTCATGAGCACAAGGAGGAAAGAAATTAATTTTGAAGAGGAAGGAAAGTCAGGACTGACTCAGTTGGAACCACAAAGCTTGAAGATATTATACAACAACTTCAGTGTTGAGTAATTAATGGAAGGTGTTGCGTTTTCTTCGTGGGTAAGTTGAAGTTGATTTTCTCTTTTACTTTTCGCCAACAAACCCACTCACGCAATATGCCTGCATATGGTCTGATATTGCTCTATCCCTAAAACTTAAGTGGGATGGCCACTTATTATTGTTCATAGGAATTCTGGGAAGATTTTTGCTCCCACCAGACTACACTTTTCCTCCCTGAAACAATGAGCCACGATCCCCCATTATCATAATTATATAAATAATCTGTAGATATACATGTATGATTAGATTTAGTAAATTGCGTCTTCTTCTCTTTTTAATGATAAAATAACATCGAAACCAACTGGGCATCCTATTAACAACAAACAAATTAAAACATGATAATCATATGAGACGAGAAATATTAGTCGTAGTTAGTTTATAAAATGATATTAAGTATTTGATATAATATATCTAATACATTTTTATAGACATATATCAACAAAGAGCACTTCTACACAACCTCCCAACCTCCACACACCATCATTTTTTATTTTTTCTTTAATTTTATTTTATTTTATTTTTTGAATTTGTTCTTTTTAAATTAATTTAATTTTTTATTCATTATTTATATATTAAATATTTAATTAAAAATAAAATAAAATAATGTGTAGTGTGTAAAAGTTGTGTGAATAATAGGAGGATGAATATATTTTTTCATCAAGAAATTAGTGCAACACATTATATATCATTTAGTGGTGTTTAGCATAATGTGAGGGGGGTTTTCAACTTTTCCCCCCTCCCCCATGGGCCCGAGAGGTAAGGTCCAATTCAAAAAAGAGCAAGTTAAGACCAGGAGGCCCAAACCAATATTGGCTAACCTTTTCGACTCGACCTAAGAGAAATCCGTCTTTCAAACGGACTTAGAGGATGACGTTGCACAGTATACCACTCGACGCAACCTATACCTGATAGAGAGACGACATAAGGGATGTGATCAACCACCCTAAACTATCTTTCAAGCAATGCCAAGTACTCAAATGTCTATCTAATCGAAAAACAAGAATAAGAGAAAGTTATTGATTCACTGACACAAAAATATCAACGAAAGAAAAGAGAAGTTAGCATAAGCACACAAACAAGGAAACATGTTGTATTAATGGCTCTCCTTTTTTTAATAGAGATCGGTCGATCCATAGCGTCTCCTTTTAAGATTAGTTAAAGATTCGGGTGTTAGCTATCAGCTGAAGTGAAAAGTTAGATTGACGGAAGGTGAGTATTAAAATGTGAAAAGATAATTTCAATAAAAGTTTTAGTAGTGTAATATTGGAAGCATTTAATTTTTTGGTTGATAATTTCTTGGAGAGGGGGGTGGGGAAGAAGGGGTTATAAAATATATATATTTATATATTATATCATTTTTTTTTTAAAAAGTGGGGGGCAGTAATCTCATAACTAGTTCCACTCTTGGTCATTAATTTAATTTTTTTAAATATTTTGAAATATTATAAAAATTATAAATTTTAATAATTATTTACTTAATTATTCAAAATAAAAATATAAAAAGGGCCAAAATAAGGGAATAAAGTAATAAAAAAAAGTCAGCATTTTCTTGAGACATTTTAAGATGGTTACAGTTACAAATCACTTTTGGAATCCGACGGAACTGAATGGAATTATTGGGAGTTGCTCATATGTCCTTTTCCCTTTCCTATTATTTGGAAAGAAAATAATAATAATAATAATAATAATAATAATAATAATAATAATAAATGGTTCGTAGGGCTGAAGATGGTCGCAAATAATTTCATCCGAGTCGACTCTCGTTTGATTGCCCAACTGAATCTTGTGAATGCTTTACAGTCCGACTGACTTGAACTTGCAACGACCAATAGGCATGAGCTTTTAATTGCGGCATTGCCCCAAATTCAATTATTGAAGAAGCAATTTGGAGTTGGATCCTGATTATAATTTATAACAGCGAAAGGGACAGGCAGCGGTTTTTGCACTAATTTATGTCCAGATATACTATAGTTATAAAAAAGATAACATAAAATAAATTTATAAAGTTTCATGATTTGATTTAATGTGTTATGTTAAATTATAAAATTATTTTTATTATAAAATAACATCATTTATAAATTTAATTTTATATAATATATCTTAAACACTCTTCATTTACATCTCTATCTAGAACATGGTTCATCACTGTCAATTGTCAAATGTGGTCGCCATTATTTATGATAGTCTATAGATAGATATGGAGCAAAACGTGGCCAACTAATTACAATTTGTTGCTATTAAATACCAAGCATTTTGGTCGGCGGTCAACCTAAGGTAGTCCCATCAGTTGGCTGGAACAATTTCGCTTTTTTTTTTTTTTTTTTTTTTTTAAATATACCATAGATTATTAGATATAGATTTTGAGAAATTTTATTTCACCCGAATTGTTTTTTAATTTTTCTTTTTTATTAAATGATTAAAAAAAGTTTTTTAATAATAAGATGATTTTTTAAAAAAAAAAAAATTCTTTAAAACTATCCAAAAAATTATTAAAAATAAATAAAAATAAAAATAAAAATAAAAAAATTATCCTTTTCGGATATTTTCAAACCATTAAGCATTTCTGGTGTTCACTTATATCTCTGTCCAAGAACATGTGCCATACAAAGGATTCGATGCACATTCTTTTCCTCAAACAGACGTCCAGGTGTCGGTCGACTGCTCAAATTAATTTAGGCTTGGTTCACTTTTATAAATATTTTTATTCTATTTTATTATTACTATTATTATTTTAAATATTTATATAAAATAATATCAATAATTTAATCTTTTTAAAATTCTAAAATAACTATTTTAAATCCCAAAACAAGATTTTATTTAATTTTTGATTTGTATCTTATTTTATTTATGAAAATAAATCAAGGCCTTAATCTAATTGTGATAATATTATAAAAAATAATAATAGATTAAGAAAGGAGAGCTAGATCCACCGAGAGATGGTCAAGAGATTTTCCATCAAGAAGTGTAAATATATTCTTTTTGTTATGAAACTTAAAGAAAGGAATTACTATTGCAAAAGAGAAATAAGAAATTCTCTTGAAACTCTTAAGAACTGAAACTTTCTTTCTCTCTCTATTTTTTCTTATGAATTTCATTACAACTGAAGCCCATATTTATAGGCGTTGAAATTACTATGCAAGTTACTATACAAGTCACTATGCAGATTTAAAATAATAGTGGTGGGGTCATTCACATAATTTAGTGATGGGCCAGGGGGGCGGCTGCCGACTTCGTTTATAATCGTTTATAACACTCCCCCTTGAATGACCACCCATAAAGAATCTGCCTCGTTAAAACCTTGCCAAGTAAAAACCCAGTGGGAAGAAAAACCAATGGCGAAGGAAAAAGAGTACAGTCTTCTTATGTATCCACAAGTGCTTTAGGATTGCCTCATTAAAACCTTGCAAAGGAAAACCCAGTGGGACAAAACCTCAGCGAAGGAAAAAGAGTACAATCAGCACATTTACTCCCCCTGAAAAGTGCATGACAAAAGATTTTTGAGTCTTCGCATTCCAATGTTATGCACAATCTTCTTGAATGTGGAAGTTGGTAACGCCTTTGTGAATAAATCTGCCAGATTATCACTAGATCGTATCTGCTTGACATCAATTTCACCTTTTTCTTGAAGTTCATGAGTATAAAAGAATTTTGGTGAAATATGTTTGGTTCTGTCACCTTTGATATATCCTCCTCTGATTTGAGTGATACAAGCAGTATTATTTTCATATAAGATTGTTGGGCTATTATTGATCATGAGAAATCCACACTTTTCCTGGATATGTTGAATAACTGATCTCAACCAAATACACTCTCGACTTGCTTCATGAATAGCAATGATTTCTGAGTGATTTGAAGAAGTAGCAGATAGTGTCTGCTTAACAGATCTCCATGATATGGCAGTATCTCCATAAGTAAATAAATATCCAGTTTGAGATCTACCTCTATGTGGGTCTGAAAGATAACCTGCATCTGCATACCCAATCAATTCTGGACTTGAACCACGTTGATAAAATAATCTCATATCAACCGTACCATGAAGGTAACGAAGGACATGTTTAATGCCATTCCAATGCCTTCGAGTTGGTGCAGAACTATATCTTGCAAGCAGATTAACTGAGAATGTAATATCTGGTCGAGTGCAATTTGCAAGATACATCAAAGCTCCAATTGCACTGAGATATGGTACTTCAGGACCAAGAATTTTTTCATCGTCATCACAAGGACGGAATGGATCTTTCTTCACATCAAGTGTTCGAACAATCATTGGAGTACTCAGGGGATGAGATTTGTCCATATAGAAATGCTTTAGGACTTTCTCAGTATACATGGACTGATGAATAAAAATTCCATTTGGCAAGTGCTCAAGCTGCAGGCCGAGACAAAGTTTTGTTTTGCCAAGATCTTTCATTTCAAATTCATTCTTTAAATATATAGCGGTTTTTGAGATCTCTTCAGGAGTTCCCACAATATTTAAATTGTTGAACCCAAGGTTTCAAGTCTCGTATTTACGTATAAATTTTGATGATAACAAATAATATTGAAAACTCAAGCTCAAGTTGTCTATGCATGAAGGGAGCTAAACACATCAAGAAATCAAGCATGAGCAAGAAAGATATCAAGTCTACAAATGAAGCTCATAGATTATTTTTGTACATCTCTTGATAAAATTAGAAATTGGATTAAGGCTCCAAATTACTCTTTTTCTCATAAAACATCAAATTATTTTTCCACATATGCAAGACATTTTTAAATGTCTTAGTTTTGAAAATTATGTTTTTCACATGTGCATAACACCATCAAACAAAATAATTTCGAAAATTATATTTTTTTTATAAAAACTTGATTTTATAAGATGATTGATTATCATATTTGACATGTGCATATTTTGTTTGAAAGTCTTGAAGGCAGGTGGTGTGTTTTTTTGACTAATGCAAAAAGTAGATGATTTTGTTTGAGAATCTTAAAGGGTGGTTGTGTGTTTTTTTGACAAATATAAAAGATAGATGATTTGTTTGAAAATCTTAAAGGGTGGTTGTGTGTTTTTTTGACATATTCAAAAAGAAGATGATTTGGTTTGAAAAATAAATCATGCTCATTTTGTCTTGTATGAAAAGCAAAAGATTAGGTTTGATTTCTTTGAAAAATGAATGGAGTTGTCTTTGACAAATGCAAAAAGGAAATGTTTTTATTTGAATTTTTTGAAAAGTAAATAGTGCTCTTATTTGACATGGGAATCTTTTCAAATTTGAAATTGAAGAATCATTTGCCTATAAATAGCTCACTTGAGTTTTGCAAAAATCACAACAAGAGCTTACACATCTATTGCTAAATTTTGCATCATTCTTTCAAAGCTCTCATTCTCTCTTTTCTAAAGTTTTGAGCCTTAATTCTTGTTCTTGTTGAGAGAGATATAGTTTGTGCTGTATTGTTCTTATTTCACTCATTGAGGAGTGTTTTCTGATAGCCTACCCACTATCAATTCTTGTATCAGTAAGAGGGTGTGTATAACCCTTGTGTGTGTAGAAGGTGTTCTACACGGGGAATAGTTAAATCACCAAGTGTGAGGTGATTGGAAGTAAGAGGGTGCGTATAACCCTTGTGTGTGTAGAAGGTGTTCTACACAGGGAATAGTTGAATCACCAAGTGTGAGGTGATTGGAAGTGTAGAGGGTGTTCTACACGGATTCTTTGGAGCGGTGCTGCTCAAAGGTGTAATAGGTTTCTATCTCCACCTAAAGGAGATTGAATAGTGGATTTGGGAATCCTCAAGGGGTAGCTTGAGGCGAGGACGTAGGCAGTGGGGCTGAACCTCGTAAAAATACTGAGTTTGCTTTCTCTTACCCTACTCTTTATATTTCCTACTGCTTTATATTTTGGTTATATTTTATATTGTATATTTAGTTTATAAGTATTAATTTTTTAATATAACCCAATTCACCCCCCCTCTTGTGTTAGTCATCTGGGCAACAATTGGTATCAGAGCTAGTTGACCTGTACTGTTCATACAGGCAGATCACTCATGGGAACTCTCGCTTGTGACTGTGTCACCGAAGCAAGACTCTCCGACCATGGGTGACGGTGCACCGGTAGAGACGGTGGCCGGCTAGTCTGGTAGATACAATTGTTAGGTGACATAGGTGCGGCCTATGATCGGTAACAATTGGTATCAGAGCTAGAACTCTATTATAAGATTAACTATCTTTTGAGTTAAGATCTTATGGCTAACATTGCAGCTTCATTTGGTGAAGGTCAATCTAGCAGTCGGCCTCCACTCTTTTGTGGAGACAATTACTCATTCTGGAAAGTTAGAATGAGAATATTCCTTCAGGCTCAAGGTCGAGAAATCTGGAAATGTATTGTAAATGGACCTTATATTCCAACAAAAGTAGTTGATGGAGTAAAGGTCAAAAAGGAAGAAGAAGAGTTTAATCGTGAAGACGATAGACTTTATACTTTGAATTTAACTGCTATGAATTTATTATATAATGCTCTCAATGGTAATGAATTTAATAGAGTAATGACTTGTGCTACAGCAAAGGAAATTTGGGATAACTTGGAAGTTACTTATGAAGGAACTTCTCAAGTCAAGGAATCAAAAATTTATATTCTTACTCATGAATATGAAATGTTTAAGATGAATGATGATGAATCTATTTCTAGTATGTACACTCGTTTTACTAACATCATAAATAGCTTGACAGCTCTTGGCAAAGTTTATTCCAAAGTGGAGATAGTGAGAAAAATTCTCAACTCTCTACCAAAACGTTGGGAATCAAAAGTGACAGCGATTTTTGAAGCTAGATACCTCAAGAAGCTCGAAGTGAATGAACTCATCGGGTCACTTATCACCCATGAGTACACATTGAAAAGAGGAGAAGAAGAAAGAAAGTCAAAGAAGAGCTTGGCACTTAAAGCTGTTCCACATGAAAGTGAAAGTGATGAAGATGAGGAAAATGACGACAAAGATGAAGAAGTTGCGATGATAACAAGAAGAATTCAGAGGTTCTTAAAGAAAAATAAAACTCCTCCAAGGAAATCCTTCAATAAGTTTTCCAAGAAAGATTCAGGCAAAAAGGCAATGAAAGCTACGTGGGATGATGATTCAAGTAGCTCAGATAGTGAAGCAAGCAATGGAGAATCAGCAAATCTTTGTCTTATGGCTAAAGATGACATTGAGGTGTGCATGATGTCTTCCACGAACAAAAATAAATGGTTTTTAGATAGTGGATGTTCAAGACACATGACGGGAGACAAGACTAAGTTCTTTGATCTTAGATCTAAAGAAGAAGGACACGTGACATTTGGAGACAACTCGAAAGGGAAGATCGTGGGAATAGGTAAAATTGGTAATGAGTCTTCTCTTATAATTGAAGATGTTCTACTTGTTGAAGGTTTAAAACATAATCTTTTAAGCATAAGTCAATTATGTGATAAAGGATTTACAGTTACTTTCAAAATGGATAAGTGCATTATATTGAATGATTATGATTGTAATATTTGTTTTATTGCTTTTAGAAGTAACAATGTTTATACAATTGATTTTGAAGAAATTACCTCACAAGATGCGATTTGTTTTTCAGTTCAAAATGAAACTAATTGGTTATGGCATAGAAGACTAGGTCATGCCAATATGGAACTTATTTCCAAACTTTCAAAAAATGATCTTGTGAGAGGTTTACCAAAGGTAAATTTTCTTAAAGACAAAATTTGTGATGCATGCCAATTTGGTAAACAAACAAAAATTTCTTTTAAAATCAAGAAACATGTTTCCACTACTAGACCACTGCAACTGATACACATTGATCTTTTTGGACCAAATAGAGTTGCAAGTTTAGGAGGAAAATATTATGCATTTGTTGTTGTTGATGACTTCTCTAGATATACTTGGGTCATCTTTCTTACTCATAAAGATGAGGCACATAATGCTTTTACCAAGTTATGCAAGAGAATTCAAAATGAAAAGGGTTATACTATTTCAAGTATCCGAAGTGATAGGGGAAAAGAGTTTGTTA
Source organism: Platycarya strobilacea (assembly GCA_036898215.1). NCBI lineage: Eukaryota > Viridiplantae > Streptophyta > Magnoliopsida > Fagales > Juglandaceae > Platycarya > Platycarya strobilacea. The sequence goes on from CM072555.1 coordinate 8,339,895, forward strand.
ATAAAAATATTAAAACATTTTGTGATGAAAATGGTTTTGTGCATAATTTTTCTGCTCCTCGAACTCCTCAACAAAATGGGGTAGTAGAAAGGAAAAATAGATCTCTTCAAGAGATGGCAAGAACAATGCTCAATGAGAACAACTTGCCTAGTTATTTTTGGGCTGAAGCGGTAAGTACTGCATGTTATGTTATAAATAGAGTTATGCTAAGGTCTAAATTAGATAAAACCCCCTATGAGCTTTGGAATGAGAAAAAACCCAACATTTGTTACTTTCATGTATTTGGATGCAAATGTTTTATTTTAAATGACAGAGATAATTTAGGCAAGTTTGATGCAAAATCTGATGAAGGTATCTTTCTCGGGTATTCTACTAATAGTAAAGCTTATAGAGTATTCAATAAAAAGACTTTGACTGTACAAGAATCTATGCATGTAGTATTTGATGAATCTAATTCTCTACTCTCCAAGAAATCTATTGATGAAGAAACAGGAGGTATAAATAATACGGAAAGTCTCAATCTCAACAAAGAGAACACAATAGAGGAAGTCCAACATGGAGATATCAGGAAAGATCATCAAAATTTGATACAAGATGCAACCAAACAGTGGAAATTTGTGAAAGATCATCCAGTGGAACAAATTCTGGGGGAACCTTCACGAGGTATAAGCACTCGATCATCTCTTAGAAATATTTGCAATCATACTGCTTTTCTATCTCAGATTGAACCTAAAAACATTGATGAAGCACTTCTTGATGAATCTTGGATTCTAGCTATGCAAGAAGAGCTTAATCAATTTGAAAGAAATAATGTTTGGACACTTGTTCCTAGACCAAAAAATCATACTATTATTGGAACAAAATGGGTTTTTAGAAACAAGAAAGATGAGTCTGGAGTCATTACTAGAAATAAGGCTCGACTTGTAGCCCAAGGTTTCAATCAAGAAGAAGGAATCGATTATGATGAGACATATGCACCAGTCGCAAGATTAGAAGCTATTCGAATGCTACTTGCATATGCTTGTTATAAAGATTTCAAACTTTTTCAAATGGATGTTAAAAGTGCTTTCTTAAACGGTTTTATAAATGAAGAGGTATATGTTGAGCAACCTCCAGGTTTTGAAAATCATATTTCTCCAAATCATGTTTTCAAACTCACAAAAGCACTATATGGACTCAAACAAGCTCCTAGAGCGTGGTACGAGAGACTTAGTGGTTTCTTGATTAAAAAAGGCTTTTCAAGAGGAAAAATTGATACAACTCTTTTCATTAAATACGAAAATGATGATATTCTTTTGATTCAGATTTATGTTGATGATATAATATTCGGTGCTACTAATGAAAATATGTGCCAAGTTTTTGCTAAGACTATGCAGGAAGAATTTGAAATGAGCATGATGGGAGAGCTTACATTCTTTCTCGGATTGCAAATTAAGCAAGTAAAAAGTGGGACATTCATCAATCAATCGAAATATATTAAGGAATTGCTGAAGAAATTTGGGATGGAAGGTGCTAAGGAAACTGGAACACCAATGAGTCCATCCACTAAACTTGATAAAGATGAAACCGGTAAACTAGTTGACTCGAAGTTATATCGAGGTATGATTGGTAGCTTATTATATTTGACAGCCAGTAGACCAGATATTATGTTTAGTGTGTGCTTATGTGCACGCTTTCAATCATCTCCAAAAGAATCACATTTAATTGCAGTTAAGCGCATTCTTAGATATCTTAGTGGTACAATTAACTTAGGGTTATGGTACCCTAAGCACACATATTTCGATCTAATCAGCTACACAGATGCAGATTATGCTGGCTGTAAAATAGATCGAAAAAGCACTAGTGGAGCATGTCACTTCTTAGGTCGTGCACTAGTTTCTTGGTTTAGTAAAAAATAAAATTCTGTTGCACTATCTACTGCTGAGGCAGAATATGTTGCTGCGGGTAGTTGTTGTGCTCAAGTTCTTTACATGAAGCAACAACTTGAGGATTTTAAACTTATGTACAATCACATTCCAATCAAATGTGATAATACAAGTGCTATAAATCTTTCAAAAAATCCAATACAACATTCTCGGACCAAACATATTGAAATTAGATATCATTTTCTTAGAGATCATGTGCAAAAGGGCGATATTGTATTAGAATTCACTAGTACACATGATCAATTGGCAGACATTTTCACAAAATCCCTACCAGAAGATAGACTATGCATGATTAGAAGAGAAATAGGAATGATGCATGCCATGGATATCTGCTAGATACTTTTATTTCATTATCTTAAATGACTTACAGAAACTTGAGACGTTTAGCCTCATCATTCAAATGCATTTGCTCCTCATAAATCATCATGCCATCCTTATCTAAAGGATTAGGCAATCGAAATGAAGAGGTAAGCAAGGATTTCAAATCCTTATTCTGTTGCTTTAATTCTACTATTTTTTTGTTTGACTCATAAACAAGTCGTTGAAGTACAGATACAGTCTCGTTAAGCTTCTCAATTTCGCGAGTTTTGGACTGCAACCGAGCAGAAAATGCAACGATAGATGATGAATATCGAGTTCCGAGACCCACAAGCTCGTAAATGGCGTCATGATCTGATTTATTAGCTAAATCAGTCTCTTGTTGCTTCATGGCACCCACGACAGATGCAGAAATAGATTGAGACTGAGGTGAAGGATACCTCAAATCTTGATCAAGAGAAGCACTGAAGGGAATTCTACGAGCCATTGAAAAATTGTAGAATGAGAATGCAAGAAAATTGCAAAGATGAGAAGAAAGCTTGATGCGAAATAGATAAAGCTAAGAATTGCTCTTATAGAAACGGAAATAAGAACATGACAAACTTACAAATCATGATAATATCTCATTTTTCAGCAACATCAAGCGGATCAAATCTCTGCACCGAATTGCTAAAGCTAGGCCACCTTTGTAGGTTTTATCAGATACGCGTGGCTCCGCACCGAACTGTCAGAGTTAGACTTCTAACATTTGCAGGTTTTGTCGGACATGCATGGCTCTGCACCGCATTGCCAGAGCTAGGCTTGCAGCTTTTGCTGTCTTTGTCGGACACGGATAATTTTAATTATTCAACTTCAAATCTCTGGAATATCTAATTCGTCAATAACATCAAGCGGATTTAAATCTTCTTCCGCACCGAGATGATAAAATTCGACTTCAACCTTTGCAGGTTTTGTCAGGCACAAGTGGTTCCAACTTCTACTCTCTAACGTACCGTTTTATTTGATTATTGCTTATTACGAAAAAAAAAAATCTTATTGAAACCAATTACGGTTCCTTTTTAATGATGCCAAAAGGGGGAGAAGTCTTATACTAGTATTATACTACCCTGTTATATATGCTAGAATCATGTTTATATTTTTCTTGAAATACTAACGCATATTTTCAGGGGGAGCTTAAGTATTACTGCAGGTCGCAGATTTCTACTAAGTATTTGTCATCATCAAAAAGGGGGAGATTGTTGAACCCAAGGTTTCAAGTCTCGTATTTACGTATAAATTTTGATGATAACAAATAATATTGAAAACTCAAGCTCAAGTTGTCTATGCATGAAGGGAGCTAAACACATCAAGAAATCAAGCATGAGCAAGAAAGATATCAAGTCTACAAATGAAGCTCATAGATTATTTTTGTACATCTCTTGATAAAATTAGAAATTGGATTAAGGCTCCAAATTACTCTTTTTCTCATAAAACATCAAATTATTTTTCCACATATGCAAGACATTTTTAAATGTCTTAGTTTTGAAAATTATGTTTTTCACATGTGCATAACACCATCAAACAAAATAATTTCGAAAATTATATTTTTTTTATAAAAACTTGATTTTATAAGATGATTGATTATCATATTTGACATGTGCATATTTTGTTTGAAAGTCTTGAAGGCAGGTGGTGTGTTTTTTTGACTAATGCAAAAAGTAGATGATTTTGTTTGAGAATCTTAAAGGGTGGTTGTGTGTTTTTTTGACAAATATAAAAGATAGATGATTTGTTTGAAAATCTTAAAGGGTGGTTGTGTGTTTTTTTGACATATTCAAAAAGAAGATGATTTGGTTTGAAAAATAAATCATGCTCATTTTGTCTTGTATGAAAAGCAAAAGATTAGGTTTGATTTCTTTGAAAAATGAATGGAGTTGTCTTTGACAAATGCAAAAAGGAAATGTTTTTATTTGAATTTTTTGAAAAGTAAATAGTGCTCTTATTTGACATGGGAATCTTTTCAAATTTGAAATTGAAGAATCATTTGCCTATAAATAGCTCACTTGAGTTTTGCAAAAATCACAACAAGAGCTTACACATCTATTGCTAAATTTTGCATCATTCTTTCAAAGCTCTCATTCTCTCTTTTCTAAAGTTTTGAGCCTTAATTCTTGTTCTTGTTGAGAGAGATATAGTTTGTGCTGTATTGTTCTTATTTCACTCATTGAGGAGTGTTTTCTGATAGCCTACCCACTATCAATTCTTGTATCAGTAAGAGGGTGTGTATAACCCTTGTGTGTGTAGAAGGTGTTCTACACGGGGAATAGTTAAATCACCAAGTGTGAGGTGATTGGAAGTAAGAGGGTGCGTATAACCCTTGTGTGTGTAGAAGGTGTTCTACACAGGGAATAGTTGAATCACCAAGTGTGAGGTGATTGGAAGTGTAGAGGGTGTTCTACACGGATTCTTTGGAGCGGTGCTGCTCAAAGGTGTAATAGGTTTCTATCTCCACCTAAAGGAGATTGAATAGTGGATTTGGGAATCCTCAAGGGGTAGCTTGAGGCGAGGACGTAGGCAGTGGGGCTGAACCTCGTAAAAATACTGAGTTTGCTTTCTCTTACCCTACTCTTTATATTTCCTACTGCTTTATATTTTGGTTATATTTTATATTGTATATTTAGTTTATAAGTATTAATTTTTTAATATAACCCAATTCACCCCCCCTCTTGTGTTAGTCATCTGGGCAACATAAATCATCAACATAAACCGCAATAATGACAAATCCGGATTCTGATTTCTTAATAAAAACACATGGGCATATAAGATTATTCTCAAATCCTTCTTTCAATAGATATTCGCTTAAGCGATTATACCACATGCGTCCGGATTGCTTTAACCCATATAAAGATCTTTGTAGTCTGATTGAGTACATATTTCTAGATGTACTTGTAGATGCTTCAGGCATCTTATATCCTTCAGGGATTTTCATATATATGTCATGGTCTAAGGATCCATATAAATATGCAGTGACCACATCCATCAACCGCATTTCTAATCCTTTTGTAACAACCAGACTAATCAAAAATCTAAATGTGATTGCATCCATAACGGGAGAGTATGTTTCTTCATAATCAATCCCGGGTTTCTGCAGGAAACCTTGTGCAACAAGCCGTGCTTTGTATCGCACAATTTCATTTTTCTCATTACGTTTTCGTACAAATACCCACTTATATCCAACAGGCATTACACCCTTTGGTGTTTGGACAACAGGTCCAAATACTTCTCGTTTCGCTAGCGAATTTAATTCAGCTTCAATAGCTGTTTTCCATTTTGGCCAATCATTTCTACGTCGACATTCTTCGACGCTTTTTGGCTCACTTTCTTCATTACTTCTAGTAATGTCAAGGGCCATTTTATATGAAAATATGTTGTCGACAACAGTTTTATTTCTATCCAGAATTTCTCCAGTTTTCATGAAATGTATTGAGATCTCATTATTTTCAGGTACCTGTTCCTCTTCAGGGGAAAACATTTCATGACACACCTCTTCAGGAGGTCCCTTTTTAAGAGATTTATACTCTTCAAGATTTTCCTCTTCAGGAGGTTCTGGAATAGAAGATTTAAGCTCTTTAGGAGCATTAATTATATTTGTGGCCTGTATTGTGGGTACGTGTTCTTCAGGAACACCAAATTCATTTTGTATTCTTTTCCTTCTGGGAATTTTATCTTTTGCACCAATAGGTCTTCCACGCTTCAGGCGTATTTTAGATTCACCTATTGCTGCTTTGACAATTTGTCCTTCAGGGACTTCAATCATTGCTGGAGTATTAACAGCAGGAATATAAGATTTTACTACACCTTTAGTGTCAGTAAATACATCCGGTAACTGATTTGCAACATTTTGCAAATGAATAATCCTTTGAACTTCCCGTTTACATTCATTTGTAGGAGGATCAAAATGAGACAGGGTCTTATTATCCCAAGTAATATCTTGTCGTGCTTCAGGCACCGACTTTTCTTTACCCATTAACGGAAAATTTGATTCGTCAAAATGACAATCCTCAAAACGTGCTTTAAACATATCCCCTGTAAGGGGTTCAAGGTATCTAATAATGGATGGAGAATCAAAACCAACATATATCCCAAGTCTACGTTGAGGGCCCATTTTTGTACGTTGTGGAGGTGCAATTGGAACATATACAGCACATTCAAAAGTACGAAGATGAGAAATATTTGGTTGTTGACCATATGCAAGCTGTAATGGAGAATATTTATGATATGCAGATGGTCTAATGCGAATTAGAGATGCTGCATGAAGTATAGCATGTCCCCAAACAGAAATAGGTAGTCTTGATTTCATAAGTAAAGGTCTAGCGATTAGTTGAAGCCTTTTGATCAAAGACTCAGCTAAACCGTTTTGTGTGTGTGTATGGGCAACAGGATGTTCAACATCTATTCCTATTGACATACAATAATCATCAAAAACTTGAGATGAAAATTCACCTGCATTATCCAATCGAATGGTCTTAATTGGATACTCAGGAAATTGTGCTCGTAGTTTAATTATCTGAGCAAGAAGTCTAGCAAATGCAATATTTCTAGTGGAAAGAAGACAAACATGTGACCATCGACTAGATGCATCAATTAGAACCATAAAATATCTAAATTTGGTGCCATTAGGCAATACAATATAAGCTTTATAAGGAGCCCTCAATTAAATCCGATGAACCTGATATGGTATGGACATAGGCTTTACTTAGTGTTAGATTTTGAAAATATTTCTTTTTTTTGAGAATTGTGTGAGTTGTAGCACTATCAGCCAGACATATATCTTTATCATTCAACTCAGAGATAAAAAGCTCATCAATGTGATCCATGATTCTACAAAATATACAAAATTTTTATTATTGATAGAAAGAAAATACATTAATTGAGTGGAACACTTCCATCTCCAATTAAGTGTTCAATACTACCATCAGGATGATTAAAGAAATCAGATACATCAAGATGAGTAACGTCTATATCTACTGAATCTAATAAATCATCTGATGGTTCTACTAAATTTGTTTCATGCACTTTATTCTTTCCTTTAATAGAAGCTTGATATAAATCAGCTAAGTGCCTGGCCGTACGACAGGTACGTGACCAATGTCCAGTCATTCCACATCTATGGCACACCTCTTCACTTTTCTTTGAAGAATTATTCTGAGGATTTTTACCCCTCTCTGAATTGTACCACTTCTGGTAATATGGTATATTATAATCCCTTTTAATGTTGTCACTCCTGGGACCAACATTTCTATAATTTCTCCTACCACGTCCACGCCCCCGATTTCTTCTAAAGGATGCACCATTCACTTCTGGGAATGATGCAAACCTATTACCATTTACTTCAGGGAATGATATTGAGCCAGTAGGGCGTGTATGGTGGCTTTCTAATAAGAGCTCATTATTCTGCTCAGCTACTAGAAGACATGATATAAGTTCAGAATATTTCTTGAACTTTCTCTCTCGATACTGCTGCTGCAGGAGCACATTCGAGGCATGAAATGTAGTAAAAGTCTTCTCTAGCATATCTTCATCGGTGATTTTCTCACCGCATAATTTTAACACTGAGCTTATTTTAAAAAGTGCGGAATTATACTCACTAACACTTTGATAATCTTGCAACCTCAGGTGCATCCATTGAGAACGAGCTCTTGGGAGGATGACAGTCTTCTGGTGTTCATACCTCTCCCTTAAATTATTCCACAAAATATATGGATCTTTTACAGTGAGATATTTAGTTTTCAATTCTTCATGAAGATGGTGGCGAAGGAAAATCATTGTTTTAGCACGTTCCTGCAGGGATGCTTGATTTCCTTCTTTAATAGTTTCTCCCAGGTTCATTGCATCAAGATGTATTTCAGCATCAAGTATCCAGGATAAATAATTTTTCCCAGATATATCAAGAGCAACAAATTCCAATTTTGTAAGATTTGCCATTTTAGAGGAATAAGGCCACTAACTTCAGAATTGGCAGAACCGTCGTGCTGATAACGTGTTATGAAACTTAAAGAAAGAAACTACTATTGCAAAAGAGAAATAAGAAATTCTCTTGAAACTCTTAAGAACTGAAGCTTTCTTTCTCTCTCTATTTTTTCTTATGAATTTCATTACAACTGAAGCTCATATTTATAGGCGTTGAAATTACTATGCAAGTTACTATGTAAGTTACTATGCAGATTTAAAATAATAGTGGTGGTGTCATTCACATAATTTAGTGGTGGGCCAGGGGGGCGGCTGCCGACTTCGTTTATAATCGTTTATAACATTTTTTATATTTTCAAGTATTTCTGAATTCTTTTAAATATTTAAAAAATTATAAATTTATTGAAAAAATATTTCATTAATCAATGAGTAAAAAAAAAAATCATCGATAGCTTTTCTAGGTGACTTTCCTTGATGGAATAAGTCTATCTTTGGAGTTGTGTAAATTTAAAAAGTACTTTTAATTGTTTAAAAATTCTTTCAAAGAATAAATATTATGTTTGATAAATTTATAAAAAGTGTTTTAATCATTTAAAAAACTTAAAAGTCTACTTTTTCAAGTTGTACTAAATTGAGACTTTTATCAAAAAGTTCATATAAATAATTATATATTTTTAAAAACAGTTTAAATATATATTTACCAAACAATAAACAATTTTTGAAATATAAAATTTATTAATTAAGTTATAAGTCATATTTTCTACCACAATTTTAAACATGCACTAATTATTTCCTTAACCATTAAGCATCATTTGTTTGTTAGAATGAAATTAAAAGTTTTGTGAATAGTAATTAAATGATTTGTGAATAATAATGAAGTTATTTGAGTTAAGTTGCTTTATTGAGTTTCAAAAAATTAGTGATAAATTTGAATAAAAATATTATAAAGTTAAAATATTGCTAGATTATAATTTTTGTTTTGAAAATTGAAAATTTTGTATATTTTTATGTTTTGTTTGAAAGTTTAAAAATGTTGTAATAATTAAATAAAAAAAGATGAAAATTAAAAATTAATTTTTTTTATATTAAATTGACTTTTAATTTTTAAAAGGGATAACTTGAAAATGGTATCCAAACCAAGCCTGCTCCAAAGAGTCAACTTTGCAAACTCCTATTCCATGTTAAGTTGTTTTAGAATCTAGATCTTATAAGAAATGCCCCATTATGAAGGCGCTAAGCTCAGCTATTCGCCATCTACTCTACTTAGGTATGGTTTGGAATTGGATAGTGAATTAAGATAAGAGTTAAAAGTTGAATAAAATATTATTTTTTAATATTATTATTATTTTAGAATTTCAAAAAATTAAATTATTTATTATATTTTATATGAAAATTTAAAAAAGTTATAATGATGAGATTAAATGAGATGAGATCATTTGATTTTTCAATCCAAATACGGCCGTTGCCGACTTCACTGAATTGAGTCATTTGGCTTTGCCTCATTTAGATAATGAAAGTGTTTCATTTCATCTTATCTCATTATTATTTTTTCAAGTTTTAACACAAATATAATGAATAATTCAAAATCTTTAAATCACAAAACAATATAATATTAAAAAATAATATTATAACAATATTTTATTTAATTTTTAAATTTTATCTCAGTTTAATTTATCTCATCTCATATCTCTTCATCGGAACTTACTATCCAAACGACACTTAATGGTATCATCTTATTCTCATCTTATTCCCTATAATAAATAAGTCTATTATAAAGTTTAATTTTTGTTATGCTTGAGGATGTGCCAACTTCCAAAATATTTAGTGTTAATAAACAAACTTGGTCCCAAAATCTAGCACGCTCGTACACCAATTTAATGTGCGCCCTGGTAAAGTGGTAATCATGTAAATCGCTCTAGAACCAGCTCACACTCCTCGGCTCATCACGCAGACTTTTCATGGGCATGCCCACCTCTCTATTTCATCTGCTGCAACCGATCCTACTAACACAATCCTTTATTCATTAACTAGTATTTATTATATGTAATGTACATATTCCTGTTATAGCAGTCCCTTGCCACACAAAGTAGAAGGCTAAAAGCAGCGGGGAACATTGTTGCCGTAAGCACCGTCCTCCGAGAATAATGCCACATACACGCAGTAAAGTATGTAAATATTGTACAATCATTTTAAAAAAATAGTAAGACCTACTATTAAAACATTAATTTTCTTCACTTAGATCCCGTATTTTAAAGCGATTATACAGCGCTTGCAGAGACTGCCTAATAAAATTAATTTCCTACACCTTTTGATGTCTTTTACCTAAGAGATTCTCGTGTTGTTTGTAGGATTGCAGTTACGTTTCGAAAGAGGAGCAATGGGAAGAAAAAGTAATGTGTTTTCGTGGAGCCTAAGTTTCTTAGTTGTGGGATTCTTTAGCCATGCCCTGGTTGAGGCTTCTAAAGAAGGGACTTTCTAGCGGTACTGAGACATATATGGCTTGGGCAATGGGCTACGCGATAGTTTTAGGGAGGAGGCCGGCCATCTAGGACTTAAAGCCGTTACTTATAAAGCAGGACATGGCATAAATGGGAGTGGCCCAATTTCCTAATGTCATGTGCCTTTATCCTTATCCTAATTTTTTGTTTCCTTTTTTTTTTTTTTTTTTAAATTTGTCCTCCCCACTTTCCAGGAAAAGTCAAAAACTTAATGCCAGTCAAATTTTCCAACCAGCTGTGCAAGTTTTTTTCCGCTTAGGATGGCCCTAGTCCTAAAACTGCGAGGTTTGAGGAGGAGAAACACGACAAGCTACCCTTTACCAGCTCATTACTTATAGGAAACCCTTTACCAACTAGCTCACTGTTTCCACAATCTAAAACGTGAGGGGAACTTTAATTAATTGCATGGGAATGAATATTAAACAATCAGTTACGACAAATACAATTCTCTCTAGGGGTACAACTCTCTTAGACAATTTTGTCAAACTTCTCTTTGACATAGCATTTTGCGTAATTCCAAGTTCCAACATCCATTTAATGAATGCCAGGTCAAAGGACTAAAACTTTGAAGAGCAGCAATCACAAAGAAAAGAAACGGGCAAATTGCAGGGAAAATCAACAGAGAAAAACTTCCATGAAAGATCAAAGGAGCAATAAATTCTACGAAAAATCACTTGACCAGCCAAATAATGAATTAGAATTTAGGGGATCCACAGATGATTATATATATTCACACCCATATGCACAATACATACATAAATAGTTTTTATAACACTTTACAACATGATGATCTGAGGACACAAATATGATAGTCTAAACATCACAAGAGCCTCTCAGACTTGGAGCTTATTTTAGACTTGGAGATAAGAATCAGTCCTGTACCTAGTCAAGCAAATCCAGGAGAATGGCCCCTTTGGTTGGGGTGGGCAATAAACAGACCAACTCTGTTATTCTTTGGCCTGAAATGTTCACAGCTAGACTACGTTATATGTGTTCTATGTACAATTTATTTATCTAAATACCTCTAACATTACACATCAATAAAGATCAAGGCAAACTTAGAAGTAGGAGGCATGAATTGTGAACTGAGAACTGCAAGGCCAGAAAAACCAGAGTTGAAGAAGACTTATAGACTCAGTGTATGGGCAAAACCTTCATATCCTAGCTACTTGCAACAATTAAGCTGAAATCAAGATTCTGATTAATCATTGATTCACCAAGTAAATGGTTGGTTGTCCTTCAATTGATTCATCAAGTGCTAACAAAGAATGTACATTGGGCCCAAGTTGCTAAGAAGCACAAGAAAGGTAAAAAGCCGCGTTGCCTCTGATATTGGAGTTATTTACCCAGACAATGCCAATTTAAGATTTTTGAAAAAAAAAAAAAAAAAAAAAAGATGCCTTCTACTACTCTTGTCAAAAAACTATTGAAGACCAGATAGCATCACCAACTACCTATTTTAAGACATTCCTACAATACAGCTTTGTTTTCTTTAAAGTTCAGCTTAGAAATCCCCATGTACATTCCGATTCAATATTGACATGGCTAGCTCCTAAACTGGTACCTGAGATACTTAAAATGGGGGATAAATAAATGAAATGGGCTGAACTTTCAAATCATACCTTGTACTCAGAGTATGAGCCTGCAGCACTATTACCTCCCTCAGTTCCGGTCTTCTGTTCCGGTTTCCTGCAAGGGGGAAAAGAATGTGCAGAAAACTGGGATACAAAAAACAAAGATGAGACATTTAAACAGATGGAGGCATCAAATCTAGCAGTCTACACTCTACCTTTCATCAAAATCATTAGGTTGATGATGTGAAGATGTGCTCAAGTCCAAAGCAACAGAACTGGATATTCCTGCTTCTGAGGATTTAGGTTTAATGTCCCCCTGTACAAAGAATGATATTCTATTAACTTGAGCAAAAGATTCTATATGGAAGAATTTTTGAGAAATTCATTAAGACAAAGCGACCAACAGCAAAATACTTACAGCAAATTTGCCTTCCATCCAGCCAGGAACTCTATCTGAGAGAAGTTTGATATACTGTTCCATTGCCACCTCTGGACTCATTTGCCCCAACCTTTTCCAAGAGTTCCTTGCACAACGTAACCAGTGCCCCCGATCACTCACAGATAGCAGCTTTCAACCCTGTTATTATTACTAGCAATCAAGCTATACAGTGCAATTTGGTTTATGGCAATCCCTAGTGTGTTTTCTGAATTCAGGTTTGTGTCTAAGTTTTAAAAAGTTCACTAGTAAAAGATTTCACAAGTACTAATGTGTCAGATTATCCTTGTCTTTCCCTTTACGAGTTGATACGAGTGTTTTAAAACCTCCAATAGGTGACTCGCTCAGTTCATCTCCCTAACAAAATTGATCTACACGCTGCCTGACACAATGACTAATTTATATCATTCTTTGGTTGATTCTCAAAATCGCCTCTTTTTTTTTTATAGGATGAGAAAAAGAAAACGGATAAAGAGTCCGTTGATAAGTCTGATCTCTCTCCGTTCCTATCAATGTCTATTGTTTTAACGACAATAGATATAATACAATGCCCACTAGATTCAACTAATTCTAGACCTCAGTCAAGCATTTTCAATTGGTTGAGACGATTTGGCAAGCATAGATACAAATCCACAACATAGCAACCATATTCAATTAAGAAAAGAAAGAACAGAAAGCAGAGGGAAGTTTAGAACCACTTGGCGCGGGCAGAGAGCTTGAGAGCCATAGGCTGAGAGTCGCGGCAAGGCCCTTCGGTAGCAATCTTGTGAAGCCCGTACAACTTCATCTGTAAATCACTCCCAACACCTGCCATTGCCAAACGGTCCTCGTTACCCGCTGATGACGACTCAAGAACGAACTTGGCAGCCGCCGCGAAAGCCTTCTCCATTTCACTCCTTTCAATCCCCTCCCATTCATCTTCATCACTATCAAAACTCACCTCCTTGTCTTCACTCTGGGCAAGCACAACCCTTGTAATTTCCTCAGAGTCTGCAACAACTTCATTCTCTGCTGCCGATGCCAAGCCTCCTCTGTTCTCTAAATTCTCTTTTGGAGTCTCAGAATCCTCAATCTTTTCCCCCGATAATTCCTCCAGGAACTTCTCGACCTCGGTTTCTTCATGCGAACCACCCGCTGGTAACATTTCCGCCAAGCCCCCGCGATACGTGGTTCTCACGATATCCTCGGCCTCACCCGATTCTCCTTCGAATTCATAGACCTTTGCCGGGGATTCTTCTTCGAGTAATTCATGGACCTTCGTCTCGCTTTCGGAAACCGGAACCCGCAATCCTTCTCCGAATCGTATCTCCTCCATAACAATCTCTTCACCCTGATCGCGGCTCGATTTCAACTGCGAGTCGCGGAGGCCAGCCTCGGCAGCCATAGCCATGGAAACCAGCTTAGCGACGAGGAGAGAGAGGATAAGAGCAAGAGAGACGGTCAGAAAAAGCTCCTGCACAAGCTCCATATTGGCTTTCAAATTCAAAGAACCAAAAGCTAGCAGCACTAATAGTTATGAACAAGAAAGCAAATGATGTGGCGAGGATGAGTAAGAGGGCCAAAAAGAGAGCAAGGCGGAAGAGACTCGGAAAGAGCAAGGGATATTTGGGCTTTTTGCAGGGGAAGAGCAAAGCATATTCGCTTTTCTATAAATGGCGGTTGTGGGTCTCGCCATTCACGAGACCGTTGATTTTGAAGGTCAATTTTATAAATAAATGTTTTATTATTATTATTATTATTATTATTTTGTATTATTGAGCGAAATGTTTTATTTATTTATTAACAATGTAACATCATTTGGGTATAAAATTATTATTTTTGAGTAGATGTAAATGTAAATTTGTAAGTTTATTGTTTTAGAATGTATTAAATTATAATAGTTTAATTCTTTCTATTATTATCTTGAATTTTTTGAGTTTTTAATTTTATATTTAAATCGTGAATTAAGATGAGATAAATTGATATAAAAATTAAAAATTGAATAAAATATTATTTTATTATTAAAATTTTAAAAAATTAAATTATTTATTATATTTTATATAAAATTTTAACAAAATATAATAATAAAATCAAATGAAATGAATGAAAATATATTTAAAAATCAAATCTCTCTTTTATGAATTTTTTTTTTTGGATTTTATATTTTGTTTATATATATATATGTTTTTTTAAAGTATTTTATAGTCGGCGGCTGGTGACCGTAACCTGCCGGCTGTCGTTAGTTGTAGTTGGATAAAGAGCCAAAGAAAGCATAGATTGCAACTAGGAATAGACATGGCGACGGTTTACGTTTAGGAAAATGATATCCTTATTATCTATTTATAATTTTTTTTTTTTTTTCATTTTTTTTAAAATTAATTAATAATTAAAAAGGAAATTATTAATAAAATTATATATTTCTTGATTTTTTTAATAATTAAGCATATTTAAAAAAATACGTAAAATAATAATAATAAATAAATATACTTAAAATAATAAATAAATAGTAAAAATGAAGTAGACTACCCTTACGTTTATCCTGTGTAGCTAACTGTCACAGGATAAATGCGCGCGTCAGCATCTGGATTTTCTGCTCACCTGTTTGGAAATGGAGGTATAAATGTGATATTGTGACGGCGGTGACCGCCAAAGCTATCGCTCGTATTTATCTGCTTTCATTTCAATTCTGAATTTTTGTTGTGGTCGGTGTGAGAAGAAGTGTGGGGGTTGTTGTGACTGCAGCCTTTGCGTTTTGTTTGTGGCAGAGCCACTAGTCTTTACGAAGGGCACCATACTCTGACTCACTCCGTGCTACATTTCTCTCTAGCTTTTGTTTGATCTACTTGACAAAAATTTATTCATTATTTTCATACCTCATTTATTATTATTTTTTATTAAATATGTAATATATGAATAAATAAATAAAAGAGAATTAGTTTAAAAAATTAAAATTAAATATAATATATAGCGTGTAAGAAGATGAATATATATATATATATGAGAGAGACCACTTTTATGTAAAAGAAAAAAAAAATAAGAGAAGAATTTAGAACTGGAAATACCTATAAAGACAAGTTATCGAAGACCAAAAAAAAATTGTCATGTAAGGAATTGCATGGCCTAGTTTTAAAAGCGAAATAATGAATTGCATTGCAGTAGATTACAATATCGAGATCCCCTTCCCTTATTCTTCTCCCTGCACGAAATGATTTCTCTCTTTCTCATCGCTATATCCATCCATTTTCCATGAAGTCAAAACCCTAATTCCATAAAACGAGACCAATTGACTCCCCTATTTACAAGCGAACATTGTGCAGCCAATTGAAGCAAATGGCCTAGTTTCTTTCCATAAAAAAAAAATAATAATAATAATAATAATTTTGTTGAGATCGAAGCTCAAATGCAGAAGAACAGAGCTTCAAAATCGTCAATATTGGTCAAAAGTGATTTATTATTTGCCTCAATAGTGTCTAATGTGAATGGCTTAATTATAAGCCCCTTTGCTATTGGAAAAGCATTTGAGATTGATGAAAAATTTGAGTGATTATTTTTGTTTTTGTAGTTTTTTTTTTTCTTTGGATGTTTTGAACATTCATTTCTTTCATTTGGGTGCTCTGCTGCATTCTTTGAAATCTAAACATTCTTTGGCTATATACCTATTAAATTGACTTTTTAAGCTTTGCCAAGTAGAATTCAAAGAGAATAAATTGCAATTAAGCATTAGCGTTTGGGAGCAAAAGTAGCTTCCATTTTGTGTTGATAGTGCGTCGTCCATGAAAACTGGGAATCTTAGATGAAAATCTTGGAATTGGACTGGGTGTGTAGGGTTTAGTGTTTTTATCAAAAGATTTGGATAAAATAACTAGGCTCGAATTTGCAAGGAATCAAGTATCTCTTAGCATAATCGCTCAGCCATCTATTGATTGCATAACAAGCACAGAAAAGTTCCAGGAGATGTCATTTCAGAGAGGGAGAGGGGGGAGAAGGAGAGAGAGAGAGCTCAAGAGCGACGGATTGGTTTACCATTTTGGAATTCGGATTTCCTGCGTTGTGCGCAATATAAATGTTGTGAAATGTCTTACGTGTCACTTTTTTATTTGCTTCCAATAACTATAGTTCATAAGTGTCATTTGCCCAAAGTGGTTCTCAAAAAATAATTTTTTTTATAATTCATATTTTTGGACTATATTACAGGCTTAATTGAAATGTTTTTATTTTATGAGTAAATGAAATGAATTTTTTGAATTTAAAAATCTTGAATTTGTAAAGAAATGTATTTTGATCAAATTTATTCTAAAATAATAGTCTTTCTATCTTTCTCTTATTTGGACTGCAAATAAGTATAGTTTCATGAATTGCAAGTAATGCTGCTTTATATAAAAAGGAGTCCGATACAATCTAAATAGATTAGCTGAAAGTTTTAACAAATCAGGGTAAAGTCAAACCAATAATTCTCTTATATAATTCTCTTTGCTTTCTCTCTTATATATTGCTAACTTAATTTTTTGAAAAACTATTCCTTTCTTTGAAAAAATTATAAAGAAGGGAATACTTTTCCTCTTTCACTTATTTAAGATTCACTCTCTTAATGACTAAATGTTCCAATCACCCCTTCGAAGGTAAGTCGATACAACTTTACTACACATCATACTTTTCCTCCCTTAATTAGTATTCTCTTTCTTAATGACTAAATGTTCCAATCATCCGTTCGAATGCAACTCGATAAAATTGTATTATTCATTATCTACCTACCACATTATACTTTTTAATTTTAAAAAAAAAACCTTTGAGTTTATTCTTTTTAAATAAATTGAATTATTCTACTTTTTATCCACATATCAAATAATTAGTAAAAGAAAAGAAAGTATGGTATGTGATGTATAGAGATGATCAATAAATATTTTTAACCCCATATAATACAGGAATAATAACAAGAGAACATAAGGGAGAGATTCGAATTGATTTCTGTGCTTTACAGTTTATTAGAGAGCATAACTTAGCAAAAGCTTATACGTTATGGAGGGCCATCGTGTTGTGCAGTGAGTTAAATATTAAGAAAATCATATTTGCAGATGATGCGCAAAATTAATAAAAATAAATAAAGATAGAGGTTATATATGCATGGATGGGATAAGTGAGGAAGAGGGCCCATGAGCTAACTAAGAGCTCTACATGTGGATGGAGAGAAATGCTAAATTGAAGAGGGCCCAACTGAGCTCAATTATATTATAGAGTAAGAGATGTCTTATAACTTATTTTTCATATGATGAATGAGATGAGAAAAGCATTTTGATGTTTAAATATCTATATATGTGTGTGTTGTATAGGAAAAGTCTGAACAACTTTTAGTCATTGCGAATCACAATTCATTATGGTTTTGTTTCTTTTACTTTGATAACTGCCTCAAATGATACTCATACATGTTAGGAGCAATAATTAATGCAATATCCAACTTATGCTCTTTCTTTTTAATCATTCCTACTTTACGTAGGAAATATTGAACCACACCCATGGTAGCAAATCTCAAGAGCTTACCCTCTTACAATCCTTTTTTATTTTTTTGAAATCAACCTTTGTGTGTAGGGATGGGCTCCGACTCCGATGGCGTTGGAGTTCAAAGTTTTCGACTCCTACTCCAACAGCCATCAGAGTCGAAATCGACTTCCGACTTCGACTTTGGCTCCAAAATGGTTCATCGAAATTTGTTGTTCAAGAATCAAAATATAAACCCTAGTAATCTAAACCAACCACAGAAATCAAAAATTATAGAAATTAGAAACCTGCGTTGCAAAAGCTTACCATCACTGTGAATCAACGACTGTGATGGAGAAGCAGAGAAGGAAGAACTTTGTGCGATGATGGAGAAGAGAAGAACTCCGTGCGGTGATGGTCTTGACTTTGAAGAAATTGAAATCTCAAGTGGCAGGTACTTCTCGGCGGTGATGGAGAAGGGAAGAACTTTGTGCGACAGGTGATGGAGAAGGAAAGAATGGAGTTGGGCCATGGTTGCAGAGAGTCAAGACGGAGCTGGATGGAAGAAAAGAGAGAAAGGGGAAGGAAGAAAGAGACGACGTGTAGAGATGGAGCGAGTTCTGGGTTTGAACGAACGGGACCTTAGGGTTTTGAAGGTCACGACATAATGACGTCATTTCAGGTTACTTAAAAAGAAAACTCAAATGGACGGGCAAGGACTTGAACTCAAGTTCTCATAATCAAAATGTTGCGTTTAAATCACTGGGCCGCTTGGGTTTATCATGTTTAAGTTACAATATATAATATATAAAGTATATATTCAGAGTTCAAAGTCGGAAGTCGAAACTAATCTAGACTCCATTTCTGATTCCGAATTCCGATTTTAGAGTTAGAGTCATTCCGACTCTGAACTCCGACTTCCGACTCTAATCAAAGTCAAAATCGGAGCAAAAGTCGGACGAAGTTCAAAAATCGAAATTTTTGCACACCTCTATCTATGTATATGCTTTTCATTAAATAATCAACTAGTTACAGTATTTGTCATTTACAACTATCCGAATACTATCATGTGGGACACATTCCATTCACACCATTTCTGTGTCTAAATTCAGACCTAACTTTGCAAGGTTATGTGCAACTTCATTACATTCTCTAAAAGCAAAGGACAACTTCCAATGAGGATAGCCTCTGAATTCCTTCTGCAGGTCTTCCATCACTTGTCATTCCTATGATTCATTCACTTCACAATTATTCACTCCATCCATTACTCTTTTTTCACCACATTCGAAGCAAATATATCTAAACCCCAATTCCTTGCGAAGTTGCATTGCCCTCCACAAGGCTTTGCATTCTGCCACAAAGGGAGATCCCACATGTTGCCTCCTTGCACTAAGAGATACCAGAGCCTCTCCACAATTGTCTCTAACTACCACCCCAATCCCATAACTTGCTCTGAAGTCTTAAGAGCCGCATCAAAATTGGCTTTCACAAAAGGTTTTATAGGTCTTTACCATGAGATGTTCTATCTTATCTATGCCTTCTTAACCCTTACTGAGCTGTCATCCCTTTTAGCTCTTGGAGCTCTTCAAGACTCACTAGTGTTATTTTCTTAACACTCATATGACTAAAATACTTACTATCAAAGACTCAGACATTCCTCCTAGACCATGTTGCATGCATTATGGCGACTCATTTCTCTAAGTCTTATCTTGACAGTCTGCTAGCCATCTTTTTCCACATTTTCTCGAAATCAACTTCACCTTAATTCCATTTGTGCATAGAATTTCCCCTTTCTGACCAAATATCTAAGAAAGCTAGACAAGTCCACAATGTATGGATCACTAATTCCTCCACCTAGTGGTAGATTGGGCATTTGGGGTCTTCAACCACTTTCTTTTTGCATATATTTAAAATTGTAGGGAGTATATTATGTAGAGCATGCCACATCATGTATTTCCATCCCCCTAGAACTTAAAGTTTTCAAATCTCCTTCCATCTCCCTTCATCTCCCTCAGGGTTAGAAGTCCGCCCATTCATATCACTACATCTTTGAACTTCTACACAATAAGCACTCTTAACTGCGTATTTACCATCCTTTGTAAAATCCCAAAGCTGTTTATCTCCTCCTCCCAGGTGGCTAAGAGGTATGGTACAGATAGTAGCTACTTATTCCCTACTAAAAACAGCCTCGATCAAGTCTGCCTTCCACTCCCTCTTAACCTCATTAATCAACTCACAAACCTTTGCCTTTGGATTGAGCAATTTAATAAGGGATTGAACTTAAAAGAATTTGGCATAGGCAACCACTTTTGCCCCAAAATATTTATATTTTTACCATCTACAACCCTCCACCTCTCTCTATTTTTAATAACCTCTTGTATTGAGCATAAACTCCTCTATATATAGGAGGAATCACCCCCACTTTCGCATCTGTGAACTGGTCAAATTTGAAAGACTTCTCTCTGTAAATTTTGGCTACAAGGGAGTCCTCCATTCTCATTAATCTCTATCCTTGCTTAGCCAACGTGGTTTTATTAAACTGTTCCATATCCTTGAAACCAAGGCCTCCAACTGCTTTTGACTCCCACAGTTCCTCCCATCTACTCCAGTGGATACCCGATTCATTAATGTCTTGTTTCTACCAAAATCTTGCCATGAGAGCTTCAATATCATGTCATAACCTCTTTGGCATACGAAATACCCTCATTGAATAAGTTGGAACAGCTTGAAGCACTGCTTTTATCATTATTTTCTTCCCAGCTTTGGATAAGAAAACATTCTTCTAGTTTTGAACTTATCCTAATTGTCATAGCCAATTGCCCTTATCTCCCTTACCACCTCTTACTTCAAAAGTCTTCTAGTATTAGAGCTAAACATCACTGTTGTTTTTTGCTTATTAAGGGTCTGTCCAGAAGCCAATTCATAACTTTCCAGTAGGCTTGAAACTCATACAATCCTTTTTATAATCATTTTTATAATTACATTTAAATGAATGAATTTTTTATAAAATAACTTACAAAAATAATATATCTTGATATAGATCTCATTATCAAAAAATTGTAATTTTCAAAATCCTTTTTTTTTTAAAGAAAGAATTTCACATTCATTCAACCACATTATAGCAAGTGGCGGATACAAGGAGGGACTCCCTCCATTACAATGCTCTCCTCAGAGAGTTTTAGTACATCATTTGCTAAAGTATGAGCAATACAATTAGAAAGACTGGGGATAAAAGAGGCAGACCAGCTCTAGGAAGAGGACAACAAGTTTCTGATGTCTTGCACTATCAATCCTCTTGTAATATCGTTCACTGCTTTCTGGGCATTCCCTTCCAACATTACATGAGGAAAACCAAGTTGTAGGAGAAGGAAAACTATTTTTAGAGCAGCACAGGCCTCGGCCAAATAGGGGTCTGGAAACATCTCCTTTTGTGACCTCAAAATAGTCACTGATTTGCCTTCCCAATCCCTCACAATCACCTCAATTCCCACCCTACAATTGACCTTATTTACAGCAGCATCCCAATTAGCGTTGTAGAAATGGAGATGGGATAATTTCCACTAGATTACCTAAATTTCTCCATTGCTTGTGTCGTCTATAACAGTTAGATAGAGGGTAATTTCTATTATCAATAGCCCTTTTATACTCAGTTTACGGAGCTTGTTCATTAAAAGAAAAGACTTTAGGAGCCTACCTCATTACTCTAACTAGGGCCACCCTATTGCTCTGGGTTAGACTAGCCAATTTAAAAGTTCTTTAACTCCTCATTTACTCCTATGGACAAAAGTTTTAAGTTCCTTCAATCCAATCTATTAAATTTTCGTGTATATTTGGATTCTGCGAGAGACTTTCTTTATTAAGATCATCAGTGTTAGATAAACATAGTTAATAGTTTGTACTTGTTAAAAAAGAAAATAAGTAAACATTTAATTCGCATAGTTAATCCTATGAAAAAAAATATATGCACTAACACATTTTCATGTTAGTTGTCAATTCAATGGATTGGGCTGGTTTGGAGGGAAATTTTGTGTATGATATGTTGCCTTGCTAAAAGAATGGATTTTTATCCTTGAGAATTCATGGTGCAACCCACCGGGAAAAAAAAAATGGATTGGTCTTGAGTAATTTTATCGGGCAAGAAGTGATAAAATAAAATTTTAAAAAAAACAATACTTTTTACAATTATTTTATAACTTAATTTTAAATTTACAAAAATTATCTCTATTTCAATAAGAGTGATATATAAAGTTTAGTGGTTTCCATCTAGGATTGTAATCGAACCGAACTATGCCGAATTTTGAATTGCCGAACTCAATTCGACTAAAAAAATTTTAGCTCGAGCTCGAGCTCGAGATTTTTAATTTTTCCTGCTCGAGCTCGGCTTGATAAGTCAAACCTTCAAATCATGCTAAAACTCAAGCCGAGCCGGCTCGACTTAGCTGGACTCAAATTGTGTATTTTTTAAATTTTTATTTATATAAATTAATAAAATAAATTATTAGAGAAATAAAAAATGCATACAAGATAATTTTTTTTCATTGTATCCATTTGCAATTTAAAGAATCAATAAACAAGCTAATGCGAGACTTATTAAATGAAAGTATATTATAAAAATATTACGCATAAATGGAAGCATATTATAAAAATATTAAGTATATTAAATAATCAATTTCAGTCGCCTATTGTAACAATTAAGCATGAATGAACGTATATTATAAATATAATAAATAATAAAACTTTTTAAATATATTATGAATTAATAATTGGAGAAAAATACTTATATAACTACTTATTAAATATATAATATATATATATATATAGAATTAATAATATTTAACTACGGGCTATAGACTATGTCATAAACATTTTATACAAGATACAGTTATAACATATAACTAATTTTTAATTTATGTAAACATATAATTTATATTTAGTACGAATAAATATTAACTAGTTACACATATATATATATATATATTAGCATCATGGTATGTGTCTCATATTATACACGTTATATAATAATAATATATAATAACATATCCTATATGGAATTATTAAGTCATACCAATTTAATTATTGTACAAATTATAATTTAATGACTTTAGAAATCTAAAGTGTTTTAAGTAAAGAATGTGTATATATATAGTATATTCAATATATTTGCATATATAGGCGACTAGGTATAAGTAATTAAATTACATATTATATATTTGAGTATAAAAATTTATATATATACATACACATAAACATGTGTATGAACAAACTTTAATCGGCCCAAGCGAACGAGTCGAGACAACCATAAACTAGTGAGATTTAATGATTTTTAATCAAGTCGAGTCATATTCAACTGAATATGTATCAATTTCAAATTGAGTGGAAATTTATTTTCACGAGCGAGCTTATTTTTCAAGAGTCGAATTCGATTTTGGTTTAACTAAATGAATATGGAGCAATCTTTCAAGTAGCTTGATCCTATTTCTATCACTACTCTATCAAGATATTTAGCATAAATAATTTATCTAATTTGGTAGGTATTTGGTTTAAGTTTGGACTCATAGGAAAGAGTATTTGGGTTTATGGTCCATTCACTCTGCACACAGTTGTTTATTTGTGGTTTTGGTACGAGTTTTAAAATAAAAATAAAATTAAAGTCTTAAAAAAATTTAATAATAAAAAAAAGATTATTTAAATATTACATATTAAAGCATTTTTAATCTCAGAAGGGAAGAAAAGGAAGAAAAAACGAGCATTTAATAGTTCCTATTACGAACACCAGCAGTATCCAGAGCCCGGGAAACTTCACGTAAAAATTAGGAGCTAACCAAACAATACACAGTGGAAGTGCAAGCTAAAATAAAAATTGTAGCAAACGGAACATCTGTGCCAGACCAACCACCTAATCTATGTATCTTTTTTTCTCTCTTTCTTTCTTTCTTTCTTTCTTTTTTTTTTTTTTTTCCAAATCACCTAATCTATGTATCTTTTTGTCAGGTAGTAATCAAACAATCTACAACGGGTATAAATGGCCTGGATGGAAGATGAACCTGCTTAAAAAAGGAACTCTCGTGTGGCTAGGATTACCGCGTCCTGCTGTTCTCTCTTCTCTGCACTTCTCACCTGGTGGAAATATGGATGACCCTGAAGTACAAATAAAATGAATTAGAATTCAGAAAACCATATTATAGCGAGAAAGCGCCTGCTATACAACAGTAATGAAGAAGAGTGAAGGCTGGGTTCATCAAGGATCAGAAAATAAGATTTTAAAAAGTAAAACTGAGGAAACCAACATCCATCAGACTGAGTTTTAGGACAATTGTAATTAAAAAGGAAAGAAAACTATATTCTCGAGTTATAAGCTCAATGGGTTTAATATCCAGTAACAATCTAGGAGATACAATGTCTTGAGGTCCAAGTATCTTAATTAGCAAATACTGCATAAACCAAGAATGAAATTATGTCAAAGAGCATTAATTGAAACGAGATCCCATCCCTAGGGTGTGAACTCTGCACGTCTTAATCTGAAAAAACAATTACAAAGCATATTTATGCTTTTGCAAGCTCAGAAGAGGTAGTAGGCGGAGGCAGGGAAAAGAGAGGGTACAGCTTTGAAGTTCTTTCTTAAAAAAAGGTAACCCAGAGAAGACATGCTCCAGCCCTACACTGAGTAAAATACGGTATACCTAACACGAAACCAGTATTCCAAAGGAATGATAGAAATCAAGATTTCTTATCCTCGGTGGAGAAATTTACTACTTAGGCTGAATAGAAAATGCTGGAGAAAAAAAATAGATAAAAAATCTCCGAACAATGTCACAACTATTAGCCTGCTGATGACCAAACTAGTGCAACCAGCATTAGGAATAAGGATGTTATTAATTGAACTAAAAAAAAAAAGTGGGGAGGAAACAGCACCCCACAGAGAGAGAGAGAGGAGAGAGGTATACCATTGCTTCTCTTGCTGTAAGCTTATCCCAATGATCATATCGAAGGAGCTCATCTAGAAAATCAATAGCCTGCATGTCACAAATAAAGACAAGAATCAAGACCAACGTGGAGAAAGATAAACAAACTTGGTCAATATTATGTTTTCGAAATTTTTAGGAAATGACCTCGGGGGAAACTAGATGCTGATTGTCTGCATTAATAAATCTGGACCATGGCTTCCTGATGTGTCTGCAGTAGGGTAAAATAAGATGGTATACCATATATGAGTACCAAGGCCAAAGAAATATTATCTTGTTCATTCAAGAAGTTTTGCTTAAAACAGGAAATGAAGCAGTAAGATGGCATCCTTATGCCATAAAGAGGCTGAAGAGTTGGCTTTTTTAAGTGGCCAGATTTAAAACCCAAACCCATCATAACCCCATCGTTTTCTTTGCGCCACCATGGCAAAATTGAGAATGGTTGTTCTTAAATTGCAATCAACGTTTAAGTTAGATGTTACTTGGCATGCATGTGAGACAAAATAACCATAAGGGAGTTGTTAGGTACCTTCCAACGAGAGCATCAAGCTGAGGATCAAGCACTAGATTATATTTTTTCAAATATGCATTTAACTCATCTGTCCCAAGAACCTAAAGAAAAATGACCAATTTTAAATGACAAAAGGTTTCCAGCAATCACAATCCATCACTAAGAAATATGGGCATTGAGAACGCACAATTGTTAAATGAATAAATGCCAGTTTCTTAGCTGTCTATGAAACCTCAACATTGCACTTTGTAGTAAAATAAAATTATTCTTCTTTTCAATGAGTGCTTGCTTCTAATCAAGCACTTGAAGATGTGGACATTTGGACAGCATCATATTTTACCTACTAACTTCTTGCGGGTGTATTTAAGGGCTACATTAGTTGCACCAACTACAATGGAAATTTCGTGTTGTGCATGCACTTCCTTTCCTTTCTAGGATCCTACAAATTGAAAGCATTTGGCATGTTGGACCACAATCCTCAACAAGGACTCCCGCTCACTTGGTGCCACAACCATCAACTTCGGTTATCCTTTCTGGTTGCACATATTGCAGCAGCTTGGGTTAAGCCAGAGGTTAGGTATCACATAAGCACAGCAGTCAAAATATGCACCTTGGGTAGCAGCTACTCTAGGAAAAGCTAGGACCCTTTAACAGCAAGGCAAGCATACTGCATGGTCAACCCAAAGCCCAAAGTATTCATCATTACTATGAGTAAAACTAAAAAGTTTCAGACGCCTCTTGAAGTACAATGACAGACAAAACAAAACTTTCAGCAGATTTTAACATTTTAAAAGCACGTAGAAGCAAAGGATTGACTATAATTCTAAAGATTTAAGGAACAGCAAAATGACCTGGGCAATTTTGAAAAGCTGGTCATGATTGTCGTGCCCACAAAAGAATGCCTCCATTCGGAAAATCTGCAGGGGAAAAAACACCCTATTTAGAAACATCATCATGGAAAACAAGAAAAATGCCATGGCACTTCCAAGCAACTTTGACATGATGAAAGAAATTCACAGTTCCAACATAAATTTTACCATTCCTGCAAACATGCAGCTCAGGCTCCACATGTCCAATGAATTGTCATAGTCTTGTAAGCAAACAAGTAGCTCAGGCCCCTTAAAATACCTTAATAAAATGGATAAAATTATATATCTCTGTAAAATAGATGAGCGTGCATGATGATAATGTACTGAATTTGTTTTTGTCTTTTCCTCTTTCTAGAGTGAAATAGGTATTTCCTTTGTATACTCCCTGTGTACTTGGGCTAGGCCTATTCTTGGTAATAAAATCTTTTATTAATTACCAAAAAAAGAGCCTGGATGATTCACAGATCACGACTTTACAAAATCTAAACTATGGGCCAACCTCTCAAACTATTTTCTTGCTGAACAATAATGAAACTCTAATTAGCTTATACATCATAAATCAGTGAATTTTTTACGAAAAAATTATCAACATATGCAAAAGCTGACAAAATCCAAGATACTAAGAACTTCCACAAATTGTATTGAATTTAAGGGGATCCACTAACAGAATTATTATGCCTAACATATTTTTGCAATCTTGTCACTATAAAGGGAAATGTAGGTAGACTATTAGTTGTTACACATGTAACATGCTCATTAAACAATGAATGGAACAAATACATGGACATTATTCAATGACAGGTTCGACAGTTTCTATCACTTTGTTCCTCTAGTATCTTCTATATATTATAATGGGCTGAGTTTCCATGATTTTCTTGTCTTTATGCTGTTTCTAATTAGGTGTTGTTTTTGTGTACAACCTGTATGCTTAGATTATGCATTTAACATTTTTTAATAAAATCTTCAATTGCTATAAAAAATATATATAATATAGATATACGCTAATCAAGACAAATGTTCAGAAGATTAGCATCTTGTGAACCCATAATTGAATGACAGCATGAGGATATACATGAGGATATAGAAAATTACATGGCTCAATTAAAGAGTTAGATAAATCCAAGTAGGCTCACCTCAAAGCTACACAAACATTATATTCTCTACCAGGATGGTAGAACTCAGCTAGACCCCAATCAATCAAGCGAAGTTTCTGCATCTCATGGTCAATTATAACATTGGGAGGCTTGACATCTCTATGCATAATGCCTTGTGAATGGCAGTATTCCAACGCCTGTACTCATAAATGGCATGAATTAGTTAAGTACACATTGCTACATCAAGTACACATATGAACTTAGGCCCGTTCGGATATGAAGTTGGTTTCGTCTCATCTCATCTCAACATCCAAACACTACTCAAACATAAATACTTTTTAATTTCTCTTTTATACTTTTCATTTAATCATTTCAACTTTTCCAAACTTCCATATTAAAAAAAAAATCAACCTTTCAAATTCCAAAACCAAACTAATATTTAAAAATTAATGTTATAACAATATTTTTATTCAACTTTTTCACTCTCATTTCCCAAACTACTTTACTACTATTTGCATATTTTTTTATCACATCTAACTATCCAAACAAGAACTTAATGTCTTTGACAAAATAACCAAAAAATTGTTATCAATATATGAAAATGAGAAGCACTGTGACACAGGCAAATGATTTTTCTTTTCTTTATTTTCTTAAAGTTTCGACCACAATACATCATTTGGCCATCTAGCATAATATTCAGTTGAAGAATTTTTTGTTATTAATTATATACCCAAAAGTAGGCCTGTTCATCCGGGCCGGGTTGTACCCGGCCTGGTTTAAAATTTTATTTATTTCTTAACATTTTTGAATTTTTTTTTAAAAAAATTAAGGAAATTTTGAGTCTGAGTTCCGGATTTCCAAATCCGGAACCCGGATGAGCACCCCCTACCCAAAAGGTGCATGTGAAGAAAAGGCATGTAACCATTCGGGTAGAGAGAAGTCTGCTACTTCTTTTAGAAGTTAATCCCATACATTCTTTTCTGTTGTGAATCAAATAATTAATTTACAATTAAATAGTTCGCTATGCATGATACCAATCAAGCAATGTTATCCAAAGAGTTTAAACACATTCTCGGTGGCCACTACTTTGCAACATGATCAGATGAAAACCTTGAGAAGCTCGAATATATACGTATGTCATAATCAGCCAGCGTTGGGTACAAAACTCTGAAATCTGTACTGTTAACATATTCAAAGACCAAGCTAGGAGTCTTTGAGTGCTGATCTCTAACAATATCAAGCAGCTTCACAACATTTGGGCCTCCACAAAGATACTGTAGTATTTTAATCTCTCTCTTTATCTGCACGAATATTATATCACATTAATGAGCATAAAAAATAATCACCAAGAACTAGCAAGGTAAGATTTTAAGCAAAACACTAATCTGAGGGAACAGCAACAGCTACACGTTCCGTAAAAATAATTTATAAACCCCTTAACTCGGAATATAAGTAGAGTTTTATTAACGAAAAAAAAAAAGATCGAATTAGTATGATCTGCTTCCTGTCTTGGTTCTTTTATTGGAAAAACAAGACATTAATTGGGGACTCCACCCGAAACTGGTTGAGCGCTCATAAATCTTTGGATGGCAGCTATTGGAATTTGAGGGCCAAAAGGAAAGGCATAAAATATTTATTATTGTGCACACTCCAGCCACAGGCATATCTAGAAAAGAAACGTCTAAATGCAAAAAGATCACTCACCTTCCTTTCCTTAACGGGTTTAAGGATCTTGATAATGCATTTCTCATTTCTCGGAACATTTATACCTTCAAAATTTCAAATACCTCACTGTATTTTCCCCTTCCCACTTCTCGAACAACCTCATAGTCATCTTGGTCACTGAGTACAAACGAGAAAAGAAAAATAATTACGCAACGCAAAAGATAATACTCGTAATTTCGAAATTAAACAGCCCTATATCCCATCCAAGGATGACTAATACAAGAAGAAGAATATGAAAGAAAACTTCTAAGACAAAATTGTATATATCAGTACCACCATTGAACGGTGAGAGACTCGTAGTCCCAGTAATCTCTCGGGCGATGAACATTGACGTCGGCGTAGACCCGAGCCCTGGACATGGCTTGCCCCAAACACTCGGACGAAAACGACCTCCACCTTGTTTTGCAAGCTTTATTCGGGTCGACGATAATAAAGAGGGCCCCGACTCAAGGCAACGAACATACAGCAGTTGCAACCGATTTTGATTGCAACTGGAAAAATGAAAACACCCTGAGCTCATTCACCTTAAAGCCTTTTCGCAAGTTTCTTCAATTTCTGTAGCGGAGCCAACAGGATTGAATACTTATTTTTCTCTTCTATTTTTGTTTTTGTTTCCCCATTTCTCCCTACAAATATTCTTCTCGTCTATCACTATTCTCTTCCTCTTCTATTTTTTCTCTATATATTATTCTTATTAACGATATAATATTAGATACAAGTTCTATATAGGGTTGTACTCCGACCCGACTCGAGACGTTATCGTGCATTTTCGATCCGACCCGATTCTGGTGCAATTCCGCTCTTCCATTAACCGCTCGCCCGATTATCTGATATTTTTTTTTGGATTATTGAAGCCTTAAATTCGAAGGGAGGTTGCATTTTCTCAGTAACAAACATTTTATTGATAGTGTAATTTGATTATCATCGCCTGAAATTCGGACGGTTTAACAAAATCCAACACATAGCACAATACGTAAAAATATAATCAAAAAAAAATCCAAGAACACCAGACTTAAAATCATAACCCAAGAACACCAAACCCTAGCTCGATCGAGAGAATCCAAGAATACTAGCCCCAATTCCAGAATTTAAGAACACCAAACCCTAATAATCGAATCCAAGAAAAGTAAAAGAGAAACCCTTAATCTAAAAAGTGAACCTTCGTCGATGGAAAGAACTCGATTAACCAAAATTGATTAATAAAACTCGATTAACCTAATCCGGTAATGAACACAAGTCTTTGGAGAAGATGATTTCACCTTCTTGTTTTTTCGGCAACTTTCGCTGATGTCATTCACCTTCTTGGAATCGTGCTGCTTATGGTCGTCAGTGGTTGTCGATGGTCACTAATGCTTGATGGTCTTTGATGGTCGGCAATAGGAAGGTTGCCAATGGTCGCCGATGGTCTTAAATGGTCGTCGATAGTCTTCAACAGTTGCCACTGGAGAGGGGGGCTTGGGTTCCAATTTTGAGTCAGGGGTGATTAGGTCTTGAAAGGAAAATCAACAATAGGTTTTAATCGGTAACGGGTATTACCCGTTAAATCATAAATAGGTTTTAATCGGTAACGGTATTACCCGTTACCCGATTCAACCGACAGCGGGTCAGAATTTCGAGTCGGAGCATAAGCGGCTAATCAAGTCGGGTCGGGTATCGGCTTTTATGTTCAGCCCTAGTTCTATATGTATAAACTTTATACAAGTCTTTTATAATAATGTAGATCTCATAAAAAATATTTTTTTTTTACACTTTCTCACGATAGGATTTACTTTTTATAAAAAATATATATATATACAAGATTTGTACATTTTGAATTTTTATATATTATTTTCCATTAAGAAAAATGAGAAAAGCTTGACAAAAATAAGAGAGAATGATTCAACCAGAATAAGAGAGCTTGGTGATAAAGAAGAGGAACGATAAAATGGAAGAGTAAAATGATAGATAAAAATGATGAGAGGGTTTGATGAGGATAAAAGAAAAACTTATAACAAATTTAAAGAGAGAGAGTAAGGGATTTGATGAGATGAGATGGTGGATTCGACGAGATTGAGGAGAGAGAGTGAATGATGGATTGTTTTAAACAGAGTATGAATTATGGTGCATCTACATTAGTCGATATGTAGAATAATTATTCTTCGTGTAAATATAAAGTAGTCTCCGTAATATCTCTCTTATCCAAATTCTTATTAGTATTCTCCATCTTCACACTAGAAAAGACCCTCCTAATGGTAATTTTTAATTTTGCAAATGTGGTACTTGGATCAAAGTTTTAAATTTCATGTCGTTCCAGAACAGCAACCAGAACGGCAAACTACTATATTCCGCACCAGACCAAATTCTGAGTGTTTCAGCCGGAATTATAATTCCAGTTCAGAATCTGAAATTGAATTCCGGCAAATGGTTATTTTGTAAATATTCAAAATCCTATTTTTGTAATTTTACGGTAAACTACAGTATATCACTACATCTTAGTCTTCTTCATTTCTTGATTTCCTTCTTTCTCCCCTATTTTGGTTTGCTCGGCAACCCTAAGTCTAAAATCTCACACGGCCACACTCCATTGGCGAGCCACTGCTGTATCCATTGGCAAGCCACACTCATTGAGCCTCAAACGAGTCAACGACGACGCCACCTCCATAGCCAAAGTGCATCTCTAAGTTGCACACCTCCGACGAGTGAACGACGCCAACGCATCTCTATGTATTGGTTTGAACTCTGATTCCTAATCTCCTATTTTATTTTACAATTTACACTATTATTTATTACTTATTAGTCTCTATTAGATTTTTAGATGTAGATCTACAATATTTTTACTTTATATTTTGAGATTGAAATTGTTGTTAGAAAAAAAAGCTTGATATTTTGAGATTGAAGTTGAACGGTTCACTGCCATTTGTTCCGGCCGATTTACACTTTGTAGTTTTTTATTTTTATAATTCATTAGCTTTAGAATTTGACAAGTTTGAGTCTTGACAAGTTCTTGACTGCAATTATTAAAAAAAAAAATTCTGAGTTGCTAGATTTTGATTTAAGAGTGAATTTGATTTATTTTTTATTTTTTTAATTGTTTTCTAGGGCTCTACTGCGTGATTCTTATATTCATATGGAGTTTTTTTTTTCTTGTTTAATACAACCATTTGTTGACTTATTTCATTTTTGTTAGTGCTTGACCTGATGGTTACTCTACAAAAATATGCATATAAAACTAAAAGTCTGCATTTGGTAAATCTGGAGTTTGACTCATACATTTTTTCAATATTTTTTAATAATTAACATATAAAGATATGCACTTGATAGTTCTTCCATTTGGTGAATTTGTTATTGCTGGTGTTTGAATTTATTCAATTTTTATAATTATACGTGGGTATATAAATGTTTAGTTGTCAATCAAATAGTGCTATATCTATGGCACTTGTTCCTGCTAGATTAGATAATCCAGCACAATCCCATGCACGTGTAGTACCAAGGGCAAGAAGTAGTACTCAATGTATCTATATGAACAAGACAATTAGAGGTGGCAGAGTCATAAGGTTGAAGTACCATCTAGGTGGGATTTTAAGTGATGTAGAAGCATGTAAAAAGGTCCTTACTGATATAAGATGACAAATGAATGAGTTAGTCAATGAAATGAAAAAAAAACAAAGAAAAGAAAAGAAAAATAAACTCATAGATTGGAAGTCCTGTAGATTTAACATATGATGATGTTGGTGTTACTGATGATGATGAGTGACACATTCATAGTTTAAAAGGGAAGGAAAATGAGAAAGTAGATAAAAAGCCAACAATGGAAATATATAGATTTTCGCTCCAAAAATAGCTTCTGAGTCTTAACTACAAGGAATGATTGATAAAACAAATATGGATATAGCAAATTGGTGGTACGATGCTAATTTACCTTTCAATGCATTTCAATTTAAGTTTTATCAACCAACTATTGATGCTATAGCTACCATCGGGTTAGGATTCAAAGGTCATTCTTTGTATGAGTTGAGAAAAAATCTATTGAAATTTGTTGTGAATGAAATTCAAAAATATCTCACGTTTATTAAAAAATTTGGGGGGTAAGAGGTTGTTCACTTATGTCAAATAGTTGGACAAACTAGAGGAAACAACTAATAATTAAATTTTTTAGTTTATTGCCCAAAAGGTACAATATTTCTGAAGTCTATTGATACATCGGGCTTTAGAAAAAATTCTGAAATATCATTTAACATTTTTTATGAAGTTGTTCAAGAAGTTTGGATTTAGAATATTGTACAGTTAATAAAGAATAATGATGCAAGTTATAAGGCTGTATGAAGAAAGTTATAGCAAAAACATGGTTCTTTCTTTTGGTCCATTTGTGCTGCTCATTGTATAGATCTAATGTTAGAGAATTTTTGTGATCTCAAGCATTTTCCTATTATTGATGAAAGTATAAAGAAGACAAGGAAAATAACAAAATTCATTTACAACCATATTTGAGTTTTGGTTTTGATAAAAAAAGACTTCACCAATGGTTGTGATTTATATCGCCCGTAGTCACAAGATTTGTTATAAATTTTTATTAGTATTAAATGCTTACTTTTGTTTAAAAAAGAGTTCAGACAAATATTTATTTGTGATAAGTGGGTTTGATCAAGTTATTCTAAGTAGCGTAAGGAAGGAAATAGCCAAAATTATTTAAAAGATGAAGAGTTTTGGATTCAATGTCAGTTTATTATAAAAGTTAGTGAACCTTTGGTTCGAGTATTACGACTTGTTAATGGAGACGAGAAGCCTACAATGAGATATTTGTACGATGCGATGGACAAAGTCAAATAGAATATAAAAGCAAGGTTGAAGAACAAAGTTATTACATTTATGCCATTCATTAGGATCATTGAGGCTAGATGAGATAAGCAGCTTCATAGTCCATTACATACGGCAGGTTGTTTTCTTAATCTTGAAATTTATTTCAACTATTGCTTTAAAAATAAAAAAATG
Organism: Platycarya strobilacea; assembly: GCA_036898215.1. Classification (NCBI taxonomy): domain Eukaryota; kingdom Viridiplantae; phylum Streptophyta; class Magnoliopsida; order Fagales; family Juglandaceae; genus Platycarya; species Platycarya strobilacea. The sequence continues at coordinate 8,374,175 of CM072555.1, forward strand.
ATGTTTTAAGAGGGTTTATGAGTTGTGTTATAAAGTTGGAACTTGATACTGACAAGTAAGACAAAATCATGGAAAAAATTGAATTGTATGAAAATACAAACGGTAATTTTGGAGAACCTTTAGCAATTCGTCAGTGTACAAAAATTTGTCCAAGTAACCTCAATACCCTTTGTTAATTAGTGTAAATATATATTTTAATTATTTTATTTGTTTTTAAGTAATAATTTATTATTTCTTTTTTGCTATAGTTGTATGGTGGACTAATTATGGAATTGAAGTTCCAACTCTTCAAAGGTTTACAGTTCGCATACTAAGTCAATGTTGTAGTACAATTGGTTGTGAAAGAAATTGGAGTATATTTGAATTTATTCATTCAAAGAAAATGAATAAATTAGAGCATAAACGTTTGAATGACTTAGTATTTGTTCGTTATAACTTAAAGTTGCGTGAAAGGTAAATTTTTTTCCAAAATAATAATTTCTTTACTATTGAAAAATATATAACACTTATACTTATTTGTGACTTTTATTTTGGTAGAAATATAAAAAGAGGAATAGATGCTTTTGATCCAATCAACCTTGAGAATATTGAGTTGATGAAAAAATGAGCTGGAGAAGAACCAGAACTTATTGAAGGAGAAGACTTGGATTGAGAATGTATTGAGGAGCCATTAGCCTCACTAAATTTAAAAGATTGTGATAATATTGATCTTGATAATAATGATGATGATGATAATATTAAAGAAAATATTTTGAATAATGTTAAACTTATTGATCATTGCCGTCTTATTGAAGACGAGGAATATATGTTGGATTGAGAACTTATGATATTGTATTAGATTTTATAAATGTTTATTTAAGACTTGTATTAACTATGGAGAGATATTATTAACATTATCAAGGATGCATGCTTTTAAGATTTGTACATATGTTTATTTTAGAATATAGTTATTACATATATAATTTATTCATGTAATATTTATCTCGAAAAGGCACATCGGTACAGAACGAAACCGAAATATTTCATTTCAGTGCCTCAACCGGAATGGTCACCAAAACGAAATTCAAAATTTTGACTTGGATACTTTGTATTTCCACTCTTACTAATATCAGCTTATATCTTGCTTAAAATTTATAAAATAAATCTATTTATCATCCTCTTTTTCGTCATCCTCCTATCATCTTATGATATGACATTAGATAATAAACTAATAAATAAATATAATAAATCATTTTCAATCATTTAATATCACATCATAGAATGATGAAAAGATGATAAAAATAGGATGATGAATAGCATTGCTTAATTTTATATATATATATATATATATATATATATATAAAGTAGCCAACAATAAATAAACATTTTAAGGCTTCGCCTCGAAAATGAGATGATATAAAAATTTTGTATATGGCAATGAAATAATTTATAAAAAATAATAAAATAGTTTGAATGAAAATATTTTATTAAAAAAAACAAAACAAATATTAGATACAAATATTATAAAGTTAAATAATATTATAATATATATTTTTAATATAAATTTTGTTTTGTGATTTAAAAAAGTTAATTGATTTTTTATATTTTATTTGAAAGTTTAAAAAAATTATAATAATTATATTAAAAATTTATGATTTTGAAATTGAAAAATATTTGTATTTGAATGATATTTGGTAATGAAATAAGATTGGTTCTCAAATGAGATCTAAATCTAATATTATTTTTGTAGGTCCCGTTTAGATTAAGAAATTGTCTCAACTTCTCTCATTTCATTATTATATATTTTTTAAATATTCATATAAAATACAATAAATAATTCAATTTTTTAAACTCAATTCAAAAATTTTAAATTCTAAAATAATAATAATATTAAAAATAATATTTTAATAATATTATGTTCAACTTTTAATTTTTATTTTAAAATATCTTATTTTATTTCACTATTTAAACGGAGCCTTAAAAAAAATGATTATAAAATTTACTTAGTTTTGTTAGTTTATATTCTGTGTTTTTCAACCATTTTAATTTTATAATCGGTTATTTTGATTTATAAAAAATAAAAATAAAAAACCTTAAAATCTCTTAATCTTTTCACTGATAACTGATGAGCCATGTTCGGAATTACTTTATTTTGTTTAAATATTTGTACTTTGTCTCGCAAGTTTTGATAACTGATTCTAACATACAAATAAATATTACCCCATTATTTTCACCATTAATTAACAATACCCCATCGAGCCAACCGTCTTGGTAATTAACAATTTAACATTACCTATCGTAGTGATTTTTTATTGAATAATATCAGATAGAGGTTTAGGCACTTTTAAAAAAACTGGAGAAATTAAAGACTCGTAAAAAATTCTACTTAATTTTAGATCCAACCTGATTCTCCAGTCGTCGGTCAGGCTCTATTTTGATGCGTATAAATAGTAATAAAATAATTTAAATTAAAATATTTTGTTAGATTCTGAGAAAAGTGAGAAAAATTTGAATAAAGATATTAAAAAATTATTTAAATATAATTTGAATATAATTTTATTTGTAAATTTGAAAAAGTAGTATTATTTGTTATGTTTTATTTGAGAATTTATAAAAATTATAATGATTAAATAATGATTAGATAAAAGAACTTAAAAATCTTAAAATTGAAAAGTATTATGTGCCTGAATGATGACTATATGAGAAATATCTGAAAATGCTGAAAACAATTGTGTTGCCAAACGGGGTCGCTTACAAGTCATGACTCACATGACTTCCAGGGTAAGCCATTCTGCTCTCTCCAAGAATAAATTTCACAAGGCTATACCATTTGGCGAATATCACAACAGCTTAAGAAAAGAGAGCACAATACTTCAACACCAGCAGAATTTGCATTAAAAAAAGTAAACACTAAACATCTTGGCAATACAAGCTGAAAAACATGCTCTCCATGCTTCACTCATTCAGCTGTGCCATCAGAACGAATTTTCTCATACAGGCGATATATCAGATTAGACCTAGACATCTGAGGTTCCCTTTCCAGGGCTGCAATAACATCCTTAACGGAGATGCTACGAGCCACCCGGTTTTGAGTTGCAATAACTTGGTTCCTTCCAGATTTTCTATGAGGCCCTGTTTTTTAGTGGAGAAGGAATAGATTAAGCAATACATCTTACAGAGTGAGAATGTAGGGTATTTTGTCAATAAAACTGCTTGGCTAAACTGAAAAGGAAAGCAAATAAGTCAAAAATTTACTCATCAATGATTCAATGGTGTTTCCTGTAGCGGATTTTGCAGTGATATCTAATATTAACTAGATCATTGCCAGCTACATAACTATCAAAAACTCTCATCAATTGAAAGCATCCTTACCAAAAGCAGCAATAGAAGCTGTGTTTCCCCTTTTCTCTGTATCCTGATTCTCTTTTCTTCCAGATGTCGATTGAGGCTTGCGACTTGCATCTTTACCTGGCTGAGAGCCAGATGCATCCGTGACTCCTTCACGTTTCTGCCGAGCTTGCTCAGCCATAAGTTGCCATTTTGACAGCATGTCATCTCCTCCAACAGCAGCACGGGCAGCAACATTGGCAGCTGTTGTCCTCATTTTGTCATCCTCCTCTTTGTTTACCTACGCCAAAGGACATAGCAACATAAAAAGTTGAGAAATTGGTTTTGAGTTAATTTATAGTGGTTTGCATAATGAATTCTCCTTGATACCTTAATGGACTTGGCACGGCCTTCATCTTTATCTTTCTCCCCATCAACGCCATTACTACCCTCGGGCTGTAATGGGAGGTTATACGGTAAATATCATCATAGGTACAAAGAAATTGATATAAAGTAGATATATTGTGTATTTGATAAAATGCGTGTTTATATAAAGTAGTACTCAAGGATTTTAGTTCACATCTCATAAAATGCAGGGGCACTCACTTCATTAAGTCTCCGGAGCCTCTCTGCTTCAGCCTGTTTTTTATCCCATTCCTCCCTAGCCTTCTTGTTCATTGTCATGATTTGATGTTGAACATCTGAGGTGATAAGAGTACGGTGTCTTGGTTTCTCAATATCAACTCGCTACACATGCAATATTCAAAGCAATTTAATTACAGATAATATGAGTCAGAGGAAGGAAAGAAAAGTGGAAGCACTTGCCTGTTTTGATAGCCTTATTAGATTACTTATCAGTCCACGCATTCTTTCCTCCACACACTGAAGATTTAGTTTTCCATAAGAACGCATGTAAACCTCAATAAGAAAAAGGACCAAGTAGCTAGCATCTCACCAATGACAAGCATCGCTCCACATCATTGCTTGTACTCTTCAAGCCACATTTGGCCACTGCCGCACAGAGAACACAGAAAAATATCAGCTTGCAGATTTTAGTTGCCAAGCAATCATAGCACTGAGTGCAACATGTACAGAACTACGAATAAATATTCACTATAGCATTAACTGATCTCTGCCAGTTTTTTCTGAAGTGGAGTTTTCTGCAAAATCAGCTTTTCTTCCTCTTCTTGCACAGCTCTTCGAGATGCTTCTGAAACTCGACTGTCTTCCTTGGGCCCAGAAAATAGCTGTTCTTCCTCCTCCTATTTAGTAGCAGAATGTCAGAAGGGTTTTCAGCCTGTCTACTTTAATGGGAATTGTTTACCTAATTAGCTTATACTTCACAACAGGCAGAGGTCAAAAATGGCATTATAGCATACCCTCAGATTGACTCCACTGACAGCAGTAACGTCATTTAGTTGTTCAATGCTTTGATCCGAAAATGCCCCAGATACTTTTTGCTTCTTACTGTGGGGTGACAGACAAATTATGCCTCAATAAAAGGTTAACATGGAGGATGAACGAAATTACTTTGAAATCATAGATATCATCCCCAGGCCATAATTCAACGGAAAAAGGCTTTCACCTTGGCAGAGGTTGTGATGAACCAAGTGCTTCAAGTGGTTTCTTCTGGCCAATAGAAGGCTTTTTGGAAGGCGTTCTTGAGTTAGTCCCAGCAGAAGAGGATGCAGATGGGATCCGAGGGCCCAACTAAGAAAGTGTAGAAGCAAGAAGGAAATTAGCAAATTAGTCATCCATAAAAAAGAAAAGTGATTACCAGCGAAGGCATGTACTTTGCATAAATATATTTAGCAGCACAACGTAAACCAGGGTGAACGGGAATCTAACCAAAAAAAAAGGCCAGATGCAATGAACTTTAAGGTGAAGTAATTAGAGAGACAATGGGTATATTCTTAAACAAAATATTTCCCCATGATTAGATATCTGCGCAAATGTACACAGCATAGAAGGCACAAAATAACAAGACTACTGTATTATCAGTATAATTATGGAGAACATAAAACAGAAGTGACAAGATATAATAAATTAGAATAATCTCAATCTTCTTCAGTCCTGAGTCCAACTTAAACAGCTATTTCTCAGCTATATATCTGACAAAATACATATCATGTGCAATCACTGATTGCTTAGGGTTATATTATATGATGGCCACTAAACAGATCTTCAGTATCCTTGTATGAGCCACCAGCTTTGAAAATGGCAAGTAATCCTCAGTGACTTTTTAACTCTCCTCTGGCTCCAAAATTTCCTCATGCAACATGACACAAATCACAGAGGCTCCTACCTTCTTAGATAATCTATTATAAAAACATATTTTCCTTGGTAAGATTAACTCAATGCACCGTAGAGAAAAAGAAAAAAGAAACTAGAGATTACCGGGACAGTAGGATCCAACTGTGCTGCCATGGAAGGCGAAACTGAATTGGAAGGCATCATGCTAATTGATGTTGAAAGGCCCATCCTCGAAGACTGCTTCTCCAAAGCCTCATCGTTTGCAGTTCCAGAAGTTGCATTTCCCTGCTCAAGATGTGCAGCAGATTGAGAAGAAAATCCATGTGGATGAGGAAAAGGGGGTTTGTGATGCGGCTCTGTAACCTGATCAATTGCTTCCTGTTTTACACCGGCCATTGATGGGGTAAGGGCAGAACTTTGTTCTTTATTTGTTGATGACTGCCAAGGAACTGGTATCTGTTGTGATGTTGAATTGTTTGCCAGGTGAGAAACAGATCCACCCTGAAGTCTCTTTGGATCATTGGTAGAATTTAGCCTCTCAAACTTAGTAATGCCCATCGTGTTCATCGCCTGTGTTGTCCCACTTAACTGAGTTGAATTTATGTTCTGATGTTGTGAGATTTGCCTTGTTTGTGGTTCATGATTGTGTGTTTTGACAGATGATGTCAATGTATTGACATTTGTCCCAGAATATGGGTTATAATTACCACTGTTACTTCCGTAAATTGAAGGAAAGTGCAAATGTTGTTGCTGCTGCTTAAGTCCTTGGGTAGAAATTGAGGATCGTTCCCTTTCCGGATTGATGCCGCTCACACTGGAAGAAGGCACTTGACTTCCTTGCCCTCCATGAGAATCTGACTGTCGATTCCCCTCTCGAGATTTCTGAGCATTGTTTTCTACACCTGGATAGCTTGAATCAGCCTGCATTTTAACAACTGAAGAGGTTATATGAAAAGGGTCTGCAGAAGAGTTTAAGCCCTTCTGATGAAGATTTGCTAATGAATGGAGATCATTGAATTAAGCAGAACTAGCACTAACAGATGGCATCCGCTGAGGGTGTTGCCGTGCTGCAGCTTGAGATTGCAACTGGAATTGGTTGGAACTTGGCTGCAACCATAAATCAGGCTGGTTTTAGCTTGATTAGAATAAAGAAAACCACAAAACTGACTAAAACTATACCAAGATCTTTATAATCACACCGTAGTGTAATTGATAATTCTTACCTGTGATTGTATTTTCATTACTGCCAATTTGAGCATATGGTCTCCTACAATACTTCTCATGTGCCGGACAAACCCTTCTTTGGGGATCTCATTTTTCTGGAAAAGCAATGGTAGTTGATAAATTAGTTTCAACAGGAAAATTAAAGATACACACATTTCAATCACACAGAAAAATGTACAACTCAAATTAATCAATAATGAAACTGGTATCAGGGGTACACCTTGAGCTTCGCAAATATTGTTTGAAGTTGCATGGCTCTGTCTTTATCAAGTTGGGCTTGTAAAACAGGCAGCAACACCCCAAATGGTACTTGCCCAGGTCTAGAACGATTTATTGGGTTGCTTGCCTGTTCAGAGACTGTCGCCTGTTGATTACTCATTTTCTGTAATTTTGCGTATTGAGATTCACCTTCTAGACCAGGCCTTCTTTCTGACTCATGTATTGAGATGGAAGGTTTTTCAGAAATCTGCATCCCACTTGTTTGGGGATTCTGTAGGGAATTATTTTGTGTCTGACCCTGTTGACTATCATCTTGGGATCTTTTCTCTGGCATTTGGACATTATTGAGAACATCTGGGGCATCACTCTGTTGTTGCTGATTTTCAATGACAGAGGCATGTTGCTTTAGGTCCATTCCAGATAAAGGCTGTTCTAGCTGCTGGGCACCTTTTTGGTCTGGTTGAATTTGACATTCAATATTTTGATCTTGGTTAGCAGTTTCCCACTGTGGTAACTGACTGGGAGTATGATTGCTTCCTTGAGATAAAACTGCCACAATATTCATTGAAAGGGTTAAGAAATTGATGGGTAGAAAATTTAAACCCATCAATTGAGTATTAGGCTGAGTTTGGATGCCAAACCCAGCTCACTAAATTTCATTATAGACTGGGTTTGGCATCCAAACGCCCAGTTTAAACTCATTTGAATAGGGTTAACATGTAAATTCAAGGGGGTCCCACACGCAAAGTAGCATTAATGGCTGGTTGTGCCTTTTTCTTTTGTTTACCCCTCCCTCTCCCTCTCCCGACAGATTATTTTTCATAAATGCTACCCTGCTTAGCAGCGTGTGGGAGATAAAAGTCACAGTTAACAGTAATGGCCGGTCCCACAAATTGACAACTTTCCATTTATCTTAAATCATCTAACCATCCAAACACATTTTAAACTCGTTTAAACGGGTCCCACAAAACTCACTCAATCATCTCAACTCACTACTATTCATAAAGAACTCAGCTCAACTCAATTCAATTTGATATCCAAACACAACCTTCGAGAGGGCCAAAGACGTTTAATTGGAATGCTTAAGCTCAATATCTTCAATCTATACCATAGATTATTTGCTAATAGGTAAGCCAAAAAGATTTTTCAAAAGCACAATCATAAATTAGCAGAAATAAACTCGTGATTGTAGGAAAATCACGTTACAGGAAATACAGCACTCAGATGCCCAGTCACAAACCCTTGCCAAAATAAAGAAAAAAAAATCCCCTCCAAATAACAAGTTTTCACAAAATTTGAAGCCCTTTTTGTGATAATAAAGGGGGAAAAGTAAAAAACATGAGACATACAATTAGAATAAGGGAATGAGGATAAATATTAAATACTTCAACACTTCCAAGTTAACATTAGAAGTTAGTACTGAACATCCAGCTAGCCTGGAACAGTCTGCCATCTACTTATGCAGAAAACAATATAACAATTATATATTAAGCAAACGATCTTTCACTTTGCAAATGCTTTATTAATCCAGTCCAAAAGCGCGCTGACTGCAATCCTAATCAATATATTGGGTTCAAAATAAAGTGCAATAACAGCAATTAGCTCAATAATTTAGTTCCAAGCTCACGCTGAACGGAATGAACTTGGAACTATAGAACAACCATCCATAAGACCCACACAACAAACAATAGTAAAAGGTGCACTCTTGGCTAGAAGATTCTTGAACATGACTTCTACCAAAACCAGAAATCTAAAGCAATGGCTAGAATGTCTTTCATCTACAACACAAAAGATTCTAAACTTCAACTGTCATCGGAATCAGCTGCAAAATTAACAGGAGATTCATTTGTTACTCCACCATACGCGAAGCCAACTACAAGCTTTAATTTATCTCTGTAATCCGGGTTTTCTTTTTGTGTTTTAAGCTACTACTTTATTGTGTGGATTTAATTGAGAAATAATTCTAAGCAAACATTCAACATATTTTAATTCCTTAGATTATAGCTGGCAAAATTTGATCAACTTTAAATAATTTGTCACTTTTTAAGACAAGTGTGATGATATTCGTGTGTATGGCGCATCCTAATCTGAAAATTCTATTAATTGCCCTACCATAAAGAACGTATAAAATTGGGGAGAAACTAGAAAGCAAATGGACGCACCTTTATCTGAATCAGAGTTCTGTGAAGTGGAGGCATCTCCGCCTATATCTCTGTTTAGGGCAGCCTGGAACGCCTCCACGTCCGCCCCCGAATGCATACTCTCGTCCTGCGCGTAACCAAAACTCAACAAAAGATAAAAATCTAATCCCAATTTTCCAAAACCCCACGAACGCACAGAAAGAGAGAGGGAGAGACGGAGACAGAGAGTACCTCGTCTTCCTCGAGAAGCTTCATTATGGAAGGGTCCATGATATCGTGTATCCGCACACTGCCTTGGGGAATTTTAATCTCACCGGCGGGTGATCGGGCGAATTTGGGTCTTCTGGAATATAAATTAATATTTATTCACAATAAATTGAAGGAGATTAGAAAGATCAATTTTCTTAATAACTTTCTGTAAGGAATAAATGGATGGCATTCTGGGCTGCCTGCGGGAAGAATAACAACAGAAGGAAAACAAAAGATGAAGAAGAAGAAGAAGAAGAAGAGCTTGTCTTGGTAAATGAGCGTCGTTTGTGTATAAATAGGGATCCAACCACCCGATCTCGTTTCATAAGCCCGCACAGTTCTTTTTACTTTCATTTTATTTATTAACCAATTTTATATTGATTTAGGTTTTTATGACCGTTTTATATTAGAAACTGCTTAATTCATAAATGTATTATATATATTATAATCTCATGAGCTAATGTGTATTTATCTAATTTATTATATTTACTTTTTCATAAAAATAATTTTATAATTTAATAAATTATATCAAATCACATTAATTTATAAATAAGATTATTTTTATATTTTTTTATATTTAAAATATTTTCCCTCTAAAAATATGAATAAACATGTCATCTACATTAAAAATAATTTTTTTTTAAAAAATGCTAAATTCTAAATCCTGAACCCTAGATCCTATACCACACGTCACTTATTTTACTTTTTTATATATATTCCTGCTAAATTAATTAAATTGGTCAGTTCATCATCCTTCACTATATATTTATTAAAAAATAAATAAAAATATGTGTGATGCAGGAATTATAAGTAAAATTACTTATTTTAATAATGGATTATAATTTTTTTAAAAGGAAATATGTGAGACTCGTATACTTTAATATTGTATCTATCATTATTTAAAGAAAAAAACTGAATAAATGATGAATAATCCAATAATCATTTTGAAAATAACAAATTACGTTAATTGGGGTGTTATAAATATTTGAAAACTTATGTATTTTAATAGACAAATGTAAATTATACTAAAATCATTGAGTATTGACGCTTCATATCTTTCATTTTCTAAACAAAAAAAGGTCAAACTATAAATAATAGGAGTGAGCAGCGGGTATGCTCGTCTTCTGCCCCGCCCCACATAGCGGGGGCGGGTTACTCCTCCGGATGACCAATAACGGGGTGAAACCCGCCCGGTATTTAGCCAGATGGCGGGGGCGGGGGCGGTATACAAATGACCCCGTCCCCGTAATACCCCGCCCCGCCCCCGCATATATTAAATATTTAATATATTATATATATATAAAAAAAACCCAAATGACTTAAAACGGCGTCGTTTTGTCATCTGGGTTTTTTTTTTAATTTCCTTAAATAAAACGAAGCCGCTTTATATAAAACGGCGTCGTTTTATATAAAACGGCTTCGTTACAACCCCCGGTCCCCCACCTCATCGACATCTCTGATTCTCTCTCTCTCTCTCCCTTGTCTCCCTCTCACTCTCTCTCTAAAATCGCCGAACCCTAACCTAAAATCGCCCCATCAGGTCCACGCCATTGCAGCCACTCCGCCGTCGCATCCCCACTCCGCCGTCGCATCCCACGCCACCCTCAGCAAGAGTCCCTCTCCTTCGTCCTTCGTCCCCGCATTTTTCCAGTTTCTCCCTCTCTGATATTCCTCCAAGCTCCACCAAGGTAAGTGATTCCGTTTCACCTAAATCCTAATTTGAAGATTTCTTTCGTTTTGATTCTTGAAAACATATGGAAATGAAGAAGTTGATGGAGGATGGGTTTGGTGTTTGTGAACCGTGTGCTGTGGAGGCCGATTGTGCATGTGTTTGAACTGTGAAGTGTAATTGTGTTGGATTATGTGATTGTGTTTAATTTATTAAAATTTAAATTGTTGATTTGAGTTTATTTTATTGTAATTATAATTATTTGATTGTGTGATTACATCATTACAATTATTTTTATGAGACACCCGATTCCATTTCGGTTTGAAGATTGGATTGAAACTTTGAAGAATGGAGTGATCAGTGAAGCTTTGCTGCTTCTATTTCATAATATTTCATAGTTTTTTTTATTTTTAGATTGGATATAATTGAGAGTGGATGGCTGGATGCCTTGGTTTTGTTATATGAATCTGAATGTACTCAAAGTCTCAAACGATCAACTTTTGAATGTATTTCATAGTTTTTTGTTGAGTATTTCATAGTTTTTTGTTGAGTGGATGGCTGGATGCCTTGGTTTTGTTAGATTGGATGGCTGAATGTATTTCATAGTTTTTTAGATTGGATGTAATTTCGAATGTGTTGAAGCTATCTTTTGTTGAGATAATGAAAAATTTAGTATTTTTTAAGGTTTGAAGCTTTGCTGTCCATATTGTGCAAACATCTATATTCTATAGCTAACATTTTTATAACATGAAAAAAAAAAAGTGCCAAACATAGGTCCAATAAAATGTAAAACAAGCCAAACTAGTCCAAAGACTCCAAAATTACTCAGAAAGAAAAGCAACAAAAAAACTGTTATTTTTTTATTGCTGTCCAATGGCGTCGTTTTATAAAAAATAATTTATACACAATATTTTTTATTACATTTTCACAATAATATTCTAAATAAAATATTTTTTGTAAAACACTTTATAAAAGGAACATTATTTTATAAAAGCATCCTCATCTTATAACATTATTATAAAATATCTTATATATTTTTTTGATAAGTGTATATATTATAAAAATATATGGTGAGTATCAATATATTTAATACTCATCAGACTATATGATAGATTAATTAATAATAAAAACAAAAACAAAAACCTATACATTCATAATAGATATTATGTAAATTATAGTGCAACTTAAGAATAATTATAAATTTTATTTACAGCCTCACATAGAAGATTGTGTGTATAGACTTACTGATATATGAAGATAAAAATAAATAAAATATTATTATGACTTACAAAATATTGAAAGTAATTATCTAGGCTTGAGATTTGAGTCTATTATATTTTGTATGACCATTTGTGTTGCATTTATTATAATTTCAGATTTGTTACGATGGAAAGTCCAGAAGACTCTAGTGCGAGCTCCCCGGAGGGAGCCTTGGGTACCTCCGGCCCTAATCCTAACCCTATCCCGACCACTACCACTACTACTATCACTACCCTTAACCCTACTAGTACTCCCCTTCCGGTTGAGACCCCTGACCCTACTCCTACCGCTACCACTTGTCCCGCCCCCAAGCAGTCTAGCGAGAAAACCCCATCCATAATTTGGGCTCATGTCACCAAGATAGAAGGTGGTGACCCCAATGATCCAAAAGCCAAATGCAACTATAGTGGCAAAATTTATGGGTGCCACTACAAGAGACGTGGCACTTTCCAGATAAAATTGCACTTGGAGGAACAGTGTAAGAAATTCCCAATTTTAAAATCTTTGGTAGAGAAGACCCAATCCAGGCTTGAAGTTGGATTTAAAAAAATGGGTGAGGGGAGTAGTGGAGAGTTGGCATTAAAGGGGTACACAAAATACGATCCTAACGAGGTTAGGACACACCTAGCTCGCATGATTATTATAGATGAGATGCATTTCCAAGTGGTTGATGGGAAATGGTTCCAAGCTTATTCTAGGTACTTGGAACCAAGATTTAATATTCATTCTCACCACACGGTGGCAAGAGATGTTAAAAAACTTTATCAGTCAGAAAAAGAGAAGTTGAGGGGTTTATTGGCGGGGGAGAATGTTTGCCTCACCACTGATTGTTAGATTTTTTGTAATAATCTTAATTTTATGTGTATGACTGTGCATTGGGTTGATGGGGGTTGGACATTGCATAAGAAGATCCTTAAATTTTGTCAAACCACTGATCATAAAGGTGAGACGATAGGGAAGGCCTTAGAGGCCGCTATAAGAGAATGGGGGTTGACTCGGGCTTGTACTTGCACGGTTGATAATGCCGGAGTTAACGATGTTGCAATGAGACATCTTAAGACTCTCATGAATAATGCGAGTAGAACACTTTTGGGTGGGGATTATTTGCATGTGCGATGTGCAGCACATATTCTTAATTTGATTGTGGGTGATGGCTTGGATAAGCTTGGTGACTCGGTTGCTCGGGTCAGGACTGCTGTGAGATGGGTCAGATCTTCTCCTGCTAGATTGGCTAGGTTCAAAGTTGCTACAACTACTGTGGGTATAACATGTAAAAAATGTCTTTGCACTGATTTGTCTACGAGGTGGAACTCAACCTTTTTGATGTTAGAGACGGCCTAGGAGTATAAGTTAGCATTTGATACATTGGGTAATGAAGACATACAGTATGTCAAGTATTTTGATGAAAAGTTGGGGCACCCTTTGTCTAATGATTGGGAGGTTGTATCTATTTTTGTAGAGTTTCTGAGTGTTTTTTACGATGTTACTAAGGTTTTATCTGGTTCTTTGTATCCCACGGCACATCAATTTTGTCAACAAATAGTCAAGGTGCAAGAAGAATTAGATGATATTGCAGCGGGTAGTAATACCACATTGCGGGAGATGTCTAGGACCATGATGGAAAAATTTGACAAGTATTGGGGGGAAGAGTTTGATAAAGCCAATATCTTGTTATATGTTGCATGTGTCCTTGACCCACGGTTTAAGGTGAAAGGCATGGTATTTGGGTTGACTGATGCAATTGGCAAGGATTGTGCGTCGGCTATTGCATCTCGGGCTCAGGAAATGCTTGTTAGATTATTTGATGAGTTCACTATCGTGGGAGGTGCTAGTATTGCAGCACCTACAGCCACAAGTATCCCCCCATCAGGTGCAGATGCTAGACGTGGAAAAAAACGTAAAATGGATTGGGGTGACAAGATGGAGTCGACCCCCTTTGATTTTATGGGTTCCACCACAGATGCCCAGTCAGAGTTAGACAGATATTTGGCATTGGATCTCCATCCATTTGTACGAGATTTTGATATATTAGCTTGGTGGAAGATGAATGTCCCCAAATACCCCGTACTTTCAAAGGTTGCTCGCAATATCTTGGCCATCCCGATCAGTACAGTAGCCTCAGAGTCGGCCTTTAGCACTGGAGGGCGCGTATTAGATCCTTTCCGGAGCTCATTAGATCCTATCACTGTTGAGTCTCTGATTTGTATACAGAATTGGATCACGGGTGCTGAAATTCATATTCCAGAGGTTCTTGATTATGATCCGGTTGAGGCCAAGGACGAGGCTGCTGATCAGTCTAGATCTGATAAATTGTCACTTGAATAAATATTTACATTATTTTATATTTATTTAATTAAATTTAATGTTACAGAGATTTTACATTTATTTATTGTAACTTGTAGCGACTGTGACGCCAACACCTGGGACACCATCAACAGCTACCTCTGCTGCAGTATGACCTACCTCATCTACCAGTCCATGTCCATCACCAATTCACCATGGTTTGCATTTTACACAATTTATTTTACCAATTGTTGTTTACATTTATAATTTTATAATATTTGTAATGTTAGTATCTAATTATTTTGTAATTATTGATTATGAGTTTTGACATTTTCTACGACAGTATCATTTTGTATGTCAATTGTCAACACATCTTCCAAGTTAATAACACAATTTAATCTTGGTTAGTAACTTAGTATTTTTAATAATTTTTTTTAATGTTTATAACTTATAACTTTATATTTGTACTCTAATTATTTTTTAACTTATTATTGCAGGTTAAGATTAAGACCTAACAACCCCACAGTTTCCATCCAAGTTTGTATTACGGCCCAAAATCCAATCACCAGTGTCCAACGACCAATGTTATCAATCTTATTTCTTATGATCTTGTAAATTGTAAATTTGTAACTATATAATGCTAATAGTTAATAGCACAATTTGTAATTTTGTATTTTGTATTATTAATTTGTATTATTGTAAATTGTAATAGTTTAGTAACTAGTCTAGACTTCTAGTAATCTTTATTTTTAAACTTTAACTTTTACTATTTTTTACTTTTAGATTTTTAGTGATGTTTTTTTTTAAAATGACTTTGTCACTTTAGACTTTAGTAATGATAAATACTTAGTATTTAATATAATGATATTTGTTATTGTGAAATTAAATCAGGTTTGATAATTTTCTGGGTAAAAAATGGCTTAGAAATCTGATCTGGGCCGAAAGGCCCAAAACTATTCATATGTGGGCAGGCCCAATAGGGGGCGGTAGCGGGGGGCAGGCGGAAGGAGCCTCCCCCGCTGGCTCCGCTACAGGACGGGGTACCCCGCCCCCCCTACATGGGGGCGGGGTGCGGTTTTTAAAAGATGACCCCCCGCCCAAGCGGGGGCGGGGGCAGTGATAGGGGGACTCCGCCCCCGGTAGGGCGGGGATCACCCCTAGTAAATAACGTAATTAAGAGGATTATTATAATCATAAAAAATTTATATAACAGCAATCATATAAATTGAAGTGATTTTATATCATCTGCTCAATCTATTTTATGATAAAAATAAATTTACAATATAATAAATCATATAAAATTATATTAATTAATAATTTTTTTTTTAAGATAATCTATTTATAAACTAAAGTAGTTCTCTTTTAACTATCACACCAATCCTAGTTAAGGGTGAGTCTTATCCTTGATCCGGCTTTTCCTGATCCAGTTGAACGAGCATTCGCTAGGCCCATTACTGAGAATAGAACCAAACTTTAGGTCCAGGTTAGTATTTGATCTCAATTAGTAATTTATTATTATTATTATTATTTTTCTTTCACCATTTATGAGATTTAGAAATCCCACTTTTTTTTTTTATATATATAAGAGGTGGAGAATTTAGACTATGTTCTTCACTTAAAGAATTGAATTATATAATTAATAAATTTGGACAAAGTAAGATATAATAGAAAAGTTGGTGGTAGTGTGCTGCCGCCCAGCTTTGATTGCTGGGTGTTCCGGTTAGTACAACTTTTTTTTATTTGTATTTTTTAACATATTTAAATTTTTTAATTTTTTTAAAAAAATACACCAATATGCTAAAATCACTTTCTTAACTATAAAATTTTTAAAAAATTCAAAAATATGAGTAGTCAAAATAAGAGGCAAACTTATGGGCATAATAGCATTCTTTCTAAATAATATAACTACACCTGATTTAGAATTTATATATAACTTTGTTTCAAGTTTAGGTATTTTATGTTCTATAAATTTAATTAATATGGCCCATTTATTTTTAAAGAAAAAATTTATACATAAGTCCACACACCATACATCATATATTTTTTTGATTCTTTTTCTTTTATAAAATATTTAATATATAAATAATAAGTAGATAATTTAATTAATTTACAATATATATATATATATATATATAGTATGTGTAGTATGTAAGCTTATGCGCAGCCTTTTTCAATTTTAAATTATAAAGCCCATTATTTAAATTTAGAAATAATATTATAATAATATGAAAAAACTGCATAAGATTCGTAAGATATACCATTCCTTCAGAGATAGCAAATTGCATTTGCAGGGGAGGAAAAACACAAAAGAACCGTAGAAACCCCAATCACTTCGGCTAGCAACGCTTCCTAGTTCTTAGTGCAGAAATGGGCAGCAACTTCATAAGGAAGGTCTGCAGGTACGAGACTAGACTTTGCGTTGCCTATGTCGGTCAAATCACCGCGGAAGCTCAATCCCTTATGAAACACCAACACTGGCGAGCCTATGCTCGATTTCCGAGTCAATTTAGCAAAATCAAAGGTCCCAGAACTTCATCATCTCATCCGTGGTCATTTTCGTCGTCAACGTCGTCGTCGCTTTCTTCTTATTCAAAAGCTGGTTTTGTGGGATGGTATTTGAGCAAGCTCGAATCTCGCCCACTTATCACAAAAAGTATATCATCTTGTCTTATTTATACAGCTGCTGACTTGACTTCCCAGGTAAAATAACCCCTAGAAACCTGCACTTTCACACACAGCTATCTTAGAAGTTGTATAGCAAATTGCTTATTATAATCCATGAAAAATATTTTACGAGTGCTGCTCTATTGTCCTCTGTAACATGGAATGGTAACTGATACTATGGCTGGCCTGGCATATTACTCAACCAAGGTTCTGCCTTATGTTCTGGGTGACAGCTAATATAAAAAGGAGCCTTACTTTAAACCGAATTATAGTTGAAATTAACGTGACAAGCTAAACAATTAATTATAGAATTCGTGGTTGAAGTATATCCCAAATAAAAAGCAAAAAAGAAAAAGAAAAAAAAAAGCTTTAGAATTTGTTAAGAATTTACTAATGTGGCACAATTCATGGAATTGAAGGAAGATATGCTTGTTCCTGCATAACGTTTGAGATTGGCTTCGTTTTCCTTCCCATTCTCCGTTGTTATTAAAATTATCCGCATATTGTGGTATATAATAATTGTTTTAAGAGGTGAGTGATAACTCATGTTTGATAGCGACTATGGTGCACCAGCAACAACACTTTTATAGATGTTTCTTTGGGATAATTTGTTCCAATTCAGTCTGGGAAATGTTACATGCTCATTACTCCCTTGACATAGATTCCCCCATGCGTATTGGCTTTAAAGCACTCGTAGATATAGCACTGCTGCTCATATTTAAAATTGCTTCGGGATCAATCTCTACTTTCTAATTTAGGTTTTGAAACTCAATTCTTTCTAATTTTGGTTTTGAAAATCCAAGCTTTGTCGAGTTTCCTTTCATATTGGTTGCCGGTCTTTTCAGTTTGACTTAGGGATTGAACTTCGTTGGTGATTTAACACTCCTTCCTTTCTAATAAGTGACTCGATAGGAAGAATATTTGATTAAATGAGGTGGACTGTGAAGAGCTAGAGTATTTAATTCAGATCCATACTTTGATATCATGTTAAGTCACTACTTGATCTAAAAGCTTAAACTGGCGAGATGAAGTAAGTTTAACTATTTAATGATATTCTAAACTGTTGTCTCCTCTGACTCGAAATGTTTCCAGGGTTAATTATTTGGAGGTCTCCTACCTTTTGTGATCAAATAGTTAGCAATCTTGAAGCTTCAAGTCCTGGTCATACACAAGTTTCATTCTTGGTAATGTGACTGAGGAAGATTTGGCCAACCATATTGCATTGGATCACCAGGACAATCCTTCTTCCCCTTTTGTGTTCCTTTAATTTACTAATATTGATGCTTCACTGGTGTTAGTATAAGAGATGGCAGGGGGAAACCTAGTTGATTATTTTGTTCAAGTGTTCCTTTTCAAACTGTCTCTGATCAATTTATTTAGTCCTCGTTTCAACTTGTTGGCCTTTTAACATATTCGGTTCTGATTTTGGCTTTGAGTCACTACACTTTCTGCTATTATGAGTTTATGTGGCCTATCGTTTTCTTTAGCTTGAAATGGTCTGTCAATTCTTATAAACTTATTTTTCAGATGATTACACTGCCGCCTTTAGGTTCTTTCGACACTATAAGGACATTGCGCATGGCAGCATACGGCTTGCTAATTTTAGGGCCAGGACAGCATTTTTGGTTTAACTTTTTGTCAAAGATTTTACCCAAGAGGGATCTGCTGACAACCCTGAAGAAAATCATTATGGGACAGACTATTTATGGACCCACTATCACCACTATTTTCTTCTCCTATAATGCTGGGTTACAAGGTAATGAGATATTTTCATCAATTGCATGTGGCTTTTGGACCTTGTATTGTAAGTAGTGCATGAACCCCCTCCTGATAGGTTTAGTCCATTTTGGCTCGCCCTTGTCCTAGAAACTTTGGCCATGTGATGGTAGTGGATCATGTCTTTAAGAGAAATTATTTGTACAAATCATAAATAGATAAGTCTCATAAAAGCCTTTGTGAAAAAGTGGATTCCACCTAAAAAAGTGTGAAAAAAAATATTCTTTATTATTGAATTTAACTTTTTAGAAAAAAACTTCGACTTGTCTATTTGAGACTTGGACCTAATATTTCTCCCCAACCTTTGAGTATTGGCAAGCCTTGCAAGTGAATGGGATGTATTGAGCCTCACCTTTGAAACATCAGCTCTCAACATTGGAGCCCACAGGTTTTAGCCTTGCCTTGTGGCAACAACCATAAATGATGGCTGGGTCTCTGTGTTTGTGTCCGCATATCACAAAATATCTAGTTTTTTGGTTTTGCAGTGGTAAATATTTTGGTTAATAGTTCTGTTCTTATACTGAGTTACCAACTTACGATCCTGATTCCAAACTTAGGTGAAAGCAGTCAAGAGATTGTTGCAAGATTGAAGCGTGATTTACTGCCAACATTTAAAAGTGGTGTTTTATTCTGGCCGATCTGTGACTTTTTTACATTCAAATTTGTACCTGTTCATTTACAGGTACGGAATTCGCCCCTCTTTCTCTATTTCTCTTCCCCCAGGGTTTTGACAAAGGGTTGGAATGGCCTTTTTCTAGGGTCCTAAGGGGGAATAATGTCTCAGTTCTTCGTTCCTTATTGTGTTTAAATGAATAGCTTTGCCATTAGATTAGACTTACCTCAAAGCTATTTTACTAAAAATTGTTTTGTGTATGTTGTAGCCACTGATGAGTAGTTCTTGTTCATATGTATGGACCGTTTATTTGACATACATGGCGAGCTTAAAAAGGGTGGGCACCAGTTAGTATTGAAATGTCAAAGAGTTGCACCCATTCTCTGCTTCCAAGGAAACAGGGGAAGTCTTGTTGGCCACTCTTATTCAGGTTAAAATTTACAAACATTGCATCCGTGTTTTCATCTTCAACCGCTCTTAATTCTAAACATGTCCAGAATCGCATTTGATACGTGTAACTTGTTCATCTATGAAATTGTAAATTTATTATAATATAGATCTAGCGTATTGTCCTAAGTGAGGTTCGTTTGTAACTTTTAAAGATTAAAATTTAGAGTGGTGCTAAGCCTACATCCCCGGAAGGATGTAGCCCAAATGTCTCTCGAACAGCACATAATGTTTTTTGGTTTTTTGTATTTTCATGTTTTTTTTTATATATTCTTGAATATTTTTTATAAAGGAAAAAGTTCACATTACTATTAAAAAATATTTTTTTTAATCATTAAGTTAAAATATATATATATATATCGGGAGAAATCATCGGAAGAAATTGTCAGCATTCTCTTAAATTGTATCTAAATTGAAATTAATATTATACACAAATTATTATTAAAAAAATAATTTTTTATATAAAATTACATTTTTTTTTAAGTATACGGTGGACTTTACAAATATCATTTCTCCTCAATTTAGTGTGGTTTGTTTTTACAGATGAGATGAGTTGAGATAAAAATTAAATAAAATATTTTTAAAATATTTTTTTAATATTTTTTTATTTTACAATTTAAAAAATTAAATTATTTAATTTATTTTAGAAGACTTTGATAGTCACAACTAGATTATATAAGCAATTTTGTAAGCTAATGTGATTTTATGAGATTTGTTTGATCTACTTTATAATAAAATTAGTCTTATGATTTGATGAATCATATAAAGATGCATTAGTTTGTCAAATTATTTTTATGTAATTTATTTGTGATTAAAATATTTCTCCTTATTTTATGTAGAATTTTAAAAAAAAAATGTAATGATTAAGGTGGGATTTAGATGATGAGATGAGATATGATGATTTTAAATAAAAGTTAAACGTTAAATAAAATATTGATAGAATGTAATTTTTTCATATTGTTAGTATTGTGAAATTTAAAAATTTTGAATTATTTATTATATTTTGTATAAAAATTTGAAAATGTTATAATACTAAAGTGAGATAGATGAAATATTTTTTTTATTTAAATAAAATTTAAATAAAATAAGATAAAATGAAATGAAGAAATAACGAATTTAATGAGGTCCTAAGAGTACTCGCATTTGTTGAGCCCACATTGAATTAGCTAAAGACTTGAAATATTAGATAGAATTACTCAATCTCACTTTCATATGAAAAGAATTGAACTCCTTCATACTGAATATTTTATTATTTCCAACTCGAGACCTCCAGACATTTTTTTTCCCGCGACCAGGCATATTCTCTCCCTCTAAGCAGTGCTTTTTCATTTTCAGGTTGTTCCCATCGCCAGCTACTTTCCATCACCAACCTCTCTCCATTGCACGTGAGGTTTTCGTTGTCTCTCAGACACCTTCTCCACTTCAAATAGTACTTTTTCTCTCAATCACTAGTGAAACTGCCTCGATAAGTTTTTGAAACATGCTATTAGTGACATGCATGGCCTCCTTCATGTTTATTGTAGGATCCACCAGTCCATGAGGGCAAGAATTGCAACCTTATCCTCTCCCGAAAATCAAATCAATTGCGAAATCTGAAAATTCAAAATTAGAAGAAATGATAAAAAAAATATTTACCAGAATATGCTCGATAAGAATCTAACTCGAGTGGAAGTCTTCTAATAATCGCTCAAGAAGCAAGATTTTATTTTACCCTAATATGTGGTATCAAATTGGGGAGAATTTGAGACTAGGAGGACGACAAGCACGAGTTGATGGTAAGTGTGATTTTAGTCAATTCACATTCACATATTAGAAGTATATTTACATTTTACCCCTGAGTTTATTTATTTATTGACAAATAGGCTTATTCCTAATTAGCTCCTAATGCGCGTGCAATTATGCTGGAAAAATATTAACATTTGCTTAAAAAAAGATTAAAATTTGAAGTTAAAAAAATAACATTCATCACTTTTGATAGTTGTATTAAAGCAAAATAAGGTTTGATTGATTGAAAATTTAATCATAAGTCATTCGGGTATCATTATGCCAGTTAAAATGAAAATAAATATGAGTGTTAAAGGTTATTAGAGATTATGAAAAAAAAAATTAAAACAAATATAATTAAAGAAATATATAAATAATAAATAATAATATTTTATTATTATGAAAAACATAATAACTAATCTAATATAGATTTAAATTTGTGCCCCTCTTTTATATGATGGGTTATATTTAGGTCTTGTTTGTATTTAAAATTTATCTCAACTCATCTTCATTTTATCATTATATTTTTATAATTTTTTATATAAAATATAAATTCTTATATATATTTTTCAAATTTCAATACACATTTTTTAAATCTCAAATAATAATAATATTAAAAAATAAATTAAACTTATATTAATTCATCTTATTTCTAAATTCCAAACAAGTAGATTGTTTGCAGCCTTCTAATAAAATGAAGACGCGCCACCTATTTTATCAAAATGAAGAATAAACTCTTTACATGTGATAGAATATTAAATACACGTTTGATAGCCCGAGTTTTGCATATTTCAACCCTTTCCGTTGCCCCAATCGGTCTCTTTCCGTCAGTAGCTCCAAATCCAGATAACGAGAATCACACAAAAATGGCTGAAATTCCCAGAAAACTCAAACAGATGCCACCGAAACAGAAAATCACGTAAGAAGTGTGAGAAGGTAATTGTAATAAAGAAGAAGGTGACGGATGCCCTTTGAAGTGGCGCCTGCCTATTATTTCTCTTTCGAAGACTTAAGAATTGTATAATGTATGATTCCTTTAGTTGAATTCTAATTCTTCCATACTCAAATTGAATTCCTCCCCTGTGAGCTCTTACTACACAAAGACGATAAATTTAGTAAGTTCGTCATAGTTATCTCTAACACATTGACAGTGTGATAATCAGAAATTCTACAAACATTTAATGTTTAGTAGGATAACTGTTGAATCCAAGGTTTCAAGTTTCATGTAAATCTACAAATGGATTTTGATGATAACAAATGAATCCAAAAAATAAAGGAGTCTCAAACTCAAGTTGTCCACACAATATAATCAAGCACATCAAGGAAGCAAGCATGAGCAAGAATGGAACAAGTTCATATTAAAATCATAGAGTAATTTTGTAAATCTCTTAAAAAATTTGAAATTAGGATTAAGGCTCAAAATTAATATTTTATCATAAAGCATTAAAATACATTTTCCACATATGCATGAATATTTTAAAAATTAAATTTGAAAATTTTGAAAGATGATTGATTGTCATCTTTCACATGTGCATGGCATGATTAAAGGTTTGAACTTTGAAAATATTAAGATGATTGATTGTCATCTTTCACATGTGCATGTTTTATTTGAATATTTTCAAAAGTAGTGGATGATTTTCTTGACTTATGCAAAAGGTAGATGTCTTTATTTGAAAATTTTGAAAAGTAAAGTGTGCTCCTTTTGTCATATGCAAAAAGTAAAAGATTATGTTTGAAATTTTTGAAAAGTAAAGTGTGCTCCTTTTGTCACATGCAAAAAGTAAAAATATTAGATTTGAAATTTTTGAAAAGTGAATGATGATGTTTTTGACATGGGAATCTTTTCAAATTTGAAATTGAAAACTCATTTGCCTATAAATAGCTCACTTGAGTTATGCAAAATTCATAACAAGAGCTTACACATATATTGCTAAGTTTTGCATCATTTTTTCAAAACTCTCATTCTCTTTTTTCTAAAGTTTTGAGTCTTAATTCTTGTTCTTGTTGAGAGAGATATAGGTTGCGCTGTATTGTTTCTATCTCACTCATTGAGGAGTGTACTTTGATAGTCTACCTACTATCAACTCTTGTATTTGTAAAAGGGTGTGTATAACCCTTGTGTGTGTAGAAGGTATTCTACACGGGAAATAGTTAAATCACCAAGTGTGAGGTGATTGGAAGTATAGAAGGTGTTCTACACGGGGAATAGTTAAATCACCAAGTGTAAGGTGATTGGAAGTGTATAGGGTGTTTTACACAGATTCTTTGGAGCGGTGCTGCTCAAGGGTATAATAGGTTTCTATCTCCACCTAAAGGAGATTGAATAGTGGATTTGGGGATCCTTAAGAGGTAGCTTGAGGCGAGGACGTAGGCGGTGGGGCCGAACCTCGTTAACATACTGAGTTTGCTTCTCTCTTACCCTTACTCTTTATATTTATTATTGTTTCATATTTTGTTTATATTTTATATTATATATTTGATTTATAATTGTTATTTTTTTAAATACAACTCAATTCACCCCCCCTCTTGTGTTAGTCATCTGGGCAACAATTGGTATCAGAGCTAGAGCTCTATTATAAGATTAACTATCTTTTGAGTTAAGATCTTATGGCTAACATTGCAGCTTCATTTGGTGAAGGTCAATCTAGCAGTCGGCCTCCACTCTTTTGCGGAGACAATTACTCATTCTGGAAAGTTAGAATGAGAATATTCCTTCAGGCTCAAGGTCGAGAAATCTGGAAATGCATTGTAAATGGACCTTATATTCCAACAAAAGTAGTTGATGGAGTAAAGGTCAAAAAGGAAAAAGAAGAGTTTAATCATGAAGACGATAGATTTTATACTTTGAATTTAACTGCTATGAATTTATTATATAATGTTCTCAATGGTAATGAATTTAATAGAGTAATGACTTGTGCTACCGTAAAGAAAATTTGGGATAACTTGGAAGTTACTTATGAAGGAACTTCTCAAGTCAAGGAATCAAAAATTTATATTCTTACTCATGAATATGAAATGTTTAAGATGAATGATGATGAATCTATTTCTAGTATGTACACTCGTTTTACTAACATCATAAACAGCTTGACAGCTCTTGGCAAAGTTTATTCCAAAGTGGAGATAGTAAGAAAAATTCTCAACTCTCTACCAAAACGTTGGGAATCAAAAGTGACAGCGATTCTTGAAGCTAGAGACCTCAAGAAGCTCGAAGTGAATGAACTCATCGGGTCACTTATCACCCATGAGTACACATTGAAAAGAGGATAAGAAGAAGAAAAGTCAAAGAAGAGCTTGGCACTTAAAGCTGTTCCACATGAAAGTGAAAGTGATGAAGACGAGGAAAATGACGACAAAGATGAAGAAGTTGCGATGATAACAAGAAGAATTCAGAGGTTCTTAAAGAAAAATAAAACTCCTCCAAGGAAATCTTTCAAAAAGTTTTCCAAGAAAGATTCAGGTAAAAATGACACTTTAATTTGTTATAAATGCAATAAACCTGGTCATATCAAGTCAGATTGTCCTCTGCTAAAGAAAGATCGAAACAAAGGCAAAAAAGCAATGAAAGCTACATGGGATGATAATTTAAGTAGCTCAGATAGTGAAGCAAGCAATGGAGAATCAGCAAATTTTTGTCTTATGGCTAAAGATAACATTGAGGTAACAAATCTTGATAATATTGAAGATCCTTCATATGAAGAATTGCAAAATGTTTTAGAAGAGGTATATGAGGAATTTGAAAAATTGGGTATCAAGTATACTGTTTTAAAAAAGAAAAATTCTTCTTTAACAAACAAAATTGATATTTTAAGAAAAAAAAGTATTGTTTTGAAAGATGAAAATTTTGAGTTGAAAAAAAAGAAAACTGATTTAGAAAATATTATTGAAAAATTTACGAATGGAAAAAGAAATTTTGAAAAATTTCTTGGTAGCCAAAGATGTGTTTTTGATAAGGCATGCTTGGGATATATGCCAAAATAAAAATACAAACCTTATAAAAACTTCTTTGATAATCCTTCTAAATCAAAATCCAATATTCAAAATTCTTTTCATAAAAATAATTTTGTTAAAAAAGGTTACTATTATAATCACTCAAGTTCTTCATATATGTCACATGCTATTTGCAATTTTTGTAATAGAAATTGTCATAATTATTTTGCTTGTCCTATTAGAAGAAAACATATAATGACTATTAGGACCATATGGGTACCTAAAAATCTTATTTTTTCTAATACTAATAAATAAAGGACCCAAAGAACTTGGGTATCAAGAAAAATCATTTTAATTGTTTTTATAGGTGTGCATGACGTCTTCCACGAACAAAAATAAATGGTTTTTAGATAGTGGATGTTCAAGACATATGACGGGAGACAAGACTAAGTTCTTTGATCTTAGATCTAAAGAAAAATGACACGTGACATTTGGAGACAACTCGAAAGGGAAGATCGTGGGAATAGGTAAAATTGGTAATGAGTTTTCTCTTGTGATTGAAGATGTTCTACTTGTTGAAGGTTTAAAACATAATCTTTTAAGCATAAGTCAATTATGTGAT
Organism: Platycarya strobilacea; assembly: GCA_036898215.1. NCBI lineage: Eukaryota > Viridiplantae > Streptophyta > Magnoliopsida > Fagales > Juglandaceae > Platycarya > Platycarya strobilacea. The sequence continues at coordinate 8,400,592 of CM072555.1, forward strand.
AAAGGATTTACAGTTACTTTCAAAATGGATAAGTGCATTATATTGAATGATTATGATTGTAATATTTGTTTTATTGCTTTTAGAAGTAACAATGTTTATACAATTGATTTTGAAGAAATTACCTCACAAGATGCGATTTGTTTTTTAGCTCAAAATGAAACTAATTGGTTATGCCATAGAAGACTAGGTCATGCCAATATGGAACTTATTTCCAAACTTTCAAAAAATGATCTTGTGAGAGGTTTACCAAAGGTAAATTTTCTTAAAGACAAAATTTGTGATGCATGCCAATTTGGTAATCAAACAAAAACTTCTTTTAAAATCAAGAAACATATTTCCACTACTAGACCACTGCAACTGATACACATGGATCTTTTTGGACCAAATAGAGTTGCAAGTTTAGGAGGAAAATATTATACATTTGTTGTTGTTGATGACTTTTTTAGATATACTTGGGTCATCTTTCTTACTCATAAAGATGAGGCACATAATGCTTTTACCAAGTTATGCAAGAGAATTCAAAATGAAAAGGGTTATACTATTTCAAGTATCCGAAGTGATAGGGGAAAAGAGTTTGTTAATAAAAATATTGAAACATGTTGTGATGAAAATGGTTTTGTGCATAATTTTTCTGTTCCTCGAACTCCTCAACAAAATGGGGTAATAGAAAGGAAAAATAGATCTCTTCAAAAGATGGCAAGAACAATGCTTAATGAGAACAACTTGCCTAGTTATTTTTGGGTTGAAGCGGTAAGTACTGCATGTTATGTTATAAATAGAGTTATGCTAAGGTCTAAATTAGATAAAACCCCCTATGAGCTTTGGAATGAGAAAAAGTCTAACATTTGTTACTTTCATGTATTTGGATGCAAATGTTTTATTTTAAATGACAGAGATAATTTAGGCAAGTTTGATGCAAAATCTGATGAAGGTATCTTTCTCGGATATTCTACTAATAGTAAAGCTTATAGAGTATTCAATAAAAAGACTTTGACTGTACAAGAATCTATGCATGTAGTATTTGATGAATCTAATTCTCTACTCTCCAAGAAATCTATTGATGAAGAAACAAGAGGTATAAATAATACGGAAAGTCTCAATCTCAACAAAGAGAACACAATAGAGGAAGTCCAACATGGAGATATCAGGAAAAATCATCAAAATTTAATACAAGATGCAACCAAACAGTGAAAATTTGTGAAAAATCATCCAGTGGAACAAATTCTGGGGGAACCTTCACGAGGTGTAAGCACTCGATCATCTCTTAGAAATATTTGCAATCATACTGCTTTTCTATCTCAGATTGAACCTAAAAATATTGATGAAGCACTTCTTGATGAATCTTGGATTCTAGTTATGCAAGAAGAGCTTAATCAATTTGAAAGAAATGATGTTTGGACACTTGTTCCTAGACCAAAAAATCATATTATTATTGGAACAAAATGGGTTTTTAGAAACAAGAAAGATGAGTCCGAAGTCATTACTAGAAATAAGGCTCGACTTGTAGCCCAAGGTTTCAATCAAGAAGAAGGAATCGATTATGATGAGACATATGCACCAGTCGCAAGATTAGAAACTATTCGAATGCTACTTGCATATGCTTGTTATAAAGATTTCAAACTTTTTCAAATGGATGTTAAAAGTGCTTTCTTAAACGGTTTTATAAATGAAGAGGTATATGTTGAGCAACCTCCTGGTTTTGAAAATCATATTTCTCCAAATCATGTTTTCAAACTCACAAAAGCACTATATGGACTCAAACAAGCTCCTAGAGCGTGGTACGTGTTGAACCCAAGGTTTCAAGTCTCGTATTTACGTATAAATTTTGATGATAACAAATAATATTGAAAACTCAAGCTCAAGTTGTCTATGCATGAAGGGAGCTAAACACATCAAGAAATCAAGCATGAGCAAGAAAGATATCAAATCTACAAATGAAGCTCATAAATTATTTTTGTACATCTCTTGATAAAATTAGAAATTGGATTAAGGCTCCAAATTACTCTTTTTTCTCATAAAACATCAAATTACTTTTTCCACATATGCAAGACATTTTTAAATGTCTTAGTTTTGAAAATTATGCTTTTCACATGTGCATAACACCATCAAACAAAATAATTTTGAAAATTATATTTTTTTATAAAAACTTGATTTTATAAGATGATTGATTATCATATTTGACATGTGCATATTTTGTTTGAAAGTCTTGAAGGGAGGTGGTGTGTTTTTTTGACTAATGCAAAAGGTAGATGATTTTGTTTGAGAATCTTAAAGGGTGGTTGTGTGTTTTTTTTGACAAATATAAAAGATAGATGATTTGTTTGAAAATCTTAAAGGGTGGTTGTGTGTTTTTTTGACATATGCAAAAAGAAGATGATTTGGTTTGAAAAATAAATCATACTCATTTTGTCTTGTATGAAAAACAAAAGATTAGGTTTGATTTCTTTGAAAAATGAATGGAGTTGTTTTTGACAAATGCAAAAATGAAATGTTTTTATTTGAATTTTTTGAAAAGTGAATAGTGCTCTTATTTGACATGGGAATCTTTTCAAATTTGAAATTGAAGACTCATTTACCTATAAATAGCTCACTTGAGTTTTGCAAAAATCACAACAAGAGCTTACACATCTATTGCTAAATTTTGCATCATTCTTTCAAAGCTCTCATTCTCTCTTTTCTAAAATTTTGAGCCTTAATTCTTGTTCTTGTTGAGAGAGATATAGGTTGCGCTGTATTGTTTCTATCTTACTCATTGAGGAGTGTACTTTGATAGTCTACCTACTATCAATTCTTGTATCAGTAAAAGGGTGTGTATAACTCTTGTGTGTGTAGAAGGTGTTCTACACGGGGAATAGTTAAATCACCAAGTGTAAGGTGATTGGAAGTGTAGAAGGTGTTCTACACGTGGAATAGTTAAATCACCAAGTGTGAGGTGATTGGAAGTGTAGAGGGTATTCTACACGGATTCTTTGGAGCGGTGCTGCTCAAAGGTGTAATAGGTTTCTATCTCCACCTAAAGGAGATTGAATAGTGGATTTGGGAATCCTCAAGGGGTAGCTTGAGGCGAGGACGTAGGCAGTGGGGCTGAACCTCGTAAAAATACTGAGTTTGCTTTCTCTTACCCTACTCTTTATATTTCCTACTGCTTTATATTTTGGTTATATTTTATATTGTATATTTAGTTTATAAGTATTAATTTTTTAATATAACCCAATTCACTCCCCCTCTTGTGTTAGTCATCTGGGCAACAGTACGAGAGACTTAGTGGTTTCTTGATTAAAAAAGGTTTTTCAAGAGGAAAAATTGATACAACTCTTTTCATTAAATACGAAAATGATGATATTCTTTTGATTCAGATTTATGTTGATAATATAATATTCGGTGTTACTAATGAAAATACGTGCCAAGTTTTTGCTAAGACTATGCAGGAAGAATTTGAAATGAGCATGATGGGAGAGCTTACATTCTTTCTCGGATTGTAAATTAAGCAAGCAAAAAGTGAGACATTCATCAATCAATCGAAATATATTAAGGAATTGCTGAAGAAGTTTGGGATGGAAGGTGCTAAGGAAACTGGAACACCAATGAGCCTATCCACTAAACTTGATAAAGATGAAACCGGTAAACCAGTTGACTCGAAGGTATATTGAGGTATGATTCGTAACTTATTATATTTGACAGCCAGTAGACCAAATATTATGTTTAGTGTGTGCTTATGTGCACGCTTTCAATCATCTCCAAAAGAATCACATTTAATTGCAGTTAAGCGCATTCTTAGATATCTTAGTGGTACAATTAACTTAGGGTTATGGTACCCTAAGCACACATCTTTCGATCTAATCAGTTACACAGATGCAGATTATGCTGGCTGTAAAATAGATCGAAAAAGCATTAGTGGAGCATGTCACTTCTTAGGTCGTGCACTAGTTTCCTGGTTTAGTAAAAAACAAAATTCTGTTGCACTATCTACTGCTGAGGCAGAATATGTTGCTGCGGGTAGTTGTTGTGCTCAAGTTCTTTACATGAAGCAATAACTTGAGGATTTTAAACTTATTTGTTGCCCAGATGACTAACACAAGAGGGGGAGTGAATTGGGTTATATTAAAAAATTAATACTTATAAACTAAATATACAATATAAAATATAACCAAAATATAAAGCAATAGGAAATATAAAGAGTAGGGTAAGAGAAAGCAAACTCAGTATTTTTACGAGGTTCAGCCCCAGTGCCTACGTCCTCGCCTCAAGCTACCCCTTGAGGATTCCCAAATCCACTATTCAATCTCCTTTAGGTGGAGATAGAAACCTATTACACCTTTGAGCAGCACCGCTCCAAAGAATCCGTGTAGAACACCCTCTACACTTCCAATCACCTCACACTTGGTGATTCAACTATTCCCTGTGTAGAACACCTTCTACACACATAAGGGTTATACACACCCTCTTACTTCCAATCACCTCACACTTGGTGATTTAACTATTCCCCGTGTAGAACACCTTCTACACACACAAGGGTTATACACACCCTCTTACTGATACAAGAATTGATAGTGGGTAGGTTATCAGAAAACACTCCTCAATGAGTGAAATAAGAATAATACAGCACAAACTATATCTCTCTCAACAAGAACAAGAATTAAGGCTCAAAACTTTAGAAAAGAGAGAATGAGAGTTTTGAAAGAATGATTCAAAATTTAGCAATAGATGTGTAAGCTCTTGTTGTGAATTTTGCAAAACTCAAGTGAGCTATTTATAGGCAAATGATTTTTCAATTTCAAATTTGAAAAGATTTCCATATCAAAAACATCATCATTTACTTTTCAAAAATTTCAAATCTAATATTTTTACTTTTTGCATGTAACAAAAGGAGCACTATTCACTTTTCAAAGAAATCAAATCAAATCTTTTGCTTTTCATACAAGACAAAATGAGCATGATTTATTTTTCAAACCAAATCATCTTCTTTTTGCATATGTCAAAAAAACACACAACCACCCTTTAAGATTCTCAAACAAAATCATCTACCTTTTGCATTAGTCAAAAAAACACACCACCTCCCTTCAAGACTTTCAAACAAAATATGCACATGTCAAATATGATAATCAATCATCTTATAAAATCAAGTTTTTATAAAAAAATATAATTTTCGAAATTATTTTGTTTGATGGTGTTATGCACATGTGAAAAACATAATTTTCAAAACTAAGACATTTAAAAATTTCTTGCATATGTGGAAAAAATAATTTGATGTTTTATGAGAAAAAAGAGTAATTTGGAGCCTTAATCCAATTTCTAATTTTATCAAGAGATGTACAAAAATAATCTATGAGCTTCATTTGTAGACTTGATATCTTTCTTGCTCATGCTTGATTTCTTGATGTGTTTAGCTCCCTTCATGCATAGACAACTTGAGCTTGAGTTTTCAATATTATTTGTTATCATCAAAATTTATACGTAAATACGAGACTTAAAACCTTGGGTTCAACAATCTCTCCCTTTTTTATGATGACAAATACTTAGTAGAAATCTGCGACCTGCAGTAATACTTAAACTCCCCCTGAAAATATGCGTTAGTATTTCAAGAAAAATATAAACATGATTCTAGCATATATAACAGGGTAGTATAATACTAGTATAAGACTTCTCCCCCTTTTGGCATCATTAAAAAGGAATCGTAATTGGTTTCAATAATTTTTTTTTTTTTTTTCGTAATAAGCAATAATCAAATAAAACGGTACGTTAGAGAGTAGAAGTTGGAACCACCCGTGCCAGACAAAACCTGCAAAGATTGAAGCCGAATTTTATCATCTCGGTGCGGAAGAAGATTTAAATCCGCTTGATGTTATTGACGAATTAGATATTCCAGAGATTTGAAGTTGAATAATTAAAATTATCCGTGTCCGACAAAGACAGCAAAAGCTGCAAGTCTAGCTCTGACAATGCGGTGCAGAGCCATGCATGTCCGACAAAACCTGCAAATGTTGGAAGTCTAACTCTGACAGTTCGGTGCGGAGCCACGCGTGTCTGATAAAACCTACAAAGGTGGCCTAGCTCTAGTAGTCGGTGCGAAAGCAGATCAATCGCCTGATGTTGTTGACAAACGGATTTGAAGGCTCTGAGTTTCTATAAAAAAATCATTTTCACCTATCGGATACCAAAAAAAAATTGCTTCTTGACCTAAATTCTGTTTCTCCATAACGATAGAATGGCCGAACAATTCTCTTCCACTAATGTTCCAGACTTGAATCAGGAACCCTTGACGCATCAACCATCAATCTTCTCTCCTAAGGCCGTCAATGCCATGATAGGAGCAGAGAACCGTTTTTCTAGTAAGAAAACTTTTGACAATGTGTGTCCAGCATATCTTATATTTCTTTTGACTAATAAGATTTGAAGAGACAATAATTTGTCTTGTTCTTTATGCTATCTCTATAAAATGAATTTTAAAGTTCATCCGATTTGCATCAAATCTTATTCTCATCTCTATAACTCATCTGCTTTCCTTCAATATTCTCGGTTTAAGTTTTCAATTCTTTTCTCAATGGCTCATTCTTCTAACATTCCTCTAGATGCATCCATGAGGTATTCTACATCTCAATCTCATATCCTTTCTGCAGCTACCATTGGCGCCATGTTGCAGTAAGAGAACAATAGTTTGGCTAATAAGCCAGACTCCGATGCTATCTACGACTTGGTGAGTCTCGGGACTCGCTACTCATCCTCTATTGTCTCTTTTTCCCAGCGGCTACAAGTCAAAAATCATGAGGTTGAAAAGCTTAAAGAACAAATTGTTGTACTTCAACGAATTGTTCAAGAGTCTCACACAAGGGAAGGAATCCTTCGGCATAAGAATAAAAAGTTGAAATCTCTATTGGATTCTTCATTCTGCTTGCCAGTTCCCATGGATAGGGATGACATGATATTGTATGAAGAGAATGAGCGTCTCAAACATGAGGCTAAGAACCTCAAGTTTATGTAAAAGTATTTAAAAAAAAAACATCTCTCTATTTTTATGAACTCTGATCTATCTTTCAAGAGATATTCATAATATGCATCATACCTATTTCTCTTCTAATCATACATAATCTATCTTCTGGTAAGGGTTTTGTGAATATATCTGCTAACTAATCGTGTGTGTTTGTGAACTCCAGTACTATATCGCCTTTCTGCACATGATCTCGAAAAAAATAATATCTTATTTCAATATGCTTAATTCTAGAATGTTGTATTGGTTTTTTTTTTGAAAGATTTATAGCACTTGTATTATCACATTTGATTGGAATGTGATTGTACATAAGTTTAAAATCCTCAAGTTGTTGTTTCATGTAAAGAACTTGAGCACAACAACTACCCGCAGCAACATATTCTGCCTTAGCAGTAGATAGTACAACAGAATTTTGTTTTTTTACTAAATCAGGAAACTAGTGCACGACCTGAGAAATGACATGTTTTACTAAAACTTTTTCGATCATCTTTGCAACCAGTATAATCGGTACCTGAATAACTAATAAGATCGAAAGAAGTGTGTTTAGGATACCATAACTCTAAGTCATTGGTATTGGCAAAATATCTAAAAATCCCCTTGACTGCAATCAAATGAGATTATTTTGGAAATGATTGAAAACGTGCACATAAACATACACTAAACATAATATCTGGTCTACTGGCTATCAAATATAATAAGCTACCAATCATACCTCGATATACTTTCGAATCAACTAGTTTACCGGATTCATCTTTATCAAGTTTAGTGGATGGGCTCATTGGTGTTCCAGTTTCCTTAGCACCTTCCATCTCAAACTTCTTCAGCAATTTTTTTAATATATTTTGATTGATTGATGAATATCCCACTTTTTGCTTGCTTAATTTGCAATCCGAGAAAGAATATAAGCTTTTCCATCATGCTCATTTCAAATTCTTCCTGCATAGTCTTAGCAAAAACTTGGCACATATTTTCATTAGTAGCACCGAATATTATATCATCAACATAAATTTGAATCAAAAGAATATCATCATTTTCGTATATAATGAAAAGAGTTGTATCAATTTTTCCTCTTAAAAAGCCTTTTTCAATCAAGAAACCACTAAGTCTCTCGTACCATGCTCTAGGTGAGTCCATATAGTGCTTTTGTGAGTTTGAAAACATGATTTGGAGAAATATGATTTTCAAAACCTAGAGGTTGCTCAACATATACCTCTTCATTTATAAAACCGTTTAAGAAAGCACTTTTAACATCCATTTGAAAAAGTTTGAAATCTTTATAACAAGCATATGCAAGTAGCATTCGAATAGTTTCTAATGTTCCGACTAGTGCATATGTCTCATCATAATCAATTCTTTCTTTTTGATTAAAACCTTGGGTTACAAGTCGAGCTTTATTTCTAGTGATGATTTTAGACTCATCTTTCTTATTTCTAAAAACTCATTTTGTTCCAATAACAACATAATTTTTAGGTGTAGGAACAAATGTCCATATATTATTTCTTTCAAATTAATTTAGTTCTTCTTGCACAAATAGAATCCATGATTTATCAATAAGAGTTTCATCAATATTTTGGATTCAATTTGAGATAGAAAAAGTGTGTGATTACAAATATTTCTAAGAGATGATCGAGTACTTACACCTCGTGAAGGTTCTCCTAGAATTTATTCCGCTGGATGATCTTTCACATGTTTCCACTATTTGGTTGCATCTTGTACTAAGTCTTGATGATCTTTCCTTCTATTTCCATGATCTTCTCTTTTGAATTGTCTTCAAATATCATACATCCTTTTTCTTTAGAAGTGAAGTCAATGAATTTAGTTTTGTCTTCTGTCATGTATCTTGAGCATCCGTTGTCTAAAAATCATTTATTTTTACCTGTAGAATACTTCATGCATACCTACAAAAGTAATTAAAAACAATTTCCGGTACCCAAGTTCTTTGGGTCATTTATTTATTAGTATTAGAAGAAACAAGATATTTAGGTACCCATATGGCCCTAATAGTCATTGTATGTTTTCTTCTAATAGGACAAGCAAGATAATTATGACCATTTCTATTACAAAAATTGCAAATAGCATGTGGCATATATGAAGAACTTGAGTGATTATAATAGTATCCTTTTTTAACAAAATTATTTTTATGAAAAGAATTTTGAATATTGGACTTTGATGTAGAAGGATTATCAAAGAAGTTTTTATAAGGTTTGTATTTTTGTTTTGGCATATATCCCAAGCTTGCCTTATCAAAAACACATCTTTGACTACCAAAAAGTTTTTCAAAATTTCTTTTTCCATTCGTAAAGTTTTCAATAATATTTTCTAAATCAGTTTTCTTTTTCTTCAACTCAAAATTTTCATTTTTTAAAACAATATTTTCTTTTCTTAAAATATCAATTTCATTTGTTAAAGAAGAATTTTTCTTTTTCAAAACAGTATACTTGATACCCAATTTTTCAAATTCTTCATATACTTCTTCTAAAACATTTTGCAATTCTTCATATGAAGGATCTTCAATATTATCAAAATTTGTTACCTCAATGTCATCTTTAGCCATAAGACAAAGATTTCCTGATTCTCCATTGCTTGCTTCACTATCTGAGCTACTTGAATCATCATTCCACGTAGCTTTCATTGCTTTTTTGCCTTTGTTTCGATCTTTCTTTAGCAGAGGAGAATCTGAATCTTTCTTGGAAAACTTATTGAAAGATTTTCTTGGAGGAGTTTTATTTTTCTTTAAGAACCTCTGAATTCTTCTTATTATCATCGCAACTTCTTCATCTTTGTCGTCATTTTCCTCATCTTCATCACTTTCACTTTCATGTGGAACAGCTTTAAGTGCCAAACTCTTCTTTGAATTTCCTTCTTCTTCTCCTCTTTTCAATGTGTACTCATAGGTGATAAGTGACCCGATGAGTTCATTCACTTCGAGCTTCTTGAGGTCTCTAGCTTCAAGAATCGCTGTCACTTTTGACTCCCAATATTTTGGTAGAGAGTTGAGAATTTTTCTTACTATCTCCACTTTGGAATAAATTTTGCCAAGAACTGTCAAGCTGTTTATGAAGTTAGTAAAACGAGTGTGCATACTAGAAATAGATTCATCATCATTCATCTTAAACATTTCATATTCATGAGTAAGAATATAAATTTTTGATTCCTTGACTTAAGAAGTTCCTTCATAAGTAACTTCCAAGTTATCCCAAATTTCCTTTGCTGTAGTGCAAGTCATTACTCTATTAAACTCATTACCATTAAGAGCATTATATAATAAATTCATAGCAGTTAAATTCAAAGTATAAAGTCTATCGTCTTCACGATCAAACTTTTCTTCTTCCTTTTTGACCTTTACTCCATCAACCACTTTTGTTGGAATATAAGGTCCATTTACAATGCATTTCCAGATTTCTCGGCCTTGAGACTGAAGGAATATTCTCATTCTAACTTTCTAGAATGAGTAATTGTCTCCGCAAAAGAGTGGAGGCCGACTGCTAGATTGACCTTCACCAAATGAAGCTGCAATGTTAGCCATAAGATCTTAACTCAAAAGATAGTTAATCTTATAACACAGCTCTAGCTCTGATACCAATTGTTGCCCAGATGACTAACACAAGAGGGGGGTGAATTGGGTTATATTAAAAAATTAATACTTATAAACTAAATATACAATATAAAATATAACCAAAATATAAAGCAGTAGGAAATATAAAGAGTAGGGTAAGAGAAAGCAAACTCAGTATTTTTACGAGGTTCAGCCCCACTGCCTACGTCCTCGCCTCAAGCTACCCCTTGAAGATTCCCAAATCCACTATTCAATCTCCTTTAGGTGGAGATAGAAACCTATTACACCTTTGAGCAGCACCGCTCCAAAGAATCCGTGTAGAACACCCTCTACACTTCCAATCACCTCACACTTGGTGATTCAACTATTCCCTGTGTAGAACACCTTCTACACACACAAGGGTTATACACACCCTCTTACTTCCAATCACCTCACACTTGGTGATTTAACTATTCCCCGTGTAGAACACCTTTTACACACACAAGGGTTATACACACCCTCTTACTGATACAAGAATTGATAGTGGGTAGGCTATCAGAAAACACTCCTCAATGAGTGAAATAAGAACAATACAGCACAAACTATATCTCTCTCAACAAGAACAAGAATTAAGGCTCAAAACTTTAGAAAAGAGAGAATGAGAGTTTTGAAAGAATGATGCAAAATTTAGCAATAGATGTGTAAGCTCTTGTTGTGAATTTTGCAAAACTCAAGTGAGCTATTTATAGGCAAATGATTTTTCAATTTCAAATTTGAAAAGATTCCCATATCAAAAACATCATCATTTATTTTTCAAAAATTTCAAATCTAATATTTTTACTTTTTGCATGTGACAAAAGGAGCACTATTCACTTTTCAAAGAAATCAAACCTAATCTTTTGCTTTTCATACAAGACAAAATGAGCATGATTTATTTTTCAAACCAAATCATCTTCTTTTTGCATATGTCAAAAAAACACACAACCACCCTTTAAGATTCTCAAACAAAATCATCTACCTTTTGCATTAGTAAAAAAAAAACACACAACCACCCTTTAAGATTCTCAAACAAAATCATCTACCTTTTGCATTAGTCAAAAAAACACACCACTTCCCTTCAAGACTTTCAAACAAAATATGCACATGTCAAATATGATAATCAATCATCTTATAAAATCAAGTTTTTATAAAAAAATATAATTTTCGAAATTATTTTGTTTGATGGTGTTATGCACATGTGAAAAACATAATTTTCAAAACTAAGACATTTAAAAATGTCTTGCATATGTGGAAAAAATAATTTGATGTTTTATGAGAAAAAAGAGTAATTTGGAGCCTTAATCCAATTTCTAATTTTATCAAGAGATGTACAAAAATAATCTATGAGTTTCATTTGTAGACTTGATATCTTTCTTGCTCATGCTTGATTTCTTGATGTGTTTAGCTCCCTTCATGCATAGACAACTTGAGCTTGAGTTTTCAATATTATTTGTTATCATCAAAATTTATACGTAAATACGAGACTTAAAACCTTGGGTTCAACATTATGTACAATCACATTCCAATCAAATGTGATAATACAAGTGCTATAAATCTTTCAAATAATCCAATACAACATTCTCGGACCAAACATATTGAAATTAGATATCATTTTCTTAGAGATCATGTGCAAAGGGCGATATTGTATTAGAATTCACTAGTACACATGATCAATTGGCAGACATTTTCACAAAACCCCTACCAGAAGATAGACTATGCATGATTAGAAGAGAAATAGGAATGATGCATGCCATGGATATCTGCTAAATACTTTTATTTCATTATCTTAAATGACCTACAGAAACTTGAGATGTTTAGCCTCATCATTCAAATGCATTTGCTCCTCATAAATCATCATGACATCCTTGTCTAAAGGATTAGGCAATCGAAATGAAGAGGTAAGCAAGGATTTCAAATCCTTATTCTGTTACTTTAATTCTACTATTTTTTTGTTTGACTCATAAACAAGTCGTTGAAGTACAGATACAGTCTCGTTAAGCTTCTCAATTTCGCGAGTTTTGGACTGCAACCGAGCAGAAAACGCAACGATAGATGATGAGTATTGAGTTCCGAGACCCACAAGCTCGTAAATGGCGTCATGATCTGATTTATTAGCTAAATCAGTCTCTTGTTGCTTCATGGCACCCCCGACAGATGCAGAAATAGATTGAGACTGAGGTGAAGGATACCTCAAATCTTGATCAAGAGAAGCACTGAAGGGAATTCTACGAGCTATTGAAAAATTGTAGAATGAGAATGTAAGCAAATTGCAAAGATGAGAAGAAAACTTGATGCGAAATAGATAAAACTAAGGATTGCTCTTATAGAAACGGAAATAAGAACAAGACAAACTTACAAATCATGATAATATCTCATTTTTCAGCAACATCAAGCGGATCAAATCTCTGCACCGAATTGCCAGAGTTACGCCTCCAGCCTTTGCAGGTTTTGTCGGGCACGGGTGGTTTCAATTATTCAGCTCTTTACAAAATCTCCTTCCGTACCGAATTACCGAAACTAGGCCTCCAACCTTTACAGGTTTTGTCAGATACGCGTGGCTCCGCACCGAATTTCCAGAGTTAGACTTCCAACATTTGCAGGTTTTGTCGGACATGTTTGGCTCCGCACTGCATTGCCAGAGCTAGGCCTGCAGCTTTTGCTGTCTTTGTCGGATACGAATAATTTTAATTATTCAACTTCAAATCTCTGGAACATCTAATTCGTCAATAACATCAAGCGGATTTAAATCTTCTTCCGCACCGAGATGATCAAATTTGGCTTCAACGTTTGCAAGTTTTGTCGGACACGGGTGGTTCTAATTTCTACAGTCTCTACTAACGCAGCGTTTTATTTGTCTATTGGTTATTGTAGGAATATATCTTATTGAGTTAATTATGATTCCTTTTTAATGATGCCAAAATGGGGAGAAGTTTTAGACTAGAACTTTAATATTGTTTAAATTGCTAAACTTGTTATATATGCTTGGAATTATATTTATATTTTTGCTTGAAAAACTAACGCACATTCTCAGGGGGAGCTTAAGTATTAATACAGGTTTCAGGTTCTATCAAGTATTTGTCATCATAAAAAAGGGGGAGATTGTTGAACCCAAGGTTTCAAGTTTCATGTAAATCTACAAATGGATTTTGATGATAACAAATGAATCCAAAGAATAAAGGAGTCTCAAACTCAAGTTGTCCACACAATATAATCAAGCACATCAAGGAAGCAAGTATGAGCAAGAAGGGAACAAGTTCATATTAAAATCATAGAGTAATTTTATAAATCTCTTAAAAAATTTGAAATTAGGATTAAGGCTCAAAATTAATATTTTATCATAAAGCATTAAAATACATTTTCCACATATGCATGAATATTTTAAAAATTAAATTTGAAAATTTTGAAAGATGATTGATTGTCATCTTTCACATGTGCATAACATGATTAAAGGTTTGAATTTTGAAAATATTAAGATGATTGATTGTCATCTTTCACATGTGCATGTTTTATTTGAATATTTTCAAAAGTAGTGGATGATTTTCTTGACTTATGCAAAAAGTAGATGTCTTTATTTGAAAATTTTGAAAAGTAAAGTGTGCTCCTTTTGTCATATGCAAAAAGTAAAAGATTATGTTTGAAATTTTTGAAAAGTAAAGTGTGCTCCTTTTGTCACATGCAAAAAGTAAAAATATTAGATTTGAAATTTTTGAAAAGTGAATGATGATGTTTTTGACATGGGAATCTTTTCAAATTTGAAATTGAAAACTCATTTGCCTATAAATAGCTCACTTGAGTTTTGCAAAATTCACAATAAGAGCTTACACATCTATTGCTAAGTTTTGCATCATTTCTTCAAAGCTCTCATTCTCTATTTTCTAAAGTTTTGAACCTTAATTCTTGTTCTTGTTGAGAGAGATATAGGTTGTGCTGTATTGTTTCTATCTCACTCATTGAGGAGTGTACTTTGATAGTCTACCTACTATCAACTCTTGTATTTGTAAAAGAGTGTGTATAACCCTTGTGTATGTAGAAGGTGTTCTACACGGGGAATAGTTAAATCACCAAGTGTGAAGTGATTGGAAGTGTAGAAGGTGTTCTACACGGGGAATAGTTAAATCACCAAGTGTAAGATGATTGGAAGTGTAGAGGGTGTTCTACACGGATTCTTTGGAGCGGTGCTGCTCAAAGGTGTAATAGGTTTCTATCTCCACCTAAAAGAGATTGAATAGTGGATTTGAGGATCCTCAAGAGGTAGCTTGAGGCGAGGACGTAGGCGGTGGGGCCGAACCTCGTTAACATACTGAGTTTGCTTCTCTCTTACCCTTACTCTTTATATTTATTATTGTTTCATATTTTGTTTATATTTTATATTATATATTTGATTTATAATTGTTATTTTTTTAAATACAATTCAATTCACCCCCCCTCTTGTGTTAGTCATCTGGGCAACAATAACATATCACATTAAATGCGGATTGATACAAATATCCAAAAATACCTACTGATTGCTTGAAAGTAATCATATTAATGAAGATATTATTAAGAAGAAACAAAACCAATAAATGATTTTAGAAAACCCGAGATGTAGAGGGGAATAATCTGCTTTCCGATATTCCTGGATAATTATATGTGTATCTGATCAATATTTCAGCCCATGTAAAGGAAAGAATTGGATCACTTATAAGAGGTACGAACATCTATCGAAAGTTCTCTCTGATTGTTGTCTTTAATCTATCAACATTTTTTTCTAACAAAAAGTTTGAAGAGTTCTAAGGGTCGATGAACCCAACCCTCTATCTTTTCTATTGCAGATTAAGACTAAAGATCATAATTCAACTCAGAAGTACAAAACACACATCAACAAGAAGCACAAAAGAAAAAAATTTATGCACTAAAACCAACACTGACCATTATCTGCAACAGAGAATGCCGAAAATCAACCTGGAAAAAATCTGAGAGGGGAGACTTGTTTGTGACTGTCCTTGTAGAAGAAATCTGAGATGAGATTATTATTATTATTTTTTTTTCAAATTCAACTCAAGCTCTAGGGGAAGAGGATTTTGGTTCAAGCTCAAGAGAATTTCGATTTTGGACACTGGCAATAGCCTCATTTGGTTCCTCTACACCTCCAATACTATCATTTTCTTCTAAAATCATGGGTTGCAAAACCCCACCAATATACCTGAATTACTTGCTCGGATTATTAGTCTCCAAGACCTTGGATTTATCCGTGAAGACCTCCAAAGAAAATCAGAACACATTGTAAGCCAAGCATCTCAAGTTAATACCTTTATTATAAAAAATCAGTCGTGGTGAAGAAAAACGAAGCAATTTACTTTTTTGCTTAATAAAATTGAAGCCATTTATATAAATTCCTGTCTCCGAAATGGTTGTTGCCGATCTCTTTAGTTTGATTGGTTTGCTCAAGATTGTTTTCTTAAAGATGGCAAATTTGTGGTTGTGATGATGGGATCTTAGAGGGTTTGAGTGGGTCTTCAACCATCGGTGAGTCCTACCGCCGATTTCGCAAGCCATTTCAACGATTTCGCACCGAAAGTTCTACCGCCTCCTCCCATCTGATTTTGCACCACGATTTCACACAAGCTTCCTGGAGTCAAACTTGCTATAAGAAAGAAATGGAATCGAATACGATGGTTTGATAAGTTTTGATATTGAAAGTTAAATATGATATTATTATTATCATTATTATTATTTTAAAATTAAAAATGTTTGAATGAGATTTGAAAAAAAGGGAGATGTTGGAAATTGATTGGATCGATCCGCATTAAAAAACTGTCTTTATAAAATATACAATAAAAAAATTTAAAAACTATAATAAAAAAAATAAAATGAAGAAAATATAATAAAAAATAAAAATATAGTAAAAAAATAAAATGAAGATGATTGTAATGGAGCATTAGACGCTCAGTCGAACGGAGTCTCTGCCGGCCACCGTGAGCAACACCGCCCATGCCGTCGGGACCGGCTCTCTCTGGCTGGATCCATTTCGGGTTTAAGGCTACTATGGGAAGGTAGGAGGTCACCGGGTTCACCATTGCAAGAGTGAGGTCGCTGAAGGGAGTCGGTCCCGATGGCATGGATAGTGATGCCACCGATGGCCGGTGGCATGCGTCGGGGGCTGATTTTGTGATCGACTGACCCCTAAGTTTTCCCTTGAAAAATTGTATTAAAATTTACATTTTGTATACAAATAAAAATAAAAATATTAATGAATTTGAAATAAAATAAATTGAGATGAAATAAATTGATAATCCAAACCGAGTTAGTCTATGGTTATTGTAGTGGAAACGCTAGATGACAAATAATGATTGGGCGTTGTAATATTAGAAAGTGTAGCCAAATCAATTTTAAGTTATTCTCTTTAAATTTTAAGTGATTACCTAAAAATAAAGTAATTATGTTATCGAAAATAAAAAATACATATTAATCAAAATTTAAAGAATGAGATAATCAATTCAATAGTTTCGATCTAAGTAGGGTGTAAGAAAATCGAATCAGATTATACCAATTATTTTATCAACCAATATTTTATGGTCCGATCTGGTTCAGACAAGAAAATCGAATCGAATCGAATATGGTCCGGTTTGGTTCAATTATTTTATCAACCGAATATTTTTGGTTTGGTCTCGACCCAAGACAATTATTTCCATAGATTGGACTGGACCGAATGTACAATTTATATATATATGTATATATAAGTAATAGTATATAAATTATAATATTAATATTAACACCGTTTATTAGTAATAGAATAACATAATAAAATTTATAATAGTCGTAATATAAAAATATAAATTATAGTATATCTATGTTGAGTATTAGTAATAACTTATAAATATTAAATTTATTATTATTATTTAATATATTACTATTTATTAACATATAAATTTATAATATACTAATGTAATAGTATTATTAGTTATAGTTAAACCAACTTATAATATATCACTAAATCACTATTAATTAATTAATAATTATTCTTCTTGTGATTACATATAACAATTATAAATATTAATGATATTTTTAACTATATATGAAGTATAATCATTAATATCATTGAATATGACTTGTAAGGATTAAATTGATATGACTTGTAAGAATTAAATTAACTAATGGATTATATATAATATAAAATATTAATTATAATTTATAATAACTTATAGAATATAGTTAGGATTATTAAGGATTGACTGATTGATTGATTTATTTATTTGGACACTTAATTTTTAAAAAATTTTAATTCTTAAGAGTTAATTTCTTCTTTATTTTATTTGGATTTTCAAGAACTAATTTTTTTACTTTTTTATTTAGATTAATTTTCTTTTACTATTTTTTAAGTGTAAGTTTTTTTAAATATTTATAAACTTAAATATGTGATAAATACATAAATTAAATTAAAAATAATTAAATTTGAACTAAAAAATATATTTAATCATTACAAAATTTTGAATCAAATTTAATTTATTAAATCATATAAAATACCTCTAAATTAGATCAGATCAAACTGCTCTTAAATCATCAATATAGATTGAACAGAAACTCAATCTAGTCTAAGATAGAAAATTTTTTAGAATAAAATAAAACCAATTCACATTTTTTTGGATCCTGATCGGACTGAACGTTTTACACCCTAAATCTAAGTGTGAATTTTGAATTTCAAAAAAAGTTTTGAATTTGAATTACACGGTCCTGTACATGGGTCATGTGAGTGACTTTCATCTTTAGCGGATGGCCCACAACGTAGACATAGCTATCAACAGGACCACGCGTGGTCTCATCCAACCGTCGGTTTATATATTTAATCCCGACCAGCCACTCTTTGATTGAAGCGTGTCCGCTATAATGACACAAACGGTCACTGACTCGGCCCACCTAGCAGTTTCTACTTTACCTGCTTTTTCTGCCTTTCACGCGACTGTCCTATTCCGCCCGCTACTAACAACCACCTCTTTCATTAACACGTGGCCCCTCACGCAAAATATCTTCACATGCACCGATGCACGTACGGCTTCCGAAGGTTCCCACCAATTGCTATGCCCCACGTCAGAGGCGACAAAGCCCTTCCTTTCCTCTAAAGATATCACCGTTGGATCCGAACGTGTCCAAGGTGTGTAGAACCGACACGTGGCAATTGTGGTCGATGTGATTCCGTCATCGAGCACGAGCCAACGTTATTAAAGAGACAGAGATGAGAGAGAGAGAGAGCGCCGCGAACTGTGGTCTGTTAGTTAGATGCTCTGTCTGTGATAATCTCAGGCCTCTTCTTATTGTTGATATTCCTTCTTTCGCCTCTTTATTCCGTTTCAGATTCCGTACGCATTTTCCTCTGCAATTTTGGAATGCCAATGGTTTGAGATATTTTTGGGTTTGATCAGAATAATATCGCCGTCCTCCTTCTGAGATACCTCCCCGGCACCGGTTGAGAAGCGTCGGAAAATTTTGTTGGCAGAATGGAGTGGTGGGATACAGTGACGTTCCCCGTACGACTTGTCTGGGATGGCGTCGCCGTCCGTCTCGGTGTTCGCAAAAGCGGTAAGTCACGGCTGCGGTCAGATCATCCTACTTTTTTTATCGATTGGCTAGATTATTACGTGTGCGGCCGGAGATCACCGGAGACATATATAGTATCGGATTATTTATCACATGTAGTGAGAGAGCTGTTCCGGTGAGAGATGGAGAAAAATGTTCTTTCATAATTATTGGGAAACTTTTTCTTGTTCCGGTCCCTGCGTGTCGAACATAGATTTTCAGAACAGTAATAGCTAGTTGTTTACTTTATCCCACCAAAATTAGCTTTAAAACTTATATAAACTGAATTTCACTTATCATGTCTGGAAATTGAACAGGACTATTGAAGCTCCGGCATGATGTGAGGACTTGTGAATACGAGGATGTGCGTGTGATGTGGGAGATGCTGAAGAGAACTGAAACAGAGCAGTGCCCTGAAAAGACCAAAAAGAGAGCATTTTGGAACTTCCTTGAGTGGGCTAGGTGTTCTCCATATCTTTGCCGCAGCTTTTAATCATGTCACTGTCATTTGTTTATGAAATGATCTTCTCAACTCACGAACTCGATCCACTTGCGGTGCTCAGTCTGAAAAGTATGGATCTGTAGTTTTGCTCCATGAAAAAAATAAAAGGCAGTCATGTATGACGTAGTCTCTTCTCCTAATCTCAAGTCCTTAGTCAGGCATCTGTAGATATGAACTGGCCACCAACTCGGCATGATCCATCTCTTTAATGCATGCTTTTAGATGAGCTGGTGAATTCATATTTTTCTATGTGATGCCACCTTGTTAATTAATTGTTATGTCTGCATGCTTATGGATGTGCCTTTTGCTTCTTTGAATAATGAACGTTTCATATTTTATCTGCCATGCCTCATGCTATACCTGCTGCATATTAAGGATGTGCCTCACTTTTAAGTTTTATATTTTATCTTTTCTCTCTAAAAGGTTACATCAAAGCTTCAATTAGGTAAAGGATTAATTTCCTTGAAGCTACTTGAATGAGAGAATAAATAATGCTTATTATATTGCCCATAATCTTACTTTTATATGCCTATGGATCTCATAATTGAGCTGGAAATCATATTATTATGCCAACGTTTTCTATAATATATATTGATTGATGGGTTAAAAACTTAAAACTTAAATTTATCTTTATTTTATTATTATATTTTTATAATTTTTTATACAAAATATAATTTTTTCTATATAAATTTTTAAAATTTTAAAATAATAATAATATTAAAAAATAAATTAAATTTATTTTAACTCATCTCATTTTAATTTAAATAAAATCTTGGTTGCAATACTGTAACTTGGAAAAATCAAGTGGTTTTGAAGCTTGAAGAACATAGAAACTTCACATGACCAGTGAAAAGGGGAATTTAGAGCTGTCAATAAAAAATTTGACATCTATTCAAATTCAATCGGCACATAATTCTTCATGTCAGTGGGGCTTTCTGCAAACCGTAAAGTTTGGCGGACATTAAAAACTGAGGACCATCCATACCCCCCGGTTTAGGCAGTTTTACATTATTTATTCCAAGTGGTCAAATTACCTCTATTTTTCAATTTACACAATCAATTAAGATTAACCCTAAATAAAATTACTTAGAGCACTCACAACGGGTTATTTACAACCTATGTTTTCTTTATAATTTGAAGAACTGAAATCTTAGAGTGGCATCCAACGGATGGTCTATCTTAAAGTGGCCACGATATTATTGCTACATGTAACGGTAATTGTTCACGGTTATCAATACTTTCTTAATCATTTTTCTCTCATATGTCTGTACATTTTTCTTCCCTACCATGTAAGCCTATTTGAATTTAGAGATGAGATAAATTAAACTAAGATAAGTTATGAATAGTAATAAACTGAGTGAATTTAAATAAATTTTTGTATGTTTGGATTAAAAAATGTAGACTGGTGGGGCGTCCAAGTGGACTGCCCCCCTCCCTTTGTTAGTAACGTATGGCATCTAATGCTATACGTTACATAGTTTGTAACGTTTGGCTTAAATGTCATACGTTACAAAATAAATATTTTGTAACTGCAATTTTAATGCAGAGTAATGACTGGTTTTTAATGCCAGCCATATGTAGGTTGACTATAAATAGTCTCCCACTAGTTTGGTTTTTGTAATCAATCTGAAAAAAGTGAAAATCTCTCTCTCATTTGTTCTCTCTTGAAACGGTTTTTAGGCTGTGGATTATTAAGTGTTACTCTAGTTTTATAACTACGTAATACACTTCACCACTAAGAGAAAACACTTGTTTTTGTCGTGCTGGAGAAACTTGTGGAGCAATTCTTTAAGCTAAGCTTGAAGTACTTTCCGCTGCGAATTATTTTTTAACATTGTTATCAGAGCATATTGTAATTGCTTCTAGCTTTTTTTATTTTGCATATGCATGCAAATTATAAATGTGCCATTTTTTTTTTTTTTGCTGAATGCTGCTGCGTTTAAAAAAAAAAAAAATTTGGCCGAAGCCGGTGCAGTGGTGCAGCGCGCACCACCTGAGCGCGGTGGTGCAGCGCGCACCACCTAAGCGCGGTGGTGCAGCACACACCGTAGGGTGCTGCGCAGCACCCCTGAAATGGTGCTGCGCGCACCACGGTGCCGCATACACCGTCTGGAGCCCACGGTGCATGGTGCACTGTGGGGCACCCAGCGAAGCTGCAAGCACCGCCTCGGTGCTGCACTCACCAGGACGGTGCTGCGCGCACCAGAGGGGTGCTGCCAGCATCACCGTGGTGCTACGCGCACCAGTAAGGTGCTGCGCGCACCACCCAGGTGCTGCAGCAGCACCCAGCCTCCTCCGGAGGTTGTTTCCGATGAGAAGAGATCCCGGAAAACTCTATACGGCGCTGTTCTTGGTTTCTGAAAATTGGGCACTGTTCACGTGAACAGTGCCCTGGCCGAAGGTTGAAGAAGAGAGCAGAGTCTCTTCTAATTTTCCTGGGCCGGGCTTGGGCCTTGCGGCCCATGTGGTTTTTAAGTCCGGTCTTGGGCTGGGTTTTCATACGGCCCAGCCCCATTTCTTATAAAAAAAAAAAAAGGGAAAGTGTGGCCGTGGGTTTCGAACCCAAGCCAGATGCGAAATTGATTCGCCCCCCAACCACTGAACCGTGAGCATCTTCTGGTCCATGTGTTTTTTTTATATATATATATATTTTTAATAATGATTAAAAAAAAGGCATGTTTTAATATATGCTTAGATATATATCCTGTCATAACATGTGTTTTTTTTAATACTTTAGATTAAATATGATTACACGTTGATTTTTTTTTTGATAAATTACATGTGATATTATGTTTAATTTTTTTTTTATTAAATGTGATAACATGTATGTATACAACATGTGTATGTGTTATTATTTTATCATGTAAAATGTGAGACTTGTATGATTAGACATTCGCCTTTTATTTATTCTAGTGATAAAATAGGAAATTCTCACTAAGTAGTCTTAGTTAGAGTTGTCAGTGTAAATTGATAGGCTGAAAGAATTGCAGTGACCCCAGTAAGAACTGTAAATGCACTGTATAGCGACAATATCATGGTAGCCCCAGTAAGAATTATAAATGCACTGATGGAATAAGAAAAATGGATTGTAATGGTCTTATATGAACCATCTTTGTAGACTGGCCCAACAGGCTGCTGTGGTTGTTGTAACTGTCTTTGTAGACTGGCCCAACAGGTTACTGCGATTTTAGTAGGATCTGTCTCTACGCGTGACTAGGACTAGGTGACTACTTTAGATAGTGGGAGTATGGTTGAGATTTATGATCAAATCTCCCATATTTTTTTTTAAATTTGCGCGGGAATTAGGTTAGGAATTTAATAATTGGATATTGTGGCGCAAGAGATGATTCTGAAGCCTAGCGATTTTTCGATTTTGCAACATGTCTAAATTATTTTTTTCTAGCTTGAATGGACGCGGCAGATTTCTTAGGTGTGTGTGTAATATCCCTCCTTTGCGTTTTGTAGTGAAATGGCATCCAAGAGTATTGTTGCCGATTTAAACAAAGGGGAGAAATTGGATGGGGATAACTATGACATATGACATCGCAAGATCCAGTATGTCTTAGATGAGCAAGAAGTCGTAGAGGCCTTGTCTCACTCCGTGACTAAGCCCAAGGAAGGGGACTTAGAACAACACAAATTAGATGAATTAGCCTATTCTGAATGGACTAAGAAAAATCGGTGCGCGCGCATAATAATGTTAAGCAGCATGCACAATGATCTATTGTGTGAGTTCGAGACCTATGACACTGCCCAAAACATGTAGGAGGCTTTGAAGTTGAAGTTTGGTGGAACTTCGGCCACTAGGTTACGTGGATTAACCATGAGGTTTGACTCCTATAAGATGCGCTCTGACCATACGATGAAGCAGCATCTTAGGGCTATGTCAACCATGATCCGCGAACTTAAGACGACAGGAAACGACCTGACTGATGAACAACAAGTCCAGGCAGTGATAAGATTACTACCAAGTTCTTGGGAGAACATGAGCCAGAATCTGACGCATAATGAGAATATAAAAAATTTTGATGATGTCTCGTGTCACTTAGAATTGGAGGCTGAGCGCCTAGAGGCCGCTAAGCCCAATCATTCGGCCTATGTGGCTAATTCTGGTTCACGCAAGGCATCTAGGCCTAAGCGTTGGAAGTCCAAGAATGGGGTAGCTGCTGGACAAGTTAAGAAAGTGTCAGGAACTTCTCAGCGCAGCAAAATGGGCAAGCGTGGGAAGAACAAGTCAAAATTAGAGTGTTATAATTGCGGAAAGAAATGCTACTTTACTCGTGACTGCACTGACCCGAAGAAGGTATACTTTAACCTTTCTCGTATTGTTTTTGTAACTAGCCATGTGATGGTTGCTCACTCCTATCCTATGTGGACTGTTGATTCAGGAGCGACCGAGCACATAGCGCGAAATAGAGTCGGATTTGTGGAATATCGCCGGATTCCAGCTGGGAGTCGTGATATCAAGGTGGGGAATGGAGCTAGCGTGGAGGTGCTAGGACTTGGTACCTACAAGTTGGACTTGCGGGGTGGCCGCACTCTTTTCCTCCACAATGTGTTATACGCTCCCGAAATCTGACGATATTTACTTTCTGTAGTTACTCTTTTAAGACTTGGTTTTCGGATTGAATTTGAAAACAATCACGTTTCTTTTTATTTGGACCATGTGTTTTATGACAATACTTTTCTTCAAGACGGTTTTATGATAATGAATTTGGATTATTCAAATATGAATGAATCTATTGATTTTCTTTCTGCATCTGATAATTTGGATTCATATAAATAGCATGCTAGGCTTGGCCATATAGGGTAAGATAGAATGACTCGGTTAGCTAGAGAAGGCCTAATGGGCAATCTCGCTAAGGTCATCTTGCCCACATGTGAACATTGTCTAATGGAAAAAGTTAAGAGAAAACCGTTTGGAAAAGCCAATAGGGCATTTTTTCCACTGCAATTAGTCCATTCTGACATCTGTGATCCAATGTCTATAAAGGCGAGACACAGAGGTATTTATTTCATCACATTTATAGATGATTTTTTACGTTATGGTCATGTCTACTTAATCTCCCATAAGTCTGAAGCATTGGAGTGTTTTAGGCGATATTTAAGAATGGTTGAGAATCAGTTAGACAAGAGTTTAAAAACTCTGAGAACTGACCGAGGACGAGAATATCTTTCTGAGCAATTTAAAAGGCTCTGCGATGAAAAAGGAATCAAAAGACAGTTGATGATGCCAAGTACGCCACAACAAAATGGAGTGACGGAAAGGAGAAATCGAACACTGCTTGAGATGGTTAGGTCAATGATGGCGCAAGCAAACCTACCAATTTCTTTTTGGGGATACTCTTTTGACTGCTGCCTACATTCTTAACCGAGTTCCCTCCAAATCAGTAACTTCTACCCTATATGAACTATGGACCGGCGAGAAACCCAATTTGAGTAACTTGCGGCCATGGGGTTCAACGGGATTTGTTCACGATCTTTCTCATAAGTATGGAAAGTTAGGCCCTAGAGGGAAGAAGTATATCTTTATAAGGTACCCAGAACACTCTAAAGGGTATGTGTTAATAGGTGAACAAACTGATGGAAGTGTGACTGAGATTGAGTCACGAGATGTGGATTTCATTGAAGATGAGTTTCCAAGTAGATGTGAGATTGATAGGAGTTTAAAACTCCATGAGATTATAGAACAAGAGGAAAGTGCTCCAAAGAATTTAGTTGAGAATGAGGAAGAAATTCTTCAAGCTCCTACAAAATTTAAAAATAACTTGAATCCGAGTGGGAGCACACCACTTGTCAATCAATCACAACAATCTCAGCCGCGTAGAAGCACACGTGAAAGTATTCCTCGTCGTCGTTTTGAGATTGAAGGAGAAGCTTTCATGGTAGCTCTGCATGATGATGATGAGCCTAGGACAATTCATGAGGCTCTCTCATCTTCTACTAAAGATGAATGGATGAAAGCACTTAATGATGAAATTGAGTCTATGAAAACCAACCAGGTCTGGGATCTGGTTGATCTACCGACAGGGCGTAAACCTATTGGGAACAAATGGGTTCTTAAGATCAAACGCAAGTCGGACGGATCAATAGATAGGTACAAAGCTCGCTTAGTGGCGAAAGGATATACCCAACAAGAGGGTATCGACTATGAGGAAACATTTTCACTAGTGGTGAGGTTTGCCTCAATTCACCTAATTCTAGCTATAGTAGCAAAAATGGATTTGGAACTCTACCAGATGGACGTTAAGACAACATTTCTCAATGGAGAATTAGATGATGAGATCTATATGGATCAACCTACTGGTTTTGTGGTCAAAGGTCAAGAGCGCAAAGTGTGCAGGCTCAAATGATCTATATATGGCCTAAAACAATCATCTAGACAATGGTATCTCAGATTCCATCGAGACATTCTCACGAATGGGTTTATAATTATCACAGAGGATCATTGTGTCTATGTCAAAAGATCTAAGAAGAGTTTCATTATGTTGTCATTATATGTTGACGACATACTACTAGCTGGAAATGATAAAGGGTTGATAGTCGCCACAAAAGAGTGGTTATCTTTCAATTTTGAGATGAAGGATATGAGTGAGGCAGAATACATTCTGGGAGTTAAGATCTATAGAGATCGCTCTAAGAGACTTTTGTGTTTGTCCCAACAGACTTACATAAATAAAGTTCTTGAGCGTTTCCTAATGAGTGAATGTAAGCCCATTGACACCCCTATTGCAAGAAGCGAGAACTTGTCTAAAGAGTTGTGTCCTAAGACTCAAAAAGAAAAGGAAAAGATGGCCCGTGTCCCTTATGCTAATGCTGTGGGTAGTTTGATGTACGCAATGATGTGTACTCGACTTGACATATGCTATGCAGTTGGCTTAGTGAGTAGATTTCAATCTAACCCCGGACTGGCTCATTGGAAAGCAGTCAAGAGGATTATGCGATATCTCAAGGGAACTGCGGACTATATGTTGTGCTATTAGGGTTCAGATTTGCAGCTAAGAGGCTATAGTGATGCCGATTGGGGCAGTGACCTAGATGAGCGCAAATCAACCACTGGGTATGTCTTTTTGCTCAACAATGGTGCCATTACATGGAGCAGCAAGAAACAACCCTACATAGCTCTATCGACCATGGAGGCAGAATATATAGCATGTTCTGCAGCGGTTCAAGAAGCTGTTTGGTTAAGGAGGTTTCTCAAGCATTTAGACATTGGCACGGATACTTCAGATCCGGTGACAATATTCTGTGATAGCATGGCAGCTCTCGCATATGCTAAGGACTCAAAATATCATGGAAGAACCAAACACATAGATATCAGATATCACTACATAAGAGATATGGTAGCGCAAAAGGAAGTGGTTCTGAAACATCTTTCTATGAGTCGCATGGTTGCTGATCCCTTAACAAAGCCTATTGCACGAGATGTATATGAGACTCATGTTAGGAATCTAGGACTACGTAGATTGTAAATGTAATTTGATTTACAAATAACATTGAGATGTAACATTTCCTTTGGGATATTAATACAATATGATTCAGTTCTTGTCTTTATCGTATTGTCTTTTACTAATACACACACACAAGATATGTCAACAGGCTAAGATTGGCTCACTCACACGAGCAATCGCCTCTAGCGCTTAAGTAGCGAGAAGAGATGAGACATTGTGTCCCTAAGTACTTGTCCAAAGGGATAAGTTAGTTAACACA
The DNA here is from genome assembly GCA_036898215.1 of Platycarya strobilacea. Classification (NCBI taxonomy): domain Eukaryota; kingdom Viridiplantae; phylum Streptophyta; class Magnoliopsida; order Fagales; family Juglandaceae; genus Platycarya; species Platycarya strobilacea. The sequence goes on from CM072555.1 coordinate 8,427,913, forward strand.
AAGATATGTCGCCTTAGTGAGAGCTAAGATGAGGTCTTTTGAGAAGACTGTGAATGGATTACCCACCATCCATGTAGCCTGAGATTAGCCAGATGCAAGATTCTCTTTGACGCCTTGGATGCGTGCAAATAGAGAAACTTGAGTTAGACGCTTAATGAGCGCCTAGACTAAAGATCTGTACGGTATTGATATAGACATATACTCTTTGAGAAAGAGAAATACACCGTAGCATGTGTTTCATACTACATGTGCTTATTCGACCATATGAGTAAGTGAGTAAATGGTTCTCCTCTTTCTCACTGTGTGAGTCTCATTTTTTAGGTGTCATTTACTTTTGACTATGTCACAAGATAGAGGTTATAACGTCTGCTACTTTGGCATGCTGTCTATGGCCATGATTGATTCGGTCTAAAGAGGTATTGCTAGGAAAGCGGTTTAACCAAAGTTGAATGATATGAGTGCAAAAGGAAGATTTTTTCGATATCGTATCTTCGATAGTGTTTGCTGATGTCAAACTATGACGCTGCATATTGGTAGCGGCTAAAGTTGTGAACACATTGAAATAATTTGGAAAAAGTCAAGTATTGTTATGAGTTTATTCAACTCAAGAGGGTTCGAAAATACTTGACTTGATGCGATCGAATAAGTCTAGGACATGACCATACACTTCGGGGATGTTACTATGCTGGTCTTCTCTGGGAGAGATTTGGTGTATGTACTCCCATTTTTCTGTAGATGTGCTTGGTGGTCGCACAGCCTATTTACTTGTATAAACAAGATTGAGAACATAAGAGATATGCTGACCTGGGGTTATGCCCACTGTGTGCGAGTGGGACGTGTAGACTGGTGGGGTGCCCAAGTGGGCTGCCCCCCTCCCTTTGTTAGTAACGTATGGCATTTAATGCCATACGTTACATAGTTTGTAACGTTTCACTTATATGCCATACGTTACAAAATAAATATTTTGTAACGTTAGGCTTAAATGCCATACGTTACAGAATAAATATTTTGTAATTGCAATTTTAATTGCAGAGTAATGGCTGGTTTTTAATGCCAGCCATATGTGGGTTGACTATAAATAGTCTCCCACTAGTTTGGTTTTTGTGACCAATCTGAAAAAAGTGAAAATCTCTCTCTCATTTGTTTTTTCTTGAAACGGTTTTTAGGCGGTGGATTATTAAGTGTTACTCTAGTTTTATAACTACGTAGTACACTTCACCATTAAGAGAAAACGCTTGTTTTTGTCGTGCTGGAGAAACTTGTGGGCAATTTTTTAAGCTAAGCCTGAGGTACTTTCCACTGCGAATTATTTTTTAACAAAAATGATATGAGACGAGATGGATATAAGTTTTTGGAAAGTTAATATAAGTGAGTTCCACAACTTTTTGAAAACAGGTATCGATATTGTTGAACGACGCTGAGAGAGATGACAATTTAGTTACAGGAGATGAGATTTTTAGGGGTTGGTCTCCGACGTGAAGTGATACGGTGATTTCGACAGTGTAGTTCATGGCGGCGAGTTAAACAAGTTTCAAACAGTTCAAAATTCATATTCGAACTTCAATCTGCGCGTGGGGGACTAATGCTCCATTGCGGGAGCTGGGATTGCCAGGAATTGGTCGCTTGCGTCATTTGATGCGGGTAATGTCGACAATATAGCTGTTGGTGGCTGACAGTAAGTCAAAACTTGAAGACAACTTACAGTAGTAAACAAAAAAAATAATAATAAATATTTGAAAGTAAATATTACTTGCACTAACAATAATAAAAACGCATAAAATTAGACTCATTTCACGACTATTTGATTTAGAAATAACTCTACTGTACGAAATATGATTTCAACTCACTTTCGAATTCAAACAGTGCCTAATTCTCTCATTTGTGAATAAAGAAAATTAGTATAATAATTAAATGATAAGAAGAAAAAAAAATTATATATGATATATTATAAAAGTTAATTATAAAATTTTTTAAAAAAATAATGATAAATTTTATTATGGGTGCTCTAAATAGCAGCAGTAATTTTTAGTTAAAAATGACAATCATTTAATTTCCTAGGACTTCAGAAGTCAACATTTAAAGATTAAATATCATATCAATCATTTATTTGTTTCGAACGATTAATCGGGAGAGGCAACCATGAGAACGATGGCAAAATCTTGCTGTCGATTGAATTCATGGATTCTTCCGTTTGTGGCAAATCTCATAAATTATATAATTTAAACTACTAAAAAGGAATACTAATGTGTATGTGGCAATTGTCTATTTTTACTCAAAATTTAATAAATATAATTTGATAAGATTAATGTGGGGTAGTTTTTAATATAAATCATTAAATTTATGTTTGATGAGGCCAATAGAAATACCCTAAGAGCATCTCTATTGATATCATCTAAATAAATCATCAAATTTTGATAAAAGAATACAAATTTACACATATATAAAAAAATTTCGTCATATTTAATCAAATTTAACGAAAAAAAAGTGTGGAATATATAAAAGCGTTTTTTATATAATTTTTGAATAGTAAAACATCAAATTTCTGTTACATTTGATCAAATATGACGAATTTTTTTGATATATGTGCAAATTTATATATATATATATATTTTATCAAAATTTGATAATTTATTTTGACGATACCAATATGGATGCTCTAAGTCTATAACTCCACATTAGATTCATCATTAGTTTCATCAAAATAATAAAATAATAATATTTTCTTAATAAAAATATATTTAAATATTTTTTCATATTTTGTAATTACACTAATTATATGTATATTAATAATATAATCTGATACTTAAATAATTATTTTTCAACCAAATTTTGAAATAATATTTTTTAATTCATTATTAAAAAATCAATTTTTTTCAACCAAAATTTTCTACCAAATAATTTTTTTCAACCAAATAAAAAAAATCAAAAAGAGAAAATAAGGAAAATAAATAAAATATATTAAAATAAGTGTTTAGCATATGAATAGTGATCGTTTATATACTAAGGATTAAGACTTTTTATTGTAATTCAAAATTAGATATTATGAGATTTGATGAGTTTAATGTAAAATTTTTTAATATAAATCTATTAAGTTTATATTTGATGGATCACTTAGTATATTTAGTATATCCATACAGGACCATACATGCTTTACTTTACCACCAAATTTATATGATCTTCTTGGATATCGTTAAGGTGTTTTCTTTCACTTGGGCTTGATAATACTCTATCTTTATTCAAGCTCATAGAGTAGGCCCAACGTTTTGAGTGAGGCCTAGCCCAGGCCTGCAAAACATGTCTTCCTACGACGTTGCGTTTATTAAGCGGACAAAAATCAAAACGGTGCAGTTTACCACGACACTTCGAATCTTTGACCCCAGACTTCATTATAAAATATAAATTGATAATTTGATTCCAAAGGGGCTAGGGTTTTGCAGATCCATTCATTCTATTGGAAGCTAGCGAAGCGGCGTATTGCGTTAAGGAGCTTGTACGGAGAAAATGGGTCATTCCAACGTCTGGAATTCGCATCCGAAAAACTACGGTCCTGGTTCTCGTGCTTGGTATACATTCGATCTCCAAATTCTCTTTTATGAATCTTTCGTCTCTTTCCGATCTTTACAGTGTTTATCGCTCCGATCATTATTTTTTACTTCGTTCAGTTTCCTGATTAGTGATTCTTTGTTTATGGTAATACGAATATAAATTGGAAAATACTCTACACAAAGAGATTATAAAAAAACAATCCAAAAACCGATGAGATCTGATTATACTCTAATCAGATTGTAAACTCACTTTTATTATAAAGTAGATTTAATAGATCAGATGAAGCAACATCAGTTTGTGAGATTGTTTTTGTGTAAGATGATTATATTCACCGTACAAGCGGTAATTTAACATGGTATATATGGGTCTTGACCTGATAGCACGCTTTATCCCCATTCATTCATACTTAAGTTGAGATTTTAAGAATAGTGTTAATTTATCATATTGTTCTCAATTATCAAAGTCCCTCAAGTTCAAGTTGTTTGTGTAGATTTCGTGTTTATATAGCAGACAGTTTTATTTAAAAAATAGTGTTAATTTATCATCCTATGCAGAACTCCCATTGGTTTTTTTTTTGATCTGTAATAATGAATTATATTAACAAAAAGGGCAAAAATGCCAATTACACAAGGGATGCCCTAGCTAGGTAGGGACATTTGAAACAAGAAAATCATTGAGGGCCATGCTGTGAAAGTCCACAGCAATGGCCCATGTACATAGAGTTCTTAAAAATAAAACTTTAAGCTCCTCTACTGATCTTTCCTTGTCCTCGAATGTCTAGTCGTTGCGTTCTTACCACAAACACCACATAATACACAGAGGAACCATCTTCCATATCGCCCTAATTTGTGGATGGCTACAAATAGAAGTCTAGCTCGCCAGAGTCGCTACTATAGTCCCCGAAATAACCAAGCCTAATCTGCTGAACACCTCACTCCACAGCTCCCTAGCTATCTCGCAGTGTAGTAGAAGATGGTCAGCATTCTGCAGTGATAATCTGCCTTTTCCTTAAATTGTCAGTAGTAAGTATCTTGCCCAGATCAGGAGTCCACACAAAGAAGGAAATTTTAAGGGGTGCTTTGTGCTTCCATATTTTCTTCCACGGGAACTGGGTAGCAGACTCTAAGGTGAGCATGCTATAGTAAGAACGAACAGAGAAGACAACTTTCTTGGTAGGTACCCACCACAAGTCATCCCCCTGTTGGGATCCTGTCGAAAGGAGTATAGAAGGCTAAACAACTATGCGAAACTACTCAACTCCCAATCATGTGCCGCCCTACTGAAGATCCAATGAAGGTTCCCTCCCACAAATCCCAAAACTTCTGCCACCATTGCGTCTTTAGTGCTTGCAATCTGGAAGAGTGCTGGGAACAAGTCTTGTAAGGTTCGGTCCCCGCACCAACTATCTTTCCAAAAGCGAATTCGACTACCTGCACCCAACTGAAACCTAGTGTGACGGTTGAAAACCCCCAACCTTTTCTAATATGTTTCCACAAACCCACACCCGTGGTTCCTCGCACTTCTCTAGTACACCAACCCCCCATATTACTGCCATATTTGCAGTCAATAACTAACTTCCAAAGAGCTGTTGGTTTCTTATTATACCTCCACAACCATTTACCAAGGAGAGCCCAATTAAGCAACTTCAGATTTCTAATCCCTAAAACCCCATTAGAGATCGGTTGACACACAGTCCCCCCCCCCCAAAAAAAAAAAAAAAAAAAAACAACACACACACATAAGAAGTCGTGTTGGAGCTTTTTAATACGAGAAGCCACACTAGCTGGGATGGGGAAAAGAGAAAGGAAATAAGCAGGCATATTAGAAAGGGTACTCTTTATTAAAGAAATCCTACCACCTTTAGACAATTATAACCTCTTCCATTCTGCCAACCTCCTCTATATTTTTTCAATCACGGTGTCCCACATGGTAGCAGTCCTCGAGGCACTCCCGAGCGGAAGGCCCAAATAAGTCATAGGCAAAGAAGCAATTTTACGCCCCATAGTGCTCGCAAGTTGTCTTACATCATGGACCTCACCTATCGGCACCAACTCTGATTTATCAAAGTTTACTTTCAACCCCGAGGCAGCTTCATAGCACAGCAATAGAGCCTTCAACTAACGAACCTGATTGAGATCCGCGTCACACAACAATAGAGTATCATCTGCAAATAACAAATGAGAAATGTTAGTAGTGCCTAACCCAAAACCGTTTACCAAACCGTTAACCACCAACGCCGATGTCATCCTACTCCGAGCCTCCATTATTAAGATAAACAACAAAGGAGGCAACGGGTCATCCTGTCTTAGACCCCGTGAATTGTGAAAAAAACCTTCAGGGCAACCATTGTGTTGTCTTGTCATTTTGATAACATGTGGAGCGCTGAGTGCGGCTTACTCTCGGTCTTTTATTTTTGTTTCTCTCCATGTATGTTACAGCAGCTATTTAGTTCTTTATTTTGAATTGCTTCTATTCTGTTTGAAAAATGTTTTGATGGAGCACATCTAGAAGTTATATATGTTTAGGATGGTGTGCTGGATCCTGTAATGGTGATATTGATTTGTTGGTGCTCTTGTTAATTTGGCAGCCGAGTCTGTGGTAACCCTCATGGTATAATCCGGAAGTATGGGCTGATGTGCTGCCGGCAGTGCTTCCGCAGCAATGCCAAGGAGATTGGCTTTATCAAGGTGCAATTTTATGTTATTCGATCTTTTTTCTCCTTATCTTATATGGATAGAACTATTTTTAGCATTGCATTTATTCTGGACATGATATCTTGAAATCTACCCTTTTGGCTTCACTATCATTAACCATCATCGTATCTGAGATTATGGGAATTTATTAGATAATTTTGAAGTATGAATGATGGGTTACTCAAATAATTTATAGAATGACATGCCATTGAAATAATGAAGGTACAGAGTTTTAATGATATGAAATTCTCTAGTAGGATTAGAGACCCCGTGTTATACTCCTAGAGACTCCGTGTTATACTCCTAACTTACCTTGTAATTACTTTAAAATTACCTTTTAACTCTTTCTGTGCCCCATGGAAATGGCAAGTGGAGATTCATGTTTGTTTTCTATGATTTACAGTACCGCTGAAGGCTGGCTATGCTGAGAAAGTTTATGTCTGAAGAAGATTGTCTACATCTGCTTCTATCCCTAAACCTTCTCTGCCTTTTTTCTTCTAAAATGAAAAACTGTACTCTATTTGCTTGAACTAGTAGTTTTGTTATTCCTTTAGTTTGTTCGCTTACCAATCTTGTTTAATGGTGATATTACTGATTGTGTTGAATCCAAATTTCTCAACTTTGAGGGGTATTCTATTTAGACTTATTATTAAGCTTTAGCAACCATAACCCTCAGGATCTGCAACAACTTGGTTAGGATGACCGGGTGTGCACTGGAACCTAATGCCAATGCACAGTTGTAGTTTGGCCGTTTGTATCAGCACCTCCGCCACCAACAAACTGAGAGTTGTTGGTCCTTTCCCTGCTTAACAACCATATGATTAATGTTTCTATGATGTCTTGAAAACTTTGATTCCTCAATCGTTTTTTTTTGGAATATTTTGATTCCTCAACCAAAAATGACAAGGGATGCCACAAACTTCTTGAATAAAATTATGTTAGGAGGAAGCCTATATGTTAGCTTGAAAATTTGAAATATTGGTGGTATCCATATTTATGGTTTTGGTCTAATAAAAAAATGATTAGAGGACGTTCAAGTTCGAGTCCAACTTTTCTCCTACGTTTCGTGATGGCTCATGGCATTGTTTTGACGGAGTTGTTGTATTAAAAAAAGGGTAATGCTAGTTGCTTCATTTTGTTCTCTCATTTTGAGTATTTGACAACTCGTGTATTTAATTTCGTAAGTTAAAAAATTAAATATATGAACATTCAAAATAAGAAAACAAACTCACCATGGGGTATGTTAGCATTTTTCAAAAAAGAAAAAGAAAAATAGGACATCTATAGGCAAATAGTCACCAGAGATGGGTATTTGGCTCAAATAATTGGACAATAAATGACAGCTCTCAAAATTTCATTCAAGAAATCTACCAAACATGGCCGAATCCCATTAAAATCTGTCTCGGTTTCTCTCTCACACGAGCACGAGAACATGGGCTTCATCCTCGCATATTTTCTACACTTCCATATTTGGTGAGAGAACCCATGCTTCAGTGCCTCTTCTGAAGGGGAAAAACAATAAAGGCCTGAAGTAACGAGGGTAGCTGCCCATTAATCAATGCGATCGGGCATGCTCAACCCAACTAGCATTTTGCATTTTAGATAAACTATCATTGTATAACCGCTTGCAGCAGCCCAAAAGAAGAAACTAGAAAGTCCTCCTTTGTCCCCTCGAGCCAAGAAAACGCAAGCTAAGTGATATCAGATGGAGGTGCGGGGAATCGAACCCCGTGCCTCTCGCATGCGAAGCGAGCGCTCTACCATATGAGCTACACCCCCAAGACTTGGACGTGATATCGTTAAGGAATTTTTTTTAAATAAATCACTACTTTAATGTCATCACAACCACCTCAGGCCTCAGACACTCGCCTAGCGGCTCGCATTCCACCACAGCTCTGCGCAATTAAAGTCGCTACATTTCCCCACTGCTGCTCTGCGAACACTAAACAAAAGCAATAACTCCTCTGCGTATCTTCTCGGCAATGAAAGACAACGAAACCCACATGATCTCTTTTATTATTTCTCGCTTACCTCCACTCCCCTTCTTCTCCTATTTTAAAAACAATCATATAGGGGACCGCATTTCATTTTCAAAGTATGGGTTTTTAGTCCTTTAGGCGGTTCTTTTCCTCATCTTCACGGACTTTCTGGCGGACTTCGGCTTTCTCTCTCAATCTTTGGGGTGACGAAAGGCCCTTGTTTCTGATACAGAATAGCCTATTCTCTGGATGGGTTGAGTTGCTTAAAAGGGGGTGCTTTTACTTGTCCTTCCAAGAGTAGGAGCAAAAACACGCACTTTTCGGAGTTCATTCCCATTTGGGAGTTTCTACTTTGGTGGGATTGCTGGTATATAGACATCATGAAAGCTTCTGGATCATGCGTCTTATTCCTGGTGATCGGAGCTGTTTTCTTGTTCATTAACTTCTCCTGCAGCATAACTGGCTCCTTTATTCCCGGTACCCACTATCTGCATTGTCCTGTTTCTTTTTCATTGAAGGATTCTCGTTTGTAATATTTGGATTCGGTGTGAAATTTATCATTTGTTTTATGCTTCTGGAATTGCTTGCCTTTTGTTTCTCCTGTTTATGTTATTTTGGTTCCCTCTATTTAATGCAATGCAGTTGTATTCTACTTGTTAATTTCTTCAGTACTCACATTGTTTTATTCCATTACCTATTGCCGAACGATTTTCTTATAACTGGTAAAAACTATCTCGGATGTGATTGTCTTTTTTTTCCATCTCACAGCCTACCAATCTGATGCGTTTCACTAGATCTACGAAAGACTTCTGTTTCACCCTGCATGATTGCATGTCGGATTTTGCATGATGGGGATACTAATTGGTCTTTAATCTTCGAAACCCATTATGGACTTTCATGATTCGTATTTTCCAATGAATGAGTCGGATGGAGCACTCTCTGCATTACTTATGTTGGGTGCAATTAACCTCTGAGATTTGTGTCGTTATGCGAACTATGTGGTTAATGGTTACAAATTTAGAGTTGTACTTCGAATCTTTAACAGGATACTGATGTCATTGAATGTTAGCCAAGCTCATGAATTTAGTTATTGATGATGAGATGAGATGAAAGTTAAATTAAATATTGTTAAAATATAATTTTTATTTTGAAATTTAAAAAAGTTGAATTGTTTATCTCGTTTCACTAATTTGTTTGAAAATTTAAGAAAATTGTAATAATTAAATTAGATTAGTTGAGATGGTTTCTGAATTAAAAAATGGCACACACTGATTGGCGATTCTTTTGGGCAAAACGGAAAAATTCAAACAATTATAAAGTGGGAATGTAGTGCATCTATGGCGTGGCATGAATATCTTATCCTTTTCTCCCCTCATACCATTTACCTCTTCTGCATAAGCCAGATTTATTTTAGATACCGACTGTATACTTGGATTTTATTCCAGATAAGGTCTTCGCTCACCATGGTGGTGATGGTATGATAATGATCAAAACAAGCAGGAGGTTGAAGGTACATTCTCTGTAATTCAAGGGCTCTAGGGCTCAGAAATTAGTTTTGACCCATTCGGCAACTTGTCATAACTTAAACAATCTAAAAGGCCACAACTAAACAATTTATTAACTTGGATGTACTTAATCAATTTATGCACAAAGATTTCACCTCAAAAAAATATTTCACACAAATATTAAATTTTTTTCATTGAATTTGGGAATATGTTATTTTCAAATGCAGGAAAATGGCTATAATTCGCACTCAAACAGGAAGCGCCATGCAGACAATGTAAATCTGGATGATTACCACCCCATTGATCCTGTACCAAGTTCAAAGGCGTCCATAAAACCGGGACCTATTCAACACGGGACTCCACTTAACCCATTTATTCCAAGACCTTCACCTCCTGATCATCCCACAAATGGAGGCTCTACTTAGCCTACTCAAGATTTGTTCATCAATATGCTGGAAAGGTATTAGCAAAATGAAGAAACTTGCAACTTAATATGTATTTGTTGTTCAAACCAGCTTGTAAATTGTATTATGCTTTTTCTGCCAACTTGTGTTTGTGGTGTGCTAGTTTCTATATGTTTATTAATGTCATCCTCTCAAGATATGACTGCTACCTTCCTTTTACTTTTATTATGATCTATTTCTTATAAAGTTTCGGAATGGCTGGTAGTTCTGTTTGCATTTGAGTATATCTGTTCTCTTGGACCGTTGTTGTTGTATCACTATCTTCGATACTGTTTTAATTCTTGAGAGGGGACTATCTTCTTATCGTTATACACTGAAGGATCAGGTTGGGTTTACAACTTTTAAAAACGTACTCGGTCCAATCTTGGCTGTTGGGGCTCTTCACTCCTTGCCTTCTGACCGAACCATAGTTGTTGTTGTTGTTGTTGTTGTTCTTTTTTTTTTTTTTTTTAATGCTATCTGTTCTTTATTCAAGAGTTTTTCATTGGGACGCACTTTATTAGTAGATGTCTATTTGAGGTAAACATATGGAGTTACTTAAGATGTGTCATGTATGAAAGTGTCACTGGATGATAAAATCTAAAATGAAGATTAGCAATTCTCTAACTTATAGCCGTTTAAAATGAACATACTTTCTGGTGTTCTTAAATTATTTGCAGATTGTTTTAGAACTTGCCAGCCAAAGTGTAGATTTAAGCGTTAAGGTTGTTCCCTTCATCCAGAAACTTGACATCGGTCATCAATGAGTCTTTCCTTAATAAATACGTACTTATTAGTAATGCAACCTCGTGAACTCAGCAGTAACCATTTGTGAAACTCCCAAACCTTCTCCTCAGGTCATCTCAGCTCCATTTTTTTTTATTTTGTTATGGAAAGACTGCATTGCATTATAATAATAATTGAAGTTTACAACTGTGATCAATAAATTCAGGAGAGACTTTATAATATGAGTCAAACTACTCAATTAATCTGTAGTGGTCCCACATTCAATTGTGACATACATTATTTTAACTTTAAAAAATTTCAAATGATAAAATGAGTAGGGATTTCAATCTCGAATTATGGTTTGTTTAAGAGAGTGGCCCTCTGGAAAATAGAGGTAGAACTAACTTCATCCTTTAAAGAAGGGAAGGAATCACCACCTCCATCCTTAATAGATGTGATGTGTGCATAATAAAAATGCTTCCATAGTGACAATGTTGGCTACTCATATTGATTGTGTCTCATTCTAAATCTTATTTCGAGGAGGCAATTACGAGAAAACAAATAAAAAAAATGGGGAGAATAATAACTATGGTGTCTCTGTCATCTTGGTCATGTGTGGGGGACCTATGTACAAATACTAACCGGGAAAAGTTATTCCTGTTATAATATTTCTAGAGGATGACCAGAACCCAAACTAAAAACATAGAAAAACAGAGAAAGCTCAATAATCAACAACACAGCACCAACCTCTCCGAACAGACCCAGAATAAAAGGAAATATCGTCACCAAAAATGTAGACTTTTTTGGGGTCGAAAACCTCATCAATCCACTTCCCACCCCAGTTTTCTTCTCGATTCATTTGCATTCAATTCCTGTATAGTACATAAGAGGTCCACGATAAGAATTGCTAGATGGAATAGTACCTACCGTCACAACTCTTCCCAAAAGTGAATGGTCACTAAAGCGATTGGGACCAAGGAAATAATTTCTCCTAAGCTCAAGAGTCATTTTCATCGTGTGGGTACCCTGGCTTTAAGTTCAGAAAACACATCATTTGAGAATATTTTACTTTTTAAGTGACTAACTAATTACTATATGAAGTGTTTCTCAAGGGATGATGCACTCGAGTCTCGATCGAACTCTTTGAAAATCATTATTTTCAGTTAAGGTTTGGTTCAACTAAATGCCATCTTTAACTAACTGATGACGAATTAGCCTTTTGATTTGATAGCAGATGACAACTTAACTCCTGCCCAGGTGCTGTCTTGGTCAACTTTTGCATTATAGACTCTTTTATTGAAGCAAGAAATCTACGTTCCAGAATCAAGGATATTCTTCGGTTTTAATTGACGTGGCGCAGTAAGATTTGCTTGACCATTAGACCATACCCTCTAGGTTGTTCCTGTTGCGAGAAATGATGACTGGCAAAATAAAGAAAGAATTATGTTACATACAAATAAATATAAGGATCAATCATATGACATAAAATTCCAAAATACACCTTAGGATGATATATCACACTCAAGACGTACTAAAATGTTCTTTGAGCACATATTTATTATATCACATGATAGAAATTTTAATTTTAATTTTAATTTATTATTAAATAGTTTGCTTAAGTAGAATATCGAATGCGTCTTGAGAGAGATCTTTATCTAATGTTTGTTTGAGTTATCTATCGAATTTGAAGAAATTTATGGATTTAACTCATTTCATAAAATCATTTTCAACAAAAGATAACTGCTCATTCATTATAAACAGGTTCAAGACTTTATTTATAGGCAATATGGTTATTCTTCAACATTTTCCTTTCACGTGCACGTTAGTATTTTTTGTAATCCTTGTTAGTGTGGACTCTCCTTCACTCTATGATAGACTTTGATACTATGAAGAAACTCATACGTTTAACTCATTTAATAAAATTGACTCAATAAGAGAGGAATGCACATTCTTTATAAACATGCGTAAGACGTTATCTATAAGCAATGTGAGATTGATTATTTATCAATAGAGCCAACTTTATTTAATTTTTGCTCTAACCAGCTGTCGCATAAACTTTTTTGCTTTTTATTTTATTTTATCACAAACAGTGCCTAAAAAGAGAAAGACCTGATAAGGGACCTATGACAGTCCATATTCTGTTCACAACCCTTAAATTGGACCATACAAAGGTTTAATAAGAATCTGCTGAGTATTGCCGTGCTCGTGAAAACAGAGAAATGTAGGACCCGTACGTGAGAGCAAGAACCATTTCCTAAGCAAGGGGAAGGGGATAGAAAGAAGAGGCTGAGACAGAAATAAACAGTAAGGGAACGGGGCATCCTAGAAAGCTTTCATTACTTTTCGCTAAGCTTGCACAATCATAACCTTATAGTGCTGTCCAGCCCCCCCTCCTTTATGTGGGGCTTTGGACTTTGGAGGCTCATGTATTTGCAATAGAACAGTAATTCAGGGTGGGTGTTAAGGTACTCAATTAGGCTTGCGGCTTCTGCAATAAAACAATACTAATCGGGTACTGTATTCAGTGACCAAAATTCAAGGGGACCCTGCTTATTGAAAAATATATTTATATCCGTATTGAAAAAATATGATGGCATGTCATAAGTATTTTTGGTGAATGTTGGAAAAAGCTATTTGTTCATCATTATGAATCATTCCCCCCTCATTTGTTTTTCGTTTTGGTCTTATCCCACTTATAGATGCGCCCTTAGCTAAAGCTTAAATTTTCTTATTGGATTTTATCATATATAATTGACATATTTATATTAGGATCCTTGAATGAATACTAACATTTACGCGTTAATAATATTCTTCTTTTATATAGTGTTGTTATTGTGTGATAATTACGATGAATAATACGGAATAATCAAAAGAGAAAGTAAAAGAATAATTACATAAAAATTTACGTATTTCAGTGGTTTGCTTATATCCATAAGAGCGAGCAGCTAAAATTTCACTATCATTAGAATTAAGATTAAATCATATGTATTTGTATTAACTCTAAATATGTGGACGTATTTAAAAAAATTTACAAAAATATCCATATACCTAATCAGCGTCCCAAATAAAATATCAATCTCGCATAACAAATGTCCTTGCTCGCTACGCTTATGGTCTACTCCTTTCAACACCTGCTTATTTGTCTTTGTACACATATCAAATACGAATCACATACTTCAACATATAGAAATACTAATGTTTGAATAATATTAGATACAATGTAAAATATCCGGGCATACCTTTTGAAAAAAATGGTTACACTTTTAAAAATGAGTTTTTTTTTTTAATTTTTCACATGTGCATTCAAATCTTTCCACCCTTCTCAGAAGAGATACATGGAACTTGCACACTTTAAAGCTATACAAATAATTTCTTCCGAATTTTACATTATATGAACTCCCTGACTGATGATTTGAGGAAAACCATCTACATTAATATACCATAACCAATATCTATATGTATATATAGCGCCATGGCCGGGCCCGACCCTAAAACTTTCACGATCTGATTAGTATCATTCGGCATCAAAGTTGATGGGAACTAAGCAGGCGTTAATGTTTGACAATACATGTTAAAAAAAAAAAAAAATGGAGAGGAGAAAACCATGCCTTTTTTTCTGGATGGGGAATATGGGGTTCGTTTTTTGCAGATAGGCATAAGGGAAAAGAAGCAACTTTTACAAATTGAGTGCCAAAGAAGCAAAGTACTTTGGGTTTGGGAGTGGTCCTTTTGCGCGTTAAAACCTGCACTTATGCATGTGTTATTGTCCACTCACCCGTGCATTCAAGTACTCTCAACATCAGTACTCAAGAGTTGAACAATTTCATATTAATTAGTGATAATTTCCTACACAATCTATCGGATCATAGATTGGAAGTCAAAGGGGGGATGCCGAATAATGGAAGAAAATATTAAGATCAAACAACTAATAAATTATTATTTTTTATTTTTCGTACTTATCAATCACTTGATGACATTAAAAAAATGAAATTAAAGTTTAGAGTTTCATGAACAATCTTGAAAGAAGAAACGGAATCTTGTTTATGGACGGACTGGAAAAAGAAAAAAGAAAAAAAGTGGGTTTGTAGGTACAACTTCTATGACCTTTTGAAGGATGTAGTTGGTGAAGGAAAGTTGGGAGGCATTTGTGCTTTGTAGACCCTTCTTCAACTAGACAATGCCATGCTATTTACAGGCTAATATGTCGAGCATATAATTGGCCACCATGTTATTAAATAATATGGATATAACCATTCACTTAATTACTATTGGTGACACACCCAAATTCTATCCAACTTGAGCCAATTATTTATGAAACTAGAGATGATGAATTGGATTGGGGGGTTTGGAAGGAGTTTGTTGGGTTGGGTTCGATATCCAACGGTTAGAAAAAGTAATTAGTGTGACTTAGGATTAACTTAAAAGATATTGCGGATAGTGAAACTGAACTTGTTGGGAGGATGATTGTCTTTTTTTTTTTTTTTTGTTTAAGCTTTTGGAAGATCCAAACTCCATGGGTTATCGGTGACGCTAATGGCTTTATTAAGTAATAATGATTTAATGACGAAAACAAATCAAATAATTCTGATTTTTACGATTAATTAATTTATTTCACACACATGTTTGTTAACGACAAGAATGATGATGGATTGGATTTATCTTGAGATTTAATCATTGACACTTTTGTTTACGTACGTAAACAAACAGCATTAGCCAATAGCATTGGAAGTAATTGGAATGCCAACACTGTTCCCAAATTTTCTCGACCACGTCTTTAGAGTTACCTCGTGTAAATAAATAAAGAGAATCTACTTGGGAAGTTCTTTTTTACGCACCCATTACATTATTGATGGACACTAAACTTTTTCACATCCGTTGTACTAACAATAATTAGTGTTTTATTATTTTAAAATTATAATAAGTATTAAATCCCATTATAAGTGTTATATTAACACATAAATCAAAATTCTTTATATATTTTGACTTCGACCTGTAAATCGGTATGTAGAACGTTGTGTCATAAAAATGATGTATTAGTCTATTAGATGTGTTAGTCCCGGTTGAATTTGTAGTTGAAATAAGATAAATTTTAAAAGTTGAATAAAATATTATTATTATTATTATTATTTTAAAATATAAAAAAATTAAATTAAAATTAAAAAAAATTATATTGAGATTTAAAAAAATTATATTTTAAATTAAAAAAAATATATAATAATGAGTTTGAGTTCTCTAAATCCAAATAAGACTTAAAAATAATTATGAATTTGACATATATTATTCACTTCGACTTGTAAAAATAATCTTTATATATTTATCATATTATTATATATAATATCGGAAATGGTGGTGCACCTTGTTGGTGTGCAAGGTGCGCACCATTAGTTACTTTGTTTTTATATTATTTATTTAATATTTCTAATATTATTAAATAATTTAATACATTCTTAATCACTCAATAAAATAAAAAATATTTTCTCAAGAGTCGTGCTAATCTTTCTCTTAAATGGCTAATCTTCTATTTTTTTTTTTTTTGGCTTGATTTTTTGTTTATTTATTTTTTAGTATTCTTAAATAATTTTCAATCAATCCTTAAAAGTCTTGTTATTTAAAATCCGAATGTCGTTTTGCCCAACGTCTCTTCGAAGATTCACTCCTCAGCTCAACACCTTTTCCTGCGGGATTGCTCGTGTGGCGTGCAAACAAAGCCCCTCATACTCGCTTCCACGCTTAATCCTCTCGCTACGACTACAAGAATGCACCTCACTCCAGTTTCGAGTTTACCAATACACCCTTTACCTGCACACGTTGCCTTTTAACCACGCGAGTTTTCCCATCCTTATTAAACATGCGACTTGCGAGTAGATAATACATATTTTGCTTTTCTAAAATTAAATAATAATAGAATTTCGTTAGAATTTCCAACCCAAACGCGGAGCCTTTTGTAGAACGACAGTTATGCTCTCAAAAGAGCATATCTCGCCTATTAGACTTCCCACGCTCTCTCTCTTTCCGGCCGGAGATCCGTAACGGTCATATCTCCGCCCAGTTTCTCTCTCTGAAGAACATCAACAGAATAAAAAGGGCTCAAGCTCTCATCCGGATTTTGCTCACCCTCTTAAAGGAAGCTGGAGGCTAGAGCTCTTTCTCTCTCTGTAACTCTTTATCGGTCTTTCTTTTTCTCCAGTCTCCGACTTAAAGGTCGTACGGGTTTTGGCTGTGCTCGCAAATGGAGGTTTAGGTCTTGCAGGTGGTAACTTCCCAGAATGAGACTCGAATTGATTCTGGAAATTAAAATATGGTAGCTGCTGTATCAACGACATTGAACCCCAAAACCACGACTCGAGGTGGGCCTCCTCAAAACCCTACAAGGCCGCCCCTCCTACCCTCCGACCCCGACAATGCCGTTTCTCCTCACCGCCGGCCGAAATCGAAACAAGTCACCTCTCGCTACATGTCCTCCTCCTCTTCTTCTACTAGTACGCCTTCTTCGACTTCTAATTCCCGACGATGTCCATCGCCGTTAGTTTCTCGGACGACTACGATGACGCCGATGCCGTCGGTATCGTCTTTGGCTAAACGTTCACAGTCAGTGGAGAGGAGGAGGACGGCCACTCCTCGGCCTAGTTCTCTGGACTCGAGAGCTGGGAGCGGCAATGGTGAAGTGTCCGCGGCTCAGAAGTTATTGTTCACTTCGGCGAGGAGCTTATCGGTGTCGTTTCAGGGTGAATCGTTCTCACTTCAAGTCAGCAAGGCGAAGCCTGCGCCGCCTCCATCGCCGAGTGTGAGGAAGGGTACTCCGGAGAGGAGGAAGGCGACTACGCCTGTCAGGGCTGTCGAAAAGACTGAAAACTCGAGGCTGGTGACGGATCAGCAGCGATGGCCTGCGCGGTTAAGGCAAGCGAATTGTATGAGTAGGAGCTTGGATTGCACAGACGAAAGGAAAAAGGTTGGTGGATCCGGCAGTGTCGTGAGGGCGTTACAAAATTCAATGGAAGATGTTAGGGTCTCTTCGTTTGACGGGAGATTGGGTTCAGAATCGGAGAAGGCGGTCGAACTTGCTGTTGTGGGCGACTCGGGTATTGGATCGGCGGAGGCACAGTGGTCTGATCCAGTTGTTACTTCCGATACTGAAAGCGTGTCTTCTGGTAGTACTTCTGGTGGTGGTGGTGGAGGACAAGGGACGCGTGGAGCTCGTGGTATAATGGTCCCGGCTAGGTTTTTGCAAGACGCTCATAACCGGTTGCGGCGGCAACCAGAGCCCTGCTCACCATCTGCTAAGAATGTTGGGACAAAAACTATGGCCCCTCCTAAACTTATTGCACCAAAGAAGCTATCGATTGATTGTTCAGTATTGTCCCCCCGTGGAGTTGTGAATAGCCGGGGACAGTTGTCTCCTGTTCGAGGTGCCGTTCGGCCTGCGTCACCGAGTAAGCTTGGGACATCAGCGACATCTTCCCCAGTGAGAGGAACAAGTCCGTGTCGAATGAGGAGTGCCATGGCTGGTACGCCGAATAGTTATTTGAGAAACACGCCGTCCATTTTGAGTTTTGCCGCTGATATTAGAAGCGGGAAGATTGGGGACAACCGGATAGTTGATGCGCATCTGTTGAGGCTCTTGCATAACCGGTTCCTGCAATGGCGTTTCGTGAATGCTAGGGCAGGTGCTGCCCTCTCTGTGCAGAGGTTGAATGCAGAGGTATAGGTCCTGTACTTAATTCTGACTGGGTGTTGATTATATTGATTATTTTCTTGCTACTTTGTTCACGCAATAGGGTATTCTTGTAATGATCATCATCAGTTGATTCATGTTATAATTATTCTATCGAATGTTATGCTTTTCATCCAAATTGATTTCTTATATGATCCATCATTGGAATTCTTTTTCTTGCAATATTTATTTTAGATGATTCAAGTTACAGTTCACTCATGATTAATTTGGTATTGTTTTCATGTTCTGGCACCCTCGAAAGTATGCAGTGTTTATGCACGGTACCGTCTCACTTAACAAAAACTCCTGATTAAGGGAAGGAAGAATAAGTGTGATGTAGGCAAGAAAGAAAGAGATAGTATATATGTTATGGAAGATGGATGGAACAGATGATGGTATGACGTTGGTCACATCACAAACCCTTTCTTCCCATGTACATGTGTGCATGTTCCTTGAAGAGGTCAAATGCTAACCATATGTTTGGATTCTATTTTATGTCATAAAAAGATTGTACCAGGAAAGTAGATGAATTAAATGGATCGAGAGACAAGAATGTGTTCTCATGGATAATTTTTCGTTGAACTAGTGTAATAAGCATGGTAGAATAAAGAGTTCAGTATTATCAATAAAGTTGGTTTATCTATCCAACTAAGAAAAGGGAATACAGAGTTCAGTAGAGGTAGGAAGGCCAAAGGTCCAAAAAGGTTGAACGTTTAGGAGGGTGTATACAATTTATGAGGATAACATGCTCTGAAGAAGAATTTTAAAGGTGATTTCAGTTGATGCAGTTAGTGGAAATTTCCGGACACTAAGATTGCTATGGTTTGTTGAATGGTTGATCACATTGGTAGTTTGGTGGTAAATGTGGGAATGACCTGTAAGAATGGAATTATTCATAATAATTGAAGATTGTATGGATAATCATTTCATGGAAATTAGAGAATGATTCTGTAATATCCTACTCAAGTATTATCTAATATTCGTGATTACTTAAAAGAATAATATCCAAATCAAATGGCTCTGGAGGAAATGGCTGAAATGTATAACAGAAAGGAGAGGAATTTCTTACAGTTTGGATAATTATAGCTTTTAACAAAGGCCGCCAAGGTAAATTCTTATAGAAAAAGAGTGTCAAGGTGAATAAAGATATCACTGTGCATTTTTGTTAAAAGTTGATATATATATTTTTTGATAAGTAAAAGGTTAAAAGTTGATATTGGTATATGAATAGCAAACTTTTAAAGGAAGTTTTAAGAGCTTGTATAAAAGGAGTGGTTTTTTCTAAGTATTTTTATTTTTGTGTGTATGGAGGAGGAGTTCTTTTTTGAGAGGAGACATACTTCTATGGAAATGCAAATAGTTGATATATTAATCTTGTAGTGCTTGTCTCTTACCATTTCAGACCTTTTTAGGAGGAGGGTAAGTATGTCAGATATTTTAGGGTGTTTGTAATATGTATACGTACAAGTTAAAGAAGGACCTGAACATATATTTTTAGCTCTCCTCAAAATCTTATAGCCGCACACTTAAAAAGGGAAGAGATTATAGGCTGCACATGTAGAGGGGAAGATATTAACGGCCAGTTCAGTTCGTGGATGATTCACTCAAAATTGATTGCCTTGAATTGCTGATCTGTGGTTAGTTTCTGCTTTGTTGCATTTTGTAAGAACATTTTCTTAGTTGCTTAGAGGCTTTAAATGCATCTTTTTCATGGAAATTGTTATGGTTGTCAGAAGCTGGGTTTTTCATGCAGATATGTTTTATAGTTGGGTTTTTCATGCAGCTCTGTTTTATAGTTTCTGAGTTGAACATAAAGTTAAGAAAGAGGGTGGATTTGTTAGTGTGGCAGGACCTCTGAGAAGTGTGAGATCTCTTTGATTGTCATTCTGAGGTATAATTTTAGATCTCATGGGAAGACTTTTCATGCTCACCTCTGAGAAGTGTGAGATCTCTTTGATTGTCATTCTGAGGTATAATTTTAGATCTCATGGGAAGACTTTTCATGCTCACCTTTTGACTGAGAGCTCCCTGATGAGTGTCCTTCCTTTGTCATGTTCCAGGCTGGTTTTTTTTTTTTTTGGGGGGGGGGGGGGAGGGGGTTTATTTTATGTTGGTGAGAAGTTCAAATCTGGGTTTCATGAGTGCTCTTCCTTTGTCAATACATTATTGCAAATATGCATGCACATGCATTCACACACACACACAGCAGTATCATTATTTTTGTCTTTTGCTTGCCACCTTTTTGTGTTTCAGATTTTTAACTTCTACAGCTATCTTCAGTTTAACTTACCATGTCACAAAGAGTAACTTTCTTATATAAGCTGTTTTTTTTTTTCTTTGGGTATCAGAGAAGCCTTTATAATGCATGGATAACTACTTCAAAACTACGTGAATCAGTTAGAGCTAAGAGAACTGAGTTACAACTGTTGAAGAAAAATTTGAAGCTGACTTCCATCCTAAAAGGGCATGTAAGATTTGGGATTACTCTTTTCTTATTATGGTGGACTCTGCATTTTTTTAATAAAGGCCATTCACTGTTCGAGAGAATTCTAACCATTCAAGTTTTTAATTTTACTTTTATTCATGTTTTTCATCTTTTCTGTTGAATGGTTGAATAATTCAGTTAATGGATATTCAGCTGATCTTGAAATTTGTATTTTTTAATACTACTATTTTGAGAAATGATATTTGCAATCATGGAATATGCAAGCGTTGCGCAATCTCTTCGAAAAAAGTGAGTAAATACGAGATCCACATAAAAAAAAACTAATTTTTTAAGAGAAAGTATTTTGTAGTCGTGGAGTGAGTATTTTTAATAGTGAATTTCATTTTTTTTTCCAAAAAAATTGCGTGGCACTTACGTACTTCATGATTTTATTGTATATGGCATTACTCATTATTTAATATTGAACCTCACTCTTTTCCAAAGCAATTGTGCGGCGCTTGCACACTCTACGACTGTATGTAATATTATTCTGCTATTTTTCTCCATTTTACTTATGTTGTTAATACCAAGACTATGCCCCCTCCCCCCCTTCTCCGCCCCTTTTTCTCAACTGTTTTCTCAAAAAAGGACCATGAGGGGAACTGAACTCTTAGATTGGATTTGAATAATGGCTAGATGAGCAAGGGAAGCAACTTATTACACCGTCGTCTATAATACAACTAAGGCTTGGTTTGTTTTCAGACATAAGATGAGATGAGATAAAAGTTAATAAAATAATAAAATATTATTATAAAATCCTTTTATATTATTAATTTTATTTTAGGATTTGAAAATGTTGAATTGTTTATTTTATTTTGTATGGAAATTGAAAAAGTGTAATGATGAGTTTGAAACGAGATAAGATGAGATCACAAACCAGGCCTAAGTTTCCCCTGGGTCATTGGCTTGGATACCAATTCATAAGTTTTGTGGAATTAAAACTGGTAACACCTGGTAACTGCCGATCAAAAAAGAAAACTGGTAACACCTGATAGTTCAGGGTTTTTGACATCTTGATTGGTACAGCTTTTTTGCCTGAATGTTGCGTTTTGTTCTTCATGTGCAGATGACATATTTGGAAGAGTGGGGTCTTATGGACTGGGATTACTGCAGTTCTTTGTCTGGAGCTACTGAAGCTTTGAAGGCTAGCACTCTCCGCCTTCCTGTTGTTGGTGGGGCAAAAGTAAGCTCAAAATATCTTTTGCCCAAAATTGGCTTGTCTGTGCCTCAACAAGATTTTATATGGTTCTTTTGTTGCTGCAGGCTGATGTCCAAAATGTGAAGGATGCTATTTCTTCAGCTGTTGATGTTATGCAGGCAATGGCATCCTCAATCTGTATACTGTTATCAAAGGTGATTTCCTTTTTTCAGCCCCCCGAGTTTCTCTATGGTTGTTGCACATATATCCTGCATTTAGGTTCCCTGCATTCATGGGAGACTCTTTTTTGTGCAGTATATCTTGCATGTCGATTTGCAAAAAAACTTTTCTTGCAATATAATTCTACTTAATAACAGCTCAACTGAAGCTTAAATCAATGAGAATCTAACATTCTATAAAGCCCATCTTTGTTCACTTTTAATTTGTTAGGAGCCGATTTCATTTCATATCAATCCATATGTAATTTTAATTAATTCACTATCAATGATTTTTCCTTCTTTTGGGCTGAGGCTATTCTGTGCAGTATGCTTTTTTCTCGTGTTAATACCCGCTACATATACTAACCCTGCACAACAAAGTCTGTATCTCGTTGTTTGAAAATTTTTGGTCCAATCTCAGTTTGTTTATCCTTATAATGCCTAAAAGCAATTTGTCATCAATAGGTTGGGGATGTGAACTCTTTGGTCGCTGAACTTGCAAAGATAAGTGTAAAAGAGCGTGCTTTGCTTCGTCAGTGCAATGATCTCCTGTCAGCAATTGCAGCCATGCAGGTAATTTTTCTAGGGGTAGTACTCATAAAAAAAAAAAAAAAAAATCTACATGGTAGTTGCCAGAAATTGCAAGGGTGTTACAAGCAAGTTTGTTTTGAGACTAGGATGGCTATTCCCACAACCATTATGGATGCAAGAGAGTGGCACGTACAGTCATTATGGTTGGGTCCGTTTGGATAGTGAGATGAGATGAGATGAGATTATTTGAGATGATTTATAAATAATAGTGAGATTGTTGATTGAATGAATTGAGATGAGATGAAATGAGATGAAATGAAATTGTTTCATCTCACCTATGTATCCAAACGGAAAGTGGAAATAGAATTCCAATTAGTAGTCCATTAGCTGTGGGTATCCCGTGCTTTTTCTTCTGTATTTTTTTCATTGAATAACAACTTATCTGTCAAAAATGGTAATTATGGGCAGGTGACTGAGTGTAGCCTGAGAACACATGCTACACAACTAAAGTGCCAAAGTGAGATGAGATGAAATGAAATGGTTTCATCTCACCTATATATCCAAATGGAAAGTGGAAATAGAATTCTAATTAGTAGTCCATTAGCTGTGGGTATCCCGTGCTTTTTCTTCTGCTTTTTTTTTTTTCATTGAATAACAACTTATCTGTCAAAAATGGTAATTATGGGCAGGTGACTGAATGTAGCCTGAGAACACATGCTACACAACTAAAGCGCCAACGTTCAAATCTGACACATTGAAAGTGTAAAGCTCCATATCAGTTGACTGCCTCACCCCAATAGCTAACATCACATTACACCATTTTTCTTGGATCTTCGAAACCAAAGGTAATAAGAGAGTTATGTTTGGTTGTGTCATAAGAAGAGTGCTCATTTTGGTCTTCAATTGGGATGGGTAAAATTTAGCTGTGTATTCCTATTAATAGATATATGGCAGGAAAATTGAAGTTCTTATTAGATTGTATACAAGTATTATTTTCTTATAGGCCTGAGGAATGTATATGTAAATATGTGTAACGATGGGTTTAAGTTTTCTTTAATTCAATAGTTTTTGGCTAAATTTGTTTCCCCTTCTATTCTTACATTGCTGTGAGTCACCTTTGTAATTAATTGTATATAGTTTATTCACGAACATGCATTAAATCTCTCGAACTTGGAATAACGGCTTTGACTTTGAGAATAATAAAGTTGAAAAAGGCTCTCCTTCTGTGGCCAATGAAAAGTCATTTTAGACGAACCATATGTACCTGAAAATGTTCCTTTTGCACTCCAATATGGACATCTGTCCCAAAATTTAATTAATTTGTCATTTGAATTTTTGTAGTAGTCCTTTGCATTCTGTATAATTGCTTGTTCGTCCACTAGCATGTAGAAAACGAAGCTGAATTTATTATATTAGCCTTCGGAGAAGTAAAGTTGATTAATTTCCAGGTAAAGTCATTACACCACATATTGATGTACTCTCGGTGACAAATTTGTTAGCCAATGTCGTATGTGTTACCGTGTTAGGAATGCTACGCAGATTGGTTAATTATCAATGATATCTAATACGATAGGATAAAAGAACAAGACACTATAATGTTAGATATAAGTAATTCAATTTTAAAAATAAAAAATAGAATCTGCTATTAAAAATTATTTATTTATTACTTGGGTTCAAGATTTGCCTATTTATTTTAATTTTAAATTATTATTTTTTTGTAAAAATGGGTCTACTGTTAAAAAATGATTATTATTTTTTAAATGTGAGTCTAAGATTTGTCTATTTCTTTTAAATAAAAAGTGCAAGCCTTATTATCTCTTAGAACATTAGCAATGGCCTAGCCAAAACTAAGTCTAATTTGAAGTCTAATTTTACTCTTTTAGTTATAATCCTTATGGTTTAGCCAAGGGATTTACATTGGTCTAGTTAAATTAAAGTCTAAATAATAATATATATTATATATTTTAATATCAATTTTTTTTTTTTGCAAATATACTTAAAATATTAAATATTAATTAATAAAAACATTATTTTATTTTTTTTAATTTTGTAAATACACCTAATATATTAATATTATATATTTTAATAATTTTTTTTAATTTTACAAATACACTTATATATTAATTATTAATTTTAGTAAATAATGAAATTATTTAGTAATAATAATATAATTATATATTTTAATAATATTTGATAAATTATCAATCTTTTTATTAATTTAGTGCCACTAAAAAAATAAATAAATAATAATGTGCAAATAAGAATATAATTAATAATAATAAGAAAATTTATTTAAAAGCTTTGCATATGAAGAAAATGAGATAAACCTGCAACGGAATGGATGAAACCTGCCATGGAAAGAAGAACAATAGCGCACAGAGACGGAAATTCAAGGGAAAGAAAGAGGCCGGTTGTTGAAGGAAAAATAATAAAATAATGTTTGGACTTTCAAGAGTAGCTCGCCGATAAGAGCCAAGAGGAGTAATTTACAGTAGTATAAAGTTAAAATGGAATGCTTTTAATTAGTCTAATGTGGGAGTTTTTATTTTTTATTTTTTTATCAATATAGTCAAATTATAGATTTGCATTGGCATTTGGCTATTACCAATGCTCTTAAACGTTATAGATAACTTTTCCATATAAAATAGAGGTTGCAAATTTGCAATATGTATTGATCATTGTTTATTTACTTGTTTGGGCTTTGAAAGCTATTATAAATGTATTCCTATAAAAGAATAATTTCCAATGTAAACTCATGCATGAATATAAGTTTCTTAATTTTACGAAGAGGTGTCCTTGAAACTTCATTACGAAGAGCAGTAGTTTGCTCATGAAAATCATGTGTTGTCGGCTGTCGCAATCGATTCCGTGACCTTGAGATACTGGGATTGGTACCGCATGGGCGGATGACGGACAAGTGTATAATTTCATTTGCCTAAAAATTAGTTTTTGATCTGAATAAATTTTAAAGTTTTTTTTGAGAATTCTGTAGTTCCATAAATTACTTACATAGCCCACCCAACTCGTATTAAAAAGGAAAAAAAGATAAGTATTAGCTGGAAATATAAAAATTTTATACAGTTTTTATAAAAATAAAAAATAGATCTTATTATGGAAAAATATGAAAACTTTGTTGATGCCATGAAAATCGACTAATAGGTCAAGACAGAAAAAAGAGTCATTTACAGTCCATTGGAACGAGTTGAACTTCGTTGGATGTCGTTTCGAGCTCCTGGTGAGACTCTGGTATGACTGTACGAACGTGAATAACAGATAAATAAATAGAGAGAGACAGTGTTTACATGATTCGGTATAAAGTCTACGTCTACGAGAGTTTGAAGAAGGAAATATATTATAATAGATGTTTTTATAGTCTCTCATGACTCCCACTATACAATAAAAAAATATACATTAATTTACTGGTGCTCGAATCCCTCTAAGAAGGTTGAAGAAAACGATCCTGAGAGAAGAGTTAGAGGGCCCAAGAGCGAGAGAGATCTCAGAGCCAGCCAAAGAGAGATCAAATCCCCCAATCTTCTGATGGCTGCTGCCTTTTTATAGATCATTTTGATACTGTGTATTAAGTGATTGTCTTCTACCGTTCATTTTATCTTGTTAGCACACTGCTCTATACACTTGCTTTTGCCAGTTCTTTTCTTTGTCTCATCATGTTTCATTTCTTGTCTTCTAATATGACAGATGGTTGGTCTGTGCCCTAATTGAAATATTTCACCCTCACAAACTTCGCGTTATTTTTTAATAAAATCTACATTTTTACAAAAAATTAATACAAAGTTAATATTTTTAAAACGTGTATATATCCACATTACGCATATCAGCAACTAATTAAAGACTGAAGTTTGATTATCTTTACTTACCTCATCGGTCATCGGGTTCGCATAAGATTTTTTAAGTAGTTTCACCTAACAGTGCATCTTTTATCACTTTCCAATGTTGGATTGTTAAAATTAAATTCGATAAATTTGAGATCACGGTATTTGCTGGAAAAAAAAAATAAATACACTACCGACACTATTTGAGAATCCATCGACCAAGATTATTGACAGCCCCGGAGGTTTACAGCCTATCGTGAGTGATTAAAAGTAATTAATTAATTAAGGGATGAATGA
Source organism: Platycarya strobilacea (assembly GCA_036898215.1). Lineage (NCBI taxonomy): Eukaryota > Viridiplantae > Streptophyta > Magnoliopsida > Fagales > Juglandaceae > Platycarya > Platycarya strobilacea. The sequence goes on from CM072555.1 coordinate 8,455,018, forward strand.
TAAATCTTTTCCTAAATTCTTTTAAAAGTTGGAAATTAAAAAATATATATATTAAGATTTTAGCAATTGTATAATAGATAATTTCATCAAAATTTATGATTATTTTTTGTTCATCTCCCTACCGTGGTGCTTATTGAGATTTCACAATGACAAAGATGTTTCGAAAAACTGTTTATTTGCTTCGTTGTATGTTTATTTGCTTACTGTTTATTTTATTTTTTTTAAAAAAAAGTACTTCTAACCCAAGTATACGCGGCGATTCGGTAGTGAATGGAAATTCGAAAAAAATGTACAGACAATTTGACGGCATTTAATGGGTGTCGTTTTCGATCCATCGTATGATAGCTTTCGTCAGAAACATAAATGGGTGGGTGCATGCCGTGGAACCCACTTCCAGTGGACGAGAAGTGTACGTACTGCATCTTTTCCAACGCACCTATTTCTCTCTCTTTCTCTTTTTTTTTTTTTTTTTTTTTCAAATTAAAAATGTGCGAGAATTATTATACTCAACTTCATTTTATAAATATTTATTTATAATATTATTTATAATATTCATAGCATTTGTACTGTATGTAATTTAGGACCCACCTCTTTATTGATTTTATTCCCTTTCAAAATCAGAAATGTTCATGGGATTAGCTTACACATGCTTAAAATTTCCCTCTTCAATTTACCCAGCCTTGTCACACAATCTTTACAGATATTGCCATCCCTATTTGGTTAAAGATAAAAAGGATTCCTGCATGGTTTTAGAGATATAATAATCTCTAATGTGGACAACAATCCTGCCCAAGATAATAAAGCTGCATTTACAATTCCTATAAAACTTGTCTTATTTGTATATCTTAACCAAACATGCACAAGATTACAACCAACACCACCTGCGAAATATTTGCCATAATTTGCTACAAACGAATTATATTAGAATTTCTCATCTCAATATTAAATTCTAATTTCTGAAATCTGGGTTTTTAACTTTAGAATGATTCTTCTAATAATATATATCTGTAGACTGCATTATATGTATAATTAAAATGCTTCAATTTCATGTGTAAATTAAACGATTTTTTTCAGATTATTTTTGACGTTTTTAATTTGTAAATAAGAATATGTTAGTCAATTTTAATATAAAATTAAGATTTTTTTTTGGTTTCTCTATTATTTAAAGTGTAAAATAGTCTATAAAAATAGATTGTACGTAGCAATATTGCCCTTAACTCTAATATTTCTTTCTGATCAACAAATAAACGGCAAATGTCTCCCAACAAATTCATATAATATTTCATTGACAACTTGAATAGTACTGATCATGGTTTTTTTTTTTTTTTGTATGTGTTTGAAGATAATATCTTCTCTATCTTTTTCATAATCCCAATTTATGAACGTAAACGAGGCAGGTCCGTGGAAATGATCCCACGGCTAAAATTAATCGAATCACTTATGCATTAATCTTAGCCAGAAGCCAGCGGCTTATAATCTCGTCTCAGGTTGGCCAATGGCCCTCAAGTGGACATGTACGGTTCTCGGAAACTTTGTCCAAATGCTCACCGGAGAAAACTCCGGCAAATGATACTAAAAGGTTCTTATATATTATGAGTAACGTTGTCTCTCTTACACTGCACAATCATGACTTCTACGCACTACGATTAATTTTTTTTTTAAAAGTACTAGATCTCTCTCTGTCCCATTCAGTCGAATAAGTTTAGAAGCTTCCGATCATTGCCAGAACTTGCAAGGCTCGTCATCTCGGACTCCTCGGACTTAAACGAAATCATCATGTCCATCGACTGCTTGACTCTCCATGTGGAGGGCAATCTCGGGACGGTACTCATCTCTCTGGAGACCCTAGGTTGCAGTGAGAGAGCGAGAGGATTGGACGGCTGATTTTCTTGCATGCGCGACACCGATGGACGGAACAGGCTTTGCACTGAAGATTCGTCGGTGCCGAATGCGTCCGAGGAAATTCCGGCGCTTGTGATATCCGTTATTGGCGTAAGAGTACCACCAGCAAGAGCCGTCTCCACGGCAAACTGGCACACGTGCCACATGCCGCGCGATAGAAGTCCAACAGCACCGTCCACCGGATTCACTGTCCGCCCGCATGCTTCGTACAGCAAGGACTGGAACAAAGCTGATCAAGATAAAAGGAAAACAAAATACCAAGCTTAATTACACCATTTCAAATAAATCTTCAAGGAAGAGAAAAAAAAGAGATAAGAGAAAGTGGAACACTAGTAAATCGGAAAACGCACCAGGTCTGTCCGATTCAGGGACGGCGGAGACGAAGGAAAGGAGGTCACTACGGCCAAAGAACTTGGCGAGCAAAAGAACAGCGTTACCTTGGGCAGTGGGAGACTGAATCCAGTGCAGGCACGATCTCAAAACGCATGTCTCACTGCAGCCCTTTCGCAGCACTCGGCAACCGTTGCAGCTCATTTTTTTCTTTCTTTCTTTCTCCCACGGATCGCTTTATCGTAAGGGAAGAGAGTGAGAGTATAAGAACTAAAGCAACTATGAAATAAATAAGCAAAAATAGAGAGAAGAAATTACACAACGCTTTGTGGACGATCGAGTTGAAAAATAACTATGGTCGAGTTAAAAGGTAGTTGCTGGAGGATGGACTTTTTGTTTTTTTTGGGTCGTGCTATGTGGGGCCCACTCGGATGGTGGGGTTGTCGAGGTCGAGGTTGAGTTTTGGAATAACATCCATATTTCAAATTCACACACATTATCTTCCAATTCCGAACTCTGGGCAAGAGCGGCGCCGTGTTGCCGCAATCCCTCTGTTCAAGAGATTTCTTTCTGATGATTGTGCGTCGATTGTTGGATCTCTCTCTCTCATTTGGTTCAGATTTTTAAACCAACTCCGGTGTCTCACCCTCTGATGTTGGTTCTTAATTTACTATGCTCTCCGTTAATTCGTAATCTGTGTACTTGGTGCGCAGGATTAAGCCTGTTTAGTCAAGTTGGATTTTGTCCGATCCGATTTAATTTAATTTTTTTTATTTTTAATAATTTTGATAATTTTATATAAAAAATTTAAGAAAATTTTGAATATAAAACAGAGATTCACGAATTCAAAATCTAGATAAACAGGGTTATGCAGGATATGGAGCAAGAGTGTGGGGATTCCTAAGTGCGTTGAAAGTGGACTATGAACTGCTTGTTTTCCACCGCCCATCAAAAAGATTTAAAAAGAAAAGAAAAGAAGATAACCTTTTTTTTTTTTTGTGGGGGTGAAACCAACATCATGGTTCTAACTTGTAGCGCAGTTTTACCACTACGAAGAGAGATCACCCACCTTATCTCAGTACAAAACGAGAGCGGAATCATTTTTTCTTTTTCTTTTTCTTTTTTTACGTGGTTGGTGACCATCGAACCTGTACTTCCAAAAGTGGGTTTATTGTCCAAAAAGAGGAATCTTTGGATGTGTTTTGATATGGCTAAAATATTTGTTTAGTGTTAAAGAATGTTATTTTAGTTAGTGTGATTACAAATTATAAAAATATTCGACAAAAAAAAAATATTTCTTAGAAATACTAGTTTTTTGTTGTTATCAATTGAAAGAGAAGGGTTCTGTCGGATGCACAAGTGAGAGATGCGGCGAAACCGAAACGAATGGATTGTAACCCCCGCTGCTGCTTTTGTTTGCTTCAAGTCCTTTGTCTCCCCAATCGTCATGCTAACTTATTTTATTTCATATTTTATTATTATTCCTTTGACCTTTTACTTGAAGAGAATTGGTGGAAGATGCCGTGGAACCTACTTCCACAGAAAGAGGGCTGTGTCCGTGGACCGTACTGTCTCGGGAAATAAGATGACCGCCGTGCACCTCACAATCTCGAAATTTCCTAAAATTTATAGAGAACCGGGACCCACTCTTTGTCCATGGGAGCCGGTCGCAGGCTCGCAGCTAGAACTACTTGCAGCCGCGGTGACTGCTGCGCGCGCCATCGAAGTAGCCACATGCACTCTTTGCATATAGTATGAGGAACTGGCCATTATCCAAACACTTGGTGTGCATGGACTATAACGTCTTGTTTCGAACATTTGATGTGCATCTCTCTGGACACCAAACAATGACCCCGTGGTTGGCACATGATTACAAGTTTAAAATTTTAACATCAACAAAAAATAAAAATAAAAAAATGCGTGACTTGCGCAACTTGTACAAATTATTATTTTTATTTAGTTTTAATCGTCTGTCCTTGCAAATTAAGTCAACAATTTCACCAAATCTTCCTCCTTTCTCACGGCTAACAACACGTGTTGCTTTGGGTGAATTTGGTTCTTTGTTACCACTAGCCACGCTCGTCGCTCGTCGCTCGTCACTCGTCACTCGTCCACACAAAAATACCTTATATATTTTAATTTTCTTTTTTATGCCAAAAATGAAAAAGAAAAAAACATGACAGGAAGGAAAGAACATAACTCTAGGATAAGATTTAGAATAATGGATCTAGTCCTAGAGTTATAAGTGATTTATAATTATTTAAAAATTAATAAAATCTATTATTAAAAAATTAATTTTTTTTATATAAATTTCATATATATTTAATTTTTTTTTTCAAAACGATTATATTTACTTACAAATTTATGACTCCATCAATCATTTCTCAAGATTTAAGATGACATAATTTCTATTAAGAAAAATCGAGAGAGCTTTAAACTGAAAGAAAAAAGGATAGACTTAAAACTCTCATCATGACGACGAGATCGATCGCTACCATTATGGATGATCCGATGAAAATCTACAAGAGATCGCTGTGGATACCCATTTAAATTTTATATATTTATTTATTTATTGGGTCAAAAACGAATATTTTATTTTATTTTATTCGCCTTATGTGGCAGCTTAACATGGACTGCACTCTGCAGAGCAGTTTGTACTTTGACAGATAGCAAAATAAAAATAAAAATCTTTCAGTGCGGTGTTCCTATTGGAGGACTAGATTTGTATTTGTTTGACAATATGGGGCAGCAATTTGGGGGGGGGGGGGGGGTGGGGGGTTGGGCTGGCTACAAGGCCAGTAGTCGAACTATATTATATAGGAGTTCGTACCCACCCCTGATAGATGGGAGGGCCCACTCATATTACGGGCTTATTCTTGGGCCGGCCACCAACAACTTTGTTTTTTGGAAGGGATTTTTTTGTGTGTGTTTTAAATTTTTTTTTTTTCCTTAAATGATAAAAAAGGTTGAGGCGACCAGCTTAGCTGTTCTATGTAACCTTGACCATAAAAGCCTCTCCCTATTGCAGAATGACAATATGAGTCATAGCTACTGCTGGATGGGTGAGCCCATTACCACAGATGCAATGGGTGAGCCCAGTATCACACGCATACCACTAAAATATCAGTTGGTCACAAGCCCATCACATGGTTCAAAAGTCAAATTTTACTTTCACAAATGGTTTCAATTTATATTATGTTAGAATTTCTGATCTCGAGATTATGAAATACTAACTTATATCAATTGAGTTATTATATTAATCATATTTAGATAATTGATTATAAATTATTTTTCTTGTAGTCTATATTTATGGATTGTATTACAAATTTAAGTGAAATATTCTGATTTTGTAAATAAATTAAATGAATTTTTTAGATTTAAAAAAATTTTTATTTGTAAAGTAAGAATATTATAATCAATTTTATTCTAAATTTAAGATTTTTCTATTGTCTATTTTCCATTGATTATACACTTCTACCATTTTTATTTTGGGAGACGCTGGGGACCGATTCGACTGTCCCCAGCGTCTAAAGCAGCCCAACGTTAGTTGAACTGCTTTATGATGAAAAACACATTAAAATAAAATAAAAAATATGATTAAATAAAAAAATATGATTAAATAAAAAAAATGAAGATTAAAAATATAATAAAAAAATAAAATGAACAAAATATAATAAAAACCACAATAAAAAAATAAAAATATAATAAAAAATACAATAAAAAAATAAAATGAAGATGAATTTAAGGGAATTCAGCCATGAAGCAAACGGAGCCGCCGCCGGTGGCGGTGGGCGACACCGCCCACCCTATCGGGACCGGCAGACCGGATTTAAAGCTGCCGGAGGCACACTGGAGCTCGCCGGAACTCGCCGTCGTAGGAGTGAGGTCGCTTGAGTCCGTCGGGGGAGAGACCATCTGCCCCCAGGATTTCTCTTTTATTTTTAATTAGAATTATAACTATTTAGGCATGTCCACAATACCAGTTTATTGCTCTAAAATCAGGCCCGCAATATTCGATGTCTATTCCTTGAATTTCATACAAAATTCGAGTGCGTTTTTCCTGCCAATTAATTTAAAACGAATTGACAGTTCAAGATCCAACAAGAATTTAATAAATATTATAAACTCTCTCAGAAAATTAATATTTTTAGATTTAGCTCTTTCGTATACATATTTAGTTTAGATGAAATTAGATCAGAATCAAATCAGTTTTTTCGATCTACAGAATATTTCCTGTATACTAATGTGTTTAAAGTTTAAACTATTTCCAACTCAGTCTAGTTCTGATCTCAACCCCTCCTTTTACGATGAATGAAACCATTGGAACTCTAATTCCCGTGTGGTGTGGCAGATTTGGCGGTGATTATTGTGGAGTCTGCATCTCGACCAACCCCATCCCATCCAATATGGCCAAAACAGAAGTCTTCGATCGGCTATCTACGCATACCGCTGCTGGATTCATCATTTCCCAGTATTGGCTAGTGGCTGTGGACCATCCACGTTAAAAAAAAATTAATAAAATAAAATTATGTACAGTTATTTTGGTGAATTCATTGCAAATTCTATTAATCTGAATCTCTGATTGATTTTTTTACTTTTTTAAAAAAATATATATATATATATATATAATAACTGTTTTAATCAATTACATCAGTTGAATAAATAAAGAATATAAAAACATGACTGTACATAACAAAATTCGAAAAACAATCTACGGCAAAAGCAGCCGTGTGTAACTGTGTAGGTAGTTTTTACCCATCGATCGTGTGCACTAAAAAGATGTAGCACTGAGAAAAAGAGCAACCAATCACGGGTGGAAGAGAATGGCATGAAGTAAATCCTATTGTACTTACTTCGAACTTGCTGATGCAGACCAAAAAACCCTTTTATTTTATTTATTTATTTTGATTCATTGGGGGTGGGGGATCGAACCCAGATCCTCCATTTTGGAGATGGGTCTGTGCCATCAGACCAAAAAACCCACTTTGAATTCATTTGATTTGCCACTATACACTGTCTATATTATGATAATGGCAAGACGTACGGCTGTGCTGATTTGCCGGGTTTTGCTAAAATTCAAATTGCAAGATACAATGGGTAAGGGCAAAGAGGATCACAAATTATTAATGGTTATTGACTTTCATGTATATATACTTACAAATCAAACAAATATATATATATATATATATTTTTTAAACGAACGTAAAATAAGGTCGACGGATAAACTTTAACATAAAAAAAGGGTTAATGCTTTGAAATTGAATCAGGCTTCTTTCTTAAGTTAATTGTATTAATATTTATTTCTCCCTTTTACTTTTCGTGTTGAGTTTCCTTTGTGATATTTTCAAACTCCATGCCTACCAAACAAGAACGCCGTCTCCCCAACTACCTAATGTCTTAACCGTACAGTTAAATGGTACAAAGAACTTGGACAAGAGAAGCTTCTTGGAAGAATCCAGCGGAAGCTGTAGACTGTACGTGCGAAGCAGTGTTAGCTCGGGAAATAGAGAAAATTCGATGAACTTGAAGTACAAGCTTTGACAATATATGTTGATACTTCTAACGCGTCTAGAACTCGTGTCCATGAGGTTGGGCAGAATCTCGCTTTCAGATTCATAAGAAATTTAATGCTAACAAACTTTCATCACTACCAAAAAAAATAAAAAAATTATTTATTTACACTGAGTTATTTTTAATATAAATCATAATTATTTATATTAAAAATTAATCATAAATAATTTTTTTTTATTGTAATTAATTAATCACAAATAACTTTTTTTTTTTTTTTTTGTAGTGTATCCACTTTCTTACGGATAAACAGTGCAAGAATATTAAGAATTAGAGATATTCTTTTCTTCAAAGTAATGTTATAACTTATATCTATTCATCAAATCAAATTATGCCACGTAAGCCGTGTGTGGTGTAAAAACCTTAAAATAGTAGTACTTTAGGAATTATGCATGTTTTCCTATAATGTTTATAGTTTTAAAACATCATATATACTAAAAAAAAAAAGCAGTGTTTTTATCCTTTAATTTAATAAAAATTTAAATATAGGCTCTTCAAATATAGTTGTTGTCTTCATTCAGTGGCGGAGGTTGGGGCCGGGGGGGCCATGGCCCTCCCTCACTCTGGCCCACCCCTTTTCTAAAAAAGAAAAAAATTTAATATATATATATATATATGTTTTTTTAAGGAAAAAAATAATATAAGTTGGTTTTTCATAATTTTATAGAATAATATTAATTTTATCTTGTATTAGTCCTCATTCTATAAATTATTTTTGTCTCCCTTCACAAACTTTAACCTAATTTAAAAATAAAATACATTTTATATATAATAAAATGATATAATAACATAATGACATATTTTTATTATAAATAAAAATAAAAATAAAAACAAAAATAAAGTTGAATGATTCATAATATATTTTTATTATGATATCATATTCTTCATATATCATATATATATTTTAATATATAAATTATATTAAACATATATTATTTTTATTGTAGATTTTACTATTAAATTCTTATAAAATAAATCCTTCCACCACTGTGTTTAATTGTATATGTGGGTATTCTTTCAGTGTCTATCCAGAGCATGAAGTCATGACGTTGATGTAGGCCATCCGAATGCAACCCCTATTATTATTATTATTTTTTCCGTCGAGTTGGTTAGCCGACCAACCATTAAATTATACACATGGAGTGCTTAATTAATTGAAGTAGTCTTCCCGTATTGAGCAGACCATGACTGTTAATTAAACGTGCAATAAACAATAATCTAGTTATATTAGATGAACCAACAGTGGATGGAGAGGACAAACGATAAGTACTAGAGCTATTTAAGATGGAGCCGGTTGAGTTAGTTGACAGATAGAATAGAGTGCTAACGTGAGTGTGACACAAATATATGAGTGGATGAAAGTTTCTACACGAAAATCTTACACCACATATGTGATTTTTTTTTTTTATCATTTTTATCCTTCTATCTTAAAGCTTAAGTGTATTATTTAATTATAAAAGAATAAAAATGACAAATGGTATGTTGGTTAAATTGAAAGTGTGTGGTGTAAAACTATTTCATGTAGTATTTTTCTAATTAAGTGAATTATATTTGTTGAAGAAATTAATATACTGATTAAACCACTTAGATGCACATGAACATCAATTGGATGACTGAAAACGAAAAAGATATTAGCTGAAAGTTGATTTCTTTGATAAGATTTGTTTTCTCTGATAAAAAGGAAGCGGCCTCAAGATAGAGCCTCCAACCCGACCCCAACCACTTGTCTAAATATCGCATTAACCTTCTAATGACTTGTAATAGTTTATGACATTATGTGATATCCAAATTAAAGTGATGTCAACATTCAAATTTCTATTCGACACGCAAAGCCTAGCGCCTAGCTTCATCCTTATCGATAATTTTGTCCAGAGCCTCGGGGAATGTAGAGGGTTAACCACTTAATTAGGCGCAGTATGATTTGATTAAAAGCTTGGTTAATTTGTAGAAGGTTAGTGGCAGTTTTAGTCGGTTGCTGAAATGGTCATGCAAAAGGCCAAATGATTAGTCTCAGGACCCCTTTTTTTCCTTTTTTTTTTCTCTTTTAAGAATTGTATTAGTTAATCTCCTTTTTATTAAAGGAAATCTCGCTTCGAGAGGGGGGAAAAAAAAGGAAAAAGACAAGTTATTGAAATCAGTGATTTCAAGCCTCTTTAATGAAACTTCTCTTGCTCAAATCTAAGCCACCAAGATGCCTAATACAGCCTCTGCCTTAAATCTGGGTTTTCATTGAAAGAACAGTATGCGTAGATCCAACCAAATCTTGGTGGTGAGTGCGCCAGATCGCCTTATTGGAAGGAGCATTAAATTCGCATTTGGGAGGACATGTAGCCAAGTTTGGTGGAGTAGGCTTTGCTTAAAATATTACTTTAGACACTGCAATTTCTTGGGCGGTGGTTCTGATTCAAGCCACACACCTGTACATTACGGAAGCCAATTTGGACACTGATTGGGAATATTTGAAAGAAAAAGCGGAGTCCATTTCATCGATTTCGATCCCCACAAAGCCACAACCACATTAGTGGGGTACACAACACACGCAGGGCCAAAGGAAATCAAATTTTACTGCAATTAATACATGCCCAACTTTAATTTGACATGCAAACAGTGTCGTGGCAAAAGAGGATTTTTACACTCCGAAATGGGAAAAAGCAGAGTCAACATCTCAAAAAATGAGACTTTTAAATTTAAAGAGAGACACCAGCTCAAGCAAGCCCACCTGTCATGGTAATCAGTTTGCAGATGGAAACAGCGTTCTGAAAAAAAAAAAAAAACCCCAAAATGCCACCTTCTTATCCATACACAATAGACATCTTCTTTTCGTTCTCGTCAGCATTCACTGTCAACCTTCTTTATGCACTAATTATTAGGCTAACATGCTCTTGCGCGTGAACCTCATGGACATGGATATGGAGCTGGACAGGGGACACTGCCTACTGTACAAAACCGTCCCGTAGTCTCTCTGTCTAAGTGTAACATGCGCAAGAGGCATCCACTGAACAAAACAGGATCTGGCTCCATTCCTGCTGATGATGCTATGATTGCAGTCTCATGATTATGGTTCTGTGCGGAGGACAGAGTGTAGACTGATTGTATGATATTTCGACAGTTGAGAGAAGATAGAAAATAAATAAATAAAATAGTCGAACTTTGAAATGGGAAAGAATTAATTGAATTATCACTAATACAAACTGGGCTGAGCAACATAAGAGAGACTTCCAAGTTCTATCTACAGAGATATAAAAATCTCACTCACAATTAAGAAACAAAAATAAAAAATAAAGACTAAAAGTAATCAGTCGGATTAAAATCCCAAGAAAAAAATAAAATTAGTCTGACTAAAAAATCCCTGAAATCCTAATTTTGCTAGAAATCCCAACTAATGAAAAACTTCAATCTTTGGTGGCATCAAGATGCGTAGCTTCTTCGCTGGATGAGGGCTTTCCACCTCGTCTTCCCCAGACATGAAGAAATTAGGTGAGAACTCCGGCAAAGCGGGGAGGTTGAGGTCGAAGTTACGCTGGTGAAGGTTGTTGTGGCTATGGCTGTGGGTAGATCCTACACCTTCCGAAGTTGTGACTGCACTGCTTCCGCTGCCGCCTCCGGCGGCGGCGCCGCCTTCGTAGTGGCAACGCTTGTGTCCACCCAAGGCCTGTCCTGTGGAGAAGGACTTGTGGCAGATGGTGCACACGTGAGCCCTACCACTGCTGTTGTTGGAGGCCGTGACGTTGCTGGCGGTGACGGTGGCAGATGTGGTGGAGGAGGTGGATTGCTCTTCGCTTCCAGCGAAGTGTTTTCGGTGGCTGGCCTTGTGTCCACCGAGGGCTTGGTAAGAGGAGAAAGCCTTGTCGCAAACAGAACACTTGTACACAAGCTTCGGTACAGTTACCGTCGCCACCTCTGGTACTGCAGGACTGGGAGATTGATGGAGCTGTGCGTGTCCGGTGGCGGTGGATTTAATGTTTCTGGAAATTGCGCCGCCGCCGCCGCCACGAGCGAGCATGATGAGACAGAGAGCGAGGTACTCTTCCTCGGTGGGTGGGTTATCAAACCGTCCACGCTTCGAACGCTTGCGCTTGGTCCATGGCTCAAGGCTGTGGATGCTGGCGGCGTCCTCGAAGTGGAACGAAGGAGTGGCTGTGGTCGGAGAGTTAAGAGCTTCCAGAGCCATCTCTTTCACCGTTTGCTTCTGATCTAAATTGATACCAAATGAACTGAGCACTACGAACTAGAGAACTCAAACTCTGAAGTCTGAACTAAGAAGAGAGAACCCTTTTTTTTTAAATGAAGAATGGCTGATGAGTAAAGAGTGGGGAGGATGTGCGGGGCTTATAAAGGAAGGCGAGCGAGAGAGAGAGAGAGAGAGTCTAGAGAGAGAGGAGGAAGTTGCGTGACAAGTGGTGGGAAATTAGACTGGTGGCGCATTTTATTTTTAAGAGTGGAGCACGTTTAGGGCAAGAGTTTTCTTGGTGGCTAAGGAGGAGTGAAGTCGGTCAAAGATAAAAGGGAAACAAAGTGTGCGGGGACATTTCAACCGAGTGAAGAGTCGAATTGATTACGGGTACTCCAAACTGTGGAGTGTGAAAGACTGAAGGCTGAGGACTGCTTCCATTTTCCAAAAGTCAATAATAAAAATGACGACATTTTCTTCTCATAAAAAACGCGGTCTAAACTTTCCAAGTAGCCACCAGCGGTCCAGCACAGCGACTTTTCAGTTTTTGGCGACCTTCAAACCTAAGTAATGTTTTATTAATTGGTACATTGGATGGTAGTGGTGCAATGTATTAGAGCACCGCATTACAAGTTAGGTGATTAGATGCCTAACGATATGGTTGCTGGGTGGTAGATTTTCTGATTTTCTTGGCGTGGTGGACAATCTGTTATTTACGAGGTCGATGGTTGCCGTGCCTATTTCATAAAAATGTTTATAAAAATGATAAGAGGACTGTTATATATATATATATATATAAAGAGATTATACAAATAAATTTTATAAATTGATATTATTTTATTTGTTTCGTTAGATCTATCTTATAATACAAATAATTTTATAATTTGATGAATCATATTAAAATATATTAATTTTTGAAATTGATTTTGTGTAATTATTTAGTTGGATTTCAACTCAAGTTAAATCAGGCAAATATCAAATATCAAACTAATTCCATTTCATTTGTCATTCAAAATATCTAGAAACCGAAATATCTTTTGCATTGCTGAATATTATTCACGTTATTAATAGAGACTCATAAAAAAAAAAAATCCCCCAAAAGACAAAACCCGCATTTTTCCAAAGAGACAAAAACCGCGTTTCTCTCGGGTTCACATCGATGAAGATTAATTAATTTATTTATTATCTCCGCGGATTAAACTCATAACAAAAATAATAAATACATTATTTTTTATAATATTTTACATAATTATATTTAAAAATATATATCTATTTTATAAAATCTCTCATAAAATTAACCACATTTTATAAAATATGTTTTTTTTTTAAACACGTATCGTGAAATCACTGAAAAGTGTTATTTGTATTATTTTCTAAAAGAAACTCCAAATATAGCATATTAATGACAGAAAGTCCAAATCCAGATCTATACAGGATGACATCACTGCTCATATCAAAGAAGATGGGGGAGAATACTTAAATGACAAGTGGTAGTGACTTGGATGGCCTTTAGGAGCTCAGTCGTCTTGATACTAATCTGACGCTTCAAGAAAGGCGGCTGGTTGGATGGATTAACGCCTCTGTTTTATTCTGCGCTTCGTCTCCCTTTCCTTTGACACCAAGTTTCTAAATGGATTTCTTCTCTGGCTGGTGTTCTCTAGAAATTTACAGGAAGCATTCGTAATGTCGAGGTCATCACACGTGCATCCGACGACCAAATTTTTCTGTTTTTCTTTTGGCCCCCACCGGTTCTTCTGCTTATCGAGAAATCAGTTAATCCATTTGGGTAAGAGAAATGATATACTTTTTATTATTTTATATATATATATATTTTTATATTTTTTTAATTTTAGTTAATGAGTAAGAATATAAATATTAATAACATTATTATTTTTTTTAATTTTTTTCTTAATAATTAAACATATTAAAAAAATATTACAAATATTAAAAAAATGATGAAAAAATAAAAAAATTCAAAAAACACTTCTACACAACCTCTCAACTTTCACATACCATCATTTTTTAATTTAATTTTAATTATTTTAATTTGTTAATATTTTTATTTTGAATTTATTCTTTTTAAACTAATTTAATTTTTTATTTATTATTTATATATCAAATATTTGATAAAAATAAATTTAAAAAAAAATATTGTGTATAAAGATTGTGTGAGTAGTAAGAAATTGTGTAGATTTTTTCAAATTCAAATATATTATGAATTGTAAAAATGTTTTAAAAGTGATTGTACGATTATAATCACTCTTGAGTAAAAGGATGAGAAACTTGTACCACTTCATGTCCCGATTCTCTGGAAAGATTAAATGATGATAGGAATTATAATTATTTTATAAAAAAAAAAACCCAATTTTAATATTGATTATATTATATGGTTTTGAAGTATTACTAATTGTATTAGTATTTTCATTTTAATTTGTATGCACAATGAAATATGACTCAATGGAAAAGGGCGGGCATAGATTGATAAGAATATGCGCATTGACGTTGCTTAAGAGATATCGTTAACAACTAACAAGGGTCATGAGTCGACTAATTGGCAAGTTGTTATATTCCCTTCGTCTTTTTCTTTTCTTTTTTTTTTTTCTTTTATCACTGTGTCAACCCTTTATAATTTTTATTCAATTGATTGTTCATATATATGCAATTGATTTTAAAAAAATAATAATTAAAACGATACGTCCAACCAAATGATCGAATATTAAGCACAATGATCGAATCCGTTATATTTTTACCTACGAGCAATATATATATATATATATGTATATAATATATATATATATGTTATATATAAAGAGAGAAATTCGATTATTCAATGAACAAATATAAAGTGTATGCATGTTTTTTGTAAAAATAAAAAAATAAAGCTTATTAAAAATGGAGTATTTTAATATTTTTTATGAAAGAGTCTATATTTTTATAAAATAATTGAAAGAGACTTGTATATTTAAAATCAATTATTATTATATGTGTGTGTGTGTGTGTGTATATATATATATAACTGGTAATGTCTAGTAATAAAACGTGGGGTTCCTTGTATTTAAAATGCAATCGGCATTTAGAATTTTAGATTCATGGAAGCACGTGAGAGTATAAAATAGAGATATAGTTGTAATTAAAACATTAGTTATCGATAATGCGACAAAACAAGTCATAATTGATAAGGTTAAACAGTCAAATAACATTTTAAGGTTCTTGACAAATCCTCGCCAATAAGATAAGGTGAAAATGGATTAATCATGGAGTCATTGCTTACAAGGCCTTTTATTTTTTAGTAGTAAATAAATGAACAAAGTTCAGGCCGCAGTCAAAATGTCCGAAATCTGGTTTGATTTTTTAAAATAATTTTATTTCATTTCATTCCATTTCAACTTATCTTATCTTATTTTATTATTATTATTTTTTAAAATTTTTATACAAAATTTAAAAAATAATTTAATTTTTTAAATTCTAAAATATTTTTTTTTTTAATTTTTAAATAAAGTTAATATTAAAAAATATTTTATAATAATATTTTATTAATTTTTAAAAGATAAAAGAAAACAAAAGAAGCCGTTAAACAGTTTCAACACAACACACCATGGATTTGTCCCCTTTTTAAATACTCAAAAGGAATTGAAAGTTTGGTAAGGTCTGAGATACTTCTCCCCTGCCAAGCTAAGCCAAACGAAACGAAAAACACGTGAGCTCTTACGATTTCAAGATGGGCAACCCAGAAACCTTTCAACGGTGATTATTTAAATAAAAATGGAGGAAGAGAATCTGCAACTGTTCAAAAAATAATTCTCCATCGTTTATTTTTATTTTTCTTTTGGTCAGAAAATACAGGACTGGATAATAGAAGAAGTAACGGGAAATTGGAATTGGAGAAACGGCTAAGAAGTTGGGGGAGTATCTGATGCTTGCCTTTTTAACTGGCAAGAGAAATTGGAGAAACGAAAGGCCAGCCTTCCCGAACTTTGAATCTAAAAAACAAGGCGGCATAGCCGTCGATTTCAGACTTCTTTGCTGAAGAAAGTTAATGGAAAGTAGAAAGCGATGAAGGATGCGTGTAGGGTTGGGTTGGGTCGGGTCAAGGGAATTTGGTCCATTGCCGTTTACAATCAACTTGCTGCTCCGCCTTATTAAACTCGATGTATTAGGGGGTCCCCTGGTCTTATTAAAGAGAAACAAAAATCAATAAATAAACATAAAAGTTCTCATTTCGCACATCAATGTGGGCTCATGTGGGCTTTAGTCTTTGAGAATACTTCTCCTCAAAGTAAAAGGCCCATTGCTATTTTGAGAAGCAAAATTGTGAATGTTGTAGTTCCATTTCTATCACGTGCTTGTTTGGAAGAAAAGAAGGCTTTTATTTAATTATATTAGATAAAATTTACGTTATAGACTTATAGTTATTAAATAACGATAATTTATTTGGTCAGTATACTCACTAAAAAGTGGGGAAAAAAAGATTTAATTTGGTCAGATACACCTACGAGAAAGCTTGTAGAATTCACCTACATTCCTGAACATGGCATCTGATTGGTTTGGTGCCTCCGCCTCGTATAATAAAAAATTAATAATAGTTGTGAACAGAATCTGGCATATTTAAGAAAGAAGGGAAGGCACTTTGCCTGAGCCACTTCCTCTTTCCGTTTCTACTGCTGCACAGTGCACACGCTCACCCTGCTTGCTTGCTTGCTTTCTTTCTTACAATGAGAAACATTTAACTTTTCAACGATGCTGCACACGGAGACTCACTGTTAATTGATTTTTTGTTTTTTTATTATTTTAAAATATTTAAAAAAAAAAATATGAACACGTCGTATCAAAATGAAATCTGGGTATAGAAAACCCAACGAGAGGAACGTTTGTTAGAGCACTTTTATTGTCTTGATTGAATTAGATATTTTTATATAAATTTAGACATTTTTTTCTAGGCAAGTTAAAATACATTAGATAAATCAATACAAATTTCAGTAGAATAAAAAGCTTGTACAATCATTCTAAAAAACTAACACACAATACAATACAAAAATATAAATTTAGACATTAACTACATAAACTCACCGGTCACAGAATATGTAAATGTACAATAACTTTACTAAATATTATAATATTTATTTCTTACTTCTCTCACAAAATATGTTTGGTGTTTTCTATAATTAAAAATTTTGGTTCGACTTCGATTGCTGTTTTATTTTATTGCTTTCTATAAGCCATGATCTTGAGAGAGGTTCGTGAACTTCTCCAAAAAAATCATTTTAAGGCAATGAATAAGAGTGATCTGTTATCTTTACTGCCTCCAACAAAAGATTTATTATCTCTAACAATACTTTCATTATTTGTTTTATTATAAATATCTTTTTTTTAATCTTTTTTTTTTTAAGATAGGCGTCTTCTTGTATTTAGAGTAAGAATAGAATCCAAATTTTTTATTCTAAATTAATTCGTATTTTTCTTTTTTCCACATTTTCTACACTATTATTTATGATTTTATGTAATTGTTTGGAAACACCACCTTCGATTCATATATCACTCTTTTAAGTGAAATGAAATTTGTGATTGCTTAAAAAAAAAAAAAATTATTGTTATTAACATTTTCCTTTTCATCCCCTAGTCTCGGGTGCCTTTTCATCCCTCTTTTCGAAGTCTACTCGTCAAAAGAGCTTGAAAGAGTAGGCAGCTCCTGCTCCTCTGTCTCTGTCTCTGTCTCTGTCTCGGTCGTACATTCGACTGTTATTGCGTATTCGACTGTTATTTAGGGTAGCGAGTGGCTCTGTGAGACAACGAGAGATGGCTTCTGAGGATTGCCAAGACGCTCGCATAGCAAGAATCGCCGCAGCCATCCGAGTCATCCCAAACTTCCCTAAACCAGGTGCTTTTCTTTATTTCATAAAAATGTCTACTTTCTTGTCACAATACTATTTTGCTTCTGTTGGGCGATCCCAGTTGTCTTCTGGGTAGTGAGTAATCTTTTGTTTAATTTAATCGTAGATGTAGTATTGAAATTCTGGGGATACTTTTGGTTTACTGGCCACCAATTTGGCAGGGATTATGTTCCATGATATAACCACCTTGCTTCTTGATACGAGGGCGTTCTGGGACACCATCGATTTGTTCGTTGAGAGGTACAAAGATAAAGATATCTCCGTGGTTGCAGGTATTCCCTCATACTCTGGCCAGTAGCCCATGTGATGAAAATACCATCATTTAGTTCTGCGATTTTTCGATTTGGGCATCTTCTTTAATTTGAACAAGCTCGAGACTTCAGTTCAGGGTGTTTTTAGACTACCTAGTGTATATTTGGAGAGTGCGTTGATAATAGGCTTTATTGGCTGCCCGATGCAGCTTAATTTGAACTTTCAGTATGGGCTTTTTCTTCTTTTTTCTTTTTCATCTTCTTAAAGTTTGGTAATTAGTGACTTGGGGTTTCAGTCGTTTGCTTGTTAGTCTGGGACTGACTGGTTTTTATTGCATGTACGTTTAATGGGTTGTAAATTATTTTGTGATTGTACCATTAATACAATGCAGGTATTGAAGCTAGAGGTTTTATCTTTGGCCCTCCAGTTGCATTGGCTATAGGTGCAAAGTTTGTCCCCTTGAGAAAGCCCAATAAGTTGCCTGGTATTGTTTCATTCTACACTTTTTTGCTTCCTCCACACGAATTGCATCATTTTTTACTGTGTTGTTGAGAGCTCCATGGTATCTTTGATCAGTAATTGGAGTGACACATTGTATCTTGATCAACCTAATATTCAGGTTCAACAGAACAACTCAACCCAATATGTATACAGCTCGGATGCGACTCTAGTTTGGTGTTGAGACTTCTAATGTGTCAGTTAATTTTGTAAATACAGTAACCTTTGCTTCAAGAAAATTAATCTTCTTTAGATAAAACCAGTTGGGTTGAAAACTCATTCATAGCAACTGTTTCAAACTCCTCAAATTATGTCACATTAAATGATTCTAGTTGAAATTATTGCATAGTTGATGATGGTCTATGCGTCCTTTCTTTCAATAAGAAATAGATCATCTATAAGGAAAAGAAGTCTGGAAAGAAAAGATAGGCAAAGTTCGAAGGTTGAAGAGTTTATAAAAGAAGACAATTGGATAAAAGAGGGAAGTAGTCCTTTCAACTCACAGAAATCCAACAATAAGCCCACAGTACGCGGGATTGCTTCATTTTTGTTTCAAGTTGAACAAATAATCTGTTTGGAGACATCAACACAAGGCCCAAAGGACTTCCCTGACAAGGGGATATATAAGAAAACATTAAAAAGTTCTACCCCTCCCACCCACAGAGAGAGAGAATTTTCCTTTTGCATTAGAATATTATTCAACCTTAAACAAATTTATCACGTTCTGCTAAAATATAGCATGAGGCAGAGTGCAATTGTTTTACTTGATCTGATGGGGACCTGTGTAAGTTCGAATTTTAACAGGGTAAATATGGGTTGTGTTTGCATGGTCTAGGATCCTTGTCAAAAAAAAAAATGTAGGGTGCAGCTATAAATTATAATTGCAGTTTCAATACCCAGATTTTGATTAACAGTTAATTGATAGTTTGGCAGGGGAGGTTATTTCCGAAGAATATTCATTGTCGTATGGAAAAGACAAAATGGAGATGCATGTAGGCGCTGTTCAAGCAGGAGAACGCGCACTGGTAATAGATGATCTCATTGCAATTGGGGGAACCTTGTGTGCAGCAATCAGCCTTCTCGGTAACGTGTTAAATCTTGGCTTAGTTTTACATACAAGTGTAGATTGAGGAGCTGTGTTTTGGAAGACAAGCATACTGAGTATATTGATTGGCTAGCCCATCAAGAAAGAATTGACTTAATTTGCTTCGTAATGCACATGATGGATCAGTCAGGTCCATGGACCTGTCTGGGGGCTTCGCAAATGACAAATTGTCTCAATTAGGACCGGTGGAATAGATTTTAGCTACCTTTTGACCGAATTAGTGTTCTTTTTCTTGCATTTCTCAGTAAGAGTATGTTTTTTTTTTCAGAATTAGTGTTCTTTTTCTTGCATTTCTCAGTAAGAGTATGTTTTTTTTTTTCATTGCAGACAACTTTGGTTCGATAAACATGCATTAAACTATGGTTTAGTCGCCACTATACATTTCAAGTGGTTCCTCTAAAGAAAAATGTTTGATTCTATGTGCTATTCTTGGCCTCAAGGAACATCAATCTTCTCTATTCCCAGTGACTTTAAGGCCTTGTTCACTTTCATAAACAATCTCATCTCATCATTACTACTTTCTCAAATTTCCATACAAAATAAAATAAACAATTCAACTTTTTTGAAATCTCAAAATAAAATAATATTAAATTTTTTGTTTATAACAATATTTTATTTAATTTTTAATATATATATTATCTTATTTCATCTTATCTATGAAAACAAACAGGCCTAAGTCTGCTTATTCACTTGGTTTTAGTTCTTTCGTTGCAGAACGTGTTGGAGTGCATGTGGTAGAGTGTGCTTGTGTTATTGAATTGCCTGAGCTGAAGGTATGATGTCCCTCATAAAGCTTATTATTGAGATTGGGCTACTGAGATACAAAGACCAAATCTTTCTTGAGTTCTCTGGAATGATGGCATGAGCTACTGAGATACATGAAAGACCAAAATCTCTCTGTTCACACTAGCTAATGTTAAGTACTTAAGCAACTGTTAAAACATATTTTTCCCCTTCAGATATTGCATTGCTGATGAGAATTATTGACTTGTTTCAGGGTCGGGAACGGTTGGGAGACAAACCATTGTTTGTTCTTGTTGATGCAGCTTGATCTAGAGTGTCTGAGATAGTACTGATTGTTTCTCGGCATATAATTTTTATCTACATAAATACTAGATGTCTTCTTGAAGCTATATTTTTGGAGACAATTTTGAGTTAAAAGTCTGGGAAAGCTCGATCGGTTTGCTAATAAAAAGGTAGTTTGTTGGTGTGGTTGTAGAGAAGCATGAGACGCTTGATATTGAATGATATCAGTAGTATATTATATAATTCTTGTACAATAATGCGACCAATTGCTTAATCTTGTTCTCAAACTCACAATACCATAGTGTATCACAAAATCACTAATTGTTGGGAACAGAATTATTATCGAATTTTTTACTCATATCAAGTATCAGTATCAAGTAGTACCATTGCTGTAACCATCTCCTATTTATATGATCATCACCATCGTGAATCACGACCACTAGTACTATCCTTCAAACATTCAATAATACTTACTAAAATAACATAAAATCCGAATCAAACATCAAAAGAAAATGAAGGAAGCCGTTTCATATAATTCAGGCAGCCATTCCTCTTACCATAGAATATGATCTGGGGATACAAGGTTTGATATGAAGTACTGTATCGTCATTTAGCAATGCTGGCAGATTCAAATAGCAGTACTACCATGTGCTGGGACGTGCATGCGTATATGTCTACACACACACACACACACACATACATATTAAGTGACTAATTATACAGTGAATAAAATATGAGATTAATTTTCTACTTAGAAGAGCAAGGAATTATTAGTAGTACCAATTTTGACCTGCATGTGAGGGGTCTGATCAATTGATTGATCTTATCAGTGACATGCATTATAGTAATCTACTCATGATTTAAACCAATATATATATATATAAATAAGTGACTAAAAAATTGTAATTTTTCATTCTAATTAAAAGTAATAATAATATATTTGGGGTATTATATATTCGTTCCCAATCCTGTGGAGTATTATTCTTTTGGAATATTGACGAATGCTACACGTACGTACGACGTGTTTGATGTACTGTACGTGCATGCTCTTACTAATAATTAGTAATTCCTATGTATATACATGACTGGCCTGTTTGATGTGTCCTTCTAACAGCTAAGAACAAAAAGTATATCAAATTGAAGGTGAGACGCACATGATCATCCCTTAATTACATAAATAATATATTAATTCATAAATAAATTAGTAATAATCATTTATCATTACAAAAAAAAAGAGTATTTATGAGAGATTATTTATAATGAGAAGAACTAATTATGATGAAATATATTCATTTTAATAAAAAATAATCATATTTATATATATAGATCTAGAATAGCTAATTAACTAAAAATAATCAATATTCTTATAATGAAAACTACTTAACTTCAAATTTCGAGATTTGATCGAGAAACTAATTATATATATAATAATGTACTCTATATTTAAATTATTATTATATATATATATCTTGTTAAATTCCCAGCCCAAAACAAGAAAAGGATGATTATATGCTTAATTCATGCATGCATGCATGCTTGCGCAGTTCATGCCAACACAGTGACAAAGCGCCTGGCCTGCCGAAAACCCTTCTATTAGTCTATATCGATGATCTAATCATGCAAGACCGCGCGCGAGACAGTAGTACTCTCTCTCTCTCTCTCTCTCTCTCTCTCTCTCTCTCTCTCTCTCTCTCTCTCTCTCTCTCTATATATATATATATTTACATTATACAGAATTAGATTTCTGATCATGGGAGGACTAACATCAGATTTCTTAGGTTTTAAACTTCATTCTGTGCTTTGAACTTTCTAGATTTCATTCCATTCTCTAGCTCATTATGATTTTAAAAAAGAAGAATGCAAGCTTTGGGAATATTTAGGGTTTTGTTTTGATCATACATAAAAGTCCGTCGTGCAAGGGTCGGTGCAATTTTCAATTAATGCAGATCACTCGCGCATCTAACTTTCCTCGAAGAAGGAGCACATATCTTTATATATATAAAGTAGTTATCTAACAAAAATTCTTATTTTAATGAAAATTTTTGTTTCTCCGTTAAAGTTAACACTTCCCGTCAATCTTTATTAAAATTAATACTGCATCTAATGAGATTTACCATTTTAAACATAATTTATTAAATTTATTCACTGAAATAATATTCTTGACATTAAAATTACTTTCACCTCTTCAATGTTATACAATAGTAAACTTTTCATTTAAAACTCATTTAACATCTATTTAATACCACTTAATACTTTAAACACAATTCATTAAACCCGTAAATAATGTTAGAAATTTTTATTTTAGAATTCCTACTTAGGACATATTTTTTAATTTTATTTTATGTAAAATAAAGATAGAATAATAATAATAGTATAAAATGATACAATAATATTATAGAATATATAAATTTAACAATATATATAGAAATAAACCATTCATAATAATTTATACGTTAGAGAATTTAATTTTATTCATGAAAATTTTATTCTTATTATATGATTGATAATTTAATTTTTTTTTAAAATAATTTATAATTTTAAAATGAATGCATTATTTATTAAATTAACTATATATACGGTATATATAGTTAATATATGGTATATACAATTTATTATAATTATATTAAATTGGTAATAATAAGCAATAAATATAATTAATATTATATGTTTGATATTTAATTGAAATATATGTGATTAAATAAATTTATATAAATTATAAATTATAATATAACATTCTTATATAAATTATAAACTATATAATTTATTTTTTCAAAAAACTCACATTATTTTTTAAAAATAATCACATAATTAAAAAAAACATAGATATTTTAATATCCTCTATTTTGAGACCGTACAAAATAATACAAATATTAAATTATCATCTTGGAATTAAAAAAATATCATATCTTGAACTAACCTTTTATTAAAACTTTAATCAAAATTATTTCAAACAAGTTTGATAAAACTATATGTTATATTTATTTATGAGGCTATTTTATTGTTTTTATTATTTTTTTATAATATATGAAAACATATAATTATTTATCATCTATTTGATTATGAATAATCATTACATTTTTATTAAAAATTAAACTAAATAAAGGTACTTTGCACGTTATTTCTATCTAATATATATATATATAATACATATATAATTACAGGCGTATATATCTGAGATTTTAATCTTGATGAGTTCATGAAGTACTAGTACTGTATAATTATTGTGCATATATATCTCAAAACAGTACTTCAGCTGAAGGAAAACCTTTTAGGTTCAATCCATTGACGAGACAAGGAACGAGCTATATATGTGGTTACGTTGTCGGCCTTTAATTTCGGTGCTTATAAATAATGCATGTTATAAATTATTATAAGCCTCATTCCCACGATCATCTGGCCGTCCATTTACTTATCGCATTTTGTTTATTTAATATATATATATATATATATATATATATATATATATATATTAAAGAGAACTTCCACGTTCCCGCTATATATATCAAATACATAATGATCGATGCTCAGCTTGCATGATTGGAAAAACAAAAAAATGCACGATCAATGATCTTTTCTCGGCCAGTACGTAGGCATATATAATAACTCTAAATTCTAATACCACCTTACTAAATAGGTATTTATAAGGGACCCATTAAATGTAGTTAATCACGGCCAGATCTCAATGATTGCTTGTTGACCCTTTTTTGTCATTCTGATCGTGGCAGTTTTAGCAAGTCTACGGTGTTTAAAGTTAATTTTATTTAATTTCCATCATTGCATGAACTTGGCACCTTCTTAGTTGTAATTTGGCTGTTATCGGTCCCTTCAGATCATTTCGTAGTTTTTAATCTCCATCCTGCATTGAACTTCTAGATTTTATTCCATTCCTCTTGTTGGCTTAAAAAGAAAAAGAAAAGGAAATTCAAGCTTTGGGAATATTTAGCTGGGTTTTCTTTTGTACGTTTTATTCATCTTATATTAAAGAAAAGGTCGTGCAAGGGCGGCTGGTTCAATTTTTCAAACGAAGACCTTATATCGAACTTTCCCCAAAGAAGGAACATATATATATATATATATATTACAAGAATTACGTGGAAGATTGTCTCTAATTATCTCATGGCGCGTAATGGAGTCAAAGCGCGAGAATGAATCGGCAGAATCTTAATTATGGAGGCAAAAGGGACATTACTTCGATAGATGATCAGCTGACTGTTCGTGTGTGTCTTGGCTTTGCTCAGATCATCTAATTACAAATGGCAGCTAATTACTGCGAATAATTTTAGGTTGTAGTCTTGAACATGGTTTAATCGAATCTAAGATATCACATCTGGGTTTTGGCCGGCCGGTTCTTATATCCAGACATGGGAATCTCAATCTAGTTTGTTTATTTGGACTTGGAGCCATTTTACAGCTACCACCTAATTTTTCACTATATCTAGGGGAATCTAAGATATCACATCTGGGTTTTGGCCGGCCGGTTCTTATATCCAGACATGGGAATCTCAATCTAGTTTGTTTATTTGGACATGGAGCCATTTTACAGCTACCACCTAATTTTTCACTATATTTAGGTGGCATTTGATAAATAAGCTTATTTTCAAGCTCCAGATAATTTCTAGTTATAATAGAGGCAGTTTTTCCACCTCCGATGAAGCACTAGCTAATATATATCATGTCTGGATTAATTGAAGACTGGAATTCTGAAGCATGAGTGGCTGAGTTTGGAAAGTACTAGTCAAATCTGAAACTGCATGTCAGGAACATTCCCAAATCCCAATCATCAAATAGTGGGACATCTGATCAGCAGAGTGCAAGGGAATACAGTTTCTGCACGTATTGCATGTTATAATTATATATTTAAGTATGCTTATAATAAAAGCTGATCTTATCCTAAACATTATACAATTTAAGTATTCTTTAATTTCAAATTTCATAATTTGTAACTCACCAATATGCATCATCTCATCATGAGGCTCTAGAATATGCATGCATTTTAATGGTACTCAACTACATATATATTGGATCAGACATTGCGTTATTATGCTTTAGCCTTTAATCACCCTTAAATAATTAATTAAAACCCTAATCATCCTGCCTCATGGACGTTCATATATGCGCGCTTTCTTTGAAAAATGAAGTGCCACTAAGGTTATACGTAAATGAAATGATATGATCATCGACTGAGTTATTCAGTTCATGAAGTACTAGTACTGCAGAATATTCAATGATTGTTAATACAAATCACTGTGGCTTCATCAGCTGGAGGAAAACCTGTTGGTCCAGTACATGATTCATGATCATCAGGAGACAAGGAACGAGCTATGCGTAAACTTTGTCGAACTTTCAGTAGTTGAAAATAAATAATGCACTTCAGACACATTCCCACGATCTTGCCGTCCATTTGCTGCGTTTAATTTGTTTAATAAATATGGCAACAGTTAAACTCCCTCCGGTTAGTCTATTCAAGAAAACTTCCACGTTCTAGCTGCAATAATATCAAATACTTTATCAATCTGGAAGATTAAAGGTCTTCCACGTTCTTAGAGATTGGTTCAAGTGGTAATTAAAGGCCTTGAATTTGGAAGTATGCTCTCTCAAATTTAAAGTTCAAACATTCTCTAGAGATGATCGGACTGAAAGTTTTTTCTTCTTAAATTTGCAAAGTACATTAATTATAAAAATACTTCTTACTAAAGGTGTGTGCACCTGACCAAGATTAGTTAGGATACAATACTTGTGATCATCAAACTGGAATTTTTTTTCCTTGAATTATATAAGGTGTAGTGCTTGTGAAAAATTCCTTGTAATGAAGAACTTGTGCACCCCGAAATTAGTGCTATTCTTAAACACATCGGTGGAACTACATAGGGGTAGGCCCACTACAACAAATTCTGCTTTTTGCCACGAATTCTTTTTCCATAACAAAATATTGTGACAGATAGTGTTCTATTGACGCCAAAAATTTTCGTGGGAACAAAACATGCTTTTTATCATAACATCATATTGGTGAAAATAATATAGTGGTAAAAGAAATTTTTACCACTACTTTGTATTAGTGGTAAAAAAAAATTCACAATAACACTTGGTCTTCATGGGTTAAAACTTTTAATATCACCAAAAAATTTTTTACGATGAAATTGACATCATCGCATAAAATATGTCCGATCACAAGATTTTTCTTCATAAGTAATCAATTATTTGCGACGAGATTAATTATCTTTTGCCACCAAAATTAAGTGGCCACAAAAGAGAAAGACATTTAAATTTAAACCCCCAAAATCCCTACCATACCCCTTGCCTCTCTCTCTTTCTCCATTGCCATTCTGCTTCTCTCCCTCGATCTCTACTCTTCACGCCTCGACACAGTTGCCATTGTACGCCGCCGTCGACCCACCTCATCTTCTACCTCCATCGTTGCCGGCCAACCCACCAAGCCCATCTCTCGCGGCTTCTCTTCTCTCCCGCAGATCTCTCTTTCTCTCTCTTCACCCTCGAAGTCCTTTCTCTCTCAAGTTCCCAGTGCCGCTGCATCCTCAGCTGTCGCACCACCTCCAGTTACTGACTTAGCTACCCCCAAAGGTCTCCAGTGCTGCCACAAGCTCTCCCTTTCTCTCATCGTTGATCTGCTCTCCCCCGCACGAATCTTGCTCAAGTGCCTCATACAAGCCTTGCGCTGCCTTCCTCCACGGCGCAGCACCACCACAATTCAGCCTGTCGCACGATCGCAATGCCACCCCCTTGCTCCACTGCCTCCCCTTTAACGCCGTAAGCCAACCTAGAATAAAGTAACTCTCGGGTTTGTGACTAAAAAATACATTTTTTTCTATAGGTAATAAGATATTTTATTCCATGTGACTAAAAAATACATTTTAGTGCTATAATTTGTTTGTGAACTTGTAGTTAGTCAAGCATGATAGTGATTTCTTGGTTTAATTTTCTAACTGTTGCTATATGAATGGTTTGAAACTTGCAAAGTAACACCCTAGTTTTGCATTACAGAGTAATGAGGCTTATAGGAAGTATCTGAAACCTCCAAAAAGGATGATACGTTTTTTAATCATACACAATCCAAAGTGATACACATTTTTTTAATTGATAATTTGTGGACGCACCTAGTAGATCATAAACCCACAAAATCTTGATGCCATTGCTATAACTAGTATTTCATTGTTGTTTGGTTTATATCATTAATGAATATAAAAGAGCATGCAATGCCTTTATACATGTTTGTATTAAAAAATGTTTGGTCAAAAAACAAGGTAAATGTAGGAAAAATGTATGTCAGAAAACACTACTTTAAACTCTGTAGTGTATGAGTGAGGTTGTCTAAAAAGTCTGGTTATTATTATGATGTGGGTATCTTGGTTGTTATATAAATAAATATATATACATCAAATAGTGGTCGGTTCGTTTTTGTAAGTTAGGAATTTTTAGCAGTGATAATCTATTGGCTCCTATTTTTTATTATGTTTAATTGCATTGCAGTTATTTCTCAAGATAGAGAAATATATATTTTCTTTATTTACTGCTGCAACTAGTGGGAAGGATTTGGAAGGTATTTACTCTTTTCTAGTCCCATTGGCATTTTTTCATACATGTTTTGGGAATTGATTGAATTTTTCTTCAATTTGTGAAACCAACTTAAAATGTTGGATATTGAAAAAATTGCAAGGATAATTTTGAATGTCTATTTGGAAATATGCGTCATTGAAAATATATATCTTATAGACGTTTTTGTTTGAGTCATGTGCATGTGAAATGAGATGTCTTCATGATCATAATTTTAGCTTAAGGATAGCAAGCAATAATGCTCCATCTCAGCTTAAACATTTTTGTTTGGGTCTTGCTCCTGAGACATTTCTTTACAGTTTACTCTTTTTTAGCATCAGTTGAGAATTAGTTTAATCTGCATTGTGTTGAATTATAACAACCCATTTGGATTTGTTTGAAGTTTCTTGTTCTGTCCTTGGACTTCTCTAAATGTATGAAAGCAAATAATAGTCTCAAGTCCTATCATTGCGAAGGAATTCTTGATTAAAGTTCTTTTCTCTCCTTTTTTTGTACTTGCAGATAGGAAACTGGTCAAAATGACTCACATATCTATTTGGAATTGATGATGACAATGCCTCTAAAGATGGGGTTGAACTTAATGATGACAAGATATTGGAATGTCTGACATCCTTCAAGGCTTTCCATGTCCTTCATGCATTGAGTGATCTTATAATGCTTTCTTTTGAAATTTTTACTGACAGGTCCACGAGAAAAAAGGTAAACGATGAATGGAGTTAGATAACGATGAATTGTTTATGAAGTGTTGGGATTAAGTGATAGCGTATTAGTGAGTTTGTAAAGCATGATGTTAATGTTGGTTTCTAAAAGTTGGATGTATTGATGAGTATGAATTAAGTTTGTATAAACAAATATAAATCTTCCTAATATTTTCTTTTTAAATTATTGTAAGTGTCAATTTCAATCTCTGATGTTGGGATATATTTATTTTAGCCTATATCAGACAATTTGTTATGATTATTTTAGGCTTATTTCATTTTTTTTTGTATTTTTTTTTTCTAAAATATCTTAGCATTTGCCATGAATGTAACTCGTGGCAAATATTTTTTACTACTATATGCTCAATAGCTAATACCTATTTGCCACCAAATAGTTTTCCACGGCCGACTTTTGTTAGAAATGAACATTGTCAACCATACCTGATGGTGGGAAAATATTGTTTTTGATAACTATAATGCATTTTGTAATATAATTGACACCAACGAAATTTATTATAAACATGTTTTTGGCACAACACAATACATCGCAAAAAACTTTATGCCACCATATTTTTCATGAATATTATTGTGGAAATTGCTTATTTCTCAACAAAAAGATTAGTGGGTAAATAAATTTAAAGGACCACAACAGTGTAGATCCAAATTAATTTTGCCACAAACCAAACTAGTTTTTACCATAAACTGGATTCATGGGAAAAAAACTATATAGTATTCGCCATTCATTATATGCCACGAAGCTCTCACGATAACATTTGGGGGAAAAAAATCTTTTTGCCACCTAATTCTAGTTTTTTGTGACCACTACCCTTCGTGGCAAAAGCTACTATTTCTTGTAGTGAGGGGGCCATGGCTGCCCCCTTCAAAGTTTGAAATGAAAGTTCCTAACTATATATATTAATTTTTTATAATTTAATAGGATGATATTAATTTTATATCGTGTTGGCCCCATCTCTAAAAATGTATTTGGCCCCCCCTTTACAAAATTATTTTGATGTTATGGATTAATTACTTATAAATCCAATCTATGAAAATTTAATCAGATTTAAAAATAAAATACATCTGACATAAAATAAAATGATCTAATGACATGATAACATGTTGAAGGTTGTGAAAAGAAGGATTCCCAACAAAATTGAAAATGAATTTCTAATAATTTAGTTATCTATATTAAAAAAGAAATATGTAAGAATTTTTATTTAGATTCAATACTTAATAATTTTGCCCCTTTAAAAGAACCTAAGTTAAAATTTTATGTGTTATGTGTTTCTTTTGTTTGAATATTTGATATATTTGTGTGAGTCTATTTATATTATTTCAATAATATATTGTTATTGACGTATCATATTTTTTTTTAATACATAAATTGTATTAAACGTATTTTATTTTTAATTTAGATCTTACTTTTTTATTGTTGATTTATAGCACACACAAAAAAAAAGTTGTATAGAAATAAAATAAAATTATTTTATTATAATTTTTGCTTCGCTTAACCCCCTTAAAATAAATTGCTGATTTCACGAGTAAACACGTATTGCCAATAAAAAAATATCAAATACTTTATCAGTCTTTTGATCTACACTTATGCTATTATAAAATACTCTCATATGTACCAACTACCTAATTACTATATAGCTATTAAGGGACCCATTGAATGTAGCCATGAGATAGTCACCTCTCAATGATTGATTTTTTTAACCCTTTTTGTCATTCTGGTGACAGTTTTAGCAAGTCCACGGTGTTTAAGGGACATTAAAGCTCTGCAATATTTAATTTCTGTCATTACATGAACTTGGCCCCTTCTGAGTTGTACTTTGCCTGGTATCGGGCGCCCCACAGTAGACTCCTCAGATTACTTAGAACTGGGACCTGCCATGAACAATGATCGTCTAGTTGAATTAAATTATATTCATGAGTACTGATCTGCAAATTGATGAAGTCAATCCTTACTGACATGTTCTATAACTAGGGGTGAGTATAAATATGTGTCTCCAGTCTCCACTTGTCTCTCAAAAACACGAGTTCATGAGCTTCTCTTAGCAGCAGCAGTACTAAATTAACAAACAGATCAAGAACTCCTTTCTGCACAGGTTGGATCGCAAATGGAGCCTCTTGGAGCCTTTCCTGATGGAGAATGGGACTCCTTTAGCAAGATGTTCTTCACTGATGATCAAGATGAAGATCAGCTGCTTGATTTCACTCCACAATTAATTCTTGGTCATGAGTGCTCATTTCTGCTCGAGCATGATGATCAGGCCGGTTTGAACTCTCAAGCGCCATCAACTTTTTGCCCTGATTCTGAGGCAGCTAACATGATCAGAATGACCGGATCGGTTAACGATAGTTTACTTTATTCCTTGGATTGTCTCAACTCTAACTTGCACTTTATTTCTCAAGAAAGCAGTAGTAGTACCAGTAATAATATATACAATAACAGTAGTAGCAGCATCTTTATTGCCACTCCAAGCTGCCATGAGAACTACCACTTCAGTACTGATGCCAACCATATTCCAATATCAAATGATATATCCATGTTCATGAATATTTGTATGATGGATGATCAGAAAAATATTGCCTCTTTTTTCCCGGGATTTCCTGATCATGTTTTAATGGGTGAGACGGTCTGTAACAATAAATTAGATACGAGCCAGATTAAAGGATCGGATGCAATATTAGAAGATCATGGCAACCAACCAGCTGTTTCTATTCCTAGCAAGGAGTTGATACCCAAAAGAAAGTTTGAAATGCCAGAATCTCAGACAAAAGCAGATCAAGCCAGAAATAACAAACAGTCATCTGAACAGAATTCAAAGAAGAAACCTCGGGTCTCATCAAGATCATCAGATATTGTAAGTACTTGAAAAAGAAATATTTAAGTGATTCTACGTATTCCACGGTCGAGTTAAATACATTGTTGTTTACTTAATCTCGTTTTCTAAATGAAGGTACGAAAGAGTAAGAAGACTGTAGATAAGTCAAAGAAGAACCGGAAGTTCCCAATTAATGGTACTTCTCAGGAAGAAAAGAGCTGTACCAGTTACTGCTCAGAGGATGAGAATGCTTCCCAGGAGATTAATGATGGAGCCAGTACTTCAGAAACCAAAGCTGCGGCTAATGCATCTATCAGCTTGAGTGGGAAGTCGAGAGGCAGTAGAGGGTCGGCAACAGATCCACAAAGCCTCTACGCAAGGGTAATTAACAACATGACTTATATGCAGTACTGTAATCATGCATTTTCCGTCTTTGGAACAAAGTTTTTATATATAACTGATCCATCTGTTTTATCAAATCTTGCAGAAAAGAAGGGAAAGGATAAATGAGCGATTGAAAATCTTACAGAATCTAGTCCCCAATGGAACCAAGGTACTGTGTAACATTATTCTTTCAAAACCGTGCTTTTATATATGTTTTTTAATTAAGGTATAACTAATACGAAAAACCCTAAATTAGATATATCTTCATTAATGATGGTCAAACAGGTTGATATTAGCACAATGCTTGAAGAGGCAGTCCATTATGTTAAGTTTTTGCAGCTCCAAATCAAGGTAAGTACACTACACTTAATTTCCACCAGAAAACGTGAATTTTCTTAAACAAAAGTAGCAAAATCTAGTGACTAATCGCTTCCCTATCGTGTAATTAATTTGTAGCTTTTAAGCTCCGATGATCTGTGGATGTATTCTCCCATCGCTTACAATGGAATGGATATTGGTCTGATCAACCAGAAGATTTCTCCACCTGATGATCTCTGACTTTTAGGGGGGATGATCAAGCTCTTGTGAAGCGGCTGGCCGCCTGCCCATCAGAATGTTCTTTTAATTTCAAGATACATGATTAGATTTTAATTGTGATTATTGTGAATTTGCACCAAATTCATATAATAATTAAACTCCGCACGCAATTCCTATATAAACAACTCAACAAAATATAAAGCATATTTTATATATAAGATATGTAATTGATCATAGTTTGATGCGTGCAGAGAATCAGCTTCAATATTAGTGATCATGATGTCCTCGGTGATGATCAAAATCAATTGAAAACATTTGTCAATAGCTCATGAATTTTATTTGCAGTTGTGAATTTGGCACTCCTCCCCCCAATCGATCTCTTGAACTTCACACCTCAAATTGTATAGAAACAAATCGATCCATAACATGGGATTCCTATATATATAATTCTAAATATTTTGAAAAGAAAAATATTATTATATTTTCCCAATCATTATAAGAAAAACGAGTATTTGTGACAACAATGATTATTTACGACAAAAACAAACTAATTTTGACATGAAAAGTTTGGTAGAAAATAACTAATTACAAATAAAAAAATTTCTTGTAGTGAATATTACTATTAATTAGAAGATAATTAAAACATTTATGTTAACTTATCAAAATAAAAATTCTTATGATCTAATATATATATATATATATTTATATATATAAAAGCCGAATCAAATATACATTACGTGGCACTCATACCGAAAATTTAGGAAAGGAAAAAAACCGCTAAAGACTCCAAGTCCCACATCCCAAGCATCAATCAGGAAAAAAAAATTAACAAATTAAAATTACGTGAAAATGCGCAAACCCAATGGAACGAAAAAAAGGCCATACGTTTTTCAAAAAGGAACCAAACCGCTAAATTACATGGCATCCACCACTTCACGCTCTACCAAAACCTTTGTTTAGCCTTTTCATTTAGTTTTTACCGGCTAAATGCTTCTCTCTCATGTCTCTGTCTCTCGAAATCCTTATGTTGCCACTAGAATAATTTGTCGTTTCACTTTCAAAGCAGCAGTTTGGTGGCCAACAAAACCACCATATCCCACTCGCTTCTTTCTCGATTTCTCATTTTTGTCTTTTACCTTCAATAGCATTTGAAGATTAGAAAATCCCCAAACTATCATTTTAAATAGACCGTATCTGCAACCACCAATTATGTGCGGAGGAACGACATCAATCCTTCTAAGGGAACCAGTGACTTTCAAAATCGGTTCTCTCTAACGCGGAATAATGGATTTTGTTATTGTAGTTCTATTTATAGAATAATCATTTTTGCAAGCAAACATAAGCACGGATCGGTTATCTCTCTCATTTCATTCAACATGATTCGATACTCGGTTATATCTATTAGATGCTTCAAACGGGCGGGTGGTTGTATCATGCTTCTCCCACTTCTATTGATGATAGATGTGTTGGTGTATGCATCCCTCACAATCGCTGAATTGAAATCATTGAAGACGATTCGTGTATGAAAGACGATGGCTCCGCATATCTGATTTCAAGAAAAATGTTAGCGATAAACTCGATTTCTTTTTGGTCTATTTATTTCTAACCAATTAAATCATTCAATTGAATGCATGCTTGGTGGAACTGTTTGATATAAAGGGATTTGTTCCCATCTATTGGACGCGATCATTAGCCTATTTTCTCAATTTTGATGGGTTAGGGTTTGAAATGTTCCCGTCTTCTGGGTCCCATTTCATCTATTTTCTTTTCTTTTCTTTTTTGCTTGGTTATGTGTTTGAAGCATAGAGATTTCTTGCATTTTCATTTTTGGCATTCCTATGAATGATTGAAAATTTGATGTCATTTTTTTATTTATTTGGTATTTGTGTTTTGTTGTGATTGTAATCTATGAATTTGATTTGGTTTATCGAATCTCTGGCCGTACGTGTAGTTATATTATTATTCGCGAGAATGTGCATTGTCTAGTACAATTGTCAATTGTTAAAGTAAAAGTGGTTTAGCGTTATTATTTGTTGCGAATCTGATTTGGTTTATAGGATCTATGCTCATGCAGGTTAAAAAAGAGATTGTTTGTAAGAAAATATAAGTTTATGGTTTGTGAAATTTGTCGAATTGTATATGTTAGTTATTGAAATAATGGCTTCAAGAGAAGGTTATGTGGTATACTTGAGCTGTAATTCAAGTCAAAGAAGGGTGAGGATTCTCATATAAATTTTACAAAAGAAACAATATTAAAAATAATAAAAAAAGTATATTAAATCCACAACTTGGGATCTAGAACAATCGGCTCATGTTTCTTATTTTACAGGTTGGACATATAATCTTCTTCTAAAGTTTGAGTTAGTTATGAATCTCTGTCTCCATTCTCTTTAACGACCCAAAACCGGTATGCCCCCCAAAATCTATGTTTCCCCATTTTGTTTCAAGTTGTTTCTTTCTGGTTTCGGATCAATGCCCTTTAACCACTATTTTTTTATCTGGGTGGATAGTGATTTGTTGTTAGATTGATCAGATTTATGTCCAAGACTGCCCTTTTCAAGATCTGGATAAATTCTTTGCAGCATTTTCTTAATTGTAAGACATATTCTGGATATGCTTAGTGGGAGTTTTTTTTTTTTTTTTGAAAATGGTAGAGTCACACTTTGGATCTTTACTTATGGTTTCGTATGCTTGCTTTTTGTTATTATTTGCGCTCAGATGTGTCTTTGTTTATTTTGGTAGTTTAATGTAAGGACAGCTCTAGACAGGTGGGGATGGTTTCAAATGATGGGAGATTAAGGTGATACTTTATTTTTGCAGTACTGGATTTTGCTAACTTGTTACAGAAAACAAAATGACTAATCCAATCTCCTATGAAATATTGAGAAAGTCTGTTAACAAGTCGCTTATGGGTATGGAGAAATGAAATTTGAAATTTTTTCTTTATATCTACTTTAATATCTTTATTTAACAAATGATTGTGAACCTCATCTTTACAAATAAATGCAATCTATTGTGGGATTTCTTCTTCTTTTTTTTCAGCAACCAAACCTAACCATTAGTAAGTAATCCAATATTTGACTCTTTTGTAGGTTGACTTAACTTATATTTGAGTTTGCATTGAATCTTTTCAAAATTATGTGACTCCATGGTAAAATTAGGTGGAAAGAGAGCTATTTAGACATGTGAAGAGTTACTCTTTTAGTATTTTAGAAATAGTTCAAATTCATGATAAGATGCATAGAACCTTCTATGTTATGATTGGTAGTTTTTGTCATTGTTTTTAAAATCGTACCGTATTGGCCGGTACGACCAAAATATGCCGTACCGGCCAGTTGTCCGGTATATATTATAGGGATGTACCGTTCCGCCTAAAATACCGGTCGTACCGAACTGTACCGGCCGTTTCGGTCAATATTTTGGCCAGTACCGGCCTCGTATCGGTTGCGTATCAACTGGTACCGGCCGTATCAAATTCGGCCATTATTTTTATTATTTTTCATTATTTTGTTATTTTTTACTTAAATTCATACTAGACTAATTACATATATATT
The DNA here is from genome assembly GCA_036898215.1 of Platycarya strobilacea. NCBI lineage: Eukaryota > Viridiplantae > Streptophyta > Magnoliopsida > Fagales > Juglandaceae > Platycarya > Platycarya strobilacea. The sequence goes on from CM072555.1 coordinate 8,491,328, forward strand.
TATATATATAATTATCTACATATTGACTATTATTTTGAAATATAATTTATATATGTATTTATATATATATTTTTTATGTAGACTACCCCGAAACGGTACACAAAACTGTATCGGTACCGAAATATTTCATTCCAGTGCCTTGACCGGTACGCTCACTGGTACGGTATTCAAAACTTTGATTTTCGTTGTTCTTTGAGATACAGATTCGAGCTGGTTATTTAGTGGACTTATTTAGAGTTGGAACATGCTTTGAATTGGGCCCTTTAGTTTTGTACAATAAGAGTCACATTCGTAGTTAGTTAGTTATAGAATAAGCTCATGCGCAAAAATTGTAGAAAATTGATTCATGTAAATATAGAGGATTCATTGAGTGATTTTGTTTTATTTATTTATTTTTAATATAAATAGATTCATTAAGTCATTAAGTGATTTTTCTTCAATGAAAATTTGGAGATTATTGCTTCCTCAAATAAGTCAATAAATTTTTGTCATTGAAGTCAATTTTATATACATGTATATATATATTTAATATATATATATTTAATAGTTGTTATAGTGATTATGTATAATGAATTATTTTAATTTATAAAATTCAAAATAAATAACAATCTGCGCATTGCACGGGTCATAGGCTCATATATATAATAATGAGAAAAGCTAGGTGCCGAACAGGTTCAATACTCCAATTCACACAATCAATAATAGGCTGACATGTCAGCTATTACAATTTACCCACAATACACCTGGCCACACACAAAACTCATCTCTTCTAAAACATCCGAACTCTCTCTTCCCTCTCTCCCTCTCCCCCTCTTTGCTCTCAAATGAGAGCGTGCCTTTAGTGATGGATCATCATGCATAAACATGTTCATCCAGGCCAAGTTTTACCTTGCTCGATTTTGAAATTATACTTACTTTTCAATAAGTTTAACATTTTTATTTTAAAAGTTCAACAAAGTTTTGGATTCAGAACCCGGATAAATACACGTAATCACGCATATAGTACTACTCATGAGTGTGCTTCGATGGCGTAGTTCCAAGTGTTCTTTCAAGGTTGATTTCTCCTTCCAGACGAAGTGGGCTTATTGTTTCTGACTTTCTTTGGCAAATGGGTTTTAGATAGGGGTGCTACCTGCCCTACCGGGGGCGAGGCACCCTTCCCTCCGCCACTCGCCCCCACATGGACAGGGGTGTTTTTTTTCGCTCTGCCCCTTGTCCCCGCTTACACGAAGGCGAGGTACCGCATCCCACAACGGGGTGGCGGGGATGGAGGTCCAGCCGCCCGCCCCTTGCTACCGCATTCAATCCCAAAGCCTAAAATATTTCAAACAATACATTCACATTCACATGCACAATCAAATCCTACACAACACATAATCACAATCTCATCCTCCAATATCCATCCATATTCAACAATTACTTTAATATATATATTTTTTAATATATATATATATTTAGGGCAAATGAGAATCGGGTTTGATGGGCTTACATTCGGTGAATCGGCAGTTCTAGGATTGAGAGAATACATAGCAGCGGAGGAGTATGTTGTGGTAACGATTACTCGACGACGTCACTGGAAAATTTGACCGGAGGCACGACGATATTGCGGAGAAGAGAATCAGCGAAGGGAATCAAGGGATTTGAGGATTTGAGAGAAATGGAAAAACTCGAAGTCGTACACAATGGGAGGGAGGTAGCAGCTGGGTTATTAACCCATAATCAAAACGGTGTCATTTTGATTATGGGTTATAACCCTTAAATCCCACTCACTGTTAGGGTATTTATTTTAAAAAAAAAATACCAGGCACAAAATGAGGTCATTTTGTACCTAGGTATATATATATTTTTAATATATATTATTATATATAATCTATTAATATATATTTAATTAATTAATTTATTAATGGGGCGGGGGCAGGACGGGGTATGTGCGGGACAAAGTTTCACCCACACCCACACCCACACCCGCCCCCTCCCCCACTCCCGCTTCCCACCATAAATGTGGGCGGGGGGACCCCGCCCCCCGCCTACCAAGCAGATTAAACATCGTTCGCCGTGAAGGGCGAAACGGTTCCCGGGCGGGGAAACGGGTGCGAGTATTCGCTGCCCACCCCTAGTTCCAAAAATTCTTTACCTTGAAAATCTAGAAAGCAGGAAATGAACACCAACTATAGTAAATATAAATCAAAAATAAGTTCAATGGTCACAACGAAAATATAGCCCATAAAACAAAACCCATATGGTTGGAATGGATAATATAACCAAGGAGATAATCGCACCAATTAGCATGTCCACACTCAAAAACATTATTCAACAAATTAAGAGGAAAAATAAAACAATGGAACTAGAATAGGAAAAATGGATTAAAATTTGGTAGTCTCGAATTATCTCCATTTTCGGTGACTGCCAAGAAGAATTATCTGCATTATGTTGGGTTCAGGTGCTCGTGTTGTTTGCACAAGGTTTTCTCATTTGAGAGCAGAGAGGGAAAAAGGGAAGAGAGAGTTTATGACTAGTTTTAGAAAAGATGGGTTTCATGTGGCTGGATGCATTGTGAATAAATTGTAATAGCTAATGTGTCAGACTATTATTGGTTGGGTATGAATTGGGATATTGAACCCGTTCGACATGACCTAGCCTTTTCTTATATATAGATATATATGTATCTATATATGTAATGGCTAATAATATTTAGTTCAGCTTCTTTTCGTACACATATTAAAAGCTTGTAGTTATACATGATGAAATGAATATCACATATAAGCTAATATAAATTAAAAGTAATGAACAAAAACTTATATGAACTTTTCCACATGAATAATAATATCATCTCATGCGCTCGTGCATGATAAAATGTTTAGGAAACTAAGCCATGTCACTATGGTTTATGCATAGGGGTGTTCATCCGGACCCAATTTTTTTTCAGATCCCGTTTAAAAATCCAAAAATCGATATGATCTGGGCGGTTATTCGTCCAGAATGTTAGTAAGTGGTTTTAATTATTTTTGTAACTGCCTGGATCCATGTGGATTCGGTTTTGCCATGTGGTTACCTAAGACCGGGACCGCACTATTTAAATAGAAATTACTTAAGGTTTACTCAAAGTCTCCCTTGCTCTTTTGTTGCCGACTTGCTCTATGCCTTACTCTATTTGGCCTTTGGCCAAAATCCTAAGGAAAAAGTAGATCGTCACCATCAATTAGCACCATAGAGAACGTCGCCACAAGCTTCCGTCACAAGTATGAGACTCCTTTTTTATATTTTAGTTCTTTAGTTTTGTTCTTGTTTCTTCTATTTTGTATGCGTCCATCCTATGCCATTTTCTTCCTCTATTCATTCTCAATCGCCTCTCCCTTTCTTTAGATTCATCTGAACAAATCCATCAACCATCATGACATGGTGTACAGGTTCATCAACAAACCCTAAAATCCATTTTTCCTTCCTTTTTGGTTTATATATGGTTGTCCTCCCCTTACTCTTTGGAGAGCTCACTAAGGCAAGCGGTTTCGCGCCCCATTTGTGTCTATCTGCGATCGTGCCTAGCCGGGCTGTTCATCAAGAGCTGCTATCTGGGACCAAGCACTAAGCACTCTTGATTTTCTGGCAATATATAGAAAGTACGTGTCGGGTTTGCTAGGCTATACCTAGGATCCGCCTTCCTTGTATTGTTGTAAGTTAGGAAAATGAGCCCAAAGCCAAAGGGCTATCTCTGGATTAGCTTCTAGAGACTCGGTCTCTGCTCTGTTCTCATGAACTAGGTTTCATTTGATAGAAAAGACAAAAACTTGAAATTTGGATATGGAATATTTAGACATGGGGGATTCTAACTAGATCAGACTCACCCTTAACTAGATAGGGCTAAAAAGACGGTCGAAGATCTGCTGATCGTCTCATGTCTACAAATAGAGCACCGATTGGGGGCCCACCCCCACTCAAGTTCGGCAAAAACAATAATCTAATCACCATTATCGATTAGGGCTCACCTCCTCGGATTACCAACTCGATAGTAGGGCGAGTGGGCTCTCACCTCCAAAGGACCCTTCCCTCCCGACCTTCCGTTGTTCTTGAATCTCTTGGCTCGGTATGCTTCTTTTACAATTCCGGTTCGATTGAGGTAGTTGCTTCCCCCTTACTATATAGGGCTTTTGGGCATTTAAAAAAAGCAAGTCTCTTTAGCTCCTCTATAGGTTAGGTTTAGTTAGGGGAGATTCAAATTTAAAGATTTTATTACTGACTAAGGGAGCCTAGCTTTTCGAAAGATAATCATTTGTGCAAGACACGACGGGCTTTGCTCCTCGCTCGACCGGTCGATGTAGGATTCAAGATTAGGTATTAAGTAGAGGATTCAATTCACTAAAGATAAGATTCCAGATGAGGCAATGCATTATAGGTATAGGCTTCAACACGGAGAAAAGTGACTCAGGGATAAGGATAAGAGGCTGATCTCGCACTGACAGTATGCCAAAATTTTATCAAGATCTTGAGATTATCCCACTACATAAGATTATCAAGATCTTGGGGTTTTCGTTTATTTTCTTTTCTAATATCTAGTCTATTTTCGATTTTTTGAGATGTTTAGATCTGGGTTTATTTTTTCTTTTCGATCTGTTGGTATGGTACCTATTTTTGTTCAATCTCAAATCTATCGGCTTATCTATGTTTTTCTTCATTCCTTTGTGTTTGGATTTGTATTGGTGTTTGTTTTATTTTTTCTACTAAATTTTGTTGTTTATTTGCAAAATTTGTAACTTAGAACGAGAAGACAAGATCTGATTTTTGTAACCCAGACCTCCATCTATAACCTACTATATCTTTCATTGGTATAGAAGAACCGATTTAAGCCATTTGAGTTGTTCCACAAACATAATAAAAATGGTCGCATGATAGTTGATACCACTAGCAAACAAAAGAGAATTAAAAGGAAATCAAGTAACTCAATATGTGACATGAGGGACATTAGTCTAATAATGATAATGTCATGCAAATGGAGGCTTTTGTAAATGTTTAAAATAAACATCTAATGTAAATGTTTTGTTTATTAATAAGTGTGAGCAGATTCTTTGTTAATATTGCTGAAAATTCTTCTAGCACCACTTTACCAACACTACTTTCTTAACATGACTAGCATTTTCTTAATTAAACATTTGTCTTTAGACGCAAATTTCTAGACTTTTAGAAACATTATTACTATAAGGAATCTATCCACTAATGAACTTCAAAATGACTCCACTAATGGGTTTGATTTTTAATATATGACTCCACTAATGGTCTTCATTGCTTCTGGATGCAATATGTTGAGAACTTGAATTGTTTTATTTTGTTGATTTGAACTTGAAGAAAAAGAGAAAAGTAAACATTTTTACCCAATAATCTTTGTTTCAGCATGAATAGTAACTTTGTTATAGACAAAATAGCTCTATAGATAAAATATTCAATTTACAAAGCCTATAAATAACTTTATTTTGAGAACTTGAATTATTTTCTTTTGTTGATTTGATTTTCGGACTAGTAGAAGAGCTTCGGATCCCAAAAAGAGAGAAGTCAAAGTTAACTGAGTTCATACCTTCATAGAGCTTTGTAAATTATATTGTTCCAAAGATTATGTAAATGTTGATATTAGCAACATTTTATATCAGACTATTAGTTTAATTAGTTGTGATGTATTGTTATTTATTTTGTTCTCGGTAAATTTAAGTTTTGTATTGTGATGTATTAGTTTAATTAATTATGATGTATTATTATTTAGTTTTTTATAAAAATCCTTTTAAGTGTTAAAATTATTTTTAAAAACAGTGTTATAATTTTTTTATTTAATTTTAACTCTTATTTAAAAAAGAGAAAAGTAGTAAAATTTGGATATCTGGACTATTAAAATCCGGATATTCGAATTTTAAGAGCAAAATAATAAAATCCGGTTAACCAGGTTAAAATCCGGATATCCAAATATAATTTGGTTATTTGCCCGGATCAAAATTGGATTCAATCCAAGCGGGTAACTACCCAGTTTTGGGGATCCGGTTCGAATCCGGTTATGATCAGGTATCTGGATCCGGATACACACACCCCTATTTATGCATCTTCATTTCAAGCAACTACTGGCATGTTGGATTGTTAGTCTGGCATCGGATAAAATATAAATTATTCTGCAAGTTAATTTCAATAGATAATTCATAAGAAATAACATAAGAGAATCACCAAAAATATATATAAAAAAATACTTATGATGTTCAATTGAAAATTATCAAATCAAGTAATGTAAAAAATAGTCCACAAGTTAGACTGTATAGCCAAAAATCATTTGGATTAAAAGTTTATCAAAATTAGTAAAATTTCAATAATCATATCAAAATTAAATACGTAATAAAAGAAGTGATCTACCAAAAATCTAGCCAAAATCGAATTCAGAATCACTTCTTAAACGATAAATAAAATATTAACAAAAAATATAAAAAATAACTAAAATTTGGAATTCAAAAGAGAAAACAGTAGATTTTGATCTTAAAATGACGCACATGGAGCAAAGTTGGGTGGCTAAAGAGGTTTTTAAATTAAAGTCTTATGAGCGATTTTGATACATGTAGCCAAAATTATAATCAAAATATTGAAACGGATATAAAATTGTCATAATTAGAAAAAGAGTATGATTATTGACCATCCTTGTGTTGATCTGCCCTCTAAAGGAGAAGTTCATTATGAAAAAATAAATTTTTTTATGAGTATCTCATATTTATTTATAATATAAAAAATTAATGCATAACACTTATATATTTTATGACTACAGATATAATTTCTCTTAATTGCTTAAAAAATAAAACTAAAATTTCTCTTATTTAACAACTTAGGCCCAAGTGCTGATCATATTTATGTTCGGAGTAAATTTTTTCTGAGTATTTAAATATATGAGTAATACTTGATGTAGTTATGTGGTGTGCAAGTGTTGGATATTTTTTTATTTTTTATTTTTAATTTTAAAAAGCGGTTATTATTATTATTATTATTACTATTTTATATAGGTATCATATTTTTTTTTTCTCAAAATGAGTGCATGGCCTGTCTACGCACTCTATTACTGACATTTATCTAAATATAAAAAATCTAGTCGCAATTTTTTTTTTGTTAGACAGTAAATTCCATGTAAAAAGACATACAAATTATTTTTATTTTTATTTTTGACAAGACCACCTTTGTACGAAATGCTTGTGCAGCATTACTTTCACAAGTTGGATAATATTATATATATTACTCATTTAAACCAATTTCAAGTAAATAAATTGAAATAATTCGCATATCTCAGAATATCTGAATAACACAAATATCAACTAACAAAAAAAATCAACATCTTTAAATTTTAACTTATAATAAAGTCAATATTAGAATCTCGATATAATTACTAAATATGAATGTAGGTTTAGAAATACGATCTTAATAATAAAAATATAAACATGTTGAGAAAGACAATATTTTAATTTAAAAATAATAAATTATGATTGTGAATAAAAATTTAAACGAGATATAACCAGTTTGTTTTGTATTAAGCAAATTAACATGTTATTAACCTATTTATAATCATAAGAGAGTAACACTTTTTATTTAAATCTGAATAACACAAATTTCATTAAACCAATAAATATAAGACAGCTGCCAATGAAGGCTGATGCACTATCACTTGATGATTTGAAATTTTTTTGTAGTAGTTCACAATTCTTGGTTCAAGATCTCAGATTAGGAAAATCAATAACATAAGGCAGCAACTAAAATTGAACCAAGTCGCCAGCAAATGATCAATGTTGTCGACACCGCATATTCGACACACGCCGTTTTAAAAGATGAACGAATGACTGATCTGAATGATCTAAGGCCTCCGATGACAACAACATCGTGTGTGTCCTCCAAATCCACCACAGATTTCGTCTGGGCGTGAAAGATGCGCACGGCTTGGGGCTGTGCATGTGATGTAGAAACAGTCTTTTTCTACGAGTGTAAAGATTGGCGATTGAGGAGGTTGTGCGTGCTGGTTGGAGGTGACCAAAAATTAGAAGATCGACTTCAATTGACACTGCTAGGGAGGAAGAAACTAGACAAAAAAAAACTAGGAAAGTTAAGGTGAACGGAAAAATAAACAGGAACAAGAGGAAGAGGGTGTTGGAGTCAAAACTCCAAACCCCCTCTGCCTATGGGAAGAGAGACTAATCTGAAAAAAGGTTGATGCTAGAAATCACATATAGAAAAAAAAAATAAAGGAGAGAGAGACAGAGGCCCTTCAATTCTACAATTGAATTTTTATTGACAGATAATCTAAAGTCATTAACTTCGTATGTGTGGACTTCGTAGCCATTCACAATTCGGATAGTGATAGGGTTGTCTATTTTCTTATTACTTATTTACTATTTATAGTATTTTTTTTTATCTATCTAAGAAAAAATTAAAAAAATAATAATAATTTACTAATAGTAATTTTCTTAACTATCAAGTAAAAACACAAAACACAAAATACAAAATACAAAAAATAAATACAAAATATTTTTCTTATAACGAATCAGGATAATAGTAATTTTACCTATTTAGATTTAAATAATAAATTGAGATAAGATGAGTTAAGATACAAATTAAAAGATAAAAAAATCATTATTTTATTATTTAAAAAAAACTAACATTTTTATTATATTTTATATCATAATTTAAAAATATTGTGGTGATTAATGAGATATAAAAACTAGCCGTGCTATTAATCTTGATTTGAGATCCTGATTTACAATTTTATTTTTTTACTTTATAATTAAGTAAGTATTTTTAAATAATGTTGTGATTTCTTTTTATTTTTAAAAAATATTTCAAGATGTTCAAAAATATGTAAAAAATAAGGAAGGTGCTACTCGTCCCGGTGTATCCCATCTCGATCCCTATCCTGTTTTCATTTTTTTTTAAATTTTTTATATGATTTTTAAGTAAATATTTTAAAATAATATTATGATTTTTTTATATTTTTAAAAAATATTTTAAGATGTTAAAAAAATCATATATATTTTTTAAAAATTATATAAAAAAATTTAGAAAAAAAAATTGAAAACGGGATGGGAATCGGGATAAGTTAGAGCGGGTGAAATAGCATTTTCCAAAAAATAATATATATATTTTTTTACATTTTTTTTAACATCTTAGAATATTTTTTAAAAATAAAAAGTTTATAATATCATTTAAAAACACTTACTTAATTATAAAATAATAATAATAATAATAATAATAATAAAAATAAAAATAAAAATTGCAAATCAAATATTCTAAATTGAACCAATAGTATTTTCCTAAAAAAAATTATATTAGAATTTAAAATATTGTAATTATTATTGATACAAGTTAATAGCATTTTTATTGGATTGTTTAAAATTATCATTTAAAAAAAGTATAAATTTATATATTTATCAAAAAAAATTTAGTTATATTTGATTAAAAGTAGAGAAAAGTTTGTGAGAAAAGAAAAGAAAAATATTTTTTAGGAATAATAAAGTTAAAATTTTATTTAATATTAGCTACATTTTATAAAATTTTTAGTTTTATTATTATTTTTAAAGATAAAAAGTGTTTTTATTTTTATTTTTATAATTTTTTATATTTTTAATTAAATATAATTAAACCTTTTTAATATGTATATAAAATTATATATTTTAAGATTTAATTTTGTGCAATTCAATAAGAATACGATATTTTGTATTCAGACCGTTTTCAATTCTATTTCTGAGCGGGATACCAATACCATTAGGCCAGAGCGAGATTTGTGGCCCTACTGTCTCTTTATCTGGTCATGGCGTCGGCGGAGCAGCCTCCGAAGAAGCGGAGGCTATACGAGCCTCTAGAAGAACCACCTCATCCACCACCTTCAGAACCACCGCCACCACAAAAATCAGACAAGGATCAGAGCTCCGTAGCTCCACCGCCAACACCACCGCCACTATCTCAGGATGAAATTCTTCTCAGACGGAGGAATAAAGACGAGATTCGAAGCGTTTACGATTGTTATAAGCGAATTAGGTTTTGCCTTTCTCAGAAAGACGATGCTTCCATGCCTGACATCGAACGGGCTTATCTATCGCTCCTTTCCGCTTCCAGAGGTTAGGGTTTTACCATCTCCCCTCTCCTATTTGTTTTATTTATTTTGGTTTCGAATATATCTTTCTTCAGATGCTAGAGTGCCAAATTCACTACTGTAGCATCTTTCGGTTGAAGATACTGTCGAAGGAGTGTCAATTAATGCTCCGTTTGGCTGCTGACAACCAAAATAAAAACCCTAAATGAAAATTAAAATCAGATAGGAGGAAGGTTAATTGAGTGCTGCCTTTTATTTTTTTTCAGGCTATAATTAGCATATAATCAGGTGGTCAACATATTATTTTGTTGTGATTTCCTTCCATTTTCGTTTTTTTTTTCCCTCCAAATTCCTAAGTAACAAAACTAAGGGAGGACTATGATTCAAAATTGATCAATTATATATGATACTAGGGAGCTTCTTCTGTAGAAAGCTCTTATGATTAGCGTTGATCTCCAGGCAACCCCTTCCCTCCTTCCCTCTTTACATCCTAAATTAGTCTGCTATTAATCTAACTCTGTTTTATTTATTTATTTATATTTAATTTTTTATGGGAAATGCATAATTGCGTAAGTCTACATTGTGCTTTATATACATTAAGAAAAGGGGACGAGACCCTCTTTAAATAAGATTAAGTTTTTTTTTTTTTGTTGGAAAGCCATGACTATTTACAACAAATTAACAATATTTGGGGAAACAGCAGCATTTGCCTGTTTGGGTTGCAATTGTGAATTTTTGACCAACGTGACTTGTTGGATAACTTACCTTGCTAGAAGAGCATCTAGGCTCCTTTTAGTTTGATCTTGTTGGATTGCCCATGCATTCTTTTTTTCATCGGTAAATAAGATTTTATTGATCGTTGGTGGAAAGGATGAAATTAGAATCAAAAGCCCAACTAAACATTTATTGCACCTGGCAGGGGCAAGGTTTGCAGAGTTTAAATGAGGTGTAGGAATTAAATGGGGGGTGTCAGTGAAAAGCAAGGTGGTGAAAGAAAAAAAGAAATTCGACTGATGCACGCAAGATAAATATTTGACCGTATAGATTGAAACTTAGCTATAAAAAGGCCTGATCATATAACAAAGGGACTCTCTCTGGAACAATTTTGGCAGCATTTTCTTCCTTAACATCATCATCTTTAGCCTTCCCTGAGAGATTCGAGAGCTTCAACCGGCGGATTTTATTCACATATTTATCTATATATATATTTTTTCTGTATAGAGTGAGCTATGAGAAATTGTTAAAACATCTATTATAATGGATTCTCATCACCAAACACCCGTGGACGTAGGCATTTACCGAACCATGTAAATTTTGTGTTCATTTTAATTTATTTTATTTACTATCCATGTACGTACGGCCCTGACGGAACCTCGATGGGAGTCCAAACAACCTTGAATGGAGTCCAACTTGCCCCAGTGGGCTGTGAATGATTCTTTCTTTCGTCTCGGCTTGTTGGACGATTTTATGGCATCAACAGTAGCGTCGTCTGTGGGATTCTTAAGTCGGAGGTGGAAGAAGGATGACTTTTCAGCCCACTAAATAACTCTCTGACCGAACCAACAAAAGTTTCTTCCAGATAAGTATACTCAACTACTTTACTCTTATTTTGTTATCATTGACATTGCAAGAAAGACGTTGATGTCATAAGAAGTCGGTCAATTCCGAGCTGCAGTCCTGGACCTTTTATTCTTGATTTTCCCGACTCAAAATAGGACTCGTCCCCAACATTTACAAAACGCTTGTACCCCAAATATGTTGCGCACGTAATGGCGCTTAAGTGCACGATGAAGCCTGGGATGGCACGAAAACCCATATTCTCGGGTCGGCACTGTGCACTTAAGTGCACATCCATTGTGTATGTTGGGAACATGCACAGTGAATTGTGCATGCCCGAGCGCATGCACAGTCCTCGGGGACATGCACAGCGAATTGTGCACAGTCGAGCATAGTGCATGGGCCATGCACGTCTAACGTGCATGCACGGCAAGGTGAGCCCAAGGCTTGTGGTGCTGGCGTCGTGGGCCCGGGCCAACCGCCGGCGATCACCCAGTGGCCGTTGGTAGTTTTTGTCTTCGGCAAGGTGGGTGCCGACTGCCCATTCGCTGGAGACGCTACTCCTGGACTCTTATCACCCCAACGGTGAGAGCATGCGGCCGAGGGCAGCCACGACATGGCCGGAGCCCGATGGCCACGGGGTAGGTCGCCATCGTCGTCTGGAAATAGACGACACCATCCCCAGCCGGTCACCTCGCTGGAAAAATCTGGGCCACCCCTACACCTTTCATACGATAGAATCGGAAGTCCAGTCCCGTTGAGGTATGGCCGACCCACTGGTGACCTCCAGCTAGGTCGCCGGCTCTGTCTGACTTCACCGAAGGGTGGCCAGCCCGCCGAAGACCTCCAAGGCAGTCGCCCACTGAGCTCGGGATCCACCTCTCGAACTCCTTCAGCTTGGTCGTCCACCAGCTTGGATCTCCACCTCTTGGACTTCTCAGCTTGGAAAAGTCACTCTCGGGACTCACCATGCGGCCCCATGCTCAGGACTCTCTTTGAACCAAACACCAGTTCAGGATTCTTCATCTCGGGTTCTACCACTCCTTTGGTCGCCTCACCCTTTGGGAATCCACAACTCGGGCCACCCCTTTCCTTAAAAAAAAAAAAAAAAAACTCTCTCTCCTTGCACTCGGGATTTATTCATTTGGGAACCTCACCGAGCCTGAGCTCGAACTAGCTAACAACTCCTCACTCAGGATTGCCACTCGAGACTCACCAAACTTGGGTTGAGCAGCTTGAGATCTCATTGTTCATGTACTCGAGGCTCATCTCGCTCACGGAAACCTCGCAAGTTTAGAACACTCACGCTCTATAAGAGCCTTCTTCCTTTCTTCTTTACAGGAATCAGGCAATCACCATTCATGGCTCGACACTCGGGAGCTGACACCCGAGGATCTCATGGCACCTCGCTTGGGAATGATACTCGGCAATTGACACTTGACAGTCGATACTTGAAAAATTTTCTTCGCTCCGAAGCACGTGAACCACATTATCAATGAGATCGGATCGAATATAGCGTTGCACCATCACTAAACTCGAAAATTCAAATTGGACCCAGCACCAACTTGGACGGCACTTAGCCCACTCGGACCTGATCGTTCACCATAGACAAAAAACAAATCAATTTGTCTCTCTTGCAATATGTGAATTTATTTTTACTGATAAAGTTATTGTTTGTAGCATGGGATGTCGGCGTGTTGTCAAATCCCGCGGGGCTGGCCTATCCACCCACGCGAAGTTAATCGAATCTTGCGGGGTCGGACTACCCACCCATGCGAAGTCAATCGAATCCCGTGGGATCGGACTACCCACCCACGCGAAGTCAATCGAATCCCGTGGGGTCGGTCTATCCACCTACGCGAAGGTTACTAAGTATGGCGGGGTGGTTATGCATGAAACACGGGTTTGTCCGGATGGTCGCCATAGGCTCAAGGCTTAAGGTTCATCACCCAAGCACACCCTTATATCCAGGATGGTCGCGCACGAATAGCGGATTTGTCCGGTCACCTACAACCCGCACAACGATTCATCAACCTCTTGAATGCTTGTTCATGAATCGCGAGTTTGTCCGGCCACCCACGGCCCGCTGGACGACTCTTCTATCACCTTTGAGCATCGTGCTCCCACTTTAGTGGTCGAGTTCACCTCCCGCTACGCTTATGCTCAGCACTCCCACGTTCGCAGTTGAGCCTATCTTCTGCCTTAACCTAGCTCCACAATTGCATTTTATGCAATCAGGAGAGAAACCACCATTTTCTCCAAATTCAGTATACAAGACAACAAGACAGAATGCACATCAAAGTACGTTTGCTAAGAATTCGCGAGGTACTGGAATGGATGAAATTAGAATCAAAAGCCCAACTAAACATTTATTGCACCTGTTGAGTATTTATGACACTAGGGGACAAGAAGGGAGGTGATGGGACTAAAAAGAAAGTTGGCAGGGGCAAGGTAGCAGGGCTTAAATGAGGTGCAGGAATTAAAGGGGGGGTGTAAGTGAAAAGCAAGGCGATGAAAGGAAAAAAGGAATTCGACTAATGCACGCAAGGTAAATATCTGACCGTACAGACCGACTGAAACTTAGCTATAAAAAGGCCTGATTAGATGACAAAGGGACTCTCTCTGGAACAATTTTGGCAGTCTCTTCTTCCTCAATATCATCCTCTTCAGCCTTTCCTGAGAGATTCGAGATTTTCAATTGGCGGATTTTATTAACATATTTATGTATATTTTTTCCTATACAGAGTGAGTTATGAGAAATTGTTAAAACACCTATTCTAATGGATTCTCATCCTCAAACACCTGTGGACATAGGCATTTTCCAAACCGTGTAAATTTTGTGTCCATCTCCATTTATTTTATCTGTTATCCACGTACGTACGGATTTGCCGGAACCTCGCCAGGAGCCCCAAATGACCTCGAATGGAGTCCAACTCGCCCTAGTGCGCTGGAAATGATTCTTTCTTTCGCCCCGGCTTGTTGGCCGATTTTTATGGCATCAACAGTAGGAATAGGCAAAAGCCAAGTATACGGGTCAGTTACAATAGTATGCCTAGGAGTGAGCCTGTGCATTTTTATATAACTGATTAATTTATAAAAGCTGTTTGGTGATATAGCTTTTTCTAAAAAAGAGAGAAAAATAAAGAAATTATTGGAAAAAGAGGGAGGCAGTTCTACTTCAAAGAATTAAAAATGTACAATAAAATATTTAATAACTCCATAATGTTGATGGCAAACTGACTTCAGTAGACATCCATTGATACAATAAGCCTACTGAAAGGCAGTTTCTACTCCTTAAATATTATTTTATTTGGTTCACACCATGTTGTCCTCATTAGGCACATTAGCACTGCAGCCTAGATTTCTATGCTGCCCAAATGTCCGCTGTGGGTGCTGAAAAATAGTACAACCACGTATTGTAAAATACATGTATGCACCTTTGAGGATAAAAGCACAGAAACTATCTTTTTAATCTGAAACAGAGTTTCGCAAATACTTGGGTTTGTTATTGCAAAATGTAGAATACGATCACTGTGTTTGGTACAGATGGACAAGGAACAAAGATTGTGTGTATAAGTCCTTGGTATTCTTTTTTTTTTATTATAGGTAAAAAACCTTAGCATTCTGAGTTCTAAAGAACCTGTAAATAATTTTATTCCTACTAATATTATTTAGTTCCACCTTGGTTTGAAGTTGTGTTGTTGCTGTCCCTACTGAATATTTTGACTTTTTTGTGGACTTATATATTCTTGCTTGCATCACGAGGTATCAAATGAGTGGCATGGTAATTGGTCCTTTGTTGCCTATTTAAGTCTTTAGCATTGATATGCTTATTTTGTACAATTAACCATCCCAGCAAGCTCTTACTGGGGCTTTGTTTTTGTATTTTTTTAAATGTAATAAATTATTAAAAAGTACAAAAGGTACAGTCAAGGTATACAAGATGTAAAGAAGGGAGCATCTATTTGGAGGAGGAAACGATACGTGAAAATCATGAAAGTTAATGTCTAACGTATCAAAAAATGAAAGTTAATGTCTAAAGGACAGTTAGCGAAAAAGAAATTTTTGTACTCCTTTAATGTCCGTTTATGGTCCTCAAATTTTCATTTCTTTCCCTCCAAAATCAGTGTATGAGTCAACTGAGGACCTCTTACACATTGTTGTAATTTGTGAACTATCACTTAACCCTCTCCAAACACCAAAAAGGCCACTATTATTCTGGACGTCACCCAAGTCAAAATCAACCTAACTGAAGAAGTCATTCAACAAAGCACCAATAATCTTGAAGGGATACTCGACCCGATACTCTTCCAAGTAAGTTGTTATAGTGAGAAATAAGGATATTATAGAAGGCACATAAATAGTATATTTCTTTTCCCGAAATAATTTTTCCTCCAGTTAAAACAACATAAGGAATCCCTGTGCTTGCATTAGAAATTCAATATGCTGTGTACTTAACCATAAGTTTCACATATCTATATATCTGTATCATCCCAGACCAACCCTCCCCCCCCCAAAAAAAGCAAACAAAAAAGAAGAAAAAATTGACAACTTTTCTGTTTACTGCTAGCTTTGCAGGTTGTGCAAGTGTACAACGGATAGTGGCTGATCTCATTCCTCGGTATGCATCACATTGTCCTACTGCTCTTGAAGCTGCAGCAAAAGTTGTTATCAACATGCATAACTGGAGTTTGGCAATGATAAATAGAGGAGACGATGCCGATGAGGTTGCATTTCAGACTGCTAAAGCCTGTATTTTTGGTCTAGTCGACATCTGTTGCACTGCTTCTTCAGAGGCCCCAACATCATCCGTCATCCGAGGCATTTGCTCTGCAGTTTTTCAGAATGTGCTTACCTTCTTCATGTCCTCATTTGAGGAAAAGGATATCTTTCAGATTGTTGATAAAGAAAATTTGAAGATGCAAGACTCTGCTGACATATTCACTGAGCTAAAGCAAAAGCTTTCAGATGAAGATTCATCTTCTTTAGTTAAATTATCCAAGTTCCGTGCACTAAGCTTACTTCGAATTTTCTTTTGTTGTCCTAAAAACTTGCTTGCGGCCTCTTTTGAGCTCCTCAACTCCAGTGTGGTGGAGGGAATCAATAAAGAGAGCAAGTGTTTTCTTATGCAGGTGACAAGCAAGTTTGTCCTTGATGTGGCTCCTGTATCAGATAAAACCAGTGACAGACCTGAATTATGTACAGGCTCTGTTGAAAGAAGCATGAAAGACAGTGAGGAGCTAATATTGGATGGCAACCATTTTTCAGGAGATGCATCGCCTGTTCCAGAGAGTTGCTTGTTGGCTTTGGTAATGCTTGTGTCTTGTTCAGGGTGAAAAATCTTGTTGACTGGTAGATTAAATCCTTCAATTTCATTTTCATTACTTCCAGCTGACCAGCATTTGCTACCAAAACCTGTGGTTATAAACATACAAAATTTGAATAAAGTTTGTGGGGGATTTTCTTTTCCTCATAAAAGGAAAAAGAGGTTAAATCTAAACTAATTGCTGCAGATAACGACAAATCATTGGCTATGAATATTACTTGAATCTGTGGTTGATGGTAAATCTTATGGCAAAAATAAATTTTGTGCACTAAACTAGGCATACTTGATCTTCAACATCTAATTTACCTGAAAGAGGAGTTGTGTTGCTTGGACAAAGTTGTCAGCAGGGAATTTCTCAGGACTTTGGAATTCTTTTGTTATTTATGTTTCTTCCTTTGTGATAAGACGTCTCATTGTTTTCGTAAGTCTGACGTGCATAAGTTTAAATGTACTTCTAGTGTGTATTATTTAACTAAAAGATCACGTGTATGAAAAAAATTGCATATAATCTTATTAGGTTTTTTTGTGTGAAGAAAATAGCTCTTGTTGTAAGTGACAAAGTTGTGATGTTGCCTCCCACATACACATTTTCTTATCATAAAAATAACTTTTCTTTTTTCTTGGAAAAAAAAAATTGTCAACCTTCTTTGATGCAATTTGGATCTTTGCATGGTTTTTATTATGAGAAAAGCAAGGAATTCATTCAATTCTGGTTGAAAATTAGACGGTTCAAATAATAAGCAGAGTTTCTGTTAAATTTGTATTATGGATTTTCAGTTATATTCATGCTCTTCACTATTAATGCAGGTTCTTGGAAAAGACCGATCATTGCAGAGATGGATTTTCTCAAAGTTCAAGAAATTAAATAACTCGTCATTTTCTACTACTGTTTCTGATATTTTGTCAGCTTTGGAGGGAATCATTCAATCATTTAAAGATATAATTTCTGTAGAAGGCAGACTGGTAGATAGTGATGAGGATGATCCTGATTCGTCTAAGTATATTAATCAGAGATATTCTGTGCATAGGATCTCTAGTCAACATGATCACTCTGACGATCCATCTGGAAAGAAAGGTAATATGGACGTCCATTATTGGTGATCGTTTGATATCTGATAAAGTCTTGATAGATATTCCAAAATTTTCTCCAGTAATTTTTCATGAAACTGATCACCACTCAAATTCAGGTTCTGCTCATGATATTGGAGGCTCGAGGCCCATGGAATTCGAGTCTGGCGAGAATAGTGATGTGTCACGTGGCCGGTCTTCCGGGGAATTATTTTCACCTGCTAGAAGAACTCCGTTAGACTTCAGGAGTAATTCATTTGAAGGTAGGAGTAATTCTTTTCATGTTGAGAAGAATCAGGGTTCAAATAATGATTTCAGTATATCCACGACGAGATCTTCCTGTGGAGGCATAAATAACGCTTTGACTTCTCCTCAACATCACTTGGGAATGCCATGTAATTCCACAACTCAAATTGTTTGGCATTCTGATGGGGACCCTGCAGCCATGGATATCGTCTCTGCTTCTAAACAGCTCTGGGTCGGTTTTTCCGGACCGGAAACATCTGAAGCTCATATAAGGTTTCAGTTTGAGAGGTTTGGTCCTATAGAGCAGTTTATTTTTTTTCCAGTTAAAGGATTTGCCTTAGTGGAGTACAGAAACATCATTGATGCCATAAAGGCTCGTGAATATATGCGGCGACATTTCCCATGGCGTATCAAGTTCATTGATGTAGGATTGGGAACTAGGGGTGCAATGAATGGTGTTGCAGTTGGTTCAAGTTCTCATGTTTATGTTGGAAATGTTTCAAGCCAATGGGCCAAGGACGAGATTCTGCATGAATCAAGGAAAGTGCTTTATAAGGGTCCCTACACTGTTACTGAGCTATTTAGTGAATGTGCATTACTGATGGAGTTTGAATCTCCTGAAGAAGCTGCCTCTGTAATGTCCCATCTCAGACAGCAGCGCAAGGAACGAAGTAATTATCGGGCACCTCTGAATGTGGGGCCATCTAATGTTGCAGTGCCTCTTATAGATGGCACTAGATCTGTGCCTACCCATGTTGATGCCAGAAACAGCAACCTTGGAACCATATCTAGTAACAGTATTGGGTCACCTCACCCTCGAACTGGACCAGGGAGCCCTGCTGACAGCTGTAGGATGAGGATGTCTCACTTGTCTTCCTTGCTTTCATCATTACGTACAAAGTATAATATCAATCCGAACTCAAGCTTCTTTGACAATTATATATCTGGAAACAGCCATACTGCTATGACGAGGGAAGAAGATAAAGTGCCATCAAATATGCTTTGGATTAGTCTTCCTAATATTAGCTCCCCATTCCTCACAGATGATGAGCTAATGGCCATTTGTAGTATGGCTGTTAGCAATGTTGGGTCTGTAGTCAGGTTGACCCGAGCAAATATGCAGATGGGATGTGGTTGGTTTGTTGAATGCAGCAGTGTTGATGCTGCAATCACAATTTTAAAGAATCTCCGTGGTTCTCCTGGATTGTTCTTTCAGATAGAATTCAGGTTTGAAGTCATTGTACACTTGATTTCATTGAAAAATTGTGCCCTTAATTTCTCCCATTGACAAATCATTTGAATTGACATTGCATGCTTAACAGATGGATCTCTCCAGTTTATAGTGAAAAATAAAGGAAACAATATGAATTACGAACTCATGGCCAATGAATTCTAAACTTATATTGGGAGAAAGTGTGGGTTCGAGACTCCCAATATTACTTACAACCAATAAACATTTATATGGAAGAGATGTTCCCGTCCTTTGTATAGTCAGGCATTCTTAGAAATTGTGACCTATTCTGTTGATAACATATAAGGTACTCGTGCTATCACAGATCATCATGGGCTGAAAAGTAGCAACATTAAATCTGAATCATTCTAAGGCAAGAAACAAGGTGGTCCAACAATTATGGCCTCTTGACAATGGATATTAAAAAAAAAAAATCCTGGTTCTTGTATGGCCAATGTGCTCTAGTTGAAATGACACCCCCCCCCCCCTTTTCCTCCTCCTCCTCCTCCTTCCCAGATGTGGTCTTTTTACATGTTACTTCTTTTCTTAAAAAATGTCCTCCTGTGAAGTTACATTTGAAATTAGTCTTTCTTACTAAATTCAGGTTTTGGTGTTAAATTAAAGTTGTTTATGTTTTTCATCTGTTCTAATGTTCATTCTGACCTTTCATTTGGCATGTGTTTGTAATCGTATTTCATGTGTTATTCTCCTTTACTTATATTCAATGCATTCCTCGTCTTTGCTAACTTTAGATAATTGATTGAAGTGTGCCCAAGAACTCAAATTTTTATTGCATTTTGAGTTGATAATGCACCGTTTTTTATAATTCTTGTAATTATTATTTTTTTCTTGAAACTTGATTTTACAAGCGGTGCATGGAACGTAAATCTTCTAGTTATTGTTTGAACATAAAGAATTATGCATATGTTGCTTGTCCCATACTTCTGAGTTTAATTCTTGATGATAATACTTCTGTTACGCCTTCATATTATTTACCATCTCTTTCGAACAGTCAACCAGGAAAGCAGCATCCTGCACCTTTCTCAATGAAAAATGAAAGCAGCTCTATGGAGCTTGTATCCCCCAGAATGAAACTTGATAATCATGCAAACAAAATACATTGCGGGTATTCATTTCAGTCAAACTGGGCAGTTTCTGGAGAGATGCCTGAAGTTGGGGTGAGAAAAGTTGATGGTTATGATAGCAGTGCAGGGCTAGATCCTTCTCAAGGAGGTGATACATTGATGATTCACGTGTAAACAAAATAATTCTCTCTTATTTTCTCATATAACTGTGTGATTTTTTGTGGAATGATTTTATTTTAGGTGGTCATGGTGTTTCTGGTTCTGCCGAACAAATGTGGATGTATAAGAAACATGAAGTTGAGCTACATTCTGCCCCAGTGAACATTCCTTGCATGCCCTTCGCAGCACAGGGACCACCTATTCCCTCGCCACAGCAAATTCAGTCATCATCATATATGCGACCTGTTTACCCTCCTCCAAACAGTTCCTGGGATGCACGGGCTTTAAATCATCAGATGCCTTTGAACCCTGTCTCGCCAGGTGTAATGACTAATAGTTTTCATAGTAATGCTGTTGCAGCTCCTTTTATACCTGCTTCTGTGACACCATTAGCACAGATACAACAAGGAGCTCCAATGCACCATTTTGATCAAATGTTTTCCTTACCTGTTGCACCACCACCTTTATCGTCGCTGCCACCACCTCAGCCTGAAATGCCACCTCCATTGCCTCCATCTCCACCTCCTTTACCTCCGTCAAAGCCACCTTCAGTCCCTCCTCCCCCCAGTTCTCCCCCTCCACCTCCTCCTCCTATTGTAGAACCATCCAAGACAGAAAGTTCTGGACAGCGTCCTGAATATCAGTGGCAAGGTACATTATGCAAAAGTGGGGTTCATTACTGCACGGTTTATGCGCATAGACTGGACTCTGATATTTGCAAATATTCAAATGCTCTTTCGGAGCCTTCTGAGTAAGGACCACATTTCCCATTATCCAATTTGTTGATGATTTTGTTTGGACCAGACTATTTCTAATAGTAGTTTTTCTTGCTACTGCTTGGTGAAGATGGCCTGCTAAATTAGATATGACCAAACGCACGGATTTCCGGCATGTTAAATCAACATTTACGAGTGCCCCACCTCATAAAGTGAGTATCTGGATATTCTCAGTCTTTGAAATTCTGTAGAGAGTAAATTGGCATGCGCTTCTTTTTCCTGTTTTTCAACTTCTTTTTCTAGTTTCAGTTGTAAATATTTGTGTTTTTGACACGTCATGCAGAGGGAGGTATGTCAGCTGATCCCATCTTCTGCAGGTGACCGTAAAGGCGTAAGTTATCTGAATATTTATCTTGGTTCCGTTGTTCTTTAATGAAAGTAATTAAGCTTTGAACCCCATGCCTCTCTTTATGGTGTACTTGTTGGTTATATGAAGACTTAAAATCTAATCAATGCCTTGGTAAAGTAATGTAGACTTTGTTTATCACCCAAAGATCAATTGATCGGTGACAATAAAAGCTTGTGGAATTGTGATGTTTAGATTCTGATAGGGCACCTGCGGTTTGGTGTAATGGTAAAGATTTCACGTCTTAAGCGCAAGTGTGTGGGGGGTTCTTGATTCTTGAAGTGTGACCAATTAATGAAGAAATGCTGTAGGTATGGCCATAACTGGGTCTCCCTGCCCCGGACCCCACTTTGGGAGGAACTAATTGTGATTATGGAACTCCTAATTTTGTAAGGTGGTCCCAACTTTATTTTTATTCAGCTAGAAGGATAAGATAGGTTATATTGAATTCATTGTACTCACACAACTCGCATGATAAGAACCCAGTTTCCTAATCTCATGTCCATGCAGTCGAGCACAATGGGAACCCAGTTTCTGTAATAAGTTGTAAGCTGCAGTTGCAAAACTTGAGTCCTAAAATTGTGTTCTGCAGTTTCAGGATTTCATATCATACTTGAAGCAGAGGGACTGTGCAGGAGTAATCAAGATCCCAGCAGTGAATTCCATTTGGGCAAGGCTTTTGTTCATACTTCCTTACTCGCATGATGCATGTTCCATGCTCTCCATTGCACCTAAATCATCTGATTGCCTTATTGCTTTGGTTTTGCCCAAGGAAACAAACTTAGAATGGGCCTAATATTCACTGTTCGACTTGATATGAAGCTTTAGAGCGGAGCTCTTCATCTCCAAAGAATGATATTTTCAACACATTCAGAATGGTGTTATGACTAACAACAGCTAGTCATTCTGCCATATTGAATTCGATACTAATTAGAGAAAAAACCATAGTGATGATGCTTTTATTCTGCTTAGCAATTTTGTTGTTCGTGCAATCAGGTTTAGCCCACCTTCACTTGGCAAAAGAAGAGAAGCTGCATCACACTTTCATCAGAACCGAAATTAATGGATCAAAATATTCTATATTTCCAAGGGCAATCTTGTGACAAATAGGTGATGCAGCTGGTCACTTTAGTGCGTGTGGAGTACTGATAGTTTTAATTTGGTGCTTGTGTAATACAGTTGGTCACTTTAGTCACCACCTGCTATGATCTGTATCGAGCTTTTAGGAGTAGTGTTTGTTTTCGAAGAGAAGTATAATGTCCTGTTGTTGTTGAATGTTGTTTTTTTGTATATGATTTTGTCTTTGTTCTTGATTGTCTTTCTTTCAAGATTCTGGAATTGTCATAAATACATCTCACACGGACTCACCTCAATAGAAAAATGGAAACTAGTATGGACCACTTGTCCATTTTTCTATGGCAGGATGGATGCCCTCTGCCTTCTAATTTTAAACATATATACATCATAAATAGTTGTCTTGGCATTTGACAATTACGCCTCTTAAATTTGATGGCCTCTTTAGTGGCAAAAATAAGTTGGGTATAAATTTTAAAGTTGACAACTTGCCTTTTGTTTATCTGTTTGAAGTTTTCTGTTTTAACAAATACAATTTTTGAGAGATTGTTTTATTATGTCCTGTTGGACATATTGCCTAGTTGTTTGGAGGTAATGAATTTCTCGAGAACTTTGATTTTTGTAAATATTTAATGCAAATATGTTTTTACGCATAAAGAATTTTATCTCTTGTTATAATTCTCATCTTAGTATTTGTATTGATTTTCATACTGTATAAAAAAGAAGTTTTATAGGTAAAGAGATTTTACAAAAGTAAACATCCAAATTGACATTATTATATATAATATGTGAGATTTATTTTATAATAAAAATAATTTAATAATTTAATATATAATATTATATTACAGTAATTTATAAATATCTTTATGGCTATTTTATTCATGATAAAATTGAACCTTTTCTCTTCACACAAATTTTAGGTCCAGACGAGCCCCAAGGGGCGATTGTTGAAATTTTGGGAGTACTTAAAATAAAAATAATGTTGTTTACGGTTGTAAAGTGATCAAAAATTACGTAATTATTTAAAAATATATATTATTAAAGAGTATTTATATCCACCACATTCATTTTTGTTCGCTCATCATTTGTGAAAATTAGTAATTTAATTAACAAAATAGACAAATTATTTCGGCGACCACCTACAAGTCCCCGTCCGCTTTACCCTACTCTTCAGTCTGCACATTCAGGCTCTAACTTCCCTACATTTCGAACCCTCCTTCCTCCGCTTCACACCCACCCCCCCCCCCCCCCCCCCCCAACCCCCTCCTCTCTCTCTCTCTCTCCCTTGAAATCAATCGTGTAAACATGGCGAGTCGATACGGTAACAATAGACATGAGGTAAACAAGGAGAGTTTCGGTAGAACGCAAAAGAAATTCGTGCCCAAAAACCATAACTCAACTCCAAAAGAAGCGAACCCCAATTCCATTCCCACTCTCTCTACTTCTCTCAGACAGTCGCTTTCCAAACAATCGGATGACGTCACAAACAGCTCTGGTTTACCTGCGTTGACGAAGAGTAGGGTTCGAATGGGGGAGAACGGAGATTTTGTGTCTAGCACAACTCCTGGCGGCAATTTCGTAAATTACTTGCCTCAAGACGAGGCGGTGGCGGCTGGGCTCGGCGCAGACGAAGGTGGATTGGATCCCGTGGAGTCTCAGAGAGTTGTGGATCTTTTAAACCGACAGTTGTCGCGTTTGCTCAAGTTGAACCCCAGGAACTTCTGGACAGAAGGTATCCACGTTTAATATTCTACATAATCTTCGCTCCAAGCTCTCAAATAGATTTTCTTGTTTTACCTAGAAATATGTGCATCTCTTAATTATCGGTGTGATCTCGTTCCTCATCTGGTTGGGTAACTCAAAGTTCTCTCTCTCTCTCCTCTCTATTCTCAGTGGCTAGGGACACTTCCTTGCACGAATTTCTTGATAGCTTCCTACAGTTTAGGAACAGATGGTACGATTTCCCTCACCATGGAGCCAAGGGAATAGTTGCAGGGGTTATTGTTGGAGAGCTTGAGTTAAGCCGCCGCGTCTTTATGGTATTGTATCGCATGTAAGTTCCAATTTTAGGTGGTCTGTATCGGTATGTTATATTTTTTTTCACATTCTTCGTTCTTATCCTCAACTAATTAGGAATTTACTTTGGTTGCAGATCTTCTAATCGAGAACCTGGCGCACGGGCCACTGATAATCTGAGTACGAAAGATTATGGAGGTGGTTCTCTCTCTTACACTGTAATTTTGCGTGCACTTTTTACTGGTTGACAAAGGTACTAAAAAAGTGGGCGAAAGAGGATTGGTATAGATTGCCCTCCAAACAATTAAACAAAACCTTATTAGGTGATTCCTACGCGGTATACTTTGTGCCACTTCTCTATAACATTTGTGAATGGTGTGATTCGGTACATACTGCCAATTATTCCTACTGATACGAATGGCTGATCGCATACTCATAAACGAGCTGCATCCAGATGAAAGCACAAACCTTTTTGCCCTTTTGTATTGGTTGCTTATTATCCCATTTTTTACTGTATTCTGTAGATACCTTTATGGATCAGTTGGTGTCTCAATTTTTTTTAATGTCGATAAAACGTTGTCCCTACATCCCCGTTTTCCATATCACTCCAAATGATGGCACAGTGCTTTAATACTTATTAACAAAAGTACCGTTGATTTAATGAACTAATGTTATCAAAGGTTCAATGCTAAATTTAATTTTTTGTGCAAGTAATGCTATCACTAGTAATTAACATATTTGAAAGGGAAAAGTTTAGAATGTTTGGTCTGAGATTTTTTTATTTTTTTATTTGTTTTTTTTTTTTTTCCTTTTAAATTAGTTTTCTGACAAACTTTTATTCACTAATTCTTCCTTGTAGTTATTTTGCAGGACAAGAAGTTGCTGGAGTTGCCTAAGTTGTTAGATATATGTGCCATATACGGTCATGAAAACAAAGATTTGACCAGAATGCTAGTAAGTATTTGCCCTCAAAAGTGGTCTATCTGCTATGCATTTCCTATGGTGCTCTATGGCATCGTAATCTTTCTTACTCACTATTGCCTTACAGGTTTATAATGTTACATTTTTATTTATTTTTATAAGTACCAAAGTCTTTCTTTCAGCTAAAAGTAGTGATAAAGATGATGAGTTATGACACTACAATTGGTGAGTTTTATAAATGCCTTTTTGCTTCGTTTTGGTTTCTCACTGAGAAAAAAAATGCAGAAGCTCAGGAACCATGCTGAATCTTGGTCTCATTAATATGGGTTACTTATATCTTGCTGCCTAAATCTTTCCACTGGTCTGATCAAAAGGAAAACCTTAATTAAGATGAGATTTACTGCCCTGCAGATTTTGAGTTCAGCAGGGCTCAATTTGTTGGTAGTCAATGCAACACAGGGTTGAGAAGTGAGAGATGAGGGATATATCAAATGATATATATTCTTGTTATATTTTTTCTGGGGAAGGATATCATCTCATGCCTAAAAGTACATGCTCCTTTCTCCTTTTCTCACCGAGGCATTATTATATCTGCCAGGTTGCAAATGTTTTCAAAGCCCAGCCTAGGATCCACGATAACTTAACTGCTGTAATATCACATTTCCTGCACATTGTCCACACAATGGATCAACGCTGCAGCTCATCTTTACAGGTATTCTTTCCAAATAAGTTAGGTTCTAAATTGAGTTTTCCAAACTTCATTTTTTTTGCTGAAAACTTGTGGATTATTTCCTGTGGGGTTCGCTTGCAGATATGTTAGGATCCTGTATTGCTTTCTTTTTCAGTTCAATAGAAATTGCTGGTAATAGATATACCAATTTTCTTTGCTTGCACCAGGACTTTTTTTTAGGAGATGTTGACGCAAATACTTGAGGTCGACTGTAAGACTATTGAAGTAGTTGAGCATCGGAAGAAATTAGTCTTGTTGGGCTCCTGTATTGCCTTTTCTTTTTGGTGGTGAAATATAATTTTCTTGAATTAGATACATAATTTTCTTTGCTTGCACTAGGACACTTTCTTAGGGCATATTTGAGCTTGACAATAAGACTATTAAAGTGTTTGAACATTGGCCTGCACAAGTTCTGATGCATGGCATTTTTTTGTACAGTTATCATTTAAGAACCATGTCATAGGTTTGTAATTTTAGTTTCTATTAGGGATAAATTTCTGACAAGCTCCATACCTTTTAGACTGATAAGGGCTAAGAGTGAATATGCTCTACATTTCAATTTATATATCTTTTTAGTATTCATATAGATATTTACAAAGGATGCTCGCCAATAGCTGAATCAGGGATTACTTCATTCCCTTCTTTTTTTTCTTAAGTTGTAACTAGTTATAAATGTATTATGAATCAGAAAGTGGGAATCTTGGTGTTCCATGGTCTTGCTTCATTCGTTCGCAGAACTAATATTTGTTAAACTATACTAGTTATGCTAATATATATTGTCATCTTTATTTTTCATGGTCTCTTTTTCTTGTGGGAATTTGTGCTATTCTTTAAGCTAGGAGTCATTGCATAACTTGTGATGCAAAGTTTCTGAACCGACATTACATGTAGGCCCTACTTTCCACTGGAAGTCGTGAAGACCATGGATCCGGACGACTTCACTCTGATTATTTAGAGGTGATTCTCTTCATTTTTATTTTTGAGGGAATATATATTTTATTGTTAATGAAATTGTTTCCTCAAGGAGATGCAAACTACTATAATAGCTTCAAATTATTTATATTTAACTTATAGTTTGGTTCATGCCAGACAAGTTGGGTCCAATAAACTACTGGTCAAATTATTAATTGAAAATGGCTCTCCGGCTACTCAATAATTATGCCCGCCTGGCAGGTTATGGACTTCATAAACGATTCAATTATCTCCATGGATGCTTTTGTAACTGCATACAAACCAGCGGCTGTATACTTCTCCTGCCCTGTTGAGTTAAGGTACCTTTTTTGCTGCTGGGATTTTTAGTTGTCAGTGGTCTATATTTGGTGTTGGTGTGAGTTTTCCCAATGCAAAGTTCTTCTGCCAGCGCATCTGCTGGTTATGTCACTGCACATGCTGATGTTACCTAGGAATTCTCTATGGTGAAACCTTTTTAATATTGAACGTTCAGCCCTATGTTTGGTTGATTATATTGTAGGGTTCTGCTTCAAAGGATAGTGCCAATTCACTATTGACCAAACAAAAAGAAAAAGGCCATCTTGTTAATATTTTTAATGTCGGAGAAAAAAAATCTCTCTCTCTGTTGCTAATGCCCCCAGTGTTCTGTTGTCTTGTCATAGTTTTTACATTTTGGACCAGGGTATGAAGAAAATTGTACTTATTTCAAAAAGAAAACAAACAAACAAAGAGAAAATTCTCTTTCCTTCTGACACAAAGTTTCTCTGTGCATGCAGTTCTGGGAACGGGGAATTGCTCAATACCCTTGCAAGATTGCATGATTCATTGCTACCATCTCTACAACGGGGGTTGAGGATCATCCTTCAAGCAGAAGACATAATGATATCTGATGTTGCTATAAGCTTGAAAATGTTGTCAATGAGAATAGTCAAGTTTGAATGGAATTTATTGGAAATTTGCTATCTTAGTAATGAAGTGTTTGATGATAGCTTCCCTGTTCCACCTGCCTCAAAGATGTTTCCAGCAAATGTAGAGGATCCCATCATTAGGGCAGATATTTTAGTTCAAACTTTTAGGGAGATCAATGGAGTTTCCCTACAAGTTCAGGAGAATGAGAACAGGGAAACATTCCTTCAAAGCGTTGAGAAGTTTCACAATGTAATGACCAGACTTGAGAGTTTGCGGAACACTGGTTAGTGCTTTTTTGTTGAAAAAGCTATTTTGGTCAAAATATGATTTGGTCTTTAAATTGTATGTCAGATTCTGGTTCTGTCCACGATCCATCATTAGGTTTAATTTAGTTCCCAAGGTTTAAAGGCATTGTGGTGTTACTTTTACTCTATATTACCATAAGGACAACAATTGTTGAGGTGGCAAGTACTTTTTGTACACATTTCATATTGTTGTGATACTTGGACCACATGTAGCTCATAGATTGGTTTTTTCTTTTAAGAACTACGACTTCATCTTTCTTACTTCTGTGAGCATAACATTTTTGGCCGTTGTCAATTTTGAGTGTAAACCTTGAAGCCATTTACATTTAATTTGACTTTGGTTCAGGATGGATATGCATGGATGATGAACAGTTCCAATATCTATCTGGTATAATGATGCATCAACCAAACGCAGCTATTAAGGGACCAAACTACACAAAATCCCCTTTGGCAAGCAACAAAGTGCAGATGGATGAGGATGCTGCGATAATGGAGTCCAAAATCAGTCAGATAAAGGATCTCTTCCCTGACTTTGGTAAAGGGTTTCTTGCTGCCTGTCTTGAAGTCTATAACCAGAATGCAGAAGAGGTGATTCAAAGAATTCTGGAGGGGACTCTTCATGAAGACCTGCTGTCCTCAGACACTTCACTAGATACAATTCCAATGCCCAAGTCTGCTTTATCTGTGAGCTCAAATGATAAAGGAAAAGGGAAACTAGTGGAACCTGCATCACCAAAAGGGAAAACTGAATCTACCAATCCACCATCTACCACTTCTGTGTCTGTAATTAAGGAGCAACCACTTGAGGGCCCCTCATTTTCATCCTCATCCTCTCTCGGGAGATATGTAAGGAAGCCCCAAGGTGACTTGCCTGGTTTCAATATCCTGGATATCCGAAATAAAAAGGATTCTGCAATATCTGGCACCATAATTTCTCAGTATGAGTATGAAGATGAGTACGATGACTCTTTTGATGATTTGGGGTTGAGTGTTGGGGATACAGGAATGGAGGAAACTGAGATGATGGATGATAAAATGAGCTCGAATCTGGGGAAATCTTGGGGGAGAGAGTCTGGAAGCTCGGTTCAAAATGCTTCTGGTTCAAAATGGGGTTCCAGAAAGGCTCCCCAATTCTATGTCAGGGATGGGAAGAATTACAGTTATAAAGTTGCAGGTTCGATTGCGGTTGCAAATAGTGGTGAAGCAGCATTAGTGTCTCAGGCTCAACAAGAATTAATTTATGGCCTTGGACGTGGTGGCAACCTTCCTCTTGGTGCGGTGAAGAAGCTGATAGAGTCATCTGTGGAACAAGATGAACAGTTTGATGTTTCTCAGTCAGAAGGCAGAGGAAATGTTGGGAACCCGAGGGGCAGGGGAAGAAGGGGAGGAGGAAGGCCAAGAGAGTCAAATGAGGAGCAAAATAAACAGTCTGATGCTTCTGAGGTGGAAGCGAGTGGGAATTTGGGCAATCACAGAGGCCGGGGAAGGAGGGGGGGAGGCGGAGGAAGAAGCAATCATTACAGGAAGGACCGTGCCATGAACAAGCACTTTTCTGGAGTTACTGGCTTTTAGGTTCATATAGGTTATATAGATTTACATTATACACTTTTTCTCTAAATGATCAAATGAGCTTTATTTTTGTTTCAGAGCTGCAACTGTACAGTGGTTTTGTTCGTTTTAAAGTTGCCATATTTGCAGCCAGGGTCTAACCATTTGGATCAATATATATGCTCGTTGAGGTTATCTTTTGAGATTCATTTGAAATAGAATTGTGAGTTGTGTTATACTGTTTATCGTACTTGCAATACAAATTATCTCAAAACTTAGGGGAGAGACTTTGACCATATGGATGGATATATTCAACAAGCTGTATTTTGTTGTTTTAAGTTTCCAGGGAAGAAGAGACTTGGGCCATATGGATGTATTGAATCTGTATTTTGTTGTCGAGAAATTTTATTTACAGTTCTCGAGTGTAGACTGTATGTGCAGATCTATCGATATGTTACATTAAATTGGAAAAAACATAATTTTTGAAGGTGTTATAAAACTAAAATACAAATTAGTAATGCAAGAGAATTTATTATAAGAAAAAATATTTTGAATTCTTTATTTCTCAAGAACTGAATTTTATTTTCTCTTTTATCTCATTTCATTTTTTTTCTTCTTATTTGTGTATATAATACGTTCTCAATTTTTTTTATATAGAGAATTGAGGACGGAGAGGAGAAGAGAAATGATCATTCAAACAAATAATGCAAGGGGACAAGAAGAGTGAGGGGAGGAAAATTTTGAGCCGAAGCATGAGAGAGTGGGTCATTCATGTCTCTCTCATTTCCTTTATTAGTACAACACTCACATTTGAATGGTTACTCATAAAGAATCTGTCTCGTTAAAATCTTGTCAATCTAGTAGAAAAAAAAAATAATAGTGAAAGAAAAAGAGTACAGTATTCTTATGTATATTCAAATGTTTTAGAATTGCCTCATTAAAATCTTGTAAAGAAAAGTCCTGTGGGACAAAATCTCAGTGAAGGAAAAAGAGTACAATCAGTACAAGTTTTCAGGATATTTACTTCCCCCTGAAAAGTAAATGACGATAGATCCTTGAGTTTTCGCATTCTAATATTCTGCACAATTTTCTTGAATGTCGCAGTTGGTAATACTTTTGTGAATAAATTTGCCAGATTATCACTTGATCGTATCTGTTTAACATCAATTTTACCTTTCTTTTGAAGTTCGTGAGTAAAAAAGAATTTAGGTAAAATATATTTGATTCTATCACCTTTGATATATCCTACTCTAATTTGAGTGCTACAAGCAGTATTATCTTCATATAAAATTATTGGGCTATCATTGATCATGGGAAGACCACATTTTTCTTGAATATATTGAATCACTGATCTCAGCCAAATATATTCTCGACTTGCTTCATGAATAACAATGATCTCTGAGTGATTTGAAGATTTGGCAGATAGTGTATGCTTGACAGATATCCATGATATAATAGTATTTTCATAAGTAAATATATATGTAGTTTGAAATCTATCTCTATGTGGATCTGAAATATAACCTGAATCTGTATACTCAATTAATTGTAGATTTGATCCATATTAATAAAATAATCTTATATCAACCGTACTATTAAGATAACGAAAGACATGTTTAATATCATTCTAATGCATTCGAGTTGGTATAGAACTATATCTTGTAAGTAGATAAATTGAGAATGTAATATCAGGCTGAGTGCAATTTGTTAGATACATTAAAACTCCAATTGCACTAAGATATGGTATTTCAAGACAAATAATTTCTTCATCGTCTTCACAAAGACGGAATAGATCATTCTTCACACCAAGTGATTGAACAATCATTGGAGTACTCAGGGGATGAGTTTTGTCCATATAAAAGTGTTTAAGACTTTCTCTGTATATATGGACTGATGAATAAAATTTTCATTTGACAAATGTTCAAGCTGCAGGCCGAGATAAAATTTTGTTTTGTCAAGATTTTTCATTTCAAATTCATTCTTTAAATATGTAGCGGCTCTTGAGATATTTGTAGGAGTTATAAGATTATTTTTAAATCCTTCTTTCAACAGATATTCGCTTAAGTGATTATATCACATACGTCCGGGTTGTTTTAACCTATATAAAAATATTTAAAATTTGATAAAGTATATATTTCTAGATGTACTTGTAAATGCTTCAGGTATTTTATATCCTTTAGAAATTTTCATATATATGTTATGGTTTAAGGATCCATATAATTATGCAATGACCACATCCATTAATCGCATCTCTAATTTTTTTGTAACAATCAGACTAATAAAAAATCTGAATGTGATTACATCCATAACGGAAGAATATATTTCTTCATAATCAATCACAGGTTTCTGCAGGAAATCTTATACGACAAATCGTACTTTGTACTGCACAATTTCATTTTTCTCATTTATTTTTCGTACAAATACCCATTTATATCCAACAGGTATTACACCCTTTGGTGTTTGGACAACATGTCCAAATATTTATCGCTTTACTAACGAGTTTAATTCAGTTTCAATAGTTGCTTTTCATTTTGGCCAATTATTTTTATGTTGACATTTTTCGACAGTTCTTGACTCATTTTCTTCATTATTTCTGGTAATGTCAAATGTCATCTTATATGAAAATATGTTGTCGACAACAGTTTTATTTTTATCCAGAATTTCTCCAGTACTCATGAAATATATTGAGATATCATTATTTTTAGGTACCTGTTCCTATTCAAGAGAAAACATTTCATAAAACATTTATTCAGAATGTCCATTTTCAGGAGATTTTAGAATAGAAGATTTAACCTCTTCATGAGCATAAACTATATTTGTAGCATGTATTATGGGTAATGGTTCTTCGGGAACATCAAATTCATTTTGTGTCTTTTTCCTTCGAAAAATTTTATTTTTTGCACCAATAGGCATTCCACGCTTCAGGTGTGTCTTAAACTCACATATTACTGTTTTGACAATTTATTTTTCAGAGATTTCAATCCTTACTGAGCATTAACAGCATGAATATAATATTTTACTATACTTTTAGTGTTAGTAAATACATCCAATAATTGTAATATTTTACAAATGAATAATTTACTGAACTTCTAGTTTACATTCATTTGTAGGAGAATCAAATTGAAACAGAAATTTATTATCCCAAGTAGTTTCTTGTCGTACTTCAGGCACCGATTTTTTGTTACCCAGTAATGAAAAAGTGGATTCGTCAAAATGACAATTCTCAAAACATACTTTAAACATATCCTCTATAAGTGGTTCAAAGTATCTAATAATAGATATAGAATTAAAACCAACATATATCTTAAATCTACGTAGAGGGCTCATTTTTGTACGCTATGGAGGTGTAATTGGAACATATACAGCACATCCAAAAGTACGAAGATGAGAAATATTTAGTTGTTGACCAAGTGTAAGCTGTAATAGAGAATATTTATGATATACAGATGGTCTAATACGGATTAATGATACTACATGAAATATAACATGTCCCCAAGTAGAAATATGTAATTTTGATTTCATAAGTAAATGTTTAGTGATTAGCTGAAACCTTTTGATTAAAGATTCAGCTAGACCGTTTTGAATATGTGTATGGACAACATGATTTGCAACATTTATTCTTATTGATATGCAATAGTTATCAAAAACTTGAAATGAAAATTCGCCTGCATTATCCAATTGAATGATTTTAATTAGATACTCAGAAAATTATGTTCGTAATTTGATTATCTAATCAAGAAGTCTAACAAATGTAACATTTCTACTGAAAAGTAGACAAACATGTGACCATCGACTTGATACATCAATCAAAACTATAAAATATTTAATGGTTCACTTGATAGATGAATAGACCCACATATATCTCCGTGAATCCTTTGTAAAAAGGATGGAGATTCAACAACGACTTTTGATGGAGATGGTCTGATAATCAATTTACCTTGAGAACATACAGAGCACGGATATTCATTGGGTAAAAGAATTTTTTGGTTCTTTAAGAGATGTTCATGTAAATTATCAATAATTCGTCTCATCATTATTGATCCCAGATATCCAAGGCGATCATGCCAAGTCATAAATACTTTAAGATCAATGCACTTCTGGTGCACTACCACATATGATTAAATTGTTCTCATTTTTGTATAATTCAATCTAGAAAAGAGAGCAGACAGTTTTTCTAATATGAGCTTCTGGTCCGATATTGTCTTAGTAATAAAAAGGTGTTATTTATTACCTTCATTAATCGTTTCAATATGATAACCATTACGGTTTATATTTTTGAAATTTAATAAATTTCTTGATTGTGAAGAAAATAGAGTATCATTAATACAAAACTTAGTGTCATTTAATACAAAACTTAGTGTCATTAGCTAATACAATATAAGCTCTTCCAAAACTCTCAATTAGATTTGATGAACCTGATATGGTATGGACATATACTTTATTTAGTGTTAGATTTTGAAAATATTTCTTTATCTTTGAGAATTGTATGAGTTGTAACATTGTCAGCCAAACATACATCTTTATCATTCAACTTAAAAATAAAAAGTTCATCCATGTGATTCATGATTCTACAAAATATACAAAATTTTTATTACAAATAATAAAGAAAATACATTAATTGAGAGGAACACTTCCATTTTCAGTCAAGTGATTAATTCTACCATCAAGATTTTTAAAAAAATCAGAAATATCGAGATGAGTGATACCTATATTTAATGAATCATCTGATGAATCTACTAAATTTGTTTCAACTATTTTA
The DNA here is from genome assembly GCA_036898215.1 of Platycarya strobilacea. NCBI lineage: Eukaryota > Viridiplantae > Streptophyta > Magnoliopsida > Fagales > Juglandaceae > Platycarya > Platycarya strobilacea. Next base: position 8,526,413 of record CM072555.1, read on the forward strand.
TTTTTTCCTTTTATAGATGTTTTATATAAATCTACTAAGTGCCTAAATGTACAATAAGTACGTGAACAATGTCCAGTCATACAACATTTATGGCACACATCTTCATTTCTGTTTGAATAATTATTCTAGAGACTTTTACCCATTTCTGAGTTGTACCACTTCTGGTGATACAGTATATTATTATCTCTTTTAATGTTGTCACTTTTGAGATCAATATTTTTTTAATTTCTGCTATCAAGTCCACGCCTTCGATTTCTTTGAAAGGATGCATCATTCACTCCTGGAAATTATGCAAATTTATTACTATTCATTTAAGGGAATGATATTGAAGAAGTAGGACATGACTGATAATTTCTTAATAAAAGCTCATTATTTTGCTCAGCTATTAGAATACATGATATAAGTTCAGACTATTTCTTAAATTTTTGCTTTTGATACTGCTGCCGCAGAAACATATTCGAGGCATGAAAATTAGTATGACTTCTCTAACATATCATCATCAGTGATGTTTTCACCGCATAATTTTAGTACTAAGTTAATTTTAAAAAATGTGGAATTATACTCACTAACACTTTTAAAATCTTGCAATCTCAGGTGCAACCATTCATAACGAGATTTTGGGAAGATGACAGTCTTCTGGTGTTCATATATCTCCATTAAATTATTCCACAAAATAAATGAATATTTTATTATAAGATATTCAGTTTTTAATTATTTATAAAGATAGTGACGTAAGAAAATCATTGCTTTAGCACGATCCTGTAAGGACGCTTGATTTCATTTTTTAATTGTTTCTTCCAGGTTCATAACATCAAGATGTATTTCAGCATCAAAAATTTATGATAAATAATTTTTTCCAGAAATGTCAAGAGCAACGAATTCCAATTTTGTAAGATTTGACATTTTCTATTCATATAAATAATAAAATAAATATGTGTATCTCTTAAATATATATATATATATATATAAGGTCATGTTAGATTTGATCAATAAAATATTTCATATTCATATCAAATACTGTAAATAATATATTGAAAAATTTACTTAAGGAATAAGACTACTAGTTTTAAAATTGGTAGAACAGTCGTGTTGCTAATGTGTTATAAAATGAAAATAAAAACTAGTATTGCAAAAGAATTTATTGCAAGAGAAAATATTTTGAATTTTTTATTTCTTAAAAATTGAATTTTCTATTTTCCTTTCTCTCATTTTATTTTATTTTATTTTATTTTCTTCTCTTCTTACTTGTATACATAATACGTTCTCAATTCTCTTTATATAGAGAATTGAAGACAGAGAGGATAAAGGAGATGATCATTCAAACAAATAACTAGAGGAGAGAAAATCAATCCTATCAATATTGACATGCGTCGGTGCAATCTTCATTTTGTCGTTGGCATCTTGGTGATGGAGAGATGTCGCGAGGAAGAAGAAATAGTCTTTATGACGGAGGGTTGTAGAGGATTCAGACGCGGCACAAAGAAGAAGATGACGCAAGAAAAGAGAAGAGGGACGTCATTACACTCATTTAAGTGAAACTATGTTGTTTTATATAATATATATTTTTAAAAAAAGATTAGATATGATCAACTAGTCCAAAGATTTTTTAGGGGTTCGAATTGACGCGGAATTGATGATATCAGTTTTCTCATTTATTATCTCGCCCGTCTATCAATTACTTATTGATTTTTGCACTATGCAGTCTGGTCATATTTTGGCTAGTTTTAACGATTTTTATATAGGAAAATGATAAATTAACAATAATTTATATAATATATTACACAATACCTGTTGTAAAGTAAGAATATTTTTATAAAGTTGTGTTAATTTTATAAGATAGTTTAAAAAAATATACTAAATTTATAACTTATATTGTGTAAATATTATAAAATATATTATATGTATCGCTTCCCTTTTATACACCCCGTATTCGTCGGTATACAGAGGCAATCAAGTCAATGCAACTACCTTTCTTGATTCCACCAATCTTTTTATTTCAAGTGTCGAGGATATGGATATATTTCCGAAGGGGAAATGTTATTTAATGGCAAATGTGATTGGACGTGATATCAAGAGAATTGAGAAATGTTAGATAAAAAAAACTTACATAAAATAAATTTAAATTCATAAAGTAATAGGATTTGACGAGATTTATTAAATATATTTTATCTAACGTATTAAATCAAATTATAAATATATTTTTATATAATTTTTTTATAGTTTAAATATTTTCTTTTAATTGATTTAGATATATTTCATATTTAAAAGAAAAATAATATAGGAGAGGGTTTCAAAGTCAATTACAAGAACATCACATTGTTCCTCTCCTATTATACCTCAATTTTTTTAGTTGACGTGCCTTCTAATATAATTTGTATTTTTATATTTAAAAATTATATATATTTTTTTAAATATTTTTAATCATTTTAAAAAATAAAATATATATTAATATATTAATAATAACTTTCTTAACTATTAAAAAGAAATGAAAAAATATATATATATAAACATTAAAAATAAATAAATAAAATGAGACGAAGTACAAAAAATAAAAGGAAAATGAAAAGCAGCTCGTAAAATGGCGGTCAGTTTTGCCCCGCAGTCTTCTACTCCGACACGCAGTCTTTGTAACTTTAGATGGCGGTGCACCGCTCTCTCCGTTCACGTTCCCTGCATCCAGCGGAGATTTATGCGGATTAGCACCTTTTGCTTCCACGTGTCCCTCTCAATTTCCACGTGCTATACCTGCAGTAAACAACACATTTTTTATTTTTGTGTGGAGGCAAAAACTATTGGATTCCTCAGCCCCAAGCCTGCCAGCCACGTAATGACCCTATCCCCTTCAAAATTACCGAATGTACCCCTCTACGAAGCTCGCCCGACACCACGCAATTTGAATAGAATTATTCCGCATCTTTGGCAAGAACCCCCCGTCACCTCTCGCCTCACCTGCGCTTCTTTAAAATCCCTTTCCCAATTTCTAGACCTTTCTTCTTTCCCTTGTTAATTCACAATTTCTCTTGCCGACAGATTTTCCTTTGTACCCTTGAATTTTAATGGCTTATTCTTCCTTCGAATCAACTCACCCTTTGTTGTTGTCGTCGTCGTCATCCTTGTCATTGTTTTATTCTCGCATTTCTATTCATTTCAATTCGAACGATCTCATATTTTCAAAGCCTTCCCTTCCTCATATTCTCAGTCAATCTTGTAGCTCTTTTTGACACCGAAAGTAGGAGTCGTCGGCACCGATGGGAAAGCGTAAGCCTATTTTCCCCTATTTTAATTGAACTTAGGGTTTTTGTCTTTCTTATTGTATTGTAAGTTATTTTTACCGGAAATCGACCAAAGTTATTCCCATATTCTTCTTCTTTATTTATTTAGTTGGACTTTAATTTGCTTTAATTGTAGCTTGAACTTTAAACTTTGCAGTAATTCGTTGTTGTTGATGTTATTGCAACTCACAGGCAATTCTCAACGTAAAAATGCTGCAATGTTGGATAGCGATGATGATAATAGTAGTGAGAGCTCGTCTTCGACCACGCGGTCGGATCGAGTGCCCGTTTTGGGGACCGAAGAAGTCCAATTAGATAAAGACAGTTTACTAGAACAAGCTCTGGACGCGCTTTATGAAAAGAGGTATATTTACGTTTCAGTTGGATTGATTTTCAATGAATCGGGTTTCCCCCCCCCTAAAGGATCTAAAATTAGGTTACGCGGGACTTATTTATGTTAAGCTCGCAACGTTATAAGGAAGTCCGAGATATTTAAATTACTTTCTTCTTTCAACGATTATATTTGCGACCATGAGTTTCGCTAAATGTTGGTTTTTTTTTTCTTCTCCTCTTATTATTGACACAAAGAGGTTCCACAAGAGAAAAGGCTCTGGCATCAATTATTGAGGCTTTTAATAGCAGCTTGCAGCATGACTTTCTGGAAAAGAAGTACGTACCTTTTTCGTGCTTTTCTTTCTTTATTGGATCTTGGTTCTCTCTTGTCCTTCTTTAGGTGCCATAGGGCGAGAATACTAGAAATAGATGGAGAGAAGCTCCTTTCTGTGTTGTTTTCTTTTTGGAAGAGGGGTGCGAGGTAAGGTGTCTGATTATTTAAGGGAAAGAAATAAGGGTCCCTGTTTGCTCTATTAAGCTTCTTGCTAGTAATAAATACCACCACTTTGGACTTGGATTCATTTAGTTGCTTTATCGCACCATAACCATACTTCCTAAAGAACTCTGGTGTCACCCACTGTAAGGGTTCTATGGGTTTGAATGTAATGAAAGTAGCAGATGAACACTAAAATGTAGAAGCGAAAGAATGAATATAAAATAGATATGAATTTGTGTATGAATTTGAGGAAAAATAGATGAACAGTAATTGAAAATAAAAGAGATGAATGGATAATCACGTTTTAGGGTATTCAAAGTCCCCAATTCCTCCTATCAAAATAACAAGCGGTTTCAATAATAATTTTTCAGATAACCAAACACTACCCCCATCCCTCCTACTTATTCCAATTCACCCAGGCCGTGGGCCAACTAAGACCATAGGCCACTCTACTAAGCTTACTAGGCCCAACAGCAACTAACATTTAAACAATACAATTAAAATCAAAAGACTAAATGTATACCGTCAATATGCTCGGCCCACTTATATTGAGTTCCTAACAATCTCTCCCCCTTTAAAGAACCTTGTCCCCAAGATTCATTTTGACTAATATTTGGACACTACACTTGAAGCATAGGACGACTGAACTATAGGGGCTGGAGAATTTGCCTCTGCAGGCCATGCACAAGACTACTTTGAGGCTTCCACCTTGTGATTTTGGATCAACCATGGGAATTCCAGAGAAGCTGCAACCATCTCCAATGCAAGCCATTTTATTTTGCCATGCTCATGCCTTATTTCTTGAAGTAAATATGCAGCCTGCCCAATTTTAACATCAAGAACCTCACCAAATGAGGCACAAAATTCTAAACATTGGAAGACCTTTTTCCAACATTTGCAGGGGGTAAATCAAGCTCAGCTATGGTTGATAAGTTGGCACCCTGAGGCAAAGTAATGTCAGGATCAAATTCTTTGTCCTCCAAACTCATTTTACACTTTCTAACGTTGGTTGATAGTCGAACTTTCTTCTCTAATGTAGATGGCTTTGAAGCAGAATTCTCAACAAACTCTTGATTCACATATAATTCCAGGGAACTCCCATATCTCTCTTGCAATATTTGCCTAAGTTCACATAATTCTGGCAATTCTGAAAATCTCGCAGCATCAAACATAAGGGATGACACAGCCTCGCTATTATCCTCAGGGCATTCTCTTTGTTTTTGCAGTATTGAAAGATGTTTCAATACCAAATTGCATGATTGCTCAACGAAATCATAGCACAAAGAAAGCATCAATTCAACTAGAATTCCCTCAGCCTTTTGATAAGCATTGATATCAAGGCCATTGGCAAGCAAATCAGCCATATATTTCTTCAGAAACTTCTCAGTTGCCTTTCTCTTCCTCCTAACCATATCTATCCGAGTCTTGCTTAATTTAATCAACGACTTACTGAGATCTTGAGGCTTGAGAACACCATTCTTTACTAGCCCAACAGCTTCATCCCAACTGTTTCGAGCGCCATAGCTTTCCAAAGTTCTCACTTCATCAAGCTTTTCATCACGGTGCGCATCAAACTTTACCTTCTCTGAGTGTTCCCAAACAAATAAATTTGCTATACACCCTCTCCCTCTATCAAAGGGCTTAAAGACCACTTTAAGTGGCAATAAATCAAACAAGTAGTGAGCAAAGATTTTCTTACCCACGTTGCCTTCATCCTTAATTTTCCTCCACCAAGTTTCACAATTATATATACATACTAACGCTTGAATAGATTCAATAATCTCAATCAATCTAAAAAATTCACGTAGACCCATACCATGAACATCTCCGTATGTGCCCGCTCCTGTGCCGCTACGTAACTTGTACATTTGTGCCTCAAATTTGTTCTTGGCAAGAAAATGAATTGGACGTAGATCACCAAACCGGAAATGGAATTGGGACATAGCAGTAATGACACCGAAGTCTTTGGGAAATAAAATCTTATTGACTGCAAAGGTTCTCTCGCCCTCAAGTCAGGATCATACCCGTACTTCCCCATTTTCGTGAAAACATCAATGGCGTCCTTAAACTCCCCTTTTGTACAATAGCTATCCTTAAGGGGGCATTTGCATACCCTCCATGTTGGAGGGTCTCCCTTAGGCGTCTCCCTCACGACAAGCCAGTGCTCAAAATCACATCTATTAGGCAAGATTTTCTCCTTAGGGGGTCGATTCAACCAGGTAGATTTTGGGTCGTTAAGTGAAGACGATGTCGCACACAAGTGACACAACGCGAACCCTTTCAATGGAGTAGCCTGAGAAACTCGGCACCGAAACACGCAGAAAAAGGAATGCGAGTGTAGTAATTGTAGATCACCCGGATCAAATTTCCATAGGACTTTTACCTTCATTCCGATGGTTGGATTAGTGCAAAGCTTTATCGACGAAAACGAACAAGAGAAGACATAATTTTTGAGAGTTAAGGACGGACATGAGAGTTGAAGACGGAGATCTGGAACTAGAAGCCAAGCGTCATCATCCAGAATTCCAGTTTCTTGCTTCACGATTTTTTGTTCTCCATGTGTTTCATTTTCTTCTTGTAGTACCGATTTCGGCAGTACTTCCACTTTTCTTTTTTCCTCTTCGTCTCCTGTTTTAATTTCTTCGTCGCTGTCATTCAGAATCTCTACGGGTGCGACTTCAACATTTCTCTCTGTGTCTTCTTCTTCTTCTTCATGCGATTCCATGAGAGATTACCTGAAAACCTTGAAGCTTGCATGGTATTGATTGACTGATAATTGAAGCCTCTGCACTTGATCGAGCAATGTCTTCATCAAATTGAGTTGTTGTTGGCAGAATTGTCTCAGATCCATGAGAATCGGTTGCATTTTCTCATGCTGGTTGTTGAATCGTACGCCGTCTGCCATGGAGGATCGTAGGCTCTGGATACCAATTATATGGGTTCTATGGGTTTAAACGTAATGAAAGTAGCAGATGAACACTAAAATGTAGAAGCGAAAGAATGAATATAAAATAGATATGAATTTGTGCATGAACTTGAGGAAAAATAGATGAACAATAATTGAAAATAAAAGAGATAAATGGATAATCACGCTTTGGGGTATTCGAGGTTCCCAATTCCTCCTATCAAAATAACAAGCAGTTTTAACAATAATTTTTCAGATAACCAAACACTACCCCCATCCCTCCTACTCACTCTAATTCACCCTGGCTGTGGGCCAACTAAGACCATAGGCCACTCTACTAAGCTTACTAGGCCCAACAGCAACTAACATTTAAACAATACAATTAAAATCAAAAAACTAAATGTATATTGTCATTAAGCTCGGCCCACTTATATTGAGTTCCTAACACCCACGTGCTTTCTTTTGAGATATAAGTGATGTTCCAAAATGTACATCCATCTTTTTATTTGTGTCTATGTAGTGTTTGAATGTGTATGTATCACAAAATTTTCAAATTCTTGTGGACACTTACAATCTTATGTTGTTCTGTAGATTTGCCACTTTACTGCATCAGTGTCTGAACTCTGTTAAACGTGGGTCTTCTAAAGAGATATCTTTAGCTTCTCATGCCATTGGTTAGTTGCTTAATCTTTTGTTGACTCGTTTGCATTCTCTCCCAAATTGAATCTCAATTTCAATAGTTAATCCATTTTTGTAGGCTTGTTGGCCTTGACTGTTGGACCTGGGGATAATGCACATGAAATATTGGAAGAGTCGATCACACCCCTTTCACAGGCTTTTAAATCTGTGTCTGATTCACTAAAAATATCTGCGGTACAGAATGTTCAAAATTCTATTGATTTTATGGACATTTACTTCTTGATTGTCAGGAGCTTATTAGATACCCACCTGTTGTTTTCTACATTCTATGAATTGTAATTATAGTTGCTGGAGTGCTTGGCCATTATCACTTTTGTTGGTGGAAATGACTCTGAGGAAACAGAAAGGTCAACGCAAATAATGTGGCAAGTGGTTCATCCAAATATGGTTTTTAATGTACGTATTTGTGCTCAACATATTTACTTTTGAATGTGTTTGACCGTGCCAATTTGTTCCTTTTGATGTAGTTTGTAAAGATGCATACTAAGATTTAATCAGTTTTCTATTTTGTTTTTACAGGCGTGAAAACTTGAAACAAGAATCCATGTTCTTTTCATCTTTTTTTCTGCCTGGTTCTTGGTTTTCTCAAATGGCCTAATGCTATTTCATATTTTAGGTTGTTGCATCCAAACCCTCGGCAGCTGTCATAACTGCAGTGGTGTCGGCTTGGTCCTTTCTTCTGACAACTATGGATGAAATCTGCCTAACCCCCAAGCATTGGCAGGAGTAAGTTGTTGATTTCTGTCCAGCACTTTATTTCCCTTTGCCTTCCATTTCTTTTCGTTAAGGTTTTCTTTCTCGAAACTAATTGTGCACACTAATACACACCCATGGCACCACCTACACCATCTCATGATTGGTGCCTTGTAAGGGTGTAGCTGCCACCTGACCATGTAGGACTCTTGAGGGAGATGACTCCTGCACAGTCTAGATGCTATTGGCCACATAAGCCAAATATAATAAAGGAAATGAGCTTATATCTTTAGGTAATGCTGTAGGTCAATATCATATTTATCAAGTCTGCTGCATAAGGATGACCGGTCTGTACGCATTGCTGCTGGGGAAGCGCTTGCTCTAATTTTTGAGATAGGAAGTGTGGATAAGTTTTGTGGTGAAGCTAATAGTTCAAATGATGGCTCTATTCAAGAAGGAAGCAAACCTCGGGAAGGATTTTCCCATATACAAGGACTGAAGGGGAAAATAATAAATCAAGTCAAAAACCTTTCTGCTGAGGCAGGTGGTCGAGGTTCTGCTAAGAAAGATCGTAACAGTCAGCGCAACTTGTTTCGAGATATTTTAGAGTTCTTTGAGGTACCTCTTTGGTTTTCTAGCAAACAGATGTCTTACTGCTCACTGGAGGCTGACAACAGACTACTTTTTATATTAGGATGGTTATTGCCCTGAGATATCAGTGAAGATTGGTGGAGAATCATTACAGACATCCTCATGGTCTCAACTGATACAGGTTTGACACTACCACGCAATCCTCTTATATTACTTTTTCGTGAATGTTGCTAACTTTGAATTCTTTTCAAATGCAGTTGAATTTTTTAAAGCACTTTCTTGGGGGTGGCTTCGTTAAGCATATGCAGGTTGGTTTCCTATATGTTCTTGTCTGCTGCCAAATTTTAAGTGCTTGTTGATTTTCATTTTTTGGCTGAGTGGCTGTGGAAAATTTGATTGAAACAGGAAAATGAATTCCTTCATGATGTCTTTGGATTCACACCAAAGAAGAAGCATCTTCTAGATGATGAACATCGTATATCGAGTGCTGAAAAGGTTGATTCTCATCTGCATTTGTTTCTCCTAGCTACTATGCGTGGAACAATATTCATTTGAGTTTGTTGCTTGTCACATATTATGTGTGTTTTATTTTTATGATTTGTTCTGTGTCCTTTTACAGAGGATGTATAAGTCGCCCAACTCAGCTCTCAACAAGGCTAGGACCCAGCTACTTAACAAGCAGAGAATGTTATCCGAGGTTGGTTTTTCCTTATGCACCCTGCAACTAATGTTCCATGGACTTTTTGGTGGGGTTTATTGATATGCTTAAATCATGCAGGTGAGGTCATCTATGGATGATTGGATTTGTACTTTTAGGCCACTGCCTCTTTATATATACATATATATATGATTTCTTTCTTTTGTTTTTTTCCCTTCTTGGGGATGGGACTTGAGTCGCATGCTCACACCAGCCCCTGATATTCGTGTGTCTATTAATACTGAACCTGCCTGGACAAGTAGGATTGTCACTTCATACGGGGTTTGATTGGTTCCCCGCAAATCCAAGCTTAAAACAAGACAATGCATAATGGAGTGCTTTTGAATCTGATCGTATGTTAGTGAATCATTTCTAGTTCAATATATTGAATCAAGAGGAATATGAGATGGAAATGTTAAGATGTGGATTTGGTTTGGAGTGATGTTAATATTCATTTGTGGTAGTAAAGGACTAAGGTTATAATTTATAAATGACTCATAAAAGATTAACGATCTAAATCAGTCTGCTTATAGTCAAATATTGTTGTCATTTCGAAGCCAATTTTGTTCTGCAGTAACTAGTTTGGTGGAAACTATTATACACAGCTGCCGTTGGCACGTCTACTAGCACTGCAAATAGATGGGTACCCTATTTATGATTTTAATGGTGTATTCAATCTCTATTTATGTGGTATATACAGGGTAGAAATGCTGGCCACTTCGCAGTCAACGTGGGTGATGAAGAAGTGTGAAGGCAAAGATGTTGTGACACTTAATATTTAAAACCTTGATGTAATCATGTATGGCGTGGTGGGCATTACTACCATCTCGTTAATATGCTACGCACCCAATTTCTCTTTTAGCATCCCCGCATAAGAAATTTATGAACTTGCTGAAGGATCTACATACACACCTCAGATTTGTCATACTGTACTTAATTCAATAGTTTTTCTACATTGTTCTGGTAAAAAAGTAATTGACGTTACGTTTATAAACTAATTATTTGTGAGACAAATGCTTTTACATGGGTGATCTCTCTCTCTCTTCTCTGGGTTTTCGTTTTTGGTGGTTTGAGCCCGTCGAAGCGAGAGTTGACCACCGAAACTGCTACTTCAGCTGGCCTGGCCACATGGAAAGCATCAACCGAATCAGCCGAGTCGCTTGCCCGGGTTGGGTTGGGTTTTGCTAGTTGGGTCTCTTTTGTTCTCAGTCCAAAGAATTGAGGTGTCGGTTGGTCCCATTTGTAGTCCAACTTCTCTGCTATGTAATAGAATTTATATCGAGTCTATCCCATTCCCGGTTGTTCCGTGTTCGATCTTTTTGGGGTTGCTCCGCTTTTATTTATGGGGCCGTGAATGGCAGTGAATGCGGGGGGTCAAAAGAGGTTATTGGCATTCTCGTTCTGTTTATGTCGATCTGAGATGAGAAGCGAAGAGGAACAAGAGACGTGGTGTTCCTAAAAACCTTTAAAGAAAAAAGGCTGCGCATATTTCATGCTTTATTGACTCGTAAAATAATTTAACGACCAGCAAGGTGCTCGTCAGTTTTCAGTGGATAATGTTGGGTCGGTCGGGTTATGGTTCCCGAGGATTCAGATGTTGGAGTGCGGTTTCGGGGTGGTGATGTGGTAACTGTAGGTTAATAAAACAGATGCATTTATATTTCTAAAACAAATGGACTCGACATTTGTTTATCATGCGCTAAAATTTATGTACAAATGGACTCGACATTTATTTATGCGCAAAAATATATTAAATCCGTATTTTATTTTATAATTATTTAAATAATTACTACTACATAGCATGCACGCGCGCTTTGCGTCGTTAACATCCGTAGTGGATGTGTATGCCCATTGGTAGAGGTGAGATACGATTCCTTAAAAGAGTAGGGGAGATGTTTGATTTCATGCAGGTGACTCACCTGAGGTGAGTAAAAGATGATTGGAAATCTGGTCGCAAAGTCTCAAGATTATTTGTGTGCCTTGTAAGAAGCTGAAAAAAAGAGCAGCGATTTTTGTTCTTTTTTGTTTTAACTTAATGATCTCATGATCAGCTGATTCAGATAGCCTTTTCTGGAAATATAAGAGATGATTGCAATTATGGGGCTGAAGATTTAGTTGGAGATAAAATCACCAACTATCAGGACTTGCACGTGCTCATTATTATTAGATTCTTGAATGCCAAAGCGACAAGAAAATTGAATGAGCATATATGAATATATATATATATATATATATATATGCAGTACTTGGCGGGGCAATGGCCGTTCCAGGACTCCTTTGCCCTTTGGTGATATCATCTAATGATATCGGTGAATGGGTCAAAATGAGAGGTGGACAAGAGCATGCGCGCACATATTGCCTCGCAACATATACGACAGCACAACGGAGCCCTAGCTCTTCCACCTCAGCCCAATTGAGAAAGCAGAGAAGAATAAACAACTTCTAATCAAGATAACTGTCATGAGGTTCATGTAAGGTGGCAAGGATAGAGAAACAATGGTAATCATCTAGATCGGTAGGAATAATACTTACGTGATTGGAATGACGAAGTTTAGGGAGTGAAGAACACTGAAGAACGGGCAGTGTCGCAGGTGGTCCATCAAATGCAGGGGCGGAACTAGAATTTAGTGTTTGGAGGAGCGATATGTGAGCGTAAAATTATATAAATAAAATATATATTCACAAATCATCTTATAAGATAATTTTTCGTAAGATTTTTGTAGTTTGCTAACTATAGATCATTACAAACAGAAAAAAAATGAAATCATTGTTCTTGCTTTCGATGGGGTATAAGAAAATTAAAAACAAGTAAAGGAAAAAAAAATATTGGGAGAATAATTTTAATAAAATTTTTGAAAATTTGAGTATTGGAGAGGACAATTTTAAATATATTAAAAAAAAATTTTTTACATACTAAATTATTTTTTTTTTAAGTTTTTTTTTGGGAGGGGGGAGTATCCCCCCAAAAGCATGAGTGGTTCCACCCCTTATCAAACGCATCAACTTGATTGAGTGCAACAGTAGAATGACTATTTGATGAGCTCAAAAAAAAAAAGGTTAAGACCTAAATCACAAAGTTGACCAATTAAAAAGAGATTTAAAGACAATTTAGGAACAAGATATGTGTTGTCAACAAATAAAGTAGAAAGGATGCTGTTAGGGGGTCCGTTAAGGTGCCTAGAATGCCCACATAGTGTATTTTATTTTCTTATGTTTTATTTATTTAGTTTTACATCATTTTTCAAATACTCTAAATATTTTTTAAAAAATAAAAAAAAAAAATCATAATATTAATAAATAATAATTTTTTAATCATTAAGTAAAAAAAAAAGCAAAAACAAAAAAGAGGGGGGCAACAGGTACCAAAACGGGCCCCTAAGCATTTTCAAGTAGGAAAGGAAATAGACCTAATATAACTAGCAAATAAATGAGAACTATCAACAATATAAATGGTAGAATTGGATGACAAAACAAATTTTTGAGAAAACATACTAAAATTAAAGATCATGTGATTACAATATGCAGAATCAAAAAATCAAGAAAATGTATTTGGGATGACAGACAAAGTACTAGAAGATCGAGATAAAACTTGATAAATTAATGCATCAATGTCAATAGCTGTGAGATAAATAGATAATGAAGAAAGCTTAACAACAGATTTAGGAATAGTTGGAGCCACTGCAACAGCTTGCAACAAAGAGATTCGAGACTGATTTTTGTTATGCAATTTACGACTTTCTATAACAAAGTGATCATGACGTTTGCAATATTTGCATAAGACAGTCTTGAAAAACTAAAAAAGATCACAGCTTGCAATTGTAAATGATCCAAAAATAGTCATGGGGATGACAACAATAACTGAATTTGGAATATGCATCTTCATAAGTGTTTTTTGTCAATAGTCAAAGTCAATAGGTTGACTAGGTCGATCAACAATAGATGGTTAATCGAGGTGAATCTATGGGTGGGCTAACAAGCGGGTCGGGTCGGGTTGGGCCCGAAACGGTTTAAAAGTGCATAAAAGCACTTGGAGCATGAGGCGCGTGAAGCAGACACGCAGATACTTCGAGCGGCACGTGCAACAGCGAATTGAGGTGGGGTTGAGACGGTGACACTGAGAAAATTCACATGATTCCTTCTATGATGTGATTTGAAGAAAATTTGAGTGAAAGCCGAACATAAATTCGAAAAAACAAAAAAGAAGCTTACTATCAAGTGCAAAAGAAGCCAAACACTGATGTTTGAGAGAAAAATATTACAAGAACAGCTTGCACAAACAAAAACTTGGATTGATGGCTCTGATGTCACATGACATCAACACTTATTCCCAAAGTTTAAACTGATGAGAAGATGTAAATTTTATTATATCTTAACTATAAAATTATCACTTATCCTAAAAATTTAAACTGATAAGAAGAGATAGATTTTATTATATCTTAACTCTTTTTTTCATTTGTGGATGAGACTTCTCGTCAATTAATAAGTCTAATAAGTGAAATATTTAATTAAATAAGTCATAGAGTTTAGAATTAGAGTTCGAATTCAGGATCTCTTTTCTGATACCATATAAAATATAAAGAGAATTCTGAAGAATTATATATGATTATATATTTTTATGTGTTTCAAATTATATAAAGGAGACTTATATATAGTATAAAGACTAAATCTTAATAAGGACCATGATAATATTAACCCTATATAATTATAATTATATATACTAACAATATAATCTCATGTTCATGTATGGCCCGAGTCATAGCTAGGGACGTTGTAGACACTTAGGGAAATGATCATGTTGCTTAGGATTCATCTTCTGGTGAAGTTTGAACAGCTCACTTTTTCATAAATGATCAAAAAAAATATGTAGTTGATTTCAAGCCGCTCTTGGGCCGAGGGCAATTAGCTTTGTTCGTTTACAGTTGTGGTTATTATTAATTACGATCCGATCAAGCCAGCGCCAAGCTGGCAGTAAATAGTCTTGGAGCCAAAAGCTAAAGATGAACTTAATTAGCTGCTGACAGTTAAACTGTCAGTGTCGGGAGACTCGGAGAACTGACTAGAAAGGGTCCATGATAACGAAATAATAAGGCATGGGGAGTCGTGGATAGCCCCCTCATCTTTATATATATATATATATATATATGAAAATTTTTAAACATAGTCGCTCCAGCACATTTATTTAAAAATGTAATTTTATTTTTTTTATCCTCTTCTATTTTATACTTAGAATTTATGGTATATAAATTTTTATGTAGCATTACTCATAAATATATAATAAATAATAATACTACATATCGTGTATATGCTTAAGCACCATATAATTATTTAAAAAAAAATAAAAAAAATATGATACTTATACATTTTTAAATTACTAATATTATTAAAAAATTAATTTATTCATATAAATATCGTATTTATTCAGCCTTTTAAAGATATTACGTTATACTTGCATGCTCAATTTGCAAACATCATTCCTCTTTTTCACGAAAAAGTACTCTAGTGACTATTGTACGTCTCCTTGGCACGAATTCTACTTTGTTTTATGGTATCAAAAAGCCGAAACGCATTCAACGGAGGAGGCCCATATGTTGGGAATTGGATTAAAAAAGCCCAGATCGACCTTCATCTTTCTTTTTTTTAAGGGTACCAGATGTGAAGAGTGGGGATCGAAATCGGTGATATACCCATGTGAGCACACTGCCCGGTAGGTTTGGGAGTGTGAAGTTTGAATGAATGATGATAGGGAATCAAGAGCAGTCAAAACATTGGGAATCCAAACTCCTACACTCAACTGACTACTTGCTGCGAAATACAAGAGAAGAATGGCAGGCACTTTTGTTGAAAGAGATGGCATGGGAGTTAGTGTGCATATATAGGTGTATGGTGCTTAGCTTTTGTGGGGCATAACCTTTGTTTGTCAGTAGTAGTTTTTTAAGGCTCCAGCCACAAGCATGCTTGCCTAGTTTCCCTCCATCTTTCTGTTTTCTTCCTCATGTCACCATTATATTGGGTGTTATTTCCTCCTCCTGACCCAACTTTCCTGTTTCTGAATTCTATTCTAATTAACTTTACTCCACCAAACTCATGAACATGTATAATAATTTATAAGTTTGGTTTCGAGTTTTTTTTTTCTTTCCCCTTGATCACTATTTCAATTCTCTCAAGCAAGTTTTAATGCTTGGTGAGAGAACGTGTGCCAATGAGAGGGAACTTGCAGTGGAAGTGCAAAATTATGAGGTACTACTGTTGGAAAAAGGATCAATCGTATAACTATGAGCCTATATTTCATTCTGCGTACTGTATAGTTATAGTGTTGGAGATTATTGTCGATCATGATTCTTCTTTGTGCATGCGACTCACTCAAAAAAGAATTAGATTAATATTTTCTAGGTAAGAGAGTTTCTAGGTTCCAGCTAGCAGCTTTCATATGATCCTTATACTCATCTTTAGCTAGCTGACTTAATTAATAAGTGAAATATTTTACTAAATAGGGTAGAGAGTAAAATTAGGATTTAATCATGAGGAGTCTATACTCTATGTTATAGGAATGATCATCAAATCACTATTATGAGAAGACAACAACTATATTCCAGCTAGCTAATACCTGATTCTTGGTTTTAATACGTTTGAGAACTTAACTATAATGTTTGAACTTGAGGAACTAATTGAAAGTTTGTATTTTTTTAGGTAGTAATTACGATGAATAATACAGAATAATCAAAAGAAAAAAAAAATTATATAAAAATTTAAAGTGATTCGATAGTGTGCCTATATCTACAGGATTAACGAGTAATAAAAACTTCTCTATTATTAAACATAGGGCTACATTATATATTAATATTAATATTAGATCTACGAATATATTTTCAAAAACTTACAAAAGTAACGTACTGTTGTACCATATATGCATAAAATGCAAGTCACATATTTTAACATTTTCAAATTCTAAAGATCGAAATGATTGTAGCATTTGTGCATAGATCATTCTATGTATTATTTATATGTGACATACGTACGTACAGTTGCTACTGTGATCACCAATCAAAATACCAATTGAAATGTTCTATTTTGTTTGTGAAAGGGATGAAATGGATGAAATTAGAAACAAGCTGCTAAACATTTATGACAAATAAGACAAAAGGATAGATGATGTGATTAAAAGGTGAGCTGATAGACATTGGGCAGGGTGCAGGAATTAAATGCAAGACTTGATAAAAAGCATACGGTAAGAGGAAAAGGAGAATTCTACCGACACATGCAAGGAAATATATGATCGTTTAGACCGAAATTCAGCTATAAAAAGACTCGAACAGAAGAAAGAAGGGCCCCCCGCCGGCTGGAACATTTTTAGGCGATCTCTTCTTCTTCAACCTCAGCTTCTCCATATTTTTCCGAGAGTGGCACGACGAATTTATCTAAATATTTATCTATATTTTTCCCTGTACAGTGAGCTATGAGAGATAGTAAAAATCTTCATTATAGTGGATTCTTATCCCCAAATACTCGTAGATATAGGCATTTGTCGAACCACGTAAAATTGTTCGTCCCTCTCTTTATTTCATTTGTCATTACGTACATATAGTCACGCCGGGACCTCACCGGGAGCCCCAAACGATCTCAAATGAAGCCCAACTCACACCAGTGAGTTGGAAATAATTCTTTCTCTCACACCGACTTGTTAGCCGATTTTTATGACCTTAACAGTTTGGATTTAGATTTTCTAGATTTCTCCAGATAATCAACTGTACGGGTGTGGATTTCCCTAAATCCCCATTATTGCTTTCAAATTTAAAAGGAGGGGTTCTAAGTTCTAACACCCAGCTATTAATTTTTTTTTTTATAACTTTGAATTCATGAAATACTTACGACAGATCCAGTATTGATCATGATTAATTTTATTCTAGAATATTTTATGTGAATCATCATGGTCATGATCATGATGCTCGGACAGATCTTTAATTTTAATTAATTGCTGACATTATAAATGCAGTAATAAGATCAAGAGGCGCAACAGTACTGGATTAATCTAGTAGTATTGTAGAAATGGCAGCAATATCACACGCTGATGATCATCAGACTGGCCGTGATCAGGTGGGTCTTTTATTTAATTTTTATTTGTTCAATGAATAAGATGGGTCCTATCTTACATCCCCAGCTACCTATGGTCGGATAATATATCAGCAAAGAAGAAAAGGATTGTGAGTACATGTAAAAAGCAAAGAAAGTAAATAGTGAATGCAAGGCTGGCCAGATAGATCGGAGCACAGTGATCATGAGGGCCATGGCATTTTTCTGTATATATAAAATACAAAGTGGCCCTTCAAAAGGTAGTCATGTTTAGTACGAAGGGATATAAGGGAGCACTTATATAGGAAATTTGCTTCCTCTTTAAACAACCGTGCAATATCCGGGCCTAAGGATGCGCTTGCCCCTTAACTTCCACTTGGCGAGCCTCCCTGCAAGCTGAGGGGGTCCAGACTCCACACTTCAGACTCAACCCTACCTTAAAAACGACAAATCATGTATTGTAATCAGCTAATTTGGAAAATCTGTTAAAGGTCTTTTTTCCAGACCACTATATAAATCAAAACACTTAATTAGTCATTAGATCATTAATGATCGATCGACGTGCAGGCAGCTACCTACCTAGCAAGCTCTGCATGCTGCAGATCATTGATCAAGGAAAATTAATCCAAATTAATGTTAATTATGTGCTTTTGGATTCTGAAAAACACCCATGATCACCAGAAAAGATATATATATATATACACGTAATTAGATGATCAGATGCTACAATCCAAATTAAAGCTATCGTACGTAAATGAGCGATGACGAGATCATTTATAGAACAGCTAGCGAAAAGATTTTGGACAATCTGAGTAACAATTTGACTAGACTTTATTGTACATCAATGATCACACCTAACATATATATATATATATATATAGGCCGCAAGAAACTTATTTCAATATATATCATGGATACTTACATAAATGCGTTTTCAAATAATGTCTGTTCCTCAGTTCTTGCATTATACGGAGGGAACAACATGCATGTGCCATTTATATTTATATATAAGTTCATGACCTTTTATTCACTAACTGATCTGGGAGTAAACTAGCTCTGAGACCCTGCGAATTAGCAGAGGCCAGGCAGTAATATTATTGCAGCGGCACAGCTGTGATCTAGTACTAGTCCATGAGATTGTGCTTATATATATGATATATAGTCTGGATATTGAAGAATAAATGTCCAATTTCATTTCCCATTAACAACGTCCTATAGCCAAGCATTTACAATAAATTAGTTATTATTTGGTTAAATTTCGGCTAGATTAAATTTCACTTTTTCAAATTTTAACTAACAACTTTTTATTATACTAAATAATAGACTCAATAAATCAATAGCTAGCTATTGTTATAAAAAAAAAAACCGATAGCCATTCTATTAAAATATTAATTTTTACCTTTTTATTTATTTTAATTTCACTTGTAATTTGAATATTTATTCATTATTAAAAAATACACATTAGTTTTCTAAGATTCATATTATTCTTAATGGTTGAATATGGTTGTAAAAATGTAGATATTAATTTTTTTTTTTTGAAATGATAAAATAACATTATTAATCTTTACACTGAATATTTATGAAAAGATGACTCAGAAGGTTTATGAAAACGAAATTTGAAAAAGGTCCTTATTTTTTGTATGCGTAAGAAAGTAAATTAGTAGAATAAGTGAATATTGTAGTCTCAAAAAATTATTTTTACTATTTATTTGTTGAGTCAAACAATTGAAAGCTATTTTTACTATTTATTTGTTGAGATTGTTGCAATTACATACGCATGCTCATTAGCTATAATATGACTAAACATTAATTTTATCAAGTCTATTGTGAGTGCTCTCATAGGGATGGATCATCCATATATATTATATTTATATAATGTTGCATGGTTCCCCAAAAAACAAAAGAAAAAAGACGTACCCAGGATTTAAATTGTGGCCTTATTAGTAATTTAATTTATATCTCGTACTTCAATTTAAGTTTTAAGTCAGTATTAACGCCTACAAGTAGCTGGGTTCTGGGTTCATAGAACAGTTAGCATGCATGCATGCTAAGGAAGAATCTCATCAACATTGAACGTAGCTAGCAGTAAGACTAAAAATTGTATAAAAATTAAGGGTCAACAGATCGAGTTATTGCTTAATGCATTTATATCCAATCAGATCGTCCATGAACCAAGTCCATAACAAAAAGTGGAATCATT
The DNA here is from genome assembly GCA_036898215.1 of Platycarya strobilacea. Lineage (NCBI taxonomy): Eukaryota > Viridiplantae > Streptophyta > Magnoliopsida > Fagales > Juglandaceae > Platycarya > Platycarya strobilacea. The sequence continues at coordinate 8,546,366 of CM072555.1, forward strand.
CTCAATTTTCTAGGCCAACTCATGGTAGCCATTGATCAAATCAACCTCATTCCGGCCAGAAATTAATAGCGATATTATATATATATATATCATATTCTTATTTTATTTTCATTTTATTAAGTAAGATGTGATATATTTATCATCATTAAATAATAAAAAATTATTTAATAAAAATAAATATGTCATGAGTAGGATAAAAATGGGTTAGTAATATAGTATATAGAATTTTTTTATAATATATATAAATTTATATATATATGTATATATATAAATGGAGGTAGGGGCCGGTACCGAGCAAAAGACCTATTTGCAACTATCATGCATATATATAGAACGGGAAACTCTTTGAGCCGGTGTCTCCTACATGTAGCAAATTTCGGAGACCAATCACTGCATGCCACGTGAGGAAGAATGGGAAAAAATTTGTAGATCGCGTTGTAGCCGAATTCCCCCCCACCCCCTCTTCTCGGGGTGAACCCCTGCGATTTTCGTCTACCTCCATCCAATTTCCATTCTAGCGATGGCATTTCCTTCCGGCGTTCATCCTTTTTCCGTCCAAAGAATTTCAAAAGCATTTTAGTGCCTTGTAAACAGTCTCCTTTTAGAACAACTATAAAATCTTTCACATCTGGCTCTTCAAATTGAAGATGAACTTCAACTTTTCATGTTATTACATTCAACAACAAATCAAACTAATGTACCTTCCCAGCTTCTATATTTTTTTCGTCCCTTCATTCCATATTTCTCGCCTCTGACTCCAACAGCCAGCAGGTAATTTCTCTTCCTCTTCATTTTGCTGTTTTTGGAATTGAAAATAGCCATATGGAACTTGGAGAGGGATTTTTTCTTTAGCTGATATTTTGTCCGAGATTAATTATTTGGAGCTTCTTTAGCCCAGATTTGTGTTTGTTTGCCTTCGATTGTGTGCTTTCCTTTTAGAAAGCAAATCAATTAAATGTCCACACTTTTTCATTTCAAAACGAAATTACACTAAGAAAAATGGAAGCAAAGCAATATAATTTAAAATAAAAACCAATTCTGGTACAACTCCCTGTTTGGTTCTCGAGAAATTGAAGGAACTTCTTTTTCTTTTTCTTTTTCGTTTCAATTGCTAAGGAGGTTTCGTTATTAACTCCACTTTTAATTTCTATTCGCCATCAACACTTTCAGACCCTTTCAATTTCTCACCATCAATTTCAATTACTCCCTATAAACTTATTTTTTCAATAAATCCCTCTTCCCATTGTTCGCAGGAAGCCCCACAAGTACAAAATCATCAGGATTTACCAAAACCCAACAGAGGGGGGGAGGGAAGAATAAATAAGAGATAGAGAGGGGGCGCAGGAGTTAATCGGGGAGAGGGGGAAGAAATGAGAAAAAGAGAGAGAGAGAGAGAGAGAGAGAGAGAGAGAGAGAGAGAGAGAGCTCGACATCGTTCGGGAGGGAGAGAAATGAGAGGATCTCCTGTTTCAAAGCCCACACACGCCTTTCTCGCGGCATCTCATTGATCTTACGTGTCTTGTCTTTATTGGTTTTTAATATAACTAGTTTGCAGGTGTCAGAATTATATGAGCAAAAGGCCGGTACCTTTCGTTGAATGACTGAAACAACAAAGAACTCGTAGATCACAATTATATTAGTCAGAAATGACCAGAAAACATCACCTTCAAATATCAAATATCAACAAAAAAAAGGAGGAAAAAACGTAGTTTTAGCACATGATGGTGATCATCATGATCACAGATAAATTAATAGCTGTTTCAATAAATAAACTAGCGTTGGAACATTATTTTATTTCCAAGAAACTGGTCTCGCAGCGATGGTTGCTGGCTAGCGCTCTCATGTTACCTCCATTGCATATATATAATATATTTTATTTCTGAAATATATCAGGGATAACGCAACGTGCGACTCGCATGTTACCCTATATCATTATAAAATAAATTAAAAAATATAAATATCTAATAAAAAAAGAAAAACTTAAAGTGAATGAAAATAATATATTTCATTTAAGTTGTAATCTAATAATTCAGATAGTAATAAGTTTAAACAAACCTAGATCGAAATAAATTTCAAAAATAAAACATCATGTTTGAAATCCATATTACAGTTTGTTTCTTAAGACAAAATAAGATATATTTTTTTTTTTTTTGTATTGAAATGGCAATAAAAAAGTTTTGAAAATTATGCATCTGGAAGTGGTATGTCATCTTCATTAATAGCATTTATGGAGAGAATATTGAAATTTTTCTGTTGTTACTTTTGAAGTTGATCTCCATCTGTACCCAATTGTATTATCCATTTTTTGTTTGAACATAGTACTGCAATATTTTAGACATATGATAAATATTCCTGCATGGAAAAAATTGGGAGTTAAAATATGATTATCAAAAATTTAGAAGTATATTAATATATATCATATAAAGTATAGTGACAAATATAAATGTAGAGTATGTAGTGCTTGGATAAAATAATAATTTTGAATATAATGGAATCAGAAGAGCATTTTATCATCTAATTAGCTAGCAGTAGTGCTTAGAATTTTATTCAGTTCATGAGTGATATATAGTTCTTACAATAATTTATATGTATGTGTGTATATTAGGAAAAGTACAAGAGTGAGTATCGTTCATGAATATTGTTGCTAAAGAGATTGAAGATAAATGCATGTAAACTGGACCTGAATGGGTAGATTTAAAATTATAACATATTTTTCATATATCTAAATACATGCGTGATACACATTCAAACATACATATATTTATATGTATGTTGGGCAAAATCAATAATTGGGTGGATTCATGAATGATGTAGGCCTAAAGAAGTTTTGGTGAAATATTGTATGTATGCTAGATTAATTGTTTTTTCATTTTCTTTGACAAGTATGTGAAGGATCTTAAAAATGCTTGTATTTTAATGTTTAGATTTTTTGAGTTTCAACAGTGATATTAATGAAGATGGGATATTATACTTTTGATCAAATGGGAGAAGAGTTATTGTAATAATAGTTTTTGTGGGATCAGATTTGGCCCAAAGGCCTAACAACGATGGGAGCCCACCAGGAAGGAAAAGGCCCAACAGTGATGGGAGCCCACCAGGAAGGGTAAGCATACTAAGGGCCCAACTTTGCAGAATCCAAAATATATATCAAACCCGTCACCACCTCTATCGGAATTTCAAGCAGATACGAAATATCAACAAACTCAGAAAGATATATCATGTAGATACGCAATTACGATGATTACGGAAGGCGTTACAAGGGATATGTACCGCCCCAGAGGCCTATAAATAGACCAGGTAAACCTCAACTAAGGGACATTAGAGTCAAACGACCACGCCACCTTCAAACAAAGCAAAGGGGCGTAGAGTCAAATGACCACGCCACCTTCAGACAAAGCAAAGGGCCGCAGATTCAAATGACCACACCACCTTCACACAAGGCAAAGGGGCGCAGAGTCAAATGACCACGCCACATTCGAACACAGCAAAAGGCGCAGAGTCAAATGACCACGCCACTTTTCAATACAGCAAAGGGCGCAGAGTCAAAGGACCACGCCACCTTCAGACACAACAAAGGGGCGTAGAGTTAAATGACCACGCCACCTTCAGACAAAGCAAAGGGGCGCAGAGTCAAACGACCACGCCACCTTCAAAAAAAGCAAAGGGGCGCAGAGTCAAACGACCACGCCACCTTCAGATAAAGCAAAGGGGCGCAGGGTCAAATGACCACGTCACCTTCAAACACAGCAAAGGGGTGCAGAGTCAAACGACGACGCCACCTTCAGACAAAGCAAAGGGGCGCAGAGTCAAATGACCACGCCACCTTCAAAAAAAGCAAAGGGGTGCAGAGTCAAACGACCACGCCACCTTCAGACAAAACAAATGGGCGCAGAGTCAAACGACCACGCCACCTTCAAAAAAAGCAAAGGGGCGCAGAGTCAAATGACCACGCCACCTTCAGACAAAGCAAAGGGGCGCAGAGTTAAAAGATCACGTCACCTTCAAACACAGCAAAGGGGCGCAGAGTCAAATGACCACGCCACTTTCAAACAAAACAAAGAGGCGCAAAGTCAAATGACCACACCACCTTCAGACAAAGTAAAGGGGCGCAGAGTCAAAAGACCACGTCACCTTCAAACACAGCAAATGGGCGCAGAGTCAAAGGACCACGCCACCTTCAGACATAACAAAGGGGCGCAGAGTCAAAAGACCACGCCACCTTTAAGTAAAGTAAAGGGGCGCAGAGTCAAACGACCACGCCACCTTCAAAAAAGCAAAGGGGCGCAGAGTCAAACGACCATGGCACCTTCAAACACAACAAAGGGGCGCAGAGTCAAATGACCACGCCACCTTCAAACATAGCAAAGGGGCGCAAAGTCAAACGACCACGCCACTTTCAGACAAAGCAAAGGGGCGCAGAGTCAAAGGACCACGCCACCTTCAGACACAACAAAGGGGCGTAGAGTTAAATGACCACGCCACCTTCAGACAAAGCAAAGGGGCGCAGAGTCAAACGACCACGCCACCTTCAAAAAAAGCAAAGGGGCGCAGAGTCAAACGACCACGCCACCTTCAGATAAAGCAAAGGGGCGCAGGGTCAAATGACCACGTCACCTTCAAACACAGCAAAGGGGTGCAGAGTCAAACGACGACGCCACCTTCAGACAAAGCAAAGGGGCGCAGAGTCAAATGACCACGCCACCTTCAAAAAAAGCAAAGGGGTGCAGAGTCAAACGACCACGCCACCTTCAGACAAAACAAATGGGCGCAGAGTCAAACGACCACGCCACCTTCAAAAAAAGCAAAGGGGCGCAGAGTCAAATGACCACGCCACCTTCAGACAAAGCAAAGGGGCGCAGAGTTAAAAGATCACGTCACCTTCAAACACAGCAAAGGGGCGCAGAGTCAAATGACCACGCCACTTTCAAACAAAACAAAGAGGCACAAAGTCAAATGACCACACCACCTTCAGACAAAGTAAAGGGGCGCAGAGTCAAAAGACCACGTCACCTTCAAACACAGCAAATGGGCGCAGAGTCAAAGGACCACGCCACCTTCAGACATAACAAAGGGGCGCAGAGTCAAAAGACCACGCCACCTTTAAGTAAAGTAAAGGGGCGCAGAGTCAAACGACCACGCCACCTTCAAAAAAGCAAAGGGGCGCAGAGTCAAACGACCATGGCACCTTCAAACACAACAAAGGGGCGCAGAGTCAAATGACCACGCCACCTTCAAACATAGCAAAGGGGCGCAAAGTCAAACGACCACGCCACTTTCAGACAAAGCAAAGGGGCGCAGAGTCAAAGGACCACGTCACCTTCAAATACAGTAAAGGGACGCTGAGTCAAACGACCACGTCACCTTCGAACACAGTAAAGGGGCGCATAGTCAAATGACCACGCCACCTTCGAACAAAGCAAAGGGGAGCAGAGTCAAACGTCCACGCCACCTTCGAACATAGCAAAGGGGCGCAGAGTCAAATGATCACGCCACTTTCAGACAAAGTAAAGGGGCGCAGAGTCAAATGACCACGCCACCTTCAGACAAAGTAAAGGGGCGCAGAGTCAAATGACCACGCCACCTTCAAACACAACAAAGGGGCGCAGAGTCAAATGACCACGCCACCTTCAGACAAAGCAAAGGAGCGCAGAGTCAAATGACCACGCCACTTTTCGACAGGGGCGCAGAGTCAAATGACCACGCCACTTCCGACACAACAAAGAGGAGCAGAGTCAAATGACCACGTCACCTTCGAACAAAGCAAATGGGCGCAGAGTCAAATGACCACGCCACTTTCAGACAAAACAAATGGGCGCAGAGTCAAATGACCACGCCACCTTCAAACAAAGCAAAGGGGCGCAGAGTCAAACGATCACGCCAGCTTCGAACACAGCAAAGGGGCGCAGAGTCAAACAACCACGCCAGTTTTGAATACAGCAAAGGGGCGCAGAGTCAAATGACCACGCCACCTTTAAACAAAGCAAAGGAGCGTAGAGTCATGAAGGACTGGTTGGGAGAGAGATAGTTCTTCTCGTTGAATAGCATCGTTCACAGAATTTCTTTGTTGAAGATATCTTTCTCTCCTTTCTCGTTGTCTACGTTGTTTTTGTTCTAATGAAAGAGTCATATACCAATTATTTATTCTAGAATGTTTTCCAGCACCTTGGAAATTGTTACAAATAAGGATTCAAGTTATAATAATATAATTAAGGTAATTGATGATATGTTGATAAATTTGTATTGATTTACTAATGTAGGCTTACCAATCTTCATTTATATGTGCAACGAATTAATTCGTGTTGACAATTGGATAGAATAGCCTAAAACCAGATAGAGTATAATTAATTCATAATAGACAAAATAAGAAATTGCCTTTGAAAGAAGATTAAAAAGAATATAGATTTATCCATTGTAATTTTCATAGTATTCTTTATACAATTTGTAATTATGTATAATGAATATTGTTCAATTGACAAGAAAAGCTAATGATGATCAATGAATATACATATATCAAATCAAAAGAAAGAAATGATGGTTGTTCAACTCTTTACAAAGTTCTACTTCAAAATAAAGATTCATGTAATAAACCATTACCTTAAAAAAATAAAACATAGCAAACTTCATCAATATTATGAATAAAAAAAATTTAAAAATAAAAGATACCTGAAACGTAATTCTTTTTCTGTGATATTAGCTAAATGGGACAATAACACCTGAAAAATATTAACAAAATAAATTACATTTTTTTAACTATAGACATTATTAGATTGCACTTGCAAACAAAGAATGGGATCAACAAGCAGTAACAAACTGAATTATATAAATTTATCACATTTACATTTGGATCGGAATATTAAACTGACACTCCAAAATTAAGAAAGATTAAAAAGAAAAACTATTAAAGATAACTAAAAGCATAATAGATAAGAAAAGTAAATTAATTGTATCGATTAATTGAAAAGAATCTTAAGGTCTCTAAAAAGAAAAAAAAAATTCAAAATATATGTAATTTTGAAATGCAACATAAAAAAATTCGTATCTAAGGACTTAAAAAATAGGTGAATCAGTCTTTCAAAATTTCTAACATATTCTCCAAAGGATAGTTTGTTCAAACTTTATGCATCACACTTGCATGGCTAGATCTTGTTGGAAAAAAATAATGAGAGTGAAAATCACGTAATGTAAGTACATTTTATGAGCTCTACTGAATAATCAAAAATTCGTCTACCACTTTCGTCTCTAGACCTTTGTATGTCTACTTTTTTTCGCTTGAATGATTTATCTCTCTCATAGTACAATCAATAATGAAACATTTATCACAAAAAAAAAGAATAAATGGATAAATAATTTTTCTCCTCTCCTTATCCATCTATGTAAATCAAATATTTTATAACTCCATTGATTACCATTGATTACCAGAAAGTTAATAAATGTAGAAATAAAAATAATGACTCTAATTACTTTTTATTGATTAGCTCCATTTATCACAAAAAGATTAACAACTACACTAATAAAAAAGAATGAGACTAAGCTAGAAAAGAGAAAAAATGAGAATGAATATGAAGAGAACAAATCAGCGAGCTCTTTATTTATCACAAAAAAAATTAATACATTCACAAGTACAAATAAAAATAATGAAAAGAAGCAGGGAAAATAATTGGGAAAAAATAATGAGAGTGACCACCACGCAAACATACCAGGAGAAATGAAATCAATTTCGGCAACAAACCAGCGAGCTCTCTATTTATCACAAAAAAATTAATAAATGCATAAATACAAATAAAAATAATGAAAAGAAAGTTAGGAAAATAATTGGAAACAAATAATGAGAGCGACGATTACGCAAACATACCAGGAGAAATGAAATCAACTACGGGAACAGAAGGTTTTTTTTTCTTCTTCGTCTCACACTGGAACAGATAATCAGAAAGGAAAAAGAGTGCCCTCCATCGTCCTCATCGAGAACCCAAAACATCTTTTCATCCGATAACGTCACACCATAAAACAGTAGATACAACCAGACGAACGAAACCGAAGTAAGAAAAATCAAAATTATTATAACGAAATGAACTAAACGGGTCCGAAAACAGAGTGATATTATAACGAAATGAACTAAACAAATCTGAAAACAGAGTGATATTTTGTAAGGGACGAGAAGAGTACTGTGCGCAATCTGAAATAGATTTTATTACGCAAGAAGGCATAAACCAACGTACAAAAGCACAAATAATGAAAAAAATAAAACGCACCGTATCCACTTAGCTAAAATGCTGCGTTTCGCAGCTACCACATAAACGTAAAACGACACGCACGGAACCACATCCAAACCCGTCGCCACCTTTATTGAGATTAGTCAAATGACCACGCCACCTTCAAGCATGCAAAAGGACGCAGAGTCAGGGGCGCAGAATCAAATGGTCACGCCACCTTCAAACAAGCAGAAGACGCACACAGTGGATTTTGTCTGAAATAAGATGATTTTGGGGATGAAATCGAGCTGCGCAACCTTGTGGGTTTGTGGGTTTCGTGGGTCTCATTGTGGGTCTCATGGGTCGCATGGGTCTGTGATCATCTGTGCAGGTATTTTGGCCGTGTGTTAGCTTAGGGGTAAATCGAGCTGGGTTCTGGTTTCGTGGGTCTCGTGGTCGTGTGTTAGCTTTGTGCGTCTCATGGCTGAAATTTTCGTCGGGTATGAAATTTTCATGGCCGTGGGTTCTGAGTTTGGCCGGGCATGAAATGGAGATTCTGAGAATTAGGTAATTTGGGTTCTGGGTATGGCCGGACATCGTGGGTTTTGGGTTTCGTGGGTCTCGTGGCCGTGTGTTAGTTCAGGGATAATTTTAGATTATAGATGTTAAACAAAATAGACATTGTTCATTACTGTTTAATTTGATATAGGCACTTTTTAAGTATAAAGATATATATATTATACATACATAAATATATAGAAAAATGATAGAGACACAATCATTTTTACAATTATGTTTTAAATGAAAAACATTTTATAAAGTAATTTATAAAAATAATATTATTTTACATAAATATCCTCATTTTAATACATAATTATAAAAATAATTTTACATATATCATACATTACTCATATATATATTTATATATATATATATGCCCCATATTGGAGAAGGGAGTCGAACCCCAGCGTACAGACAGTTGCGAAGAGAGAAATATCAGCACATTCGATTGTTGCAACAATAAAATAATTAAAGTGGAATGTCCTTTCATGTTTCCAAAAAATCATGTATTCATGTCACACCGCTGATCAGCAGCTCAAGACAGAAGACAGCATTATATAATAAATATAATCAAGAATGCAAACAGTAACTAAGGAGGGAAAGTGCATGCCAACCATCCGATTTGATTTGCTTTCAGACATTCATGGTAGATAGACTTTACGTTAACGTACGTATGGGACCAGAAAACAGAGATATTATTACCTAACATGCGCCTACAGTAGTTTCATTTTGGTCTTTTACGTAAAATTACAGGGCATCGAAGCTGGTCGATGGTATTTTTTTGCCTCAGAAGCTCATTATAATACAAGCTAGTTAGCAGCTAGCGTATTGTCATTCGAGTGATAAATGAGTTAGGCTGTACTATTGGGGACGTGAAATTAAGTAGTAGTCGATCGATTCTCTCTGATCTAAACGATTGGGAACCCATGCATGCAGTACCGGCCATTTAACGCAATTATCTTCATATTCTAGATCGACTCTCTAATCCCAAAATCTGATTGTATGCCGGCGCGCGCATGAGCAAGTACTACTTAACGTACGTACGTACGTACGTCCGTCGGCTGATTGATTAAGCTCATGATCATATTATAATTAATCATGATCATATGATCCTATTCATGATTACAAAGAATTATGTAAAATCTCTCCCTCGTTATGTTAATCGTACCAAGAAAATAAATAAGACATTTAATATATATATATATATATATATATGCTACCTACATATTACTCGGATCGATCGTACTATATAATTAATGGGGACTTACTTTTTTTTTTCTATTTTTAGGCATGCAGTACTATTTATTTTAAAATAAATTTATTCATCATCTTCTTATTATTTTATAATATTATATTAAATAATAAACTAATAAATATAATATAATAAATAATTTCTAATTATTTAATATCAAATTATAAAATAATAATAAAAGAATAAAAAATTAGATAATTAGATAATTAATAGCATTACTCTATATTTTAACTTGAAATTACCTGGACTCGTGCTATATATTAGAGGGGGAGCAGCCCATAACCTGGCTGGGTACACACACATATATATACATATTTCGATATTCTGTTTAACTTTGACTTGTCTTTTATTTTAATTAATTTGTTCGGCCAATAACCCAAAAGAAAATAGCTAGGAAGAAAAATATATACTTAATTGGACCACCATTGTCTCAAAACAAAGCATGAATTAACCTAAGTCATGAGTACTAATTTGGAGGTCAAGCAAATAATATTATTAATATACCCAAGCTAATTAATCACAAACCTAAAGTATTCTTTTAGTATTGCATCCATGAGCTAACCCACGATCTTCCATTAATAATTATTAATCAATGTGAAATGGACAATATTGGCACGGTACTACTTCATTATTAATGTCAATAAGGGTTTTAAATAATTTAGCTTCAAAATATGCAAGCAACACTTCTCTGAATTAGGGTTAGCCACGTATACGTTCGGGCCGATCATCTGCCCGTGGATAGTACTGAAGGAGCTTCATGTGCTATATATCTTTATTTAACAAATATATATCTTTGTGTAGGCAAGCAGCTAGAACTAGGACTGTACAAATAACTCATTTGTCGACTCAGCCCGTTATCCTGATTAATCCCGACCCGAAATACCGACCCGATAACAATTATAATTGAAAACGAGTATATTCGTTACCGATTAAAACGCCTTCTACTTACCCTTTTCATACTCATTCAATCCCATTTCTCTCTCTTCTCTATCACTCTCTCTTGGTAGTAATGTTGTCGCCGTCGCCGAATAACATTCTGGCGGTTATGAAAGATGATCACGAAGCCTCTGGTAGCGAAAAAATTGCGTCAACAAGGCCACTAGAACACGATATTGGGTTTTGCACAACGTTCCCATCGGCGGAAGTTGCTAGGAAAAAAGAAGGTGAAATATTCTGGGTGAATCAAGTTTGGTTAATCGATTTTGGCTAATCGAGTTTGTTTAATCGATTTTGTTGATCAAGTTCATCCGATCGTTCATTTTCTTCATATATCTAGGGTTTATCTCTTACTTTTATTAGACTCTAGTTGTTAGGATTTTGTGTTATTGGATTCTAGTATTAGAATTGCTGTTCTTGGATTTTGCCGCTCGTTTCTAAAAAATTATTGGGCAATCGGGCTAGGATTTGGTGTTCTTGATATTAGGTCTAATGTTCTTTTTTATTTTTTTATTTTTTGGTCATCGACGCCTAAAATTCAAAGGGTGGGCTGGTTTTTTTTTGCTTGTTTGTTTACTAAGAAAATGAAACCTTTTCAAATTTTAGGCGTCAAGGGTTTACTGAGAAAATGTTTATTTACTAAGAAAATAAAACCATTCTTTGAATTTCAGGCGTCAATACTCAATAACCAAAAAATATATATATCGGGTAATTGGGTGAACAGTTAACGAAAGAATGAAATTGCACAAGAAACGGTTCGGATCGGAAATGTCCGATAACGTTTCGGGTCGGATCGGAGAACAACCCTAGCTAAAAAACTAAAAAAACTTTTTTAATCAAATTTCATATATATTTTGAAATACCCATTTTAAGTAGGAATCAGAAATATAATAATCTTCTCCTATACATTGTTTCCTCCTAGAAGTTGATAAAATTATAATTCTTTATATTGTTAAACTATGTTTTCAGACCAGTCAATAATTGAAAGTTCTAGATCGATTAAAGAGCATGGTATCTAACTAGCTAGGCACATGAGTTCGTGAATTTGTAAAGCTGGAGTCCAGGATTAGTTTATAAATTAATAAATTAAGAAAAAGAATTGTCAGATCCAAAGTGAGATGCACCAGATGCCGAGGTATCATTTTTGTATTGGCTGTTAAGTTGGCTTTTGGATCTTTTGTCCTATTTTCCCCTGATTTGAGCTTAATTGAGATAAGTATTATAGTCATAAAAATAAATTATAAAAATAAATTTATAAATTGATATGAATTTCATGTAATATAAAAAATTTATTTAATAATAAAAACAATTTTTTCTAAATACTATACCGAATCACGTCATTTTATAAGCATAATTTTATAAAGTTTTTGTTAAATCATAGCATTATGTAACAAAAAAAAAACATATACATATATATAAACATTAATTCGATCGTGCAGTTTATTGCAATTGTAAAATCCCATCCAAAGGCACGTCTCGATGTTCTTGAATCAATGAAATTTGACTTGTCACGAGACCATCTGAATCCTACCTTATAGAATCCCGACTCTCTCCAATCACAGAGAACCTCAGGTTGTGCCCAAGGTCCTAAGGGTACGACACCATGTACGGAAACAATGACAAAGCTGCTTTCCTTGGGCTGTGTTCCACACGCTCTGACGACTCGCGTATCAGCATCAAGTCCCCACCTACTCGCAGTCCAAGCTGTTGGTGCCCCGAAACAAAGGCTAATTTCTCAGTCAAACATGGTCATTCCCGCACAGTGGAAGCATACAAAAGATCTCTCTCTCTCTCTTCACACCCAACCCAAAAACGGACACTTCTACAATCTCGCCACATTTTAGAGACAATGGAGAGCATCCCGTTTTATTTCTCAATCTAAAACCGTGAAAACAGTCCCGCATCTTTTGCTAAATTATAGCTCCCCGTCCCCATCTCCACCTCTCCCTCAACTCCTGCCTTTTGGTCATGGCGGTAAACCACGTTTTCTCTCTCCAAATCATGGATTTAGCAGTTTATATATCTCTCTCACAGTGCCTTGGGTTTTCTGTTTGATTCACATACAGAGAGAGAGAGAGAGAGAGAGAGAGAGAGGGAGAGAAAGAGGAAAAGGAGAAAGTTAAAAATGGATGGTTCTTTCTCTAGCCTCCTTTGTCAGGAAAGTGAAACTCGCTTTGATGAAGAGCATGTGGAAGAGGAAACGTTCATTAACTTTAAGAACTATGATGGCTATGAAGATGATCAGTACATGGAGATGTTTTTTGAAAGAGAAATCTGTCATGGGTTCAAAAGAAGTGAGTCTTTGGTTTTTGGAAACTGGGTCAAATGTGCTCGCTTGGAAGCTATCGCATGGATTCTCAAAGTTAGTCTCTTTCCATTCATTTTCTTTAATGAAATTGTTATTTTCCTTGAGCTGAACCTGCATCACTGTAATCGGCCTTGATTTCCTGTTCTTGTAAATGGATCCAGACCAGAACAGCATTCGGATTTCGCCTCCAAACAGCTTATTTGTCTATGACATACTTCGATCGATTCCTTTCAAGGCGTTCCATCGATGTAAGTAATTCATTTTTATTCTTTACCCCAAACTTAATAACTTCAACATAATCCTTTCGATCATCAATCATCGTTCTTGTTATATATTGAACTTTTAGAAGTTGTGCAGAGTGAAAATTTGTGGGCTATGAGATTGCTCTCGGTAGCATGTCTTTCTTTGGCTGCAAAGATGGAGGAGTTAAAAGTTCCAGCGTTGTCAGAGTATCTATTAGAGGATTATAACTTCGACAGACAAGTCATTCAGAGAATGGAGCTTTTGGTATTGAGCACATTGGAATGGCAGATGCGCTCAATCACCCCTTTCGCTTTTCTTTATTTCTTCATCAACAAGTTTTACGAAGAATCTCCGCCAAGAAATATAGTGTCTAGAACTGTGCAGATCATCTTAGCCATAATGAGAGGTACATCCAAAAACATCTATATATTAATTGAATTGATGGCATTGTAGATATCTGTATTGATTTATATATGATGCTCTTTATTGTAGAGGTCAATTTAATGGGTCATCGACCGTCTGCTGTTGCTGCTGCTGCCGCCTTGTTGGCTTTGGACGACAGATTCACAAGAAGAGCATTGGAGTTGAAGATGAATTCCATTTCTCATCGTAGATTTCTCGAAGTTGTGAGTCCTTGAATTCGTTTTCTCTATTATAATATTCATTAAACAGAGAAAGAAGCTGATTCCGGTTAATGGGTCTAATTGGACTTTGTTTCTATTACAGGACGATGTGTTTTCATGCTATAATATGATGCGAAGACTACAAATGGAGATTCTTAAAACCCCAAAGGCTGTGAATTCTTCAGATCTTTCGCCGACCCAATCGAGGCCGATTGATGTTTTAGAAAAATCTTCGGTTACTTCTGCAGATACCAACAAAAGAAGAAAGCTTATAACGTTCACTACTTGTGATCAAAATAATGGCATACATGATGATAAACTCGGATAAAGAGATTTTCTGACTGTTGAGAGTTTTCCAAAGATTTAGCTGGCTTTTACAATGATATGATTATTGGTCTTATGAGCTTTCTTTAATCAATACTTGATGGACATTATTTTGGTTTGCCTGAAGAAAAAAAAAAAAAAAAGGCAAAGCTTTGGGCTACATACAAAAAGCTGACTTTTATTAGACCAATGCCACGATATGAAAAAAAGAAAGGGAAGAGAAGGGGGGGCTGCTTCAAGAGTGCATATTAAAACAGTGGTATTAGTTCATTTTTGGTTATAAAAAAGTTTTTATCTCTAGTTTGTGGGTCTGAGATGTCGAAGGCGAGCTGGGTATCGATGGGATGCTTGGGATGCTTTGCTGGTGTTTCGAAAAGGCTGAAGGCAAGGTAGAGTGAGGGGGAAAAGATGGGCAAGGTGCCCTGTTTGTTTGATTTGATGCATCTATGCTTGTGTTAAAGCTGAATGCGATTGGATTTGTTTGAATGTTTGGGGCATGCCTTTTCAGGCGGGCCCTCGCTCTTCTTTTTTTTTTTTTTTTCTCGGTGAAGCTCTTGGCTTTGCTGGATGGATTGAGGGGCCATGAATCCCAACACCTTGTTTATGGAATCAAAAGGAATTTTCTATGTTGATTATAGTAGTTTTGATGATATCGGTTTTTGTATTCATTCACTCTTTTGGCTACAATTTTCCAAGCCAGCTGAGTTTTTAACGATGCTACCTACTCTTGTACTTTAACACCTTGTTTAACGATGCTCTACCTACTCTTAGTTCTCATCTTATAAAATAAAAAACTGAAAGATAAACAAAGCAACTTTACAAATTATCAAACCTAGGAATCGACTTAGTTTTATAAAAAAAATTAAATTTTATAATCCGACGTACTACATTAAAAATAAAAAATTATAATTTATTAACATTAGTAGTTGAATAATTCTACCATAAAAGAATTCCAAAATAAAGTTATAAGCTGAATTAAGAAATTAAAAGAATTTAGACATTTCTCACATGTGCATGATGAACTAGATGATAATAAAAACAAACAACAATGTTAACCTCTTTATTGTATAGTCACACTCTTGGAATCAAATAGCGGTAGAACCTACAATATTATTATTTGCAACACTTTCAGGCCCACTCTATATCATCTGTGCTTTGTCTTTGTTACCCTTTTGGGAATTTTGTAAAATTCTCTCAAATCCTAGTCAAATATATTTTAAAAGAAAGTCTTAATTTAAACCTAATTTAGTCATGTTTCGAAAAAAAGGATATAAATTATCAAACAATCCTTTTCAGATATGCAACTGCCAACTCGGTTGGAGCCAGATCACCATGCATGCAGTGTTTTCATCCCATCTTTTGACTGATAATGTTTAGAAGATAAAACTTGTCTACTTCCAAGAACCTGATAGGATGGATGCAGAGACGTTTGGAGCGAAAATAGTAGAAAGACGAAAACGACGTGAAACACAGAGAAATGAAATAAAACAAAACAAAAAGTCCTTTATTTTTTTGTTCATGGCATGATATTTGGCTGAAGGATTGAACCCAGAGAAATAAATAATGATAACATTACATCTCATTTATTATTATTTTTATATTATTTTATATTATTTTTTAAAAAATTATTTTATTTAATAATTAAAAAAATAATTATTAATGAAAAAATACTTTAATTATAAAAAAAATTACACAAAAATAAATCTATAAACTAATATAATATAATATGAAATCTCAGATTATAAATTATTTTTATTATAAAATAGAATTAATAAATTATATAAAGTCATATTAATTTATAAATTTTTTATATATAATTTTTATTTATTTATAACAATTCTCAAAATAAAAACACTACAAATAAGAAAATTATTATAAATAAAATACAAGTCTTATCATAAGATATAAGATATGGGCAGATGAGGTTGACGTTCGAGGGAAAACAACTATATGGGAGGTACAGTAGTGAATAGGGGCTGCTTGAATTAGAAAGTGGGTTGATCTCATCTCAACTCATTTCTATTTCATCATTATATTTTTATAATTTTTTATATAAAACACAAATTTCTATATACCTTTTTCAAATACCAATACACTTTTTTCAAATCCCAACACATTTTTTTTAAATTTTAAAATAATAATAATATTAAAAAATAAATCAAACTCATTTCAATTCATCTCATCTACAAATTCAACCGGACCTAAATCTGTTTTTATTAAAGAGGCGGACGAGATCAATAGCGGTGCGGTCAAAACTACTGCTAAAAGTACTTGCCTACTTACATCTTGCTGAGTCGCTGACATCCAGCTGCATTCTTTGCTGGCTGCAAGATGGGATCTTCATCTTTTTTTTTTACCACTGCTATAAATCACATCGGACGGATAGGGATCTTTTGGCTTATAAGATTGCATGAGATGTCAAAAATGGTAGGTATAGTATCATTTTCTTAAAAGAAAAGTTTATTTACCATTCCAATTACCGTCAAAATAAACTAATAATAATTAAAAAGTGAAACGAGATTTGTAGTATTAAGTCTTGCTTAATTTTTTTAAAGAAAATATATTAAATTTAATTTATATAAAAAGTTTATTTTCTAATAATAACTTTTAAAAAGCACATAAAACTTGCAGACCGCAAGCTAACATTGCTGGATTAAATTCAAATACATTGGAAAAGTCAAAAAGTGTCTTCAAAATTATCCTCACCCGCTATACAAGGCCAGTCAGCCAGCAAGAGATTTTGTTTGGATTAAGAGATTAAATGAGATGAGATGAATTATGAATAATAATAAAATAATTAATTAAAATGAATTAAAATTTAAAATAAATGATTGAAATGAGTTAAAAATATAAAATAAAATAAAATAAGTTAAATCTAATCTGTAAAACAAATCAGGCTGTTCTGAGAGAGGGTGACGGCTTCGCTCTCGGACGGACGATCATATTTTGAACTGGGCATGCATATGTTTAGATAACTGAGTTAGCTATAGGGAATCCATCAAACAATAGGGTAGAGGAAGGAAGAACTAGAAACTGTTGGATATTTAAGGTGTCGGAATGAGTATCCACCACTAGAATTAGGGCACAGTGAGAGAAGTGGTGCTTGGAACAGAGCATAGGGTTTAAATGTTGACAAGCAAAAGGCTGTCATTTCAATGCCGTCAATTTACTCATGCCCAACGCTGCTGTACTGCTGTGGCTTGCGTTTATGGTGGGAACCATGCTTGCTTGACCCTCAGATTTTGACAGGCACTCAGCAATTCTACCCTCCCATCCACGACATAAATAATGGCAATTTGTTCATCCCCCCGCATTCAATGGACAACTGTAGATTGGATTAGATGGTTTTTATACTTATTCTCGTTCTTGGGGAGCTGTCTATTTATCTATATAATCCTTCATCTAAGTTTTCATACTGCCCTAAGTCTTATGTTATATATCATTTCAGCATCCCAACATTTATTAAACTTTCATTCTAACAACATTCTTTATCTCAAACTGCACCTGCTCAATTATCATTGCCCAAGTTTTTTTTTTTTCAACTGGAAAAGTTGCAGTCCAACGCACAGCACTCAAATTCAATTACCCAGATAACTCTGCAAAACTGGAATTGTTGAGGTTTTTTTTTTTTTTAAATGCTAGTTTGCTCCGGAATTTGATCATTTTTATTTTATTCTATTTTAAATATTTTTAAAAAAATACAACAATTAAATTGTTGACATCATGGATACCTTGACTCGAAAATGCCAAATGACACAAAGACACTGCAACTTTTTTATCTGTAACCTCAAGATCAAACTTCTAAAAAGTACCCATCTCAGATGACAGCCCAACACCCCTCGTTTCTCCCCCGTTTGTCAACCAAGATTATTACCTAAACATAAACGGCTTTGGGAATTGGCAACGGATGCCTATGCAAAACTGGTTTTTGATGAAATGGGATCGTGTCAATCATACACTTACTGAAAAAAAACTGTGTTGATGGGAACATTTGGGCAGTTATATAACAACTGGCAAGATCAATCATAAAAATACCGGATAAGCAAGTTATAATACAACAGCATGATCAGGCAAATCTTTCAGACAAATCCTGAAGTTAGAAGTCTAGAGAAAATCTAACATGAATAGAATCTCCCCCACAAATGTCAGACACGCCCATCTTGAGTCATAGTTTTTGTATTAATTTTTCTAGCCTATCAAATTAAACAGTACAGATTCACATAAACACATGTCAATTCAAAGTTATTCCACAGCTGTACAGTAGAGTAACAACAAAAATATAATCTACAATCACGGTTGTGAGTTTGGAAAACTAAGTCAGAACACACCTATTCAGTTTGCCTTGATTTCAAGTTGATCCCACAGGCATCATCTTCAGAACTGCTGCTACTGGCATCCCAAGGAATCCCAGGAAAACACTTACAAACCACTGTTCTAAGCTGAGAGGAGTTGTGTTTGCAAATGAACCCAGGAACTCGATGATGATGATTTGGAAGAAGACCGTGCAAGTAAGCACACCAACAAACACATAGTTCTCCATTATACCTTTGAAGACGTTTATTTTTTCCATCTCTCTAGAGCTGATCTCATTGAAAACCTGCACAAGACATTAGCATTCCAGGGTAAGTTACATAATACAAATAAATTCAAGATTGCAGCTCTTACGATGAGTAGATAAACGGGGGTAATTAGTTCAGATTGTACTTGTAATCATGCCAGCGAACTATTAACAAGTTTCGATATTGCAACTATTTAGACATTAATATTCTATACCAAAGAAAAAGGATAAGTTTATCACGATTGAATCATGTAATTTCATATTTAAGGCAAAAATCTATGTTCATCCAGTCAGATTAAGTATCTGCCTAGAAAAAAAGTAGATGAGAATCCATCGCATAGCCTATAGGCGTGAATAGCATACTAATATATGTATGCATGCACATACAGCACTATAGAACAAAACCATAAAATTCTGGGCGTTTCCCTGGGTATAGATTATATCATCAATTATCATCCTGTATGGTCAACACACCAAAGAAATGCATTCCAAATTAAGAGTGACATGTCCCCCACGGGAGTGGTGAAGGGAGAGCCCCAATTTGTCCCAATGAATTTAAAATTACCTGACAAAAGACAAACGTGTTGAAAATGATCGTGTTCAATACTACATCGGAATGTGGGCCATCAAGCCTAAAAGCTGCTTTTCCTCTAGTCTGGAGAAACCAAATTATGACAAACTGATACACAGACTGCCCCAAGATATTCCTCCACATAACATTACTGATGAAGTTTCCCTTCCTACCAACCGGTGATCTTTTCATTAAGTCATCATTTGGGGGCTCTGTGGCTAATGCAAGTGCTCCTAGAGTGTCCATGATCATGTTGACCCATAGAAGCTGCACAGCAGTCAGGGGAGCGTTCCCTGAGAGCAAAAACCACGAAGACAAAAAAGTGAATGAAGAAATGTTATAAGAATGCTATAGAAAAAGGTTTAGCCTAAATAAGTAAAATTGATATGAAAAGAAAGAGAAAAGATGAGCATGTGCTGACCTGTCAAACAGACCGAAGAAAAGTTGACAATTAGGGCTACCACATTTACTGTGAGCTGAAACTGAACAAATTTTTGAATATTTATGTAAACAGAACGTCCCCATTTTGCCACGGTAACAATTGTGGAGAAGTTATCATCTAAGATTATGACATCAGCACTCTCTTTTGCCACCTGGTACAAGGTTCATGACATAAATCACTTAATTACGGTCCACAAGATACAAGAACAGGGTCGGATGCACAATTAACAATATCAAGGATTAAATGCACCTAATCAGTAAGTAGTTAGTCCATACAAAAATGCCCTATAGGTTATCATGTACGCGGAAGATGAGACATCAAGGCCTCCAAATGGCCAAAAGATAAGCCCCATGGTCTTGAGTTTTAAGCCTTAAATTCCTTCACACTCAAAACCATTATCAAAGTTTGATCACCCAACCCTTTTAGGTCAATGACACGTATCCTAATCTCCTTCATGGTTTGTTTTTGGAAAAATAGCAGTTTCATGACGCGAGAGCTTTTTCCAGGTAATTAAAAGAATAGATGGAAAAAGGCAAAAAGTAGACAGAAAGAAAACTAGGAAAAGATTTCTAATGTTTATATGAAACTGCACAAATGTTGTTAGATGCTGTCATTTGACATCCTTATATGAACACGTTAAATAGAGTGGTCCATTTCCACCAAATCATAATTTACTTAGGAGATGTTTGAAAGCAAATTTCACCTCATACGATCATCTCATCTCATCCCATCTAATTTTTTTTCCAAACATCACTCAAACACAAATACTTCCAAACTAATCATTATAATTTTTTTTTTTTTATAAGTAATAAGCAAATATATTAAAGAGAAAATAAATAGGCATTGCCCAAGTACATGGGAGATATACAAAGAAACCTTGCCTAGTTACAATCTAAGAGTTCGAAAAAGACAAGAAATCATGCACATTGCTTCCATAAGGTACAATGGCTGAGAACCATAATAAGAGAGTATGTAGAAAAAAAATCCTGGAGCTCCTTGATTGTTCGCTCTCTATCTTCGAAACAACGCTCGTTCCTTTCCAACCAAATGCACCACTTGATATACAATGGAATCATCTTCCATGCAACTTTCACCTGTGGACAGCCTTTGATTCCCTTCCACCTAAATAGCAAATCAACTACCTTAGCCGGCATAACCCATGCAACATGCACTCGACTGAAAACCACATTCCACAAAGACTGCGTCACCTCACAATGCAACAATAGGTGGTCCACTAATTCACCGTGATCTTTACATAAACAAAACCAATCCATCACAATAAACCTCTCTTCCTCAAGTTGTCTATGGTTAAATTTTTCCAAGAGCTGCAGTCCACACAAAAAAAGCCACTTTGGAGGGTGCACCGGATCGCCAAATATTTTTCCACATAAAAGCTACTTGTCCTTGAGAGGCCAAGATTGCGTAATAAGACTTTACTGAGAATTTCTTGCTTGCTATGGACTGCCACTGGAGCTTGTCCCCCTGCATTGTTCTACTGCCTATGGAATGAAGCAAACTGAAAAAATCTGAAATGAGTGACAACTCCCAGTCGTGATTATCCCTAGTAAAAAGGATGTTCCACTGAGGGGTGTCATGCACAAGAGACAACATGTCCGCAACTGAGGCCTCCTTGTTAGCCGCTATATTGTAAAGTGCTGGAAAAGCTTGCTCCAAAGAACTGACTCCACACCAAACATCTTTCCAAAATCTAACCCTGGTACCTTCTCCAATCTCAAGGCAGATATGGTTGACAAAGCACTGCCAGCCCCCCCTAATATACTTCCATAAGCCCATACCATGTCTCCCCCTTACCACATTGGAGCACTTACCCCCCCATGCGCCTCCATGTCTAGAATTAACAACTTCCTTCCATAATGCCTCTCCCTCCTTATGATATTTCCATAACCATTTTCCTAGTAGCGCTTTGTTGAAAGTCTTCAAATTGTGTACCCCCAAACCACCATTGGAAATTGGTGAGCAAACTTTATTCCAATTTACAATGTGAAATTTAGTTTCCTCCCCCAAGCCGCCCCATAAGAATAACCGAAAGAGTTTCTCTATTCTATTTGCCACCCCCGCTGGCAAAGGGAATAAAGTTAGAAAATAAGGTTCGATAGAGTGCTCTTAATCAAGGTGACCCACCCCCCCTTCGATAGATACAATCGTTTCCACCCCACCAACCTCTTCTCTACCTTCTCAACGACCCCATCCCAAATTGCTCTAGCTTTGAAAGAGGCGCCTAATGGGAGTCCCAAATATTTCTTAGGTAGAGAAGCCACTTTGCATCCCAAAAGAGCTACAAGGCTATCAATGTGTGGCACCACCCCCACCGCCACCATCTCAGATTTATCAAGGTTGATCTTGAGACCCGAAACGGTTTCGAAGCATGCTAATAGGGCACGTAAGACTTGGATTTGGCCATGGTCCGCTTCGCAAAATAAAATAGTGTCATTTGCAAAGAGAAGATGTGAGATCATAATGGAACCATTAACCCTGTTGCCCACTGAAAATCCAGTTAGGAGGCCTCCCTCTGCAACTGCCTTTAACATCTGACCAAGCGCCTCCATCACAATGACAAAAAGAAAAGGTGATAGTGGATCCCCTTGTCGCAACTCATGAGAACTATTGAAGAAACCTGCTGGGGTGCCACTAATTAACACTGAGAAACGGGCCGTGGTGACACAGTGTCGAATCCATGAAATCCACATCTCCAAAACCACATCTCGCAAGCATGTAGAAAAGGAAATCTCAGTTCATATGATCAAAAGTTTTCTCCATATCGAGCTTGCAAAGAATACCCGGTGTACCCTCCTTTAGCCTATGATCCACACATTCATTGGCAATAAGCACTGAATCAAGTATATGCCTCCCCCAAACAAATGCGTTTTGCGGTTTTGAGATAATCTGCCCCATAACCAAGCTTAAACGATTAGCGAACACCTTTGAGATAATCTTATACATCCCACTTACCAAGCTTATAGGGTGGAAGTCCTCAATCTCCATTGCGCCCTGTTTTTTCGGTATAAGTGCCATGAAAGTTGCATTGAGGCTTTTTTCAAACTTCTTGAAGGTATGAAATTCCATAAACACTTGCATAACATCAATTTTCACCACCTCCCAACAGTGTTGAAAAAAACCTATGGAAAAACCATCTGGCCCGAGTGCTTTGTCTTTAGCCATGCCGCTAATGACCTTGTAAACCTCATCTTCTTCGAAAGGTCTTTCCAGCCAACTTGCACTCTGCATATCAACAGACTCAAAAGACAAACCATCGAGCTTTGGCCTTCAAGAGGTCGGCTCCGTGAGAAGGTTCTCATAAAAATTCACAATATGATTTTCTACATCAAGAGGGGGAAGTCAGGACTTGGTTACCATTCATGAGTGTCTCAATGGCATTGTTTCGCCTATGTGAGTGTCTCATTATAATTTTTTCCAAACTTTTAAACAAAAAATAAAAATAATTCAACTTTTTCTAATCCTAAAACAAAAATTAAATTAAAAAAACTATATTTTAACAATACTTTTAACTTTATAATATCTTATATTCAACTTTTTCTCTCATTTTTCAAAATCCCATAAAACTTTAACTCAAACTATCTCACTATATTTACAAACTATCTTACTACTATTTACAAAATTTTCAACTTAACTCATTTCATTTCCCAAGCATCCCCTAGCGATTGCCCAACAGCTTCAAAATCCCCCCCCCCTTCTTTTAACTAGAGAAAATTCATGTCTAAATATGATTACCAATGACACACAGACAGTTCCATCTAAATTTCCGTTAAGCATCGGTGCACTTGTATTAGCAGGCAAGATGAAATGAAAAACAGTTAATTTAAAGGGGTTGAGAATTTAAATAAATATATCTTGGTTAAAACCAAAGAAGTAGAATATAACTTTTTGAAGTTGGGGCTTGCATCACAGTTATATTTGCTAAGATTAACATGGCAAGAAAGGAACAGCATCTAGGTAACACCTCAGTTCCAGCAATGCCCATTGCTAGTCCAATGTCTGCTTCATGAAGCGCTGGAGCATCATTCGTACCATCACCAGTCACTGCAACAACTTCTTGAAAAGTGGTTCGTAACTGTTTCACAAGGGTATGCTTATCCAGGGGTAAAGATCGAGCCATGACCTGCACATGAAGAAATGATAGATCTTCTTTACCAGTAACTTCTTCTCACAAAAAGTTCTATCTAGCATATAATTTACATTTCGATGACTGCCAATGATTTTAAATGACTCATTGGATTCAAGTCGCCCAGAATTATCCTAATTTGCCATTCCCATTGCTTTAGTCCAATCCTTGCAGTTACATACCATTTCTAAATTGAGACTGGGCAGTACTTCCAGGGAAGAGAATTTGAGGATAGTCAAGGAACGCAGCATTCCTTAGGCACCTCTGGGATAGGTCATTGTGAGTTCGATATAGATGTCATATTTTCTTTAGAAATCAATTCAACAATGGAGTCCATGGAAATTCAGCATCAAATTATTCGTTGTTCAGACACCATGCAATTTTCATCAATGTAAAACATTAACTCAGATGGAGTAGATAAGGAAATTGAGAGGATGGTGAGGGTTATAGATTATGAGGAAAATAACGATGCTTAATGATGAGGATGATATATAATCTAGGAGTTCATTGTATTGCTTATGCCAGTATAGAAGTCAATACAAACAATTCTCGCTGAATTGCTTGGTCATTCAGCGGCTTCTGATAATATTTTGATTTGACATGTAATTTAATTTTATTAAGGCTATCAAATATCCTTGTCATGTAAATATCATAATGCACAAAAGAATTATTAAAATGCTATGTTTAATTTTATGTAATGTTGTGTTGCATGATGCAATACAGAATTGAGTTGAGAGGCTAAATATGTGATTATCTTACCTTTTTTAATTGTATTTTATAAGAATTTTTATATTAAATTTCTTCGATCAAAAAATTTATTTTCTTAAACGTACGCTTTACTTTTATCAAGCGTGCACTTGTGCTTTGTGCCAGGAGGCATTTATTCTTAAGTACAGGCTTGGGTTTTCCACCAATACTGAATTCGTCTCCCAACTTCCATTCCAAATAGGAAAATACTCTAGTTACAAAGTGATTCCACAAAGACAATCCCACAAACTAATGTGACTTGATGTGATCTATCAGATTATAAAATTACTTTTATTATAAAGTAGATCTAACGGATCAGATAAAACCAAGTCAGTTTATAGGATTATTTTTTTATTATCTGTTTGTTTATGTAGCAACCCTCTTCCAAATAATGTCATTAAGCACGTAAATCACCTGAAGTTTTGGAATAATTTTGAGCAATTCCTCCTCACTTTTCTCACGGAATTCTGGGCCTTCAATTGCTATTCCCTCACTGGTCAAAATTCCACATTCGCGAGCTATTGCCTTTGCAGTGTTTATGTTGTCTCCAGTAACCATCCGAACGGTTATGCCAGCTGCCCTACAAATTGCAACAGATTCCCTGACACCAGGGCGAACTGGATCTTTAATTCCAACAATTCCCACGCATGTGTACCCTTTTGTGGGAATAGGACTTTCAGCAGAAAAATTATTTCCAATTTCCATATACGCAAGGCATAAAGTTCGAAGAGCTTCACTGGCAAATTGGTCAATTGTATCCTTCAAATGATTAATTGATGTCTCATTCAGTGGAACAATTTCACCGTTGGAGTCCATGACTTTGTCACATGTAGCTAATACTATTTCAGAAGCACCTTTACTGTGCACGCGGAAACAACCATTGGGAAGCTCTAGAACTACTCCCATTCGCTTCTTAATGGAATTGAAGGGCTCGACTTTCACAATGTTCAGTGCTTGTCTTTCTGATTGAAAATTCCCACCAAGCAACAGCCCAAACTCTAAGAGAGCAGTGTCAGTTGGTGATCCCAGTATCTCAACTTTCTCGTCTTTGTTTTTGACAATTTCTCCTCCAGTGTTGGTAAATATTGATTGGAGAAGAATACTCAAGGCAGAACTCGGAATTTCAGAGCCTATGCTAGAAGTCTCCTTAGAGCTTCCTATGTCATTGATTTTCCCACAGATACAAGCTTTCACAACAGTCATATGGTTAGTAGTTAGAGTCCCAGTCTTGTCACTACAGATAGTTGTGGCAGACCCCATTGTCTCACAAGCAGCCAAATGACGGACAAGTGCCTTATCTTTCATCATCTTCTTCATGGCAAAAGCAAGGCTTAGTGTCACAGCCAAAGGCAGTCCTTCAGGAACAGCAACAACAACTATTGTAACAGCAATAGCAAATGATTCCAAGATTTCCATCATATCATCTCCAGACCAGACCCAGTGGGACCCTTCATGTAGTTTGCGGCTGAGCAGGCCTTGTATCATAACAGAAAAAGTAACAACAGAAAAAAATAGGCCTATTTTACCAATAATGGTTGCCACACCATTAAGTTTGACCTGCAATGGGGTCTCATCATCTCCTCCCTCACTAAGGGTCTCCATCAGTTTACCCCACTGGGTTCTCATTCCAACAGTTGTTACCAGCATCTTGCATGATCCATCCTGAACTTTGGCTCCTGATAGGAGAAAAGGATTATCAGAATTGACGTTAACTGGTTCACTCTCTCCTGTTAAACTGGATTCATTTATCAATACTGAGAACCCAGAAACAAAAAGTCCATCTGCCGGAACCTGATCTCCAATGGCAAGATGAACAATGTCACCAGGAAGAAGATCATATATAGATATCTTTTGTCTAAGTCCACCTCTCGTGACCTGAACTGTAATTTTTTTTTTCTCCCTGTCCAAGTCCTTGAACTGAAGAGATTGTTTGTAGTCACTAATAGCAGTGACCAGTACAACCAGCAAAATGCTGGCAACAATTCCAAGGCCATCATGAGCACCCTTTGGCCATCCTTCCAGAGTAATGCCAACAAGAAGAGAGACAAAAGCACAAACAGCAAGTATCATAAGAGTCATATCTTGAAGGGCTTCCCACACAAAGACCCAAAACCCTCGCACTGGGCTTTCATTAAATTTATTAATTCCATAAATCTCTTTTCTCTGATTCAGCAAGTGCTCAGAAGTTGGAATGCCAATGTCATATGATGATGCAAGCTTGTTTGCAATACCCTCAACCCCATTATGTATTTTCAGTTTCTTCACATCACGGCCTTCAGAGATGGATGCTAACTCATCAGCACATATTTCGAAGCCTGCTGTTTTGACTTCCTCCGGCACAGTGTATTCACTGGAAAGAGTTAGACCTAAAGGTATTGAAGTTCCAGTCAACACAATGAAGTATAATCATACCATTACAAAAGTTTAATTTGAGAAGATTAAGATACTTACCATTGATAAATTGAAGTGCAGCTTGTGAAACCAAAACTGCAACTCTAAACTTTTCCTATAATGTTCAACATGAAAGAAAGAGGGAGGGAAAAAAGAAAGATAGAGAGACATCAGAAAATCAAGAATATGCAAGGAAATTCTCAGTTGAGCAGGACACAACAAATGTCAAACTTTCAGGACATTCTTTATTTCTAAATTTGAACACAATTTCAGGACATTCTTTGTATAACCCTCCACCACACATTGTCTAACCAAATCCACTTCTCTCTCAGTGCATTCCTCAAAACTTCCAATTTGTAAACCACCAACATTCAATCCAGAAGAATTTTTTTACAAAATTGATAGATCCACATGAAGATTTTCAAGAAAGTGCAGGCAAGCTCCTATCCAGGTAAGATTATCTAAGAATATAAGTCCGGAAGCATGTCAGTCGTCAAAGCTCATAGATTATTTTTTACAGATCCTTACTACGGCAAAGTTTGGAGTCTAAGCAACCGATATTAAAATTAGTGGCATATACTCATATCCCGGTTGGAAAAGTTCCATAGCACGTACTTGCTAAAAGGGTGCTAAGTACAGCCAATGAGGTGTGGAATGTCACACCTGCTTACATTCAAATTCCACAGCAGGCACAATTGAGCATTAACTTTGTTTGCATCAATGGAAGTATGCTAATTGTAATTTAATATTGCACAGATCATGAATGATATAACACGTTGATTTCTCACAGTTGTATTGTTTCCTCGGGCCCAACCTACAGAGCACTTGCTAATGAGAATTAGAACACCTTAACTTAGTAACCCACAGCTTAGTTTAAACAAAGACCAAACATAAAGAAGTCAAACATAAGTTTTTATTATTAAACACCAAAAATTCTCTTTTTCCTTTTAAGATGCAAAATTTTGACGTGAACTCGTGAGATTGAAAATCCTTTGAACCCACGAACAAATTGAAATCCATCCAAAAAAATCAATAATCAAATCAAGATGATTTAGACGTGTTGAAAACTTGTTTCAAAAACTTAGATTGCGGAGAGAATGCCACAAAAGTTTTTCCTTTGATAAGTTTTTAGTTCATTCAAGAACAAGTAGAGAAAACAAAAATTCTCTTTGAAAAAAATACTATTCAAGTTCATAATTAGTAATTACTGAACACTTTTAAGTCCAACATTCCTAAACCACACTCCTATACTTAATAAAAAAAGGTTCAATTAATGAATTAAATAAGTCAAAATGCCTGCAACCAAATAAATATAAAAATAGGCTCACACACCTATACTTATTGAAATAATAATCTTCACTTAGTCACTAGACTATGTCGTCTCCCTCTGTAGCTTATATCTCATGGGTTCAAGCTGGTTCTTCTTCTTTCAAACTCATCTTGAATGTTAGAGTTTTGTTCGATGAATTTGCAAACTCAACCCAAGTAGATTGTACCAATTCTTGCATTGCTTCCTTAATTTTCTTAACTCTTGATCTTGTGATTAACTTATCTGGGACTTGCAAGGAATCTTTGAGACTTGGCCTACCATGATGCCCTTCAAATTTACAAATCAAATTTTTGTATTCAGTATTTATTAATCTATCTTTTTAGATTGATAATATAGCCAGAGTGAGAGGGAAGGAGAAAGCGATGAGAGGTTCATGGAGTAGGAATTGTGAAAAAGATGGGGGGAAAAGAAGAAGAGAGAGATGGAGAAAAGGACATGTGATAGAGAATTTTATACTTCAATATCTTTCCAATATATGTCCTTGTTAACAAAATTTTTATTATCTTTTTTCTTTATTGGCACTGGGTGTTCAGAACAATGTCCCGACTAATGCCGGGAATACACAGGTCCTCAATAAGGAATTTTTCGCAAGTGCACATCAGTTAATTTAAGGAGAAAATCTCCGTCCGATGGCCCTTAAAGATTGTTTACACCCAAAAGGATTTTGAACCTTAGACCTAGGAGGAGCAAACCCCTAAACCCAAGACCTTTACCACTTAAGCCAACCCATCTACTTAGATTTAAATAACTTCTATGGAGAGAATAACAAAAGAAATGTTCCCATGTGCTTTTTGCTTTTAGTTCTTGATTGGAAGGGTGAGCACCAACTTAGTTGGAGTAGGATTCCCTAAATCTGACTCTGATTTCGACTTTGTCGGAGTTCAAATTTGAACTCTGACTTCGACTTGTGTAGACTTCGATCCTACTCTGACTTGTTTGAACAGAGTCAGATTTGGCTTTTTCATCTTTTTTTATTTCTTAGCTTCATATTTAGTCCATTTTTTTAAAAAAAAAAAATTGGGCTTTTAAATTTTAATTTTTCCAAAAATCAAAAGCTAAAACTAAATCACTCACTGCTGATTTACTTTTTTACTAATATCTAACTTCTTTTTATACTAGACTTATTAAAGTACTATAGTTCTAATTACAAGTTATCATCTTACAGTATTACAGATTATTTTTAGTGTCTAATTACATGTTACAATACTGCAGTATTATATATTATTAACTTATTAAATTAGACGTATTTCTAAACTATAGTATTACATGTTATTATATTATACTAGTGTGTAATTTATTTATAGCTTATTTTTACGCTAGACTTATTTCTAGTTATTATACATAATGTGTTATTAACTTATTATACTATACTTATTTCAATACTAATGTCTAACTTACTTATATACTTGATTATTATGGTTGTAATGCTATGGAGTTTGATATACAAAACTATTATTAGTCTTTTTTTTTTTAGTATAAGTATATTATTTTATAATAATTAGCTTATTATTGGACTATATAAGTTTTAGTTATATAACTACATAATTATACAAGTATATATGATAAATGCAAATTTCTATAACATATATATAATATCAGAGTCGGAGTCAAAGCATAGTCAGAATAAAATCAGATCAGAGTCGAACTCAGTCCAGCAATACCTCCAACTCCAACTGAAAAAATTAAAAAAACTCCGACTCTGACTCAATTTTGTCGGAGCCAGAGCGAAGTAGGATTTGGAGTTGGATTTTTGAATTTTTGCTCAGCCTTACTCGATTGGCTAGAGAGAGTTCCATTAAATCTGAAACTGTACTAAAGATCTACCCAGCTTTCCACGATGAGTGAAATGTTATATTTTGGACGAAGACAAACCAATGAATGTAAAGCTTTAAGCGGGCAGAAGATCAAACCAATGGGGTCCCGAGTCTCGACTAAAAGAAGCTCAAACCAAAATAAGGTGGAGGTTATTTTCCATTTGTTTATTATTACAAAAATTCAAATTAAATCTTAGATTTCAGAAATAGAAATTCCAAATGTTTGTTATGCACAACTACTTCAAAATTAAAAAACCAAGTACAATCAACTAGACCACGAAAATTGAATCCATTTATTCCACATCTTCCTCTGACTTTGTTGCCAAATAACCGTGATTTAAGTGCAGAATACATGGCGATTCATTATGTTAGCAACAATTTTGAAAAGAAAAAAATGCACCGAAACTTAAAATAGCTGGGATTGGGACCTGATTGGAGCGACGGATAGCCTCAGCCTCGAAGCGCTTGGAGAGATTAGCAGTGAATCGGAATCTCCGTTTAGGGTTTTTGACTAGCCAGCAGAGGCTCCTCCATCTCTGAAGCGCCTCGTCGGACGAGTTCTTGGCCTTCACATCCCCAAAGTTATCGTTCAGGTAGCTCTCCATCGAGGAACCTCCCACTTCAGCAAAAGCAAGAATACTCCTACAACTCTAGCCTTTGCCTTATTGAAGCACGGGGAAAGAATTCGAAAGGAAGCTTAAGGAAAGTATTCCGAGATAACTTCGAACTTAATTCAAATCAAAGCGTCTTGCGTATTGGGGGTGGGTCGTAGTTAGTGCGAAAAGCATAACAGGAAAAAGACGAATTGACCAAAGCGGATCAAAGCAAGACTACAAAATCTAATTTCAAAATAATTTATGTTGGTACTGTGTAGGTAAAACAGAGGAGAGGAATTCAGAGATTATGATAGGGTGGTGGACAAAAACCGGAGAGGAGTTTTAATACTGGAGTCCCGTGGCGAGATCTCGGCTACGCGAGAAGCTTACGAGCAGCTAGTGGTCCATTTTACTCAACTTTGGAGGAGTGGAGCAGCTGAATATTGTCTAACAAAAAAAAAAAAAAAGAGACATTGGGTCGGTCGAATCGTTCTAAGCGTCAAAAGCAGTTTAATTAGAGTTTGGCTGTTTTTTAATAAAAAATATATTAAAATGAAATAAAATATAATAAAAATATATAATAAAAAACATCAAAATGTAATAAAAAAATATAATAAAAGAATAAAATAGAGATGAATTTTAAAGAGTATTTAACCTTGACTGCAATCCATCATCTCTGAAGACTACCGGATGCATTTCGAATTTAAGTTTTTGTGGAGCACATTGGAGGTCGTCGAGCTCGCCATTGAAGAGATAAATTCCTCGCCATTGAAGAGATAAATTCGTCAGAATCTATCGGTTTTGATGGAATAGACGGTGTCATCCACTATTTTAATGGAATAGACGATGTCATCTACCGCTATCGAAGGCAGCAGGGTACTTTTAACGTGGACCCCAGATATTCCAAAATAGAAAATAACGAATCAAAAGTGAAAACGCGTCCCAACGGCAACAACTCTCTGATTGGCTCCAAGTTAAAGATTATGCGCGTTGTAAGCATGTGGAGGTGTCAGCCGTTGCACGTGGGGTCCAGAAACGCTGTATTTTTAAGGGCTACTTGTTTTCGAAGACAAGGCCAAAAAATTTGAAAATAAGCAACAATTTTTGTATGGTGAGGTTTGTCTTTGGAAACAAATATTTATTTTAAGATTTTGCTTAGAATGGAAAGTGAGTTAAATTTATCTCTATTTTATCATTATATTTTTTTAATTTTTTATATAAAACATAAATTTTAATTCACATTTTTTAAATTTTAATTCAATTTTTTTAAATTTCAAAATAATAATAATAACTAATTAATTTCATCTCAACTCATCACATCTCTCAATTTAAATAGAGGTTAAATCTAAATTTTTCATCTCAATCAATCTCATCGTATCTTATTAGCGTAGGTTTCAATTCAAAAATATTCACTGTTCTATATATATGACAATATGACAATCTAAAAAATATTACTTAGCTTAGAGCATGTTGATACCAATTTTCTCTCTTTCCCAATTCCAATTTCAGCACTTTTTTTTTTTTGCACTTCCATTTGTGATTTGAGTTCTTAACTCATCTTATCTCAACATATTTCAATATTATTTAAAAACAAATATATCTCAAAAGATCTCATCTTATCTCATCTACGAAAATAAATCAAGCCTAAATTTATTGGGTTTGGCTACTCGAAGCTTTTATGATCTCTCTCCCGTGTCATAGTCGACAATGATTATTATAAGAAGTTTTAATTGTACAAAAAAATATATTCAAAATTTTATGTACAATTATTTATATATATTTTATTGATATAAATTAATTATATTATTTTCTTTAATATAAAAACTTGTTTTGACAAATTAGTAAAATATACAAAGAATAAGTAAAAGTAAATGTCTATAACAAAACTAAAAAATATATTTTTATTTTATTTTTTATTTTTATTTTTTCTATGTGATCAAGAGTAAAATTATTCCTTTTAAAAATAAAAAATAAAAAATCTATATTTATCCTTGATTTTTTCATTATTAAAAAGACTATCAAGTTATCTTTTAGGCGTCATATCTTGAATAAAAGACATTTCATAAATGACACATTCAGTCGGCTAAAAGATAACTTGATCTAAACAAATTTATTCGAGATCTAAACAGATTAATCAATTTAGATCTCGAATAAATTTGGCTCTACACCATCTACTTCTCTATTACATGGCAGAATCAGGATTTCTGCCTTAATTCTCAACAAAATTTGTGTGGCTATAAATGCTAAGATATTAAAGATTTTAGAAAACAAGCAAAATTTGTATGTGCCAAAGGCCCATAAGTCTCCTGCAAATCTTTAAAGAAAATTAAAATTTATTTTAAAATTTTGATTTTCTAATCATATTTTAAAATAATATACGAAATTTATATAGCTAGAACAATGATATGGGATTTCATGGTTGGAGTTTATTTACACTCTCATAAGCATAATTTATTTTATGCTTTTTTATAACTTTTTTTTTTATTATAAAAACGATAAAAGAAGGTGTAGAAACAATATATATATCTGATTTTTTTTTATTTCTTTTCTAATTAAAAAAAAAAACTCATGGGATCCGAAAAAAGAAACCCAACTACTGGGCCCATAAAATTACTCTATATAGCTAAGTTTATATTTAGTATTACTTTCTTAAATTAAAAATTGGTTTGGGCGGCACCAACTCTTTCACGATCGTCCATAAGCCGCCACTTTCCCTGGTCACACTTGAAGAATCCGATATTTATTTTAGACATCTTATATATTTTTATTTTTTACTTTTTTTACTTAATAATTAAGAAAATAATTATTAATATATTAATATTTTTTATATTTTTAAAAAATATTTTAAATAATCAAAAATGATGATAAAAAAATAAGAAAAAACAATTAACTAAGTAGTACATTTCAACTGTCAATATGGGGCAGTAGCACGTCTCGCCAATCCCAGCGCTCTCTGCATTTTCTCTTTCAAGAAAATCCTAGGTCTCACAACCTCATTGGAGCCCCCTCGGGGTGAGCTTCGCCTCCACCCCCCTTTATCTCCCCCTTTCCTTCCCTTTCTCCATCTCCTCTCTTCTTTTCTTGGTTGCGTTTTTTGTTTTTGTTTTTGCAAGGACCGTGTGTTGGGAGGGGTTAGCTTTCGGAGGTCGTCAGATGTGAGAGTTTCCGGCGTGTTGATTCTCACAAGCACCTTGTTATGATCCTTCTAAGCGTCGATCTACCTACTGCAGCGGATTCACGCTGATTAGAGCGATGCGTGTTTCACGCGCGCCATTCCTAGTAGATGTTTATTCTCCATGCACCACTTTTGGAATAGGGTCCTTCACAGCCACAAATGGGGCCTTTTGGGTCCAGGTCTTCGGCTTTCATCAGCTGGTCGTTCCGCAACTCTTCAAAGGCGACGCATGGTCTTCACGCGTCGCTATCTGCAACGGTCCCCTATTTTGTTTGTTGTTCTGCATTTTATATTCCTCTAAGGTCGAAAACGAATCATTAGATCTAATTTTTTCAATTTTAGATTTAATTCTAGTGTATTAGTTTAAATAAAAACCAAAAATATTAGTCTCTAGGACTTATGGTTTTTAGAGTTTGTCCCTTAGTTTGTCTTAGTACGGAAATGGAGTTTAGTCTTTGGTTGGTTGTCACTCTGTCTTAAAACAGAGTTAGGACTATCTCTTAGAATTTTTTCTAGAGAGTTTGACAGTTAGGGTTAGAAAATGTCAGTCATTTTTAGTATACTGGGAGTTACAAATCGTCGAGTTAACTTATAATGTATATCTCGAATTTATTTGTAATGTCTGTTATTAATGAATTGAGTATCGATTCCCTTCAAAAAAAAATATATGGGAGAGCAATATAACACACCTTGCCAAATAAACTTGCAAAATTTACTCTTGTCTCTTCTTTCATGCTTTATCTCACATTTGATTCTATATATGTAGAATTCATTCTACACTTCTATCCTATTATCTCGAGGATTATGATAGGCTTATAGAGCACCCCTATTAGGTATATCAAATGTGCAAAATATTCTAATGATAAGGGATATTTTCGAATTTAAGTTCAGAATATTCTCATATTCAATCCCTCAAAATGAAAGGAGATTTGAGAAGATAATAATAACTCCTCATATTTAAATGATCATTATTAATCCCTATATCATTACTATCTATTTATTTATTTTATTTTATTAAAAATAATATTTTGATGTAAAATAAAATATTTAAAAAAGAATAGAACAATATTATTTTAATCTATAAAAAAAATACAGAGACAAATGTAAGAATTTTTAAAATTTGAGTAAAATTAAAAAAAACAAACAAACAAACCAACAAAAAGTGAGATTTTTAATTAAAAGTGAGAATAAATTTTGGAGATCCAAACGTAAATACTCTTATTATTCTCCTAGCACCATCTTACTAATATATGGTGCATTTTTTATTTTTATATAATTTTTTAACATCTTTAATTATTAAGAACAAAATAAAAAAACGATACAACTTCACCAAAAATCACTTTTTTAATTATTAAATAAATACAATTTATAAATTAATAGGCCTATTGTTATCCTTATTTGTATAGTTTAGTGCATTGGTCCCTCACTTTCAAAATGGATTCTCGAACCTAGGGCTTACATAAGAATTTTATTTTCAGTATATATATTTTAAAGAATATTCTGGGGGTCGGTTAGACCAACCCTATACTAAAAACAGCCCTCGTCGCAATTGGCAACCGTTAACAAGCCCATTTCGAGTTTAAGGCTTCCGAGAGAAGATGAGAGGTCGCGGAGGGTCGCCGTTGCTAGGGTGAGATAGCCGAAGGGAGGCGATTTTGATGGAATGGGTGGTGTTGCCTACGATTGCCGATGGCGGCGAGGGCTGGAAAGTTTTTTATTATATTTTAAGGAATATTCTGGGGGTCGATTGCCGAAATCGAACGTCTATTTATCAAATCATTTTCATTTTATTTTTTTATTGTGTTTTTTATTATATTTTCTTTCTTTTATTTTTTTATTGTATTTTTATTATCTTTTTAAAAGTTTTTTTATTATATTCTTACGAAAGTTGTTCTTTACACTGAGGGTAGCCGGTCCGACCCCGGTGATAGCTACGTTTCATTTCCCAACTAATGTCAATACCCAAGCAAATGATCTTTTCTCTCCCTCCTCCAATTCCCAAACCCACATGCATTTTATTTTCATTTCTACAGCTCTGCAACCAACATTCTACTTCTCTCTCTTTGAGCTTCAACAAATGGATTAGGTGACTGCAGATCTTTCATGGCAGAGAAATAGATCCAAACTGATGACCATCAAGCAATCTTTAATGGCTGCAGATCACAGCTCTCAACCATCTCCCACCCAAAAACAAACAAGACTCTTAACATTTTTCTTTGGTCGAGTAGACTCTCGTGGCTAGATCCCTTGTAGACACCATTGATGCCCTACATTTCATTTTGCTACACTATTATAGGAGAGATTTTCACGCCCTTCTAGTGCCACTGACTCAACGTTGCGTATTTCATAGCATCTAGAGTTTTATAGTGTCATCACCATCACCATTATCTAAATAATTAAATTTCTTTTCCCTCTAGGAGAAAAAACAAAAAGATTGAATGTGGTTGTGATGGAGAGAGGAAAGTAGAACAAGAGTGTTGAAGCAATGCATGTTTTGATTCTACTTGGAAAAATATTCGCTTTGAGAAATTGGACACATTGTTGGAACCATGTTTTTGAAATAAAAAAATTTGGATTTTTGGTTAGATTTGAGTTGGAAAGTTCAAGTTATAGGTCGGACCTGAGAAAAAGTGAGGACCGTGATAACCTAGCAATCACATAGAAGCTTCTTAAAAAATGAGGAGTCCAACCTCAATTCTTGACAGAAACCCATTCATATATGATAGGAACCAACTCATATATGCAAAATCTTTCTTAGAAACCAAACACTCACCAGGGATAAAGGACTCAAAAGGCATTGGCCTTGCTCTTATAGATACTCTGCTTGATGTAAGTGTTGAAAAAAATTCTCTTAAACCCAGTAGTGGAAAGGTGATATTTCGTATAAAGCTTAGAGTTCAAATCCCTCCCCTGCCACCTTCTACACTATTTCTAACTAAGTCTCCAAAATTTTCGAGTGATTTCGAAATCAAAATCCAGAATTTGAGTTTCTACGAAGTGCCACAATCAGTCTCTCCGTTAATTAGAAAAATGGGGATAAACGAAAAAAAAAAAATTGGGGGAAGATGAAAATGAAAATTGAGAAGCAGACCACAGAGGGTGATGAAATCATAGATCAGGAATACGAAGGAGAACACAAATTGGAAAAGCAAAGCTTGCTCGCACGGTAGAAGAAGATGGAAAGACAAACTTGCGAAAGATTTCGTATTACTATGTGGGAAGACGAAAGGGAGAAGGCAACGGTGGGGGAGGACTTCATATTACTCTATGGTTTTGGTGTTATGAAAACAAAACGTTTTCATTTTTTCATGTTGACAGTCCTGACTCTCTTGTGTTGGGCATTTGTATTCAACATTTTCCTTAAAGTAAAGTATTGCTTATTTTTACAAACATTCTTATTTTATTTCCTATCATCTAATTATTATAATTATTTTCAATTTTTACATAAAATAAAATAATAATCTAATTTTTTCAAATATAAAAAATAAGAATAATATTAAAACATATTTTTTAATAATATTTATTTAATATTATTAAAGAAATATACGGGGCTTAGAGTTATGGTATGTAAACACAAATCGAATTTATCAATTTATTTTTTTACAATAATTAATATAATAAGATTTTAAATTATTTAATATATCTCTTATATCTTATACTAGAAGTGTCTAGCCGGATGAACGGTAACACCTGGTACGCATTTTTTCCCGTTTTCCCCTGTTTTTATCACTTTATCACAGCTTTATATTTTGAGGGACCTCGGCCGCTCGTTTGAAGGGGAACTTCATGAGCCGCAGCTTAAAATTTTAATAAACGACAGAAGTTCATCACAAGAGGCCAGAGGGCCCTCTGTCATTTACCTTTTGGTTTTTACTTTTGGCACCACAAATTGACTGGGCCTTAGACTTTCACAATTCCTACCGCAGCAAAGTTTCAGCTAACGACAGAATATACAGAAGCTGGGCGCAGCAGCACCAGAGCTTGAGCAAAAGTCGAACCAGCCACTAAAGCGAAAAGCAGCATCAACGACATAAAACTAGAGTAGGCCATTGGTGTAAACTGTAAACACAATAATAAAAAAATTCAAAAAAAGGCGTGGTTGGCATCAGCCAACACACCGTACACCAGACATCTTTTTTTTTTTTCTTTATCAGCTGCTACACATCCTTTTTTTTTTCTTTAATTTATATATGTAATGAACAATCAATTAGAAGAATAGTTATCGTCTTTAATCTCATCATTAAAATTATGTAAATGACTCTATTATTATTTTTTTTAAATCTTGCATAATGACTTACATAATAACTTCAAGACCTACAAAAATATAGATTTCAGTTGTTATGAAATTCATAAGAAAATATATAAAACGAAAAAAGTTTCAGTTTTTAAGAGTTCTTGAGAAATTTCTTTACATTTCTCTCTTGCAATAGTTATATTTTTTTTTAGTTTTATAACACGTTATCAGTACGACGGTTCTACTAATTTTGAAACTAGTGATCTTATTTCTCTGTAAATTTTTCAATATATTATTTACAGTTTTCGAGATAATTATTAAAGGTAATATTGTCGAATATTACTTGATAAAATTCTATTTTTATTATCATGATTATGTTAATATATTTATTAAATTCACATATTTATTTTTATAATTGATATATATATATATATATAATGTCAAATATTGAGATTTATTACTATTGACATTTTTGAAAACAAGTTATTTATTTAGGATCTTTGATGGATCTATTTGGATATGA
Source organism: Platycarya strobilacea (assembly GCA_036898215.1). Taxonomy (NCBI): domain Eukaryota; kingdom Viridiplantae; phylum Streptophyta; class Magnoliopsida; order Fagales; family Juglandaceae; genus Platycarya; species Platycarya strobilacea. The sequence goes on from CM072555.1 coordinate 8,585,324, forward strand.
TGAAATTGAGATATACAATTAAAGAAGAAAATCACGTGTCCCTGCAGGACCGTGCTGTGTATCTCATGGTGAAAAATCATCTTATTATGTGAAATGAATTAAATGAGAGATATGAGTAATAAAAAATGTAATCCTCCCAAAAAATTATTATGATTTATTGCACCTGAAGTTGTAAGATTTTAAGAGTGGTATTGAATATTCTGCACTCTTTAAAATCAACTCAATATTAAAAATTATATAGTGAGAAAGTCACTAATGATGATATTTAAAAGAATACATATATTATTTTTCATATCTCGAATGTGCTCTTGCAGTAGTAATATCGAGAGCGAAGTTCAACTAATATTCTGAATTTTTATTTTGTCTTATAGTGATTTAGTTAAATAATGAGTTTTTGTTAATAAATCATCAGTTACGTCTATTAATGATATTGGATTTAAACTATTCCTAAAAGTGAATGGTGCATCCTTTCAAAAGAATCAAGGGCATAGACGTGCTAAAAAACTATAGAAGTGTTGGTCCCAAACGCGACAACATTAAAAATGATAAAAATATACCGTATCACTATAAGTGGTCCAACTCAGATAAGGATAAATGCCCTCAGAATAATTTTTATAGAAAGATGAAAATGTTTGTCATAGATGTGGTATGACTGAACAATGGTTATGTACCTGTTGTATGACCAATAACTTGATTTACTTATAATAAGCTCTTATACATTATAGTAAATTTTTATCATGTTTTGAAATAATAAAAAGTCAGTGCCTGAAGCACGATAAGAAATTACTTGAGATAATAAAACACTATCTAAATTTGATTATCTTACAAATGAATGTGAACCAGAAATTCAAAGGATTGTCTATTTGTAAAATGTTACAAATCAGTTATAGGATGTATTTAGTGACACTAAAAGTGTTGTAAAATCATATATTACTGCTATTAATACTTAAGTAATAATTGAAATCCCTGAATGACGAGTTGTTAAAACAGCAATAGATGAGTCTAAGATACGCCTGAAGCGTTGAAGACCTATTGGTGCAAAAGAGAAAAGAAATCGATGCTCCTGAAAAGACCGTACTTTCTATATAAAATATAATTCTCCTGAACAGGAAACTCTTGAAAAGTATAAATTTTCTTGAAGAGGAAACCTCCTGAAGAGGAAACTCCTAAGGAGTACAAACATTCTGAAGAGGTGTTTCATGAAATGTTTTCTCCTGGAGAGGAACATGTACTTAAAATAATGAGATTTTAATATATTTCATGAATACTGGAGAAATTATGGATAGGAATAAAATTGTAGTCGACAACATATTTTCATATAAGATGGCACTTGACATTACTAGAAATAATGAAAAAAGTGAGTTAAAAATTGTCGAAGTATGTCGATGTAGAAATTATTAAACAAAATGAAAAACGGCTATTGAAACTGAATTAAATTCGCTAGCAAAGCGATAAGTATTTAAACCTGTTGTCCAAACACTAGAAGGTGTAATGCCTGTTGGATATAAATGGGTATTTATATGAAAACGCAATGAGAAAAATGAGATTGTGCGGTACAAAGCATATCTTGTTGCACAAGGTTTTCTGTAGAAATCCGAAATTAATTATGAGAAAACATATTTCCTTATTATAAATGCAATCACATTTTGATTTTTAATTGGTTTGGTTATTACTAAAGGATTAGATATGCGGTTGATAAATGTGGTCATTGCATATTTATAAAGATCATTAGATCATGATATACAATACTTGAAGCATATAATCAAAGTACATTTAGGAGTATGTATTTTATAAAGTTTCAAAAAATTTTATATGGGTTAAAGCAATCTGGACGCATGTGGTATAATTAAATCAGTGAGTATCTATTGAAATAAGGATTTCATAATAATCCTATTTGCTCATGTATTTTTATCAGAATCTGGATTTGTCCTTATTGTAGTTTATGTTGATGAAGAGATCGCAAAAATTGCTATAAATTCAAGAAATGCATTTGAAAAAAAAAATTATTATTCAAATGCTAATACATTACAAAAATTTGAGATTTCTAGCCTCATCTCTCAAATGCATTTACTCTTTATAAAGGAACATGTCATCTTTATCTAAAGGATTAGGCAGTTGAAATGAAGAGGCAAGTAAGAATTTTAAATCCTTATTCTCTTACTTTAAATCTGAAAATTTGCTGTTAGACTCTTGAACGAGTCGTTGAAGTACGGAAACCTTCTCGTTAAACTCCTCAATCTCACGATTTTTAGATTGTAACCGGTTGGAAAATCCAACAATAGAAGAAAGTTATCGAGTACGGAGAGTCACCAGCTCATAAACGGTTTCACGATTTGACTTATTAGCCAGATCATTCGCTTACTGCAATATGGTACTTGCAAAAGATGCAGGAACAACTTGTAACTAAGGTGAAAGATACCTCATATGTTGATCGTGAGAAATATTGAAAGGAAATTGATGAGCTATTGAGAATTTGTAAAATAATAATACAAATATAGATGAATTATAGATATGATAAGAAAATTTGATGCGAATTATATGAAACTAAAGACGGTTCTTATAGAAATGAAAATAAGAACAAAACAAATCATCATCTCTTCAAATCTCAATAAGTTAAAATTACAAGATATGCTGGATGCATAATTTCAAAAGCCAACGAGATTAATTGCAGCTATCTCGATTTTCTTGTAAACGCTAAACCTCTGCCGTTAACTGTTGTTGTTGATTTTGTATTTGAGTTCTTTCTCATTCCAGCTTTTATATTCGTGTTTTCAGGTCACGAGAATATCAATCTACAAATTTCTTCAGCTCATTTTTTTCTTATCTTAAATTTTTATTTTTTCTATCTTTAGTTGCGAGCGTTTAATGCAACTCAGATATTTGATTTTTAAGATAATCAATCTCACTCGTTCTCACTAGTAGCCTCTGAGACATAGTTGTAAAAGAGGCAGCATATTGAGTACTGAGAGTTCTTGATTCTGCAACAATTTCAGAATCAGTTTTATTAAAAAGATATATCTCTGCTCTTATCATGGTGTTTATAGTCTTAGGAGAAAATATGAGTGGTTAAGGTATAAAAAGTTCATGGTTCAAATATGGGACATTAGAATTTCTATCAGACATAATATCCTTCTAGATGAATAACAACTGGATCTATGAAAAATGTGAGATTTTTATTTTGCTGAAGTAAACCAATAGTAAAATGGTTATATTTAAAATAACAATCCGAAATTTTTAAATCTCTTTAAGATCTCGTTTGTCAACAATGTCAAGCGGATTTAATTTTCCGCCGAATTGATAATATTAGATCTCAAGTTTTTACAGCTTTTATTATACATGGATGGTTTCCAATGCTATTTCTGCCGTATATAAACAAGTTCTCCCTAATAGTGCCAAATGAGGGGGAGAAAATTTTAGATGAAAAATATTATCATATTTTCTGTAATGCATTATTTAAATGAAAATCATATTTAAATTCTTAACCTGTTATATATACTGAAATCATGTTTGTTTATTACTTGAAAAATTGACGTATATTCTTGGGGAGAGTTTAAGTATTACTGCAGATCTCAGATTTCTACTAAATCTGTTAAGCGCTTTATATGTGGGGTTCCCTCTAATTTATCTGACGCATTTTAAATTCATAAGGCCTTGAAATGTCAAAGAGAATAATATCGGATGAGGATATGGAACTGTATGTATCCGTCATATTTTCAAATCACTCAGAGATTATTACAATTCATGAAACAAATAGAGAGTGTATTTGGTCGAGATCAATAACTCAACATATCCAATAAACGTGTGATCTTCCATTATCAATAATAGCCCAACAATTTTAAACGAAGATAGTACTGCTTGTATCACTCAAATCAGAGGAGGATATATCAAGCAAATATGATCAAATGATAATCTAACAGATTTATTCACAAAAACATTACCAACTGCGACATTCAAGAAGATTGTGCAGAATATTGGAATGCGAATACTCAAAAATTTATCATCATACACTTTTTAGTAGAAATAAATATCTTGAAAACTTGTGTTGATTGTACTCTTTTTTCTTCACTAAGGTTTTATTCTACTGAGTTTTCCTTTGCAAGATTTTAATGAGGCAATCTTAAAGTACTTGGCGGTACATAAGAATACTGTACTTTTTTTCCTTCGCTTTTGATTTTTCTTCCAAGTGGATTTTTCTTTGACAAGGTTTTAATAAGGCAGATTCTTTATAGGTGGTTATTCAAGGGAGAGTATAATGAATGATCAATTGGAGGGAGAGCTGCTGCCCCCTGTCCCACTACCAAAATTATGTGAATGACTCTACTACTATTATTTTTAAATCTTGCATAGTGACTTGTATAGTAACTTGTATGGTAATTTCACGACCTATAAATATGAGTTTTAGTTGTAATAAAATTCATAAGAAAATATATAAAATGAAAAATATTTCAGTTTTTGAAAATTATTGAATTTTTTTTTTTATATTTTTCTCTTATAATAGTAGTAATTTCATTTTTAATTTTATAATAATATGAGTTATATTAGAAATAAATCATTATTATTGCCTTCTATCTTATATGTTACTGATCATATAAACAGGAATATTATTAACATATAAGATAAATAGAAATAAATCATATTTATTGCACTCTATCTCACATGTTATTAATCATATAAACAATAACATATAAGATAAAGTACAATTAATTAGGTTTATTTCAATCATGTTAGCTCCCATATATCATGTAGACCATTGCAAAATAAAAAGATACGAACAAATAAAAAGACTCGGATCTAAAGGAGATCTTTTCAAATCTGTAGGTCAAAAATAACAAAAAACTACAAAATCAAAACGAGCAAAATAAACCTAAGAAAGAAAAGACACTTAGAAGTTCAATCTCAACAAGACCTGTTTAAATCTGCGGTACGATTGACATTTTGCTAAAATGACTGAGATCTAAACAAAATCTTTTGTCAAATATGTCAACATTTGTTCAGATCTGTACCCAAAAAAATAAAAGAACAAAACGAAAAATAAACCCACCAAGAAAAACATTCGGACCCGTAGGAAAAAGGGCAATAAACAACTAAAACATCCACTGAGAAAAACTGATAGCCTGCCAAAAGAAGAGAAAAATCGAGAGATGGAGAGTGAAAGAAAATATTATGAAAGAAAACGTGTGAGATGGTGGATTCGAGGGGGATGGGTAGAGAGAGAGAGAGAGAGTACAAAGTGAGGGAGTGGATAGCCGGTAGGTAGTGTTTTATCAGAGTGAGAAAATAACGTCCGGGAAAGTGAACATGAAATTGAAATGAAGTGAAACAAATTTGCAGTGAATTTAAATTTAATTCCCGGAGATACAAAAGGAGGAGGAGAGATGAAGTACCGTTTGAAGTTAGAGACGAGGTTTGAAGTTAGAGAGGAGGTGAGGTGGATTGAATTAAATTTATTTATTATTATTTATTTTTAAAAATTTTAAAAATTTAATTTTAAAAATTTTAAAAATTATATTGAAATTAAAAAAAAAGTATATTAAAAAGTATATTTTATATAAAAATATAATAATTAATTTAAGATGAGTTAAAATGACAATACAATCAAATCGAGATGAAATGGCATTGAAATACGGAGAATGAAGTCTTAAGAGTAATAGTATTAGATTGGCCAATATTCAAAATTTAAAAAATATATAATTTTTTATATTTTAACTAATTACTTAAAGTATGAAATCTATATTGAATTAGTTATTACATTTTTTTTTGGTAATAAAATATTATTTATATTCATTTAATTATTTTTTTTATTATTTTTTTATAATCTTCAATAATCTATAATCATATTTATTTTTTACTAAGAATATATTTAAATATTTTTTTATATTTGTAATTAACTATATGTATATTAATAATATAATTTAATACTTAAATAATTATTTTTTACCTAAATTTTGAAAAAATATTTTTCAATTCTTTGTTAAAAAATTATATGAAGTTGAAAAAATATAAAATAATGGAATAAAAAGATAGATATGATTTTCATATATGAAAAGTACAATCAATTTATTGTAACAAAAAGTTAGATTGAAAAATCTTTGACTAATCTAATATATGCTCTTTAAAATTTGAAGAACAATTTCATTTGACTAATCCAATGTTAATATTCTAAAAATACTCTAATTGATTTGACAAAATTTTTATTTAAAGAATATAAATTTACATACATATAAAAAAAAAATTTAAAAGAATACTTTTTATCTTTGAAGATAAAACATATTTTTATTTCTTTTTTTTTTTTAATTTTTTTAATTAAATATGATAAAAAAATTAATATATGTGTAAATGTATAATTTTTGAAAAAAATATTGACTTTAGTGCTCTAAAGTCTAAAAGTTTGGGAGGTGACCGGTTGTGTCAATGGGAGGGAAAGTGATGCGCGGGTTTAGAATATTTTTATTAGTTTTATTAAAATAAATTATCAAAAATTTGATAAAAATATAAATTTGTACATAAATTAAATTTAATAATTTATTATTTAAAAGTTAAGTAAAAAATATTTTTATATTATTTTTTATATTTTTGATTAAATATGATAAAAAAATTTTAATATGTATATAGATTTATATGTTTTTATTAAATTTTGATAATTTATTTTAATAGAAGAAATGAATATGCGTTTAGTGGAGGAGACTGGATGACTGGTGGAGCAGGTGGATAATGAAGTAAAGTGGATTGTGCTTTGGAATCCGCCAATGAGAAGCTGCAGCGTGTACATCATGCATGGCGTTCCATGTTGGCGCCTATTCCAAGCCGAACTACATAAAATTCTTCAATAAAAGTTAAAAATAACTAAAAAAATGTAGTCGAAAAAAAAAAAAAAAAAGGTGATTTGTAAAAACAATGAGGACTGTGTTCGAAAAACCTAATTTACAACACTCCGCAATAGAGTTTTGGTTCTTGCTAAAATTAAGCCATTGCACTAACTTCTTCGAATTTTCTTCTTCTTCAACAAAATTGCAAACCTGATTAAGATAGACAGATATATATGTCATGTAATAAAAGAATGATATATACCATATTCATCCTACTTTTATTATATTGCATTAATGTGACATCGTCATATTCATCCTTGGATCAGTTTTTTTCTTTTATTATTTTTTTCTAAGAAGAAATTCAAAGGTTAAAGAATGATCTTACATCAGCATCAAGGACCTCTCGAGAAGCCAGCCCTCCTTACAGTCTCCACACTCTCTCAAACAACACATCAACATCAAGGACTGAAAGTGAAGTTAGAAGTATAGAATATTGTATATCTAGTCAAATAAATTCTTGAGTTTGAAATATTGAAGACACGCGAAGAATATATCTAATACCAATTTCGAGTAATTTTTATTCCTAACTTCTGACTTATTGTATTACAGCTAATTTTTATTTTTTTAAAAATTTTAAATTTATTGTATTTCCGCGCCCACACAAATGCAAATCCTCAACTTTCATCGTGATGTTCTTCATCAGTATGATTTTATTTGAAGGATTTTTCCTTTATTAAGCGTAAATAAGTTGTTATTCTTTTTTTTTTTTTTGAAAAAATGGGAGGTTGGGTCGAGTAGAGTAGCTATCCTTCCTGGGCGTGACTGTAGGAGCCTATTCTCGCTGTACTGTAGAATGTCCGATTTGAGTTATAACTATTATCCTAAAGGATGAGCTTGTGACCATAACCCTACTAAAACTAAAGCCCATCTCATAAATTTTTGATTAGATACTATTTTTATAAGTGGTTTCAACCTTTTCCTTATTCTTGATGTGTATACTTAATATCCTATTTTTATTAGAGGCTGCTTTTGTTATGTAGCACTTTAACTTAAAAAAAAAATGCATGTTACAGCTAAAACAAGAAAAAGATAACAGTAGGGATATCTCAATAAAGATATCAACAGAGAATGTGAGTTTTAATAATATTTTATTTTTAACTTGCTCTTCTCTAAACTATATTCTGAGTATTAAACACTGATACAAATAAAAAACAATTTCAAAATATAAATATATCCCCCCTTGTTTTGTTTAAAACTCAACCAATCAAATTAATTTTTTTAATTATTGTTCAAAAAATAATTTTAGGTTTTCTCTCTATTAGATCTGTCAGTAAAACAACAGTATAAAGTTTGAAAATCAAACTTTCCAGTGTGTTGTGATTATATCTCTAAATAACATTAACTATTATAAATCAATAATTTGTTATAAAATATGAGTTATAAAATGCATAATCTATTGAATGGACCATATTGAATTATTTCCTCCAAATTTTACCAAAATATCTGTTTTACCTTTGAGTATGCTCCTTCTAGATTTTCTTTAACTTCTGTAAATTGTTGACATGTTTTAAGTTTTTAACATATTTTTATATATATTATTTCGATTTTTTTTTTTATAAAACTGAGCAAACGTGCTTGCGCCCCTTAACTAGTCGATAAAAAAATATGTATAGATATAATTTTTTTTTACGGATAAACGTGGCTTGCAATTCGACATTGGAAAACACCAATTCGGCCCCAATATAAAAGAGATTCAAAACTGACGTTGGGCCAAAAAAGTAGACCTCGTCGGCCATAAACCATCTTCCCTTTCAGTATTCACGGCCCATCTGAGATCTGGGCAGAGCCCACCAGGGTCAGGTCAGGCAGTTCGCTTTAGTGGGACTTGCGTATATGGATTCCGACCCGGGGTTGCAAAACAGCTTATCGGAAGATTCAGAACCCAAGCGCTAAAGACATTTTATGTTCAAATTTAGAGAGATTCTCAAGTAAGTCCACGCTGTTAAATATTTTAATATGACATTAATAAAATGGATTTTTGATTTTCTATGATCTACAATAATAAATTAATAATATGAGAAACATACCTTTTTCCATCTGATTTATGAACAATTAATCTGACTATAAGAGAACGATCGTCGTAATAACGTTTGCCTCACAAGTGTCTTCCGATAACTAGAGGCACTCTAATGTTGTAGGTGAGAACCCTTGAGCCTCTCAGTGCTATTTATAAACTTCTGACCATCAAGAAATTTATGAGTTTGTATTTGACTATAATTAGAGATATAGAATTTAATCCTATCTCTTAGGAGTAATTTTTATCCCTTCATAACTCAAATATTATCCAATAAGATTTTGAACTATTTCTAACTGATAAGATGGGTGTGTGGGTCACAGAGTTTAAATAAAACTCTTACATTCTCCCACTTGGCCCATACGCCCATAAAACAATATTTTTCGTTTACGGGTTTATCACAGGAAATTAACCATACTGCGCAAATTTATTTCCTGAACTTTTCATAACTCAAAACACATTTCATGAGTTCCATAATATCAATGTCAAACTAATTACCAATGCGAGTCATGGCGGTCCTCTATTATATAATCAACAGATTCCCTTCCATGTACCACAACACAAGTAACCAATTTAACACACGATCTTTAATTGGGATAATTAAGACTAATACAATAATGCCTTTGGGTTTCAATTCATATATGTTGTAGACATTATTTTGTCATCATTCATCCACACCATTCAATGTACATATAAAGTGAAAAAATAAAAAAACAGAAACAAAATAACCATAATTGATATATTTTAAGTGTCAAAATAGAATCATAACATTCGTGAGCTCAATAACATGTTTACATCATAAGACCCATACTGTTAACATGTTCTTTAAACTGTTTCGCTATCAGACCTTTTGTTAATGGGTCTGCTATCATAAGCGAAGTCCTAATATGTTCTATGGACACTGTTTGTTCCTGTACTTCCTCCTTGACGCTTAGGTATTTGAGCTCCACGTGCTTAGTACCTTTAGAATACCTATCATTCTTGGAGAAAAAGACTGCAGAGGAATTATCACAATAAATTCTCAGTGGCCTGGCTATAGAGTCAATAACCCCAAGCCCTGAGATAAAGTTCCTCAGTCATAAACCATGCACTGTGGCCTCAAAGCACGCCACAAACTCAGCCTCCATTATTGATGAAGTAGTGATTGTTTGCTTCATACTTCTCCATGAGATCGCTCCACCGGCCAACAGGAAAACATAACCCGAAGTGGATTTCCTGCTATCAGGACAACCGGCAAAATCAAAGTCTGAGTATCCAGTTACCTCCAAACTGTCAGTTCTTTTGAAAGTAAGCTGGTAATCCTTAGTTCCTTGCAAGTATCGCAATACCCTCTTTGCTGCTTTCCAATGAGACATCCCTGGGTTACTTTGGTAGCGCTTAAGCATGCCAACTGCAAAACTAATATCCGGTCTCGTGCAAATCTGTACATATATCAAACTTCCCACAACCAAAGCATAGGGAATCTTTTTCATCTCTTTGCGCTCCCACTCAGTTTTAGGACACTGTGATTGGCTAAACTTATCACCTTTTGATATCGAAGTATCCAGTGACGAACAACTTTTCATACCAAATTTCTCAAGAACTCTTTCCAGGTAAATTTTCTGAGACAATCCCAATAGTCCTTGTTTTCAATCTCGAAAGATTTCGATTCCGATCACAAATGATGCCTCACCCATATCTTTCATTTCAAAGTTCTTAGAGAGAAAACCCTTGGTTTCATAGAGTAAGCCAAGATCACTACTAGCCAACAAGATATCATCAATATACAGGATTAAAATTATGAACTTACTCCCACTGACCTTTAGGTATATACATCGATCAACGATGTTCTCTTTAAAACTAAAGGCAGTAATGATATCATTGAACTTTAAGTACCATTATCGGGAAGCTTGCTTAAGCCCGTATATTGATTTCTTAAGTCTGTACACTAGGTGATCTTTGCCCTGTTCTGAGAAGCCCTCTGACTGCTCCATGTAGACCACTTCATCCAAACTTCCATTTAAAAATGTTATTTTCACATCCATCTGATGTAACTCTAAATCATAATGAGCCACCAATACCATAATGATTCTAAATGAGTCCTTTTTAGACATTGGAGAAAAGGTCTATTTGTAATCAATGCCTTCTTTCTGAGTGAAACCCTTAGCAACAAGTCTGGCCTTATGTCGTTCAATGTTGCCTTTTGAGTCGCGTTTGGTCTTAAAAACCCATTTACACCCAACTCTTTTACTACCTTCAGGCAACTCAACGAGATCCCATACTTGATTTTGATCCATGGATTTCAACTCTTCTTTCATAGCATCGATCCATTTATTAGAATCACTTCCCTCTATGGCTTGTGAAAACGTTAGTGGATCTTTTCTTGTCCCAATGTCAAATTCAGATTCTTGGATATACACCACATAATCTGTCGAAATGGCAGGTCTCCAATCTCTCTGAGATTTGCGCAAGACAATCTGTTCTGGTGACTCCGAACTTGGTTCATCAATGGTATATTCATTCTGAGATGGGTGATTATTTACTTGTTCTACGGTATCATCGTGATGATCAATTAGAGGAACTATTATCTTTTTTGATGATGTAGGTATAGGGACATCTATCCGTATTTCCTCAATGATCACATCTCTAGATTCAATTTTCCCACTGATATCGCCAAGTTAAATGAATTTGGCATTTCCTGTTTCCACCATTCTCGGACTGTGATTAGGACAGTAAAATATGTACCCTTTGAATCTCTATGGGTAACCAATAAAATACCCACTTACTGTTCTAGGATCCAACTTCTTTTCATGTGGATTGTAAAGTTTGGCTTCGGCTGGGCAACCCCAAACATGCATATGTCTTAAACTTGGTTTCCTAGCAGTCTATAACTCGAAAGGAGTTTTTGGAACTGCCTTATTGGGAACTCGGTTTAAGATATACATTGCCGTCTTAATGGCTTCACCCCACAATGATTTGGGTAAGGTAGAATTACTTACCATACTTCTAACCATATCCAATAAGGTCCGATAACGCCTTTCAGCAACTCCGTTCTGCTGTGGCGTCCCGGGCATCGTATACTGTGCAACAATATCACGCTGTTCAAGAAGTTTGGCGAATGGACCGGATTACGGCCCGATTCATCATACTTTTCATAGTATTCTCTACCTCTATCCGACCTGATGATTTTCACTTTTTTATCTGACTGTCTTTCTACCTCCATGAGAAATAGCTCAAGTACCGATACAGCTTGAGATTTCTCATGCAACAGATAGATATATCCAAATCGTGAAAAGTCATCAATAAATGTGATGAAATACTTTTCTCCACCAAAACATTTTATGGAGAATGGTCTACATATATCTGTGCGAATTATTTCAAGAAGCTCTTTACTTCTTGTGGCGCCTTTCTTAGTATGTTTGGTTTGCTTTCCTTTTATACAATCCACACATACTTCAAGATTAGTAAAGTCAAGGTGCGGAAGAATCCCTTCTGAAAAAGCGGTAGCTAATTACCTTACACACCTATAGGGGGTGAATAGGTGTTTAACAAAAACGATAGCAGTTTAAAAAATAATCAACATACACAAGCAATCAAAGGAGAAATCAACACACAGATTTTGGTTACGAAGTGGAAACTCATTTGAAGAACCTGTTCAAAATCTAAAACCACTTCGGGTGTAAGACACCACCTCTAATCCACTATAGAAATTTTAGTTTGTTACAACTAATTTAGAAACACTTACAAACCAACAGTAGCATCTAAACTTGTCTTGCAACACCACGAGTATCCCACTCGATCTCTACACGCATGTAGTGCCGGAACTCCGACCTTTCTATAGCTTCTCACACGAACACCTTGATTTCTTCATCCAAGCACCTTGAAGAACTCTTCCAGCTTGATGAACACGTCCACTCCAATAGACTCACTAAAATTATGAATGTGTGTTGTGGGGGAGAAATATAATCCAAGAGAATGATCTTTGAAACAATGGAGGAGTTTCTCTCAAGGGATGAAATGAGGCTCCTTGGCTTTTCCTCAGTTTTTTTCTCCACACTGCAGCAGAAGACTTAAGGATGTATTTATAAGCCCTCTCCTCAAACGGCGCTCAAACCCTAGAGAAATTCGTTTAAGATGAATTTCGCTCGAGCGGGATATCGAGCGAGTGTCGAGCGAAGTTTCTGCCTGGATTTCGCTCGAGCGCCATGTCGAGCGAGTGTCGAGCGAAGTCTCTGCCTGGACTTTGCTCGAGCGCTATGTTGAGCGACTGTCGAGCGAGATCACTGTGTTCTGTTTTTCTCGAGCCATCTTGATCATCTTCATGTTTACTCTGTGACTCTGTCCACCATTAGTTACAACTCAATTATATTATGTTTTTCACAAGAAAATTGCCAACTACTAAATTTTACATCAACACATTCTTTTACTAATCTCTATAACTTTTCTTTGGAGATATGCCCAAACCTTTTATGCCACAAGTCATATGAGTTTTCATTCCAATACATGTTTCATGGCGTTGGGTATAAGTATTTTTAATGAATGTATTATCAAGGCAAAGTTGATAAAGACCATCGGAAAGAAACCTAGAACCAATAGATAAATTGTTTTTAAACAAATTGAAACTACTATTATGAAACGAAAAGGAATAACCATCAGTATCAAGTCTGGAAAGGGAAATTAAATTACGCCTCACAGAAGGCACAAATACTGTGTTATGGAGGTCTAAACAATGACCGGTACTCAAAACTAAACGAAAGGTCCCTATGGCTAAAACTCCAGCCTTATTCTCATTTCCCATAAAAATGAACTGCTCATTGGGACTTGGTATTTGGCTTGTAAGGTATCCCTGCATGGTTATAGAAACATGAACATTAGCACCTGAATCTAGCCACCAAGAATTAGTAGGAATATTTATAAGGTTTGATTCAAGACATAGCTTACCCTTCTTTTCGAACCAAGCCTTACGTTTTGGACACTCAGCTTTCATATGTCCATGTTCCCTACAAAAGTAGCATTTGCTACTGTTGTTCTGAATCTGATTAACTTTCACAGGTTACTTTCCTTTCAGTGGTCCAGTTCGCTTCTTTTTACTGTAATGATGCTTTTTCTTTCCAGTTTCTTTATTCACGAAATTGACAGAGTGATATCCTTGTTGTTTCAGTCTTGCTTCCTCCTGAACTACCATACTTGCCAACTCATTCACATTCCATTTATCTTTTATAGCATTGTAATGCATTTGGAATGGACCATACTGAGGTGGCAATGAGTTCAGAATAAACTGAACAACGAAAGACTCATCTACTTTCATTCCTAGGGTTTGCAATCTGGCAGCAATATTGGTCATTTGAAGGATATGCTCCTGCATTCCTTTAGCACCATCAGATTTCATGGTGGTGAGTCTAGCCATCAATGTTCCTGTTAAGGATTTATCAGCGGATTTAAACCTCTCCTCAGCATTTTTCAAAAAGGTTTGAACTTCCTCAGTACTAGGGAGTGAATTTTTGATATTTTCGGCTATAGTCATTTTCATAAACATTAAACTCAGCCTATTTGATCTCTCCCACTGTTTAAAAGATTCTTTCTGATCATTGGTACTGGTTTCAGTAATAGGTGATGGTTTTGAACTCATAAGGGATGAGTCTAAATCAAGAACTCCTAGGGTGAACCTAACTCTCTCAACCCATTCAGAAAAATTAGAGCCATTCAAAACAGGAACGGATGAAGTCTGTGAGTGTAGTGATGTGGGTACGCTTACTGCAAGAAAATTTTATAATAAATTGCTTTGAGTTAGACACTTATAAACAATAATCAGAATTTAAACAATTATGGAAGAACTAATAGTGTCATCAAAACCCTCCTTTGGGAGTAGATCTTGACACACAATGTGTTCCATCCAGTATTAAATTCTGTGGATGAAGTAGCTGTATCATCAGAATTCTCCTTTGGGAGTAAACTCTGACATACAAAGTGTTCCCTCTAACCTTACTTTGATGGATAAACTAGTAGTGTCATTAAAACCCTCCTTTGGGAGTAGATCTTGACACACAAGGTGTTCCCTCCATCATATCCACCTTACTATGGGTTTAACGACTTATCACCAAAATCAAGAAAATCTTGTACCTTTGGGCGACCAATTTTCTCTTGATTTTGACGTAAATCATTTATCCAATATTGGATATACATGACATAATAACAAAAGTCAAAATAGACAGTGCACAATAATAATATGCATACAATGTGGATAGCAATAATATGCATGAAATAAAATGTTTGATGAATTTTACAACGGATGTGAATAATACTTACTAAGTAAGTTCTCAGGAAAGAATATTCTTTTCTAGACAGAATTTCAAGGTTTCCAGGAAAGATTGGAGGGTCACAACGGACACTCTTAGAATTTTCAATCTCCTAGACAGAACTGTCTCAGTTTGTACACATTCACACTCTCACAGCAAAATTCATAAAAAAAAAAGGAATTTTCATGTTTAAACCTTAATTGATTTACAGGAAAATCACAATAATAATATTATAGAATTTAATAAACTTTTCATGTATACATGTACATAACAATTAACAATAATAACATGTATATAAATTAAATAAATATTTCATACATACATGTAAATAATTATAATAACATGTACATAATTTAAATGTATACATATAACATTAAAGTATGCATAAAATAAAACATTAATTAAATAATTTTTTTTTTTTGGAAATAATATTATAATATTAAAATAATATTATTTAAATTGGACTGTGTCTGAAATGGGTCGGGTCAGGAAACCGGGTCAGGACCGAATCATAATTGGTCAAGTTCAGCAAACCGGCTTGAGACCCAGTTAGGTTAAATGTTTTTCGGGTGGGCCACAATAAATCCAGCCCTTTAATATTGTTTTGATCCTTTCTAGGCCTGAGACCTATGGCTCAGCCCACAGCCCTGATTTAACTGAAGGAGGAAACATTATGCTTTGGTTTCCTTTCTTCAACCTTTAGCGCCGCCGCACCATACCCAAATAGATTTAAAGCAATCCTTTGATTTGGTTTCCATTAAACTTTCTATGGCCTGTAACGAAACCACATGAAGAAATTCCTCTTGGAAAAGTAGGAATTGATGGCAATGGATCAATGCAAATTAATGAGAACGTCCATCAATTTTCACTTACTCCTTTCGTTTTGGACCAGGGACCCAATAAACTTTCTTTAATTAAAATGTATACATGCCCACTAGATTCTTTCTCCACGCAACAATATACAGCAGAGAAAGAAAAGTATGAAATAACACTAGTAGATGCACAATACGGCAAACGCAAAATAGTTACATTGGAAACCGGATATTTTAATGAATGTGCATAAACGGATGGAATTTCCAAAACCCAACAATAAAAGAGAATATATCGTAATCTTCCTTTCGGATAAAAAATAAAAGGGTAATCTTTAATTTCTTCACAGTGGTAAACTCACAGATGCGAAAGTACAATATATAAAGGTATCAAATAATTATTTAACTTATTATTATTGAGATCATAAAAAATCTACAACCTATAGCTCTGATACCATATGTTGAATATTTTAACATGACATTAATAAAACGGATCTTCGATTTTCTATTATCTACAATAATAAATTAATAATATGAGAAACGTACCTTTCTTCATCTGATTTATGAACAATTAATCTGACTATGAGAGAATGATTGCCCTAACAACGTTTGCCTCACAAGTGTCTTCCGATGGCTAGAGGCACTCTAATGTTGTAGGTGAGAACCCTTGAGCCTCCCAGTGCTATTTATAGACTTTCGACCATCAAGAAATCTATGAGTTTGTATTTAACTATAATTAGATATATAGAATTTAATCCTATCTCTTAAAAGTAATTTTTATCTTTTCATAACTCAAATATTATCCAATAAGATTTTGAACTATTTCAAACTGATAAGATGGGTGTGTGGGTCACAGAGTTTAAATAAAACTCTTACACACACACCACACATTTTGATTTTTTATTTTTTTTGAATTTATTCTTCTTAAATAATTGAATTCTTCAACTCATTATTCATATGATAAATATTTTATAAAAGAAGATATTAAAAAAATATAGTGTATAATGTGTAGGCTTATATTTAGAATTTGTCCCAAATTTAACTACCTCATTTCAAAATAAGTAAGTTTATATTGACCATATATAACTGTTAAATTGGTTAAAGAGATCTTTAAATAAATAAAAAATCAAGTTTATTAATTAATATATTCTTTATCCAAAAAAGTATCCTTTGCTTTTACTAATGTATATCCTGCACAAGATTTTATCCTAATAATGTAACTACTCGCTCGTTATCAATGGTATCAAATTATGACCCATTGCGGAGGACAATGCACGCTTGAACTACTCGTGCTTTTGTATGATGAGCAATCAACTAGTGGATCAAGGACATTAATTGCAAATTCTTACTCGAGTTTGAGGGTTTAAAATCAGAGAGATTATAGATACATTAATTTCTAGTTGCTTGTAAAAAAATCTTGGGCACTACTAAATAAGCAATGGTTCACTTGGTTTGTTTATCTCCGTCGCACGCAGGGTCTTTAAATTCAAATAAAAATTTAGGGTAGATTTGTGTGAAGGGGGAAAATGTGGATCCCAAGCCCAACCTGCCTAGGGAGCAATACATGATAGGGGGAGGGGGAATGCAGCAGTAGGTATGCAGCCCAGTGTAGGGATAGGGGGTAGGGGCGCAGGAAATACTAAATAGGGGGACTTGGCAAAGGGAAAGGAAGCTAACATAGGGCAAGGGGTCATATCCCCTCAAACGGCAAATTAGCACACGCAAATACTTGTATAAAAGGCATTCTACCAGATTAATGTCTCAAACGATATTAGGATTTGGTAAGTTAGATTACATAATACAATTTGTCCAGTAATCGAACGGATCATGGGCATCATGCTTACCACACCAAGAATATTTTCACTGGACGAACGTTTTTGTAGAAAAAATAATTTCGGTCTCAAATGATTCATTAGTTACAAATGATTTTTTAATCAAAGATTGGTATAGTACTAAAAGTATTTCTACTATAGTAATGAATTGTAGGGGTGTAAATCGGTCGGTTCTGATCCGGTGATGGACCCATCATTTTTCACAGGCCGGACCATATCGGTAGCAATAGGTTTCATCGGTCCGGCCTAATTGCTATTTTGTATATATTTTTAAAATATATTAATAAAAATTTATTTAAATTATTAAATTAAAATCAAATAAATTATTAATGTGGACTGTGCAACTAATACATTAAAAAAATATTTTATTACGATTGTATTTATGATGTTGATAGTTTACTAGTTACGAAGTTAGACTTCACTCTTTAATATTCATAGTTATTATT
This sequence comes from Platycarya strobilacea, assembly GCA_036898215.1. Lineage (NCBI taxonomy): Eukaryota > Viridiplantae > Streptophyta > Magnoliopsida > Fagales > Juglandaceae > Platycarya > Platycarya strobilacea. Next base: position 8,603,566 of record CM072555.1, read on the forward strand.
AATGTCATATATTTTATATATATTTAATGAATATCAAATTATGCTTGTTTGCAGCTTAGGTATTTAAAAAAAAATACCTAATTATTTTAATGAAGTGTAAATATTAGAATATGTATAAATGTACTATGTATTAACTATTACATATAATGACATAATTATTACATGATTTATGATTTATGATTAATTAATAACATATATTATTTTATATTTTGTACGGTCGATGTTAGATGAAATTGAAATCATTAGTTTATATAAATACTATATAAAAATAATATGTTAAATTATTTAACTTTACATTATACATAAAAGTTCAGTGAAATTTGGTTCATCCGATCCAAAATTTATATACCTCAACATGAGATCATTTAACCTACATATTTTGAGACCAAGACCAACCAATCCTTAATTCGGTCTGGTCAACTTTGGTGGTCCGGACCGAGTTATTTAAAAAAAGAAATTTATTCAACTTTTTACTATTTACATAATTTTTAGAAGGAGGTTGTGGTATGTAGATCTACACACCACATTTTATTTTATTTTATTTTTAATTAAATATTTAATATATAAATAAAAAATAAAAAATTTAAATTAGTTTAAAAAAAAATTCAAAAAAAAAATATTAAAAAAAAAAAGTTATAATGTGTAGAAGATGGGAGGTTGTGTAAAAATTCCCTTATTTAAAACCCTAACTAATTGAATTTTTTTTATTTTAGCAAGCTGATAAACTATTATTAATAACAATAAAAGGGTCTGATACATAAATATACAAAATTATTAGACATCAGTGGTGTTTCTTATAGAAGTTCAATATTGAAAGAGGGATTCAGATCAAGAGAATATTTTCAAAGGTTCATGTTGTTGTTGCCTATTGTACATTAAAATTATGTATTGTATTCATCAATTTAAGAATATATGTTTTTTCCTTACCTTCCATTTCGAAAAGAATTAAAGGTGGTGTTTGATGTAATTGAGTGCCTAGTTTGCATTCAAATAGTTAAAACAATATTTGTCGATAAACCGTACTTTTGTTAGCCCTATAATTCCGTTCAAACTATAGGCTGCTTTACATGTTTTATCTTGGCATGTTTGAATGATTTCGGACCAACCATTTCGGATAAAACTATCAGCCTGACATGTTTTATGGTTGAATGATTTCGAACCAACCATTTCTACTCCCAACATACAATTAAGTCAACTAACCCTCACTATTTTTTTTTTTACCTCAATTGTCCGTTTATAATCAGGATAGGTTATGCAGACAAAGTTTTTCAGACTTCAGTCAATGAATCCTATTACTTGATAGCGACAATATTTTATAATAATTTAAGAAAAAGTAGAATTAACCAAAAACTCCTTGACTGAAAATTTAGAATATTCGCACAACTCATGGAGAGAAATTAGAATGAGCATGACCCAGTTCCCATCATTAATAGTTCGGACTGGACCTAGAATATTTATATGCAATTTTGATCTATAATGCTATACATGCAATGTTTTTTTTTAATAATGTTTTTACATGATAATGATGTCAATTTTCTAATTTAAATAAAATAAAAAACTAAATTGTCTCACTAGTGTTTATTAAATAAGCAATGTGGTATAAAAAAATCAATTCAAATAGTTATAAATAGCATAGAGTTTAATATTAAAAAAAAAAAGATAGATACAGTCGTAAAATTACAAACGGCTTGCAGTTATTTTGAAAAAAATAAATATATATGAGATTCACATGAAAAAGTTAACTTTTTTTTTTCTAAAATAATTGTACATCATTTATAACCCTACAATTATATATAATATTATTTTTAAAAAAATGGTTACCAAAGAAGCGAAAAGATTATTTGCACAATCTATGGCATTAGAGACATTAAAAAAAGGGAAGAAAAACTGAAAGTAAAAAAACAAGAGAATTTCTACACTCATACGAAAAAAAATTATAAATTAACATGATTTGTTTTAAAATAGAAATAATTTTATAATTTAACAAATCTAAACGATTTTTTTTTTTTGTTATGAAATTTTTAATGGCTAAAACATTTATTAGAGAAACAAATAAAGGAGGGTGTACCGTGTACGATGGGAGCCCACCACATGGGAGACAATATGAGGACTATATATTAATTAAGTAAAGCACGCGTGCATTCGCAGTCTAATCGCATACATTGGGTTGCAAATCATAGACTGGCTCTCTGTCTCCTTATCCTTCCCTACTTTTTCCCTATTTCAGTTCATTTTTCTTTCGGCCAATTAAGCAGCTCCGGGTGGTGAACTATAACTCGCCAGAATCTCATGTGTTGAGATTTCCATGAATCTTTAAGAAAAAGGGAGCGGATTCCACAAATGTTTTTTTCCCACCCACTCGTGGCTAGTGCAAGATAAGTATGGTACATTTAAAATTAAAATTATTATTATACTATAAAAAATAAAAAAAATATGACAGATGTAATATTTAAATTATGATAAAATATAATAGATATATGATATTTTATCATATCTATTTTATTTTTTTATAGTGTTAAAAATGTAATTTTTTAAATAAATGATAAATATATGCATATATTTTGAATTAAAAAAATACGATTTTTCCACGTTTTATACTTGTAAATATAATTTCTTGTAAGTATAAATTGATCACTAATTCACGATAATGAAATCCATTATTTTCACCCTATTCTTATCTAAATATTTTTAAAAGGGCAATGATAGGTTTATATTTTTTTATCACTAATTTACTACTTATAATGTATTTATTTTTTTTTAATTTTTTAATATCCTTAATCATTAAGAAAAAAATTTTAAAAACATATAATTTTTCATATAGTCAATTTCTTAATAACTAAGTAAAATAAACATTTAAAAAAAATTAAAAAGAGTGTTAAAATAATAATAAATAAGATATAAGTAATAAGCCTATCAATTTTAAAATCTGGAAATATGCCAATTTGAAAAACGAGTTGTATATGTATTCTTCCAAACGATAACCTACATCTTAAATTCTATCCGCTAGCTCATCATATTTATTGATGTAATATATCATAAATAACTGACTTGATAGGCTAACTATTTCAATAATAATCACTTAAAAATTTGTCACATGGATCTGGCTGCCTAATTCTTATATATAGTGTACCATAGTGTGCAAGAAAACTCTTATTTGTAATAAGTTATTTATTACAAAAATGAATATTTTTTATTAAAATAAATCAATTTATATTATAAATAGTTATTTTTATCATATTATATAATTCATAATAAATACTCGTTATTTCTTGCAGTATTGTGTCATTAATCTATTTTCCAATCTGTATCGGGTAACTTGAAATGACTATTTGCATAATATAACTATATATATATATATGTGTGTGATAAATAATATATATATATATATATAGTGACAATTACAAGAAGGTGGTAATTCCAGGGTCGATCGAACTGCTGGATTTCTGGGCGGGTGGAGAATTCATGATGAGTAAATGCTGGATGAATTACATATACGAGAGCAGCAAAATAAATCTCATGTCACGTTGAGTTCGTGGAAGTCGCACTGGTGCATGTTCTCAATTAAGCAAGATCGAGGAGAGGTGGTCACTATCGCGCGCGGTGCATTATCCAAGTTCAGCTAATCTGAGTGAAAATCGAATATGTGCAGAAAAAAGTCTCCATTGAGACCCTACATTGAAGTGGGTGGGTGCATAGCTTCTACGCGCATGCAGATAAAAAGATGGCCTACACTTTCTTTTTTTATACAAATGTATCGATATTTACTATAAAAATTATATATATTTATAACATTATATTTATTATAAAATAGTTTATTTATAATAAAAATAGTTTATTTTTATTGTAAACAATTATTTTAATTATAATTAAAATATCATAAATACTTATTTTTATTATAATGATTCCATCTATTCTGACAAATGACCGTAAAATGAGTAAATTAAGGGGGTGAGCATATATGTATATAAACACACACATATATAGCGAGTTGAAGATAGTCAGAAATACATGCAGATCAGAAAACTTAATGGACGCGTGACTAAGTGAATCATGTTTGGAATTGTAATGGAAATATCACTTATATATAATTTTAAGAGTTATAGTTTATAACTTAAATAATAAATTTTATATTTTAAAAATTATTTATTGTTTGAAAAATATGGATCTAAAATATTTTTAAAATTAGTTACAATAATTAAAAAAATTTTAAAAATAGTTACAATAATTTTATAAAAATATACAAATATCTGTAGGAGTTTTTTTTTTTATATAAAAGTTTTAATTTTGTATTTTGTAAAAATGTAGACTTTCAATTTTTTAAGTGATTAAATCAATTTTTATAAATTTATCAAATATATTATTTAAAAAAAAAATTAAAATCCCTTTTCAAATTTTGAAACACAATCTCCAATATAACTTAATTATAGATTATGATAGTTACGCCAGAATTGAAATATTCGAAATTATAATCTCCGATATTATGATAGAAGAGATTCAAGAAAATCGTTTTGATCACGCCCATTCTACTTTTTTGAATGCATGGCTTGGAATTCAAGGAGTGTGACAGTTTTCTAAAAAGTAAAAAGACGTTCATGTGCAAATTTTCTAATTTTTAATTTATTTACAAATTAAATATTGTCGTACGTGTCAACCGTGAAGAGCACCGTGTACTATAGTTATGAATATTTAAGATCTTTTCTTGATTAACAAGTCAAGTATATCATGCGTTTGACTATGGTGCGCAAATTAAAAGAATTTGAACTAGGATTCGAGAAATAACATGATCACCCATATGATGGAATCTGTCAAATTTGAAAATATGTCCATAACAAAGATCAACCTACGCATGCATGCATGCACGCACTTCAAATATTCCTTCAAACTCGAACAGTGAAATAATAAATAAATGGTATATCATAAAAATAATAATTTGTTAGATTATAAAATTATTTTTATTATAAAATATATTTAAAATATTATATTTATCTCAATGTATTTTTTATATAGTTTTTTATATTTATATCAATTATATATATAATATATATGTGCGTGATAAAGTTAAGGATATGGTTGCCAAGCCTAAAGATAAGATAAGCCCAATGACTCATCCAATCAATTACAAAAATCTACAGGTCTCCACAAGGATGTACGGACGAATCGTATATAAACCAGCTTTATATAGACATCTCTCTCTCTCTCTCTCTCTCTCTCTCAAGTCATTGTTTCCAGAATGAATATGCAAGTTGCCACTGCCGGGCGCGCAGCAGATCAGGTGGTGGCCCAAGCTATGACTTATCTGTAAACTGTCAAAGTCGCACCCTCACATGCCTTTTCATCTCTCATTGATGGAACCTTACTCGCTATCCAGGCGTTGTAGGACAAACAAAGTTGGGTTCATTTCGAGCTAGCTGGCTGTTTTTTGATGCTTCCTTTGTGCACTCATCTTGTCACCAGTCACTCCAAGGAGCCAAGTGTGAAATAGTTCATTCTTGATCTAGCTATATATAAAGTAAGATCGGCAATTAGAAGGAGAGTACTGTACGTATAGCTAGTGCAAAGGCCAGGAATTTGATCCCATATCGACCCAAAATGGCAAAATGGATATTCGATTGTTTATATCAATTTCAAGGTTGTGTAAATTGCTCAAGGAATTAGTGGCAAAAAATGGTGTTATATATATATATAGTTTGTGTTGAGATATTTGTGTACGTATCACTGATCTCTGAATATTAGTTTTCGCTAGATTTTGGTGTGGACGCTGCTTGTAGATCTTTGTCATCATCCATGAGTACTCCTCTCTGATCTTCATATCCCTTATGGGATTTTGATCGTTTCTGATCTTAAAATCAGTGTTGCCATGATTTCTAATTATATAACAGCTAACACATGAGTAATATTATACCTTCCGAATCGGAGAGTAAGAAAACCCGATCTGAGTTTGAGGATTCTTTCTACCTCCAGCTACGTCGACTAGATTTGATCGGGCATATAATATTATATGTACTCCACTTACAGAAATCGTTTGCACGTATAAAAGTCCGGCCGGACCGCTGTTAATTGGTACGCAGCTTCCTCTATATGAAAGAAGGAAAAAATATTAACAAGAAAGAAAGAATGACATTGTAGACAAAATTTAGCATATACAATAAATAGTATGCACCGTGTGCGGTTCGTATTGATTAAGAACAACGCTCGAAAATGAAATTTATTCATGAAAGCTTGCATTCATTTGTCCTATTGGCTTTAACTAAAGAGGTAGGTGTTTTTTGTGGTAATTGGCATGGGCAATCCTTGTCAAAGAGGAGGGAGGGGGGTGGGGGTTGGACTTTGTAAAGAGAAGAGGAGCGAGCGATATCGATCGGGGTTGCCAGATATCCTGTGGCCAATGATTAGGATGTGGCAACAAGAGCAAGATGGGCCATGAAGTATATATTTTTTTTGGGGGGAGGGGTTTGAAGGCTACACCCATTGAATCCGATTCTTCCCTCGTGACCCTACTTTCTACTCATTTAGCAGTGGATGGAAATTCCATGTGAAATATTCACGCCGAAGTACAGTCTCGACCACTACCAACAACCACATGCATCATCCACATGAGCTTGGTCGATCATGATTATGATCCCTTTCGAACTTTGAACTGATCATGATGAGAGATGCATGGCGCCGGTCCCTGATCTTGAACTTGTAATATACATTAATGCGTGTTTTTATTGGTTTTTATTATGATTCGTCTTCCCCTCATTTTCTCGATTTGATAAAATATGTGACTCATTTCTTATGATATACAGATGACGAAACGAGTAGTATGAAAGTATTTTTGTAAATTTTTTTAAGTGCATTCATACACATATGATTAGTATAAATATATATGATATAATTTTAATTTAGATAATAGTAAAATTAATTTAGATAATGTAAATTATATGATGTAGGCATATTGTCAAATTATTATGTAAATTTTATTATTATTTTTCTCATACTTTCTTTTTAATTATTCTATATATTATCGTAATTATTACATGATTACGATACGATTAATATCATATATGTCATTCTTGGATCATCATCTTCCTCGTCAGCACTCATCGATCTCATGTGCTAATATTGCCAAATAGCATCACTCCACCATCCACTTTCCTTCTCTTCTTTTTCTTTTTTATTTTTTCCTTTTCAGCTGATATACCTACAATATCCTTCTTCTTACCAACAAAAACGCCTTAAGAGCCTTGGCCCCGACATCCTAATTTCTGATAATATAAATATTTTGCTATATACAGGTCACGAATGTCTTTGTACTATATATACATTATCTGTAGGTAATCTATCACAATATAATTAGGAAGTAGTATTCAGATCAATAGATGATCTCATTTCTGATCTAATGCACAACATGGCAATTAAGTTTAAAATTGAATGGGCTGCTAGTGGATGGTCTTTCATAATTTCATTGAAAAATGTCAGTACTTTTATAGAAAGCAATACAACATATTCCTTCTGCAACCAACCAATAGGAAAAAGGAAAACAAAATTGAATTATTCCTTTATTAAAAAAGGTGGCCCCGAGTAAAACAAATTCAATCACGATCGGGAACGTGAACCCCGTAAAAATACAAACTTTAGCAGGAAAATAAAATGTATAAAGAGGAGAGAAAGAATGTAGTGTAATATATATATATATATATGTATGTATGTATATTCTCATGTATAAAAATCATGGAGGCATATTGAAAAACCTTGCATATTTCTTTTGTTTTTTCTGGTACAAATAAGTGGCCCAGGGAGGTAGGCATAGACAGATGTTCTATATTTTTCCATTCATTATTTGATGCTTTAACGTCTTAAAAGAATTATAAGCTCTCTACACCTCAATCTCTTTATTTATTTACTTCTTATTTTTGTAAGTATTTCAAGACATGTTAATTAAGTAGTGAGATGATATGATAATTTTATAAATTGTAGTGAAATAGTTTGTAGATAATAATAAAATAATTCAAGTTAAAATATTTTAATGGATTTCTATAAATGAGATAAATAAAAGTTAGAATAAAAATATAATAAAATTAAAAAGATGTTTCGATGTCATTTTGATTTTAAAATGTGTAAACATTTTGTTATTTTTTTGTATTTTATCTGAAAGTTAAGAAAACTTATATTAAAACTTTATGTTATGGTAATGATTAGATAATAATTAAATTTAAAATTTAAACTATAAAAGTAAAAAATATTTTATATTTAAATAATATATATATTTTTAATTACTAAAGATTTTTGGACTAGACGAACAAGCCCACAATCTTTTTTTTTTTATAATTATAATCTACAGAGGAAAAAGAGGGTTCATCGGGGTCGCTCAAATTGATCAGCTTGGCATGGGTCTATCTATAACAATTAAGAAAAGAAAACATCAAATCTAGAGTAATATTACTCTGACTGATATGTCCTGGATGAATAGTAGATAAATGCTAATTGATATATTATAATAAATAAAATATATTATTCGCATTATTTTTTATTTTAAATCTATTTTTTTAGTTTTTAATTCACAAATATTATACTACACATATCAGATATTAAATATTATAAATTATTATTTGACATTTATTCACTGCTCATCCTTTATATGTTTGTCCTAACATTTTTAACAAATCTAAAATATCACGAAGTACAGAGACGGGACAAAATTTTCCCAACAATAATAATAATATAAGAAAAAAATCTCTAAAGGCTTCAAGTGAGTGGTGTTTGTTACCCTGACAGCAGGCTCTGGTTTGAAGGCAGTGACAATCAACAGTAATCGCAATCCAGTACCACCTACCCAGTAGACCCTGCCATTGATTACGACGTCTCCATGAAATGAAGAGCGGAGGTTCGACTGTGATCCCTGCAAACAACAAACCCCCCAGTAAATTTAATATTATTATTTTCTACTCCACTTGTCAGTATAAATAGAACCACAGATCTTCGACGACTCTAGAGGAGAAAGCTGGCTAGGTTGATCAGATTAGATAAATATATAAACCCAACCCAACCCACAACAACAACACCCAGTCACCCACCCACCCAGTTTGCTAAATTTCGATCTTCCTTTTCTTTTCTTAAGCCAATCAAGATAACCTCATCTTCGTCTCTGTATCTCATGGGCAATACCTTGTTAGAAGCTCTCAACGTTCGTGTCGAAGGTTCCGGCCAGAAGTTCTTGGTCTTCGCCCATGGATTCGGTACCGACCAGTCTGTCTGGAAAGGCATTCTCCCTTACTTCACCCCTTACTACCGCGTCATTCTCTACGACCTCGTCTGTGCCGGCAGTGTCAATCCTGATTACTTCGATTTTCGCCGCTACACCACACTCGACTCCTACGTCGATGACTTAATCAACATCCTCGACGCTCTCAAAGTCGATCGGTGTGCCTACGTTGGCCACTCCGTCTCCGCCATGATTGGAATTTTGGCTTCCATTCGTCGCCCTGAACTCTTCACAAAGCTCATCCTTATCGGCGCTTCTCCAAGGTAAAACAATTCATTAGCTTAGTTCTCGCCGTCCGTTGCATTGATTGCTTAACCTAAATGGATCTTTGGGTTTTAGATTCTTGAACGACAAAGATTACCACGGAGGATTCGAGCGAGGCGAAATCGAGAAAGTTTTGTACGCAATGGAGGTTAATTACGACGCATGGGTGCAGGGTTACGCACCTTTGGCGGTAGGTGCTGATGTTCCTGACGCAGTTCGAGAATTCAGCCGGACTCTATTCAACATGAGGCCCGACATAACCTTATTCGTGTCGCGCTCCATTTTCAACAGCGATCTGAGGGGTGTCTTGGGCTTAGTCAAGGTGTCGTGCTGCATATTTCAGACCACAAAGGACGTGTCGGTCCCGACCTCCGTGGCCACGTATCTGAAAGACCATTTGGGAGGAAGAAACACGGTGGAGACGCTGGATACCGAGGGTCATTTGCCCCATTTGAGCTCGCCGGGCCTTCTGGCGACGAAACTCCGGCGAGCACTTTCGCGCTGAGTCTGCTATGCAGGCAGCGAAGCCGAGGACGAGGGAAGCATTAGGTAGGGGTGGCAATTTCTTACACGACCCGTTAACCCAACACGAACACGACACGATAATAGCGGGTTAGGGTTTAGTCTTAACGGGTTTAGGGTCAAAACGGGTTGACCCGTTATGACACGATTGCTTAACGGGTTGATAGCGGGTTTACCTGCTTTAACCCGTTATGACACGTTATGACACGCTAAGAAAGTTAAAATTACAATTATATTCTTATACTTAAAAATAAGATTGTTAGAATTTTAATTTTGATATTTTATTGTTTAGATTGTAATTTAGACTTATAATTAGTGTTATTAGTTTTATAGATATTGTGATTTTAATATTTATATAAAATTATACTAAATTTAATTAAGTCAAACGGGTTAATTTTGGATATATTCAACTCATTTACATAAACAGGTTAAAACGAATCATATTATGTCGTATTAATATATTTTATGATATTTACTAACGGGTCATAACGGGTTGACACGATACGACACGTTATGTTAACGGGTCGGGTTAGGGTTTGAGATTTTGACACGATAAGCTTAACGGGTCGGGTTAGGGTTGACCTATATAGTATAATATACATGTCTTGACACGACACGAACACGATCCGTTAACACGATTTGACACCCCTAGCATTAGGTACCAAAGAAGTGGGGTCCCGAAAAGGAAAAATGTAATAAGGGCGGAGATCTTAACACCTGTCCAACGATTTGTGGACATTATGGACTTGGGGCTTGGAATTAATATGATCTTCGACAGGATAAGACTTTCCACGTGATAATCACGTGATGACGTATCTTTTTTGTTTTGTTTTGTAATTTAGGGTTTGTCGTTGTTCTTATTTTCTCTGTTTTATTAATTAATATTGTTGCTTTCGTACGAGTTATATCCCTGGAATAAGACACGAATTGCCTAATCTGTATATTTTCTCAATTTCCTACCGCGACTTGGGGTGGTGTCTGCAACGTCCGTTATAGCTAAGAGCGCTTATATTGTCTAAAGTTAAAGTATATTTTTAGTTAATTTAATTTTTATTTTAACTCTTAGATATTCTATTAAACATAATTCTCATATTAGAATGATTATTTTCTCATAACATAATAATAAAATAAGATAAGTAATTTTTAGTTTTGATTATTCACATTAAATTTTTATATTAATTTATTTATTTATGAAAATATATAATAATTAACTTTTTAAATTATTTTTAATTATTAAATTAATTAATTTTATCATATTTTATTATTTTATTTATTATATATTAATTAATAATTATATATTAATTAAATTATGAGTTAAACAAATAATTAGTATTCATATTATATTTAAATTAAATTACTAATCGATATTTTAAAAAACAAAATCTTTTTATTTATAAGCCAACTTAATTTTTTTACCAACTTCATTTTCTTAAACATGGATGGCTTCCTTCATAGCAAATAATTATTTTTTAATGTTGGCTAAAAAAACTAAGATAGGACTAAAGATGGATATTTTGCTATGAAGAAAGTTATGCTGCTTGTGTTATTTAAAAAACAATTCCTGCATGATTCATACAACAGGTACTAAACTCATACTTCTTTGCGTAAGTATAGTATCACAGATCTGAAACTAAGCCTAAAAAGGGCTACAATCTAAATCAGAAAAAATAATAAATATTAAAAAAGTGTTGAATATCCATGCACAAAATGCTACAAATTGCTACGAATTTGCTACAAAAAAAGCAAGTTAACATGTCTGGCATCCAATAAGATAATACAAAAAAAGAGCGAAGCCAACAACTATGCTGAGCATCACATATCCAAGAAAATATAACAAATAACAAAACTCAAAAATATTAAACAATAATCAAAAGCAGTTACACTCTGCTATATAAATAATCAAATAATTAGTCATAATCAAAATATAACAAATAACAAATTCAAAAAATCCATTTTGAACCAAAACAAATGATCAAAACAATACACTACAGTAAAATCATGCCCATAAATAGATCAAATTAGCAACTTTCACTACTCACATTCTAAATCAAAGTAGCCACTAAAATCCACAAAATACACTCCCAACAAGCATATGTTAGTTAACAAAATAATTTATGAAAAATATGTTCTCCTCGTGGATGCCTAGCTACCACGTGCAACACATTGGCTCTGAAGTTCTTGGCTTTAACATCTCTCGCTATCCATCTTCCATCATGTAATAATTGATTCTTTTAAAATCCAAACTACTTAATATATAAAGATGGTCTTAAGTTAGAGATATGGGTTCAAAAACATAAAACTTAGTATTTTCTTTCAAGAAATAAAAGGCATATATATATATATATATTATCTATGCATTACCAATTGGGAACAAATGAAGATATAGCTCACTTGATTCTATCAACTCATGTCAAATGTAAAAGACTATTGCCTTTATGTTTTATATCTCTGATGAATTGGACAAATAAATAATTTTGAGAAGATATATAACGATAGATGATGTCCTATAATCTTGATGCAGGTTCACCACTTGCAATAGAACAACACAAAATAAAACAACAAAATGAAAACAGAGAAATGAGAGAAACGGTTATTTCGAAATGCCTAACAAATGAACAAATAGAAAATTTTCAGTGCATACAACTAAGTAAAATAGGGGTGAAAATACACACGAATAAGTTAAATAATAATCACACAATAGAAATAATGAATGAAAATATGAAAAAAATCTAAACTTTTGAACTATTTTAAAGGCTCGATTGCATCAAAAACTCCATCCAACAATAACTTTTTTCAAGGTTTAAGGGTTTGATTCATTTAAAGAATCCATTCCCACGTAGAGAAATTAAGTATGAGTAGGGTTTGGAGACAGAAAGTACCTGCAAGGATAGATGAGACAATTGGCGAGAGAAAAAGGAAAACTGTTGCTTTTCGAGTTGGGAGGAGACGATGAGAAACCCTTCACTCGATTGCTATTGCACGAGTTCTTTTTCTTCTTCAACGATGATAAAGATTTTTGAATGGGAGGAGGCGATGGGAGCCTCGTTGCTGCAAAGCCGGGTTCCATTCTTTTTCAATGTCAAACAAGTGGCCGGAGAACAAGGATAATTACGAGGGAAGCAGGTCACAAAAAGTGAATCCGGAAAGAAGAAGAGAGGAAAGTAAAAAAATATTAAAATAAGAATTTGGCCAATCTACAAACCGTCCATATGTGGCTTTAAAGTTGACTTTACTATTCACTTGAGTTAAAATATTTGGCTTATAGCCAATTCAATATGGAGATAAAATAAAATGTAGCATCTAAAATCTCATTAAATTTGACTTTTAGCCAATTCAATGAGAATGTTCTAAGATTCTCCTACATCTAGCTCATGCTAAATCATTAACCGCTTGAGTACTTTGAAATAATTTGATAATCCACTCATTTAAGATGAATCGATAGATTTAAGATGAATCAATAATTCTAATATCTTTAAGCTTGATTTTCAAATAACTAGTAAGATGATTATTCTGTATCATCCAAACAAGTCAAAATTATAGAATTCATGTAGGATGACTATCCCTTTAAACATTTGACTAGATAAATCATATTATTTTTCATTGACTTAGGTATAAGAGGAATTCTATCGAACCTTCAAGCCTCTTTACCCTTTAGTTGTCGGTGAACATAAGTCTATTTTAGATGTCGAAAATCATAAATTTATTACAAGTTTATTTATTAACATACTAAATAATTACAGTTTTTCACATTATATCATATAAAATCTTGAATTTTTATTTAAGGTAGAGTTTGGACTTAAAAGCTTGTGCGGTTGATTGAGATGTCTCTATTTTTAAACTGGTCAGAACATAGCGGTTATGCAATAATCACAAGTGCAAAGATTAGACCAACTTCTAATAATTAGGTTAACCCTTTTATCATGAAAAGTAGTTACCATCACCCGGGCATGGCAAAGGCAAAAGAGAGAATAAATGCTCCACCCAACCATTCGGCAATTTTAATAAAGAAAATTTCTATTTACAGTTATGAGTGATGATTGTATTACAATCATATTAATAAATGAGAGTAAAAAGTGAAAAAAAAAATAATGTTTTAAAAAAGATATTATTATAATTTTAAAACTCTTTTAAACTAAGATTATATTATAGTCTCTATTTAAGAATTTAATGTAGACTAACTCTCTAATAAAGCACTCGCAAAAAAAAAAGGGGCAAAAATACAATTGCAATGATCAAGTGGTGACACTTCTGCTAAGTTAGTTTTGGTGGTCAATCAAAAAAGAGTTTTCCTATATACAAGTCGACCATACATAACTTCTATTGCAATATTTTATTTTTAAATTTATCTTTTAACTAAATAAATAAAATTTTGCATTACAAAATCGGAGGTATTAACTCAGCCGTCTGGTTTTTAGTTGAATAATCGGACCACTTGTCCTTTCTAAGATGCAGAATCGATCACAAAATGGTCCCCCACTTACCTAAATGCCGGTCCAAGCCATAAAGTTCACACTATTCAAATAAGAAACCTCCAGCTTGATGCCATCTGTGCCTTTCCCTATTTTACTTTATTTGAAGAATTTGAATTTTGATGGGCCTCGCATTTTTGAGTCCTAGCCTATTAGCCTGTTCGAAAAATATATATATATATATATTATTTGTATACAGCTTTTATATATATATTTTTATATGTAGTATAAAAATGCTATTTTTACATATTCTTTAATTTAATTATTTCATATTTTTATTTTTATTTTTATTTAATATTTCAATTAACATGATATTATTACCACGTTATTAATTTCATAAAAAGTACGTAGAATCGTGTACATATTACTTGTCCGGAAAACATCTATAATGAACTCCAAGACCAGGCCTGCAAGACTTTGTGAACAATGATATCACAGGCCCAGACACTGCACTACTTGGCCCAGAGAAAAACCCAAAAAAAGGAGAAACGCATTGAATAGACATCTAATGTTAACAAAATATCTCGGCCCTAGAATCTCGGCCATAAGCAGGTTTAACTCTAGAATCTCGGCCTTGGCCATTGAGTTTCTGTTTGTTTCGACAGATATTTTGATCTTTCTATAGGTTAGTTCAAAGTTTGGTAATAATGCTAAAACATTTTGCATCATGTAGTCTGTATGGGCCCCCAAGTGCGACGACGCGTGAAAGTCGCACGCATTCCTTTAGACACGTGAGAGCGACGCGTTGCATGTCTAAATGCTTTTCTCCTCCCCACCAATAGATCGATGGTTGTAGACTTTATCTGTTCATATGTGATTGTTGTAGGAACCTGACATACAGTAAATCGAAAACTACATGAATTGTGGACAAAACATTATAAAAGTATTAAATATAACCAGAAAAACAAGTAGAAAATAAATTAAAAGAGCCCCATAGGGTTGGGCAAGAGGGAGGGAGGGAGGAACAAGAGCTTCGCCCTTCCCTCAAAAACAGCTTGTAATGACTGGAGTCCAATGACAAAGCTAGAGAGAAATAATCTATGGGCGAGAGAGAAAAAAAGAGATTTCCAATACTTATTATTCAATCATTGATGAATGTCAAGAAGATTGGTAAAAAAAAATGATAAATAATATTATTTTCATATTTTTATGACGCTTATTTTTTGGGGTAGAAAAACTTCTCAATTACTTATTGTTGGATGATAAAATTTAGAGATACGAATTGTATGACGTTGCGTGGCCTTTACATATTTAGTATTGCCCCTTTAAAATTTTGAAATAATATTGTTATTTTTATCTTGAGTTTCATTATTATTATACAAAAGAATTATATGATAAGTGTTATAATCATAAAGGGATTAAATTAAAGTGATCTTACAAACTTATCTAGTTTTATTTAATTTGTCAGATCTGTTTTATAATTTAATAAATTATACGAAACTATATCAATTTATAAAATTATTTTTACATAATCTATTTGTAGTTAAAATATTTAGCTATATTTCGTGTGTGTGTGTGTGTGTTTTATATATTAGTATAAAGTTTGAATAGACAAATTCTATTCAAGCTTTTTAAGAAAAAGTTTGCTCCGCTATAAAAAATTGTTTTCTTTAATAATTTTTCAAGTAGAGTATTTTTTTATTATAAAAAACTCATAGTTTATTTATTTAAAACTTTTACATTTAGAACTTGTATAAGTTAATTCTATTAACAATTATGAGATTGTCTGATAGAATGAATGATATAAGGCGCAAAATCCTATCAGGATACTGTTGAAAAAGTCGTACACAAAGGCTGATTTCAATAGTATTTTCATAAATTGATTATTATTAAAGTACATTTTTAATTAAAGAAAATTACGTAATTTCTATTTTAATTTTTAGTTATTTTATTCACATAATTTTTCACATTAAAATAATTATTTTTTTAAAATATAATAACAAAAGATTATAACTAATTTTTGATTTTATCTATTCACATTAAATTTTTACATAGAATTATCAATTTATAAAAATATATAATAATAAATAATAAAATTTTAAATTAATTAATTTTATCCTTTTTTTTCATAAGAAACAAGAATAATGGCTACTGAAATTCCCGCTTTTCTCTCTCTACTGAAATGATAGTTACTTCATTATTTTAAATAATTTTTCATCGCAACAACCAACGTGACTACTAGTCTACTTATAATAAAATAGAAAAATAGCATCGCTTTCTATTTTAATATTCTATTCTAAGAATATAAATATACTTGGAATATAATTAAAACGGAGAAACAGATTCTCTAGGGTCTAGTGGCCCAGTGGGCATTTGAACAGATATCTATAATTTTATGATTTATCTGTAGCGTGTAGCAAGCCACCAAGGCCGAACAATTTAGAACATTAATATTGGATTATGCAAACCAAAATTTTATATATTATTTTATAATTTTATTTTTATTTTATTATATAAAATGTGATATATTTATTATTGAGAATGAGAAAAATAAGTAGGGCTCACACATTTATTATAGGAAAATGCTATTCACCCTTATTGGGTATTGTCCCGATCCCATCCCGTTTTCTTTTTTTTTTTCTTTTTTTTTTGAGTTTTTTTATATATGATTTTTAAATAAATATTTTTAAATAAAATTATGATTTTTTTATATATTTTTAAAATATTTTAATATATTAAAAAATCATGTAAAAAAATATTTTAAAAAAAACATTTTTTAGATGATTTTTTTAACATTTTAAAATAATTTTTTAAAATATAAAAAAAATTATAATATTATTTTAAAATATTTACTTAAAAATTATATATAAAAAAACTAAAAAAAAAAAGAAGAAGAAGAAGCAGGATGGGATCGGGGCATTACCGTCGGGGTGAATAGCACTCCCCCTTTATTATACTAACGAGCAAAAGAGCCCCGAGGGGGGCGGCACATAAATTAAGGAAGCAAATAAAGGTGGAAGTGCAGGGGTGATTGATGGAGGTGTGAGGCAAAGTGAGAGTCAAGGGTGTCAGGAAAAGAAAGAAAAAAAAAAAAAAAAGTAGAAAAGAGAAAAAAGAGGCACGCACAAAAGGAAAAAAAAGAAATCGATTGGCACGTGTAAAATAATTTTAAATTTATCACATTACAGTATACCCATAGATACTATTATAACATCATGTTTAGACTCAGAAATTATCTCTATTTTATTGTTTTATTTTTATAATTTTTTATATAAAATATATATTTTTATATACATTTTTTAAATTTTAATATAATTTTTTCAAATCTTAAAATAATAATAATATTAAAAAATAAATTAAATTCATCTTAACTTATCTCATCTCATTTTCGAATCCAAACGAGGCTTACATAAGCATATAAAAATATCTCAACCAAATGACCACGAGATTATTCTCTCTCCTCTAACTTCGACTTTGGCTTCAACTTCTTTCTTTTCGAGGATGCTCAAAATCTCATTTGAACGATATTTTTTTCTCAATAATTTATGTTTTTTTTTACAGTGAGATACGAGAGATTGTAAAATATTTATTATAGTAAATTATTATTCCCAAATGTTCGTGGACATAGGCATTATGCCGAATTATGTAAATTGTATGTCTATTTTTAATTTATTTCAAATGTTAAGCATGCACGTGCCTTCACTGTACAACAGCACTGGAACACCTGGTAGGGGTCTCGGTCTAGCCCCTAACTAGTGCAGGTCCTCCTTCACGCACGTCTCCTCCTGTGACCGAATAGTCTCAAAGATTTGGTTGGTTTAGGCATTTTCTCTTGCTTTCTTAAGTTCTTGTGACAATGGGATTAGAGTTTTAAGGGATATGTTTGGTTTGGATAGAGAAATGTAGTGGTCTAAGTTGTAGATTATGTTAGAAAATGTTTAAAAGAATGTATTTTTGGTAGTGTATTGGGATCCTTTTGGTAAGGAATATGGGTCATATGGTGTAGTAGGGCTAAGATTTTAGTGGAGGCTAAAAGGAATTTCGAGATTGAGGATTAGGATTAGGTTTCTTGTCATTTGAATAAGGTAGTGGATGAATGAGGTTAGGCTAGAGTTGCTAGAGGTGAATGAGATGTTAATTGGATAGGTTTGAAGCAATATGATGCACAGCTAAAGGTAATTTGGGGTGCATGGCTAGGATAGTTTGTGTTTAGACTAGATAGTGTTTGGTTAGGGCATGTGATGGCCGAATATAGTTTAGGGTTCCTCTAAGGTTTCGGCCAAGTCAATTAGGGTTATGGATTTAGGGTTTTTGGTGGTTTTGGATAAGTCTTAAAAAATAGGAGTATGGCTTATAGGGCTTTGAAGAGAACGGCAAGGCTAGGGCTTATGTGGCCGAATATGTGTTGATGATGGGGAGGGATTAGATTGATTCACTTCTTCAATTGATAACCAATCAAATAAGAGAATGAGGTGGCAATTTAATGAGGTGACAAATGGAGTTTCGACTAGGGCAAGGGAATGTTGGCCGAATGAGATAAAGTAGGAATTTTGGTTTGATTTGAATTTGAATTACTTTAAATTCAAATTAAATTAAGTGGCTGATCATGCAAGAGATAGGGTGGTTGAAATTGGCTATTAGATGGATGGTGGATGAAGTGGATTTAGTTGAGAAATATAGGAAGTGAGGGGATTTGAATTTAAATTGATTTGAATTCAAATAGAAAGTTTTGAATTCAAATGGAAAGTGATGGCCGGTTGTAGTTGTTGGATATTTGATTTGAATTTTGATTTGAGTTTTAAATTTGAATTGACTTGGTTGAGAGAAATATGGAAAGTTATGATGGATAAGGTAGCAAGGGATAGTTGGTTATGGCAAGATGGCCTTGGCCGAGTATGATTTGGTTATGGGATGTGATTTTGTTGTAATTTGATTTGATTTGAATTTGAGGGAATGAATGGCCGGTGATGTAGGGCTTATGTTGGGCGAAATTCGATAAGTTTAGAAAGAAAATAGTTGATTAAATGTGAGAGAAAATAAGAAAATATATGGTAAAGATGGATAAGATTGATGAGGTGGTTAATGTAATTCGGCTATCTCTAATGGATGAGTTGGCCGAGTAGGTGTTTGTGTAGGATTGAAGTTGATTTGAATTTAAATTGATTTGAATTTAAATTAGTTTGAATTTGAGTTGGTTTGAGTTGGTGGAAGGATAAAGATAAGGTGATGTGTCAACTAGGATTTTATGGTTTATAAATGGGCGGCTAAGTCAAGGGATTGGGGGGCTGAGTGATGTATTTTTGGTAAGTGGATTGGTGTATTTGGCAAGTAGAACTAGGGCTTAGTCGAGCCAAGCTTGGCATGGGATGTGGGATATGTTATTGAAGTGGGAAGTTATGATAAAATTGATGGGTGATTGAGTGGCTATTTATTGGATATATGGTGAGGCGTGTGTGGCAATTTGGTGAGGCAATTATGGTAAGGGATGGCTAGAGTTGGTCGTATATGGTAATTAGGCTTAGAAGGGCGGTCGTATGGGGTGTTTGGTGGAAGGGAACGCTCAAGAAAATTCAAAGAATTTGGATGAACACTCAAGAGCCAATGATGAACACGCCACACTCAATGTACCAATTGGGATTCAGCACACTAAATGTAACATGCACACATTCACTTCAACACTTCACACAAACACTCACTTTCTTACAATTGATGAATCCAAAATTCACAAGTGATGTGAATTTCAAAACTTATCAAGAATACTCATACAATTCTCAAATTCACAAGTGGTGTAAATTTGACACTTAAACAATACACTAAAATACTCAATTCTCAAATTCACAAGTGGTGTGAATTTGACACTAAAAAATAAGATACAAACACTCAATCACTTTTTTGTAATTTTTCAATAATCAAACAAATAGAACGAACTCCTAATCACTCCAAGAACAAAAGAACACTAAAATAAATAAGAACATTAAAATAGCAAGACACCAAATGAAAGAAATATCTCAACAACTTGATTGATAAATAAGAGATAGATGTGGATCACTGATTCACGAATTGCACGAATGATCTTCGTCCAAAGGGATTCACGAATCGCACCCTTAGGAAGCCCAAGTGCAAAATACCGAAAATCCTAACCACACTAAGTGGCCGGCCTAAACTCTTAAGGAAGCCACTCCACACACAAAGTATCTTCAAAAAGTCAAATGATCAAAAGCTCAAAAAAAAAGAGGCATAGGGTTCTATTTATAGAGCTTACAAAATGAAAACCCCCAAAAGGTCCCTAACAATTATTTAATTAAATAAAATAACTAAAAGCAACTAATAAGCAAATAAAATAGTTTTGGAGGCCCATCTGGCCGTGGCTTTCAAAGGTAGATGGTGGGCTTGGCCGTCCATGGCATGGGCCATGGGTGTGAACGGTATGCTAGTTGGTCCGCACCTCAGGTGGCCTTGGTTGGTCCATGGAAAAAACCCTAATCATAATCAGGTGTTGGCCATGGCTTGCAGCTAGTGTGCACATGGCTTGATGGTGACTCGGATGGGCCCGTGCATGTCTTGGTCAGTGGGGCATTAGGCATGGCCAGGGTTGGCTGGCACGCTGGCATACTAAAGGGGCGCATTGGCATGTCAGTGACTATGTCATAGTGCTATCAAGGCCTAGTTATGGCACGATCAAGGGGGAACAAGTGAGCCACGTCCCAATTGACTCGTGTGTCTCCTCTGAACTTCCTAGGACACACTTAGGATTCTTAAGGGAGTCCTCCAATGTTGGGCTTAGCATCACAAGTGATACCAACTCAGGTTTCAATGTGTGTCTAGGGCCTTGATCATGGGCGGTTTTTTATGAGATATTATCAACACCGCTGGGGGCTCCAAACGACTTTAGATGAAGCACATATCGCCTCAATGGGCTGAGAAAGACTTTCTCTTCCTCCCTTAAATCTGTTGACCAATTTTTATAATGTCAACAGTTATCCTATAGTCAAACATTTTCTTTGTGGCGATAACTATCTCTCCTGGCGGTGCTCTATGCACATGACTCCTAATGCAATAACAAACTAGAATTTGTTATTGATACTTTTCAATTACTTGAGGATGATGACAACACAACACAACTATGGGACCGCTATAGTGATATGGTTCTCTCTTGATTCCTTGCTTTCGCTATACTCTCTCTCTTAAGTAGTTTGCTATATTGCAACGCTCTATAGGATCTCTAGATTGACTTTGAGACTCAATTTTAGCAAAATAACAATCCCATAATTTTTTTTTTGAAGCCCCAAATCAAATTTTATCTTTTGATTTTGGTCCAATAATTGACTAAGACTATATATAGCCCATTGTTGACTACAACTCCAGAGTTAATTTTCCAGTTACACCATTTCATCACTAAATTACCATCTCATTGGTGATCAATGATCAATTAATAAATATGAAGGTTATTACTTTCAAATTCCATATTCAAACTCCAAAGTTTTCCACCTTGAATTTGAGAGAGTGTTGAAAATTATATCAAATCAATATTATCTTGATTTGATTTTTCATATTTATAAAATCGCTTTGATTTGATTTTATCATGATTTAATTTTTATAATATTTATAATATTTCTATGATATTATTTTAATGTAATTTTTCTATAAATAAAAAAGTATGCCTTATATTTAGGACTAATTGAGAAAATAATACATATACATCCCTCAAAAGTCTTTTGCCCACTTTTCTCTTTATCATCTTCTTTTATATTATATGTTATTTTTCAACCATCTATAACATTACTCTCTTGCAAATGCAAATAAAATGAAAGAATTTAGCTAATAGAGTTCAAAAATATTTTAAAAAAAATTTAAATGTAAGTTATATTAAGTACTCATATGTACACTAATGTTGAAATGAAAAGATGAATTTTATAAAACACTTAAATTTAAAATGAAAAATATATAAATAATCAATCAAAATATATAAATACACATATAAATACGTAATATTACTTATATATAATATTACTCAAAATATATTGCATTAAATTGTACAAAGTATAAAACCAAAAGGTTTTTAGCTATACTAAAATTAGCTCACTCGGTAATATTTGATGGTCACCGTGACTCAACCAAAAGAAATAAAAAATTATTTATTATTTGTTGGTCACCGTAACTCGACCAAAAGCAATAAAAAATTCTTTATTTCATTCAAAAAGACTCTCACTGTTTCCTCGATTTTTCTTATCTATTATATTAAACTCTCTTTTTGAAAGGTGCCCAACTCACCCAGAACCCGAGTCCACAAGGTTATCAGGCCCAAGGCCCGTTATCCGCACCCACCACAACGCAGTGTCCGAATTCAACTAGGGAGACTGAAACCGGGGATGAGCCAAGTCCCTGGTTATCCCGACCTGAGCAGGAGATAGTTAAACCGGCCTCGAGAACACGCTAAGGACAGAACGACGGCTCACGTACTGATATGTCTCCTGGACCCTTCTCCCATCATGATCACTCCCGCATTTATGAACGACAGACAGCCGCCGGTCTACAGATCCCCCCTCCCTTTAATGTGGAGACGCTACAAACATACGTCATTAATTGCTAAATTGACAAAAGATACAGCGGCATTTAATGCCCCTGTCCAAAAGGGTCTAATTGAGCATTAATTGAAGGGATACTCAATTAATGCGATGAGACCGACCAAATCAGACCAAGTTTCCTTATCGAGGATGACGGTCAAGTGATGTCCCGATTTCTGGTACTTTCGTCACACAGACCCTCCTCCCAAGGGGACACCTATAAATAACACCAAACCAATGACGAGAAGACGGTACGCTCACAGATTCTCTTACTCTCTCTATCATATATTTCCTCTCCTACACTAACTTGATCGTCGGAGCTGTCCCGGACCCCGACCCCCCATTGTTCTTGTTTTGCAGGTTACTATCGTACGGGATTCGGTAAACAAGATTGCAGAATACGTCCTTAACAGTGGCGCTGTCTATGGGATCCGTTTGTTTCTGATCAACGTACTTTCTGCATGTCTACTCTACCGTTGTCCCAAACAACCAAGGACGACCAGCAGACAGATTCGTCGATGGAAGAAAGGCTGGAAACATTGGAAGAAATGGTGAGGAAGTTGAAGGAGGAGAATGCCGCCCTCCGGCAACCACGTGAAGAGGCATCGGCCTGCGGTGAAACCAATCTGGGAGAGAATGTGAGCTCCCGACTCCCTGAGGAAAGCGAGGCCTCTGAAGGAGAACGACGCCGGATGCACACCGAGCTAAAGGAGTTTGGGGACAAGTACGCTGAAATGGCAAAACTGATCAGCCCAGCAGCAGGGCATCTCTCCTCGCAGGGAAGCATAGGAACACCCTACAGCGTGGACGTCCTGGCCGTCCCTCTCCCGCCCAAATTCAAGGTCCCACCAGTAGAACTGTATGATGGGTCTCAGGATCCTGTGGAACACTTAGAAGCTTTTAAAGCCCATATCAGCCTACATGGCTATCCCGGCGAGGTAGCGTGCCGAGCATTCCCTCTCACACTGAAGGGGATGGCTAGGACATGGTTCGGAACCATTCCTCCGGGATCCGTCAGTAGCTTCGAGACGTTAGCCCGACTCTTCATCACCCAGTTTATGGCTAGTAGGAAACGAAGGCGCCCCGTGGCGTACCTATTGACCGTCAAGCAAGGAGAGAAGGAAAGCCTGAAAGGGTACCTGACCAGGTTCAACGAAGAAAGAATGACCACCGACAACCAGGACGAAAAGATCACCCTTGCGGCCCTCCTAGGCGGCATATGGCCCAGGAGCCCCTTCATGGCGGAGATAGCCCGCAAGACTCCCACCACTCTGAACGGGTTCATGGATCAAGCTGACGGATTCATCAATGCCGAAGATACGCTCGAAGCCCTAGTAGCCCCACGACGCGGGGAGCTCCGACAGTTCGGAAAACAACCAGTGCTGGGGAAGGTTCCAGTAGGCATCGGGGGGCTAGGAAGTTCCCAGATGAGATGAGGAGAAGGGACCCCTCACGGGAACACAGACTGTCGTCATGGCCTCAATCCGGCTTGGCGGTGGAAGATCAGAGCCGAGCAGAATCAAGGCGAGAGTCTATCAGAAGAAGAAGAGGGGATATGTATTGCGAGTATCACAAGTCCAAGGGCCACAACACCAAAGACTGCCAGGCCTTGAAAAAGAGTCAGAGGGATGAACAGATGAACGACCGAAGAGACAGAACCCGGTCGAGGACCCCTCGTCGGGAACGAGAGTTAAGCAGACACCGAGGCGAACCTGTATCCAGCCACCCAGCAGGAGAAATCAGAACCATAGTCGGGGGACCATCCCGAGGAGGGACTACGTCCTCCTCTCAAAGGGCACACGCGCGGAGAGCCAGATATTGGGAAGTCTACTCACTGGGGCAGGCGTCGAGATAGGGCAACCCGGGTCCCAGAGGGGAATCGATAGTTTTCAACGAGCGGGATGAGAAGGGAATCACCTTTCCGCATGATGACGCTTTGGTGATATCAGCATTGGTGGCCAATTTCACAGTTAAAAGGATGCTGGTTGACAATGGGAGTTCGGCCGATATCTTGTTCTGGGAGGCCTTCATGCAGATGGGGATCGACCCCCGCCAACTTCAGCCTATCCGGGCCCCCCTTGAAGGATTTACGGGTGAAGTAGTACACCCCGAGGGCCTAATAACTCTCCCGGGTTTGATGGGCTCCGCGCCCAGGACCACGTCCGTCATGACCGAATTCTTGGTAGTGAAAGCTCCATCCTCCTACAACGCCATCCTAGGGAGGCCGACCCTAAACAACCTGAGGGCAGTCACTTCTACCTACTACCTCAAGATGAAGTTCCCGACCGACAGAGGAGTATGCGAAGTCAGGGGAGAGCAGGTCACCTCCAGGGAATGCTACGCCCGGGAATTGAAACACAAAGACAGTTCCGTGGCTACGATCTCCCCGGAGGACGAGCATGTTGAGTTTCCGCCTGCACCTCCCCGAGCAGTATGGGACGATGAGATCAGGGACGAAGTGGCACTGCGCCAAGCGGAACCCAACGAGCCTCTGGAATTGATTCCGGTCGACGGCGATAACCCGGATCGGACAGTACGAGTCGGAACCAGGATGGATCCAGTAGTACATACGGAACTCAAGACTCTCCTCATCGAGCACAAAGACGTATTCGCTTGGACACATGCGGACATGCCCGGAATCGATAGGTCTGTAATAGAACACCGGCTGTGTGTCAACCTGACTGCCCGGGCAGTTAGGCAAAAATGAAGAAGCTTCTGTGCTGAGAAGTATGCCGCCATTGCAGAAGAGGTAGACAGACTCCTGACCGTTGGGCTCATCCGAGAGGCTCACTACCCGGAATGGCTGTCTAATGTAGTACTGGTAAAAAAGACCAGCAGGAAATGGCGTATGTGCGTGGACTTCACCGATTTGAACAAAGCCTGCCCCAAAGATAGTTTCCCTCTACCGCGCATCGACCTCATTGTGGATTCAACTGCTGGGCACTCTCTCCTCAGCTTCATGGACGCCTATTCGGGTTACAATCAGATCAAAATGAGCACGGACGACGAGGAAAAAACGGAGTTTATTACAGATCGCGGACTCTATTGTTACACTGCCATGCCTTTTGGACTCAAGAACGCGGAGGCTACTTATCAACGGTTGGTTAACCGTATGTTTAAAAAGCAAATCGAGAGAAACATGGAAGTTTACGTCGATGACCTCCTGGTCAAGAGCCGCTCCCCTAACGATCATATGACAGACCTGAGAGAGGCCTTCTCTATCCTGCGACATTATCAGATGAAGCTCAACCCTACCAAGTGCACCTTCGGGGTCGAGTCCGGCAGGTTCTTAGGGTACATGGTCTCTGAACGAGGAATCGAGGCCAACCCTGAGAAGATACAAGCTATCCTCGGAATGGCACCCCCAAGGAACCTGAATGAAGTCCAGCGATTGGCTGGTCGAATTGCTGCTCTCAGCCGGTTCATAGCAAGATCGACCGATCGATGCCTTCCCTTTTTCCAAGTCTTCCGAAAAGCACACGAGTGGGACACATCGTGCGAACAGGCATTCGAACAACTCAAAGATTACCTGACGTGTCCCCCGTTACTTAGCCAGACAGCTCCCGGAGAGACCCTTGTGGCTTATTTGGCAGTCTCGCCCCATGCAACATATGCGGTTCTAGTGAGAGAAACCGATCAGGGTCAAAAACCCGTGTACTATGTCAGCAGGGCACTTCAAGGAGCAGAGGCCAGGTACCCCCGTACAGAGATGGTGGTATTCGCCTTACTAACAGCTGCGCGTCGGCTGCGTCCGTACTTTCAAGCCCACACCATAAGAGTAATGACCGATCAGCCCCTCGGAACCATTCTCCAGAAGCCCGATACGTCCGGTCGATTAGCCACATGGGCAATCGAGCTGAGCAAATTTGATCTAACGTTCCAGCCCCGAACAACGATGAAAGCACAAACACTGGCGGATTTTGTTGCAGAGTACACTGGGTTTCCATAAGAGATCCCCAGTGAACCTCGGGGGCAGGCATGGCAGCTGTACGTTGACGGGTCCTCATGCCGAGCCGGGGGTGGAGCAGGTGTACACATCGTCACCAACCAGGGCGTCCAACACAACTACGGTATAGGCCTAACTTTCAAGGTAACCAACAATGAGGCGGAATACGAGACCCTCATAGCCGGAATGACAATTGCTAGGGTCCTCGGGGCAACTGAGCTGGAGGCCCGAACTGATTCCCAAATAGTCTTTCATCAAGTACTCGGCCAATACATCACCAAGAGCGAAAAATTGAAAAAATATATGGAGCTAGTATGCATCGAGAGAGATCGATTCAGTTACTTCCGTTTACAGCGGGTCCCAAGGGAAGAAAATCATATAGCGGATCGACTGGCAAAAATAGCATCAGGAAAAGATGAACATCCGCCCCCAGAAAACACTGAGATCAGGACGATAGACACTCCCTCCACGGGCAGCGAAGTCAGAGTAGTTGCTGTTGCAGACCCTGACTGGGCGACCGATATCACAGCATACCTCCGGACAGGCACATTACCTCCCGACCCTGGCCAGGCCCGCAAGATAAAGAATAGATCGTCCAGATTCACACTGATTGACGGATCACTGTACAGAAATGGTTTCTCCGAACCATTGCTCAGGTGTGTGACGAAAGAAGATGGTCAATACATACTGGCCGAAATCCATGAAGGAATCTGCGGGACTCACACGGGGTCTAAAACGCTAGCCGCCCGCACCACCCATGCAGGGTATTACTGGCCGTGTTTGTTCCAGGAAGCAAAAGAATTCGTTAAGAAGTGCCCAAAGTGCCAAGAGTACAGCACAGTGTTGCACTCCCCGTCGGAGGAACTCACTTCGATAACATCCCCCTGGCCCTTTGATCAATGGGGACTTGACCTTATAGGGCCATTCCCAGTAGGGAGGGGGGGAACTAAATTCATAATAGTGGCAGTGGATTATTTTACGAAGTGGGTAGAGGCCGAAGCCCTTGTCAGCATCACTTCTCAAGCCATCACAAAGTTCTTATGGAAGTCAGTTGTTTGCCGGTTCGGGATACCTCAGAACTTCATCTCAGACAACGGAAAGCAGTTCGATTGCAATCATTACCGAGAATGGTGCTCCGAGTTGAAGATCAAGGTGAAGTACTCTTCTCCCGGCCACCCGCAGGCTAACGGGCAGGCCGAGGCAACAAATAAAACCATCATCAATGCGCTAAAGAAAAGACTCGGAAGGCACGAAGGGGCTTGGGCCGATGAGCTTCCAGGGGTCCTATGGGCATATTGTACAACAGTCCGAACCCCCACGGGTGAAACACCGTTTGCCCTAACCTATGGCTACGAGGCGGTAATTCCAGTCGAGGTCGGGATGCCTACACTACGAATCCAACACTATGACACTGCTTTCAATGATGCCAAGATGATGGAACGCTTGGAATCCTTAGAGGAACATAGGGAAGAGGCCGGCATCCGACTTGCCAACAACAAACGCAAAGCGGAACAATACTTCAACAAAAGAGTAAAGCCGCGCAACTTAAATCGGGGACTTAGTGCTAAGACAAACGGGCATCACGACTCCAGCACAAGGAAAACTGGGACCAAAATGGGAAGGGCCTTACGTAGTGATGGCAACAAACAGACCCGGGTCTTACCGACTCAAAGATAGCTCTGGAGCCGACCTACCCCACCCCTGGAACAGTGAGAGGCTTAAAAGGTACTATGTGTAATATTTACTAATGTAATTTACTTCTGATGTAATTTGCTTCTTGGAATTATAAAGAGCCCGATGTTATTCAATCTTCATATCCAACGTATCATAAGGTTCTACCCACCCACGCGATGCATCCGCCTCGGAATCCCGCGGGGTCGGTCTACCCACCCATGCGATGCATCCGCCTCGGAGTCCCGCGGGGTCGGTCTACCCACTCACGCGATGCATCCGCCTCGGAGTCCCGCGGGGTCGGTCTACCCACCCACGTGATGCATCCGCCTCGGAGTCCCGTGCCTCGGAGACTCCTAAACCCCGATCTTAAGCACATTGACCCAGTACGCTCGAAAATTTTTTTTTCTTAAGTTTACACTTAACCAAAAAATTTCGCGGGGTAAAGACAGAATGAACAAAGCATCTAAAGAAAGATTAAATTCAAAATTCATATATATAGTCGGTCATACAAACTCGCTCGAATCAAGCTCGAACGTCATGTTCAATTACAAAAAATAAAAAATAAAAACTTTTACATCGACCAGGTCAAGCCTCAGGTGGGGTTGGAGGAGGATTCAGGTCGTCAAAGGGAGGGTAGCCGCGCTTCCCGATCTTCTTGACGAATCTCTTCGCCGCCCGGTCTGGACGAAGAGACTTCACACTTATCCTCCGAGGATCGAGCTGAGGATCCACCAGGAGCTGGGATCCTATTCGGCGGAGGCCCTCGGCATAACCGTGCCCCCAGGCGGAGTTGCAAATTGCCACCACCCGAGATATCTGCTGCTCGAGGCCAGCGATCCTCGAATGGGCCTCTTCTAGAGCACTCCGAGCCCCCACGAGATCGAACTCCCGAGCGGCCCGGATTTCCTCAGACCGCGTCAGCTCCGCTTCTAGAATCTCTCGGGCGCGCCTCGAACCGGCCAGTTCCTCCTCCTGAGCAATCCGAGCCTGCTCAGAAATGGCTAACTCTTCTTCCTTCAGTGATAGAATCTGGGAAGAATCAGCTAGCTCTGCTGTCCGAGCGGTTAGCTCGGACTGAAGGAGGATCTTGTCCTGCTCAGTGGCCAATCTCGCGTCCACGAGGCGGGCATTCCTCCGATGGGCTACCGCCAGCGAGTCCCGGGCCTCCTCCAATTCGGCCCAGAGAGAAGAGTTGGCTCTCTCCAGCCTGCTCTTTTCCGCCCCTAACTCCTCGACCGATTTGATCAGCCCCCTGCAGGTGTCCTGCGACTGCTCGAACTGGTCTCGTGCTTGCTGCAGCTTGTAAAGCCCGAACTTGCAGACGGTTCTGAGCTCACTGTTGAATTCGGCGAGCTCGGCCAGCTCGGACCCCACTGTCCAGGATATCTCCTTGGCGACCTAAAAAAAAAAAACTTAGCAATTTGGAAAGAAAAGACCATTCGGAATTCAGCAAAGTCTACCGAACAAACCTGAGTCAGTAGAGGCTCCAGCATCGAGGCCACTCGGGCGAAAGTATCTGCCTTTGCTTGTTCGAATCGGGAAGGCTGCTCTGAACCGGCTTCACCGCCCTAATGACCTCCCTCCTCCGAATCCGACCCGAAGAACTGACCAAGCACCGCGACCCCACTCTGAAGTCGAAAAAGAGATGGGGGTCGGGGAGGAGCTTCCAAGCCCGGGGATGGGCACGCATCCTCAAAGTGAACCCCCGAGGTCGACCCCCGCTCGAAAGTCGGGGGTGGGCGCTCGGGGGACTCATCGGACTCAGCGGCAGGTCGACCGCTCTCGTCTGCGGCCTCCATATGACTCCCTTCCGCGGGAAGGTCGGACCTGCTCGGTCTCTCGGGGGTGGCCTCGTCCCGATTTCCTTGGTCCGGAGCCCCTTGCTGCTCGAGTCCCTCGCAGACACCCTCGGAGTCGGCCTCCTCGCTAAGTACTTCATCTTCCCCCTTGGAGGCATCTGAGTGGCGCTCGGAAGATGAAGGGGGAGGGGTGGGCAACTGATTCGCCCTAGCAGCTTGCTTCTCCGACTCCTGTCGGAAGACCTGCGCGAATGGCATGGCCCCCGGAGTCAAATCGACAGCATGATCCAGAGCCTCCTGGAAGGCGTGCTCTATCTCTTCTCCGTCTGAGGAGTCGACCCCGGCCAGGTCGGTCGCCTCGATCTGGGCTTCCATGACGATCCTCCCGGCCTCAACGCTTATCCCCTCGGTCTGCAAGAACAGAAGCCCGTCCGAGGATGACAACGAGGAAGCCAGCTTGGGATGTCGTGTGGGAGAGTCTGTGGGGGGAACACCTCCGTCCGGACCCTCGGTCCGTGGACCCTTCCCCTTCTTCTGCTTCTTGGGGCGGGCACCACGGCTCGGAGTAGCTTCGCCGGCCCGACTCTTTGTGCGCCTCTCTTTTTCTACCTCCCGATCGGAGGCCCGCTTGCGAGAGGAGGTAGGAGGCTCTTCCGGGACAGTGAAGAAGTCTTGACCCTCGGCGTAGGACCGGTCTGGTCGGGTCAAAAACTCCTCGATGTTCTCCTCGGTGAGGAGATTGTCGGACCATAACCGGTCGGGATCCTCTGCCCCCCAGGAGAGGACCGCCTTCACCCTCTCAGTCTCGCGGGCCGAGAGGGTAACCTCCATATGTGTCTGAGAGGGGAGGAAGCCCCAGTCTTTCTGAACGGGGAAATCACTCCCCTCTCCCTCCGGGAACTCTCACTCCCTGCCCGAGACAAAGAAGAACATTTTGTGGTAGTCTCGGGCACTCGAATGCCTCTTCTCCATTCTGATTAGCCTACATTTCGGCTTTATCTGGAAGCCGGCAACATTCTCGTCTCGACGGAGGAGCCGGTACAGCGAAAAGAATTTCCGAGCGGTCAAGTCGGGGTAGGGATCGTTCTTCCCAGACAGAACGATCCTAAACGCCACGCAAGTGGCCAACAGGATACGCCACCCGTTCGGCATGAGTTGGGCGGGGGCCAGACCCAAGAAGTACAGGACTTCCCGAACGAGCCGAATGAAGGGAAGGCGTAAGCCCTTTGAAAGCATAAGGAAGAAGAGCACGACCTTCTGAGCCCTCTCATCGCGCTCACAGGCCCTAACTCCATCCCCCGGGGCCTCCAAGGTGTGCCGCCAGGAAACGCGGTGTTTCTTCCTCAGCGTGTCCACATCGGAGGACTGCATTGTGGACGTCCAACCATTGCCGGCGAAGAAAGGGCATGGGTCAGAGGAAGCCATGGGGGCAAGTTGAAAGAAAGAACAGAGAAAGCAGCGAAAGGACGGAGAAGGCAGCGAAGAGCAAAGGCAAGGAAGAAGGGCAACAGAATGGCAAGGAAACAAACAGCGGAGCAAGGACAGTGACAAGACTTCTGGGTAATTTATACCTAGAAGCAAAAATTTAAGCGAGCGGGAAACGAGGTGAGAAGCGTGCGCCGAAACCGTCACCTCAGACGTGGCCCTTGGGAACAGAAAACACGCCCTGAACTGACCAATCAGAGGTGAGAATCGTGCGCCGAAATGACAAGTCAGTTAATGATGGTCACGTGCGTGCGTCTCACCATTTAATAACGGACTACTGACGGTTCGAGAATCGGAACGACGACACAATTCAATTTCGAACTGCATTAAATGCCTGACACGGAATATGACAGGTCACGATTCGGCATTAATTGATCAGAATTCAAATCGTCCCCCTGAAGTCCGGTCGGTAAATAAAACGACATGCCGGCTGGAACCACCCGAATACATCCAACCCCGTGTTCCCCCTCGGAAGGGGGAATTAAAAGAACACTGCCCAGTATTGAAGGACAGTGCAAGCAAAGGAAAGGAAGACCCTAACTCTAAAAACGTTTGGAATTTCCATCGAAGTGCCTTCGATAAAAACTCTCGGGGTACTGAAAGGGTGCCCAACTCACCCAGAACCTGAGCCCACAAGGTTATCAGGCCCAAGGCCCATTATCCGCACCCACCACAACGCAGTGTCCGAATTCAACTAGGGAGACCGAAATCGGGGAAGAGCCAAGTCTTTGGTTATCCCGACCCGAGCAGGAGATAGTTAAACCGGCCTCGAGAACACGCTAAGGACAGAACGACGGCTTACGTACTGATATGTCTCCTGGACCCTTCTCCCATCATGATCACTCCCGCATTTATGAACGACAGACAGCCGCCGGTCTACAGATCCCCCCTCCCTTTAATGTGGAGACGCTACAAACATATGCCATTAATTGCTAAATTGACAAAAGATACAGCGGCATTTAATGACCATGTCTAAAAGGGTCTAATTGAGCATTAATTGGAGGGATACTCAATTAATGCGATGAGACCGACCAAATCAGACCAGGTTTCCTTATCGAGGATGACGGTCGAGTGATGTTCCGATTTCCGGTACTTTCGTCACACAGACCCTCCTCCCAAGGGGACACCTATAAATAACACCAAACCAATGACGAGAAGACGGTACGCTCACAGATTCTCTTACTCTCTCTATCATATATTTCCTCTCCTACACTAACTTGATTGTCGGAGCTGTCCCGGACCCCGACTCCCCATTGTTCTTGTTTTGCAGGTTACTATCGTACGAGATTCGGTAAACAAGATTGCAGAATACGTCCTTAACACTTTTTTTCACAATTTCTTTTTAAAAATGTTATATCTATGAATAACTTATATAAAAATAATTTTGATGTAATTTAATATTTTATTAAATTATTTTTATTATAAAATAAATTTAAGACGTTAATTTATAAACTACAGTTCTTTGATAAATGTTGGAATTAATTTATAAACTACAGTTCTTTGATAAATGTTGGAATTAATTTATAAACTACAGTTCTTTGATAAATGTTGGAATAATCTTCTTTCTCCCGCGTGAACTTTATCTTCGTTTCCCCCCGTGCCTTTTCCATTGGTAGGGTTTCATTTTCGTGCCTTTCTCTCACCTCGTTAAGCTCTCGTGTCTTTTCATTACAGTCCTCTGGACCTCGTCTTTCACCTCCACCAACATAGTTTCTTTTCCACGAAAATTAAGAAAAAAATTTATCTTCAGTTAGAGCATTCACATTAATTTAATTATTATTTAACTAAATTTTGAATAAAATTTTATTTTTACAAATTTTAATTAGTTATTTCTTATTATATCAAATAATACATTCAATAAATTAATAATTATTCTATTAAAACATTAATTTTTAATTTTTTAATTATATTTTTAATTCCAATTATAATTTAAATATTAATTTATTATTATAATATACACATTAATTTTCTAACATTTAAATTATTCTTAACAGATAAATTTATTTAACGGTCAATTTTCTCCGATGATTATATTTTGTGAAAATTGATTCAGTAAAGGTATGTTAAACTAGAATGATGTTTTATGCAGCCGAATGTGACAGCGAAAGCAAAAATGAAAAGCAAAAATTTAAAGCGAGAGAGTAAACAAATGAGAATGATGAATATTTTAATTTTAAAAATAACTTGACTGGCACTTATACGTTGATTATATTTGTTGAGTCAAAATAGAGTTATTTTGATTATTTACAAATCTGTTTTAATGCCTATTAATTATTATTCAACTAAATAATAAATTTGTTAAATTCATTATAAACGCCATTCCTTCATTGCAGCGACTCCTTCATCGCAGGCGCACCAATCTAAAGCCGTATGCTTTTAGGAGGCCATTCGTCCTCCACCCCTCTCCTCTTGTGAATTTTCAATTAAAGGTAAGTATGTGACCATTTCGAAGTGTTTTATTGATTGGTGCAATTAGATCTTGTAATTTTATTGATTTGGATTTTTACTGTTCTATCTCTATCATTATGATTACATTAATAATGTTTTATTAGTATTTTATTTAACAAATAAATAATATAACGGGAAATAGATTTTAAGCAGAATACAAAAATGTGAAATTATACCACATTATGCAAATAATCACTTTGCGTTTAAGAATGAATCCAGATGCTCTCAGAGCACTTTTAATGGAATAATTATTTTTGAAAAAATATATTATTAAATCTCATTTTTTCTATTTTAATTGTTAACTTTTATAATATACTATCTATCAATTAATCTATTTTTTCTCAATATTTCTTTAAATATTCTTATTTTATTACTTTCATGTTAATAAATATATACCTTCTTATGTTACAAAAATTAATAATTACATTAAAAAATTTAAACAAATGGTTTCAGCCCTTCGAGTCTTTCTCGATATCTCCAAATATTTAAACAATGATATAATTTAAACAATATCTCAGCTGTACTCGATTATTTCTCATAAACCTAACAGGCCTTTCTCCCTCTCTCTCTCTCTCTCTTCTCCCACGGAAAGCAAGACCCGTAATCTCTCTATCCCCACTAATATTGCTTGGATTTTTTTTCCTTGTAAAGAAATTTATCATTTTTGTCATCCTCCCCAGTCCCGAGATCAGATGCCCAAACCCTTTCTTCTTTCCTTCTCCTTTTGCTTTTCCCCACCAACATGACTTACCATATCTCCAAAAGGCACAACTTAGCAAACCCAGAACCCAACCCCTCCATGAATCAAACCATTACTGCAGAACTATTGCTCCAAGAATGGCAGGAGAAGAAGAGGGTAAATCGACAAATGAGGTTTTTTAAGAGAAGTACAAGAAATCATCTAAAGAATTGGATAAGAAGGAGGTTTACAAGGCGAAATTGAATAAGAGAACGAGAGAACTTTGTGAAGGGTTTTGTGAGGGTGAAATATCTCAAGTAGGGTCTAGGCCACTAAAAGACAAGACTAATAGGGGAGCTGAGTAGACCAAAACACATAGGGGGCAAGTAGTAAGAACAAGCAACTGACACACGTAATCCAAAGATATCTATAAAAGGGACTGATCAGATAAACAATAGATGGACTGGCTAGCCGACATCTTCTCCAGCATCGTCTCCTTCAACCTTCTCAAAGAAACTCGAGCTCTAGTAGATTTATATATATTTTCCCTGTACAATGTGAGCCATGAGAGACTGTAAAAATATTCATTATAGTGGATTTCCTTCCCCAAACTCTTGTAGATGTAGGCCTTACGTCGAATTACGTAAATACTGTGCCTCTCTCTCTCTCTCTCTCTCTCTCTCTCTCTCTATTTATCTACTATCCACGTACGTACAGCCGTACCAGAGTCTCGCCAGACGCTCCAAACGACACCCAACGAAACCCAACTCGCTTCAGTGGGTCGGGAATGACTCTTTTTCCTACCTTGACTTGTTGGCCATTTTTCGTGGCATCAATAGCGGCGTCATTTGTGGGATCTTTAGATCAGAGGAGGGAACATGATATTTTTTGGAACACTGGGCGATTTACCTGACAAGAAAAAAACACGTAGGCAGGCACCCATGAACTCGTGGAGGCCCGCCGTGTATTCCAACACCTAGCCGGCGGCCCCCTTAAGACGGCCAGTGCTTTTTGGCCCCACCACCACAGTGGGCCCTTGAAGTGAGCATGGGCAAGCCCCATCTCGAGAGCACGTTGGGCGTGTCTCCTCTTGAAGCTCACGGCCCCTTGCCGTGAGTCCCGTAAGCCTGCCGGCGGTCATGGCACCGATCGCTGGCAGTTTCTGTCTCTAGCAACGTGGGCGTCGGCCACTCATTTGCCATAGGCCCCTCATTCGAATCTTTCTAAACTAAATGACAAAAGATCCAAGCCTAGAGCAACCGCGGCTCAGCCAAACCTCTGGCGGCTACCGTTGTGGCCGCCGATGTCCTCTATCCCCGGCGGGACCGCCCCTGCCTGCCGGGGCGTCTGGTGGCCAGGTTCACTCACGACTCCATGAAGCACGAACTTGCACACAGGCCCACTCACGGCCAACCGACGAGCTCCCACTTGCCTCGCCAATCTCATGGCGTTCTCTCGCCATTTCTAGAATGCTCGTCTGCTTGCCTAAGCACATGAGAGCCGTGCATGCATGTACTATGAAGTACGTGCATGCATACCTAGGCTCGCCAGATCGCCATGCATACCTGGACTTGCCAGATCCCCATGCATACCTAGGCTCGCCAGCTCGCCATCTCTCACAGCGCTCACCCACAGATTGCCTCACCTCTCGCCCATGAGCACCATGCTCGCATGAGGATGTAGCCGACCACCCGTTTCACAGCACTTGGAATCACCATACTCACCACAGCTTATCACACGTATTCGACCCTCGCCTCACACATCTCGCCAACTTGCTTGAGCTCGCCAGATCTCAATGCATGCTCTCCTAAACACTCAACACGTTGCCCGCCAAGCTCATGGCGCTCGCCCAAGGATCAATTCACTCACCTCTCGCTCAGATCATGATCACCCCTCACCAAGCGCATGGCGCTCACCTAAGGATCACTTCACTCACCTTTCGCCTAGACCATGATCACCCCTTGCCACTCGCCTTGTGCTAGCCATCATAGCATGCGGCTTACCCAACCGCCTCCACTTATCCAGCTTGCCAGACCACTTCTTTTAGGGTGCTCGCCAGTTCGCCCAACACACCCGCAGCATCATGCTCTCGCTATGCACACTAACTTACCCAGAATACTTCTCTGGCGCTCGCCAACTCTCCCCACTATTTCATCAAGTTGTCACATGGACTCAAGCAACAAGCCATCACATAGCTCATCACCCATGGGCACCATGCTCGCCCAATCACCCGTCACCCCAAATGGGCTCACCTCACGCCCTCTTGCCTTGCACGCACTAGAATCACACTCACACAGCTTGCCTAACCCGCTCATAAGCATTCATGGATCTACATATAGCAAATCTCCTATTTGGGACTTGCCTATTTTCTCTTTTATTTGCTTGGACAGGTCATTCACCACCCCGGATCATGGGAGCTCAAACTCGGATGCTCAAGCAAGCTTGACTTCTACAGATTTTATACTCTGATTGTGCACATAGAGAGTCGGACTCAACATTAGAATTCAGCAGCGTGAAGCGACAACACATCCGTTTCAGTAAGACGAGCTCCATACTTTCGCTGTACAGTGATCTCAGCGGCGACAAACGAATCGCGGGGTTGCCTGGGACCTATGCCTTTCCACACAATTCGCTTACCCAAGGGCTCGAGACTTGGATTTCATATCCGAGCGCACTCGCTAAGCCTTCACCTCTTC
Organism: Platycarya strobilacea; assembly: GCA_036898215.1. Lineage (NCBI taxonomy): Eukaryota > Viridiplantae > Streptophyta > Magnoliopsida > Fagales > Juglandaceae > Platycarya > Platycarya strobilacea. The sequence continues at coordinate 8,641,296 of CM072555.1, forward strand.
AGGCGACACATGAATCGCGGGGTTGCATAGACTCTATGCTCTCCCTACGATTCGCTCACCCTAAGGATCGAGACTTGGATTTCATATCCAAGCCTACTCGCCAAGCCCTCACCCTTTTCAAGCGACACACAAATTGTAGGATTGCTTGGGCTCCATGCCTCTCCCCACGATTCGCTCGCTCCGGAACTTGAGACTAGAGATCAGTCAACCAAGCATGCTTGACAAGCCTCACATCATGGGTACTCGTTCAACGATTTGTTCGCCGCCATTTCCCGCTACTTTAGAGCTCCATGCTCTTTTGTATTCGGTCAAGCTTTCTCCCGCTACTTCGAAGCTCCGTGCTCCCTTGTAGGTAGTCGAGTTTTCTTCCACTGCTTTGGAGCTCCACGCTCCCTCGTAGGAGGTCGAACTTTCTCTCACTACTTTGGAGCTCTACGCTCCCTCGTACGCGATTGAGTCCTTGTCCCACTATTTCGGAGCTCCGTGTTCCCTCATAGGTGGTTGAGCCTTCTCCCGCTACTTTGGAGCTCCGTGCTCCCTCGTAGGCGGTCGATCATTCTGCCATTACTTTGGAGCTCCATGCTCTCTCGTGGGCGGTTGAGTTTTCTCTCGCTACTTAGGAGCTTCACGCTCCCCCGTATGTGTTCAAGTCATTCTCCTGTTATTTCGGAGCTTCACGCTCTCTTGTAGACGGTCGACCATTCTCTCCCTACTTCGGAGCTCCGTGCTCCCTCGTAGGCGGTCGACCTTTCTCCCGCTACTTGGGAGCTCCACGCTCTCTCATAGGTGGTCGAGTTTTCTCCCACTACTTGGGAGATTCACGCTTGTTCGTACGTGATCGAGCCATCTCTCGCTACTTTGGAGATCCGTGCTATTTCGTATGCAGTCGAGCCATCTCCCACTACTTTGGAGCTCCACACTCCCTCGTAGGCGGTCGAGCCTTCTCTCGCTACTTGGGAGCTCCATGCTCCCTCGTAAGCAGTCGAGCCTTCTTCAGCTACTTGGGAGCTCCACGCTCCTTCATACGCAGTCGAGCAATCTCCTACTACTTTGGAGCTCCGTGCTCCCTTGTAGGCGGTCGAGTCTTTTTCCATTACTTAGGAGCTCATTCGTACGCGGTCGAGCCATCTCCCACTACTTTGGAACTTTACACTCCTCGTATGCGGTTGAGTCCTTCTCCCGCTATTTCAGAACTCCAAGCTCTCTCGTAGGCAGTTCAGCTTTCTCTCGCTACTTGGGAGCTCCACACTCCTTCGTACGCAATCAAGCCATCTCCCGCTACTGTGGAGCTCCGTGCTCCCTCATAGGCGATCGAGCATTTTTCCATTACTTGGGAGCTCCACGCTCCCTCGTAGACAGTTGAACTTTCTCCCACTACTTGGGAGCTCCACGCTCCCTCATAGGCGGCCAAGCCATCTTCCCCTACTTTGGAGCTCTACGCTCATTCGTACGCGATCGAGTCCTTCTCCCACTACTTCAGAGTTCCGTACTCCCTCGTAGGCGGTCGAGCTTTTTGCAACTACTTGGGAGTTCTATGCTCCTCCGTACGCGGTCGAGCCATCTCTAGCTATTTTGGAGCTCTACGCTCCCTTATACGCGATCGAGTCCTTCTTTCGCTATTTCGGAGCTTCGTGCTCCCTCGTAGGTGGTCGAGCTTTCTCTCGCCACTTGGGAGTTCCATGCTCCTTCGTACACGGTCAAGCCATTTCCCGCCACTTTGGAGTTCTACGCTCTCTCGTAGGCGATCGAGTCTTTCTCTCGCTACTTCGGAGCTCCATACTCCCTCGTAGGCGGTCGACCTTTCTCACGCTACTTGGGAGCTCCACACTCCTTAGTACGCGGTCGAGCCATCTCTCGCTGCTTTGGAGATCCATGCTCCTTCGTACGCAGTCGAGTCATCTCTCGCTACTTTGAAGCTCCGTGCTCCCTCGTAGGCGGTCGAGCCTTTTCCGGCCACTTCGGAGCTCTGTGCTCCCTTGTAGGCAGTCAAGCTTTCTCCTGGTACTTAGAAGCTCTACACTCCCTTGTAGGCGGTCAAACATTCTCCTGCTACTTTGGAGCTCCGTGCTTCCTCTTAGGCAGTTGAGCTTTCTCCCACTAATTGGGAGCTCCACGTTCCCTCATAGGCGGTCGAGCTTTCTCCTGCTACTTTGGAACTCGACACTCCTTTGTAAGCGATCAAGCCATCTCCCGCTACTTTGGAGCTCCACGCTTCTTCGTACGCAGTCGAGCCATCTCCTACTACTTTGGAGCTCGATGCTCCCTCGTAGGCGGTCAAGCCTTCTCCCACTACTTCAGAGCTCCGTGCTCCCTCGTAGGCGGTCGAGTTTTCTCCCGCTACTTGAGAGCTCCATGCTCCCTCGTATGCGGTCGAGCTTTCTCCTGCTACTTGGGAACTCCACACTCTTTTGTACGCAGTCGAGCCATCTCCCGCTACTTTGGAGATCTATGCTCCATTTATGTGATCGAATCATTCTCCCTCTACTTTGGGACTCCACGCTCCCTCGTAGGCGGTTGAGCTTTCTCCTGCTATTTTGGAGCTTCATGCTCCTTCGTAGGCGGTCGAGCCTTCTCCCACTACTTCGGAGCTCCATGCTCCCTCGTAGGCGGTCGAGCCTTCTTCCGTTACTTCGGAGTTCCGTGCTCCCTTGTAGGTGGTCAAACTTTCTCTCACTACTTTGGAGCTCTTCATTCCTTTGTACGTGGTCGAACCATCTCTCGTTACTTTGGAGCTTCGTGCTCTCTCGTAGGCGGTCGAGCCTTCTCCCTCTATTTGGGAGCTCCATGCTTCCTCGTAGGCCGTCGAGATTTCTCCCGCTACTTGGGAGATCTAAGCTCATTCGTACGCGGTTGAGCCATCTCCCGCTACTTTGGAGCTCTACGCTCTCTCATATGCGGTCGAGTAATTCTCCCGTTACTTCGAAACTCCACGCTCTCTCGTAGGAGGTCTAGCTTTCTCCCGCTACTTGGAAGCTCCACGCTCTTTCGTATGTGGTTGAGCTTTCTCCCGCTACTTGGGAGCTTTACACTCATTCATACTTGGTCGAGCCATCTCTCGCTACTTTGGAGCTCTACGCTCTCTCGTATGCGGTCGAGTCATTCTCTCGCTACTTCGGAACTCCACGCTCCCTCGTAAGAGGTCAACCTTTCTCTCGCTACTTGGGAGCTCCACGCTTTTTCGTACGCGGTCAAGTAAGGGTGATCCCCGCCTTACTTGGGGCGGGGTCCTTCAACTATCGCCCCCGCCTGGGCGGGGGGTCACACATTTAAACCGCACCCCGCCCCCGGTTGCACGGAGGCGGGATACCCCGCCTCTCAGCGGAGGGGCGGGGGGAGTGTCCATCCGCCCGCCCCTGTTGGGCCTGGCCCAGTTGAGGATTCTGGATCTGTTTTAGCCCAAGTCAAATCTTTAAGCTATTTTTTACTCAGAAAATTATCAAACCTAATATAACTTTACAATTATATATATCAATATATATCAATTGTAAATACTAATTTTACAATTTTACAATTATCATTACTAAATTCTAAAGGGAGAAAATAATTTTAAAAAAATATCACTAAAAATCTAAAAGTCTAAATCAGTTAAAATTTAAAAGTAAGGACTATTAGAAATCTAGGCTAGTTACTAAACTATTACAATTTACAAATTTACAATAATATAAATTAATCTTACAAAATACAAAATTACAAATTGTACTATTAACTATTAGCATTAAAAATTTACAATTTACAAAATTATAAAAAATAAGATTGATAATAATGGTCCTTGTACACTGGTGATTAGATTTTGTCACTTTAGAAGAGTCATAATCTAAACTTGGATGGGGACTGTGGGGCTGTTGGACCTTAAGCTTAACCTGCAATAATAAGTTAAAAAATAATTAGAGTACACATATAAAATTATAAACATGAAAAAAACAATAATTTATTAAAAATATTAAGTTACTTACCAAAATTAAATTGGGTTATTAACTTAAAAGATGTGCTTGACAATTGACATACAAAATAATATTGTCATAAAAATCATAAAATGTCAAAACTCATAAACAAGAATTACAAAATAAATTAAAAACTAACATTACAAATATTATAAAATTATAAATGTAAACAAAAATTAAAAAAAATTGTGTAAAGTACAAATCATGGTGATGGGCTAGTAGGTAACGTAGGTCATACTGCAGCGGAGGTAGCTGTTGATGGTGTTTCAGGTGTTGGCGTTACAGTCGCTACAAATTACAACAATTAAATGTAAATCTGTGTAACACTAACTTTAATTAAATAAATACAAAATAATGTAAATATTTATTGCGTAACAATTTACCAGATCCAGACTGATCAGCAGCTTCGTCCTCGGCCTCAACCGGATCATACTCAATAACTTCCGGAATATGAATTTCAACACCTGTGATCCAATTTTGTGTGCAAATCAGGGATTCAATAGTGATAGGATCTAATGAGCTCCGAAAAGGATCTAATATGCGCTCTCCAGTGCTGAAGGCCAACTATGAGGCTACTGTACTAATCGGGATGGCCAATATACTGCGAGCAACCTTTGAAAGTACGGGATATTTGGGGGTATTCATCTTCCACCAAGCTAATATATTAAAATCTCGTACAAATAGATGAAGATCCAATGCCAAATATCTGTCTACCTCTGACTGGGCATCTGTGGTGGAACCCATAAAATCCAATAAGGTCGACTCCATCTTGTCATCCCAGTCCATTTTACGTTTTTTTCCACGTCTGGCATCTGCACCTGGTGGGGGGATACTTGTGGCTGTAGGTGCTGCAATACTACCACCTCCCATGATAGTGAACTCATCAAATAATCTAACAAGTGTTTCCTGAGCTCGAGATGCAACAGCTGACGCACAATCCTTGTCAATTGTATCAGTCAACCTAAATACTATGCCGTTAACCTTAAATCGTGGATCAAGGACACATGCAACATATAACAAGATATTGACTTTATCAAACTCTTCCCCCCAATATTTGTCGAATTTCTCCATCATGGTCCTAGACATCTCCCGCAATATGATGTTACTGCCCGCTACAATATCATTTAATTCTTCTTTCACCTTGGCTATTTATTGACAAAATTGATGTGCCGTGAGATATAAAGAACCAGATAAAATCTTGGTAACATCATAAAAAACTCTCAGAAACTCTATAAAAATAGATACAACCTCCCAATCATTAGACAAAGGATGCCCCAACTTTTCTTCAAAATACTTAACATATCGTATGTCTTCATTACCAAATGTATCAAATGCCAATGTATACTCTTGGGCTACCTCCAATATCAAAAAGATTGAGTTCCACCTTGTAGACAAATCAGTGCAAAGACTTTTTTTACATATTATACCCACAGTAGTTGCAGCACCTTTGAACCTAGTCAATCTAACAGGAGAAGATCTGACCCATCTCACAGCAGTCCTGACTCGAGCAATCGAGTCACAAAGTTTATCTAAGCCATCACCCACAATCAAATTAAGAATATGTGCTGCACATTGCACATGCAAATAATCACCACCTAAAATCGTTCTACTCGCATTATTCATGAGAGTCTTAAGATGTCTCATTGCAACATCGTTAGCCCCGGCATTATCAATCGTGCAAATGCAAACCCGAGTTAACCCCCACTCTTTTACAGCGACCTCTAAGGTCTTTCCTATTGTCTCACCTTTGCGATCAGTGGTTTGACAAAATTTGATGATTTTCTTATGCAATGTCCAACCCCTATCAACCCAATGCACAGTCATACACATAAAATTAAGATTATTACAAGAAATACAACAATCAGTGGTGAGGCAAACATTTTCTTCCGCCAATAAACCCCCAAACTTTTCTTTTTTTAACCCCGATAAAGTTTTTTAACATCTCTTGCCACCGTATGGCGAGAATGAATATTGAATCTTGGTTCCAAGTACCTAAAATAGACTTGGAATATTTTCCTATCAACCACTTGAAAATGCATCTCATCTATAACAATCATGCGAGTTAGGTGTGTCCTAGCCTCGTTAGGATCGTATTTTGTGTACCCTTTTAATGCCAACTCCCTACTGCTTCCCTCATCCATTTTTTTAAATCCAATTTCAAGCCTAGATTGGGTCTTCTCAACCAAAGATTTCAAAATTGGAAATTTTTTGCATTGTTCATCCAAGTGCAATTTTATCTGGGAAGTGTCATGTCTCTTTTAGGGGCACCCATAAATTTTGCTACAATAGTTGCATATGGATTTTGGATTATTAGGGTCACCACCTTCTATCTTGCTAATATGAGCCCAAATTATGGATGGGGCTTTCTTGCTAGACTGCTTAGGGGCGGGGCAAGTGGTAGTGGTAAGAGTAGGGTCAAGGGTCTCAACCGGAAGGGGAGTACTAGTAGGGTTAGGGGTAGTGGTAGTAGTAGTGGTAGTGGTCGGGATAGGGTTAGGGTTAGGACCGGAGGTACCCAAGGCCCTCTCTGGGGAGCTCGCACTAGAATCATCTAGACTTTCCATTTACAACAAATCTGAAATTATAATAAATGCAACACAAATGGTTATATAAAATATAATAGGTTCAAATCTAAATTCAAAATTAGATTCAATTGTCCAACTTTTAAATAATACCTAATGCATCAAACTATATTAATTTATATGATTATATCATTCATTTTGCCTATTAATTTAACAATACATCACAAATATATATGTGTGTGTATGTATATTCTAATTTATTTTATTTTGAGATGTATAGACTTATAGTTAACATGTATGGTTAGTAGTGATTTTATTTTTCAAATAATAATTTTATTTTACTCGCATTTTATGTTTTCTATTGATCCGATTCGTTCACCCATACAATATATACTAATATATTAATATAAACTAATGGCTGAATGCCTCTGGTATTGGTTTAATGAAAGAATCAATTTGCCGGTGGTAGTGGCCAATTAATTGATCATATGATATCTGTGAATTGGAAGCAAATTGATTAATAAAAGACAACAGTACGAAAACAAAATTTACTTAATGGATAAGTATAAATATAAATTGGAATAGACAAGCTGTATAATATTATATATTTAATAATGAGATGTGAAATATTGAAATAAATTAGGTTTTGTGCACCCCCAAAACAAAACATACAATCTTAAAGAACTAATTTACTTGAGACCTGCTCAAGAAAAAACATAATAACATATATATTTATAGCTAGTGACCCGTCAATTAAAACATGTACTTGTTTATATTATTTATAATTATTTTTCTTTCATTTTTTTAAGATGCGGTATTAAATTATTAATAAACTTTTAAGAAATAATAAATCTCTCTTAATAATTTAATAATGAAAAGATGATAATTAACTAAAAAAATTGAGGAGGTTCAAAAGGATGATCAGTTAATTGGCCACTACCATCGACAAATAGCAATTATATTAGTGATCAAATGCCAAAAATAATTACTAGTATTGATTTTTAATATATATATATATATTATATGCTACTATATTAACGATTCAGAGTCCAGACAATCCATCCAAATCCTAGAACAACTCAAGTCTCAACACAATCAGACAATCCACTCCACTCCATAAACTCATAATCAATTATTCAATAAATTCAAGTTCTCAACACAATCATATAATTTCAAAATTTTAAGAATCAAAACGAAAAAAATGGGAGATTAGTAGGGCTGTAAAAAGATCGAATCGGACCGGCGGACCGGATCGGACCGGTTGTCCCGGACCGGGACCGAACCGGACCGATTGGAGTCCGATCCGGTCTGGTCCAAAAAATATATGGACCGGAAAATTCCGGTCCGGTCTCGGTCCAAGGAGTTCATCCCCCTGGACCAGACTGGACCGGACCGAATCCCTAGAGTTTTTTTTTTTAATTTTTAATTTTAAATATATGTATATATAAATAATAAGTGTATTATTATTTAATATATTATTACTAATTTATCACTATTTACTAACATATAAATATATATTATACTAATGTAAATTGTAATAGTGTTATTACTTTTTAGTTATAGTTTATTAACATATACTAATGTAATATTATTATTAGACTATTAGTTATAATTTATTAACATACTTAGTATATAATATATACTAACATATTAATATATAATATATACTTTTATAATATTAACATATTATAATTTATAGTAGTTAAATTTGAGCCAAAAAAATATTTGATCATTGTAAAATTTTATATTAAATTTAGCTCATTAAATCATATGGGGCACCCTTGGACCGGACCGGACCACCCCTGGACCGAATTGGACTGGACCGGTATGGACCAAACTCATGTTTGGTCCGGTCTAGGGTGAGATAATTCTTGGACCGAATGAAATCGGTCTACAAATTTCTCAGACCGGACCAAACTGGACCGGACCATTTACACCCGTAAAGATTAGTATTTAGGTGATTACCGATTTACCGTTGTGGAGAAATATCGGAGAGGCCGAGAGGGAGAATCGGAGAAATATCGAAGACGAGAGAGAGGGATTCTTCACATTTGACAGCGACGGTGGCCAGCGGATGTGACGACGGTGGCCTGAGGTGCGTTTTAACGCTAGGGTTCGGGCCTTTGGCGATTTTAGAGAGATAGTGAGAGGGAGACGAGAGAAAGATGAAAGTGAGGAGAGAATAAGAGACGGAGATGAAAAGGGGGAGGGGGAGGGCTTAATTCTAAATTTCGTTTAAATAAAATGACATCGTTTTATGCAAGTAAATTTAAAAAAAAAAAATCAAGATGACAAAACGACACCGTTTTGAGTCATCTGGAATTTTGAAAATATATAATATATAATATATATAATATTTAATATATATATATATATGCGGGGGAAGGGGCAGGGTCAAACCTCCACCGCCCCCGCCCATACCCCAAAACGCGGACGGGGTTTACCTCGCCCATTGTAGTCGAATGGGTTAACCCGGCCCTACCTTGCGGTGTGGGGCGGGGTGGATTGCGGGCAGGTTAGCGGGTATGGATACCCACTGACCACCCCTACGGTCGAGTTATCTCCCGCTACTTTAGAGCTTTACGCTCCTTTATACGCGGTCGAGTCTTTCTCCCGCTATATTGGAACTCTATGCTCCATTGTATGCGGTCGAGTCATTCTCCTGCTATTTCGGATTCGGAGCTCCACACTTCTTCGTATGCGGTCGAGTTTCTACCGCTACTTGGGAGCTTCATGCTCCCTCGTAGGCGATCGAGTTTTTTCTCGCTACTTTGGAGCTCCATGCTCCTTTGTACGCGATCGAACCATCTTCTGTTATTTTGGAGCTGTGCGCTCTTTCGTACGCGGTTGAACATTATTTTCTTACAGCATTCGCTTAACACCTTATTTATGGCATGTCTTTATACCTTTCTTACCTCAGGCTTGGAAGTGGAAACCACCGCCTTCTCAATTTCTGGATAGTATTTTAGAATTCCCATCAAAATTCCTTTGCTAAGAATTTGCGGGATTCTATGAACGTGAAATATCCCAAGTAAGACCTAGGCCATTAGAAGACAAGACTAAGAGAGGAGCTGAGTAAACCTGAGCACATGAGGGATAGGCAGTAAGAACAAACAACTAACACATGCAATCTAAAGATATCTATAAAAGGGACTGATCAGATAAACAATGAATGGACTGGCTAGCTAACTTCTTCTTAAGCATCGTCTCCTTCCTTCTCAGAAGGACTCAAGCCACAATAGATTTATGTATATTTTCCCTGTATAATGTGAGCAATGAAAGACTCTAAAAATATTCATTATAGTGGATTTTCTTCTCCAAACTTTCGTGGACGTAGGTCTTACGCCGAACCACGTAAATACTGTCTCTCTCTTTATTTATCTGCTATCTATATACGTACAGTAGTATCAAAGTCTCGTCGGGAGCCCCAAACGACACCTAACAAAACTCAATTTGTTCTAGTGGGTCGGAAATGATTTTTTTTTTTCTGCCCTGATCTGTTGACAAATTTTCATGGAATCAATAAGCTTGATGTTAAGGGATTGCCAGAGAAAATAAAAAGGGAAGCAATGAAGACGATTTTATGCGAAGAAAATAAATGAGGTGCAAAGCAATGCCTTTACATGGGAGGAAATTTCGAGGGGCAACGATGCCAATAACAAAAATGATATGCAAATAGCAAAAATGGAAAACATCGAAAATGATATAAAATGTTTTAAAGGTCGAACAATATTCCATTATATATAGTGAGATCACTGTTTATTCATTTGAAGAAATCTTCATTTTGACTACTCCAATGGAGTTGTTTTGGAACCTGTCCTTTTATATTTTTTAAAATAAAATTAGCTACTTTTTGAAAATGTTATTCTTCTCATTTATTTACATTTCGATGGGTCCCGTTTTGAGTTTTTATTTTTATTATCTTTTCAGTTTTTTTATATGATTTTTTTATTGAGTTTTTTATATAATTTTTTTAATATATTAAAATATATTTTAAAAATATCAAAATTTTTATAATATTATTTAAAAATGCTTAAAAATCATGTTAAAAAAACTTTTAAAAAAAATCAAAACAGGACCCAGGGAAAAGGATATGAACGAGATGAGTCGCACTTCCCTATAAGAAAAAAAAAAAAAGCTCTCGGTGGTAATGAAGACGGGGCTGGGTTGATGATATGGTGTACGAACATAAAGCTCGTGGCCGATGAGGTGGATATTCTCTTTTCGGAGGTCATGGTCGGGGGGCCCACGAGCCTTTGTCTTGACCAAGTCAATTCTAACCATAAGCACCTAGCAGTTGATGACGCAACTGCTATACAACTTCGTTCTCAAGGTTATTGTCGCCCGCCTTTTTTTCTTTCCTTATATTATTAGCAATGTTTGCTAATCTATAAGAACATTGATCCAAGAATCATATTTCTGAACTTTAATTAACCCACCAAAATAAAATAAAATCGAACAAGGAGATTTCAATTTTTATGAGAAGACTTGGAAGAACATTACTTCATCAACAAAACCAAACAAGCTCTTAAATTTTATTATCCACAGACATAATCATATATAAAACTAACACAAATAAGTAGTTATTAAATTAGAAAATTGTAAAAAAATGATCAAAATCATCTTCATTCATTTTCTTTTTTCTCAATTTCTCAAAAGCCAAACAGAGAGTAAGGATCAAAATCATATAATGAAAAATGGAAATGAGTCGACTAAACATGCCACCAACTAAGCCTTGAGGAGATCAAGAGAGGTTCAGAGAGCAAGATAGGAAGAAATCAAAACAGAGAGGAGAGGATAATGTGCAAAGTATTTACCGAAATTGAGTGTAGGGTTTCCCTTATGCGATTCGTAGAGGAAATTGCACAACTTCCTACAATGTTCACCGACAAATAAAGGGACTCAACCTGTCAAGGCAATTCGTGGTTTCCAACAAAGGAAGAAAGAAATCTATAGAGAGATAAAAAGGGCGAAGAGAAACTAGAGCTCACGCGTTTGGATGCTTTCGATGAAAAAATGTACTTTGGTGAAGATCAACGAATAAAACCAAGAGATTCCGTCACAAGAAGCATGAAAATGAAGGAAAATGAGCAACAAAATTTCGTGGGAATGGTTGCCTTCTTCTTTCACTCGTAGTTGAGATAAGATAAAATATTCATTAAAGGTGAAACAGTATCTTGCCACGTTTGGTGAGCAACACAAATTTACTCTAATGGAAGTCCAAGATGAAACTTGGATAGCGAGGTCAATGTAGAAAAATTTTTGAGTTGAAGTCCAAATTTTGGACTTGTAGTGGGTTATAGTGAGCCCACTGCTAATGCTTTTAGGCATGTGCAATAATCTTGCTAAATTTTTTTTTAAAAAAGTATAGGTTTACACACTTTTTAAAAAATTTTCATCGTATTTAATTATTTGTGGGGAGAAAAAAAAGGAAAATAAGATAATAAAAAGAGAATATCTCATTTTTTTCCCACTTATAAATAGTAACCCTCCAAATTTAGAGAGTTTTAGAAGATTACTATTCATAAATGGAAAAAAAGTATTTTTATTCCATTCTCTTCATATTTTTTTTCGTATTATTAATCAAATATGATCAAGTTTTTTTTAAAATGTGCAAATTTATATTTTTTTTAAAGAAAATTTTAGTAAAATTATTACTAATGCTCTTCCTCGAGTAAAGCTCCTAAAAGCCTTAGGAAGCGTAAATCCGACCCACATATTCAAATCTTAAATTAAAGAACGTTGTAAAAGATGTTGTAAAGTGAAATTAAATTTATAATTTTAGAATTATGTTCTATTTGCCATTTGGATCGAGAAGTAATCCATCTCATTTTTTTATAATGATTTTTTAAAATTTGTATATAAAATATAAAATATAATTTAATAATTGAATATTTTAAAATTTTAAAATATATTAAAAATAATATTTTAATAATATTTTATTTAATTTTTAATTTTTATTTAAAACTATATAATCTCATTTTACTATTCAAACAAAGTTTAGTTACTTGGAGAATTAGATGAGATGAAAAATTTGTAAATAGTAGTGAAACTATTTGTGAGTACATGTTTTTATTAGATTTTGAAAAAATTAAAGAGAAAAAATTAAAGAAAAATATTCTAAAATTAAAATATTATTAGAATAAATTTTTTTAATAAATTTTGTTTAAAAATTTAAAAGAATTGAATTATTTTTGCTCTTTTGTTTGAAAGTTTGAGAATTATTCTTGAATTATTAGATAATGATTAGATAAAAAAATATATATATTTGTATTTGAATGATGTTTGATAAAAAAATAAGATGGAAATTTTTTAGATGAGGTGAAACTATCTTTATTAATCCCAAACAACTATCATGTAATTAAAAAAAAGAAAAACTATATTTAAAAAAAAGTGTACCAACTTAGTAAATTACTCTATCTTAAATGGGTAATATTTATTTACTTCTATATATATATATATATAAGATAATGCTATATTTAATCGTGAAATTTAAATACTTTGCAGTCGTTTTAAAAAAAATTAATTTTTTTTTACGTAAATTCTATATATATTTATTTATTTTTAACTTGTAATCGTGATTGCATCTATTATTTTATATATATATATATATATTTATTTTTAACTTGTAATCACGATTGTATTTATTATTATTTTTATATATTTATATATATTAAATTACTGTGTAAAGACTAATTCCTCGTCCTGTCTTGTCCAACAACGAGGATTAATCATCGTCAAGTCTGAAAAGAAAATGTAAACCGATTTCGGCTTCAAAAAGTGGGAATGCGAAAGTGCGATGAACAATTCTAGAGAGAGAGAGATAGAGAGTCTGACGTGAAGCTCGGGAAATCTGTTTTGCTTTTCATTCCTTCTGTTCAATTTGGTTACAAAAATTGACTTTTTTTGTTCGTTCCCAAATTTACGCTATTTATATCATGTTTTGCAGACGAAGCTTAATGGGGGATGATTGGAATATTGAGACGAGGAATATGGTTTTAGATAAAGTAGAAATTGAATAAAGTATTATTATAATATTTTTAAAAATATTTTAAAATTAAATGATTTATTATATTTTATATAAAAATTATATTTATGAATTGAGATAATTTTGACATATAATCAAGCCCTTAATGGTCAAATTGCGGAGTCGACATGGAAATCTCTCATTCTACATTCACATGATGATGCATGAATTACACACAATACAACTTCCGCCTCCTTTCTCTTTCAAATAATGATACAATTGACTGCACCAGATTTGTTGAGCAAAGGATAAGTTTCGATTTGTATTTAAAATTTATCTTAATTTATATTTTTTATTATTATAATTTTTTAAATGTTTTTATATAAAATATAATAAATAATTTATTTTTTTAATTTAACTTTTTAAAAATTTAAAATAATAATATTAAAAAATAATATAAAATAATAATATAATTTTTAACTTTAAAATTTAATTTTAATTCATTCCATTTCTAATCCAAATCACACCTAAATTCTGATAAAATGCCAAAGAGGTGATTATAGTTGACAGCGCATGCATTGATTCGTTAAGAAAAAGTTTCTCAATACGTCATGCCCATTATTTTGGGAGCAAGAAAAATACTATTTCACACAAATTGATTTCTTTTGTTTTTTATTTTTTGTTTTCACTAAATAATTAAAAAAAAAATTTTAAATAATAATATGAATTTTTTTAATTTTTAAAAATTACTTAAAACTATTAAAAAATATTTTAAAAAAAAATCCTTTCTACAGATATTCGGACTACTTCCCCTCGGCCTCGGGGATGTAGCCCCACTCAGGGAATAAACCTTTCAGGCCAGATTATGGACTCCAAACTCAGCTGATCTGTGTACAGATTTTAGATCGACCAAGAATGACAGGGATCACAAAAATATTTTTCGTATTTTTCTTTTCTATTTGTCCGTATGAAAGCTCCGACACACCAACTTCGCCGCAGGCCCGCAAGTGTGGCGGGGAGTGCTTATTCCTAGCAAAATAGAGACACATTCTTTCGCTTTTCCAATTCAGTGTATCTTTGTTGCCAAGTGACTAGCGAACGTCCCCCACGTGTAAATTGACGTGATGGGGGATATATATGTAGTTTTCTTCCAGAGAGCAGCGAGTAGAGGGGTAATGTCGTTTTAATTTCTTAGCTAGTCGACACTGAATTACTTCACAACAACAGCGTAAATACCATTTAACTAATAGAAATATTTTAGTCACTAAAATTTAAATAATTATATAAAAATAAAATTATAAGTTGATGTGATTTATTAAATTATAATATAAATTAAACAAATTTATAAAATTATTTTCATCCTTTCTTTTTACTTTTAATTAACTGTTTTACGGTCAAATCTCATTTCTTTTGCTTTCATCATGCTAATGATTATGTTACTTGGGAAAATTCTGTTGAGTAACGCGTTGTTTTTTTGGGCAGAACGATTAATCGTAGTATAAAAATAATAAAAAATAGATAAAAATTAATTATAAAATAATAAATAACAATAAAATATTTTAAAAATACCAGATAGGCAAACCTAACCTAACTGCAATGGATAAAAGTGTTTTTAGTCAGTTGGAGATTCAAAAGATAACTTTATTTACGACTCCACTGTTCTCATTGGACCTTTTAAAATTATATTATACACAAAAAGAAAACACCCAACCAAGAGAAGCAGTGTAAGAGCATTAATAATAATCTAGTTATTGTTAAGTATAAATTAAAAATTAAATTCATTTTTTAATTATGATACATATAATTTTAGTCAAAAGTTTTATATTGATCTAGTTAAATCAAAATTTAAATAATAATATAATATTATATATTTTAATTAAAAAAATAAAAAATTTTCCAAATGAACTTAATATATTAAATATTAATTTTAGTAAATCATAAATTAATTATTATTTTTTTAAATTTTGTTAATAATAGTCAATTTGAGATATTAAATATTAATTTTATATACTTAATATATTAATTAATAATAAACTTGCAAAAAAATAATTTTTAGCAAGTCTTAATGATTTTAATATTTTAATTATATTTAATTTTAATATGTTAAATATTAAAATAGAATAAAATATTAATATGGAAAGTGAATAATAACTCTTTATATTTGACAAGTTTGAGTGATTTATTATTAATCAAAATTAAATAATTTTAGATTTGACAAATCTAAAGACTTATTTGATCATTTTATCTTATTTTAACTTTATAATGGATTCTAACAAAATCATTACTTGTGTTCTAACACATCCAACGGACCCTTCGAGACTCCAGATCACGAGTGCTTTTCATTTTCATTCGTCCTCCTCCATATGCTTAATAATTAATTATTGTGACTGTATTATGTATATAATCTATACTCCCCGAATGTTCCATTTATTTTTATTCTCAGATCAAACTTTTTTTTCTGTACTTATATAGTCCTTGTAGTTGTAGGTTTCATTTTCTGTACTAAAACTATGACTTTCATTGTTCAAACACTTCGACATATGCAAAGACTTTCATGTATAAAGAACGAAGAGAATTAGCAAACTCACTCATGATCACTTTTTTTTTTTTTAATATATCACAAATTTTACAAGCTCCGATACATAGATATTTACAAGTTTTTCTCTCTCTCTCTCTCTTTTTTTCCCTCTCACTCATCGCTCCTTTCTCTTCTACCTTCACTGTAGGGAGCTGTGAAGGATGGGTTCCAAGTTAACATGCGCATGCATGGGTGGAGTATATCAAACTGACACTTCTGACGTTCTGGCAGCCTTGTTGCCGGATCTCGATTGCCGTAGAAGCTCTATCAATGTCTCGGCCTGTCCACATAAAGCCACACAAAATGACAACAAACCATTCCCACGTTAGATACAAAACATTATCATAAAAAGAAAAAAATAAACAACATCGATCACGCCGAAGTAATTTAATTACTGTCATTTTTTAAAATAGATGATGGATGAGCGGCGGTATCTGGCTGCACTTGGGAAAAAAAAAAGTTTTTCTACCTGATATACAGCACTATCGTAATGGTTTGCTAGCAAGGAACACATTTAATCAATTATTTTTTATACTGTAAATACAACCGAACTTTAGACTAATATATGATAGACATAGGTGTATTAAAATGAAAGTGTCAGAATATTTACATAATTATAAAAAAAAATTGTGTTTTTGGTCACAGTTAAATAATTGTTTTGAATGATACTGAATTTTAAAAATAGTTTATATCAGCTAATATCAGAAGAAAATCTGCATATCCGAAATCATCGGAACATTTTAGTTAAAAAAAAAAAAACTAAATCAGTACTCTCAAAAGTGACTGACGTGGCCAAACAGCTTCATGACAATAGCGAAAATGGCCATTGAAATTGGCCAGCCACGTCACCCGCCATCACAAACGACCCGGAGTTTTCGTCAATCTCACCTTTTTCTTGGCGCGAATGGTGCCAAACTGAGACAATGCCACCAAGGGAGGAATCGCTCCTTCGCGGGCCACCATAGTTTGGTACACCACGTTATCCTCGCAAACCTGCAACAACATGGTCACCGCGATCTCTTTCTGCCTCTGAGACCCGACCTCGATTATCTCCATCAGCACCGGAATACCCCCTTCGTCCACCAACGCCGCCTTCGCGTCCGTTAGCGATACCAGCAGGCTCAGCACGTACGCCGCCTTATCCACCATGCTTGACTCCAAATCCGCCATCAATTCCACCAGCGGCTTTATGATCCCTGCTTTGACGGCCCTGATCTTGTTCTCCTTCACCGAACAAAGCGAATACAGAGCAGTCGACGCGTCCTTTTTCCCACGCGAAGCACCGGTCTCCAGAAGGTTCACCAGAAGGGGGATCGCTCCCGACCGGCCGATTGGGATCTTGTTCTCGTCAACTTGCGAGAGACGAAGGAGAGCACACGCTGCGTTCTCTTTGGTCGTGGAAGTGCCTGTCCTCAGAGCTCGAACTAGAGGCTTAATCGCTCCGGACGAAGCTATGAATCCCTTGTTCTCGTCGCACAGCGACAGATTCAGAATAGCCGTGACGCCGTGTTCTTGAAGCTGAAGATCAGCCGAAGAGACCAACGAAATCAACGGCTTCACAGCACCGGCTTTGGCGATCCTGAGCCTATTTTCTGGTTTATTCTTGGCGAGGAGTCTGATTTCCATGGCCGCTTGCTTTTGCTCCTCAATCGAACAGGACTCTAGGCCAGAGACTAGCTGACGGATCAGCTCGTCCGAGTTCTCGGAGGCGCAGGCTATGAGAAGTTGCCGCCTCTCCGAAGAAGCCGTCGAAAACTCACCGGATCTGTCGCTATTACAGTCGCTGAAAGCCATGGAGGCGTCGTTGATACTGAGATCACTGAAGTCCCTTCCCATGTATGAGTAATTAGACCCATTCTCCATCTCCATGGCCTCAAATTCCTACTCTTACAGCATAAAATATCAACGGAGGAGCGATTAGTCGCGCTATGTTTTTTGAAAGTGAAATTCTAAAGGGAGCATCCGGAAGCAATCGAATTCAGGTTAGCTTGTGAATCGGGGTGCGAGTGAGAGACGGGGATGGAGGAGGCTGGAATGATAATATTGGGGGTATTAATGGAGAGGTTGAGAGAGAGAACACCTGGAGTAGGCGTAGCGTTGGGCCTTGCGCTGACACGTGCAACGTTTCTTAGCAATCTTTCGATCCCAAATCCCAGTTTTAAAAGCACGTGCGAGGAGGGGTCTGGAGTCCTGGACTCTGGGGTCGCTTTAAACGCGTGCAAGGAAGGTTGGCCAAACGATATTTAGAGACTTTTTTTTATTTCCTTTCTTTTTCCTGATTCTCTTTATTTATTTATTTATATCGACGATGATGCTTTTTTTGTTTCTCATCAAAGATTCAAAGGTCAGGATTTGGTACCATGGTTTACGCTGCGGTATTCCCGCATGCTTTTTACTGTACCATATGTGCTTAAGTATATTTTGCACTTTTTTTTTTTTCTAATTGGCTACGCCGCTACATACTGTCCGTTGCACATGTTGGCATCAATCATCAATCGTGAGCATCTTCTATCTATACAGCTCAGGCTACTTCCCGTGCGGCTGATCATACAAAATTAAATAATTATTATTATTTAAAAAAAAAAAAATTGGAGTAATATTCATCAGCGCTATTGAGTCCCACTCAAGAAGTGTTAACTTCACTGGACCTTTTTTCCTCTTTTTTTTTTTTTTTTTTTTTACGACTTGAGTTTATTCACTGATCGTTTTGGAATCTTCCGCAAGGAAAAATCTTATTGTAAATATTACCCAAATGACTAATACAATAAAATGGGTGAATTGAGTTAGTTTATAAAAATTAATACTTATTAATCAAATACACAATATAAAATATAAACAGAAAATAAAACTGTAAGAAATGTAAAGAGTAGGGTAAGAGAAAGCAAACTCAGTATTTTTACGAGGTTTAGCGCTACTGCCTACGTTCTCGCCTCAAGCTACCTCTTCAGGATCCCGAATTCACTAATCAATCTCCTTTAGGTAGAGATAAAAACCTATTACATTTTTTAGCAGTACCGCTCCAAAGAATCTGTGTAGAACACCCTCTACACTTCCAATCACCTTACACTTGGTGATTTAACTATTCCCCGTGTAAAACACCTTCTACACACACAAGGGTTATACACACCCTCTTAAAAATACAAGAGTTGATAGTGGGTAGACTATCAAAATACATTCCTCAATGAGTGAGATAGAAATAATACAGTGCAAACTATATCTCTCAAAATGAACAAGAGTTAAGGTTCAATGCTTAGAGAAGAGAAAATAAAAATTTTGAATGAATGTTGTATGCTCTTAGTGTTGTAAATGTGAAGCTCTCAAATGATCTATTTATAGGCATATAAGATTTCATATTCAAATTTAAAAAGATTCACATGTCAAATACATCATCATTCACTTTTCAAAAATTTCAAACCTAATCTTTTTACTTTTCGCATGTGACAAAAGTAGCACACTTTACTTTTCAAAAATTTTAAACTTAATCTTTTACTTTTTGCATATGACAAAAGGAGCACACTTTACTTTTCAAAATTTTCAAATAAATATATCTACTTTTTGCATAAATCAAGAAAAATATCCATCACTTTTGAAAATATTCAAATAAAATATGCACATGTGAAATATGACAATCAATCATTTTAATATTTTCAAAATTCAAACTTTTAATCGTGTTATGCACATGTGAAAGATGAAAATCAATCATCTTTTAAAATTTTCAAATTTAATTTTCAAAATATTCATGCACATGTGGAAAATGTATTTTAATATTTTATGATAAAATATTAATTTTGAGCCTTAATCCTAAATTCGAATTTTTAAGAGATTTACAACATTACTCTATGACTTTAATGTGAACTTGTTCCCTTCTTGCTCATACTTGGTTCATTGATGTACTTGATTCTATTGTGTGGACAACTTGAGTTTGAAACTCCTTTATTCTTTGAATTTATTTGTTATCGTCAAAATCTATGCGTAGATTTATAATTACACGAAATTTGAAACTTTGGGTTCAACAGTAAATAATTTTGTACACTAATACATGTATTCATTTAATGTGATTGATTATAAAATTAAATTTTATAAAGATAGCCAATAAATATGAATTGATGTATAAGTTTCCATTTGGATGCTTAACCCTCCTCAATTCACTTTACTTCATTATTATAATTTTTTTAAATTTTCATACATTTTTTTAAAATTTTATATAAAATATAATAAATAATTCATCTTTTTTAAATTTCAAAATACTTATAATATTAAAAAATAATATTCTAATAATATTTTATTTAACTTAATTCCATCTCAACTCAACTTGACATCCAAACAAAGCCTTAAATCAATTCACAAATAATCTACTTATATATATAACATTACTCACTCCACAAAGATTTGTAATCTTTTCATGAAAGTTGGAATTGAGACTTGAAGTATTGAATTAATTTTAATGAGTAATAAATCAGTAAGAGATGCTTGATAAATAAAATGAGATAGATAATTTTATCAATAATAGTTAGAAGATTTGTTAATAGTAATGAGATAGTTTGAATTAAATATTTTTTAATAATTCTTTCTACTTTATTTGAAATTCTTGAAAAGTTATAATAATTAGTCTAAAATTTGTATTTGAGTGATAGTTGGAAATGAAATGAGATAGAATGAGATGATAATTGTTTTCGAACATTCCGTATAATGCTTGTTTTAATTTACATTGAATTAATATTTAAGTTAATTTTTGTCAACCAAATATTAGAAAATTACAACAAGATCAATTTAAAAATATTTTCATATGCCTTTTATCAATTTATCCTATTTTAAATAATTTGCATGCTCAACCAACAATATTGTTTAAGAAAGACTTTCTTACCGGCAATTGTATAGTTGATGCAGAAACAGTGCAAAGATTAATTTTAGAACCAACCAAACCGAAAGTTGAATTGCTAAACAAGTCTATATGTAGCAGCGTATGATGAGACGTGGAAACCCCTACGATCTGTTAACATTTGTAAGCAACGACAGCTATATGGTCATGAATCTGCGAACATTAATTAATATATAAAACTTGGTATCCACTTTTGGAGATAAATTAATATTTGCAGAACATTAATAGTGCTTTTATATATGCATAGAACAAATTATCAATACCTAAAATTAGTAGTGGACATTGGGACCAAAACAAGAATTAGCTACGTACGCACGTACCCCTCTTTTCATTACTCAGGCCACGTATTAAAATAGAAACGTCAATATATAATATTAATAATAATATAAAAATTATATTTACAAATCGTAAAGTGTGTAAATATTATATAATTTTTTAAAGAAAATTAATAAATACGAGATCACCTAAATGAAAAATAAGAAAAAAAAAATTAATTTGATAATAGCGTACTTAACTTTTTTTTTTTTAAATAATTATATAATATTTAGACCCTTTGTATATTATTATTCATAATTATAATAATAATAAAATGCTCCAAAGTCATTTTTGACTTTGTCTACGTGAGGGGCCGGGGTTGGTTATGGTCAAGACCTTCGCGAACTTCTTTAACCCTCCCCCCGATTTTCGTGTTTGAAATTGTCATTCGTCAAAGCTTCGGATATATCGAAGTGGCAAGACTGCCATAGATTGGAGTTGAAAATCTTCTGATTCGACGAAGTCAAAACTTGAGATGTTGATAAACTTTATTACCACATATTCTTTTAAAAAATAAAATTCAGGTTTAAAAAGTTTCATAGGTCCATTTATTTAAAAAAAAAAAAACATGTAGAATTAACATGTAACTAGAGATACATGTTGATTTTTTTAAATGAGTTAAAGAGGAAACTTGTTGCAACCCAATTTGGAGGAAAACTCAATGCTTTTAGATATCAGCAGAATTGATTGCCACGAGACGTGACGATTAAGAGAAATACTACTCTTATATGAGGGAGCCTGACGGAATCACGTCTAGTGATTATTTATTTATTTAATGATTTAAGTAAATATATATTAATGATGCTATGAATTTTTTAAAATATTTAAAAGTGTTAAAAAATACATAAAAAAAGGCTGAAAAATACTAAATAAGCCGTTCTGTCGAGATCCCATATAAGAATGTAGCACCACTCAAGCATCCCTTATTGTGACAATACACACGCGTGACGGGCTAACTTGTAGTTCAACGCGTCTGTTCTCTCTTTGTAGTAACAAAAGGGAAGGATGAGGTCGAACGATATATACAAGACATTGAAAATAACAGGAATATACGTACTTAATATATTACGACAAAATAAGATAATATCAAATGAAGCTTTAAGATCACACAAGTACCAATATTACCGAATGCTGAGGCTCATCAAAATAGCAATTTAAGCAGCACCTAATTTTATTTAATTTGAAAGAAGCTACACGTAATATTGATTCAATAAGCATGGTACGGTCATAGGGATACAGTCATAGACTCGTAGGGATACATTTAAGGGGTCTAGTTGATGCTGGGAATTTTGGCAGAGCCATAATTCTTTCACATCCTCATAGCTTTAGGTCTTGTTTGTATGTTTAATTTCTTTTAATTTAATTTATTTTATTATTATAATTTATTTTTAAATTTATATATATATTTTTAAATTTTTATATAAAATATAATAAATAATTCAAATTTTTTTAATTTTTAAATATTTATAATATTAAAAAATAATATTATAATAATATTTTATTTAATTTAACTGACATTCAAATAAGCTCTTAATTTTTATACGTTTAGTCATCATTCCATATCATGCGGAGTAGTGTGAATGTGCCATCCAACTTTGATTGTTGAGCGTGCTTAGTAGTACAAATTTTATATTTAAAATTTTTAAAAAATAAAAATAGATCAATACATCACTTTTTAAAAAGATTAAATACATAAATAGTTAAAATTTTAATGGGAAAAACGTACTTTCCTTTTTTTTTTAATTGAAATAATTATGTCAAGCACATTTAGCAGCGTCGCTCTCGTAGCTCAGTTGGTTAGAGCACCCGTTTAGTAAGCGGGAGGTCTTGAGTTCGACTCTCAACGAGAGCAAAAATGGGTTTTTGAACGTCACCATAATTAATACGACGCCGTTCTCATAAGCGAAGCGGAGGGCATGGTCGTTTTCTTCGTGTTCAAGCGAAACAGTTATTGCCGGGTTAGAATTTTCAAGGGTTTATATAAACCCCAGCGGCAGGCGAGCCTATACTCTTCTCAATCCCTCTACAAACCCTTCATTTCTTTCATCCTCGAGAGCTCTCTTACAGGCTCTCTGCACATATGGCGAAGAACGGACCGGGACTCTTCTCCGACATTGAAAAGAAAGCCAGAGGTTAATACCTCTCTCTCGCTCCCTCTGCTTTTCTTTTTTAAAATTGTTGTGTTTACGTCTGTGATATTTTCTTTGATTTGCAGAGTTGCTCACCAAGGACTATGATTGCGACCAGACGTTCACAATCACCACCATCACCGACACGGGTGTGGTACGATCGCTTCCTCTGTTCTTTTTTTTTTTTTTTTTGAATTTATTTAACGTGTTTCTTATAAGTTTCACTTCTGTTACTGATTGCTATCTGTGTTTTGATTTCTGTTAGCTCAATTAGGCGATTAGTTTCTCGTGATTTTTTTTGCATTTTAATTTTTCACATGGTTCACCATATGGTAAATTTCTCGAGATATTTATTAAATTGGATATATTACCGTATTATCTGTATAGGTTTGCGAAATATTTTTCTGCTTGATTTATTAGTCGTGTCTCGTGGGCTTTTTTGCGTTGTTTAAGCTATCGATTGTTTGGTTCATACATCAGCCCTGTAGTTATTGTGATCACAATGTCATGCAATGATGCGAAGGATTCAAAAGGAAAATGAAAACAGAAAATAGGAAGTGAATTTGGGAAATGCATATAATTTTTAGTTCTAAGAACTCTTTTGTTTCTAAGATTTTTTTTTTTTCTCACAAGCATATGCTTGTTGGCTGCTAGATTACAAATTTTGTGGATTATGTGCTGGTGCACATTTTAGAAAATCCACTTTATGCGTGGACATGCACACTGGGTTTACTTGTTCCAATATATTGTTGAAGCTCATGGTGTTGCTTATGTTAGAGAAATGGCCCGAAGGTTGTTCTTCCCCTGGTCAAACTGTGTACATATATGATATTCTCAGATGAATAATTCATTTTCAGTAGAAGTGTATGGTCTGTTTAGTAGAGTCTGAATGTCTTGACTTGAGAGATTGACAGTACATTTGTTCACGCATACGTTGATGGGCCGCTTGCTTTACTTTGGTTTGATCACTGTTTGATCTATTGCAAATTCCATGTTCTTTAATATTAAAAAAAAAAAAGAATCCATGTTTTTTATCAACAACTAATGGGTCCAAGAAGTGAACCTGCTTGATGAAAAGAACAGATGAGGTCCACTCCATTTAAGATTTTTTTTTAATTGATATTATTAAATCATTTTTTGTCAGCTCTGTTTGTAGAGTCATTGACTGTGATTTATGAATCATGTTTATTGAATGTGCTGAAGCATCTCATATTTGGATAAAATATTCTAGTGGGTGTCAATATATCTGAATCTCTTTTTGGCTGAGGTCTTTCTTGGCAAGGCAGTTGCAGTGTTCAACTGTATTATCTATTAGCTTATATCACATTAACTTCTTACCAAAAGGAATATATTACACTAACTAGAGTTATATCATGAACATTTTATATTCTTATAGCACCTTTTGCATGATATCAAGAGTGATTATGTTATTTCTCTATCTTCAGGCCCTTGGTTCCACGGTGGCAAAGAAGGGAGGTCTCTCTTCTGGTCATGTGGCAGCACAGTACAAACACAAGAATGCTGTACTTGATTTCAAAGCTGATACAGAATCAAATGTAGTTCCTTTCCTTTTTCTCTTTTCAAATTTTGAATTGCAATGTTGTTGTTTCTACTAATAGCCTCTTTGTTATGCAGGTCTTAACAACCTTCACTCTCACAGACATCCCACCATCCACAAAAACCATTGCTTCATTCAAACTACCTGATTACAAGTCTGGCAAGGTATTAATTTCAGTGGAACATGGGCTGGGACACTGGGTGTTACCCACAATCATTGTACCGTTTATAGATGTACATTGTTTTCGTTGCAGTTGGAGGCTCAGTATTGCCACGAACATGCAACTTTCACTACAGCTGTTGGTCTCAACCAGTCTCCTGCATTTGATTTTTCAGCCACCATCGGTACTCCCAGCATTGCCTTTGGAGCAGAAGCTAGTTACATGACAGCTTCTAGAAACTTTGCAAAGTATAATGCTGGTGTAAGCCTGACAAAACCAGATTCCAGTGCTTCAGTGATTTTGTAAGTTGACTCTGTTAAAGAGCCGGGTAAAATGCTTGAGTAATTTTGTAAGTCCTTTTTTTTTTTGAATTAACAGAAACTTTACCCTAATCAGTTCATCCTTGGATATATTTTTAAGGTTCCTTTAGCCCAAAGGTGGGTCTCCTCTAATGTTTCTTAATTGTATATATTCAGATTGTTAAGGTATGTTTCAACTATGATGTATCCTGTTGTGTACTTCTTGTGTACATGAGTTGTGCCGCTTTATCCCTTCAATAGAATTTTGCATTACTTAAAAAAAAATGTGGAGTAAATATAGTGACACCCAACAGCCCTATCTATGCTAGTACTTTCTGCATAAAATGAAATAGAGCACAAAATGGAAACAAGGCAGGTTCTGAGGTTTTTGCTCCTTTCTTTTTGTAGGGCTGACAAAGGAGACTCACTAAGAGTGTCGTACTTACACCATCTAAGCCGGCTGAATGGTGGGGCTGTAGCGGGAGAGATTAGTAGAAGGTTCTCTACAAATGAGAACACTTTGACAGTTGGATGTTCATATGTGGTAGATCCTCACACAGTTGTGAAGGCAAAACTCAACAACCACGGGAATCTTAATGCTCTTTTACGGCACAAGCTTGTTCCCAAGTCCTTCCTGATAGTATCTGGAGCCGTTGACACCAAGAACTTGGAGAAGCATCCCAAGTTTGGGTTGGCACTCTCTCTCAAGCCTTGAACTGATATTAATTTGAGATAGGGGTAATGGCAATGCAATTTGATTAAAATTTCACACAGCTTAGGATTTGTTTCAGATTGAGAATGTTCAATTGCTATTTTCATATAATATTTTTTTTTTTTATTCATATAATTCTTGATGGATTAATTTGATGCTTGAGACTCACCCCCTTTCCAAGCACTGTATTATTCCACACACTCTCTCTCCTTCCTTTCTTGGAATCTTTTGCTACTGTCAAATTGCTGATGCATTGGAACGGTCGTTTGGATTCTACCAATTGTCTTTGTAACTATTTTGTTTAATTGCTTTTAGGTTTTCATGCAGCATCAGATTCATCAATTGGAATGTCTATGGTACATTCTGGGTCTGCATCCTTACATTCTGCAGTATATGTCAAGGCCTGCTTGGAAAGAGACTGCAATTGTTTGAACTTTGGACTTCGGTAAGAGCAGTTATCAGGTATCGATACCAATCTCCTAGAGACATTGTTGCCTGTTGGGACTTCAGATTCAGTTCTGTCATTTGCAGTCTACCGGCAGGGGATGCTCGTAGTGCAGAACCCTGGAGTGGCTAATAGATTCGTGCTAAATTTAGAATGTCAAAAAAAAAAAGTGTTGCTTATGCTTAAAGATTGAATAGAAGATTTCATGTTTAAACTAGAATGACAAAAAAATGTGTTGCTTATGCACTTACATGCGAAAAATGGAAATAAGCCAAATTTCTTTTGGGCAGGTATCTCCGCCATGTACAATATTTTTTTTGGGGTGTCAAGATTCTGACATTAAGAAAAAAACAAAAAAAAACGTTGTTCTGTCTCGCTAAAAGGATTGATACCAAGTTTTCTAGTTGTGCGTGCACTAGGGTTGTGTTGTCAGTAGGGATGTCAAATTGTGTCAATGAGTCGTATTTATGTCGTGTCAATATATGTATATTATATTATATAAATCAACTTTAATACGACCGGTTAAATTTATCGTGTTAAAATTTCAAATTCTAACATGATTTGTTAACATAATGTGTCGTGTCAATCCGTTAAGACTTGTTAGTGAATCTTGTAAAATAAATTAACACAACAAAATACTATATGTTTCAACATGTTTATGTAAATGTGTTGAATATGTTTAAAATTAATCCATTTGACTTAAATTAGACATAGCATAATTTTATACAAATATTCAAATCGCAATATCTATAAAAATTATAATAATAAGTATAAATATGAATTATAATCTAAATAATAAAAATATTAAAATTGAGATTTTAACAATTTTATTTTTAAATGTAAATGTATATTTATAATTTTAACTTTTTTAACGTTTTATAATGTGTCATAGTGGGTTAAAACAAGACGATCTACTATCAATTTGGTAAATAATCGTGTCGTAATGGGTTAACTCATTTTGATTTAAAACCTATTAAAATTAAATCCTAACTAATTATTATCATGTCGTGTTCGTGTTGGATTAACGAGTTGTGTAAAATATTACCACCCCTAATTGACAAACGATTTGGTCTTAGGAAGTGTCTGGTTGTTTTATTTTAGGGAAATTATGTTTGTCACCCTGTTTTTTTCATAAACTATAACAAGTAGTGATTGACACTTAGAATGTCAACGTCTTACAATTTTCTATTAGTTAAAAAATTTTGAGTTAATTCTATATTTAACTGCGAGGTGTATGATCACTTTAAAAAAGAGGGATCTATTTTAAAAAATTTAATTTTTTTTATGTAAGTTTTATATTTTATTTATTATTTTTAAAGTGATTATATTACAGTTGCATAATTCGCAATTACAAAAATATTTTCTCTTTCTACTTTTAACGGTCGGAGAAGAGTCAGAAGACCCAGAAAAGTATTGTGATTGTAATAGTCCAGATAATGACACTGGCAATGTTCAAGTTCTATGGTGGAAAAGAGGCCTTTGGTACTTGGTGGGTAGGATGGCGTCTTTTACTGGGATGCTTGTTGCGGCTGTTAGGTCCAACTTCAGGACCGCATGTGTTGTGAAATCAAGGAATTGTTTGTTCTGGGAAGGAGATTAAAAATTAAAAATATATTTTATATTTGTTTTTATATTTTTTAAAATTTTCATATAAAATATAATAAAAACTTTCAATTCTTATATTATCTTTTCAAATTTTAATATAAAATTAATATTAAAAAATATCTTATAATAATATATATATTTTATTTTATCTTTTTTCATCTCATCTCATCTTATTTTTAAAAATAAAAAAGTCCTAAATTGAATAACATAAGTATTTAACATAAGTTTATCGGCTGTTAGGGTGGTTTGCCGAGAAACTTGAATAACATTAGCATATCATATCATGCAAACGTTTTTTTTCTCTTTTGGGTAATCCTGGTCCGCTCGAACCTTCGTGTAGAAATTAAATTGCAAATTATAGGGCTAAAATTAATAGCTTCAATTTTCGTTTGAATATTTGGAATCTCTTAGTAAATATGTAAACAATAAGGAAATGCTTTTGAGTTAAAATATTTTATTAGATTTTAAAAACAGAGAGAAAAAATTAAATTAAAATATTATAAAATGAAAATATCATTTGAATATAATTTTTAATATAATTTTTATTTTAAGATTTAAAAATATTATTTTTTATGTTTTGTTTGTGAGTTTGAAAAGTTGTAAAGGTTAAGTAATTATTAGATGAAAAAATAAAAAATTTAAAACTGAAATATTTGGAAATGAAATATCTGAACATATTTAAAAATAATTGTGTTGTAAAACGGATCCTAAGTGCCAGGATATTTAGAAAAGATTTACTATTATGTATATTGAAAAATGTTAAACTATACTTAAAAATATTTATTTTTTTTTTACGTATCAACTATTAATATGTTGAAAATTATAAAATTAAAAAAAAAAACAAAACAAAATAAGTCTTAGACATAAAATTATAAATAAAATTCTAAGTACGTATAAAACAACTAACATGCATTATAGTGGTAATAAGCATGAAAAACAAGCTGCATCAATCAAGTCGAGAGGTTTAGAATCATAGAGAAAGAATAACATATATCCATCGACAATATTATTAAGTTCTTTGTACATAGACAAAAAAAAAAAAAAACAGAGATAGAATAGCAATAGTAGGAATTCAGGAACATAGACGCCAGAAATTAATAGCCAGAAATGAGTTCAAACTGGAGCGTACAACTCAGGAACAAAGGAAAACCACTTGAAGCCAGAGCTCCATTTATCAGGCACATAAGGGCATTTGGGCAGCCAATGCCAAGTCTTCTTATACACCTTGTAATACAGAATCTCCGGCCATGTATGGCAGCAAACGCAGATCATTCCCCGATGCCAAAAGCAGTAAACATGCTCGTAATTGTGGTAGCAAACCGACACAAATTTCCTACAAATCATCTCCGGCAAGCTTTCCACCTCTACCCAATCCCTTGCATCTTTAAATTCCCACAACTTCATGCTCCTTGAAATCCCATCTCTGCCAATACCACCAATCATATACAACGTCCCTTCTTCATCGTTTAACAACCGGCCAAACGTGAGCTCGGCCGGCAATTCGGTATCCGACCTCTTCCATTCCCCAGTCTCCAAATCAAAGGTCACTAGAGAAAATGGCTCGGGGGTCAGAAAGTACAAACACCCATTATAGCAAACGCCCTCCCTCTGATAATTGTTGCTCAGAATCTGATCGAAACCGCAGAATTGCCTCCAACAGCGAACGCTCGAATCATAAACAAAAGCGGAAGTGGAAGTGGATCCGGTAGAGAGCATGAAAAGCTTGTACCCAAAAGTGGTAGAAACCAGAGTGAATAGCTCATAAGCAAAAGGGTAGGTCGGAAACTCGATGAGTCTTGAGGTTCTGGCCAAGAGATTGCAGACAAGAAAAGAGGATGATCTGGGGAGAGAGAAGCAGAATAGTCCATTGGAGATGGAGAGGAGAGAAGAAGAGTGTGATTTGCAGGGAAGAAAGTCAGAGAGGGAGAGAGTCGAGTCGCGCCAGGTGCCATGGGCAGAGTCATACAAAGGGAATCGGTGGTAACACTGAGGGTGCTGAAGCAAGACAAAAGATGAGAAAGTCGACGGCGACGAAGAAGAAGAAGGGGAGTGTTTGGATATGAATGGGAGAGAGAATACGAGGGACTTGAAATGCTTACAGGTGGATCTCAGATTCCATAAGGTTTTGAGAGGAAGAAAAGTGAGGATTTGCTCGAGGAGTTCCTTTGGCAGCCGGCTCCAGATTTCGGGATCCATGGACGGCGAAATGGTCGTGATGGGGTGGCCGTTGGTACCGGGGCCGTCCACAAGGGAAGGGTTCTTCATCCGAAAGAGGGGGCGAAGCTAATCTCAAATTTCAATGGCGAGTGATAGAAAAACCGGATGAATCGAATATTTTTTCAATTACATATAGGGGTACATGAATGGCTTGCAGAATAGTTATATTATATATAGTGCAAAATATTGACTTCTTTTTTCTTTCTTTTTTTCCTAAGCAAGTGGGAAATATTGGAGTTGTTAAAGCATTGCAGCCTTCGTTCTCGTAGCGTTTTATTGTAAGTTAGGCGTAGAGTAGACTACTACTAAAGTTCGGCCTTATATTTTTGAAATTGACAAGTTTTGTCATTTGTGTAGGCATTTTGTATTAAAAAAAAAAAGGGTCTTATTAAAAAAAATATGTTTAATATTTTTAATATAAGTCCACTTTTTTACAAATATTTGCATAAATTTATCCATTTGATATTTGTACAAATTATTTCTCTATAACTATATTACATAAATTAACTGAAACTTGAGTAATATTATATACCACACTCTCATCTTATTATAATAGAAAAAATTCAGACTTTTGTTCATCTTCGATTAATTTTTAAAAATATATATATATTTTTAAATTGATAGGCAATATCATTATATCACCTTATCATATCTGTTTGAATATTGCTGTCTTTATTATTTTATAATGAAAATTATTTTTAAAATGATACATATTATTTTAATCATTGTATGAATAAATACACAACCTCCATAGTTTTTTTAACATCCTTGACAATGAATATTGGGATGCATAATATACGTCATTCTTTACTAACAAGTATGAGGTGGTTTTTCTTTAAACCAAAAAATATGACACCTTAGTGCCATATTATATTAAAATTTAAAATATGATATCAAATTTAATGTGCCAAAATTATATCAAAATTGTAAATTTACTTTTGTAAGATCTGACTAAAAGCAGTTTTAGAAACAATCTTCACGTGCTTGAAAGGTTTACAAAGAAATGAATAAGAAAGGAAAAGGAAAAGGAAATTGAAATTAAATCATTATATCTCTTTCCTTTTTATTTGTTCCATTTCCGTATAAACAATCTTTCTTTCGGTTGATCAACCAAAGAACATTTCTATACGTTCAAAGTCGATCTGTTAAGCAACTTTGACCCTGTAAAAGGTTGATAAACCGTAAAAGTGGCCAGAGGGTGTGACCTTAAAGAAAATTAAAGCAATAGGTTAATCCAATATTTGAGCTACCATCCACTGAAATCATCCACCAAATAAGGAAAAAGTTCCAGAGATGCAATTCATTTTTGGGGCTGGAGGACTACTTTAAGCAAAATTTACTTACAAATATGAATAATTCAAAAACACTATGGACGTAGATATGGGTCCAGCTCTTAATTATCATTAAATGACCTTGAAAGTCACTCAATTCTAGGCAAGACTTTGCAGCGTGGTGCCCGTTTTGTGGAATGGAGTATTACTACCTCAATAAGAAAAAATGTTTATTTCAAAGGCACTTCTTAATATTTAGATAGCAAATATCTAAATCTTATCACTGTCAATGTCATATCATACAATGCGAAGGGGTTCACCCATCACATTCACTTTTTAACAAGGATTTCCCAAAAAAATTAGCATTGCATGACAACGACCTTGTTGACAATATATACAAATTACAGGAAATTATTATTATTATTATTATTAATGTATTGAACGAAAAAGACGGAAAAGAGACTACTTGTTTGTACCTTGCGCCATTATTGTCCAAGTCTCTGATGCTTGAGATGCAGCATGGTCAACTTGCAGTGCACTGCATTACGTTTTTGGAACGTCAGACGCTCTGAATGTTTTCCTGCTCTATAAATACAATTTACAGCAAACTTATATAAAAAGTAATCAATTTTTAAATCACCACAAAAACAGCATAGAAAACCCATGTTACAACCGTGGCAAGTTCATATTTACAAGCTAAATATCCATGACCACAAAAGTAAATGATAATCAATTTAACAAGGAAATATAAAGTCGAGCAATATATACATAATACATGCAACAAGCAATAACTTAGGCACTTAAGAGGTCATGCTATGTTGCTATGTAATAGACAGAGAATCAAAGAACCAGAACGCAAGAGCTGCAAAGATCAATCGCTCCAGTTATCCTGATCTTGACCTTGTTCTTCATCCTACATGTCCATCTAATCCACGTGAGATACTGACTACATAATCAACTCAATAGAGGCCAATGTGTATGAATTCAAAGGGTAAATACCATTTCATCTGCAATCAAACTGGACGGGGACCACACAAGAATTTGTCTATCGTTTCCACCCGTGTATAATTCCTGCTTCGTTGAATAAATTAGCCAAATAATTCATACATTTAATATCGGGCAAATAAAATCAACGTTCCTCGTGAAATATGGTTTGATGGTTCAGTTTCTACAAATCTAGACTATCTAGTGCATAAGATTTTTTTATTATTATTATTATTATCATTATTATTATTATTCTCTTGGAATTTTCTCTTCATACAAGCTGGAAATTTGTCCTCTGGGGGAAAAACTGTACACAATTGCATTATTTCCTGAAGCATAAATTTTAACCACTCTTCATCTTCTTGCCTTTTCACACTGCCACTCACTAAATGGCAGGTACTGATATGTAATGCTATGTAAGGTACTGATATCTAGCTTGCAAGGTAATGATATGTAAGAAGGGAATCAGCATTGCACCTGCTCCTGAGAACTAAGCCAGCAACAGTTCACATATTCGTAGTGTCCTCGAAATGTCAGGGATGTCCTACCTGACCATACATCAAATCCCTGAAAAACCCATAAGTTGACATAAGGTTTGCATAAAACTACTACTACCCTATATATATCTTCCATTCAAATATAAGTTAAACAGATTAAAAAACATAGAGAACGAGATTGCCTTCACAGCTGTCATGCATGGAACAAAAACAAGGGCTGAATCCTGAGTTGTTGCCAACTGTATTGGCTTGCTGGTTTGCAGTCGGGCAGTTTCAAAGTTCACAAGTGTATTGCAGCCAGATTCAACGTCCCACAGCCTTAATCTTGAATCAGAACCTGCAATCCCAAAGCAGAGAGAGGGAGGGAGAGAAAGATAGATTGATTATACTTTGGTTTCAGCATGGTAGGTTCGATTTTGTATGGCAATGAACTACAGATTACGGGAAACTATTCAGAGTGAAGAAGTATAAAAGCTGCTGTGAATCCTGATTAGCACAAGATCCATTTACACCGTTTGATTT
This sequence comes from Platycarya strobilacea, assembly GCA_036898215.1. Lineage (NCBI taxonomy): Eukaryota > Viridiplantae > Streptophyta > Magnoliopsida > Fagales > Juglandaceae > Platycarya > Platycarya strobilacea. The sequence goes on from CM072555.1 coordinate 8,674,897, forward strand.
TAAAGAAGATGCCCACAACTCCTGCATAAAAATTCCCTAAAAGCACATTCTTTACATACCAACTCAACAAAATAGAGTATTCTCTAAAATTAATAATTGAACAAATTTATTTTATTCTTTTGAAGACAGAATCAACATGTTGATTTTTCTACACATGCTTGTGTGTGTGTTGCTCAATATATAAGTAGAGGAGGGAGTGAATTTAGGTGTCCATGGTTATGATATCGCAGCTTTAAGAACAACCCACCAACAAAATAGAGTATATTCTCTAAAATTAATAATTGAACAAATTTATTTTATTCTTTTGAAGACGGAATCAACATGTTGATTTTTCTACACATGCTTGTGTGTGTGTTGCTCAATATATAAGTAGAGGAGGGAGTGAATTTAGGTGTCCATAGTTATGATATCGCAGCTTTAAGAACAACCCACCAACAGGCTAATCAAGTGAGACTATCCAAAAAAACTGGTTGTTGAACCCAAAGTTTCAAGTTTCATGTAAATCTACAAATGGATTTTGATGATAACAAATGAATCCAAAGAATAAAGGAGTCTCAAATTCAAGTTGTCCACACAATATAATCAAGCACATCAAGGAAGCAAGCATGAGCAAGAAGGGAACAAGTTCACATTAAAATCATAGAGTAATGTTGTAAATCTCTTAAAAATTCAAAATTAGGATTAAGACTCAAAATTAATATTTTATTATAAAGCATTAAAATACATTTTCCACATGTGCATAATATTTTGAAAATTAAATTTGAAAATTTTGAAAGATGATTGATTGTCATCTTTCACATGTGCATGACATGATTAAAGGTTTGAACTTTGAAAATATTAAGATAATTGATTGTCATCTTTCACATGTGCATGACATGATTAAATGTTTGAACTTTGAAAATATTAAGATGATTGATTGTCATCTTTCACATGTGCATGTTTTATTTGAATATTTTCAAAAGTGGTGGATGCTTTTCTTGACTTATGCAAAAGGTAGATGTCTTTATTTGAAAATTTTGAAAAGTAAAGTGTGCTCCTTTTGTCATATGCAAAAAGTAAAAGATTATGTTTGAAATTTTTGAAAAGTAAAGTATGCTCTTTTTGTCACATGCAAAAAGTAAAAATATTAGATTTGAAATTTTTGAAAAGTAAATGATGATGTTTTTAATATGGGAATCTTTTCAAATTTAAAATTGAAAAATCATTTGCCTATATAAATAGCTCACTTGAGTTTTGCAAAATTCACAACAAGAGCTTACACATCTATTGCTAAGTTTTGCATCATTTCTTCAAAACTCTCATTCTCTCTTTTCTAAAGTTTTGAGCCTTAATTCTTGTTGAGAGAGATATAGGTTGCGCTGTATTGTTTCTATCTCACTCATTGAGGAGTGTACTTTGATAGTCTACCTACTATCAACTCTTGTATTTATAAAAGGGTGTGTATAATCCTTGTGTGTGTAGGTGTTCTATACGGGAAATAGTTAAATCACCAAGTGTGAGGTGATTGGAAGTGTAGAAGGTGTTCTATACGGGGAATAGTTAAATCACCAAGTGTAAGGTGATTGGAAGTGTAGAGGGTGTTCTACACGGATTCTTTGGAGCGGTGCTGCTCAAAGGTGTAATAGGTTTCTATCTCCACCTAAAGGAGATTGAATAGTGGATTTGGGGATCCTCAAGAGGTAGCTTGAGGCGAGGACGTAAGCAGTGGGGCCGAACCTCGTTAACATACTGAGTTTGCTTCTCTCTTACCCTTACTCTTTATATTTATTATTTTTTCATATTTTGTTTATATTTTATATTATATATTTGATTTATAATTGTTATTTTTTTAAATACAATTCAATTCACCCCCCCCTCTTGTGTTAGTCATCTGGGCAACACTGGTTATCCAGAAAATAGATTTACAGATCAATAGCAAATTGGATCGCTAAGAGGCAACATCACATACAAAGCATCTGTGCAATAAGCTCTGTGATAACTTTTTAGACTGGCTGCATGCTTTTTGCACGTATAGATTCATAGATGCTATTGTTTATACATGTGTGCATGCAGCTCAGACCATGCTTTTAATCAACTGCCAAAAACCATCCTAGACAACTTGTGAAAACTCTAGATTTCGCATATTTAAAGCATGACTACATGATAACAAGTTTATATAAAAAAAACCAACCTGCACTTAGAAGATACATGCCATCTTCAGTTAATTTTAACCCAGTAACAGCACCATAATGAGCAGTGGCACGATCCTGACTGGATAACAGCCCAGGATGTAATCTCTGTCTCACAGATCCTTTAGTTGGCATTCTAGAAGTGGGTGACTGTTTCGTACCATTCCCACCAGCAAGCTTCCTTTGTTGTGCCCGTGATAGGGACTTTGATGTTGAAGCCTGAGTATAAATAAAATAAAAACTGCTTGACACTTGTAAGACAAGAATAAACAAACAGGCCAGAATAAACAAACAGTACACTTGATCCAGTCATGAAGTATAAATATAATGATGCAAACCAAATAAAACAAAGAAACAGCAGCCATAAAATGAGTATAATACTGAGTTGCTAAACTGTACTACGACATTAAAGTTAACCATATATAGGCCTATATAGATATCTGTTCACTGTCTATGAGACTGGAGGTCATATAAGAAAGATGCACGACTAGCTCATCAGGTCATAGATTACTCTCTTGTATTGATCCCAAAAGGGGCATAAGATGGTACATCATAAAATTCAACAAAGAGGAAGATAAACTTTAGGTGACCATTAAAAGAACAGATATGATCATTTTAAATGACATTTTAAAGTATACAAGCGTTTAAAAATATATATTTTTTTAAACAATGATTGCTTTTTGGAAGAAAAAAGACAATGAGAAAACCTTATAAGCAGCAGAGCGTTCAGGAATAGGTGGGCGTCTCCCAAGCTGAGAATGGGACTGATCTAAAACCAGGAAACATCCAGCACGCCTGATGTCCCAAAAACGTATTGCACCATCACATCCTCCCGTAACCAAAACCCACTCACTAGAAGTTGACCATTCCACCGATATCACACCGTCTACCATAAAAAATCTATATCACACTTAAATGCAAGGAAGCTTTCTTCCATTCTACGAATGGAATCAGAGGACAGAATGAAACAATTGAGACAGATTACACATCAATGTATTTTTTTAACAATGAATATTATAAAATAGATTGGCTGAAAGTATAAAACATACATAAACTAAGAGAATTAGAATACAAACAAGGGTGGACACAAGGTATTGGAGTCCAAGCATGAGCAAAAATACCATCAAAGATTCAAAATGGCATGAGCAGCAGAGCAAGAAGACTCGCAATAGAAACATTTTTTTTATATAAGAAAATTTATTGATCCTCATAATTAGGAATAGCCCAAGTACACAGGTGGTATACAAGAGAGAAATACCTAATTACAGCCTACAAACAAAGAAAGAAGCATACAAGTTATTAAAACTAACCCCTCTAATACAAGGAGGATGTTATGAAGGATGTAATTAGGTATGAATGTTGCACTAGAAACATTTATTTTAATGACAGGGAACCACCTCATGCCAGAGCCCTTAGGACTCACCCTGCACTAGAAACATAACACTAGTGTTATAAATATTCAGATTCATGTCTTGACTTCAGGAGTGGATGGGATCCATAAGCTTAGTTTATTGGACCTGTAAATACTCCTCCACATGTGAGATTCTCTCAAAACATCTAGCATCCTATAGGCCATTTAAGTCCTATTCTATTTCTACCAACCAACTAAAGGTTGTTCTGAGAGGATGCCAAAACAACAAAATCTGAAGCAACAAAATTTTTCCAAACAAGGACCTCACAACCATAAGTATTAACGAAAAGAGGTTAAAGGTGATTGAACCAGCAGCATACCCCGGTGACCAGACAGTGTGTGAGCAAATGCCCCCGAAGCAATATCACAAAGGCGAACTTGAACATCTTCTGTCCCTGCAGCAATTAGCATGTGGGACGTTGCCACTGAGGACATGGCAGTCCTATAAACCTTCCCAGGCATTTTGAAGTTCGTCACCACCTATAAAAGAAATTACATATAAACATAATATATATCACAAAACAGAATTCTTGTACAGAGCATGTGCGCAAGACCACATAGCAAGTAAAGAAAATTAAAAAAGAACACCCACCTGTGTGCTATTTGTATCCCAAACATTTATGTGATGATCATATGAACCTGTGACGAATAGACCTGTGTCAACAGGATACCATACGGCGGATGATATGGCATATTTATGCCCACGTTCATGTTGTTTGTCAATAACAAATATGCATTCGTGCTTTGCTATGAGACCACCACCCTCATAATCTGTGGCACGCTGAACATCATGAACAGCTGCTGAACCATCCGATGCACCAGAGAGCAAATATCGTCCCTCTGTCAAATCAACCTGAATTCACCATGAAAAAGGTGGGCCACTGAGGCTCCTTAAGAACAAGGCCTTTTCCCCCAGGATTCTATATATGTTTTTTCTTTTCTTTTTCTTTTTCTTTTTCTTTTATTTTTTGAAAGTGGCGCTGTATACAGTTGGCAAACCAAAACAGATATGTGTAACCATCAGGAATAAACAGCATTAAATTTCAATAGCAGGTATGTGGACATTTTGATTCTTAAATTTGAGTGAAGAATCCAAGTAGCTTGAACCACACCATGAATTGATGTTGGAGTATCCATAATGCAGGCCTGATATGGTTTTAGTTTTAATTTCTGGTCAAGTTAGCTTTTGTTTTATTTTGTTTGATCCATTTAAAATGGTAGTTGTTAGAGACGTGACTTACTTAAATGAAAGTAATAATATCTTCCAGTGATTAGGGCAACATTAGGGCATTGTTTTAGTCACAGATTTATCTTAAAAAGACAGCCATCGTTTAAGCACAAAAAAAAAATAAGGGTGACGCTTTTGTGTATAAACAAACGTATAATTACTTCTTCCCTCTTTTAATCTATGTGCTGTTTCTTTTTTCGCTGCAACTTTTCACATTAGGACTTTACGAAAAAAGAGACATTAGAAAGAGGAAAAGGCTTGTCGAATTGGCTTTCAACAAGTTAAGTGGCAATATTTAAAGAGTTTGAAACAATTAAGATTGACGGAAAGAGGGGAGAAAGAAAGAAAGAGAGACATGTCTTGGAACAATTTTGAGTCCGTGCAATTGACAATGAGATGAAATGGTTTGGATAAGCATCGGGACTACATGTCACCGAGTTGAATGCACATTACTCTAGCTGATACTTAGTATAGCTCTCTAATTTTTACTTAAACCCAGAGAAAGTGCTATGACTTGAAGAGATCACCATTAACTAAACAAGCCTTTTCTTTTCGCTGGGGTGGTGGGAAATTGTTAACAGGTAAGATGCCACAACCTTTCACCTCGTTTTGTCTAATTTTGCAAATAGCAAAACAAGCGAGGTAATCACTAATGTATTGGAGATGAACAATCAAGCAAAGGATTGTAGATAGCTGTAAGAAAAATTATGTCATAAACGAACACACTGACCACGAGTCATCCTGTGGCTTATACTGAAAATGGATAATTTGTAAGAGGATTAATCCGTAGTTAAAGAATAAAAATGATCAATTTTATCCTCTGCAAACGGCACAATCGAACACAAGATCTTGAATTCAAAAAGAACAATAAGGGAGTACCTGAAGGGAGTTGATAGAGCCTCTGTGAGGGGAGACGATATCTTTGTGATTGGATAGTTGGAGAGTGCGGACTCTATTGGACTTAATGCGATTTGCGAACAATCTTGGTCGTAGTTTGCCCGCTTCTCTGTCTCCGATATCCTTCCACATCTTCCGAGCATCTTTTGCTTCTTTCACCTCACACTCACGCACAAGCACACCCTCTCTCTCCCTTTCTCCCTCAGAGCGTTTCTAACTTTCTTCTCCAAATCCTTTTCTTATATTCGCCGAAACTCAAAGTCGCCGGCGCCTGCTACTACCTGTCGAAATTTCGTTAAAGAAGAAAGAAAACAAAATGCAGGAGGAGAACGCCCGATTGAGAATCAGATCATGTAGCTTTCTAATTTGCTGATTATATCGGATATGATCCGTCCCATATTCTAACAGGCCCAATATCAGAGTTTTTACGAACAAATGGGCCTTTGCCACTGCAGACCGAGCCCAACCAACCTCTAAAGAATAGTTGTTGGACATATTGGGCCTTTCAGTTCATTTATTAAGTATTTAATATTAAATTTTTTGGACAACTATAAATATTATAGAGTCTACATTATGTGTTTGTATTTTTCAAATTCTAGATCTCGGAGTTTTTTTCTCCATAAAATTCATATAGAAACTCTTAGGCTCCATAATATTATTATTGTCATTAGATTTGAAAAAAAATGATTTTTTAAAAATATTATATAAAAATTCAAAAAAATTATAATAATGAGATGAGATAAAACAGATAAAATTAAATTATTTTATATTCAAATGAAACTTTAAAAGGACTGATACAAATAGTAAAAGCGTGGACAATATTTATTGTTAATGCACTATTCATCATCTTGTTCCTATAGAATTAAGAAAAAAGGCAAACATAGAAAATAGACAGATAGGAAAGGGGTACTTTTCGACATTGGTTTGCTTACCTTTAATCAATATCCATTAAACACAGCACATTAACATTGAAGCGCGCAGTATCTTGTTATTATTGTAGGTACGATGGTTGACAGGTGGTGTGAATTCTTGAGGCTGTTAGAGATCGGCAAGGAACAAAGTACAAACAATAGTACGAAATTACTGATTTACCTTCGATGTAGTAAAGCATCATCGATCTTTAATAATTGTAGATTTTGATTAAGTATTAATTGCCCGTGAATATTGGGAAGAATTGGTGGGTCCCGAGTCCTGAACAAGTTCATATTGTAAGTAGGGACCTTGAAGCTAGGGCTGTTCAAACGGACCGGTTTATTTTCCGGTCCGGTTTAAAAACCGGAAAACCGGATTCCGGATCCGGATCCCGGCCCAGTTTAATTTAAATCCGGAACTCATATTTATATTATCCGGTTTATTTTATTTAATATGGGTTCCGGATATGGGTTAAAACCGGTACCGGATCTAACATCCGGTACCCGGATTTAACCAAAATTAAACGGAATCGATCTCTCGCGATCTCTCTCTGTCTCTGAGTCTCTCCCTCCCTCAATCTGAAACCCTAGCCGTTGCCGATATCGATATGCGTCCCTGTAATCGCCGTTGCCGATGTCGTGCCATCGTCGATCTTATCGTTAAATCACCATCGCCGATTTAGTCTTTAAATCTTCGTCGCCGATCTCGTCTTTAAATATTCGTCGCCGTTCTCATCTTTAAATCGCCGTGAGCTTTTAGGGTAATCTCTCTGTCTCTCTCTTTCTCCCCCTGTAACTATGTTTCTTTGGCATGATTTCTCGCTTTCGGTCTTATCTTCATCGTGCGTTTATGGTTTTGGCAAATATTAGCCATGAATATAAATTTACTTATGTTTTCCTTTGCATTTGGTGACATATTCATCTTGTTTGTTCATGTTGGTCTCTGTTTTGTTGTTGGATTATTGGTTTGTTTTCTCTATTTTATAGTAATAATGTTTATGTATTTGGGCAGAGAGAACAAGATGTATATGCTACTCGGTCTATGGTTTTGGCAAATATTAGTCATGAATATTTTGCATTCAAAGTTCCTAAAAGTTTATTTTAAATAATGAAAAAAACGTATATCACATAATTTTCCTAAAAGTTTGCTGTCTAGCTCCCATAAGCATTCCAATATCTTAAGAGAAATTGACTTCTTATACCATATTGACACCAATATCTGAGCGTTCTTGGAAATTTAATTGTATTTATAAAATAAATACATTAGTTGCAAAGCTCTATAATGTTGGACCTTCTGTGGACCATTTCTGTTGGGGCAGCAGAACTCCCTCTTCTTTTTGGCAAGTTTTTGTAGGAATCAAGTAGTTAAATTTATGCAAATCAACTTGGTGCGCTTGTTTTCCTTTTATATTTTTTAGGGGTCCAATTGATTAATTAATCAATAATTCATCATAGAAACTTCAAGCAATTACTAAATATTAAACTATATAAATTTGGGTATTTTTGGCATATGGATATCAATTTTTTTTTGGCTCAACACCTGCATACTTATGTATGATTTAGATGAAAATATGTAGTTGTAGCATTTGTATATACCACCAATAAAAAGTGATGTATATCTTGCTATCTTTATATGCTCCAACTAAATTAAAATATCTGGGTCATATTCTGAAATACACAACCAGGGTAGCCCAGTTCACTTGATTTCTTCATATTTTTTTATTTTTACTTAAAAATTGTTTATTCTCGAAAGTGTGCTGTCATTCAATTGTATAAACTGAAATGGAACTGCCCATGGTTCTTTCAAAGTACTTGCATTACAAAAAAAAAGGAAGGTTAGTGTGCATCAAAGTATCTACTCTTTTTTTTCTCTGTAGGTTAGTGTGGTACTTGAGTTATTTCTTCAACTTGAGTTGTGTTTTGTGAACTTTCATTAGTGGCATTTCAAAGTACACGTGTGATGGCTTGTCACATGTAAGGTCAATCATTTGCAATTACACCAGCATACAAACACAACCTAACTTGCAATTGACATGTCAATTGCGGACTCTCAACTTGTCCATAAATTAAAAAATTAAAATTGTTCATCATATTTTTATCCGTATCTTTTTAATATAGCATTAAATGATGATAAATAGTATTTAAATTAGGATGGTCCAAGCACTTTTCTTTGATAATAATATTATATTCATTAAATGTTCTGTAAATATGTCTTTAACCTAGTTAAATTCCAAGGACCATCACACAACATGTCACCAAAATGTGGTTCCTAGAAATGAAATTGTTTGCACTCAAGGGTTCGAACTTCAAGCATACCAACAAGACCAAAACACTCTCCACTTGAGACAACCCCCTAGGGGTCAGCTACTGCCAAAGCACCTGCCCCTGAAATATCTTTAGTTCAAAATAAATAAAAACCTGATTATTTTGGTTGCAATAAGTTAAGGAGGAGGAGGAAAATATTGGATTATTTTGTAATCCCATCTTTCCCATTTTTTTTCATATTACACTTTACATTTGAAATATCAATATTGCATGTTCATTTAAAAATTGTATTGTAAACGCTTTGTTTTTCCTGTTTTGTGTTTGTGATTATTCAATAACAGATGGAAGAAGATTCTGTGAGTTGTAATGTCGGTACAACTCAATGGTTTGGTAGTGATTCTTCTACTCCAGTGGATGTGGAGGAACGTGGGAGTCGTCCAACCCTTTCATCCACACATACACAAAATCCTACTAGTTCCATCCCACCTATACCAAAAAAATCCAAAAAAGCACATAGTAACAAATCAATAGCTTGGGATAACTTTACTAAAGTTGAACCTATTGATCCCGATGACCCAAAAGCCAAGTGCAATTGGTGTGGTAAGGAATACAAGTGCCACTACAAGAATGGCACTTCCTCTATGAGGACCCATCTTTTTAACTGTTCAAAATCTCCTTTTTTTGCTCCAAAAAATACCTCTAGTAGTAAAAAGGATGTAGAGGGAAAGGTGTGTAGCCCACAAGTTCTATTGAACTTCGATGCTGAACAACTTAGGGTGTCAACCGCTAAGTTCTTTATTAGGTGTGAATTGCCTTTTAGGCTTGTGGAGAACGAAGGGTTTATTGATTACGTGGCTGCTTTAGAGCCCCGGTTTACCTTACCATCCCGAATCACTCTAAAAAGGGATTGTATTAAACTGTATAAAGAAGAGAAGATACAGTTGAAAAATTTGTTGTATGGTCAAAGAATCTGTCTTACCACCGATACTTGGACGTCGGTGCAAAACTTGAATTATATGTGCATTACTGCACATTTCATTGATTGCCATTGGAGATTACATAAAAAAATACTCAAGTTTTGCCAAATTCCTGACCATAAGGGCGATACTATTGGAAGGGTGTTAGAGTCAGCATTGCATGGATTTGGTGTTAATAAAATATTGACCATCACAGTTGACAATGCTAGTTCAAATGATGTTGCTGTTGATTACATAAAGAGGAGAATGAAAGACAATAGTCGTACAGTTTTGGGTGGTGAACATCTTCACATACGGTGTGCTGCCCATATATTGAATATGGTCGTAAAGGAAGGCTTGGAGGAAAATTCTAATTTAGTAACAAGGATTAGGGATGCTGTCAAATATGTGAAATCTTCGTCATCAAGATTTGTCAAGTTCAAGGCTTGTGCGGCAAAGGAAAATATTAGCGGGAGAATGGTTTGTTTGGATGTTTCTACTAGATGGAACTCCACGTATTTGATGTTGAGTACCGCTGAACAACATAAACAAGCTTTTGAACAACTTGTGTATATGGATGAAAATTTTAAGAACCCTCCCACTGCTGATGATTGGAAGATTGCACGAGTTTTTATTGATGTTCTGAAAGTTTTTTATGATGTTACATTGAACATATCTGGTTCTCTGTATGTGACGAGTAATATCTACTTTGAGCAGCTTTGTATAATTGAGGATTCATTAAATGAAATGATATTGAGTACTGATAATATCATCAGTTCTATGGGTGCAAGTATGAGACTCAAGTATGACAAGTATTGGGGTAATACAAATAAATTCAACTTGATAATATACATTGGTTTTTTGCTTGATCCAAGATATAAAAAGATGGGAATGAAATGTTGGTTAACAAAGTGCAAAGGGCATACGGAGGCAGAGGCGATAGAGAAAAAGGTTAAACTCCTTTTAGACCGCTTGATCGAGCAATATAACACATTTCGTGTGACTAGTGGAGGGGGTTCTAATGTGGCTCAAGGGAGGCCACACACTACTAGCAGGGGGAGTTCTGATGTGCCAGCACCACCTACAAATAAACTCCGGATGATTTTTAACCAATACCTTGAGGAGCAGGGTGGTATGGAGTTTAAATCAGAGCTAGAGAGGTATTTATCTGAAGCGTGTGTAAAAGACTCGCTTGGTTTTGATATTCTGGATTGGTGGAGAGTTAATGCCGCCAATTATCCTGTCCTTGCTGAGTTAGCACGTGATGTGTTAGCCATCCCTATTTCCACTGTTGCCTCGGAGTCCGCATTCAGTACTGGAGGATGAGTATTGGATCCTTTTAGGAGTTCGTTGTCTCCAGAGACTGTCGAAGCATTAATTTGCACACAAAATTGGTTGAGGACCAAACCTTTGGACCTTGAGGAGTTACAAGAATACGTACAGATGATGGATCTTGAAGGTAAGTTTGAAACTTAAAATATAATTTTTTAATATGTATTGAACTTAATTTATTATTTATCTAACTTAATATTTAATACTTTTTTAGATGATGATATAGATGAAATTTCAACCGAGGTTGCTGTGAGTCTTCCTTCCCATTCATGATAATCTAGAGTAAGTGCTTTATTTGAGTTATATTACAATATTTAATATTATCCATTTAGAATTAACTTTTTGACAATATAAGTAGATAATGAAAACACTTTTTGTCCCAAGTAATGAGGGGCTATGGTTCTGCTACTGACAATATATTTTTTTTGGGAGTTTTTGTGGTGTCTATCTGTTCTTTCTTTTACCATCAGTTCCTATATATATATATAAATATATATCCCCGTTTGTTGATCTGGATCATTGTGCGAAAACGAACGTCCGTCTGACTTGTGTGCTTCACCAGATAAGTTGGTTCCATTTCGAGTTCATGTTTAGCTCTTTTCTAAGTACATAAATTTTCAGGCTTTAAATAAATTAAACATTTTTCTTGTTGTCTTCAACAGGTGTATAGTATAGGAGTGCTGAGTAGAAGAAATTCTTTAAATAAATTATTGATATAAAAGCCTTAAAAATCATGTACTCTAGAAATTTATTTTTTAATCATTCGTAAGCATGAATGGTGACATGTAATCGCTGTCAAAGATAATATTAATAAATAATAAACCAACAATTTAATTTGATTAAATGTGAAATGGGTCCGTCCAGTCACTTGTGGTTGATTGATCCTCTCGATAGGTAGTATAGCATATAGCATTATGAGGAGAAAGAAATAGGAACCCAATGTGTGTTGTCAAATAGTTATCACAGGGTTGGTATAAATATGTTGCTTGGGTACTTCTCTTCTTCTAGAATCTATTCATTTTGAATTGTAACTTTTTTTCCTTTTCTTTTAATATAATCGGTTCAATACAAAAGTTGGCAAATTTTGTTATTTGATAGGTACAAAAATTCAAAACTGGTGACCAGGATAAAAAAAAGTAAGAGAGAATAGTGATTAAATATATGAATAATATGATTTACATCCAAGTCTTCGTTCAATGTATATATATATATATATTTAAAAAAAATTAATTATAAAGATATCTCATAAAATAAATTATACAAATTGATATAATTTTATATGGTTTAATAGTTGTGGGTAAAAATGCAAACTTTTAAGCCAAACCATAAAATGGATGGACTGTTCCAATCTGCTGCGCTTTTTGAAGCCACTATGGAAATTTGCCTACTATTAGATACATGATTGTTCCAATCTGCAGTGCTTTTTTGCGCATTGCATTTCAAGTCATTCAAAGGAAGCATCTTATCAAAAGGAATCCCATTGCTGTTCCCACCACTACTCTTTAATGGCAGCTCATCCTGCTTTAGTAAAAATTCCAATGCCATGCATATGTTTATTGCATACACATTCGGGCCGGGATGTGTTTTTGAAATGCAAGCTTATGTTCAGTTCAATGATTTGGCCCGATTGTTGTTTTTTTTTTTTTTAATTGTACGGACTAGCATGGTCATTTGCATTCACTTCCAGTAAAAGAATTGGTACAGAGAGAATCAAGAAAGCAATTTTCCAACTGATTAAAGCTATTGTTTAATGTCATAGGTATTGGAGCTTCTAAGCAGTGGGCAAGATTCGGAGTTTGCAAAGAGTAGGAGGATTCCAAAATTCACCTCAGATGAGTTGGACGATTATTCAATGGTTTTTGGATATGAGGTTCCAACAGATATATCCCTGGAGGATTATTTGTGAGCATTGATGCTGGTCCCATTTTCATTTCTCTTGTCGCTGTCTCAAATTTGGTGTTTATTTAATTAGTAGCTAGCTAGGAGCCCACATGCATTAATTTAGATGTATCAAAAGAATTAATTGATGATGGTCATTCTGATTTCAAGCAACTAGACCACATGCATGCGGGTATTTATTTAAAAGTTAAAAGTAGAAGTTTGATTCATGCAGTGGTCCTGCATATATGCATACATATATATATATAGTTTTATATGATTCATACATATATATATAATAATTATTTATTTTATTTCTGCAAAAAATAATAAAATAAGCTTTGAAAAAAAAAAAAAAAAATCGGGTTAAAACCGGAAACCGGATTTCCGGTTTTTTAAAAAACCGGATTAATCCGGATTGAAACCGGATTCCAACCCGGGTAAATCCGGGTTGGAGTCCAACCCGGATTGTGTTATCCGGTTCCGGGCCGGGCTGACCCGGAATTCCGGTTTGGGCACCGGATGTTCAGCCCTACTTGAAGCTCTGAGGGGGAGATCGAGCTCAGAGGATTCCTGAACAACTCAACCTGTTATATCATACCGTTATTGTAGTAAAAGAAAAATTAGTTTAGGATACAAAAATGATATAGAGCAACCACACTCAAGTGCACACACTCACATGAACAGTAGTATGTTACTGTCTATACTATTATTCATGTGAGTGTGTGTACTTGAGTGTGGTTGTTTCCTAGTATTATTCTTTAGATAATATATTTTTATTTTTAATATTTGAAAAATACTAACGATGGTTTTATAACTTTTTGAATGTTTTAAATATATTAAAAATAAATAAATTAGGGATTATATCAAACGATCAGAGCTGAACGGACAACTAAAAATACTAGCAGTGGTCTGCAAGTCTAAAATGAAGTTGAATTTGGAGAAAATAGTTTACATTGAATTGGCTATCTTGTAAAATGTTAAGGCTTGATGAACATTTCTTTCAGGGATATCTTCTTTTTCCTTCACCCAAACGTGCGAAAGATCAAGCATTTCTTCACCAAACGTTTCTCTCTATCTCTTTCGTTCTCCCATGGACTCTTCCTCTGATTTTTTTTAACTTTGAGATGATTATACTAATATGGACTATTTAACTAAATCATATATATTATACTCAAAAGAATAAATTTAGACTTTAATTTAAACTTAACAATAGTTAAACTTGCTAATGCTAACATGAGCGGAGGAAAAATGCCATATGCAGCAACCCATCACAGCTCCTGCAGCCTTGTTATTTTTAGTAATGCTGACGAGTTAAAGAGATGCACTTTCACGTGAACCACATATAAGAAGAAAATTTATATTTGTCTTATCATTTTCATATTTTATATATCAATTTTTTTTTTATTTGTTCTCTTATCAAGCGTGTACTATATAATATAAATTAATAATGAGTAGAAAAATCTCAATAAATTTAAAAAGATAAAAAGATGACGATTAGTATGTGAAAATGATAAATTACAAAGCTCACAAAAGAATATGAAACAAACCGTCGTATCTCTACTAAATTAAACGTGAATAGTTTTGTATAGTGTTAGTGAAAATAAATATCGCATAATTTTTAAAAAAATTATAAATTAAATGAATTTGAGACTTACCCACAAGAATATTATCTTTCAGTGTGTCCTATTATTATTTATTTATTTATTTTAAATGAATAGTGTGTCCTATTATTATATGCTAGGCTTGTACGTCATAAAATTACATTTAATATTACTTTAAATTAAAATTCAATTGCAATTGTTATGAAAAGGCATGTTATAAAGGCTATTATGTAAAGAGTAATTTTCATTAATATTATATCTTATAAAAAAGAAAAAAATATATAAATTTGTTATGAATTATTAAGAGCGACTTTCACCCTCCAATAATTTTATGAATGACTCCACCACCATTATTTTAAGTCCTGCATAATAACTTTCATAATAATTTTAACGCTTATAAATATAAGTTTCAAATTTTCTGAAATTCATAGGAAAAATTTATAGAACGAAAAAAATTTCAATTCTTAAGAATTTTTTTTATATTTCTCTTACAATAATATTAGTTTTCTTTTTAATTTTATAACACGTTATCAGCACGAAATTTTATCGATATTGAAGCTAATGGTCTTCTATTTCCAGTAAGTTTTTCAGTATATTATTTGCAGTATTCGATATGAATATTAAAAGTAATATTATTGAATATTACTTGATGTAATTATACTTTTATTTTGCTGATTATATGAATATATTTCTTAGATCTACAGATTTATTTTTTGTGATTCATATATAGAGAAAATGTCAAATCTTATAAAATTAAGATTTATTACTATTGACATTTTAAAAAAAAAAATTATTTATTCAAGATCCTTGATGAGATTCATTTGGATATGATAAACTTGGAAAATACAATAAGAGAAGAAAATCATGTATCCCTACAGGATCGTGCTGTGTATCTCATGGTGAAAATTTTTTTTATTGTGTGAAATAATTTAAGGGAGAAATATGAGCACCAGAATATATAATCATTCTAAATGATCATTATGACTTATTGCACCTGAAGTTGTAAGATTTTATAAGTGGTAATGAATATAATTCTACACTCTTTAAAATCAGCTCAATATTAAAATTATGCAGTGAAAAAGTAACTGATGATGATATTTTTAAAAGAAGACATATTATTTTTTATATCTCGAATGTGCTCCTGCAGCAGCAATATCGAAAACAAAAGTTCAACTAATATTTTAAACTTTTATTTTGTATTCTAATGATTGAACTAAATAATAAATTTTTGTTAATAAATCACCAGTTACGTCTTATTAATGATATTGGATTTACACCATTTTTAGAAGTGAACGGTGCATCATTTCAAAAGAACCAAGGACGTAGATGTGATAAAAAAAATTATAGAAGTGATAGTCTTAAAAGCGATAACACTAAAAATAATAATAATATACCGTATCACGAGAAGTGATCCAATTCGAAAAAAGGTAAAGACTCTCAGAATAATTTTTCATAGAAAGATGAAAATATTTGTCATAAATATAATATGACTAAACATTAGTCACGTACTTGTTGTATGGTCAAACACTTGATTCACTTATACTAAGTTTTTATATATAAACTTATTAATATTTCATCATGTTTTGAAATAATAAAATTTCGGTGTCTGAAGCACGACAAAAAATTATTTGAAATAATAAAACCTTGTATAAATTTGATTCTCTTATAAATGAATGTGAACCAGAAGTTTAGAGGATTACCTATTTGCAAAGTGTTGCAAATCAATTACTTGATATATTTTTTGACACTAAAGGTGTTGTAAAATTATATATTACTGCTGTTAATACTTAAACAAGAATTGAAATCCCTGAATAACAAGTTGTTAAAACAGTAATAGATGAGTTTAAGACACACCTGAATTGTTGAAAACTTATTGGTGCAAAAGAAAAAAAATCGGTACTCCTATATAAACCGTACCCACAAAACAAGTAATAAGATTTATTTAAACTTTCTGTACAGAAAAAGAAATTTCTAAAGAGAAAACATCTTGAAAGATAACTTCTGAAAAGTATAACTCTTGAAGAGTATAACTCCTGAAGATTATAAACCTTCATAAGAGGTAATTCCTGAAGAGAAAACTCTTGAAAAGTACAAGCCTTTTGAAGAGGAACCTTCTGAACAGTACAAACCTCCTGAACATGTATTTCATGAAATGTTTTCCCCCTAAAAAGGAATAATAAGATCTCAATATATTTCATGAGTACTGGAAAAATTATGGATAGAAATAAAACTGTTATCGACAACATATTTTCATATAAAATGGCTTTTGACATTATCAGAAGTAATGAAGAAAGTGAGTCAAGAATCGTCGAAAAATATTAACATAGAAATGATTGGTCAAAATGAAAAATAATAATTGAAATTGAATTAAACTCGCTAGCAAAGCGAGAGATATTTGAACTTGTTGTTCAAACAGCAAATAGTGTAATGCCTATGAGATATAAGTGAGTATTTATACGAAAGCGTAATGAGAAATGAAATTATGCGGTACAATTTATCACACAAAGTTTCCTACAGAAATTTGAGATTAGTTATGAGGAAACATATTTCCTTGTTATGAAGGCAATCACATTCATATTTTTAATTAATTTGGTTATTACAAAAGGATTAGATTTGCAGTTGATGGATGTGGTCACTGCATATTTATAAGGATCATTAGATCATAATATATAATACTTGAACTATCTAATCTAAGTACATTTAGGAGTATGTATTTTATAAAACTTCAAAAATCTTTATATGGGTTAAAACAATCCGAATGCATGTGGTATAATTGAATCAGTGAGTATATATTGAAAGAAATGTTTGAAAATAATCCTATATACCCGTGTGTTTTTATCAGAACCCGAATTTGCCATTATTGTAGTTTACGTTGATGATTTACCTTGTTATGACTCCTAAAGAGATTACAATGACTGCTATAAATTCAAAGATTGTATTTGAAAAAGAAAAATTTTATTATTCAAATGCTAGCTAAGTTATAAAAATTTGAGACTTCTAGTCTCACTCTCAAATGCATTGGTTCTTCATAAAGTAACATGTCATCTTTATCTAAAGGATTAGGCAATCGAAATGAAAAGGCAAGTAAGGATTTTAAATCCTTATTCTCTTGCTTTAAGTCTGCTATTTTCATGTCAGACTCTTGAACGAGTCGTTGAAGTACGGAAACCTTCCCGTTAAACTCTTCAATTTCATGATTTTTAGATTGTAACCGGTTGAAAAAACCAATAATAGAGGAGGAGTATCGAGTGCCGAGAGTCACCAGCTCATAAACAGTTTCACGATTTGACTTATTAGTCAGATCATTCGCTTGCTGCAATATGGCACTCGCAGAAGATGTAGGAACAACTTGTAACTGAGGTGAAAGACACCTCATATGTTAATCGTGAGAAATATTGAAAGGAAATTGATGATCCATTAAAAATTTGTAGAATAAGAATGTAAATGCAGATGAATTATAGATATGAGAAGAAAATTTGATGCGAACTAAGTAAAGCTAAAGACAGTTCTTATAGAGATGAAAATAAGAATAAGACAAATCATCATCTCTTCAAATCTCACTTAATCAAGATTACAAGATATGCTGGATGCATAATTTCAAAAGTCAGCGAGATTAATTGCAGCTATCCCAATTTTCTTGTAAACGCCGAACTTCTGCCATTAGATGATGTTATTGATTTTGTATTTGAATTCTCACTCGTTCTAACTCTTCTATTTGTGTTTTCAAGTCACGAGAATACCATTTTACAAATTTTTTCAACTCATTATTTTTTTGTCTTAAAATTTTCTTTTTTCTATCTTTAGTTGCAAGTATTTGATGCAGTTCAGATATTTGATTTTTAAGATTATCAATCTCACTCGTTCTCGCTAATAGCTTCTGAGACATGATTGTAAGAGACGACATATTGAGTATTGAAGGTTCTTTATGCTGTAACAATTTTAGGATTAGTTCTACTAAAAAGATATATCTCTACTCCTATTATGATATTTACAGCCTCATAAGAAAATATGAGTGGTTGAAATATAAAAGATTTATGATTCAAATCTGGGACATTAGAATTTCTATCAGACATAATATCGTTTTGGATAAACAACAACTAAATCTATAAAAAATGTGAGATCTTTTTGCTGGAGTAAACTAATGGTAAAATTGGTTATATTTAAATAGTAATATGAAATCTTCAAATTTCTTCAAGATCTTGTTTGTCAATAACGTCAAGTGAATTTGATTTTTCGCTGAATCGATATATAGATGGTTTTTAATACTCTTTCCGCTGTACATAAACAAATTCTTCTTAATAACATCGAATGAGGGAAAGAAAATTTTAGATAAAAATATTACCGTGTTCTCTCTAATGTATTATTTAAATAGAAATCATGTTTGAATTTTTAACCTATTATATATGCTGAAATCATGTTTGCTTATTAATTGAAATGCTAACGCATATTATCAGAGGGATTTTAAGTATTACTGCAGGTATCAGATTTTTACTAAGTCTGTCAACCAGATATTATCTTTCACATTTTCAAATCACTCAGAAATTATTGTAATTCAAGAAGCAAGTAGAAAATGTATTTGGCTGAGATCAATGACTCAACATATATAGGAAAAATGTGACATTTCATGATCAATGATAACCCAACAATTTTATATGAAAATAATACTGCTTGTATCACTCAAATCAAAAAGATGATATATCAAATATACGATCAAATGATAATCTGGCATAATTATTTAAGAAGATATTACCAACTGCGACATTCAAGAAAATTGTGCAGAATATTAGAATGTGAAGACTTAAAGATCTATTGCCATATACTTTTTAGGGGAAGTAAATGTTCTAAAAACTTGTGCTGATTGTATTATTTTTCTTTGGTTGAGGTTTTGTCCCACTGGGTTTTTCTTTGCAAGGTTTTAATGAGATAATCTTAAAGCACTTAGCGGTACATAAGAATACTGTACTCTTTTTCCTTCGCCATTAGTTTTTTTTTTCACTGGATTTTTCATTGACAAGATTTTAACGAGGTAGATTTTTTAGGAGTGGTCATTCAAGGAGGAGTGTTATGAATTATTAGGGGCGACTCTCACCCTTAAATAATTTTGTGAATGATCCCACTACCATTATTTTAAATCTTGTATAATAATTTTTATAGCAATTTTAACGCTTATAAATATAAGTTTCAATTGTTTTGAAATTTATAAGAAAAATTTATACAACGACAAAAATTTTAATTCTTAAGAGTTTTTTTATATATATTTTTGTAATAATAGTAATTTTTTTTTTAATTTTATAATAAAAATGTCTAGATTTTGAGATGACGTAATAATTAGACGATGATTGCTTGGAACTGAATCCACCAAAATGAGCTGTATGATATTATTTTGTATGGGTGGGTGAATGAAGTCACAACCGACGTGATAATGTAACAGTAACGATAATAAATCCGCTAATCTCGTTGGTTCCTCTGCATTATTACGTTTGGAATTTTGTTTAATTCCCGTTCAACGTGGATGCCTTGTTGAGCACCGTGCGGCTTCGTAGAAAGTTGGTGAAAAAGTGTTGGAAATCACCCTCCTAAAAGCGCCTGATCTGCAAGGACGTAATGTTTAATCAGTTTTGTATTTTTCCTCGGCTTGCGTAAAATTAAGCTGATATAAAGTTTTGTACTTTTTCTTCTTCATCTCATTCAAGCAAGTTTTGAAGATGAGGACCACTTCCCTGAGGAAGTTTCTAAATTATTATTTACTCGAACTAAAAAAAATGATAAAGTGATGATAATCAAGAGATCGGTGGATATGTTTTTTCAAAAATGTTATGGACAATACACATGATTTGATAAGAAAATTTTAGTAAAATTAGAAATACCATTTATAAAAGATATTGCTAGCGGGTCAATCAATTATCATTTTTTAATTATTAAGATTTGAATTTAGAGATGAGATGAAATAAAATAGTTTTAGATAAAAATTAAATAAAATATTATTTTTTAATATTATTATTTTTTAAAAAATTTAAATTATTTATTAATTATATTATGTATAAAAATTTAAAATAATTAAAATAATGAAATAAGATAACATCAAATGTTTTCCAAATCCAAATTAGGATTCTAAAAAAAGAAAGGATTCTGTGAACATTTTCCATTTTAATACCCCATGTAAGTTGGACATCATTGATGTGGCGGACAAACAAACAAGAGCCGTAACGAATTAATTTTTCCAACGTATCCTAATTCCTAAATACCTCGGCACATCTAAGTTAATTGCAAAGAAATAGATGATATGCTAATAATTTAAGATTTCCCAGAATCTCAGATGTTCATCCTGCACCAGAGTCTCCAATGTAAAATTAAAAACTTTGTAAAATTAGCTAGCTGGAATAATGTACTAATTTGTCAGGTAATAAGCAAATTCAAGCAAAAGGGTGCCCCAATCAGTTTCTCTCTCTCTAATGAAGTGCACAGCCCAGCCAACAAATTCAAAACGGAAACAGCGCAAAACCAGAGAGAATCCATGAGCGTCAGACTTTGCAACCCCCTTTGCCCCCCACGCACACAGACCCACCATGCCCAAAAGAGCACAGGCAAACTTTTTGTGTGCGAATAATGTCAGCCTACTTCAGAAGAAAGGAGAGAAAACAACAAAACCCCATTTCAAAATGAATCAGATCTCTGAATCCAGGTTTTAGATATTTGCTTTCCCACTTCTTTATATTCATTTCGAACGGATAAAAAAGAACCAAAACCAGAAACTAATATTTGTGCAGAGAAGTAGCTTTCATGGCTGCGGGGACTACTACATATCAAGTTTTCGGATTCTGGTTGTTTGGGTAAAGTCCAAAACTCTGCTGCTCTTCGTTTCTCTCGCCCTCTTCACCTCCCGTCTTATTCTTTTCAACCTCATTGTTTTCTTCTTGTTTGTCTTTTCCAAAACTCCGGTTTCCGAATTAATCGTTCCCCCCCCCCCCCCCCCCCTCCCTCCTTTATTTCGAAAAACTAATGGGGTGTGTTATAAAACTCTGACTCGTGAAGCTCTTTCTGTCATTCGGATTACTCTATGCTGCTTTGCTCCCTGGTTGGTGACGAAACTGCACCACTTATTTCCAAATGGTAAATCATAAAAATAACTTTTGCGGCTTTTCGGGGTACTGATAGATGATTGTGTAATCATTTTGATTATTTTTTTATCAATTTGTGTGAGGATTTGATTTTGCTTTTTCTTGTTTTGGAACATAATCTTGAGTTGGGGTTTGACAGAAGTCATTTTTTTCCCTTACTTTTAGGTGTACCTCATAGAAATCACTTAGAAGTGATTTTGTTACCACTCATTGTACAAAGAAAGATCTACATTTCACCATTTCTTTCTGGAGAAGATGTTGTGTGCTTGCTCAGGAGAGCAATTCAAGTTGGACGAGCGGCCGCAATCGCCGGAGTCGCTAGCGACAAGGGATTTCTCGGCGAGTGGGCTATCGTCCAGGACTGGTGACTGGGATTCGAAATTTGAGGATGCCCAGGTGGATGAAGTTGAATCCACTCTAAAAGAAGCTCTTTCCTTAAATTATGAGGTGGGCTTGTTTGTTCCTTCGTTACCGATCAAACTAGCCTATAAATTCATTGCGCTTTTATCTGTACCTCGTTTGCGTGTATTGAATTGCGTTTGAATGAGTTTTAATCAGGAAGCTAGGGCTCTTTTGGGGAGGCTCGAGTACCAGAGAGGGAATCATGATGCTGCTCTTCAAGTATTTCAGGGTATTGAGGTAAAAACTTTAGCCCCCAGAATGGCTAGGGCTATTGTTGAGAGCACTAGGCCACGGAGACCACGTGGGAAAGGTGATAATGCAATTCCCAGTGTGATGTCGATGCATTCGGTGAGCTTACTCCTTGAAGCAATCTTGCTTAAAGCCAGATCACTGGAGGAACTTGGGCGATATATGGGTGTGAACCTTTTCCTTTATTATAATAGCGTAATGTATGTGTATATGATCACTAGGAATTCTTCTGTTTACTTATTATTCAAATTTGCGATATATTAAGGTTCATTTGAATGTCTAGAATGCATACTTCTTTTAAGTATGTTGTTTCGATAACATGGCTAGGCTGATAATGTGATTGTTGAATAAGATGGTTGTGATTTTGACATGACAAGAGTATGATTAAAATGTTCTGATAGTTCTGATACTCTCTCATTCATCAGAGGCTGCAAAGGAGTGCAAAATAATTCTGGATGTAGTTGAATCGGCATTACCTACTGGAATGTCTGAGGGCATTGGTGAAGACTGCAAGTTGCAAGAGATGTTTCACAAAGCATTGGAGTTGCTCCCCGTCTTGTGGACCAGGGCAGGGTTTCTTGATGAAGCTATCATTGCATACCGTCGAGCTCTAGTCAAGCCATGGAACTTGGACCCCCAGAGGTTGGCTGGTGTACAGAAAGACTTAGCTGCTACTTTACTCTATGGTGGAATTGAAGCAAGCATTCCGCCTCAGTTGAAAGTACAGGGTCCAACCACCCCAAAATATAATACTGAAGAGGCTATCCTTTTGTTGTTAATTCTCATGAGAAAAGTGGCGCTTCGGGAAATAAAATGGGATTCAGAAATTATGGACCATCTAACCTATGCATTCTCAATTACTGGCCAGTTTGAATTGTTAGCAGACCATGTGGAGCAGGTCCTTCCGGGTATCTATAACCGAAGTGAGAGGTGGTACTTTCTTGCTCTTTGTTATAGTGCTGCAGGGCAAAATGAAATAGCTCTGAACCTTTTAAGGAAGGTTTCAAGTTGTTCTGAAGCAAAGTCCAAGCCCCACATTCCTTCTCTTTTGCTGGGAGCAAAATTGTGTTCCCAAGATCCAAGCCATGCTCGCCACGGGATTGAATTTGCTCATAAAATTATAGATCTGGCTGATCAGCAGGAGGAGCATTTCATGGGTCAAGCCCAT
Organism: Platycarya strobilacea; assembly: GCA_036898215.1. NCBI lineage: Eukaryota > Viridiplantae > Streptophyta > Magnoliopsida > Fagales > Juglandaceae > Platycarya > Platycarya strobilacea. Next base: position 8,698,484 of record CM072555.1, read on the forward strand.
AAATTCCTTGGTGTTTGCTATGGCAATGCTGCTAGGGTTTCTGTCTTGGACTCTGATCGAATTCTATTTCAGAATGAGTCTTTGAACTCTCTAAACCAAGCTAGTTTTATTTGGAAGGAGGATCCAGAAGTAATGTATAGCCTTGGGCTAGAAAATGCGATGCAGAGGAATCTGGATGTAGCTTTTGACAACGCAACGATGTATTCTGATTTGGTGGCAGGCAGCTCAGGAAGAGGTTGGAAGCTTTTAGCTCTTGTGCTTTCTGCAGAGCAACGAATCCCTGATGCTGAAACCATAGTTGATTTTGCTTTGGATGAGACTGGGATGACGGATCAGTTAGAACTTCTTAGATTGAAAGCTGTGCTTCAGATTGCTCAGAAACAACCCAAGCAAGCAATAGAAACCTACAGAATCTTGCTATCTCTGATTCAAGCACAAAGGGAGTTTAGAACTAAGAACTGTGATCAAGCAAAGTACCTGGATTCCAATGTATGTGTTCTACAATCTTATACTACACTTGCACTCATGTTTAACGGATGATCTTGAAAACAATCCATTACAGCTAGGAATGTCTTTGGCGTAGCTTTAAGAATACTGGCTTCAGTCATTGTGATTACAACTCGGATGTTTATAAGCTTTGTTATGTGAACCCACATGAATTTCCTGTTTCTTTTTAAATTTTGAAATCTTAAAATCTCAATCAATTTCACTTACTACTCCGTCCCTCCACGGTTTGTGGTTTTCGGGTGGAGCGCACCTTTGGTACTTCACTTTAACGAGCCATTAGATAGCATACTTCCTTGAAGCTGCTCCAAACTACGTTTTCAAGTGATATGGCTGAAACCTTATGTGCTTGTGATTCGGCATGAATATAAGAACAAGTATATTCACATTCTATTTATAAGGATTTCAACATTTAATTAAAAAAGGGGCATGTTCTTTCTCAGAATTCCCTGCCTTTTGCAGGCATTAGTGGAAAGAAAATTGGAGATGACAGCCTGGCAGGACTTGGCTTCCATTTATACTGAGCTTGGTTCATGGCCTGATGCAGAAATTTGTGTGGGCAAAGCCAAGTCAATTGAATTTCATTCGCCTGGGAGCTGGCATACAACAGGTTGGAATCAAGTCTCATTTTGCAGTCCCTTATGCATTAACTGAAAATGTTAAATATACGTGCTTTTCAAAAAGATTCACACCAATGTAAACGGACGCATGCTTCATTTCATGATATGAATGTTTCGAGTATATAGTTGAAACTTGGAACTATAGTGAATCATTTGAGGTAAATGTTATAATTCAGTCTCTGTACAATCTTTGCAGGCATATTGTTTGAAGCACAATCACTGTACAAGGAAGCATTAGTTTCCTTCTCTGTTTCCTTATCAATAGAACCGGATCATGTTCCAAGTATAGTTTCTACTGCAGAAGTACTGATGAAACTCGGTAGCCACTCACTGCCAATTGCAAGAAGTTTTTTAATGAATGCCGTACGATTGGAACCCACAAACCATCAAGCGTGGTTGAACCTCGGATTGCTTTCGAAAATGGAAGGCTCCTTGCAACAAGCAGCAGACTATTTTCAAGCTGCATATGAGCTTAAGTCGTCAGCTCCTATCCAAAGCTTCATTTGACATTTGTTTCTCAATATTTTAAGCAGAGTGACTCTTAGAATAGGAATTAGTTCAACCGCTTTCATCGCTTAAACAATGGAGTAAGACATCCTGAATGGTCATTTCCACTGTTGTTAATTGATTTCATTGATTAAAGTGTATAGAAACCCAGAGGGTCTGTTTGTTGAAATCAAAATGTACTTATCAGGGTTCATTTGTGGAATCTGAATTCTTTCCTCTCGTTCGTCTGGCACACAATCAGAACCACCAAAGTCGAAATGGTAAATTATTTTCAAATGGACCAAAGCCATTGGTGTCCAAGCAACAGTTAAATACGCACGGGAAACTTCTAACCAACTAATAAACTGAGTTGATGATGATGATGACGACGATGATGGGCCAGCTGTTGATGATGATGATACGCCGGCTGTTAGAGGCTCGGCTGCTGCCAAATGAAAAACAGAGCAATAAAAGGCTCTACAGAGATCTGATGGAGCATCATACTGGAATTGCTACAAAAGGTGATGGAAACTGGTAAGAGACATTTCTGAAGAAACAGAAAATACCTCTCATTGATTAGGGGCAGATAAGAAAGCCAAATCCCTCTAATCATTCGAGCGATAGTGTTCAAGATACGGCCACGTTAAGCTAATATTGCACAATATTGTTAACTATCATCATTATGTCAATAATGTGCAAACAAGAATCCCCAGGGTTAGATAGACAAAACCACTTCGGAGTAAAACTTAGCTTATTTATGTATAATAATGAATTCAGTCATGAAGCACACCTGTACCATTCTATCTCAGCAAATTTGAACTAAATAAAGCTAAAGGGGAAAACAGCTTTCCACACCGGGATGACAAGAAAGGGAAAAATACAGAAAGCCTTGGTGGAATATTACAGAAGAAACACAAACTTAAGATTTAATGATATGTTCAGTCTGAAGTCGGACTGTTGGGTCTCCAAGAAAAGAAGCTGGAAATAGAGGGTTGAATCTTATTATAAACGCTGCAAAAAAAAAAAAAAAAAAATTGAAGTCAAGTGAAGGTCTCTAATGTCCCTAACATAAAACAAAATTTCCTCTTTGGAAAACTGCATGCAAGCAATGGAAATTGTTACTTTGCATGCATGCCTAAAGTGCTTGATTAAATTTCATTAAACTACTTGCATCAGCATACTAAACAAAATTGAATTCTGATGTGCTAAAATGTTGGTCACAGTATCTGATGGTTTGTCGCTAAACGTCTAATATAAATACCCAGTATTAGTTTTAATAACATATAGAAAAATGAAACTTTATTCTACAGGCATGATGCATGCCAGAAAAAACAGAACCTCATTGATCTTTGAGAAAGGTCCATGTTATCCAGAATAATTTAAAATGAAAGGGTGACAAGTTTCCTAGGTAGAATATTTACCAACTCGCATAGACATTTTGAGTTGGAAAAAAAGCTCCATCTCAACCGATCTGCCACTGCATCCACAACACCAAAACAACAGAAGGTTAAACATAGTGTATTGTCTGTATTTTTATATAATATAAACACACACTGGTGTAAGAAAACACTTTACGAATTAGTACAGAGGAATATCATTAAAAGGAGCTGCGAAAATTCCTCAAACAAAATGCAGCTAGCATTCGAGCAGCAACACAACAAACATGCAGTAAAAATCAGCATCTCAATAACTACTAAAACCTTTAGAGCAGGTTCGCCTTTGTTAGAGTTTGCAGATTGCTTTGCCATTCCCTGTAATTGTGCACGTGCAGCTTTTCCTGCAGCAGACTTTTCAAATTGCTCTTGCCTGCACGTATGACCAGCATGCAGAAGTTGATGGATATAGTAAAGACTACTGTAAGTGAAAAGCAGCCTATGCTAGTGCTAACCTCACGTGCCAAGTTACACCTGCTATAATATGCCTCATGTTGTGCACACACTCACTTAAAAGTGAATGAATGTCCTTTGCATGTGGTAAAAAAAAAAATATTCATTATTCTAGCACTCATTATCAAAACATTTGTAGTAGCAATATACTGTGATGCTTAATGACATAATCTTGGGCCATGACATGTACATTCTCCTAATGAGGTCTGCTGCAAAGGGTTGTGCACCAATTGCACATACCAACCGTTCAAGAATGAAATAAGATGTCAATTCTTCATTATCGGGAATCCATTAGAAACCACAAAGGCTCATCACCACCATATAGAATCTAGGTCAAATAATAAAGGTGAGATTATTCTAATAAAAAATGTGATGCTAAATATCATCTTTGTATAAAAGATATGGTCCAGGCCACAACTACCTTACAGATTTGTTAATTAAACAATGGAAATTCTCCCTCGGGAAGTCCCGAGAATCAAATCGCGAGTAATGAGAACAATTAATGACAATTATCAAGAACTTACTGCGTTCCTTGAAGACGGGAGTTGGGGGGAGTGGAGAACTGGAGATGAGAGGATCAGAAATTCATTCTCTTAGGTTGGTGTAAATCTGAATTTACGAACAATTTGTCCTTCAAACTTGACAGCTGGACAGGAAAACCAGCACCAAATACTATAGATATCATACTGGTGGCTTAAGTGCGTTATCTTAAATAACTACGAGTTTATATACTAGATTTGGATATCAAATTTGGCCATGGATATTGTAAGGAAACATATACACCATGGGCGAGAAAAGGCTGATAGGCGACCAAAGAGATGTTCATGAGAAGTTCATGCGAATGAAGGCGAGGAAGGGTTGAAACTCAATAAATGCATCGTTAAGAGACTAGATTATAACGCAAAGAGTCGCTGTGGTTGACAGGGAGTCCTATCTGATAAAGTTTATCCTGTGAAAGCTTCATGCCGATGAAACAGGTTCTGCCAACATACCTCTTCGGCAGGACACCATCATCTCCAGTGTTGTATTCAAGAGGGGGGCCTTCCATGCGGGATATTTTAAATTCTATAAATACGCCCCACGTACGCATTGCGAAATGGATTAGATTATTCAGTGTTCATAGTTTCTCAAATTGACTTAATCACCAGAGGCATCATCCATTGAGATCACTCGAGGTCGTATATTTGTTTCGCAGGTGGCTAGAGGAAGCATTGCAGGCATGGCTGAGAATTTTCTCAACACCAATCTTTTGAGGGAGATACAAGTAAATAGATTTTAATTGTCTAATTTGCCTCACCCCAAAAAATACTAAAAGTGTATGCTACTAGTGACCTCGGGGTTCAAGATTCACGGGTGCATGTGGAGCTTATAAATAAAAAGCATTCACGTTGGTAAGATTCACCAAGAATTTGTTTTCAAAATGACTATTCAGCATGATGAACATGAACTTAGTTCCATTGACTCCAAGAAAAAACTAGAAAAGAACAAAATTCTATAACTCGGAATCTCAATAATTAGGAAATCAAATTATCATCTGAGTAAAGACAATAAAAGGAGAGAAGAAATTGCCTTTTCTGGGCGGCTTCGGCAGCTTTAGCGCGAGCTTCTTCAGAGGCCACCCTTTCTTCTTCCCTTCTCCGTTGCTTGTTGCCTCCATCGAAGCAACCGAAGCACCCCATCTCTCTCTCTCTCTCTCCCCGCTAGCTAGTCGTTGGCTAATCTGTTAGGTCCGTTTACTTCGCCGATTCTTCTCTATATTTCCCCTTTTCTTTTGGACCTTTTTAAAGATTACCTTTAGGAAGGATTACATCGGACGTAACTACCGACCCAATTGGGAATTAGGAGAGTTACTGATTTGGCTCCGTTCGGCCCCTCTATTTTTGAAAATTATTAATTTAATTTTTATTTATTATGTTATATTTTGTATTAACTTTTTAAAATAATTGTAATGAATTTTCAACTTACTTAAATTTATATCTCGTTATCATTTATTTAATATAATCTGTCAACTGCTTACAAAAAAAAAAAAACTACCGATTCAATTGCGGTTTGTCACCTCTATGAGGTTGTTTGGATAATAAAATACATAAATTAAATGATTTTAAAGTTTTTTTAAAATAACAAATAATTTTAAAGTTATAAATTAAATTTTTTTTTTAAGATTTAGAAATTTTGAATTAAAATTAAAAAAAAATTATCCATTATATTTTAAGTAGTACTATATATATTTATAAGTTTTGCTTACATTTTTATTTATAATATTTTATTTATTACTTTTTAAACAAATTTAAAATTTAAAATTTTAGTCTATCAATAATTGACATGTAAAAAAATAAATTTTTTTAAATACATTTAGTATTTTCTTTATATTTTATGTGAATATTTATAAAATTTATAATAATGTAATAAGATGAATCGTGACTCTCAATGGATTTTTTATTGTCGAACTTTTAAGCACTCAGAACGACGTCGTGTTAACCTCTTGACAGAAATTTCGACACGGCGTCGTTTCCCAACAACGTCTTCCACACTGTAACTTTTTTCCAATTTCCAAACCCCTTCGCCTGAGGGAGAGAGCAAAACCCTAATTTTACAGAGAGAGAAAGGGCAAAGCACACAGGCATTGAAATGAGCAACCGGCCTTTAGATTCTCTTCCCCCGACGGAAAGCCTAGAATTAGAGAACGGGCTTACGCTCGTGCCGCGCGTGAAGCTCAGCTTCACTATCTACCCCACCAACCCAACCGTGACCAAACCAGTCGATGAGTGGAAGGTAAAGCTTACTCTCATAGACTTCCTCCAGACGTCTCTCTCCTCCCCCATCACCGTCCCCGAAGATGATCTCGAGATCCGGCGGCTCGGGGACCTCAAGAAACGCAAGCGCGAGGACCCCGTTGCCCAGGGCTCCATTTGCATCCGCGACTTAAGCTTTCTCAATAGGACCACTAACCGGAGCAACGTGGATGAAGAAGGAAAAGAAGAAGAGGATGTGAAGGTCTTGGAGAAGAAGTACATGGATTGGAGAAAGTACATCGTGGAGAAAATGGACGGGATGGAGTTGAATCTTGAAGGTGTTAAGTACAGACTCAACGTCGCCGTTCCGGCGTCTGATGATTTCGAGGCAATGAAGAAAGCTTGGGAGGAGTTTTACGCTTTTGGAAATCGAGGTTTGTGGTCTTGAGTGCGTTTGGATGAGTTTGAGAGTGATTTCATTTTATATGAATAAATATGGAATTAAATTGTATTTCACTGACAGGGCATTCTAGGAGCAGGGGGCAAGAGCCTGATACTATTGTATTGAGGGGACTACCGTCGCGGTGGTTTGCGGAACCACTGGTTTCATCTAAGCCTTCGATGTTGGTTACACACTCCATTTTTTCTAGACTTGGGAATATAAGGTATTTCCGAATGCAACTGTACTTTTGATTTTTTTTTGTGCCAGTTCATAAACCTTTTAAGTTCTTCATTTCATGTTTTATATTGATTTCTTATTCGTTATTGCCCCCTTAAATATCTGGAGGTTTTAATTACTATTTTGATATTGCCATGAGACTGAAAGGTTTAGAATTAGAAACTGTAGCCGAAGCAGAGAAGCTTATCCAGTTTCTTGCGTTCATTTTTTCCCCATATTTGGTGGAAAAGATTGCTCATTGAAAAAGAAAAATGGACATGATTTAAAATGGTTAAGCTCTTGACAGCATGGGTTTTAAGATTAATAAGGTGAAGGCGACTGTCAAAAGTAGAGTTTTGTATCTTTTATGCTCCAGTGAAATTGGTTGGATTCCTTTGACGCATACTAAAGGAGACAATACTTTTTTTTGGATGAATTTGAAAAGGTAAGAAAGATAGAGGAGTGCTTCTGCATGTTCTTTGTAGTTTTTGAGAAGCTCTATTCTAATTTTTTATGTGGCTTCTATGTCACTTCTTAATCTGTATGACATTCATTGGCCATTACCAACCAATCATATTTATTGGTGCCAACAATGTGGTGGCATCCACTGATTATGGATCGTCCTTGTTTCTTGTTTGACTCAAAACTCTGTAGGAATCTTAATGTTGCTGAGGACAATGATCTAGGTAAGGAAGCAGAGGAAATTGTAAATTTAGTCTCAGGTCTTAGTTGTAAGATTGTAGTCCAGTTCGAGAAATTCAAGGACTTCTATAATGCCCTGAAGGTGTTATCTGGCCGCTCATTGCAAAAGGTAGGATGTTGGTTTCTTTGCACAATATCCTTTTAATTTTGCAGGAGTTATCTAGCATGTCATTTGCTCTATGAATTATGACTGAGTTTTTACTTATAAAAAAATGATGACTGAGAGTATATACCTGGAACGGCTGGAAGCATCCTGCGTGTGAATGTTATGCCTGCTGGGTTAGTTCAGATCTAGAAGAATTTTTATTTTTTGATAGGTCAGATCTAGAAGAAAATGATAAAGGTTGATTGAGTATTATTTCCTTAACGGAGCTAATTTGTGAAATCATTACGTATAAGCTTGTCAGAACTCAAGAACTTGAAAAGGGAATTGATGCAGCTAGTGATAAAAAGTTGAGTTGAGTTGAAAATTGAATAAAATATTATTAGAATATAATTTTTTAATATAATTTTTGTTTTGAAATTTGAAAATGTTTAATTGTTTAATTTATTTTGTCTGAAAATTTGGAAAGATGTAATGAGTAGATGAGATAAGATGAGTTGAGTTGATATAAACTTAAAAAACAAACCACAGGAACCCAGGCCTGACATATGCAGGTGAAGCAATATCTGTTGCGGCAAGGAATACCGAATTGTTTGCTTTGATATGGTAATTAATTGATAAGCTTATTTATCTCATTGATAGCTAAACATAGCTTGCTGTCGAGCAGCAAGGATCTCGATTGAAGGCTGATTATGAGGTTAATTGGGACAAGGATAAAGTATTCCAGAATTCAAGAAGTCACACGCAGGAAACTAGTAGGATGTCAAAAATGGCGGCAGGGAATTACAGAAGTGAAGCTCCTAGACGTCAACAACAAATTTCTCGCTCGAGTCCTGATGATGCACGGCGAAAAAGGTTTAAGGTCAGGAACCAAGTACTTCAATTGCAATCAACTCCTTTAGCTGTTTATAGATACTTGTACGCTGTGAACCTTCTCTTCTGGCATCAAATTATATTTGGGTCACTGGCTAAACCTGGATATGAGTTTCGATTTCATTTTCCTTCCTTTTATTTAAACATTTTTTAATATGCATTATCTAATGAGGGCAGAAATGCTTTTTATTGTATTGCAGGATTAGGGAATGCTTCACACAGCTTGGATTTTAAGAGGCAAATTCAATTTGCAAATTGATCACTGTGTGTTGTACGGTTGAAGATCTGCTGATCGTCTCATTGTCTACATTCATAGAACTGCTTAGTATAATCTAAACAACAATTTATAGTCCGATTGTCAGTTACTATTGCTGCCCTGAAGGTAGCTGCCATTCTGTTAATGGTGCCCCCGAAAGTTGTTTGCCATTTTGTTTGCTAAACGAGAAAATTTGAATTGGCGTTAAACAAGAAAGAGTACTTTTATTGGGGTTATTTATTTTATTTTTGCCATGCATGGGAGTTATATTATTGTTGTTATTTGTTTTAACATTGCTCATTGTGACCCAAAATCGTCTAGAATAAAAGGACAGGTGGGCTACACTAATCAATTATCCAATAGTTTTTTTACATCTGTTTCTTTCAAGATGCTGGAAATGATTATGCCCATCTTTTGTGCTAAGAAGTTGATTGGGCTACTTCATTGGCCACGAGGCCTTCGGCGTATTGGCATATCTCTCAACACAATAGCCTTAAATTTAAATAACAATAATGCTAATTCGTTGACCTTTGGATGTTTGACCCAAACAGGCCGAATCACCTTCTTAAGCCTTAAGGCAGAACAGTTCTAATTTGAATAATGATACCTTTCCTACCTTTTTACTACTCTTTTATCATTTTTTATATTTTTTTATTTTCTTTTTACTTAATAATTAAGAAAATAATTAATAATAATATTATATATATTTTAAATTTTTTCTTAATAATTAATGTTGAACCCAAGATTTCAAGTCTCGTATTTACGTATAAATTTTGATGATAACAAATAATATTGAAAACTCAAGCTCAAGTTGTCTATGCATGAAGGGAGCTAAACACATCAAGAAATCAAGTATGAGCAAGAAAGATATCAAGTCTACAAATGAAGCTCATAGATTATTTTTGTACATCTCTTGATAAAATTAGAAATTGGATTAAGGCTCCAAATTACTCTTTTTTCTCATAAAACATCAAATTACTTTTTCCACATATGCAAGACATTTTTAAATGTCTTAATTTTGAAAATTATGTTTTTCACATGTGCATAATACCATCAAACAAAATAATTTCGAAAATTATATTTTTTTTTATAAAAACTTGATTTTATAAGATGATTGATTATCATATTTGACATGTGCATATTTTGTTTGAAAGTCTTGAAGGGAGGTGGTGTGTTTTTTTGACTAATGCAAAAGGTAGATGATTTTGTTTGAGAATCTTAAAGGGTGGTTGTGTTTTTTTTTTGACAAATATAAAAGATAGATGATTTGTTTGAAAATCTTAAAGGGTGGTTGTGTGTTTTTTTGACATATGCAAAAAGAAGATGATTTGGTTTGAAAAATAAATCATGCTCATTTTGTCTTGTATGAAAAGCAAAAGATTAGGTTTGATTTCTTTGAAAAATGAATGGAGTTGTCTTTGACAAATGCAAAAAGGAAATGTTTTTATTTGAATTTTTTGAAAAGTGAATAGTGCTCTTATTTGACATGGGAATCTTTTCAAATTTGAAATTGAAGACTTATTTACCTATAAATAGCTCACTTGAGTTTTGCAAAAATCACAACAAGAGCTTACACATCTATTGCTAAATTTTGCATCATTTCTTCAAAGCTCTCATTCTCTCTTTTCTAAAGTTTTGAGCCTTAATTCTTGTTCTTGTTGAGAGAGATATAGGTTGCGCTGTATTGTTTCTATCTCACTCATTGAGGAGTGTACTTTGATAGTCTACCTACTATCAACTCTTGTATTTGTAAAAGGGTGTGTATAACCCTTGTGTGTGTAGAAGGTGTTCTACACGGGAAATAGTTAAATCACCAAGTGTGAGGTGATTGGAAGTATAGAAGGTGTTCTACACGGGGAAAAGTTAAATCACCAAGTGTAAGGTGATTGGAAGTGTAGAGGGTGTTCTACACGGATTCTTTGGAGCGGTGCTGCTCAAAGGTGTAATAGGTTTCTATCTCCACCTAAAGGAGATTGAATAGTGGATTTGGGGATCCTCAAGAGGTAGCTTGAGGCGAGGACGTAGGCAGTGGGGCCGAACCTCGTTAACATACTGAGTTTGCTTCTCTCTTACCCTTACTCTTTATATTTATTATTGTTTCATATTTTGTTTATATTTTATATTATATATTTGATTTATAATTGTTAATTTTTTAAATACAACTCAATTCACCCCCCCTCTTGTGTTAGTCATCTGGGTAACAATTGGTATCAGAGCTAGAGCTCTATTATAAGATTAACTATCTTTTGAGTTAAGATCTTATGGCTAACATTGCAGCTTCATTTGGTGAAGGTCAATCTAGCAGTCGGCCTCCACTCTTTTGCGGAGACAATTACTCATTCTGGAAAGTTAGAATGAGAATATTCCTTCAGGCTCAAGGTCGAGAAATCTGGAAATGCATTGTAAATGGACCTTATATTCCAACAAAAGTAGTTGATGGAGTAAAGGTCAAAAAGGAAGAAGAAGAGTTTGATCGTGAAGACGATAGACTTTATACTTTGAATTTAACTGCTATGAATTTATTATATAATGCTCTCAATGGTAATGAATTTAATAGAGTAATGACTTGTGCTACAGCAAAGGAAATTTGGGATAACTTGGAAGTTACTTATGAAGGAACTTCTCAAGTCAAGGAATCAAAAATTTATATTCTTACTCATGAATATGAAATGTTTAAGATGAATGATGATGAATCTATTTCTAGTATGTACACTCGTTTTACTAACATCATAAACAGCTTGACAGCTCTTGGCAAAGTTTATTCCAAAGTGGAGATAGTAAGAAAAATTCTCAACTCTCTACCAAAACGTTGGGAATCAAAAGTGACAGCAATTCTTGAAGCTAGAGACCTCAAGAAGCTCGAAGTGAATGAACTCATTGGGTCACTTATCACCCATGAGTACACATTGAAAAGAGGAGAAGAAGAAAGAAAGTCAAAGAAGAGCTTGGTACTTAAAGCTGTTCCACATGAAAGTGAAAGTGATGAAGATGAGGAAAATGATGACAAAGATGAAGAAGTTGCGATGATAACAAGAAGAATTCAGAGGTTCTTAAAGAAAAATAAAACTCCTCCAAGGAAATCCTTCAAAAAGTTTTCCAAGAAAGATTCAGGTAAAAATGATACTTTAATGTGTTATAAATACAATAAACCTGGTCATATCAAGCCAGATTGTCCTCTGCTAAAGAAAGATCGAAACAAAGGCAAAAAAGGAATGAAAGCTACGTGGAATGATGATTCAAGTAGCTCAGATAGTGAAGCAAGTAATGGAGAATCAGCAAATCTTTGTCTTATGGCTAAAGACGACATTGAGGTAACAAATTTTGATAATATTGAAGATCTTTCATATGAAGAATTGTAAAATATTTTAGAAGAAGTATATGAGGAATTTGAAAAATTGGGTATCAAGTATACTGCTTGGAAAAAGAAAAATTCTTCTTTGACAAACGAAATTGATATTTTAAGAAAAGAAAGTATTGTTTTGAAAGATGAAAATCTTGAGTTGAAGAAAAAGAATACTGATTTAGAAAATATTATTGAAAACTTTACGAATGGAAAAAGAAATTTTGAAAAACTTCTTGGTAGTCAAAGATGTGTTTTTGATAAGGCAGACTTGGGATATAAGCCAAAACAAAAATACAAATCTTATAAAAACTTCTTTGATAATCCTTCTACATCAAAATCCAATATTCAAAATTCTTTTCATAAAAATAATTTTGTTAAAAAAGGATACTATTATAATCACTCAAGTTCTTCATATATGTCACATGCTATTTGCAATTTTTGTAATAGAAATGGTCATAATTATTTTGCTTGTCCTATTAGAAGAAAACATACAATGACTATTAGGGCCATATGGGTACCTAAGAATCTTGTTTCTTTTAATACTAATAAATAAATGACCCAAAGAATTTGGGTACCAAGAATTTTTTTTAATTGTTTTTGTAGGAATGCATGAAGTATTCTACAGGTAAAAATAAATTATTTTTAGACAACGAATGCTCAAGATACGTGACAGAAGACAAAACTAAATTCATTGACTTCACTTCTAAAGAAAAAGGATGTGTGATATTTGGAGACAATTCAAAATGAAAGATCATAGAAATAGAAGGAAAGATCATCAAGACTTAGTACAAGATGCAACCAAATAGTGGAAACATGTGAAAGATCATCCAGCGGAATAAATTCTAGGAGAACTTTCACGAGGTGTAAGTACTCGATCATCTCTTAGAAATATTTGCAATCATACTGTTTTTCTATCTCAGATTGAACCTAAAAATATTGATGAAGCACTTCTTGATGAATCTTAGATTCTAACTATGCAAGAAGAGCTTAATCAATTTGAAAGAAATAATGTTTGAACACTTGTTCCTAAACCCAAAAATCATACTATTATTAGAACAAAATGAGTTTTTAGAAACAAGAAAGATGAGTCAGGAGTCATTACTAGAAATAAGGCTCGACTTGTAGTCCAAGGTTTCAATCAAGAAGAAAGAATCGATTATGATGAGACATATGCACTAGTCGGAAAATTAGAAACTATTCGAATGCTACTTGCATATGCTTGTTATAAAGATTTCAAATTTTTTCAAATGGATGTTAAAAGTGTTTTCTTAAATAGTTTTTTTTTATTGAAAAATGTTTTTCAAGAGGAAAGATTGATATAACTCTTTTCATCAAGTATGAATAGAATGATATTCTTCTAATTCAAATTTATGTAGATGATATAATATTTGGTGCTACTAATGAAAATATGTGTCAAGATTTTGCTAAGAATATGCAGAAAGAATTTGAAATGAGCATAATGGGAGAACTTAATTTCTTTCTCGGATTGCAAATCAAGTAATTGGAACATCAATGAGTCCAACCATTAAACTTGATAAAGATGAAAGCGGTAAGCCAGTTGACTCAAAGGTATATCGAGGTATGATTGGTAGTTTATTATATTTGATAACTAGTAGACTTGATATTATGTTCAATGTATGTTTATGTGCACGTTTTCAATCATTTCCGAAACAATCTCATTTGATTGCAGTCAAGCGAATTTTTAGATATTTTGCCAGTACCATTGACTTAGAGTTATGGTATCCTAAACACACTTCTTTCGATCTTATTAGTTATTCAGGTACCGATTATACTAGTTGCAAAGATGATCGAAAAAGTTTTAGTAGAACATGTCATTTCTTAGGTCATGCACTAGTTTCCTGGTTTAGTAAAAAACAAAATTATGTTGCACTATCTACTGCTGAGGCAGAATATGTTGCTGCGGGTAGTTGTTGTGCCCAAGTTCTTTACATGAAGCAACAACTTGAAGATTTTTCACATTCCAATCAAATGTGATAATACAAGTGCTATAAATCTTTCAAAGAATCCAATACAACAATCTCGGACCAAAGTGCAGAAGGGCGATATTGCATTAGAATTCACTAGTACACATGATCATTTGGCAGACATTTTTACAAAACCCCTACCATAAGATAGACTACGCATGATTAGAAAAGAAATAGGAATTATGCATGCCATCAATATCTGCTAGATACTTTTATTCCATTAACTCAAATGACCTACAGAAACTTGAGACGTTTAGCCTCATCATTCAAATGCATTTGCTCCTCATAAATCATCATGCCATCCTTATCTAAAGGATTAGGCAATCGAAATGCAGAGGCAAGTAAGGATTTTAAATCCTTATTCTGTTGTTTTAAGTCTACTATTTTTTTATTAGACTCTTGAACAAGTCGTTGAAGAATATCGATCTTCTCATTAAGCTTCTCTATCTCGCGGGTTTTGGACTGCAACCGAGCAGAAAAAGAAACTATGGAAGATGAGTATCGAGTCCCGAGACCCACAAGCTCGTAAATGGCGTCATGATCTGATTTATTAGCTAAATCAGTCTCTTGTTGCTTCATGGCACCCACGACAGATGCAGAAATAGATTGAGACTGAGGTGAAGGATACCTCAAATCTTGATCAAGAGAATCACTGAAGGGAAATCTACGAGCCATTAAAAATTTGTAAAGTGAGAATGAAGATGAACTACAACAATAAGAAGAAGATTTGATGCGGATTAGATAAAACTAAGGATTGCTTTTATAAAGATGGAAATAAGTAAAAGACAAATTGACATCTCTTCAAATCTTACTTAGTCAAGCTTACAAGATATGCCGGATGCATATTGTCAAAAGTTACCGAACTAAGCTAGCGAGATTAATTATAATTATCCCTGTTTCTCTCGTGAAATGCTGCCATTATCTGCTGATGTTGACTCTGTGCTTGAACTCTTACTCGTTCCGATTCCTCTATTTGAAGTTTCAAAATACGAGCCAATTCCGTCAAATCTTTATTTTCTTGCTTTAACCTCTTATTCTTTCTGCCTTTATTTACAAGCTTTTGATGCAGAACAGATATTTGATTGTTAAGTCGATCAACCTCATTTGCCCTCGCTAGTAATCTCCGAGACATGGTCGTAACAGAGGCAGCATATTGAGCACTGAGAGTTCTTGATGCTGCAACAACCTCAGAATCAGTTCTATTTGAAAAATGCATCTCTGCTTCTATCATGGTATTGACAACCTCATGAGATAAAATGACTGGTTGAGACGGTTCCTGATTCAAATCTGGAAGATTATTAGATGAAATTTTCTCCGCCATTCTATCGTTTTGAATAAACAGAAACCAGATCAATGAGTGGGGTGAAAATTTATTTGAGTATCCAACAGGTGAAAACGGTCTTTTAAACGACAACTTTCAAATCTCAATAATATTTAATTTTTCAACAATATCACGCAGATTTGAATCTGCTTTCGCACCGACTGCTAGAGCTAGGCCACCTTTGTAGGTTTTATCAGATACGCGTGGCTCCGCACCGAACTGTCAGAATTAGACTTCCAACATTTGCAGGTTTTGTCGGACATGCATGGCTCTGCACCGCATTGCCAGAGCTAGGCTTGCAGCTTTTGCTGTCTTTGTCGGACACGGATAATTTTAATTATTCAACTTCAAATCTCTGGAATATCTAATTCGTCAATAACATCAAGCAGATTTAAAATCTTCTTCCGCACCGAGATGATAAAATTCGGCTTCAACCTTTGCAGGTTTTGTCGGGCACGGGTGGTTCCAACTTCTACTCTCTAACGTACCGTTTTATTTGATTATTGCTTATTACGAAAAAAAAAAATAAATCTTATTGAAACCAATTACGGTTCCTTTTTAATGATGCCAAAAGGGGGAGAAGTCTTATACTAGTATTATACTACCCTGTTATATATGCTAGAATCATGTTTATATTTTTCTTGAAATACTAACGCATATTTTCAGGGGGAGCTTAAGTATTACTGTAGGTCGCAGATTTCTACTAAGTATTTGTCATCATCAAAAAGGGGGAGATTGTTGAACCCAAGGTTTCAAGTCTCGTATTTACGTATAAATTTTGATGATAACAAATAATATTGAAAACTCAAGCTCAAGTTGTCTATGCATGAAGGGAGCTAAACACATCAAGAAATCAAGCATGAGCAAGAAAGATATCAAGTCTACAAATGAAACTCATAGATTATTTTTGTACATCTCTTGATAAAATTAGAAATTGGATTAAGGCTCCAAATTACTCTTTTTTCTCATAAAATATCAAATTACTTTTTCCACATATGCAAGACATTTTTAAATGTCTTAATTTTGAAAATTATGTTTTTCACATGTGCATAATACTATCAAACAAAATAATTTCGAAAATTATATTTTTTTTTATAAAAACTTGATTTTATAAGATGATTGATTATCATATTTGACATGTGCATATTTTGTTTGAAAGTCTTGAAGGGAGGTGGTGTGTTTTTTTGACTAATGCAAAAGGTAGATGATTTTGTTTGAGAATCTTAAAGGGTGGTTGTGTTTTTTTTTTGACAAATATAAAAGATAGATGATTTGTTTGAAAATCTTAAAGGGTGGTTGTGTGTTTTTTTGACATATGCAAAAAGAAGATGATTTGGTTTGAAAAATAAATCATGCTCATTTTGTCTTGTATGAAAAGCAAAAGATTAGGTTTGATTTCTTTGAAAAATGAATGGAGTTGTCTTTGACAAATGCAAAAAGGAAATGTTTTTATTTGAATTTTTTGAAAAGTGAATAGTGCTCTTATTTGACATGGGAATCTTTTCAAATTTGAAATTGAAGACTCATTTACCTATAAATAGCTCACTTGAGTTTTGCAAAAATCACAACAAGAGCTTACACATCTATTGCTAAATTTTGCATCATTTCTTCAAAGCTCTCATTCTCTCTTTTCTAAAGTTTTGAGCCTTAATTCTTGTTCTTGTTGAGAGAGATATAGGTTGCGCTGTATTATTTCTATCTCACTCATTGAGGAGTGTACTTTGATAGTCTACCTACTATCAACTCTTGTATTTGTAAAAGGGTGTGTATAACCCTTGTGTGTGTAGAAGGTGTTCTACACGGGAAATAGTTAAATCACCAAGTGTGAGGTGATTGGAAGTGTAGAAGGTGTTCTACACGGGGAAAAGTTAAATCACCAAGTGTAAGGTGATTGGAAGTGTAGAGGGTGTTCTACACGGATTCTTTGGAGCGGTGCTGCTCAAAGGTGTAATAAGTTTCTATCTCCACCTAAAGGAGATTGAATAGTGGATTTGGGGATCCTCAAGAGGTAGCTTGAGGCGAGGACGTAGGCAGTGGGGCCGAACCTCGTTAACATACTGAGTTTGCTTCTCTCTTACCCTTACTCTTTATATTTATTATTGTTTCATATTTTGTTTATATTTTATATTATATATTTAATTTATAATTGTTAATTTTTTAAATACAACTCAATTCACCCCCCCTCTTGTGTTAGTCATCTGGGCAACAATTAAAAATGTTAAAAAGATATTTAAAAGAAAAAAAAACAAATATACTAATAATGGTAAAGAATTGGCAGAAGAAGGGTAAATGTATCATCACTAGTTCTAATTCATGTTTTATGGGCAAAGTGCCTGTTCTCGGAAAGTAATAGAAAAGACAGGTGATCAAGGTTGACCACATTAAATACAGTCGTATCTGAATATTTCACTGCAATGGCATCTAACCCAATTTTTGCTGCAAAACATTAGGACAGGACATGCTTTTTTAACTCACTTGTATCATTGAATATTCTCGTAATTATCTATCCTAAACTATTGTTTTTTAACAATTCACATGCCATTCCTCTTCTGAGCTCCGAAAAAGTTGGAAAAAGTGATCCTTTAGCCTTGCAAGCAGGAATATGTATATGCAGCGAATATCACGTTAGCAGCGTCGTAGACATTTCCTAGGCTTTGCGATCATGTTACGCAAAGGAATTTCTTGGAATTTCACGGGGACTTCGTTAGGTTTCGTGGCTACGTTTTAGAACGAATGGTAATTGTAATGGAGTTTGAAATTTTGAACAATTCAGCATACGGGGCAAAGATTTACGGCTGACTGGTCGCCAATTACGCCCACCTAATTGTAATGCATAATGGCTTTTAACCTCCCCACCCCCTCTCGCCCGTTACGGCTGACTGGTCGCCAATTACTCTTAACGCTGAAAGCCTGAAAGAGTAAAGATTGAGCAAAGTTTGAAGGACAAGCACCCGAGATCGAGGACAACGGTTTCATATTATCTATCGTGAGACTGTTTATCAAAACACATTGCAATATACAGTAATGGGATGACATGAAAGCTCATTTATCATTGGAGTACTCTGACGAACTCACTGTGCCATACAGATTATACATGACAACACTCTATAGCCTAAGTCTAAACAGCATTACTCGAGATAATATACATTTGTGAACATGTCAACCAGCGATTGAATTTCCAATCCAACCCAACATGCGAAGAAGAAAGAAGAACAAAAAAAAAACCTAAAAAACTAGTTAAAAAAATCCAAAACAATTTACACCTATCAACACAACAGACAGATTGTTAACTTCCTCAGAAAAAGACGAAGAAAAAAGGAAAGAATCGGACGATCATGGTCTTCACCAGCTTTTCCGATGGCCGTGTTGCTGCGGGGGTGATTTCCCATGGCCGGAACTGCTTCTCGTATACTCTTTCGTCTTCTCACTGACCACCATCTTATTCTCGCTCAATTCTGTTGCATAAGTTTTCTTCTTTGTTGACTTTTTTGTATTGGGGCTCGTCTTCAAGGAAGGGACTATGTACCACCCAATAGAGGTACAAAGTATGGCAAAAGATCGCCCAAAAACAGCCAACAACAACAAAATCAAGATTACAATCGCCGGTAGATAATAAGATGGCCGTCTCCACCTGTCCAACTTCATGTTCCAAAAGAACCTCTTCTTCTTGGGTTTTTCATCTGATTCCAATACTGGCTGCTCCAGTTCTTTCGAATCAACGACGGAGCTAATTTTAGCCGGTGTATCATGCTTATGATCTTTGACAATATCCCTGATCTCGGTTTTGTCTTCCACGTTGTTCTTGGACTTCACCACAATCGGAACCCAATTATTGGAGTTGGAGTACATGAATCGTACGAGAGAGATGTCTTGGGAGCCCACTTGTGAGTAAATCTTGTTCCTCTTCTCCTCAAGATCAGATAGAAGTTCAGAAAACTTATCCAGTCCACGAGTGGAATATGGGTTCTTGATGTTCTTGTTATTGTTCTTCTTTCTGGGTTTTATCGGCGATGAACAAGGACTGTTACTCCATGGTTCATGAGCTTGATCTTCTTCTCCATGAAAAGTTCCACTGCCACAAACGAAAAGATTCAACATCTGCAAAAGAAAAGGGTGTTGGCCACCGGGTCGTATCGATGAACTTGAAATTGATTTGGTTTGATTGAGGGAGATAGAGATTTCCACAACTACTTATTCAAGGGATTTGCGTGGGGTTGGAGGATAGATCCAAGCAACCTTTAGTCAAACTAAAGGTTTGAAAAATGAAATCCTATAGAAGCTTCCCACATGGATCTTGGTATTGTTTGACTTCTTGGGGAGGAAGAAAGAACCACCTTGAACGTGATCAGTTTAATATTCTTGCCACATTATATTATATTATATTATATTATATATATATATATATCTATATATATGGAAAATCTACCGAAGGATATGAATTTGAATAAACTATATGACTTGGATAAGGTTACTTGTTGAATGGATCACGTCGTCATGATAATGATCATCAATATATAGTACAAGCATGTAGTAATTAGAACGAATTTACAAGAGCCAACGATCTTCTAGATGGAGCACGCGATTAATTATTAGTTGAAGAGCCGGAATGGTTAGTTGGCTAGGTTAGTTAATTAATATAATTAATTTTTTTAATTATTAAATTATTTAAATTTGTATAATTATAAATGATGAGCACATGATAGATATTTTTTATTACTATATTTAAAATTGTTTGTGAAAATGGTGTGAATTTTATTAATTTTGTATAATTTTATATAAATGATGAGCACATCATGATATTTATTGTTGATTACTATATTTAAAATTGCTCGTGAAAATGGTGTGGATTTTATGATTATTTGAAAAAAAAAAAATACTTAAGATCATAAATAATAATAATAGCCTAAAGCTAGAGATCTGATTTTTTTTTTATAGCACGTATCTATGACATCAATCCTCTCACAAATTTTATTCGAGCAGTGTTGGGGGATACGCAACACTCAGCGTATCCCCCTCTCATGCACTGTTCATGTGAGGGGGATGCGCTGAGTGTGCGTACTTCCCCTCATTTCTCATTTTATTCGGACGTAAAAGTCACGCCACGTTCTAATTACGTCGTAAATGATTAACGAAATTATGATGGAATTTAATGCCAGCCATCTCTACCTCCACAATTGCAATTGCTTCGATTAAACTAAAGATTTGTTTGTTTTGAGGGATAAAATTAAAAATTTTATTTTTTAAATTTATTATTATATTTATTTAAATTTTTATATAAAATTTAATAAAAATTTAATTTTTTTAAAATTTTAAATTACTTTTTAAAATTTCAAAATAAAATTAATATTAAAAAAATATTTATAAAAATATTTTATTTTTTTATAACTTTTATCTTATGTTATCTCTAAAAATTTATATTTAGAATACTTTCATTAGATTGATAAAAAGACATCATTTAAAAAGTATACTTTTGTATAAATATTAAAAAATAAATATCATATTTGATCAAATATGATAATAAAGTGTATGAAAAAAATTTAAAATTTTTTTTTATAAATAATAAAACTAAAATAATTGTTCAAAAAAATTAAAACAATTGTCAAATTTAGTACTTATTTTAACTTTTTAGATAAAGTTTTCAGCTATACTATTTATAAGAAATACTTTTTGAATTTTTTTCTATATACTTTATTGTTATATTTGATCAAATATGATACTTATTTTTTAATATTTATGTAAAAATATATTTTTTAAAAATTAATTTTTAACTAATTTAATAAGAATATTCTTAGTATTTGTTTCAGAATTGAGGTCATGGAACTTCTTTGACATTTTTATTCAAACATTTTTATATTTTTTGAAAACGCCCTTGTGGGCCTGTGGTGGAGAATAATATTAGAAATATTAATAAGCTATTAATAACTTAATAAGTAGAGAATATATATTAACATATAAATATAATTTTTTAAAAATAAAATTTTTTAAGTTATTCTTCTTAAACTAATCAAAATCTTTTATTTAATATTCATATATCAAATATCAAATATTTGTAAAAGAAAAAATAATAAAAATTAAAAAATATATAGTATGTGAGAGGCCGGAAGGTTCTATAGATTTTATCTCTATAATAAAATGAGCTTAAAGCTTTAAGAAAATGATATTCTTAATCTTTTAAATTGTCATATTTGGTCCATCTCTTTATGTCACATTAAATTATTGATAACTATGTTAAAAGGAATAAAGAATTTCTCACTCATTTGATAATCTTATCAAAAATTACAAAAAGAGGCAGGCAGGAATTCAATAATTTTTTCAAAACAATTTCCACATTTCTACAAAAGAAAATGAGAGTCTGAAAATGGAACAAAATCATCAGTAATTTCCAAGTATCCACTAATTCATTTACATCTGAAATAAAAATGCTTTTTTTTTCGTTGAATTTTTAAAACCGTATCATGTTTATCACAAAGTGTTGTTGGTTAAGTAAAGAATGAGATTTAAAGTCTAGTTTATTTTTAAAGATAATATAAATTAAAAATTAAAAATTGAAAATTAAAAAAATTATTATTATAGTATTTTTTTTAATATTTATTTTATTTTAGAATTTAATAAATTAATTGTTAAATTTGAGAAAATTAAATTTTTTATTTTATTTTATATGAAATGTAAAAATAATAATAGAAATTTAAAAATAAAAATAATAAAATAAAATAAGATTATTTATGAAAAGAAACAGATTGTTTAAACTAACTTCTCCAGCAGCCCTACTTCTCCAGCCCTATTTCATTTCTGTAAAGAAAAAGTTTAGCTTGGCTAATTAATTTATAGGCGTGGCTAGCTAGCTAGTTAGGTAGGTAGGAAGCCCCTAGATGATTTGAGTGACGGTTATTCATTATTTGTCTAAAGAAAATTACCAAAATACACTCTATAGGAAGCTTTAAAAATATCTGCAAAGAAAAAATAACATTAATATTATTAATTTTAGTGGTTAATCTAATCTGTAGATATAGAGCCTAGAGGTAGACAGTCTGCTCTAAACGGTGGTCTTTAGTCAAGGATGATTTAGATTGAAAAATGAGATGAGATGAATTGTGAAATATATAAAAGGCTTTTCTAATTTTTATTTAATTTTTTTTTTATATAAGTAAACACTTCTAATTTTACATGTTTAGAAGAAAAACTAAAAATAACAATATAAAATTACATTTGCAGTCTCAAGCATCATACATTCATTTTGAAAAAAATGTGATTAAATATTTAATTTATATAAAAAATTTAAATTTTTATTAATAAATCTTACTCTTTTAAAAAAAAAATGTAGAACATGTTTACATAACTAAGGCCTTGTTTATTTTGAAAGATGAGATCAAATGCTCAATGAGTTATTCTATATAAAGTCTTCAAATAAGGATTGCCTATGATAGCCAATATAATTATGCTTAGATATATATATATATATATTTTAAATTATAATAATATATTTTTAAAAATAATATATATATTTTTTTATCTCTATATATCAATAAAACTGGACATTTAATTCTCAACTCAGGACTGTAAATAAAAATTTGAGCCTTGCTGTACATAAATCCACACTCTATACATCACACATTTTTTTAAATTCCGATAAAATAATATAATAAACTATAGTACTACAAATTCTTATAGTAAACGCTTCCGTTTGTCTTCATTTAATTTTTTTCTTAATCACACTAACGATTATTTCTCTTACATAAACTAGTAAGGTTAATAATTATTTATACTCATCAATCAGAAATAATTTTCTTAATAGTTTTTCTAATTTATTTTGAGATAAATTCTTTATTGGGGGGCCTTCTAATATTGTTTCCTAAAATAATTTTAATGTCAATATAATCTCTTAGAGAATTTAAGGATTTTTAATTCTTAACCGAGGACATTAATATTTCTTTAGGACATTGAGACGGCTCTGCCTACCTTATTTAATGGGTGGAATATACCTCCACTGATCCTATCCAACGATAACAAGAATATAATTTTCCTGAAAAAATAGGAACAATTCCCGCAAGAGAACAAAATCAACGCTCTCATGAAAAAGGAATTTTGGTTTTTTTTTTTAAAAAAAATAAAATAAAATAGAATTTCAGGTCTACACGCTTTTGAGGACTTCCAAATGTAAAATGTGAGTTTTTCTATCCAATTAAAAATTGTTCTTTAATTGCAACGTGGAAAATTTTTAAGGATATAAGTTATCAGTTCAGACAGATTAATAATAATATGCAGAGCACGTCACTCCCGACCCAGATAAAAAGGAAAAAAAAAGGAAGATGTGTGGCAATAGAAAATTATTAATTAAGATCTTTCTAAATTAAAGTCTTCACCATTAATTAAGATCTTACTCAAAAAATTAAAGTCTTTGGTCTATGAACAATAGAAAATTATTTCCTATAGATTATTGTCAAAAGAAAAATACTGTAACACAAAAAGATTATATAAAAGTAAATCTATAAATTAATGTAACTTTATGTAATTTGTTAAATTTATTTTACAATAAAAATAATTTTATAATTTGACTGACTTTATGATTTACTTTTATATAATCTCTTTATGGTTAAAATATTTTTCTTGTCAAAATATTATGTAATTATAATTTTATTTTTAATCAAATGTGAGTATTATTGTTAGAGGCACTGAATTCTCAAGAATTTAATGATTATATTACTATTCACAAGGTATGTATATATACACATTTACAAGGAATCAATTCTGTTACAAGGGAATCTGAGAAAATAATAATTAAATAAAAAATAAAGGAAAAAACTATTCTAGCTTCTATGTTATATTTGGGGATATATGGTTAATACGTCCCCGCGAGTCCATTGGGGTGTCAACCACTGTGAGACTCGTCTTAAGAGTAGCATATCTATTTGAAACAATTGGTTTAGTGAGTACATCTGCGAGTTGATCTTTGGAGGAGCAAAATGAAACTTTGAGGCTATTGGCAGCGACCCAGTCGCGAACAAAGTGAAAATCTACATCCAGATGTTTAGTTCGAAAGTGGTAGACCGGATTTGCTGTCAAGTAAGTTGCTCTAATGTTGTCACACCAGACAATAGGTGACTGATTCAAGAAAATGCCAAGATCCTTGAGTAAGGTTTGTATCCAAACAAGTTCAGCAGCAGTAGTAGCCAGGTATTTATATTCTGCTTCAGTACTTGATCTAGAAACTGTCTTTTGCTTTTTGGAACTCCATGAAATAAGATGTTGACCCAGAAAAACACAAAAGGCACCAGTAGATCTTCTGTCATCAGGGCATTCAGCCCAATCAGCGTCGGTGTAGGCTTGCAGGTGAAGAATTGAATTATTTTTGAAAAAGAATCCATGATTAATTGAAAACTTGAGATACCGAAGGATCCTCTTTACTGTTTTCTAGTGTAAAGCTTTAGGAAAATGCATGAACTGACATACTTTGTTGACAGAGAAGGCTAGGTCAGGTTGGGTCATGGACAAATATTGTAAGCCTCCTACAATACTTCGGAATAGTGTCGGATCACTGAATTCAGGGGCATCAAATTTGGACAGTTTAAGTGAGACTGCCATGGAGGAGGAAATGGGCTTAGCACTCAACATATTACTTCGTGCTAACAGTTCTTGGATTTACTTTCGTTGGGAAAGAAAAATTCCAGAGTCAGAGTAGTCAATTTCAATCCCAAGAAAATATGATAACTGACCAAGATCCTTAACAAGGAGTGTTCTGACTAGAGTAGAGAGGAAAGTATCAATTGCTTCTGGTTTAAAGGAAGTTATCACCATATCATCAACATAAATTAGCAAAAATATATGCAGACTACCAGAGTGTAGAATAAACAAGGATGGATCAGCACGAGAGGCGGAGAAACCATAATCTGTTAGCCAAGTACTCAGTTGGGCAAACCAGGCTCTAGGAGCCTGTTTAAGGCCATAGAGAGACTTATTCAATTTGCACACATAAGATGGAAATTGCTTGTCGATAAAGCCTTAAGGTTGCTGCATAAAGACAGTATCAGTGAGGGTACCATGCAGAAAGACATTCTGTATATCTATTTGTCTTAGAGGCCAACCATGACTTACGGCAACAGACAGTATGAGCCGAATGGTAGTTGCCTTAGCAACGGGACTGAAGGTTTCATCGTAGTTTAGGCCAGACTATTGGTGGTAGCCCTTGGCGACTAAGCGGGCTTTCCTTCTAGCAAAGGACCCACCAGAGTTGTATTTGGTCTTATAAACCCATTGGCATCCAACAACATTTTGATTGGAGTTAGGCGGAACTAATGTCCAGGTATGGGTCTAAGTTAAGGCATTAAATTCAGAGGTCATAGCATCATACCATCCAGGGTGCTTGGAGGCCATGGCAAAGCTAGTGGGTTCATCAGGAACATCGATAGTTGAGCTGAAGCAGTTGCGCTTAGGGTACAGTACGGTGCCGTCAGTAACCTGTCGGGGACGCAGAGAGTTGGTATGACTCCGAGTAATAATCGGAGATCGAGGGGGAACAAGGGGAAGTCGAGAAGAAGAGGAAGAGGTTTGGTAAGGAATATGATTAGAGGACTGGGATTGAGTGATTGGATTAGGAGAAGATTGATTTCAAGAGGGGAAGAAGTATTCGGTGGTAGAGCATCTTCAGAGTGGCCGTGAGTGGGGTTAGGGTTTAAGGTGCTAGATGGAGTCGAGGGGGGGGGATGAAGTTGAAGGTGCAAAAATGGGAATAGGGCTACGGGTAATATTTGGTGGCTGAGGGCCTGGGCCTAGGCCGAGTATGGAAGGTGACAGAATAGGGAGATGAGATTGGTTGGGTTCCTGAGCCGGGATTGAAGGTGCGGGCTGGGTTTTGGAATAAGGAAATGACTCCTCATGGAATATTACATCTCTTGAAATGTAGAATTTTTTGGATTTGGGCTCAAAACATTTGTAACCCTTGTGAGATTGACTGTAGCCAAGAAAGATACAGGAAATGGATCGAAAGTGGAGTTTGTGTTTATTGTATGGTCTGAGATTGGGCCAGCATTAACATCCAAAGGATCTTTAAAAGGTATAATTGAGATCTTTGTGAAAGACTTTGAAATGTGGAGATTTATTGTGGAGAACTTTGGATGGGAGTAAATTAATGAGATAAACGGAAGTTTCCAAAGCCTCGACCCAAAAGGAGAGAGGAAGAGAGGAATGAGTCAATAAGGCAAGCCCAGTTTCGACAATATGACGATATTTGCGTTCAACTAAGCCATTTTGCTAGTGAGCATAAGGACAAGAGAGACGATGATTAATTCCAAGTTGAACACATTGTATAATAATGGGCTTAAATTCGGTTCCACCGTCGGTTTGAAAATTTATTAGTTTGGTATTAAAAAGGCGTTCAAGACGAGCAAGAAAGTTGAGAAAAATTTGATGGACATCTGATTTTAATTTTAATGGAAAAAACCATGTATAACGAGTATAATGATCAATAAAAGAGACATAATATTTATAACCATTGTGGGATACAACTGGTGATGGGCCCCATAGATCGGCACTTACTATTTCTAAGGGTTTTGAACAGTTAGGCCCACTAGATACATATGGTAAATGGTGACATTTGGCTAATGGACAGGTAACATACTTAGAAACAGAGGCTTTGGGAGAAACGGGCAAGTTATTGGTGCCCACGATGGTGGAGATGAGATTTGTAGATGGGTGACCGAGTCGATGATGCCACTGAGAGAGGGAGGTTCTTTCGCCGAGATGAGTAGAAGCCGAGTTGATTGGTTGTCGAAGGTTGGATGGGAAGGCATAGAGTTCATTCTTAGCTGGACCGATGAGGAGGCACTGCTTGGTCTGAGAATCCTTCACGGAAAAATGGGAAAAATGAAACTTAAAGAAGCAGTGGTTATTATGATAAAATTGTTGAACAGAAATAAGATTTTTGGAGATAGCGGGTACGTAAAGAAGATTGCGTAAGTTAAAGGGAGAAGAGTTGAAGGTAAGAGATGCGTCGCCCGAGTTCTGAATCGGCAAGCACGAACCATCACCAATGCGAATAGCTTCAAAGCCACCATAGGGTTCACTAGAGAGATTAAGATTATTGAGATCATGGGTAAGGTGATGGGTGGCCCCTGAATCGGGGTACCAGGTAGGGTCACTGTATGTTGGCTGTGGATTATATGGAGTTGGGTCTGTATTTAGGGAGGCGTAGTTTGCGGAAAGAGAGGGTAGGGCATTTTGTTGGTATGAATGGTTAAATCAATGCCTGCATTGGAGAGCCATATGACCTTGCGTACTGCAGACTTGGCATGTGGGATGCTGTTGAGTGCCATGTGTTTGTGAGAAGTTTCCAGTGGGTGCGCGTTCGCTTCTACCAGACGATCGACCTCTGCCTCAGCCTTGTCTACCACGTCCTCTCTGATCACAACCATAGGAGCTAAAATTAGCAGAAAAGTCAGTAGCAGATTTAATAGAGTGAGAGATTCGACTTTCATGGACAAGGAGAAGCTGATAAAGCTCGGTGGAGGAAACAGGTTCAGGTCTTGTGGTGATGGAAGTCACAAGGACTCATATGCCGATCCTAAGCCATTGAGGAGATATGTAACAATCTCCTTATCTGGTAAAGAATTACCAGTGCTTGCGAGTGTATCAGCAAGTAAGCGGGCTTTGCCAAGGTAGTCTGTGATTGACAGATCTCCTTTGGTCAAATTGGTGAGTTGAAACCGAATGTGATATTCTTTGGCTTGTGATTGTGAGGAGAAGAGAGTGTGAAGAGAGTTCCAAAGGAAACGAGAAGTGGTGGCTCGAAGAACATGACCAAGGAAGGAGTCAGACAAAGAGGAAAACAGCACACTGAGTACAAGCTGATCCATCTTTCTCCAAGTATGATATTTTGGGTTTGGTTTGGGGTTTGTCTCGGGTGTAGAGGGAATGAAATGGGGAGGTGAGGGGATAGTTCCATCTACATATCCATAGAAATCTTGTCCTTTAAGATATGCAAAGATTTGAAGTTTCCAAAATAAGTAATTTTCTGTTGTGATTTTTGTTGTTACTATATGAAAAAAGGAGGAGAGAACAGAGGAAGGGAGTTGGGACAGGGGAGGGGAAGCAAGCGTAGCCATGGATCAAGGAGACTGCTAGTCGAGCAGCTCTAATACCATGTTAGAGGCACTGAATTCCCAAGAATTTGATGATTGTATTACTATTCACAAGGTATGTATATATACACGTTTACAAGGAATCAATTCTGTTACAAGAGAATATGAGAAAATAATGATTAAATAAAAAATAAAATAAAAGACTATTCTAGCCTCTATGTTATATTTGGAGATATATAGTTAATAATTACAAAAGTTAGGAGGAAATTAATAAGACTAGAGAGGAAAAAACTTGTCAACAGCCTGACGAAGAGGGTTTGCAGAAGGAAAACGCTGCTCTCTTCCAACTTTACGGGCTGCTAAACGTGAACAATTCAATTCTAATGTAGTTCCGTCTCTGACGTAACCGCGTGCGTGCTTTGCATCTGCTAAACGTGATACCCATATAGGTTTCAAGTTCAACTCTTGAATAGACTGAATATTATAAGCCACCAAATTTGGATCACGTTGCATGACGGGTTAGAAGGGTATTAAACAAATAAAATCAACTAATTACTAGTAGTCATCCATCAAACGAGTCTGAATTGAGTCGAATTTTAGCTTGTTAGCTCGGCTCAAAATACTGAAGTCTAAATTCAATTTTTATTTTTTATTTTTTATTTTTTATTCAAACTCAACTCAATAAATTAAACTCTCAATAAAAGTCCTAATTGTTAATTGTACAAATTTAATATTAGATTTTTATATTTTTAATTAATCTAATTTTTAGTACTAAATTTTATTCCAAAAAAAAAAACTCGAACTTGTCTCACTAGTTGATATTTATTTATATAACTATATATTATACGTCTACATATATTATTAAGACATATAAATAATATAATAGAATATATCTATTTTATATGTGGTTCTCACATATTAATATATGAAATTATTAAATTTTATCGACTAATTATTGTACAAATTATAAAATATACTTATGAAATATATTCAATATATAAACATAAATAATTAGGTTACATATTATATATTTAATCATAAAAATGGTATCCTTATATTATTAGATAATACATATACATATCTTTATATATAAAAAGTGGCTATTTAACGAAAAATCTTGTTTTAACGGAAAATTTTATTTTTCTGTTAAAGTTAACAATTTTCATCCATTTTTGTTAAAATAAATAAAACATTTAATGAGAAATATTATTTTAAATATAATACATTAATTCTATTAATCACCGAAATAATGTTCTTGATATTAAATTTAATTACACCACTTCAATTTTCTATAACGATAAACTTGTCATTTAAAACTTTTTTTTATGTAAAATAAATATAGAATAATAATAATAATATAAAATGACATAATAATAATATAGAATATATAACAATATATATAAATAAACCATTCATAACAATATAACAATGTAATTCTTATTTAGATATGTTAATTTATACGTTAAAGAGTTTAATTTTATTCATAAAAATTTATTCTTATTATATAATTAATAATTTCATTCTTTAAAAATTATTTTATAATTTTAAAATGAATGTATTATTTTTTTTTTTTGATGATAAATATACGGTATATACAATTAACTATAATTATATTAAATTGGTAATAATAAACAATAAATATAATTAATATATTATATATGTTTGATATTTAATTGAAATATATATGATCTAATAAATTTATATATTTAAGATTAAAATTTCATGTTATAAATTATTATATAACATTCTTTTATATAAATTATAAATTACATAATTTATTTTAAAAACAATTTATATTATTACTTAAAAATAATCATATAACTAAAAAAATTGTGGATGATTCAAGTTTATATAGATCTAGAAAAACTTAAAGACTAAAAACATAAGTATTTTAATGTCCTCTCTTTTGAGGCTATGCAAAATGACGAAAATATTAAATCATCATTTTAGAATTATAAAAATATAATATTTTGAACGAATCTTTTATTAAAATTTCAATCAAAATTATCTCAAACAAATTTGAGAAAACTATAGCTTATGTGTATTTATGAGATTATCTTATTATTTTTATTAATACTTTTTTTTATAATATATGAAAACGTGTAATTATTTATTATCCATTTAATTATGAATAATTTTCTAATTTTTGTTAGAAATTAAACTAGATAAACGTGTTTTGCACGTTACTTTTATCTAGTATATATGTGTGTGTGTGTGTGTGTGTAAATGCATGTATATATCTATCCATATATAAATGAGTTTTAATCAAATCGAGCTAACGAGTCGACTCGAACATAAACGAGCGGGTCTTAACGAGCCTTAACTGAGTCGAGCCGAGTTTTATCGAGTATGTGGCATTTACTAATCGAACAGGTATATACTTTCACGAACGAGTTTTTTTTTTTTTACAAGTCGAGTTCAATTCGAATTTAACCGAACGACTACTGGACGAACTATCAAATAGCCTGGTTCATTTATAACTTTAACTGAGTGATTCATCACAATTTTTCCTTCATCAACCTCTCAACTATAATTTTTTCAAGTTGCTCATACAATCCAACTTCCAACATCTTTTATTATTGGGTAATAAATCTATCATTTACTATCCATCTACTACTTAAAATTATGAGTCTTTCTTTTTTCTTTTTTTAAGTAGTGTTATCATGTCTCATCAATTTATCCATTTGGTGAGTCCTTAAATTATATTGTACTTTTAATTTCAAATATTTTTTGAACATGTTAAATATTTTTAAAAATAAAAAATTTCAACATATTATTAATCACTTTCTTAATCATTAAACAAGTCTTTAAATAAAAAAAAATAAAGCAAAAACAATCAAAATGAGAAAATAAAATGAGTGCGTTAACATGACATTTCTTCTCCTTCTTCATCTGTCTTGAGTCGAAACCTCCCTCTCCTTCTCGTACAAAGCTCATTCCCGAAAGAAAAACTAATGCTCAAAGGCTCAAAGCTTAGACTAAAGCTATCTACTCCGACAAAAAGCCACTATAAAAAGTAATACTATGTATAATTATGAAGTTTATAACGTCGTGAAGATGCTTTGAAAAGGAGTGGTATCTACCATTAAAAAATTAATTATTTTCATTTAAATTTCGTATTTATTCACTATTTTTTAAAGTAATTACATGATGTTAACGCACTCACAACTGCAAATATCATTTTTTATATCAATCATCTTCATGTTCTAAAAGCTTATAGTACATACCTCACAAATTCACAAGCACAAAACTATAGAACTTCAAATAAAATAAAAAATAAGGATCTCAATTTGTATATCCAAAAACTAGAAAGGTAGAGACAGCAAATCTAATTCAAACACAAACAAAAGAGTGGGATAATATTACTGATGCCACTGGAGAGAGAGAGAGAGAGAGAGAGCTTGTGTGAGAGGACGCCCATTGGCGCCGTTTACGGTGGCTTTCCATCGGAGGGGAGGGCTGGCTTTGGGCACGAGAGGATCGAAGGAAAAAAACACATATATTGGTTGTAGTGGGGTAATACCCTTCCAAGCAAACTTCTGAACTTTTTTTTAAATGTATTTAAGAAAATTTTACTTTTACATCTATAAATTATTGGTATGCTAGAGAGAGAAATGCTTCATCTATAAAAATATAACATGAACGTTTTTATTTTATAGATACACTATCACATGAAGGTAAACATACAAATTGACATGATTTTATATTAAAAATAATTTTACTATCTAACATATCACATCAAATTATATCTATTTGTAAATTTACTTTTATGAATCTCTTTATAGGAAAAACATTTCTATGATTTGAAACTCAAAATATGACTTAAAAAATAATAATAAAATAAATATTATACATAAAATTGTAAATACATATAGCTGCTCGTTTTGGAAGAGAGGTGGAGTTTCCACTTTCCGCACGGCAAACTAATTTCAAGTTATCAAAATTCAAAATCTCATATTTCATTTTTAAATATCTTTTAAGTGCAGAACACTTTTTAATTTCAAATTTTCAAATTTTTTTCTAATTTTACCTGATTAATATTTCTAACAGAAAAAACAATATAACCATTACAAACTTTTAAAAAACAAATGACATTAAAAAATTACGTTAAAATAAATTTTGTTTTTATAAATTTTTATTCAATTAAGTCTTTCTTCATTCCTAAAACTCAATACTCAAACCATTTTGCTATTATTCCCAAAATTTTAAGATACTCCAAACATCCAAACATGCCCTCAAATCCCCGTATTCATGAATTATTGAGTCGTTATTTCCTTGTAACATTTTCCTAGGATATCATTTTTGCTTCTTTTTTTTTTTTTGCTAGAAAAATCACTAGGAGTAACCAAATACAATAATCGACCCTGGTGAAAATATATGAAAAACTATAATGATTGGCATGATCCTTTCAAAAAACTTGCACACTTACATAAATACTGCAAAAGCACGCATGATTTTAAAGCGTTACCGAAAGCTTTAAAATCTCCGACGTTTTCTCCAAAAGTTCAGCATCTGCACGCATCGAACAGGCTGTATGACTTCAATTTGTCCTATTTTACAAAGGAAAGGCCACATAAGAGTTGGTCGGCTGATGAGAGAGAGGAGAGAGAGAGAGAGGGGGGGGGGGCGCGGGAAGGGAACAAGAAGCTGGCCTCTGCCACTTTGATCCTTTCTCCGGATCTTCCAACCATGCCATAAAAAAACAGTTGCTAATATGCTTTGCAACACCTGAGGTAAACAGTTAAAAGCCTCTGAGACAGAATGATGACAGCTTCGAAGGTACATAAACATGCTGACGTGCATCCTAAAAAGCACAAACACATGACGGAGCATTTCCTTCAATCGTTCTACTCGAAATTCTCGTCATCTTTCATGTACTTTTCTTGCACTGCAGCAACTGTGAGCTTCTCTGTCAAGCAAAACTCATGGTATTCCATTCCAAAGAAATAAAGTTTATGGACATTCTATAAAACAATGATATTCAATGCATAAAACTTAAAGAAATTCCTTCCAAGTCTCTCATAATATAACTTGCACAAGGGACCACTTGATGCTTATGAATCAACCTAAGAGGGTCAACAAGATGGTATTTTGTTAAATTGGTTGTCGTAAGAATTTGAAGCAGTAAAAGCACCAGATTAGCAAAGTTTCACAATTATATATTGCTCTACTCCAGAATTAAAGAAAAAGTTAATGATGAAAAGTCCAAACTAATGTCATCCACATCTGATCTATGCAATAGGGTATAGGCTATCGATCACACACGCCTAATTGAAACATTACCACATTACATTTTCAGTTCCACTATAGCATCCTAATCTGAAAAGAGGATCAACCACATGTTTCCTAAGTTATTAATATAAGACAAACTGCATGTAATGAATAACTAATGACCAGCCATTTTTTAATCCAACAGATCAGCAGATCAGACACCTTTTTTTTTATCAGTATTAAATGGGCTTCAGAGAATGTTTCATCATCCTATTAAAAAACAGATCAGACACCTATTTGGAGGACATTTGCAGATTAATCTTCCTTTTCTAATCATGCAGTTCAAAACTTCATGAAAAGTTGTTTTCTTTGCCACTTTAGAAGAAATTATCCATCCCTTATCTGTTAAACTGTGCTGGAAAAGCAGCAAAACGATTTAATATTAAATAATTCAGATTGAAAGATGCATCAGAAAGGTAGTTGGAAAATATGCCGTAATGCTAGCTGATGAGATTTTGGTCAGTTAGATTCCACACAAAAACAACCATATGAACATGAAGAAATATGATATGAAGAATCATGAGAGAACAAGGATATCTGTAATAATCCCAATCAAGAGGACCAACTGCAATCTTGCTGAATTCAACTGCACTTGCTTCTATGCCAGCAAAAATGTACCCGTTGGTCTTGTCTATAAGCTTCACTAGATTCCCTACACTCTCCTTATCCTGAAAAACAGCATCTAACTAAGAACACACATTCTAAACAATTCATGCAAATTCGAGAAGGAATGAGAGAGAGACTAGCATGCCTGGATATCTAAGGTTGTAAAATTAACAAGACTGTAGTCTTCTATTACATCACATAGCTCCTTTGTGAGTTTTCTGCATATGAATCACAAACATCTGAGTTATAAAAATGCTTTGTTTTGAACACAAATTTAGAAAAATAAATCAGCTTAATTCTTAAAATACAATCTATTGATTGTACTTGATTATCATTTTATTCTTATTTGCTCCACAATGGCGACACCAGAAAAAGTCAGATACTATAAATTAATATCACATCTTGAATGCCTTGCAAATTTTTCCAATAGGATACACAATTGAGTTGTCTCACAGACTTTGCAGTGAAATAGGAATCTTAGAATGCATACCGTTCGTTACATCTTGCAGTTTAATCTATATGTAGTTAAACCTTGACACTCACTGTATAAGAGGCACTATACAAAGTATTAAAATTTGAAATCACCAAAATAACCAAGAGTAGATTTTTTGAATTTATGTCAAGACCTTGAGTTATACCATTTCAATTGAAGGAAACCAAAATAAGTGTAGAATCTGTCTAATTCATACATTCCTTAGCATGTAACTTCTAAAGCATGCAATATATCGTGTCCATCCATATAGCAATTCATTTAAAAGTGCCACAAGCAGGCAGACTTACATGGAGTCAACAGATCTGGACGTGCCCCATAAAATGCTTCACATAAAAGCTCTCTATAGATTTATATCATAAATCATAAGAAGAACGTGAAAGAATAGATCTTAATAGATAAAATATATTATGAGACCCATACATGCAGGATTAACAAGAATGACTACTATATTCACCATAAACGACATAGAATGGAGAGAAGACCCAAGCAGTAACAATTAGCATAATTGCAACATTCTGATGAAGAAAACAAGTTGGTAAATAAGATAATTCCCAGGTAATTATTACGGTGTCCACAGTCTAAAATGCGAAGACTGGTTTATAAAAAATTTCAAAATGAACTTTACTATAAAACACACCTGTACCTGGCAGACCGAGGATCCTGATCAAGATGGTGCTGTAAATAAGATAAATCTTGCACATCCGTATAGAAATCGAGGTTGAAAGCTGAAACACGCGAAAAGTAACAGTTAGCAATGGGAATTAGCACTGCTGCAATAACACCTTTATGCATAAAGGAAGAAAAGCTATAACCACACCTAGCCTTCCGTAGTTCTCAATTAAGTCAATCTTGGATAAGACATTAACATGTGGCAGTTCTAAATGTAGCATGGTCGACAAAGAGAGAAGCAATGCACTGACATACTTCCCAGGGTCACTGCAAAGATGCGCATCAACTAAATGCACTGCAGTTAACTGCATAAAAGGAAGAAAGCAATGAGATTTTTACTATTACATCATCAACACAAGAAGTTGAAGCCAATTCAGCCGGTCAGGGTCCTGCAGAGGCATAAAAATATTATATAAAAAATAAAAGGGGTAAGCATACCCGCAGGTTTAACTTTTTTATAAGTTTCATGATAACTGCTTTGGCATTGGAGTGAAGGAAAAATAGTTCCACCTGCCCGGGGAAATCAAAGAGAAGATAGTGATCTGCAAATCTACTGCATTGTTAGCTTATATTGCAATTAATTAAAAGAATGAAAACATGATGTCCATGGTGAATCATGAAGATATGCTGAAGTTAAATTAGTTTTGTTTCTGTCCTTTTAGCTTCTGTATGTAGGTATTTCCTCTTGTATACCTCCAGTTTACTTGGACTATGCCTATTCTTAGTAATAAAACTCTCATTCATTATAAAAAATAAAAATAAAAATAAAAATTCTAGAATCTACAGATTATGGAAGAATCCAAAAAAGAAAAAGGAAAGTGCAAAATGACATTTGTAGTGCCAACAAGTTTTGAGTAATTAAAGGATATCAACAACCTTTCAGAAGAGGTTCCAATTTCGATTGCAACCAATCAATATTTTTCTCCAGATAATCCATACAATACACAAGGCCTGAATGAACAAAACAAAATAAACATCAGAAACTACATGACTAGCAAGACAATAATTTACAAGAATGTTGAGCTGAAAGAGGAAAGCAAGAACTCAAAAAAGATTCTGACATTTCTGTCTACAACATAACATGTTCCATCTACATAGAACACGCACCTAGGTACCAACCACATGTCCATTCAAAACTCATGAGCGCAACTAGAGACAGCAATCATGGGATATAGTAAAAAATATTCTTGTTTTTCCATATTTGTTGATATTGGAGAATATATATGGACACAAGTTTCTCAGCTAGAAGCTAACCGAGAAAGGACCTAGAAAATGGTGGCTGCAAGTGCCAAATGCACTAGTCAACCATTCTTGCTGTACGGTCGATTAGCATTTCCTAAATTGATGTCTAATTAGACAGGAGAACAGTATTGATGAGAAAATCAACGACTACACAGGCTCACCTCCATTTGGACCAAGAGAATGCTCCATCATTACATCGCTTAATTTTATCAGATCTTCAACGTTCACAGCACATTCATAACTATAATTGTGTCACAGGAAACTTTATATTGACATTGTTTCAAGCAGAAGAAACACCGTAAACCAAAACAAAGAACATATTGAAGAAGGATACGGCAATGCGTCATTAGCAGGATCCAAATTGATAACAGCAACCTTCCTGCACACCATGAATGATAAAAATAAATAAAGAAAATCTCGTAAATGGTAAAGATAAATTCGACATTAAATTATTATCTCTCGCCATTGGCCCTAATCCATGGATAACATATCAGTAACTTCTCCCACTCGAAACAACGAAATGAAAAAAAATAAAAAATAAAATAAACATCATTATTTCCGTCACAGAAAAACATAAGTTTTAGCACAAACTAATCGAATATGAAAAAATTAAGAATAAAATAACAACTTAATTTTATGCCACAAAATTTCGATCGTAGTCCCAATTAGCATCTCTCAGAATCACCTACTACACAGTATGTTAGCATTACTTGAAGGAAAAGCCTCCGTGTGCAACACCTTCCGGAGCCCCAGATTTCTCAGCATATGTCCATAATTTCTTTTTTAGTTTCAAAATATAATTTAAAAAAAAAAACGGAAAGAGGAAAAATGGTGACCTTCCGATGAGTTTAAGAAACTGAGACATGCCGTTGCAGTAAGTGGTCTTCCCTGAACCAGGCGGACCTATTACCACCTGCCCGAACACCATCTCAACTTTTTTTTTTCCAGAAAATTAAACCTCCTTTCTTTCTCGTCAAACTTATCCTCTCGGATAATGGATTATCTTGAAGTACTTAGTGAGGACGTCAGAGATTGAAGGGCGCAGATACTTGAGAATAGAATGATCGGAATAGCTTCGCTTGCCGTATGAGAGATTCTAGAGATCTACACTTGGAAACAGGTTGGTGTTCTTAGGGCAATTTAGGGTTTATGGTTTAATCAAGTATAGAAGATAAATGAGTCAAAAACAAAATAAAAATGAAAGCAACGGTTTGGCGGTGTAGAATACAATTCACTAGAGATATGTGCTACAGACATATTATACAAAATAGACTTATAAATTTATCTGAATTTTATGACATCTATCACATTAAATTAAATTAATTTATAATTTTATTTTTATATAATATAGTTCTTTTATCAAAATGTGAATAGTTATATATATATATATATATATATTTTAAGAGTTAATTTAGGGAAGTCAATTTTAAGGAGTCGAAAAAAAATTGAATTTGATTTAAAAAAAATCATTTTTAACCTTATTTTCAATTCATATATAAAAAATAAATCAATAGAATTTATTAGACTCATGAAAATAATGTTAAAAATGAGGAAAAAAAATTAAATTATAGTCGACTCTTTCTCAACTCCTTAAAACCAACTCCCCTTAGAACTATTCATATTTAAAAAAGAACATTTCATTGCATCTTAACTGATACTGTTACAATGGTGCTGTTCTTCCAAAATAATAGAAGCAATAAAATCTGGCTCCTCTTCGAATCATATCCTCTCGTTATCAAAACTCATACCCATTCTTGCTATGCTATGAAGTATGAACTCCTTTATTTATATATTTATTTATATGTATATGTTGCAAAAAAATGTGAAATAAAAAATTGAAGGAGTTTTGTTTTTTCTAATCAATTGAAGGAGTTAAGTATAAATCATAATATCTACAACAGTTTTTTTTAGAATTTATTCGTAGAGTCTATAATAAAAAAAAAGAATTTAAAAAAAAATTAGATTTATTAATTTCTTTTAGAAAAAATATGTTCAAAACTTGCACATGAAATTTTAGAGGTGTTTATGTTGGACAAGGACAAGCCTGCCCGCTCGGCGCTCGGCGATCCACCTGAAACGAGTAGTTTGGTTTGGGCTTGTGATTGCACATTCCTCTCATCACTCAATTTCCCATCAAATGGCCTGAGCCCTCGAAGAAGAACCCAAGCATCATTTTCAAAAGATGGCCCATGAGTTATAACTACGAAAGCTACTCTTTTTTCAAAAACAAAAAGATTTCCCAGAAATATATAATATCAATGTACATGTTTGAGTTTTTACCGGATTATTATGAGATTTTACCAATGTGACAATAAATGTATAGCAATTGTTATAGACATAACAAATTATAAAAAGAAAAATTTATAAATTGATATAATTTTATAACATTTGTTATATTTACTTTATAATAAAAATAATATTATAATTTTGTTAAATCTAAGATTTCAAATTTCGAATCTACGTGTAGATTTTGATGATAACAAATAAATTCAAATCTCAAACTCAAATTATTTACGCAATAGAGCGAAAAGTACATCAAGCATAAAAGAACAAATCTACAAATAAAGTTTATAGATTATTTTTGTACATCTCTTGATAAAATTCGAAATTGGATTAAAGTTCCAAATTACTATTTTTTCTCATAAAATGTCAAATTACTTTTTTCACATATGAAAGATATCTTTAAATGTCTTAGTTTTGAAAATTCTGTTTTTTACATGTGCATAATATCATTAAATAATATAATTTCGAAAATTATATTTTTTTATATAAAAAACTGAATTTGTAAGATGATTGATTGTCATATTTGACATGTGCATATTTTGTTGGAAAGTCTTGAAGGGTGGTTGTGTATTTTTTTGATAAAAGTAAAAGATAGATGATTTTGTTTGAAAATGTAAAAGTTATATGATTTTATTTAAAAATTTTGAAAGGTAGTTGTGTATTTTTTTGACAAATGTAAAAGGTAGATGATTTTGTTTGAAAATCTTAAAGGGTGGTTGTGTGTTTTTTTGACATATACAAAAAGAAGATGATTTAGTTTGAAAAATAAATCATGCTTATTTTGTCATGTATGAAAAGCAAAATATTAGGTTTAATTTTTTTGAAAAATGAATGGAGTTGTTTTTGACAAATGCAAAAAGGAAAAGCTTTTATTTGAATTTTTTGAAAAGTGAATAATGCTCTTATTTGACATGTGAATCTTTTCAAATTTAAAATTAAAAACTCATTTGCTTATAAATAACTCACTTGAGTTTTGCAAAAATCACAATAAGAGCTTACACATCTATTGCTAAGTTTTGCATCATTCTTTCAAAACTCTCATTCTCTATTTTCTAAAGTTTTGAATCTTAATTCTTGTTCTTTTTTAGAGATATATAGGTTGCGTTGTATTATTTCTATCTTACTCATTGATGAGTGTACTTTGATAGTCTACCCACTATCAACTCTTGTATCAGTAAGATGGTGCGTATAACCCTTGTGTGTGTAAAATGTGTTCTACACAGGAAATAGTTGAATCACCAAGTGTGAGGTGATTGGAAGTGTAGAGGGTGTTCAACATGGATTATTTGGAGTGATGCTGTTCAAATGTGTAATAGGTTTCTATCTCCACCTAAAAGAGATTGAATAGTGAATTTGGGATCATCAAGTGGTAGTTTGAGGCGATGACGTAAATAGTGGAGCTGAACCTCGTAAAAATAATGAGTTTACTTCTTTTTACTTTACTCTTTACATTTCTTGCTGCTTTATATTTTGTTTATATTTTATATTGTGTATTTGATTTATAAGTGTTAATTTTTATAATCTAACCAAATTCATCCTCCATCTTGCATTAGTCATTTGGATAATAAATTTTATATACCATATTAAATTATATCAATTTATAAATTTATTTTGTATAATCTATTTATAGGTAAAACATATTCCTAAATGTATTCGTCTCTCGCTAAGGACTGGTTTGCTTTAGGAAACAAAATAAAAAATCTCAAATTATTCTTAAATTTATTATTATATTTTTTCAAATTCTTATATAAAATACAATAAAAAAAATTTAATTTTTTCAAATTCCAAAATCACTTTTTTAAATTTCAAAATAAAATTAATATTAAAAAAATATATTATAACAATATTTTTTTTAAACTTTTATCTAATCTTATCTTTAAAAATAAATAGGATCTAAATTGTCAAACAAATTATAAAGAATATTGATTTAACCTAATACCTCACCCATACTCTTCATAAAGAATTATAAAGAGCCAATTAAGACCCATTTATCCACAATTTTATCCAATCACATTATTATAACTTTTTAACTTATATATAAAATATAATATTTAATTTAATTTTTTTAAAATATTAAAATAATAATAATATTAAAAAAATATTTTAATAATATTTAACTCAATTTTAATATTTTTAGAATATTTTATTAATTTTCAACTTTCATTTAAAATTATCTCATCTCACTATTTTTTTTACAAAAATTTTCATCTCATTTTATATAATCATTATAATTTTTTTAAAAGTTTTTACATAAAAAAAATATTTTAATTTTTTTAAAATCTTAAAATAAAATAATATGAAATAATATATTTTTTAATAATATATATTTTTTATTTTTTTATTTTTAATTTTTATCATATCTATATAAAAAAAAATGTGTTTATATTCCGTCGGTACCAATTCATCAAAACAAGATTCACAACCTGCGTGGGGCATGATCGATCAACCACGCGGAGCAAAATAATGGAGATTGTCAGCTATTCATTGCAGACTTCCCATCATTATTGAATGTGGTGGAAAATCACAAAAAAAAAAAGGAGAGAGTTCCCGTCCATCATTTCAGCCTCGTGTGCCCTTCCTGTCATCGTCCTGGGGTTGGATGCTGTTTTCTTTTTTCCCCTCCCGAGAAGATATTACGTGACATGTACATGGGCACATTCAGTACAGAAAAATTAGACATTCGAGGGGGAACAGTGAACACAACAGCTAACTTGCATTGGATCGTGTTTTATTCGATGTCCCATTTATTGTTGTTGAAAGCTTTGACATCAAATGACGTACGTACGTTGATAATTGCTGTAAAAGATGCTTTTTAGGCATTGGTTAGCTTAGGGAGACTCTGTCCTCTCCTCTGCCCTCCTTGCTTATAAATGAAGAGAATATGGGTAAAATATGTTCTTTCACAAAGGAAAGTAGAGGCCAGCTGGGTGTTGAGTGATGAATCGCTGGCAGTTGGATGCCCATGGGACCTCAACTTTTGTCAAGAAAAAAATTAAAAAGAAGGGATATGGTTAACGAGATGAAAAATGAAAAGAACACCGGTGTGCAGCAGCACCGGCTGTTTGAAGGAATAGTTGAAGCTCATCTTTTTTAATGATTTTTTATACAACGTGTTCCTCATCATTTGTTGTCTTATCAGTTTTCGTTTTTATATAATCTTGCGGTCGATTAACATGTCATGAGAATTGAGTTTCATATTTAAAAAATAAAATGAAATGATCCAATGGATAGTAAATATTATTTTAAAGTATTATTTAATTTAATTATTTGTATTTTTTATTTGTATTTGTATTTTATTATATTATTATCTTTTATTATATTTTTTTAATATTTTAATTGACTATATTATTATCATATCATCAACTCTATAAAAAGAATATGAAATCATGTATAGCTAACATTGTTTATGATATTTTGATCAATATTTTGAGATATTTGTGATGTTATTCTCCTCCCATAAATGAGTGTCACTATTCTCACATAAATGAACGCATATTTTGCACTTCTGAACTAACGACAAACTCCCATTTTCATATTTCACCCTAGTTGCAAGACTTGATTGCTAGAAAATGAGGTCTCTAAGATTTTCCGATAAATCCAACTTAAATAATTGAACTATTTTTTTTCTTTATTATTTGCAACGATTAGAGGACAGGAAAAGATAAAATAATATCTTAAAGGTAAGGGTAGTTAGGTGCATTAAATTTGGATAAAAATGATTAAAGTTTCATTTAGATTTAAGTACGAGTTGAAATTAATTTAATTTTTGTTAATATTATTATTATTTTAAAATTTAAAAAAAATATATTGAAATTTAAAAATTTTATATAAAAATTTATATTTTATATAAAAAATTATAAAAATATAATAATAAAATAAAAATAAATTGAGATAAATTTTGAATAGAAATACAACCTAAGTTGGCAATAACTTTAATCGTCTAAAAAAGCCTGATTTTTATGTATTGTCTCCGCAATGCCCTGCAACTCACGTTTATCTATCTATCCTCTCTCCTCTTCTTATCCACCCCCACCCGTTGTTGTCCGTTATTCCCTCTTGAACAGAAACTCCAAAACTCTTTCTAAGAGAGCAAGAAATTAAAGAGAGCCCAATTCCGGCTGCATTTCGGCCAGTACAGGGAGTGAGTTGGAAAGCATGGCATTTGCAGGAACAACCCAGAAGTGCATGGCTTGTGAAAAGACTGTCTATCTGGTTGATAAGTTAACTGCTGATAACCGAATCTACCACAAAGCCTGCTTCCGATGCCATCACTGCAAAGGAACTCTCAAGGTACGCCTATATTATTGCTTTATATAACCTCCAGGTCACTGATCTATTGCTTGATCCTCCATATTTGTTGTTGACTTGAGTGATTCCGACAGGACATAAGCTCGGGAAGCTAGCATCAAAGCCGTTTCCAAATTTAGATTTAAATACTTTTGGTCATTATGATGCTCTAACTGAAACTCTGCATCTCGATCTGGTTTCCTCCAACTCCTTTTTTCCTTCATTTTCCACCAACAGATTTTGAAACTTGGATAGATCCGAATTGAGTTGCTCTTTCCATTTACCTCAAAGATTTGTAAGGATCCATCCAAGAGTTGTGCTGATAACAACTTGATCTTTCTAACTTGGACGATAGATCCGATGGCTCTAGTGGCTCTAGCAGATCATATTAGATTTTGTTGGTCTGGAACGTCTATATATTAAACCAATTACCCGAATCATATCAAATATATTTTTATAGCATGCCTAGACATTGGAGCTTTGACAAGCTATTGATTTATGGATTCATTTGCAGCTCGGCAATTACAATTCCTTTGAAGGAGTACTATACTGCAGGCCACACTTTGATCAGCTCTTCAAGAGAACTGGCAGTCTTGAAAAGAGCTTTGAAGGTAACAAATAATTTCAGCAGCTGAAGATATAAAATAAACAATTAAATCTAAATCTTTTTATCAGTTTAAATTTTTGAGACAAGTAGTGATTTTACATAATATCAAAACACCTACCCTATTTA
This sequence comes from Platycarya strobilacea, assembly GCA_036898215.1. Classification (NCBI taxonomy): domain Eukaryota; kingdom Viridiplantae; phylum Streptophyta; class Magnoliopsida; order Fagales; family Juglandaceae; genus Platycarya; species Platycarya strobilacea. Next base: position 8,742,607 of record CM072555.1, read on the forward strand.
ATTAAGTATTCTACTGGTACTCACTCATTGAGGGAGAGTTGGCACACATGAGAGAGTGTTAAAATAAATAATAAAATCTATCTATTCTCAGTTTAAATTTTTAAGACAAATAGTAATTTCACACAACTACTCCTGCTTCTAGTATGTCTCGACTTTTCTCAGTTGCTCAAGCTGACTTCTTTCATTTCAAATCATGGTTCCAGGGACACCAAAAATTGTAAAACCAGAGAGACCTGCCGATGGTGAGGTAATTTGCCTGAATCTAGGTTCTACTTCGCCTATACATCATCATAAGGAGGTTCTAAGGCCTACTGCTAATGTTGCTAACCAACTGCTTTGACAGAAACCTACCGCGAATAAGGTTTCGAGTATGTTTGGTGGAACCAGAGATAAATGTTTTGGCTGTAAAAATACTGTCTATCCAACTGAGAAGGTAAAAATTTCCAGGCTTCATAACATATTGCATTTATGCTTCAAAATTTCTCATGAATGTTTGGTTTCTTTTTAAGGTTACGGTAAATGGCACTCCTTATCACAAGAGCTGTTTCAAATGCTCCCATGGAGGATGTGTAATCAGCCCATCTAACTACATTGCGCATGAGGGCCGGCTCTACTGCAAATATCATCATACCCAACTCATCAAGGAAAAAGGCAATCTAAGCCAGCTTGAGGGTGATCATGAGAAGGATGCAGCGAATGAGAAGCTCAATGCAAGAGAAGTTGCGGCTGAGACATGATTTGCTTTACGCGTTATTTCTGTGCTTTCCTTCCAATATTTTTTTTCTGCCCTCCTTGTTACTGCCATCCTTATTGGTGCCACCAATTTTAGGTTTTAAGGTTAGTACATTTGGGATTCTTTATGTTTGTTGTCGAGTGCGTGTCTCTTCAATTGTTGTTTCCCGGGTTTGTTTCAAGATGCTGGATGCCAAGACCTATTCGATTCTCAGTACGTATTAGAGTGACAAGTATTGGTGTTCTGTTATGAACTCGTGTTGTGATGGATTCTGAATACCTGTTGATGGTCCCGAGCTTTTTTACCCTCTGCTTTCTGGATTTTCTTCTTCGTTATTTCTCTTCTAGGTCATTTTCAGTGATGAATGTAAATTATGTTTCGAAACATCCGTTATTTCTTTGAAATAAAGTGCTCTTATAAATTTCCAAGATCAGAGTGCAACAAGGTTTAGTTAATGGTGTGTTAAAACTTGAGAAGGATCAGAAATCAATACACCCAGGTGCCAAGATTAATACTGACCCTCACGTTCTATTGCATTATTACCTCCATCGATTTTCCAGTTTCCATCATAAGGAAAACCCGCTTGCATCTTCTCAAGCCAGAAGTCTATCCACAGTTAAAAACTTGCACTACAAACACATGGAAAGAGGGGAATCAAGAGAAATCATGCATTATCAAAGGAATTGATCCTAATCTTCCCAGAATAAATATGGTAGAGAGTGAACAAATGACATCAGCCACAAAACACGATTTATACAAGAGCAGCAATGTTAGAAACAAATGTTAGAGACAAACGTCAGACAAATGTAAACTGATATGGCATGATAAACAAAATGCAGCGTTTTCATTTCTTTCAATTTCAGATCCATTTATTCATTCCTCAGCTCACAAATTTTGTGCAGTATACAGCAGGCAACAAGCACCACAAGTTATTAGTTGGCGTTTGTCTCTGATGTTTGTCCCTAACATTTTTTATACAAGCATGATCCCAAACTAGAAAATTAATCACTACAAATTACAATATGTACAAGAATGATCCCAAACTAGAAAATTAATCGCTCTGTAGAAAATTAATCACTACAGAGATCCATTGTATCCAGAATACAACCATTTTGGGCAATGCATTTCATGTCTATAATAAAATTGTCCCGGAGAAAGCCAAACCCAAATGTACCATTTTTGTAATGCCAAATCCTTCCCTCCACATGCCGATGATTTGTAGTACTTCCCACCAAGTCTGGTATAACTAAATCATAACTTGAGTTGATATAAAGAATGTGAGACACCATCTCATTTTCTGCTGGAGCAAATTCCTCATCAATGTAATTTGCTGCTGCAGATGGTCGAACATGTACGCGAGTATCATACAAATCTACCTCCCTTGGGGAAAATGGAGACTCAATAAATGTAGCATTTGATGTCCAAAATACAGGAGAATAACTAGAGAATCGTTCATATGAGTCTCCAACCCTTCGGCAAGCGATGCCCCCAATGTCATCATATACCACAAGATAGAAATCCAAGGTCATTTCATCACAAATTCCCTGCAAGGGATTGCAGTGAGATGCCAAATAGGTCCTGGTGAAGATCTCATGTGCACTGACCATTTTCCAAATACGATACTAAATATGGAAAATGCGAGCAATATTGAAATAGGTAAAAGGGGCCGGGGTGGGGGTGGGGGTGGGGGTGGGGGTGGGAATCAGTTTCCTGAACCACAACAGTCCATACACCTGATTTCTACAACTAAATGTGTTTTTTAGCTAGACCTGGTTCACTTTTTATTAGCTTATAATCAGAAGAAGCATCAGACATTGGCATTTATGTGCTGTATAACATTTGTAGGCGACAAACAAAATCAGCATATAAGCTGATCCACAGTAGTTGTCTTTAAACTCTGGTCCATCAAATCAACCACAAAATGGAATAACAAAGGGATTACTCAGTCAATGATCAATATAATGGCTTCTGAAAATAGAGGCACTGTTCCTTCATCCAGAAGTAAGAGACACAGATAGGAACAGCTTGGTGACAGAATCAAGATACACATTCCCTCATGCTTTCGTATTTCAAAACGCCAGCTAGTGCTCAGTTTCATTCATCATCACTCTCATGCGGTTTGAAGGGTGGTTTCTAGGCACCCCAGATATTACTTCATGTTACTCTTTTCTAAAAATAGAGCCTAAAGAAAACGTCTGAGTCAATAGTATAACTACTATATTTGCAGTTGTCCAATCCATTTATAGATAAGAAGATTGAAACATGTCTTCAGGTACTGGACCCAAAAGTATTCAAAGAACATCTATTTCAACACTCATTCTGCACTCTAGTTTAAACTGCACTACCACAAGACTTGCCAATTTGATCAACAAAACTGTTCCATCAAGCAAATGGCATCACATGCTCTAAAGGATGCTAAACTTCGAGCTTATTATATGATATTTTAAAGTTAAAAGTATTAAAAGAATAGGAAGAGTCTAACAATACCTTCCACAGGCCCTGCAAAGGCCGTGACGGCGTGGGCGAGCAATTAACAATCTTGACGAAATGCTCAGGGTCCCATTTCCTCCTCCTCCCCTGCCTTTCCTTGTTGTCCCTCTTCCTCTGCCTCCTCTTGTCCCCACTACCGGGACTAGTCCGGTTCGCGAAATATTGATAAATCTCCGACATCAACCGGTCGGGTAAGCTCCCGGGTGACCCACTCTCCGCTCCGATCATATCCTCAATATCCTCGTCCCCGACCAGATTCGTCGAGCTCGAACTCCTCCTAAACCCGTTCTTTCTATGCTCCTGAGAGTTCGAATGCGCAAAGCTCAGATCTTCGTCTACAACAAAATGGGTTTTCCCCATGAAACTAACGTTGACCGGGACCAAATCGTTATCTAAGAAATCCAATCCGTTCACGAAATTGTCCGATAAGTTGGCCCGTCCATCGGGATCGATAAAATTCTGTATCTGGCCCTCGGTCGAGAGGCTCATCCACAAAAACGGCGACTTTATGACTTGATAGGTGCCGTTTCTCGAAGGGGAAACCCTTGAACCTGCGAGGAACGACGGGCCCCACTCGAAGAAAATCAACGGCGGCGACGAGATGCCGATGGTGCCTGGACCGCTCCGGCGCCAGAAACCGATGAGGTTCTCCCATTCGTCAAGGGTCTTGTAGAGAAGTCTGTAGGCGATCTTCCCGTTGCCCCATTTCTTGATTTGGGTCTCGGAGCCCCACCTCCGGTCGCACATGGTAAACCAGAGCTTGGCGTCGTTTCGACAGAGTAATACGAACCGCTTCGAGGTGCAGGCGAAGGTAGCGATCTCGGAGGGAGTCAGGAACGAGAGAATGCAGAGCTGGACATCCTCAGGGAAATCGGTGAACGAAATTGAACTACCACCGTTTTCATCGATGGTAGGATTAGCCATTTCTTTGTCGAACTAGGAAATATTTATCGGGAAAGTTGAGATTTTTTTCAGAGAAAAATAGGAAAATACAGGGCAGGGGCAAGATAGAGAGAGGTCATATAGGCAGCGCCGCAGCTGTAGGGGGTAACTGGGTAGGGAAGAGTGCTGTGGAAACAAGAAGATTCTTGGAGAGGTGAGAATTATTCCTAGAATCTGAGACTTTCGTGGGAAGGTAGAAATGGACACGGGAGCCGTGGAAGCATCAGTCAAATCTGCAGCCCTGGGATTGTATGCTGGTAGGCCTAAATGGTAAAGGGACGATGCTAGCGTGCCCGCTGAGCGGACCGCTAGACACATTTTCCTTTTTTATTTTTTTTAGTATTTTAAAATAATTTTAAAAAATATAAAAATATATATTAATATACTAAATATTACTTTCTTAATTATTAAATAAAAAAATCAAAATTATAATAAAACACATAAGATATCAAAAAAATATGTTAAATTTGATGAACATTCTAATATTTTTTTTAAAAGGCGATGTTAGCGTGCCTGCTGAAGCGGACCACTAGGCACATTTTGCTTTTTATTTTTTTATTATTTAAAAAAAAATTATCAAATTTGATAGACATTCTAAACAAATGCCATGTAACCGTGTACTAGCTGCTTCTTTTTTCGCAAATTTAGAATCTTCTCGTTTAACGTGGCAGAGACGATTATGTTCTATAATTTTATTCTAAATGAAAAATGTCTTTATAAAATGGAAATTGCGCGATTATATAAAAAATATATATTTTAAGCACACAAAAATTACATAAAAATAATTTTAAAATTGATGTAACTTGATATAGTGAGTTAAATTATAAAATTATTTTTATTATAAAACAAATTTAACAGATTAAATAAATTCACAACCGTTTGTAAAATTATTTTGTAGATATAATAATACTTTAATAAAAATGAAATCTATTTAAAATATATTATAGATAGATGACACGGTTTTAAATCATACTTGGTGGCCTCATAAGTTTGTTTCTTTAAAATATATCATTTAGATTTTTCTTTTTAATAATAATGTTGTGGCTATTAGTGAGGGGGTGTGTTTTTTTATTTAAAAAACATTTAAAAAATATTTGAAAAAAAAAATACAAAATAAAATTTACAATAGTAACAAATTTAAGATAACAAGCTCATAGGACTGCGTAGCAGCATTCTTTTAAAATCTTTTGAACAATGTGTTTAAAATAATGATATTTTTATGATATTATTTTAATTTTTAATATGATAAATACTTTTAATATTTTTTTTAAATGCTTTTATTTAAGATGTAATTGTATAAAATTATTATCTTTACCATTACACTTAATTTATTACTAAAAAAACTTAGTAAATGTTAAAGCCCAACCCATAACTTTAGGCACTTTAAGTCCAGTTAGAATTTATAACTCAAATTTAGGTGATAGATAAAAAGTTAAATTAAATATTATTAAAATATTATTTTTTAATATTATTATTTTAAAATTTTAAATAATTATATTATTTATTATATTTTATATACAAATTTAAAAAAATTATAATGATAAAATAATAATATACGTTTTTAATCCAAACAAGTGTTTAACTCGAAATAAAACAATTACCAAACTTACCATAAGTGAACCAATATTTGACAAAGCCCTCCTTTGGGTTTGAAGATGAATTCGTTTTAATCTCATTATTATAATTTGTTTAAATTTTTGCATAAATTATAATAAACAAGTTAACTTTTTTAAAATTTCAATTCAATTTTTTTTTAATTTTAAAATAATAATATTATTAAATAATAATATTTTATTCAACTTTCAGAACTCATCTTAATTTATCTCATCTCATATTTGAATCCAAAATCTCCATGATATGTCTAACTCCAAATCATTCTTTGATTTTATATTATCTATAATACTAAAATTACTTTTGTTACCCAGATGATTAATATAAGAGGGGAGATGAATTTGGTTATATTAAAAAATTAACATTTATAAACCAAATACACAATATAAAATATAAACAAAATACGAAGCAGTAGGAAATATAAAGAGTAAGGGTAAGAGGAAGCAAACTCAATATTTTAACGACGTTCAGCCTCACTGCCTACGTTCTTACCTCAAGCTACCCCTTCAGGATCCTAAATTCACTATTCAATTTCTTTCAGGTGGAGATAAAAACCTATTACATTTTTTAGTAACACCGTTACAAAGAATCCGAATAAAATACTATTTACACTTAGTGATTCAACTATTTCCTGTGAATATCTTCTACACACACAAGAGTTATACGCACTCTCTTATAAATACTAGAGCTGATAGTGGGTATATTATTATAGTACACTTCTCAATAAGTGAAATAAGAACAATACAGTACAACCTATATCTCTCTCCAAATGAACAAGAATTAAGATATAAAATTTAGAGAAAAGAGAATGACGGTTTTGAAAGAATAATGCAAAACTTAGTAATTGATGTGTAAGCTATTATTGTTATTTTTGCAAAACTCAAGTGAGCTATTTATAGGCAAATGAGTTTTCATATTCAAATTTGAAAATGTTCAAATATCAAATAAAAGCACTATTCACTTTTCAAAATATTCAAATAAAAACATCTCATTTTTATATTTTTCAAAGACAACTTCATTCATTTTTGAAAAAAATCAAATCTAATTTTTTACTTTTCATACATGACAAAATGATCATGATTTATTTTTCAAACTAAATCATCTTCTTTTTGCATATGTTAAAAAAAAGCACAACCACCCTTCAAGATTTTCAAACAAAATCATCCATATTTTTACATTTGTCAAAAAAATACACAACCACCCTTCAAGATTTTCAAACAAAACATGCACATGTTAAAGATGATCATCAATCATCTTACAAATTCAAATCTTTATGCATATGTAGAAAAAAAAATTGAAATTAAATTATTTTAATAAAGTTATGCAAATGTAAAAAATGCAATTTGATACTTTATAAAAAAATATTAATTTTGAATTTTAATCTAATTTCAAATTTTAAAAGATGTACAAAATTATTCTATAAGTTTCATTTGTAAACTTGATTTTCTTTTTGCTCATGTTTAATTTCTTGATGTGCTTAGTTCTCTTCATGCGTAGACAACTTGAGCTTGAGTCTTGAATTTATTTGTTATCATCAAAATCTATATGTAGAAACGAAACTTGAAACCTTGGGTTTTATAACCTCTCCATTTTTTATGATGACAAATACTTAGTAGAAATCTGCGACTTGCAGTAATACTTAAGTTTCCCCTGAAAATATGCGTTAGTTTTTCAAATAAAATATAGACATAATTCTAGCATATATAATAAGGTAGTATACTACTAGTATATATGAGCTTCATTTGTAGACTTGATCTTATTTTTACTCATACTTGATTTTTTAATGTGTTTAACTCTCTTCATGCATAGATAACTTGAGTTTGAGTTTTAAATTTATTTGTTATCATCAAAATCTATACGTAATACGAGACTTGAAATCTTGAGTTCTATAATCTCTCTATTTTTGATGATGACAAATACTTAATAGAAATCTATGACCTGCAATAATACTTAAGCCCCCCTGAAAATATGCGTTAGTTTTTCAAATAAAATATAGACATAATTCTAGCATATATAACAGGGTAGTATAATACTAGTATAAGACTTCTCCCCCTTTTGGCATCATTAAAAAGGAACCGCAATTGATTTCAGTAAGATTTCTTCCAGCAATAACCAATAATCAAATAAAACGGTACGTTAGTAGAAACTATAGAGAGTTGAATAATTGGAGCCACCCATTTTCGACAAAAATTGCAAAGGCTAAGGCTAAACTTTATCGTCTCGGTGCTGAAGAAGATTTAAATCCGCTTGATATTGTTGATGAATTAGATGTTCCAGAGATTTGAAATTAAATAAGTGGAGTCATCCGTGTCCGACAAAGGTTTTAAAAACTACAGGTCTAGCTCTAGTAATTCGGTGCGGAAGAAGATTCAAATCCGCTTAACGTTGTTGACAAACGAGATTTTGTAGAGATTTGAAAATTTTTTATTTCTGTTTAAATGACTATTTTCACTCATCGAATACTCATAAGAAAAATCTATCATTCCTCATTAATCAAGTATCTGTTTATCTAAAACAACAAAATGACGGAGAAAATTTCTTCTGGTAATCTTCCGAATTTGAATCAAGAATCATCTCAATCAGTCATCTCTCCCGTCTCATCCAGCATATCTTGTAAGTTTGACTAAGTAAGATTTGAAGAGATGATAGTGTGTCTTGTTCTTATTTTTGTCTCTATAAGAGCATAATTTGTTTTATTTAATTTGCATCAAATATTTTTCTCATATTTGTAATTCGCCTGCATTCTCATTCTACAAATTTTTAATGGCTCGTCAATTTCCTTTCAGTACTTCTCGTGATCAATCTATTTTTGCTTCTATCGTAGGTGTCATGAAACAATAAGAGACTGATTTAGCTAATAAATCAGATCATGACGCCATTTATGAGCTTGTGGGTCTCTAGACTCGATACTCATCATCCATTGTTTTTTTTTCGCTCGGTTGCAGTTCAAAACTTGCGAAATTGAGAAGTTTAGCGAGACTGTCTCTGTACTTCAACGACTTGTTTATGAGTCAAACAAAAAAAATAGTAGAGCTAAAGCAACAGAATAAAGATTTAAAATCCTTACTTGCCTCTTCATTTCGACTGTCTAATCTTTTAGATGAGAATAACATGTCGATCTATAAAAAAATAAATGCAGTTGAAAGATGAGATTAGAAGTCTCAAGGTTTTGTAAGTCATTTGAGATAATGAAATAAAAATATTTAACAGATATTTATGACATACATCATTCTTATTTCTCTTCTGATCATGCATAATCTATCTTCTGGTAGGGGTGTTATGAAAATGTCTACCAATTGTTCATGTGTGTTTGTGAATTCTAATACAATATTTCCTTTCTGCACATGATTTCTAAGAAAATGATATCTAATTTCAATATGCTTAAGTTTAGAATGTTGTATAGGATTATTTGAAAGACTTTTAGCACTTATATTATCACATTTGATTGGAATGTGATTATACATAAATTTAAAATTCTCAAGCTGTTGTTTCATATAAAGAACTTAAGCACAACAACTAACTGCAATAACATACTCTGCCTTAGCAGTAGATAATGCAACAGAATGTTACTTTTTACTAAACCATGAAGCGAGTGCATGACCTAAGAAATGACATGTTCCACTAGTACTTTTTCGATTAACTTTGCAACCAGCATAATCTGCATATGAATAACTAATAAGATCAAAAGAAGTGTGCTTAGGATACCATAACCCGATGTCAATGATACCGGCAATATATTTAAAAATACGCTTGATTGCAATCAAATGAGTCTGTTTTGGAGATGATTGAAAACGTGCACATAAACATACATTGAACATAATATCAAGTCTACTAGCTGTCAAATATAATAAACTATCAATCATTCGATATACTTTTGAGTCAACTGGCTTACCGTTTTCATCTTTATCAAGTTTGGTGGTTGGACTCATTGGTGTTCCAATTACCTTCGCACATTCTATCTCAAAATTTTTGAGTAATTCTTTGATATATTTTGACAGGTTAATGAATGTTCCACTTTTTGTTTGTTTGATTTGCAATTCGAGAAATAAATTAAGTTTTCTCATCATACTCATTTCAAATTCTTCATGCATATTCTTAGCAAAATCTTGACATATATTCTCATTAGTATCACCAAATATTATATTATTTACATAAATTTGAATTAGAAAATTATCATCTTGTTCATATTTAATGAAAATAGTTGTATCAATTTTTCCTCTTAAAAAATATTTTTTAATCAAAAAATCACTAAGTCTCTCATACCAAACTCTAGGAGTTTATTTGAGTTTATATAATACTTTTATGAGTTTAAAAATATGATTAAAAGAAATATGATTTTCAAAATTTGGAAGTTGCTCAACATATACATGTTCATTTATAAAACCATTTAAAAAAGTACTTTTAACATCCATTTGAAAAAATTTGAAATTTTTATAACATGCATATGTAAGTAACATTCAAATAGTTTCTAATCTTGCTACAGGTGCATACGTTTCATCATAATCGATTTCTTCCTCTTGATTGAAATCTTAGGCTACAAGTCGAGCCTTGTTTTTAGTGATGATTTTGGACTCATCCTTCTTATTTTTAAGAACTCATTTTGTTCCAATAACAACATGATCTTTGGGTCTAGGAACAAGTGTCCAAATATCATTTCTTTCAAATTGATTTAAATCTTCTTATATAACTAAAATCCATGATTCATTAAGCAGTACTTCATCAATATTTTTGAGTTCAATATGAGATAGAAAAACAATGTGATTGTAAATATTTCTAAGAGATAATCGAATACTTATACCTCGTGAAGGTTTTCCTAGAATTTGTTCCACTAGATAATTTTTCACATGTTTCTACTATTTAGTTGCATTTTGTACTAAGTTTTAATGATTTTTCCTGATGTCTCTATGTTGGACTTATTCTATTGTATTATTTTTGTTGAGATTGAAACTATTTGTATTATTTGTAACTTCTATTCCCATGATTTTCCCTTTTGAATTGTTTCCAAATGTCATGCGTCTTTCTTCTTTAGAAGTGATGTCAATGAATTTAGTTTTGTCTCCTGTCATGTATCTTGAGCATCCATCGTTTAAAAACTATTTATTTTTACTTGTAGAAGACTTCATGCATACCTACAAAAGCAATTAAAAAAAATTCTTGGTATCTATGTTCTTTGAGTTATTTATTTATTAGTATTAGAAGAAATAAGATTTTTTAGTACTCATATGATCCTAATAGTCATTGTATGTTTTTGTCTAATAGGACAAGCATAATAATTATGATCATTTCTATTGCAAAAATTACAAATAACATATGACATATGTGAAAACCTTGAGTGATTGTAATAATAGTTTTCTTTGAAAAATCTATTTTTATGAAAATAATTTTGAAAGTCTGATTTTGATTTAGTCAGTTTATTAAAGATATTTTTATAGGATTCGAGTTTTTCTTTTGGCATGTATCCCAAGCCTACCTTATTAAAAACACATTTTTGACTATTAAAAAATTTTTCAAAATTTTTTCTTCTATTTGTAAAGTTTTCAATAATCTTTTTTAAATCGGTCACTTTCTTTTTCAACTCATCATTTTCATCTTTTGAAACTATACTTTCTTTTCTTCAAACATCAACTTTATTTGTTAAAGAATAATTTTTCTTTTTCAAAACGATATACTTGATACCTAATTTTGAAGTTCCTCATGTACCTCTTCCAAAACATTTTGCAACTCTTCATAAGAAGGATTTTCAATATTTTCAAAATGTATTACCTCAAGATCATCTTTAGTCATGAGACAAAGATTTACAGATTCTTCATTACTTGCGTCGCTGTCTGAACTACTTGAATTCTCATCCCATGTAGCTTTCATTGCTTTTTTGTCTTTGTATCAATCTTTCTTTAACAGGGGACAATATGTTTTGATATGTCTCCAATTTTTATATTTATAACAAATTAATGAATCATTTTTATTTGTATCTTTGTTGGAAACTTTTTGAAAGATTTCCTTGGAGGAGTTTTATTTTATTTTTTAAAAATCTTTGAAATCTTTTTGTGATCATTGCAATTTCTTCATCTTTGTTATCTCTTTCTTCATTTTCATTGCTTTCACTTTCAAGGAGAACAACTTTGAGTGCCAAGTTTTTCTTTTGCTTTCCTTTTTCTTATCTTCTTTTCAATGTGTACTCATGAGTAATAAGTGATCCAATGAGTTCATTTACTTCAAGTTTTTTAAGATTCCTAACTTTAAGAATCGCCATCACTTTTGATTTCTAACGTTTTGGCATAAAGATGAGAATTTTCCTTACTATCTTCAAACTGGAATAAACTTTTTCAAGATATGTCAAGCTATTTATAATGTTAGTAAAACAAGAATACATAGAAGAAATATATTCATCGTCATTTATTTTGAACATTTCATATTCATGCGTAAGAATATAAATTTTTTATTATTTGACTTGCGAAGTTTCTTCATAAGTTATTTCTAAGTTATCCCAAATTTTTTTTGCCGATATGTAAGTCATTATTCTGTTAAATTAATTGTCATTAAGAGAATTATACAGAAAATTCATAGCCATTACATTCACTGTATAACGTCTATCGATCAAACTTTTCTTTTTCCTTGTTGACCTTTACTTCATCAACAATTTTTATTAGAATATAAGACCCATTTACAATGCATTTCCAGATTTCATGACCTTGATATTGAAAGAATATTCCCATTTTAGTTTTCCAGAAAGTATAATTATCTCCACAAAATAGCGAAGGCCGACTACTGAATTGACTTTTAGCGAATGTAGCTGCAATGTTACTCATATGATCTTAACTCAACAGATAATTAATCTTATAATAGAGCCCTTACTCTGATACCAATTGTTGTCCAGATGACTAATATAAAAGAGGGGGTGAATTTGGTTATATTAAAAAATTAACACTTATAAATCAAATACACAATATAAAATATAAACAAAATATGAAATAATAGGAAATATAAAAAGTAAGAGTAAGAAAAACAAACTCAGTATTTTAACGAGATTCAGCCCTACTGCCTACGTTCTCGCCTCAAGTTACTCCTTGAGAATCCCAAATTTACTATTCAATCTCTTTCAGGTGGAGATAAAAACCTATGACATCTTTGAGTAACACCGCTATAAAGAATCCGTGTAGAACACTCCCTACACTTGCAATCACCTCACACTTGGTGATTCAACTATTTCTTATGTAGAACACCTTCTACACACACAAGGGTTATACGCACTATCTTGCAAATACAAGAGCTGATAGTGGGTAGATTATCAGAATACACTCCTCAATGAGTGAAATAAGAACAATACATCACAACCTATATTTCTCTCAAAATGAAAAAGAATTAAGGTATAAAATTTAGAGAAGAGAGAATGAGAGTTTTGAAAGAATGATGCAAAACTTAGACCCCGCTTGGATTCGGAGATGAGATGAGTTGAGATGAATTTAATTTAATTAATTTATTATTATTATTATTATTTTAGAATTTGAAAAAGGTGTATTGGAAATTGAAAAAGGTGTATAGGAATTTGTATTTTATATAAAAAATTGTAAAAATATAATAATGAAATGAAGATGAGTTAAGATGAGTTGAGCTCAACTTCGAATACAAACGGGGCTAGTAATTGATTTGTAAGCTCTTGTTGTCATTTTTGTAAAACTCAAGTGAACTATTTATAGGCAAATGAGTCTTCGTATTCAAATTTGAAAAGGTTCACATGTCAAATAAGAGTACTATTAACTTTCCAAAAATATTCAAATAAAAAAATTTCCTTTTTATATTTGTTAAAGACAACTCTATACATTTTTCAAAGAAATCAAACCTAATCTTTTACTTTTCATACATGACAAAATAAGTATAATTTATTTTTCAAACCAAATCATCTTCTTTTTACTTATGTCAAAAAAACACATAACCACCCTTCAAGATTTTCAAACAAAATCATATATATTTTTACATTTGTAAAAAAAACACATAACCACCCATCAAGATTTTCAAACAACACATGCACATATTAAAGATGACAATCAATTATCTTACAAATTCAAATCTTTATGCATATGAAAAAAAAAAAATTCGAAATTAAATATTTTAATAAAGTTATACAAATGTAAAAAATGTAATTTGATGCTTTATGAGAAAATATTAATTTTGAGTCTTAATCCAATTTCAAATTTTAATAAATGTATAAAATTACTATATAAGTTTCATTTGTAGAATTAATATTCTTTTGACTCATACTTGATTTCTTAATGTGCTTAACTCTCTTCATGCGTATATAACTTGAGTTTGAGTCTTAAATTTATTTATTATCATCAAAATCTATACGTAGATACGAAATTTGAAACATTGGGTTCTACAACTTTTAAAACATTTGAATTACTTTCTATCTCATAATGAAAAATGTTAGGTTTCTTGAAAGAGTTAGGTCGTGTTAGGTCCTATTTGAATTTTAAAATAAGATGAGATGAGATGATATGTGTTTTGAAAGTTGAATAAAATATTATTAAAATATTATTTTTTAATATTATTATTATTATGGGATTTAAAAATTTTGAATTAAAATTCAAAAAAGTTAAATTATTTATTATATTTTGTATAAAATTTTGAAAATATATAATAATGAGTTTTAAATGAATTATGAATACAAATGGAGTCTTAGTTTTAAAATATAAGATTTGTAAGATTGTAATTTTAATTTTTTTTAAAATTATATTAGAACATGTAAGTGCTTTATTAGGACTACTCTAAGCATTGAATTGATAATAGATTTTTTCTTCTTCACTTTTTTTTCCTTGAGAAAGCTTTCTTATTCTTGTCATGAACGGCTTGCTTTTTGTAATTTAAAAGCATAGTTTATCTTGTGACTTTTCAAAAATGATAGAGGAGTGGCTTGATTCTAACATTAATAATAAAAAATAAGAACCCTCTCATTCTCTCATGCAAAAAATCTAGAAGGAGAAAACTCTTCAGCAAAATCCAATCTAGAGTAGGGTGGAGTTTCGGCTCCACCCTCCCTACCTCCACTAAAGTTTTACAATTTTTTTCAATGGTCGATATATTATTTTTATGTTTCTCTGTCTAGCATATGGTGTTACGTTGTTTTGATGTTTTCTAAGCTCAAAGATCACCACATGCCCCATCGCAAGACTCTCAAGCTATCGATCTTTCGGATGATTGAATACCTTTATCAAATGAAACGGAGCATAAACCACATGCACGAGGCTTAGCAGTACATAAGATCCTCACATCTCTACTCCAGAAGGTTTCTACTGTCGTCATACACGACTTTTCTGGAACTAGGGACTCAAGTTTTCTCCTATTACGAAGCGTATCATTCGTGTGCCACCATGGTTCATTTTTTGTATTTTGTGCTCTATATTTTACATTCATATTTGTTGCCCTTTTTTATTTGGATAAAAATAAAAATATAAACAGTCTCTTGGACACTTTTTTCATAAAGTGAAAGTTCTATCTTTTTATAGAATGTGAGGTTTGAAATTTCTATTTTAAACAAAGTGTGGTCTCTTAGAAGGGTTATTTGTAAAAAGTTACATACATTAACACCATAGCAGTCACAAAGAACTTTGTGTATTGGTGGAGTTCTAACCTTACGTAGCTAACTTATAATCTAGAATTTTCTCGATATGTATTAATCACAACTGTAACTTCACTTTTATAAATAAATGAATTCTATTTCTGAAAAAAAATGATAAAAGAGAGAAACTTATAACCGACACAAGTGCCAACTTGTTGGGTTAATTTAAAGCCAAAAGAGTTCTTTACCTCAACATGATTGTCAAAGATTAATCCGGTTTTCTTTAATTCTCGAGACATGGCAGATAAAAGTTAGGAAAAACCTACACTTCGGTCCGGCTTGAAAACTTAAAAAAACAGCCTGCTAATTAAATATCAACACATAAAAATCTCATGAAGTAAAATTGATGCCGTGACACTCGATCAAATGAGCTCTTCCTGACGCACAATGCATGGCTTGTTATCAAACTACCTAATGCGCAGTTAATTATGTTATTCAGTATTTTTAGAGCCACCCAATTTCCTAGTTCACAAAATAGTCGGTTGTGATTCTTGTAAGTGTGTGCGAAGTTTTTTTTTTTTTTTAAATGAGACCACTAAACCTGGTAAAATTCAAAAAAAAAAAAAAAAAAATCCCTCAAGATGCCTAGTATCAACCTGGGAAGGCATGAAACCATGGGTTCCTCAACCTCTGCGGGAAGCTTGCAAATGGGAGCCCCCATACTTTTTCTGAACTGTGAAATCCATTTCCATGCACCCATTTCAGATTACTAGAAGTGAAATAGGCCCCATTATTATCCTCTTGAAAATCGATGGATTTTGGTGAAATTAACAAGGAATTTTGCTGCTTGGAATTTGTAAGAGAGTAAATTTCAGAATTTTGCACCGAAAAATGGGAGACTTAGAAGTGAAATAGACTGAAGGGAGGAAATTTGGTGAGACCCATGCCTGTTAATGGGAGACCCATATGGGAAAATATGGTTTTTTAATACTCAAGCAAGAATCGGAGAGGCCTATATGAGTTTTCTGTGATTTTGTACCACCATTCGGCCACACTTCAATTCTGCACAAATCTTCTACAGTAAACATAGACGGTTTAGAGAGAGCAAACGAAGAGGAAGGAAAACGAACGAAAGAAGGAAATGGATGATTGTTTATACCATGTGAACGAGTGTATTGTAGATTTGGAGTAAGGGCTGATGTGGTTAATTATTATTGGAGGGCTATTTTTAAGTTTTTTAGGCCCGAGCGGACCATATTGTCTCCCGAATAGTTTTCGTTTGGTTTTTATTAATTTATTGGTTGTTCATAGCTTTTATCGCCACGATGACAAATCCACTTCTAGCATCAATAAAGATAGATTATACTTGCAATCTCAATGTGTGGAGATTTTTTGAGAAAATCTATTAGATCTTAAATTTATATATAATTTTTTTTTAATAATAAATTTTAGAATTATTCTTCTTGTAGTCTATATCAATAGATTACATTACAAATCTAATTAAAATGCTCATATTTTATGAGTAAATCAAATAAATTTTTTAGATTTTAAAATTTTTAAAGTTATAAATGAGGATATTTTGGCCAAATTTATTCTAACATAGAGACCTTTTGTCTTTCCATTACTTAAATTGTGAATAAAACTAATTTTGTGAATCGTACGTCGTGTTAATCTAGATTTTAGTTTAAAAAATATATAGATTTAGATTCTTTAAAATTATATCTAACATTTATAGTAAATAAATATTGAGATTTGCTATATACAAGCAAATTCGCAAGCCAATTTGCATACTAATGTTACTACGTTCATATCTAAAATTGAACTCATATTATTTTTATTAATGTCTGATTTTCAAACTTATTACGCTGGATAAGTGCACGTATTAATGCATAGAATTGCTAATTTTATAAGTTTTTTGATTACTATATTCTAACCATATTATTGTTATTCATGACTTTGACATTCACATTTGCATTGATAAACTTTCACGTGGTATTTGTATTGGGTATACCGATAGAGCTTATGTTAAGAGAGGAAATTCTAGATGTGTTATGTTAAAATTTAAAATATTCTTTATTCAAACTTATAAATTGTCTGTTTCAGAATTCAATATGTTTTCAACGCATATAATTCTAATTTATTGGAAGCACAAATCAAATGACTTATCTTGAAAAGTAAATTTAACGGGTGGTGCACTGGACTTGGGCGGGCTTTTTAATCTAGATGTCCCATATTCAGAATCTTGAATTTTGCATCCATATTTTTGAAAGAGGACTGCTACTTACAAACTCGACTTGTATAAGGCCCACTTGTATAAACAGTGTATTCACTGTTTATGTGAGTGGAATTTGTATAAGCCAAATTTACATATATATTTTTTCTTCTTGAAATATTGAGAGAATTTCGATATGGATAAGAATTATAAATAATTGAAAATAGAATAGAAACATGTTTCAAGATTTACTCCAACAAATTTTGGCTTTAATACATGAGAGAATATGTGGAAGAATTTCCAACAAAAATAATTCCTCAAATATGATCAATATTTGCCAATAAAAAAAAAAAAAAGGGACATTACTTATAATCCACACATCCAAGAGATCTAACTCCACAAACAAACCGACGGCCAGATGCGATTTCACACTTCACTAGTATTAGATCTGGACCGTCTAAAACCCCTGATCTCCCGCTCAACAGACCCTGAATTATCCTTAGCCACCCGATCCTTAGATTCCCGCCTCCTCAACTTCACATCACCACCGTCAAAGATCTGACCCAGCAACACTTGCATCGGCTGCGGGCTGACATACAATTTCCCCTGCAACACGGCGGAGAACGTGTTCACGAAATCGGTGTAAGCCGGCATCACAAGCTTCACCGTGGCTTTCTTGATCTGTTCCCTCAAATCCAAATCAACAATGCTATAAGATTCTCTGTGCCTCTGCGAAATCTCGTCCAGACCCTTCATAAAAGTCTCCATTTTTACTCTCGCTAAACCCCTCAGGGCCTCCTTGCTCTGCACCCTCTTCAAATCTTCCGTATCCAACAGCTTCACGAGAGGCCCCCACGCTTGCTTCTGATACATGTAAGCCGATTCCTCGGCGACCGCCTTGTACGTGTCTTTAATATGTGGCTCTCCCAAAAGTAGGCCCAGCTCTGTGCCTCTGGTCCTCATATAAATGTACCAGTACGTATTCATGGCAAATATGTGGGGGATGTTGGGATCGGCGGAAGCTCACAAATAATATGGAGACCAGAATTTAACGTGGTTCGGCCAATTTGGCCTACGTCCACACCCACAAAGAAGAGAAATTTGTATTAAACAACAAACCAATTATTTGCAATGGTTTCTCTCTTCTAATCTCTCCAATGGACCTCACCTCCGACTCTCATCCTCATTACAATCTTACATGTATTTATAGGAGAAAGAAATAGTGTGAACGTGTAAAAAACGGTGGAACTCCGGCGGCCGACTTTCTTGAATTTTCCGGCGGCGCCTACTTTCCAGCTGCTACTGACGGTGCCGTCTTCCAGAAACCTCTAGCTTCATTTACGTGTGTGTGTTGATTTCTAACAATCTCCCCCTCAACACCAAACGGAGGATATCCTGTCACATTTTAATTCAAGGTACTTAACCTGGCTATGTTTCTACATAACTCAAGTTTTTCGTATGTGACTACCTTCGTTAGCATGTCCGCTGGATTCTCCTTTGTATGGATCTTTACAAGCTTCAACAGTTGTTGCTCCATTACTTCACGTATCCAATGATACCGAATATCGATGTGCTTTGTTCGGGAGTGGTACATCGAGTTTTTACTCAGATCAAGAGCACTTTGACTATCACAATAGATTCTGTACTCTTTTTGACTGACTCCCATTTCTTGGAGGAACCGCTTTAGCCACAACATTTCCTTTCCTGCTTCTGCTATAGCAATGTACTCTGCTTCTGTTGTAGATAAAGCTACACATTTCTGCAGTTTGGACTGCCATGATACAGCTCCACCTGCAAATGTGTAAATATATCCTGATGTAGATTTTCTACCATCAAGATCACCTGCCATATCAGCATCTGTATAGCCATCCAAGACTGGGTTAGCTCCCCCGTAGCACAAGCACAACTTTGATGTACCTTTAAGGTACCTGAGAATCCACTGTACTGCTTTCCAGTGTTCTTTTCCTGGATTTGAAAGAAAACGGCTCACAACTCCAACAGCGTGAGCGATGTCAGGTCTGGTACAAACCATAGCGTACATTAAACTTCATACTGCTGAGGAGTACGGTATTGTAGCCATTTCTTGAACCTTTTCCGGTGATGAGGGACATGAGCTTTTGCTCAATTTGAAGTGATTAGCCAGTGGAGTACTGACTGGCTTTGCTTTCTCCATGTTGAACCTTCTTAGTATTTGTTCAACATACTTTTCCTGTGACAGCCATAGCTTCTTTTTCTTCCTGTCACGAGTGATCCTCATGCCCAAAATCTGCTGGGCAGGTCCTAAGTCTTTCATCTCAAAGACTTTGGAGAGATCCTTCTTTAGCTTCCTGATAATGGATGGATCTTTACCAATAATCAGCATGTCGTCAACATAGAGCAGTAACATCACGAAGTCACCTTCTGAAAATCTCCGGATGTAAACGCACTGATCTGCAGCAGTTTTCTTGTAGTCATGACTCGTCATGAATGAGTCAAACTTCTTATACCACTGTCTGGGAGCCTGCTTCAAACCGTAAAGGCTCTTTTCCAACTTGCAGACCAAATATTCCTTTCCAGGAACTTGGAAGCCTTCTGGCTGCTCCATGTAAATTTCCTCATCAAGGTTGCCGTGAAGAAATGCTGTCTTCACATCCATCTGTTCAAGCTCCAAGTCAAGACTTGCCACCAATCCGAGTACCACTCGAATTGAGGTCATCTTCACAACAGGTGAAAATACCTCATCAAAGTCGATTCCTTTCTTTTGCTGGAATCCTTTGACAACCAAGCGAGCTTTGTGCTTCACCTGCTTGCCATCATTTTTCAGCTTGAACACCCATTTGTTTCTCAGTGCTCTCTTATCGTTTGGAAGTTCCATCAGCTCATAAGTCTGATTCTTCTGTAACGAGTTCATCTCATCCTGCATAGCCTGCATCCATTTGTTGCTATCTGGATGAGATATTGCCTCCTGGAAGTTTTCTGGCTCCCCCTGATCTGTAAGAAGAATATAATCTGATTCCGGATATCTTCGTGACGGAATCAACAATCGCCCTCTAGAGGATCTGTCCTGCTGAGGTTGATCACCTGACAACTCTGCAGTTTCTGATGGAAAAGACAATTGCTCCCCCTGCTCAGTAGTGGTTTCTCCGTTGTCAGTATCCTCTTCTTCTTCTGGGAAAACTTCCTGTCTATCTTCAGTGTTTGAAACAAACTGAAGTGGTAGTGAACTCGGAGCTGGTTCTGGAGCACTTGGAGTTGTTTGTTCTGATCCAAACATCTGGTCTTCATGGAACACTACGTCCCTGCTTCTGATGACCTTCTTCGCTTTTGGATCCCATAATCTGTATCCAAACTCTTCATCTCCATAGCCGATGAAAAAACACGGAGTAGACTTTTCATCAAGTTTCTGTCTTTTCTCCTTGGATACATGTGCAAATGCTTTGCACCCAAATACTCTTAAATGAGAGTATGAAATCTTGCGGCCTGACCACACCATCTCTGGGACTTCAAACTGCAGTGGAACTGACGGTGTTCTGTTGATCAAGTAACAGGCTACTTTTACTGCTTCACCCCAGAATGGCTTAGGCAACTTTGCCATACTAAGCATGCATCTGGTTCGTTCCACAATGGTCCGGTTCATCCGTTCTGCTACACCATTGTGTTGTGGGGTGTAGGGGACACTCTTCTCGTGTCTGATGCCATGTCTGGAGCAATATTCTCTGAACTCTCGAGAAGTATATTCACCTCCATTGTCTGTCCGGAGGCATTTCAGCTTCTTGCCAGTTTCTCTTTCTACCATGGCATGAAAGTTTTTGAATTGCTAAAAAACTTGATCTTTCCTTTTTAGGAAATACACCCACACTTTTCGTGAAGCATCATCAATAAAAGTAACAAAATATTTGTTACCTCCAAGTGATTCAACTTCAAAAGGACCGCAAACATCAGAGTGTACCAAGCTCAATAACTCTGATCTTTTTCCAGCAGATGTCTGGAATGAAACTCTATGCTGTTTACCAAATAAACAGTATTCACAAGGATTGAGAGCAATACCTTTGTTTACTGTAATCAATGCTTTCTTTGCAAGCATAAACACCCCCTTTTCTCCCATGTGGCCAAGTCTCCGATGCCACAAGTTTGGTGATGTATCATCTTCAGCTACATTGAGACTGTTTGCACATATCTTAGCACTTGATTTGTACAAAGTGCCACAGACATGTCCCCGTGCAATGACCATTGCTCCTTTCTTCAATTTCCAAGCACTGTTGCTGAAGATGCTCTCGTAACCCTGTTGATCAAGGGTTCTTATAGAAATTAGATTGAGTCGAAGATCAGGTACGTGCCGAACGTCATTTAGCACCATAGTACAGCCAACACTGGTTTTTATCCTGACATCTCCAATGCCCACGATCTTTGAGAAACTCGAATTTCCCATCTTGACTGTACCGAAGTCTCCTGCCTTGTAAGTACTGAAGAAATCCTTACAAGGAGTGGCATGATAGGATGCTGCTGTATCTATTACCCACTCGGTTTCCTCGCTTGAAACGTGCAAGCAAGATTCTTCACCAGCGGAAAGGAGTACATAATCTCCAGAAAGCGTCACTGCAGCTTCGCCTTCTTCGTGCTTTGACTGATTGATTGGCTGATTTTGCTCCTTCTGCAGCTTTCGGCATTCTCTTTTAAAGTGGCCTTCAATACCACAATAAAAGCATTTTCCCTTCTTTCGCTGTTTACCGCGACTTTGGGATATCCCTTTGCTTTGACTTCTGTTCCTTTCTCGACTTCTACCTCTACTATTTCTCTGATGCCTTCCTTCTGTTACAAAGGCATCTGTCTCGTCTCCTCCAATCTCCTTTTGTCTAGCCTCTTCATTAAACAAGGCGTCTATCACCATTGACATGGCGAGCTTTCCATCTGGAGCTGAATTACTAAGTGAGACCACTAGCGTTTCCCAGCTATCTGGTAGGGAATTGAGAAGTAGTAGAGACTGCTCTTCATCTCCGAGCTTAAAACCAACGGATACAAGTTGATTTACAAGATTCTGAAACTCGTTGGTGTGTGCGGCCACTGAGATGCCGCTTTTGAGTTTCAAGTTGACAAGGCGTCTCATTAGTAATGCCTTGTTCTGAGCAGTTTTTGCCTGGTACATGCTTTCTAGCTTTTTCCATAGCTGATAGGCATCCGTTTCCTGTGCAACATAATGAAAAACACTATGGTCAATCCACTGCCGGATCTGACCAATAGTTTTCTTATTCAACTTATGCCAGTCTTTTTCCGCTACATCATCTGGCTTTACGCTTTTCTCTTCAATTGGATCGAAGAGATCTTTACAATTCAGGAGATCTTCCATTCGAGGTCTCCATAGTGCGTAATTTGTAGATGTTAGCTTGATCATCGCACCTGCTCCCGAATCCTCCATCAGTTCGGCTTTAATCTTTGATTTGAGTGACCGCTTCTCAACGTTTGGAGTTGAATCTCAACAAACGGAGCTCACCGTTGCGTCCGGAACGGTGGAAAACCTTGGAAACGACTCTTGTCTCGTTCCAAACCGATCAAAATTGCGCCAAAAACTTGAAAAATAAGAAAAATGGAATATTCCCCACTATTCACCGGAATATTCTCTCCGGCCACCGGAATATTCCCTCCGGTCACCGAAATATTCTCTCAGTCACCGAAATTTTCTTGCACCAGAATATTCTTTCCGACGACGGAATATTCTTTCCGGTGACGGAATATTCTTCCGGCGACGGAATATACCGACGGAATATTCTTTCTCCGTTTGGTTACTGTAGCGGGTCGGAAACCGGGTCAAACCGGTTTGGGTCGGATCACCCGGATTTAACGGGTCGGAGGTTGTCTTCTTCACTGCGCGCGCGTGTGGCGCGTGGGTCCCGTTGCCGGCGCGTGGCCGTCGCCGAGAAGACGCGTGTGGAGCGTGTAGCTTCGTCCGGTGTCCGTTTGAGACGAAATTTTCACCAAAATTTTCGTCTTGATCTGAGGAATCTGATGGTATCCTCCAAACTTGATTTCGATCAAGTTTAAAAATGGGCCTCTCACGAAAATTCATAAATTCGGCCTCCTACCGGCTCTGATACCACTTGTTGGGATCGGCGGAAACTCACAAATAATATGGAGACCAGAATTTAACGTGGTTCGGCCAATTTGGCCTACGTCCACACCCACAAAGAAGAGAAATTTGTATTAAACAACAAACCAATTATTTGCAATGGTTTCTCTCTTCTAATCTCTCCAATGGACCTCACCTCCGACTCTCATCCTCATTACAATCTTACATGTATTTATAGGAGAAAGAAATAGTGTGAACGTGTAAAAAACGGTGGAACTCCGGCGGCCGACTTTCTTGAATTTTCCGGCGGCGCCTACTTTCCAGCTGCTACTGACGGTGCCGTCTTCCAGAAACCTCCAGCTTCATTTACGTGTGTGTGTTGATTTCTAACAGGGG
The DNA here is from genome assembly GCA_036898215.1 of Platycarya strobilacea. Classification (NCBI taxonomy): domain Eukaryota; kingdom Viridiplantae; phylum Streptophyta; class Magnoliopsida; order Fagales; family Juglandaceae; genus Platycarya; species Platycarya strobilacea. Next base: position 8,766,584 of record CM072555.1, read on the forward strand.
AGAATGTTGTCCCTGTATCGCGTTCTTTTGCTTTCGACGTTTCTCTGAAGAGCGTCCATGACGTTGGTAATGGCGTACTTGAGTAAATCGTCGTCCATTTCGGGTTTTGACCGAATCCCAGCTTTCCATATCTGCTCTGTTCGGAGAACCATGCCCATGGGTACTCTGTAATTGTCAGTCGCCAGGTATTTGAGGAAGTTTATGGCGTATCGAACCAGCTTCGGGACTGAGCCGTCCTGTGGTGGAGGAAGACCATCGGAATTGCCTTCAATTTCGAGGCCGAATTGCCAAAACACTTCGCTTGTTGCGTGAACAAGGAGCTTTATGAGTTCTCGGAATCGCATACAGATATCGGCGCCGGCTTCGCCGTCGAAGGTATTTGAGAACTCGAGTTTAAGTTTTTCTAAGGAGTCGAACATGTCCAGGAATTTGAACAGCTTATGGGGCTCTTTTCTGCTCCTGGCTACGCCCTCCCCGAACCGGAAGAAGACTGCCATGATTTTGTCAGCGATCTTAACAAAGCATTCCGGCCAGACGACGCCGTCCATGATTTTTCGTAAAACTCGGCTGCACAGTTTCTTTTCTGAGACGAGCACAGTTTTTACTGCGACTTCCAAATGTTGAATCCAGAGCGTTATTGCTGTCTCCAATGTCTCCCACTCCATCTCATCAATTTCTTCTGGTGTTCGTGTTCTTAGGTACTCTGGGTTTAGCCTCATCAGTGCTTTGGCTGCCCTTCTGTATCTCGCCTGTGGTATGACCAAAAGGCTCAGGAATGGCACAAACATGGAAAATATGAGACTATATTCTAATATGAATGACTATATGAATAAAATAGATCAGAGGTTTTTGGAAGCCAATGAATTTGTGGTCGAATACTGCGAGAGGGACCATTTTACATACCTTGACAAAGATGCCAATACATATGTCTAAACAATTTATTATATAAATTTTATGTTTTTTTATTTAAATTATCAACACTTACGCACCCCCACAATTATCACCCAAGAAAGGGCCGCGTTCAACTGATCAACGCAGTCCATGTATTTGAGAAATTTCTTGAGCCTTTTCTTGGGTGTCTCCTCGGCCGAAAGACTGGATGAGAGCTCGAGAAGCTTGTCCTGTAGAGACTCCGAGAGTTTAAAGCTGTCGAGGAGAGCAAGAGCGGGAGTGACAGCTCGGTTGATTCGTGTATCGAGCGCTTTCGTAGCCCTGGCCAAAGATTGTAAAGGAGCCACTCTTCTCAAGGCAGTCGAGAGTGTTTCATCTATACGGTCAAACTTCTCGTCCATCTGTTCCAGGCTTTCGTCCATTTTGGCCGACGTTTGCAGCAGATTTTTCAAATCCGAACACGTTAACTCCAGTTTATCAAGCACCGAATCATCTTCATGGAGTGCCAGTGATCCTGATATTCGCGCTCAGACACGCACAGAGATTGTTTCCAGTTTGCTATGTTAAGTACACAGATTGGGTCGATGGGCAATCGGGATTGAGCTGTATAATTGAACGTGACAAACACAAAGTTATTTTTGGGAGGGGCAGAACAGGACGAGAAAGGACAACCACCTTGGAGAATCGATCTCGATACAAACTAAGAACATAACAAATGTCATTTATTTAACAGAAACGAACAAATGTAAGTAGAAGCCAGGAAGTACGTACAAGCCGGTGTCCTTTACTTCCTATAAAAAATAGTCCAAACTTTAGCCTTCATTCGCCGAAAGTGATCTGCCACTGACCATAATCTGCCGAACGAAAGCTGCCGATGGGCTGCGGCGAGCCTGGCTTTTAATTCTTGGATTTCGACGCCGAATTTAGCCCAATATTGATGACGTTCGGGATATTCTTTTAAAAGGCCGAGACATTTGGATGATACAAACTTAATTGGCTTATTAAAAAATATTAATCCAAAGCCAATGGAATTTATACAAACTAAATTAAATTGAGGTGGTCCTGAATAATTTTATTTAAGTAATAATGATTGTATTTTTGTTCAATAAATCTTTTACAATCAATGAATATTAAAGTAGTGCTTTATAAAACAATAAATATTGGCTATAGCCCTTATTTAGAGAAGCCAAAAACACACATTTGAAAAATTACCAAAATGTCTCTAATATACCTTTCCCCCTCTTAGCTGCTCTCCCATGTGTGTGAGTGTGATAAGTGTTGGCTTCACTCTAACATTATTATTTGCAACCCCATTCGAAATTTGAAAGAAAAACGCCTGACTCGTCTCTCCCCCACCCCCCAAACCCTCCTCTCCCCCCCACCCCCCAAACCCTCCTCTCCCCCATCGACCGATTTGCACAAATTCAATTTCAAAAACGTACGCAAGCTCCCCCATTGACTCCCTCCTCCCCTCCTCCCCAACCAAAAACATCCTTTCCATCAACCGATTTGAACAAACTCAATCTCAAAATCGCATTCTCTCCCTAATCCCCCGAGTCGTCTCTCCCCAACCCTCCGAATTGCATCCATTCCCCCTTGCCCGAGTCGCATCTCTTTCTCTTGGTCTCTATTTCTGTAAGTTCTCTCATTCTCTCTTTTCCTTGTCTTTTCATTGTACTTTGTGCGATTAACTCAAATAACGGTTTTGAAATTTTGAGTTTTGTGTAGATGATTGGATACTTAATTATTTTCTTAGACTTTGGATTGTCCTGGATTTTGTAAGTTCAGTTTAGTTTAGGTTAATGTGGATTTTGCTAAATTTTGTCAAGTTCAATTTTTATTTTGTACCTGAAACACTCGTGTTTAGGGTTTAGTTGGTATGGTGTTTTGTTGGTATGATTTGCTTGTTTCCGTGTGTATTAATTTACAAGAAAAAATAAATTATTTTCATTATCTTAGATAGGCTTGAACTTTGTTGGAAGTTTTTTCGGTCCAGGGTGACACTCACATGTGCTTGTGCTTTGATTTCCATGGATATTATGAGTAGGTATTTCTTGTTATTCTCTATAATATAAATATGAAAAAAAAAATTTCATGTGAAGTCTTTGTTTTCTTCCTAAAAGTTTGACATCTGCAAAATGATATTTCAAAAACCATTTAATTGATGTTCACAATATTTTTGTCGAGAAAAACCTGGAATATAAAAGGTTAGCAAAGGTGCCTGCCATACCTTCTGTAATAGCATAGATATATGGGGAAAAATGTTAAAGGTGAATAAGTTCAAAACAATAATAATGCATTGGACTTTTTTTTAACAGATACTTGTCAGATGTAGAACTGGTAACAGTCATTGGAAAACTTCACCCATCAGAGCATTATTATGCGAAACAACAGGTAGAATATATCATATCACAGGCAATCATATGGTCGATAACTAGTAACATTTAATTTCTGAGAAATTTAATATTTTTGCTGCTTTATTATTTTGATAAAAATATGAGTCATTCAAGCACTAAAGATAGTTTTCAGCTTGGATTTTTTTTTTTTTACCATGTAGAAGAGTATTTTGCTATGCATTAGTATGAGTCAATCTTTCGATGGTGATGTGCCTGTATAAGGATAAGTGGTTAAATGCATTTTAAACATTCAGGACATTTGTTTGCATTATCAGTTACCTTTGATTTGGTTTTCTCATGCCACATAATGGACTTTAATTTCCTAGCTTAAGAAAAGCTTTTTGCTCAAAAAGTGCCATTAAGATAACTCTTTTTTAGACGAGCAAAAATAACTTGTCATTCAAATAGATTTCTTACCCTTATCCACAACTGCTATACTGTGTTCAAGTTGTGCAAATTCTTTTTGATCAAATTAGAGAGTTAGATGTACCTATTTCACTTAGTTTTGAAAAGATTAATACTAATTTGGCATGACATGAGCTTCTGGTATTGAAATCTTCTTGAATCTTAATTGCTTAAACATTCACTAGGCTCAATTATTATGTATTTAATTCTGTAAATGAGATAGATTCTTATGTTTCAATTTGTTTTTGATTTTTGAGAATCACGCATGACATCATCACAATCACGTTCGAAAAAGGAAAGATAATGTCTGTGAGAGAGAGAAGAAGCTGAAAAAGGAAAAAGCGAAAATTATTGTGTTTAGAGTATTCTCATTGGATTGGCTAAAAATCAAATTCAATAAGAATTTAGACATTTAAAGTCATTTTAACTCTACATTGAATTATCAAAATACTAAATTTCTTGGTTTTTGTGCAAGTAAACTTAAATGAAATGCCAAATAAGGCAAATTAGCTAGATGGGCAAATCCATTATTTTATTATTTTTCTTTCATATTTCTCTCTTCTTTGGTAAAAAAATATAGTTGGATGAAGAATAAGTAAAAATATATTTTTTTAAATATCGATTAATAATTTAATTTAAATATAATATGATTACTAATTATTTTTTTAAACTCATAATTTAATTAATATATAATAGAAGAAGGGTGACGTTGGGGGTAAGTCCAACTGCCCTTGGTGTCAAAAATAACCCATTTATATCTCCTATAAAAACACAATAAAAAACTTTAAAAAATACAATAAAAACACAATAAAAACACAATAAAAAAATACAATAAAAAATAAAAATAAATAAAAAATAATAAAAAATACCATAAAAAATAAAATGAAGATGAATTTATAGGAGATGTTCGGCCTCTCCATCCCTGCCGCCGCTGGCCATTGTGAGGGACACAACCCATGCTATTGAGATCGGCTCCCTCCGGTGACTAACGGATCCATTTTATATTTAAAACTGCTGGGGGAAGGTGGGAGGTTGCCTGGGGTCGCCTTCTAGGAATGAGGTTTTCTAAAGGAGTCGATCCTGATGGCATGAGTGGTGTCATCCACGGTGGCCGGCGGCGGCAAGGGCTGTTTTTGTTAAGGGGGTCGGTCCGACCGACCCCCAGCTTTTCTCAATAGAAGAATAGTCAAATTTAATTAATTTAATAATTGCAATTAATTAAAAAATATGTATTATTAATTATTATTATATTATAACGATTCCAATGTGAAAATTATGTAAATGGAATTGGCAAAAGTTAAAATGACGGTTAGATTGGTTAAAAGTGTACTTTAGCTTTGGACAATCTAATAAGAGTGCTCTTATACTAGTTTCTCACATTTGTAATAGTGTTAGCTTGATTCAAATAAGTTCCATATTAAAGTCCGATGTATGGATTAGATGAGCTTTGAATGGCTCTTAGATTGTGCGAATGGTTTGATAATAACCATGTAGGGGTGTTCAAAAATTTCAAATTTCAAATTTCGTCTGACTTTTGCTCTGATTCTGACTCCGATCGGAATTGAAAGTCGGAGTTCGGAGTCGAAATTATTCCGACTCCGAAGTCGAAGTTCGAAATTGAAAACGGAATCCAAGATAGATCCGACTTCCAACTCCGAATTTCGACTATTTATACTTTATATATTATATTTTGTAAGTTATTCAATAAAACACTAAAGTAGCTTAGTGGTTGTCTACGTTTTGGTAATCTCTTGAGAGTCTGAGACTAGGTTCGAGTCTCGACCCCTTCTCCCAAGTTTATTATTTTTACAACACTTTAAAGGCTTAAACGACGCTGTTAGTTATACTCATATATAATCATCTCCTTTTGTTTTCGGCCATAAATCCTAATTTCTTTGTTTGAGTCTCGGCGCCTTCTCTTTTCATTTGCTATGCTCCGTTCCGTCTAAGGCAACCATTCATGGCAGGCTTGGCAGCAACTGCCTTATTAATTCGCTAGCTACGATGTTGTAACGTCACTTCAGCACTTTTCTTCGCCTTCGAATCGTATGTATTTTCTTACTTCTTCTTCTTCTTTTTACCCCTTCTACGAGATTAATCTCTGTTTCTTTTTTGCTGAACCATTTATTGTTAGTCGTCCGTTTCTGTATCCGACGTGCTCATGTTGCTTCCTACCAGAGCTCGTAGAAATTGAACAAGACGCTTTAGCTTTCGATGAAAATTAGGTAGATGAATGCGGTCCATTTCATCATTTTTTTGGGTTTTTTTCACACTAAATTGAAAATTCTTTGTATAACAAAGAAAGTTCCGATTAGAGGTTTTCCGACCTCCGATTGCAACTCCGACTTTCGATTGGAGTTGAACTCCAACTTCTTTCAGAGTCAAAAATTCCGAACTCCAACACTGTCGGTGCCAGAGCCCACCCCTATTAAACCATGTATATAAATTGTATGATATTAAATGACCTTGTGTAATAAATATTACTTGAGCCAGTTTTTAACTTTGGTTTTTGTAGATTTTTTTGGTTTATGCACTCGAGTATTGCAACCATTTTTATTTAATGCACTTCAATATCCATACATTTTAGATGGGATTTGGGTTTACTTATCTATTTATTACCTATTCAATATATCACAAACCAATAAAGTTATTTTTTTGAAAATGCTCATAAAAAGAGCTTAATGATCCATTTAGCATTGTTATTTCTAGATTGACATGTAAAAAGCACTTTTTAGATTAATGCTTCTATTTCCTTTATTGCTTTTCCCTGGGTTATGTTCTTTGCACTGCCTTCATGTATCAAAACGTGGCATTCACTGATCAATTTATATCAATGATGGTTTTGACAAGTTGCTAATCTTTCAATAACACTATGAAGATAAGAGTATAGTAAATTACAATAACTTTGCATTTGGAACTGTCTATTGAATTATAAATCTACTCATTTACTAATCTTACAATAACACTATCAAAATGCACGTAAGCATTACAATTTGATATCCCCTCATATAGAGATGAAATAGCACGAACAAATCATCCCATTTGGAGCTGTCTATTGAATTTCCATAATTAATGGTTGATCTCATTTCCTTTACATTTTCAACTTGTTGAGTCAATGTTTTACTGTTTGGTTAATACACAAGAAGGAAACGTGATCTAAGCCTAGCTCAGATTCATTTAGGAAATTAATCCAATTGGCAAAGTAAACAAATCAAGGGAAACGTGATAAACAACTTACAGGTAGCTGTGCTTTGACCAAGAACCTCCGCACAATTAACAAGAGTTGTGAATTCAAACTTTGTGATTGATTTCTTGCACTAACATCAGTTAAAGAAAGTGCACGTAGACTCTCAATAGCATCTTCAACCTTATGATTGTGATTTCTACAAACTGTTTCCACCTACTAATACAAAAGAGAAAGAAAATATTCATACAACTAAATCTAAACTTCAAGAAATTTTACTAGAAAAATAATAAATCTGACATATTCTCCTCTCTCTGGCCAATATCAAATATCTGATCCCCATGGAAAAGTGTCACAGCAAGCACATAAACAAACAAACCAAAAATAAGACCTCAGATTTTCAGATTTCTCATGTCGATTGTCAGTCCTAACATTCAATATCCATTTCACAAAATCCAAAACTCGTATATCTTAGCACAAAAGGAAAACATAACCATATATAAACCAAAGAGCATTACCTTAACTGTGGCGACAAAGCAAGTGTATTATGTTTGCGTTAACTGACCTCGCGAGGAGGAGGCTCTAGGAAGACAAATTTGGTTCTTAGAGTGGCGATGAACAGAGCGGCGATGTCTCTCGGTGGCGCTGCACAGAATTGGTGTTGCTGGTGATGTTTAGCAACAAAGGTGACACGGGCAAGAGATGAGTTTCACGGGAGTGAGGTGAGAATCGACTAATTTCAAAGTGAATTCAAAATGCACGTTTTTTTGATTAATTTAATAATTAAAAAAAAAACAAGTGACACGTGGGTGTGCTTGTGTCTGCTATAATGACTTTTTCCTAGACTAAGAATCGGTTTAAATTTATATATGGGATTAGTAATAAATAGTAATAAAATGAGTGATTGAGATGAGTTTAAAATGAGTGGTTGAGATAAGTTAAAAGTACGGAATGAATTGTGATTAGGAAAATCTAATTTTAATACTAAACCAGGCTAACTCTTTATAAAAATACTCAAAGAGTCTTATTTTAATTAATTTTAATTTATATTTTTAATATGAATTTAAATTTATATAATTATAAACAAAAGTATTAAAGAATTGTAGCTGATAGTACATGTTTCAAAGAACGTTGCTATCATGCTCGTTGGAGCTTGTCGCTCTAATTTATCGTTAGGTAAAAATTTTCTTTCTATTTTTTAATTTTTAGTTTTTTTTTATCATTCTAAAATATTGTTTACAAATATAAAAATTTTCATTTTTAATTATTTTAAAATATTTGAAAAAATAGAAAAAATATTAATATATTAATAATTACTAGGTAGAAGTAACATGCTTTGCTTAATTTTTTTTTTAATTTTTTAAGAATTATTTTTGTTAAGAATTAATTTTTGATTAATGATAATCCAATACTTTTGCATTTAAATTTAATTTCTAACTTAAATAAAATAACATAATTCCATAAATACAATAACATAAAATACAATAACATAATTTCATAAATTCAATAATATAGTCCCATAAATACAATAACTTAGTCCTATCATGTTTCTTTTTTAACTTTGTTTTCTTCTATATTCCAGGCACATGGATTTTAATTAATTCAAAAAAATATTTTTATTTATATTTTTATTACATACAGTGGGATTATATGTGAATTTATTGTTTTAATTTTGTTTCTTTTATATTAATGATTAATGTAAATAATATTTTCTTAACCATTCAACTTGTTTGTTAAAAAATTATATTATATAAGACTATATTGATTAACATATTATGTAATTTAATAAATAGATAGACATATTTAAATTGTGAATAAAAATATATTTTCTTATTTTATGGTAATTATATTATATATTAATAAAATAATTTTTATTTCAGTAGAGGTAATGTTATTAATAATAACATTAACATTGTGACATAAAGTTAAAATAGAGAAATATTCTTAAAATTATTATTTAAAAAAAAACATGTAATAAGAAAAAACAGATTAATAAATATAATTATGATATATATGTATATATATGATCTACCTTCGTATCAGAATGGATTCATGTTAAGGAATGGATTTAAAACTTAAATTATTTACTGTATTGTTTGGATTTTTTTCATCAGATTATATGCTATGTGTTGAACGGAAAACACATGTTATAATAAATACTATGACGTTTTCATCAGCCTATCAAGAATTCAGGCGTATTCTCAAGATAAATGCTCATGTATATTATAATATATATATATATATAGAAATACTTCTTCTAGAAATGGAATCAACAAGTATCATAAAATTATAAGAAATGTTTATTTATGAGACTATATTATTTTATGTTATTGTATTTATAAAATTTTGTTATTATATTTAAGAGACTGTTATTTTATGTTTATTTATGGGACCGGTCCGATTTTGTTGTTTGATTTGTTTTTTTTTTACTTCAACTTCTATTTTGTTGTTCCTTTAAATTAATTCTTAATAAAAATAATTTTTTTTAAAAAAAATAAGCAAATTTATTTACGTTACTTCCACCCAATAATATTATAATCAGTTAAAAATTTGTGCGGCGAAATATTAGTTAAATCAAAACGAGAAGTGAATATTGTTTTTTGGTACAAACAGAAGATGCTTCAGAATATACTCCCGATTTTCTAAACTCAGATCTCTATCTCATAAATTCATAATTACAGTGTACGTGCACTTTTGTGAGGATATTACTTTTTAATCAGTTAAAAATTTGTAATTACTGTATTGTTTGGATTTTTTTATCAGATTCTATGCTATGTGTTGAATGGAAAACAAATGTTATAATATATGTTATGGCGTTTTCATCAGCTTGTCAAGAATTCAGGCGTATTCTCAAGATAAATGCTCATGTATATTATAATATATATATATATATATATATAAATACTTCTTCCTGAAATGGAATCAACAAGTATCATAAAATTATAAGAGATGTTTATTTATGAGACTATATTATTTTATGTTATTGTATTTATAAAATTTTGTTATTATATTTAAGATACTGTTATTTTATGTTTATTTATGGGACAGGTCCGGTTTAGTATTTATTATAACATGTGTTTTTCGTTCAACACATAGCATAGATCTGATAAAAAAAATCCAAACAATACAGTAAATAATCTGAGTTTTAAATCCATTCATTATGTATTCTCACGAAATAATGGAATTTTGTGAATTTTAAAAAAATAAATAGAAATATAATGAAAGAGAAAATGCGTAAGAATTGGAGTATTAGACATGAATTTAAAAAAAAAAAATCATTTTATAAACATATATATTTTTTCCATCGAAAATATGATCGTAAAGTTATATTCATCTTTAAGATACATTCATATTTAATATTCATCTTTAATAAAATCATTTTAATTTTATTTCCGTTCAAAGTTCTTTCGTAAATTGGGTAAAAAGTATCAATCACAACATATTAAATTAATATATTATAATAAATGCGTTTCCAGTTTTAAGATTATCCATTTATTGGTAGGCTCGGTCATTGATTTTTTTTTTATTAAAGAGAAAATATCATAATAACAAATGTACGGATAGAAATTTTATTAAATATTTAATTCAATTGAACGAAGTTAAATGATTTAACTTTTGATTAAAAATTTTAACAATAATTATTAAAATAAGAAATTTAATATACAGGCTCTATATATAGATAGATTTTCTTAATTATTAAATAAAAAAACTTAAAAAAAAATAAAATGGTGAGCAGGCAAACTACATCTTCCCGTTTTAAATGCCAAATGGACCTTTATAGGAGGAGCCACGTCCGAGTGTTCTAGTAATTTCCTGAAAGATTCGTGTGATTGTCTCTTCCCGTAGCAGGAGACAGAAGAGAACGGCGTAATCAACCAATGCACTCGGTGTTGGGTGGAACTTGGTTTGGCAGAAATGGCGAGCTCTCTGCAACGGAGCCTCAATATCGCTCGTGCTTATCGATCGGCTTTCGTACCAGCGACGAGATCGTTATCTTCGGACGCATTGGTGGAGGTCAAGCCCGGTGAGGTCGGCATGGTTTCTGGAATCCCAGAAGAACACCTTCGAAGAAGGGTATGCTCATCTGTTTTCCTTTCAGAAATACGTTTTTTTTTAAAAAAAAAAAAAATTAAAGACTGTGTTTTTGTATTTAGTTGTAAAGCTGATAATTTTCTATGTAGATGAAATTATGGATTGGGCCTTGATTTTTATTTCTTAATTATAATTTTTTTTTCTATATTACTTTCCTTGGAAAGGGCTTAATTCGAGCTTTCCTTCGAATCAGCTTCTTTGGGATGCATTTCTGTTTACATTCTACTGACAAATTAGTGGGATGTATCTTGTTGTTGATAACATAGAAATCTCAGCATTGGATGCATTTGTATCTGGACATTCTGAAGATTGACACTCTTAGTCTTTTATAGTGGATCGATCTCCTAGACATCCTACAGATTGTGAATTTGGTGCTGATCAGCCGCTTCATGCTTGGCTGATTTGAATATTATGGAATTACTTGTTGAAATTCAAAGTTTCAGGGAAAAATGTGCTTTTTCCCTTTCTGCTACGGTTTTCACTGAGAAACATTTTTGAATTCTGAATGTCATGTCAACTCTTTGGGACATTGTGAGCTGCAACTCCTTGTTGCATATTCATAAATAAGATTTTCTTTCTTTCCTAGGGGGCCCTTGAACAGGAATTTACTAATTGAGTCATTAACAGGAATAATGTGGCTATAGAATTAGCCAGCTCAACTTCATTTTATCAGTATCTATTCTGTGTGATCATATGCTGCTATTCTGAATAGGAGCACTCACTTTTTTTCCCTGTTTTTAAGATTATCTGAAAGTAGAAGTTCAGCATGACATTGCCACTTTTAGTTCATTGATTGAGGGAATATAGTTCCGAGCTTTCAACTTCATGGGAATTGTGACCTAGAAACATTCAAACACATGCAAAGGAAATGGATCTCCACGAAACCTATTAGCTTGGTGGTTAAATGACTGGGCTAAAAGGTTCATGGTTCAAGGACTAATGGGGAGAGAGAGAAATTCAAACCTCAGAGGAATTAGTTAATATAGCTTAAGTACACGAAGTTGGAGAAACAGTGCTCAAACTTCCCGAAAATGAATTTTATGATGTTAGGAAGTCTGATCTCTGATCTTTTGATCTTGTTATTGGATAACATGCAAATTCCATTTCTCACTTTCACCGTTTGTACATTTCTCACTTTCAACGTTTGTACAGGTGGGAAAATCCGTTGATGGGTTGGACATCTACAGGAGATCCATATGCCAATGTTGGTGAGGCAGGACTCAGTTTTGATAGTGAAGAATCTGCTAAAGCATTTGCTGAGAAACATGGTTGGGAATACGTGGTATGTGCCTCTTCAGTAAGTAGTTTCACGGAGTCACTGTGCAGATAAACTGTTCCTGAATCTGATTGTCTTGGAATTGTTGATCTTATTTTTACATTTTGAACAAACGGGTAACTTTTTATTTTTATTTTGGGCACCTAGTATCCAGAACAATGTCCCGACTAATCCGATGAACTTACGGATAACTTCATTAACCTTTGGATCATATATTATATCTTGTTGATTCCATGTTTTGAAACTTTCTCCTCCCATAGTTTAGTAGAATCTTCATTTATACCTTCCACCAAGGAACCTGAACCTGAAGTCAAAGAAGACCTTTTTATTAGAACTTGCTAATTGATTGGATGGTGTCTGCTGGACATTTTTCCTTGTTTAGGGAGCTGACACATCGCTTGTATTTGGGAAACTTTAGATTCTGTCAGACATGGAAAGAGTGAAAGCCTGAAGAAAAAACACTTTAATTTTTGAGAGAAATAACAACTCAACTCAATTTGTCCATGCCTTACATTCCAATTAAATTGGGATCAGCTATTCTTCCTATCAACTAATGCTAGTTGGCTACACATTATGGAAGGAACGATCAAACCATCAAAATCGTTCATAGAATAAAATATTAGCACTGTTATTTAAGAAGACTATTGTTCATTAATATAATGATATAAATGAGTTGATATAAGGACTACTTGAATGCTATCACCTCTCATGTTTCTTATGACATTTGTTCATCAAAAATAAGTTTTTTTTCTTCCAAGTTCTTATATATAGTGTATCAAGTAAATCAATAACAATCTTAAAACTTTTATTCAGAAGTCGGATAGAGTTAGAATTGTAGCATAAAATTCAGTTGCTTAAAAACCGTTGTACTGACTAGATTTTCTCTTGTTTCCTTAATTGTCAACAGTCAAATTACGCACCATTGACGCATATTTTTCTCTTCTGCAGGTCAAGAAGCGTCATACGCCTCTTTTAAAGGTACAAGATCTATTCACTTAATTACCGTTCTTTTGAAATGAAATGTGAGAAATTTTATTTGTATTTTCTGAATTTCTGAGTGGGAACTGTATTGAAGTTTTATGATAAATAATATTATTATAATTTTTAAATTTTTAAAAACTAAGCTTGCATTACAGTTTTCAAAATCAGGACTGACTATATGTAGCGTTATCCGGAAAATTATTAGCCATCTTGTTTCTTATAGCAATGTGGTCTCATTCTATTATAAATAAAAAATAAAAAATACCCAAGTTTCGAGAATACTTAAAGATTCTAGTAGCCCCTGCCTTCCTCACTGTTTAAAACATAACTATTCTCATATATTCTTAAATTATTTTATTTTATTTTATTTTACTGTACTCAAACTCGCTTAGTCGTGTCATTGGTCTTGTGTTATTTGAACACACCTATCTTTTTTCATCTTTTAATCATCTGCAGCCGAAGTCATACGCTGACAACTTCAAATGGAAAGGGCCCCCGAAGACTGGCTGATTAATATGCAACTTTCCAACATCTTCTTATCATCATTGGTGTCATCTGTGTATTGGTTTGGTATTTCACTTTTCTGCAAACAATGTAATGAACACTTAAAAGACCTATTTTAATAGAGATGAGATGATTATATATAAAAGTTAAAAATTAAATAAAAATTATTAAAATAATTTTAATATTATTAGTATTTTAAAATTTAAAAAAATTATATTAAGATTTGAAAAAATTAAATTATTTATTATATTTTGTATAAAAATATAAAAAAATTATAATAATGAGATAAGCCAAGATCATTCCTCAATTTAAAAGGGACCTTTAGGATTGGTTTGGATTTGAAGATGAGTTCATAATTTATTTGTTCTCAAATTATCTCAATTTTTTTATTATAATTTTTTTAAATTTTTATATAAAATATAATAAATAATTTAACTTTTTCAAGTTTTAAAATAATAATATTATTAAAAAATAATTTTAATAATATTTGGCTCATCTTTTAAAATTTATTTTAACTCATTTTAATCTCATCTTTTCTATAAAATCAAATGGAGTTTTAGTCTTATTTGGATACAAAAGTCTTTTTTATTCATCAATTTTAATTATTATAATTATTTTAGAATTTTCATAAAAGATATAGTAAATAATGTAATTTATTTAAATTTTAAAATAATAATATTAAAAAATAATATTTTACTCAATTTTCAATTTCTCTTTTAATTTCTCTCATATTAACTTAGACTTGGTTTAGATTAAAACATAAGATGAGTTTATTTTATTTTTTAATATTATTATTTTAAAATTTTAAAAAAATTGAATTGAAATTAGAAAAATTTATATTAAAATTTAAAAAAATTGTATTAGAATTTGTGTTTTGTATGAAAATTTAAAAAATATAATGATAAATTTGAGATGATTTGAGATGAATTTATCTCGATTATGAATCTAAAGCTATTTCTTTTGAGATAATCCGTTGGAATAGGAGCTCCAATCCCTAGTTGATGATGGTTGACCCTAGTTAGAGCATTAGAGTTAAATCATATTCATTTAGAGTAATTTTATTTTTTATTATTTATTTATCAATTAATCTTTTTTATATATTTAAATATTCATATTTTATTTTAATTATATTTATTTCACAAATTAAAAAAAAAAACTAAAACTGGAGAAGTCAAAACCCATTGATGAGGGTTTGAAGTTTCAACAAAAAGAGAATGAGGGAGCTTGGGTTTGGTGGTTAGGGGTGGTTGTTGGTGTGGTTGCATGATCAATGGTAGCCGATGATGGATAGGTTGAAGGTTGTTGTAATCTTAAACCCCTTTTCTTATTTGGAGTTTGCTTGGGAGATGACGGAAGAGTTGTCGGAGTTGAGATCGTCAGGGATTGGTTGCCGATAAGAGACAATGTCAGTGAGGGGGTGGAGTGAGGGGGTGGTGTAGCTAATAGTGGTCAGCAGTAGGTTGAGCGAAGAAAATGAAGAAGAACAATTGTGTGCGAGTTGCGACGACTGAACGAAGAAGACAAAAAATAATAATAATAAAATATTTTTAGCTGTATGAATAGTGATACGCTAAATGTAGCGGGTCTGACATGAAACACTGAAGCAAATTCATTTGAGCTACTCTATTTACATTCTCTATTGGAGTATGATTTTGAAATTTTTTCTTTTTATTTTACATAACATTTCATTTTACCTATTCTATTGGGAGTGTGCTTAGCCAATCAAATTGTAGACATGTAAACAATTTCATAATAAGATTGATAAAGTTTACTACACAGTCCCTATCTCCTTCAACAACAAATTCCATATTTATTGCCCTAGCCTCCCTGTACCATCCCCATCTGCACCCTTTTCTTCATTAGACAATTATCGTGTCTCAAAGATTGTGATTGTCTTATCGAACACAGAGCTTCAACGTGGAAATATATATTTCCTCATGTTGGTACCTTCAAACTTGGAAAAAAAAAATAGACCAAGATCATCATCCACGAGAAAGAAGAGAAGATCAGTGTCCAATAGCAACTCTAGCAACACTACATCAATGAAAAAACCATTGATATCAGATAAGCACTTGAGAGAAATAATTTAGATCAAAAGCTTTCCACGCAAAAGGGATTGTAGACGGTGAGATCGTGTTGGGGTATGGAGGCCTCACTTAGAGAGCATTTGTGAGTCACCAAGCGATCATGTCGACTGGAATTTGATTATCTTTTCGTAATTCATTTAATTTGTAAGGTTTATATATTACGGTTCATAAATTTTATTTGTTTCTTTTACTTGTTTTTATCGTTTTTATTCTCTTTATTTTTCGTAGTTTCCCTTTGTTTCTGTTTATGGTTCTATATAAAGGCATATGAAAGAATAAAATTATGTGAAATTATGCGGGGTTCAAAAATGGTGGCAATGATATGAACATAGAGGCTAAGGCAGGGAATATGGAACTTTTCGTTTAGGGAGGTGGGGACGGGAATGTAGAGGGGTTCGGTGTGGTAAGGCTTACCAGCCTTACTTTGAAATTGTTGTACATGTCTACATTTGATTGGATTGTGTGAAATGGGTTTAGAACCCATCCAAACGGGAGTTTTTCTCTATTCCCAATCATGGTCATTTGATAAGAAAAACTGCTTGTATTAATCAAATTGCTATCTAGTAATTATTTATTAAAAAGTAATGCTATATACACTTCTCAAATAAGAACTGAATATAAAAATCCATACAATTATACTTAATATTTTTTTAGAATTATATTAATATCTTTTTTAAATTGTTTTTTTATTTTTTTATTTTGTCCTTATATATCAATGGGACGGTACATGCAGCCATTCACTCAAAACTATAAATAGATTTTTTTTTTTATTGAAATAATGTTGTTTGTTTTATTTCATCTCATTTCAATTCTAAATATTATTAAAATACAAATATTATTTAATTTCAAATTTTTTATTTAATCATTTTTAGATTATCACAATTTTAAATTTTTAAATATTCCAAATTTTAAATTATATTAAAAATTTGTATTCTGGATATATTTTTAATTGACTAATATGTTTATTCATTTTTTTCTCTTCTCTTTTTTAAAATATAATAAAATATTAAATCAAATTATTTTATTATTATTATAAAATAAATACATAGAGAAAGTTTATAATAAAAATAATTTTATAATTTAATGTATTAAATAATTTTTATTTTTAAACTTATTTTTATGAAATTTTTTATTTAGATATGGTTTGGATTCGGAGTTGATATTCTCAAACTCATCATCACATTTTTAAATCTTAATTCAATTTTTTCAAATTTCAATTCAGTTTTTTCAAAGTCTAAAATAATAATAATATTAAAAAATAATTTTCTAATAATATTTAATTCAACTTTCAAAACTCATCTAATTTTATCTCTAAATCCATATCGGACCTAAATATTATCTATGAGAAAACTGTCACTTTTGTTTTCAATCGACACAACTCAGGGCTACAAACGAACAGTTTGAGCTTGACTCGTATAAATTCGATTTGAATTCGGTTTATGAACAATTTGAGTTCGACTCGTATAAACTCGATTCGAACTTGATTATTTAATAAATGAGTTGTTCATTGCCATTAATATTGATTTGAATATTAACCGAGCTAAACTCGTATAATCTTGACTCGACTAGATTTGTGTTCGTGAACATAATTCGTATAAACTCGTCTCAACTCGTTTTTGGCTCGTAACAATACTCGTAATATTTCTATATACATATATATACTCTTGCATATATTTTTATATATATATTTTTTATATATTTTTTATGTGTTATATATATTATTTTTAATATTTTGTATAAGTAATATATTTTGCTACTTTATGTAAAAGTAACATATTTTATTTTTTTATAATAAAAATATATTAAGTTCATAAAAAATTATTGAGTCAAATATGTATAAAGAATAAGAAACTCAAGTAATTACTTGACTCAGTTCGACTCGATTCGTGTGGATCTTTAGAGGGTGTTGAATCCAAGGTTTCAAGTTTCGTGTAAATCTATAAATGGATTTTGATGATAACAAATGAATTCAAAGAATAAAGGAGTCTCAAGCTCAAAGTTGTCTACACAATAGAATCAAGCACATCAAAGAAGCAAGTATGAGCAAGAAGAGAACAAGTTCACATTAAAATCATAGAGTAATTTTGTAAATCTCTTAAAAAATTTGAAATTAGGATTAAGGCTCAAAATTAATATTTTATCATAAAGCATTAAAATACATTTTCCACATATGCATGAATATTTTGAAAATTAATTTTGAAAATTTTGAAAGATGATTGATTGTCATCTTTCACATGTGCATGACATGATTAAAGGTTTGAACTTTGAAAATATTAAAATGATTGATTGTCATCTTTCACATGTGCATGTTTTATTTGAATATTTTCAAAAGTGGTGGATGATTTTCTTGACTTATGCAAAAGGTAGATGTCTTTATTTGAAAATTTTGAAAAGAAAAGTGTGCTCCTTTTGTCATATGCAAAAAGTAAAAGATTATATTTGAAATTTTTGAAAAGTAAAGTGTGCTCCTTTTGTCACATGCAAAAAGTAAAAATATTAGATTTGAAATTTTTGAAAAGTGAATGATGATATTTTTGACATGGGAATCTTTTCAAATTTGAAATTGAAAACTCATTTGCCTATAAATAGCTCACTTGAGTTTTACAAAATTCACAACAAGAGCTTACACATCTATTGCTAAGTTTTGCATAATTTCTTCAAAACTCTCATTCTCTCTTTTCTAAAATTTAGAGCCTTAATTCTTGTTCTTGTTGAGAGAGATATAGGTTGCGCTGTATTGTTTCTATCTCACTCATTGAGGAGTGTACTTTGATAGTCTACCTACTATCAACTCTTGTATTTATAAAAGGGTGTGTATAACCCTTGTGTGTGTAGAAGGTGTTCTACACGGGAAATAGTTAAATCACCAAGTGTGAGGTGATTGGAAGTGTAGAAGGTGTTCTATACGGGGAATAGTTAAATCACCAAGTGTAAGATGATTGGAAGTATAGAGGGTGTTCTACACGGATTCTTTGGAGTGGTGCTGCTCAAATGTGTAATAGGTTTTTATCTCCACCTAAATGAGATTGAATAGTGGATTTGGGGATCCTCAAGAGGTAGCTTGAGGCGAGGACGTAGGCAGTGGGGCCGAACCTCATTAACATACTGAGTTTGCTTCTCTCTTACTCTTACTATTTATATTTATTGTTGTTTCATATTTTGTTTATATTTTATATTATATATTTGATTTATAATTGTTATTTTTTTAAATACAACTCAATTCACCTCCCCTCTTGTGTTAGTCATCTAGGCAACAATTGGTATCAGAGCTAGTTGACCTGTACTGTTCATACAGGCAGATCACTCATGGGAACTCTTGCTTGTGACTGTGTCACCGAAGTAAGACTCTCCGACCATGGGTGACGGTGCACCGGTAGAAACGGTAGCCGGCTAGTTTGGTAGGTACAGTTGTTAGGTGACATAGGTGCGGCCTATGGTCAGTAACAATTGGTATCAGAGCTAGAGCTCTATTATAAGATTAACTATCTTTTGAGTTAAGATCTTATGGCTAACATTGCAGCTTCATTTGGTGAAGGTCAATCTAGTAGTCGGCCTCCACTCTTTTGCGGAGACAATTACTCATTCTGGAAAGCTAGAATGAGAATATTCCTTCAGGCTCAAGGTCGAGAAATCTGGAAATGTATTGTAAATAGACCTTATATCAATGTTTTTAATTTCGTACCGTACCGGCCGGTACATACCGTACCAGAGTAGTGGCCGGTACAGAAATGGGGTCTGTTTCGTACTGGCCCAGATTTCGGCCGTACCGGCCGGTACCGGATTTGAGAATTTTTTTTTTTCATTTCTTCCTATTTTTTTTTATCCTAATTTAGACTAGATTATTTACATATATATTAATATATATAATTGAGACTATTATTTTGAAATATAATTTTTATATATTTATTTTTTTTTATGTATAGACTATTTCGAAACGGTACACGAAACGGTACCGGTACCGAAATATTTCGTTCCAGTGCCTTGACCGGTACGCTCACCGGTACGGTATTCAAAACATTGTCTTATATTTCAACAAAAGTAGTTGATGGAGTAAAGGTCAAAAAGGAAGAAGAAGAGTTTAATCATGAAGACGATAGACTTTATACTTTGAATTTAACCGCTATGAATTTATTATATAATGCTCTCAATAGTAATGAATTTAATAGAGTAATGACTTGTGCTACAGCAAAGGAAATTTGGGATAACTTGGAAGTTACTTATGAAAGAACTTCTCAAGTCAAGTAATCAAAAATTTATATTCTTACTCATGAATATGAAATGTTTAAGATGAATGATGATGAATCTATTTCTAGTATGTACACTCGTTTTACTAATATCATAAACAGCTTGACAGCTCTTGGCAAAGTTTATTCCAAAGTGGAGATAGTAAGAAAAATTCTCAACTCTACCAAAACGTTGGGAATCAAAAGTGACAGCGATTCTTGAAGTTAGAGATCTCAAGAAGCTCGAAGTGAATGAACTCATCGGGTCACTTATCACCTATGAGTACACATTGAAAAGAGGAGAAGAAGAAGAAAAGTCAAAGAAGAGCTTGGCACTTAAAACTGTTCCACATGAAAGTGAAAGTGATGAAGATGAGGAAAATGACGACAAAGATGAAGAAGTTGCGATGATAACAAGAAAAATTCGGAGGTTCTTAAAGAAAAATAAAACTCCTTCAAGGAAATCCTTAAAAAAGTTTTCCAAGAAAGATTCAGGTAAAAATGACATTTTAATTTGTTATAAATGCAATAAACCTGGTCATATCAAGTCAGATTGTCCTCTGCTAAAAAAAGATCGAAACAAAGGCAAAAAAGTAATGAAAGCTACATGGGATGATGATTCAAGTAGCTCAGATAGTGAAGCAAGCAATGGAGAATCAGCAAATCTTTGTCTTATGGCTAAAGATGACATTGAGGTAACAAATCTTGATAATATTGAAAATCTTTCATATGAAGAATTGTAAAATGTTTTAGAAAAGGTATATGAGGAATTTGAAAAATTGGGTATCAAGTATACTGTTTTGAAAAAGAAAAATTCGTCTTTAACAAACGAAATTGATATTTTAAGAAAAGAAAGTATTATTTTGAAAGATGAAAATTTTGAGTTGAAGAAAAAGAAAACTGATTTAGAAAATATTATTAAAAAATTTTGCGAATGGAAAAAGAAATTTTGAAAAATTTCTTGGTAGTCAAAGATGTGTTTTTGATAAGGCAGGCTTGGGATATATGTCAAAACAAAAATACAAATCTTATAAAAACTTCTTTGATAATCCTTCTAAATCAAAGTCCAATATTCAAAATTCTTTTCATAAAAATAATTTTGTTAAAAAATGATACTATTATAATTACTCAAGTTCTTCATATATATCACATGCTATTTACAATTTTTGTAATAGAAATGGTCATAATTATTTTGCTTGTCCTATTAGAAGAAAACATACAATGACTATTAGGGCTATATGAGTACCTAAAAATCTTGTTTCTTCTAATACTAATAAATAAAGGACCCAAAGAACTTGGGTACCAAGAAAAATCATTTTAATTGTTTTTATAGGTGTGCATGAAGTCTTCCACGAACAAAAATAAATGGTTTTTAGATAGTGGATGTTCAAGACACATGACGGGAGACAAGACTAAGTTCTTTGATCTTAGATCTAAAGAAGAAGGACACGTGACATTTGGAGACAACTCGAAAGGGAAGATCGTGGGAATAGGTAAAATTGGTAATGAGTCTTCTCTTATAATTGGAGATGTTCTACTTGTTGAAGGTTTAAAACATAATCTTTTAAGCATAAGTCAATTATGTGATAAAAGATTTACAGTTACTTTCAAAATGGATAAGTGCATTATATTGAATGATTATGATTGTAATATTTGTTTTATTGCTTTTAGAAATAACAATGTTTATACAATTGATTTTGAAGAAATTACCTCACAAGATGCGATTTGTTTTTCAGCTCAAAATGAAACTAATTGGTTATGGCATAGAAGACTAGGTCATGCCAATATGGAACTTATTTCCAAACTTTCAAAAAATGATCTTGTGAGAGATTTACCAAAAATAAATTTTCTTAAAGACAAAATTTGTGATGCATGCCAATTTGGAAAACAAACAAAAACTTCTTTTAAAATCAAGAAACATATTTCCACTAATAGATCACTGCAACTGATACACATGGATCTTTTTGGACCAAATAGAGTTGCAAGTTTAGGAGGAAAATATTATGCATTTGTTATTGTTGATAATTTCTCTAGATATAATTGGGTCATCTTTCTTACTCATAAAGATAAGGCACATAATGCTTTTACTAAGTTATGCAAGAGAATTCAAAATGAAAAGGGTTATACTATTTCAAGTATCCGAAATGATAGGGGAAAAGAGTTTGTTAATAAAAATATTGAAACATTTTGTGATGAAAATGGTTTTGTGCATAATTTTTCTGCTCCTCGAACTCCTCAACAAAATGGAGTAGTAGAAAGGAAAAATAGATCTCTTCAAGAGATGGCAAGAACAATGCTCAATGAGAACAACTTGCCTAGTTATTTTTGGGCTGAAGCGGTAAGTACTGCATGTTATGTTATAAATAGAGTTATGTTAAGGTCTAAATTAGATAAAATCCCCTATGAGCTTTGGAATGAGAAAAAGCCCAACATTGGTTACTTTCATGTATTTGGATGCAAATGTTTTATTTTAAATGACAGGGATAATTTAGGCAAGTTTGATGCAAAATCTGATGAAGGTATCTTTCTCGAGTATTCTACTAATAGTAAAGTTTATAGAGTATTCAATAAAAAGATTTTGACTGTACAAGAATCTATACATGTAGTATTTGATGAATCTAATTCTCTACTCTCCAAGAAATCTATTGATGAAGAAACAGGAGGTATAAATAATACGAAAAATCTCAATCTCAACAAAGAGAACACAATAGAGGAAGTCCAACATGGAGATATCAGGAAAGATCATCAAAATTTAATACAAGATGCAACCAAACAGTAGAAATTTGTGAAAGATCATCCAGTGAAATAAATTCTGGGGGAACCTTCACGAAGTGTAAGCACTCGATCATCTCTTAGAAATATTTGCAATCATACTGCTTTTCTATCTCAAATTGAACCTAAAAATATTGATGAAGCACTTCTTGATGAATCTTGGATTCTAGCTATGCAAGAAGAACTTAATCAATTTGAAAGAAATGATGTTTGGACACTTGTTCCTAGACCCAAAAATCATACTATTATTGGAATAAAATGGGTTTTTAGAAACAAGAAAGATGAGTCCGGAGTCATTACTAGAAATAAAACTCGACTTGTAGCCCGAAGTTTTAATCAAGAAGAAGGAATCGATTATGATGAGACATATGCACCAGTCGCAAGATTAGAAACTATTCGAATGCTACTTGCATATGCTTGTTATAAAGATTTCAAACTTTTTCAAATGGATGTTAAAAGTGCTTTATTAAACGGTTTTATAAATGAAGAGGTATATGTTGAGCAATCTCCAGGTTTTGAAAATCATATTTCTCCAAATCATGTTTTCAAACTCACAAAAGCACTATATGGACTCAAACAAGCTCCTAGAGCGTGGTACGAGAGACTTAGTGGTTTCTTGATTGAAAAAGGCTTTTCAAGAGGAAAAATTGATACAACTCTTTTCATTAAATATGAAAATGATGATATTCTTTTGATTCAGATTTATGTTGATGATATAATATTCGGTGCTACTAATGAAAATATGTGCCAAGTTTTTGCTAAGACTATGCAGGAAGAATTTGAAATGAGCATGATGGGAGAGCTTACATTCTTTCTCGGATTGCAAATTAAGCAAGCAAAAAGTGGGACATTCATCAATCAATCGAAATATATTAAGGAATTGCTGAAAAAGTTTAGGATGGAAGGTGCTAAGGAAACTGGAACACCAATGAGCCCATCCACTAAACTTGATAAAGATGAAACCGGTAAACCAGTTGACTCGAAGGTATATCGAGGTATGATTGGTAGCTTATTATATTTGACAGCCAGTAGACCAGATATTATGTTTAGTGTGTGCTTATGTGCACGCTTTCAATCATCTCCAAAAGAATCACATTTAATTGCAGTTAAGCGCATTCTTAGATATCTTAGTGGTACAATTAACTTAGGGTTATGGTACCCTAAGCACACATCTTTCGATCTAATCAGCTACACAGATGCAGATTATGCTGACTGTAAAATAGATCGAAAAAGTACTAGTGGAGCATGTCACTTCTTAGGTCGTGCACTAGTTTCCTGGTTTAGTAAAAAATAAAATTCTATTGCACTATCTACTGCTGAGGCAGAATATGTTGCTGCGGGTAGTTGTTGTGCTCAAGTTCTTTATATGAAGCAACAACTTGAGGATTTTAAACTTATATACAATCACATTCCAATCAAATGTGATAATACAAGTGCTATAAATCTTTCAAAGAATCCAATACAACATTCTCGGACCAAACATATTGAAATTAGATATCATTTTCTTAGATACCATGTGCAGAAGGGCGATATTGTATTAGAATTCACTAGTACACATGATCAATTGGCAGACATTTTCACAAAACCCCTACCAGAAGATAGACTATGCATGATTAGAAGAGAAATAAGAATGATGCATGCCATGGATATCTGCTAGATACTTTTATTTCATTATCTTAAATGACCTACAAAAACTTGAGACGTTTAGCCTCATCATTCAAATGCATTTGCTCCTCATAAATCATCATGCCATCATTGTCTAAAGGATTAGGCAATCGAAATGAAGAGGTAAGCAAGGATTTCAAATCCTTATTTTGTTGTTTTAACTCTACTATTTTTTTGTTTTGACTCATAAACAAGTCGTTGAAGTACAGAAACAGTCTCGCTAAGCTTCTCAATTTCGCGAGTTTTGGATTGCAACCGAGTAGAAAACGCGACGATAGATGATGAGTATCGAGTTCCGAGACCCACAAGCTCGTAAATGGCATCATGATCTGATTTATTAGCTAAATCATTCTCTTGTTGCTTCATGGCACCTACGACAGATACAGAAATAGATTGAGACTGAGGTGAAGGATACCTCAAATCTTGATCAAGAGAAGCACTGAAGGGAAATCTACGAGCCATTGAAAAATTGTAAAATGAGAATGCAAGCAAATTGCAAAGATGAGAAGAAAGCTTGATGCGAAATGGATAAAACTAAGGATTGCTCTTATAGAAACGGAAATAAGAACATGACAAACTTACAAATCATGATAATATCTCATTTTTCAGCAACATCAAGCGGATCAAATCTCTGCACCGAATTGCCAGAGCTACGCCTCCAGCCTTTGCAGGTTTTGTCGGGTATGGGTGGTTTCAATTATTCAGCTCTTTACAAAATTTCCTTCTGCACTGCATTAACGAAACTAGGCCTTCAGCCTTTGTAGGTTTTATCGAACACGTGTGGCTACGCACTGAATTCTCTACAGTCTCTACTAACGCAGCGTTTTATTTATCTGTTGGTTATTGTAGGAATATATTTTATTGCGCTAATTATGATTCCTTTTTAATGATGCCAAAAGGGGGAGAAGTTTTAGACTAGAACTTTAATATTGTTTAAATTGCTAATTTTGTTATATATGCTTGGAATTATATTTATATTTTTGCTTGAAAAACTAACGCACATTCTCAGGGAGAGCTTAAGTATTAATACAGGCTTCAGGTTCTATCAAGTATTTGTCATCATCAAAAATGGGGAGATTGTTGAACCCAAAATTTCAAATTTCGTGTAAATCTACAAATGGATTTTGATGATAACAAATGAATTCAAAGAATAAAGGAGTCTCAAGCTCAAAGTTGTCCACACAATAGAATCAAGCACATCAAAGAAGCAAGTATGAGCAAGAAGAGAACAAGTTCACATTAAAATCATAGAGTAATTTTGTAAATCTCTTAAAAAAATTGAAATTAGGATTAAGACTCAAAATTAATATTTTATTATAAAGCATTAAAATACATTTTCCACATATGCATGAATATTTTGAAAATTAAATTTGAAAAATTTGAAAGATGATTGATTGTCATCTTTCACATGTGCATGACATGATTAAAGGTTTGAATTTTGAAAATATTAAGATGATTGATTGTTATCTTTCACATGTGCATGTTTTATTTGAATATTTTCAAAAGTGGTGGATGCTTTTCTTGACTTATGCAAAAGGTAGATGTCTTTATTTGAAAATTTTGAAAAGAAAAGTGTGCTCCTTTTGTCATATGTAAAAAGTAAAAGATTATGTTTGAAATTTTTGAAAAGTAAAGTGTGCTCCTTTTGTCACATGCAAAAAGTAAAAATATTAGATTTGAAATTTTTGAAAAGTGAATGATGATATTTTTGACATGGGAATCTTTTCAAATTTGAAATTGAAAACTCATTTGCCTATAAATAGCTCACTTGAGTTTTGCAAAATTCACAACAAGAGCTTACACATCTATTGCTAAGTTTTGCATCATTTCTTCAAAGCTCTCATTCTCTCTTTTCTAAAGTTTTGAGCCTTAATTCTTGTTCTTGTTGAGAGAGATATAGGTTGCGCTGTATTGTTTCTATCTCACTCATTGAGGAGTGTATTTTGATAGTCTACCTACTATCAACTCTTGTATTTATAAAAGGGTGTGTATAACCCTTGTGTGTGTAGAAGTTGTTCTACACGGGGAATAGTTAAATCACCAAGTGTGAGGTGATTGGAAGTGTAGAAGGTGTTATACACGGAGAATAGTTAAATCACCAAGTGTAAGGTGATTGGAAGTGTAGAGGGTGTTCTACACGGATTCTTTGGAGCGGTGCTGCTCAAAGGTGTAATAGGTTTCTATCTCCACCTAAAGGAGATTGAATAGTGGATTTGGGGATCCTCAAGAGGTAGCTTGAGGCGAGGATGTAGGCAATGGGGCCGAACCTCGTTAACATACTGAGTTTGCTTTTCTCTTACTCTTACTATTTATATTTATTGTTATTTCATATTTTGTTTATATTTTATATTATATATTTGATTTATAATTGTTATTTTTTTAAATACAACTCAATTCACCTCCCTTCTTGTGTTAGTCATCTGGGCAACAGAGAGTAAAAACAAATATCGATAAATAACTTGATTTGGCTCGAGTTCGTCTTTGATCAACTCGACAAACTTTCAGCTCGACTTGAGTTATTGGAGTTCAACTCGACTCGATTTGACTCGAACTCGTCTCTGATCAGATCGTTTGCAGCTCTTGGCACAAGATACCCAAGTTGACTAAGGAAATTGTTGATTAGAAATTGACCATAAGGTACATATTATGATCGAATCATTATTATTTAATACTTTATTACTTTTTCGTATAATTTTTCTTATTTTTATTTATATTTGATTTTTTTTGCCATTTTTATTATTATTATTTGTGAAGTCTATGGTCCTTGAATCGTCTGAACCTATTATGTGAAGACTGAGAATAGTAAATTGAAATTGGCCACTCTCTACAATACTACTACTTGCCATCTCTCTAAAATAATTTTCTCCAACTTCTCTATAGGTTTTACACCTCCATTCGTCGAAATTTTTTCTCCTTTCCTGGGCGGAGGGGAGATGGAGCTTCGGCTCCACCCCCTTCTGCCCCAAACCAATAGACGCTATTCTCCTTTTCCGTTTGTTTTCTTTCTACAACCTGACACTAACAAATTTCCTGCTTTCCGACAGCCTCCGGTCTACACGCATCACGTTTCCTGCCTCTCAAGCCTCTGATCTTCTTATTCGCGGTGGTTTCACCGTCATTAGTTCAGTGAGTGTGCCACATGTGCGACTTCTTTCGCTCGAGTTTTTCACGCGTGGGTGAATCCTGCGGAGGATTCTGGCGACACGCGCGGCCCTTCCGACATCAGAGGGCTATGATCCTCACAATCGGTTCTTCCGCTCCACTTCTATGGTGGTGTGTGTTCTACATGTGGCGCCACAAAATGTGTTTCCCCTCTTGCCGACGATCTGTTTATGTTATTGACTGTCTTGCAATGTTTATGTTTTTCCTAATTGATGATCAAGTATAAGCGGGTGTATAAATTCTTATTAGTTGATCTAAACTAACACGGTACACTATACACTTATTTACTGCAGTTAAAAAGTTTGTTCATCAGACTATTTCAAAACTGTCTCCAAGTGGTCTTCCTTTTACAAGAATGGGTGGGAATGATTCTTTCGTCTCCGATTAATCACTTTTTTTCTTTTTATGTTAGCATTGTATGTTAGTTTTTTGAGATGATTGTAAGGGACTCCCATATTTTTTAAATTTGTATCATTTTATCCTTTAATTAATATATGAAGTTTGTTTGTTTTTTTTTTGTTTTTGTTTTTTTTTTTTTAAAAGAGATTGAAAACAGTATATTCTGTTCCGGAAAGGGATCCAATGGACCAATACCAATACCATTTATTTATTTATTTTTGCACCACCATTTTACTTCTTCACACGTGATTTATTAAAAATATTTAAAAATCTTACAAATATATATAAAAAGAAAATGACGGTAAAAAAAAAAAAGAAAAAATTTATACATAACCTACACATTACATATCATATATTTTTTTTAATTTTTTTCTCTTATAAAATATGTAGTATATAAATAATGAGTAAAAAATTCAAGTACAGATTATTTCTTAAATCAAAGTTTACTTACTAATTAATAATTAGGGATTAAATTATATGAGGAGCTATTCCTAGTTTTTTATACGATTGTTCCTAATTTTCTCATTTTCTTTACACTCGTTACGTATTTTTTTTTAAAGTATTTTATATTAACACGTTAAGTCATTTAAAATGTAGGGCAACAACAAAAATAATTAAAAATGATAAGATTTAAATAAAAAATCACATAATTATTTTATAGATAGATTTATTATTTAAATCTTATCGTTTAGATAACTTTAGTCGTGGCTGATTAATAAGATTCTTTTTATTAATAGGATTATCTAAGATATTATTGAGATGAAATGAGTTATGATGAGTTTTTAAAATAAAATAAAATATTATTATTATTTTTTTAAAATTTGAAAAAGTTGAATTGAAATTTGAAAAATTTATATTGAGGTTTATATTTTGCATTAAAATTTGAAAAAAAATATAATAATGAATTTGAGATGAGTTGATATGAGCTCAACTTGTTTCCGAATCCAAACGACGTCCAAGAGTAATGTTGCTCGATCAATAAATCAAAGTCTGTTATGAATTGTAATGAACGAACGAAACGGCAGCCGCCTCCTGTCTCACCACTAAAATTATGTGAATGACCCCATCACTATTATTTTAAAATCTGCATAGTGACTTGCATAGTGACTTGCATAGTAACTTGCATAGTAATTTTAACGCCTATAAATATGGGTTTCAGTTGTAATGAAATTCATAAGAAAATATAGAGAAGGAAGAAAGTTTCAGAGAGTTTCTTTTATATTTCTCTTGCAATAGTAGTAGTTTTCTTTTTAGTTTTATAACACGTTATCAGCACGAGATTCTACCGATACTGAAACTAGTGGTCTTCTATTTCAAGTAAGTTTTTCAATATATTATTTACAGTCCTTGAGATAAATATTAAAGATAATATTGCTAAATATTACTTGATAAAATTTTATTTTTATTCTCATGATAATGTGAATATATTTCTTAAATTCACAGATTTATTTTTGTAATATAATGTCAAATATTGAGATTTATTACTATTGACATTTCTGAAAAATGTTATTTATCCAAGATCCTTGATGAGATCTATTTGAATATGATGATGAACTTGAAAGATACAATCATAAAAGGAAATCATGTGTCCCTAAAGGACCGTGCTGTATTTCTCATGATGAAAAATCATCTTACTGTGTGAAATGAATTAAGAGAGTGATATAAGCACCAGAAGATGTAATACTCTCAAAAGATCATTATGATTTATTGCACCTGAAATTGCAAGATTTTAAGAGTGGTATTGAATATTCTGCACTCTTTAAAATCAGCTCAATATTAAAATTATACAGTGAAAATGTCACTGATGATGATATATAAAAGAAGACATTATTTTTCATATCTCGAATGTGCTCCTGCAGTAGCAATATCGAGAGTGAAAGTTCAACAAATATTCTGAATTTTTGTTTTGTCTTCCAGTGATTGAGCTAAATAATGAGTTTTTGTTACACCAGTTACGTCCTATTAATGATATCAAATTTACACAATTCCCAGAAGTGAACGGAAACTAAGGGCGTAGACGTGGTAGAAAAATTATAGAAGTGTTGGTCCCAAAAACGACAACACTAAAGATGATAAAAATATATCGTATCACCAGAAGTGATCAAACTCAGAGAAGGGTAAAGGCCCTCAGAATAATTTTTCATAAAAAGATGAAGATGTTTGTCATAGATGTAATATGACTAAACAGTAGTCACGTACCTGTTGTACGGCCAAGCACTTGATTTACTTATACTAAGTTTTTTATATATAAGCTTATTAATATTTCATCATGTTTTGAAATAATGAAATATCGGTACCTGAAGCACGACAAGAAATTACTTGGGATAATAAAATCCTGTTTAAATTTGATCATCTTACAAATAAATATGAACCAAAAGTTCAGAGGATTATTTATCTGCAAAGTGTTGCAAATCAATTACATGATGTATTTACTGACACTAAAAGTGTTGTAAAATCATATATTACTGCTGTTAATGCTTAAGCAAGAATTGAAGTCCCTGAAAGACGAGTTGTTAAAACAGCAATAAATGAGTCTAAGATATACCTGAAGCGTTGAAGACCTATTGGTGCACAAGAAAAATAAAAATCGGTGCTCATGAAGAGACCGTATTTTCTGTATAAAGTATAATCCTCCTGAAGAGGAAATCTCCTGAAAAGGTAACTCCTGAAGAGTGTAACTCCTGAAAAGTATAACTCCTGAAGAGTGTAACTCCTGAAGAGTATAACTCCTGAAGAGAAAACTCCTGAAGAGTATAAACCTCCTGAAGAGGAACCTCCTGTAGAGGTGTTTCATGAAATGTTTTCCCCTGAAGTGGAACAATGAGATCTCAATACATTTCATGAGTACTGAAAAATTTATGGATAGAAATAAAACTGTTGTCGACAACATATATGATAATACTTGACATTACCAGAAGTAATGAAGAAAGTGAGCCAAAAACCGTCGAAGAATGTCGACGTAGAAATGATTGGCCAAAATGGAAAGCAGTTATTAAAACTGAATTAAACTCGCTAGTGAAGCGAGATGCATTTGGACCTGTTGTCCAAACACCAAAGGGTGTAATATTTGTCAGATATAAGTGAGTATTTATACGAAAGCGTAATGCGAAATGAAATTATGCGGTATAATTTGTCGCACAAGGTTTCCAGTAGAAACCCGAGCAATTATGAGGAAACATATTTCCTTGTTATGAATGCAATCACATTCATATTTTTAATCGATTTGGTTATTACAAAAGGATTAGATATGTAGTTAATGAATGTGGTCCCTGCATATTTATAAGGATCATTAGATCATTACATATATAAAAATTTACGATACTTGAATCATCTAATCCAAGTACATTTAAGAGTATGTACTTTATAAAGCTTCAAAAATCTTTATATGGGTTAAAGCAAGCCGGACGCATGTGGTATAATTGAATCAACAAATATCTATTGAAATAAGGATTTAAGAATAATCCTATATGTCCATATGTTTTATCAAAATTCAGATTTGCCATTATTGCAGTTTACGTTGTTGATTTACCTTGTTAGAACTCTTGAAAAGATCACAAGGGTTGCTATAAATTCAAGGAATGCATTTGAAAAGGAAAGATCTTATTATTTAATTCATAGATGAGTTACAAGAATTTGAGACTTCTAGCCTCATCTCTCAAATGCATTTGCTTTTCATAAAACAACATACCATCCTTATCTAAAAGATTAGGCAATCGAAATGAAGAGGCAAGTAAGGATTTTAAATCCTTATTTTCTTACTTTAAGTCTGCAATTTTTCTGTCAGACTCTTGAACGAGTCGTTGAAGTACAGAAACCTTCTCGTTAAGCTCCTCAATCTCACGATTTTTGGATTGTAATTGGTTGGAAAATCCAACAATAGAGGAGGAGTATCGGGTGCCGAGAGTCACCAGCTCATAAACAGCTTCATGATCTGACTTATTAGCCAGATCATTTGCTTGCTGCAACATTGCACCTGCGGAAGATATATGATCAACTTGTAATTGAGGTGAAGGATACCTCATATGTTGATTGTGAGAAATAGTAAAAGGAAATTGATGAGCCATTGGAAAATTGTAGAATAAGAATACAAATACAGATGAATTATAGATATGAGAAGAAGATTTGATGCGTACTAAATGAAGCTAAAGACGGTTCTTATAGAAATGGAAACAAGAACAAAAAAAACCATCATCTCTTCAAATCTCACTTTACAAGATATGCTGGATGCATAATTTCAAAAGCCAGCGAGATTAATTACAGCTATCCCTATTTTCTTGTAAACGCTGAACCTCTGCCGTTAGCTGCTGTTGTTGACTTTGTATCTGAGCTCTTTCTCGTTCCAGCTCTTCTACTCGTGTTTTCAGGTCACAAGAATACTAGTCTACAAGTTTCTTCAGCTCCTTGTTTTCTTATTTTAAATCTTTATTTTTTCTATTTTTAGTTGCAAACGTTTGATGCAACTCAGATATTTGATTTTTAAGATGATCAACCTCACTCGTTTTCGCCAATAGCTTCTGTGACATGGTTGTAAGAGAAGTAGCATATTGAGCACTGATGGTTCTTGATGCTGCAATAATTTCAGGATCAAATTTACTAGATAGATATATCTCTGCTCCTATCATAGTGTTTACAGCCTCAGGAGAAAATATAAGTGGTTGAGGTATAAAAGGTTCGTGGTTTAAATCTGGGACATTAGAATTTCTATCAGACATAATATCGTTCTGGATGAACAACAACTGAATCTATGAGGAATGCGAGATCTTTTTGCTGGAGTAAACCAATGGTAAAATTAGTTATATTTAAACAACAACCCGAAACTTTCAAATCTCTTTAAGATCTCGTTTGTCCACAATGTCAAGCGGATTTGATTTTCCGCCGAACCGATAATATTAAATCTCAAAACTTTTACAGCTTTAATTATACATAGATGGTTTCCAATGTTATTTCCGCCATATATAAACAAGTTCTTCCTAATAACGCCGAATGAATGGGAGAAAATTTTAGATGAAAATATTATGATACTCTCTCTAATGCATTATTTAGTTGGAGATCGTGTTTGAATTCTTAACTTGTTATATATGCTGAAATAATGTTTGCTTATTACTTGAAACACTAACGCATATTATCAGGGGGAGTTTAAGTATTACTGCAGATATCAGATTTCTATTAAGTTTGTCAACCAGATATTATTTTTCATCTTCAAATCACTCAGAGATCATTGCTATTCATGAAGCAAGTCGAAAGTGTATTTGGTTGAGATCAGTTATTCAACATATCCAGGAAAAGTGTGGACTTCCCATGATCAATAATAGCCCAACAATCTTATATGAAGATAATACTACTTGTATCACTCAAATCAGAGGAGGATATATTAAAGGTGACAGAACCAAACATATTTCACCTAAATTCTTTTATACTCATGAACTTCAAGAGAAAGGTGAAATTGATGTCAAGCAGATACGATCTAGTGATAATCTGGCAGATTTATTCACAAAGGCGTTACCAACTTCTACATTCAAGAAGATTGTGCATAACATTGGAATGCGAATACTCAAAAATCTTTTGTCATGTACTTTTCAGGGGGAGTAAATGTGCTGATTGTACTCTTTTTCCTTCGCTGAGGTTTTGTCCCACTGGGTTTTCCTCTGCAAGGTTTTAATGAGACAATCTTAAATCACTTATGGATACATAAAGAGACTGTACTCTTTTTCCTTCGCCATTGGTTTTTCTTCCCACTGGGTTTTTCCTTGGCAAGGTTTTAACAAGACAGATTCTTTATGGGTGGTCATTCAAGGGGGAGTGTTATGAATTGTAATGAACGAACGAAACGGCAGCTGCCCCCTGTCCTACCACTAAAATTATGTGAATGACCCCACCACTATTATTTTAAAATCTACATAGTGACTTGCATAGTGACTTATATAGTAACTTGCATAGTAATTTTAATGCCTATAAATATGGGCTTCAGTTGTAATGAAATTCATAAGAAAATATAGATAAGGAAGAAAGTTTCAGAGAGTTTCTTTTATATTTCTCTTGCAATAGTAGTAGTTTTCTTTTTAGTTTTATAACAAAGTCAATGAATAATTTATCTTTTATTATTGAACAATGCTACTTACCATTTTATTTTTATTAATCTTATGATACGGTATTAGATAATTGAAAATTATTTATTATATTTTACTTATTAGTCTATTATTTAATTTCACATAATGGGATGATGATTAATAAACTTGTTTTTCTTTATTTACCTTTTTATGTACATAAAACTAAATAATTTTTATTTTATTTTAATTAATTAGGCTTTTCTTTTTGTTAAAAATAAATAAATTTATTCATTATCTTCTTTTTCATCATCTTTTTATCATCTCATAATGTGACATTAGATGATAGGTTAATAAGTAAAATATAATAAATAATTTATAATTATTTAATGTTATATTATAAAATGATAAAAAAATGATAAAAATAAGATGATGAAAAACTTTGCTAAAAAAAAAAATAAAAAAGGGTTATTTTCCTTGCAATTTTAGAGCACTCCCAATAGAATAGTTAGTTTTATTTTATTTTAAAGAGTCAAAAATCTATTTTTTTTTTCATTTAACTATTCATTTGTACATTTTACCATCCATCAACATTTTTATTTTTTTTCTATATCTTTTAAAATATTCATATTTTATTTTAAATAGATTTATTTTACAAATTAAAAAAAAAAGGTCGGGTTGTTTAGGAGATGGTCGCCGGAGTTGGAAGTGTCGCGTGGGAGCCGACGGCTGCCTCGCCGGAGATGGAATTTTTAGGGGATGATCGCTGGAGTGAAGTGATGCTGGTGATACTGGAAATGTAGTACATGGTGGCCGGCGGTGGGTCTAACGACGTCGATGAATGCCCGAGACAAATAGTTCTTCGCCGGAGTTAAGTCGCGGGGGAATGGTCGCTGGCATGAGGCGATGCCGGTGATGCGACAGTATCTCTGGTGGTGATCAGCGTTGAAGTCGGTGATGCCCAAAACCCACTATCGAACGATGCAATGTTGCCGAACGTGAAATTTGAAATGAAAAAATATAATAAAATAATATTTAAAAGATGAACAATATTGTTACATATAATATAAATACTGTTTATTTTTTAAAAAAAATTTCATTTTAATTATTTTATTAAAATATAATTTTTAATCTTTTAAATAAATTTGAATTAAATTTTATAAAAAATAAAAAATAAATATTTAACTTCACCATTAGGAGTGATCTTACGTCGCGTATAATGGACCCTAGCTTGTTTAGCAAGAAAGCTATAGAGAAAAGTAACCCCCAAACTTGATGTCCCTTCACTTTATATTGATCTGCGACGCTCCATT
The DNA here is from genome assembly GCA_036898215.1 of Platycarya strobilacea. Taxonomy (NCBI): domain Eukaryota; kingdom Viridiplantae; phylum Streptophyta; class Magnoliopsida; order Fagales; family Juglandaceae; genus Platycarya; species Platycarya strobilacea. The sequence goes on from CM072555.1 coordinate 8,801,978, forward strand.
TCCACTGGGTCGTAGACACAGCTGCAGTCCCTGAGCCTCTGCGTGCCTGCGTGGTTGGGTTTTCAATGGAGGATGTGGAGAAGGAGACGAAGAAGTATCCGTCTCTGCCTTCCAACTATGTAACGCTCGCTCAACTCCAGGAACGCTGGCACGAAGAGAAAGAACGGATACAGAAAGAGAAGGAGCAAAAAGAGGAAGAAGAACGACAGCGAAAGCTTCAGCTGCAAAAACTAAAGGAAGAAGACCAGCAACAGAAGCGAAAGCGTGAGCTTCTTAAGGCAGGGCGCGGCATCGGTTGCAAGCCGATACAGTGGGGAAAGCTTCCTCTTCCGTCAACCACCTCCTCGCCGGTGCCCTCGAATTGGAAGGTAAAAGAGAAGATTGGACCTAGGGAAGAGGAACGGCTGGAGGTGACGCACCTTACGGCACAAGCAACGCGCGCGGTTGGTGAGAAGGAGATTGCTCCGGCTAGAAGAAAAGGTGAATCGAATGGCGCGAAGGGCGTATTCAGGGGGAGGATAGAGAACGCCGATCGAGCGGCTGAGATTGAACGGAGACTTGAGGATTTCTCAACGAATGGCGAGAAGGAGACTGCTCCGGTGAGTGGAAACGGTGAATCGAAGGGAACGCGGAGTAGATTGAGGCGGAGAAGAGAGTATACCGATCGGATGACGGAGAATGAACGGGAACTTGGGGATTTCTCAACGAATGGCGGTAAGGAGAATGCCCATTTAACAATGGTCAGTAAATCGAAGGAAACGACGAACGAATTCAGGCCGAGGAGAGAGAACGCCGAACGGACGGTGCAAAATGAACGGGAAGCTGAGGATTTCTCAACGATCGGAGTGAACAGAAAGACAGAGAATGCCTCGGGAGGAAGAAACGTTGAATCGAAGGGAGATTGGAGGAAATCTAGGCAGACGAGTGAGAACGCCGAACGGACGGCGGAGAAGGAACGGGAAGTTGGGGGTTTCTCAACGAATGGCGTGAAGGAGAACCCTCCGGCGAGAAGGAACGGCAAATCGAAGGGAGGGAAGAATGGATTGAGTCGGGTGAGAGAGAACGCCGATCGGACGGTGAAAACTGAATGGGAAGCTGGGGATTTCTCAACGATCGGCGTGAACAGCAAGACAGAGAATGCCTCGGGAGGAAGAAACGTTGAATCGAAGGGAGATTGGAGCAAATCCAGGCGGACGAGTGAGAACGAACGGGGAGTTGGGGGTTTCTCAACGAATGGCGTGAAGGAGAACCCTCCGGCGAGAAGGAACCGCAAATCGAAGGGAGGGAAGAATGGATTGAGTCGGGTGAGAGAGAACGCCGATCGGACGGTGAAAACTGAACGGGAAGCTGGGGATTTCTCAACGATCGGCGTGAACAGCGAGACAGAGAATGCCTCGGGAGGAAGAAACGTTGAATCGAAGGGAGATTGGAGCAAATCTAGTCGGACGAGAGAGAACGCCGCACGGACGGCGGAGAATGAACGGGAAGTTGGGGGTTTCTCAACGAATGGCGTGAAGGAGAATCCTCCGGCAAGAAGGAACCGCAAATCGAAGGGAGGGAAGAATAGATTGAGTCAGATGAGAGAGAACGCCGATCGGACGGTGAAAACTGAACGGGAAGCTGGGGATTTCTCAACGATAGGCGTGAACAGAGAGACAGAGAATGCCTCGGGAGGAAGAAACGTTGAATCGAAGGGAGATTGGAGGGCTGAGAATGAACGAGAAGTTGGGGATTTATCAACTAATGGCGAGAAGGGAGTATGCTCCACCGAGTTCAGGCCGATGGCAGAGAACGCCGATCGGACTAGTGTGATTGAAGAGAAACTGGGGGATTCCTCAACGAATGGCGAGAAGGAAGGTTGCTCCAGTGAATTCAGGCCGTATAGAGAGAACGCTGATCCGACGGCGGAGATTGAACGGGCCCTTGGGCATTTCTCAATAGATGGAAAGAATGAAAAAGGAAACGTTAGAGCGACGAGGCCGAACACTGGTATGTATCACGGTAACAGGTATCAGTACAACGGATACGATGTTGCTAGGCATCGCTGTAACGGGGAGTATAAGGCATATGGAAAGGTTGGTGCTGGAATGGTCTGGGTTAGGAAAGGAGAGCTTTCTGATGGTGCAAGCCCACCGGGGAATTGGAATGGTTGAGATTGCTTTGCCATATTCTGTGCAGTGATGCGCTGAGTCTGGTAAAAAATACTATCACGTCTACTTGCTTTTAAGATACTTTAAAATACCGATTCTATAATCAACAATGCTTTTATGTTTTGTGGATGATTGGAATACGTCGTCAATCTTATGAGAACATAACTCATTCATCTGGTTAAATGTTGTTGTTTTGCACGGGTTACAATAGCAATATCCAATATGCATGTAATGGTGAAGAATACTTGATGGTTTGAACAATGGGTCCTAGTTTGTTGATATGGGAACTTTTGGTGAATTTGAATCTAGTCCTAGTGGTGGTAGAACTTGAACTTGTGGAACGCGAGGACAAATGGTTGCTAAATGCCTCTAAAGGTTCTAATTTGGTTGGCAGAATGATGATTAAGACTTGAGAAAAAAGCACATAGGTGTGTAACTTACAATGTTGTATGCTGCATCATATGAAAACACCCATCTTGTGAGTGTGTAATTTAAGTTGGGGTTGCTGGTGCTTAACATCGGTGGCCCATTATATTCAAGACACGAAAACAAAAAGTTAAAAAGGAAAAGGGAAGGCATCATCCGCCGCCCATCTGGTCAATAACTTTCCCTGTTTTACATAATTTACTCATCTTTCATCAAATGAAAGACTGGGAATGATATTGAGTTTCCAAGTAAACACTAGAAATGATTATCCAATAATTTTGACCGTCCAATGATATAGAGGTACATGAATCACCATTTGATCCCCCATCAAAATCTGCTGGTGTTGTGTTTTTAATAAAGTATTGTTTGAGCAACTAAAGTTTGTAGGATGTGTTGGGGGAAGTTGTTTTCTATTATAAGGCCAAATGGGAGACAGTGCTGTGAAAAATTGAACCTTTATCTGTTTAATTATGAGCGTAATGAGAGCTTTAGAAGTTGGGAATATGCTGTAGGGGATCTTGACTTGTTATTTTTAAAAATTTTACTAGCAAATTACCCCGCACTACTCTTTACAGCATGTACCTAGTAGGTTTTGATTTGATTTCAGGTTTTTGGGTATGCACTATGCAATAGCTTCTGGTAGTTTTTTATATTTTGCTTTGCTGTAAAATTATATAATCTGGGTGAGCAATTGAAGTTCCTTAAACCCTGTGTCATGGCCATTGCAAACACGCCTCAACTTATTACTGACTAAGCCATTTGTTGCGAACAAAGGTATGTATGATCTTTGGCCCGTGCTATTCTATTCTATTCTATTCATCTAACCCTTTTTGTCGCCGTATTCATGGTTAAGTCATCGAGAAATTATATTTAGCCCCTAGTTTGGCATTCTTACCTTTTTTTTTTTTTGGTTTAACATTTGACAATCACTCTTGACAATCATAATTATTATTTTTTAGTTCTGGAGATTTAAAATGAAAACTCAATTTCAAAAAGAAAAAAAAATATTTTTATTGATAGTTGTTAAATTGTTAGATATAGTTGTCAAATAAGATGCTGTTTAGCAATACTCTTTGGTACTCGAATGTATATTTACTCCAAGAATTGAATCTTTTGTGATCTGTATCAACAGCATGATGTTATATCATTAAACTAGTGTTGATAAGTTGGAGTACAAGATCGCCTGATCTACCAGAGTTATCTGCATCCTATAATCTTTATTTTTTTTTATTTGCACAGGATGTTAAATAATAAAGTTCCGACTAATCTTGGGATGCACAGACTCTCGATTAAGCGTTTTTTGTAAGTGCATTTTCGAATAATTCAAGAAAAACTTCCTCCAATCTGAGGGTGCCTAAAAATTATTTGTATCCTATAATCTTTTGTTTGGTTGTTGAACTCATATCAACCTAATTAATAATGGGACTTATTATTTTTCAATTTTCTATTAATAAAAATTTAAACTCATTTCAAATTCACTTTATATATATCTAAACACATATCTCAACTCATTTTAAGTTCAAATACATCTCAACGGACTGATAAAATATTATTATTACAAATCAATTTAGATCATTTGAGATCATCTTAACATGTAAATGCAGCCTAAACTATCACCATGGCTGATGGTTTAATAGTTCCTAAGTTCCTCCCAAGTAGTTTGTTATCTATTAAGTCAACCATAAGAAGTTCGAAAGAAAAAATCTATCCAATCTCATAATATTCATATAATCTTTACACACCATATTTTATTTTTATTAAATATTTAATATATGAATAATAAATAAATAAAATGAAATTATTTTAAGAAGAACAAATTCAAAATAAAAGATTAAAAAATTAAAAAAGTATTGGTGTAAAAATTAAAAAAATATTGATGTGTGAATGTTGGAGACGTTATGTAGAACAATTTGTATTCAAAATATGTACCCAGTTTGGATTCGAACTTATTTTAAATTTATTGTTATATATATTTTTTAAATTTTATATAAAACATAAGAAATAATTTAATTTTTTTAAATTTAAATTCAACATTTTTAAATTAAAAATAATATTTAAATGATATTTTATTTTATTTTTAAAATTTATTTTTATTTATCTTTATCTCATTTTCAACCCAAACGGAACAAAAATGAGTGAAAACGGAGACAACTGGTCTAATAAAGACTACAATTCTCGATGAAAGACTTGGATTTCTTATGCCAACTCATGTCTCTTCGTCATTATGGGAAATAAATGGTGGATGCCATTTTTAAACGGTCCCAACATTCAGCTAGTTGCTATGGTCAATGACACAAATCTAAAAATCCTCCAAGAAATCTGTTGAAATTTATGTCTCCTACATTGAAGCAGATAACAAAGCCATGCATGCCCTGTCTTTAAGTCAATATAAATTAGTTTAAATATTTCATTATTATTGTCATTTTATATTCTTTTGGCCTGGGAGGAGAGTGGAATCAGTGCATGGCTCTTGACCTATAAAATTAATGAGCAGTGATGATTTAAATCATTTTAAATAATATGAGTTGTAACGTTTCTTTTAATATCTAATAATGGTGAATTTTGAAATTCATTTAGCCATTACTATTGAGAGTTGCAATGGTTGGTCTTTCCTTTCGTGAAACGTACGATGGTTTGGTCATTGAGTAGTCTTTAAGTTGTTTCAGATTTTAGACTATTGTCTCGCTTGTTTACATAAATTATCTGATTCCATCTAATTATTATATATATTTTTAAAATGTACATATATTATAATAAATAATTTGATTTTTTAAAATCTTAAAAATAAAAATAATATTTTAATAATATCTTATTCAACTTTTATCTCATCTCCTCCTGAATAACCAAATGAGACCTAAAATTATTTTTATTATTATGGCTGCCTCATTATTTATTGCGGTTTGATTTATATAAAATATATACTTTCATTCAATTGTCATTTTATTCGATTGCCGTTTAAGTCCACTACTCACAAAAACTTTCCTATTTTTTCGGATTGTTTTTTTTTTTTAAATTTTATTTGCTGTACGAGAGACACTGTGAGTTTAAGAAAACTTTGGGTGTACTTGCAGTATCTTCCCCAGTTGCTGAAACCAGAGAAGCCAATATGGGATTGATTCGCAGTGCTCTTCTCAGTTGGAATTGCCTGGTTATATGCACAAATTCTTACTTCAAGTGGTGTGTATAGGAACAAACCTGCAAAGACTCAGATTAGTTGTTGCACGGATTGTGCCGGACTCTTCACTGCAGCTCCTTTGGCGAAATATTGACCAATTGCTTTCTTTCTTTCTTTTATTTTTCTATTAAAAGTTGAAACCACTATTCATAATTTGATGTAGTTTCATGAATAAGTAATCTGAGATTGACATTTGATAAGAAAGGTTGACTATTGTGCATTGTCTAAATGCACCCAAAAGCAAGATATGGTCGGAACTAGAGAATTGATGATTAACTGTTCTTAGCCCCCCAACTCCCCCACCCCCACAAAAAATGAGAAGAAAAGAAGAACAAAGTGATGAAAACAGTTTGCAAACAAACCAAAACTTCTGCACAAGGGATTATTTTAATAATTCTGACTGCATGATGGCAAAGTAGAACTTGGACAGCTCTGAGAAAGTTAGTCAATTAGAGTCTCACTACGGGGAGGGCCTCAGAATTCATATATATTCTTCCTTTATTCTTACTCTTCCGAGATGTTACGAAGCTAAGTGGTGCAATCTTCTTAATCCTCTTTTCTTTTGTTGTTGGGACACAAACTGTCTTTCCCTGAGGCAAATTCTTCAGAGATTGAATTCAACTGCTATTTGGGAAGTCTGCAAATTTGTAAAACAATTTGGCCTATATTTTTCCATGTTTTGAAGATAATTCTGACTACAATTAGTTACATCATATTATCTTTTCTTATAAAATAATACATCATATTATCTTTTGTCATTACCTGCAGGCTATATATTCCTTATCCGTTTCAATGGCGAAGCCCCACAATTCATGCCAAAGAAGCTTTTGCAATGATGGCTGTTTCTTTTGTTTCACTTTTTGAGGTTCACTTCTGAATGAGGATTTCATGTGTTTCTAGTTCATTAGCTAGCTGCTCCACAACACTGTACTCTGCAATTTACTTCAGAAAGCATATACCGCAAACATTTCATGTGACCACCTCATCGGCTTTTGTGTTGAATATATGAAACTTTAAAACTTACTTTCATCGTTCTGAAATCATGGATAAGACATACAATATTAAAAACCTTCCTCCTCTTATATTTGCAGTCGACTGGTACATTTTTTGCAACAGCAAGATATGGCATTGCCACTCCTGCGCCACCTTCTGTTACTAGCCGTGGTGTTGGCTGGCTGGTAGGACATGGTTTAAATGATGTCTCATTTACATATTATGATTCTAGGCTAAATATTTGCTGCTTCATCACTGTGAAATTTGTTTGATTTTCAGGGAATAGGAGTTTTGCTGAATGGCGCGTTTGTCTCTGTAACTGGCGCTTCTTCATCAGTGTAAGCAACTTTTTTTTTTAAATGAAAGAAAAAAGCTATTATCAAGTGTAGCTGATCCTGGTCTTCTTGCTCCACCTCTAACTCGAGTTTTCTTAATAGTGGGTTTATTTTGGAAGTCATCTATGAAACATTGAAAATATTAATTCAACTTGATGCAGCTGAAAATTAAGGTTCTATGTGGTGGTACCTACCATCTAAATATGTGTATACTTCTCTGACTTCTTTTGTGCGGGAGAGGATTGGTGAACATTCATGATTTTTTGGTGGAAAATCCAAATATTCCTAGAATTTCCCTTTCATATTTTGAGTCTTTTATTAGAGTCACGGACTCACACACATGTAGTGCAACATGATTTACAGATGAAGGTAGACATTCAACACGTATACGCACATATTTTTGCATTATGTTTCCTTATTGTGCTTTGCTTCATGTACAGGGAAATGCTGGTCTATTGGCATTGACGAGAGTTGGAAGTCGGAGAGTCATTCAAATATCAGCAGTGTTAATGATTTTCTTCTCTGTATTTCGTATGCTTGCTTAACTCTATAATTAAATGCTTCAAGCTTGTTGACAGTGTTGAGTGTTAAAATCTGAATCAACATGTTATAAGTGATAAGCGTTACAACTTTCTTTCTAATGTTGAAAACTGGAATGCATACAAAATATAGAAAAAAAAAAATTGCAGTCTTCATATTGCATTATAGTTTTGATTTTCTTATAATCACTTCTAATTTGGGTAACTGATGTCCTTGACCAGGAAAACTTGGGAGTATTTTTTGCTTCTATACCCCTCCCAATCATAGCAGCTATGTACTGTGTTCTTCAGCTACGTTTGTAAGTATCTGTTTTTTTTTTTTTTTGCATTGACTCCCTATGATCAGTGCATCATGCTCAATGTTGCTTGTTTGCTGATTGATACTTCACATCAAAACAAGAATCAGTAACATCAGTTAATATCATTGATGGCAGCTTCTGCAGTTCTTGGTTTTCTCCATTTCTGTAATCTGAACAGTTTCAGAACAAAATTTATTCTGGGCTTTTCTTTCTTCTTGGGCATTTCATTACCACAATACTTCAGAGAATATTATCATATAGATCCAAGTTCTCTACACATTCGCAGCCACTCTGGATGGGTGAGTATTGAACTGAACTGGTCTTAAGCCCTCGTTTGTTTTTACAGTCATCTCACCTCATCTTAAACTTTTTTAAATGTCTACACAATAAAATTAACAATTCCTTTTCAAATCCCAAAACATTTTATTCTAATAACATTTTATTCAACTTTCAACTTTTATCTTAACTCACCTTATCTTATCTCAAAAAACAACTTTTATCTATGTCAATGTTCCCACCATTTTCATCTACCTAAGTTTCTTAAAGAAATTGCAGTTTGATGATATAGTGACTCTCATCTTCACGTCTCACACAACGGTGGCTGCACTGGTCGCTTTGATTTTGGATTGCTCACTCTCTAGTGAAACTGACGCCACTCGAACAGAAACAGGCTTTCATTGGTGGGAGAAGTTCAGCTTATATGCTTCGGGCATTAGAAATGATGAATTCTATGGATTCCCGTGCCTGCTGAATAAGCTTTTCCGAGCTGTTTAAACCTACAAAAGAATATCTGCAACTATTACTGCTAGAGGGAAACAAAAATGCAAGAGTTATTATTTTCCATTGTGTGGTTAATATACCATGTTAAAGATTTAATGTGTTTTGCTACGACTTCTAATTGCATAGTCTTGGGCTTCTTTTCAAGTACTGTTTTTTTTTTACCCTCTCTTGGCGAAATAAAGGCCATATTTACTTCGTTAATTTGAATGAACATTGGTAAAAATAAATAAATAAATAAGCCATCTTCACCTCATTAATTTGCACTATTAACAGTTGTTATGAGGTCTATCTTTTGTCTTTGTTAAAGATACCATTTACCTATATAAAAATAAGTAAGGCCAAGATTGTAAAGATTAGAACGTTAAGCCCCGCTTGAATTTAGAGATGAGATGAGTTGAGATGAGTTTGGTTTATTTTTTAATATTATTATTATTTTGGGATTTGAAAAAGGTGTGTTGAAATTTGAAAAAGATGTATTAGAATTTGAAAAAGGTGTATAGAAATTTGTATTTTGTATAAAAAATTATAAAAATATAATGATAAAATGAAAGTGAGTTGAGATGAGTTCAACTCACTTTCCAATACAAGCGGGGCCTAAAAGGAGAAAACAATCCTAAGAAGGAAATGACAGACTGACAGTATCCCTGTTCGATTAGTCAGGAGATCAAAGGTCTGAATATCTTTCGGCGGGACAATACTAAAACAGGGCTCACCGACGGGATAATTTCCACTTGCTCTATAATATGATTACATTATTCGAAAAAAGTTGCTAATAATTAGCTGTTGCGATTGTACATCGACTGGTTTGCGCTTCTTCTGTTCATTAAATCCAATCCATACAACAATCGGTTTTATAAACTAGAGATGCAATCTTTTTGTTTTAATTGTCGATGGAATATTTATAAATAAAGATAAGATAAGATAAGATATAAATTAAAAATTAAATAAAATATTTTTTTAATATTAATTTGATTTTGATATTTAAAAATATTATTTTAAAATTTAAAAAGGTTAAATATTTATTTTATTATATGAGAATTTAAAGTAATAGTAATGATAAGATGAGATAAATATTTTATATCTATAAATGATTGTGAATATTTTATTATTTATATGAAAATTTTATTTAATATAAAAATTTAATAATCTCTTCATGAGATTATTTATAAAAATAAATCTGACCTTAGTAGATGTCCTAGTGCATGTCGACAGTCTCCTGTTCTATAATTTTGAATGCAAGTTCACAGCACTTCTTCATTTCATTTCAAGAGATTTGGATTGAGACAAGGTGATCTGCCATCTGTCATATAATAATGTGATAAAAATAGAAGAAAATACGATGTATCAAAAAGTAAGATTATTTATTCTTTCTGAATTACTTTTTCTTCTTAAAAATTGAATTGATAATCTTTTTAAAAAGAGAAAAAATATTTATAATTGTAAAATATATAAAAATCCAGCAATTTTTTTTTTAAAAAGAAAGAGAGAGAGAGAGAGTAAATACAATACTTATATAATAAAAATAAATTTCTTAATAAAAAATTTCATTCTTTTTTTTTAAATAATTTTTTACTACTTGTGGATTTCTACAATACAATTATATTTAATATTATTTTTTTAATAAAGAATAGTTTTTATCTCTGAAGAAAAAAAGTCAGAAAACCGGGTGAATTAAGGCAATCCAACGTGAGTACAGCAGGGCAACGACTCTTGACTGACGTCGTCACTTGCCCACTAAGCTTGTGGTAATGCCGAGCAGAACCAACATTTTGAAATCAGGGGCCGGCTCTTTGATCGTGATTGATTTGTAAATACAAAATTCCAATTAATGCGAAGAGGATGGCCACAGAAGATCTTAAACTACCTGTCTCTCTGTGAGCATACAATATAATTATATAGATAGATAATTATCTGGTAGATAAATGTAGTTCCAAGTCTTGATATTGAGTCTGAAACCGACCAAGCCCCTAGGACCTCTCAAGCATGGACGGCCATTTTGAGAATGACATCTAACTCAGCACAGCATCAAGGCACATGCATTTTAGGGTGTTTTGGTGGGTTGGGGGGGGGGGGGGGGGGGGTGATTCATCTTTTAAATCATTCACAAAACTTTTTAGATGTCCTACTTACAAAATTTCAACTCTGGATTGCATAGAATTTTGTAAGTATATGCAGCATGGGTTTCAATAGTCAAAACGTACAAATAAATGAGGGTCATTATTGATGCAAACATTCTTATTTTTCTTTGGGAAACAGAAGCGATTGATTAATTGGATGATATGGAGTGGGGTTGTTTGAAGGGAGAAAGAATCTCTGATTAGAAGAAAGGGTTTGAAAGTTGTGAGAGGGGGAGCCCATATTTGACCAAAGCAGCATGTGTTGGAGGAGACCAGCTGGTTAGAAAGCTCATGGTGCAGGTGAGGTGAAGCCCATGCAAAATTGATTCTATTATTAGCTGTACTGGTTAATGGAGATATCAGATAAGGAAATAGGACTTTGCAAATTTTATTTTTGTTAGAAATGTCTTTGGTCAACTTTACAGGAGAAAAATATATTAAGCAGGATACAGTTTTTCTCGAAATTTCTTCCAATCTTCTATTTATAAAAATGATAAGTGTTCGTTTTAGCATATGACAACCACTTGTTTTTTCAAAAGTTTAGATTAAAATTTAAAACAATAATAGATACAATCATAAAATGCCTAAGCATCACATATTTTTTTATTTTTTATTTTTCTAGTAGCTAGCGTCTGATTAGTGACGGAGCTACGTTAGGGCAGGCCCCTCCCTCCCCACGAGCCGTACCCCTACTCTTAAAAAAAATTGAAATATTATATTTTTTTAAAGAAAAAAATAAAATAGGTTAATTTTTTTTTATAATTTTGTAGGATAATATTAATTTTATTTTGTGTTGATCCTATCTCTAAAAATTATCTTGGTCTCCCTCTACAAAATCAATCTAATTTAAAAATAAAGTAAATCTCATATAAAATAAAAGAAGAAGAAGTTGGATGATTTTTAATATATTTTTATTATGATAGCATATTCTTATCATATTATATATATATTTTAATATATAAGTTGTATTAAACGTATTTTATTTTTATTGTAAATCTTATTATCAAATTATTTTATACTGCATAAAAAATTATATACAAATAAAATAAAAAATATTTTATATATTTTATTTTAATTTTACTTAACCCTCCCAACCCGAATTTTTGACTCGATCACCTAATAATTAGATCAAGAGTTATGATTTGTGGTTCAAATTAAAGCAACGTGTACATATAGCCAAGGCATGAAGCATTTGATGAAAATGAATATTCGAGGTTTTGGGTAAGAAGAAGAAGAAGAAACTCACAAATCATGATCAAATTGACTCGTTATAAAAATAAATGAAAGACTAATATGAAAAAAAAAAGCTGACCTTTTTATCATTGTTAAGGACGTATTCCGCAGCCTGGTTTATCAGATCCCGATTGACCGGAATCGGCAAAACAAGAACAAGGAAGATCGGGGTCCGGGACCGCTCCGACGATCAAGTTAGTTTGAGAGGAAAAGTATATAGAAATTTGTTTGAGAGTTGTCAGAATGTACCCATTTTCATTTTTGGTTCGGTCTTATTTATAGGTGCTCCCCCTAAAGGGGAGTTCGATAGTGAAAGATCTATTAATTGGGACGTCGCTCGATCGTCATCTTTGAGAAGGGGAAACCTGATTTGATTCGGTCTGACTTATCGCATTAATTGGGTATATTCTTAATTAATGCTCAATTAGACCTTCTTTGAGAGGGGCATTAAATGCTGCTCTTCCCTCATGTTGCCCAGATGACTAACACAAGAGGGGGGTGAATTGAGTTGTATTTAATAAAAATAACAATTATAAATCAAATATATAATATAAAATATAAACAAAATATATAATTTAACGAGGTTTGGCCCCACTGCCTACGTCCTTATCTCAAGCTACCCCTTGAAAATCTCCAAATTCACTATTCAATCTTCTTTAGGTGGAGATAGAATCCTATTACACCTTTGAGCAGCACCGCTCCAAAGAATCTGTGTAGAACACCCTCTACACTTCCAATCACCTCACACTTGGTGATTTAACTATTCTCCGTGTAGAACACCTTCTACACTTCCAATCACCTTACACTTGGTGATTTAACTATTCCCCGTGTAGAACACCTTCTACACACACAAGAGTTATATGCATCCTCTTACAAATACAAGATTTGATAGTGAGTAGACTATCAAAATACACTCCTCAATGAGTGAGATAGAAACAATACAGCGTAAACTATATCTCTCAAAATGAATAAGGGTTAAGGCTCAATGCTTAGAGAAGAGATAATGAAAGTTTTGAATGAATGTTGTATACTCTTGGTGTTATGAATGTGAAGCTCTCAAATGATCTATTTATAGGTATATGAGACTTCATATTCAAATTTAAAAAGATTCACATGTCAAAGACATCATCATTTACTTTTCAAAAATTTCAAATCAAATCTTTTTACTTTTTGCATGTGACAAAATGAGCACACTTTACTTTTCAAAAATTTCAAATCTAATCTTTTACTTTTTGCATATGACAAAAGGAGCACACTTTACTTTTCAAAATTTTCAAACAAAGATATCTACTTTTTGCATAATCAAGAAAAGCATCCATCACTTTTGAAAATATTCAAATAAAACATGCACATGTGAAAGATGACAATTAATCATTTTAATATTTTCAAAATTCAAACCTTTAATCATGTCATGCACATGTGAAAGATGACAATCAATCATCTTAATATTTTCAAAATTTAAACCTTTAATCATGTCATGCACATGTGAAAGATGACAATCAATCATCTTTCAAAATTTTCAAAATATTCATGCACATGTGGAAAATGTATTTTAATGCTTTATGATAAAATATTAAATTTGAGCCTTAATCCTAATTTCAAATTTTTAAGAGATTTATAAAATTACTCTATAATTTTAATGTAAACTTGTTCCTTTCTTGCTCATGCTTGCTTTTTTGATGTGTTTAATTCTTTTGTGTGGACAACTTGAGTTTGAGACTCCTTTATTCTTTGAATTCATTTGTTATCATCAAAATTCATGTGTAGATTTACACGAAACTTGAAACCATGAGTTCAACACCTCATCCAATCCAACAATTAATGATGTGTGTCTATGCTATCTCCGCATTTAAGAGGGACAATCTATAGTCCGACTGTTGTCTGGTTGCTCATAAATGCCGAAATGATCAGGAGATATGTCAATAAATGAGTCGTCATTCCTGACCTTAGCGTATCCTGGAAGCCGATTTATTTTATTCTTCTTGATTCGGGATAACTAGCTACTCAAATCGTTTCTGATTCCGATATCTCTGGTTGAATTCGGACATCCCGCCATCTGGGTCCCGATCATGGGCCTTGGGCCCAACCGACTTTTAGGGGCTTAGGGTTGAAGCCGATCGCCCTTTTAGTACCTCGCGAATTTTCATCGAAGGTATTTCGATGGAGATTCTAAGTGCTTTTAAGGCTAAGGTCTTTCTTTTGTTACGTTCTCCATCAGTATTTGAACAATGTTATTTTAATTTTCCTTCCGAGCGGAAAAGCTTGGTCGAATATACTCGGGTGATTTCAGTCGGCATGTCGTTTCATTTACTGACCGGTTTTGAAGGGGATGATTTGAAATCTGATCAATTAATGCTGAGTCATAACTTGTCATATTCTGTGTCAGGCATTTAATGCAGTTCAAAATTTATTTGTGCCGTTGTTTCGATTCCCGAACCGTTAGTTATTCGCGATTAACTAGTGATACGCACGCGCGTGATCATCATTAACTGACCTGTCATTTCGGCGCACGCTTCTTACCTCTGATTGGTCAGTTTAGGGCATGCTTTCCGTTCCCAAGGGTCACGTCTGAGGTTACGGTTCCGGCGTCGCTTCGTTTGCCGTTCGCTTTAAATTTGGTTTCTGGGTATAAATTACCCAGAGATCTTCTCACTGTCCTTCCTCCTTCGTTTGCTTCCCTGTTCTTCCGTTACCATTCTTTCTTGCCTTCGTTCTTCGCTGATTTCTCAAACTCGTTCTTTGTTGTTTCCCTGTTCTTTCGTTGCCTTCCTTTCCACTTGCTCCCATGACTTCTTCTGATCCATGCCCTTTCTTCGCCGGTAATGGCTGGGTTTCCTCAATGTAGTCTTCTGATGTGGACGCGCTCAGGAAGAAATATCGTGTTTCCTGGCGGCATACCCTGGAGGCCCCAGGGGATGGCGTTAGGGCTTGTGAGCGTGATGGGAGGGCACAGAAGATTGTCCTCTTCTATCTTATGTTTTCGAAGGGTTTCCGCCTTCCCTTCATCCGGCCCGTTCGCGAAGTTCTGTATTTTTTGGGTTTGGCCCCTGCCCAACTCATGCCGAACGGGTGGCGTATTTTGTTGGCCACTTGCATGGCGTTCCGGATCGTTCTCTTTGGGAAGAACGATCCCTACCTCGACTTGACTGCTCGGGAGTTTTTTTCGATGTACCGGCTCTTCTGTCGGGATGAGAATGTTGCTGGTTTCCAAATAAAGCAGAAGTACAGACTGATTCGAATGGAAGAGAGGCATTCGAGTGCCCGGGATTATCATAAAAGATTTTTCTTTGTCTTGGGTAGGGAGTGGGAATTCCCAGAGGGAGAGGGGAATGATTTCCCTGTTCAGAAAGATTGAGGCTTCCTCCCTTCCCAGACACACATGGAGATCACCCTTACAGCCCAAGAAGCTGAGAGGGTGAAGGCCGTCCTCTCCTGGGGGGCAGAAGATCTCGATTGACTGTGGTCCGACGTTCTTCTGACTGAGGAGAACATTGAGGAGTTTCTGACCCGACCAAACCTGTCCTATGCCAAGGGTCAAAACTTTTTCAATGTTTCGGAAGAGCCCCCTACCTCCTCTCGCAAGCGGGCCTCTGATCGGGAGGTAGGGAGAGAGAGATGCACCAAGAGCCGAGCCAGTGAAGCCACTCCGAGTCGTGGTGCCCGTCCCAAGAAACAGAAGAAGGGAAAGGGTCCATGTACCGAAGGTCCGGACGAACGCGTTGCCCCCACGGGTTCTACTGTTCGCAGTCCCGAGCAGGCCTCCTCATCGTCATCCTCGGATGGGCTCCGGTTCCTGCAGACTGAGGGAGTAAGGGCTGAGGCTTGGAGGCTGGTCATTGAAACCCAGATTGAAGCGACCGATCTAGCCGGGGTCGAGTCATCAGATGGAGAGGAGATCGACCGTGCCTTTCAAGAGGCCTTGGATCGTGCCGCCGACTTGACTCCGGGTGCCATGCCTTTCACGCAAGTCTTCCGACAAGAGTCGGAAGAACGAATCGCCAGGGCGAATCAATTGCCCACTCCCCCTCCTTCATCTTCCGATCGTCACTCGCATGCTTCCGAGGAGGAAGATGAAGTTTTTGGTGGATCCGACTCCGAGGGCGATCATGGGGGAGTCGATCAGCAAGGAGGTTCAGACGAGGGACACCGAGGGGAGACCGTCCCCGAAAGGCCGAGCGAGTCTAGCACTCTGGTGGAAGGGATCCAAGTGGGGGCCTCGGATGAGGGCGGACGACCCGTCATCGAGCCTGATGAATCTCCCGAGCGTCCAGCCCCAACCTTTGAGAGGGGGTCGACGTCGGGAGTCCATTTCGAGGATGGTGCCCCTCCTTGGACTCGGAAGTTGCTCCTCGACCCCCGTCCCCCCTTCGATCTCGAAGTGGGGTCGCGGTGTTCGGTCGATTCTTCAAGCCGAATTCGGAAGGAGGGCATCAAGCCGGTGAAGCTGGTTCAGAGCGCCCCTCTAGTTTCGAACAAGCCAAGGCGGACGCTTCCGAACGAGTGGCCTTGATGCTGGAGCCTTTACTGACACATGTTTGACTTGTAAATTTTGTCGAATTTTGCATGGTTTTTTTTTCTTTTCGAGTTGCTAAGTTTTTTTCCTTGTGTTTAGGTTGTCAAGGAGATATCCCAGACTATGGGTTCTGAGTTGGCAGAGCTCGCCGAATTCAACAATGAGCTCGGAACCGTCTGCAAGTTCAGGCTTTACAAGTTGCAGCAGTCGAGGGATCAGCTTGAGTTGTCGCAGGAGACTTATGAGGGGCTGATCAAGACGGTCGAGGAGTTAGGGGCAGATAAGAGTAGGCTAGAGAAGGCCAACGCCTCACTTCGGGCCGAATTGGAGGCGACCCAGGATTCATTGGCGACAGCCCATCGGATGAACGCCCGCCTCGTAGATGCCAGATCGGCCACCGAGCAGGACAAGATCCTCATTCAGTCGGAGTTAAATGCTCGGACGGCGAAACTAGCCACTTCTTCCCAGATTCTTTCATTGAGGGAAGAAGAGCTAGCAATTTCCGAGCAGGCTCAGATTGCTCGGGAGAAGGAATTGGCCGGTTCGGAGCGCGCCCGAGAGGCTTTAGGGGTGGAGTTGGCACGGTCTGAGAAAATCTGGGCTGCTCGAGAGTCCGAGCTGGAGGGGGCTCGCCATGCTTTAGAAGAGACCCATTCGAGAATTGCTAATTTCGAGTAGCAGATATCTCGAGTGGTGGCCATTCGCAACTCGGCCTGGGGGTATGGCTATGCCGAGAGCCTCCGCCGGATAGGAGCCCAGCTTCTAGTGGACCCTCAGCTCGACCCCCGTAAGATAAGTCTGAAATCTCTTCGTCCAGACCGGGTTGCAAAGAGATATGTGAAAAAGATCGGGAAGCGTGGCTACTCTCCTTTTGACGACTTGAATCCTCTTCCTCCCCCTCCTGAGACTTGACCTGATCGATGTATAAGTTTTTTTTTTTTTGCCATTCGAGATATTGTAACTGAACATAACATTTCAAGTTTGATTCGAGCGAGTTTGTATAACTGAATATACGATATTCGAGTTTGGTCCTTCTTTAGATGCTTTGTTTGCTCTGTCCATACCCCGCGAATTTTTTGGTCAAGTATTAACTTGAGAAAAAAAAATTTATCGAGCGTAATATGTGTTCTTAAGATCGAGGTTGTGAATTATTTCGCGTAGGTGGGTGGACCGACCCCGCGGTATTTCCATTGAAGATTCTAAATGAATGTTATTTCGCTTGGGTGAGTGGTCCAACCCCGAGGGACTTGTGAATGTTATTTCGCGTGGATGGGTGGACCGACCCCGCGGGATTTCGATTGAATGTTACTTTGCGTGGGTGAGTGGTCCGACCCCCTGGGATTCTTGAATGAATGTTACTTCGCGTGGGTGGGTAGAACGACCCCGCGGGATTCCGAGCGTTTACTTCGCGTGGGTGGATAGACCGACTCCGCGGGATTGTAAATGTTTTCTCGCGTAGGTGGGTAGACCGACCCCGCGGGATTGTAAATGTTTCTCCGCATTGGTGGGTAGACCGACCCCGCGGGATTCTGAGTGCTTGCTTTGCGTAGATGGGTAGACCGACCCCGCGGGATTGTAAATGTTACTTCGCGTAGGTGGGTAGACCGACCTCGCAGGATTCTGAGTGTGTGTTGAGAACTTTATAATTTATAATGCATTGAATATCAATAACAACGGGCTTTTTATAATTTCAAGAAGTAAATTATATCAGTAAATGTTATACATAGTACCTCTTAAGCCTCTCACTGTTCCAGGGGTGCGGTATGTCAGTTTCGAAGCTGTCTTTGAGTCGGTAAGATCCGGGCCTGTTTGTTGCTGTCACTATGTAAGGCCCTTCCCATTTTGGTCCTAGTTTTCCTTGTGCTGGAGTCGTAATGCCCGTTTGTCTTAATACTAAGTCCCCGACTTTGAAGTTGCGCGTCTTTACTCTTTTGTTGAAGTATTGTTCTGTCTTGCGTTTGTTGTTGGCAAGTCGGATGCCGACCTCTTCTCTGTATTCTTCTAAGGAGTCTAAACCTTCCATCCTTTTGGCATCATTGGTGGCAGTGTCATAGTGCTGGATTTGTAGCGTAGGCATCCCGATTTTGACTAGAATTACTGCCTCGCAGCCATATGTAAAGGCAAACGGTGTTTCGCTCGTGGGGGTTCGGACTGTTGTGCGATATGCCCACAGGACTCCCGGCAGCTCATTGGCCCAAGCCCCTTTGTGCATTCCGAGTCTTTTCTTCAGCGCATTGAGGATGGTTTTGTTGGTTGCCTCGGCTTGCCCGTTAGCCTGCGGGTGGCCGGGAGAAAAGTACTTCACTTTGATTTTCAATTCGGAGCACCATTCTCAGTAATGATTGCAATCGAACTGCTTTCCGTTGTCTGATATAAAGCTCCGAGGTATCCCGAATCGACAAACAATCGATTTCCATAAGAATTTTGTGATGGCTTGAGAAGTGATGCTGACGAGGGCTTCGGCTTCTACCCATTTCGTGAAATAATTGACTGCCACTATAATGAATTTAGTTCCACCCCTCCCTACTGGGAATGGTCCTATAAGATCTAGTCCCCATTGATCAAAAGGCTAAGGGGATGTTATCGAAGTGAGTTCCTCCGATGGGGAATGTAACGTTGGGCTATATTCCTGACATTTCAGGCACTTTTTAACGAACTCTTTTAGCATACTTGTCCCCTAACTCCTTTAGCTCGGTGTGCATCCGGCAACGTTCTCCTTCAGAGGCCTCGCTCTTCTCAGGAAGTCGGGAGCTCACATTCTCTTCAAAATTGGTTTTGCCACGGGCCGATGTTTCTTCGCGGGGTTGCCGAAGGGTGGCGTTCTCCTCCTTCAGCTTCCTCACCATTTCTTCCATGGCCGGGTCCGACTGCTGGTCGTGTTCAGTCGTTTGGGATAATGGTAGGGTAGACATGCAAAAAGTACGTTTATCATAAACAACGCAATCCCACAGACGGCGCCACCGTTAAGGACGTATTCCGCAGTCTGGTTTATCAAATCCCGATTGACCGGAACCTACAAAACAAGAACAAGGAAGATCGGGGTCCGAGACGGCTCCGACGATCAAGTTAGTTTAAGAGGAAAAGTATATAGAAATTTGTTTGAGAGTTGTCAGAATATACCCCTTTTCATCTTTGGTTCGGTCTTATTTATAGGTGCTCGCCCTGAAGGGGAGTTTGATGGTGAAAGATCTATTAATTGGGACGTCGCTCGATCGTCATCCTTGAGAAGGGGAAACCTGATTTGATTCGGTCTGGCTTATCGCATTAATTGTGTATCTTCTTAATTAATGCTCAATTAGACCTTCTTTGAGAGGGGCATTAAATGCTGCTCTTCCCTTATCCAATCCAACAATTAATGATGTGTGTTTATGGTATCTCCGCATTTAAGAGGGACAATTTATAGTTCGGCTGTTGTCTGGTTGCTCATAAATGCCGAAATGATGAGGTGATATGTCAATAAATGAGCCGTCATTCCTGGTCTTAGCGTATCCTGGAAGCCGATTTATTTTATTCTTCTCGATTCGGGATAACCAGCTACTCGGATCGTTTCTGATTCCGGTATCTCTGGTTGAATTCGGACATCCCGCCATCTGGGTCCCGATCATGGGCCTTGGGCCCAACCGACTTTTAGGGGCTTAGGGTTGAAGCCGATCGCCCTTTCAATTATGAACAACTACGAATGACTGATCATTTCTCATGCACAAACTATGAAAAATTTGACTTGTCTCACATGAGAATCTAAAGTCGGTCCCAGAATATATTAAAGAGACATTTCAAAGATATTATTTATTCACTTAATGTCCAATTACTGAGTACTTTTTGTACGAATTTGGTGTCGGTGATTTATCCCATTGGTTTTTTAATTTTTTTAATTTAAAAAAAATTAGAATCATATGTCTAACAATGATCTCTTTTATCAATAACTTTCACTTATAATAAAGAAATACCGTAATTACAATTCCAGTACCTAGGAGTTTAATAATCTTTTCACCTCCTAAAAGCAAATTCTCTGAGAGCCACAGACAATTTCACAGGCAAATTATTGATATTTCCTATAGGCATTTGATAAGAACATTAGATCTCTTTTTGAAAGCATGTATTGCTTTAAGAATGTTAAGGACTGGCTGGAGTGAAGTTATCTCCAGAAATGTATGATCATTAGGTTGCATCAGATATATCCATAGATAAATATGAATGAAGGAAGAATTGGCAAATTCTCATTTTGGATGTGGTAGGATGGAGTGGTTTTCTACCTTCTGATGAGAAAGGATTTTGTCCTCAGTAACCAAAATGAACACATTCCCAGTTGTAATGTACTAAGGAATCTCATTCTCTGTATCTGCTACATTGGCGGATAAAGCTTGTTGAAACTGTCATTACTGGTGGCACGGTTTTTCAAATCTATTTAACATCTAGTTTAGAATCAATATGTGTTGGAATATCAATTTGTTTTTTTATTTTTTTATTTTTTTTTTGAGAAAAATATCAATTTGTTGGCTCATATTTTGATGCGCATACACTGATAATGTGGAGGATATAAAAATGTCACATCTTTTATAAAACTAAAAAGAAAACTACTACTATTGCAAGAGAAATGTAAAAGAAACTCTCTGAAACTTTCTTCCTTCTCTATATTTTCTTATGAATTTCATTACAACTGAAGCCCATATTTATAGGCGTTGAAATTACTATGCAAGTTACTATGCAAGTCACTATGCAGAATTTAATATAATAGTGGTGGGGTCATTCACATAATTTAGTGGTGGGATAGGGGGCGGCGCCGTTCGTTCATTTACATTCATAACACTCCCCCATGAATGACCACCCATAAGGAATCTGCCTCGTTAAAACCTTGCCAAGGAAAAACCCAGTGGGAAGAAAAACCAATAGCGAAGGAAAAAGAGTACAGTCTCTTTATGTATCCACAAGTGCTTTAAGACTGCCTCATTAAAACCTTGCAAAGGAAAACCCAATGGGATAAAACCTTAGCGAAGGAAAAAGAGTACAATCAGCACAAGTCTTCAGGACTTTTACTCCCCCTGGAAAGTGCATGACAATAGTTTTTGAGTCTTCACATTTTAATATTCTGCACAATTTTCTTGAATGTCGCAGTTGGTGATGTCTTTGTGAATAAATTTGCCAGGTTATCACTTGATCGTATATTTGATATATCCTCATTTGATTTGAGTGATACAAGTAGCATTATATTCATATAAAATTGTTGAGTCATTGATCTCAGCCAAATATACTCTTGACTTGTTTCATGAATTGCAATAATCTCTGAGTGATTTGAAAATGAAAAATAATATCTGGTTGACAAACTTAATAGAAATCTGATACCTGCAATAATACTTAAACTCCCCCTGATAATATGCGTTAGTGTTTCAAGTAATAAGCAAATATGATTTCAATATATATAACAAGTTAAGAATTCAAACACGATCTCCAACTAAATAATGCATTAGAGAGAGTATGATAATATTTTCATCTAAAATTTTCTCCCCCTCATTCGGCGTTATTAGGGAGAACTTGTTTATATACGGCGGAAATAACATTGGAAACCATCTATGTATGATAAAAGCTGTAAAAGCTTTGAGATTTAATATTATCGGTTCGGCGAAAAATCAAATCCGCTTGACATTGTGGACAAACGAGATCTTGAAGAGATTTGAAAGTTTCGGGTTGTTGTTTAAATATAACCAATTTTACCATTGGTTTACTCCATGAAAAATATTTCGCATTCCTCATAGATTCAATTGTTGTTCATCCAGAACGATATTATGTCTGATAGAAATTCTAATGTCCCAGATTTAAACCATGAACCTTTTATACCTCAACCATTTATATTTTCTCCTGAGGCTGTAAACACCATGATAGGAGCAGAGATATATCTATCTAGTAAATCTGATCCTGAAATTGTTGCAGCATCAAGAACCCTCAGTGCTCAATATGCTGCCTCTCTTACAACCATGTCTCAGAGACTATTGGCGAGAACGAGTGAGGTTGATCATCTTAAAAATCAAATATCTGAGTTGCATCAAACGCTTGCAACTAAAGATAGAAAAAATAAAAATTTAAAACAAGAAAACAAGGAGCTGAAGAAACTTGTAAACTGATATTCTCGTAACCTGAAAACACGAGTAGAAGAGTTAGGGCTGAGCAAAAATCTGAAAATCCGACTCCGCCCCGACTCCGCTCCGACTCCGACAAATCGGAGTCGGACTCGGAGAAAAAACTCCGAATTTAATCGGAGTCGGAGACGGATTCGGTAAAGAAGTCCTGCCGACTCCGACTCCGACCCGACTCCGACCCGACTCCGACTCTGACATACCGACTCCGATTTGTAACCCGACTCCGACTCCGACTACGATTCCGATTATATATCCGACTCCGACTCCGACATTTTGCATATAATTTGTAAAAAAAAATATATCTATTTTTCATATATAACTATTATAAATAGATAATTAAATTAATTATTATTTCCAAATAATTTGCTCATAATAAGTCATATTAATTATTGTTTCTAAATAATTTACTCATAATATAATAGACATATATAATTATAAATACTAACATATTAAGAATTACTAATGTAATAATTTGTAATATTAATAAATAGAAAATTAAAGACTAACATATAAGTAGTGATGTATTATAAACTAATAAATAGTAAAATATCATAATGTCAAATGGGTTTAAAAAAATTCCAATACAAAAGTCAAACAAAAAAGTCCAATTCCGACTCCGTTCCGACTCCGATCCGACAAAGTCGGAGTCGGAGTCGGAGGATTCCATTTCCGACTCCGACTTAGTCGGTGCTCAGCCCTAAGAAGAGCTGGAACGAGAAAGAGCTCAGATACAAAGTCAACAACAGCAGCTAACGGCAGAGGTTCAGCGTTTACAAGAAAATAGGGATAGCTGTAATTAATCTCGCTGGCTTTTGAAATTATGCATCCAGCATATCTTGTAAAGTGAGATTTGAAGAGATGATAGTTTGTCTTCTTCTTATTTCCATTTCTATAAGAACCGTCTTTAGCTTCATTTAGTACGCATCAAATCTTCTTCTCATATCTATAATTCATCTGTATTTGTATTCTTATTCTACAAATTTCCAATGGCTCATCAATTTCCTTTTACTATTTCTCACAATCAACATATGAGGTATCCTTCACCTCAATTACAAGTTGATCCTGCATCTTCCGCAGGTGCAATGTTGCAGCAAGCAAATGATCTGGCTAATAAGTCAGATCGTGAAGCTGTTTATGAGCTGGTGACTCTCGGCACTCGATACTCTTCCTCTATTGTTGGATTTTCCAACCGATTACAATCCAAAAATCGTGAAATTGAGGAGCTTAACGAGAAGGTTTCTGTACTTCAACGACTCGTTCAAGAGTCTGACAAAAAAATTGCAGACTTAAAGCAGGAGAATAAGGATTTAAAATCCTTACTTGCCTCTTCATTTCGACTGCCTAATCCTTTAGATAAGGATGATATGTTGCTTTATGAAGAGCAAATGCATTTGAGAGATGAGGCTAGAAGTCTCAAATTCTTGTAACTCATTTATGAATTGAATAATAAGATCTTTCCTTTTCAAATGCATTCCTTGAATTTATAGCAACCCTTGTAATCTTTTCAAGAGTTCTGACAAAATAAATCATCAACGTAAACTGCAATAATGACGAATCCGGATTCTGATAAAACACATGAACATATAGGATTATTCTTAAATCCTTCTTTCAATAGATACTCGTTGATTCAATTATACAACATGTGTCCGGATTGCTTTAACCCATATAAAGATCTTTGAAGCTTTATAAAGTACATACTCCTAAATGTACTTGGATTAGATGCTTCAAGTATCGTAATAATCTAATGATGCTTATAAATATGCAGTGACCACATTCATTAACTGCATATCTAATCCTTTTGTACTAACCAAATCAATTAAAAATATGAATGTGATTGCATTCATACCAAGGAAATATGTTTCCTCATAATTGCTCGGGTTTCTACTGGAAACCTTGTGCGACAAATTATACCGCATAATTTCATTTCGCATTACGCTTTCGTATAAATACTCACTTATATCTGACAAATATTACACCCTTTGGTGTTTGGACAACAGGTCCAAATACATCTCGCTTCACTAGCGAGTTTAATTCAGTTTTAATAACTGCTTTCCATTTTGACCAATCATTTCTACGTCGACATTCTTCGACGATTTTTTGGCTCACTTTCTTCATTACTTCTGATAATATCAAGTGTTATCACAACAGTTTTATTTCTATCCATAAATTTTCCAGTACTCATGAAATGTATTGAGATCTCATTGTTCCTGTTCAGGGGAAAACATTTCATGAAACACCTCTACAGGAGGTTCCTCTTCAGGAGGTTTATACTCTTCAGGAGTTACACTCTTCAGGAGTTATACTCTTCAGGAGTTACACTTTTCAAGAGTTACCTCTTCAGGAGGTTTCCTCTTCAGGAGGATTATATTTTATACAGAAAATACGGTCTCTTCATGAGCACCGATTTTTATTTTTCTTGTGCACCAATAGGTTTTCAACGCTTCAGGTGTATCTTAGACTCATTTATTGCTGTTTTAACAACTCGTCTTTCAGGGACTTCAATTATTGTTTAAGCATTAACAGCAGTAATATATGATTTTACAACACCTTTAGTGTCAGTAAATACATCATGTAATTGATTTGCAACACTTTGCAGATAAATAATCCTTTGAACTTCTGGTTCACATTTATTTGTAAGAGGATCAAATTTAAACAGGACTTTATTATCCCAAGTAATTTCTTGTCGTGCTTCAGGCACCGATATTTCATTATTTCAAAACATGATGAAATATTAATAAGCTTATATATAAAAATTTAGTATAAATAAATCAAGTGCTTGGCCGTACAACAGGTACGTGACTACTGTTTAGTCATGTTACATCTATGACAAACATTTTCATCTTTTTATGAAGAATTATTCTGAGGGCCTTTACCCTTCTCTGAGTTTGATCACTTCTGGTGATACGATATATTTTTATCATCTTTAGTGTTGTCGCTTTTGGGACCAACACTTCTATAATTTTTCTACCACGTCTACGCCCTTAGTTTCCATTCACTTCTGGGAATTGTGTAAATTCGATATCATTAATAGGACGTAACTGGTGTAACAAAAACTCATTATTTAGCTCAATCACTGGAAGACAAAACAAAAGTTCAGAATATTTGTTGAACTTTCACTCTCGATATTACTACTGCAGGAGCACATTCGAGATATGAAAAATAATGTCTTCTTTTATATATCATTATCAGTGATATTTTTACTGTATAATTTTAATATTGAGCTGATTTTAAAGAGTGCAGAATATTAAATACCACTCTTAAAATCTTGCAACTTCAAGTGCAATAAATCATAATGATCTTTTGAGAGGATTACATCTTCTGGTGTTTATATCACTCTCTTAATTTATTTCACACAGTAAGATGATTTTTCATCACGAGATACACAGCACGGTTCTTCAGGGACACATGGTTTTCTTCTATGATTGTATCTTTCAAGTTCATCATCATATCCAAATAGATCTCATCAAAGATCCTGGATAAATAACACTTTTCAGAAATGTCAATAGTAATAAATCTCAATATTTGACATTATATTACAAAAATAAATCTGTAAATTTAAGAAATATATTCACATTATAATGAGAATAAAAATAAAATTTTATCAAGTAATATTCAGAAATATTACCTTTAATATTTATCTCAAGGACTGCAAATAATATATTGAAAAACTTACTTGAAGTAGAAGACCATTAGCTTCAGTATCGGTAGAACCTCGTGCTGATAACGTGTTATAAAACTAAAAAGAAAACTACTACTATTGCAAGAGAAATGTAAAAGAAACTCTCTGAAACTTTCTTCCTTCTCTATATTTTCTTATAAATTTCATTATAACTGAAACCCATATTTATAGGCGTTGAAATTACTTTACAAATTACTATGCAAGTTACTATACAAGTCACTATACAGAATTTAATATAATAGTGATGGGGTCATTCACATAATTTAGTGGTGGGACAGGAGGCGATGTCGTTCGTTCATTTACATTCATAACAACATCAACCAATAAAAATTATTTTTAACTTTTTATAACTAAAATGAAACACGTGTGTTGACACAGCAGAATTGTTTACCTACTTCTTCCTCTTTCCTACTCTAAAATCTAATGTTGGTCTCTTATAATCTTAAATTGGGACAAAAAAATTTATCTGAAATATTCTAGTGCATATAGATAGATAGAGCCGTACACCGACCCGGTCTGATAAAGACCCGACCCGAAATCTAGCACAATTCTATTTAGCCGTCACCCGAATACCCGATATGTCAAATTTTTTATTTTTAAATTCTTTTTTGTATATCTATGAGGTTTTCAGTGCCGGTATTGTTGGTAGCAGATATTCAAAAGTTTTTTGTGCCAGTCTTGTTGGTAGCAGATATTCAAGGGATTCTAGCGCCGATCTTGTTGCTATGTGCAGATACCCTATTCTCTGACGGGCTATGACGTTTCTAAAGAACATGCGCGATCTATCCGATTTCAGCCCAAAATCGAAAAAATGTTGATTCAAACAATATTAGACCACGGAGAGAGAGAGATGCGCGATCTTTCACTTCCAGACCAGCAGGATCTTTCACTTCCAATCCGTCCGATTTGAGACCACTGTTTTCAATTGAACATGTGCGATCTTTCACTTCCAAACGACACTAGAACACAGAGAGAGAACACAAACTACTGGAAAATTCATGACAATGTACTCAATTTCCTTGAAAATCAAACTTCTCTTCTCTATTCGCTTCATCGCTGGCTGATCCACTTATTTCAATTGTTTGCATATCTAGAAAGCTATGGAACCATCTTGACGTTGGAAGAAAGAAAAGATGCCAATCGGGTATTAGAATTGCCCGTTACTCGATATCTACCGAACATGTCGAAATATCAAGTCGGAACAACACGGGCAAACGGGTCGGGTCGGGTAAGCGGATTTTTTTTGGCCAGCCCTACATATAGAGGCTGAGTATAACTGCATTAGTAAATGAAGAATAATCACTTCCCTTGTTACCGCTGTTACCAATTGCTGTTGTTTCTTCCCTTATCATCATCACCACACACTCTCTCTTACACACAAAATGATATACACGCTCACAACTGGCAATTATGATTCACGCACATAGAGATAAAATAAGAGGCAAAGGGATAGAGCAGAGGACAAACGTAGTCTAGGATTTGAGTGTGACTGCTTAGGTTTGTTCTGCCTCAATTCTTCTCTTCTTCTGCTTATATAGCGAATAGCAACACACACACACACACACACAGAGGGAGGGAGAGAGAGAGAGAGAGAGAGAGAGGCTCAGCCTCACTGGCTCACCTACAAGCTCAATTTTCTCATATATTTCTGTCAAGAGGAGAGCCTATATATATGTATGTATGTATAGGTGAGGGCCATTGGAGTTTAAAGTGGTAAAGAGGCTAAGAAACTTGAGCCTTAGAATGGATATCTCAGCATCACAGTGTAGTATTGGGTGTGAATCAGGTTGGACTTGGTACTTAGACCAATCCTCACTTTCAGAAACTCAATTCCACATAGCCGGTACTGTGGATGACTATTATAGAGGAAAGGGAGATAAAATGGGGGAGAAAGAAGAAGATTTGTCCTTGGTCTCTGATGCTTCTTCTGGGCCTTCACATTACCTTGAAGAAGATGAAGAGTGCATTCATGATAATGGATGTTCTTTCTATTCTTCTTCAGCTTCTGAGCGGGACCGCAAAAGCAATAGGAAAATGAAGGCCAAAGAACATGGCAGATACCGGCTGCATTCTAGTCTTGATGACACTGCTAGCTCCCCAGCATTGAGCTTTTCCAAGGCAAGTTTATAGAATAAATGCATGCAATTGTATAGACTAAGATATAAAATATTTAATCAAATCTTTTTTTTTTATAAGTACTTTTTTCTATTAGTTAAGTTTTTGTGATAAATAATAATTTTACATAATATTAAAATAGAAGTTTTGAATTGAAATTCTGACTCTACACTTTCTCTTATTTTATTGAATATTTCACTTGTTAGGCCACTCATTAAGAGAATATGATCTTTAATTGTTAAGATATAAAATATATAATAAAAAATATATATCTTTCTATCAATTTAGACTTATTTTTAAAAATAAGTGATGATTTGACAGTTTATACTGATATGCATGCGTTGCTAGCATTTCACTTGCATCAAACTTTATCAAGTTGGCTTTTGATAACGTTGCAGGTGGATTCAACTCTCTATGGGAATGAAGATTCAACTGAGAATTTGAGTTTCTCTCAGGGTTTCTCTGCAACACATTTTGAGGTACCTACTCTTTCTTGCAAGTTTCCTATATGAGCGTCATCCTACAATTAAGTGGCGACACTTACGAATATTTGCAGGTAAAATCTACAGCGCAGAAGAATTTTACTTTCTTGAAGTCTTTTGCCAAAAAACCAGCTTCAGAAGAAGCAGGTGACCCACCATAATTGTTGTGGATTTGAGTCCTCTGCAGCAAATAGAAATGCTTCGAGGATGTGATGCTAATATTGTTGGGTTTTTTTATGTCTTGGCAGGTGGTTTTAACAGAAACTGGAAATGACTTGTTTTAGCTTTGATGCTGCAGCGGGTGTGGAGACTGAGATAAGGATCGCTGTATAAGATGGCATCTGATCTCACAAAAGAATATTGCCCCTCCTCTGTTTTTCCTTTTTGTTTGTGTTTCAATATCTCCTCCTTTTTATCCGTGATTGTCAATGCAATGGGAAACAACCTGAGTACATGATTTCCTTTTTCACAGAAAGGAAATTCCTGTTTTCAGTTTCTTTTTCTGACATCATGAATAGTTATTGCACATATTAGTTGTGGGTAGGGGCAGACCCACGTTGGAGGGTGGGGGCTACTGCCCCCAAATTTTCTAAATTTTTTCTATGATATATATATAACTGTTATATATATATAATTAAAATTATCTTTGAAAAAAAATAAAAATTACCCCCGCCAAAAAGATTTTAATAAAATTATTTTCTTAAATTTCAATATACTTTTAATTCTATTTAAACTTTTAATTTCATTAAAATTCAATTTCAATTCACATATTTTCACAGTAAATTTGACATTTCAACTCTAAAAAAAAAAAATTATAAGTTTATATAATTATCAAAATTAATTAATTATATTAATTTATATAGCCCCACTCTACTTTATATGATATTGAGATATAGTTCGATAAAAATTTAACATCATTACTTATTAAAAAGTTATCAGATTTATTCTTAATTTATAAATTTTTCTTAAATTGTAGAAAAATATAAGTGAGTTAAAGAAATTTGATTCTTTTTTTTAAAAGAAAAATATGAACAATTTAAAGGGTAATATATATTTAAAAAAGTCGATAATAACAGAATGTGATATTTTTATTATTGATAAAAATCTTTTTAAAATTTACACGTATTGTATTCTTTATTAATTATCTTTTAAATATAAAATTCTAATTCCATCCGGTTTGTGGGCTTTCTTTATAGTCCCGTCGTGCTCAACCCGTTCCTTAAATAATGCCCCATGATCTTTCTCTAATAATACCACTGCAGGAGCAAATCTGTCAAAATAATATAATAATATCACAAAAAAAAGGATATCTTTCGTTGTGAACAGAAATAAGCGACGAAAGTAAGCTTCCAACCATAACTCTTCAATGATTAACCAGAAAGCAAGGAGATACATACACTTCGAAGTCATAATAATGAGAATAGATATCTGCCAGCTTAACCATGTTGCTGTT
The DNA here is from genome assembly GCA_036898215.1 of Platycarya strobilacea. Classification (NCBI taxonomy): domain Eukaryota; kingdom Viridiplantae; phylum Streptophyta; class Magnoliopsida; order Fagales; family Juglandaceae; genus Platycarya; species Platycarya strobilacea. The sequence continues at coordinate 8,832,398 of CM072555.1, forward strand.
GGGAAGCGCTCGATTCTCCTAGAAATCTCGCTAATATGGAAAACCAGCTACTCAGAGAGAGAGAGAGAGGCAAGCATCATTCTAAACATAGGGGCCACTCAGAATATGATCCATACACGCAACAAACTAGTACAATTATTGAATTTGTTTTGGTGGAGATTTTTCACCCATATCTTGGAAAACGACTTAAATTTCATGAAAAGAACAAGACCTCCACCACTCTATCACGTCGATCTTTCTTAATTTGTTGTCCTTTTTAACAAAAGGAAAACGAAATAGCAACAATGGTATGGTAGAATTTTAATTAGTTAATGCAAGTAGGCATACAGAACAAAATTTTGAATATTCTATCGGTGTTGGTATCGGTCAAAATATTGAAACAAAATATTTCAATATCGATATCGTTTTATGTACTATTTTGAAATAGTCTATTTATAAAAAAAAATTATATATATAAATATATTTATAAATTATATTTCAAAAAAATAGTCAATCTATGAATAGATTACATGTATAAATACATATATATAAATAATCTAATTTAAATTGAAAAAAAAGACAAATTAAAAAAAAAAAATTAAAATCCAGCATGGCCAGTACATGCCAATACGATACATATAGTATATCTGTACCACCCAAGCGACTGATACGGCATGTACTAGCCATACCAACTAGTATGGTACAATATCAAAAATATTGATACAAAATATGATACAAGTACGAATAAAATATCTGAGTGAATGTTGTGGAGATTATAGTACATGTAGCTTGTACACTACATATATACCTTTTACATTACTTATTGCCTCATAACTAGGATATAGATTAATATATTTTTCGAGTTCTACTACATACAATCAATTTTACATATTCTACATACATTTTTTTATATGATCGATTAAGATAACTATTTTATATTAAAAAAAATGACGAGGCAAAATAACTACCCAAAATTTTTTATTTTTTATTAAAAATATTGTGGGAAATCTTGATCCAATACAGCAATTTTTGTTTCGTCCAGTCGTGTTATAACATTCAACATTTAAATTTAAAAGTAACTAATTGTCATATAAACATTAGTCAACCTGGAATGGCAGCATGGTTAAATCCAGTTACATGTTCGGAATTAACCACTTTATCTAAATTTTTGTCATCCTGCTTTGAAAAGCAAAGTTTAATTCATTCGTTACCACAAGCATTACAAGATTACAACCACCTCGATTAGAGAATGTAACAATATCTTTTTTTCAACGATTAATTAGAGAATGTAACAAAATAAATACAAAAACTCGAGACTACAATGCTCAAAATGAACGTGCACAATAAACTTGGGAAGGATCTAGTAAATTAAAATGAATTATGGAAGACTATAAATTACTGCTTTAACAGGTTACAAAAAATTATTCAAGATGCTCTAGAGTCGCTGTGACCAGGGAGAACAAGTGTAGCCACATCAAAAATCCCCCACCCCAAAGGCAGTAAACGAATCCTTTTGAGAAGCATTTATGTCCCAAATATATGTCTGTGAACCGGTGATGTATCGAAAGTTTTAACCACTTCCATCCATGGTTTGTCTATTACCAACAGGGAGTTTTTGGAAAGGTGTCCAATAAATAAAACGGGGTTTCTAAAAGAAAAAAACTCAAAATTTTTTCTACCAATGACTCTACTCTCTGTTTGATCATCTCTAAGTATACGTTTTAGTCTCCCTTTGATGGGAGTACTTTGTAAATTCCTTAGTGCTGTATCCTGAACATTTACCACTTCGATCTCATCTCGATCCACGGGGTTTCCAAAGTCAATCAAGCACATAGCCCTAACACATGAAGAAAATAAAATTACAAATGTCAGATCATTCAAAATTCAATAGCATGTCCAACACAATGCTAGTAACAAGCACCAAGTCTTTATCCACAACAATATTAGGAATTTAGGATATCAAGCAACTACTCTGCTCTACTCAAAATAAAAGTTAGCAGAAAGGATCTAAGAATGACCAATTCCCAAATGAATCCAAGGATAATTTTCTGCATTTACCTTCATACCACCCACCTTCAGCCTTTATCTGCTGAAGATGATTTTCATATATTGAATGGAGAAGAATGGTAGAAGTTTTGAGAATTATGAACGGACAATGGACAAGATTAGACCTTTGGGGTTGGCTCAAGTGGTGAAAGCCTTGGTCTTGGGGTATCACTCCCTTTAAGGTCTAAGGTTCAACACCTCATGAGTGCAAACAATCCTTTGGGGCTACACCCCCTAATGAGAAGCCAACGATTTAACCAGTTCCGTGGAAAAAAACTTTCGAGGATGCGGTGCACGAGATTGGAGTTTACTCTACAGGGGTGGGTCCGAAGGGCCCTGCCTTAGAGAGGTTCCCCGCAATGAAAAATAAAATAAAAAATAGAACTTTATTCCAATGGTCGATTGTAATAGACTTTAATGGCATAAACAGACATGATTTCATTGTATCTTTTGACACTTATGCATGGGTATTGCTTTTCTATACGTTCTGTGTATTTGACTTCGACTATTTTAATTAAATTCTTATTTACTGATAAAATATACATGGGCTAAGGAATATATGAGACCTACCCAGGACACTTCCTAAACTGCCAAAACAAAGTGAAAATTGCTAGCATGTCCTTCAATTTCAAGTATTTAGTACTATGGACAAAAAGAAAATCAAGATGTGTACATCCATCTCCACAAATGGATCCATTATCAAATTGACAATTATTTGGAAGTTTATCAATCAAACAGATTAGTTGATGGTATTGTGAGTCAGCACAGCTTCAAAGTCAATCCAGAATATTTTCAAATGAATCGGTGAACACTATAAATGTGCAGTCCAAACATTACTTCTCAAGAAAGACTTGTATACACAGGTACATTGCATAGCATGTTCGTGGGAACAAGTTTGGGATATTGAACTGCAGGAGGCATCAATGTTTAAAGCTCACAGAAATTACTTTGACTTTAAAGCAGAAAATAAAACCAGAAAGACTAGGTGCAGCTTCTTAAGAGAATCAGCCTTAAAAGTTATTTTTGTAAGTCTTTTAAACTGGAAAATGAACGTTAGTTTGCACATTATTTACAGTACATAATTTTGTTAGTAGGACATAAGGACATATCTGCTTCAATCAATTAATCAATTTCCCCTGTTCTGAGCCCCTAACAGATCTACACTACAGCAATATCTACTAGAGTAGAGAAGCACCTGGCACTGTAAACAATAACAGACGATGAACTTGAAGAGGGCGAGAAAGAAAGCCCAATGACTTCCCCTGGAAACTCTTGATATCTCTTTGGCAGAACAAATGTGTGTTGCATTGACCTTTCTCCCAATTGTCTGGCCTCCACATCAAATGCATAGACCTGATTTGAAGAGGTTGTAATTATAAGCACATTGTTGTTTCTTGGAGGAAAACCACCAGATGTAACAGAGGCACCACCCAATCTTGAAATGAACCAGTGCTGCCTGTTCCACAGAACCAAAAATAGTTTACAACAAGAAAACTCAATGCACGCAGGCATTTTAGAAGATTATGGCCCTATAGATAAATGATGGTATAGTTTGTGCTGCAGCAAAATTAGGCTTTTAAATCTTCTCAGCCTCATGCCCTTTTTCATGGGATCCTCCACACAAGTATTCAGCCATGACCATGAACCATAAAGATGGTGAGAATTTATTATACTATCAAACAAATCATTACCAGTTACAGATAATGATGTCTATAATGCTTGAATAATAAAAAGAACAGTATCATCCTTTTTTTAGAACAAATGCTTGACAAGTGCTGTTCCAAACCTTAAAGTCTCTAGATTAAATATGTATACATCTCCAAAGCAGTTGACAGCAGCCAGCCACTGCCCATCAGAGCTGGTAAACATTCTTGTGATTGGAGGCTCCCTTGGAGGCGATTGCTCATCATATAATTCGCGAAGCGGCGTGAAGGTATGTACTAGTTGTGAGCTGCCCACATCCACAACCTGTAGCACAAGGTAAAGGTCATGAAACAAAAGCAATAAACCAGGAATCTGAAGGCTGAACCTCTCTACGGTATGATCATTCTGGCTCTTAGCTTTAACTTTTATTCAAAAAGGAAAAATGTTGGACAATGTTTCTATCCAAAAAGAGTCGACCGAAATTCCTCCAACTCAGTAGATTAAAAAATACCATGTGTTTCTTGAGCATGTGAGAAACACATGCAATTTTTAATAGGATTAAAGAGCATGTGAGACGCAAACCTTTTCAATATGATTAATAGAACTCTACTAATCCTATTAAAAAAGCGTGAGGAGGAAGACATGGCACCCAAAGCCCAAGCTTGGAGGAACAATTTGTTTAAATTTTTTTGCCAACTCATCCATCAACATGAGCAAATTTTCATCAAGGCAGTAGGAACGAGAACTGAAAAAAATATAGAATCTTCATTTTACAATAAAAAATGTTCAAAACTTAAACATCTCATAATGTTGACAAGCATTTTTAAAAACGTGTATTGGGGAAACAATTCATAGTCCTAAGAGAAAAATAAAAACTGAACAAGGATGTCTGCATGAACCATGAAAGATTAGTCTTGCCATGTGGCGTCTGCCTTGTTAAATTAAAAAAAAAAGGAAGAGACCTTAAAATATAAAATAATTAAAAACATACAGAAAGCATTAAAGTCAAAGGAAAGCTTACATATATCCTTCTATCATGCCCGGCTATCATCAAACGAGACGAATCAAAACTGAAAAGCATTGAATGGGCAAATGGCAGTCTCTGAGATAGTTTCCTTTTACTAACAATCGTACTTTTCCCAGCTCCAAGCATCTTCAATTCAAATAGGCTGGGTCTCATATGATCGGAATATGCAAAAAGTTCACCTGAATTAGAAATAGAACTGCAAATAATCCTTCGAGATGCCTTAGCCTTAATTCGAACAAGCAAATCTGTCATCGCAAGGCCGCCAGAAGGACCATAAGCCATGTCATGAAAGGCAACACTTTCTGTGCGTATGCACAGGATATCTAACCAATGGGAAGCTTGGACTAAAAGTAATGGTGTTTTATTATGCACCAACTGAATCGGCACTCTCTGGGGTGCAGGGCAGATATCATGAGGAGCAAACTTGGTGAACTCCTTTACAGAGTAAGCAAAAATTTTTGTGTCGTCACCTGCTGAGATAACCATTGGAACTCCCATGTGGGCCCACTTATGGTAACTAAATTCAATGGGCTTCTCCTTACGTCGAATTCTTTTTATCTTTTCATCCGGAAACAGTTCTGCCAATTAGAATACAGTAATTCAAGAACTCGGAAATAACCAAAAATGTGTACACCATAGGTTATTTATATGCATATATTTATGCGTATAGAATTTGTATATGAAGCTTATTTAATAAGAAGAGGATGTATGATGACGTCATTGACAGACCTTCCCTGCTGATTGGAACAGCCAGTGCCAAAGCCCTGACATCATGTGTATGAGCTCTTACATAACCAACATAGGTCCATTTCTTCATTGCTGTCAAAGATGCTTTGTCATCACTAGGTCCCACTGCCTCACTAGATAGCTTATACAGAATAACCTACAAATAAACAACACTACTCAGTTGAATAACCAAGTATTTAAAGACTAAAAAGTTGAACAGGCGAGGGAGGAGAGGGCAAAAAAGGCTACATAAAGATAAAACTACCTATAAAAGAAGAAGATAAAACTAACTAAAACAAAATATCTTTGTATCTTGATTAGGGAAAACAACAAATTGTCCCACCGAAGAAACAACATACAGAAAGAAGCAGGCAGGGCTAGCATACGAAGATATTATCCAAGTTCTGGGCTATTATATTTCCTATAGAGCTATGAAGAAGTGTTGGATCATGAACATCACCTAGCTTAGAAAGATCAAAACATTCAACCTCCAACTGTAACCTATCTTCACTACAGTGTTTAGGCTGACCTGAAACTGAGCCCCTCAGAACATGTATGACTGCCTTTTCATTTACATAACCTTCCAAGCAACAGACTATTGTTCACAATTTTTAAATCTACTGGACTAGAAAACCCCTATGGTTTTGGCCAACCAGGTTTAGTAGAGGTTAAGCCTCCCAAGTCTCTAAACAACAAAGAAATCTAAGCCGATCTCAAGAATCCAAGCCAAATGGAAATAATCCGGCATAAAAAAGCAACATTCAAAAGATCTCAACGGTTTCATAAGATTTCTTCAACATGTCAGCTCATCCAGCTGTCTCTAAACATCTTCCACGTTTCCATAACCATCAACAGTCATAGAATTCACTTGGAATATTCTCCCTGTATACATGGGTTATGCCTCATTCTTTTTCATTAATAAACTTTACCTCTTCCTTATCAAAAAAAGAATATTCAGCACATCATCACTGTTAAACAAACCCAACAACTGGCCTTCCTGGTCATGCAAATCAGTCTCTATAATGCTTCGGTTATCATTTACTTTGCAGTGAACTGAACAAAAGTAATTGGCCCTAGTTTTGAAATATTGAAAATAATGTGAAAACATCCAGAAATTTTCATAGGGAATTGTCATGCAATAATAAAATGCTGAATGCCGTTTTATTTTTCTTAAATGGCTCCAAGTAAAAGATGATGATTTGAAAAGCAGAAACAATGCCACGTCTTAAGTTGAATGTAACCGAGCAACCAAACTTGATGTATAACTTTCAACTCCAAAAGGACCAACATCCTGTACCTGACCATCAGAACCAGTGGAGAACACCCTGTTATGGCTAGGAGCTGCTGCCAGAGCATTCACATCACCTTTGTGGAGAGAATATGCCTGCAAAAGAGTCCCATGCTGACTGTCCCAAAACTGAACACTACCAGTACTGTCACCACTAACAAGGGCCCCACACCTAAAATGAACAATCACTCAATATCAGTGATGTAATGCTAATGCTCTTATAACAAACAAAATGAACAGACCCCTATAACCCACATATAAACAAAAACAATTACCATAAGAAGATATATCTACTTCTACCTCAAAGCGAGTAATGACCATACACAAAGTTCAGGTCCCCCACCTGAGCCTCCAAGTCCAACTGTAATCCTGTACATCTCATTACCAGCATTCGCATCCCAGCATCTTATAAACCTGCAAAATAAAGAAAATATGTTTCCAATCACATCATCAGACAGATATATTCAAGTTCAGCAAAAATGAAAGTGTGATACATGGAGCACGGGCCACACATTTAGCAATCAAGCATGCTTGATATCACATACATACCCATCACTGCTCCCTGAATATATCATATTTGCATCAGGACTCCAAGTCACGCTTAAAACACGTCCTGAAGATAACAATACCACAAAAAATCTCTACGGTTAGGATGGGAAAAATGTCAAAAATAAAGAAAAATGAATCAATGAGATGTCAATTATAATATATATGGTGAGGAAAAGATCTCTCACCACTGACCCTAGGCAATGTTTTGGTGTAAACTAACTCATCTGAGTCAGAAATACTGTATATCCGCACACAACCATCGTCACAAGCCATTGCTACACGTGGAAGCTTGATAACAGTTTGCTCATGAAGCTCAACCGAGTTAGACTCATCTTCACTTTCACTCATTTCATGATCATCCATGCTTAACTTGTCACTTAAATACCCATTTCCAGTATGCTCAGACTTAGGATTTGTATGAAGTACATGGTTATTAGATGGCGCTAAAGCTATTTGCCAGATTGAGACTCCAATTGAATTTAGTAGTGTCTGCAAATATGTGAGTCTATAAACATTATCTAATCGTTCATGAGAATAATATGCAGTTTAAGCACATTAAATGAGTAACAAAATGCTAATGTAAAAGGTTTATTCTACTAAAATTCTGTTCTTAATAATTACAGTTTGCAGAAGATTCTTGAAGGAAAAGAAAAAAAAAAAACAACAGAATTGCATGTGCCAGGATGTCTTGCAATTTGCTAATTCAATGCAACATTACTATCAGTGGACCCGCCCCATGGCATTGCCCATGATGACTGCTGTCTGAGTTATATGTATATGACTTCAATCTATTTATTTTTTTATTGCCACCGGGGGTTTTAGGAACGGCATCCCAACTAATCCTAGAGGTGGATGTGGCCTCCCTCAACAAAGAGTTTTCTGCCAGTGTACTTGAGGTAATTTAAGGAAAAATCGCCTAGTCCAATGGTCCTTATGAATTTTTTGCACACAGAAGGTTCAAACCTTAAACCTGGAAGGAGCATACCATCAAGAGCAAAGCCTTTACCACAGCCAACCCTTATGGTTCTATAGGACTGAATGCAATTACTAACTACTATACAAACGCTGCAGAGCATTCCGCTTATTTTCAGGACTACTGCTATATTTGTTGATGTTTCTTTTTAAGGTATAAATGCCATAAATCCTAAAAAAGGATGTCAGCTTCGCAATTAATATAAATATTTATACATACAAGAGGCGAAAAATGTAAAGTGATTTTCGGTTCAAAAACATTGACATGAGAATGAACCTATTTGGATTGACAAGTAATCTCAACTCATCTCAACCCATCTAATATTATCATTACAATTTTTTTTAAATCCCCACACAAAATACAAAACACAATTCAACTTTTTTTAATTTTAAAATAATAATAATACTATAATATTTTAATATTATTTTATTTAACATTTAATTTTTATCTAAAACTATCTCCTCTCATCTTCCTATCCAAACCAGCGCTGAGTGTCAAGGAATAACATGTATACCTTCTGCTTCAAGTGAAAAAGATCCCACTCCAAAACCGACCCATCGATACTAGACGAAAATAACCGACCACAAGGCAAGCCTTTTGAACCAGCTTGACACCACACGAGTGACGAAACCCTCGAATTGGGGTCCCCATGGATCGTCTGCGCACATAACGTATAAATAAGTTTTCATTTTTGCGAATATGATATTAACCGAAGGGGGCAGAGAGTTCTGGGTACCAGCTGACAGTGCCAGCCGACGGAGCCTGGGGAGACGAGCCAAATCTCGAGAGAGCCGTCTTCTCGAGCTGCGGCGACCTGGGAGTCGTCGGCGCTGGTGGCTAGTGCAACTACAGGAGATGGCTTCCAGTCGATCGAGCTGTTCTTATAAGCCTCGAGCATTTCTGTGGCCAGACAAAGAGCTCCCATAACAAATCAAGCGTTATATGTATGGCGGTCTATGACTGCGATTGACTAGGAGAAATGAGGGACGAGGAAGGAGATAGATAGTGAGCATCACAGAATCACATATTCACGGCGGGAACTATGAACTGGCAAGGGAAGGCCGGACGCATAAATGCTGTTAGGTTTTTGAGGGTTTAACTTCAAAGTTCAAAGCGGCGCACGTTCGTGCGTTTGATGACCCGGACGCTTCCGGGCCGGTTTCGACTGATCTTTACTACCATCGAGTCGGCCCACTCTGGTATTATGTCGTACTGTTTTATTTTTAAAAAAAATTATTAATATACTTAAAAAATTATTAAAATTTACTTTTCTACAAGTATATGAAATTAAAATTTTAATTAAAGAAGAAACTAATAAAAAAATCTTATGAAGAAAAATATAAATATATAGAACACTACTTATATTTTTAATAACACAAGTTAAATGAGCAACATGTAAGATATGTTTGTCCAATTGTATAAATTTTTTTAAAAATAATATCTATAAACAATGAATAAAATGTATTAAAAACAAGATAATATAAAATAGCATAATAATTTAATATAATAATCTAAAATTTTTATGCTAAATAGATGATAATTTTTCAAAAACAGATGGTCAATTATGGCTGACGAGGGGAGGCAAGCCTTTTGAACCAGCTCGTATCAAGCTTTTATGGAATTGATCTAATTAGTCTTGTACTTTAATTTTCTATAATAGCAGTAACAACTGGATGGTTGAACATACACTTCTCGTTTGATTTGTGACACGCTTTGAGGTGTGAGTTGAAGAATATTATTTCTTCAATTGAGTAAGTATACTCATGTTGTTAAAAAAAAAATTGCAGCGGAAAAATACCTCAAGCTCAGCTTCAAAAATTACTCCACAAGTTTTTCCAGCACGACAAAAATAAGCGTTTTCTCTTAATGGTGAAGTGTACTACGTAGTTATAAAACTAGAATAACACTTAACAATCCACAGCCTAAAAACTGTTTCAAGAGAGAACGAATGAGAGAGAGAGATTTTCACTTTTTTTTTTTCAGATTAGTTCCCAGAACCAAAAGGAGGGGGGCTATATATAGTCCCCCTACACGGCTGGCCTTAAAGGCCAGCCATAAAAACATGTAAAACGCATGGCATAAATGCCATGCGTTTTACGTTACATGCTACGTAACGCATGGCTTTAAGCCATGCGTTACCTGCATGTAACGTAGGGGAGGCAGGAGGTCTGCCCCATGTGGGCGCCTCCCCCCCCAAATTATTACATCTCCCACTCGCACACAGTGGGCATGACCCCAGGTCAGCCTCTCTCTTATGTTCTCAATCTTGTTCATACAAGGAAATAGGTCGTGCGACCACCAAGCACATCTACATAAAAATGGGAGTACATACATCAAATCTCTCCCAGAGAAGACCAGCATAGTAACATCCCCGAAGTGTATGGTCATGTCCTAGACTTATTCGATCGCATCAAGTCAAGTATTTTTGAACCCTCTCGAGTTAAATAAACTCAGAACAATGCTTGACTTTTTCCAAATCATTTCAATGTGCTCACAACTTTAGCCGCTACCAATATGCAGCGTCATAGTTTGACGTCAGCAAACACTATCGAAGATGCGATATCGAATAATCTTCCCTTTGCACTCATATCATTCAACTTTGGTCGAACCGCTTTCCCAGCAATGCCTCTTTAAACCGTATTAATCATGGTCATAGACAACATGCCAAAGTAGCAGACATCACAACCTCCATCTCGTGACATAGTCAAAAGTAAATGACACTTAAAAAATGAGACTCACACAGTGAGAAAGAGGGGAACCATTTACTCACTTACTCATTTGGTCGAATAAGCACATGTAGTATGAAACACATGCTACGGTGGATTTCTCTTTCTTAAAGAGCATATGTCTATATCAACACCGTACAGATCTTAGTCTAGCCGCTCCTTAAGCGTCTAACCCGAGTTCCTCTATTTGCACGCCTCCAAGGCGTCAAAAAGAATCTCACATCTGGCTAATCTCAGGCTACATGGATGGTGGGTAATCCATTCACAGTCTTCTCAAAAAGACCTCATCTTAGCTCCCACTAAGGCGACATATCTTTGTGTTAACTAACTTATCCCTTTGGACAAGTACTTAGGGACACAATGTCTCATCTCTTCTCGCTACTTAAGCGCTAGAGGCGATTGCTCGTGTGAGTGAGCCAATCTTAGCCTGTTGACATATCTTGTGTGTGTGTATTAGTAAAAGACAATACGATAAAGACAAGAACTGAATCATATTGTATTAAAATCCCAAAGGAAATGTTACATCTCAATGTTATTTGAAATACAAATTACATTTACAATCTACGTAGTCCTAGATTCCTAACATGAGCCTCATATACATCTCGTGCAATAGGCTTTGTTAAAGGGTCAGCAACCATGCGACTCGTAGAAAGATGTTTTAGAACCACTTCCTTTTGCGCTACCATATCTCTTATGTAGTGATATCTGATATCTATGTGTTTGGTTCTTCCATGATATTTTGAATCCTTAGCATATGCGAGAGCTGCCATGCTATCACAGAATATCGTCACCGGATCTGAAGTATCCGTGCCAATGTCTAAATGCTTGAGGAACCTCCTTAACCAAACAGCTTCTTGAACCGCTGCAGAACATGCTATATATTCTGCCTCCATGGTCGATAGAGCTATGCAGGGTTGTTTCTTGCTGCTCCATGTAATGGCGCCATTGTTGAGCAGAAAGACATACCCTGTGGTTGATTTACGCTCATCTAGGTCACTGCCCCAGCCGGCATCGCTGTAACCTCTTAGCTGCAAATCTAAACCTTGATAGCACAGCACATAGTCTACGGTTCCCTTCAGATATCGCATAATCCTCTTGACTGCTTTCCAGTGAGCCAGTCCGGGGTTAGATTGGAATCTACTTACTAAGCCAACTGCATAGCATATGTCAGGCCGAGTACACATCATTGCGTACATCAGACTTCCCACAGCATTAGCATAAGGGACACGGGCCATCTTTTCCTTTTCTCTTTGAGTCTTAGGACACAACTCTTTAGATAAGTTCTCGCTTTTTGTGACAGGGGTGTCAATGGATTTACATTCACTCATTAGGAAGCGTTCGAGAACTTTCTTTATGTAAGTCTGTTGGGACAAACACAATATTCTTTTTGAGCGATCTCTGTAGATCTTAACTCCCAGAATGTATTCTGCCTCACCCATATCATTCATCTCAAAATTGAAGGATAACTACTCTTTTGTGGCGACTATCAACCCTTTATCATTTCCAGCTAGTAGTATGTCGTCAACATATAATGACAACATAATGAAACTCTTCTTGGATCTTTTGACATAGACACAATGGTCCTCTGTGATCATCGTAAACCCATTCGAAAGAATGGCTCGATGGAATCTGAGGTACCATTGCCTAGATGATTGTTTTAGGCCATATATAGATCGTTTGAGTTTGCACACTTTGCGCTCTTGACCTTTGACCACAAAACCCGTTGGTTGATCCATATAGATCTCCTCATCTAGTTCTCCATTGAGAAATGCTGTCTTAACATCCATCTGGTAGAGTTCCAAATCCATGTTTGCTACTATAGCTAGAATCAGACGAATTGAAACAAACCTCACGACTGGTGAAAAAGTTTCTTCATAGTCTATACCCTCTTGTTGGGTATATCCTTTCGCCACTAAGCGAGCTTTGTACTTATCTATCGATCCATCCGACTTGCGTTTGACTTTAAGAACCCATTTGTTCCCAATAGTCTTACGCCCTGTCGGTAGATCAACCAGATCCCAGACCTGGTTAGTTTTCATAGACTCAATTTCATCATTAAGAGCTTTCATCCACTCATCTTTAGTAGAAGATGAGAGAGCCTCATGAATTGTCCTAGGCTCATCATCATCATGCGGAGCTACCATAAAAGCTTCCCCTTCAATCTCAAAACGACGACGGGGAATACTTTCACGTGTGCTTCTACGCGGCTGAGGTTGTTGTGATTGATTGACAAGTGGTGTGCTCCCACTCGGATTTAATTCCTTATTTGTAGGAGCTTGAAGAATTTCTTCCTCATTCTCAACTAAATTCCTTGGAGCACTTTCTTCTTGTTCCATAATCTCATGAAGTTCTAAACTCCTATCAACCTCACCTCTACTTGGAAATTCATTTTCAATGAAGTCCACATCTCGTGATTCAATTTCAGTCATACTTCCATCAGTTTGTTCACCTATTAACACATACCCTTTAGAGTGTTCTGAGTACCTTATGAAGATACACTTCTTCCCTCTAGGGCCTAATTTCCCATACTTATGAGAAAGATCATGAACAAAACCCGTTGAACCCCATGGCCGCAAGTTACTCAAATTGGGTTTCTCGCCGGTCCATAGTTCATATGGGGTGGAAGTTACTGATTTGGAGGGCACTCTGTTAAGAATGTAGGCAGCAGTCAAAAGTGCATCCCCCAAAAAAGAAATTGGTAGGTTTGCTTGCGCCATCATTGACCTAACCATCTCAAGCAGTGTACGATTTCTCCTTTCCGCCACGCCATTTTGTTGCGGCGTACTCGGCATCGTTAACTGTCTTTTGATTCCTTTTTCATCACAGAGCCTTTTAAATTGCTCAGAGAGATATTCTCGTCCTCGGTCAGTTCTTAGAGTTTTTAAACTTTTGTCTAATTGATTCTCAACCATTCTTAGATATCGTCTAAAGCACTCCAATGCTTCAGACTTGTGGGAGATTAAGTAGACATGACCATAACGTGAAAAATCATCTATAAAAGTGATGAAGTAGACACCCCCGTGTCTTGCCCTCACACTCATTGGACCACAGATGTCAGAATGGACTAATTGCAATGGAAAAGATGCCCTATTGGCTTTTCCAAACGGTTTTCTCTTAACTTTTCCCATTAGACAATGTTCACATGTGGGCAAGATGACCCTAGCGAGATTGCCTATCAGGCCTTCTCTAGCTAACCGAGTCATTCTATCTTGTCCTATATGGCCAAGCCTAGCATGCCATGTATGTGAATCCAAATTATCAACAGATGAAGAAAGAAAAGCAATAGATTCATTTATATTAGAATAAACCAAATCTAATATCATAAAACCGTCTTGCAGAAAAGCATTGCCATAAAACACATGGCCCAAATAAAAGGAAACATTATTGTTTTCAAAAACAATTCGAAAACCAAGTTTTAATAGAGTAACAACTGAAAGTAAGTTTCATCGGATTTCGGGAGCATATAGCACATTGTGGAGGAAAAGAGTGCGGCCACCCCGCAAGTCCAGCTTATAGGTACCAAATCCTAGCACCTCCACGCTAGCTCCATTCCCCACCTTGATATCACGACTCCCAGCTGGAATTCGGCGATATTCCACAAATCCGACTCTATCTCGCGCTATGTGCTCGGTCGCTCCTGAATCAACAGTCCACACAGGATAGGAGTGAGCAACCATCACATGGCTAGTTACAAAAACAATACGAGAGAAGTTAGAGTATACCTTCTTCGGCTCAGTGCAGTCACGAGCGAAGTGGCCTTTCTTTCCGCAGTTGTAACACTCTAATTTTGACTTGTTCTTCCCACGCTTGCCCCTTTTGCTGCGCTGAGAAGTTCCTGACACCTTCTTAACTTGTCCAGCAGCTACCCCATTCTTGGATTTCCAACGCTTAGGCCTTGATGCCTTGCGTGAACCAGAATTAGCCACATAGGCCGAATGATTGGGCTTAGCAGCCTCTAGGCGCTCAGCCTCCAATTCTAAGTGACGCGAGACATCATCAAAATTTTTTATATTCTCATTATGCGTCAGATTCTGGCTCATGTTCTCCCAAGAACTTGGTAGTGATCTTATCACTGCCTGGACTTGTTGTTCATCAGTCAGGTCGTTTCCTGCCGTCTTAAGTTCGCGGATCATGGTTGACATAGCCCTAAGATACTGCTTCATCGTATGGTCAGAGCACATCTTATAGGAGTCAAACCTCATGGTTAATCCACGTAACCTAGTGGCCGAAGTTCCACCAAACTTCAACTTCAAAGCCTCCCACATGCTTTGGGCAGTGTCATAGGACTCGAACTCATACATTAGATCATTGTGCATGCTGCTTAACATTATTATGCGCGCGCACCGATTTTTCTTAGCCCATTCAGAATAGGCTAATTCGTCTAATTTGTGTTGTTCTGAGTCCCCTTCCTTGGGTTTAGTCAGGGAGTGAGACAAGGCCTCTATGACTTCTTGCTCATCTAAGACATATTGGATCTTGCGATGCCATATGTCATAGTTCTCCCCATCCAATTTCTCCCCTTTGTTTAAATCGGCAACAATACTCTTGGATGCCATTTAACTACAAAACGCAAAGGAGGGATATTACACACACACCTAAGAAATCTGCCGCGTCCATTCAAGCTAGAAAAAATAATTTAGACATGTCGCAAGATCGAAAAATCGCTAGGCTTCAGAATCATCTCTTGTGCCACAATATCCAATTATTAAATTTCTAACCTAATTCCCGCGCAAATTTAAAAAATATGGGAGATTTAATCATAAATCTCAACCATACTCCCACTATCTAAAAGTAGTCACCTAGTCCTAGTCACGCGTAGAGACATATCCTACTAAAATCGCAGTAACCTGTTGGGCCAGTCTACAAAGACAGCTTCAACAACCACAGCAGCCTGTTGGGCCAGTCTATAAAGATGGTTCATATAAGACCATTACAGTCCATTTTTCTTATTCCATCAGTGCATTTACAGTTCTTACTGGGGCTACCATGGTGTTGTCGCTATACAGTGCATTTACAGTTCTTACTGGGGTCACTGCAATTCTTTCAGCCTATCAATCTACACTGACAACCCTAACTAAGACTACTTAGTGGGAATTTCCTATTTTATCACTAGAATAAATAAAGGTTAATGTCTAATCATACAAGCCTAACATTTATATATGATAAAATAATAACACATTCACATGTTGTATACATACATGTTATCACATTTAATCAACCAAAAATTAAACATAATATCACATGTAATTTATCAATAAAAAAATGAATATCATCAAATATCCACATGTAATCATATTTAATCTAAAGCATTAAATAAAAAATATCACATGTTATAACAGGAAATATATCTAAGCATATATTAAAACATGCCATTTTTTTTATTTATTTTATTTTATTTTTTAATCATTATTAAAAAATATATATATATAAAAAAAAAACACACTGGCACCATGAGATGCTCACGGTCCAGTGGTGGAGGGCGCATTAATTTCGCATCTGGCCTGGGTTCGAAACCCACGGCCAGACTTTCCCCTTCCCTTTTTTTTTTTTTAAAGAAAAGGGGCTGGGCCGTATAAAAACCCAGCCCAAAACCGGACTTAAAAAACCACATGGGCCGCAAGGCCCAAGCCCGGCCCGAAGAGACTGCTCTCTTCTTCAACCTTCGGCCAGGGCACTGTTCACGTGAACAGTGCCCAGTTTTCAGAAACGAAAAACAGCGCCCCAGGCCGCTGCCCAACGCCGGAAACCGCCGTACCATCACCGGAAACAACCTCCGGAGGAGGCTGGTTGCTGCCGCAGCACCTAGGGAGGTGCTTGCAGCACTTGGGTGGTGCGCGCAGCACCTTGCTGGTGGGCGCAGCATCACGGTGGTGCTGGCAGCACCCCTCTGGTGGGCGCAGCACCGTCCTGGTGAGCGCAGCACCGAGGCAGTGCTTGCAGCACCGCTGGCGGTGCATGCGGCACCGTGGTGCACGCAGCACCCTACGGTGCGCACTGCACCACCGCGCTCAGGTGGTGCACGTTGCACCACTGCACCGGCTTCGGCCAAAAAAATTTTTTTTTTTTAAAGGCAGCAGCATTAAAAAAAAAGCACATTTATAATTTGCATGCATATGCAAAATAAAAAAAAACTGGAAGCAATTACGACTGCTCTGATACTAATGTTAAAAAAAAAATTGCAGCGGAAAAATACTTCAAGCTCAGTTTCAAAAATTGCTCCACAAGTTTTTCCAGCACGACAAAAATAAGCGTTTTCTCTTAGTGGTGAAGTGTACTACGTAGTTATAAAACTAGAGTAACACTTAACAATCCACAGCCTAAAAACCGTTTCAAGAGAGAACGAATGAGAGAGAGAGATTTTCACTTTTTTTTTTTTTTTTTTTTCAGATTAGTTCCCAGAATCAAAAGGAGGGGGGCTATATATAGTCCCCCTACACGGTTGGCCTTAAAGGCCAGCCATAAAAACATGTAAAACGCATGCATAAATGCCATGCGTTTTACGTTACATGCTACGTAACGCATGCGTTACCTGCATGTAACGTAGGGGAGGCAGGAGGTCTGCCCCATGTGGGCGCCTCCCCCCCCCCCCCAAATTATTACACATGTCAATATTGAGTCTTTGTGCATTTTTGTATTTGAATTATATGGGTCAGTAACAAAAAATTAATTTATTAATATTATTATTTAGTACAAATATTTAGACTATCTAAAACTTATTGCGTAGATGATCAAGGGAGAGTACTGCTATTTTAGACTAATCTAAAACTTATTGCTTAGATGATTAATTGATGTAATACTATTAAGAGTATGTTTGGATATTGAGAAGTGTTAAGGAAGAATTATAAATAATAGTAAAAAGTAAGTGAAAAATAATAATAAATTATTAAATAGTAGTAAAAAATTAATAAAAATAAGTAACAAATAATAATAAAATAATAAATAATAATGAAATATTCTAAAAATACCTGAGAGATTCTCAATTACCAAAAGTAACTTAAGTAATGCCATGTAATTTATTATTAATACAAAAAATATATTCAAACTAAAAGGGTGTTCAAAATACATAAAAAGAAAAATTAAAATTATAGATTACCTCTACTTTTTTATAATTTTATTTTTCTTCATAAACTATGGGGCATCACATAGTGGTGCCTTGTCAAAAAATTATAAATTTCAAATGGTCAAATATCATTATTAAGAGAATTGTTATATATACAAAAAAAAAAATATTATATAAAAAAAATTTATAATTTAGCGTGATTTTATGAGATTTATTAAATATAATTTATAAGTAATTTAAAATTTTGATATATTATAATAAACTACATCAATAATCTTATTTTTATACAATTATTTATGTCAAAAATATTTTTATTTTTCAATTGAGAAAGAGGACATGCGAATTCGGTTGAACAAGAATTATCACAAAGTTGGAACTACCAAATTCTGGTGTTTATTTTTCTCCATAAGACGCCCAGCCGGCCAGCCCGGCCCAAGGTTCGCAGTTAGCTTCATTCCCAAGCTTCTACTGGAGCAAAAGCAACTGAGCTTCACGTGTAAGACGCGCCGTAAACCGTAGCCGGTCGCTGAAAGTAACGTCCCAGCTCGCACCCAACCAAAGGCGAAACGCACCTTTTCCTTGATCTTCCGGACAATCTCTCACCGAAAGATCCGAGAGCGTGGACCCAAAGAAACACACCTAAACTACCTTCTTAGTACAAGCAGGCCAACCGATACATATCCACTACCCTGAAGAAAACAAAGCCAGCCACGAGGCAGAGGTTTTTCTCGCTCTGAAATCCCCCCTCCCAAAAAAAAACCCAACCCACGGGCAGCTTCTCTTTCCGATCCAAACCCTCCGTTCAATGGAGGACGCTTACGCCAGATCTGCCACTGAGGTAACCTGCATCCCCCCTTCCGCGTTCTGTTCACTTCGAAAATATTAGCGGATAAGAAACTTTGACAATGCGAAAGATATTTGGTGATTGCCTCGGCAATTGAACGGGTTGCAAGGACTCAAGTGCTTGCTCACTCTTTCTTTCTTCCCCACGATTAACATTGGATTCGGATTTCTATTTATCTTTCGTTCTTCTCACCGGTTTCCGACTGTTTGAACGCGAATCCGGTCTTCTTGAGGCGGAAACATGCTAGTGACATTGGCCTCTAGACTGTTACTATTCCAGTAGTTTTCGGGGAATTCTGACACTTTGTTTTGTCGGTCTTGTTTTGAGGCAGGTCTTGGATTTATTCGGGGTGGACCCAGCCCAAGGTCTTAGCGAAGATCAGGTGTGCAGAAATATGTTTCCTAACCAGACTTAATGGTGTCTCTTGTACACTGAAATTTGTTAGTTTAGTGATCGAAGTTTAATCTTTTGTTGTTTATTTTAGATTTGGTCCGTATTTGTGGTTGAATTTAAGGTTTGGATTTATTTTCTACAATAGAAGTTTTTTTTTTTTTGGTAGGTTGCGCAACATGCTAGACTTTATGGCAAAAATGGTACGTCTTCCGTTCCCAATGCTCATCTCCTGACATTTTCAGATCCAACATGGCAACATGCTCCGATCACAATCATTTGGTTTACGTGCTCTCTCTCTTTGTGTGGCATGTCATCTAATAAGAATTGGATTAGTGTTCCATGTATCGGGAACCATGCAAAACATTTTTTATGTCGGTGGTTCCCAAGTTATACTAAAACAAACGTGCTAAAATTTTTTATTGATCACCAGTAACCTGAACCAGGGCACTGGTCAGCTGAGTGTAGGAGTTTATGTCCTCATGTGTTCTAATTTAGGCTCCATTTGGATTCAGAGATGAGATGGGTTGAGATAAATTTAGTTTACTTTTTAATATTATTATTATTTTGAAATTTGAAAAATGTGTATTGGGATTTGAAAAATGTATATTGGGATTTAATTGAAAAAATGTGTATTGAAATTTGAAAAAAGTGTATAGAAATTTATATTTTGTATAAAAAATTATAAAAGTATAATGATGAAATAAAGATGAGTTCAGATGAGTTGATAAAAGTTCCTAATCCAAACCGGGCCTTAAGTTGCAGTTGCATTATAAGCCATGCTTGAAATCTGTATTTATTACCCTTTTTACCTAATGCATTTTTTTTCCTCTTTTTGTGGTTGCATGATTCACTCATGGTCTACAGTACTGCCTGAAGAGAGAAGTAAGTGCACTATGCTTGTCCTTCTTCCACAGCCCCCTCTCCATCTAAATATATTTACAGTTAAGCTATGCATTGTTTCTGTATCATTTCTGCTATTTCCTTCCTTAGGATTTATGTGAATTTTCTATTTACATTATATATGGTCAATCTTCCCCAAGTCTTGTCGCACCCCTATATTTTTATCTTACTCACAACTCCTTATCAATTTGAATACTTTAAAAAACAAGTGAAACAGTGGAAACTTAAATTCTTGTAAATAGGTTAAGGGAAGAAGGATAAAGTGAGATTGTTATAATTCACACGTTTCCCTCAATGGCTATAGGCTACCAGCTGGGAGATACTCAAACCTACAAATTGTTGAAATATTCTTCCATGTGCATGAGAACTTAATGTTGATTATTTTGTAAATAGTTTCCTTTTTACCATTATCCGAAGTATATGAAAGGTTTATAGAATGGAAGTGTGGTCATTTAAGTTACCATGCTATCCTTAGAGGCAAACCTCCTTGGCCCACCTGGGGTGCTTTAGTTATCTAGAGATAAAAATTTCTTACTAGCTAAATCTTATATATTTTGTACATGCAGGGGCGCCCTTCTGGAAATTAGTTTTTAAACAGTTTGACGACTTGCTTGTTAAGATCCTGATTGCTGCAGCACTTGTTTCATTCATTTTGGCTTTGATTAATGGAGAGACGGGCCTAACGGCGTTTTTGGAGCCTTCCGTAAGAAATATTTTGATTTGAATTTGGTTAGCCGATTCCTTGTTTGGATTTTCTGAAATATGATCGAGTAGTGCTTTGATGCATGTTCACCTTTCCCCTCCAACCACTTCAGTGAGTCCAGCTTTTGGAACATGTTCTTTTTCTTTGGTTCCAACCCTCATATTGGTTATATAGTTTTATACATGAAGTCAATTAGTTTGAGCTCTTGAATATTTTCAATAGCTTGAAGATTTGACATGTTTTCTGATCTGACAAGAGTCTTTGTCAAGACTCTTAGTTGAAGTTGATTGTGCATAACGCACACAACAATTTTAGACATTTAAGATGAGAAAGATGGGAATTTATCTATTCTTAGACTCTATCACGTGGGATGAATATGATGTGTGTATTCAGCTAGACATTTTTGCATCTGAAGTTAGATGGTCTGCAATCTTAATTTTTTTTCTGTTTATATTGCTCCTTTTGCAGGTTATCCTGATGATATTGGCTGCAAATGCTGCAGTAGGAGTAATAACAGAAACAAATGCTGAAAAGGCCCTTGAGGTAAGTCATGCAGTACCACATTTACTACACTGCATTATTTCTTGGAAACATCTGGAGAAGACTTCCTAGTCCATATGATACTTCTATCAGCAACAGCTAAAGCTTCCTCTAATAAGTTTACTGTCAATGCTGGTTCAAGTTATATACTATTGTTCTCCATGTGTCAATCAAGACTTGTATAAGTCGTCTGAACTATCATAACATTAAGAGACCTTACAATCCACTAACTCTCTCTCTCTCTCCCACATACACACGCACACAACTGTTCTTTTTACATTTTTGGAACAAACATTGAATTTGTTATGTTAGAGTGATCAAAATGGATTGTAAATAGACAAAGGTGATGATTTGAGTATAAATTTCTAACCCTTCTTGGGATAACTTTTGCTTCTTATCTAGATACCCCCCGTATGATGGTTCTTAGCAAGTTGAGCTTTGTGAATTCTTTTTTTTGATAAGTGTAAAGTTTCAGAATTCTGGAAAGAAGTCTATATTATTGTCATACCACTTTAACGTGAGGATTACATAGGATTATACAAGAGTTGAACAATAATTCAAAATTCGAATTTACATACAAGAGCTGAACAACAATTCAAAATTCAAATAACTCCCAAGATCAAATCTGCTCCTCTTCTCCTTGACTTGGTCTCTAACAGCCATATCTAATTCAAATATGCTCTCTTCAATCATGACAACCATATCTTCAAAACTGCTTTGCCATATCTTCAAATCTGCTCTTTTTCAATTGTAGCCTCCTTAACTCGATCTTTAACAGTCATGTCTTTGACTTGATCTTCAACAATAAGTAAACATATTATATACCAGTAGGAGTAACTAAGTACATTGAATGTATAGAAGAAAATACCTAGCCTATACTAGCTAGCCCCAAATGACTTTAAAAGCCCTTAAAAATTAAAAATCTATCCAAAATACATCAAGCCCAAATTGGAATAGAACACACCTCCCTATCCTAAACCTCCCATAAGACTAAGGCCTTGTTTGTTTTCTCAAACTATCTCATCTCATCTCATTTTATCTCAAACTTATTATTACACTTTTTCAAAATTTCATACAAAATAAAATAAACAATTCGACTTTTTCAAATTCTAAAACAACTTTTTTAAATTTCAAAACAAAATTAATATTTAAAAAAATATATTACAATAATATTTTATTATTTTTTTAACTTTTATCTCAATTTATCTCTGAAAACAAATCAGGCCTGGTTTATTTTCATAAACCATTGAACTGGTGATTGAGGGCAATAAACGACAAATCGGTGTGAACAGTGATGTTGGGGTCCAATGACCCTACTTGCGTCGAAGTGCCCTTTTCCGGTTCTATTGAGGCCTTGAAACTCGTAGCATCATCGTCCTCTAGTCCCAAATCACAACATCATCTCCAAAAACATCAAGCTTCCTCTCACCTCGTCATCTTAGGCATCATTTCCCAAAACATGCAAATTTGATGTAGTTTTGCATTGGCGAAATCAAGGGAGTGGTTGCTTGAGAAAATTCGATCGTTGGAGGGAGGATCGACGTCGTAGTGTCCTTAGAGGCGTAGCATGAGCCTGACGATATTGTTTGTGGTAGTGGAGGCACAAATCCTACGGATGACGTTCTAAGAGACCTCCTCAATGATTCTAAAACTGGTCCCCGGAAGGAGGGTCCACGTTAAAGCGGCCTTAAGGAGTTGTCGGAGCCTGTTGATCTTGTCTGTGCCGGGGAGGCACAAGTACGATGGTTGATAACTCCTTTGAGAAATCTCCCTAACATCTAGTGAATTTTGAGAAATTCCAGGTCGTCGGAGGTAGGGATGACGCTGGAATTGCCTTCAGTAGAAACGCCAGAGTTCTTTGTCTTGTTTGTGGTGGTGGTGGGGTGTCTTAGGTGAAGGGGGACGCCAGTAAGTGCCTTGGGTGAAGGGTGATGGAGGGGTTAGCCTTAGGTTTTTTTCTCTCTCTCTCTCTCTCTCTCTCTGTGAATTATATAGATGGAATCTTTTATATTGGTAAGTACTTGATTCTTTGACTAGGTAAATCTAAACCCGTAAAAAATCTTGGGTGTTTACAAGTTTTGTTGAGTTTCTGAACGTGTGGCTGAAGGGTAGATGGACAATAAGGCATTGTGGGTTACATTTCTCAGAGTGCAAAAGATTGGAAATTTGATTTTTTTTTCAACATTCTTTGACCTCGTGTACTCCAGTAGTTTGTCAAGGAGAGGTGAAGACAAGATTTTCTGGTTCCCCTCTAAGAAGGGGATATTCACAATCCGCTCTTTCTACAAAGCCATGATCATGCACAACACAAATCCATAGCAAGAGCATTTGGAAGACAGGCACCTCTAAAGGCAACGTTTTTTGTATGGACAACTTTTTTGGAGAAGATCCTTACTCTGGACAATTTGAAGAAACGTCGAATCATGATAATGGATTGGTGTCATATTTGCAAGAAGAGTAGGAGTCCATTGACCATCTACTACATTGTGAGATTGCTATGATTTTGTGGAATGAAGTCTTTGCTTGGTTGGGACTGGCTTGGTGATGTTGAGAAGGGTAAGCGACCTAGCTTCTTGGAGAGGCATTCAGGCAACTATCAAATTAAGATGGAAGATGGTCCCAACATGCCTATGGTGGTGTATTTGGAGGGAGAGGATCGCAATAAGTTTTGAAGATCAAAAGTGTCAATGGATGAGTTTAGAAACTTATTTTTCAATACTTACTTCATCGGTCAATTGTAATTGATTTTTACAGCATGACCTTCCATGAATTCTTTGCATCACTAAACTAGCACGTTTAGGCGTTGCTCTTCTTGTATACGTGGACTCTTGTTTACTCTTTTGATCAATATCAATTTGTTTACTGAATTAAAAAAAAATGTAATTTTGTCTTTGTCTAGTGTTTTCCTCAATCCTCACTAATCTAAAATTTGTACCTGCAGCTTAAGCTCATTTTGACACCCCTAGTTATTTCTTTTGTTGTAGGAGCTACGTGCCTACCAAGCTGATATTGCAACGGTACTTCGAAATGGTAAATTAAATAGCGGAAGAAACAACTGTATGAATATATGATATGATAATATGATTTGGATGGATCTTATATATTATATATTTCTGTTTCGTAACATTTCTTCTATTCAAAGCATAAATATAAGCTTCATACTACAAAATCACATCATAGTATACCATTTTCTTGTGATTTATGCCATTGGAAACTTTACATTATGATTAGGGCCTTGCTTGTTTTTGGAGATGAGATGAAATTTAAAAACTAAATAAAATATTATTAGAATATATTATTTTAATATTATTTTTATTTTAGAATTTGAAAAAATTAAATTGTTTATTTTATTTTGTATGAGAATTTGAAAAAATTGTAATGGTTAGATGAAATGAGATGAGTTGAGTTGAGAAGTTTTGTGAAAACAAACGAGGCCTAAATGTTTGCCGTATTGATTGGGATTTTTGGCAGTGATGAATTGCTTTTGCTTAAACTGGTAAGACTTATTGTTTGTCTTACATTGTTTTAGAGGTATACGGATATTGTTTTCTAAAACTTTTTTTTTGCTTGTCTCTCATCCATGGCAGCAGTCTTTCACACTTCTTTGTGGAATTGCTTGAGGCCTGCCAGTTTGTCTTTTAATATATCATTTCTTTCCAATGGACTACATGTAAAAACTCTCTGTTGTAGGTTGCTTCTCCATACTTCCAGCAACAGAGCTTGTTCCGGGGGATATTGTAGAAGTTAGTGGTACGCAAAATAGGTTTATATCAGCACATAAATTATCAAAAAATTAAAGGACTTATCCCCTTTTTGTGGTCTGTAAACTGAATAGTGGGATGCAAAGTTCCAGCTGATATGAGGATGGTCGAGATGCTAAGCAATCAATTGCGTGTTGATCAGGCAATTCTGACAGGTATTTCTGTTTACTATATCACATTTTGACTTAATAAGGTTACTTTGTTAACTGGAAATTGAAGCTTATTTACTGCCCCCACCCCTCCCCGTGGGATGATTTATTCAAAACAAGAAAAACAAATGTTGCAGTTGCTTACATTGTCAACCTGGTCCATGGAGTATCTTGTTTTCTAATTATGCTTTGACACCTTTTGGGGACTTTGCTATCAGATTTGTGGAATGAGGTTTGTTGATAGATTATTTGTAATATGAGAAGCTTCCCCTGGGATTAGTTGGGACTTTGTAGATTTGTGGAATGAGGTTTGTTGATAGATTATTTGTAATATGAGAAGCTTCGCCCGGGATTAGTCGGGACTTTGTTTTTGGACACATGGTGCCAATAAAAAAGAAGTAATATGAGAAGCTTTATTAGGGATTCAAGAAAATAGGTCTTGCTACCAACTTTTTACAGTATATGTTATGTTTAGTTTAATTTTGTTATATCTTGAAAAAAAGATCGATACACTGTATTTGAATATATTATGCTTTTTCAAACAATAAAAAGATTATTGTGTTTTTTCCTTTTTCTGTGGGAAACTTTTGGTTGTTTTTAATAGCATTTAGTCATATTATCAATTGCTTAATTTTTCAAAGAAACTATGAAAATTTGTAGTAAGAACCATATTATTTGTCCAGTGTTTTCATTGGGAATGTCCCACAATATTGCTCAATTTTGAAAAATCAGTGCACAAAATTTTAATAAGTTCTCAACTTATCATTTACTTTACTTTTTCTAGGTAATACTCCTTTACCATTTATTTTATATGAGGTCAGGCTAAGGAGGGTAATTTCAAGAATTGGTTGTGTCAGAAATACTGGCATATATCTGGTATACATGGATTAAATATTCATTCATTCCTTCTCAGAGAAACAGCTAAATAGCTTTATGTTAGGTTTGTATGTACATGTAAACTTTGGTTCATTTGAAGTTTTTATTTGATGATGGCTGACTGACTGACAGGTGAGAGCTGCTCTGTGGAAAAAGAGCTTGAATCCACCAGAGCAACAAATGTCGTATACCAAGACAAGACAAATATTCTTTTCTCGGTAACTATTTAAAATATTCTTGCATTATGGAGCTGTCACAATTAATATATTTGATGTTCACTCATGGTATAGATAGAGGATATTTGGCACTTTATGACACCTGTCTTAAAAAATACAGCATAATTGGAATTAAAGTTTCATTGGTTTACTTAGATTTCCAATTAATTGACAGTATAGTTGTCTATAGTAATTGCTTTTCTGATTGGTTTCTTAACCTGGCCCTCTTTCACCATTTGCCTGCTACGTCCCCCCTTCTCTCTATAAATATATATTTGTACAATATATGCCTGTGTTATGCATTGAATCCAAGATGTTATGTATTGGTGCCGCTCATAGTGGAAAGAAGTTGAGGCAATGTTTTGGCAGTTTCATCGGAAAGAATCAATGTGAATTGGAAACACGTCCTTTATAGCTGGAAGTTCTTCCAATAATCATAGTTTTTTGATGGTCCTGTAAGAGGGACCAAGGTCTTGTAGGAAAAAGGTTTTCATATGAACTTTAACGTGTGGTGTGTTCTTCCAGACATGGATTGGGATTCAAATGACCCATGATGGGGTGTCTGGCATGGTGTGATTGGTAAATTGCCTGAGCTAGTGAAGACATGCCTGAGCTAGTGATTGGTTGTCAAACTAGTATACGCAAAGGTGTCAACAGTGCCAAGGGAGACAAACATTGGTAGTTTGTTTAAGGTAAGTTTGACGTGGCTCAAAATGTGCAAAAAATCCAATTTTCAGCAAAGGGGTACATAATTAGGATGTTGAAAGTGAACAGCTCAATAAGAACAAAAGTGGTTATTTGGGTTTTAGCCAACTTAGAGAATTGCTGATGGTTTTCAAAAAGGAGGTGGATAAGTATTTTTTAACAAGTAATGTAAATTTATTAGAAATCGAAGGGTGTGCCAAAATATACAAGAAATTTACAAAGAATTACCTAAACATAAGGGAACGTGTGTTGAAAGGTTGTATATGGATGTGGCCCTAAGCACATTTTGTTTGATTAGTGGGGCAGACCCTTAGAAGCACTTGCGTCATAAACAGTTGGACATATCCAGCCCATGTTTATGGGGAGGATGCTGTTCAATGAGATCAGTAGGTCTATTGATAGTACTAACATCATATTTTGGCAGGAACTAACCCTATCTTTTATTTTTTTTAATCCTCTTGCAGGGAGGCTTTGGTTGCATAACACTTGTAGATTTATGAAATTTACATTTGTAGGAAGACTGTGGATGCAAAATATGGAAGAATGTGGGGGAGTACAAATGAAGCTAAATGGGTTTTCGGGATGAGTTTATGGAAATCTATTCGATTGGGTTGGGGGGATTTTGTCAATAACATTAGATATAAAGTGGGGGATAGGAGAACTACTCTTTTTTGGCATGACGTTTGGTGCGGGACTTCAGCTCTTAAAGTTAGTTATCCTAATCTTTTCCAGATGGTTAGAAATAAAGGGGTTGCAGTGGCTGAATCGTTTCAGATTTTAAACAATTTGCTTCATTGCAAAGTGGAATTAATAGGGATTTACAGGATTGGGAGCTTTGTGAAGCATTATATTTCTTTGCTAAGTTTTATGATATGAAACTTGATTATTCTAAGGAGGATAAGCTGCTGTGAGTTCATGATTCTAAATCCACTTTTTCAGTAAAATCCTACTACAAGGTGTTGAGCTACAAGGGTATAAATCCACTTTTCCTTGTAAGTGCATCTGGAAATCAAGAGTTCCTAGTAAAGCTGCATTTTTTTGCTGGTTGGTTTGTCTTAAGTAAATTTTAACCATTGATCTTCTAAGCTTACTGAATTTGAGAACCCAGTTTTAAGTGAGAAAATAGGGCTCGAATCCTAGGAATCCCGAGAGTTGTCGGAGTTTGAAAGATCCTCGACCCTAGCAGGGTCACATCTTCTCTAATGGCTAAATCGCCAAAGAACAACCCCCAAGAGGTTCACTAACCACCATTGGAAGTTTCTATGAAAGAGTAACCTTCGTTGAGTTCTTCGCAGAAATGGGTTGAGGGAGAGAGTTCGTCGCAAGAGGGATAGATCCAGATTCCAAGGAAACTGAACCATTGGGCACCATTGGAATGCTCTAGGAAGGCTCGCCAATCACCGTTGACGAATTCTCTGGAGGTGGAATAGTCATCAGTGCCGTCGACGAAGTGGGCTTGAACTTTTTAGAGGTGGTCGTAGTCAAGGAAGGACCTTTCAAACTTAATTGAGCTCGCATGAGCCATGAGAGCAGACAAAAAAGGAGCCTTGCGGGAAGAAAGGGCTTCATTCGATTGAAAAGACTTACTCGAGACATACCTACTGGAAGAACCACCTCTATGTTTGGAGACAGGATTAGAGGAATTCGAAGCTAAAAGATTTCTCACCATTCTTGCAAAACTAACCTAGCCATTGCCCTTTTTGCCTTAGGGAATAACGATAATGCCCCAACCTTTTCCTGAACCTAACTCATAGAGTTTCAGAAACCTACCATGAAAGTTATGGCTAGGTTGAAGCAAGAAAACTCTGTTACCCTCTCTTTTGGATTGAAAAAGTATTTTGTTTTCCGAAGACTTAAAAATTTCCTTGATAGCCTTCGACAACTAAACAACCACCTCTCTACTGAAGAACATGGCCTTTGAGTACTTTCTACACCTCTCAGCTAAACATAAAGAGTCTCCCCTCCTTCTGCTTTAATTCAAACACAATGCTCCATTGAGAACAAATGCCAGAAAAGAGAAGGAAAAACAGAAGCAAACACAAGAAGAAACAAGAGGAGATAAAGCCAAAGAGAGTAATTAGAAGGGAAAAGAGTACAGGGATAAGAATAAAATGCCTCCATAAACTTGGTCAGGTGCTTTTGTAGGGACTTTTTTCTTTAGTACTCTCAGTTTTTGGTGCAAAATCTTGTAAGGGAAGAGAATTCTTGTAATGTTTTGTCCTAACTTTTTTTTTCTAGTTTGTAATTAGGTATTATCTTTTGTACACTTTCTGTATAATTGGTTTTGCCTATTTTTACATGAATAAAATTCTTATTATCTATCAAATAAAGAGCAAGATTGAGAAGTTGATAATGTAATGTTATCTTTAGTAGAGCGGCGCAAGACTGGGAAGTTGACAATTTCAAGGCTTTCTTCAGCTTATTATACTTTGTAAGCCGAATAATCAGGAAGTTGATAGGTTGTGGTGGTCCCCCGCAGATAAGGGTACCTTCTCAGTTCGCTCCTTTTACAAGTCCCTTATCCCGATAGCAAACACTCAAATCCCATGGAACAAAATTTGGAGGAATAAGACGCCTCCGAAAGTGGCATTCTTTGCATGGACATTAGCCTAGGGGAAGATCTTGACTATCGACAATTTGAGAAAGCGTTGGATAGTCATTCTAGACTGGTGTTGCCTATGCAAGAGATCCAGCGAGACAATGGACCACCTATTGTTACATTATGAGATAACTAGAGCTTTGTGGATGGAAGTATTTGGCCGAGTTGAGTTAGCTTTTGTAATGCCTGCAACTGGTGGATTTATTGGCTAGTTGGCCACTTCTAAGAGGAGTCCCACAAATCAAGGCTATGTGGAAGATGATCCCAATTTGTATTATGTTGTGCATTTGGTAAGAGCGCAACAATCGGACTTTTAAGAACAATGAGCGGTCACCAGAGGAACTTCGTCCCTTATTTTCCGTACTTTATTTCTAAGGGCCATGGCTTTAGATTGTAATGGCCTAAATTTTCATGACTTTCTAGTTTCTAATACTTCAACCTAGATAGGTCTTACCTCTTGTTTACCATCTTGTGTACTTTGGCTTTGCTGATCTATTAATAATATTTATTGTTTACCTATAAAAATATATCAATATATATCTTTTTGCATACTTATTGTGTACTTGGGACATGCCCTATGCACTATTAATGAGATCACAATTTCATTATAAAAATAGAGTTAAGTTTTGCACAAATTAGGCACATACTGCGTGGTAGGCACTAATGGAGATGAATCCAGTTAGGAGAGAAGTAGGTGTTTCAACAGTTCAAATCAATTTCAGGTCTAGTTTTTGGGATTGACATTTCACAGCCTACATTGTCAATCCATGGAGGCATGGACCATTCAGCTGCAAGTTGAGTTCTGGATGTTCTGGTTTGTTTTGGTGATCATCTGTGTAGGTAATTGTAGTCTAGCACATGTATGATCTAGCATTTCTCATCTACATTAATATTATATGACTAGTACCAATGCTTGTTTATTCGTAAGTAGAAGAGTAACAATAATTAATTTTAATTGTGGGCAAGAAGAATTAAACCTATTGCTTAGTAAGGGACTTCAAGGTAGCCTATACCATTGTACATTATCATTTTTGTGTAATCTTTCACTCTCCTATTTTGGTGTGCAATGTCTTTCCCTTATCAGCATGTGGTAATCTGTTTTACCTTTTGGCAGCATATGATTTTTTCTATGATCTTGAATCTGTGTGTGCATGGTGTGGGGATGTTAATGGGTGAAAAGCACGTTTACCTCAAAGTTGAGAATTGAAAGATCAGGATTCTTCATATTTGTTATTTGTTAGTTGGTGCTTAAAAGCCTTTGATACATGCTTGCTTCTGTTTAAAATCTAGTTTCTTCACCCACAGATAGCTTGCTTTTAAGCATTCAATTATCCATTGTATGCTTCGCTTATGATTTACTTATCTGAAAAAATTACTTCTATTGTTATTTGTACAGTCTTTACATTTTAATTCTTTTAAATTACTGCTTTGGTTTTAATATGGTTACGTGCCTAAAGTTGGTAAGAACGTAATTTTGCAGAATATTGTTTTGGTATGAGCTGATTTTTGAAATCTTATTACCAGAAGAGAAATTGAAGGGTTTTTTTTTTCATTTTTTATAGTTTTCTGCTGTTTTCTTCAAAAGCTGCTGATGTTAAATTTGTTAGCAATAAAAAGGTTCTTTCATATTTTGACCACCAGGGTACTGTAGTGGTTGCTGGTAGGGCAAGAGCTGTTGTGGTAGGAGTTGGTACAAACACAGCAATGGGCAGCATACGTGATTCAATGTTGCAAACAGAAGATGTAAGCTCTTTATAACTTCTGCTTTAGACTGTATTTTGTATCATTTTTTCCAGGTATTTTGTTTGCACATGTACTGCTTATTTTCTTCTGTAGTTGTGTATTTATAGAAAAAAATCTATTGCCAATATCATTCTTCCCGTCATTTATGCATGTCATTCTACAACAGAGACACAATATGGCTATCAGCTGTTCTTTAGTTGGTAAATGGGTAACGTACAAATTGACGGATTTAACAGAAAGATTCAACAAAATTATGTAATCTGGACACTGATAGATTAAAACTTGGGGACAAATATAAGGTGTATTTATGGCTTCTTCTCAATATCAATTCTGATGTAGCTGTTGATGTTTGAATTGATATCTTGACCACCTGATTGACCTTGTTTGCGGGTCTAGAATTTTTTTCATGTAATTACAAAATGGGCATTTCCATATTTGACTTCCCATGCATAATGACATCGAAGCATTCGATCTTTTGTATAATTCCTGTATACATGGGCTTCGCCTATTGCATTCAATGAATAAAATTTTATTACTTATCAAAAAAAAGATATCAAAGCATTCTTACTAGAACAATAATGTGATTGAACTCCTATTTAAATGTGAGCTGTATTTGAACAATCTAGTTGCTTATACCACAATTGTTTGCAGGAAGTGACACCATTGAAAAAGAAGCTGGATGAATTTGGTACTTTTTTGGCCAAGGTGATTGCATATGGTCTTCAATTGTTACTGATCATAAAAAAATTTCTTCAATCTTCAGTCTTCAATATGTTCAGGGGCATTGATATATGGGTATCATGGAGGATGTGTATGGTGTGTGGTGTGTACAATCTGGGTTGTGGCTGAGCTTTTGCTTTTCTCATCATTGACCGGATACTGTTTTGGTCATCTGCATCTTCTTGGACCTATATCAGGCTTCTACTGGATTTATGTTGCTGAGTGGCAAAGTGTTCTAATGTGCTTTCTGCGGATATCAGTTTGTTAGCAATTAATACTCTATACTGTTTTTTTAACTATGGGATTGTCATTCTTTCTTACAAGTATCACGGGGGATGTTTTTGATAATTGTGAACGTTCATTAGGGGAAATTAGGGAGTTTTTTCGTAGCACATTTTGCTTTTGGGTGAAAAATCTTGTATGGAATGAGAATGATTGTAATGCTTTGATCTAGTTTTTTTCAGATTCAGCTAGTAAATAGGTGTTTCTCAGTTGTATACTGCCTATGTACTTGGGCCATACCGATTTACTTGGAATAAAATTTCTCTTATTACTTGTCAAAAAAAGTATCACGGGTTTCCTGTATAAAAAGAGTTTTGCGATTCCCTGACATTCTCTTATCGCATTTCTTTAAATCTTTTTTGAGTTTATGGTTCAGTCACTAGTTTCTATTTGATAAAATATTAACAATGGTCATTTTATTAGGTTATTGCAGGGATTTGTATACTTGTATGGCTTGTAAATATTGGTCACTTTCGTGACCCTGCTCACGGAGGGTTCCTGCGTGGTGCAATTCATTACTTTAAGGTAATTTTTCATGAAAAAGGCTCTTCCTTATTAGCTTTTGCAATAAAAGTTTTTTTTGGTGTCTCAATGCTTTATGTTTACTCTAATGTAGTCTTCTTTAAGTTTGGCTGACATCAGGCAGAAAGCTTTTATAACATTGGTTTCAAATATATAAAATTCTTTGAAATCATAATCTTCTTTAATGGACTGCACGTATAAACTTTAATGGACATAGTTTACATGATTTTCTTGAATCTTTTCTTCTACTACATAGGTATCTCATGTATACTACTTTTGTACTTGGGTTGCAACTTTGTGCTTATTAATAAAATCATCCGAGCTATCAAAAGAAAAATTTAGGCTGAGGGTCATTTTGATTCAGATTGGATTAATTTTCTATAATTTAGCTTGGCATGAAAGGTTTTCTTCACAAAAGATGTGTAGGTGCTATGAATCTCTTGATAGCTGTCAGATAATTAGGCATGTTGATCTTCATTTTACTCGGCATTTCCCTTAAATTTTGAGGCCTTTGGTTGTTTTTAATTGGAGTTGGTCAATATGTTTGGATTTGGGACTCAGAACTAAATAAAAAGTCTCATTCATTACCCAATTTAATATATTTTAAAGATTTTTTTGGGTCTCTGTCTAGATTGCAGTTGCTCTTGCAGTTGCAGCGATTCCTGAAGGGCTTCCTGCTGTTGTTACAACGTGAGTGCTTTTACTTTATCTTACATGAATGATTCCCAGTCGCTATACTGATGTAGATACAGCATACAGGTTAATTTAACTTTATGTAAGAAACACACACTGACTTGGGAGTATTGTCTGTGCCATGTGGATATGAAAGCTGCCTCAATACCAAATAAATGCAAGAGATGCTGGAACCTAAAGGAAAAATAAAGCACTTATTGGAAGAGTGCATCAATTGGTATAGGAAGTTAAGAAAATTTGTTCCTGAGGTGTCAAAGAGTGAATGTTTACATAGACTAACACACATTCTTGTAATTCTGTTTTACTACTATCCCTCTTTCTCTATATTGTGATTGTATGTTTTAAATGTTTTTATAGGTAAATATTATATGTTTTAAATTGTTGAAAATACAAAATCTTTTCTTCTTTGGTTCTTTGATTCAAGTTCTATATGCTTTTGACTTTTGTTTTTGCTTTTTATATAAAAAATTATAACTATGTTCCATACTAGAGTATGTTGAATGGCATGTCTGATTGTTCCTCCCCCCCGCCCCTTTTTTCTTTCCTTCCCCTTATGGGACAGTTTGCACATATTTATAAACATACCTGGACTTGATGAATGCTGTGGTGTCACTTTTTCTTTTCTATGTGGCTGGTTGGTGGCTTATTTTGTTTTGTATTCAGCATGCATCTTATATAATAGGTTTGATATGTATTTCCATTTTTCTGCTTCACTCAATTTGATTAATCGCAGATGGTGTTCTTTTTTTTTTTCATGTGGCTGTTTGAGGGCTTATTTAGTTTGTATTTTTTAGCAGTTCAGAATGCATCTTATCTAATAGGACTGATTATGTGTTTCCAATATTCTGCTTCACTCTGTTTTTCTCAACTCATACTGTAGATGTTTGGCTCTTGGTACAAAGCGAATGGCTCGGTTGAATGCTGTTGTACGATCATTGCCATCTGTTGAGACCTTAGGATGCACTACAGTAATTTGCAGCGACAAGACTGGAACTCTTACTACTAATATGATGTCTGTATCAAAGGTGATTCTCCTCAGACAAAGAAATTGAACACTTAAAAGCCCCTG
The DNA here is from genome assembly GCA_036898215.1 of Platycarya strobilacea. Lineage (NCBI taxonomy): Eukaryota > Viridiplantae > Streptophyta > Magnoliopsida > Fagales > Juglandaceae > Platycarya > Platycarya strobilacea. Next base: position 8,867,130 of record CM072555.1, read on the forward strand.
CACCGTTTAATTGGAGCACCTTAAATTTTTTTTTTTTTTTACTTTTTGTCTTTCAAAGCCTATCTATCTATTAACTACTTTCTGCTATCATATAGTGTCATTTTTTGGTAATGATGAATTTCTTGTTCTGTACTTACTAGATTTAATGTATCTTAGTTATATAAATAAAAAAATAGATTTAATGTATCTCACATGGACATTCTTATTTCCTCCTTGCTGCATAGGTTTTTTGCTTGCATGAACGCTAGGTGGAGAAGCTTTAACCATGCAATTTGTATTTTCATTTCCTTTGCTGGCAGCATGTTATCTTCTTAACAGACAATGAATAGCTCTCATGCATTCAATTTCATTCCATTTTCTTCAATTATATGCCAAGTCTGCTGAGCTGATGACTAAGTGGTTGTTTGGAATCCTGTGGGTGTGTTAGCGTGTGGACACACATGTTTTTCCTGACAGTGATATATTGGAATTTGATGAAAGCTCAGCAGCAAATCTTTTTTTCTTTTTGATTGGCACCGGGTGTCCAAGATTAGCTTCCTGACTAATCCCAAGGGTGCACAGACTGATGGCCCTAGAAATTGTTTGCCCTCAAGGAAATTTGAACCTTAGACTTAGGCGGTGCATACCCCCAAGTTTTAGGCCTTTACCACTTGAGCCAACCCCTAGGGATCTTTTAGCTGACTTGTAAAAAAAAGACTGACTGGAGTGCAAACTTTCAGTAACCGGGATAATAAGCTTGCTAAGAGAGTTTTCTGAAATATTCAGTTGGGATAAATGAAGAAATTACTATTTGCTTTGGAAATGCTCAATCTACCTTCTCTCATTACATAAGGCTGTAATTTGCCATCATTGTAGTGGATTATCCTTACAATAATGAAATTGTTTTTTTCTTTTGTATTTTCATTATTAGTATTATTATTACTTTTTTTTTTGTTGAAGATTGAGTAGTGAATTATTCTACCTACACACATGCACATACATATCAACATGCATACAAAACAGTAAGATGCTCTGTGCAAGACATGCGTATAAATACTTGCTATATTTATGAACACACCAATACTTATGTGGGCCTCTCTGAGACGCAGGATGAGAAATACTTGTTACCATGCAATATGACAGACATTATATCTCTGTTTTCCTCATGTTTTTTGGAATTCACGGAATTTACCTCCTCTTTCAGAGAGGAAATTTGAGCTTTGACGTTGTGATTCGGATAAAAGATAATGCCCCTATGACCATCCACATACTATTACAGACTGGAATATATTTTTTTTTTCAAAATATTTTTACATTTGAAATTACCTTAGTTACTGCCTCTTAAAAGAAAATTCATCCTCTGCTACTCTGTCTGGCCAGATATGTGTGGTTCATTCTTTAGAGCATGGCCCTGTGATCTCTGAATTTGATGTCAGTGGGACAACATATGCCCCAGAAGGAATTATTTTTGACAGCACCGGGACTCAGGTATCTTATTTTGCATCTTCTGCAACACATTTACATCAACGTTAATTTAATTGCTGGTTGCAAAATTCATTTCTCCATAGAATTGTATGTAGAGAAGTTGAGCTCATGTGAGTTTCGTTCACAAGCATAATCTTAGTTGAGCCAAATTTTATTAAAAAGAAATATAATGTTGTTTGAGTTTTAGAAATGAGTCTAGAAATGTGTAGTTCATGTCTTCATTCAGGATCTACCATTGCGGGGTATATCAATATTATTTTTGGGTTGTTTTGCAGCTTGATTTTCCAGCTCAATTACCTTGTATTCTCCACATTGCAATGTGTTCAGCCCTTTGTAATGAGTCTATCTTACAATATAATCCAGACAAGGGAAACTATGAAAAAATTGGCGAGTCAACTGAAGTAGCCCTCCGGGTTCTGGCCGAAAAGGTTGGTTTCATACATCTTCTTATTAGAGATATATAGTTGTCCTAAATACTGGTGATGGTGGCTTTTTTGCTTATTTTCTTACTTTTCTTCTGTATACCTTTTGTCACAATTCTTTTTTCAAGATGCAATTTTATTATGTTGCCCTCACGTTTTCAGGTAGGTCTACCTGGTTTTGACTCTATGCCTTCTGCTCTGAATATGCTGAGCAGGCACGAGCGTGCATCATACTGTAATCATTATTGGGAGAACCAATTTAAAAAGGTTTGTTTTGTAAAGTCTTCCCACAGACATAATATATAGCTTTACTCTTTTTGACTCGTTCTGTCTCTTTTATATTCCCTGCATACTCGGGTAGTGCGTTCATTGCTTAATAATAAAGTTTAAATACCGATAAAAAAAAAGTTTATCTTCCTTAAAAAGAGCCCATAACTATAGTTTAAAAACACACATGTACGTACCTCTATATCAACCAAGTTGAAATACCCCACTTACCATGTGGCGTGGCATTTTTTTTTTTGACAAGTAAGAAGATATTTTATTGATTTAAAGATAGGCATAGCGCAAGTGTACAAGAGGTATACATGCGATTACACGTATTTAGGAACTAGAAATGGTTACAAGGAAGTTATGAAAACTAAGACCATTTAAATCTAAAGCAATGGACCACATAAATAAAATCTTCTAGAAAAAAAACTCTTAAACTCTACCAAGAAGCGTTTATGATTCTCAAAACTTCTATCTTTTTTTTTTTTTGTCTCTCCAAATACATCAAAAAATGCAATTGGGTTTGTCGTTGGGATCTATGTTGGGAGAGTACCAATGTAGTTGAATAAGGGGCACAAGATTTGAATAAGTATTTGCCATTGGGATCTATCGGGAGAAGTTATTGTCCCCTTGGTATCTCTTCCTCCGCTAAACAATACAGCTGGGTCATCACTAGATTGGGTGTTGCAAAAGTTTAATGAGATTTAGCATGTCGTGAGACTCTCACATGGAGGATGTGAAGACAAATTTAACACACTACTTATTGGGATTGAGGCGAGCCACTCTCGTGATACCAAATCAAGATTTAAGAAAAGTAAGGAGTTGCAGCGTCTTTCTTGGGGAATTAACTATGATGTGAAGGGCGATAGCTCAAGTCAATGGAAGACTAAAGGGAGGGTATTATGAAGACGTTCTCTTTGAGAGTGTTTTGGATGGTTATTAGTTTATGGAAACCATGGGTTGGGATTGGGGAGGTGTGTTGTATTCCAACTTGGGCTTGAGGTATTTTGGGTAGTTTCGCTTGGGTTTTTTGGGTTATTAGGAGCTCTCTAGTATGGGTTATGTGTTTTCTTATATACATACAGTGTACTTGTTTACTCTTACTGATATACATAATATTTTTATTTATAAATAATAAAAAAAAAGAACAATTGGGAGCTATCTTCCAGACAACTGCAATCTATGGTGTCCCCAAGATTTGTTGGTTAGGCGTCCGCCGATTTGTATGGGGATTGCAGTGCTCTAGTTTCATATTCCTTATTATTTGATTCGGATGGATTCTGACCGTGGATAATCGGTATTTCTTTCTGTGTCTTCGGCTGGCTTTGAGAAATGTGGTTTTGGGACTTTAGGAGAAAAGGAATCTCTTGGTTTAGATGTGAATGCATCTGTTGTATTGGATAGTTCCTTTGGAGTAGACTTAGCACACTAACCTGGGATAATAGCCCTCTCTGTATGAGGATGAATCTCTCCAGCTAGCTAGTAGTTCAACCACCATTTCCGACATAACCCATGCTAATCCCACTCTGCTGAAAAATAATTTTATATGGCCCTTACAAACTCTCAATGTAGAAGTAGATGATCCACAGTTTCACCACTATTTGTGCACATACAGCATCAGTTGATGATGACTAGGCTTGTTCATTTGGGTTCTAGATTTGGGAATTCAGGTTCGAAGGATGAGTACTTTTTTTGAATATCTTACGTGAAAGTATCAAAACTAGCTGAAAATAAAGAAAATTTCAGGATCGGACCGGGCAAAACTCGGTCCGGATGAACAAACCTAATGATGACAAGCCCACATTTTCTTGAATTATCAACACTCAGTACCTACCCTAAAGCTTCTTTCCAAGCAAAAAAAGCAGCCTTTGTAGGTGCTTTACTCCACCAAATGTTCTTCTAAGGGAAGTGATTCCTACCTTGAGCAGTAAGAGTCTCATAAAAGGAGCGTACATAAAAGTTTCCTTTCCTGAATGACCGCCACTCCAATTTATCCTCCACTGTAACAAGAAGACTAATGTTGTATAACAAGTAAATGAACTCTACCATAAGTCCTACTTTCCAATAATGGGCCGCCCAAATTAAACTAACATTTCATTGCTGCGCACCATTATTAATATCCCCCAAGTCAGCCCCCAAAGCATCTTTTTCCCCTTCAGTTCTGAAAATAGAGGGGTAGACATCCTTAAGAGCCATTTCTCTAACCCAAACGTCATGCCAAAAACTGATTCTATTGTCATCCCCCATATATAGCCTAGTGTTGCTAGAGAAAGACCACCAACCTTTCGGAATATACTTCTTTAAACCCACCCTATATGCCCCCTTAACTTATGTAGAGCACCCAACCCCCCTTATACTTCGATACTAAGTATCAATCACCGTCTTCTATAAGGTTTCTCTCTCATAATTGTATCTCTATAGCCACTTCCCAAGGAGAGCCTTATTGAAGGCCCTCACATTATGAACCCTCAATCCACCACCCCTCAAGGGAGAGCACACTTTGTCCCACCCAACTAAATGGAATTTAAACTCATCTCCAAGTCATCTCCACAGAAAATCTTGTTGAAGCTTCTCAATCCACGAGGCAACACTAGCGGGAAGGGTAAATAATGACAAGAAATAAGTGGGAAGGTTTGAGAGGGTCATTTTTATTAGTGTGATCTGACCCCCTTTAGACAAATACACTCGTTTCCACCCAGCCAGTCTACACTCTATTTTCTCTAACATCTCATCCCAAATAGTCTTGGGTTTGAATGATGCTCCCAATGGGAAGGCCAAGGTGCTTCATAGGCAGCAAAGAGACCACACATCCTATATTAGCCACTCCCTGACATTACACACATTATGCATATTGTGGCCTGATATCTCTGTACAGAAAATATTCGAAGAGCATTAGAAGATAGAATATTGTAACTACATCACATGTGGAGGCCTTTTCGTCCTATTGTTTGGGTGTGAAATGAGCATCACCAACTTTTAAGTTGGGTTTTATTTTAATCTATACTGGCTGCTTCATTAGACCATTGAGACAATGTAATAATGAGTTTCTATGTTTTAAATGAATAATGCATGATATCTATTGAGGAAAGGGAATAAGAGATGACAAGATATTTTTAAGTTATCATGCTCAAAGCAGGCTGGATCATCCCAAGTATTGAATGATTATCGGTATTTGGGTAAAGTCTAATTTAGTCCTTATATCTTCTATTACGAGCATATTGGGGCTTGAGTTTAAACTTGAAGGTGAACTTTTAACTCTCTGGAGTTCATAATTTGGGTTTATAATTTGGGTTTATATTTTGGTTTTTCAGAATTTCCTGGTGCTTTTAGTTTGTATACGACTGCTGTTGGTAGAAATTTTATGTCTTACATGTTATTGAATTCCATAAATTGGATTTATTTTGAATAAGAGGTTGATCGAAGCACCATGTCTCTCAAGCATTAGTTTTGAGGATTTTCTTGCTCTTTTCTTTTGCTCTAATTAGGTCTATTTTAATGTGCCCCTCCCCCCCTCCCATGTACTGTCTTTTTTTATTATGAATAAAATTCATCTTGTCAAAAATCGGTTTCACATTCTCTTGAAACATACATTGCGATACATAATATTTTTATAATAGGGCGTTCATGTACTGAATTATTTTTGTTGTCATCCATTGATGTAAGCTTAAGATTATGGTATTTGCAGATTTCTGTTTTGGATTTTTCTCGGGATCGCAAAATGATGAGTGTCCTGTGTAGCCGAAAGCAGAAGCAAATTATTTTTTCTAAAGGTGCTCCAGAAAGCATCATTTCTAGAAGCACAAATATTCTGTGCAATGATGGTGGTCAAACTGTACCACTGACAGCTGATATCCGAGCTGAGCTAGAGTCAAGGTTCAACAGGTTAGATTAATTATTTGCATCACTCTTACGCAATCTGTGCCTTTTCCTTATTTTATTATTATTATTATTATTATTATTATTATTATTATTAGTTATGTGAAATAATTTTGCACAAAGATTAGATGAAAGTGAGAGCAAACTAGTTCGATACATTGAGTTGGTACCCCTTTAAATGATTCAGTGCCTTCAAATATCTCTACAAATATAACACTTAGGGGTTGGTTCAAGTGGTAAAGGCCTTGGGTTTGGGGGTATACTCCTACCAGATTTAAAGTTCAAATCTCCCTGGGTGCAAACAACTTCTAGGAATCATTAGACTGGGAGATTTTTCCCTTAAATTACCAGAGGTGTACCTGTGGGAAACTCCTTGTCGAGGGCCTGTATACTCTCGCGATTAGTTGAGACACTGCTCTTGGACACTCGGTGCCAATAAAAAAATATCTCTGCAGATATTACACATATTGGATTCTCGTAATCTTGTATTTCCTATTTGTTTTAATACTTTCCTCTTAAGGCTCAAGCACAATTGTTGATTCTGAAAATGAAGTTCATGTGCTTTTTTTATTTATTTGAGGTTACATAAACATTTTTTTAATTAATTGGAGATATTATTACCAAGATTGGTTTTGGAGAGAAGTGGCGTTTGTGGGTCGAGCATTCTATTTTGACACCAAGATTTTCCATTTTGGTGAATGGCACCCCTGTTGGATTCTTTAATAGTTCAAGTGACTTGAGACAAGGAGATCCGTTATCTCCTTTACTTTTTATTCTAGTTGTCGATGCTATGAGTAGGATGTTTGAAGCGGTGGTGATGGGTGATAAGTCTCGGAGTAGCTTAAAAGTCTTAGATCTTCTTTTTGCTGACAACACTTTCATTTTTAGTTATACCAATTGAGACCACCTTTGTTCTTTGAGAGCCCTTTTGTTATGTTTTGATGCTGTATCGGGTCTTAGAATTAACTTTTTTTGTTTTTTTTATAAGTAAACAAGTTTTTAGAATTAACTTAGTCTAAAATTGTTCCAGTTTTCAAATATTTCAGATTTGGTTAATATTTTGGGATGTAAGATATCTTCGATGCCTTTGAAGTATCTTGGTCTTCCCTTGGGTGTTCCCCAAAAATCTATTTTGATATGGGACAGGGTGATCGAGAAAATTGAGAAGGGGTTAGCTGGTTGGAAAAAGTTATATTTGTCTAAAGGGTGAAGAATTACTTTGATTAAGAATACATTGGATAATCTTCCTACATATTTTCTCTCTTTTCCATAATTAAGAATACGTTGTATAATCTTCCTACACATTCTCTTTTTTTCTATGCCTGTAGGGGTGGCAAATAGAATTGACAGGATTTTTCGGAATTTCTTGTGGGGAGGTAAATGGGAGAAAAGAAAGTTTCACTTGGTAAGTTGGAATAAAATGTCTCAAGATTTTGTGTAGAGGTTTGGAGGTACGAAATTTGAGGCTTTTTCAAAAAGCTATTCTTGGGAAATGGCTATGGAGATATCATATTGAGAGGGATGCATTATGGAAAAATGTTGTTTATGTTAAATATGGGAGAATGTGGGGGAGTTAGTGTTCTAATAAAGAGGAGCGTATGGGGTGGTGGATGTCCATTCAGATGGGTTGGGGGGAGTTTGCCAATCATTTTAAATTTAAGGTGGGGGATGGGACAATGATACATTTTTGGCATGATATATGTTGTGGGGATTTGGCCCTTGAGAATATTTTTCCTTCCCTTTTAGGATTGCTAGGGACTAGGATGCTGCAGTGGCTGATTTTTTTTTTTTTTTTTAAATAATAATCTTCAATGGAATGATGAATTTGTGAGAGATGTGCATGATTGGGAAGTGAAATGTAGTTAGATTTTTTGAAAGATTATATGATTCAAAGATTGTTTAGGGAAGGGCTACCAGAGTGCATGGTAGCTCTATCATGGCACCATTGGACATGGATACAAGACCTGCAAGTGTACCCAATTATCTAATGGGTAGTGGGACGTCTCCTGTCGTGCGTACGAAGCTAGGGGGAGGTGGAACGTGTTCTGTGGGCTGTCAGATCTCGTCTATCTGGGGGTATTAGAGGAAATATTGGTGCTAATGAAGAAAGTCAATCAGGTCTTTGCATGGTTATGTATGATGGAAAGGGAGGATCGAGGGGGACTTTTTTGGAGAAGGATTTTACTAATTGGGCCAGAATTCGCTGAGGCCTGTATGCCCTCAGCTCCTGCATGAGGAAGCTCACGTGGAATGGGTAGAGCCCAGCAGGGCCAACGTTTCTGTTTGGCGAGACAAGGATACACCTTGGCCTCAAGTGCCCTAGGGCGGTCGCCCTGACTGCCACTCTGGCGATGTAGAACCCTTCGCCATTCGCCGACAACGCTACGGTCCCCTCTAGGGTCAACCTCTTAGCGTCGAAGACACCCACAATCTCTCAAAGCTAGAGGCGTCGGTTGGTTTGGTCAAGATGGGTGTGACCGCCTCTTCCCAGGCCTCCGAGAGCTTGCCAACTGCACACAAAGGGCCAATGGACTGCGAGGAAGCGCCCCCTTCCACTAGGCTGCCTCAGTTCGAAGGTTAGGATGGTTCTCTGGGTGCCACCGCTTGTTCCCTGACCACTGGAAGCTCGCTGGCGTCATAGAAAGAGCCGATGATATGTTAGGAGGCGTTGCCCTATGTGAGGAGGCGTTGCCCTTCTCTAGGTTGCCTCTGCTTGAAGGCGATGATGCTTCTCAGCTGCAAACTGGTTCTTCCCAGTCTTCAGAGTTCTTTTTCAAGGCACAAGGCCTTCTTCCTCCATGTTGCGGTTTTGAGAATCTCTTATGGGTCTTGTGCACAGTTTCAGAAGAGGATGAAGAGGTATTGAATGAAGGGGTACTCTCGGAAGATGAGTTTTCTGTTGGGTTTGATTTACAATTGGCTGTTAAGGAACCTAAAGTTGACATGGAGTTAGGGGATTTCGGTGACATACCTACTAGCCCTTTATGTTCATTACCACTAACGCCTACATGGGTTGGGATTAATTCTGATTGGGTCTTACAAAAGGTGGAAAAAATGCATCATTGTCTTGTGATTCATGTGAGGGCTTTGAGGACCAATTTAAAGCTCTTCTCGCGGCCATAGAAGCATGACAACCACATCTTGCCAAATCTGCTGCCAAAAAGGATAGAGAGCTTTAACGGCTTGCTTGTTCCATAAACTACGACGCAAGGGACGGGAATGCGAGTTGGGGAAGAAACAATGATAGGGTGACACTCGGCATCCCATGAAGCCTAAGATTCTTTCATGGAATGTTTGGGGACTAAATGACCTGACCAAGCAGCTTAGATTGATAAACTTATTACTGGAATGGAAGGTAGATTTGATATGCTTGCAGGTTACAAAGTTTAAGGCTATTGACCGGCACTTAATAAGAAGCTTGTGGAGTTGTCTTTATGTGGGTTACACCTCTCTTGCCTCCAATGGTGACTCGGGGGTTATCTTGGTATTGTGGGATAAGATAACAATTAATTTGGTGGTGGATTTTTTCGGTGAATATTTGGTAACTTGCTCTTTCTTGAATGTAAGAGATGGTTTCAGTTTGAGATTCATAGGAGTTTACGGGCCTTATGTTGACTAGTTGGGTGGATATCCTGTAGTGCATTGGAGGTGACTTCAATGTCACTTTGTTCCCAAGCGAATGATTGCATGTGTGCACCCATGGTTGACTTTTCAGTGTTGATTTTTGAGCTGGATTTGATCAATCTACCTTTGGCGGGGGAAGATTTCACCTGGTCTAATGGGAGGTCCTGGTTTAGGTTGGCAGACTTATGGGAGGTTCACTTTCCTAATCTTTGCCAAAGAAGGCTCTCTAGGATTTGTTTTCACGGGGGCTGGCGATATTTTAAGTACGAGAATATGTAGTTGAAGGTCGACGGGTTCACGGATAATGTGAGAGGGCCCCTTATCAACTCATGGGAACCCTTAGTTTTGTGTTGGCTGGGAAGCTCAAAGCTTTGAAAAACAATCTAAGAAAATATAATTTGGAAGTATTTGAGACCTTAGATGACCTGTGACTCCCTTTTTTTTTTGGGAGCTCCAACAACTAGATGATAAAGAAGCGGTCGGGGTTCTCTCGGAAGATGACAAGGTAAGGAAAATGGTTGTGGTGGCTGAGCTGGAAAAAATCACACCTATGGAGGAGATCGACAAAAATCTTGGGCCCTTTGGTTGAAGGAAGGGGACAAGAGCACCAAGTTCTTCCATAAAGTTGCTAATTCCCATAGAAGGAACAATGCAATTGAGGTGCTTCACTTGGAAGACTGTTTTGATGGATACAGTTGCCATCAAGAACCACATTGTTCACTTCTACGACAAGCTTTTGACTGAGCAATATCTTTGGAGACCTAAGGTTGATGGACCAATCTTCGATTCAATCGATCCACCAAGTGCCGCTTGGTTGGAGAGGGCTTTTGAAGAGGAAGAGGTGCTTAGCATGCTTAAAGAGATGGAAAAGCCAAAGCTCCAAGCCCCAATGGCTTCACAATGGCTTTTTTTAAAATGTGTTGGGACATTGTCACGAAGGATCTCATGAAGGCCTTTCTCGAATTTCACTCTTTTATGAAATTTGAGGAAAGTCTTAACGCCTCCTTCATTGCCTCAATCCCAAAAAGCGCGAGGTAGGTGAAGGTCCAAGATTTCTTTCTCATAAGTTTAGTGAGTGGGATCTACAAGATTATTTCAAAAGTCCTTGCTAAGCGACTAAGTGAAGTTATGGGGAAGATCATCTCGAAGTTTTAAAATGCTTTTGTTAAAGGAAGATAAATTCTAGACTCTATTCTTATTGCCAATGAATGCTTAGAGAATAGAGTGAGAAATGGTATCCTAGGTATCTTATGTAAATTAGATATGGAAAAGGCGTCAATCATGTGAATTGGGATTTCTTGTTGTATCTTCTTGGCAGGCATGGTTTCGAGGATAGATGGTATCCGTGGATAAAACATTGTATCACAACTATCAAATTCTCCATTTTGTTAAATGGCACTCTTAAAGCCTTTTTCAACAATTCTCAGGGCTTGAGGCAAAGGGATTCTCTATCCCCTTTGTTATTCATCATAGCAATTGATGCATTTAGCTGAATGTTAAGAGGGGGCGGTGGACAGAGGCTTCATCTCGGGCTTCTCGGTGGGTGGTTCCTCGCATGGTAGTCTTTTAGTCACTCAGCTCCTCTTCACTGATGGCACGCTGATTTTTTGCTTGCGACCCAGATCCTGACCAGTTTTGCTCCTTGAGAGCCCTTCTTCTATGTTTTGAAACTGTCTTTGTTCTCAAAATGAACTTATCCAAGTTTGAAATAGTTCTAGTTGGCTCGGTTACTAACTTAAGTGAAGTGACTGACACCATGTGCTGCAAGGTGTCTTCCATGCCTATGAAGTACCTTGGTCTTCCCTTGGGGCTCCTCATAAATCCAAGGATATGTGGGATGGAATTGTCGAGAAAATCAAATGCAAGCTGGCGGGTTGGACGAGAATTTACTTGTCAAAATGTGGTAGAATCATGCTTATTAAAAATAGATTATCTAATCTTCTTACGTACTTTCTATCATTGTTTCCTTTGCTTGCAAGGGTGACAAATAGACTGGAGAAGATTTTTCATGGTTTCTTGTGGGGAGGTGTAAAAGAGGAGAGAAAATTCCACTTAAATAAATAGGATAAAGTTTGCATCCCTTTGTCTTGTGGTGGCTTGGGGGTCAAAAAATTTAAGAACTTTTAATAAGGCTCTTCTTGGTAAGTGGTTTTGGTGATATCATCAAGAAGATGACGCTCTCTAGAGAAGCATCATCGATATTAAATATGGGTCCGCTTGAGGACGTTGGTGCTCTAATACAGTAAGAGGGGCCTACGAGGTGGGTGTTTGGAATTCATTCGGAATGGTTGGGAAGATATAATCAGTAATTTCAGATTTGAAGTGAGAAGGGGCACGCGAATTAGGTTTTGACATGACATTTGGTGCGGTGATGTGGCTTTTAAAAATGCATTATCCCTCTCCCTTTAGGATTGCAACAGCTAAGGACGCTTTGATGGCTGATAATTTGAGCATTTCTCCTAATTCTTTTCATTGGTCAGTGAGCTTTTCTAGAGCTGCTCAGGATTGGGAGGTTGCTGATTTCTACAACGTGTTATACACACATACAGGGAATAAGAAGTTTTCAGTCCACTCTTATTACAAGGTATTGATGACTGCCCCCTCAAATGCCTCTCCTAGAAGAGCATTTGGAGGAGCAATGCCCCCCTTAAAGTTGCTTTCTTTGGTTGGTTGGCATCTCATGGGAAAATATCGACTATTAAGAAGTTGAAAAAACGTGGTCTCTTCTTAACAAATTAGTGCTTCATGTGTAAACACAGCAGTGAATCAATGGATCACCTACTTCTCCATTGCGAAGTAGTCAAGGCGTTATGGAACGACACCTTTACTAGCCTTGGTATCGCATGGGTTATGCTTAGGAGGGTGATAGAGTTATTGTCATGTTGGAGAGGGATTTGGTCACCGCCACATTGCTGCTGTTTGGAAGATGGTGGCACTATGTCTAATGTGGTGTATATGGATTGGAAGAAATGGTCAATGTTTTGAAAATGGAGAATGCTCTCCGGATGGTTTTTGGGCATTTTTTTATCACACTTTGCTGCTTTGGGCTTCATCTATTGTATAAATGGAGTGAGCTTTAGTGACATTTATGCTACTTTCCGTAGCACGTAGCTTTTTTTTTTTTTTTGGGGTATATTTCCGGCATTGTCTATTTATGTGGATCAATAAAACTTCTTACTTATCCAAAAAAAAAAAGATTGTTCAGGGAAAGGAGGATGGCTTGCTGTGGTTCGTGCTGGAAATTCCAGATTTTTGGTTAGTTCCTTTTATAAGGCGCTAACCTGCCATTGTGTTTGTAATTACCCCTGAAAATGCATTTGGAAAGTCAAGGTGCCTGGTGAAGTGGCATTTTTCTGTTGGTTGGTGTCTCTTGGAAATATTCTGACTACAGATAAATTAAGAAAATGTGCACTTTGTGTAGTAGATTGGTGCTTTATGTGTAAAAAAGATGGTGAATCTGTTATCAATCTTTTTCTTCATTGTGAGGTGGCAAAGAATTGTGGAATGAGATTTTTGGTAGGACGGGTATTGCCTGGGTGATGCCTATGCAAGGGGTGGATCTTCTTGCTTGTTAGAAAGGTTTTGAGGGAAGACAACATTGCTGCCATATGGAAGATGGTTCCATATGGCAGCAACTATGGCCATAGTTACAGAAACTATGACCAAACTTTATAAGATCAGTGTATTTTATGCCTAATCATAATACCATAATGGCCAAAGGTTTGACCCTTCTGAATGATTTCATGGTATGGACACACCTTTGTTTGTCAGTTTTGCAGGAAAAGAGACATTGAGATGCCTTGCTCTTGCCATGAAATCGGTGCCCATGGGTCAGCAGACTCTTTCCTTTGATGATGAGAAGGATCTTACATTTATTGGGTTGGTATGCTCTCTTTTCAATGCAACATGCTAAGGTCAATTAGTTATATCAATTCTTGCACTAAGCGACTTAGAAAATGGATCATTCCAGTATATTCAAATGAAATATGAACGTGGTATGCCATTCACCCTATAACATCTAATGACGGGTAACCTTATACGCAGCTTCTATAATTTTTTCCGCTGTAAGGTTTTTTGATCAGTTAAAAATTTTATTTCATCATAATGTAATAGGCGAAGCCCATGTACAGGAAATATACAAAAGAAACACTTAGTTACATTCTAATACTAAAAAAGTGAAGACAAAACTCATTGACTGCCCCACCATTGAGTACAATAGCACAAAACCAGCTGAGCAAAGTACTTTCCACTTTAAGTCACAATGTGAAGAGATAATTTTGTAAACCAGATCATCTGGTTATATGGCAGAAGTTGTTTGTTTTGGGGGATGAGACCAAAAACCAAAAACACATCTCAAACTCATCATTACACTTTTTCAAATCCTCATACAAAATATAATAAAAAATTCAACTTTTTCAAATTCTCATATTACTTTTTCAAATCCCCATACAAAATTAATATTAAAAAAATATCTTACAACAATATTTTATTCATTTTTTCATTTTTATCCCATCTCATCTTATCTCTGAAAACAAACAGGGCCTAATTTGGGGTTATGTTTCTTCACATATCGATAAATTTTAGTAAACTGTTGAGGACAGTAACATATATGACAAATACTATGGTGAATATGTTTGTATATATCTATCATTTGTTTTTGGTACATACAATTCTAATCTGATTGCCAGATCATTTGTCAAAATCATGCTTACTTTGCTTCTGACCTTCTGGCAACAGATACAAAAGTTCCATTTTCAAAATTTTTATTACGTTTCTTATATTTTTTATATATTTAACTTGTCTGATCTTTTGTAGCACTTTATTTAGTGAGTATATATTTTTTTTTGGTATGATTTTTCTCCTCTGCCTTCCTTCATCAAGGTTGGGATGCTTGATCCACCCAGAGAGGAAGTGAGAAATGCTATGCTCTCTTGCATGACTGCTGGCATTCGTGTTATAGTTGTCACTGGGGATAACAAGGTAACTCAAATTTGGTGAATACTCTTGTTTTTTCTTTGTTATTTCTTTGGTAGATGGGGTTTGTTTTTTTGTATTTATGCCTCTCTCATTATTAAAGTAACAATTCCAGTCTACAGCGGAATCACTTTGCCACAAGATAGGTGCTTTTGATCATCTGGTAGACTTTTCTGGACACTCTTTCACTGCTACAGAGTTTGAAGAACTTCCAGCACTGCAGCAAACACTGGCATTGCAACGTATGGCACTCTTCACACGGTAAACATTGTCCCATATATAACCCATCAGTTCCGATGAAGATATGGTATTAAAAACATTCATTTGTCTTTAATTTGACAGGGTTGAACCTTCTCACAAAAGGATGCTAGTTGAGGCATTACAGCGTCAAAATGAAGTGGTAGGTTTATCAATGAGATGCTTATGGGATAATGAACCTGTAATCTTGTTATTGTGGTGTTGGGGATGCAATTTGTTGCTATAATTTATTGCTGCTTGTTGGTGCCTATAAGTTTTACAGCTAGCTGCTGTAATTTTTTGATTCTCCATTGATATTAGTCTTCTTTTCTCTCGGATGAATCTTTTGTTTATTCCTTTTTAGCATGCAGTATATGCCATCCAACATCTCGAAGATATTATTATTTGGATAAAAATGAAATGCAATTTCACAGGGTAGAAGAAATAATTCTTCTGTTATTTTTTCTGCTAAGAGCCTGTAGAAGTTATTGTTTATCCTTTTAATGGTACACTTTTATTCAAGAAGCTGATTTTTTATAAAAGAGATAAGAGAACTTCTTAAGGTGGGGTATTAATGTGAAGTTAGTAGTTTTAGAAGACAATTTTAAAAAGAGCTTGAAGGGCATGAGTGCAGAATAAGAGTTGAGGGACAGGAAAGATATAATGGATTGCTTACACATTTTTGGATTTTACTTGTATTAAAAAACAGTTTTGGATTTGATAATGATACATTTATGTATCTTTAAGGAAATTGATGTGACTGGTTGAACCTTGTTTTTTATACGAGCCAAATTGTCTGGATAAGGTTTTCTTAAAGTTGAATTGTTACATTTTTTGGCTTTTTGTGTATGTGTCGAATAATGCCCGTACTTCGGTGATGCCCAGTTCTCTTCAATAAAACTCCTATTTCATAATGAAGCATTATATTTCATAACCCTATATGTTACACTTAAAGCTTCTCCTGAAAGTTTGACTCAATTCTCAATTCTGTTAGGTTGCAATGACTGGTGATGGCGTCAATGATGCTCCAGCACTGAAAAAAGCAGATATAGGAATTGCCATGGGCTCCGGAACAGCTGTTGCCAAGGTATTAATAGGCAGCCTCTGTGTGTGTATGTGCGTGTGTGCCCACAAGGTGATTCAACTCCCAGACTGTATACTGAATGAGCACTATGAAGCGGACATCACCCTTTGTTTTTTGGGGGGGGGGGGATTTTTTTTTTCAAGTCTGAGCTTTTTTCCTACTGAAGCCTCTTATCATATGTAATCCACCTGGCATAGAGGCCTTTGGTAAGACTGTAAGTGGCCTTTTCTCAGGGCGCACACGTTTCGGGGGGTGATAAACAAGTTTCAGTGCTGTTAGAAGTGAGTGCTCAGAATACCTCTTTAAGTTTACAGAAAGGCTAAAAAGACAATAATACCTTTTTCAAGACCTCTTTCAGTTCGATATGTGCCTAACTTTTACATGAACCTTGTTATATCTTCTTTTGATAAGTACTTGATCTGTGTTATATTGATGGGCAATCTTTACCAAGATTGTGATTCAAAATTCAACTTCTATAGTTTTGGTCCTAGAATCAGTGTACTTCATAGAGGCCTTTGGTAAGACTGTAAGTGGCCTTTTCTCAGGGCGCACACGTTTCGGGGGGTGATAAACAAGTTTCAGTGCTGTTAGAAGTGAGTGCTCAGAATACCTCTTTAAGTTTACAGAAAGGCTAAAAAGACAATAATACCTTTTTCAAGACCTCTTTCAGTTCGATATGTGCCTAACTTTTACATGAACCTTGTTATATCTTCTTTTGATAAGTACTTGATCTGTGTTATATTGATGGGCAATCTTTACCAAGATTGTGATTCAAAATTCAACTTCTATAGTTTTGGTCCTAGAATCAGTGTACTTTATAGTCTATTGTGTCATTCTAGTTCAATTGATCTTTCATTTCTCTCATTATCTTTCTTGGTTTTTTAGAGTGCTGCTGATATGGTTCTGGCAGATGACAATTTTGCCACAATTGTAGCGGTATGCCAATCTCTTTTCCTCTTCACTAGATTGACATATTATCCTCTATATTTAAGCTTTTCCTTCACATATTTTTTTCCTGGCGAGAATTTAATTCTTATAATCTTGTGAATGAGCATAAGAAACTTTTCTTTTGTAGCTTTCTTTTAAAGGCAAAGATTAATTTCCGGCCCTTAACTTTGGAATTGTTTAATTATGGACAGGCTGTTGCAGAAGGAAGGGCCATATACAATAACACAAAGCAGTTCATCAGATACATGATTTCTTCAAATATTGGTGAAGTAGTTTGCATATTTGTGGCAGCTGTACTTGGAATACCTGATACCCTTGCCCCTGTGAGTTTACTGGTGTCCAAAATTTGATCTTCACTGTTAAACTCAATTACGTCGAACTAGAGAACTACTTTATTTTTTCTCATTTTTGTCATTTTACGGTTTTCAATTCTAAGGTAGACACTTCACATTTACATGTGCATAAATCATGTATTGGATAGACCTCAAGAAATAAACTGTGGGAGCGATGCATAGTGTTACTACCTGTTGCTGAGAATTAGTTTTCTATTTACATTAAGATAGTGGATTATGATAACTATCCCCTTTGCAGTTTTCCTGTAGTTATGTTTAGCTTAAAAGCAAAGAGTTTGGGTTTTGAAATCTGAACTCCCTCCTGCCTCGATTTTCATGATTTTTTTGTTTTTATTTCTTCCTCTTAAATAGGGGTTATCTTTTGTATATCCTGTGTACTTGGGCTATGCCTATTTATATAATATAATTTAACCGTTTACTTATTAAAATAAATAAATAAATAAATCTGAACTTCCTCCCATAACAAAATCCAGGTCCAGCTTCTCTGGGTTAATTTGGTCACCGACGGACTTCCTGCCACTGCTATTGGTTTTAATAAGCAAGACTCTGATGTGATGAAGGCTAAACCTCGTAAGGTATGCATTCTTCATTGCTGTGGTCAATTTTCAGTTATTCATTAATTCCATAAATTTCCGTTTTAATTTCTTTCTAACCTCCTATCGGCTGAAAGAAGATGAAAAAAGGGCTTTGACCTTTTATGTATTTTAGTGTGTAAGATCTGTAGTACAGTTTCAATTTATTGTTTCTGTCCTCCTGGTCAATTGATCAGGCTGTTAATTTTCACTCGTTTCTCACAGGTTTGTGAGGGGTTTTAAAGAGTCTTTGTCCATGTTATCTAATTATGAATATCCAACATTTCTGTTTTGTTTTCCTCTGCACAGGATCGATATTGAACTTATTTATCATGTTATGTCTATTTTATCATTTGACACTGTCAATGCAAAATAAATGTGCAGGTGAATGAAGCTGTTGTCACTGGATGGTTGTTCTTTCGTTATTTGGTAATTGGAGGTAGCCATAAATGACATAACATGCTGTTTGCAATGACATCCATTTTTTTATATATATTAAATGGCATATTTGTGAGTTCCAGTTTCCTCTCCTAGAGGTGGAGACTTTGATTTCCACTGTTAGCCTCTCCGATCCAAGATAAGGGATTACTTCATTTAGTCTTTTCGGTCATGCTACTTTGTCTAAATTGACTAAGGTTTCAAAATGACGTGCCACATTGCGGTATAAGGTTGTGTTCCACATGATCTACCTAGTTTCTCATAAACTAGAGAACTTGATACAGCGGTCTATAATGGCTATTGAATAGTTTGGCCAATGCAAATCCCAAGGGGTTGGCCAAAGTAGTGAAGGCCTTGGTCTTGAGGTATCTTCAAAGTCCAAGTTTCAATATCTTATACAATCCTTTGGGGCCATATCCCTGGGTGAAAAGCTAGTGATTTAAGCAGTTCCGTGTAGGGAAACTTTCAAGGGTACGGTGCATGAGACCAGGGTTTATTTTGCAAGGTTGAGTCTGGAGGGCCCTGCCTTGGAGAGGTTCCCTGACATCAAAAATAAAAAATAAAAAATTGGCCAATGCAATTTTTGGAAAACTAATTCCGTAATGATTGGTGTGTTTGTAACAGTTGTAAGTGTAGGGGTTAGTACTTAGTCTTTTACTTGAAAAGGCTAAATTCCATTAGATACAAGCCTTAAGGTTTGCACATTCTTGGTACTTGATTTCTTTGACAATTGTGTGGCCGGATTCAGTATTACAGTATATAATTCTATTGTTCATTTTTCTTGTGTTCTGGCTGATGGTGTATGAATTATCATCTGGTTGATGCAGCCTATGTGGGCCTTGCCACTGTTGCTGGGTTCATATGGTGGTTTGTTTATGCTGATAGTGGTCCCAAACTGCCATACAGTGAATTGGTAAGAACTCATTATACGTTTGGATTATAGTTGTTGTATTGGAACTGGCATAAATAGAACAATGTGGTTTGTTTAGTACTAGGCAGCTTGATTTATGGCTTCTTTAGCTAGTTTGTGGTAAACCATCGTAAAAAATTGGCTTTTTAGAATCTCCTTCTTGTCCTACTTGATCTTAACAAATACTTTGAGATCTAACCAGTGTAATGCATCCTCAAAATCCATATGAAGCAGTCTGTAGTATATTTTTTTCATAAACGTAGCGGATAATAGAAAATGGAGGAGTCTGTAGTATCTTCTTGATTTCAGCTCCCTATGATGTACTGTAAATTATTTACAAATTTAGTTGATGATTATCTAGTAGAAGATAATAATGTAGGTATAGAAAACAAAACCGTATAGAAAATATTTTTATTGGAAATTCTCAATTTTCTCTTAAAAAAAAGATTGATATTAAGGCTTGGGTTAATAGATACCATCACTAAACAGGAATAAAAATACTAAGATTAGCATTAATAATGATCAAATAATTGAACAAAATCGATTAAAAAAAAGGTCTCATGATTCATCAGGATTGAGAAATTCACCCATTTAATAATAATAATAATAACTCCCTTTTGCTCTTTTTACTGGCCTGCATAAACACTGAACAAATGGCCTACGGTAAACCGTTTTTCTTGTCATTGAAACTATCTATATAAATTTCTCGTATATGTGATTTCAGATGAATTTCGACACTTGTGCAATGAGGGAGACTACTTATCCATGCAGTATATTTGATGATCGGCATCCATCAACTGTGTCCATGACTGTGCTTGTTGTAGTTGAGATGTTCAACGCTTTGAATAACCTTAGTGAAAATCAATCTCTCCTGTGAGTATTTAATTGTCTTTTCCTTCTTTCAACAACCCCCCACCCCAAAACACCCACCCACACACAGAAAGGCCAGTTATGTTGAATGCTGAAAAGATGTGCAGTTTATGCCAACAAGTAGCGAAAAGAAAATATCACCCGGTTTTTGTTTTATTTTGTTATTTTAATGGATTACTAGGCTCTGTGAATGCTATATAATTTCTTTTTCAGATCTTCATCCTAAATTGTGCTCCAGTCCTCGTAACTATTAACTGAAATCACGTTAGTAGAATTTCGAGGACATGATGAATGAAGTGGGTTTAATACTGCATTGGGGTGAGTTCCCGGTAAAATCAAATTTAACCAGTTCTGACTAAAACTGAATTTGAAATCTTAATATTGTTGAAATGATGTAGGTTTGTACATACATAAACACACTAGTTAGTCTTAGAGCACTGGCATTGGATTAGCCAAAAGTTTTCTTCAAAAAGTACAAGTTTTGCACGCAACCCAAAAAATTTTCATCATATTTGATCAATTGTGGCCAAAAAAAGTACATAAAGAGAATAAAAGTATATTTCTTCTTCAAAAATAAATTGTATCTTCAAAAGTTTCTTCAAATTTGAAGAAACTTTTGTTTTTGAAGAAGAAAGATACTTTTATTCCCTTTATGTATTTTTCTTTCCACGGTTGATCAAATATGATGAAAATTTTTTTGAGTTGTGTGCAAAACTTGACTTTTTAAAAAAAACTTTTGGCTAATCCAATGTCAGTACTCTTACTGGCTTCAGTTGCTACTAGAAGATTCTCTCATTCTTTATTATTTATATTTGGGAAATTATACTTTCATCCACGAACTACCTTAGATTTTTCACTTTGCATTATAAACTACAAGAAGTTTCATTTTGCGCCCGAAGCCATGTGTATTTTTCAACTTGCTCACTCAGTTAAGATCTGAACATTTGAAGTAATGAAAAATTGGCTACCTGGTTCGAATTGAAACTTTTTGTAGTTTAGAATGCAACGTTAAAAGTATGAGGTTGAGTAAAAAGTTTAATTTCTACTTTATTGAAAAGGGGCTGAAGAAATGGGTATGGAAGTAGGTGGTGGGAGCTACTAGTTCTTATAAACTCTCTCCCCTCGTACATATAAAGAACTGCTTTTGTGGCTGTCTTTTATTGTTTAAGCTGAGACTCTTTGTTGCTTTTGCTTGTTAAATGGGACTAGTTTTAATGACTTTTATGCTGTTTTTCACAGTGCTTAGCTTGTAATTGGGTTCATCTCTATTATACTTGTGTACTTGGCCTTGCCAATTATCTGGATTAATAAAATTCTTCCTATATAAAAAAAAAAATTATATATATATATTCTTCAACAAAGAAAAAGCAATATAAATGATTCTTTATTCCACTGTGCTTATTTTAGCGTTATTTCTCCCTGGAGTAACTTATGGCTCGTTGCCTCAATCATCCTAACCATGCTCCTTCACATACTAATTTTGTATGTGCATCCACTCTCAGTCCTTTTCTCTGTAAGTTGTTTCCTTTATCTCTAATCTATTTGTCTTTTTCCACAACTGATATTTTTTCCATGCCTTCCACAAGTATAATGAATTCTGTGAACCGCAATGTTTTGTGTTGCAGGTAACACCACTATCTTGGGCCGAGTGGAGGCTTGTCCTGTATCTTTCATTTCCTGTATGTCATGCATCTTCATGCCCTAGTTTGTTAACTATTTGACACCAGAACCTTTCCTTACTTGAGCTATTATTTTGGTGAATTATCTGCTTTTAAACCTTAGGGACATAATATATTCATCTAAAACCTTGTCTACTTAAATTTCTTGATTTATTATTGCTCTAGACAAGTGGAGAAAGGTTACTTTTATTTCCAGTCCGTAACTAAGTATTTGTAGAAATAAGATTTTCTGAACTAACTTTTTTTCTGTAACAAATTTGTCTGGATGAGCCCTGACCTACATTAAAAAAATGAGCAATGCTACTCATCATCTTATTTTTCATCATCTTCTTATCATCTTAAGATGTAACATTAAATTATTGGAGATTATTTATTATGTTCTACTTATTAGTCTATCATCTAATGTCACATCATGAAATGATAAGAGGATAATGAATAGATTTATTCTATAAAAATGGTCTGGATGAGCCTTTTTTAATTTCTAACATGTAAATAATATTGAGTTGATTGCCTAGTTTATTTTTCAAATATATATATATATATATATATCTTTACTAACCTCTAAGTTGTATCATCATTGATTCAAGAATTTGAAATGTCCAAAGTTACAAGATTTTATACTCCCATGTGTAATGAAATAGGCTTTCATACAGTGCTTGAACTCCTCTGGTCCCAAATTGAATTACAAAAATATGCTTAACTTCTAGATAGGAAAAGCATGAGGACTGCTATAAGAGCTAAATCCAAAAAAGAGTGAACCTGTTGAAATAAAGCCTCTTAAATATCATATAATAATATGTATGTGTAGAAATATAGATCAATAAAACAAAAGATTCCTACCGTGTATTTTAAATTATTAGTGAATCAATTATATGCTATATGTGTGGGTGGGTTATTAATATCATTTGAAGGGCTCCGTATGAACTTATCAAAAAAAAAAAAGGCTCCATGTGAAGGGCGATTATAAATTAACACTTCCAAATGCTTCATTTGCTCTGCCAATATGCATTTTTTCTGCATGTATTAAAGCTTCTCTATCCATCTGCTGTAGGTTATTTTGATTGATGAGGTGCTGAAGTTCTTCTCTAGAAATTCCAATGGTATATGTTCTTTTATCTGGCCTTTGTTGTTTTAATCTTGATCAAATGCACTTAGTTTCTGTGCCTCAAGTAGTCGTGCAGTCGGGATCTTTTTTGTCTTTTAATGTTTTAATAATAATCTATAAACAGAGTATGTGGGGTTCGTTAAACGCCTCGAGATTCAGAAGGTTTTATGATAAGTAGTTTGACTAGCCAATGACTTTTTCCAGTGAAGTAATTGCTTCATTTCTCTATATAAAGAAGAAATCATGTAAGGAAGGGAGTCTGTCTTGAATAAATGGTACTTATCTGGAACTAGTCCAAGTCCACATGCAATCCATGAGCAGAATAAAAATATAAGTTTTATAAAGTAGCAACTTTTTCTATTGTTGAGAACCAATAAATGAATTTTAGTTACCTTGAGAGGAGAGAATTGTACATTACCTCAATTAGATGTAGTGATTGGTTTATAAAGTAGTGGATATTTCACTGATGGCTGTTCCTCTTCTTGTAGGTGTAAGGTTCAATTTCAAATTTAGAAGGAATGATTTACTTCCAAAAAGGGAAGTTCGTGATAAGTAAGACGTTGAACCTTTTTTGCTCAAAATTTTGCACAAATTTATAGTCACAAAGGAAATAAAATCCTTTACATTCTTACTCCGAATCACCCCAGACATGGAACATGAAGCACACTTCATTCCACATGTCATCTACATGTATTTACTTCCGTCTCCCTGTAATTTGTGAGCAACCTTATCCACAAGGTGACATATTATGTTGTACAATATGAAATAGAGGGACCTTTTAAGCATCATCTTAATTTATTTGTTCGCATGTCACATTTTAGTAGGAAGTAGCCGCGATTTTGGATATTAGGGACCTTTCTTTTTATATAATAAGCTCAATGTTCAGTGCCTATATTTTTTGTTTTCACGTGATCAGTTGCTATTCTTTATAGTATTCTCTTAGAGCTTTACCTTTTTCTCTGTTATTATTGTTAGGGAATTAGAAGTTCCACTCGTAGCATGCCCTTCATATCTCTGAATAACTGACCGTTGTGTGAGGACTAACCAGCAAGACGGTTGGTGAAGCCGGGAAAAAAAAAAAATGAAAGCGTATATGAAAATAAGTGGTATCAGGGAAGAGCCTGGCCAACACTTAGCTGTAATTTTTGTTTTTAATCTACATGGTCAAAAGGGTATTGGAGTTGCAAAGACATTATACAACGTGGCTTCTGTCATGAAGCTGTTATAACCACTGATTTTTTCGTGTTTAGTTGTCAACCCTTTGCAACGAGTCAAAAGCTTAATGATAACTAAGTGCTGTTTTAATGGTGGTGAGATAAGATGAGAAAATTTTAAATGAAAGTTAAAAGTTAAATAAAATATTATTTTTTAATATTAAGATTATTTTGAAATTTCATAAATATTGAATTTGTTATATTTCATATGAATTTTTTTTTTAAAAATTCAATAATGAAATTGTTGTCCAGATGACTTAACACAAGAGAGGGAGTAAATTGAGTTATATTATAAAAATTAACACTTATAAATCAAATATAAAATATAAATAGAATATAAAGCAACAAAAAATATAAAAAATAGGGTAAGAAGAAGCAAATTTAATATTTTTACAAGATTCAGCTTTACTGTCTACGTTCTTGCCTCAAGTTACCTCTTGAAGATCTCAAATTCACCATTCAATCTCCTTTAGGTGGAGATAGAAATCTATTACACCTTTGAGTAGCATCGTTTCAAAGAATCTGTGTAGATCACCCTCTACACTTCTAATTACCTCATACTTGGTAATTCAATTATTTTTTATATAGAACATTTTTTATATACACAAGTGTTATACTCATCCTCTTACTGATACAAGAGTTGATAGTGGATAGACTATCAAAGTATACTCCTCAATAAGTGAGATAGAAACAATACAGTGCAACATATATCTCTTTAAAAAAGAACAAGAATTAAGGTTCAAAATTTTAGAAAAGAGAGAATGAAAATTTTGAAAGAATGGTGTAAAACTTGGCAATAGATGTGTAAGTTCTTGTTGTGATTTTTGCAAAATTCAAATGAGATATTTATAGGCAAATGAGTTTTCAATTTTAAATTTGAAAAAATTTACATGTCAAATAAGAGCATTATTTACTTTTCAAAAAATTAAAATAAAGGAATTTCTTTTTTGCATTTGTTAAAGACAACTCTATTCATTTTTCAAAAAAATCAAATATAATCTTTTGTTTTTCATACATGACAAAATGAGCGATTTATTTTTTAAACCAAATCATCTTCTTTTTGCATATGTCGAAAAAACACACAACTACTTTTTAAGATTTTCAAACAAATTATTTATCTTTTGCATTTGTCAAAAAAACACACTACTACCCTTCAAAATTTTCAAAGAAAATCATCTATTTTTTACATTTGTAAAAAAAAAATACCACTACTCTTCAAGACTTTTAAACAAAATATGAACATATCAAATATGATAATTAATTATCTTACAAATTCAATTTTATATATATAAAAAAAAAAATATAATTTTCGAAATTATATTGTTTGATGATATTATGCACATGTGAAAAACATAATTTTTAAAATTAAGATATTTAAAGATGTCTTGGATATGTGAAAAAAGTAATTTGATGTTTTATGAGAAAATGAATAATTTGGAATCTTAATCTAATTTCGAATTTTATCAAGAGATGTATAAAAATAATCTATGAGTTTTATTTATAGACTTGTTCTTTTATATTTAATGTGCGCTTCGCTCCATTGCGTAAATAATTTGAGTTTGAGACTTGAATTTATTTATTATCATCAAAATCTACACATAGATACAAAATTTTAAATCTTAAATTTAACAGAAATAAAATAAAATGAAGTGGTTTTATATGAGACTTAAATCTCCTTGTGCAGCTTTCAAAATGTTCCATCTATTAAATAACATGGTAAATCACGCATTATAGTTTGCCAAACAATGTCGGGTATCACATTAATCTGGGCAGCTCGCTTGTTATTTGTCAAGTTATAGTTCTCTGCGACAGGTTGATAAGGCATATACATGACTGTGCAGCTAGAGTCTTGGAGATGATCACTAAAGTTAAAAGGACGGGAAATTATTTTTCTTCAGTATCATCTGATTTAGATAAATTTCCGTCTCAGTCTTGATGATCACAACATAATGAAATTATTTATTTATTTTTTATTTTTTTTAAAAGAAAAAAGAGGTTTCTTTTATTGATATTGAGGGCAAGATATATCCAAAATAAATACAAAATAAAAAGGAAAATCGTAGAGAAAATACTGGAATGAGTTTGCCACATGCCACGACAAATCCAATACATCTCCCTTATTTTTTTTATTTTTTATTTTTTGAAACAGGATCTAAATCCAATCAATAATGATATGGGACACCGCCATTGCACCCCATTGAGACTTCGGTTGAAGTCGGTTTGTTTATATTAAAAAAAGAGAGAAAATATAAGGGACCCCGGCATTGGGGTCCCTTTACGTTCTCACGAGAGTTTTTAAATATAAAAAAATTAAAAAATTAAAAAAATTACATATATTTTATTTCTATACGTTTTTTTATTGATTCTGTTAAAAAAAAATGAAATGAAAAAAAAGAATGTAAAAAAATTTTAGACTACAAGGGCGCGAAGGGATCCCAACGCAGCCCATAGAATTGCCCGAGCAACCCGAAAACTAAAAAAAGCAAAATTGAAAACTAACCAACCCGAAATCTATGGTTAGAAAGACGCTTGGAGTCGGATAGGTATAAAACCCAATTTTACACTGGCCAATAAACAAGCGACACATAGACATTCTAGAGAGACATGAAATAAGCACGCATTTACTAAAGCTCTCCCTCTCCTTCGAATGTTCCTCCCTCCCCATGACCAAACTCAAATCCTAAAAGCCCTAACCCACGATTGAAGAATGCTTGATATTCTTTCACTTCTCCTCTTACTATGAGAGTTTAGTAAAGATAAAAAGAATAAATAAATAAATAATAAGAATATAAGAGTCTATCTCATTTGGAGAAGTATCAAGAACAGTATTTTGATAAATTGAAGAACTTAAGGACAAAATGAAAGTTGGGTTTATCTCGTCCCTTCGTAAAGTAGTGTCTATCAAATAGTAAAGATTTTATCAAAACTTTTAGATGAGAAAGTATTAACTGAATCGGGTACTCCAAAGATTGAGGAATAAAAAACAATCAAGAATATACTGTTGTTTATACAAATACCAAAAATCAATAACTTTTTTTTATTGAGAGCCAACAAAATAATGGAAGTCAATATATCTGCAGGAACAAATCGTGTACAAATCGATATGGTGGAGCCGATCATGGCAAATCCAAAAACAAAGCTTGCCGTCCAACGTTCGTCAAAGCTTGAACATCCGGAAAAACATCCAGAAAATAACAAAACTTAAACAGCAAAAGGAGGAGATGAGAAGAGACTAGAGAGGCTTCGATTACCGACGTCCAACGTTCGTCAATCGTGAGACTTGTCGACGTCGAGTGCAGGGGAGGGAGAGGGAGAGAAAGGGGTAAGACTCTCGAGATTTGAGTGCAAACGGGAGAGAAGGAGAGGGAGAGTTTCAGTAGATGCGAGCTCATTTTACTTATCTCTAGAGTGCCTACGTGACACTTATTTATTTGTCAATGTGAAAATACATTTCACACCCATCCTGTTCGAAGGTTTTCCTTTGAGGAGAGGGAAATCAAAACCTGAGAGAGAGAGAGAGAGAGAGCAAGCGGGAAATTAAAAACCAGAGTCTTCATCGTGCGTTCTTTTGTGGTCTGCATCTTCTCCCTAGCTTCGTCTTGCATCTTCTCCCGGGCTTCTCCTGATCTTTCTTGAAGGGTCTGTGCCTTTTGTGTTCGTGCGAGAGCGAAACCAGAGAGTGGGAGTATATCTCTGAGTCGCGGTCGTCTTCGTGGGTATCTGAGGTTTGCGTTCACGTTGGATGGTGATAATGTGATTCGGTTCTTCAAAACCCAGTCTTTCGAACATTTTTTATGAGATTCTTGATTTCTTCAATTTTTCCAAAGATTTCTTCATTTTTCGTTTTAAATAATTCGGCTGTGTGTGGATCTGTCACAGGCCAGCTTGGGAAGCAATCATCTGCTATTAAGGTATATTGATCTGTAGTTTTCGACTAGTATATTGCATCAAAATATTCAGTTTACCAACATAGCATCGTTCCAATACTGTGATTGTCGGTTCCTTAGTTTCTTGTGAGGTTGCTTAAACATGATACCGAATGTGGTGAGGTTAATGATGAAGGCGTCTGAGAGCTGCAATCAGTTTGCACTGTCAAGCTTGCCCCAGAGGAATGTGCCGCACTTGCTGTGGAGGCAGGTTTGGCGGCTAAGCTCCTGCTTGTAATTCTGAGTGGTTGCAATCCGATTATGAAGCAACGGTCTGCTGAGCTCTTGAAATTGTGTAGTCTAAATTACACAGCTACTATCTTCATTTCCAAGTGTAAGCTTACAAGAACGATACAATGAAGGAACAAAGGCAAGTTGTTGATGTACGTCTGACTTATTTTTTCTCTTCGGCCTTGGGGACCAAGGGACCAAAGGACTTGTTGGAGCTGCAGATTTGAGGCTCAGATTTATTGGGTTTCTGAGGTACCCTTTCCTCTTGTGCATTCTAAGAAATTAGATTCTATCGGTTAGTTTCAATTCAAGAAGCAGCATAAAAGGTTGATTGAGTTCTATATTGTTTATTGCATAGGCTAGAATCCTTTGTCTATAACCCTGGCCGTTTACCCTGATATTTCCAATAAGCCCTAGAAAGTTTCAGTTGGTCTATTTTTGTTTGACAACTCTAGAACCAATCTTGAAACCGTTGCTGATTGTTCCAATCTGGAAACAGGAGCAAGAAACTTGTACAAGCATGAGTTTGAATTTTGTCTTTTATTCAAGTAAATTATGTTACTTTTAAATGGTCCCTTTCCCTTCTACTCTCCTGATTGATTTGAAGGGGTTTGTGAGTTTGTATCACTAGTCCCACTGTCAAATTTGTAGAGATTGTTTGGCTTTGAACAAAAAAGCCATGGACACCTATATCTATTTTCCTTAATGGTTAATTGTTTGATTTGCCTGTCATTTTATATTGAAGTATGATAAGCATGCTTGAGAACATCACCATCTGAACAAGGATCACATGAAGGAGTAACCACAACATGATGCAGATCAGCCACCAAAAAGGAGCATAATGGAACAAAGCTGATTCATACCAAAACACTTCTCTGTTTAGTTGTTATTGTAAATGCTTTTCTGTCATATATGTTCCCTTGGTATTTTTGACAAGACAACCCTTTATGTAATGTACAATATGCTTTAAGCAGACTGTCTAACAGGCTGCACTCTTTTGTTTCTTTATTAGCTATAGCAGACAAATGTAGCATATATATTTACATGTACAAAGGCAACAACAGCATTCGAATTTCATTAATGACAACATAGTTTTCTCTCAATTTATTTTGCTTTCCTCCTTTCCTCTGAATTCTCACATTTTATGAGACGTGACCATAGTTGAGACAGAGACTGAGTGCTTGTTTGATGCAAGATAGTGTAAAAACCTATAAAAAAATAAGATTTGTTAAGAACTAATAAAAGTGGTAGTTACCTTGAGAGGAGACCAAACAAGAACGGAAATAGCAAAGTTAAAGTTATGTGATTTAAGTTTCTTGAGAAATGCTACGAGGAGCCTTACATCACGCACCTCCATCAAACCAACATGTGATTTGTCATTTTGTTCTATTTGAACATATATTTTTAAGCATTAAGATAGAAGGACAAAAATGACAAATCACATGTAAGTATGTGGTGTAAGGCTTTCACGTAGCACTTCTCTTTAGAAATATTTGTGATGAAATCAATGGTTGAAACTATACGTGCCTTGCCTCAATTAGTCGTTGTGATTGTTATATAAGCATTTGGAGTGGATATCATGCATTAGATAGTTTCACTGATGGCTGGCTGTTCCTCTTGTTGTAGGTGTAAGGTTCAATTCAGATTAGAAGTAATGATCGACCTAATTCCAAAAAGGCAAGTTCATGATAAGTAAGACGTCCAACCTTTTTACTCAAAAGTTTTGCACAAATTCTTAATCACAAAGGAAATAAAATCCTTTACGTGACTATTCTGTGTCACCCCTGATATGGACATCAACCACACTCCATTCGGCATGGTATCTACTGTATTTACTTTCATCTCTCTGTAATTTGTGGGCAACCTTATCCGCAAGATGCCGTAATATATTGTACCATATGATAAATATGATGAGCCTTTAATCCTGGGCACTTTAGGCATCATCTTAATTTATTTCTTTACATGTTACATTTTAATGTCAAGTAGTCATGGTCTTGGATATTAGGGTTCTAAAACACCTGTCCCAACTCTATTCTTTTTATAAGCTCAATTTCCAGTGCCTTCATTTTTTTTTCACATGATCAGTTGATACTATGTATGGTATGCCGGGTTTGATAAAAACAGTTTTTTTTTTTTTTTCCAAACAGATTTTAGTAGATTTCTTTACCTCTTTCTGCTTTTCTCTGTTATATTGTTAGTGAACAAGAAGTTCCACTCGTAGCATGCCTTCATATCTCTGGATGTTTTTTCGAATTGACCGTTGTGTGAGGACTAACCGGCAAGACCGTTGGTGAAGTGGGAAAAAAAAATGCTAGTATGGTCATTCATTTTGACACTTTATATATTTTAATTTTTTATAATTTTTTTTTTACTGAATGATTAAGAAAGTGATTATAAGTGTGTCAATATTTTTTTCTATTTTTTTAAAAATATTTTTAAATGATAACAAAAAATAAAAAATAATAACAAAAAAACAATTAGGTTTACATGCTACTCACCACTCCTTTGATAACCATGCCAAATATATATATATATATATATATATTCCGCAAAATGAAAATATTAAATTAGTGGCACCTGCAAAAGAGTCTGTCCAGCAATTAGCTGGGACGTTTTTGTTTTGAGTCGACAGTCACGTCAAATGGGTATTATTTGCAAGATACAGTATGGCATTATAGTTTTGCCCTACAAATTTTCTAGTATTAATGCTAATCCACTGTTGGTGAACAGTTTTTGGTATTTTCTCTGAATTATTTGTGTTTGTAATTAATGGGTTGGAGATGATCACAAAGATTGGTGCGATATCCACCTTTTGAACATAGCTAAACATTCTTCAGGTTTGTACTCTGGTGCGGTGTGCCCTCCACCCTGTTTTCCATATAAATTAAATCCCAACAACAATACAAAATTATTAACATTCGTAATAAAATGCCCACAAATACAATGCAAAATTATCAAGTTTTGCTTGCCTTCACAGTTGCGAATGTCATTCTGTTGGAATAAGTCCTTGTGTACCTGGTCGGTCATGCCAAATTATTCATACATACTTTCTATGTAATTTCAACAAAATAGAGAAAGAACAAACAAACATTTAGAAAGTTTGGGAGTTACCCAGCAACTTGGCCGTGGACTTTCCATGGCCTCCAGTCATCGACAATGGTGTAGTTTAAAGATCTAATCCAGGCTTGAGTCCCCAAGAACGGCACTATCATGTCATGATCACCGCTGCCAATTATTACAATTTATTTGGAATAATCAGAGAGAAATGCATCGATGTGTTATAGTTATATCCAAAAAATAATACATCATCTCAAACTCTTTAAGTTGGTTGTGTTAAATATATAAATAATAAAATTTAGCTATTTCCATTAGTTTAAACTTTTAAAATAAAAGGTGATTTCACACGTTAGAGCAAAAGTTTAACTTCAAACCTTGATTCTATAAGTATACTATACAAATATTTCACGTGATGAACCGATTTATTATGGAAGAGTGACTTGCATGTGAGAGAAGTGTTAAATATATAAATAATAAAATTTATCTCTTCTTGTTAGTTTAAACTTTTAAAACATGATTTTATATAAAAAAAATAATAATACATTAAGTCGTGGAGTGCATAAGTTTTGCATAATCATTTTGAAAAAAAAAATTTGAATATATTATTAAAAAATTAGTTCTTTAGGCGGGAGATTCCGAATTTATTCATTTTTTTTCAAATTGATTGCACAACATTTATCAGTATTTTACAACTATAAATATTATTTCTCTTTCATAAATTGTGTTAAAAGATAATATAATCCGTACCAAAAAGAAAAGAGAGTAGGAGGAGAAGGAGATGTCACCTGTATATCAAAGAACGGTAGCCTTTAATACTGAGGTTAACGTGATAGTCATAAGAGCTGTAAACATCTTGTGTATAATGCAATCCATAATTGCAACGTTGCCATTCCCTTATACTCCCCTGCAAAATTGAGCTATTTACTCTTTATTTCTTCTTTGACTCTTGTTGTCTGGGTATTCACTTGTTAAGAGAGATCAAATTCGTATACCTCGCGTACGTTAATTGCTTTGCGGACACCATCGTCATTAGCCCAATGCCCAGAAAGCAAATATCCATAAGTCTACTCTGGCCCAACACATAAAAAACAAAACCAAAAAATAAAATAAAATAATCCATAAGTCTATTATAGGTGCAGAAGATGAGTCCAAAAATGTAATTGCAAAGAATGAAAATTTTTAACGATCGACTTCAACTCAATTTTAAGAACGCCTTATCATGTATTGTATAGTTCAGACAGATTAAAATAAAAGAATAGTGATATATATATAAGTTTTAAATATATAAATTTAATAAACAAATATATAATAAATTATATTAATTTATAAAAATTATTATTTTTATATAATCTATTACTAAAAAGAGGATGCGGAGTTACACGACAGCCGAGTACGGGAACTGATGGGTCGGGAATAGGGTCGACGTCCAGGAATAGTTTGAGATTTTCGTAAAGGGATCTTCTTTTACCAAACATAGCTCGTGGGTTAGGAGAAGCAAAACCGCACAGAGGTTCCAAAATCTGCCCCGTATTAAGTGCTGAAATACACTGCCAAAAAATAATAATAGTGCATGCCAATGTTAATGTATGGTACATAAATAAAAATTAAAAAAAAATACGAATTGTACATAAGGGTAAGCCTGAGGCCCTGAGCCATACCGCAACGTAGGCCTGAATATTTTTGGAACATTCTGTATTTTGGGGATCTATATATGCGTATTCTCCTCCACAACTTCTCTTCAATGACTGAACAAAAAAACAAATGTCAATAGTTTAAAATCCCTACCTGTACTGACCGTTCGTTCATGATGGAGGACTAGATTAGTAATTACTCGTACGCACGTGTGAGATTTTGGATATTATAATATATATATTATATAAAATTATATTACCTCGTAGAGTTCATCAGAAATGAGTCCCAGTCCGTGAGCGTGTGGGATTGCTGAATTGCCATCTGTACTTGGATCTGTTACGGCATTCCCCAGCAAGTATCCCTGCAGTCAATTTAGAAGTACTACAGCTTGATTTATTAGCAACTGATAAATTTCATCATCATGTTCAATCATATATAACTCGTACATTAATGTTTAATTCATTGGCAGCATTTCGCAATTGGCATGCATGCACTCTTTTTTTTTTTTTTTGTCTTCTTCTTTTGTTGGATGAATTTTCAGAATTCATTATTAATTATTTCGATGACTGATTTGGACATTTTTTGACAGTTATAGTTCAAATGGACTTCGTTGGTTTCCTTCTTCCATGTTGTTTTTCATTTTCATAAACATGAGAAGGAGGGAGATGATCTAGGACAGGAGAAATCAGAGACCTGGAGGTTTATCAATGGTTCAACACCTTCTTCAATTCCTACAAGTCAATATATAAAACTTGTGTTAGAAATACTAGATCAGATTACATAAAGAAAATGATATTACTTATTCAAAACTATCTCAGATCTAGTGTAATTATTCTGCAAATTCGCTGAACTTGTTCATCCAAATTCTTCACACAGATTGAGTGTGCTACGTGGTAAAAAATTAAGGCAATATCCACATAATTCACAGTCTAAATGTCAAAATTAGAGAGAACTATTTGAAAGAGAGATTGTTATTTGATTATTTGTGATGCTAATGTCTCATTTACAAGGAATGAGAGCTATATAAATAGTCTTTCTAGTATATTCTTGACTAGTTCTTAATGATCAGCCATCAAATCTTATAAATTTCAAGAAAAAAGGTGAGAGAATGTGTACTATGAATAATGAGGGTCTCTTTCTTACAACTTGAAAGTCAGTCATATTATAAGGATATGCATGGTGCTCATGTGAATTATATATCAAAGTTTGAGATCTAGCTACTGTACTTTAAGTCAACAAATTGCTTTACGCGTGCTTATTAATTTCTTTAAAACAAAAGATCAAACAGTACTAATCCTGTTTGTTTGCAGATGAATCTGTTAGAAACAGTACTACTGCTATTTAAGTCATGAATGCACGGTTTATGATCCTTTAAACTCATGATGATATATAATAATACCATTTAAGATTTTTTGCAACAAGATTGGAACGGGAATGCCCGAGTACGAATCCCCACCAACGTAGACTGGGTTCGACACAAATTCTGGATGATCAACCAGCCACTACAAAACGCATGCATGCAGACTGCATCAACAACAATGTATAACAAGAAGATCAAGGGCATTTAATCTTTTTTATATTCTAATTTAGCTATAGTGCTCCACAAGCAGGACTTCATGAGATCGATCTAGTAATTGCATATGCCTAAAATCTAAACAAGTTTCTACTATTGATTTACCACGAGTTTTTATTAAAAATAAAATTGTCGAACTTAAAATTGAAATTAACAATCTTAAATCTGAATATATATATATATATATATATATACACACACACACGCACACGCAAGGGTCGGATAATTAAGCATGTTAAGTAGGGGCTACCGGGGCTATCGCCCTCAAATTTTTAAAAAAATTTAATCTAGTATATATATATATATAATTTTTTTATATAATTAATATTGCCCTCCAATTTATAATGATAATTAATTAAAATTGTCCCACCAAAATTCAGGCCTCTAAAATTTTTAAGATGATAATAGATTAATTTTATTCTATAAAAGATTATCATTGAGTTTAATTTGAAAGAAAAATCCTAAGTTGATATTTCATTTTCTTTTCTTTTGTAATGATCTCTAGCAAATTATGAAAATTTTAAAAAAATTATCTTATATTATAATTTATAGATATCATGTATTTTTTGCTTACAATTTTATAACGTATGATTATTTTTTTTTAAATAATTACATGCAAAAAAATATATATTACTTATATTTATACATACTACACACTTAATTTATCAATTACCTCCAACTACCAAATTCTAATTCCTTCCCTGCGCACGCATATAATTATATATACCTTGATGAGAAATTGATGGAGGTTGTCTCCTTGCTTGAAGTCGCCTGTCAGGGAACCATCTGGAGTTTTAGCATAGGAAAATCCAGTGCCAACGGGCGAGTCCACAAATATAACGCTAGATGCCTGCCAATTGTCATGCAATCAGCTCCCTCCAAATCATCCTTATCATGCATATTTTCAAGGAAACATTGCCCCAATTACTAGGAAAATATTTTCACCTTTGTCCATGAATATGGATTTATGACCAACTCCGGCAGGCTTCCATTGTACTCCTCCATCTTATAATTCAATGGACCTACAAAATTGGGACATAATCAACTTTTTTTTTTTTGTCTATTCAACAGTCTTGATGATCAACTACCTGCATGGGTGTATGTGTTCGATATATTAATTCGTTTATTAATGATTACTCGCCCACTGATCATGACTCCGCACCCACTTAATTGGCAAGAAATGGAATATGGACCCACTTAAGTTTATCTGAACGGCCTATGAATCTATGAGTACCATCTCAGAGGATATATGGTTTTAATTGATTTTTTCTGAGTATTGTAATTCTGCATGCAGATATGAGCTCCCTGTACCAACTGGGAAACAATATTGAACATCCTCTTATTTTTACTTAAATGAACAGTAGGTTTTTAAGCAAAATTTGTTTTACAAACTTTCGTTCCTTTGTGCATAGTACATACTATGGCTGTGTTTGGCAAGTACTGGACTCTTTTGAGACTAATTATTATTATTTATAAATAGTTTATTATTATTTACAACTAATTCACGACTATTTACTAATGTTTCACTATTATTTATAAATTTTTTAATTACTATTCATTATTCACATGAAATGATTTGAGATACAGCATAAAATTAAGTAAAACAAAATACAAAACATTAATATAGATACATCACAGGACAAGAATTTGAAAGCATAATTGGGACATGTCTACGCACGTCTAGCTAGCTTGTCTCACCTATTTCAAACACGAGACTGGACCAAGCAGAGCAACCAGGGCCACCGGTTAACCAGAGCAGGATGGGGTCCTCTTCTGGATTTCTCTCCGACTTAACAAAGTAGTAGAAGAGCTGCACTTCCTCGAATTCTCCCACTCCCACATATCTATCGTTATTTATTAATCATACATATAAAATAAAAATAAAAACAAAAATAAAAGGACAGATATAAAAGACGTCCTTTATATATAACCGGATATATATATATATATATATATATATATATGTATGTGTATATATTTACATGAGATTGCCTCAAACTCACCCAGTTTCAAGCTCGAAAGGAAGAGGTCCGTCGAAACCAGGAAGAAACTTAACCACGGTGCCTCCGGAGAATGCAAGCTCCGAGCAAACAGCTTGTAAGAGATGCAGAAGAAGAAGAAGAGCCATTAACATGATGCGAAACCGAAGAGAATGAATGCAAATTGAACCAAACATCGTTAATGCATTTGGTTTTGGAGGTCTTTTAATTTGAGGATATTGTCCACGGCTGTCGTCTTGAAGCTAAATAATAAATGCCGTAAAGACTAGAGAGCATGGATGGATGTTGGATAAGGGATCGGCCTGGGATCCTAAACGAGTGGTTAATTATGGTCATGAGGCAGATGGCTATGTACGTACGTAGCCATCCAAAAGCTGCAATAATATTATGGCTTTTCTTATATTCTTACGAAGAAAAGACAAGCCGCGAATGAGCGCGGTCCCATTTTATGTACATACGACATATATAATTTATATACAATTGCATGGGAAAAGGTTATAATGAATGCAACAGCAAAATAGCCGAGGCTATAACAATGCATCTCGAATCCTCCCTCGATTGCGACGGTAGAAATGAAATGCACGCATCCCGGACAGACCTAGCTTTGATAAGGAATATCGAGTGAGCTGGTATGTAATAACGTGACGTTTTAGATATTTTACTAGTGGAAAACAATCATGTGATGAGATCTTGAGCCTTCGATTGTATTTGAAGGTGAGTCGAATTTATTTTAATTCATCTTAAATTTATAATAATATTTTTTTAATTTTCATATAAAATATAAATTTTATTATAAAATTTTCAAATTTAAATATAATTTTTTTAATTTTCAAGTTCATTTTTTTAAATATTAAAATAATAATAATATTAAAAAATAAACTTAACTCAAATTATATTATTTCATTTCTAAATCTAAATGAAAGAGTGTTTAACTTGACAAGGTTCACGTGGATTCTCCTTCACGCTTGCCTGCCAATGTCAGCTGGTTGGAAAAGAGAAATGTTTTGTCTAAAATTTTATAAAAATAAATTCATAAAATTGACGTGATTTAATATTGTAATATATTAGATCATTAAATTATTTTTATTTTAAAAGAGATCTAATATATCATCAGATTAATACATATTGATTTATGAGTTTAAATTTTTATTAAATTTTTTTATAACAATATTACTTCTCGTTAAAAAAATTACTTGTATAACTAGTATACTAAAATTGAATTAAAGTTTAATATTAATTTATTTTTGCCAACGTGACTAGTCAAGGCAAGAGATCTGGACACAATGATTTTTTCATAATTAACAAATAAAATGAATTAAAAATCATACATTTTATTTATTTGGAGCTAAATGGACAGGATCTTTATCCCTTCATTAATACCAGAAATCGTACGTATTTCAATTATTGAACTTGACCAAACTAACTAAAAAACAATGAAATATATGTTTTTCCCACAAGTAATGTCCTTTTTTCATGCATTTTCACACGTGCTATTAAATAATTTTATGAACTGCAAAGTTTTTGTGTTGCAGGTAACACCGTTACCATGGGCTGAGTGGATGTGATGAAGTCCCCAATCAAGATACCAATTATCTAAGAGGACTTTCTTATTTCGGATTGCTCTTTAATGATCAAGATGGACTCCGAACTTGATGATGATCACGTGAGGAGTGATATGAATGAAGTGGGGTTAAGATATATGTGGAGTAAAAAGATTAAGTGTTTAGGAAAAATGGTGTCGACGCCCCAACCCACACTTGGGATCGCACGTGAATAGAAGCGTCGGGGACGAACAACACAAGGAAGTTCACCCCTCGTCGTAGCATGCATTTAGTTTTTTTTTTTTTTTTGAAACGTCAAGTAAAGATTTTCGCAGCAGAATAAAAAGGCTAAGCCGTCAATAACATATATCACATGGTTAGACTACGGATCCCAAACATAATATTAAACATAGCCAGGATTTAATATTTACATAACTTGTCCAATAAACCAAAATAGTGCTTCCCACAGGCGGGAAGACTTTTTCCAAAAGCAATAATACAGGGCATCAAAATACAATACGGGTCTTAACACTGCCCATATGTTCATCCGACGGGTTCCTTCTTCACTTTATAAAGGTTTGGGCCCCAGCGAAGCCGGTCCAAATCCAGGCTAGGCCCTACCTCACATATCGCCCTAGAATGCGTTCCAAAAATACGCCCCAAGTGAACGGACTCGTCCATCCCTAATACTAAACAACACCCTGAAGGGCGTAGCCCAACATAACTGTACATAGTCACCTTCAGTGACTCCATCTCCCACTGACTCGGGCGGTCTAGTGGTACTGGCCCCTTAAGGGCGGCCTCAATCGGACCCTCGAGGGTCCAACGTGTCATCTCCGGGGTCGTACCCTTCTGATCCATCCTCACCTGCAAGTACTTCTATTGTTCCCGAGAGGGCACAATAGTGGGAATACAAGAAGTGGGGTGAGATTTCGGGAGAAATCTCAGTAAGTACATCTATCCTCTATCAGAAGCAATTTTAGGCATATAGTAAGGTGAATAACAAAAAATCTTTTTACATATGCATTAACATGGGACTTATGCCTAGACTGATGCACATGCTCGTGACGAAAATTCATCTTTCTTTTCTTATTCTCAATCTCCAAAATCATACTTGTTCAAAACGCATAGCAAAACTTCTTTTATGCATATTCTTTCGAAAACAACAAAAAAACTCTTGTTCGAAAACTTTTCATCTTTACTTATCTTAGGCGCCACTTATCATATCACATCATATATGGCCCGAAAACCCTTTTCTTTTCGTCATGACTTCTTATTTTGGACACCTCACGGTTCCCCTAAGCACCGTGTGCTCCCCGCTAGTTACCGTCACACCCGGCGACCAAGTCGACCAAAGTGAATACGTTTCGCGTCCTTTCACGCTATTCGTCGCTCGGGGATTTCTCTCCAAGCGACTACAAACTTATCAGATGGCGAGGCCGAGGCCAACACTGCTTATAGGGCACCCACTAGCATTAGGTGCGACCACGCTCCGGACACCTATGTAGAGCCATACATGGTCTACCGACGGTTCTTTGTCGACCCAGGGGCTTTCACTCAACTTTAAT
The DNA here is from genome assembly GCA_036898215.1 of Platycarya strobilacea. Lineage (NCBI taxonomy): Eukaryota > Viridiplantae > Streptophyta > Magnoliopsida > Fagales > Juglandaceae > Platycarya > Platycarya strobilacea. Next base: position 8,906,698 of record CM072555.1, read on the forward strand.
CACTCCTGAGTGAACAGGGAGTTCCACTGGGACACTTCCCCGTCCCAGCCTTTGGGGTTCTTCTAAAACTTTATTTTTCTTTTTTCGAAAACATTCTTTACTAAAAATATAGGTTTTTCGTGCTTATGCATGTGACATGCAACATTTGACCTTGTAGATGCAAGAACTCGAGACGAACCCGAGTACACACGTATAGTCGTATTTCTTTCAAATCCTTATACCATAGACTCGTACTTATGGGAAAAATATCTAAACAAAAGCATTAGGGGGAGGTGGGGTGCTCGGCATTCACCCCTAGGGTTTGGGCCGAGACCCTACTTTGTTTCCTATTGATGTTTTCTTCTTCATTTGATCTCCCTAACACCATTTCGCCTAAATTCGAAATTTTTAAAATAATTTCCTAGCCTTAATAGGGTCAAACCCGAAACCTATAAGGTCCTCAAGCCTTACGTTTTCTTCTCTTAGCCTTTCCACTAAGGCACTACTTGAACGATCTAGGTGAACCCGAACCCATACATGTCATTCTCCCAATACACATACTTCTTTTCTCCAAAATATCCAAATATGAATATAAAGTAAATAAGAGATTAAAACTTCATAATTTTTCTCTTCTAGAACTTCTCCAAAAATATAACTCCACAAGCATGCATTATCATACTCAGTAAGCAATAATAACACCAACATCTTCCAAAAATTATTACAACTATTTTTCCACCAATGCTTCATACACTTTTCATCCTAGCATGGCATTTCTATATGCACAATATTTACAAAGATGCTTCCCCAATATCATAGTATGCATATATCCTATATTCACCAACATTCAACTAACTCGATATCTTCATGCATACATACTTTTTCTCATCGAACCATCAAAATCATCATCATCTCAAAATCCTTTACCCAATAAGATTATAGGTTTTACACATGAATCCTCATCAAGATAACATTTGTACTCTTAAATATTCATCATGGCATTTCTGAGCAAGCAACCAAACAATAAAACATATTCAAACATATTCTCACACATTCAAGCACATTCACTTTAAAATATACGGAAATTGCTAAAGGTATAGTAAGAAGGTACTTACTTGTCTTCCTAGCTAGCTTATAAAACTTCTGAAAACAAAAGAAATGCTTAGTTAGATTGTGCTAAAAGTTTATTATTTCTAAAAGAAAGACCCCCTTTTTGAAAGGTATAAACTTAAGGCTCTCTTTCATGCTTCTAGGTTTTTGCTTTGAAATGGCTAAGTTACTTACCTTTTCTAGGCTTCTTCTTCTTCCACCAACACTATCTCCTTCTCCTTCTTAGTTTGGTGTGTTTAGATGTTTAGGTGGTGAGAACAAGTGAAACCAAGTGGAGAGAAATGGGAGAGTGCCGTGAGATGCCAAGAAGGGAGAGGTGTGTGTGTGTGTCCGAAAAGTGCAAGCCCAAAAAGGTGAAGGAACTAGGCCATTCGGCCAAGGCATTTGGCTAGCTTCTAGGTCACTCATTCCCCTATGTTTGAGTGACTTGTGATGGGCTTGAAAGACTCTTGAGTGACTCCCATCACTTGATCACATCAACCCTAATCCATCCTATCCTAGGTTTTGGAGATTATGCTCTCTCTTCTCTTTCTCATGGCCGGCCACATACCCTAGGGTTCCAACCCCTTTCTATCACTTCACATCCCCTCTTGTCTCCCCTACTATCCCCTCACAAGTCATTCAAATGGATTTGAGAATCCATTTATGGGAAAACCCCCAAAGGAGGTTTCGGATCCCTCCATCCCTCATCTCATCCGAATCCTTCCCTCATCTCACTCTCCTTCTACTTTTGTCACATGCTTCCTCCATCAACCAATCACCTCACACCTCACACAAACTTGTCATGTCACTCTTACACAAATCTTCATCTAGATTTGGTGGCAAGCAAGTCAAACAAGGAGGGGAGAGGTTCGGCTAAGGCATGACCGAAACCTTCACCCCTTTCTTTCCACTTTTGCTCCATCATTTCCCATCTCATGTCACTTCTCTTACACACCAAGTCTCATCCTATTGTTCACAATCCCCTCATGTCCTTTCCCCTAGATTTGGAAAGCTTTTAGGCAAGAAAATCCCAAGGCCATTCGGCCAAGCACCTCACCGAAACCCTTCCCCTCTCTTCCCATCTCCAAGTCTTCTCAAGTCCTTTCCACATGATTTTGCTAGATATGATAGGATCCTATGTTGACTTATTTAGCAAAATCCTACACCTCACACACTTACCTAGGTAGGACAAGATGGAAGATTCCACTCATGGCTTTTCCTTTCTTCCTCCAACAAAACAACTAGTCAACTAGCTCACCTACTAGAATTTCCTTCTCTCAACTACTAGTCTTGACTCAAATTACTAAACTCTTCCTAGCTTGACATGTGTCACCAAGCTTGGGCTTGAGTTGTCCTATGGACCTCTTTCTATGGACCTATGGGTTTTTCTCTCCCCCACTTAGGCTCAAGCTCATGCCATGGCCTTAAGGCCCTTGAACTCTCAAGTCCATTTCTTAAGGCACTAGCTACCCATTTACCTAGATCACTAAGCCACATTAGTATAATTAGACACAGAAAAATACACTAAATTTTGGGGTCGTCACAAATGGTTTGGCTGTGGGGTATTAGGAGTCTTTTGGATTAGGGTTTGAGCATTGAAAGATGAATATTTGATTGAGAGAATCTGAAAATTCAGATTAGGATATGTTGGCCAGTTTTTGGTTGAATTGGGATTTGATTTAATTTGACTTGGATGATTGGGAATTGATTGGATCAATTAGGGATTGATTGATCAATCAAATAATGATAGAATATTCAAATGATAGATATGGCAAGAAAGGGTTTCGGCTATGGCAAGCTTGCCTTAGCCGAATTAGTAAATATATGGAAAATGTATCAATCGGTTTTGCAAAGTTTGGGTGTTTGGAGGGAATTGTATTGGCTGCTGTATGGGGGTTGTCCAGACCACGACCAGAACTATTTTAGGAAGGTTTAGGTCTGATTTGGTAAGGTAAATAAGGCAAGAAAGGCTAGGGTTAAGTGACTAGTTGGTGAGAAAGGTAAGAAGGGTGAAATAGCAATACACCAACAAGGGTTTGGTGATGATGCCGTGTATGCAAAGGCTTGATGGGGTTGCCGAGTTTTGTGACTTGGGACAAGGAAAACTTCAAGAACAATGGATGAACAATAAAATATTGATTGAAAACTCAAAGGGGAAGAAGAACTCGCCAACTCCAATTCACCAACAAAATATTCGGCTTTCACTACTTCAATAATACCAACTCTTTCTTCAATTGTTTCAATAACCAACTCACATCTAACTCACTTGAGGAATGCGAAATTTATAAGGGATGTGAATTTTGAAATCCTCTTGAACACTCACACAATTTCTCAAATTCATTAGTGGGGTGAATTCGGCCTCACCAAGACTCTTCATTCAAGAACACACTCGCACAAAATCAAGAACACCAAGAACAATACCAAAGCTGAAAAATATAAAGATGAATAAACCTCAAAATATTATTGATAACATAAAATGAAAAGATAGATGTGGAACACATCAATTCACGAATTGCACGGTATGTTCCTCTTTAAAGGGATTCACGAATTGCACCCTTTGAAACCCAAGTGTCTAAGCACTGAATGTTCCAAAACACTATAAAGTGGCTAGCCTAACTCTCTCTCAAGAGAAAAATTCAAAACTCAAATTTTTCAAAAAGATGATTCTTAAATGAAAGCCTAGAGGTCCTATTTATAGAGCTTACAACTTGGGAATCCCCGATAGGTCTATAATAGAATAAATAAATGACTAACACGTTCAAATGCAATTAAATAAATAAATAACATAAACTAAAATGTGATAGGCATTCAAGGTGGTGTGGTCGTGGGTTGCATGGACCCATGGTGGGCTATGGTGCTGTTATGTTCACAGGTGGGCATGTTTGTATGGCATCTGATGATGGGCACGGCATGGCACTGTGCATGGTCTGATGGTGATGTACATGGCAGGGTGCCAAGCTGAGACCTGATGGTGGGCACAAAGTGGTGCCGTGCTGTGGTGGTGTGGCCTAGTCAAAATGCTCGGGTGGTGGTCCTATATGGCCCAGGCTGAGTGTCTAGGTGATAGGCATGCATGGTCCAAGCTGGCGATCTAAGCACTGGGTGATACAAGGCATGGGCTGGTACCGCACGCTAGATGGCATGCATAGTGTGCACGCCATTGACCTACTCCGCAAGGCATGGGCTAGAGCCATACACTGGATGGCATGCCTTGTGAGCATGCTACTAGCCTGCTTTACACGGCACGAGCTGGTACCCGGTGCTGGATGGCATTCTTGTGGAGACACGCCATTAGCCTCGCTAGGTGGTGCTGGGGCGCGCAGGTGATGAGGCGCATGCGCACACGCAAGCACGCGCAAGCGGATGCACTGTGGGGCGCGCACAGGTGATGAGGCGCCTGCCCACACGCAAGCGCGTGCGTAGGCAGATGCGCTGTGGGGTGCACAGGGGTGCTGGGGCGCGCAGGCGAGCATGGCCAGTAGCCTCAATGGGTGCTTGTTGCGTGTCAAAGTCTGAACCAAGGCATGCGTGTAGGCTAGCCAAAGAACTATTCTGGCCCTCCAAGGGCTGTGTCGAGGTATGATCTTGGGCAATCCTCCTAGGGGTTCTGACATTCCCCCTCCATTCAAGCATATCCTTGCCCTCAAGGATCAAGTGTGAGACCTTTGACTCTAAGTTATCATTATCAATCCACTAACTCTTCTCTAGTAGTGAACTCCCTTCACGCCTACTCAGTGCATTTACCACTTTATTTTCTTTACCTGACTGATAAATGATCTCATACTCGAACCCAAGGAGTTTCACTAAGAACTTCTGCTGCTCCGGTGTCACTATTTTCTGCTTCATCATGTGTCTCAAGGCTTGTTGATCTGTCACAATGGTAAACTTGCGGCCTAAGAGGTAAGGTCGCCATACTTTCACTGCATGTACAATTGCTAGCATCTCTCTAGCATAGGTGCTCCAGGACTTCTTCATGGACCCTAAAGCTTTGGAGATAAAAGCTAGAGGTCTCTTATATTGAATCAATACGGCCCCTATCTCATCATTACTCGCATTTGTATACACCTCAAAAGGTTTCTCAAAATTTGGTAGGGCTAGCACGGGTGTTTGAGTCATGGCCCTCTTTAAGTTTTCAAATGCTACTCTAGCCTCCGAGGTCCATTCAAATTTATCTTTCTTTAGGAGAGAAGTAAGTGGCTTGGAAATGAGCTCATAATTCTTCACAAATCTTCTATAGTAGTCTATGAGTCCTAAGAACCCTCTCAATGCTAACACATCCTTGGGTAGTGGCCAATCAACCATGGCCTCAATCTTTCTCTGATCAACCTCCACTCCTTCCCCTGGAATAAAGTGACCCAAATTTTCTAATTCATTCTCCATGAACGTACATTTAGATGGTTTGAGGAAGAAGTAGTGTTCCTCTAGAATCTTCAACACAACCCTCAAGTGATCCTTATGCGCCTCTATGGATTTGGAGTAGACCAAAATATTATCAAAAAATACCAACACATACTTTCTTAACAAAGGTCTAAACACTATATTCATACTGCCTGAAATGTAGAGGGCACATTACATAGCCCAAATGGCATCACTAAGTACTCATAATGCCTTGAATGTGTCCTAAAAGCTATCTTATGAACATCCTCTTCCTTCATCCTAATCTGGTGATATCCTACTCTCAAATCAAGTTTAGAGAAAACACAAGCCCCGTACAACTCATCTAACATATCATCTACAGTGGGTATAGAAAATCTGTCTTTCACTGTGGCTTCATTCAAAACCCGGTAGTCTGTGCAAAACTTTTATATGCCATCTTTCTTTTTCACCAATAGGACAGGTGAGGAGAAATGGCTAGTGCTAGGTCGAATCAAACCTCCATTTATCATCTCTTCAACTTGCCTCTCTATCTCTTCCTTCTAAAAGTGTGCACATCAGTGTAGGAGGACATTGATTAGCTTGATCTCATCCACTAATACAATTCGGTAGTCAAAGGGTCTAGTAGATGGCAATGTAGTAGGCACCTCCAAAACTCTCTTGTGGTCCCTTAGAATGTCTTGGACCTCATCGGGCAGCAATGAGATTTTCTCTTGATGGATTCCATCATCCTCGTTTTCTATATCACAAACCGATCCATCTTTAGCCAATACAATAGCAAAATAATTAGCTCCTCCTTTGCACAACTTCTCAAATACTAAGGCTTCACATGGCTTCACTACTTTAGGAGTCACAGCTTTCCATATATGTTTCTTGGTCCCGACTTTGAATTCCATTGTCATATTCTCATGATTATTCAAGACCCTTCCAATACTTTTGAGTCAAGCATTGCTCAATATAAGGTCTAGACCCATTAAAGATAACACATGCAAGTCGGCCTTGATCCTTACCCATTGCACATTCATCTTCACTTCACGAATAATGGCTTCACACATTAGCTTGTCTCCATTAGCCACTTTTATTTCAAAGAAATCAATGGGGCTCAGCTTTAGACCTATCTTGTGTACAACATTGGTATTAATGAAATTATAAGTTGATCCACTATCCACCAGCATTGACACCTCATATTTTCCCACCCATGCCATTAATTTCATAGATGTAGGTGTTTGAACACCGGTCATGGCATTGATGGAGATCTCGACTTCTTCACTTTCCTCACCAAGTTCGGCCTCTATCTCATCTTCCTTATGGCTTGAAGCTTCCTCATCTTCATCTTCATCTTCATCTTCCTCAAGTAGCACATAAGCCTTGGCCGAACTACACTTGTGTTCTCTAGACCACTTTTCTCCACATTTAAAGTATAATCTCTTCTTGATTCTCTCTTACACTTCCTCTCTAGATAACTTTTTAACTTCATTAGGCTTGGTCTTGGAACTGCTCTCCTCTATTCCCTTACCCTTTCAAGGAAGTTTGGTTTGCAAAGTAGTGTTGATTTTGCTCCTCATTTCCTTAGTTGGGCGCTTCTCCAAATAGTAGCTATCCTCAAGTATTTCGACCACTCTCATGGCCTCTTGGATGCATGTGGGTTGCTTCAACTTGACCTCCTTGGCTAACTAAGGTTTGAGACCATCAACAAAAGTTCCAACAAGAGCTTTCCTGGACCAACCCTGAACCATGGTTTGGAGTTGTCTAAATTCTTCCACATAACTCTTCACTTTGCCATCTTACTTGAGTTTAGCAAGTTGTCCATGTTGGTTAATAGTTGGTGAAGGACCAAATTGAAGAAGGAACTCCTTCTCAAAAGCCGTCCAACCTAGTCTTCTTCTCCCCTTGGAATATTGATCTCGAAACTATCTCCATCACTTGCTTGCTTTGCCTTCCAAGTACTAGTAAGCGGTTGACACATTTTCGTCTCTAGGCACTTCATAAGTGTGAAAGTAGTAGTCCACTTTGTCTAACCACTCATATAGGTCACCTCCACTAAACCTTGGAAACTCCACTTTAGGTCTTCGGGGTCCCCGGTCATAAGCCAGTTTCCCCCTCTTTCACTAGCATAGTCATCATTGTTCCTTCTATCATTGTGGCCTCTCCTTTCATGGTGGTTGTATCCCATGGATGCTCGATCATCTTCCCCATGGGCTCCCTCTTGATTCACCATATTTTCGGCCTCATGGGGTGACTCATGCCTTGGTGGCTCATTTCTCACACCTTGAGGTTCTCTCAATTTGTTTAGACTTCTAGAACGGTTGCCACCTTTTCTTAGCCATCTTTCCACCACAATGTTGCCATTCTCCACACGACCTCTTCATCGGTACACACGTCTTGGAGAATCACGCATACTCTCATACACGCTAGGGTCGGTGTCCTCCACATAGCACTCCTCCTCTCTTGGAGAATTCGGCCTTAGTGGTGGTGGGGGTGGTTGGGGTCGAGCATTGTGATGCTCGGCCACTCTCCTCTCAAGCCTCTCGAGGCTTGCACTTGTGGCATGTTTCATGGTCTCTATGTCTCTTATATTCTCTTCGCCTTGACGAATGGCATCATTGATAGCCATTGTCAACTTAGCCACGTTGGTCTTGATCTCATCAAGAACATGACCAACCCTCTCTGAATGTCCCCCCAAGGTATCAAAATATTCCCAGTTAGAACCATCATAACCCTTAGCACTTGGTCCTACTTGGCTCATTTTTGCACTGAACTTGGACACTATATATCACGATTTGATGGAGCTTGGGCGACAATAATGGGGCTTTGGGTTTGGTTTCTCAAGTCCAGCCTTGAGTTGTCCACCTTCTAAGATGGACAACCCCTCTTGCATACAAGAGTCCCCTCGAGTCCTCCACAAGAATGGTGGCCGACCTATTCAATGCTAGCTACTCCGAACTCCCTAAGCCTCCAAACTCTAGAGAAGTGCAAACTTCTCAAGAATACCAAGCAAGAGTCTCTTGGATGAGAACTCTCAATGAAAGCACCAGTTTAAATTGATGGGGTTCTCGATCAAGACACCAATCACTTAAGGGGTCCTCCTTACTTCAGGTTGCTCCTCGATGACCGAGATGGACTTTAAGCTTTGTGATGATCACGTGGGGGGTGATATGAATGAAGTGAGGTTAAGATATATGTGGAGCAAAAGGGTTAAGTGTTTAGGGAAAATGGTTCGGCTATGGGGTATTAGGAGTCTTTTGGATTAGGAATTGAGTATTGAAAGATGAATATTTGATTGAGAGAATCTGAAAATTCATATTAGGATATGTTGGCCGATTTTGGGATGGATTGGAATTTGATTTGGTTTGACTTGGATGATTGGGGAATTGGTTTGATCAATTAAGAATTGATTGATCAATCAAATAAAGATAGAATATTCAAATGATAGATATGACAAGAAAGTGTTTCGGCTATGGCAAGCTTGCCTTAGCCGAATTGGTGAATATATGGAAAGTGTATTAATCGGGTTTGGAAAGTTTGGGTGTTTGAAGGAAAGTGAAGTGGCTGCTGTATGGGGGTTGTCCAGACCACGACCAGAACTGTTTTAGGAATTTTTAGGTCTGATTTGGTAAGGTAAATAAGACAAAAAGGGCTAGGGTTAAGTGGCTAGTTGGTGGGAAAGGTAAAAAGGGTGAAATGGCAATACACCAACTAGGGTTTGGTGATAATGCCGTGTATGCAAGGGTTTGATAGGGCTACCGAGTTTTGTGACTTGAGACAAGGAAAACTTCAAAAACAATAGATGAACAATTAAATATTAATTGAACACTCAAAGGGGAAGAAGAACTCGCCAACTCCAATTCACCAACAAAGTATTCGGCTTTCACTACTTCAACAACACCAACTCTTTCTTCAATTGTTTCAATAACCAACTCACACCCAACTCACTTGAGGAATGTGAAATTTACAAGGGATATGAATTTTGAAATCCTCTTGAACACTCACACAATTTCTCAAATTCACCAGTAGGGTGAATTCGGCCTCACCAAAACTCTTCACTCAAGAACACACTAAACACACTAGCACAAAATCAAGAACACCAAGAACAATACCAAAGTCGAAAAACACAAAGATGAATAAATTTCAAAAATTTATTGATAACATAAAATGAAAAGATAGATGTGGAACACACTGATTCACGAATTGTAAGGTATGTTCCTCTTTAAAAGGATTCACGAATTACACCTTTTGAAACCCAAGTGCCTAAACACCAAATATTCCAAACCACTATGAAGTGATCGGCTAACTCTCTCTCAAGAGCAAAGTTCAAAACTCAAATTTTCTAAAAAGATGATTCCTAAATGAAAGCCTAGAGGTCTTATTTATAGAGCTTACAACTTGAAAACCCCCAATAAATCCCTAGTAAAAATAAGTAAATAATTAATACGTCAAAATACAATTAAATAAATAAATACCATAAACTAAAATGTGATAGACGCCCAAGGTGACGTGGCCGTGGGTTGCATGGACCCATGGTTGGCTATGGTACTGCAATGTCTACGGGTGAGCATGTTTGCATGGCGTCTGATGATGGGTACGGCATGACACTATGCATGGCCTAATAATGATGTACATGGCAGGGTACCAGGCTAAGGCCTGATGGTGGGCACAGGGTGGTGCCATGCTATGGTGGTGTGGCCCAATTAAGATGTTCGGACGGTGGTCCTGCATGGCCGTGCTATGGTGGGTGCCGGGATGATAGACATGCATGGCCCAAACTGGCGGTTTGGGCGCTAGGTGCTGCAAGGCACGAGCTGGTACCACGTTGGTGTGCATGCCACTGGCCTACTCCGCAAGGCATGGGCTGGAGCCATGTGTTGGATGGCATACCTTGTGGGCATGCCACTAGCCTACTCTGCACGACGCAGGCTGGTGCCGCACGCTGGATGACGTGCCTGTGGAGACACGCCACTAGCCTTACTAGGTGGTGCTAGGGCGTGCAGGTGGTGAGGTGCATGCGCACACGCAAGTGCGAGTGCAGGCTGATGCGCTGTGGGGCGCGCAAGCACGCGCGGGTGATGAGGCGCCTGTGCACACACAAGTCCGCGCGTAGGGGTGCTACCCGCATGGTGCAGGGTGGGGGGTGCCCAACCCCGCACCCCGCCCCCGCACCATGCGGGGGGGAGGATTTTAGGCCTCCAATGTCTATTTTTTTAAAATTATTTTTAGGTCTAATTTTTTTTAGATCTAAATTATAATATAATTTAAATAATAAATTAAAATTTATACATCCAAAAAATAATTATATACAATTTATAGTTACACAAATTATTTATATAAATATGTAAAATAATTTTTTTTAATAATGAATGTGCGAGGGGCGGGGGGCGAGGCGGGGCCTCGCAGGGGTCATCCCGCCCCCTACCCCTGCTTGGATTTCTCATGCCGGGCAAGGGGCCCCGCCCCTACATGGACGGAGCGAGGTAACCCGCTCCGCCTTACGGAGGTGGGGCAAACGAGACAGGCAAGCGGGGTACGGATACCTCGCTGCCCACCCCTACCCGTGCGTAGGTGGATGTGTTGTGGGGCGTGCAGGCGCGCGCAGCCAGTAGCCTCAATGGACGCCTGCTGCGTATCAAGGTCTGAGTCAAGATATGCGTGCAGGCTAGTCAAGGGCCTATCCTAGCTCTTTAGGGGTTGTGTCGAGACATGATTATGAGCAATCCTCTTAGAGATTCTGACAAGATGCTTGTGACGCTTGTTCAGTTGTCCTGTATCTTTCATTTTTAGTAGGCCATATCTCATATATCTTCACGCCCTCTATTTGTTAACTATTTCACATCAGGACTTGTCCTTACTTGGGCTATTACTTTAGTGGATATCTGCTTTCAAACTTTAGGATCCCAGACAATTAGGATTTAGGCCTCAAGACTCAAAGAATATTGGGCCCTGAGCCCATTAGGTTTTTTTTTAAATATTTGTTATACTTGCATATTGACAAATGATACATGACTTATGTCATTTGGGGTATTGTTGGAATCAAACTATGGGTTCGATGATGATCCTTCGACATATTTGGATCAAAAGAAACATCATTCGACATAGAAATAGGTGATTGTCGATTTTTTTTTATCTTTTTATCATAGCTGGCCAAGCGGATAAGTTACCATCATGGTAGTACTTGATAGAAAATACCACCAGCTTTTTTCTTTCTTCCTACACCAAAAATTTGGAAAAAAAGAAACTTTCAAATATTTTTTATTATTATTTATTATTTTATTATTATTTTGTATCTATTTTTGTTACTATGAAGTGGCCAGCTAACTCTCTCTCAAGAGCAAAATTCAAAACTCAAATTGTCCAAAAAGATTATTCCTAAATGAAAACCTAGAGGTCTTATTTATAGAGCTTACAACTTGGAAACCCCCAATAGGTCTCTAATAGAAATAAGAAATGCCTAGCACGTCCAAATGCAATTAAATAAATAAATAATATAAACTAAAATGTGATAGACACCCAAAGTGGTGTGGTCGTGGGTTGCATGGACTCATAGTGGGTTATGGTGCTGCAATGTCTACGGGTGGGCATGTCTGCATAGCGTCTGATGATGGACACGACATGACACTGTGTATGGCCTGATAATGATGTATATGGCAGGGTGCCAGGCTAAGGTCTGATGGTGGGCACAAGGTGATGCCGTGCTGTGATGGTGTGGTCTAGTCAAGATGCTCGGGCGGTGGTTCTGCAAGGCCCGGGTTGGGTGCCGGATGATAAACATGCATGGTCTAATCTGGCAGTCTGGGCGCTGGGTACTGCAGGGCGCGGGCTGGTGCCGCACGCTGGATGGCATGCATGGTGTGCACGCCACTGGCCTATTCCGCAAGGCATGGACTGGAACCATGTGTTGGATGGCATACCTTGTGGGCATGCTACTAGCCTGGTCTACACGGCACGTGCTGGTGTCGCGCGCTGAATGGCTTACCTGTGAAGATACGCCACTAGCCTCGCTAGGTGGTGCAGGTGGGGAGGCGCATGCGCACCCGCAAGCACGAGCACAGGTTGATGCGCTGTGGGGCGCGCATGCGCGCACAGGTGATGAAGCGCTTGCACACATGCAAACCTGTGCGTAGGCGGATGTGCTGTGGGGCGCGTATGGGTGCTGGGGCGTGTAAGTGCACGCGGCCAGTGGTCTCAATGAGCGTCTGCTGCGTGTTAAAATCTGAGTCAAAATATGCATACAGGCTAGTCAAGGGATTGTCATAGCCCTTTAGGGGCTGTGTCGAGATATAATCATGGACAATCCTCTTAAAGATTGTGATAGGATGCTTGTGATGCTTGTTTAGTTGTCACGTATCTTTCAATTTCTGTAGGCCATATCTCATATATCTTCACGCCCTCTGTTTGTTAACTATTTCACATCAGGACTTGTCCTTACTTGAGCTATTACTTTAATAGATATCTGCTTTCAAACTTTAGGGTCCCAGACAATTAGGATTTATGCCTCAAGACTCAAAGAATATTGGGCCCTAAGCCCATTACTTTTTTGTTTTTTTAAATATTTGTTATACTTGCATGTTGACAAATGATACATGACTTATGTCATTCGGGATATCGTTGGAATCAAACTATGGGTTCGATGGCGATCCTTCGACATATTTGGATCAAAGGAACATCATTCGGCATAGAAATAGGTGATTGTCCCTTTTTTTTTTTTTAAGTCATAGCTGGCCAAGCGGACAAGTTACCATCATAGTAGTACTTGATAGAAAATACCACCAGCTTTCTTCTTTCTTCCTACACCAAAAATTTGGAAAAAAAATTAAATTAAATAATTTTTATTATTTTATTATTATTTTTTACCTATTTTTATTACTATTTATAAATTCTCTCAAATTTCAACAGTCAGACATAACCTAAAGAAAATCCAGAGTCCAGACTACATGAAATTACTTGCCTAGTGCTGCACGGTTTTAATAACAATTCCTTGTTGGACGTTAAAATTAGATGATAAATTTGTGAATTGTAAGAAAAATAATTTGTAAATAATAGTAAAATATTTTGAGTTAGAATATTTTATGAAATTTTGAAAAATAAGAGAGAACAATTTAAATAAATATATTATAAAATTAAAATGCTACTAGAATATAATTTTTTAATGTTTTGTGATTTAAAAAGATTGAATTATTTTTTGTGTCTTGTTTTAAAAATTTGAAAAAGTTATAACAATTGTATTAAAAAAAATTAAAAAGCATGGATTTAAATGATGTTTAGATGTTAAAATGTGATAAAATAAAATTGGATGAAATAAAATGAGATTATTTCTACATTCAAACCGAGCCTAAGGAGTAAGGAGTAATATTTATGAATATTTGAGGGACGTAACAAATATTTATATATAAAACAAATCTCATATAAATTAATATTTTAAATTAAATAGTTAATATTGTAATTATAATTTATCAAAATCATTCTAAAATATTTAAATTAATAAGATCCAACTCACAGATACGTGAAAGTGTGAAGCTAATACTTTCATTACCTAACCCAAAAGCATCAACAGTATATTAACAATGCTTTGAGTTTGGTCAATTTCACGTTTACTCCAGTCCCAGGTCGGTTGAAAATCAATTCCATTTTGCAGATTCATAATTGCCTTGACACACGACCTTCATTTTCTTTTTGGTATAGTAATTTTAATGTTTTCCAGGAAAAGTTGGAGGTGATAATAGGGGGTGATGAATAATCCATTTTGATTGCAAATAATGTCTTCAAAAGGACAATGGATCCCATTAAAAATAAATAAAATTAGATTTCGCTCACCTCTTATATTACAAAACATGAGAGTAATTGGATCCATTTGGATAGAGGTACCTTTCAAATCATTTTAGCTTATTTTAATTAAAGGATTTTATTAAAATTTACAAATCATTTCATATCTCGAATGCTTAAATTGCTACAATCCGGGGGATCAGAAGACACAGCTTGAATTTGTGACAGCATAGCTTCTGCTTCTTGAATACAGCAAATCCGGCTTCGCCCCAACACCAACTCCTTCGAAATCACAGGGCCTGTCTTCATCAATTTTGCCCATGCCGACGCTAGAACACTTGGGCAACCCCTTGGATCCGGTGGAATTCGCCGCCCCCTGCTGCTTTAGAATCACATCCATCTCAATCCTCTCCACCAAAGTCCGGACAGAGGCAGCTCTTATAAGCTCTCGTAAATCTTCACCATCGTTGGACCTCGACGAGCCCACACTGAAACTCTTCGGTAACGCGGCCGAGCAGCCCAAGGCGGCCTGGCCGTAGCTGACTCCTGTGGCGCAATCTGTGATGCGTCGCACGTAAATGTCTCTTGCTTTGCCCAGAATCCTAATGGGTGTCGTTAGAAACCGCACCAACTTGTTTAATTTGTACTGTCCCTTGCTTAATCTCATTTTTTCGCTTCTGAAAGTTAAAGAGATGTAAGTGACACAAGGAATATTTAAGCCTGGATTAAAATGAAACGAACTGCAGAGACAAAAATCTAAAAAGATTGCAGACTGAACTATCTATGAAGAAGGTTGAGGAAGTGAACAAAGGTCTGAAAGCGTGGTTTTAAAAACAAATGGATTAGGAGAGAGAACTTTCCCTTCGAATCTAGCTAGAGAGAGAGGGGACGCGGGTTTCTAATTAATGGGGACTCAGTGCCCAGTGGGAGTGAGAGACTGGTTTTTGTAGAAGCAGGTTGGATTGAATAGCATCTAGCTGCGAACACGAATAACATGGTGATTGGTGGAATATAATCTAAGGTACGAAGGCGGATAAAGGGTGATAGAGAAACCGTTTTGTTTTATTTTATTTTATTTTATTTTATATTACAATTGTATTTATAATTTTTTAAACTTTTTATATAAACTATAATAAATAATTTATTTTTTCAAATTTAAAATAATATTAATATTAAGAAACATTTTTTATTTTTTATTTTTTATTTAAAATCATCTCATCTGGTTCAAATTGAAGGAAGAAAATTTGAGATAAGAACAAGCTGACAATGATGAGTCACGGAGTTCACGCACTCCACACGATTTGATAAAACTGTAGGCGACCCCCGCAATCACGGTGGCTAATTTTTTAGGACTGATTCAGTGATTTGCTTGTAAATTGATTGCTGCCATTGCCAAATGCGTGAAAATCAGTCATTTTCACTTAGCTGAAGTGAGCACTAAGGGCGCGTGAAGTAAGTAACACGAAAAAGAAAGAAGATAAGGATGAGATGGATGTGCCTATAAACCACACGTACATCGTCAAGGAAATCGTCGGAATGATGAATCAATATCGCAAGTGTGAATTTAAAAATTCGCTCGCGTAAAGAAGGGTTCACATTTCACTTCACAGTAAGGTTGTAATAATTGAAGAACTACCCGTAATTCATATAAAAAACTTCGTATTTAATTTGTAACGTGTTCCCACATCTTTTAGATATTATATTATATTATATTATATTATATATTTGCGTTGCTTGGCTGCTGTTTGGTATGATCATAATTGACTTTTCCATAAAAATTAAATAAAAATTAAATGATTCGTAGATAGCTGCATTTATTTTAAAATTTATTTCAAGTCCTATGTATTATTTCTTAAAGACGAGTTGGTGTGGTCCGTGGACCCGACCGCAATGAATAAGAAAAGATTATCAACAGCAATCTTAGTGTTAAGTGTTGTGGAAGTCCAAGGGGTAGATGTAATTCCAATAATCCGAAAGAGAAATTCTAAATAATTTATACATATATATTGTAAAAAATAAGTCTCATTAATAAATAAAATATATTTTTATTTATTTTTTAAAGTGAGATCCACAATTTTATAAAAAGGTTATATATATAACATTTATCTATTTAAAATTTGTATAAATCATTTATCAACCCGAACTATGGAATTGGAAGGCCAAAACCCATAAAAATCAGTGGTCCCAATAACCCGAAACAAGTTTTGCCACTGAAATTATGGACTCCAACGAACTAATCAGTAATCAGAGCCCAAATATTTCCCTCACCGACCACTCAACTGCCGCCTTAACAACAACAACAATCCTTAATTATCTCTCTCTCTCTCTCTCTCTCTCTCTCTCTCTCTCTCTCTCTCTCTCTCTCTCTCTCTCTCTCTCTCCACGGATGACGACATTAAAGGCTAGCACCACTTCCAAATTTAAATGCTTTAAACGAGAGAAATGGACCTTACTGCACTAGGAGAAATGTTTTAGTTAGAAAGATTTTTTATAAAATAAATTTTATAAATTGATATGATTTTATGTAATTTATTAAATTATAAAATTAATTTTATTATAAAATAGATATAACAAATTATATAAAATTATATTAATTTATAAGATTAATTTTATAAAATCTCTTTATAATTATGACAGTCATCTTGAAATATTGATATTGATTTTTTTAAAATCTTTTTTAAAATTTGATAAAAAAATATAAATTTGATAAAAAGTTAACACATCTACGTCCATATTGAATTCATCATTATTGTTATTAAATAATAATATAATATATAATTTATAAATTTAATAAATTTATTTATAATTTATTTATCCGATCAATATATTAAAAAATAATAAAAAATTATTTTGATAGATAAAAGAATATATGTTGATATTGTAGTTCAAAATTTCAACTTGCCCTTTTTGATGAATTAAATATAAAATTATTAAATTTATATTTGTATAAGTTTTTGATGGATTCAATATCTATACTCTAAATTACGTTCTTACATTTAATCATTGCCGTTGAAATAGAAGCCCTACTTTTGTAGATTAATTTCTACGACAGGTGTTCTGTTCATGATGGATGGTTGAACAGGTAGACATATCGTACGTGAATCGCTATGGTTGGATTAGAAACTAGAAAGATCAACTAAAATTATTAGGGACACGTGGACCATGTCCTTTGCGGTGCTCAAAATTTTATCTTCGTGTGATTTGGGCCAAGCCACCTGAGAATACGCTAGATGACTATGACTCTTTATTTGATTGAAAATGATAAGCTTCTTCTTGTTTATAAATATTTTATTAATGTAATGAATCGTCGGCAGTCGTTCTTATCCCACCATTAAAATTATGTAAATAATCTCATCACTATTATTTTAAATTCTGCATAATGACTTGTATAGTAACTTACATAGTAACTTACATAATAATTTCAAAACTTATAAATAAGGGTTTCAGTTGTAATGAAATTCATAAAAAAATATAAAGACAAAAAGAAAGTTTCAGTTATTAAGAGTTCCAGAGAGAGTTTCTTATTTCTCTTTTGTAATAGTAGTTTCTTTCTTTTGTTTCATAACACGTTATCAGCACGACGGTTCTACCAATTCTGAAGTTAGTGACCTTATTCCTCTAAAATGTCAAATCTTACAAAATTGGAATTTGTTGCTCTTGATATATCTGGGAAAAATTATTTATCCTGGATACTTGATGCTCAAATTCATCTTGATGCAATGAATCTGGGAGAAACTATTAAAAAAGGAAATCAAGCATCCCTGCAGGAACGTGCTAAAGTAATGATTTTCCTTCGCCACCATCTTCATGAAGAATTGAAAATTGAATATCTCATAGTAAAAGATCCCTATATTTTGTGGAACAATTTAAGGGAGAGGTATGAACATCAGAAGACTGTCATTCTCCCAAAAACTCGTTTTCAATGGTTGCACCTGAGGTTGCAAGATTATAAAAATGTTAGTGAGTATAATTCGGCACTTTTTAAAATAAGCTCAGTATTAAAATTATGCGGTGAGAAAATTACCGATGATGATATGCTAGAGAAGACTTATACTACATTTCATGTCTCGAATGTGCTCCTGCAGCAACAGTATCGAGAGAGAAAGTTCAAGAAATATTCTGAACTTATATCATGTCTTCTAGTAGCTGAGCGGAATAATGAGCTCTTATTAGAAAGCCATCAGTCACGCCCTACTGGCTCAATATCATTCCCTGAAGTGAATGGTAATAGTTTTGCATCATTCCCAAAAGTGAATGGTGCATCCTTTAGAAGAAATCGGGGGTGTGGACGTGGTAGGAGAAATTATAGAAATGTTGGTCTCAGGAATGATAACATTAAAAGGGATAATAATATACTATATCACCAGAAGTGGTACAATTCAGAAAGGGGTAAAAATTCTCAAAATAATTCTTCAAAAAAAAGTGAAGAGGTGTGCCATAGATGTGGAATGGCTGGACATTGGTCACGTACCTGTCGTACGGCCAGGCACTTAGCTGATTTATATCAAACTTCTATTAAAGGAAAGAATAAAGTGCATGAAACAAATTTAGTAGAACCATCAGATGATTTATTAGATTCAGTAGATGTAGATGTTACTCATCTTGATGTATCTGATTTCTTTAATCATTTTAAAGGTAGTATTGAACACTTAATTGGAGATGGAAGTGTTCCACTCAATTAATGTATTTTCTTTCTATCAGTAATAAAAGTTTTGTATATTTTGTAGAACCATGGATCACATTGATGAGCTTTTTATCTCTGAGTTGAATGATAAAGATATATGTTTGGCTGACAGTGCTACAACTCACACAATTCTCAAAGAAAAGAAATATTTCAAAATCTAACACTAAGTAAAGTCTATGTCCATACCATATCAGGTTCATCGGATTTAATTGAGGGCTCTGGAAGAGCTTATATTGTGTTGCTTAATGGCACCAAATTTTGTATTAATGATGCTCTATTCTCTTTACAATCCAGAAAAAATTTATTGAGTTTCAAAGATATATGTCGTAATGATTACCGTATTGAAACAACCAATAAAGGCAGTAAAGAGCATCTTCTTATTACTAAAACAATATCGGGCCAGAAGCTCGTATTAGAAAAACTGTCTGCTCTATGTTTTGGATTGTATTATACAAAAATGAGAATAATTGAATCATATATGGTAATGCACCAGAAGTGCATTGACCCTAAAATATTTATGACTTGGCATGATCGCCTTGGACATTCGGGTTCTATAATGATGAGATGAATTATTGAAAATTCGCATGGGCATCCCTTAAAGAATCAAAAGATATTTCTACCTAATGAATCTTCGTGCTCTGCATGTTCTCAAGGTAAATTAATTATCAAACCATCTCCCTCAAAAGTCATTGTTGAATCTCCATCCTTTTTACAAAGGATTCACGGAGATATATGTGAGCCCATTCATCCATCAAGTGGACCATCTAGATATTTTATGGTTCTAATTGATGCATCTAGTCGATGGTCACATGTTTGTCTTCTTTCCACTAGAAATGTTGCATTTGCTAGACTTCTTGCTCAGATAATTAAACTACGAGCACAATTTCCTGAGTATCCAATTAAGACCATTCGATTAGATAATGCAGGTGAATTTTTATCTCAAGTGTTGCCCAGATGACTAACACAAGAGGGGGGGTGAATTGAGTTGTATTTAAAAAAAATAACAATTATAAATCAAATATATAATATAAAATATAAATAAAATATGAAACAATAATAAATATAAAGAGTAAGGGTATGAGAGAAGCAAACTCAGTATGTTAACGAGGTTTGGCCCCACTGCCTACGTCCTCGCCTCAAGCTACCTCTTGAGGATCCCCAAATCCACTATTCAATCTCCTTTAGGTGGAGATAGAAACCTATTACACTTTTGAGCAGCACCGCTCCAAAGAATCCGTGTAGAACACCCTCTACACTTCCAATCACCTCACACTTGGTGATTTAACTGTTCCACGTGTAGAACACCTTCTACACTTCCAATCACCTTACACTTGGTGATTTAACTATTCCCCGTGTAGAACACCTTCTACACACACAAGGGTTATACACACCCTTTTACTGATACAAGAATTGATAGTAGGTAGACTATCAAAGTACACTCCTCAATGAGTGAGATAGAAACAATACAGCGCAACCTATATCTCTCTCAACAAGAATAAGAATTAAGGCTCAAAACTTTAGAAAAGAGAGAATGAGAGCTTTGAAGAAATGATGCAAAACTTAGCAATAGATGTGTAAGCTCTTGTTGTGAATTTTGCAAAACTCAAGTGAGCTATTTATAGGCAAATGAGTTTTCAATTTCAAATTTGAAAAGATTCCCATGTCAAAAACATCATCATTCACTTTTCAAAAATTTCAAATCTAATATTTTTACTTTTTGCATGTGACAAAATGAGCACACTTTACTTTTCAAAAATTTCAAACATAATCTTTTACTTTTTGCATATGACAAAAGGAGCATACTTTACTTTTCAAAATTTTCAAATAAAGACATCTACCTTTTGCATAAGTCAAGAAAATCATCCACCACTTTTGAAAATATTCAAATAAAACATGCACATGTGAAAGATGACAATCAATCATCTTAATATTTTCAAAGTTCAAACTTTTAATCATGTCATGCACATGTGAAAGATGACAATCAATCATCTTTCAAAATTTTCAAATTTAATTTTCAAAATATTCATGCATATGTGGAAAATGTATTTTAATGCTTTATGATAAAATATTAATTTTGAGCCTTAATCCTAATTTCAAACTTTTTAAGAGATTTACAAAATTACTCTATGATTTTAATATGAATTTGTTCCCTTCTTGCTCATGCTTGCTTCCTTGATGTGCTTGATTATATTGTGTGGACAACTTGAACTTGAGACTCCTTTATTCTTTGGATTCATTTGTTATCATCAAAATCCCTTTCTAGATTTACATGAAACTTGAAACCTTGAGTTCAACAATCTCCCCCTTTTTGATGATGACAAATACTTGATAGAACCTGAAACCTGTATTAATACTTAAGCTCCCCCTGAGAATGTGCGTTAGTTTTTTAAGCAAAAATATAAATATAATTCCAAGCATATATAACAAGTTTAGCAATTTAAACAATATTAAAGTTCTAGTCTAAAACTTCTCCCCCTTTTGGCATCATTAAAAAGGAATCATAATTAACTCAATAAGATATATTCCTACAATAACCAATAGACAAATAAAACGCTGCGTTAGTAGAGACTGTAGAAATTAGAACCACCCGTGTTCGACAAAACTTGCAAACGTTGAAGCCGAATTTTATCATCTCGGTGCGGAAGAATATTTAAATTTGCTTGATGTTATTGACGAATTGGATATTTTAGAGATTTGAAGATGAATAATTAAAATTATTCGTGTCCGACAAAGACAGCAAAAGCTGCAGGCCTAGATTTGGCAATGCGGTGCGGAGCCATGCATGTCCGACAAAACCTGCAAATGTTGGAAGTCTAACTCTGGCAATTCGGTGTGGAGCCACGCGTATCTGACAAAACCTGTAAAGGTTGGAGGCCTAGCTCTAGCAGTCGGTGCGAAAGCAGATTTAAATCAATCGCTTGATGTTGTTGACAAACGGGTTTGAAGGCTCTGAGTTTCTATAAAAAAAATCATTTTCACCAATCGGATACCAAAAAAAAACATTGCTTCTTGACCTAAGTTCTGTTTCTCCATAACGATAGAATGGCCAAACAATTCTCTTCTACTAATGTTCCAGACTTGAATCAGGAACCCTTGACGCATAAACCATCAATCTTCTCTCCTAAGGCCGTCAATGCCATGATAGGAGCAGAGAACCGTTTTTCTATTAAGAAAACTTTTGACAATGTGTGTCCAGCATATCTTATATTTCTTTTGACTAATAAGATTTGAAGAGACAATAGTTTGTCTTGTTCTTTATGCTATCTCTATAAAATCAGTTTTAAAGTTCATCCGATTTGCATCAAATCTTATTCTCATCTCTATAACTCATCTGCATTCCTTCAATATTCTCGCTTTAAGTTTTCAATTCTTTTCTCAATGGCTCATTCTTCTAACATTCCTCTAGATGCATCCATGAGGTATTCTACATCTCAATCTCATGTCCTTTCTGCAGCTACCATTGGCGCCATGTTGCAGCAAGAGAACAATAGTTTGGCTAATAAGCCAGACTCCGATGCTATCTACGACTTGGTGAGTCTCGGAACTCGCTACTCATCCTCTATTGTCGCTTTTTCCCAGCGGCTATAAGTCAAAAATCATGAGGTTGAAAAGCTTAAAGAACAAATTGTTGTACTTCAACGAATTGTTCAAGAGTCTCACACAAGGGAAGGAATCCTTCGGCAGAAGAATAAAAAGTTGAAATTTCTATTGGATTCTTCATTCCGCTTGCCAGTTCCCATGGATAGGGATGACATGATATTGTATGAAGAGAATGAGCGTCTCAAACATGAGGCTAAGAACCTCAAGTTTATGTAAAAGTATTTAAAAAAATATCTCTCTATTTTTATGAACTCTGATCTATCTTTCAAGTGATATTCATAACATGCATCATACCTATTTCTCTTCTAATCATAAATAATCTATCTTCTGGTAAGGGTTTTGTGAATATATTTGCTAACTGATCGTGTGTGTTTGTGAACTCCAGTACTATATCGCCTTTCTGCACATGATCTAAAAAAATGATATCTTATTTCAATATGCTTAATTCTAGAATGTTGTATTGGGTTTTTTTTTTTAAGATTTATAGCACTTGTATAATCACATTTGATTGGAATGTGATTATACATAAGTTTAAAATCCTCCAGTTGTTGCTTCATGTAAAGAACTTGAGCACAACAACTACCCGCAGCAACATATTCTGCCTCAGCAGTAGATAGTGCAACAGAATTTTGTTTTTTTTGTTTTTTTTTTTACTAAACCAGGAAATTAGTGCACGATCTAAGAAATGACATGTTCTACTAAAAGTTTTTTTTGATCATCTTTGCAACCAGTATAATCGGTACCTGATTAACTAATAAGATCGAAAGAAGTGTGTTTAGGATACCATAACTCTAAGTCAATGGTACTGGCAAAATATCTAAAAATTCGCTTGACTGCAATCAAATGAGATTGTTTTGGAAATGATTGAAAACGTGCACATAAACATACACTAAACATAATATCTGGTCTACTGGCTGTCAAATATAATAAGCTACCAATCATACCTCGATATACCTTCGAATCAACTAGTTTACTGGATTCATCTTTATCAAGTTTAGTGGATGGGCTCATTGGTGGATGATTTTCTTAGCACCTTCCATCCCAAACTTCTTCAGCAATTTTTTAATATATTTTGATTGATTGATGAATATCCCACTTTTTGCTTGCTTAATTTGCAATCCGAGAAAGAATATAAGCTCTCCCATCATGCTCATTTCAAATTCTTCCTGCATAGTCTTAGCAAAAACTTGGCACATATTTTCATTAGTAGCACCGAATATTATATCATCAACATAAATCTGAATCAAAAGAATATCATCATTTTCGTATTTAATGAAAATAGTTGTATCAAATTTTCCTCTCAAAAAGCCTTTTTCAATCAAGAAACTACCGAATCTCTCGTATCACGCTCTAGGAGCTTGTTTGAGTCCAAATAGTACTTTTGTGAGTTTGAAAACATGATTTAGAGAAATATGATTTTCAAAACCTGGAGGTTGCTCAGCATATACTTCTTCATTTATAAAACCGTTTAAGAAAGCACTTTTAACATCCATTTGAAAAAGTTTGAAATCTTTATAACAATCATATGTAAGTAGCATTCGAATAGCTTCTAATCTTGCGACTGGTGCATATGTCTCATCATAATCGATTCTTTCTTTTTGACTAAAACATTGGGCCACTAGTCGAGCCTTATTTCTAGTAATGACTCCGGACTCATCTTTTTTGTTTCTAAAAACCCATTTTGTTCCAATAATAGTATGATTTTTGGGTCTAGGAATAAGTGTCCAAACATCATTTCTTTCAAATTGATTAAGCTCTTCTTGCATAGTTAGAATCCAAAATTCATCAAAAAGTGCTTCATCAATATTTTTAGGTTCAATCTGAGATAGAAAAGCAGTATGATTGCAAATATTTCTAAGAAATGATCGAGTACTTACTCCTCGTGAAGGTTCTCCTAGAATTTATTCCTCTGGATGATCTTTCACATGTTTCCACTATTTGGTTGCATCTTGTACTAAGTTTTGATGATCTTTCCTTCTATTTCCATGATCTTTTATTTTGAATTGTTTCCAAATATCACACATCCTTTTTCTTTAGAAGTGAAGTCAATGAATTTAGTTTTGTCTTCTGTCACGTATCTTGAGCATCCGTTGTCTAAAAATCATTTATTTTTACCTGTAGAATACTTCATGTATACCTACAAAAGCAATTAAAAACAATTCCCGGTACCCAAGTTCTTTGGGTCCTTTATTTATTAGTATTAGAAGAAACAAAATATTTAGGTACCCATATGGCCCTAATAGTCATTGTATGTTTTCTTCTAATAGGACAAGCAAGATAATTATGACCATTTCTATTACAAAAATTGCAAATAGCATGTGACATATATGAAGAATTTGAGTGATTATAATAGTATCCTTTTTTAACAAAATTATTTTTATGAAAAGAATTTTGAATATTGGACTTTGATGTAGAAGGATTATCAAAGAAGTTTTTATAAGGTTTGTATTTTTGTTTTGGCATATATCACAAGCCCGCCTTATCAAAAACACATCTTTGACTACCAAGAAGTTTTTCAAAATTTCTTTTTCCATTCGTAAAGTTTTCAATAATATTTTCTAAATCAGTTTTCTTTTTCTTCAACTCAAAATTTTCATCTTTCAAAACAATATTTTCTTTTCTTAAAATATCAATTTCGTTTGTTAAAGAAGAATTTTTCTTTTTCAAAACAGTATACTTGATACCCAATTTTTCAAATTCCTCATATACTTCTTCTAAAACATTTTGCAATTCTTCATATGAAGGATTTTCAATATTATCAAAATTTGTTACCTCAATGTCATCTTTAGCCATAAGACAAAGATTTCCTGATTCTCCATTGCTTGCTTCACTATCTGAGCTACTTGAATCATCATTCCACGTAGCTTTCATTGTTTTTTTACCTTTGTTTCGATCTTTCTTTAGCAGAGGACAATCTGGCTTGTTATGACCGGGTTTATTGCATTTATAACAAATTAAAGTGTCATTTTTACCTGAATCTTTCTTGGAAAACTTATTGAAAGATTTCCTTGGAGGAGTTTTATTTTTCTTTAAGAACCTCTGAATTCTTCTTGTTATCATCGCAACTTCTTCATCTTTGTCGTCATTTTCCTCATCTTCATCACTTTCACTTTCATGTGGAACAGCTTTAAGTGCCAAGCTCTTCTTTGACTTTCCTTCTTCTTCTCCTCTTTTCAATGTGTACTCATGGGTGATAAGTGACCCGATGAGTTCATTCACTTCGAGCTTCTTGAGGTCTCTAGTTTCAAGAATCGCTGTCACTTTTGATTCCCAACGTTTTGGTAGAGAGTTGAGAATTTTTCTTACTATCTCCACTTTGGAATAAACTTTGCCAAGAGCTGTCAAGCTATTTATGATGTTAGTAAAACGAGTGTACATATTAGAAATAGATTCATCATCATTCATCTTAAACATTTCATATTCATGAGTAAGAATATAAATTTTTGATTCCTTGACTTGAGAAGTTCCTTCATAAGTAACTTCCAAGTTATCCCAAATTTCCTTTGCTGTAGCACAAGTCATTACTCTATTAAATTCATTACCATTGAGAGCATTATATAATAAATTCATAGCAGTTAAATTCAAAGTATAAAGTCTATCGTCTTCACGATTAAACTCTTCTTCTTCCTTTTTGACCTTTACTCCATCAACTACTTTTGTTGGAATATAAGGTCCATTTACAATACATTTCCAGATTTCTCGACCTTGAGCCTGAAGGAATATTCTCATTCTAACTTTCCAGAATGAGTAATTGTCTCCACAAAAGAGTGGAGGCCGACTGCTAGATTGACCTTCACCAAATGAAGCTGCAATGTTAGCCATAAGATCTTAACTCAAAAGATAGTTAATCTTATAATAGAGCTCTAGCTCTGATACCACTTGTTGCCCAGATGACTAACACAAGAGGGGGGGTGAATTGAGTTGTATTTAAAAAAATAATAATTATAAATCAAATATATAATATAAAATATAAATAAAATATGAAACAATAATAAATATAAAGAGTAAGGGTATGAGAGAAGCAAACTCAGTATGTTAACGAGGTTCGGCCCCACTGCCTACGTCCTCGTCTCAAGCTACCTCTTGAGGATCCCCAAATCCACTATTCAATCTCCTTTAGGTGGAGATAGAAACCTATTACACCTTTGAGCAGCACCGCTCCAAAGAATCCGTGTAGAACACCCTCTACACTTCCAATCACCTCACACTTGGTGATTTAACTGTTCCACGTGTAGAACACTTTCTACACTTCCAATCACCTTACACTTGATGATTTAACTATTCCCCGTGTAGAACACCTTCTACACACACAAGGGCTATACACACCCTTTTACTGATACAAGAATTGATAGTAGGTAGACTATCAAAGTACACTCCTCAATGAGTGAGATAGAAACAATACAGCGCAACCTATATCTCTCTCAACAAGAATAAGAATTAAGGCTCAAAACTTTAGAAAAGAGAGAATGAGAGCTTTGAAGAAATGATGCAAAACTTAGCAATAGATGTGTAAGCTCTTGTTGTGAATTTTGCAAAACTCAAGTGAGCTATTTATAGGCAAATAAGTTTTCAATTTCAAATTTGAAAAGATTCCCATGTCAAAAACATCATCATTCACTTTTCAAAAATTTCAAATCTAATATTTTTACTTTTTGCATGTGACAAAAGGAGCACACTTTACTTTTCAAAAATTTCAAACATAATCTTTTGCTTTTTGCATATGACAAAAGGAGCACACTTTACTTTTCAAAATTTTCAAATAAAGACATCTACCTTTTGCATAAGTCAAGAAAATCATCCACCACTTTTGAAAATATTCAAATAAAACATGCACATGTGAAAGATGACAATCAATCATCTTAATATTTTCAAAGTTCAAACTTTTAATCATGTCATGCACATGTGAAAGATGACAATCAATCATCTTTCAAAATTTTCAAATTTAATTTTCAAAATATTCATGCATATGTGGAAAATGTATTTTAATGCTTTATGATAAAATATTAATTTTGAGCCTTAATCCTAATTTCAAACTTTTTAAGAGATTTACAAAATTACTCTATGATTTTAATATGAATTTGTTCCCTTCTTGCTCATGCTTGCTTCCTTGATGTGCTTGATTATATTGTGTGGACAACTTGAACTTGAGACTCCTTTATTCTTTGGATTCATTTGTTATCATCAAAATCCCTTTGTAGATTTACATGAAACTTGAAACCTTGAGTTCAACATCAAGTTTTTGATGATTATTGCATGTCAATAGGAATAGATGTTGAACATCCTGTTGCCCATACACACACATAAAACGGTTTAGCTGAGTCTTTGATCAAAAGGCTTCAACTAATCGCTAGACCTTTACTTATGAAATCAAGACTACCTGTTTCTGCTTGGGGACATGCTATACTTCATGCAGCATCTCTAATTCGTATTAAACCATCTGCATATCATAAATATTCTCCATTATAGCTTGCATTTGGTCAACAACCAAATATTTTTCATCTTTGTACTTTTGGATGTGCTGTATATGTTCCAATTGCACCTCCATAACATACAAAAATGGGCCTTCAACGTAGACT
Organism: Platycarya strobilacea; assembly: GCA_036898215.1. Classification (NCBI taxonomy): domain Eukaryota; kingdom Viridiplantae; phylum Streptophyta; class Magnoliopsida; order Fagales; family Juglandaceae; genus Platycarya; species Platycarya strobilacea. Next base: position 8,934,754 of record CM072555.1, read on the forward strand.
TGGGATATATGTTGGTTTTGATTCTCTATCCATTATTAGATATCTTGAACCCCTTACAAGGGATATGTTTAAAGCACGTTTTGAGGATTGTCATTTTGACAAATCAAATTTTTCGTTAATGGGTAAAGAAAAGTCGGTGCCTGAAGTACGACAAGATATTATTTGGGATAATAAGACCCTGTCTCATTTTGATCCTCCTACAAATGAATGTAAACGGGAAGTTCAAAAGATTATTCATTTGCAAAATGTTGCAATTCAGTTACCGGATGTATTTACTGACACTAAAGGTATAGTAAAATCTTATATTCCTGCTGTTAATACTCCAACAAGGATTGAAGTCCCTGAAGGACAAATTGTCAAAGCAACAATAGGCGAATCTAAAACACGCCTAAAGCGTGGAAGACCTATTGGTGCAAAAGACAAAATTTCCAGAAGGAAAAGAATACAAAATGAATTTGGTGTCCTTGAAGAACACGTACCCACAATACAGGCTGCAAATATAATTGGTGCTCCTAAAAAGTTCAAATCTTCTATTTTAGAACCTCCTGAAGAAGAAACTCTTGAAGAGTATAAATCTCCTAAAAAGGGACCTCCTGAAGAGGTGTATCATGAAATGTTTTCCCCTGAAGAGAAACAGGTACCTGAAAATAATGAGATCTCAATACATTTCATAAAAACTGGAGAAATTCTGGATAGAAATAAAACTGTTGTCGATAACATATTTTCATATAAAATGGCCCTTGACATTACCAGAAGTAATGAAAAAAGTGAGCCAAAAAGTGTCAAAGAATGTCGACGTAGAAATGATTGGCCAAAATGGAAAACAGCTATTGAAGCTGAATTAAATTCGCTAGCAAAACGAGAAGTATTTGGACTTGTTGTCCAAACACCAAAGGGTGTGATGCCTGTTGGATATAAGTGGGTATTTGTACGAAAACGTAATGAGAAAAATGAAATTGTGCGATACAAAGTACGGCTTGTTGTACAAGGTTTCCTGCAGAAACCCGAGATTGATTATGAAGAAATATACTCTCCCGTTATGGATGCAATCACATTTAAATTTTTGATTAGTCTAGTTGTTACAAAAGGATTAGAAATATGGTTGATGGATGTGGTCACTGCATATTTATATGGATCCTTAAACCATGACATATATATGAAAATCCCTGAAGGATATAAGATGCCTGAAGCATCTATAAATACATCTAGAAATATGTACTCAATCAGACTACAAAGATCTTTATATGGGTTGAAGCAATCTGGATGCATGTGGTATAACCGCTTAAGCGAATATCTATTGAAGGAAGGATTTGAGAATAATCTTATATGCCCATGTGTTTTTATTAAGAAATCAGATACCGGATTTGTCATTATTGCGGTTTATGTTGATGATTTAAATATTGTAGAAACTCCTGAAGAGATCTCAAAAACTGCTATATATTTAAAGAATGAATTTGAAATGAAAGATCTTGGCAAAACAAAACTTTGTCTCGGCCTGCAGTTCGAGCACTTGCCAAATGGAATTTTTATTCATCAGTCCATATATACTGAGAAAGTCCTAAAACATTTTTATATGGACAAATCTCTTCCCCTGAGTACTCCAATGATTGTTCGAACACTTGATGTGAAGAATGATCCATTCCGTCCTTGTGATGACGATGAAGAAATTTTTGGTCCTGAAGTACCATATCTCAGTGCAATTGGAGCTTTGATGTATCTTGCAAATTGTACTCGACCAGATATTACATTCTCAGTTAATCTGCTTGCAAGATATAGTTCTGCACCAACTCAAAGACATTGGAATGGCATTAAACATATCCTTCGTTACCTTTATGGTACGATTGATATGAGATTATTTTATCAACGTAGTTCAAGTTCAGAATTGATTGGATATACAGATGTAGGTTATCTTTCAGACCCACACAGAGGTATATCTCAAACTGGATATTTATTTACTTATGGAGATACTGCTATATCATGGAGATCTGTTAAGCAGACACTATCTGCTACCTTTTCAAATCACTCAGAGATCATTGCTATTCATGAAACAAGTCGAGAGTGTATTTGGTTGAGATCAGTTATTCAACATATCCAGGAAAAGTGTGGACTTCCCATGATCAATAATAGCCCAACAATCTTATATGAAGATAATATTGCTTGTATCACTCAAATCAGAGGAGGATATATCAAAGGTGACAGAACCAAACATATTTCACCTAAATTCTTTTATACTCATGAACTTAAAGAGAAATGTGAAATTGATGTCAAGCAGATACGATCTAGTGATAATCTGGCAGATTTATTCACAAAGGCGTTACCAACTTCCACATTCAAGAAGATTGTGCATAACATTGGAATGCGAAGACTCAAAAATTTTTTGTCATGCACTTTTCAGAGGGAGTAAATGTGCTGATTGTACTCTTTTTCCTTTACTGAAGTCTTATCCCACTGGGTTTTCCTCTGCAAGGTTTTAATGAGGCAATCTTAAAGCACTTGTGGATACATAAGAAGACTAAACTCTTTTTCCTTCGCCATTGGTTTTTCTTCCCACTGGATTTTTACTTGGCAAGGTTTTAATGAGGCAGATTCTTTATGGGTGGTCATTCAAGGGGGAGTGTAATTAATCAGTCGGCAGTCGGCAGCAGCCCCTATCCCACCACTAAAATTATGTGAATGATCCCACCACTATTATTTTAAATTCTGCATAGTGACTTGCATAGTGACTTGCATAGTAGTTTCAAAGCTTATAAATAGGGGTTTCAGTTGTAATGAAATTCATAAGAAAATATAGATAGAGAAAGAAAATTTCAGTTCTTAAGAGTTCCAGAGAGAGTTTCTTATTTCTCTTTTGCAATAGTAGTTTCTTTTTTTTGTTTCATAACAATTAACTCTATTTTAAATAAAGAATAGTCATTTAAGTCTTATTTAAATTGAAATATAAAATAAAATAAGATGAGATAAGTTTTAAAAATTGAATAAAGTATTATTTGTTTAATATTATTATTATTATAAAATTTAAAAAAATTGTATTAAAATTAATATTTTGTATGAGAATTCAAAATAAATATAATAATAAATTTCAATCCAAGCTGAGCCTTAATATCATAATCAGTTTTAACGAAATTATACAATTATATTAATTGATTTTAAAATAAATTCTAAAATAATTATAAAGAATATCATTCCGCTTCTTCACTTGTCTGACAACCGTTTAATTTCACCCTACAATATTTTCTAGCTGTATATAGTTTATTCGAAATGCAGATACGTGACACTCCCATGTTAATTAATTGCGTGATATTTAATTATAATATATGAATTTAAGACCCCTCAAGAAACATTAGTCAATATTACAATCACCGACCGAGAAGAAAAGCATACAGACACGAAAACAAAAACTAAATGAAAGCTAACAAACCCCATCAGCTCCCTCGGGGATCTATAATCTCAACAGGCACATTAGTATATAAATAAGTGAGAAACAGTCGTATATTTTGATACAAACTTGAGTTTAATTTGTATATTTGTAAACCACCAGCTTTCAAATGGAAAGATCTTATTTTTTTATGAAAGTCTGAACTAGATATGAAACTTCGATATAGTGATGCTAATATTATAGTTATGTTAGCCTAGTCGAGCCCCGAACATGCTCATTGGTTACTTTGTCTTACCTATTGTCCTGTTGCTTTTTGATTAAAATGAAGATTTTAGGATAATTTGGATAAATACATATGTTTGGTGGTCCTACTCTGGTAATAAGGGATTTTAATGCTATCCTGAAACAATATGAAAATTAAGGATATGAGTCTTTTGCTTCCCCCTCTTCAAAAACTGATCTTTTTAGGTTACTGGATGATAATGGGATGATTGATTTGGAGTTTAGTGGTTCTAAGTTCACTTGGACCAACAATCATTAGGGTTTGGGCAACATCAAGGAAATATTACATTGGGGGATCGCTAATCTCCTTTGGACTTCTCTTTTTCCTAATGCCACAGTGAGACACTTTCCTATCCATTCCTCGGATCGTGCCCTTATTCTGCTTGACACCATGGCACCAATAATCACTATAAACCTTTTACCCTTTGAAAACTTTTGGGTTCATGACTTAACTTACCAGCTTGTTATTCAAGAATAACAAGCTTGCCACATCCCCAAATTTGGCACTCCTGCTTTTATTCTCATTAAGAAGCTTAAAGAAGTCAAAAGGGCTTTAAAGCTTTGGAATAAAACTTGTTTTGGTTATATCCAAATCAAAATCAAAGAGCTAACTCTTTTATTGTCCTCTATCTAATCTCAACCAAACCAATTCTCCTATAGAGAACTTGAGCTTTCCATCAAAGCCAATCTACATGAGATGCTCAAAAGGGAAGAAATTCTTTGAAAACAAAAGTCTAGGCAGTAGTGGCTTATTACCGTTGATTTTAACACAAAATTCTTTCATTTGAGCACCACTATAAGAAGAAGAAAAATTTGATTGATTGTCTCTGCACTCACCCACACCAGTGGATTACCAATCGAGAAGAAATCAATAAAGTAATCCTGGATCACTTCTCACACACTTACACTTTCACTAGTCTGGATATCTCGTACGCGATTATTGATCTCTTCCCCCTATTATCAGAGATCACGATAAGTCATTTCTTTGTAGTATTCCTTCTAAAGGGAAAATTTGGGACACGCTCAAAAGTACTCCTTCATCCAAAGCTCCTAGGCCTAATGGGTTCACTGGTATATTTTATAAACACTATTGGGATATTGTTAAGTATGAAGTCATCACAATTGTTCAGCATTTTTTCACTCATGGGAAACTCCTTCAAGAGTTGAACCATACCATTATTACTCTTATCCCAAAAATTCACAACCCCCAAATAGTGCACCAATATAGGTCTATCAGTCTTTTGAATGTTTGCTATAAACTCATTTAAAAAATTATGGCAAATCGTTTCAAGATTGTTATTGGGAGATCATTTCTCCCCATTAGACTGTATTTGTTTCTAGCAGACAAATTGAAGAAAACTTCATCATTGCCCATGAGATTTTCAACCATCTCAAGAGAAAGAGGGTGAACAGTTACTCTATAGTCATTAAAATTGACATGAAAAAAAGTTTTAATTATATGGAGTGGAATTTTCTTTTGAAGATTCTCTCCAGTTTGTGTTTCTCAACCACATGGGTTGCTTAGATAAAAGAATACATTTTCATTTCCACTCCCACATATTTGGTTCTTATCAATGCGCAACCTAAATGATATATTCAGTCTTTTCATGGTCTTAGATAGGGAGACCTTCTTTCTTCCTTTTTATTCATTATTGGTTCTAAGTGTTTGTCCAAACTTATTGCCCACAGTGAAAACCATGATGGTTTTAGAGGGATAAGTATCAGTATAGGAGGACCAAAACTCACGCATTTACTGTTTGCAGATAATCTTATCCTGTTTGGTCCCGCGTCCAATCATGCTGTCACTGCTTTCTCGTCCTGTTTAGGCAAATACTCTTATTGGTCTGACCAAGAAACCCACCCTGAAAAGTCTCTGGCCTAGTTCAATTAGAACACTCCACCTTTTGAAAAAGGGAGACTTCATGATATGATGGTGTTGCCCAAATGACTAATATAAGAGGGGGGATGAATTGGGTTATATTAAAAAATTAATACTTATAAACCAAATATACAATATAAAATATAAACAGAATATTAATTAGTAGAAAATATAAAGAGTAAGGATAAGAAGAAGCAAACTCAGTATTTTATCAAGATTCAGTCTCATTGCTTACGTCCTCACCTCAAACTACCCCTTAAGAATCTCAAATTAACTATTCAATCTTTTTCAGGTAGAGATAGAAATCTATTACACTTTTGAGTAATACCGTTACAAAGAATCCGTGTAGAACACCCTCTACATTTGCAATCACCTTACACTTGGTGATTCAACTATTCCCTATGTAGAACACCTTCTACACATATAAGGGTTATACGCACCCTCTTACAAATACAAGAGCTGATAGTAGATAGCTTATTAGAGTATACTCCTCAATGAGTGAAATAAGAACAATACAACACAACTTATATCTCTCTCAAAATGAATAAAGATTAACGCACAAAACTTAGAGAAGAGAGAATGAGGACTTTGAGAAAATGATGCAGAACTTAGCAATTGATGTATAAGTTTTTGTTGTGAGTTTTGCAAAACTCAAGTAGGCTATTTATAGGCAAATGAGTCTTCATATTCAAATTTGAAAATGTTCACATATCAAATAAGAGCACTATTCACTTTTCAAAAGATTCAAATTAAAACATCTTCTTTTTATATTTGTCAAATACAACTCCATTCATTTTTCAAAGAAATCAAACTTAATCTTTTACTTTTCATATATGACAAAATGAGTATGATTTATTTTTCAAATCAAATCATCTTCTTTTTGTATATGTTAAAAAAATACACAACCACCTTTCAAGATTTTCAAACAAATCATCTATTTTTTATATTTGTCAAAAAAACACACAATCACCCTTCAAAATTTTCAAACAAAATCATCTATCTTTTGTATTTGTCAAAAAAAAAATACACAACCATCATTCAAGATTTTCAAACAAAATCATATATCTTTTGTAATTGTCAAAAAAACACACAACTACCCTTCAAGATTTTCAAATAACACATGCATATGTTAAAAATGACAATCAATTATCTTACAAATTCAAATCTTTATGCATAGGTAGAAAAATAATAATAATTTTAGAAATTCAATATTTTAATAAAGTTATGCAAATGTAAAAAATGTAATTTGATGCTTTATGAGAAAATATTAATTTTGAATCTTAATCTAATTTCAAATTTTGAGAAATGTACCAAATTACTCTATGAGTTTCATTTGTAGACTTGTTCTTCTTTTTACTCGTGCTTGGTTTCTTGATGTGTTTAGCTCTTTTCATGCGTAGATAACTTGAACTTGAGTTTTGAGTTTATTTGTTATCATCAAAATCTATACATAGATACGAGATTTGAAATTTTGGGTTTACAATCTTCCTTTTTGATTATGACAAATACTTAGTAGAAATATGCGACCTGCAGTTAATATTTAAACTCCCCCTGAAAATATGCGTTAGTTTTTTAAATAAAATATAGACATGATTCTAGCATATATAACAGGGTAGTATAATACTAGTATAAGATTTCTTCCCCTTTTGGCATCATTAAAAAGGAATCGCAATTGGTTTCAGTAAAATTTCTTCTCTTGTCCGTGTTCGACAAAAACTGTAAAGGCTGAGACCTAATTTTATCGTCTCGGTGCAGAGATCCGCTTGATGTTGTTGAAAAATAAAATATTATCGAGATTTGGTGCGGAAGGAGGTTTCCTCTCGCGTCCGTGTCCGACAAAACCTGCAAAGTTTGGAGGTCTAGCTCTGGCAATTTGATGCAGAAGGAGATTTTGTAGAGAGTTGAAAAATTATAGTTACCTGTGTCCGACAAAACCTACAAAGGCTGTAGGCCTAGCTCTAGCAATTCGATGCAGAAGAAGATTCAAATCTGCTTGATGTTATTGACAAGCAAGATATTGCAGAAATTTGAAGTTGTGATAGTTTGTCTTGTTCTTATTCCCGTCTCTATAAGAGCAATCCTTAACTTTATCTATTTCGCATCAAATATTCTTCTCATCTTTGTAATTCATCTGTATTTTTATTCTACAATTTTGTAATGGCTCGTCAATTTCCCTTCAGTACTTCTCATGATCAATCTATTTCTACTTCTATCGTAGGTGCCATGAAGTAACAAGAGACTAATTTATCTAATAAATCAGATTATGATGTCATTTATGAGCTTGTGAGTCTCGGGACTCGATACTCAGCATCCATTGTTGCTTTTTACGCTTGGTTGTAGTCTAAAACTCGAGAAATTGAGAAGTTTAGCGAGACTGTCTTTGTACTTTAACGACTTGTTTATAAGTCAAACAAAAAAATAGTAGAGTTAAAGCAATAGAATACAAATTTAAAATCCTTACTTGCCTCTTCATTTCGACTGTCTAATCCTTTCGATAAGAATAACATGTTGATATATGAAGAGCAAATGCAGTTGAAAAATGAGGTTAGAAGTCTCAAGTTTTTGTAAGTCATTTGAGATAATAGAATAAAAATGTTTAACAGATATTCATGACATGCATCATTCCTATTTCTCTTCTAATCATGCATAATCTATCTTCTAGTAGGGGTTTTGTGAAAATATCCGCCAATTGATCATATGTGCTTGTGAATTCTAGTACAATATCACATTTCTGTACATGATCTCTAAGAAAATGATATATAATTTCAATATGTTTAGTCCTAAAATGTTGTATCGGGTTCTTTGAAAGATTTATAGCACTTGTATTATCACATTTGATTAGAATGTGATTGTACATAAATTTAAAATCTTCAAGTTGTTATTTCATATAAAGAATTTGAGTACAACAACTACTTGCAGTAACATATTATGCCTCAGCAGTAGATAATGCAACAAAATTTTATTTTTTACTAAACCATGAAACGAGTACATGACCTAAAAAATGACATGTTCCACTAGTACTTTTTCAATCAACTTTGCAACCAGCATAATCTGCATCTGAATAACTAATAAGATCGAAAGAAGTGTGCTTGGGATACCATAATTCGAGGTCAATGGTACCGGCAAGATATCTAAAAATCCATTTGACTGCAATCAAATGAGATTGTTTTGGAAATGATTGAAAACGAGCACATAAACATACACTGAATATAATATCAAGTCCACTAGCTGTCAAATATATTCAATTACCAATTAGACCTCGATATACCTTTGAGTCAACTGGCTTACCGTTTTCATCTTTATCAAATTTAATGGTTTGACTCATTGGTGTTTTAATTACTTTCGCACATTTTATCTCAAATTTTTTGAGTAACTTTTTGATATATTTTGACTGATTAATAAATGTTCTACTTTTTACTTGCTTGATTTACAATCCGAGAAAGAAATTAAGTTCTTCTATCATGCTCATTTCAAATTTTTCCTACATACTCTTAGCAAAATCTTGGCATATATTTTCATTAGTAGCACCAAATATTATATCATCCACATAAATTTGAACTAGAAGAATATCATCCTGTTAATATTTGATGAAAATAGTTGTATTTTCCTCTTGAAAAACTTTTTTCAATAAAAAAACCATTAAACCTCTCATACCAAGTTCTATGAGCTTGTTTAGTCCACTTAATGCTTTTGTGAGTTTAAAAATATAATTAGGAGAAATATGATTTTCAAAACCTGAAAGTTGCTCAACATATACCTCTTCATTTATAAAACCATTTAAGAAAGCACTTTTAATATCCATTTGAAAAAATTTAAAATTTTTATAACATGCATATGCAAGTAACATTCGAATAACTTCTAATTTTGCAACATGTGCATATGTTTCATCATAATCAATTCCTTCCTCTTGATCGAAACCTTAGGCTACAAGTCGAGCCTTATTTCTAGTGATGATTCCAGACTCATCTTTCTTAATTTTAAAAACCAATTTTGTTTTAATAACAACATGATTTTTGGGTCTAGGAATAAGTATTCATACATTATTTCTTTCAAATTGATTTAGCTCTTCTTGCATAGTTAGAATCCATGATTAATTAATAAGTATTTCATCAATATTTTTGGGTTCTATTTGAGATAGAAAATCAATATGATTACAAATATTTCTAAGAGATGATCGAGTATTTATACCTCGTGAAGGTTATCCTACAATTTATTCCACTAGATGATCTTTCATATGTTTTACATTGTTTGGTTGCATCTTGTACTAAATCTTGATGATCTTTCCTTATGTCTCCATATTGGACTTCTTCCATTGTATTCTCTTTGTCGAGATTGAGATTATTTATGTTATTTGTACCTTCTGATTCTTCATCAATAGATTTCTTGGAGAGTAGAGGATTAGATTCATCAAATACTACATGTATAGATTCTTGTACAGTCAAAATCTTTTTATTGAATACTCTATAAGCTTTCATTTTGAATTCTCTTGTATAACTTGGTAAAGATATTATGTACCTCATCTTTATGAGCGAGAAAGATGATCCAAGTATATTTAGAGAAATCATCAATAATAACAAATGCATTATATTTTTCTCCCAGACTCGCAACTTTATTTGGTCCAAAAAGGTCAATTTGTATTAGTTGCAAAGGTCTAGTAGTGGAAATATGTTTTTTCATTTTGAAAGAAATTTTTATTTGTTTACCAAACTGGCATGCATCGCAAATTTTGTATTTAAAAAAGTTTATTTTTGGCAAACCTCTCATAAGATCATTTTTTGAAAATTTGGAAATAAGTTTCATGTTTGCATGACCTAACCTTATATGACATAATTAACTATTTTCATGTTAAGCTGATAAACAAGTAGCATCTTGTAAGACAATTTTTTCAAATTCGATTGTATATATATTATTGTTTCTAAAAGTAATAAAACAAACATTGCAATCATGATTATTTAAAATAATGCACTTATCCTTTTTAAAACTAAATGTAAATTTTTTATCACATAATTGATTTATACTCAAAAGATTATGTTTTAGACCATCAACAAGTAGAATATTTTCAATTATGAGAAAAGACTTTTTACCAACTTTACCTATTCCCATAATATTTCCTTTTGAATTGTCTCCAAATGTCACGTGTCCTTCTTATTTAGAAGTGATGTCAATGAATTTAGTTTTATCTCCTGTCATGTATTTTGAGCATCCGTTGTCTAAAAACCATTTACTTTTACCTATAGAGGACTTCATGCATACCTGTAAAAGTAATTAAAATAATTTTTCTTGGTACCCAAGTTCTTTGGATCCTTTATTTATTAGTATTATAATAAACAATATTCTTTGGTATCCATATGACCCTAATAGTCATTATATGTCTTCTTCTAATAGGACAAGCATGATAATTATGACTATTTCTATTGCAAAAATTGCAAATAACATATGATATATTTAAAAATCTTGAGTGATAATATTTTTCTTTAAAAAAGTTATTTTTATGAAAAAAATTTGAAAATCTGATTTTGATTTAGTCGGTTTATTAAAGAAATTTTTATAGGGTTTTAATTTTTCTTTTGGTATGTATCCCAAATCTACCTTATCAAAAACACATATTTAATTTCTAATAATTTTTTCAAAATTTCTTTTTCCATTTGTAAAGTTTTCAATAATTTTTTCTAAATCAGTCACTTTCTTTTTTAGCTCATCATTTTCATCTTTTGAAACTATAATTTCTTTTCTTAAAATATCAATTTCATTTGTTAAAAAAAAAAATTATTTTTCAAAGCGGTATACTTGATACCCAATTTTTCAAATTCCTCATATATCTCTTTCAAAATATTTTACAATTTTTCATAAGAAGAGTTTTCAATATTTTCAAAATTTATTACCTCAAGATCATTTTTAGCCATAAGATAAAAATTTACAGATTTTTCATTACTTACGTTACTGTCTGAGCTACTTGAATCATCATCCTATGTAGATTTCATTGTTTCCTTGCCTTTGTATCGATTTTTTTTTAGCATGGGACAATCTGTCTTAATATGTCATAGCTTTTTACATTTGTAACAAGTTAATGAGTCATTTTTACTTGTATTTTTGTTGGAAAACTTTTTGAAATATTTCCTTTGAATTTTTTTTTTTTAAATCTCTGTAATTTTCTTGTGATCATTGCAATTTTTTCATCTTTATTATCGCTTTCCTCGTCTTCATCGATTTCACTTTCATGAAAAACAGTTTTAAGTGTCAAACTCTTCTTTTGCTTTCATTCTTCTTCTCCTTTTTTCAATGTGTACTCATGAGTAATAAGTGACCCAATGATTTCGAGTTTTTTAAGGTCTTTAGTTTCAAGAATCACCGTCACTTTTGATTCCCAACGTTTTGGAAGAGAATTGAGAATTTTTCTTATTATCTCCAAGTTAGAATAAATTTTTCCAAAAATTGTCAAGCTATTTATAATGTTAGTAAAACGAGTATTCATAGAAGAAATAGATTCATTATCAATCATTTTAAACATTTCATATTCATGCGTAAAAATATAAATTTTTGATTATTTGACTTGCGAAATTACTTCATAAGTTACTTCCAAGTTATTTCAGATTTTCTTTACTGTCCTGCAAATCATTATTCTGTTAAATTCATTATCACTGAGAGCATTATACAGAAGATTCATAGCCATTACATTCACTGTATAAAGTTTATTATCTTCACGATCAAACTCTTCTTCTTCCTTGTTGACCTTTACTCCATCAACAATTTTTGTTGGAATATAAGGTCTATTTACAATACATTTCTAGATTTCTCGACTTTGAGACTGGAGAAATATTCTCATTTTAACTTTCCAGAAAGTATTTTGTCTCAACAAAATAGCGGAGGCCGACTACTGGATTGACTTTAGCGAATGTAGTTGCAATGTTAGTCATATGATCTTAACTCAACAGATAATTAATCTTATAATAGAGCCCTCGCTCTGATACCAATTATTACCCAGATGACTAACACAAGAAGAGGGTGAATTGGGTTATATTAAAAAATTAATACTTATAAACCAAATATACAATATAAAATATAAACAGAATATAAAACAGCAGGAAAAATAAAGAGTAAGGGTAAGAAAAAATAAACTCAATATTTTAACGAGGTTCATCTCCATTGCCTACGTCCTCGCCTTAAGCTACCCTTTGAGGATCCCAAATTCACTATTTAATCTCTTTCAGGTGGAGATAGAAACCTATTACACCTTTGAGTAATACCGTTACAAAGAATCCGTGTAAAACACACTCTACACTTGCAATCATCTCACATTTAGTGATTCAACTATTCCCTATGTAGAACACCTTCTACACACACAAAAGTTATATACACCCTCTTACAAATACAAGAGCTGATAGTGGGTAGATTATTAGAGTACATTCCTCAATGAGTAAAATAAGAACAATACAGCACAACTTATATCTCTCTCGAAATGAATAAGAATTGTTGCACAGATAACTAACACAAGAGGGGGGGGTGAATTGAGTTGTATTAAAAAATTAACAATTATAAATCAAATATATAATATAAAATATAAACAAAATATGAAACAGTAATAAATATAAAGAGTAAAGGTAAGAGAGAAGCAAACTCAGTATGTTAACGAGGTTCGGCCCCATTGCCTTGTCCTCGCCTCAAGCTACCCCTTGAGGATCCCCAAATCTACTATTCAATCTCCTTTAGGTGGAGATAGAAACCTATTACACTTTTGAGCAGCACCGCTCCAAAGAATCCGTGTAGAACACCCTCTACACTTCCAATCACCTCACACTTGGTGATTTAACTATTTCCCGTGTAGAACACCTTCTACACTTCCAATCACCTCACACTTGGTGATTTAACTATTCCTCGTGTAGAACACCTTCTACACACCCAAGGGTTATATGCACCCTCTTACAAATACAAGAGTTGATAGTAGGTAGACTATCAAAGTACACTCCTCAATAAGTGAGATAGAAACAATACAGCGCAACCTATATCTCTCTCAACAAGAATAAGAATTAAGACTCAAAATTTTAGAAAAGAGAGAATGAGAGTTTTGAAGAAATGATGCAAAACTTAGCAATAGATGTGTAAGCTCTTGTTGTGAATTTTACAAAACTCAAGTGAGCTATTTATAGGCAAATGAATTTTTAATTTCAAATTTGAAAAGATTCCCATGTCAAAAACATCATCATTCACTATTCAAAAATTTCAAATCTAATATTTTTACTTTTTGCATGTGACAAAAGGAGCACACTTTACTTTTCAAAAATTTCAAATATAATCTTTTACTTTTTGCATATGACAAAAGGAGCACACTTTACTTTTCAAAATTTTCAAATAAAGACATCTACCTTTTGCATAAGTCAAGAAAAACATCCACCACTTTTGAAAATATTCAAATAAAACATGCACATGTGAAAGATGACAATCAATCATCTTAATATTTTCAAAGTTCAAACCTTTAATTATGTCATGCACATGTGAAAGATGACAATCAATCATCTTTCAAAATTTTCAAATTTAATTTTAAAAATATTCATGCATATGTGGAAAATGTATTTTAATACTTTATGATAAAATATTAATTTTGAGCCTTAATCCTAATTTCAAATTTTTTAAGAGATTTACAAAATTACTCTATGATTTTAATGTGAACTTGTTCCCTTCTTGCTCATACTTGCTTCCTTGATGTGCTTGATTCTATTGTGTGGATAACTTGAGCTTGAGACTCCTTTATTCTTTGAATTCATTTGTTATCATAAAAATCCATGTGTAGATTTACATGAACCTTGAAACCTTGAGTTCAACAAGAATTAAGGCACAAAACTTAGAGAAGAGAGAATGAGGGTTTTGAGAAAATGATACAAAACTTAGCAATTGATGTGTAAGCTCTTGTTATGATTTTTACAAAACTCAAGTGAGCTATTTATAGGCAAATGAGTTTTCATATTCAAATTTGAAAATGTTCACATGTCAAATAAGAGTACTATTCATTTTTCAAAAGATTCAAATAATAGTATCTCTTTTTTATATTTGTCAAAGACAACTCCATTCATTTTTCAAAAAAATCAAACATAATCTTCTACTTTTCATACATGACAAAATGAGCATAATTTATTTTTCAAATCAAATCATCTTCTTTTTGCATATGTCAAAAAAATATACAACCACCTTTCAAGATTTTCAAACAAACTATTATCTTTTGCATTTGTCAAAAAAACACACAATCACCTTTCAAGATTTTCAAACAAAATTATCTATCTTTTATATTTGTTAAAAAAACATACAACCACCCTTCAAGATTTTCAAACAACACATACACATGTTAAAAATGATAATCAATCATCTTACAAATTCAAATCTTTATGCATATATGGAAAAATAATAATAATTCTTGAAATTAAATATTTTAATAAAGTTATGCAATGTAAAAAATGCAATTTGATACTTTATGAAAAAATATTAATTTTGTGCCTTAATCTAATTTCAAATTTTAAGAAATGTACAAAATTATTTTATGAATTTTATTTGTAGACTTGTTTTTCATTTTACTCATACTTGATTTCTTGATATGCTTAGCTTTCTTCATGCGTAGACAACTTGAGCTTGAGTCTTGAATTTATTTGTTATCATCAAAATCTATACGTAGATACGAGACTTAAAATCTTAGTTTCTACACATCAGATAGAGGATAATCTGTGTTAATTTCCACTTGAATTTGGAGATACCATTTCAATAATCCGCCATATCTAGTTGTAGGATCACATTGCTTAAAATTCCCCAAGAACTTTCCTACTTCTTTTGCGTTTTCTTCCCCTTTCATATACTCACGCAGCAACCCAAGTACATGAATCGAAAATGGGGTTAAGTTGAGCGGTACCTCATGGAAGGTCATACCTAGTGGCCACTCCGAAAGGATCAGAAGATGCCCATTGACATTCCAGCGTTCCAGGGTCTCTGCTCTAGAACACGTTGCTTTTCTGCCAAACTTCTAAAGGTGAGAAGGAGGATATTTTGAGGGAGGTCTTCGATGCACAAATCAGGAGTGAAGCTCCAACTTCCCAGTATTGCCGCGTGTATTGCTTTTTTGTTTAAGGGCCTAAGAGTGATGAGTTTACTGAAGAGGACCCGGTTGAAACCTTCACCTTCTTCTGAAGGGAGTGACAACTTTAGTTGGAGATTGCTCCACTTTAGACTATCTGGGTTAGGGTAGGGTAAGTTTAGGTTTGGGGTTCGCTCCATCAAGAAAGTTGAAGGTGGTCAGATCAGGGGAAGGAGTGAAGAAAAATAGAAAAGAAATGGAGAGAAATAGAAGAAAATGAGTGATCAGACAGAGAAAATTGAGATTTAAGCTGGAATCATGAAAGTGATTTTTAAGGAGAGGATGAGAATGGGATAACAAAAGGGTGACGATAAAAAATGAAAGGTTCACCATTCCTGAGATAAGTCTATTTGAATGAAACTTGAGTATCTACAAAAAGCACGAGCAAGCTAAAAGAAAGATGAGAAAAAGAGGCCAGAATGATGGAGGTAAGAAAGGAGCTGGGATGATGGACCTTGAAGAACATGAGTCAGAAACTCTAATTTGAGAGGAGAGAAAAACTCTAGGAAATAACAGCTATAAGAAGGTTAACTTGTTTGGATATTAAATTTTTATACCATCTTATTATTATAATTTTTATATAAAATACAATAAATAATCCACTCTTTTCAAATTTTAAAATAATAATAATATTAAAAATAATATTTGTAATAATATTTCTTTTACCTTTCAACTTTAATCTAAAATCACCTCGTACAAAAAAAAAAGGTCTTCTTGAGCTTCCTCGTCTCGTTCTCTTCTCTCTCTTTCTCCCAAACCCTAGTTTTACATTATGAGATAAAGGGGGGAGCTTCGACTCCTCCCCCTCTATCCTCCATTTTTCTACTTATACTTCTCATTCTTCTTGTTTTGGTTTTGTCTGTTTTTCTCTTCTCTTTATTTCTCATTTGTTTGTTTTCTTCTTCTCCCTATTTCTTCCTCCCCCCCCCCCCCCCCCGGTCTCCTTTTTTTGTCTTCTTTTTTTGTAGGAGCATCGATAAAAGGTTTTGGCCCTTGGGGTTGTAAGCACAAGGATGCTAGTCTCACAGGACATCGGATTCGAAGGCCACTAAATTTGGGGTTGAAAGGTTGCGAATGGCGTTTTCTCCAAAGCCCACTAGTGTTCAGTCCCAACGCACTCCGTCGATAACCTCGCATAACATTGATGTCTCAGTCATGGATGGTTTTTCGTCTATTGCAATCAGGCATGAGGCGCATGCGCGATTCGAATAAGAAGTTTTGTTTCCCCACGCGCCACCTTCATGAGTGGCTTTCTGCCTCCGGCCCTCCATGCGCATCTCTACTGAGATCAGGGTCTCGTAACTACCCATCTGCCACCTTTCAGGGAAGACGCGTATACCTCACGTGTCACTCATAACTACAATTCTTCTGGTTCTATTTTATGCTTCTTTTAAGGTTGAAAACCAAATCCATATTTATGTGATTCGATTTTCCCATATGATTTTTTTTTCCTTTAGATAAATAAAACAAAAAACAAAAGACACATCGTCTCTAAGACTTATAATCCGTAGAGTATGTCTCCTGACCTGCCTTAGAATGGGTGCGGGATTTAGTTAATTGTTTGTTTATTTTGTTTAGTTGATGTTACTCTATCTTTGATAGAGTCAAACTGTCTCTCAAATAATGTTTTGGAGATGTTTACAGTCAGGATTAGATTATACAAGTTACTTTCAGTATATTAGAGAACTACAAACCGTTATTTAGTTATCTTGATATTTTAAATCCAGTTATAATACTTGTTATTAATGAATTGAGTTTGTTTTTCTCCAAAACAAAAAATATTTTATATTTCATATATTTATCTCATCTTACTATCCCAATTAACCCAAATGAGTAACTTAGTTTTAAACTCTTAACTAAATATACGAATAAAAAGTTGAATCTAATATTCTATAATTGCGAATTGATTTGATCTGATCTGATATGCATCTTATTAAATAATAATAAAGGTTTTCTATGGTATGCATTGACCAGTCAATGTACTATGTCGAGTATTAATGTCTGAAAATTACTTGAATAGTCGGGATTTAATTTATTTTAATGCATTCCACCAATCCTTCCTGCCTTAATTCATGTGTAAGAAATCCATTTGATTTTTTTTTCTTAATTTGGAGACGTTTGTTAAGTGTTTCTTTTTTTTTTTTGGAAAATGTTATTGGTCCGACGTGTAAGTAATCTCAATAAACATAGACGACTTTGTTTAAAAGGTAGATCCAGTCAACCATGTGGCAACTTCGTAGCATTCCTATATGATGGAACAATATTTGTTTGATGAATAATTTCTAGATTTTATTGTCTTTTAATTTAGCATCACTATCCCTTGTACTGTCCACATGGTGATAAAGAATATTAACAGTTTTATGACGTGTAAATTTCAAATACTTTCTTTAAGAAAAAATTTAATTAAAATCATAAATTTTTATAAAGAATAGATCTCATTATTTTAAAATAAATATGTGAGATTTATTACCCAAGATTATATCTAAATTTCTAATAGACTAATACTATCCCCGCACGACATATATTGAAGGTAATACTTGACTTATAATTTTAGGTCTATTAGTATTAACACGGGTAATTTGTTTAATAGTCATAGATAATCTCCAATTCAAGGAACACATATAATAATCATATATTTAGCTGTCATCATTGAATGTAAAATTTTAAATAATTATCATCCAAGATATTATAATAAGTAAAGTGATATTGATCATTAACTTAAACAGCTCAACCATTCGATTTCGGTGGTGGCCAATCAAAACAGCAATTTATTAATATCCAATCCAATTTCGTATAATTTCTGTACAAGAAATTGAAAAATAATTTCGGAAACCACAGAAGAATATTGTACCTGCAATGTAAAATTTAAAACAAAAAGGAGAAAAAAAAAGGGCAAGGGAAAAGATTGGCTGAGACTAGAAGCCCGTGAGGTGGGGGCCGCTAGGAGCGTGCTTTTCATAAAGTGCCAACTCATAGTTTGACCGGATTTGATTGGGGGAGGGGTCGGGGGTTTGTTTTTAGACCTTGCACCGTTGCACGTACGCCTCCTCTGCCCTTTTCCGGTATTGGGTTTGACCACTTTTTGTGTTTTGATGGAAAAACGTGCGGTGCGTCTTCTCTTGCAATTGTTTTGCTTTTGAGGCCATCACAGACACTTACACGTGCTAGTGGGAGCCGTGCGTCTTCTTCCCCCCCACTTTTGGCCTGCCTGCCTTCATTTATAAGTCTTGGACTAAGCCTTTCTTTATTTTTAATTAGTACTGTTATTTATTTGTATATCAAAGTGAGAGAGGATAGGAATGCACGTGTGGTGCGCATTGGTCCGGGGTTCAACTACCGGCTACAACCGGTCCGTGGTGGCGTTTTACTTCTCTCGAGAATATTATAAAAATAGTAAAAGAAGTAAAAGAAAAAGGAAAAGATTAAAGAAAGACTCATTTATGGGGCTCTACCCTCAAAAGAAGACCTGCAGTGGAGGAGACTCTGTAGAAGATAGAACCTTTTCTTCTGCTTTCCTCTCTCTTTCTCTGGCTCGTGGTGTGACTTGGTATGGTTCGTCAATTTCCCGACCCTTTGATGTTCACACTGTTCCAAGTCTTTTTGCCAGTCTATCAGTTTTATTTTGTTACGTACTAATTGCGAATCTGATGCGTGGATACTGTTCATGTATAATGGATTTGTAGCCTTATTATTATTATTTTTTTCACTTTTGATAGCTTCTTTTTCACTGATCTTGTGCTGATGATTTCACACTTTTCTTTGATCTTGAAGAGGAAGTGAGCTTTGGTATTGGGGAAGAAGATTACAACTCCATCATTTCCTTGTTGATGATGACGACGACAGTAGTGAAGAAGAATGTGACCCTTTTGACCAGAGAGAGAGAAAGAAAGGGATAGATCAGGTAAAGAAAGAAAAAAAAGCCAAGGGTGGAGAAAACATGTCCCCTTTGACGGGCATTGTTGCTTGTCGATT
This sequence comes from Platycarya strobilacea, assembly GCA_036898215.1. Classification (NCBI taxonomy): domain Eukaryota; kingdom Viridiplantae; phylum Streptophyta; class Magnoliopsida; order Fagales; family Juglandaceae; genus Platycarya; species Platycarya strobilacea. Next base: position 8,954,374 of record CM072555.1, read on the forward strand.
GCCAATTGGAGAGAGAGCGAAAGAGAGACGAGTGAGTTGCTGAGAGAGAGAAACAGAACACTAACCCCCTTTATCTTTCGCACACGCTTCTTGTCCTCTGGATGTGATAGGTCTCTTGGAATTTTAAGGGTCTATCTGTCTACTCTTTCTTATCAATAATCTTCCTCAATTTCTTGGAGCATCTTGCGAAGAAGGTTTTCGATAGAATGCCGATGTACCAGCCCTCTAGTCGGAAGAGAGATGGGGGGGACGGCAAGTTTGATGTGGGCGGTGATGGGCAAGTGTTGGATTTGGAAACCGCTGTGAAAGATGGCATTTTGGGCGGAGATGGACCCTTCTTCGGCGGCGGTGTCACCGATAAATTGGATTTAAAGAAGATGGTCGCGGAGCTCGAACTCATAGATGTTCCCTCAGTTTTTATCTGCCCGATCTCTTTGGAGCCGATGCAGGATCCCGTGACCCTTTGCACGGGCCAAACCTACGAGAGATCTAACATTCTCAAATGGTTCTCTTTGGGCCACTTCACTTGCCCCACCACGATGCAGGAACTGTGGGACGATTCGGTCACGCCGAACACAACTCTACACCAGCTGATTTACAGTTGGTTTTCGCAGAAGTACTTTGCAATGAAGAAGAGGTCGGAGGATGTGCAAGGCAGAGTTTTGGAGCTTTTAGAGACGCTGAAGAAGGTTAAAGGTCAAGCCAGAGTTCAATCTCTTAAAGACCTGAGGCAGGTCGTCGTTGCTCATGCTTCGGCGAAGAAGTCTGTGGTGGACAATAACGGTATAGACTTGGTTTCTTCTCTGTTGGGCCATTTCACTTCGCATGCAGTTGGGTCGGAGGCAATTGGGATTCTTGTGAATTTAGATCTCGACTCGCAATCGAAGGCCAATTTGATGCAACCCGTGAAGATATCCTTAATGGTGGACATGCTAAATGAGGGGTCCATTGAGACCAAGATCAATTGCACGAGATTGATCGAAACGCTGATGGTTGGGAAGGATTTTAGGTCGGAGATTGTCTCAAGCTTGAGTCTTTTGGTGGGGTTGTTGAGGTTGGTGAAGGATAAAAGACATCCAAATGGGGTCTTCTCCGGTCTCAGTTTACTGAAAACAGTTTGTTCCCACGAGTCCATTCGAAGGCCTGTTGTGAGCATTGGGGCAGTCACCCAATTGGTTGAGCTCCTGCCCAGTTTGAATAATGAGTGTTTGGAATTGGCTCTTTATGTGCTAGAGGTACTGTCCACTGTTCCAGAAGGAAGACAGGCTCTGAAAAATTGTCCGAACACAATACCGAATGTGGTGAGGTTAATGTTGAAGGTTTCGGAGAGTTGCACTCAGTTTGCACTGTCAATCTTGTGGGCTGTTTGTAAGCTTGCCCCAGAAGAATGTGCCGCACTTGCTCTGGAGGCAGGTTTGGCGGCTAAACTGCTGCTTGTAATTCAGAGTGGTTGCAATCAGGTTATGAAGCAAAGATCTGCTGAGCTCTTGAAATTGTGTAGTCTAAATTATACAGCTACTATCTTCATTTCCAAGTGTAAGCTTACAAGAACAATACAATGAAGGAACACTGGCAAGGTGTTTGATATACATCTCAATTATTTTTTTCCCAAAGAACTTGTGGGAGCGCAGCAGATTTGAGGCTCAGATTGATTGGGTTTCTGAGGTACCCTTTCCTCTTGTGCATATTAAGAAATTAGATTCTATCGGTTAGTTTCAATTCAAGAAGCAGCATAAAAGGTGGATTGAGTTCTATACTGTTTATTGCATAGGTAAAAACCCTTTTGTCTATAACCCGGCAATTTAGCCTGAATAAGCCCTTGCAAAGTTTCAGCTCTGCTATTTTTGTTTTGTAAACTCTTGTACCAATCCTGAAACTTGGTAGCCGATTTTTCCAAGCCGGAAACTAGAGACAGGAAACTTATACAAGCATGAGTCTCGATTTTGTTTTCTTATCCAAGTAAATTTTGAGTTATTTCACTGTCCTGTATTAATTGTCCCTCGGACCCTCACTCTTCGGAGTATCACTGTATTCGAGTTTGTAGAGATTTGTTTTCGCTTTGTACACAAAAACCATGAACACTGTCGACACGGTTTAGCAACAAACTCATCTTGTTCTTTGTATGGAGTGATATCGAAAATATTGGCAGAGAGGCATGTTGAGAAGTTCCACCCAGCTCAAGAACAAATTTAATAATTATCACATTCATCCTACTAAACCTTTGACAGAAAAAATGGGTGTTTCTGTGGATACCCATCTCTATATTTCTAAAATTGTTAATTGTTTGATATGCTTTCTATAAATCTGCTCGGTGTTGCACTTATCCAGATATTAAAAATCTGCTCAGGCTTGGATGTAAACAAAATAACTCTTTGTTTGAATTGGGAGATAATATGAGATAAAATAAATTTAATTTATTTTTTAATATTAATATTATTTTAAATTTTAAAAAATATAAATTAGAATTTAAAAAATATGTATTAAAATTTAAAAAAATTATATTAAAAATTTTAGTTTATATAAAAAAAATATAAAAATTAAATAAAGATAATATTTTCAAACGGGAACTAAAATCTTGTTCAAAATCTCTCTATTTGCCTGTCATTTCCGTCTCTGAGACGTGACCAAATTTGAGACAGAGACAACTGACAAAGGGATACGACAATGTATTTAGTGGAAAGAGGTGAGACAGAACGCTTTGTCATATGCCCATTTATTCATCGTTTCATACTACGTACAGCAACAGAATAAAAGCAAAGCTGAATAATTGGTAATGAGTAATGACCCCAAAACTGAGAAGCAGCAGTCATATCACTGATACAAGAACCATAAAACTTGTAGTTTTAGTCTACCGGCTCAAACCAGCGCATTCAACCCACCATTTTCACGTGTCAGAAGATCAATTGAAAACTTGTAAGAAATTTTACTGCAGTAAATATAGTAAACGGATAGAGCAATTGAATCTGAGACTTATGGGGGCGCGATTACTCACACTCACCAAAAAGAAGTGTGTGATTGGTGGGAATGAAGGGGGATTATTATTGTAAGGAGGGCCATCAAAACTCCTACTTTTGTTGTCATGAATGTGTTCTCACGGCCATCCCCTTGACTATGGAAAGGAAAAGCAACATCAAATCTTGTCCACCTGAAAAGAAGTGCAGGCAAGATAGCTCAAAGCCTCAAAATATGGGCGGGCATCTTTGAATCAACCCCAATAATGAATTGTCCATGATTGTTTAAGAAGATGTCACTCAACGCTTGTGTTTCATGTTGAAAGCACGAAAGGCATGGTTGGCCATCTAAATTCAGTCGGAGTATTTCATCAGAAACTAGAAGTAGTCGGCACTGGATTAATGCAGACCAAGTTCCATTATCAAATTAGAGGTAGATCGCCCAACTAACCTAGTCGAATTGTCTTTGAATGCTTGACTAGTTTTGTAAACATATTGTAAGGGGATAATGTGACGACCCAAAATTTTTTTTTCATATTATTTATTTTAATATTCATTTTGATTGAGTGATTAATTGAGTAATTCGATTAATTATATAGAAATGTGAGAAAAATGGCAATGGGCTTAAGATTTAGACTTTGAAACTTATGATGAGTTATTGGGTCTAAAAAGGAATGGCAAATCCACAAGCCCATGAGGATGACCCATGACTCACCAAACCCTACCCATGGGACACTTGTCACCTATAAAAAAATCCTAATGAGTCAACTACAACTAGTAAGTGAAAATGTGAAATTACTATTAAGTGAGAATTAACTAGTGGGTGAATGGTGAGATTGAGTGTAAAATTTTGTAATAAGATTTTTCCATCATTAGAATATTTTTGAAAAGTACTAAGGTATGACTTATTTTACCTTAACTAGTACATGTTATGTTTAGGGAATGACACTTGTGCAATGGAATGAAAAGTAGAGGAAAAGAAATGGGGAGGGCATTCGGTTAGGGTAGTTGCCGAAACCCTTAGGGGTTTTTCCCATCCCATTCTCTCCAATTTAAGCTAATGATCATCATAGGATCATGTATGAGAGAAGTGACAAGATGATTGACACAAGAAGAGAGGTGTCATGAGGAAAAAGAAAAGAAAATGGAAGAAGAAAAGTAAGAAGGATCCGAGTAGGTTGCCGTGTGCACCACTTGGGAGTTTCCTAAGATTGCTTGCAAATCTAGTGAAAATAGTACCTTAGACTTGTGTAAGGAATAAATTACATGAGGTAAGGTGTGTAAGAGTTATGGTGGTGTAAGATGAATGAATAGAAATTGCTTGAAATAGAAGCAAAACTAGGAATGGAGTGAGGGAGCATTCGGATGCCATGAGGAACTAAGGCATGGCTGGTTCATGCAAACTCTTGTTCCAAGAGGTAAGGCCATGGAATCTTATGGATTGACTTGAGAGTGGATGGTTGGTTGTGTCATATGGTTAAGATGACAAGAGAATGAGGCATGAGAGGGGAGGAGGTTTCGATGGAAGCTTGAAGTCAAGGGGGATCCGGTTGATCACTTTCCCCCATTTCCCATAATTGTTTTCTTTTCCCATGCAACTACCCATGCGTTGTCTTGTGTCTTTCAAATCAAGGTATGGTGAGGTGTCCTTGACCCCTAGAAAGTAGTGTATGGCCGAAACTTTTGAGGAGACCACCCCTCACTTAGCCAATTCACAAACACACACACACACACACATAAGTCCTTTCTCTCTACCTCTCGGCCAAGCACCACTTCTCCCTCAACTTTCATTTGTTCTACCTTCTTGTAACTTCTAAACCTCATTATATCCTTAGAAGAAAAGAGTTAGAACAATCATTTTGAGAAGTAATTACTTTTGAAGAGGTAAGTGCATTCTTATCCTACCTTTAGCAATCTTAGTATACCTTTGAAAGAATTTGGTTGGTTTGTTGTTTCTTTTGTATATATGTTGAAAATGAAATCTTTAGAAGGAAAACTTGCCATGCTTATTTTAGTAGGAATTCATGATTAAGTCATGATATTTCTTAAGTTGAGAAGTTGAAATGATATGTGGTTTAGATGATTACTTACCATGAGGTAGAATGAATGAAGTGCATGCATGATTTTAGGTTTACTAGCATGATGATGGATGATGATTTTAGTGTTATTCATTTAGTGGTAAAAAAAAAATCCATGACTAAGTTTAGATATCTTGCCAAGAGTAAAGATTATTTCATGTGGTGAAATTGAGTATTTGATATGAAAGAAGATTATAGAGTGATCAATATGATGAGGAGAGATGAAAATATATGTTTGCTAGATTTTAACTTGGAGATAAAAATGTTGGAGTTATGCATGCATATATTTCGGATTTAATGAATTCTTTGGGTGGAAATTATTGATTTGATTATTGTGCTATATTATGGTGATATGTTTAAATTTCTGGAGACTTTAAACGCATATGAATGAAACGATTACCTTAACATGATTGATGATTTTCACTTAAAATTATTAGGTGAGTCATTTTGGAAGAAAAAGTGGATAAAATAATATACTAAGAGACCTAGAGTTTTCGGCCAAGTCTTGTTTTAGGCTTAAGATAATACATTTAAAAGATTGGAGTTGAACTAGAGTACTTGGAGAAAAATAGAAGACAAAAAGTTATGAGAATGTAAAGGGAGGGTCTCGGCCCAACCCTAGTGGGAAGGGGCTGAGTACCCCTAAGTGCCTTGAAGGCCTATTATAGCATTTTGGGAAGAAAAAGAGTAGGATTATAAGGTGCGAATAGTTTAAAAGAGCTTAACGTAGGGTAAGCGTCATGTTCGTCACCTATTGCATATGTTCCGTGACATAAGTCTCACGTCTCATGCATATAGCATGAAAATCATGTTTTCAACATGTTTTTAAAAGAAAAGAAACTAATTAAAATTTTATAAGAATCCCAAAGGCTGGGACGTGGTAGTGTCCTAGTGGAACTCCCTGTTCACTTAGGAGTGACTAAAATCAAGTGAAAGCCCCTAAGTCAACAAAGAACAGTCGGCAGACCATGTATGGCTCCAAAAGGATGTCCGGAGCGTGGTCGTACCTAAAACTAGTGGGTGCCTATAGAACGGTGTGGGCCTCGGCCTCACCGATATAGAAAAGTGTGTAGTCGCTCGGTAAGTGATCAATCGTCGAGTGATGAAAAGCGCGAAAGGTTGCAAAACGTAGCTACTTGAATTTGATACGGTCGCCGGGTACTACAATAACTAGCAGGAACACACGGTGCGAAGGAGAACCGTGAGGTGTCCAACAAAGGTCATGACAAAAGATGAGCTTTCAGGCCATATATAATATGATAAGTGGTGCCTAAGATAAGAAAAAATAAAAAGTATTTGCGAAAAGGAGAATTTTGAAAGAAAACTCAAGTGTTTTGCTTTCTGAGATTTCGAATAAGAATATGAAAATAATATGAAAAGAAAAAGAGAAATTTCAAAACATGAGCATGAGCATGAGCATGTGCATATCGTGAAGTCATGAGTCTCATATTGTATTAAGTATGATTGGCTGTCTATTATTCACTTAACTGTATGCTTAAATTGCTTTTGTTATGATATAAATGTGCTTACTGAGATTTCTCTCAAAATCTCACCCCCTGTTTATTTCTCCACTATCACCCTTTTGGGATGATAGAAGTAGTCGTAGGTGATGACAACCATGACGAGTACAACCCCACAGACGATGCCTCGGACTCTCACGGGCCCGATTAAGTCTTTTACTTCCGAGCTAGTGACTCTAAACTATCTGAGCCGCTGGGCGGCATAGTCACTATCTCTGGCTACGTATATATGTGATGTACGCCCTACCGAGTGTTGTATAATTTTGGACGTGGACGATTTCCTCCACATGGGTCGCTTTTACGAGTCATTCCCCGGGATGAATTGTGAGGTGGGATTGGCCTTGGAGTTGGACCGTCTCTGTTACGACCCAAACTTCAAGAAGATTAAGAAGGAACTGTTGTACTAGGCAGTGATAGCTGTGGATCCTCCATGTAGCTTTTGTATTTAATTGCATGTATTTTGGTCTTCCATTATTTTGGAAAAATGAACACTTGTAAAGGATTCTCATGTTTATATTAATAGTAATGTAATATTTTGGGATGAATATTATATTAAGCCATGTGATACACGCTTAGAAAAAATTTAACCTTTATCTACTGTGAAATAAATAAAAAATTCAGTACACGATAAGACGAGGGGTGAACTTCCTTGTGATGCTCATCCCCGACGTCACAGTTTGCGTACGATCCCAAGCGTAAGCTGAGGCGCCGACAGATAAAATATAGCCGGGTGCATGGTATTTCCTAGGCTAGGTGAGAATAAAGAAAGAGGAAGGAGTGGAAAATGCATGTGAAGGGTAATGTGTTAGGTGAGCGAGGGGATAATGTGTTTGGAGAGAAAATTAATGATTTTACATAAAATAAAATAAAGTGATATAGAGTAAATGAATGCAAAGTAAATGAATGCAGGATATAAAATGCCGCCGTCTACGATTTCAACGACTTTTGACAAGGTATTTGGAGGACTTTACCTTGTTCAACCTCACCACAAAGTAATTCCAACAAGAGGAGGAAAACAAATGTGAGAACTTAGATCTCCAACCTCGCATAAATCTTTCATAAAAAGTAGATTCTATAATGGAAAAATATAAAAACTCACTTTTTCTTGATAGGGTTCACATTATTACAAAAAGCTTGTACATATGAGATTTGTACCTAACATTACTAATAGTAGAATCTTCCCTTCCTAAACACTTATAGACATAAGTCTAGTGTTAAGTAGATTTGTGCGTCTATCTATCGTTATTCTCTCTACATTTATTTATTGTTAACTATGATGGGTATATGCACGGACATTATACAACCGTATTGGACCTTCACTAAGATCTTGCACCACACCGACTGAGGTTTAAACAACCTCAATAGGTCGACAATAGATCTTTCTTTCCTTCTAATTTGTTACACTGATTTTAGGCATTAACAGGCATTAACACCTATTTCTACCCATATTCGAACCATGATTTTTGGTTAAAATGGCTAACCCGGCATATAACATCTCCAATGGAAAGAAGTGTATCTTTCTAGTAGGCCCAATTTTAGATGATTAGGAATAATGTTAAATGATGTGATAGGATTTTGCCTTTACCATGCGCATCAGCAATTATCTTTAGATAATAATGGGCCCAAATATTCGTGGGCTTAGCTGCGCGTTGAAAGGAAAGAAAAAAGGAATAGGAGGTTCAACGTTTTTATTTTATTTAAATTTTTTAGTTCCTTGTCGATCATGGGAAGGGGAGGTGAAGACGGTTTAATGAAGGTCGTAAGCACCATGGTTTAATGAAGGTCGTAAGCACCTTTTTAACATCCGCCTTCCCGTCACCGCCTCCTCCTCCCTAAATCCAAAAAATTTAAACAATGTCGTGGTTCGCTCGTTCACTTGTCAACTCCCTTCGACTCGACGACGATGATGAGGAGGAGGAGGAGGTTAACGACGTCGTATCCGAATGCGCTCACGATCCAGACCCGCTACCATCTTCATCTACCAAACCAGCACCAGCACGCCATCATCAACAACAACAACAACAATACGAACCCGAAGATAATGACAGTCAGTCAGAAGAGGCACAATCTCGAGGCGTCAAAGACGACCTCTCCGAACTCAAGCAAACCTTATCTCGCCAAATCTGGGACATGGCCTCCTTCCTCGCACCCCCTCCATCGCAACCCTCCACGCTCTCCCCCCATTGCTGCCATTCCGAGCTGTCCGATCAGTCTGAGTCCGGTGACATAGAGGATCCGTCGGATGACGCGGCCTCGGGGATCCGGAGCGATATCGGGGAGGACGAAGGGACGTTCAGGAGCGGAGTCACGGAGATCTCGAAGATGGCATTGAATTTTCTTCCCTTTGGGTCGGAGAGATATGAGGAACAATTGGAGGATCGTGGTTTAGGAGAATCCGTAGGGATTACCGAGGAGGTTTTGGCGTTTGCGAGGAATATCGCGATGCATCCTGAGACGTGGTTGGATTTTCCGCTAGATGAGGAGGAGGACTTGGATGGTATGTGCCTCTTCTGTGATTCCAATTTGGTTTCAATGTAGTTGTTTAAACTCTATTACATTGTGGTCCGTGGAATATGATGCATTGGCTTCCTTGAAATAGAATTTTGGGCTTTGAATTGCTAATAGTTGAATCAGCATCTAGTAATGCATAATTGATTTGGATCTCGTATTAATTGCCAAATAAAAAATGCATAATTTCTGAAATTGTGTTAATTTCTGCTTAATTTCTTTTGATTTGGATCAGTAACATTACCGGGCTTTGATACTCTGAGCTTCGTACGGCTGCACCTATAATTTTTGTCGAGTTTCATATGGCAAACTGTCGAACGTTCAGGCTTTGCATTACAATTTCCTGAAGATACCGCCATTACTTTGGGATTCCATAAGATGACAAGATGGATTAGTTAAAAATTCCAGGGACTCTGTTGAACTTTTAACCACCTATTATCCCTAGCTTCCATCTTCTTTTTGATTTGATGCCCAATTTTGTTCGTTGTTTTTGAAAGATTGGAATTTATAGTATTATACAGATTAGGTAATTAGTACCAGTGTAAAACGTAGCATAACTTCCCTTCATCCTTTTTCCTCAAGCAAAAGTCTCGACTGGTGATCTTGTTCTGTCTTCGGGCAGAAGTGTTGTAGCTGGTTTGTTAGTATAAATTAGTAAACTTTCACGAGTATGTACCAACTCCCCCATCCCAAAAATGATGGGTTATTTGCGAATTTTAGATACTTTAATGAAATTAAATAAATATAATACTCTCTCTAAAATACCTTTAGGCCAGCAAGAAAAGTGTTTCTGCTTGGGCTATGCCTATTTACTTGTTGTAATAAAACTTCTTATGACTTATAAAAAAAATTGAGGAATATGGGATGTTATTGTGTAGATCAAAAAGGAAAGAAAGTATTTCCTGGGACTGAATAATTTATAATCATGTGCTAGTTAAGTGGCTAAAGATCTGCAACATATTTTTTACTTATAAAAAAAAAAGATCTGCAACATATCCGTTGCTCAGGGAGATGGAGATTATAAACCATGCAATTATGCTTACAAAAATTTAAAACGATGTGTGGTGAAGGCAAGGAGGACATTAGAAAGATAAGCTAGAAAAATTATTATGCTTCCTTCTAAATGCTATATTTGCAGTTGCTTTAGTGATAACTGTTTGAGTGCCTGTTTTGATGATTCAGCCTACACTCTTACAGCTTTTTTCTTGCTATAGATTTTGACATGTCTGATGCCCAACAAGAGCATGCTTTGGCTATCCAACATCTTGCTCCCAGATTAGCTGCCCTGAGAATTGAACTTTGTCCTTGCCATATGAGTGAGAGTTACTTTTGGAAGGTCTACTTCGTGCTTCTCCACTCTCGACTTAATAAACATGATGCGGATATCTTGTCTAGCCCCCAGGTAAGGGTTCACCCCCAAAGTTATTATTTTGACCAAGTCCAAAGTAAGTTCTACTTTCATTTGGCAACTTTTTAAAAAAAATTTGGACATTAGATGAATTAATCTGGGGTCATTATAATGGGTTTAGCACACCATCAATTGATTGGTTTACGCACTTATCTTTTTAATTTTTTATTAAGTTTTGTAGATTATGGATGAATTATTAACTTCAGTCACTACACAATGTGAACAATGGATAGAATTTTGTTATAATTTTACATTCTTTTCCACTTGGTAGACCAGATTATGTTTAGTTTGTGTATTTAAATTAGTATCTTGTGCGGTTGGACTTTAGCATGATCTCCCCCTTTTCAAGGAATGTGCTTCACTAAGCCCACTTCACTTCTTCTGAGCTTTGAAATATTCCTTTCTTAGGCATATCTCTGCCTATAAATCTGTTTCTTCCGAACTTTCTAGATTTCTATTCTTGGGCATTATATATCTCAGATTTCAATCTTCAGTTGCAAGATATATGGATCTTGTGATATTGTTAGTAAACAAAACAATAGATCTCTTCTGGTCTAGTTCGTACTTGGATCAGTCACAATTATCAAAAATAAAACTGAGTCTGTAATTTTTCAAAAATGGATGTTATTAGTATCATAGCTTGTCAAAGTAATGGACTCAAGGCTTGAATTGCCTTGCCCAATTGAAGATAAATATGTTGGCCTGTTGTTGTTAGTTCAGTGCCTATGATTTAGCAACTTTTATGGATGTTTCATTAATAAATTCGCAAGGAGACCCTCTTTCCCTGTTGTAATCTTAAAATGTTAAAGCAATCTTTGAAATCAATCATCGCACGATAGATAGGATGCGCTTCTACAGGCATTAGTGTGATATACAATGGTCCAACCTGTTTCTTGCAGGTTGTGGCTGCCAGAGCAATGTGGATGCAGGAGCTACAAAACATAACAAAGGAGAATACTGACTGCTTTGCAAGAAGCACTTCCTATTCAAAGGACAGTGCCAACATACCGGACGAAGATTTCGATCCTATACCGCCTGTATTTTCATTTGAACCTACAAGCTCCACTATTGCTACAGATTTTGAGACTGAGAAACACCCAATTGAAGGTTCTGAGCTGGAATTTATTGATAAGTCTGTTATTGTGGAGGAACCAACAATTAAGACTGAGAACAAGGATTTACTTGAAGATGATGAGGATGACTGGCCTGAGGAAGATTCTGAACTAGGTAGGTATAATGGAGCTGCCATTTGTGTGGGGAATGAAGATGACATATCTTTCAGTGATCTTGAGGATGATGATTATTCCATTGTACCTTTAACATCAAAGATAGTAGCATCAAAGGGTTAGGAATCTTGACGACAAGTCCATGATTGCTCATGAGCTTTTGCTGATTGGACAAAAGATGGAGCTGGAATGTTTTCCAACATGAAACTCTGCCTAGGTTTTTTTTTTTAAAAGTCCCTCATCTGTACTTGGACTGACCAGGGTTCAAATGAAGGTGTCACATGAGCTTTTTGTACATAATGAATGGTAATCTGTTTGACTGGTTGTGTGAGTATTGGAACAAACACATTCGGGTGATTCGCCAAGGTAGTAAGCTGTTGTCATCGATGGTCAAATTTTTTCTGAATAGGATTGCGAAGACTGGGCGAGATGACTTCTGGAACAAAAGATATCCTAGTATTTGTTGTTGCACATGTCATGAGTCACGACCCATAATGTCCAAAAAGCCTCATTTTAGGGATGCGGCTATAGGTTTTCTGTATTTTTTATTCTATTTTTGGAACATCGTCGGAATGTAACTGCAAATAAGCTGATTTGGTGGTTGGTCATGAATCATAACCTCCATAAAGTGATTTTTTCCGTGGTTGTTTCATTCTGCTCAAAACTTTCGCTGCAAGAACTTGGATAACGTCCGGCGTTTCAGTGGTATGGGGTCTGCGGCATGAAGGGAAGGTCTACTAAGTTTTTTTCTCAGTTTCTTTTAGACTATCGATAAATTGATCAAAATATTTCCAACCATGAAAATGAGATACATATTTTTGGAAAATGATAAGAGTTACAACTTGTTTATTATTCATTTATTACTTATTTTGTATTTGATTTTTTTTTTTAATTTTTAATTTTATTTAATAATTAAGGAAGGTCATGATTTTATTTAAATAAAGTGTAAATGGGTAGTAATAGGATTGGAGGCCTATCACTACCCTATATTTTTTTATTGATATTTTACGGAAATTAATTTGTCCAATAACTATCAGAAGCGAAATGAAATATGAATGCCTAAAAGCTTTAGAATCTTTACTTTAAAGTTTGATTTTTTTTAACGGCAGATGTAGTTTGCCGTTGTCAATCCTCTACACATAAATATCTATATCAATGGTCATAATAAAATGACTTTCCCATTATTCATGTAAATTATAAAAATAAAATGATACTTTTTTAATCACACTTTCTTGAATTAAAAGTAATATTCTTTGTATGATCATTTTGTGGGTTGATGTTGGGAAAATGTAAATTCAAATATGCATTTACTGCCCACATGGATAATTTTTTATTTTTAGCAAGTTAAATATATTAGATTAAATAACATATTACATTATACAAATTTAAATAAGATGTGAGTCTCTTATAATTATCCTAAAAAATTAACATAAAATGCAATATAAAATATAGAAATCAAATTAATGACTCTCACAAACAGAAAGATAAATCGAAACAAAATAAATAGTTCTTGCAATAATATTGATATTGAGCCACTGATTATCAACTTTATCAATAGCATTAGTATTGGATTAGTCAAAATTTTTCTTTAAAAAGTATAAATTTATACATATAAAAAAATGGTTATATTTAATCAAATATGAGGAGACAAAAATTAAAAAAATAAATAAAAGTAAAAATTATTTTAAAAAGTGAATAGTAAAATTTGAAAACTCTTTAAATTTGAAGAGTTACTATTCATTTTTAAAAATAGAATGTACTTTTATTCTTTTCTTCCACTTTCTTCTCTTTATATTTAATTAAATATGATTAAATTTTTTTTTGATATATATGTAAATTTGTACTTTAAAAAAAAATTGACTAAATCCAATGCCAAAATGCATTTATATTTACTGAAGAAAAAACATGCATTTAGGTACTGGGATATTTCCTCTCCACCACGTGCAATTATATTTACTGAAGAAAAAACAGGATAGGTAGTTGAAACCAATAAATCATTTTTTTTAATGAAAAATATTAATGCAAATTCATTCATACCATCAGAATATTTATTAAATAATATTAAAATATGGGTGATTCTATACAACTTCTCTAATTTTCATATATTCTCATTATTTTATTTCTTTCAATTTTTTTTAAATTTTTAAATTTTAATTTATTCTTTTTTAAAGATTTTTATTTTTTATTTTTTTATTTATATATTAAATATTTAATAAAAATAAAATATAATAAAATATAATATATAAAAGTTACGTAAATAGTAAGAAGATTTGTATAATTTTTTTCTTAAAATATTATTGAGCCTTGGAATCATTATCCTCCTTGAAAACACAATCCAATACACCTTGAACATTATTGTAGCTCCGGATCAGGAGGTCGTTGTCTTCGTCTAGACAATCAAGGCCTCTCCCCATAACGTGAACGATGACGATCTCTCATCAACAATCTTTGTCCTAAATCTTTGGGCGCCTTCCAAGCTTGATTCTCTCTCTCTCTCTCTCTCTCTCTCACTCATCGCCCGTCTTGGCAACGTCTTTACTTGGCTGCTCCTCTCACCAAACCACAGGTTCGTCCTCTCACCATCCTCTGCATTATATTATCCAAGCTCTCGTAAATTCTAGATTTATATATAGGCTATATCAACGTACTCGTCCAATTTACATTCTCATCTCAATCACTCTACACCGATTATAAACCGTAAACCTAGATTCCTCGATCCTCTATGCCGAATAAATAGCCCCCCTTTTTTGTCTTTTTTCATTTTTCCCGTTTTGGGTGCCTCAAATTCTAGGGCTTCAAAAACTTTAAGCTCCAGGGTTTGAGTAATCGCTCTGCTAAGTATGGATCTCGAATTGGTGAAGAGGACCTTGGATTTTTCTCGGAGGAGAAAGAAATGGCTTATTCTTCTTGCCGCTTTTGGTGTCTCCAGTTACGGTGCTTACAAGGTCTATCATTTACCGTCTGTGGTCAATAGGAGGAAGAGTCTTGTTAAGCTCTTTCGAGCCTTAATTTCCATGGCTGAGATGGTCGCGGATTCGGCGGACACGATCGGCATCGTCTCCAAGGACTTGAAGGAGTTTATCCGATCCGACTCCGACCAAATTCCCAATAGTGTGAAGCAGATTTCGAAAATCGTGCGGTCAGAAGAGTTCTCAGAATCGTTGGTTGGGGCTACGCAGGCTTTGACGATTGGGATTTTGCGAGGTTATAAGTCCGAGTCGAGGATTGACAGGGAGTCTGATACGAGTTCGGCAAGTTCGAGCTTTCCCGATGGGGTTTTGGAGAAGCTTTTCTCTACGGCTGGGACCGGCTTTGCTTCGGTTGTGGTTGGAAGCTTTGCGAGGAACTTGGTTTTGGGATTTTACTCCAGTGATGGATCCATGGATGGTCCTGGTGTGTCCCAACGCGGGTCAAGTTTATCAGACGAGCCTGGTTGGCTAAATATGATTTCTGCTGACAAATCCAAGGAACTCATAGCAAATTGCATTGAAGTTTTTGTGAGCACGGCAGTTGCTGTTTATCTAGACAAAACTATGAATATTAATATGTATGAGGAAATGTTTAGTGGATTAACCAACCCCAAGTACCAAGACGGAATGAGGGATGTTCTGGCTGCTGTTTGTAATGGTGCCATGGCAACCCTTGTAAGAACATCTCACCAAGTATTGACGAGTTCAGGTCCAGGTTCGAAACCGGGTTCAAGTTCTTCTTGCTCAATAGTTTATCAGAGCAAAGGTACAAGTGCCCCCAAAGATGGGTGTTTTGAGCGAGAAGCTTCTCCAAAGCATCCGGAAGAGGGGAATAAGTTTGATCAAATTCGGGATGGTGAGTGGGTGAGCAAGGTTTCTTCTATATTGGCAGTGCCAAGCAATAAGAAGTTTGTTCTTGACGTAACTGGGAGGGTGACTTTTGAAACAGTGAGATCCGTGGTGGAGTTTCTCTTTTGGACTCTTTTAGATGGCTTAAAAAGAAGTCTTAATGTAGTTCACGAGGAGGTTGTGGAGCGAGGTTTGGAAGTTGTCAGATATTTCAGTGCAAAGTCTTCTGTTATCGTTACCATATGTCTTGCCTTGTATCTACATGTTCTTGGTGGTACCGGGATTCTCTTGCCCGCCTAGTTCAGCAGGATTCTCCCTCCCTTATTAAGAGCTTTTCATCAATATTTCGACCACTATGCTAAAGTTGCTCCTTAAGATAGTTTTTGTATGTAAATCTTTGTCACTCTTAATTGAAATGCTCGTTGGGCCTACTTCATCTTGATTGATAGACTTGAATTTTGAAAATTCCTTGTTTTCCTCTGGTTACCCCTACTAGTTACATGCATATATGCATGCAAAGCATGGTTTGAAACTGAAAGGTGTTCCATGAACATAGTTGTATTTCAGGAGTGGAGCCACAGTGTTTTATTGTTGTATTTTTTTGGTGGAACGGAGGAGGGGAATGGGACATTATGTTGTGGTTTTTAGATTGACAATTTGGATAAATTTTGTAACTCTCTCTATATAGATGGCCCCCTCGAAGGTTCATTTATTTTCCGGAAAATCATACATCACCACCCTCAAACTACCCCTCATCTTGCAATTTACACCTCATTTAAGATTCAACCTTTGAGATTTCATCGCTACATCTATTTCTCGTCATGTTATGGTCAGATTTTAATGATGGGGGTAAATTATAACTTAATGTTCCAAAGTGAGGAACTAAGCGACCAATAAATGTGTGATTTTTCCTCTACGCTTTATGGCTTCCTCTATTTATTTTCTGTTCATTCGGCTCTCTCTTGTATTTAGTGAGCGTCATGGTGTGCTTTGTGACTTCATTTTTGAAAAAAGGTTACTCCTCAAGTTGAAACTCTTTACTCTGAAAATATTGTGATTTGCCAAAACTTTTAAACATCATTCTACTATACTGATCTTTACCGTTCATTTCGGAACAGAATATGATATTTTGATGTCTGTGATTTTGATACTGTTTTCTACCCAAAAAGATGGGCTTGTGGTCCATGTAGAAACAATAATTTGAATATTTTTTTATTGTTACATTTAATTTTATAGGTTGATCACTCTTGAGTTTTTTTCGTTTCCATTTTGTTGCCAGTTTTTAAGCTTAAGCGTGGTTTTTTGAGTAGGCTCCTCTGTTATTTGCAGTAACATTGAGAATTGTAAGTAGTTTTACTCTTCCTTTATCCATTTTTCTTTTGTTTAATGGTACATAGTGGACCTTATTTGCCTTCTTAGGATATTTTCATATGTGATCGAATGTTAGTGAATTAGATTTTTTGGTCCTGTGATTGACCTTGCTCATGATCTTGTAAATATCTTCATAAGTGGAGTTTTATTGTCGAGGATTTTGGCACGACTCTTGGTGTCGATGTCTCCATCATTTTATGTTTTACATTTCGTTTGTAAGGCATGATGCCTTTTCATCTTGGCCTTTGTTTTGTTAATTTTGCTATACAAAAACCATAGATTTTACTTTTGTAATTTGTTTCAATAGACTACATCATGAAACCGTTTGTTTATTTTATTCCCTCGTCACTTTGAAGATAACTGCCATTGGAGGTGACACTGAATAGTGAATAGGATTGGCATTGAGGCAATTAGTAAGTGACTGAAAGAGGCTATGTATACGTCGACATCATAAGCTGGTGGAAATATATGTGGATCTCATAAAGTATGAGGATGGCAATGTAATTACCCTGAGCTTTACTTGATTCAATATCTTTCCCTTTTGAGATGGATTCTCCCGTATTCGGTTTTTAGGAGAAGAGATTTTGAAAAGTTGTTTCCATAAAAAAAAATGTTGTGATTAAAAAAAGTTACCACTCAAAATTTAAAAATGATTTTATACCATCATTTTTAAGCTGGAATAATTTTATAGCATCAGAGCAGCTGAGTCCTTTGACATGAAGTGGGTACGGATTGTGCAGTCTGAGTGGGAAGGTTTCGACTCCTGAGTGGGTTGAATGAACTACTTTTTTAAGTTGACATACCCTTCAAATGCGCTTATTTTGTGCACAAGTTGCCATTTAATAGATGTGCTAGTAGTGATTGCTCCTGTTCCTATTGCTTTTAAGTGATAAGGGAGTTTAACGATCCCCTTATCAATGCATTATACCAGCATATCTTGAGACTCTTTAAGCTTTTGACATGGTTGCATATCTTCACACCATCCTGAAAGAAACTGTGATGTCCTACTATAAGTTGAGCTACCATTTGGCGCGCTTATTTTGTGCAAAAAAGTTTAAAGGTTTGCTGGTAGTGATTGTTTCTGTATCCTTTCTATCTCGACTCTTGACAATTTCTGCTGCTTTCTATGGTTTCTTCACCTCTTGATATCACCCCCCCTCCCCCCCACACACCAAAATTCAGAAACGAATTTATAGGTATTGAAACCCATGTCTGCAGTGTTGCTTGCGGGTAATTTAATGATAAGAGTGGTTTATAATGATTTAAGCCGAGAATTTGCCATCTTTAATGCGTTTTACGACTTTTTGACATGGTGGGAAAGCGTGCCATGGTAAATTTTTATCCTTGGGTAATCTTGGCCCCCTGAGGATTAAAGTTTTGATTTAGGCACTAATACAGATGATCTCATTTTATTATTATAATTTTTTAATTTTTTTTTATAAAATATAATAAATAATTTAAGTTTTTTAAAATTAAATTAATAATAATATTACAAAATAATATTATAACAATATTTTATTTAATTTTTGACTTTCATATAAAATTATTTATCTCATCTTATTATCCAAAGAAACTTTAGAGTTACAACTTTCCTTGTGCAATGAGATATGTTGAAAGGTGTCCTTCCCCGTTCTCTACCTCTTTCTAGCTCTCTTGCCACTCTTTGAGAGCATTGGTGCTCTCTTTCTATCACTTTATTAGATAGAGCATAGGTGCTTTATTTGTTGATAACTTAGAGAAGTAATTTTAGAATTTCTAAATAGATAAATTGCATACATGTTTTTGCAAAAAATGGAATTTTTTTTTTGAGATAATACTGATTTTCATTAATATCAGAGAAAAATAAAAGTATAAGAAAAAATATTTCTTATTAGTGAGGCTTACTTGTTTACAAAAGACATGTATGGAGTTTGTCTATTTGAGAGTTATACTTAATATTGCTCGATAACTATAAGCTTTTATCCAATTACCCTAACTGATAATGCAACGAAATTGAAATTAGAGAAACAATGTGGATGTTTTAAAGCAATTTGACAATTGGATTGCTTGTCTTCAAGACAATCATTTATATATGGGATTGCACTAATTATTTAATACCCATTCTCAATTTCATATGTTATTTTAATTTATTTACTTTTTGAAATTACAATTCTTATTTTGTAAAAACATAATAAAAAAAAAACAGAGAGAGATAGAGACGGCCGCGGGAGTGATTGTAGAATAACTCCAATAAAAGACAACACAACGCGCCGGCTGCAAGTCAGCGCTCGTATGTCAAATAAGGTGGTTAATAATGCACTATGTCTCGGCTGTCTTTGTCTTTGACACTTTACTTTCATTTTTGGCAACAAAGAGATCATGATGAATTGGACAAACTAAAATCATTTCAGGCATTCGTCAGAGGAAGAAATTAAGATCATTATGTGATAACATATATATATATATATTTATAATATGGTTGAATTGAATGGAAATCCAAAAGAGAGTTGAACTATTGGGTCCTGCGTGGTACTTAATGCACTACACCCCTTTTTTTGCCATGAAGTTGATCATGATTGCTTTAGGAGACCTCAGTTGACCCCCAACAAATAAAAATAAAAAATGAAAAGGAGATGTATTAATATGGTGGCCTTCGCTTTCTCGCTCCACCAAACCCCAATGTTATTAACTTATTAGGTTCCGACTCAAAACCATTTTTATTTTTATTTTTATTTTTATTTTTATTGAAAACGGCCTTTAATCATTCATCATCCATTATTCTTCATCATACACTTTGTGTAGGTCAAACAACATTGATGCCGTACACACACCCGGGGTTTTTGCTTATGCTCATCGTTTAAGTTTCTACGTGGATATAAATATTTTGATCATCTTGGCAAGCGGGAAAGGAATTTACACATATAGGGCCAAAATATAATCATCGATATAAAGATCATTATTATATATATATATATGCCATATTAAATTAATTAATTAATTAATTGCTAATAAATGCGGGAGGTATTTTCGGAGAAAGAGGAAATCGCACGCCCATATATATTGGTTGGAGACATATTGCTGTATATTACTGTGATTCGTTTTATGTTGCCAACTAAGTCGTGACCAGATTGCTATTAGACCTGCTGCTTAGAATTTAAATTGTTTGAGCCATTTAAAGTAAGGCAACTATGTATGTACGGCAATTACATATGAGGCGCCATCTGTGTTGGGAATCTGGTCTTCCAAATTCCCCCCACCAGGATCTACTTTTCACAGAATAACAAGAAAAATAGAGAAATAAACACAACACAAGAATTTACGTGGAAAACTCCAAAACAGGAGAAAAACCACCAGACCCAGAGAAGAAAATACACTATGTGAAAAATTGTTACAATCACACAATTTTTCTCCTCACCCCAACGACACCCACAAAAACTTCTCCCACTAGTAAAACTCTAACTTTCACCTCTCTTCCTTTTACATACAAAAAGGACAACAGAGGAATTTTACTAAAGTCAAAAATTACTAGATAAGTTTCTGACTGGTGTGTTTAACTAAGGAGGCTAAGCCTCCTTATATAGGCCTTGGCCTTGCCCCTTCACCCACATCTTTCCCATGTGGGATTCCAAAGGAGCAAAACCCAACAATCTCCACCTTGCAACTTTAACTGGTCCCACAGCCACGCTCCACCGCAATGAAAATTCATAACTTTCGCTATCATGCTCCACCATAAAAGCATAACCACTCAGAATAAACTAATTCCAAGCATTTCACTTCGGCCCATGTCGAAAATAACCTTGCTGAAAAATTATGGTGCAACTCTCACGTTTGGCTTTCCTGGAAGTTC
Organism: Platycarya strobilacea; assembly: GCA_036898215.1. Lineage (NCBI taxonomy): Eukaryota > Viridiplantae > Streptophyta > Magnoliopsida > Fagales > Juglandaceae > Platycarya > Platycarya strobilacea. The sequence goes on from CM072555.1 coordinate 8,975,080, forward strand.
ATCAGCCATCGACATGAATTTCCACCACACACCTTGCATCAACGCCAAACCAATGCCCGTGTGCAAACTTGTGAAACAACTAACATTAACACATCCTCTATCATGGCAACTTTGGGATTAGCGGCATGCCATAAAGATATACATGTCTCTTTTTCTATGGAGAGAAACACAATGTTAGTTTCATATCAGTATCTTCATTTACTGACTTGGAACCACTTGCTGAACCGGCTTCACTTCTTCTTGACAACTTTTCTTGACATGCCCAGGTTGTCCACACCTCCAACAAATTGCTGACTTCATGGGTTGGTCTGCTCTTGTGTAATTGATGGAATCAAAATATCCGTGACTTGTACTTGCCACAAGTCAAAATTGATTCTCCCATCAACGTTCTCTACCTCCATTCTTGACATTGTTTCGATGAATTTTACCGTAGAAATGAATAGTATCCACTAAGTAAGTTCCCAGGAAAGACTGATCTTTCCTAGACAGAACTTCAAGATTCCCAGGAAAGATTGGAGGGTCACAACGAGCACACTTAAAACTTTCAATCTCCTAGACAGAATCTCCTTAAATCATACGTATTCACACTACCACACCAAAACTCTACCCTGCAAAAGAATCTAGTGGCTCTGATACCACTGTTGGGAATCTGGTCTTTCAAATTCCCCCCACCAGGATCTACTTTTCACAGAATAACAAGAAAAATAGAGAAATAAACACAACACAAGAATTTACGTGGAAAACTTCAAAACAGGAGAAAAACCACCAGACCCAGAGAAGAAAATACACTATGTGAAAAATTGTTACAATCACACAATTTTTCTCCTCACCCCAACGACACCCACAAAAACTTCTCCCACTAGTAAAACTCTAACTTTCACCTCTCTTCCTTTTACATACAAAAAGGACAACAGAGGAATTTTACTAAAGTCAAAAATTACTAGATAAGTTTCTGACTGGTGTGTTTAACTAAGGAGGCTAAGCCTCCTTATATAGGCCTTGGCATTGCCCCTTCACCCACATCTTTCCCATGTGGGATTCCAAAGGAGCAGAACCCAACAATCTGTTCGTACGATACGTATAACGTAGTTGCTAATTCCACTTATCCCGTTTGAATAGTGAGATTAGAATTAAAATGATATAATTTTAGATGAAAGTTGAATGAAATATTATTAGAATATTATTTTTTTAATATTATTATTATTTTAAAATTCAAAAAAATTGAATTATTTATTTATTATAATTTATATAAAAATTTTAAAAAATTATAATGATGAAATAAGATAAAATGAGATTATTTTTATATCCAATATGTCTAGATTGTACTAATTACAAAATAAATCCTTTGCTTTATACTATCAAACATGTCCTATTGATAAACCAAGGTTTATATACGGAGTACAGGGAATAGCTTTTACTTCACATGATCGGATCGATAACTTCATTCACCGGCCGGAAACACTGATCAACCCGTTTGGAGGCTTTGTTCAGTCGACAAAGATGGAATGAAGGAGCCAGCCGGGCGAGTCACAAAATCCAAAACTATGATCTTCATGACTTTTCTTCTGTTTCATCAGACAGAATTCAAAGCAAAACGGCGACCACGATGATGAGAAGAGTTACTCGTATATATGCTTTTTTTTTTTTTTTGAGCGTATATATGTTCTTTTAGTACGCAGCAAAGTAGATCAGAAGGAAATGGGGAAAAATAAAGAAGAAAGAAACCACCGCGTTCGCTGATGATCATGAGCATGAATTCAGATTTCAGATCCACAAAGTATATATCATGATCAGACCAGACCATGTAGAAACCAACCCAATTCCTGACTCATCTTTTATATATCGTATGTACCATCTACCGTTATCCTTCAAATTAAAATGCCAGCCATTTTGGTATGAAGATAAAACATATATAATTCAGATCGAAGATTACATATATACAATATATATACATATTATAATCGAAATTGCCAAAGATTTAAAGGAAGGTACACACAACAATTAACCTCACAAAACCCAGGACTTGGATATAATTCGAACAGGAATATATATCATAAGCCCAGAATTTCCATTTTATTGCTTTGCTTATACCAACAGATTGTAATGAAGTTATTATTATAAGTTCAAGGTAATTATGACATGGCTGCAGGCGAACATCTAGTAACGTACGACTTGATCATGGCTTGTGCTTCGACTGCGTATAGATATAATCCAAATGAGCAGCGAGGGTCCTTCTCATCAAGCACTCTTCTCTCCCTTCTACACCTTCACAGCTCTCGTCAACCTCACCCTTTTCTGGTTTAACTCCGGCCTGTAATATCCCACAAAAATAAAATTAAAAATAAAATTAAAAATCAATTAAAAATATTAACCAATAAATCATATATTTTGAATCCTAACCAGAGAGTCTCCGGGAAAGGAAGGTTTTGGACGAGCAGCATATGTTAGAGCCAAACTGCTAAGGAGAAGAGCGAGAGTGAAGAGGGTGCTAAGCTTAGACGACATGTTTTTGGATCACCTAATTTGGTGTTCTCGTTTCTTTGCAAGGGATAATTGGTACTACTTTTGCTGCTTGCCGCTGAATTTATAGGCGAATGAGAGGCTGATCCTGGAAGTTGATTAGGTACGGTCCAACTCAGTCTTTTTACTGTGGAATCGGCTGATCCCTTTGTACGTTAATTACAAGAATCTTCTCTCTTTATCGTGTCATTTTTCTCATGCATGCATTGTGATCGTGACACGTCGACTGGCTTTCGAGTATCCGAGTCCAAGCAACATGAGTGTCTATTATGATTATTAATTAGCAACTGTTCACATTGCACACCCCACACATGACGTTGTATTCAAACCAGCATTCCATTCCACGTAATGAGGCGGCCTGATATTCCCATCGTACACGTCTTTCACACTGATCAGATTAGCTGCTTTATAAATGTACGTGCAATTACTCTGTCTACATGGATAATAAAAAGTTTGGCTTGAAAACCAGAAGGAGAAAAAAAAGACTGTAATATTATATCATGGTTTGTATTTGTACTAGATCTATGCTTGTAATTTCTTCGCATACTCTTATCTATGTTGGGATATTGTTGAGATCTCATATAATCTATAATAATAATGACAAATTAATACATAATCTGAGATGATCTTACTAACCCAACATAGCTTTAGCCTCTCCTATTACTATCTTAGGCTGTCGATGATATTAAAGTGATCTCATTTAATTATATAGAATATATACTGAGATAAGATAAGAAATTTGTTAATAATAACAAAGATAAACAAATTATAAAATTAAATGGGTTGAGTTAAATATTTTTTCATAGAAATTTGAGAAATGAGAAAAAAAAAATTGAATAAACAAATTATAAAATTAATATAATTTTTTTTTAAGATTTAAAAAAGTTGATTTTTTATTTTATTTTATTAGATTTTTCGTGAAAATTGTAATGATTATTTTCATCACGTCTACCGATTGCCGGTGTATATGACGTTTTGTTCGTTAGATAATTAATAGCAGAATTATGAAATTAATGGATTTAAATAAATAAATAAATAAGTCTTACTATTTTTCCGTGTAAAGGATCCCGACCCTCAGTTAGTACAATCGAAATTATCAAATATTATAGGCATATTCAAATAAAGAAAAATTCGATGTCAAAAATAAAGAAAAAATCTACACATAAGAAAAAATCAATAAATACGATTCCACGACTCGGCCTTGGTGTTGGGGTTTTCTTGGGCTAAACGCATAGATGGACTGAATACTTGGGCCTTAAAATTCAAGTATTCGAGGTTTTCGAATGCGCGCTGTCCTACTGAGGCCCAATGTTCCAAACCCCACGGATGTGCGGAACACAGCTTTTTTGCCATTTGGAAAAGAAACTAAAATTACTGTAGAATGCATGCCTTCAGCCCATTGACTATTGAGTGTTCGGGATTCATCACAGACTTCCCATCAGCAAAACCTTCCCTTAATAATTATAATATTTCAAAACATTAAGAAATATTTTTAATATTTAAAAAAAGAAAAAAAAATCGATTTAATATAGATGATATAATACATATAGTTGATATTTTTAATACATATAGATGATATAATAAATCAAAAGGTCTAGTTGTATATATGATATATTATTTATTATATAAATTATTCTATACACACGTTGGGAACATAATTTGCATCTATAGGTGCATTTTTATTCTTTTTTTTTTCAAATGTTAATATATAAATTGAATCGATTTTTTTTTTCTTATTTTAAATATTAAAAATATTTCTTAATGTTTTGAAATATTATAATTGTTAATTTATTTTATAAAAAAGTTATACCATAAGATTTATTTTAAAATTTAAAAAAAAAATCAATTAATAAAAAGATAAAATTCAGAAATTTTAAAAAATGAGTAAAAAAATTCAATTCCAGACGCATCTACAACACACGATATTTGCATGTGGCGTGCAAACTCGAAAAAACAACATATTGTAAGAGAAATCTTGGAAGAATGGCCGTAGATGTCGGATAGCTAAAAAAATATCCTGGGTTAAAAAGAAAAAGTTTATCGTCCTATACATGTAATGTGTGTTTGTTACCTAAGGTAACATAATGAGATGGGGTCTCGATTCTCTCCTGCAGGCTGGACAGCCTACATGATGATATGCACTTTCACCTTTCAGTCCCATCATTGTCTTCCTCTCCTCTCCTTTTTTATTCATCCACCCACCCTGCCTCTCTCCTTATTTCTTCAGTTGATGTTAAATCACCGTTTTGTTAAAGTCTTGTTTGTTTTTTAATTTATTTTTTGACTAGTTAATCTAAATTTATCTATTCTCGTTTATTGAATTATTATATTTTTTTTAAAATTTCGTATATAATATAATAATTTTTTTTAATTTTAAAAAATATATAAAAAATATATTTTAATAATATTTTATTTAACTTTTAACTTTCTTATCAATTTATCTTATTTTATATATTTAAAAGAACAAATTAAATAAATAAAGAATTAATTTAATTATTTATAATATATATTTTTTAAATTCTCTCGAATCATTCATTAATTCCACTCAAAATATATTTATGTATATTTTGGCTTCGGCTTTATCCTAATTCCCTAGAACAAATTCCCCACCATTCCACATCTCTTCTCATTTATATCTCCTTATCTTTTAAGTGATCTTTGTTGACGTGTGTTCTGCACTTCTGAGTTGAATTACAATTTACAATCCTAATCTGCAACAGCAAAAATAGAGGGTTGGGTTTCTCGATTCTGAGAACTCTCCGAAACTTTTGTTAGAGACCAAAGTAGATATATTCAAAACAATAATTCAAAATAATTTTAGATAAATGCCTATACATTTTTCGAGTGCTCTATTCTTTCTTTTATATGAGCTGAAATATTGATCAGATACACGTGTAATTATTCAAGAATATTGGGGAGTAGATTAATCCCCTTCCCATCTTAGATTTTCTAAGATCATTTATTAGTTTTTTGTTTCTTTTCAATAATATCTTTAGTAATATGATTACCTCCGAGCGATCAGTAGATATATTTGGATATTTATATTAATCTGTATTTAATACGATATGCCACCCTGCCAAGCATTAAATGTTTATAGAATCTCCGATCATCACATTATAAATATGTTAGGGATAACTATAACGAGCTAACTAAATTTATTGTTTTTGTATAATAAGAATTCATGTGGGAGGAGTTTAGTTTGAGTAGGAAGTACTTAGAATCTAATCGAAGGAATTTTATCGAATACAATTTCCTATAAGTCTCTAAAAGAATGGTAATAGGTGAGCATCATTTTAAAAAGCGTCTACTACCTTATTCTCTATCATAATTATCCCCATCACAATCTTACGTTGGAATGCAATATGATTAAAAGACTTTGGTTTCACGAAAAAGGAAATAACTTTTGTTATTGTTCTTTGCTGTTGAGCGATAAGATACGAGATGCAATCCTGATAATATAAATTGCAATTTGGTATGATCAATTAAGAATTTTGGATCCTGTAAATTTCATACTGATCTCATACATTCATAATTTCATACTCCTAACCTGACCTGACCCCACCTTGGTATAACATGTTAGTACTGTTTCTTTCTTTGTAGAAAAATGCTTTAGATCCCGTAAAACAAAATTTAAGAACTTTGGATTATTAAATTTTCAAAAAAATAAAAATAAAAATGTAATGGATCATAAACAATCAGATTAATTAATTTATAGACTTGTTTTTATAATGTGACTGTTATTTGTAACATCATGATATAACAAATAAATTAGATATTAAATTATATATTCTAATTAAATCGTGTCAAGACGTACAAGTCCATGTAAAATCGTATACACTGCCAAAGAAGGCATGTGGAAAAAATAAAATGAAGACGACTTGTAGAATGAATGAATCCGTACGTCCCATCCAATCCACCAAACGACACCAATGCGAATACTTACATAAACTAATCCAAGTTGGTAATTCCATCATTTGTCCAGGGCAACACTAGAAATTTAGATTTCACCTCGCAAGTAATTAGCATCCTTTGATTAATAGAGATCCTTAAAAAGTTGAGCCTGAAGTTTCCTCTCAACCTCTCTCTCTCTCTCTCTCTCTCTCGCTCTCTCTCTCTCTTCCTCTCTCAACTACTAACTTCGGCTCACCCAACTCATAAATGGCTGCCACTACTAGCTCCTCCAGCTGCGCCACCTACTTCAATTTCCAATCCAAATCCGTTGGGGTTGAGCCTAGGACCCGGACCTCATCGAGCCATGGCTCAGCCGGGTGTGGCGCCAAGCTTGATGGGGTGGCTATGTGGCTCATCAACGGCTTTACGACTGCTTTCTTTGCATCTTTGGAACGATGCTCTTGCATCCGTATCGCCACTGTAGATGATAGAGATGAAGCCAACGACTTGCCGTTGATTTTCAATGATGGAAATCTCATGAGGAGCGTTGCTGGCAGTGGCGCCAGTAGCCGAAGGAGGACAGGGAAAGGCAAAAAGGGTGGAGCAGTTCTTTTGATCGAGGACTAGTAAAATAAAGAAATAATATGATCGTCAAAAACAAGGTTTCTTTTCTTTTCTTTTCTTTTCTTTTGGGCAAGTGATTTGGGAGGTTCTTGGATCAGTTGTGGAGTTTGTTTCTTATATGTGGTTTTGGAAGATGGGATGGGGACGAATCATGAAGAAAATGATATATAACTAATGTTCTCGATCTGTGCATGATTTGAACCTATAATGATCAATATTAAGAAAATACAATAATTAAGTTATAAAATGCATATTTTTCGTCTGCGCCTTTTATAGATTATTATATATATCTAATTTTTTTTTTTTTTTTTGCGAGTTTGATGTAAAAATCAGGCTGTTTTTCATGTCTATTGGAAAGATCATTATACATATAGTTTCAGTAGCACACCGTAAGAAAAATGGGCGTTTTTGATTAATTATTTTACTAGAATTATCTGTCTCTAAATAAATAATTTTCTTTATAGTAATATTAGCATCCTATTGTTGGATCAATTGTTCTTTAACTTTCATCCTTTCAATTTTAGGACAAATGATTCATCAAACGAACTAGTAAATAGTTACAGCTAGTTAGATTGAATAAGTGAAGGTCGAGAAATTCTCATAAGCCTGCAACCACTCGTGCGGCTACTGCTAGCTGCTAGCCTTTGAAAAATTAATTTGTCCGATTTAGATGGGTCTTGGTGATATTTGTGATAAGTATCTATCTCATTGGGATGGATTTCCAACAACATATAAAGTTAAATTGTTTGTCGTAATTCAACAACCTTTTTTTTTTCTAGTATATATTATATACTATTTTTCGGTTCCATGTTCTTGTTTTATATTATATGTTTTGTTTGAGTTGAATCTTGATCCTCAAGGAGAAGTTGGCAGTTCATCACTAGTTGAACAGCATGTCGCCGCATATCTTTTCCGGCAAGCTTTTGAACACGATTAGCAGATTACACTGTTTCTTTTCTTTATAATCTTATGTTAAAAGACTGACTCTAGAAAAAGTAAACCAGCACTAAAGGCGCTTTAGATAATTAAGAAAGCTTTTTTTCCCCATAATTATGAATGATGTTTGCCATTTTGGTCATCATCATTTTGCTTCCCCGCCAAAGCTTCTTTTACTTTCGGCCATTGTTTTCTTTCCTCATTTTTTTTTTTTTTTTGTCCGAAGCGTAAACGTGAGGGATGATCAGGAATCCAAAGCTAGAATAGAAAATTCTTTATACTCCATGCGTTAAAAAATGGCTATATATATTAGTGCTAGTTATTGAGTCCAGCCAAACATGCCAATCGTTGGTTTTTTTTTTTTTTTTTTTTTGTTGATGAAAAAAAACAGCCAATCGTTGGCTATTAAAACCTTAAATAACTAGCTCTTGAATTTAAGAATTGCTAAAACGTTACTCATGATATGATTTTGTATTAATTTGGACGTGTCAATGATCTCTTAAAGATCTTGAGAGCTTTTCCCTGTTATATAAAAAGAAAGACACAGTCGGGCATGATGATAATGATTTGTGCAAGTAATTAGAGCAATTAGTAGTGCAGTCTAGGAGTATAATTGATTCGATTTGGTCTGATTTTGATCAAAATATAGAATCAAATTGGTATCATATCGATTTTGTAATTTTACAAAATCGATTACGCTCCAATTCTTTTTCAAAACTGGTAGTACTAGTTTTACTAGTTCCAGTTTAATTTTTTGGTTCTAATAAATTATAAATTAAAACAAAAATCTATATATTTTAAAAAAAAAATGTTTAAATTATTATTTTTAATTATAAAAATATGTTAGCCTAACAAAAAATTGTTATATAAAAAAATCTGTAATATAAAAACTGTTATAAAATATAAAAATGTTATATAAAAAAACTGTTATGTGAAAAAAAACTGTTATATAAAAAATTATTTTAATATTATAAAAAACTACTTTAATATTATGTTTAAAATTGAACTTTTATTTTATAAATACTATAGTATTATTTATATATGATTATGTTATTATGTATTATATATATAAATATATATAAATTGCAAAAACATAATATATATAATATTAAAAAATGATTTAAAATATATAATTATTAGGACCGGTCCGGTTTGGTCCAATTTTAAAATGAAAAGAACCAGATTGAATTTTACTGGTTTTATGTTTCTATAAACTGGTTCCAGATCGAACCGATTCAAATTCGGTCTGATCGATCCAATTTGGACCGATTCGGGCAGATTTACCAATTTTTTGATTTGTTTTTACATCCCTAGTGCAGCCTGGTTTAAATCTAGTCAAAATCTGATTAGAAAATTCATATTTTATAAATTGAACTAGCTACTTCAATAATACTAAATAACAAACTCTCCGAAATCCAAATCTATAACTATTGTATTAAAATATTGTTTTTAACATTTTCACTAATCTATTATATTAAAACAAAGTAGAATTTAGATATAAAAAAATAGATATTATCTTAAAAAAGTGATTTTTTATGCTCAAAATAATATTTGGCCAGTAACTTAGACTGACAAATTTGATCAAATATCTTTGAATAAAAATATTGTAATTATACTTTTTTTTAAAATCAATATTGTAGTTATACTGAATCACTTATAATGTTGTTATACAACTTAACTAAACTTTGGTTCAAATTTAATTTAATTGCTTTCACTACTAAATACTGCTAAATGAAAGGTGAATGGATGTTTATTCTAAAATCACTGTCAAAGTTTGGTTCTATTCTCGTGTGTGCATTAGCTGGCCCAGTCCCAAGCTCCTATTAAAATAGAACGGATCAATATTGGGCCCTGAAGTGGCCCAAACTGACGTTTTTGCATAGAAAAAAGTTGTTAACACTTTAAAAATACGCACACGCCGTTACCGGAGATTAAGGGTGGAAGAAAAGGTTGGAAAACTAAATTAGACAGGTCTAAATTGGTGGAATTGGTCTAGTTTTAATTCGGTGTCGGTTTGGAATCGTTTCCATAATATCAAAATGGGTGGATATCAGTTTGATTTCGATTTTAAACTTTGTAAAACTGAACTGGATTAAACTGGACCGATTTAATATAATACATATTTTATATCAAATTTTTTAATATTACATGTAATATAAAATAATATTTTTATATTATATATAATATTTTATACATTAATATAAAATGTAAATTAATTATAATTTATATTTTATGATCTAATACTAATAATCTAATACTATATTACTATTAGTAATATAATTTAAATCTATATATAAATTATTATACTAAATAATTACCTATAAAATAATGATATAATAATACTAATATTTTTTTTATAAGAAGTAATACTAATATTATGAATATTAATATATTAATACTATCACTATTAATAATATAATTATAAAAAATTGAACTTACTCTAAAAAATATTAATATATAATTATTCGAATTAATATAACTAATACTAATGTTTAATAGACTAAAATATATTAAACTAAAATTGGAAAACCAGACCGAACCTGACCAGAACCAATACTGTCTGTTTTAAAGAGTAACCAATGTGTAATCGATTTTAAAAAAATATAAGATTGATGGTACCAGTTTGATTCTAAATTTTGTCTAAAACTATATCATACCGAATCAATTACACTCCTACCAGAAATTGAATCTGGGTCACCCGCGTGACAGGCAAAAATATTCACTACCATACTACAAACGACTTTGGTAGGATAGCGAAACGAGCTTAAAATAAATATAATGATAGTTTTCCTCAAGCCGTTTCTTTGTATAAATGGAAATGATTCTTTGTATAAATAGAAATGTAAAAAGGTTATAAGACTGTCATTATCAATGAAAATGGATCCTAGAGCATGTTTTAAAAGACTTAAATTACAAATTAACACATATTTATTGTCATATTCTTAAATAACAAATGACAGATTTTTAGATAAAAAGAAAGATGAAAATTTAGATGAAAGTTTTATCCTAAACATAAATTGATTTGGAAAAATAAACTTAAATTTAATTATATTTATTTAAGTAATTTGAAGAGTTCGACAGTTTTTTTAAGAATAAAAATGGTAGACGAGATAATTGGAAATGACTACTATTTATAGCTTAAAGTAAATTCATACTCGGATTCGGACTTAGGATCTAGTACATATTAAACCAATTGAAGCTACAGAAGAACTATTGTATAATCACTTGCTAGAGCAGTCAAATTCAAACAATGATTTGAACTTTGAATTATCTTAATTTGAACTCAACTCGTTAACCATTACTAATATTTTTCGAGCTCAAATAAAATTAAACAAATTACTCAAACTCGAACTTGAACTCGAACTCTAACTCGAGTTTGAGTTTTTTTTTTTAATTTGAAATCTTATCTTTTAATTAATCCATAAGTTTTAAGTCTTACAAAATATTCTAATTAACCATTCAACCTAATTGTTTTGATTTAAAAAACTCTTATGGTATAACTTTTTATAGTTATAAAAATAATTAACTTATGGTTATAGCTAAAACATTATAATACATGAGCTTATATCCCACACAATGCGAGAATGGTTATTTATACTAAATTTTATAAATATTGCGTTTTTTACTTTCACAAATACTTTAATCTCATTTCATATCGTCATTACTAATTTTTTAAGTTTTTATATAAAATAAAATAAAAAATTCATTTTTTTCAAATTTTAAAATAACTTTCTCATATTTCAAAATAAAAATACTATTAAAAATAATATACTATAATAATTTTTAATTTTTAATTTTTATCTTGTCTTATCTATAAAAATAAATCAAAATTAAATAATTTATTATATATAATCACTATTATAATTATTAAAAATATATATATATATATATGTAAAATAGAACGTGCGTATATAAAAGTAGTTCACTTGATCAATAACTATTTCATAGTTATCCAATTACTACAAAAAAAAAAGAAGCTCAAATTAAACAAAGCTTTGTCGACGTGACATTATTCCCATTGCCACCATCGCATACGGCACATACACCCATTTGCGTGATCTCGAATGCATAAATAAACAATTAAAGCTCATAAAATATAAAACTAAAACAATGATTTAAAATAATAATGATTCAAATGGTGTAAACCAAAACATTAACCTATGTAATTATCATATTTTAAAAATTACTATTTTCAGATCGATACACCTAAAACATGGAAATTAAAAATGGGGTGACCCATGATGGATGAAATGGAAAAAGGCATTTGCAGCATTGTTGTGAACCTAATATACTTATTATATTAAAGATAAAATATTCATAGAACTATAAGTCTAGCTATGCTGTATGGTAGAGAATGGATGACGATTACATACCAACACATTTATTCTACTGAGTTTACAGCAACACGTTAATAAGATAAACATACTTGGGATTAGAAAATTCAGATAAATTCTCTATCTTTTTGTTATCTAGAGTTTGTCTTTTTGTTTAATCTCCTTCTTCCCCTACTTAGGTGCCTTCTTTTGATACATCTTATGTGCTTGGTTGTACACTGTTGAAACTTTGGATTCAACAATCTCACCCTTTTAGGTGATGACAAATGCTTGATAGAACCTGAATCCTGTATTAATACTTAAGCTCCCCCTGAAAATGTGCGTTAATTTTTCAAGCAAAAATATAAATATAATTCCAAGCATATATAACAAGTTTAGCAATTTAAACAATGTTAATGTTCTAGTATAAAACTTCTTCCCCTTTTGGCATCATTAAAAAGGAATCATAATTATCTCAATAACATATATTCCTACAATAACTAACAGACAAATAAAATGCTGCGTTAGTAGAAACTGTAGAAGTTAGAACCACCCGTGTCCGACAAAACCTGCAAAGGTTGAAGCCGAATTTTATCATCTCGGTGCGGAAGAAGATTTAAATCCGTTTGATGTTATTGACGAATTAGATGTTCCAGAGATTTGAAGTTGAATAATTAAAATTATTCGTGTCCGACAAAGACAGCAAAAGCTGCAGGCCTAGCTCTGGCAATGCGGTGTGGAGCCATGCATGTCCGACAAAACCTACAAATGTTGGAAGTCTAACTCTGGCAATTCAGTGCGGAGCCACGCGTATCTGACAAAACCTGTAAAGGTTGGAGACCTAGCTCTAGCAGTCGGTGCGAAAGCAGATCAATCGCCTGATGTTGTTGACAAATGGGTTTGAAGGCTCTGAGTTTCTATAAAAAAATCATTTTCACCAATCGGATACCAAAAAAAAAACATTGCTTCTTGACCTAAGTTCTGTTTCTCTATAACGATAGAATGGCCGAACAATTCTCTTCCACTAATGTTCCAGACTTGAATCAGGAACTCTTGACGCATCAACCATAAATCTTCTCTCCTAAGGCCGTCAATGCCATGATAGGAGCAGAGAACCGTTTTTCTAGTAAGAAAACTTTTGACAATGTGTGTCCAGCATATCTTATATTTCTTTTGACTAATAATATTTGAAGAGACAATAGTTTGTCTTATTCTTTATGCTATATCTATAAAATCAGTTTTAAAGTTCATCCGATTTGCATCAAATCTTATTCTCATCTCTATAACTCATCTGCATTCCTTCAATATTCTGGTTTTAAGTTTTCAATTATTTTCTCAATGGCTCATTCTTCTAACATTCCTCTAGATGCATCCATGAGGTATTCTACATCTCAATCTCATGTCCTTTCTGCAGCTACCATTGGCGCCATGTTGCAGCAAGAGAACAATAGTTTGGCTAATAAGCCAGACTCCGATGCTATCTACGACTTGGTGAGTCTCGGGACTCGCTACCCATCCTCTATTGTCGCTTTTTTCCAGCGGCTATAAGTCAAAAATCATGAGGTTGAAAAGCTTAAAGAACAAATTGTTGTACTTCAACGAATTGTTCAAGAGTCTCACACAAGGGAAGGAATCCTTCGGCAGAAGAATAAAAAGTTGAAATCTCTATTGGATTCTTCATTCCGCTTGCCAGTTCCCATGGATAGGGATGACATGATATTGTATGAAGAGAATGGGCGTCTCAAACATGAGGCTAAGAACCTCAAGTTTATGTAAAAGTATTTAAAAAAATATCTCTCTATTTTTATGAACTCTGATCTATCTTTCAAGAGATATTCATAACATGCATCATACCTATTTCTCTTCTAATCATACATAATCTATCTTCTGGTAAGGGTTTTGTGAATATATCTGCTAACGGATCGTGTTTGTTTGTGAACTCCAGTACTATATCGCCTTTCTGCACATGATCTCAAAAAATGATATCTTATTTCAATATGCTTAATTCTAGAATGTTGTATTGGATTTTTTTTTAAGATTTATAGCACTTGTATTATCACATTTGATTGGAATGTGATTATACATAAGTTTAAAATCCTCAAGTTGTTGCTTCATATAAAGAACTTGAGCACAACAACTACCCGCAGCAACATATTCTGCCTCAGCAGTAGATAGTGCAACAGAATTTTATTTTATTTTATTTTATTTTTACTAAATCAAGAAACTAGTGCACAACTTAAGAAATGACATGTTCTACTAAAACTTTTTCGATCATATTTGTAACCAGTATAATCGGTACCTGAATAACTAATAAGATCGAAAGAAGTGTGTTTAGGATACCATAACTCTAAGTCAATGGTACTGGCAAAATATCTAAAAATCCGCTTGACTGCAATCAAATGAGATTGTTTTGGAAATGATTGAAAACGTGCATATAAACATACACTAAACATAATATCTGGTCTACTGGCTGTCAAATATAATAAGCTACCAATCATACCTCGATATACCTTCGAATCAACTAGTTTACTGGATTCATCTTTATCAAGTTTAGTGGATGGGCTCATTGGTGTTCCAGTTTCCTTAGCACCTTCCATCCCAAACTTCTTCAGCAATTTTTAAATATATTTTGATTGATTGATGAATATCCCACTTTTTGCTTGCTTAATTTGCAATCCGAGAAAGAATATAAGCTCTCCCATCATGCTCATTTCAAATTCTTCCTGCATAGTCTTAGCAAAAACTTGGCACATATTTTCATTAGTAGCACCGAATATTATATCATCAACATAAATCTGAATCAAAAGAATATCATCATTTTCGTATTTAATGAAAATAGTTGTATCAATTTTTCCTCTCAAAAAGCCTTTTTTCAATCAAGAAACTACTGAATCTCTCGTATCACGCTCTAGGAGCTTATTTGAGTCCAAATAGTACTTTTGTGAGTTTGAAAACATGATTTAGAGAAATATGATTTTCAAAACCTGGAGGTTGCTCAACATATACTTCTTCATTTTATAAAACCGTTTAAGAAAACACTTTTAACATCTATTTGAAAAAGTTTGAAATTTTTATAACAAGCATATGCAAGTAGCATTCGAATAGCTTCTAATCTTGCGACTAGTGCATATGTCTCATCATAATCGATTCCTTCTTCTTGATTGAAACCTTGGGCTACAAGTCGAGCCTTATTTCTAGTAATGACTCTGGACTCATCTTTCTCGTTTCTAAAAACTTATTTTGTTCCAATAATAGTATGATTTTTGGGTTTAGGAACAAGTGTTCAAACATCATTTTTTTTTAAATTGATTAAATTCTTCTTACATAGCTAGAATCTAAGATTCATCAAGAAGTGCTTCATTAATATTTTTAGGTTCAATCTGAGATAGAAAAGCAGTATGATTGCAAATATCTCTAAGAGATGATCGAGTACTTACACCTCGTGAAGGTTCTCCTAGAATTTATTCCGCTGGATGATCTTTCACATGTTTCCACTATTTGGTTGCATCTTGTACTAAGTCTTGATGATCTTTCCTTCTATTTCCATGATCTTTCATTTTGAATTATTTCCAAATATCACACATCCTTTTTCTTTAGAAGTGAAGTCAATGAATTTAGTTTTGTCTTCTGTCACGTATCTTGAGCATCCGTTGTCTAAAAATCATTTATTTTTACCTGTAGAATACTTCATGCATACCTACAAAAGTAATTAAAAACAATTCCCGGTACCCAAATTCTTTGGGTCATTTATTTATTAGTATTAGAAAAAACAAGATATTTAGGTACCCATATGGCCCTAATAGTCATTGTATGTTTTCTTCTAATAGGACAAGTAAGATAATTATGACCATTTCTATTACAAAAATTATAAATAGCATGTGACATATATGAAGAATTTGAGTGATTATAATAGTATCATTTTTTAACAAAATTATTTTTATGAAAAGAATTTTGAATATTGGATTTTGATGTAGAAGGATTATCAAAGAAGTTTTTATAAGGTTTGTATTTTTGTTTTGGCATATATCCCAAGCCTGCCTTATCAAAAACACATCTTTGACTACCAAGAAGTTTTTCAAAATTTTTTTTTCCATTCGTAAAGTTTTCAATAATATTTTCTAAATCAGTTTTCTTTTTCTTCAACTCAAAATTTTCATCTTTCAAAACAATATTTTCTTTTCTTAAAATATCAATTTCGTTTGTTAAAGAAGAATTTTTCTTTTTCAAAACAGTATACTTGATACCCAATTTTTCAAATTCCTCATATACTTTTTCTAAAATATTTTGCAATTTTTCATATGAAGGATTTTCAATATTATCAAAATTTGTTACTTCAATGTCATCTTTAGCCATAAGACAAAGATTTGCTGATTTTCCATTGCTTACTTCACTATTTGAGCTACTTGAATCATCATTCCACGTAGCTTTCATTGCTTTTTTGCCTTTGTTTCGATCTTTCTTTAGTAGAGGACAATCTGGCTTGATATGACCAGGTTTATTGCATTTATAACAAATTAAAGTGTCATTTTTACCTGAATCTTTCTTGGAAAACTTATTGAAGGATTTCCTTGGAGGAGTTTTATTTTTCTTTAAGAACTTCTGAATTCTTCTTATTATCATCGCAACTTCTTCATCTTTGTCGTCATTTTCCTCATCTTCATCACTTTCACTTTCATGTGGAACAGCTTTAAGTGCCAAACTCTTCTTTGAATTTCCTTCTTCTTTTCCTCTTTTCAATGTGTACTCATAGGTGATAAGTGACCCGATGAGTTCATTCACTTCGAGCTTCTTGAGGTCTCTAGCTTCAAGAATCGCTGTCACTTTTGATTCCCAACATTTTGGTAGAGAGTTGAGAATTTTTCTTACTATCTCCACTTTGGAATAAATTTTGCCAAGAGCTGTCAAACTGTTTATGATGTTAGTAAAACGAGTGTGCATACTAGAAATAGATTCATCATCATTCATCTTAAACATTTCATATTCATGAGTAAGAATATAAATTTTTGATTTCTTGACTTGAGAAGTTCCTTCATAAGTAACTTCCAAGTTATCCCAAATTTCCTTTGCTGTAGTGCAAGTTATTACTCTATTAAACTCATTACCATTAAGAGTATTATATAATAAATTCATAGCAGTTAAATTCAAAGTATAAAGTCTATCGTCTTCACGATCAAACTCTTCTTCTTCCTTTTTGACCTTTACTCCATCAATCACTTTTGTTGGAATATAAGGTCCATTTACAATGCATTTCCAGATTTCTCGACCTTGAGCCTGAAGGAATATTCTCATTCTAACTTTCCAGAATGAGTAATTGTCTCCACAAAAGAGTGGAGGCCGACTGCTGGATTGACCTTCACCAAATGAAGCTGCAATGTTAGCCATAAGATCTTAACTCAAAAGATAGTTAATCTTATAATAGAGCTCTAGCTCTGCTACCAATTGTTACCGATCATAAGCCGCACCTATGTCACCTAAGAACTGTACCTACCAGACTAGCCGGCCACCGTCTCTACCGGTGCACCATCACCCATGGTCGGAGAGTCTTGCTTCGGTGACACAGTCACAAGCGAGAGTTCCCATGAGTGATCTGCCTGTATGAACAGTACAGGTCAACTAGCTCTGATACCAATTATTGCCCAGATGACTAACACAAGAGAGAAGCAAACTCAGTATGTTAACGAGGTTCGGCCCCACTGCCTACGTCCTCGCCTCAAGCTACCTCTTGAGGATCCCCAAATCTACTATTCAATCTCCTTTAGGTGGAGATAGAAACCTATTACACCTTTGAGCAATATCGCTCCAAAGAATCCGTGTAGAACACCCTCTACACTTCCAATCACCTTACACTTGGTGATTTAACTTTTTCCCGTGTAGAACACCTTCTACACTTCCAATCACCTTACACTTGGTGATTTAACTATTTCTCGTGTAGAACACCTTCTACACACATAAGGGTTATACACACCCTTTTACAAATACAAGAGTTGATAGTAGGTAGACTATCAAAATACACTCCTCAATGAGTGAGATAGAAACAATACAGCGCAACTTATATCTCTCTCAACAAGAACAAGAATTAAGGCTCAAAACTTTAGAAAAGAGAGAATGAGAGTTTTGAAGAAATGATGCAAAACTTAGCAATAGATGTGTAAGCTCTTGTTGTAAATTTTACAAAACTCAAGTGAGCTATTTATAGGCAAATGATTTTTCAATTTCAAATTTGAAAAGATTCGCATATCAAAAACATCATCATTTACTTTTCAAAAATTTCAAATCTAATATTTTTACTTTTTGCATGTGACAAAAGGAGCACACTTTACTTTTTAAAATTTTCAAATAAAGACATCTACTTTTTGCATAAGTCAAGAAAAGCATCCACCACTTTTGAAAATATTCAAATAAAACATGCACATGTAAAAGATGACAATCAATCATTTTAATATTTTCAAAATTCAAACCTTTAATCATGTCATGCACATGTGAAAGATGATAATCAATCATCTTTCAAAATTTTCAAATTTAATTTTCAAAATATTCATGCATATGTGAAAAATGTATTTTAATGTTTTATGATAAAATATTAATTTTGAGCCTTAATCCTAATTTTAAATTTTTAAGAGATTTACAACATTACTCTATGATTTTAATGTGAACTTGTTCCCTTATTGCTCATGCTTGCTTCCTTGATGTGCTTGATTATATTGTGTGGACAACTTGAGCTTGAGACTCCTTTATTCTTTGGATTCATTTGTTATCATCAAAATCCATTTGTAGATTTACATGAAACTTGAAATTTTGGAGTCAACAATCTCTTGTGTTAGTCATCTGGGCAACATACACCTTTGTATTTTGTATTTTAAAAATTACTTATTAAAAAAAATTAAAACAGATCATGTAAATACCAAATGGATAAAAACTTCTTCTTAAACCAAAACTCCAGCCAACCCATACGATAGATAAGATAACTTCATAAAACAAGAAAGGGAGGCGGGTGAAGGAGGTAAAGGGCTGGCATGATAGCAAGTCATGGTGGTTGCAGAACGGCATTCACTAAGGCCAAAGAGAAGATCAGAGAGAAAAAAGAGTGAAAATCAGAGAAAAATGAAAGGGACATAGGAGAAACTATGAGGAAAAGCTTGTCGAGGCTCATTGAGAGGGACATGACGGACTTTGGGTGGCCCACCGGCACTCGATTGTAACAAATGATATCTATATGTAATTTTTCCATTTAGAAGCCTCACGGTGTTGGATAGTTTAGTAAATTTGGGTTTCCGTTGAACCGAAAACAAAGCTTTAAGTATAGCCATATTTGGAATTAACCTTCCCTTTAAATTAGGAATTGTAATATCATTTGTCTTTTGAGAAACTATTTCCAAAGGTTTAAATGCAAGTGGATTTTATAACTTAGCTTTTTATATAAAGTAATAAATAAGATAAATGTAATAAACTAAATTATTTAATACATATAGATAATATAATAAGACAAAGTTATAGTTGTATGAAATATTATTATACAAGTTATCCTATGTACACTTTGGAAATATGTTAAATATATTAAATAACTTAGATTATAAATATATTAATAATATATAGTTATGTATCTAAAATCTAATATGTACGTATACAACACTTATTACGAGCTTCAAAACGAATTTAACAGGTCAAGTCAAACTTATATGATTTTATTCACTGAGTTTAAATTGAGTTGAATCAAATACATGTGAATTTTGTTCGCATAATTTTTAAATTGTATTGCTATTTACAAACATTTCGTTTATTGAATAAATTAAGTTCAAATCGAGTATACACAAATTGAGCTTAAACTATTCATGAGCTACTCCATTCATTTTACAACCATATCACCTACTATAATAAGATCCTACTATAACAAGATAAGAGTAAAATTGTCAATTACATCTCAAACCTATCAATTATCTTGTAATCATTTGATGTGCTATTATATAAGATGTTATTATTAAGAGAATAACTTATAATTGGTGACAATTATAAATATTATTTATCGGAAACTAATAATAGTTTTCCATGTGAGTGCTGCAGGAGATCTCTCTCTTCCTCTCCCTTAAACTGACCCCCCTTTTCTTAATATTCCAATCCTCCAACAACCCACCCATGCCTCACTCTTCTTCGGATTTCAACCTAAACTCATATCTACTCCAGTTCATCCCAACCCAAACTCACCCCCACCCCACTCATTCCTAATGGTAGAGATCACAAAGGAGTTCAACAAGGAGAACGTTTCATGTAGGTTCTCAATGAGGGGATTTGGTATCTTCAAATTTCCAAACCTCAAGCTAGGGACTCCAAACTTCGTAATATGATTAGGTGAAACCCTTTCAACTTTATCGGGAATTGTTAGGGATATGGTAGAAAATATAAGATGCTGAAGTTGCTCTCGCCATTTCAAGTATATTTCCTTTCTTTTTTGGCTTAAAAATTTCGAATGACTGATGCTTGGGGTGGGTTGTATATATATATGGGTGTAAATAAATGTATAGGCATAAAAAACAGTCGCTTGGATAGCTTAGATTGGTTGGAAATTTGAGAAATTGGTTGGAAAATCATTTGGATTTGTTTTGTCATTCATGGAATTCTAATATGGGGAAGGGGTAGGAACCAGGGGTTGCGAATCCCTCTCCCTCGAACCCAAACCCTTGTTATGCGCGAGCCTTCTTTTTGCAAGTGATCTCTATTTATGCGCAAATTTCTCTCCCTTCATTAAACTGAACTCTAATATTTCATTTTGCAAATGAATGATAAGAGATTTAGTTCACGAAAGAGAGAGAATGATATTATATGACGGACAAATGAGTTATAGGAACTGATTTCTTGTTATGCGAGAAAAACACACAATTTGTGGACTTCTTACGTGGCCACTTGCCATTCACATCCGATAAACAATATTTGTAAGTATATTTTTATTGAATTGTCTAAAATTATTTTTCAAACAATATAAATTTAAATATTTATTAAAAAAATTTGATCATATTTGATCAAAAGTAAAAAAAGTTGAATAAAATTATTTTTTGTGAATAGTAAAAATAAAATTTTATCTAATGAAAGTTAAATTCAAATTTATACTTTTTGAAAAATATATTTAAATAATCTAATAAGAAAACTCTAAGTACACCGGCCTAAGAAGTTTTTGTATTGTTAATCATATTTTAATTTTTTTTAATAGATGATTAAAATGTTACTAAAAGGTGTCATATTTATAAAATAAAATAAAAATAAGACAGGAACGTGGAATAAAAGATTACTGTTATAAACGTCGGCCGCCGCCCCTATGGCCCACCACTAAATTATGTGAATGACCCCACCACTATTATTTTAAATCTGCATAGTGACTTGCATAGTAACTTGCATAGTAACTTGCATAGTAATTTCAACGCCTATAAATATGGGCTTCAGTTGTAATGAAATTCATAAGAAAATATAGAGAGAGAAAGAAAGTTTCAGTTCTTAAGAGTTTCTTTTCTCTTGTAATAGTAGTAGTTTTATTTTTAGTTTTATAACACGTTATCAGCACGAGGTTCTACCGATACTGAAGCTAATGGTCTTCTACTTCAAGTAAGTTTTTCAATATATTATTTGCAGTCCTTGAGATAAATATTAAAGGTAATATTGCTGAATATTACTTGATAAAATTTTATTTTTATTCTCATGATAATGTGAATATATTTATTAAATTCACAGATTTATTTTTGTAATATAATATAAAATATTGAGATTTATTACTATTGACATTTCTGAAAAATGTTATTTATCCAGATCCTTGATGAGATCTATTTGGATATGATGATGAACTTGAAAGATACAATCATAGAAGAAAATCATGTGTCCCTGAAGGACCGTGCTGTGTATCTCATGATGAAAAATCATCTTACTATGTGAAATGAATTAAGAGAGTGATATAAGCACCAGAAGATGTAATCCTCTCAAAGGATCATTATGATTTATTGCACCTGAAGTTGCAAGATTTTAAGAGTGGTATTAAATATTCTGCACTCTTTAAAACCAGCTCAATATTAAAATTATACAGTGAAAATGTCACTGATGATGATATATAAAAGAAGACATTATTTTTCATATCTCGAATGTGCTCCTGCAGTAGCAATATCGAGAGTGAAAGTTCAACAAATATTCTGAACTTTTATTTTGTCTTCCAATGATGAGTTTTTGTTACACCAGTTACGTCCTATTAATGATATCGAATTTACACAATTCCCAGAAGTGAATGGAAATTAAGGGCGTAGACGTGGTAGAAAAATTATAGAAGTGTTGGTCCCAAAAGCGACAACACTAAAGATGATAAAAATATATCGTATCACTAGAAGTGATCAAACTCAGAGAAGGGTAAAGGCCCTCAGAATAATTCTTCATAAAAAGATGAAGATGTTTGTCATAGATGTAATATGACTAAACAGTAGTCACGTACCTGTTGTACGGCCAAGTACTTGATTTACTTATACTAAGTTTTTATATATAAGCTTATTAATATTTCATCATGTTTTGAAATAATGAAATATCGGTGCCTGAAGCACGATAATAAATTACTTGGGATAATAAAGTCCTGTTTAAATTTGATCCTCTTACAAATAAATGTGAACCAGAAGTTCAGAGGATTATTTATCTGTAAAATGTTGCAAATCAATTACATGATGTATTTACTGACACTAAAGGTGTTGTAAAATCATATATTACTGCTGTTAATGCTTAAGCAGGAATTGAAGTCCCTGAAGGACGAGTTGTTAAAACAGAAATAAATGAGTCTAAGATACACCTGAAGCGTTGAAGACCTATTGGTGCACAAGAAAAATAAAAATCGGTGCTCATGAAGAGACCGTATTTTCTGTACAAAATATAATCCTCCTGAAGAGAAAACCTCCTGAAGAGGTAACTCCTGAAGAGGTAACTCCTGAAGAGTGTAACTCCTGAAGAGTATAACTCCTGAAGAGAAAACTCCTGAAGAGTATAAACCTCCTGAAGAGGAACCTCCTGTAGAGGTGTTTCATGAAATGTTTTCCCCTGAAGAGAAACAATGAGATCTCAATACATTTCATGAGTACTGGAAAATTTATGGATAGAAATAAAATTGTTGTCGACAACAGATATGATAACACTTGATATTACCAGAAGTAATGAGCCAAAAACCGTCGAAGAATGTCGACGTAGAAATGATTGGCCAAAATGGAAAGCAGTTATTAAAACTGAATTAAACTCGCTAGTGAAGCGAGATGCATTTGGACCTGTTGTCCAAACACCAAATGGTGTAATATTTGTCAGATATAAGTGAGTATTTATACGAAAGCATAATGCGAAATGAAATTATGCGGTATAATTTGTCGCACAAGGTTTCCTGTAGAAACCCGAGAGCAATTATGAGGAAACATATTTCCTTGTTATGAATGCAATCACATTCATATTTTTAATCGATTTGGTTATTGCAAAAGGATTAGATATGCAGTTAATGAATGTGGTCACTGCATATTTATAAGCATCATTAGATTATTACGATACTTGAAGCATCTAATCCAAGTACATTTAGGAGTATGTACTTTATAAAGCTTCAAAGATCTTTATATGGATTAAAGCAATCCGGACAAATGTTGTATAATTGAATCAACGAGTATTTATTGAAAGAAGGATTTAAGAATAATCCTATATGTTCATGTGTTTTATCAGAATCTGGATTCGTCATTATTGCAGTTTACGTTGATGATTTACCTTATTAGAACTCTTGAAAAGATCACACGAGTTACTATAAATTCAAGGAATGCATTTGAAAAGGAAAAATCTTATTATTCAATTCATAGATGAGTTACAAGAATTTGAGACTTCTAGCCTCATCTCTCAAATGCATTTGCTTTTCATAAAGCAACGTACCATCCTTATCTAAAGGATTAGGCAGTCGAAATGAAGAGGCAAGTAAGGATTTTAAATCCTTATTCTCCTGCTTTAAGTCTGCAATTTTTTTGTCAGACTCTTGAACGAGTCGTTGAAGTACAGAAACCTTCTCGTTAAGCTCCTCAATCTCACGATTTTTGGATTGTAATCGGTTGGAAAATCCAACAATAGAGGAGGAGTATCGGGTGCCGAGAGTCACCAGCTCATAAACAGCTTCACGATCTGACTTATTAGCCAGATCATTTGCTTGCTGCAACATTGCACCTGCGGAAGATGCAGGATCAACTTGTAATTGAGGTGAAGGATACCTCATATGTTGATTGTGAGAAATAGTAAAAGGAAATTGATGAGCCATTGGAAATTTGTAGAATAAGAATACAAATACAGATGAATTATAGATATGAGAAGAAGATTTGATGCGTACTAAATGAAACTAAAGACGGTTCTTATAGAATTGGAAATAAGAACAAGACAAACCATCATCTCTTCAAATCTCACTTTACAAGATATGCTGGATGCATAATTTCAAAAGCCAGCGAGATTAATTACAGCTATCCCTATTTTCTTGTAAATGCTGAACCTCTGCCGTTAGCTGCTGTTGTTGACTTTGTATCTGAGCTCTTTCTCGTTCCAGCTCTTCTACTCGTGTTTTCAGGTCAAGAGAATACCAGTCTACAAGTTTCTTCAGCTCCTTGTTATCTTGTTTTAAATCTTTATTTTTTCTATCTTTAGTTGCAAGCGTTTGATGCAACTCAGATATTTGATTTTTAAGATGATCAACCTCACTCGTTCTCGCCAATAGCCTCTGAGACATGGTTGTAAGAGAGGCAGCATATTGAGCACTGAGGGTTCTTGATGCTGCAACAATTTCAGGATCAGATTTACTAGATAGATATATCTCTGCTCCTATCATGGTGTTTACAGCCTCAGGAGAAAATATAAGTGGTTGAGGTATAAAAGGTTCATGGTTTAAATCTGGGACATTAGAATTTCTATCAGACATAATATTGTTCTGGATGAACAACAACTGAATCTATGAGGAATGCGAGATCTTTTTGCTGGAGTAAACCAATGGTAAAATTGGTTATATTTAAATAACAACCCGAAACCTTCAAATCTCTTCAAGATCTCGGTTGTCCACAATGTCAAGCGGATTTGATTTTCCGCCGAATCGATAATATTAAATCTCAAAGCTTTTACAGCTTTTATCATACATAGACGGTTTACAATGTTATTTCCGCCGTATATAAACAAGTTCTTCCTAATAACGCCGAATGAGGGGGAGAAAATTTTACATGAAAATATTATCATACTCTCTCTAATGCATTATTTAGTTGGAGATCGTGTTTGAATTCTTAACTTGTTATATATACTGAAATCATATTTTCTTATTACTTGAAATACTAACGCATATTATCAATGGGAGTTTAAGTATTACTGCAGGTATCAGATTTCTATTAAGTTTGTCAACCAGATATTATTTTTCATCTTCAAATCACTCAGAGATTATTGCAATTCATGAAACAAGTCAAGAGTATATTTGGCTGAGATCAATGACTCAACAATTTTATATGAAGATAATGCTACTTGTATCGCTCAAATCAAAGGAGGATATATCAAATATACGATCAAGTGATAATCTGGCAGATTTATTCATGAAGACATCACCAACTGCGACATTCAAGAAAATTGTGCAGAATATTAAAATGTGAAGACTCAAAAACTATTGTCATGCACTTTCCAGGGGGAGTAAAAGTCCTGAAGACTTGTGCTGATTGTACTCTTTTTCCTTCGCTAAGGTTTTATCCCATTGGGTTTTCCTTTGCAAGGTTTTAATGAGGCAATCTTAAAGCACTTGTGGATACATAAAGAGACTGTACTCTTTTTCCTTCGCTAAGGTTTTATCCCATTGGGTTTTCCTTTGCAAGGTTTTAACGAGGCAGATTCTTTATGGGTGGTCATTCAAGGGGGAGTGTTATAAACGTCGGCCGCCGCCCCTATGGCCCACCACTAAATTATGTGAATGACCCCACCACTATTATTTTAAATCTGCATAGTGACTTGCATAGTAACTTGCATAGTAACTTGCATAGTAATTTCAACGCCTATAAATATGGGCTTCAGTTGTAATGAAATTCATAAGAAAATATAGAGAGAGAAAGAAAGTTTCAGTTCTTAAGAGTTTCTTTTCTCTTGTAATAGTAGTAGTTTTATTTTTAGTTTTATAACAATTACTCATTTTTTAAAAAAGGAAAAAAGAATAAGGACTCTGCTGCGCCACGGCACACGGAATCCTTCCTCCGTATCAGCACACTACCGGCCACCGCCAGAGCGAGAAGCTGTCTGTCAGTCTCTCTATCGCACACGGCACACGGCACACGGTAGTTTCCCCAAGCTAATTTTACAAGCACGTTGCATCGAATCGCCCTATCCATCACCACCATCAACGTACGTTTTCCAGCATAAACCCCAAATTCATGGTTCCCGAATCCCCCAGATTGAGTTGACGAAGAATTTAGTTGACTCCACTCATTTCGCAAAACCAGGCAGTCGGCAGCTAAACATTTGAAAATGCTCGGAGATGGTGGAGAGATCCCTTCCAGGTACTGCAAACGATATAGCTCCACCCTTTCCATCATTCCGCTATTTCACTATCAACAATTTATTACGATTTCAGTTCCACACAATTCGTGGTCGAGTCAAAATTGCGAAGAACTATAAAATCTCTTTTGTCTGTTGGATTGGTAGGTACGAATTGTTGAGCATGGTGAAGAAGCACTCCAACTCGCTAGGGAAAACCATCGTGGACGAGCCGTTGGAAGCTGATGCTACCGACGACGTCGAATTTGATCCGAGATTTTGGCATGATGTCTTCGATTTGTATTTTGTTCGCGGCATAGAGTCCAGGGGACGCCAAGACGACGATCTCCTATTCTTCGTTAGAAAATTGGTATGCCTTTTTACTATTTTCCCCGAAAGAAATGGATTCCGTTTGGGTAGAATCCCTTCCGGTTGTTAACTTGCATTTCTTCATTCTTTCGATTTTCGTGCTATACATTTCGCAGGGATATGGTATCAACGACAATGTGGAAGCTGTTTCTCCTTACTTTGTACGCAGGTGGACACCCGAGGTAAAAGCGGCATGAAAAACCAGTTTGAGCTTTATGCCTCTGTGTACGTGTGCTAAACTGAGTTCCTTTTGGACAACTTCACCCACATGTTGACGATCTCGTTCGTTATCTTGCTAATATCACTTGCATTATCTTTTAGATGTTTGCTCGAAGTTGACTGTCGAATCCCTTGTATGTGGACTGTTGCAGCATTGAAAATGATAGTTGCTGAGGAATTTCTCAGTTTAAAAGTTTGTCTCTTAAATATGTGTCAGACTTAACAATATCAAGAAATTAGAATTCTTCCATATGGGGTATGTAGCTTGCACACAAATGGTTGGTACCACAACCCTTTCATCGTTGTTAGCGTACTGTTTATGACTTGTGCGTATACTCTGAAAATTTGAAAAATGAAAAATAATTAAGAGGAAAATGGTTACATATATGCCTGTTATCATTGTCGTGAAGCTATTAAAATAAAATTTATGATTCAGAAGAAACCTGGGCTCATCAGTTTAAGGGGGAGACAAGATCTGGTATCATCTTCGTACTAATCAACTGGTGTTAAAGTTATACATTTTCATTCTTTTAATTATTATACTCTAGGCAAGCGCGGGATGATATGTAAAGAAGCATGACATTTTGATTCTTTTAATTATAACATGGAACTGAATGAAGCTTATCCTCAACTGTTGGGTTAAGTTTCTGGCAACCATGCTCTATCCTACACTCGAGTCATTGATGTTGATGTTCTTTTTAAATGCCTGAATTCATGGTCTTTTTGGCCTCCCACCTTCCATTTTTTGGGCTGTATTCTTAATGTGTGAGAAGGTTTGCCCATTGGCAGTTAATGAGGTAAGTTTACTTATTGATAATATTATTTTGTTTGCTCCTGTCAACCAGTTGGATACGCTAGTTGGAAAAAGTTCTGTTGAAGTGGATTGGAGGCGCTCATTTTACTTGAACTTAATTGCTCACACTTCATTCACTGTGACAGTAGCGATTTGCAGGTAATTTTGGTTTTCACCTTTTTTGGCATGATATCTTGGTCCTTTAACTTGCATTGGACACCTTTTGCTTTCAGATTTTATGATCTTGCATGCATGGTTTTTCTCCAGCAGCTAAGGTCGCATGAATCTATGATGTCATTATTCAATCATGACAACAATACTCTCACTCTGCTTGTGCAAATGTTGCCCTGATCGAGAATTTTGACCATGTTCTATCAGGCTATTGATTTGGTATCATATAGGGTCCAGAGTAGTTGCAAATATAATTTGTCGATTTCCTGCGTTATACTCATTCTCAGTATCAAATCATAATCTCTACGGTTATCTATATTTGATGGTTGTAGTTCCTGTGACGTTTTCATCTCTCACAGGAAGTGGTTAGGTTTGGTTCGATATAGAGTTATTGTTATATCTACCCTCTGTAATGCAAATAATTGCACAGCAGTTCCAAGCTGTTGACATCTAATTGCTATATGATACTGTATTACTGAGAGTTACCTTCCATCTTCTTGGAAGTGGCATGTACTTGATAAAATGCATCTCTATGACTCTTCCTATTTTAATGGATTTGTATTGTTCATAGAATCCTTAAGTGGATAAGATTTTTAGTTGTAGTCCTTATAAAAAAGCAGTTGCAGTGATCACAAAGTACTGTCAGCTGACCTTGCTATTACAATTCATGTTTCCTTCATTTGTACATGTAATTTACGGTAAAATCTGAAGTATGATTTTTTATTTTTCAGTCATCAGGACCTTCGGAATCATCAAGCTGGGCAAGATAAGCCCTTGCTGCCTATATATAAGGTATCTACCGCATTAGTTAGTTAGTGTGGCAGATATTTCTACATTTATTTTCAAGAGGTAGTTTTTTTCTGTTATGCTATTTATTTTCCTTTTCACTTTAAATAAACATCTTTGCAGTATTCTGAATATTTCTTAACCTCTGCAGTGAATTCTCTTTTTGCCAGAAGTACAATTTTATTGAATTTTCATCCAAGGAGACAAAGGAATAGTATTCAGAAAATTTATTAGCCTATGTAGTCAATTTCCTTCTTGTCAGTAGCACAACCTTGTTGTATTTGCAGCCAAGGAGAAATGGGAATTTATGATTTTATTACTATTCTTGAAAGGAGAAATGGGAATTTATGATATTACTCACTGAAATATCTGTATAATTGACATTCCTGCCAATTTGTGCATGTGCTTTTGCTTTTTATAAGATAACCATGGGAGTCGTCTATTTATTTATGTTATGATTATATATGTTACAAGCCACAGGGTTGTTATAAAAAAGAGCATAAGGTTGCTGTAGGAATGCCTTTTGTTAGATGAATTTTTTGTCTTTGATCATGCATGCTCAATTGCAGTGTCTTGCAAGCTACCACACTTTGTTCGTATGTCCAAGAACACTTGGCCCTCGTTTGGATTCGGAAAGCAATTTATCTCATCATTACAACTTTTCCAAATTCTTACACAATATAATAAACAATTCAACCTTTTCAAATCCCAAAACAATAATAATATTAAAAAATAATATTCTAACAATATTTTATTCAAATTTCATCTTTCATCTAAAATCATCTCATCTCATTTCTGAATCCAAACTAGGCCTTAATGATCTAATCTTGAAGTATGGCTTATGACGTCTTTACAGGTTGTAAAAACTGTTTATGCATCTCCAACTCGTGTCAACTTTCATTTGGATTCCAGAAAGGCAAGTTATGGATATGAAAAAAAATTATTTTTCTGAGTTGCACCTCAGCTTCAATCTCTGACACTTGCAAATTTGCTTCTAGGAAGTGGAGACAATACCTGCCTATCCAGATATCTGTTTTGCGGTTGATGACTTCGATTCTACTTTTGATGCAGTGGTATTGAGTTTAGCACAAGCTATAAAGTGAAAAGGCTTAACATTTTTAGTATATGATCATACATCCCCAGATTTGTTCTAAGAATTAGACAGGAATTATTAAGACACAAGAATTCTGTAACTGAGTCACTGACGGCATGGGCTTGATTTGAATTAGTAAGACATAAGAATCCTATTACTAAAGATGTAATAGGGTTGGATTGTAAAGCATTAAGGTCTTAACACATGAGCTGATGAGGCCTTGAAATTTTAGTGCAGTTGGAGACCATAAACCTAAATTTGTTTCCCTACAAATTAAATTTTTTTGTATGATTCCATCTTGACTAGTCGAGTTTGGCTCCGTCTGTTTTAGTAACTGTACATACAGCATTTTATATCAATTCTTCCATGATGAAGCATTTTGCCTTTCCTTTGTTCAACTGTACTACATGTTGAAGAAGCAAAACTGCGCTACATTCTTGAAGAGCTTACATTTTCTCTTGAGTGTAGATGCTGTACTCTCTGGGTCCTGAAAATTCCATATGCATATATGCAGATCCATTTGAAGTCAAAACAAGGCCTGTTCTAGTTTGTCTGGTTAAAACTAGATATTTGTTGATTTAGCAGTTTGTCTGCCTAGTTGTTTATATGCACAAATGCAAGATATCATTCTGAGATATCCTCAATGCAATTGCTACCTGTTATGATGCATTTTATGCTACTACTCTATCGTGTGATTTGTCTATGTATGCAGGTCTTGACAGAAACAGACCATTGCTACTGTGTACTTCTCAATGCAAATGATGGGGCAGCATTTCCCAGCAATGACGCAAATCATGGGGCAACATCTTCTACTAAAAAGGAGCCACAAGATTGCAGTTCCAGCAATAATTCATCTTTGGCAGCTGATAATAATTTGACCAAAAGTGCCAAGGTACACATATTAATTCTATATTAGCTTGTTACCCTGCCAATTCTCCATATCCTGCTGACGAAGCATTTGATTGCTGCCTGTTAACTTTTTCTAAATCCATTATACCTACCAAAGATAACTCAACTAAACTAAAATACCAGCCACTAAGAATAGGCTATTAGGATTTCCATGAAGGCACTCTAGAGAGCCCCATTCATTTGACAATAAATCATGGCTGCATGGACTCAAATGTTCTTATCTTTTAAAGAGGATTAGGATTCTTTAAAGTTATATGCCCGAATTCCATGGTAGATTTTAGAGGCAGGGAGAGATAAGCACACAATATGATCTGGGCCCAATAACATTTAATGTTGCCTGGGTCAATTATCTAGACAACATTGGTTTGCTCTCTCTCTCTCTCTCTCTCTGAAATCCACCATGGAGTTCAGGCAGAGAATTCTACAACGATTTCAATTCCTATAAAGATTATATGCTGTCCACACACGTACTTATAAAAAAAAATAAAAATATGCTGTCCACATGCAAGCACATAATATGGTCCCTGGAAGATCCTTTTGACATCTTCAAATGCAATTGCAGCTTACTCTTTTCTCAGGATTTGTGAGCTATCAAATGGTTCGAGACGCTTATGATGGTATGCCTTTCTACAAACTTCACTCTCTCTCTCTCCCCCCAAAAAAAGATTTACTCTCAAATGAAGTTTTGTGCTTTATGTCGTTTCATTCAGTTTTTTTGTTTGTTGACTTTACCTTTTTAGATTAGCAAATCATTTGTTTATTAGGTTTTTTAGTTTTATCTTAGGCTGGTGCATATATATATTTTTTCTTACATTTTGTATATGCTGAGCATCAGAAATAGTGATGGGTGATACATGTACAAGTATTGACATTATAAGTTCTGCTGTTACAGTTATATTATGTCCACTTATACTGCTTCAAATTCAATTAGAGAGTAAATATCTCCAATCTGAAAAAAACTGGTTTCAGTTGGAAGGGGGGATTAACTATGTCATCTTGGAATGTATTTAAAAAAAAAAAAGGAAAAAAGAAAAGAAAAATTGTTCCTTGAAAGTTGGAATTAAGGGTATAAATTGGTCTGGGGGCAATGAACTGAAATTTCTAGTCTATCATTTTTCCCAGGCCGACCGAACATCCATAGGGACCGGTTCGGTCCGGTCCATTTATTTTTTATTTTTCAAATAAATTAAGAAAAATTATTTAAATTACTAAATTAAAATTTAGTGAATTATGTAACTAACTTCTTAAGAAAATGATTTTATATGGTCAATGATAATTAGTTAGATGAAAGTTACATCATTAATTTATATAATTACTATATAAAAATAATATATTAAATTATTAAAAACATTTTAAAAATATATAGGAGTTCAATCCAGTCCGCTCCAGTCCAAAATTTATAGACTCCGAGACCGGACTGAATTTTCTCGGTCCACAATTTATGGGATTGAGACCGACCGGTTTGGAGTTCGATTTTGTCCGGACCATGGTTCGGTCTGGTCATTTTTTTCAGCCCGGACCTAACTCCTTGCCCCCTACTTGGAATGTCTGAATTCATTTCTGGTAGAGATCTTGATGCCTTCAGATGCATGTCACTGGCTTATTTTGTGGACATCTTTGTTCTCCCAACTGTTCCTCACTGTGGTCCTGCTGCATAAACCAGAATTCTCTCAAATCTTTGCCAACTTTTACTGATTCTTTGTAAAATCTTTTGGCTTTTGAAACTTGCTACCTTCGCAACCTACTAAAGTCAGCTCTGTTATTGACTTTTTACTGAAACATTCAAATTTTCAGAATTACGCTTTTTTAACATTTTATCTCATTTACAGCGGGAAAATCTCGATTTGGGAGCCTTCTGTCACTAGGACATTCCCCTGGAAAAACGGACAGGCTATACATGAAAGGTCCTGGTGGGAGGGGGGAGGTTGAAGTTGCCGTTTCTGGTGTTGTAGGTAAGAATATCCTCTCTTTTTATAGTTTTTGTGAATGACCTGTTTTCTCAGAACATAAACCTGTAATGATCACCGACAAACCTCTTTTTCTTCCTAAGAAAGAAAAGTTGGCATTCATCTCAGGAGCACTCGATTACTTTAAAAGTTTTTTTTAAGTATATTGATGTTAAAATGTTTTGGGGGAGTACATTGTGACTTGGAAAGGTATCCCATTTCCTCCAAACCCATGACAATCCCTACGCAGAACACATCTTATTTATGGTCTTCTGATTGGTTTTGTGAAGTACTTGTAGTCGAATGATTGATAATAGGAAGTGAATGATATATGCAAAGATTCTGTGAATAACTGAATCGGGAAGTCCTATATCAGATCAAAGCCAGCAGGACTCAGGCTCCTTCTTACCAGTTGCATCGAGGAGAGAATATGGAATTGGCTCAATTGTTCGTAAAGCAGCATCCGTTGCATCCGAGGCTGCAAAACATGCCTATGCAGCTGCTGGGGCTACACCCACGAGTTTTGATGAAGAAATGGTGCCTCTGAAATGCTGCTTGATGTCCATTTCATTGCCCTGGGAGCACATTGCTCATGACCTGTTGTTTAAGGTGAAATCTTGGTTTCCCAAATTGCTTTCTTACCCGCACTGTTGCTTTCAAATGCTCTTAATTTGCCTCACTTCTTTCCACCCATGATTGTGTATTTGCCAGCAGCCGTTGGCTTGCCTTGCCTTGAACTGTGATGGCATTACTTGAGCCGGTTTAAAATCTCGTTTTGTTACTATAAACATTAGATCCCAATAATCCATTGATTAACCTTGATCTTTTCGATGGGACTGGTGATCTTTTAAAAAAAAAAAAATTACAAAGTGATGGTTAACTAAATTTAACTCCATGATTGTGATCGCAGGGAGCTCCTACTGTAAACTTATAAGTACCTAATGTATACCCATTGGGAAAATACATGAGAATGGATCGTATGGAGGTAATACGTGGCTGGCAAGCATTTGTTATTTTGGGGCATGGAGTTATAGATCCCCCCGACAGAACATGAAGGGCGATTACTCTGTAATCGAAATTGTACATGGAAATCTCTCTCTCTCTCTCTCTCTCATGTCTTGCTGGGTTAAGTGTTTGCTGGCTATTGGTAGATCATTTTGTTGAAAGTTAATACATGTAGTTTCAGCGGAGTCCATATTGATAAAGGTCACCTTAGGTCAGTACGTACTTGTTACGATGCATGAAATTAAATAGTTAAGTTAAATTTGTATTAACTTAAAAGAATTTTGTTAGAATATTTTGAAAAGTGAAAGGCAGCCAACATCTGTGAAAAGGAGGTAAAGAAATGGTAATTGGTTGTCGTGGCTGAAAAAAGCTGGCTGCTGGCTGCTGGCGTGCGGATAAACAAAGATAAATATCATCGAAGTTAAGCTTTGGTTCGAATTTAAGACTCATTTTAATTTATTTATATTTTATTATTATATTTTTTTAATTTCTTATACAAAATACAAATTTTTATATATATATATATATCCCGTCTTAAATAAATTTTAATATATCTTTTTAAAATTTAATATATATTTTTTAATTTTAAAATAATAATAATAATAATAAATAAATAAAATCTATCTCAACTCTTTTCATGAATTCAAACGGTGCCTTAAATGTTCGGTAATTAGAAGTTGTCATAAATTGTATATCATTTTATTTAAGACGGCCAACAATAGATATTATGGTATCGTTTTTCGAAAAAAAGTATACTATCAGCATTTCGTCGTCGCCCTTCCAGTTCAGTAGTCCTAACTCCTATGTGTAATTTGGCTTACTTTTCCCATGTTCTTTAAGTCCGTAACAGTGCTTCATAATGTGGATCAGTACCCTGAGTAGGGGTGTAAATGGTCCGGTCCGGTCCGGTCCGGTCCGAGAAATTTGTGGACCGATTTCATTCGGTCCAAGAATTCTCTCACCCTGGACCGGACCGAACAGGAGTTCGGTCCATACCGGTCCGGTCCAATTCGGTTTAGGGGCGGTCCGGTCCGGTCCAGGAGTACCCCATATGATTTAATGGGCTAAATTTAATATATAATTCTACAATAATCAAATGTTTTTTTGGTCCAAATTTAATTACTATAAATTATAATATGTTAATATTATAAAAGTATATATTATATATTAATATGTAGTATATATTATATATTTAGTATGTTAGTAAATTATAACTAATAGTCTAATAACACTTTCACATTAGTATATGTTAATAAACTATAACTAATAAGTAATAACATTATTACAATTTACATTAGTATATTATATATTTATATGTTAGTAAATAGTGATAAATTTCTAATAATATATTAAATCATAATAATACACTTATTATTTATATATTAATATATAAGAGTATATATTATCTATTAATATATTAGTTAATATTAAATATTAAGTATATTAGTAAACTATAACTAATAATCTAATAGTCTAATAATATTATTACATTAGTATATGTTAATAAACTATAACTAATAAGTAATAACATTATTACAATTTACATTAGTATATTATATATTTATATATTAGTAAATAGTAATAAATTAGTAATAATATATTAAATAATAATAATACACTTATTATTTATATGTTAATATTATAAGAGTATATATTATATATTAATATATATTAATATTAATATTTATATTTATATATTATTATTTATATATACATATATTATTTTTAAAAAAAAATTAAAAAAAAAAAGGATTCGGTCCGGTCCGGTCCGGTCCAGGGGGATGAACTCCTTGGACCGGGACCGGACCGGAATTCTCCGGTCCATATATTTTTTGGACCGGACCGGACCGAACTCCAACCGGTTCGGTCCGGTCCCGGTCCGGGACAAACGGTCCGGTCTGGTCCGCCGGTCCGGTTCGGTCTTTTTACACCCCTAACCCTAAGCGCTGATGATATGTGTGACTGTTGCAAATGCTCTTGCAGCGGACGGTCTCGAGTACTAAATACTTAGCACCAAAATTTTTGTAAGTTTTAATTTAGAAAAGTTTAAATTATCTAATTAACAAATTTCAGTTTCGATTTAAATATTTCCCCACTTATTGTATATTGATCAATTAATGCTTAAATATTAATCCCCAAAATTTCAGTTTCAGGCTATTTGAACTCTTTTGACGATTTTATCGACGTTGCAATTGCGATTTTGAGTTCTCCGTCGTCATTTTCAAAAAAGAAATGAATAGCAAGTAACGTTAGCTCCGACCAATCGACAAAATCCCTCGTAATTATAAGTTTGAAAGAAGAATTACATTTGAATGTTTAGATTTCAAATTAGCTGCACACGCTTTCAGAAAATGAAACACTATAATAGATAGTAGTTTTTGTGGCCAGATTTATTTCCAGTGACATAAATCACGCAACAAATATTCAATTTGCCAAAACAGTAGATTTCATTTCTGAAAAAAAAAAAGGCATGAAAGTCCTCCCAAACGTACTCACTTTTTTCTTCCCTCAACTCCCACTTTCTTCTTCCCTATTTTCCCATTTCACCCACTCGAGAGTGCATTCTACTCGGCATTTTCTTCTGCATCCATGCTTCCGACGTCGACAAGAGCTGTTATAGTGCTTGATTTCACCTTGGCCTTGGACCTTGTCTTTGCCTCCTCCTTGTATGAACTCGACACTGTTGCTATCCATCTTTAGCCATTTTCCCAATGTAATCTGGCCATCGTCGTTGGGAAGAGCTTTATTTTGTATGTTGGTTCGTGTCCTCTTCCCTCTTCCTCTCCTCTCTCACGCTTTTTCTCTCGATTTTCAATTTTAATTCCTTCAGGCCTTTTTCGGTTTCCCAAGTCTTCTCTTTTCTCTCTCTCTCATCTATGTTCTTCTTTCTTACCTCGCCAATCTCTCCATTTTCGTGTCTCTCTCACTCGTCCGACGATGAAGGTCAGTTAGATCCGTACTTTCTCTAATTCGGATTTTATTTATGTTATCTTCGATTTCTTCCTAGTTCATTTAAATTTTCACTTCTAGAACTGTGTTTTTTGGCTCCTTTCATTTGTAGTAAATCAGGGTGTTGAACTCAAGATTTCAAATTTCGTGTAAATATACATATGGATTTTGATGATAACAAATGAATTCAAAAAATAAAGAAGTCTCAAGTTCAAGTTGTCCACACAATAGAATCAAGCACATCAAGGAAGCAAGCATGAGCAAGAAGAGAACAAGTTCACATTAAAATCATAGAGTAATTTTGTAAATCTCTTAAAAATTTGAAATTAGGATTAAGGCTCAAAATTAATATTTTATCATAAAGTATTAAAATACATTTTCCACATATGCATGAATATTTTGAAAATTAAATTTGAAAATTTTGAAAGATGATTGATTGTCATCTTTCACATGTGCATGACATGATTAAAAGTTTGAACTTTGAAAATATTAAGATGATTGATTGCCATCTTTCACATGTGCATGTTTTATTTGAATATTTTCAAAAGTGGTGGATACTTTTTTTGACTTATGCAAAAGGTAGATGTCTTTATTTGAAAATTTTAAAAAGTAAAGTGTGCTCCTTTTGTCATATGCAAAAAGTAAAAGATTATGTTTGAAATTTTTGAAAAGTAAAGTGTGCTCCTTTTGTCACATGCAAAAAGTAAAAATATTAGATTTGAAATTTTTGAAAAGTGAATGATAATGTTTTTGACATGGGAATCTTTTCAAATTTGAAATTGAAAACTTATTTGCCTATAAATAGCTCACTTGAGTTTTGCAAAATTCACAACAAGAACTTACACATCTATTGCTAAGTTTTGCATCATTTCTTCAAAACTCTCATTCTCTCTTTTCTAAAATTTTGAGCTTTAATTCTTGTTCTTGTTGAGAGAGATATAGGTTGCGCTGTATTATTTCTATCTCACTCATTGAGGAGTGTACTTTGATAGTCTACCTACTATCAACTCTTGTATTTATAAAAGGGTGTGTATAACCCTTGTGTGTGTAGAAGGTGTTCTACACGGGGAATAGTTAAATCACCAAGTGTGAGATGATTGGAAGTGTAGAAGGTGTTCTACACGGGGAATAGTTAAATCACCAAGTGTAAGGTGATTGAAAGTGTAGAAGGTATTCTACACGGATTCTTTGGAGCGGTACTGCTCAAAGGTGTAATAGGTTTCTATCTCCACCTAAAGGAGATTGAATAGTGGATTTGGGGATCCTCAAGAGGTAGTTTGAGGCGATGAGGTAGGCAGTGAGACCAAATTTCGTTAACATACTGAGTATGCTTCTCTCTTACTCTTACTATTTATATTTATTGTTGTTTGATATTTTGTCTATATTTTATATTATATATTTGATTTATAATTGTTATTTTTTTAAATACAACTCAATTCACCCCCCATCTTGTGTTAGTCATCTGGGCAACAATTGGTATCAGAGCTAGAGTTCTATTATAAGATTAACTATCTTTTGAGTTAAGATCTTATGGCTAACATTGCAGCTTCATTTGGTGAAGGTCAATTCAGCAGTCGGCCTCCATTCTTTTGTGGAGACAATTACTCATTTTAGAAAGTTAGAATGAGAATATTCTTTCAGGCTCAAGGTCGAGAAATCTGGAAATGCATTGTAAATGAACCTTATATTCTAACAAAAGTGATTGATGGAGTAAAGGTCAAAAAGGAAGAAGAAGAGTTTGATCGTGAATACGATAGACTTTATACTTTGAATTTAACTGCTATGAATTCATTATATAATGCTCTTAATGGTAATGAGTTTAATAGAGTAATGACTTGCACTACAGCAAAGGAAATTTGGGATAACTTGGAAGTTACTTATGAAGGAACTTCTCAAGTCAAGGAATCAAAAATTTATATTCTTACTCATGAATATGAAATGTTTAAGATGAATGATGATGAATCTATTTCTAGTATGCACACTCGTTTTACTAACATCATAAACAGCTTGACAGCTCTTGGCAAAATTTATTCTAAAGTGGAGATAGTAAGAAAAATTCTCAACTCTCTACCAAAACGTTGGGAGTCAAAAGTGATAGCGATTTTTGAAGCTAGAGACCTCAAGAAGCTCAAAGTGAATGAACTCATAGGGTCACTTATCACCCATGAGTACCCATTAGTGAAGCTGAAGCCATTGAGATAGCTAATGAACCTGGAACTGCAGAGGAAAGGGTGTTATAGTTTACTTTCTCCCATTTTGTTCCATAAACAGCTCTGACAGCATTTGAAAATAGGAGTAACAAAGAAGTTGAATGTAAAGCTGAAGCACAAGATGCAACTTTTTTTTCCTGTATTATCAATAGTCATTTTCTTACAAGTTTTATGTTGATCCATGAATTGAATAGAACCAATGGTTTATTCAAATTTGTCAGAATTCTTTTATCTTCCAACATTAGTTTTCAAAAATGTTACATTGTTTAATTTAATATGGTAGGTACACATGTTCAAGTTTGTGGACACTGGTTTAGTGCCAATGAGAGTGTTATATCTATAAACATGCTGTCTGGAATAGCTAAAGCAATTGGGGAAGGTGCAGCACTAGGTAATGAATCTATGATTTTCTCCAAGTATGATTTTTCACAATGGCAAGCTGTTATTTCTAAATAAAAAATGTCACTTAATTAAAGCTAGTGCTCCTAATGTAAGATATTTTCTCTCTATGCTTCTATGATTCTCTATGAAGCTCAGGTTTGTAAACTATGAGTTGTGGATTAGGACATAGGGTGTTGGGCACAACAACTGTCTTCATAATGATTACCCCTTACATCTGGCTTGCATTCACCTCTTTCTTTTCCCGTTGTTGTTTAGGACCTCATACTCATTCATTTTTTTTTTCTCTCTAATAGCTCTTGGAGCAGAGAAAATGATAGAAGAGCTGATCCAATATTTATGAGTGGCAGAGAACCTTTTATGCCGTAAGTGGTACCTGTACTATGTGATTGTTCTAGCTGCTATTTCTCCGAGGCATGAGCTTACTTAAAACGTATTTGCCCATTCCATTTCTGGTTGGCATGCAGAATGACATGGCAGTAAAAATATTCAAAAATATAAAATCTTATGTCTTTGCCCTAGATGCTGTCTTATAATATAATGATTGATTGTTGTAACTTTTTAAGATGTTTCAAATATGCTTATTCACTGGTGGCCATGATTGTGCGTGATGGGTTTTATCCTCAGACACTAACTTAGAAATTCTTATTTAGTACTTGTGTGTTTATTTTTTTAGTACTTGTGTGATGTTGCATTGTTTAGTACTTGTGTTTATTTTTTTCATTTCTTTTTAAACTACCTAAAAATTTTTATTTATATTCTAATAATTGTTTTTGTAATATATTGTTCACATTCTTTATATATTTTAGAAATAAGATTGTAAGAAGAGAGATATTATTTTTCTATTATTTTTTATTTTATAAAAGACTATTTCCTGAAAAAATATAATGCATAAAAGAGTCATTTCTTGCAGTTTTTACTGCTAGAATTTATCATTTCTGGCCAAGTAGTGATGCCAAAAATATAACATTTTTTGCAGTTCAAAGAATGGCACGAAAAGGGTTTCTTGGGCTAGTTATTTCCCGTGACTTGTGAATGAGAAATGTCAAAATAAACTATTTCCGACAATAAAATTGAGTATTTTGGACAAATTATTTTACTAAAAAAAATGCTTTTTGTTGTAGTGAAAGTAGCATTGAACATGATTACCAACACGAGCTGCAATATTTTGTCATGTAGACTCATATTTTAAGCAATGCGAGTACAATACGTGTCCACATATTGACAGAACTAACTAATTAAATCTTCAATTAGGATGCATTTAGAGACTTGATTCGCTAGAAATTGGATAATTATAATACGTACGTTACAATATTCCCACGACAATATGTACGTTACAATATTCCCACGACAATATGCCATTAATATTTAACACAATTAATTAACCATGGCATGCATGGCGGCCACCATTAATCCCGCGCGTTGTCATCCGTGGCCATGCTAAAACTACGTAGGTCTCCAGGTTCTTAATTGTCGTTGGAAGATCAAATTAGGTGCCACAAGGGTTAGATTGCTCTAATTTATTAGGAAATAATTAAGCAGATCTCGAAGGCCGCCCGATGCAAGAATGTAAACAAATTATAAAACAGGGTCTCAAATTTCAATGGTTGGAAATTAAAGAAAACGTACCGAAGAATATCCTGCATCTACATGATGTTGCTGAACAGTGCAAACTGCAAACGAATATTCCAAAGAACTAGATAAAAAAAAAACAAGTATTAATTTGTATTAATTTTTAAACCTGGCGCAGCAGCTTGGGTCTCTCTTAAATTTCAAACTATCATCATCATGTAGTTAATTATTGTGTAAAATTGCAGACTTGCAAATAAAATATTAAGCAAACACCGGTACGAAAAAGAGATCATGCATGGCCGGTATAATAAGTATCATGAAAAGTACTTTGTACAAGCACATACATTATGAAACCACTAAGCTGATCATAATTAATCACAATTCGGTGGACACATTTAGGTTTGTAGATTACACAATATTTTATCTACTTGAATGATTAATGGAATATGGAGTACTATTATTAAATTTCTTTACGGAAGGAATTATTGCATAAAGATGGTGGTTTTAGTTTAGGAGTGGCTGATGATCAGAAGCGACAAAAGAAACAAAACAAGGGCTGTTGCAAAGCATCATGTTCATTGCATGCAGTACTTTATAAACCATATAAATTAATGTGGCATCAGATCAACAGGTCATGGTAATTATTTTTCAATTAATTGCGTGAGCCTCACATAAACCTAAGTACATGGATCAGCTGAAAGTATCGCAGAAAGCATGGGGGAGGAGGGATTCTAACTTAACTTTAGTTCTAACGAGTCCATGTTAGTTCCCACTAATTAATCATTATTAATGTGGCCTTTGGGCACGAAGACAAAGACTAACTACCCAACAAGAAAAACTAACCAACATGCTAACTAAGAAAACTGCCCAGTAAACCAGAAATATTCCTTGTTATTAAACAAACAAATTAACTAATTTATACAGCAACAAATTAAAGTGCATGCCATGTTTAGAGTAGGGAAAAGCCTAATATTTCTCCAAAGATGGTGATCAGTGGAAGTGGACCAACCTGCTTTGGAGAAGAGAACAAACAGTACTATATAATATGAAACCCTAGCTTTATACATATACATAAATATATATATAATATTATTGCAGAGGTAGAATACTTTCTCATGATAGATTTCTCCACAGATCGGTGGCCGTGAGCCGTGAGTGAAAGTAAACGTACAGCTCTATGAAATGCAGTTTTAATTTGCAGTGGAAGAGAAGTACTTCCTACTTCCTAGAAAGATGCTGCAAAATCATGTTAGCTCTAAAGTAATCCATCTAAAAAAAACCTGTACATTTAACTTTCTTTTTTGCAACAGCAGCCACTTTAACTTTTATTCTCCTTTATATTTTTCCTTCATTTTCTTAGGTTAAATATAATTTTGGCTTCGAGTCATATATGTCATCCTATGTTTCAATAATATTCTTTTTTGGCTCCGATCCATATAATATAATTCGTTATTCTATGACCATATGCAAAAATGATAAACATTGTTTTGCCATATATTTTTGAGCAATTATAGAGACAAATATTAGGAACAAACGTTAGATAAGCGTTAGATAAGCGCTAACTGATATAACATGATGAATAAAATGCATCATTTTAATTTTCTTTAACTTTGAATTCATTTCTTTATTCCTCAACTCATAGATATCGTACAGCACACAATAAACACTAAACACTACTAGTTATTAATTAACGTTTGTCAAGCATTTGTCTCTAATATTTTTGTATATTTTTTCATATATATATATATATCATATGTATAAAATGCCAACATGGATGCAGGGTAGACACGACGTTAGGAATGATCGGTCGATATATAATGACATCATTTAAATTCATGTGTCTAAATAGAATCTAACTTCCCTTCGAAAAAAAATATAATCTAACTTGCTGAACGGTGAGAATTGCCGGCCTACCCAAAAGCACATTTTGACCATTTTTCTTATTGTTTCTAAAACATGGTGATCAATATAGCTTGTTTCCCTTAAAGCTCTTTTTTTTTTTTTTTTTCCGATTGAAATCTTTTGTTTGATTCTTCGTGATTAAGCTAACCTAATCTTCTCCGAGACCCCACAAAAGCAGCACAATTAGCCCACCACAATCCACACTGCCACCTGACACTAAAAGGACCTGCACGTACGCAACAAACACACCCTCACCACAAAAAAATATAAAATAAAAAAAATAAAAAATAAAAAAGAAAGAAAGCAAAAGGCTATAAGGGAACGCGTACTTTTATTAGACAAAGTCACAAAGGTTCCTTCGATGGTGCTCCAAAATCTTTTGTAGAGGTGGGACCGCCGGCGCTTTTGCTCCTCCATTCGTTCTTAAATACCCAACCCCTGGTACTCCTTCCTTCCCTTTTCCCTCTCCTTCCTTCCTCCTCACTTCTTTTAACAATGTCTTTCTCCCAAGAGCCTGTCTTGTCCCAATGTCCGGTTTTTGAAGAAGTTGAGTTCGGCACAGATGAACTCCAACAACTCCTGTCCTCCTTTCAATCGCCTACCCAGTCTTCTAATGAATCTCAAGATCAACTCTTGTCCATCTTTCAATCAAGAGACTCGGTCGATCCAAACTCTGGCTCCGAAGGCTCGAACCGGGCGGTTTATACGTACAATGAGAGTCAGCTCAGACGCAAGGAATCGAACCGCAAGTCAGCCCGGCGTTGCCGCTTGAGAAAGAAAACGCATCTACAGAACCTCACGTACCAAGTGAACCAGTTGAAAATGAAGAACCAGGAATTAAAGAACGGTTTGGGCTTAGTTTTAC
This sequence comes from Platycarya strobilacea, assembly GCA_036898215.1. NCBI lineage: Eukaryota > Viridiplantae > Streptophyta > Magnoliopsida > Fagales > Juglandaceae > Platycarya > Platycarya strobilacea. The sequence continues at coordinate 9,019,057 of CM072555.1, forward strand.
ATCAAAGTCATGTTATATGGGCGGATAATCAGCGGTTAAGATCGGAATCCATAGCTCTCAGTGCCAGGCTTTGGGATCTATCCCAAATCTTATGTGCCATGCAATCACCGTAATTAGCACGTGCGTTAAAGTAATGAAAGTTCGCGCGTCTATCTTTGTGACCTAATCAATTATAAAGCTTCTAAAATGTGAGAATTATGGACTTTCTCTTCTCTTCTCTCTCTCTCTCTCTCTCTCTCTCTCCCTGAGGCATAGGAACTAAAGCTAAGTACGCTAATTTACCATTATCTCTTTCTTTTCGAAGGAAAAAGGTGGTGGCTTTAAGAAACCCCACGTTATTGGACGACGCAAAGACTTGACGCTTAATTTGCTTTTTCATTTTGTGGAAGACTTTGTATCGTTATCTTCTTTATTTTATAAAGTGTCTACGTAGTAGCTAGTGGCAAACTTAGGGAGCTATCATGTTACATATATGTAGGCCAGCTGGTAGCTCAATATATGGCTAATCATGAGCACCAGTACTGTAAATACATATATATGTTTGCATGATGTTTGTTTGGTGTAATTCAACCAATATATACAGTAGATTGGTACGTAATCTTCATGAAGTACTCTTTCTTTGAATTTTGTTTGCACCCACAAATAAAAACTCATACCTATATCATATTATTGATCACGAGTTTAAGTACTTCCCCCCCCCCCCCCCCCTCTCTCTCTTTTCTGTGGCTTGATTTACACTTAAATTAGAGATATTGTGTGATAACAAAGATATATATATATATAAAATATATGACCAAAATAATGAAAGACATACATATAAATGTGGATGTATATATATATATCTTGTACTCCCGGGAAATTCTAAATTAACAAAAATCAGATCAACAGTGGTAGTTATAAGTAATCTCAACTTCATCGAGCTCATGGTGGTGATCGATGAATTCTTTTGGAACTATATCGGCCACTTTAGTCTCTCTCCTATAAGATGTGGTGAAAGTTGTTACTAATATATCGTGTTAGCGAAAGACTTACGATCAATGAAGTATATTCTAGTTACATGCACGATGTGCTAAAGTACTTTCAATTGTAAATGAAAGATCAATGAAAGCCAAAAAATTATATGGGAATCTCATGTAAAGGACGGCATAAAAAAATATATAGAACTTTAATAATGTTAACAAAATAAATAATCTAAAACTAAAATTCTTATTTTTAAAGTCATACATACACGACGTACGTATAATTAATTAAATAAGTTGCTAAAATTTCTCATATATTATTAAGAGTCGAGAGTACGTAGTTTTTAATAAATTCGTCTGTGGTGAATATAGACCATCGATCAATATATAATTCTCACATCACGATTGTTAAGATATAATAAAATCTACATTTTCATATCAGTTTAAGTTTTTGGGATAAGTGGACATAGTATTAGAGTAAAAGTCTTGATTTCGAATCCTAATTCTGCATTCTATGTCCCATTTAATTAAATATCTCATTTATTAGACCTATTAATTGAGGGAAAGTCTGACCCACAAGTAAGTGAAAATGTTAGGATATAATAAAATTTATCTCTTATTATTAGCTAAAATTTTAAGATAAATAGTGATTGCACAACGATCAAAGATCTAATGCCACATGGACAAATGAAATTATGATATATATATGTAATTATTTGTATATATTTTGTGATTCTGATATATTTCTCTCCCTAAATCTAAATATATTTGCTGCAAAATGTGTATAACACATTCCATGGATCTAATAAGTTTATTGGTTTAAAATCAAAGTCGACTTCCCATTGACTCCCTATAGAATTATTCTTTCTCTTGAGCCCAAAATAAAGTGACGTATCGACTAGTTATCTGATCAATTACGCTTAGTCGGGTTTAAGCATTTTTTTTGTAATCCATATTTAGTGAACTGCATTGCAATCTTCATTGAAACACTTCCATTTTATAGATAAATGAAATGAATTTTTAAAATTTTTAGAATTCTTGACTTGTAAATAAGGGTATTTTTATCAAATTTATTCTAAAATGGAAACTTTTTTATTTGTTTATTTTTTGGACAATAAAAGAGTCCAATTTCTTGGGGTATATATATTAGCATTGCCCCAAGAGAAATATGTGTGATTTACAACTTAAGATCAATAGCACATCAATGGTTATAATATTATATGTCGTAAAAGATCATAGGATTAATGTTGGATTGCTGGAAATTTAGCTCGACTTATATATAATGTGAATGCTGCCACCAACAAATTGGAAAAATAAAAGTTGCATTTTACACAAGGTTAGGTAGAAAAAAGGTTTTAATCTTGAGTACTCCAGCTTAAGATCTACGTATGGAATCAGGAATTAAATTGATATTTGGTCTCATGTTCCTTTATTATTAGGATATTTTAATTTTTTTAATAATTAAAGAAGTGATTACTAATGAAATAGTATATATATATATATAGATATTTTAAAATATATAAAAATATTTCTTAAAATGATAATTACACTAATTTAAGGGATCAATAAAATCATGGAATTGATCAATACGGAGAAATAATTGGAAGTATAGTAGACGATATGATCTTATTTTTGTGAGGATTCTTCAAAAAGTAAAGTTGGTCTTTCAGTAAAGTATGCAGCTATATATTATTATCAGTTGCGTGTCTATCAGGAATAATGATTGAGGAATAAATTAGAATTGAGATGCATGTCATGCAAATATAAAGTACTGAATGCAATTATAACTTCTTCTTTTTTTTTCTCTAGGAAAGCAAGCATTATATAGATAAATTAGATGATTACTATGATACAAATTTCAATGAGGTAGAAATCTCTAACAATCATCCCATTCTAATAAAGACACAACAGACAAAAAAAAAAAGGGTTTTAGAGTCACAAGTATGACTCCCATCAATCACAACAGAGAAATATCTCCTAAAACGATTTTCAAATAGTTTGTAAAACAAACTATTAAACTGCGATAAAAAGTCATAGTAGGAAGAATGTGCTGCATTTTATTTAATCGGTCTGTCTGAAGGAGATACCCACATTCACTTCACCAAGATCCCAAGTTAGGGAAAAGCAGAAAACATCAATCTGAAATAGAACTGAAATATTGGAAAAAGATGGCTGCCGACTATAGCGACATGTGAGGAGCACGCGCTGCACTAGAAATAAAACCGAAAGGATAGAATGGAAGTTCGGAAGCTGCTGATTCCAAAGGTTTGCATGTGGTGGCAAATGGACTCTTCAAGTTGTTGGGATCGGCGGAAGCTCACAAATAATATGGAGACCAGAATATAACGTGGTTCGGCCAATTTAGCCTACATCCACACACACAAAGAAGAGAAATTTGTATTAAACAATAAACCAATTATTTACAATGGTTTCTCTCTTCTAATCTCTCCAAAGGACCTCACCTCCGACTCTCCTCCTCATTACAATCTTACATGTATTTATAGGAGAAAGAAATAGTGTGAACGTGTAAAAAACGGTGGAACTCCGGCGGCCGACTTTCTTGAATATTCCGGCGGCGCCTACCTTCCAGCTGCTACTGACGGTGCCGTCTTCCACCTTCCAGAAGCCTCCAGCTTCTTCATTTGCGTGTGTTGATTTCTAACAATCTCCCCCTCAACACCAAATGGAGGATATCCTGACACATTTTAATTCAAGGTACTTAACCTGGCTATGTTTCTACATAGCTCAAGTTTTTCGTATGTGACTACCTTCGTTAGCATGTCCGCTGGATTCTCCTTTGTATGGATCTTTACAAGTTTCAACAGCTGTTGCTCCATTACTTCACGTATCCAATGATACCGAATATCGATGTGCTTTGTTCGGGAGTGGTACATCGAGTTTTTACTCAGATCAAGAGCACTTTGACTATCACAATAGATTCTGTACTCTTTTTGACTGACTCCCATTTCTTGGAGGAACCGCTTTAGCCACAACATTTCCTTTCCTGCTTCTGCTATAGCAATGTACTCTGCTTCTGTTGTAGATAAAGCCACACATTTCTGCAGTTTGGACTGCCATGATACAGCTCCACCTACAAATATGTAAATATATCCTGATGTAGATTTTCTACCATCAAGATCACCTGCCATATCAGCATCTGTATAGCCATCCAAGACTGGGTTAGCTCCCCCGTAGCACAAGCACAACTTTGATGTACCCTTAAGGTACCTGAGAATCCACTGTACTGCTTTCCAGTGTTCTTTTCCAGGATTTGAAAGAAAACGGCTCACAACTCCAACAGCGTGAGCGATGTCAGGTCTGGTACAAACCATGGTGTACATTAAACTTCCTACTGCTGAGGAGTACGGTACTGTAGCCATTTCTTGAATCTTTTCTGGTGATGAGGGACATGAGCTTTTGCTCAATTTGAAGTGATTAGCCAGTGGAGTACTGACTGGCTTTGCTTTCTCCATGTTGAACCTTCGTAATATTTGTTCAACATACTTTTCCTGTGACAGCCATAGCTTCTTTTTCTTCCTGTCACGAGTGATCCTCATGCCCAAAATCTGCTGGGCAGGTCCTAAGTCTTTCATCTCAAAGACTTTGGAGAGATCCTTCTTTAGCTTCCTGATAATGGATGGATCTTTTCCAATAATCAGCATGTCGTCAACATAGAGCAGTAACATCACGAAGTCACCTTCTGAAAATCTTCGGATGTAAACGCACTGATCTGCAGCAGTTTTCTTGTAGTCATGACTCATCATGAATGAGTCAAACTTCTTATACCACTGTCTGGGAGCCTGCTTCAAACCGTAAAGGCTCTTTTCCAACTTGCAGACCAAATGTTCCTTTCCAGGAACTTGGAAGCCTTCTGGCTGCTCCATGTAAATTTCTTCATCAAGGTTGCCATGAAGAAATGCTGTCTTCACATCCATCTGTTCAAGCTCCAAGTCAAGACTTGCCACCAATCCGAGTACCACTCGAATTGAGGTCATCTTCACAACAGGTGAAACTACCTCATCAAAGTCGATTCATTTCTTCTGCTGGAATCCTTTGACGACCAAGCGAGCTTTGTGCTTCACCTGCTTGCCATCATTTTTCAGCTTGAACACCCATTTGTTTCTCAGTGCTCTCTTATCGTTTAGAAGTTCCATCAACTCATAAGTCTGATTCTTCTGTAACGAGTTCATCTCATCCTGCATAGCCTGCATCCATTTGTTGCTATCTGGATGAGATATTGCCTCCTGGAAGTTTTCTGGCTCCCCCTGATCTGTAAGAAGAATATAATCTGATTCCGGATATCTTCGTGACGGAATCAACAATCGCCCTCTAGAGGATCTGTCCTGCTGAGGTTGATCACCTGACAACTCTGCAGTTTCTGATGGAAAAGGCAACTGCTCCCCCTGCTCAGTAGTGGTTTCTCCGTTGTCAGTATCCTCTTCTTCTTCTGGGGAAACTTCCTGTCTATCTTCAGTGTTTGAAACAGACTGAAGTGGTAGTGAAGTCGGAGCTGGTTCTGGAGCACTTGGAGTTGTTTCTTCTGATCCAAACATCTGGTCTTCATGGAACACTACGTCCCTACTTCTGATGACCTTCTTCGCTTTTGGATCCCATAATCTGTATCCAAACTCTTCATCTCCATAGCCGATGAAAAAACACGGAGTAGACTTTTCATCAAGTTTCTGTCTTTTCTCCTTGGATACATGTGCAAATGCTTTGCACCCAAATACTCTTAAATGAGAGTATGAAATCTTGCGGCCTGACCACACCATCTCTGGGACTTCAAATTGCAGTGGAACTGACGGTGTTCTGTTGATCAGGTAACAGGCTACTTTTACTGCTTCACCCCAGAATGGCTTAGGCAACTTTGCCATACTCAGCATGCATCTGGTTCGTTCCACAATGGTCCGGTTCATCCGTTCTGCTACACCATTGTGTTGTGGGGTGTAGGGGACACTCTTCTCGTGTCTGATGCCATGTCTGGAGCAATATTCTCTGAACTCTCGAGAAGTATATTCACCTCCATTGTCTGTCCGGAGGCATTTCAGCTTCTTGCCAGTTTCTCTTTCTACCATGGCATGAAAGTTTTTGAATTGCTCAAAAACTTGATCTTTCCTTTTTAGGAAATACACCCACACTTTTCGTGAAGCATCATCAATAAAAGTAACAAAATATTTGTTACCTCCAAGTGATTCAACTTCAAAAGGACCGCAAACATCAGAGTGTACCAAGCTCAATAACTCTGATCTTTTTCCAGCAGATGTCTGGAATGAAACTCTATGCTGTTTACCAAATAAACAGTATTCACAAGGATTGAGAGCAATACCTTTGTTTACTGTAATCAATGCTTTCTTTGCAAGCATAAACACCCCTTTTTCTCCCATGTGGCCAAGTCTCCGATGCCATAAGTTTGGTGATGTATCATCTTCAGCTACATTGAGACTGTTTGCACATATCTTAGCACTTGATTTGTACAAAGTGCCACAGACATGTCCCCGTGCAACGACCATTGCTCCTTTCTTCAATTTCCAAGCACTGTTGCTGAAGATGCTCTCGTAACCCTGTTGATCAAGGGTTCTTATAGAAATTAGATTGAGTCGAAGATCGGGTACGTGCCGAACGTCATTTAGCACCATAGTACAGCCAACACTGGTTTTTATCCTGACATCTCCAATGCCCACGATCTTTGAGAAACTCGAATTTCCCATCTTGACTGTACCAAAGTCTCCTGCCTTGTAAGTACTGAAGAAATCCTTACAAGGAGTGGCATGATAGGATGCTGCTGTATCTATTACCCACTCGGTTTCCTCGCTTGAAACGTGCAAGCAAGATTCTTCACCAGCGAAAAGGAGTACACAATCTCCAGAAAGCGTCACTGCAGCTTCGCCTTCTTCATGCTTTGACTGATTGCTTGGCTGATTTTGCTCCTTCTGCAGCTTTCGGCATTCTCTTTTAAAGTGGCCTTCAATACCACAATAAAAGCATTTTCCCTTCTTTCGCTGTTTACCGCGACTTTGGGATCTCCCTTTGCTTTGACTTCTGTTCCTTTCTCGACTTCTACCTCTACTATTTCTCTGATGCCTTCCTTCTGTTACAAAGGCATCTGTCTCGTCTCCTCCAATCTCCTTTCGTCTAGCCTCTTCATTAAACAAGGCGTCTATCACCATTGACATGGCGAGCTTTCCATCTGGAGCTGAATTACTAAGTGAGACCACTAGCGTTTCCCAGCTATCTGGTAGGGAACTGAGAAGTAGTAGAGACTGCTCTTCATCTCCGAGCTTAAAATCTACGGATGCAAGTTGATTTACAAGATTCTGAAACTCGTTGGTGTGTGCGGCCACTGAGATGTCACTTTTGAGTTTCAAGTTGACAAGGCGTCTCATTAGTAATGCCTTGTTCCGAGCAGTTTTTGTTTGGTACATGCTTTCCAGCTTTTTCCATAGCTGATAGGCATCCGTTTCCTGTGCAACATGATGAAAAACACTATGGTCAATCCACTGCCGGATCTGACCAATAGTTTTCTTATTCAACTTATGCCAGTCTTTTTCCGCTACATCATCTGGCTTTACGCTTTTCTCTTCAATTGGATCGAAGAGATCTTTACAATTCAGGAGATCTTCCATTCGAGGTCTCCATAGTGCGTAATTTGTAGATGTTAGCTTGATCATCGCACCTGCTCCCGAATCCTCCATCAGTTCGGCTTTAATCTTTGATTTGAGTGACCGCTTCTCAACGTTTGGAGTTGAATCTCAACAAACGGAGCTCACCATTGCGTCCGGAATGGTGGAAAACCTTGGAAACGACTCTTGTCTCGTTCCAAACCGATCAAAATTGCGCCGAAAACTTGAAAAATAAGAAAAATAGAATATTCCCCACTATTCACCGGAATATTCTCTCCGGTCACCGGAATATTCCCTCCGGTCACCGGAATATTCTCTCAGTCACCGGAATTTTCTTGTACCAGAATATTTTTTTCCGACGACGGAATATTCTTCCGGCGACGGAATATACCGACGGAATATTTTTTTTTTCGTTTGGTTACTGTAGCGGGTCGGAAACCGGGTCAAACCGGTTCGGGTCGGATCACCCGGATTTAACGGGTCGGAGGTTGTATTCTTCACTGCACGCGCGTGTGGCGCGTGGGTCCCGTTGCCGGCGCGTGGCCGTCGCCGAGAAGACGCGTGTGGAGCGTGTAGCTTCGTCCGGTGTCCGTTTGAGACGAAATTTTCACCAAAATTTTCGTCTTGACTTGAGGAATATGATGGTATCCTCCAAACTTGATTTCGATCAAGTTTAAAAATGGGTCTCTCACGAAAATTCACAAATCCAGCCTCCTACCGGCTCTGATACCACTTGTTGGGATCGGCGGAAGCTCACAAATAATATGGAGACCAGAATATAACGTGGTTCGGCCAATTTAGCCTACATCCACACACACAAAGAAGAGAAATTTGTATTAAACAATAAACCAATTATTTACAATGGTTTCTCTCTTCTAATCTCTCCAAAGGACCTCACCTCCGACTCTACTCCTCATTACAATCTTACATGTATTTATAGGAGAAAGAAATAGTGTGAACGTGTAAAAAACGGTGGAACTCCGGCGGCCGACTTTCTTGAATATTCCGGCGGCGCCTACCTTCCAGCTGCTACTGACGGTGCCGTCTTCCACCTTCCAGAAGCCTCCAGCTTCTTCATTTGCGTGTGTTGATTTCTAACACAAGTGTGGCGGCTCATGGCCGTGAGAGCAACGCGCCGTACATTTGGGTACTTTTTCCTCCCTGCCCAAAGATCGGTAGCTGTTGACTTCATCTGTCCGACGTGTGGTAGTCGTGGATACTCGACAAACAGTAGATCGACAACTCCAAATACTATAAATAAAATACTATTAAACATGAGATTTAATAAGAAAAATAAGTAAGAAATAAATTATAGGCATCTCATAAAGCTGGGCAGAAGGGAGGGAGGAGCAAACGCTCCTTTGAAAATAGCCTTCAATGGCTAGCAACCGACGATAAGAAACGAGTGAGAAAGAGACAGAAGAATGCAATTACAGCTTATTTACGTCCTTTAGTGTCTTAACGGAGGGATCCTTTTTAATCCAGGTGCAAAGTATATATAATATACAACATATATCGGATATGTAGCCCCCATCAAATCATCCAATTGTCATTCTCGTAACAAAAGAAAGAAAAGAAGAGGAGATCAATTGAAAGACGAAAGGAGTCTTCACCCACGAATGCAGTATACTTGACCAATATGGACCACGAAACTTAGTGGAGTAATAGCATTTCTTTTAAAAATTTTATATATTCCCACGCAGAATCTTAATTGCTTAGTACCTCTGATATGCTCGTGTTATTTTATTTTTATTCGATTTGAAAGAAAAATCCTTAAATTTTTTTCAAAATCATGATGCGCGCGCGCTATAATCATACATATATACACAATTATTTTACAATTCATTAACATACGTAATAATTATCCTATTTAATAAAAATAATTTAAATTTATACAACCATATATCCGAGTTTAAATGGAATATTTTTGTAAAAAATGATAAGTTTATCATATTACGCAATCCGTTTGTCGGCAAAAGTTCAGTTCATGCTCTATGTAATATTTTTTTTTTTTAATTCTAATTTCTCTCTTTCTTCGCTTGCAAGTTCTTAGAAGTTAACCACAAAAACCTTGTGTACTTGATAAAGTTAATTAGAAAAAGTGCTTAAAAGTAATTGGTAAGCTTCTTTTTTACCTCAGAAGCATCCTGATCAATTTTTGCATGAATTACATTATATATATATATATATATTAAGAACTAATTAAGTACCGAAAAAGGTAATCATAAGAGAAACGATATGATCAGATCATACAATCGTTCCCTCATGATTTGCAATTTTGCCTTTAATTTACGGTGGATAACAAATGCTAATTTTACTGTTTACATTATATATGGACGCTGCATGCATATGCATACTATAAAGACGGATGAGGGCCGATTATTTATTTTTAATGTATTTCAATAATTTTTTTTTATATATTTTTAAAAAACAAAATATCAATTTACTAATAATTACTCTCTTATTTATTAAATAAAAAATAAAAAATACATGAATTGGCCTCACTTTTACCGATCATTTTTATCGGTTCAAATAATATTTTTCTATATTTATATTATAACCTTGCCAGCTCAGCGTACGATACCATATATCATGCTTTAAAATGATTTTTCAAAGAAAATGATATATAAGCGTATGCTAGTTGAATGCGCAATATATATATATCTTTAATACTTAAAAAGTATCTATCTTAAATAAACAGTAATCTATAGTAATAATTGTTTAACTTTTATATTTCCAAAAGTACCCTTAATTTTACACGGAAACTCTTTTTAATTTCAAAAATGTCCTTCTGATATCTCAAAAATATTCAGCCCATTTCTCTCTCCCACGCCGATCTTATCTAATACCTAGTCCATCTCTCTCTCTCCCTCGCTCACCGATCTTCTCTCTCTCTCCCTCGCTCACCGATCTTCTCTCTCTCTCCCTCGCCAATCCTCTCTCTCTCTCTCCCTCGCTGATCTTCAACCCATCTCTCTCTCTCTCTCTCTCTCTCTCTCTCTCTCTCTCTCCCTCTTGTCGATCTTCTCTCTCTCTCTCCCTCGCTGACTTCAACCTAAAGTATACCCAGTAGATTTTTCTCCCACTTGATCATCTCCCTCTCTCTCTCCCTCGCCGATCTTCTCTCTCTCCCCCTCGCCGATCTTCAACGCAAAGTCTAACTTTTCCCTCTCCGAATCGATCTTCACGCCGCCGATCACTCCTCTGAAATCCACAAAATCCAAACCGACGAAACCCACGCAACTCAGCCATGAAAGCCACCGTCGATCTTCCAGAAAACCCAAACCCACGAAACCCACGCAGCTCAGCCGTGAAACACAAAATCGATCTTCGCGCAACCCACGCAACTCAGCCATGAAAGCCACCGTCGATCTTCCAGAAAACCCAAACCCACGAAACCCACGCAGCTCAGCCGTGAAACACAAAATCGATCTTTGCACCGATCTCACGAAAGCCAGGAAATTGAAACCCACGCAGCTCGGGCACGAAAGCCAGAGGCCCAGAACTGATGCACGATTGAGTAATGCAATGCGTTTTAGGCATTTTTAGGTGACTGTGGAAGATGCCATAAACCTGGAAAGGCACCGTTTTAGGTAAGTTTAGTAGATGCGCGTTTTAATGTTTGTCTGGTTTTTCTTTACGTGTCGTTTTAGATAAATATATATATATATTTGTTTGATTTCTCTCTACGCATCGTTTTAAATTTTAAATAATATCTCATCTACCTAATTTGTTTCCAAGTTTGCATATTAGAGCTCTCGTTCTTTAGCAAATATTAATATATTTTGCCAGTCTCTTTAGTTCATTATCGTAGTTCATTTCGTTCAGGCTTAGTCAATTGGTTGTATTTATTGTTTTTTGCTATGACGTTGTCAATCAAATAGTGACGTTGTCAGTCAAATAGTCGAGTGTGACGTTGTGTGCTATTGATGGATGGCAGTGCGAGAGTGCTTCGTTGTTGGCAGTGCGAGTGCTTCGTTGTTTGTAGTGTGAGAGAGAAAGCTCATTTGCAGTGGTTTGAGAAAGGGTTAGAAGAGAGAAAGGATGGTTGAGAGTGCTTCGTTGGTATTTTTTCTGGTCTTCATTGTCATTATTTTATTTTTTCCTTAGATCATATCTGTGTTTGTGCTTTTGTGATCTTCGTTGTTATTTTTCATTTTATTTTTTTTATCTCTTGTTGATCTTTAAACATTCTTCAACTTCTCTAAATTAGAAGTCTTTATTTTGTGGGAAAAAAATTCAGAATTATAGCTATTTATTTAAAAAACAAACATCAAAATTATAGTTATTTATTTCTTGGTGATAAATAATGTTCTCTAAATTAGAAGTCTTTATTTTGTGAAAAAAACAAACATCAAAATTATAGCTATTTATTTCTTGGTGATAAATATTCACCTTTGCATTTGTGTTTATGCATTTGTACTTTGTTGTTTGCAGTGCGAGAGAGATTGTTTGTATGTTTGTGCTTATGTTGTCTTCATTGATATTTTTCATTTTTTTTTATCTCTTGTTGAGAAATGGTTGGAAGAGAGGGAGGTTGGTTGATGGTACTTGTTGGTATCTTTTCTGGTTTTCATTATCATTGTTTTTTTTTCTCGATTGTGTGTTTCTACTTATGTTGTCTTCGTTGGTATTTTTCATTTTTTTCTTTTGTGAAAAAAAAAACAAACATAAAAATTATAGCTATTTATTTATTTGTAATAAATATTCATTTTTGTATTTGTTTAATTGTTGAGGGTACTTTGATGGTATCTTTTTTGGTTTTCATTGTTATTGTTTTCTTTTCTCGTTTGTGTGTTTCTGCTTATGTGGTCTTCGTTGGTATTTTTCATTTTTATTTTGTGAAAAAAAAACGAACATAAAAATTATAGCTATTTATTTCTTTGTAATAAATATTCATCTTTGCATTTGTTTAATTCTTATTTTATGTTTTTGTGCTTATGCATTTGTGCTTCATTGTTTGTAGTGCAAGAGAGAAAGCTCCTTTGCAGTGGTTTGAGAAAGGATTAAAGAGAGAAAGGCTGGTTGAGGATGCTTCGTTGGTATATTTTATGGTCTTCTTTATCATTATTTTATTTTTTCCTCAAATCGTTTGTGTGTTTCTGCATATGTGGTCTTCGTTGGTATTTTTTTTTCTTTTTATCTCTTGTTCATCTTTGAACATTCTTCATGTTCTCTAAATTAGAAGTCTTTATTTTGTGGAAAAAAAAACATAAAAATTATAGCTATTTATTTCTTGGTGATAAATATTCATTTTTTCATTTGTTGAATTCTTATTTTATGATTTTGTGCTTATGCATTTGTTTAATTAAAATATTAAGCAATGTTATTCAACTCAAACAAAATAAATGGTACTCCAAATTGACGAGTTATAAGCCCAAACTCAAAATAAGAAAATAACATGATTGATTAGATATCGTTAAATTTTCTTGTTTCTAGAAACGGGAATTGTTTTTCTTCAAGTGCTTCATTTTTATAAACTATGGTTGAGGGTGCTTTCATGGTATGTTTTTTTGGTCTACATTCTCGCTGTTTTTTTTTCCTTAGCTCGTTTATGCTTTTATGTTTGTGTGGTCTTTGCTTGTATTTTTCATTTTTGTTTTTCTACTTTTGTGAGAGAGAAAGATAATTTCTTTATGCATTTTTTCTTGACTTATGCATTTGTTTATATTTTTTGGTGAATGGTATGGCTGTTTGTGAATGTTATGGTTGTTAGCTACATAAGATTTCTCATCTGTGAATGTTTTTCGTGTTTTCTACATTTGAAGTCTTTATTTTGTAAAAAAAATTGTTTTTTGTTTTCCTCTCTCTTGTTGATCTTTGAACATGATAAATTGTTTTCCCTCTTGGTCCCACTGTAGCATTAGGTTTACTGCCTTTTACATTATTAAACTCCTAATTGCAGCCAATGAGAAAGAGATTCAGAGAATTGTGGAGAAACATTGGAGCATATTTAGCCATGATGGCAAGTAGTTGAGGAAGCCTAGGTTTTATATTTATAACTTCCTGCATATTGTTCTTATGGACATCATGTCCCCATTGAAGTAGCTGTTATTTTTGGAAATTGTATATGTGGCAAAAGTTCATGTGTTACCATGGTATGTCAGATTTTTTTAGAGATAAAAATTCCAGGATTATATTTTTGTGGTTGTAAGGAATTAGGATGCTGATTCTCTCTGTAAAAGGTGGAGTCCTATGTAGCCATGTGGTCATTTGTTTGTGGGGAAGTTGAAATTTTCAGTCTATTGTCAGAATCATTGTATTTGATTGACTATACACAAATGTTTTTGTCCAGTTATTGTGACTCATGATGGAATAATTGGCTTGTACAGAGGTATGTTCCCAATGGTTGAAAAACCGTACCAAGTATTATGTTCACATATAATAGCAGTTTCATTTTATAATAGAATGTAGCCTTGGATTTGTTCTTGTATTGATTGGTTAATAGAATAGCATAATTTGTACAGTACTTCTAAAAATTGCAAGCATTCTTGCTACATAATCGGCTTAGTGTGGTATGATGACTGATATGCATATGGTATTATGAATCAGCTTTAATTTTCATTAATGCAGTAAGTCATTCTTTTAGTCATCACCCACATATTTAGTGAAACAATGGTTTTAAAATGTTTGGAAGGCATGCATGCATATATAATGCAAGGTCGCATGGGGTATGCTTAGATTTAAAACCTCTTTTATAATTTTGCCGGCTATCATTTCGAATGATTGTGATATGAAAATCTTAGCTAATATTTTCTTATGAGTTTTGTTTGAAATATGGTTTATGATTATGAGTGTAGTGGAATTGTAGGTAAAGTTATTAGCAAATAGTTTTGTAGTTTCTTTATTAGGGAGTTTCTTGAATTTAGTGAGTTTGTGAGTTTTGCCGATTTTGTGTCTTAGTTTTCTCATTTATTTGAGTTTTTTGTTTAGCAGCACTATTGTTGTAATGATTTATGAATTTCATGTAAATTATTATTTTGGAAGTAGTTGTTGGAGATTGGTGGTGTTGTTTTTAATTTAATTTTATATTAGTGATTGATGGTGTTATCGTTGTATTGGTTTATAGTTTTTCGTCTTTTTTTTTTGATAAACTTTTCTCATATATTTTTAAATAACATGTAATCTACCCATTTTCTTAGGCTTTTAATGGAAGCACTACTTATGTTAGCATGAAACTTTAGAGAAACTATGGTTTTTGGCCATATAGGTTTATTTAAAATTTCCTCTTAAAGTATGGTTTTTGGCTGCCATTTGTTTAGCATCCTTTTCATGGCGTTTATAGCAAAGCAGTTGGGACTAAAATATTATTCATATCAAAATTGATTCCCAAACATCAATTGGTGTAATAAAGATTAAATAGATATATACATTATAGATATATACGTTCAAACATCGATGTAAAGTCGTGACTCCCAAATGTTAGTGTAGTGAAAATTAAAATGGATATGGCATCAAGTGATATGGCACCACTTATATGCAGCCGTTGGAAAAATAACCGTTTAAAAGTAAATTTCCAACTCTCTTGCATGATATTCCTATAAAAAGAATCGAAAAATGCATTTGAGATGATACCGAGTGAAATGAAGTCTTAAGTAAAAAAAAATGATGGACCGCACATTGTGCGAGTTATAGGCTCGTTATAATTTTGGTTTGAATAGTGAAGTTAAATATAGTTCATTTTATAGGATTGCTTTTTATTTTCAGTAACTCTACTCTTATTGCAATAGGTTTATTCTTAGGTGTTGTTAATTTGTCATATCTTTAATACTTTATGTCTTCTTTAAGTTGCACTTTTGTTAATGTAATGCTTTTGTTCATATAGATTGCAATATTTTATTAGATGGCTTAATGAACACCCACTTTCTCCAGGTATACTGAGTTAGACCCTATTTTTATGTGTTGCAATGTTCAAGGGTTTCATCAAGTTAAGTAGGACCAGTTACTTGAGGTTCAAAAAGGAGAATTGGATTGTACCAAATGGCGTCAACGTGAAGGTTTGTCTTTGATAGTTTTTAGAGTTATGTAATATCTGAGTTATGATTTTCTTTTTTTCTACATAAAAATATTTTAATTTTTTAGTTTTAAAAACTTTTTGAGGTTACAATTTTAGATCTTATAAGAAAATTTCAAATCTATAAAAGATTTTGGGCTGAAATTTGGAGTGCTTCTGGCATTGAAAATTGCATGTATATATTTTGTGGTGAAATTCCTCCATGTACTCCATGTTGATCATTTTAAAATGAGAAAATGATTTCTTATAGTGCAAATAACTTATGAAATTACTGATTTGGAATTCCATGTTTTTGTTATTGTGCACATACGTATTGTATTATGAAGTATCTTTCATGAAACACATTATAACATCTGTAAATTATTTTTTCTTATCTCTTTGTTCTCCCTAGGTTCTTTTTCATCTTTTTTTCCCTATCTTTCTTGCTTCTCTTCGTGTTCTAAAAATCATTGATCGTTTCTTTTATTTTATTCTTAAAGTATGTTTTTCTATGCAGTGTTTGGGTTGAACAAAGCCTACCATAAAGATGTAAAGGATGCAATCCATGATTTAGATGATATGGTTCACAATTTTAAGGTTGTTCTCATGGCTGTGCCTTTTCTATTTTTTAATACAATTCATGATACTTGTAAAAAGTTCTTTCACTAGACAACCACTACCAACAAAATATACTTGTTTGCTATAACTCTTTATCAATTTTTTTTTTCACTCATTTATGATCAGATGTTTCTAGACCTAAAATTGTGATACAGGGCAATGTGCCTTGCACGTTGTGTCACCCCTAGTATATATATATATATATATATATATATATATATATATATATATATATATATCTATATATATATTTTCTATAAACTGATTCCTTAAGTCTGTAGATGTCAATATCTTTGAATGTGGCCCACAGCAAATAGGCCGAATGCATGATACTACTAATTGATGCATGGTGCGCCAGGTCCAACGTCCCCTAATTACTAAAAACTATAAGGCAAATCAGGCCTGGAATCTGTACACATTCCAGTAATAGTAATTTTGTAGAGCCGAACACCAATAATTACAATATATATATATATATACATATGTTCTACTTCTATTCTTCGTGAAAATAAAGTTAAAACTATATATGAATGAGTACCATTAATACGTGATTGGAAGTACTGGAAGAGATCATGAGGAAGAGAAGTGGATGATGACAATCGCTTGCACAATGCAGGTATGGTGTCAACAAGCTGTACATAGTACCTGTTCTGCTAAAGACACTGTACCGGCCTTCAGATTTGGACCCTCTTTCGTTCTAACTGGGCTACGAATTATCTGCAGAGTTGAGCGTAATAACACCTGAGAAATCATGTGCATGGTTGGCCTATTTCTGGGATCTTGACGTAAGCAAACATTTGCAATAGTTACAATCTTTTTCAGTTCTTCCTCGACTTGAACCGTAGGAGGTGGAAGTCTATGGTCCAATACGTCCTTAAGCTGTATGTTAGCCGCAGGCGAAGAAAATGGAGAGCAGATGAAATCTCCCGGATGTTCTCCATTGATTATTTCAAGTGCTAACACTCCAAAGCTATACACATCACTCTTCTCCGTCACCCTCAATGTGTAAGCAAGTTCTGCCAAAATTTGAAAGCCGTAATGATCATGAGTTTAATGATCGATCACTCTTCTATATATATATGGTAATTAATAAAGTAGATCACGACTAGTGTAAATTATGATGATCAGTACTTTTTAATTACCTGGTGCTGCATATCCATATGTGCCGGCAAAGCCAGTCCAATTAGATGAGTCTAGCTTCAGAAACTTAGCAGTGCCAAAGTCCGAGAGATGAGCTTCATAATCAGAATCCAACAAAACATTCTTGCTTGAGATGTCTCTATGAACAATCGGCGGTGAGCAGTCGTGATGCATGTACGACAAGGCATGCACCAACCCTTTTACAACATTCACCCTTCTACTCCAATCCAATTCTCTTGCTTCTTCTTCTTCGCTTAGGATCCCGGCCAAGCTGCCTTTCTCAAGGTACTCGTAGATTAGAAACGAATGACGTTCGCTTGAACAAAAACCGTGTAGTTTCACGACATTTCGGTGCCGGACTTCTGTTAATGCAGCTATCTCATTGAAAAAATCTTTCCGATCTGTGGCATAACTTCCATCTTCATGTAACGTGTGGAGTTTCTTTACGGCTACGATACTGCCCGACAGCAGCTGTGCTTTATAGACGCTTCCATATCCCCCGGTCCCAATGCAATACATGGCATCAAAATCCCCCGTGGCTGCTATGATTTCTTCATACATTCTCGCCCCATCGAAGGTTGATATCAAGTTCTCATCCTGTATGTTTTGTGAGTTTCTCCTTTTTCTTATATACAAATATCCCAATAATGCAAACAAAAGTACAAGTATTACTCCCAAAAGTGAGAATATGATCACGAACACGGTCGACGTGCGGCCTCTTGCAAGAGAATGCTGGCATGCAGTGAGTGATTGGCAAGGTTGTAGTCCTTTGACCTCGCCACACAAGCCTTTGTTCCCCTGATCTGATATTGCTTCACTCGGAGCATCTAGAAATGCTGTATTGTTGGGAATGGGACCACAGAAGTGATTGTTTGCAATGTTGACATAAAGCAAGCCATGCAGATCCTCAAAAGCCCTAGGAAGAATGCCAGAGAGGTTGTTGTTGGATATATTCATCGTCAGCAAGCTTTGCAAGTTCCTAAACTCCATTGGTATCTCACCCGCGAGATGGTTATAACTTAGATCTAGCACCGAAAGCTGAACCAACATGCCCATCTCAGTTGGAATTTCGCCGCTAAACTCGTTGTGGCTTAAATTCATGTAATGCAGTTGTGAGAAGCTCCCTACGCATCCTGAGATTGATGTGCTCAATTTATTCATGGAGAGATCGAGAAACTCAAGGTTTGTCAGGGACTTTAGCTCTGCAGGAATAGAGCCTGAAAGTTGATTGTTGCTTAAGATAAGCTTCACCAAAGAAGTCAACTTTCCAAATTCCTTTGGGATATTCCCTACTAAGCTGTTTGAAGAAAGATCAACTAGATGTAATTCACTTGAGTTTCCAAGCTCCCGTGGTATGTTACCAGTAATGTTATTCTTCCAGATTTCTAGATTTGTTAGCCGTGAGCTCCTTCCCCACTTTGGTGAAAGTTCACCATAAAAGGTATTGTTGCTGATGTTTATGTAATCCAAGTTCGGATATTCCCCAAAAACTTCCGATATATTTCCAGTCAGTTGGTTTTGGTCAAGACGAATTCTGATTAAACTCGAGCAGTTTTTCAAGCTCTTTGGAATCGAACCTATAAGGTGATTACTATTTGCAGTAAAATATTGAAGCAATCCGTTTTGGCAAATATTTTGTGGCAAATAACCAATGAATTGGTTCCAAGCTACTCGAAATACAGTCAACCTCATGAGTTTTTCTGTCTCTCGAGGAATAGAACCAGAGAAATGGTTGTTGCGAATGTGTAAAATCTCTAACTTGCTCAAGTTACCAATTGAAGTTGGAAGGGAACCATTGAGTTGATTTTCATTCACCTGAAGACAGACAAGAGACTTCAAGTTTTCTATCTCTTTTGGAATGGGACCAGAAAGTTGATTTTGAAAGAGAGACAAGAAGGTCAGATTTTCTAGGCCATACAATGAGGTCGGTATAGGACCAACAAGGTAGTTTTCTGCAAGTGTTAAGTTCTTCAAAGATTCCATGTTCCCTATATCCGCAGGGATGGGACCTGAAAGTTGGTTCTTAGACGAATCCAACAATGCTAACCTCTTTAAGTTTCCAAGAGTATGAGGAATGGGACCAGTTAAACTATTGGTATGTATGCAGAGCTCAACCAAGTTGGAAAGGTTTCCAATTTCGAAAGGAATGGAGCCAGACAGTGAGTTTTCATAGAGATACAAGTACTCCAGTTTGCTTAAATTACCCAGAGACAAAGGAATGGGTCCTTCTAAAGAGTTGCTGTGTAAGGAAAGCTCATCAAGGGACTTCAGCTGACTTATTTCTTCAGGAATTGAGTTGTTCAACTGATTTTGGAGTGGTTACCGATCTGTGGTGGGATGGTACCAAAGAGATGGTTCATACTGAGATCAATATATTCGAGATAAAGGAATGACGAGAATGCAAAAGCATCGAGTGAACCTCTTAAGCTCGAACCACTAATATTCATTCCGGTGACATTTCCAGCAGAGTTGCAACCGATGCCAAACCAGGAACAAGGACTCGTGCTTGAATTAGGGTTGGAAGAAGAAGCTGTACTCGTGGTATTGTTAGGCAATAAATTCCATGAAGATAGTTGAGGCTGGGCTTCGTTTTGGAGTGTGGCTTTCCATTTGAGAAGCGCATCGACTTCATCATTTAAGGAAGAGGCCGCAAAAGTAACAATATTCGGTGAAGAAATCAACAGAACAAACAAAACAAAGGATCTCAGAGAGCATACCTTCTCAAAGGTCGATGATCCCATATTTTTGTACGTTGTGTGTTGGTACCGTAATGGAGGTAGTATAGATTCCCGGGACTTCAATAATTCAGCTACGCGCCACCTATATATATATATATATCGTTATCTCTGCTTCCTCTACATTTTCCGGGATAAGTACTACGTTATAAATTTGACCGAGCCCATGCGCATAGAAGTTAATGTACAATCCTTCAATGGATAGATTTAGTTAATGTAAAATTTAGACTAAATTAAGACAGTGACACTAGTACTCTAGATGTTCTCTTCGTGTCCGATTATGCTCTTACCAGTTTTTTTTTTTTTTTGTATACTAGTTTACAACTTACAAGCACCCTTAACTACTATATAGTCTACGTACGCGACAAGCACGTAAAAATATCTCTCTTATCTTTTATTATTATTATTATTATTTATTATTATCCCGGCCTGTTAATATTAAATTTTATACAAGCCTTCGTTATCTTCGTCTTTTTTTTTTTAATCGGCAAGAGATAAAAGACGTAATATTTGATGTAAATTGAACCGCAATTTCTGTATTATATCATGAACATGACCGACGATTGGATGTCGTTGTCTTTAACTGAAGAAAACCCTTTGTTTTTGTTTTTTTTTTCTTTCAAATATTTGACAAGTTGCATATTTGAAAATTAATAAACCTTAACGATTTCAAATATTCTAGTACTACTCCACCATTTTTTATGCATTATTGAGGTTATCTATTTGCATGACGGATATTCCTGCCTGGCTTTAAAAGATATATATAAGAAGCGATTACTAGTTCATTTGTTTACCCTAAAGTCAATGCAGGGATCAGACTGATTATATATAGTTATAATGAAAATGCTCGCTTAATTATCTTTCCAGCTAATTGGCTAGTATGTCGTTCCTCTACTCTTATAATTGGTCTTTCCAGCCTACTTAGTTGACCCAATATTGGCAGTGGCAGCTCTTGGTCAAAAAAAAAAAAAAAAGGCTAAAAAGATTGGTCTAAGCTTAGACATGAGGTAGGTAGTTGGGATGAGAGAGCTAGCTACTGGCTGATCTTCTATCTCGATCAAGCTATCCTGAGTAACGACCTCCACCAAATAATTGAATTATTTAGAGGATTTCATTGGGTCGGTCAATACACCTTCTTGAAAAATGAAAAATATATAAAAATAAAAATATCAAAAGCTACCTCAGTTTCAAATGTAATTTCTGACATAATCATAAAATTAATATTAAAATTTTCTTGAGTCCATTTAAAAACGTAGGCCCAGTATAAGGCCCTAAAATTAATATTAATTTTCTTAGAGTCCATTTAAAAATGTAGGCCCAGTATAAGGTCCGCAAAATACCTTACGATTGGAAGTTTGGAACCCATAGTGCCTGGGAAAGTCTAGCGGAGGACCCGTTTTCGTCATCTGGACTGTAATCCCGGCCCATCACATTTATTTGAATCAGACCTAAATGTCAATAAACATATTGTCAAGGGCCTTTTCGTAAACCCAACGCATTTGAAATAGCATTCTAGAAAGTAAATCACAACAGCCCGCCCGTTAGTTCCTCCTCCCTCGCAAGATTCAGCGACTCCATATCAGAGATAATCATTAACAGTGCGTGAGATAGTGAGGGAGCATAGTAAGAGAAAGTAGTTGGCTATGGAGAAGGTCTGCGTTGCAGTACGAGTGAGACCTCCCGTATCCTCAGAACCCTCCAATGGAACATACTGGAAGGTTGAAGACAATCGCATTTCTCTTCACAAGGTTCACGGCACCCCTATCTCTGCCCTCTCTTACGCTTTCGGTACTTGTTCCTCTCTCTCTCTCTCTCTGAAATATGCGGGCTCATTTGTTTTGCTTTGTGTTTCTTTGAGATCTTGCGAGTTTGTTTCGGGAGTGACTTTCATTTTCTTTCAGATCACGTATTCGACGATAGCTGCACGAATGCTAGGGTTTATGAGCTTCTTACAAAGGACATCATTCATGCCGCAGTTGAAGGCTTTAATGGTGTTCCTTTTTTTCCTTTCCTTTTATTTTATTGAAATTAAATTCTTCGAATTTAGCTTATTTTTTGTTGAAGATATATTTAAGCATTGATTATCGTTACATAGTTGATTAAATGTAGTTTTTACTCTGGGTAGTAGCTTCTGAGCATATTGAGAACGAAAGGGAACATAATTTTGACTATTCAATTAATTATTAACCCCACTGCCATGAAAGGAGAAAAAGAAAAAGAAAAATAAATGAAATGAAAGGAAAAGAAGCTAAAATTGTAGCCCTTGTTTTCTGGAAATATGAAGAAATCATCGGTAAGTTCATAATGAACAGAAGGGTGGTTCTGCTTTCTATGGTTTTACTATTTTTCTTTCCTGGAACATCCTCTTTGATCCCAGCACTTTTATTTACTTAACAAAAAAGATTATTTTCTAAAAAAGTTAAGTTTCTTCTTGACTGACGTTTCTATTTAATTTTAAACTTTATTTTTTGGCCAAGTTAGTTAATTTAGTACAATACAAATTCTGACGGTGGAAGACTATTTTCAACCGTACGGTTTTGAGGAAATCAAGGATTTGTTATAAATGGGCACGGGATCACAAATTTATGTACCGCTTCTACCGGATTAATGAAAATGAATAATCAAGAGCAGTGAAGGCTGTAGTTGGTCAATTTGAGTATTTTGTACAGGTAGATTTTCATGTTGGATGTACTATCAAAGTAATTAATGTGTCCTTTCGAGCTCAATATCTTCTATATTTATTTAAAGCGGAATCTGAAAAGAAGAATGTAGTGCTTGCTTTTTTTAATCAGACATGTCATTTAGATATTAGCATTGAAACTGCTTAATGGGACTTTCATAGGAACTGCATTTGCATATGGACAAACTAGCAGTGGCAAGACTTTCACCATGAATGGCTCTGAAACTGATCCAGGGATTATTCACCGGGCAGTTAAAGATATATTTGCAAAAACTCAGATGGTAAGCAGGTCCATGAATGTTCCTGGTGTTGTATTTATTAATGGTGATCTTTTGAATTCTAACATTTTTCTGTTGGTGCGTAATAATTTCAGGTATCTGACCGTGAATTTCTGATTCGGGTTTCCTACATGGAAATTTATAATGAAGAAATTAATGATCTTTTTGCCGTAGAGAACCAAAAACTGCAAATACATGAGAGTTTGGAGGTTGGTATTGACAGTTTTAGAGTTTATCATATTTTGTTTAGACGTATAGAATCACTGATTTTTCTTGTCTTTTAGCGTGGGATATTTGTTGCAGGCTTAAGGGAGGAAATTGTTAGCAACGCCGAACAAGTGTTGAAGCTCATAGACTCGGGAGAAGGTTTGACTTAAAAGCATAACTTATTAGCCTTAGGCTCCTTACAGGTACTTTTAATTGGATACGTTTCTTACATGTTTTTTTTTTTTCCAGTTAATAGGCACTTTGGTGAGACTAATATGAATGTTCGTAGTAGTAGATCCCACACAATATTCAGGATGGTATGTCCTTTACATGTTGATTCTACAGCTCCACTTAAAAGTCTTAGATTTCATGCAACCTTATCTTAAATATGAAGGTGATTGAAAGCAAGGCAAAGGACGCTGAATCTTCCGGTGATCATTCAAGTACTGATGCCATTCGTGTTGCAGTCTTGGTTTGTACTCTTTTACTTCATATTTTAGATCATATTCTAATTTTAGTTTCTTTTTTTTTTTCTCTAACTCTTATATTAATTTTGCTGCAACAAAGAACTTGGTAGATTTGGCTGGGTCTGAACGGATTGCTAAAACTGGAGCCGGTGGGGTACGTCTAAAGGAAGGAAAGCACATTAACAAAAGCTTAATGGTTCTGGGTAACGTGATTAACAAGCTAAGTGATGGTGCAAAACAGAGGTATTTGTTTTTCTGTCAGTAAGTCATGTTGATTTGATAAAACAACGTCACAGTGAGGAAAAAAACATGTTGCAGGGGTCATATTCCGTATCGTGATAGTAAGCTGACCCGCATACTTCAACCTGCTCTCGGTGGCAATGCTAAAACTTCAATAATATGCACATTAGCACCTGAGGAGGTGGTCTACTTAATTTTTTTTTCATCTCATTTTCCTTATCATCATTATTATTTTGGCATGTTACATTAAGTACAAATTTTCTGTTTTTAACATGGTATGTTAACAATTCATTTAGGTACATATTGAGGAAACAAAGGGAACTCTCCAATTTGCTAGTAGAGCCAAGCGCATCACTAATTGTGTTCAAGTGAATGAAGTATGTTCTCCGTTTTGTTTTGTACACTTTGTACTTGTGTTTATGAATCTGTGGTCTTGCTAGCGTAAGCTTTTCTGATGTTCATTGGAACATCAGAAAACTTTGGCGTATGTGCTATGGTCTCAGAAAAACTTATTATCCCTTTACCTTATTATCCAGAGAACTGTAAATGTATCATCATTGTTGTTTTTAATATTTTTTCTCCACTTGGTTGTGTTATGCATGTATTTCAGCATTAATTATTTCATCTTTTGCCTGGTTTGTTAACCCTTGATGTTCAGTGCACTTTTGTTGTTAAGGTTGCAAATAATTGACTTGCTGCGATTTCATGTAGCATCTTTTTCTCTGCACATCTCATTATTTTATCCTTTCCCTTGAATTTGATGGTGCAACTTAGCCTAATGAAGAGCATTTTTTTTATAGATTTTGACAGAGGCAGCCTTATTGAAGCGGCAAAAACTAGAGATTGAAGAGCTTCGTAAGAAACTTCAGGTGATGATCCTTTTTTGTGTTTGTTACAGAGAAGAGGTTGGACACAAACTAACACTGCTGAAGTCTTCGTTAGGGATCTCATGCTGAGGTGCTGGAGCAAGTGATCTTAAAATTGCGGAATGATTTGCTCAAGGTTGGTTGTTATTTTCGCCTTTCAAACTGTTAGCCATTACCTAAAGCAAGCATAAGCTTTTACCTTTTGTTGGAAGCATTTAGTTCTGACTTATTTTTCCTCATTCAGTATGAATTAGAGCGGGAGAAGCTTCAAATGGAACTGGAAGAGGAGAGGAAATCACACAGAAAACGTGATCAATGTATTCAGGAGCCACAGATGAAAATTGTTGATCTCAGCAATCCTCTTACTTCATCAGATTTCGATCCGAATTCTGGTCAGGTACTGCTCATGTAAAGTAATAGATACTCAATTTAGTACCAATATTGTTCCAAGTAACTTTTGTGGTAGATGCTTTCTAGTCACAATCCTTTTATATTCTCATTGTTTTTTAAGTTCTCCAGCCAGAGTACTACCTTATTTTCACCTTGACAGTTTCTTATAGGCATTAATTACAACTTGGTTCATCCAAATCTTTATCTGATTTTGGCAGTTGGAATTGTTTTATACCATTCTGCTTTATCTTAAGTCTATCATCTATAAATGATGTGGATACACAATTGCAAGCCACAGAAGACATTTGGCATTATTATAGCTATGTTTTGGTCTTACTGAAGATTTATCTTCCATTCTTTTATGCATTGCATTAAATGTATCCTGATGAGCAGGCTGTTGACTGGACTCAGATTGTTAGCAAGCATTTTCTAGGAAAGGAGGCATTTTTGCTGCCCTAGGAACACAAAAAAGACTAAATTGTTCTATTTTAAAAAACAAAATCTAAACGTGATGCAAAACTTTTTCAGTGTATTCTATAAATTTTAGTGTATTATATAAAATCACAAAAAAGCATTTTCTTGTTGAGAAGTAACAATGTGCTACTTTTATTCCTCCCCCCCCCCCCCCCCCCCCCCGCTTCTTCCCCAAATGATCGTGAAAAGAGTATTATTATAACTTTTAATGTTTTCGTATTTTTAGTGTAAAGTTTTCGTTTTCAACACTTCGTTCCTCTTGGCAGTTGCAATAGAATTTAATGGATTGAATGCCCATGAGTTTCTGGTATCAGATGTAAATCTTAGTTAGGTGTTTCTCTTGTATGAATCCTGTGTATTTGGGCTATGCCTATTGTTCTATTAATAAAGTTCATGATTACAAAAGAAAAATTGTTCTTTTACCCGTCCATCGGATTCTTGATCATCTCATTATTCCTATCTCCTGGTTGGGTCAGGATTCTGAAAGACAAAGCCTCAAGGAAGAATGCAATGACAGCAATATCATAAGCCATGGAGATGCTTTTAGAACCCCTTGCTTCAAGGCAGCTCCCAAAGCTTTTGTTGTCAAGCGATCAGATTACTCAATGCTCCCTGATTATAGTCCCCTTCCAGATTCATTTAGCAATGTGGCTGATGAAGACACATGGCTGAAAATGAATAATGGTTACGTAGCTGACCTTGATTCACTTCAACTGACTCCTGCAAGAAAAGTTCAATCATTTCCTTCAAGTGATGCTACCCCTGTGAGTTTATATTGCTGAGTTTTTCTCCTAAACTTGATGAGGTCATGTTAGTTAATATGAACACTGTTTGATCTAGCAAACATAGAAATGGGATATTTTAATTAGTTACCTCTTGTATTGGCATCATCAGCCCTCTTTCAAAGACGTAACACTAACTCAATCTTGACTGTGTGCATGTTTGGAATTGCAATGGGAAATATAGCTTATAGCTTTAAGGCTTATAGCTTATAACTTAAATAATAAGTTCTATATTTTAAAAGTTGTTTACTGTTTGGTAAAAATGTATCTAAAGCACTTTTAAAGTTAATTACAGCATTTTTTTCAAAATATACAGTTATTTGCAGGAGTTTTTTACTTTTTCAATTTAGTACCTTTTGAAAAAATTGACTTTCAACTTTTTTTAACCGACTAAAGAATTTTTGATAAAGTTACCAAACATATCATTTTTTTTTAAAATTGCTTTTACTACTTAAAAACACTTTTATGCTTTGAAACGCAATCCCAAACAGGCTTTATACCTCATTAGTAAGGACAGAAGCCAAAGTGAATGGTTGTTGATTTAATTAATTTCCTTTAGTTGGCTTATTTACTTGTAGATGTTTATACCTCCAATTCCATGCAATAATCTCAATGGAAAAGTGAAAAGTTCTTAAATTAGAAGCTCATTATCTTCATTATTTGTCAGCCATCTTAATAAATATTCCTACCACTCATGGTTTTGAGGGTTTTGATCAAACAAGATTCTGGTTAAAGTTGACTTATTAAATATTGAATACTTTCAAATTTAGACTCCCTAGTCTGTAATATATGGCTATGTTAGTGATGCCTTATGATGTTTTTATGATTTGGTATTTCTGTTGGAGCCTAAATTTTTATGGTTGTTTGGTTGGACTCGTTACATTCTCTCAGACTTGTTCATCCAAGAATCATAAACAAGAGGTTCAATATCTCAAGAGACAATTACTTATTGCCACAGAAGAAAGAAATGAACTGGAGGTTAGTACATATCAGAATTTTGATGTTTTCTTTTTGGTTACTATATATTTTCAAATGCATTTTTTTGGCTCAGAAATTGCTTGCATAATTTAAGTTGTCATGGCATAGTACATCTCTTTCTTGCTTCATTTAAGTCAAAAGTAAGCCAAGCTCCATTCCCCTTTTTCAAAATTTCATGCGAGCCTTTATCTTTGAGCTTATTCATCCATATAGTAGCCCATTGTCTTTGTTAGGTGAAGCATGTACCTACTTCAATTTGTACATTCTTG
Organism: Platycarya strobilacea; assembly: GCA_036898215.1. NCBI lineage: Eukaryota > Viridiplantae > Streptophyta > Magnoliopsida > Fagales > Juglandaceae > Platycarya > Platycarya strobilacea. The sequence goes on from CM072555.1 coordinate 9,046,753, forward strand.
CTATATGTGAAACCTATATTTGCACATTGGAGCTTTGACGTTGTTTCTTTTATTGATCCCTTGCATTTATTTATAGAGAAAGCATGCAGAGCAGATACTTTTGAACCATCAACTAATGGATGAAATATCTAAAATTCAACAAGAAGCAAAACTTATACAAGAGATCCCCAGAAGGCTTGGTGAATCTGTGGAATGTTGCAAAGATATCTATGAGGATGTTTTGTCAATAATACAGGTCAAATCCATGTGTAACATCTGCATCTTCAACCTTTATGTGATGTTTGCCTTTTAGAGGATATATATTTATATTCTTTTTTAGCAGAGCTTCGTATCTGATGAGGAATCCTCAACTTCAAAATTGGTATCTAGCACAAGTGAAATTGGTATAAGCCTGTTTAAGACTTTGGAAACTCATTTCTCCATGGCAATGGATGACGACAGTTCTTTCACTGGGAACAATTCTCTAATTCAAGAACAACGCAAAGTGCTTTACGAGAAGTTAAACAGCACAATTACATCCCTGGTATTGTCACAGACAACAGTTGAGAATGAACACTTGAGGGCTAAACGGTGTAGCTGTGAAAATAAGGTAGCTACCTCTTCAAAACTATCAAGATATTATTTATTAACTCTCAATTTGGTCTCCACCAAGTTCTTAGGATTACTTTCTACCTTTTTAAGCATTTGATTCTTTAGTTATGGGTGATCTTTATTTTGAATGAATTATACCTTAATTGGTTGGCTGTTTCTTATACATTGTAAGAATCTGAGAAAAAAAAAACTCAAATATGAAATGTTCTTTAAATTTTTCTTAATTTTCAGGACAAGACAGTGGATCATTAGCTTGTCTTGGTTTTTCCTTTGGAAATTGATATCCGAAAACAATTAAAACTTCAAATCTTCTCTTCCCTTCAAATTTGCTTCCCTATGGTTTACTAGAAACAACACAAGCTAGTTCCCACACGATGGCCTATGTTGGATACTTGCATCCGAGGATCCTGTCTAAACTCGTTGACAAAATTCTGTTAAATTTAGTTTTTGCTAGTCTGTAGAGCAACAGAAATCATTTCTTGTTTTTAGTCCATTTCTTCTCCTTCCAGTTTCTGCTTTTCTTTTCTGGGTGCAGTGGCATAATTTTCACTTATTAATACTAGGGTATACAAGTAACCATTTTCCTGCTTTTGGTGATCTATTATGGCACAAATTGCTTCTCAAAACACTTGAAAGTCAATCAAATTTGAAGTTTGGAGTTGGGGTTCTAGACACCACCCACACATTTTGTTTTTATTGCAGTAAGCCGGACATGCAGATGTTAGACATGATGTTACATGGGAAACCTGATAGTACATACTTGAAGGAAAACATATTTGCAGATTGTTAGGGAAAATAAGTACTTCTGAAGAGCTGCAATAGCAGAGAGGGATAACTCATTTCTTCAATGCACTTCAAACTGATTTTAGGGCATGCTTTTCTATGGTTACAAACTTTAATAAGGATCCTGTGATTCAGAAAAAATGTATTTTGACTCACTGTGATCTTTTGAGTAAGAATGTTGCATTAGTATTAAGTGTTTGAGTAACTAGCTTCCCTACGTCAAAACTAAGAGTGAATAAACTCTTGATGAAGTAGCTTTTATATATGCTTCAATCATCAACTCTTCTAAACTTTGTAAGGGTACTTTTGGTTATCAACTCTTCTAAACTCCGTACATTGATACAGTAATGTTTAAATCCGTAATCTGTATGAATAATTCTATTAGTTGGGGTTACGCACGCCTCCATCTTATTGAAATTTTTGTACAAACTATTCCAAAAAAAAAAAATATGGTTAACAGGGATCACTAAGAGTAATGTCATCAAGCTCATGCCAAGAAGAGAGTTGCTGCATGTGTGTATATGCACAGGCACGCACATGAAGTATCTAGTCTATCATATAGGACATGTGAAAAAGAACTACATTCTGTCTGGAAACAGTTTGAAAGTATATGTATGAGTTGATTTCTGTCCTGTTTAAAGATCTAGTTTCTTTGTTTAAGGTATGTATTCAGGATGGAGAAACTGCTTGTTGGGAGGAAGAATTGAGCAATGAACTGAACACTATCAAGGAAAGATGCTATGGCTTGGAGAAAGAGTTGGATTGCAATAACCAGCTCCTGGCGGTTTCTAAAGAAAGATATGATAGTTTGGAAACAGAGTTTCAGCTTTTGAAAGAAGATAAAAATCATTTGCACCAAATGGTCTCGGAGTCATCTCGAAAACTTGCACTGGTTGCTGACCAGAAGGAAAACGTTTTGAAGGATTTGGACACTGAAGTACAGAGAAGGAAAAATCTAGAAGAAGAGATTAAACAGTTTAGTGCTGCCTTTGCCTCTCGGCAGAGATCACTAGTGTCTTTCCAGAATGATGTTAAGTCTAAATGTGAGAAGTTGAGAGCTCAATATTTAGTCTCTGTACCCAAATCTCTTGGGTGTTAAAACTTCACTAGCACTTGCTTGTTTAATGCACGGAACGGAAGCTAACAATTTGAGTGCCGGTTGTATCTTAACTCTTATGAACTTCATGATGCTTGTCATTTATTTAAATGTATTTATTTGACCAAATAGAGACTTTGTTTATTACTCATTTTTAAATCTATTAGCGACGTCTTTATTGCTTGATATTACTGTTATTAAAGAAAAAATAATATTTGCAGTTTTAGAGTGTGCTTTCCGTGTATTCCTTTTTTAAAAAAATGGATAAATTCAGTAAACATATAAAAAGTTATTTTTTTAATGGTAAATTTGAATTTAAAAAAAAAAAAAGGAATATGCGAATCTTACACACTTTAAACTTTAAACTGTATTAAGCATTAAAATTTTGTGCGTAAATGCACCATGGAACCCGGTGCTTTAGCACTAACTATTACAAAACTACGGAGATATAATATAACTGGACAGAAAAGATCTTGCATTTAGTTGGGAACTAATATTTGTATAATTTTATGAAAATAGTATTAAAGGCATTAATAGCCTTTTGTTTTCCAAAAAGAAAATTCTTAACTGGTAAATATTCAACGATGGTTCAAGGGCTTTGATAATTGATATTGTCAATTTGTTGGCATACTTGAAGGCTGACCCAAACTCAATCCTTTGCCTTTCATACTAAGCTGAGTCTTCGAGCCAACTTGATAGAACTTTGTGCAGAAAATTTCAGTCTAACCTTTTTTTAAATATACTATATATTAATCTTTCATTTCGCTTCTATTTATTTTGATGATGTGATACTTCATACTATCATCTATCGATTCTTAAGTTTTTTATTTTTAGAGTTTAGAATTAATTTAATAATCAATGGATAATTTCATATAAACGCAATAGAATAAAAATCAAACGAAAGTGTTGTACTGTTTCAAAATAAATGAAAGTGTTACAAATAAACGAGGCGGGGGTGACATAAAATAAAATTTAAATTTAAATTTTAAAAAATAATATATGATGAAAAAAATAAATTTAAAATATATAAAATATATGACATGAGATGAAATGATGAGTAGTAATTTTTTTTTTTTGGGGGGTCTTTCTTTAGCTAGACCTGATTTCTTTCTAAAAACTAAAATGGGCTTCGATATACAGATGATATGTTTTTTAAGAATAACTGGGCTCCGCCCATTCCTATGTTATGGACTAATCTCAAAAAGATTTAGCCTCGAGCCCATCAACGAATTTGAGAACAGAGTATAAACTATAAGGGCTCGATCTCCCCCACGGACCCCGCTCCGTTCCTGCCTTTCTGCCCTACCTTCTACCCCAAGAAACCGGAAGTCCGTGCCGAGTCTAAAGTCTCCCTTCTATGTTCTTCTTCCTGAGGGCAAGAATCACTCTCGCACCCTAAAGCGATATGCGGGATGGCCCGCCTGCTTTCCCACAAGAGATCGGGGGAGGCTACAGTGGAGAAAACTATTACTGGTATTTCTCATTCTTCCGATATGCTTGTTGTTGAACCTGAATATTGCCCCCAGGCTGCTGAGGATTGGTATCTGTTGGGTGAAGATAGGGGCTACAGCAGTAGTATCCCAGATGTGAAAGAAAAGGCAAGAAGGCATCTTTCTGCATTGGGGTGGGTTTTTTGGTATGGACAGAAGGGAGCGAGGCGGGAGTTACGCTATACTTCACCCAAGGGAAAATGTTTTTATTCGCTTCGGACGGCATGCAAAGCCTGTATTGATCAAGGAGTCTCGGAGAATGTTGGTTCTAATTCTGTTATCAACACTGAGCGTGTAATTTCTGATCAAGGAGGAGTTTCGGAGAATGTTGGGTCTAATTATGTTTCGAAGACAGAGTGTGTTGCTCCCCAATCTGTTTCTGAAACCGAGGTTGTTGCTTCTACTTCTGTTTGCGTTAGTGTTGGTTCGAATTCTCTATCTTCTACTGAGAACGTTGCTTTTAGTTCTGTTTGCGAAAGGGTTGCTTCTGACCCTGGTTGCGAAACTTTTGCTTGTAATGGTAAGCCTGCAGAAGATATAAATTTCGGTGATGATTTTAAGGGTGAGTTAACGGGTCACTCGAAGAGGGAAAAAGTGGAGGAATTACCAGATTCGAAGAAGAAAAGGGAAAATACAACCAATTGTCAGTCAAAGAATGTGACCCGAGCAAGAAAAAGAGCAAGGGATGCCGTAATTCGTAGTTCCTCAAATCATAAACGTCGATCGATTTTATCTTGGTTGATAGACAACAATGTGGTCTTGCCTAGGACAAGAGTGTGCTATCGTGGGAGTAAAATGAAAGCGGGACACATAACTCGTGATGGGATCGAGTGCGATTGTTGCTTTGAGGTGTTTACTCTTACAGGTTTTGAAGTTCATGCGGGTAGTACAAATCACAGACCGGCTGCTAATATTCTACTCGAAGATGGGAGGTCTTTGCAAGATTGTAAAAAACAAGTGATTGAGACTAATCAGAATAAAAGCTTCACAACAACATTACAAGAGAATGATGCCGTATGCTCTGTTTGTCACTATGGGGGTGAGTTAGTTTTATGTGATCGGTGTCCATCATCATTTCACAAGTGCTGCCTTGGCTTGAAGGATGTTCCAAATGGTGATTGGTTTTGTCCATCATGTACTTGTGGAATTTGCGGTCATAGCAGGTTCGAAGAAGACGGTAGAGATTCTATGGACAATAGTTTCATTACTTGCAAACAATGTGAGCATAGATTTCATATCGGGTGCCTAAGGAGTAAAGAGTTCGTCAATGAAAATCATTGGTTTTGTGGCAGAAAGTGTGAATATATATTTTTGGGCCTGTCTAAGCTTCTGGGAAAATCAATTCTCATGGATGTTTATAATTTGACTTGGACATTATTGAAGTCAACATATTCTGAAAGCTGTAATCTTGATGCTGCTGACATTGAGTCTAGGACACAGAATGACGGCAAGCTCACTTCTGCTCTGAATCTGATGCACGAGTGTTTTGAGCCTGTTAAAGAACTTCGGACCAACAGAGACCTTATTGAAGATGTGATTTTCAGTAGAGGATCAAAACTTAACAGATTGAACTTCCGAGGGTTCTACACCGTGCTATTGGAGAGAAACAATGAGGTAATTTGTGTGGCTACTATAAGGATTCATGGAGAAAAGGTGGTGGAAGTACCCCTTGTTTGCACCAGATTTCAATATCGTAGACGTGGAATGTGTCGTATATTGATGGATGAGCTTGAAAAGCAACTGACGGCACTAGGAGTGGAGAGATTGACTTTGCCTGCTGCTCCTTCTGCGCTGCAGACATGGACAACTTCGTTTGGGTTCTCAAAGATGACAGATTCTGAGAGGTTACAGTTTCTAGATTACACTTTCTTGAGTTTCCAAGATACCATAATGTGTCAGAAACTCTTAATAAAGAACCCTACATCAGAGATTGGAGAACAATTACTTTTGGCTAGTGCTGAGAGCAGTGGGAAATTCAATTCAGAATGTTTGGATGAAGAAGCCAGATTTAGGAAGGTAAGCATAGGCAACATTACTGATTATTCTGAGTGCCATGAGAGGGAGAAGATATCGACAAGAAAGACCCAAAGCACTGATTATTTCAAGTACTATCAGAGGAGGAAGATATCAGCAAGAAAGACACAAAACACTGATTTATTCAAGTACTACGAGAGGAGGAAGATATCAGCCTTCAAGGGCCAAGCCCAATTCCACGATGTACCTGGGAGAGATCTAGTGTCAACATTTTAATATGGTTCTTTTACGGAATAAACAAGAGAAAGAACTGGTAAAAATGTTATTTGAGATGTATGTCTAAATATTGTGTGCTAATTAGGTGAAAGTGATTCGAGCTTATTAACCTGTCAATTAAAGTTAATATCCTTGTTAAATTTGTTCAGTATAAGTTTCTATTTACCTGTCAATCGAGAACAAAATATATGCAAATACATGAGATTTTGGAGGTTGGCCATTGGAAATTTGGACAATTTACTATAAGTATTGAATCGCAGAAGAAAAGAACTTGGTAGATTTAACAGGGTATAATGGATTGTTAAAAATGGATCCGGTGGAGTTTTTGTCCAGCGGAAAGGATGCAGTTTTTCTGACTTTTATTATTATTATTTTTTTGGTTAGGAAAATTCTATACATCATATCATTATCCTATTTTTATCTTGGTATATAAAATATGACATATTTATTATTTTTAAATAATTTATATTTATTATTATTTAATAATAATAAATATGTTACATATCAAAATAAAAGTGGGATATTGATATGATGAATAGAATTCCATTCATTATTCAGTATGTTGTATGGGTGGAAGAAGCTTGAGAAAAATTTGGAGGAGAAGCAAGCCCTCAAAGAATGTGGTTATCAATGCATTTGTGGGCAACGTTTGAAAATGGTAAATATTAGCAATCTTGTTACTATTACAGGCTTCAATCTGAAGGTCAGGACCGTCAGGTTCTGTTGTTGCAGAGTGGTTTGTAGGATATTTGTTGTAGGAGTAGTAATAAGTAGTCCTGATATTGTTCTAAGTTCCTTTCAAATAAAAAAAATAAAATATTGTTCTAAGTTCCTTTCGAGGTCGATGCTGTCTAATCAAAAAGTGGTAAAATAATAATAAAGGAGATGTAATTTTATTATCTTTTATTAAGAATTCTGTTGACAGAGACTACCTTAGTGTCACCTCACGCATCACTTTTAAGACATTAATTACAATTTGGCTCATCCAAGCCTTTTCTTCCATTCTGCTTAATCATATCTGCTAGGTCTATGTATATCTTCTTTGAATGGCGATGCTCATTTGCCATGTCATCGAAAGACTAGACACCCAACATTTCAGGATCCATGTTGTAATCTTAAAATTTAGAATTTATAAATTAAAATTAACATTAAAATATAACTTGGAAATTAATATTATTCTCAGTGCATCGTCCGGATATGCGATTAGATATGTTAATTCAGTGTGTTCGTGACATCCTTTATGTTGTGAAGATCCTGAATAATCAGAACTTTGATTCGTGTAAAGTCAAAAGGAGCAGAATGAAAGCAAAAGCCTCTGGTCCTACAAATGTGAACGCTAGTGCTTTTAATGGGTTGATTAGAGCAATCAACTGGACAGATGAGGCCCATATCCCCATCTCCATAATGTATTGATAAATAAAACACGTTGTGAAGGCCCACATGAATGGATAATTCATATAATAAAGCCTCTCTCACAGACATGTTGATATTTAAGATGTTAGGTGCAACAATTTTGATTTTGCGCAATTGAGGGTGCGAGGAGCGGTCAGGACGTTGCCCACTATATCTATCTGAATTAGTACTTTATCCATCTACATAGAAAACGGACGTGTCAGTTGAAGACGAAGTTAACAAAACAATGATTTCAAGCATAAGAAAGGAACAACTCTATTGTGTATGGTAAATGGTTAGATCATCTATATTCACTTCATCAATATAATTTTTAAAATTTAATGAAAAAGTATAATTTAAAAAAAATTAAAATTAAAACTTCCATATTCATAACGTCATATTGAATTAATTATTAAATTCATTAAAATAATAATATAATTTATAAAACTAACAAATATATTTACAATTTATTCATCCAATAAAAAAATTAAAAGGTCATAAAAAATTATTTTAATAAAAGAAAAATAGACTTTCAAATTTGAAAGATGAAACGAAGTTACTATAACCCATAACTTCAAAACATATTAATTATAAATATGTATATATCTTAATGATGTAACTGGGAATAAAAAAAATAAAAAGAGGAAGAAGAAGAAGAAACAATCCAGAAACAACGACATTCAATTTGCCACTGTTCCCATGGACTTTTTAGTTATGGGTACCCTTCACATATATGACAAATATTTTCAGGGACCATTTAGAGAGGCACTGAAAGACAATACAGGAAGGTGCGATGACTACAAATAAAGACAGATAATAGTATGGATGAGCAGCCGCATGGCACTGAAATTTGAAGAAATAGGATTAAAAACACACGCAAGAGCCAACCTTCTAGCCTCTAGGTGAAGGCAATCTTCACAACTCATAGATTTTACCCAGCAGTTTTAGACATATAACCTAGAGAAGTAAGAGAGATTGCCCTCTCTCTCTCTCTCTCTCTCTAAATGCTCTAATCTTGCTCTAGTTTTCAGTCCAAACTGATGGGTATGCCTTGTCTACTATCCCATATAAGTCACCGGCACTTCATCATTTAGTCTTCCTACTGCTTGAACTTGCAAACCGTCTTTAATGGCTTCCACACCACCACCCAAACAATCAAAACAGCTTGGAGAATTTTTGCTGGAGCAACAAGAACCTTTCATCCTAGACGAGTATCTTTTAGAAAGAGGGTGCCTGAAGAACAGGTCAAATTCAGGAAGTAACCTTAGCAGCCGCTGCGGCAATTCAATTAAGTTACTAAAGAGATCGGCCAGTTGTGGCTTAAACAAGAGCAGAAATGATGTTCAACGGTGCTCCAAAATACTGGGATGTGTACGTAAGAAGTTTGTTTCAGTTAAAGAGGAGCAGAGAAGGAAGATTCCTGAATATAGAGATAAAGAACATAGTGCCCCTGCAATGGAGATGGTTGACAAAGAAAGTGCGGAATCTGATGGGTTTTTCTCAGCTACCAGCACAATAGTGCTCAACTCATGCTCCGAGAGTGATAAGGAGGAAATATCAACTTCATCATGTAAAGATCAGACCTTCTTTGATGCAGAAACTTTCCAAGATATGAAACTCTGCAATGTAAGAGAGAGAGGTGGAAGCATTATTTTTCCAATTACCCCTTTTTTTTAACGTTTTAATTTCAATACAATGATTTCATTAGGTTACTCACAAAGTTTACAGGATGCAACAGATTGAAAAGCTTCGGCGGAGATGCAATCATGACACTATGCAACTCAGCCCTGTGTCAGTACCAGAAGAAATATCCTCCCCTGAAGGTCTCCCTCTTTTATAATCGATAAATATTTTAGAAACAAATAGATTACAAAAAAAAAAAAAAAAGTAATGTCTGACATGACTTTATGTCTTTTTTTTAATTATAAAATTATTTTTATTATAAAATAAATCGTATAAATCATATAAAATTATATTAATTTATAAAATTATTTTTATCTAATCTTTGTGGCTATAACAATCTCAATCTCGATAAGCTAGAAACTTCTGTAATGTATGCTTGTGATATGTTTCGTGTTCTCTTACTTTTTCTTTCAAACAAAAACAGAGCAACAAAATGGCAGGATAAGACAAGAAGAGAATCCAACAGCCTGTCCCAAGAAAGGTTTACAAGACTACACACTATCATCAGCAGCTCTTCCAAGGGAATTGCTCTTTCACTTGGCAAAAGAGAAGCCAATTCATACAGGATTTGCAGAGTTGCAAAGGCCTTCCCCACAGTACTTGAAATCGAAAATGGTATTGCAGCAAACAAAGCAGCTTCTGTTTGATTGTGTGAGGGAGGCGATGGAGAAGCAGCAACACAAAGAATTGCTGGGACCTGAAGAACTTGGGAGGCTCATCTGTGAAAGAATGAGGTTATGGAGGAAACAGGCTGGAGATGAAACAAACACAAATTATTTATTGGATTTGGACTTGTCGGATTCCGTTAAAGAATGGCCTGCTTTGGGACAGCAGAAGAGGGAAATTGCGTTGGAGATTGGAGATGCCATTTTGGAAGAGATCCAGACTCAAATTTTCATGGAAATGAATGATTTCCCGGCAGCAACAGCATTTTGACCTCATTCCAAATTTCACAAACACATTTTACAACGTTTTACTCGACATATGTCGTAAAATAAGAGTAATTTTATAAATAATGTTAATTTTTTAAGATAGTTTACAAAAATATCTCTTTTTTGAGGACAAGTATTATGAAATATGTTGTGTGAATATTTATCTTACCTATTGGCAATTTACATGCTCATCCTTCTGTGTTATCGTTGGCAAATTTGTCAGTCATTCTGAGCCAGGACAAAAGAAGACGCATATTCCTTGAAGTAGCCACCTTTTCCAGGAGCAGAATTTATATTTCTTTTTACTTGCAAAATCAACATAACAGGCTGCAAATGTGTGCACAGAGAAACATGCACCACGAACATTAACCACCAAACATGCTTGTTCATGTGGCTAATCATTCTAAAGACTCAATTCATAGGTGTTTAATCAGTGGGCGTTGATACATTAACCACCAACAGTGACTCAATCACACATGCATTAACTCGTACGTTCTCTCGTCTCTCAAATCCTCCCCCACAATTATATAATTATTCATGAGCAAAGGCACCAAATTTGGTTGTGATACAGGAAATACGTAAAGTTTAATTAAGTCTTTTTTAATTAGGTATTGAAACAAAGAATTAATGTTGGATAATTTTGTCAAATTAAAAGAGAAAATATCGTCTTGCTGTTATGTAACACCCCGCTAGTGCTGTCCACGATTAAGAATAAAGTTAGTTTTAGAATTTCTGATGATCGGGACTGTTACTACTGAATTTGACTTAAAAATATATTTATTTTTTATTCTAAATGAAGCGTTAAATACAAAGATTTCTTATAATAAATAAAATCATTTTATATTAAAATAAGAGTAATTCTATAATAAAATCTCCTCATTTTCAGTCTAGTTTCTGTAGATCTATCATCTAATGAATTCCATTTGTTTGTTTTTGGTATTTTCCTTTTTGGTCTTTACATCTCCTGTTTTTTTTTTTTTTTTAAATATAGCAACTTCCCATCAACTTCTTAAAACCAACTCTCTATAAAATTACTCAAATAACTAAAATAAACCGATGACCCAATAAAAAATCCTAAACATACTTAATATAAAGTTTCTCATAAAATATTTTATGCTAGGAATTAAAACCATGATTGCTCACAAATATGTTGATGGCATGTATCAAGTATACAAGTCAGATTTGGATCATCTCCTATACTAATAGAGGAGATACAATCCAAATATTATTGTACTATTAATGAAGTTTTAGCATTGCCACCAAGAGTAGGTTGAAGTATGCGGATCAGCTTGCTATCACAATAAGGAATACGACCTTTTGCAACATATATTTTTTCCTCACTGTGACATTGTTGTTTTATCAAATCAACAACAGGAAAACAAATACCTCTGTTTTGCACCATCACTTTTGTTTGTTAATCACGTTACCAAGAACCATTAAGCTTTTGTTAATGCTCTTTCCTTCCTTTAGACGTACCCCACCGCAGTTTCAGCAATCCGTTCAGACCCATTTCAGATTGGAATGCGTTGGGTTTATGAAAAGGCCCTTGAGAAGAGGTTTATTGACATTTAGGTCTGATTCAAATAAATGTGATGGGCCCGGGTTACAGTCCAGATGACGAAAACGGGTCCTCCTCTAGACCTTCCCAGGAACACTGTGTTCCAATCGTAAGAGGTTTTGCGGACCTTATACTGGGCCTACATTTTTAAATGGACTCGTGAAAACTTTGGGATTAATTTTATATGATTAATGTCAGAAATTACACTTGAAAGTGAGGTAGTTTTTTAATATTTTATTTTTATATATTTTTCCTTTTTCAAGGTGTGTTGACCCAAGAAAATCTTTCATGACTTTGTTTGGATTGAGAAAATATCTTAACTTATTTTATCTTATTCCATCTTATCAATATAATTTTTTTTTTTAATTTTCATAAAAAAATACAATAAATAATTTAATATTTTCAACATGAATTGCAAATATCTATCACATGGAACCAATGAGATCCCAATTCTGAAAGTGACTTCGAGTGACAGTTTCTTGAGCCAATTCTCCAGTTCTCTTATCTGTATAAAATATAACATAGCAACATAACGTTGCCATACTGCCTAACAATTTGTTATCTCCTTCATATCATTATCTGTTTGCTTAAAAATGATGAGATTAACTTAATTATTTACATTGTTTGCAAGTTCCGAATGAATGATTTTGTTATGTTAACCGACTTATTTGTATTAGGGTGTGGTAGAGGTGTGTTGTATTTCATGTGATGCATTTTTTTCATGTGCAAGACTATTTGCCGCTACTCGCTGCGAACACTATTTCATTAAAAAAATAGACATAGTCTTTTGTAATGAATGTACATTTTATTACAAATTAACAAAGAAATTTTGCAACAAAATACATATTTCGTTCTAAAAAGATATAAATAAAGTCATATTTGCAACGAATGTTCATATTATCCCGAACCCTATTGGCAACAACGATAAATCAATTTGCAATGAAAAATTTTTGTGCCCAAAAAACAATTATTTGCAACCAAGAAACATGACATACTTTTTGCAACAAATTTTTCGTTGCAAAAAGTAATTTTTGTTATGGTATAAATATTACATCGAATTATACATTCAGACTAGTAGAAATAACCATAAATTCATCTCAAATATATTATTTAGAAAAAAAGCTTTAAAAAAATCACAGCTTGGTGGCGATTAATATATAATATGAGTAATATTATGTATAGTTCTAAATTAGTGCATAAATTTCGCATACTTATTTTGAAAAATAGTAGAATCTACAATTATAAAATTAAAATTTTATTATAAATCTTATAGTTATCTACTATTTCAAAAAGAGTGCGTGAACTAGATTTGCACAACCTTAAGATTGCAAAGAAAAATTCTCTAATTATATATATGAAAAATGATACACAGATCTTTTTGCAATCTTCAATGCCATCCTATCATTTTATAAAAATATAATTGTTTTATAGAAAACCCCGGTTACTCCTTTTTTTTTTCCCCTCGTAAAATATTGTAGAATAGAATCTTCAGAAAGTTTTTCACCCCGAAATTGTCCATCGCCACCATTTATCATAATACAACAAATTTAAAGCCGACAAAGACGACGATAATTAAATCTAGTTTACAACTTATATTTTTCAAATTTACTTAAAATGAAGAGTAGTTATGTAATATTGAAATTAGTTTTTAATAAAGTGGCATAATTATATAGTTTGATTTAAAATAAGTTATAAAACAATTGTGAAAATATTATAGGTATATAGATCAGTGTTTTAAATTTCGTATCGTACTGACTGGTATGGTCGACAAACGCCATCGGTCGGCTATCCAGTACAAAATAATGGGTTATTTCGTACCGACCATATCAGCCAATATTTCGGACTTATCAACTAAAATATGAGCTTGTGTTTCAGTCATACTGGATTTCGATCTTTCATATTTAAAAAAAAATATATATTCTTATTTTTTTATTTCAGTTCAGACTAAATTAATTACATATATATAATTTATTCACATATACTATTATTTTGAAATATAATTTTTATATATAATTTATTTACAATATTAATATTAAAATATTTCATTTTAATATTTGATCGAAAGTATGATATTCAAAATATTGATATCGGTGGTCATCCAAAATTGAAGCAGTACCCAAAACGCAAAGCTGGTGATCTGTTGAATACAAAGTCAACATGAAATAGAACGAGAAGTTCGGGAACATCTTCACGTCTTCCTCTCTCTTCCATATGGAAGCCAAGAGATCCTCACTAAATTACCATCACTAACACTGCATGAGCGACTGCACGAGAAACCAGGCATGCACTCCTTACACGAATTTCCACGAATTTACACGAATTTCCTCGAGTTTCCCAGAGTAGAAACTGACGCCATTTTTTGGAGATTTACACGAATTTCCATTGATACTCTTGGTGCACTCCTTATAGGCTGCAAGAAAGGGATCCTCATGCTTAAGACCCTTTTTAGAAGAACTTCTTGAAGGAGGCTGAAAAGCACAAGGCCCTTCTGCTATCGGACAAGGAGGGGGTGGTAGCTTTCTAGGCACCGTGTCTCCTTTCGTGGGACACTCGTGGCCGTCAATAACCTTAGAGACTCCAGGCTTTCTTTCCCATGAGAAGGGCACATTCCCAACTTGCAGCCGAGCCTTCGTGTGATTCTTCATTTAGGATTTAGGATTTCAACGTGGAAATGCAAATTAGTCGATTATGAGTCGGTATTTATATATACACACTCCAAAATTTTTGTAGGCACGATATGCTTAAAGACAAGCGGGTAGGGATTATGTAAATAGATTTTAAAGAGAATTAAATGAAAGGAGAATGAAGGTAGGGAAAAGAAGACCGAGTTCTTGGGTGTCTGCATCATATATAAATGTTGGGCAAGAAGATTAAGAGCTAGTTGACAAATTTTGAATGGTTTTGTGGTACAAAAGTTAGGAAATAAGTTCACAAGGGCTACGTAACAAACTGGGTGACGATCCAAGTTCCAAGGGGAAATTAGCGATCGAGCTTGAAGACGTGTGGGATATTGCTGACTGAGTCCATGCATGTTAATTCACGTTGAGGTGGTGCTGGAAAATTGAAATGGAGTACATGTACCTACTTGATCTTATTAATTAAGGTGGTCGCCCGGCTCTTTATGATAATTGGGTATTCTAGCTAGAAGGGTCGAAGATCGAGCACGCGTAGTACGTAATAGTGAAAGAAAAAAACAAAACTAAAAATGTATTAGAAAAATGCTTCGTCCTAACTGTCAACGATTTAATTGGATAATTATGTTACATTTATTAGTGCAATATGCAGTAGTCTTGCGATTGTTTGACTTGAAAATTTATCGGCCGGAAAGGTTGGAATTCAACAGTAATTTGTTGAATAGAATCTCGTGATCATCATAATTCTCTTATCTTCCCTATACACGTTTTTAACAAGTTTGAAGGTTCATTTGGAGATTTATAGAGCCGATGGATAATGGCATGGATATTAAGCTTGCAAAATGAACGCACGTGAATCTATCTTAATTAGAAACAAAATTTGTAGAATATTTACCGGGGAATAATTTTATATCTTACCTTGAATGAGCTAGCTAGGGTGGTTTTTAAACTTATTGTAAAAGATGTCTTTTACATCACTTATAACCATATGGTTGACCTACAATATAAACAAAAATGCGGTATTGGTTGCCCCTCTTAGAAGTTTGAGTCTTTTAAGAGTCTGAGTCTATCTTTTATTAAGAGTCAACTTATCTTATCTCTTATTTACTGTCTTATTTCTTTTTTCTTAAGAGTTTGAGTATATCTTCTATTAGGAGTTTGAGTCTTATCGCTTACCCTTCCTAATAGTGTTGTTTAACTTCTTTCTTTCTTTCTTTTTTTTACATCTTTTTTACCATTTTTAAATTTTTTTTTTCAAATCACAACATTATTAAACAATACTTTCTTAATCACTAGGTAAAAAAAAAGAGCAATTCTATGGAACCTGCAATTGGGCCCTTTTGCAATCCCATAAACTTATTTTATTCTATTTCACCATTCTTTTTTCTTTTGTTCATAGAAATGTTAAAAAAGAGTGTGGGAATAAAACATATTTAATTTTTCATTTTTTAATAAAATAAACATGTAGAGATGCAAAAGAAACCCTAACTGCGTGCCCCCATAAAATTTCTCAAAAAATTAAACTTAAATTAAAAATTAAAAATTTAAAAAAAAAGGGGGGGGGGGTGTTTAAGCGGGAGCCATGGGCGGAGTCATATCATTTTCCATTTCTTTAATCTATAAAATGGGCCGAGATAACTCTCTCCACGTGGCACAGGCCCGGATACGTAAACGGTACGACAAAGTTCAAGCCTCCTCGGCCTTATTTAACTGAAAGCACTTTACCTAACTCCGTTTCAAATTTTCAATACGGGTTGGGCCCAGCTAGAAACTTCGAACGGGTGAGCGTGCGGTTAGGGTTTTGGAACCTGGCATCTTTTCTTGTTCCCTACATATAAATAAACCATATCTCTATGAGTCTCAGCTACGAAGAAATCCAAGCAAAGCTCGGCGCCGCGCATCGAAGAACCGGTTCTTCCTCTTTACTCCCTACCAATTCCAGTCCTGGATTGCTGCAAAAGCTCTATGAATTATACATTACAGGGTTCATATAAATTTCTCTTTCTTTGTCTTTTTCCATTTTACTTGGCATTGCAAATAAGTGGGGTTGGTTGCGATGATTATAAAAAATTCCTCGTTCAGAATGCCATTGCCATGGCATGATAGACACGTTTACACCCATAGAATATGAGCACCACCCCTTTTCTTTCCTTTTAATTTAATTACAGTAATTAGCTAACGAGTACAGGTTCAAGATTGCTGCTTGGGTTTTTAGGTAGAGATTAATAGCCATTCTGAATACTGTCTCTCGAGTCATTTTGGGTAGTGTTAATTGGAGATGACTTTGATATTCATGAGGCAATTAACTATAATTGCTCTGTGCTCAGCAACTCCTTACATTGATATAGGTGGTGTTTAAAGCCCTGATTTGAACGAGTAGTTCTGTAAGTCCGGGTTACGCACGCCTCCATATGAATGAAATTTCATGCAATAATCAATATTTGCCTTTTTAATGCACCGTCACTGATTTATGTCCTGATTGTAAAATGCTTTCTGGGTGTGTGGATTGTCTTTAGAATGTTTTCTTGGGTTGTCCTTCATTGTTTGCCTTCCTCTTAATCCAAAAGACGTTATTTCTAGTAAATTGGTCTAGGGTTCTGATACCTTTAAACTCCAGATTTGAGTGATTGTACCGATGAAATCAAGTACGGATTTGTGCTTTTGTTTTTGTGTTTGTTTTTTCATTTTTTTCTTTCGATAAGATTGTTTTTTCCTTAAATGTTAAACAAGATGAGGTTTATGGATTGAAGAATCATTTTATCAATACGTTATAAGGGTATCATGATATATTTTGTGGCTTATGGATTGAAGAATCATTTGATCAAGTTATTTGATCAATACGTTATAAGGGTATCATTATATATATGCTAAATTTAATTAGGTAGACGGGTTAATTTTGGGTCTTCAACCCATTTATATTCAAACAGGTCGGATCGTGTTGTTAACATATTTTGTATTTTTATTAACGGTTCAAAATGGATTGACAAGATGTGATCCATCATATTAATGAGTCGTATCAGTATTTGAGATTTTGATAACAAAAAATATTAGAATGCATGAAAGAATGAAAAATCCATTTTACCCAGGTTTCCCCCACACTCTCGATTTATTCTTTCTAACTCTCATCCCGAATCTATTTCTTCACTTCCATTGTTGGTTTCTGGTTGAGGGCCACTGCACTGCCGCACCTCAAGCCCAACTGCTCCTCACCGCTCCATTTTGCACTCTCTCGTCATTAAAACCCAGACAGCCACAAGAGGTTCGACAAAGTTTGGCTTGAGCTGTTGCCAGGTTGAGAAAGGTGAGGATATGATAGAATGATTAAGAACAAGAATGAACAAGTTGCAAGCCTAGTTTTTGGTAGGGATCTGTGGGTGAACAAAGAACCCATAAGAGATGATAGCTAGAGGTCTAGATCAGGTTTCCCTTCTATGATTTATGTAGATTTTGCTGCTGCTGCTTTTTTCCTTCATAAGTAATCATCTTCAGTTTGGCCTTTTTCTCTGGTTTTTCTCTCTGGTCTGCATCCATTTTACAGCTTAGATCTTATATTTTTCCTTTTTTGAAAGCAAAAACATGTAAAAAAGCTCAGATAAGATGAAATATATTTGTTTATTCTCAAATCCAAACCCATGGCTGGAAGCAATGTGTCGGACCAATTTCTCGTTAGTGAGAAGAGTGTGAAGCTGGGCGAGAAGGAGAAAAGCAGAGATGAAGCCTGAGGGAGAAGAGTAAAAAGTATAATAAACTTTCAATACGAGTTTTTATTTTTTATTTTTTTTGTTATTTTTCATACTTATCCACTTGGCATAGTACGTGCAATATTGAAGGCTGTCCTGTAGCAGTCCGCCCCTGATTCAAAGATGCCAAATAAAAACTTGTTGGAACCAGTTCCACCACTATTCAAGACACACGCACACGTTGCAACGGACTGAAAACGTGAGAATCACCAGCCCAATTGATTCTCAACCAACGAAGAAACACGGACAACAAAAAAGATGAAGGAATTAATAGAAAGAATTTAATGGAAACTTAAACAGAGAAAACCAATCACGCGAAAAATAGTGATTGATGACATTATAAAAACCTTTTGCCACCTTTTCCTGAGGAAGGTAGGAGGTCATTCGAAGAAAAATTATATCTCTAGGTCTAACTAATTGGAAGCTACATGACATCCTCGAAGCTTTGAGCTCGATTCTTACAGCAAAAATACATGTGCAATTTCCTATCTATCATTATTCATTCCCTTCCCGGGAAAAGGAAATGAAAATTTTGATCAGGTGGATTAATGAAGGCTTTGTTTTGTTCACTTTTATAAGCATTCTTATCTCATCTCATACTATTATTATTATTATTTTAAATTTTTATATAAAATAAAATAAAATATTTAATTTTTTTTAAATTTTAAAATAATTTGATTAAAATAATTTTTTCAAGTTTGAAAACAAAAATAATATTAAAAAAAATATTATTGTTATGAATTATTAGAAGTCGGCAGCTGCCCTTGTGCTACCACTAAATTATATGAATGACTCTACCACCATTATTTTAAAATTTGCATAGTGACTTGTATAGTGAATTACATAGTAACTTATATAGTAATTTCAAAACCTATAAATAGGAATTTCAGTTGTAATAAAATTCATAAAAAAATATAGAAAAAGAAATAAAGTTTCAGTTCTTAAGAGTTTCTTTTATATTTCTCTTGTAATAGTAGTAATTTTCTTTTTAATTTTGTAACACGTTATCAGCACGAGATTCTACCAATACTGAAATTAGTGGTCTTCTACTTCAAGTAAGTTTTTCAATATATTATTTGCAGTTTTCGAAATAAATATTAAAGGTAATATTGCTGAATATTACTTGATAAAATTTTATTTTTATTCTCATGATAATGTGAATATATTTCTTAAATTTACATATTTATTTTTGTAATATAATGTCAAATATTGAGATTTATTGCTATTGATATTTCTGAAAAATGTTATTTATCATGATGAACTTAAAAGATACAATCATAGAAGAAAATCATGTGTCCCTGAAGGACCGTGCTGTGTGTCTTATGATGAAAAATCATCTTACTGTATGAAATGAATTAAGAGAGTGATATAAGCACCAGAATATGTAATCCTCTCAAAAGATCGTTATGATTTATTGCACCTGAAGTTGCAAGATTTTAAGAGTGGTATTGAATATTCTGCACTCTTTAAAATTAGCTCAATATTAAAATTATGCAGTGAAAATGTCACTGATAATGATATATAAAAGAAGACATTATTTTTCATATTTCGAATGTGCTCCTGCAGTAGCAATATCGAGAGTGAAAGTTCAACAAATATTCCGAACTTTTATTTTGTCTTCCAGTAATTGAGCTAAATAATTAGTTTTTGTTACACCAGTTACGTCCTATTAATGATATCGAATTTACACTATTCCCAGAAGTGAACAGAACATCCTTTCAAAGGAATTAAGGGCATAGACGTGATAGAAAAACTATAGAAGTGTTGGTCCCAAAAGCGACAACACTAAAGATGATAAAAATATATCGTATCACCAGAAGTGATCCAACTCAGAGAAGGGTAAAGACCCTCAGAATAATTCTTCATAAAAAGATGAAGATATTTGTCATAGATATAATATGACTAAACAGTAGTCACGTACCTGTTGTACGGCCAAGCATTTGATTTACTTATACTAAGTTTTTATATATAAGCTTATTAATATTTCATCATGTTTTGAAATAATGAAATATCGGTGCCTGAAGCACGACAAGAAATTACTTTGGATAATAAAACCCTCTTTAAATTTGATCCTCTTACAAATAAATGTGAATCAGAAGTTCAAAGGATTATCTATCTGCAAAATGTTGCAAATCAATTACATGATGTATTTACTGACACTAAAGGTGTTGTAAAATCATATATTACTGCTGTTAATGCTTAAGCAAGAATTGAAGTCCCTAAAGGACGAGTTGTTAAAACAGCAATAAATGAGTCTAAGATACACCTGAAGCGTTGAAAACTAATTGGTACACAAGAAAAAAAAATCAGTGCTCATAAAGAGACCGTATTTTCTAATCCTCCTGAAGAGGTAATTCTTGAAAAGTGTAACTCCTGAAGAAGTAACTCCTGAAAAGAAAACTCCTGAAGAGTATAAACCTCCTGAAGAGGAACCTCCTGTAGAGGTGTTTCATGAAATGTTTTCCCCTGGAGAGGAATAATGAGATCTCAATACATTTCATGAGTACTAGAAAATTTATGGATAGAAATAAAACTGTTGTCGACAACATATATGATAACACTTGATATTACCAGAAATAATGAAGAAAGTGAGCCAAAAATCGTCGAAAAATGTCGACGTAGAAATGATTGGCCAAAATGGAAAGCAGTTATTAAAATTGAATTAAACTCGCTAGTGAAGCGAGATGCATTTGGACCTGTTGTCCAAACACCAAAGGGTGTAATATCCGTCAAATATAAGTGAGTATTTATACGAAAGCGTAATGCGAAATGAAATTGTGCAGTATAATTGGTCGCACAAGGTTTCCTGCAGAAACCCGAGAGCAGTTATGAGGAAACATATTTCCTTGTTATGAATGCAATCACATTCATATTTTTAATCGATTTGGTTATTACAAAAGGATTAGATATGCAGTTAATGAATGTGGTCCCTGCATATTTATAAGGATCATTAGATCATTACATATATAAAGATATACGATACTTGAAACATCTAATCCAAGTACATTTAGGAGTATGTACTTTATAAAGTTTCAAAGATCTTTATATGGGTTAAAGCAATCCGAACGCATGTTGTATAATTGAATCAACGAGTATCTATTGAAAGAAAGATTTAAGAATAATCCTATATGTCCATGTGTTTTATCAGAATCTGAATTTGCCATTATTGCAGTTTACGTTGATGATTTACCTTATTAGAACTCTTGAAAAGATTACAAGAGTTGCTATAAATTCAAGGAATGCATTTGAAAATGAAAGATCTTATTATTCAATTCATAGATGAGTTACAAGAATTTGAGACTTCTAGCCTCATCTCTCAAATGCATTTGCTTTTCATAAAGCAACATATAATCATTATCTAAAGGATTAGGCAATCGAAATGAAGAGGCAAGTAAGGATTTTAAATCCTTATTTTCTTGCTTTAAGTCTGTAATTTTTCTGTCAGACTCTTGAACGAGTCGTTGAAGTACGGAAACCTTTTTGTTAAGCTCCTCAATCTCACGATTTTTGGATTGTAATCGGTTGGAAAATCCAACAATAGAGGAAGAGTATCGGGTGCCGAGAGTCACCAGCTCATAAACAGTTTCACGATCTGACTTATTAGCCAGATCATTTGCTTGCTGCAACATGGCACCTGCGAAAGATGCAGGATCAACTTGTAATTGAGGTGAAAGATACCTCATATGTTGATCGTGGGAAATAGTAAAAGGAAATTGATGAGCCATTGGAAATTTGTAAAATAAGAATACAAATACAGATGAATTATAGATATGAGAAGAAGATTTGATGCATACTAAATGAAGCTAAAGACAGTTCTTATAGAAATGGAAATAAGAACAAGACAAACCATCATCTCTTCAAATCTCACTTTATAAGATATGCTGGATGCATAATTTCAAAAGCCAGCAAGATTAATTACAATTATCCATATTTTCTTGTAAACGTTGAACCTCTGCCGTTAGCTGCTGTTGTTGACTTTGTATCTGAACTCTCTCTCGTTCCAGCTCTTCTACTCGTGTTTTCAGATCACGAGAATACCAGTTTACAAGTTTCTTCAGCTCCTTGTTTTCTTGTCTTAAATCTTTATTTTTACTATCTTTAGTTGCAAGCGTTTGATGCAACTCAGATATTTGAGTTTTAAGATGATCAACCTCACTCGTTCTCGCCAATAGCCTCTGAGACATGGTTGTAAGAGAAGCAGCATATTGAGTACTGAGGGTTCTTGATGTTGCAACAATTTCAGGATTAGATTTACTAGATAGATATATCTCTGCTCCTATTATGGTATTTACAGCCTCAGGAGAAAATATAAGTGGTTGAGATATAAAAGGTTCATGGTTTAAATCTGAGACATTAGAATTTCTATCAGACATAATATCGTTCTGAATGAATAACAATTGAATCTATGAGGAATGCGAGATCTTTTTGCTGGAGTAAACCAATGGTAAAATTGGTTATATTTAAACAATAACCCGAAACCTTCAAATCTCTTCAAGATCTCGTTTGTCCACAATGTCAAGCGGATTTGATTTTCCGCCGAACCGATAATATTAGACCTTAAAGCTTTTATCATACATGAATGGTTTCTAATGTTATTTCTGCCGTATATAAACAAGTTCTCTCTAATAACGCCGAATGAGGGGGAGAAAATTTTAGATGAAAATATTATCATGTTCTCTCTAATGCATTATTTAGATGGAAATAATATTTGAATTCGTAATCTGTTATATATGCTGAAATAATGTTTGCTTATTACTTGAAACACTAATGCATATTATCAAGGGGAGTTTAAGTATTACTGCAGGTATCGGATTTCTATTAAGTCTGTCAACCAGATATTAATTTTGATCTTCAAATCACTAAGAGATTATTGCAATTCATGAAATAAGTCGAGAATATATTTGGCTGAAATCAATGACTCAACATATCCAAGAAAAGTGTGGTATTTTGATAGTTCAACAATTTTATACGAAGATAATGCTGCTTGTATCACTCAAATTAAAGGAGGATATATCAAAGATACGATCAAGTGATAATCTGGCATATTTATTTACGAAGGCATCACCAACTGCGACTTTTAAGAAAATTGTGCAGAATATTAAAATGTGAAGACTCAAAAATCTATCGTCATGCACTTTCCAGGGGGAGTAAAAGTCGTGAAGACTTGTGTTGATTGTACTCTTTTTCCTTCGCTAAGGTTTTATCCTACTGGATTTTCCTTTGCAAGGTTTTAATGAGACAATCTTAAAACAATTGTGGATATATAAGAAGACTGTACTCTTTTTCCTTCACCATTGGTTTTTCTTCCCACTGGGTTTTTCCTTGGCAAGGTTTTAACGAGGCAGATTCTTTATGGGTGGTCATTTAAGGGGGAGTGTTATGAATTATTAGGAGTCGGCAGCCGCCCCTGTCCCACCACTAAATTATGTGAATGACCCCACCACTATTATTTTAAAATCGGCATAGTGACTTGCATAGTAACTTGCATAATAATTTCAAAACCTATAAATAGGGGTTTCAGTTATAATGAAATTCATAAGAAAATATAGAGAGAGAAAGAAAGTTTCACTTCTTAAAAGTTTCTTTTATATTTCTCTTGTAATAGTAGTAGTTTTCTTTTTAGTTTTGTAACAATTATAACAATATTTTATTCCATTTTTAAGTTTTATATCATCTTATCTAGAAATTAAACCAAGTCTAAGTTTTTGGTATGATAACTGACCTATCGATGGTTCTCTTTTCCAAAAGGGTTTTAACGTTTCTAATACCACCTTGTAAATCAAGGATGTTTGTTCCCCTTCAAGCTGGCATTAGAATTAAATTTCTAATCTCGGTGATCACTGTCTCCTACAACAAATGAGCCAATACTCACTCTTAATTATTGTTTAGACACCAAAATTTGGAAACACTCGAACGATCTCTTCAATACAAAATTAGCTTGGGACTTGGTTAGAAATCACCCTCCCCCTTTTTCCTTTACTTCTTTCGTTTGGAAAAATAGTTATACCTAAGAAAATCTCCATCCTTTGCTTGAAAACTTTGGCATAATAGAAACCCTATTGATGAAACGATCCAAAAGTGTATTGGAATTCCACTTTCTGTACTCTTCTCTCTCTGGTCTCATTCTCACCGCTTCTACTAGTTGAAAAAAACAAATAGCACAAACCATTGGTGGTACTCTTTTTAGGGCTCTAACCAACTCCATTTAACTGCTAAGTTCATCCTAGTTCTCATATTTTGGAAAATTTGGCTTGCTCATAATAGACATCGTTTTCAGGACATTCAACCTAACTCCATGGTCATTATTCATCTTATCTTATCTCATATTGTATAGTTGGTTTTAATTGTTTTTTAGGTTTAGGTATTAATACTTTAGTTGAATTATTTGCTCTGGCTCTGAATATGAGTCTTGCCTTATGTTACCATATATCTTAATGTTGCTGAGCTTTTTGTGGAATCGAGCTCTTTCTTACTATTATTGTTTTAATAATAATTCTCAAACCCATTGGTATTATTATGAAATTTGGATAACATTCTTCAATTCATAATATTTTATTAATTTCAACGTTTATTTTATTAATTTCAATTGTTTGTGTTATTATAATTCATACTTGTAGTTAGTATTATAATTTTTATAGATATTGTAGTTTAACATTTGTATAAAATTATACTAAGTTTAATTAAGGCAAACAGATTAATTTTAGACATATTCAACATATTTACATAAATAAGTTGAAACGTATCATATTTTATCGTATTAATTTATTTTATAATATTCACTAATGGATCATAACGGGATGACATGACACGACACGTTATGTTAACGAGTCATATTAGGGTTCAAGATTTTGACACGATAAGCTTAACGAGTCGGATTAGGATTAACCTATATAATATAATATACATGTTTTGACACGAAACGAACACGACTCGTTAACATAATTTGACACCCCTATCTTTCTTACAATTATTGTTTTAATAATAATTCTCTAACCCATTGGTATTATTATGAAATTTGGATGACATTCTTCATTTCAAAATATTTTTTCTTTTTAGAATTCATGATAAGTTACAAATAAAACTCAGATAAAGTCATCTACATTAAATAAGGGAAAAAAATTATAAGAATGTCGTAGAGCAAATTACACCGGATGTTCCAAGGAAAGACATCCCTGAAGAAAGTGATTTAGCAAATGAAAAAACTTTTAATGCTACCCAATTGTCACCACCTGGATTTTTCTAAAGAATTCTACTACCTTTTAGAGTCTCCTTCCCTTGTAGGATGTTCTAGAATGTAGTAGATTGTATAGTAAACCCTAGGATGGTTCTTTAAGATTGTGACACTTGTCACAATCCTAGCTATACTTCTAGAAGAAGTCTAGAATGTTCCATACCGTTAAAATTGTGACACTTGTCACAATCCGAGCCATTCTTTGTACCAAGAGTTCCCTATAAATAGAGGGGCTCTCATTTGTGTAAATCACCAAGCAATAAGAGGAACAAGTTCTCTAGAGTTTCTCTCTCTACTCTCTCCCTCTCTCTCTAGAGTTGTTCTCTCTTATCTTGAGTCGCTTAGAAGGCTTACTTGGGAGTTTTGTTCGGGACAAAACCTCCTAAGGCCGCACGGGACGTGTGAAGAATTTCTAAGTCCGTGACAGTTGATATCAGAGCATCGAGCTTGGGATGGCGGAACCAAGTGTGGTCACCATGGAGAACCAGGAACCACGCAAGAGTAAGAGGTCGAAGGAGTCGACCTCGTCCGTGGAGTCTCGCCTCGATAGCATCGAGAAGACCATGGCCAAGATACTGGCCAAGATGGAAGAATGGGATCAGTCTCACAGGGAGGTGAGCACCCTTGACAACACTGTGACGAGAGTGGAGGTGGCTGTGGCGGATGTCAAGGACCGTCTTGACATCGTGGAGCAAAGCATGGAGGAGCTAGGATTGGAGGGCCAATCCGAATCGCTCAAGGAATCCATTCTGAGCACCATCAACCCCACCCTTGAAGCACAACGTGTTGAGAACGTTGCCTTCCAAAACCGAGTCTTGGGGGAACTAATCAAACTCCAGGAGCAAATGGAGGAACACCGCGTCGGTCTGGAGGAGACCAGGGCGGACTGGGCCATATGCAAGCGGGCAGTGGCCAACGGGGGTAACCTTGGAGTTGGAATGGTAGCAACACCAAGGGTGGATACTCCCAAACCAAAGGAGTTCGACGGCAAGTGGGATGCCAAAGAACTCAACAACTACTTGTGGCATATGGAACGCTACTTCGAAGCGTTGAACATGCTAGACGAGCATGTCAAGGTACGTACTGCTTCCCTCTATCTTACTAATCTTGCCGGTACTTGGTGGCGTCGTAAGCATAGTGAGATAGAAAAGGATACTTGTACCATCAACTCATGGGAGGAGTTCAAGCATGAACTCAAGAGGCAGTTCTACCCTGAGAACGTAGCCCTCTATGCGCGGAAGAAAATGAAGGAGTTGAAGCACACTTCTTCAATCCGCGACTATGTTGAGGAGTTCTCTGCTCCATGCTTCAAATCACGAACATGAGCGAGGAAGATCTTCTCTTCAATTTCATCGATGGCCTCAAGTCATGGGTAGCTCAAGAGCTCAAGCGACGTGGGATCAACGACATCTCCACCGCCTTGACAGTGGGAGAAACCTTGGAAGAGTTCGAGTATCACAAGAGTGACAACTCTTCAAAGACCAAGTTTTCGAAAGATAACCACGACAAAGGTGGGGGAGCAACTGAGTACAAGTCCCCACAGAACAAAGGGCGTGGAGATAAGCCTTCGACATCGAGGGAAGGCAAGAAAAACCACTCCAAAGACAAGAAGCCAAAGGGTGCTTGCTTCCTTTGTGATGGGCCACACTGGGCTAGAGACTGTCCTAAGAGGAAGGCTCTCAACGCCATGCTCAAGGAAAAAGAAGTTGAAGAGAAGTCGCACATGGGGTGCTTGCAACTTCTCAACTCACTGAAGGCAAACACCAAGCCAACCACTAAGGATAGATCCTTAATGTTTGTAGAGGTGTTCGTCAATGGAAAGAAAACCCATGCCCTGGTCGACTCGGGAGCTTCTCACAACTTCATCAAGAAGGAAGAAGCCACACGACTAGGCATCCCTCTCAAGAAGGGTCACGGATGGCTGAAGACGGTGAATTCTGAAGCCAAACCGCTTGATGGTGTAGCTCATAGCATAGAGCTACAACTTGGCACGTGGAAGGGGAAGGTGGACTTCTCCGTCGCCCCCATGGACGACTTCAACGTCGTGTTGGGAATGGAGTTCCTGAGACAGTTTAATGTAGTGTCTCTTCCTCACTACAACTCGGTGTGCATCTTGGAGGATGGGCCTTGCATGATACCCACCATGTCTAAACCGAACACCACCCAACTCCTATCGACCATGCAAGTCAAGAAAGATGAGGAATCTTACTTGGCTACTATGAAGGAAGGCGAAGTGAAGATTCACTCCCCTCCACCTAAGGAGACCCAAGAGGTCCCCAAGGCTTACGAGGATGTCAGGCCACCAGAGTTGCTCAAGCAACTACCACCTAGGAGAGAGGTGGATCATCGAACGGAGTTGAAGTTCAGCGCTAAACCACCCGCCAAAACGCCTTCAAAGCTTGAAGAACGAAGGAGGCACACGGAATACCGCGTAGGTGATTTGGTGTTGGCAAATATCTTGGCAAAACAGTACAAGTTTACCAAGAAGCTGCACAAGGGGCTTGTGCGGCAATATGAGGGACCTTTCCCAATCATCAAGAAAATAGGGAAGGCCTCCTACGAGCTAGACTTACCCTCCAAGTTCAAGCTTCATCCAGTATTTCATGTAAGCTGTCTGAAGCATTATCATGGTGATGAAGAAGAGCCGACACGAGGAGAGTCTAAGCGTACTCCATTGGGCATAACCACCACTTTCGATAAAGAAGTGGAAGAAATCTTGGCGGATCGGGAAGTCAGACGAAGGGGTCACAAGCCACGCCAAGAATATCTGATCAAGTGGAAGGGATTGCCCTTAAGCGAGAGGACTTGGGAACCTAAGGAGTCGATGTGGCGGATTGAAGATCAAATCCGAAGGTTCCATGAAGATACCGCGCCGAGGACGTCGCGAAGCTAGGTGGGGGAGAATGTCACCACCTGGATTTTTCTAGAGAATTCTACTACCTTCTAGAGTCTCCTTCCCTTGTAGGATGTTCTAGAATGTAGTAGATTGTTGTAAAGTTGTATAGTAAACCCTAGGATGGTTCTTTAAGATTGTGACACTTGTCATAATCCTAGCTATACTTCTAGAAGAAGTCTAGAATGTTCCATACCGTTAAGATTGTGACACTTGTCACAATCCGAGCCATTCTTTGTACCAAGAGTTCCCTATAAATAAAGGGGCTCTCATTTGTGTAAATCACCAAGCAATAAGAGGAACAAGTTCTCTAGAGCTTCTCTCTCTACTCTCTCCCTCTCTCTCTAGAGTTGTTCTCTCTTGTCTTGAGTCGTTTAGAAGGCTTACTTGGGAGCTTTGTCTGGGACAAAACCTCCTAAGGCCGCACGGGACGTGTGAAGAATTTTTAAATCCGTGACACAATGCTATACTACTACACCCATCCCTTTCCAAATATTATTACGATTTCATTCTTTTGATATGAAAGTACGTTTGTTTGAAATTGCCATTAAAAAATTATGATAGGATATTCAATTCTATAGTTGGATGTGAAAGATCTATATAATTTTCATTGTCTAATTAGACTCTTTTATATATATAAACAAAGGCGATTGTGCCTTTATGTTATTTATTTTCGTCATGCTGTATTTCACGTAATAAAATACATCAAAAATTTAAGAAACTAATCTTTAATTTTTAGTAATAAAAAAAGTTGATAATTTTTTATAATAATTGCTTAATTGGTGAAGCTCAAAAAAAGAGTGCAACTAATGAAAATTGTAAAATTAAAATGAGAGTAGATGTAGTTGTTAAAAGTATATATATATATATATTATTTTTTATATAAAAAAATAAGTCCTTTTATTTTTATAATTTCTTCGCTCAATTAAGAAACTTCATTAGTTGATGATTCTGAAATAAACGAACTAAAGGAAAAAACATGTTCTTATTCTTTTTTTCCTGCAGTTATGGTTTGTCTGTTTTGTGAGTTCTATGAAAATAACATGTTCTTTTAGTGAAATTATTTGTCCTTACTCTCTCTAGAAGCTGGGTTTGAATTAGCACATGCGTATTAATCCTGCAGTCATGTTTACTGCGTGTATAGCTAATGTTGGCAAAGTGACATATGCCAGAGCCAGCAATTTTATACTTTTTTTTTTTTAATATATCCATACGCTTAGAATTCGTATAATATATATATATATATATATATATATGATATAATCCTATTTTTAATATAGTAAAATTTTTATAGCTCGCTCTCGTGAATATAAACACATTATCAAACCACATAAATTTTTGTGATTATTTTTCTCTTATTTTTTTGGGTTGATTAATTTCTTTTTTTTTTTATTAATTTTATATTATTTATCGTAATTATTGTACAATCACAATTCCCTTCCATTCGTATTTGACTTCTCATCTACCTGTCCAACCCAATGTGATGAGATGAAACCAAACCAATAGATTGACTCTTATCTGCACTTTCACAAACTAAAAAACTGTGCGTTGAACATTGCATCTTAGGGGTCTCCTCTATCAACTAAATATAAAGTTCGAGTGAGCAGCATCAGCAATATTATTTTTTTTTTCGAAGGAAAGACCACAATTCATTTCATAAATAAAATTTATAACTGAGACTGATAAGTTCGGAAAGATCCGTATTACAAGCCTAACTAAACAGGAGGATCTGTAGCATCCCCGCACACACAGTAACAAACTTTGTCTTAACTTCTAGTCTCTCAGACGATCAAGCCACATAAAATAGTTTGTCTGAAAGAAGTTTGGGTAGCCAAACTCTCACTGCATAAGCAAAGAGAGGAGATTACCACCTCCTTTCTCTAAAGGAGAATGAGGATATCAGAAGCGTTAGCAATTGAATATGATACTTTTGAGCGAGGATTTTTAACCATGAAAACATGAGAGTACTAGTAAAAGTAGTGGTATTGAATTAGTCAAATATTAGTGCGGTGTAAAATTTAAAGAAAAGTATTTAAAAGTTCTCTTCATCAAATTAGCTATACACTTTTCATAATTTGAAAATGCTACAGTATTTTTTTTTTCATATTTAAAAAGAACTGTTCACTTCTTCAACGTTTATTTTATTATTTCTTCTTTGCCCAACCTACCACTTTCCTTTCTCGCGACATACCCTTCCCTTTCCCGCGAAACAATTCTCCCCCCAAAGGTAAAACTCGCGCGTTGTCTTATCTGTCGTCTTCACCTCTCCTTCGGCAACTTCTCTCCATTGCCGGCTTGTCTCTGTCGATAGTTTTTGGCTCCGTCTTGGTCTCCCGGCGTTTTCTCCACTCCAAAACAGAGATTTTTCTCTTCAAGTAATACACAATCACGCCATTTTCTCCCGTCGTCTTCGTAATTTCAAGTTTTGATATTTTTTTTTCACCTTCACTCAACTTTAATTCCTTCACCGATTGGATTCTATTCTTCGTATGGGAGAAATGATGAAAATCCCTTCAATATATGAAATCTGAAAGCTTCATATGGAGCTGGTAAATTATTTGAACTCGAAGTTTCATTTGTGACAAATGATTTAGACCACTAAATTGGGGGAAAAATCTGGAACTTTGAAATCTTTTATTTTATTTGGTTTTTCGTCTAGTATTGTTGCAAAACAAAAGGGGATTTGGTTCTCTTCATTTGGGGACAAGTTTATTTCCTAGAATGATCATAGTTATGATCAAGTTTATTTATATATTAATATTTGCCAAATGTTTTCAACGTGGACAATAGCTGCACACATATACATCATGGAATTATTTTCTCATCTTTGCAATATTCATCATGGAATTATAATCTGGACCATTGAATTCTGAAAATCGATGCATGCTTATGTTCCCTTAGCATAAGGCTTTAGAAGTTCATCTTATTTATGGAAGGAAATGATTTTTTCCCTGTTTCCTCGAGTCCAGTGATTTTGCTTGTTTTCGATAAATCCAAAGTGGCTTTCTGGGTTTTCAAAAATAACAGAGTTTTATGGGATTAATTTCCAAAAATGTATAAGCTTAATCTATCAAACTTGATTTTCTTGGTTGGTTTGGGAATTTTTAATCTTGATTCTCTATAATTATACTTAAATGAAGGATGGACACCATATTTGATGAAGATACTGTTAGCTATACCACTTTATTGCAAAGTGGTGAAGCTGATTTGAAAGGCCCCTACCTGACTAGCAATCATGATAATGTTGGACTCCAAACAACACAAGTAGAAAGTGAAAGGTCACCTAAAATGAGTGATTTTGAAGATAGCTAGCCTTTTATTATTGTGGACATGTTTTGGAGTTGTTCTTATTTAACATTGTGATTAAAAAATTTTGTTATGGAATTAGTAGCTGGACAACTGCATGTGGTTCAAATATATGTGTCCGTCCAGCAACTATTGACTATATAATTTTTGTGGGCTTTTGTTATTTTGAAACTGCTTTGGAACTATGGATATGTTTTGGAAGGCCAAGTGTAATTTATGTACTGTGTATGTGTATATATATGTACCAAGTTTGTTATCTTGTTTTTAAAGGTGAATGTATATCATCTGTCCTTCATTTTATGAATTTAGTCTCTACATCTTAGACCAATTGTTTGCTTAAATTTCAAGTAACGAAATTCTAACAAGAAGTTGTACTTATATAATAGCTGGGCAGGAATTTCACTTCTACCTATTAACTACTTGGCTTATTGGCTGAACTAAATATAAGAAAACAAATGCTTGCACGCACTTGCACAGATTCCTGATGAATTGTATCCCTAAGCACTAAACCACACGTTTATTGAGGATTATAAAAATAAAATAAATAAATAAATAATAATATAAATAATAAAATAATAATAATATTTTATTATTATAAAAAATGTGATAGCTAATCTAATATGGACTTCATGCTTTAAACGATTAGTTAAAATATAAAAAGTTGTATATTCTTCAAATTTTAAAGATGAAATGCCTAAACCAATGTCAATGCTTAAATGGATTCATCAAAATTATCTTTCAAAAAGTACAAGTTTGAACGCATATTAAAAAAATTTCGTCATATTTGATCATACATTTTTAATTAGTCACTATTCAAAAACTAAACAAAAAGTATTTTTATTCCTCTCTCTACTTTCTTTTTCATATGACGAAATTTTTTTAATATATTTACAAACTTATACTTTTTAAAAGAAAAGTTTGATCCACTTAAGTCCCTTTCTTTTAAAACCAACAGGCAACAGATGATGCTGCTTCATATATTGAAGCTGCCTCTCTCGTATTGGATAAGTAATTGTACTTCTTTACAATTTAATTATGGTGCCCCCGGTCTTCTACCTGCTGATATGATTCCATACCTTTTAACGACCTTTTATGAATGAATACATTCAAACTAGTGGAGAGATAAAATGCTAACAAAAACTCATATAGTCTCATTTTCACTAGTCATTAAGAGAAACTAGCTACCGAAGGAAATGCTGCAGCAACAGTTTTCAGCCGAATATATTATGCTTGAATCAAACTACCAACCAGAACAAAAAGCTTCCTTCCTATTTATGGATGACAAGAACAGTCATAAGAACCCACCATCTTTAGAGCTATCCTACCGACCTTACAAAACATTAAGGATTGGTAGCCATAATCTTACAAAACATTCACCGTTACACAGAAATCAGATTTTCACGCAAGAGTAACAAACCCAAAAAAAAAAAAAAGACAGGTTATGAAATTAAAAAAGATTCACCATCTAACTAGAAACTCCGAAAAAACTTGCTATTTGTTTCAGCACAGATGAAATTCTTTTACCTAAGTAGTCCCTGAGTTGGTAGAGGGTCAAATGGCTACATGGCAGGCAAGGAGGAGGAATTTGGAGTCGAGCCAAGGAGGTCATTGCACTGGCTTGCCCCATCAAGTGTCTTATGATTCTCAGCTCTGGGGCTGCTCCCTGCACTGCTGTTTGAAAGAGACCCAAAACCGGTCTTCTGTAACACCCCAGTTGGAGATGATCCAATAGAAGGGCCATTGTCCCATCCCCCAGTCATCAGGTTAAGAGCGGATGGGTTCTTGCAGTCAGCTGCACTATTACTATGATGCAAAACCTCTCCAAGTGGACCACCCATAGATGCTTCCCATGAGATTGGTATCCAACTTGCTTGCCTTGGGCCTGGTTCATTAAGGACACCACCCACTCCCAATCCCATCCTTACTGGATCCAATTCACGCGACAGTCTGAGTGGCGAAAGGGTAAGTTTCTCACCAGTTGGAGACGATGTGGAGGATACAAAGCCTGGGGAAGCCAAGGGGATCGAGATTGATAGCTGGGTTCTGTCTGGTTGCATCCCAATCTCAGGCCAGGAAATAGCTGAGCGATCACATTGGGATTTAGGCCAGTCATCAATGAAATGGCGAAGTGCTTGTTGTGAATCAGTTCCTCCATCACTCACCTCTTGAGAAGAACAGTTTACTAAACTTGAGCTTCTATGTGAAGGGTTGAGCAAGGAATCAGAAGTGACTAGCCCAAACACATTTCTTGAGGGTTCTTCATATGATATTTGCTGTTTTTGAATCATGAAAGAGTTTTGTTTAGGTTTCAGCTCAACGGAAGGAGATAGCATCGAGAGGCTGGGTTGATCTTGCATTCTTTCACCCATATTGTCTTTGTTGATAAACATCCTGCTAGAGAAATTACAATTCCATCATTCAACCTAACAAACATTGGACTCCTTGAAGAACTACAAAATCTTATGGAAATTCAATGAGAACCACTGTTTATCATACTAAAAATATTTTTTCCGGAATCATACCATCGATGTCAAGGCAGTGCCAACTACTTAATTAGTTCGAGCAAATCTAAACTAACAATGCTCAATAAGGAATCAGAAACTAACATCAGGTAGCCTTGGCTGAAAGATGATACAGTTCTATTCCCTTTCGAGACATGAAGACATTAGTAACCAATGTCCCATATGGAACAACACTAGCACAATACTTTAGATGCCAAAGGTAATTTTTGCGTATTCCTTGCACATTCCACTAATATAATTAGCTAATGCAATTATATTATATTTAAAAAAGTGGTGCAACCAATCACATTTGTAAAGTGTGTAAAGAATACGCAAAGTTAACTGCACATGGAGTTTTTGGGCTACAAATAGAATCTAAGAGGTGGATAAGAAATTTGATACATGAAATATTATATCTAGTATTCACCTGTTGATGGTGCTGGCCACAGAAGGACCAGATACATCATGCGGAAGGTTCTTAAGTTGTTGGTGTGCAGAGGTGAGGCCGTTGGCCACGCCGCCGCCACTGGGAACCACTGCTGCAGATGCTGTGGAGGATGAAGCAATAGGCATCAGCTTTGAGTTGGTGCTGGGGGTGGTGGTGGTCCCGGTGATGGCGTGGCCGATTTGGCCTTCCACAGGCTTTCTTGAACGATGGCGGCCCCTATTCATGTGCCGTTCACAATATTTTTGATCAGCAACGGCATCTCTTGAGCATCGCCATTTCTTCCCATCGGTCCTACGACACCTTCCGGGCTCAGGATCGGTATTGTTGGAGAATCCCAAATGGAAAGAATTCCATCCCACTTGATACATCCAAATGACAAAAGCATCCAAAATTATAACAGAGAAAAATAGCGATACGAAGTAAATGATCAGAAATCTGTGGCTACGGCAACAATTAACAACGTTGGATAGCAACTGTAATTAATTCATTACAATTTGGAACAGTTAGATACATTAATAAATTAATTTATCCACTCTCCCTCATATATCATAAACATAGTGGCAGGAGAGAGAGAGAGAGAGAGAGAGAGAGAGAGAGAGAGAGAGGGGGGGGGGGGGGGAGGGGCCATATGCACAAACGCTCTCTGTTCAATACGACTAGAAAATTTATTTAAAAGCTAGCACGCAAATCTCGTGGATGTACAAAACTAGCTTTCTTTAGTTTGCAAAAAGGAACAAAATAAAAACTTACATGTATTGGCCCTCAGAAGCCCCCCTGGAAAGCTAGAGAAGCCGGCGGAATCAAGGGCTTTTCTGATGGGAATGAGCAGGTTAGATGGTACAGACATATTTGCATTTATGTATTTGTAGATCAAGGCCTGGTGTTCTAGCTCCATCCATTGAGATGGAGTAAATGGACCTCGCGCTCCTGCTAAAACACCATGCGCGCTTGCGCCATCCAAGCTCCCTGAGCCATAGCCTGAGAAAAAAAAAATTAAAAAAATAAAAAACCCAGAGAAAATCAGCTAAGATGATATGTCAAAAAGGACGGAAAGCTATTTAAGAGACGAAAAAAAAAGTGCCAGAGTTGCTACGGAAAATGTAACTTCAATATATATATATATATATATTATAAATAGCTCGACTGTAATATTTTACAGCGGCGGCAACAATGAAGTATTTTCTTTGTATTTGATCAGAAAACAAAGTGATTGAAGAGAAACAAAAAAAAAACAAAAAAAATCAAAAGATAAAAAGACGAACAACGAATCGAAAAATGAGGCCTTTTCTTTCTGTTATAGCTCTTTCCATCCTGGCTTCATGAAAATATCATTTTTGTGCTCACTAACGCATCCCATATCCCGGAAGTAGGAAGAGTGAAGACAGAAACTTTAGGAGAGAAAACGAGGGGGCACTGTTTTTTTCTTGACAAGACTCGAAACAAAGACCACCCGACATTTCCTTGAAAAGACCTTCCACTGGTACAGGGGAATCAAAATCCAAGTAACAAATAACATCATATTTCAACTAACGCATCACATCCAATGTTTCCGACCCAACAATCAAACATTAATCAAAAGATAACCAAACTCATAGATCTGGAGATCCATGCGAGCACCTACTTCCCCACTTCTCTAAATGATATTCCAAGCCATTTCAGTTGCAGTTCCCCATATAACGATATTACTACCTCGAAATGCTTAATGAGTACCTGTATTTCTACTGTATGCAGACAATGCGTGGTGAAAGTTAGATAATGGGGCATTCTGAGAGTTATTTTCCACAAGAGCTTCTGATTTGGGAGAGGAGAAGCTCAACATTTGCTGTTGTTGCTGGCCATCAGAGAAAAGGGTAAAATTAGATCTAAGTAAAGCATTTTTGTGGTGAAGCAGCACCGCCTTGGAGGAAGAGTAGTCATCAGTCTTGACCAGCTTTGAGCTCCTCCAGTCATCTTCAGAGGTGCCTGCAGATCTCTGGTGCTTGAGGAATCCAGTTCCGTACCACTTCTGTTTTGTCTCAGGATCTGAAGCAAGAGAAGAAAAACCATTGTCTGAACCCGTTAACCCATCAAAACCCACCACCCCGAAATCCATTTGGAAAAGCCCACCAAAATATTCGCTCAGCCGAGGAAATGGAGCATTGGGTCATTGGCAAAAAAGACAGAGACTTTGAGGGGTTGGATGGAGGGCATTTTCAAGGGTTGAGTGATAAGCTTAAACTCGAACTGAAAACCAGACTGGTTTTATTTCGGAGTTGATGTTTTGCGAAAGATAGAATAATTGGAGAGAGAGAGAGAGAGAGAGAGAGAGAGAGATAGAAAGAGAGAGTAGTGGGCGAAGAAACTGACCGAACAATGTTCGTACTGAATAACCCCTTTATATCTCGTGCATGCTAACAAAAATACCCGATTATTTAAATTTAAATTATGCTGTAAGAGAAAACAAAAGAAGAAATCCTGGTTAAAAAGAAAGAATTTCCACCTCCATTATTTTTCCAAGAAAGCACAGTGCATTCACAATTGTCAATTGTTGTTTTATCTTATCTTTTTCTTTTCTCGTCTTGTTTTACTTAATTCTGTACATACAAAATACTAATATATAAGCTAAATCAAAAATAAGAAGTAAATCAAAATATGAAAAAATTGGATAAAAAATCTTTCTAAGATATTTTTTTAAAATAAAATAAAATATAAATTTTTTAAACGATGAACGATTAAAAAAAATTACTTATATGATGAAAATCAATGTAAATACAATGAGAAAATAAATGAAATATATATAAATAAATAAAATTATATAGATGCTTCGGATAGGGATAGGGATAGGAATAGGGAGGACGGTTTTTTTTTTTTTTTTTTTTTAGCCTTGCAAAGTCCGCTAGCGGTTTCACATAGATCTCTCTCTCGTCTTGAAAGTGAAAGTGACGAACGAGTGGTAAGCAGCATGAACAAAGATGCACCCGCCACGTGACAGACGGCACGCTCAAATTCTTACCCATATTCTCCCTCTCTCCCCGTCACCCACACCCACAGTTTCATTTATTTCATTTACAGCCTCTCGAATTGTTTTATTTTTCTTAATTCCCAAACACCGGTTTTGGATTTGCCATTCCCTCCTTTACCTCTCCACCATACCGTCACTTGGTGTAACGGCTAACCTCAGATAACTGCCACGTAAAAGTTTTACATCGACGACGGCAACAAACAAGCCTAATGACAGCTGGTAATAACTAATAAGCATTAAGCTCGCTCAATGGCTTAACGGCAATGTTAACGTTAACGTGGGTCTCGACTCTCCTCTCCCACCATCTGTTCCCCGCAAACGCAGCTGAACCCATTTATCAGAGCCAAACTCCGGACCCACACATGATGAAGAAGATCCAAGGCTCTGTGGTGAGTCGTGACCGACTCGAACTCGTGCTGATTCGGAGCATTGAATCGTTCAAAAACTGGTTCAGAATGATCTCACGTCCTCGACCTTCGAAGGGCTCTCAGGCAACTTTCCCGATCCTTTTTTAGCTAAGAGTGCCATGATCGGCAAATTCGCACTCAAATCTTTCCGCTGAGCTTCGGCTCGATCTCGGCCTGGTTCGCTTGACGCTTAGCCTTCGGCGCCAGCCATGATTTACCCCACGGATCACACCGCGCAGAAGCAGTTCTGTTGACTGTTTCTCCTAGTTTGTAGTAAAATTATGCATCAAGCAATTGTGCTGTTTCTTATGCATCGATTCTGGACTCTTTTTCCCGACCCCATGAGTTCGAACAGTGTCCACAACGTTACAAATTGTGAAATTGCTGCGGAGTACTTTATTAGATTCGAGATTGTCACCCAAAACCGATTGTCAGTCACCAAAAGATTCAAGGCATCATTGCTCAAATCTCCGTTGATTAATGGATGGATGAAATGGTGCTTAGAAACTGTGTCACACTTGCACTGTCGCTCAAAAAATACAAAAATACAAGCCAATTTAAAACTTCCCTTTTTTACACCCAATTTTTGTTATGGGACTTTTTTTAAAAAACATAGTACAGAATTACAAATTAAAGGGAATATAACAAGTAAATTATAAAGAGTATTGCAAATACAGTATTGCTAGGTGATATATTTGGAATGTAACGGATGAAAATGGTTTATATATATATTAAAGGGAATATAAATATATTAATTGTTGGATGTCTTTTAATGTCAGTGGATGCCATTTCTTATGGGAGAAATATTCCCCGTCAGATATTACACCTTTTGTTTGCATAGTTATGATGACTATAGTCTATAATGGAATCGCCTAATTCTAAAATTGTATTCGGCATTCTCAGATTCGAAGCTTTCCTAGCGGCCAATAGAGCCCTCTCGTTTCCTCAACTTTTGGACTATCCAGTTTTTTTTTTATAGATCGATACATAAAGGAGTTTGTAACTTTGTCTTCAATATCATTTGAAATTATCGGCTTATGCATTATAAAAAATATATTTATTTATTTACAATCAATTAATTTTAATAAAATAATTATTTATAATTAAAATTGATCATAAATCATCTTTTTGTCATATTTAATTAATCATAAAAACTTATTTTTGTTATAATGATGTGGCAATATTAACATTATTACCATCTTTCAATTAAGGTTATTCATATCTTCAATGTGAGAGTGATAATTATGCCGTGTGGTGCCTAGAAAGGGACCTTCACAAAATGCTAGTCATATCAATGCTACAATTAAAAATAAATAAATCAAAGAATTTTGAATCTTACCTAAAATTTTTATAAAGTATATTCACATTGTAAATAGTACACAAATATGTTTAATGAATTAAATATATAGGCCCTGCCCGAATACATAAAAACCAATGATATTTTCAAAAAGTACACACCAATTTATAGTGCTGCCCTTACATTTAATAACCTTCTACGTCCAAAATTCATATTTTTACGCGTCCATGCAGAGGCCATATATATATACATATATATATATATATACATATAATAGAGCAATATTAGGGATACACATTACATGTATCTTTTATAAAATTGGTATCGTGATAATAATGTCATTTTAATCAAAATATTAATTTTTTTTTAAAAAAAGGTTAAAATATAATTAAAAAAATACGAATAGTTAAATTAAATGATACATAAAAATAAGATTTTTATACGACATGCACAAAAAATACACAAGTCGTATATAAATAATCTTTTTGTATATATTATATATGACTTCAAGTTACAAAATTTTAGAAGAGTAATTTTACTTTAACATCTTAATTCTCATGCATAATCTTCTCATTATTTTATAATATGATTTTTTTTTATTTTTTGAAAAGGAATATGATATGATTGATATTAGATAATAGATAGTCTCCAATCATATAATGCCATATTATCAAATGATGAAAAAATGAATGATGAATAGATTTTTTTTTCATTATTAGAAACCCCTTGTCAGGCCAAAAATAACAGGTATAGTCATGTAAAAAATGGAAAACTAAATTTGTTGATGATGTACTATCAAAAGTAAAGGTCTAGTCCTTTAAAATTATTCTATATGTTATTATTTTGGACGGTGGATACTGGATTGGATCTAATTAAGTCGCTCGTTCTTCACATTTATTAATTAGTATAAACTAAAGTAGACAACTTGTCGTACATCGTTCATGTGTTGATCACTTTTTGTGTTATTGCTGGTCAAATAATTTTGTCTAATGTGATGATTATTCTTATGTGCAGATCAGATCAAAGATCTATGTTTATATTTTTTTTAAAAGTTAAAAAGGATTTATTTCTTTAGCGTGTTGTATTAATGCATTTGTTACATAGTATTAATATAATTCCAACCACATGACTTCCACGTACATACGTAGGCTACAAGATGGCCTAGTGTTTCTGTGTTCTTTCCTCCTCCTCCAACTTGTTTTTGTACGACTTGTCCTAAGCTACCATTAGCCATCTCTCTGTTCATTGGCTGTTTAACCTTTAAGCATACTCCTTTATTATAAAAAGCATGTTAATTCTATTAATCCCTTAGATGAACGTGCAAAAATTAGCTCGTGCTGGCCTCATTAGACCTACATGATATATTTTAGGCTGAGTGGCCTTTACTCCCACTCTCGCGTGAATCGGATCCCAGTCCAGATCCCGCCTAGTGTTAGGATTTTTATTTTTTAAAAATATTTTTATATACTTGTAAAATTTTAAAAAATTTAAAATATTATAAAACAATACATTTTTAATTATTATATATATAAAAAATATTATTTCTACCATTGGAATTTCCAGTCAAATATCTCGCTTGTGAGAATAGTGCTACTTATCTCGTTGCCATCCATCCCAATCTCATTCCATTTTAAGTTTTTTTTACATAATTTTTAAATAACATTTTATATAATTATTTTAACATTTTAAAATATTTTTTAAAATTATAAAAAATATATAATATTATTTAAAAATACTTACTTAAAATTTATATAAAAAGAAAAATTGAAAACGGGATGGATGGCAACGGAAAAATAGCATTTTCCTTTAAATTTTGCTTGATTGCTAGCTTAGTTGCGCCAGTGCTTTTTCAAGTGTCATTAGTGGCAAGTACTTAACCCCTACAGTCGGCCTTTATCTTCTTATGATCATAAACAGTGGTGAAACTATTAAGGGGGAGGAAGGGGGCATGGATCCCCAAAAGTTGAAGAAATTAACAATAAATATTAATTTTTTATAATTG
This sequence comes from Platycarya strobilacea, assembly GCA_036898215.1. Taxonomy (NCBI): domain Eukaryota; kingdom Viridiplantae; phylum Streptophyta; class Magnoliopsida; order Fagales; family Juglandaceae; genus Platycarya; species Platycarya strobilacea. The sequence continues at coordinate 9,087,987 of CM072555.1, forward strand.
AATAGAAATATATTTAATCTCATTTTGTGTTGGAACCTCCTTTTCAAAAAATAATCTTGACCCCCTTCTATAAAATTATTTAATATTATAAATTAATTACTTATAAGTCTAATTTTAAAAAATTTAAACCTATATTGTTCTTGATATATATGTTATATAGTTTTGTAACACAATAGGTTGTATGAAATGTATTTTATTTTTATTTTAAATTTTATTATCAAATTATTTTATATTAGATGAAAAATTATATAAAAATAAAATAAAAAAATCTTTTATTAAAATTTTAATTAATTTGCTTGACCTCCTAAAATAAATTTTTTGTTCGGCCACGTACCGATCATAGGAATCGGAACTCAAAAAGTTGGGGAAAACAACTAGTCAAGACCAGCAAATCTTCATTCGATCTCTATTATTCGAGATCATGATCCTTATACGAAAAACGTTGTTCATGGTATATATGCTTTCTTGGCAATAATAGTTGCATTGACCAATTGAGGATAGAGGTTCCCCATGAGGTAACATCAGCTTAATTCCAATAAATGGAGAAGCGCCTAACCAAGATTCGCATTTAAACCCGAATCCTAAAAAGCCAAATCGATTTTGTTCGTACGATCGAGCTCGACCTTAGGTGCTGATCAGAGCCGTACGACTGCTGATTTATATTTAAAATGCAAGAGAAAAACTACACAAAAATATATTATGTCCCCTAAGTTTGGTGTGCTACAATAATTTGCACACAGCATTGCATTAAAACAAAACTAGTGGGGTTGTTCCGAGAACTTTAATGGCATTGGGATAGGTCATGTAGCATCAGCTAGCTTCGCGTTATTGTCATGGTGGCTGGTCTTGGCGTTTATCTTGGGTCGTTCCTTCCAAATAATTAATAAATACTGGGGTACGCACGCACCTGTCTCATTTAACTCTAAGAATTTATTGTTTCTCTTTCAACTTGGTGATCTACTACGTAGCTAGCTAACTAGCTACATCATATATATATATATATATAGTTGTGTGTATTTATATAAAATATAATTTAGTTGTAAGATGATTACATAAAAATAATCTTAAAAATTTATCATGTGATTTAATTATTAGATTATAAATTTATTTTTATTATAAAATATATTTATATAATATATCACATAAAATCACATTAATTTAAGAGATTTTTTGGACATATAATCACTTTATAATTAAAAAAAATCTATGTATAAGTAGGTCTACGTATATACTATTAATATGAACAATATTTTTACTGTTTATTATTCGATGACTGGGCCAACCCGGTTTCAAGTGAATCTCTAATTAATTAAACCGAACACTCGAGCTCTGGAGAAAGATCATCTAGCATGACATCAACCATGCAGCAAGTACTACTTGATTGAGATATTCGTGAGAACGTGTCGATATATACTCTTTAAGTTTTATATATTGTCCGTCAAAACTCCATGCCAATACGTTTATATATATATATATATATATATTCCTGCATGACTTTACAAATGCAGGTGTCTGATCTTTAGGTTGGGAATGTATGGACCAGCGGATGACTGAGCAATGTTAGTATCATAGTATGCATTTTCCTTTGTACAGATACACACGCACATGATATTGTGAGTTTGATTGGTGTATATCTCAGTGTGGTTCCTAAATAGTAAATACCCGTCAGGTCATGTACGTTTGTGTTAAATTCTATATCATGTTAAGCATAGTACTACTTGCAGTCTTGGATACATCTTGGACGTTGGCCAAAACTACAACAAATATAGATACACGTGGAGTTTTTCTGATAATTATCTTAAAAGCATAGTAGCAAGCTTATAACCACGGCCACCATGTAGATTTATACTATTGAAATGCATTTGTACTTACTTGGACATAGATATTATCATGCATATTAATGAATACTGGCGCAAATTAAATCTCGTTATTGTGATGTGATGAAAGTGCACAATAAAAACGAAATTTAAGAGAAAATTTTCTTCCTTTTTAGAAAAATTAAAACTTTTTAAAGTGTTTTCATCAGCTCCTCTTCATTTCCTTTTCGACACCGTTCAGTATATATATAATATACTTTCAAGATTACTGTTTTTATTTTTTTTCCCTTCATCGATTCAATTTTAGTCAGATTTATCGCATTCTGATGACCACTAGTCGACACGCATCCCACCCACAATATTCTTATTGCCGTCGATCTGCTAGGACAATGCAGAACTGTGATGAAAATATCATGCACAACCTACTTCCATGGCCTTCATGAGCTATCGTGCCCCAACGAGCCGCCGACTATACACATAGCACCGTACCGGTAGATTTCCCACCTCACATTGCAATCATAAAAGTGTGAGAAGATAAATGATATATTAAAAATTGATATCGTGTTTTCTACTATAGTATTACTTTTTTTTAAGTACAGATGATCATGAAACAAAAAAACGAATTTTTTTTAAAAATATTTTAAGACAGTAAATTACAGTACACTTACAACGTTCACAGCCTCTAATAGTGGTTTCACAGTTTGCTCGACTATGCCAACTATAAAAAATCATCTTTAAAGATAGTGCGCTCTTTATATGACACAGGTGGGCTCCAAAATCTTTTTTTTTTCCTCTATTTTTTCTTTACATTTGGATTGTAATTAGTGTAATGGGACATTTATTAGGGAACCCTACCCCTCCTCATATATATATATATATATATACATATTCTTTATCTAAATGAGAATTTGCTGCTTAGAAAAAAAAAAATTTGCTGGTGCAATAAACTCCACCGTATTTACATAAACTTATTGTCGGAAAAAGACGGAATTGTTACCATATATCTTATTGTTTGAGTTGCATATTAAAAGACTTTAAAAATGTCGGTAAGTGCAACCCATTGAATGTTTTCAGTCTTTTGTATCAATCACGAAAGAAGCCAAACGAGTTGGACCGTCACCTTTTTGCTACTAATTAATTCAATTATTTACCGAGTCAATCAGTTGGCATGCTGCATCCATTTTGATATGAGTAATGCTACAAAGAAGACCTACATTTAACACATTAAAAATTTTGAAGTGTAAAATAAAAGAAGATATAATAAAATAAAATTACATTTTTAATTGAGTGTGCAGGCTTCTCTTTAATTATATATTTAAAATTATTACTAGCCCGTATATCAATGATCAGCCAAGACATAATTTGGTTTGGATTTAAAGATGATTTTAGATAAAAAATAATAATAATAATAAAATATTGTTTTTTTAATATTATTATTGTTTTAAAATTTTAAAAATTAAATTATTTATTATATTTTATATGTAAATTTAAAGAAATTATAATAATAAAATGATAGGAAGAAATTTAAGTTTGAGTTTTAAATTCAAATAAGGTCATAATAAATCAAAGATCGGATAATTAATCCAAATCTGACCAAACCAACCACAACAAACAATGTTGTGCTTCGAAAAAGATTAAAAAAAAAAAAAAAACAACAACAACAACATTAACATTGAAAACATGGAAAGAAAAACCAACACAATATAAAGTAGAAATATCTTGGATCGATCCTCGTGTAAAATACAGTCCGTCGTCTCTGGTGGCGGTGGGCGACACCGCCCACCCCATCAGGACCGACGGGTTCCGGCGAGCTTACCTCTTCAACGGCGAGTTTCGGCGACCTCCGGTGTACCCCACGGAGGTTGAAGTCCGAAATAGGTTCGGTACGCCGGAGCCCGCCGGTCTCGATGGAGTGGGCGGTGTCGCCCACCACCCACTGGAGGCGGCGGGCTGCAGCCAAACCAAATATTCTTTAAAATTCATTTCTATTTTATTTTATTATTGTATTTTTTATTATGTTTTTTATTATATTTTTTTCATTTTATTTTTTATTATATTTTTTATTATATATTTTTTTATCTTATTATATTTTTTATTAAATTTTTTTATTTTATTTTAATATATTTTTTTATTAAAAAATAACTCAATTAATATTAGACTATTTTAAACACTAGGACTGTTAGAATAAAATTTTTATATACGTATGGAGATTGAATGAAAATAACAGTGAGAACAGTGAGACGATTGTTAATCTGTCTCTCAGACAAATATTGCCTCCCACTCGTATAGAGTTCTGCAAAATGGAATGATTAGCAATTATGTCTTCAGGATACAACACTGTTTATATAGTGTGCAGATTGCAAATACTGAACACTAACCTTTTGAACGAAAAGATATAATAGCAACAGACATAACGTTTCAGTTAAAAATTATGACAGTTATTGTCTGAACAGTTACAAAAGTAACTGTAATTGACAGTTAATCACAACTGTCAAAATAGTGATCAGACACATTATTTCACTTAGCAAAAGAATTCCGTCACTTGTGACGATGCATACGTGCGAAGTGCTAAGTGCGTCTAAAGCGTCAATGCGTCTATGCGTCGCGCGCGCGACGCGCGTGCGGGCGTGCGTGCGATCAGTGCTTCGCACTGGATGACGCTTCTTAGACTGTCTACATTTTTATTTATTTTATGTATAGTGAAATACATTCACTTATAAACCATTAAATATTTTACTGTCTAACCAATGTGGGATTAAAAAAAAATAGATAATTTAAAATTTGAAATTTGAAATAACATTTGAAAATCAGTATTTGCAAAAGGGAATGATTAGCAATTATGTCTTCAGGATACAACACTGTTTATATAGTGTGCAAATTGCAAATACTGAACACTAACCTTTTGAACGAAAAGATGTAATAGCAGCAGACATAACGTTTCAGTTAAAAATTATGACAGTTATTGTCTGAACAGTTACAAAAGTAACTGTAATTGACAGTTAATCACAACTGTCAAAATAGTGATCAGACACATTATTTCGCTTAGCAAAAGAATTCCGTCACTTGCGACGATGCGTACGTGCGTCTAAAGCGTCAATGCGTCTAAAGCATCAATGCGTCTATGCGTCGCGCGCGCGACGCGCGTGCGTGCGTGAGTGCGATCAGTGCTTAGCACTGGATGACGCTTCTTAGACTGTCTACATTTTTATTTATTTTATGTATAGTGAAATACATTCACTTATAAACCATTAAATATTTTACTGTCTAACCAAATGTAGGATTAAAAAAATAAATAATTTAAAATTTGAAATTTGAAATAACATTTGAAAATCAAATTTAAAAAATGATTTGAAATAATGACAGCCGGACCGGTTCCTACAAAGTATTATCCTGAATATTGATCAACAAATAAAGAAATAATAGTTGAAGGAAGAAAGCGGAGGAGCAACCCCGCAAGGGTATTCCCCGTCATGTCATCGCGGGTTCTTCACTATCAGTGCACACAAAAAGGGAAAGGGAAGGAGACATGACTTTGTGTGAAGAGCGAGAAGGAAAGGAAGGTGTTTCGGCCTTTGGGAAGGAATTTGGATAGCTACTAGCCTACTGGTGATGTTGACGTGTCAATAGGGGGCGTGGTGGTGGTGATAGTGCCACGGCGCTGTGCTTTTTAAAGCATTTTTATATGCATATGCTTTTTTAAAAATATCAAAAATAAAAATTAAAGTAAATACAATATTAAAAAATAAATAAACAAATAAATAAATAAATACAAATTTAAAAAAATCAGATAAATGAGTTGTGTAAATTCTGAATAGACAAATTTCTTTATAAACAAAATAAACATATTTTATATAAAAAAAAAATTATTACTGAGAGAACTCTTTTTATAAAAAATCTTATAAGAAATCTATTTTTTCAAGTTTGTCTAGCATTACTAGAGAACAAATAAAAACAATCCGTATAAATACTAGATGAATTAGGTTCACCACTGACAAGTCGTGGCTCCACTCTCACCAATTGGATTCATTGGGTGTTGGCGCGTATATCACATCCAAACGTAGATTACAAAAGCCCTCGCTTCCTCTTTACCGACAGCCCATTCAGGGGCCCCCTTCTCCTCGACCTTTTCTCCCTTGTCCCCGTCCGCGCGTCACCCCTAACAGGCAGGTCCCCCCTTGATATTTTCGCTCCACGGCATCAAACCACTGGGCCGTACTTTGTTTTTTTCCAACCCCTCGTGATTTTATAATGGGCAGTGCTATTCATTCCGGTGAAATTCATTCGTTTGTATCTCGTTTTGAGGTTTTTTTTTTTTGAGTTTTTTTATATAATTTTTAAATAATATTATAGTTTTTTTATATTTTTAAAAAATATTTTAAGACATTAAGAAAATCATGTTAAAAAATATGAAATTTAAAAATATTTAATTACAAATCATATAAAAAAAACTTTAAAACGACATATAATCGAGATGACTTTTACCAGAAAATATAACAATTTTCTTTTATAATACCTAAATACTATGTTTGGGATTACGCTTTCAAATTAAAAAAAATATTTTTTTAATTATTTAAATAATAATAATAATAGTAATAATATATTTGATAAATTTATAAAAAAAATATTTTAATCATTTAAAAAAATTGAAAGATCTACTTTTTAAAAAGTATTAAATTAAAGTTTTTATAAGAAAATTCTACTAAATAATTGTATTTTTTTAAAATTACTTTAACTAATTCTAAAATATTTTAGATACATGTTTATCAAAAAAAATTAACTTTTGAAATATAGAAATTATTATTTAAATTATAAGTCATATTTTTTATTTTAATTTCAAACATACACTAAGACTAATTGAGAGTACGTTTTATATCTTATTTTATTTTATATTTATTATATATATTTTTTTAAATGTATCCAAAATATCTTAGGGGATTTAATATTTTAATTTTTTATTTAATATCTTCTATCTGTATAAACAAATCAAAACTAAATTTATAAAATTATAACAGTTACTCTTAAAATAAAAATAATACTTATGCTTTTAAGCGGATCATTTAATAACAAAATATAATGATAAAGTAAAAGAAAAGCTATTAGCTGGGTCGTGCTTTTTTTAATGGAGCCTCTGCATTCAAGAATCAAACTTACCAAAACCATAACGACCGTTCCATCTCGCATTCACAGAATCAAATTTACAAAAATGCACGTGATAATCTCATTAATTGAGGAATGTGGGAGCCTCTTAGGAGGTAAAGGATTCAAGGAATCAACGTGCCAAATAAAAATATATATATTTTTTTTATCTCTAAAAGAATTTCGCAGATTTATCTGTACTATGAGTCAGCTTGAAAGTTGACGTAGCTTCCCATAATTTTTGCAAAACCCATTTTGATGTAAAATTTGAAAATAAAACAGATTAAAATTGTCTCCAACAAGTTATGTATTTTTATATCTATTTTATATTTTACTATAATATTCATGTAGTTTCATTTGGCCAAATGAGATGAGGAGGACACTCTCTCTCGCAAAAAGTCTTTCGTCTCAAGGATTTTAAAAACTCTTCGACGCATGTGAGGAAGGTGAAACTCTAACTACATTCCTCCTCCATTTTTTTTTTTGTTTTCTTTCTTCTTCTTTTCTTTTCCCTGGCCATCGGCATTTGTGTTGTCGGTGGTATGTGGGGTTTTATGGGTTTTGAAGATTGGATTTGCAGGTTTGAGAAATGATGATGCTTCAGGGCCAACACGCGCCATGCCATCGTTCTTTCTGGCCACTGTCCGTAGAGTCGTCTACCGCTTTTGTCGAATGGAGCAACGTGAACTCTTAACGCGCGGGGTTCGATTTCAACATGAGTTGCAACGCCCCTCGTTTTCAAGTGGATCCTCCTCGTCGGTGGTGATTCTAAGTGGATTTAGGGTATCTATACTTCTCTGACCTGTAGTTGATCTTTCTTAGTGTGGTGCATGGTGTCGACGCACCACCATAGACAACCTTGTTGTATTCACAATATTGTTTTTTGGGTTGTTATATTAGTGTTTGTTATTTAGTTATGTTTGTTTGTTTTCATTTGTATAAAAAAAATTATAAAGGAGAAATAATTTTTCGATTTTTAGTGCTTAAAATTTTAGTTTCTTTTCTCCTTGGGAGGATGAGACAGTAGTTCTCTGCCTCAAGCAAAGACTAGTCTCTCAAACGTTTGATCTGAAAATCATTAGAAGTTGGACTTTATTTGTATTTAATTGACTTGTTTATTGAGGTTTTTTCAATTAATTGGTCACACTTATAATCTTCACGTATTTTGTTCCAATGAAGTGAGCTTATTTTTAAAAATAAAAAATATTCATTTAGATGAACACTATAGCAAAATGTAAATATATTTTGTCTATTTTCTCTCTTTTTGTGTGCTTTATCTCTCATGATAGTTTCTTTTCTCGCGTACTTTTTCTTCAATAAACTATTAAATAATACAATAATTAAATAATATAGAGAAAAAATAGATAAATTAATAAATGATATATTATAAAAATAAATATGTAAAATATAAAAAATATATTTTAATAATATATTTTAAAAGATAGGATACAAAAATCATTTTGTGAGTACTTAAAAGTCCTAGCATGAAAATGCAAAGAGCTGCCCGTTTTATTATTATATCTATACTTCCCCGGGCATCGGTCTTTATCCAATGATCTTTCGAGCTTTTAATTATATTATTGCATATTATATAAAAGAGAACTGATATATGTATATGAGATTATATATATAAAAATAAATAGTAATGTAATTTTATGTAATCTATTAAATCTAATTTATACTAAAAATAATAATATAATATAATATATTATACTAAATCATGTTAATTTATAAATTTACTTATATATAATATTTTTGTAAAAGCAATTATAAGTATTCGAGGACATGAACAGCCTCCGCGCAAAACAAAGTCATCTATATGTATTAGTTTGCTAACACTGGCAAACAATATATAAGCGAATTAGTTATTAATTTATTTTTTAACAATATTATCTAATATGTACCAAATCAATATTGATTACAAGATCAATAATGAATACAAGATTAAGACGTGCAAGTCAAGTAGAAATCATTTTCAAATTATATTAAAACTCGATCTTAAATATATATATATATATATATAAAAAACAACAGGTCCCATTTTTTTCTTTCACATCCTTAACTTACACGGATAATTTCAACCAAACTAACCATATGTCAACTGTTGAACTCAAAGTTTTAAGGTTCATGTAAATCTACACATAGATTTTGATGATAACAAATGAATTCAAAGAATAAATGAGTCTCAAGTTTAAGTTGTCTACACAATACAATCAAGCACATCAAGGAACCAAGTATGAGCAAGAAGGGAACAAGTTCACATTAAAATCATAGAGTAATTTTGTAAATCTCTTAAAAATTCGAAATTAAGATTAAGGCTCAAAATAAATATTTTATCATAAAGTATTAAAATACATTTTCCACATGTGCATGAATATTTGAAAATTAAATTTGAAAATTTTGAAAGATGATTGATTGTCATCTTTCACATGTGCATGACATGATTAAAGGTTTGAACTTTGAAAATATTAAGATGATTGATTGTCATCTTTCACATGTGCATGATATGATTAAATGTTTGAATTTTGAAAATATTAAAATGATTGATTGTCATCTTTCACATGTGCATGTTTTGTTTGAATATTTTCAAAAGTGGTGGATGCTTTTCTTGACTTATGCAAAAGGTAGATGTCTTTGTTTGAAAATTTTGAAAAGTAAAGTGTGCTCCTTTTGTCATATGCAAAAAGTAAAAGATTAGATTTGAAATTTTTGAAAAATAAAGTGTGCTCCTTTTGTCACATGCAAAAAGTAAAAAGATTTGATTTGAAATTTTTGATTTGAAATTTTTGAAAAGTGAATGATGATGTTTTTGACATGTGAATCTTTTTAAATTTGAATATGAAATCTCATATGCCTATAAATAGATCATTTGAGAGTTTCACATTCACAACACTAAGAGCATACAACATTCATTCAAAGTTTTCATTCTCTCTTCTTTAAGCATTGAGTCTTAACCCTTGTTCATTTTGAGAGATATAGTTTGCGCTGTATTGTTTTTATTTCACTCATTGAGGAGTGTTTTCTGATAGCCTACCCACTATCAATTATTGTATCAGTAAAAGGGTGTGTATAACCCTTGTGTGTGTAGAAGGTGTTCTACACGGGGAATAGTTAAATCACCAAGTGTAAGGTGATTGGAAGTGTAGAAGGTGTTCTACACGGAGAATAGTTAAATCACCAAGTGTGAGGTGATTGGAAGTGTAGAGGGTGTTCTACACGGATTCTTTGGAGCGGTGCTGCTCAAAGGTGTAATAGGTTTCTATCTCCACCTAAAAGAGATTGAATAGTGGATTTGGGGATCCTCAAGGGGTAGCTTGAGGCGAGGACGTAGGCAGTGGGGCCGAATCTCGTTAACATATTGAGTTTGCTTCTCTCTTACCCTTACTCTTTATATTTATTGTTGTTTCATATTTTATTTATATTTTATATTATATATTTGATTTATAATTGTTATTTTCTTAAATACAACTCAATTCACCCCCCCTCTTGTGTTAGTCATCTCGGCAACATCAACTATCAAGAGAGTCTCAAAACCTAAAACCCAGACCACTACTCAAGGGCCAGACAGAGGGCCCATCGAAGATGCCTGGTGCATACAAAGCGTGGGGATCAATAGTTGTGCATAGCTGACTTGCATAGAGCTTCGTAGGCAATTGAGTACTAACAGAAGAGTAGCCTAGAATAGTATGTCCACGTCAAAGGAGGTCACACTACATTAAATAGAGACCACGCCACATTAATTGGGAACCACGCCATAATAAATGCTCGGCCAAGAAAGTATGACATGATATAATGAGAAGGCTTCTTGTGAGACAGTAGACTATCAAATGGGGCTCGATCTAGGGTACAGACGACATCCTAAGTCCCTTGTCAGAATACCTCCTCACATGTATATAAATACCTCACACACCTCATAGATGCGGGGACTGGTGCTTTTACTTTCTAGCTTTTCATTATTTTAACTCACATCTTTCACACTGATTTTGGCATTAAAGAGACCATGGATTTCAGAGCCACCATTCTCACCATCAGTGCACACAAGTAGATGACGAGACGCTTGAGATACGGTGTTACCCATTCCTGTGAAACACGACATCAACTATTGGCAACGTTTGTGGGATCATTTTTTCTATAGAAGTGTGTACTTTGCATGTCAACAACAACGCGATCCAAAGCCTCCTGTTTGGAAGAAGTACAATCTAATCCCATGGATGCAACGAGAACCAATGAAATGACGAAAATTATGAGGGAGTTGATGGATGAGGTTGAGAGAATCTACTCGAAAAATGCTACCTTGTGGGGTGATAGTGATGGCCTCGAGGGTGGCAATAACAACTGCAACTCAGAGACTAGAAGTGACCCAGAGGTCGATACGGGTGAAAAGGAGACACGTCGCCTCGAACTCCAAGAACTAAGAGACAAGTACGAGGAGATGGCTAAACACATAAACATGTCCTCCTCCATGGACCAGTTGCTCAGCAACACTAACCTACCATATAGTGCGACGGTTATGGTGGTCGCTCTCCTGCTAAGGTTCAAGATCCCACAAATCGAAGCCTAAAACATAACCAAGGGTTGACCACTTGGACACATTCAAGTCTCACATGACCCTCCATGGGTTATTAAGACTTGTGGCATGCAGGACTTTTCCCATCATCTTGAGGAGAGACGCAAGGATGTGGTTCAGCTCCTTATCGCCCGACACTATAGATAGCTTTGACGAACTGGCACGTCTTTTCCTAACTCAATTCATGGCAAGTCAAAATAGGAGGCACTACACCGCCTACATTTTGACAGTAAAACAACATCCAAACAAGAGCCTAAAGTGATATTTGGGGTGTTTCAATAGGGATCCAATGACAATGGACTTTAGGATAAGAAAACCACCTTAGTGACCTTGCTTGAAGGGATTTGGCCACAAAGTCCTTTCATAACTAAAATCACCCTACGAACACCCGCCACACTAGGAGAATTCATGAATCATACTAATGACTTCCTCAATACTAAAGATAGTGAGACACCTTCTAGGCGCTCATTCCCCCTTACCAATTTGAGCTTGAGCAAGGACCACCGAAAAGGGGGGTATGGGGAGGGAACGTCAAGAAACTTGTAGAGGCGAGACGTGGGGAGCCCAAACACCCTAAAAATGGTTCGAAGGACATGCGCACTTTAGCCTGGTGGTGGAGAACAGCAGGGTCCCCAATCCATAACGAGAGCAGCAACACTCCCCAAGAACCTAATGGCCATGACTGGCATAGGAAGAGCATAAGCACAGATGGGCGCAGAGAGAGCAAACACCCCACGAGAGGACATTGTTGCTTGTTCGGGCTTCTTGCTCTCCAACTACTCATCCTTAGCTTCCAGTTGCCAATGAAGGTTACCATTTTCTCAATGCGGCATATGAACGGACTCCTCCAATGAGAGGACTTTGGTAGCGAATGAGTTGCGCTCGCTCGTCCTCTACTCAAGGTTACGCTTCACCTTCTTGAAACGAAAATGCAGCAGGGTGTTGAGGGCTTTTTGGGATCATAACTCTACCTCCAAGCCCTCTCAATACTTCATTGCAGACTTAGTAAGCTGCTCTGCGACTTAGTATAACACACGGGGATCAGAAGAGACGAACAAGGCTGCAAGGACAACCCAACATGAAGAAAATAAGAAGAGAGGGTTTACTTGAATGAATGCAGGCTTCAACCTTCGAAACTCCTTCTCCATGATATCAGACCTAGCCTTCATGAATTCGGACCCCGTCGCTGTCTCCCCATGTCTCACGACAACTGGGACTAGAGGTAGCCCAAATTCAAGGGAGACCCCTTGGAACAAGGGTTGCGGGTCTCAAATCATAATTTATACATCTAAAATTATGGGCTCGTCTCGGGAAGGGGAGTGCCTCAACTCTCAGAGAGGGGATTGTCAATATTTATCTAGAATACAGTGGGATCCTACGTCAGATTTCAAAGAAACACTCAGGATGACGATGGTATGGACACTTGCTCGTTAATATGATCTGAGACATGGAGAGGACTTGGGGTATCGGGGGGTGTTGAAGGGGGCTTGATTTGAGGTACGAACAACATCCCCAAATCTTTCCCGTCAGAAAATCTTATCACAAGTATACATATATCCCACACACCTAACAGGTGCAAAGAGTATGATATCTTTACTCTTTAACTTCTGTTGAACTCAAGGTTTCAAGTTTCATATAAATCTACACATGGATTTTGATGATAACAAATGAATTCAAAGAATAAAGGAGTTTCAAGCTCAAGTTGTCCACACAATATAATTAAGCACATCAAGAAAGCAAGCATGAGCAAGAAGGGAACAAATTCACATTAAAATCATAGAGTAATGTTGTAAATCTCTTAAAAATTCAAAATTAGGATTAAGGCTCAAAATTAATATTTTATCATAAAGCATTAAAATACATTTTCCACATATGCATGAATATTTTGAAAATTAAATTTGAAAATTTTGAAAGATGATTAATTGTCATCTCTCACATGTGTATGACATGATTAAAGGTTTGAACTTTGAAAATATTAAGATGATTGATTGTCATCTTTCACATGTGTATGTTTTATTTGAATATTTTTAAAAGTGGTGGATGCTTTTCTTGATTTATGCAAAAGGTAGATGTCTTTATTTGAAAATTTTGAAAAATAAAGTGTGCTCCTTTTGTCATATGCAAAAAGTAAAAGATTATGTTTGAAATTTTTGAAAAGTAAAGTGTGCTCCTTTTGTCACATGCAAAAAGTAAAAATATTAGATTTGAAATTTTTGAAAAGTGAATGATGATATTTTTGACATGGGAATCTTTTCAAATTTGAAATTGAAAACTCATTTGCCTATAAATAGCTCACTTGAGTTTTACAAAATACACAACAAGAGCTTACATATCTATTGCTAAGTTTTGTATCATTTTTTCAAAGCTCTCATTCTCTCTTTTCTAAAGTTTTGAGTCTTAATTCTTGTTCTTGTTGAGAGAGATATAGGTTGCGTTGTATTGTTTCTATCTCACTCATTGAGGAGTGTACTTTGATAGTCTACCTACTATCAACTCTTGTATTTGTAAAAGGGTGTGTATAACCCTTGTGTGCGTAGAAGGTGTTCTATATGGGAAATAGTTAAATCATCAAGTGTGAGGTGATTGGAAGTGTAGAAGGTGTTCTACACGGGGAATAGTTAAATCATCAAGTGTGAGGTGATTGGAAGTGTAGAAGGTGTTCTACATGGGGAATAGTTAAATCACCAAGTGTGAGGTGATTGGAAGTGTAGAGGGTGTTCTACACGGATTTTTTGGAGCGGTGCTGCTCAAAAGTGTAATAGGTTTTTATCTCCACCTAAAGGAGATTGAATAGTGGATTTGGGGATCCTCAAGGGGTAGCTTGAGGCGAGGACGTAGGCAGTGGGGCCGAACCTCGTTAACATACTGAGTTTGCTTCTCTCTTACCCTTACTCTTTATATTTATTGTTGTTTCATATTTTATTTATATTTTATATTATATATTTGATTTATAATTTTTATTTTTTTAAATACAACTCAATTTACCCCTCCTCTTGTGTTAGTCATCTGGGCAACAATTGGTATCAGAGATAGTTGACCTGTACTGTTCATATAGGCAAATCACTCATGGGAACTCTCGCTTGTGACTGTGTCACCGAAGTAAGACTCTCCGACCATGGGTGACGGTGCACCGGTAGAGACGGTGGCCAGCTAGTCTGGTAGGTACAGTTATTAGGTGATATAGGTGCGGCCTATGATCAGTAACAATTGGTATCAGAGCTAGAGCTCTATTATAAGATTAACTATATTTTGAGTTAAGATCTTATGGCTAACATTGCAACTTCATTTGGTGAAGGTCAATCTAGCAGTCGGCCTCCACTCTTTTGCAGAGACAATTACTCATTCTGGGAAGTTAGAATGAGAATATTCCTTCAGGCTCAAGGTCGAGAAATCTGGAAATACATTGTAAATGGACCTTATATTCCAACAAAAGTGATTGATGGAGTAAAGGTCGAAAAGGAAGAAGAAGAGTTTGATCATGAAGACGATAGACTTTATACTTTGAATTTAACTGCTATGAATTTATTATATAATGCTCTTAATGGTAATGAGTTTAATAGAGTAATGACTTGCACTACAGCAAAGGAAATTTGGGATAACTTGGAAGTTACTTATGAAGGAACTTCTCAAGTCAAGGAATCAAAAATTTATATTCTTACTCATGAATATGAAATGTTTAAGATGAATGATGATGAATCTATTTCTAGTATGTACACTCGTTTTACTAACATCATAAACAGCTTGACAGCTCTTGGTAAAGTTTATTCCAAAATGGAGATAGTAAGAAAAATTCTCAACTCTCTACCAAAACGTTGGGAGTCAAAAGTGACAGCGATTCTTGAAGCTAGAGACCTCAAAAAGCTCGAAGTGAATGAACTCATCGGGTCACTTATCACCCATGAGTACACATTGAAAAGAGGAGAAGAAGAAGGAAATTCAAAAAAGAGTTTGGCACTTAAAGCTGCTCCACATGAAAGTGAAAGTGATGAAAATGAGTAAAATGACGACAAAGATGAAGAAGTTGCAATGATAATAAGAAGAATTCAGAGGTTCTTAAAAAAAAATAAAACTCCTCCAAGGAAATCCTTCAATAAGTTTTCCAAGAAAGATTC
Organism: Platycarya strobilacea; assembly: GCA_036898215.1. Taxonomy (NCBI): domain Eukaryota; kingdom Viridiplantae; phylum Streptophyta; class Magnoliopsida; order Fagales; family Juglandaceae; genus Platycarya; species Platycarya strobilacea. The sequence continues at coordinate 9,103,619 of CM072555.1, forward strand.
AGGTAAAAATAACACTTTAATTTGTTATAAATGCAATAAACCTGGTCATATCAAGCCAGATTGTCCTCTGCTAAAGAAAGATCGAAACAAAGGCAAAAAAGTAATGAAAATTACGTGGAATGATGATTCAAGTAGTTCAGATAGTGAAGTAAGTAATGGAGAATCAGCAAATCTTTGTCTTATGGCTAAAGATGACATTGAGGTAACAAATTTTGATAATGTTGAAGATCCTTCATATGAAGAATTGTAAAATATTTTAGAAGAAGTATATGAGGAATTTAAAAAATTGGGTATCAAGTATACTGTTTTGAAAAATAAAAATTTTTCTTTAACAAACAAAATTGATATTTTAAGAAAAGAAAGTATTGTTTTGAAAGATGAAAATCTTGAGTTGAAAAAAAAGAATACTGATTTAGAAAATATTATTGAAAACTTTACGAATGGAAAAATTTTTTTTGAAAAACTTCTTGGTAGTCAAAGATGTGTTTTTGATAAGGTAGGCTTGGGATATAAGCCAAAACAAAAATACAAATCTTATACAAACTTTTTTGATAATCCTTCTACATCAAAATTCAATATTCAAAATTCTTTTCATAAAAATAATTTTGTTAAAAAAGGATACTATTATAATCACTCAAGTTCTTCATATATGTCACATGCTATTTGCAATTTTTATAATATAAATGGTCATAATTATTTTGCTTGTCCTATTAGAAGAAAACATACAATGACTATTAGGGCCATATGGGTATCTAAGATTCTTGTTTCTTTTAATACTAATAAATAAAGGACCGAAAGAATTTGGGTACCAAGAATTTTTTTTTAATTGTTTTTGTAGGTATGCATGAAGTATTTTACAGGTAAAAATAAATGATTTTTAGACAACGGATGCTCAAGATACGTGACAGAAGACAAAATTAAATTCATTGACTTCACTTCTAAAGAAAAAGGATGTGTGATATTTGGAGACAATTCAAAATGAAAGATTATGGAAATAGAAGGAAAGATCATCAAGACTTAGTACAAGATGCAACCAAATAGTGGAAACATATGAAAGATCATCCAGCGGAATAAATTCTAGGAGAACCTTCACGAGGTGAAAAATTTGAAATGAGTATGATGGAAGAACTTAATTTATTTGTCGGATTGCAAATCAAGCAAGCAAAAAGTGGAATATTTATTAATCAGTCAAAATATATCAAAGAGTTACTCAAAATTTGAGATGGAACGTGCGAAGGTAATTGGAACATCAATGAATCCGACCACTAAATTTGATAAAGATGAAAGTAGTAAACGAGTTAACTCAAATGTATATCGAGGTATGATTAGTAGTTTATTATATTTGATAACTAGTAGACCTGATATTATGTTCAGTGTATGTTTATGTGCACATTTTCAATCATTTCCAAAACAATCTCATTTGATTGCAGTCAAGCGGATTTTTAGATATTTTGCCAGTACCATTGACTTAGAGTTATGGTATCCTAAACACACTTATTTCGATCTTATTAGTTATTCAGGTACCGATTATACTGGTTGCAAAGATGATCGAAAAAGTTTTAGTAGAACATGTCATTTATTAGGTCGTACACTAGTTTCCTGGTTTAGTAAAAAAAAAAAAAAACCAATACAACATTCTAGAATTAAGCATATTGAAATAAGATATCATTTTTTTTCGAGATCATGTGCAGAAAGGCGATATAGTACTGGAGTTCACAAACACACACGATCAGTTAGCAGATATATTCACAAAACCCTTACAAGAAGATAGATTATGTATGATTAGAAGAGAAATAGGCATGATGCATGTTATGAATATCTCTTGAAAGATAGATCAGAGTTCATAAAAATAGAGAGATATTTTTTTAAATACTTTTACATAAACTTGAGGTTCTTAGTCTCATGTTTGAGACGCTTATTCTCTTCATACAATATCATGTCATCCCTATCCATGGGAACTGGCAAGCGGAATGAATAATCCAATAGAGATTTCAACTTTTTATTCTTCTGCCGAAGGATTCCTTCCCTTGTGTGAGACTCTTGAATAATTCGTTGAAGTACAACAATTTGTTCTTTAAGCTTTTCAACCTCATAATTTTTGACTTGTAACCGCTGGGAAAAAGCGACAATAGAGGATGAGTAGCGAGTCCCGAGACTCACCAAGTCGTAGATAGCATCGAAGTCTGGCTTATTAGCCAAACTATTGTTCTCTTGCTGCAACATGGCGTCAATGGTAGCTGCAGAAAGGACATGAGATTGAGATGTAGAATACCTCATGGATGCATCTAGAGTAATGTTAGAAGAATGAGCCATTGAGAAAAGAATTGAAAACTTAAAGCGAGAATATTGAAAGAATGCAGATGAGTTATAGAGATGAGAATAAGATTTGATGCAAATCGGATGAACTTTAAAACTGATTTTATAGAGATAGCATAAAGAACAAGACAAACTATTGTCTTTTCAAATCTTATTAGTCAAAAGAAATATAAGATATGCTGGACACACATTGTCAAAAGTTTTCTTACTAGAAAAACGATTCTCTACTCCTATCATGGCATTGACGGCCTTAGGAGAGAAGATTGATGGTTGATGCGTCAAGGGTTCCTGATTCAAATCTGGAACATTAGTGGAAGAGAATTGTTCGGCCATTCTATCGTTATGGAGAAACAGAACTTAGGTTAAGAAGCGATTTTTTTTTGGTATCCGATAGGTGAAAATGATTTTTTTATAGAAACTCAGAGCTTTCAAACCCGTTTGTCAACAACATCAGGCGATTGATTTAAATCTGCTTTCGCACCGACTGCTAGAGCTAGGCCTCCAACCTTTGCAGGTTTTGTCAGACACGCGTGACTCCGCACCGAATTGCCAGAGTTAGACTTCCAACATTTGCAGGTTTTGTCGGACATGCATGGCTCCGCACCGCATTGCCAAATCTCTGAAACATCTAATTCGTCAACAACATCAAACGGATTTAAATCTTCTTCCGCACCGAGATGATAAAATTCGGTTTCAACGTTTGCAAGTTTTGTCGGACACGGGTGGTTCTAACTTCTACAGTCTCTACTAACGCAGCGTTTTATTTGTCTATTGGTTATTGTAGGAATATATCTTATTGAGTTGATTATGATTCATTTTTAATGATGCCAAAAGGGGGAGAAGTTTTAGACTAGAATATTAACATTGTTTAAATTGCTAAACTTGTTATATATGCTTGGAATTATATTTATATTTTTGCTTGAAAAACTAACGCACATTCTCAGGGGGAGCTTAAGTATTCATACAGGTTTCAAGTTCTATCAAGCATTTGTCATCATCAAAAAGGGGGAGATTGTTGAACTCAAGGTTTCAAGTTTCATATAAATCTACACATGGATTTTGATGATAACAAATGAATTCAAAGAATAAAGGAGTTTCAAGCTCAAGTTGTCTACACAATATAATCAAGCACATCAAGGAATCAAGCATGAGCAAGAAGGCAACAAATTCACATTAAAATCATAGAGTAATGTTGTAAATCTCTTAAAAATTCAAAATTAGGATTAAGGCTCAAAATTAATATTTTATCATAAAGCATTAAAATACATTTTCCACATATGCATGAATATTTTGAAAATTAAATTTGAAAATTTTGAAAGATGATTGATTGTCATCTCTCACATGTGCATGACATGATTAAATGTTTGAACTTTGAAAATATTAAGATGATTGATTGTCATCTTTCACATGTGTATGTTTTATTTGAATATTTTCAAAAGTGGTGGATGCTTTTCCTGACTTATGCAAAAGGTAGATGTCTTTATTTGAAAATTTTGAAAAATAAAGTGTGCTCTCTTTGTCATATGCAAAAAGTAAAAGATTATGTTTGAAATTTTTGAAAAGTAAAGTGTGCTCCTTTTGTCACATGCAAAAAGTAAAAATATTAGATTTGAAATTTTTGAAAAGTGAATGATGATGTTTTTGACATGAGAATTTTTTCAAATTTGAAATTGAAAACTCATTTGCCTATAAATAGCTCACTTGAGTTTTACAAAATACACAACAAGAGCTTACATATCTATTGCTAAGTTTTGTATCATTTTTTCAAAACTCTCATTCTCTCTTTTCTAAAGTTTTAAGCATTAATTCTTGTTCTTGTTGAGAGAGATATAGGTTGCGTTGTATTGTTTCTATCTCACTCATTGAGGAATGTACTTTGATAGTCTACCTACTATCAACTCTTGTATTTGTAAAAAGGTGTGTATAACCCTTGTGTGTGTAGAAGGTGTTCTACACGGGAAATAGTTAAATCACCAAGTGTGAGGTGATTGGAAGTGTAGAAGGTGTTCTACACGAGAAATAGTTAAATCATCAAGTGTGAGGTGATTGGAAGTGTAGAAGGTGTTCTACATGGGAAATAGTTAAATCACCAAGTGTGAGGTGATTGGAAGTGTAGAAGGTGTTCTACACGGATTCTTTGGAGCGGTGCTGCTCAAAGGTGTAATAGGTTTTTATCTCCACTTAAAGGAGATTGAATAGTGGATTTGGGGATCCTCAAGGGGTAGCTTGAGGCGAGAACGTAGGCAGTGGGGCCGAACCTCGTTAACATACTAGGTTTGCTTCTCTCTTACTCTTACTCTTTATATTTATTATTGTTTTATATTTTATTTATATTTTATATTATATATTTGATTTATAATTTTCATTTTTTTAAATACAACTCAATTCATCATCCTCTTGTATTAGTCATCTAGACAACAACTTATTATTATGATCAGAACTCTCATCTCCCACACTAACCTAGGTATCATAGGAGTCACAAAACTTGAGTCACCCTCTTTATGCACGCACGTAGATGATGAAGTGTTTGGAATACGACATTGTCCAGGCCTAGAACACGGCTTTAACATCAACCTTAGATCACTTTGATTTTCTTGTCTGCATGCGTCCTCTACGAATATAATTTTTCCTAAAAGCTGGTGCTCAAACTACAAAGCATAGATGGTGGCTCCATGGCAAATGGTATTGGATCATTGACTCGTGGCTGCACATCTTTTCGACCCTCCTTTCAAAGTCTCTCACGCATTGGGCCAAGCCAACCTAGTGCCAGCTGCATGCACGAGCTCTTTGTCCCAGGGACCAAAGTCCTAAACAAGTCCTAAACAAGTTGGTGTAATTTGGTGACGTTTGAGTACTATTTGAATCTTACCCTACGCTGTGTCCTACAAACACCTGTGTGCCCTAATGAAAACCCTAGTATTTGACTGCTTATTGTCTTCGTTAAACACAATTGGAGAGGGAACGAGGACAAGAGAAAACTATGTATTCGATCCGTTCTAGAAATTAGCCTAATGGAACATAATAATAATAATAATAATAATAATAATAAGTGAGGTGGTGAACAGTTCAATATAGGTAATTTCTTTACGTAGTTGGGCTCATGATTCTCACGTGACTAGCTTGTCTTTATTCTCACGTAAATTTTATTTATTTTCCTGAATGGCTCACCAGTTGCTAATTAACTTGGTCCTGATCATTGATCTTAACGAACTTCCAAGTCCATCAGGGGGATTGTACGTTTAGCTCAGACAACAAACAAAAGTCCGAGGCCGGTTTGTTTGGATGAAGACATGATTACATTCATCTAACTCTCGAAGTTTGAGGAAGAAACTTAATAATATATTGTTGCGTTTCCAATAAATGGAAGTGGTACACAATGCGTAGGGAAGTACGCACGTTTGATGGAGACGATGTTTCATGAGGTGTTGGTCTCTTATGGTTTTGCTCGCAGAAAAGTAGGTCAAAGGTATGTATGTATCGTGTAGGGATAGTTTTGTTTAATTTAATTTATTGGGCATGAACCGCGAATCGATCCTTTAATTAATAAAGTATCGTAAAAGAATTATAATAATAAGAATAATATTATATGTAGTTATGAAATTATTAATAATATATAGTTATTTTAATAAAAAGTAGCAGTCTGTTATTAAAAAAAAATTAATTTCTTTTAAATAAATCTTATATATATTTTTAAAATAATTTTATGCTACTTATAATTTCATATCTGTATCTATATTTTTCATAATGAATAACGTGGGGCATCGATGCGAGCATAAAAAAAAAACAAGATGCTATTTTTTTTTTTATAGGGTTTTTCAGTTCGAAGAATGTGTAATCCCAAAGGCATGTCTTATCACCTTTTCTGCCTCGTCAAGATTAAAAAAAAAAAAAAAAAAGAGATTAAATTCTTCGGGGAGAAGAGCCACCCTGTCTGTCTTTGTCCTGGTCTGTAGACTGTAGGTGCATCAAGGCGTGTGTCTCCTCTAGGCTCTAGCCATCAAGATGGTTTTTGGCTGTCTTTCTCGATTTTTCTTTTTCGAAAAATATATTATATACTAATGGCATCTGCGAAGCTTTTGATAGCTATCTAGGATTAGTAGATTTTGGCAAACAATTTTTGTTTTTGTTTTAAAATAAGGTGCTGATATTAAATTAAATTGTAATCAATTGATTTTTCTTTTAAATAATAATTAATTAAAATGATGAAGTGGGTTTTATATGATTAATTTAAGATGTTTTAGATTTATTTAAATCTTCAAATAAATTCAAATTTATTTATAAAAAATTAAAAAAAATTTGTGAATTTTGAATATAAAAAAGTATTGAATTAAAAAAAAATTATAAAATTTTCATATAAATAAATTTTAAAGTTAATAATTTAAGAATTAGATATTTAAATATTAAATTCAACATAAAATTAAATTAAATTAAATTGATCAAAATATCTTACAAGTTTTATTAAAAAAATAAAAATCTTACGAGTTTCAAATAAGCCCTAAATTTGATACAGGTCACGATCTAATACATCTCATTAATATTATTAAATAAGCGAATTAAAATTTAAAATCTTGAAAAATGTTTATATATTGTTCAAAAGGAAAGTATTATGGTCTATCACATCAATTTAATGATGCCATTAATTTTATTTTTAATTTTAATTTGTAACCTGATAAATTAGATCGTATAGTCTATCACATCAGAGGACATTAAATGTCATATATAGTAAAGTCTACCACTATATTTTTTTTGTTTTGTTTTGAAGTTGAGGGCGCGCCGCTTTAATTGACATATGTTCAATCTTCTAGTTCTCTGCATGGAATTGTTTTGGGAAAACGACGGTTGGAAGTTGGTACCACCATTACTCCGATAATCTAGAGAGCCAGAGGGGCGGTAGTCTTCGTTTTAAAGACATGCGTTGCGTAATTATTTAGCTAGGGGGGGAGGGACGGGGGGACTTCTGTTAATTAGGCCGACCGTCTCACCCTATCCCAATCGCCCAATTCAATTTGGTTGGTCCTGCGAAAATGAAAATAATTAATGACCCTGGCCGTCTAGTCTTTGGGTACCTACAATAGCATTTTATTTTTTAATTTCTGATGTGCAAATGTCATTAATAGTGAGAGGGATACAATACATCTTATTAATATATTTATTTTAAATTTTTTTTAAAAAAAAATATTATTTTAACATTTTTAATCATTAATTTTTTTAAAAAAATATAAAATTTTATTAATAAATATTTTTTTAACTATTAAATAAATTATTATTTTTTTAAAATTAGAAAAATAATAATAATAAAATAGAATCCTATCATTATATTTCCATTAATAACTTTCTAAGACCAGCGAAGCCAAACCTAGGTAGCTTTTAATTTTATTAGGTCAAGAGGATGCGGGCTCCAACAAATGAACAGATACTTTTTTTGCAATAGACTTTCATTAAATTAAAGAAAGCCTTTAAATTAATTAATTAGTTGGGAGTTTGGGCTCCACTCATGGCATCCATTAAGCAATGGCTCAGAACCCCACAAATAATTAAATAAATCCTACGTGACCGATCGAAGAGCTTTGAGTCTTATATGTGATGGTTTTCGCAACGAGAAGACAATACTTGGGATATTAAATACGTATGAGTTTGGTAAACCCAAGAAGTTTTTTTTTTTCACTGTTTAAAAAAACACCCCAAGATGCTTTCTCTCATCATTATCATTATCACCATCTTTTTTTTTTTTTTTTTTTAACTCAAATAAAAAATTCCTCTTGTCTGGGACCCCTTGGTAATTTGATTTATATTTAAGAAATAATTTATTAATTAATTTATAAAATTAATTAATTAATTATAAAATAAATCTAAAAAATCAGATTAAATTGTATAATTTATAATATTATTTTTATATAATTTTTTTGTGAAACTAACCATATTTATATTTTGAGGCACCTTCTTCTAGAGTCGAGAGTGTGAAAAGCAAAGTTTGTCTTTAATCTTTTATGGCGAAGAGCAGCTTGAGCGCGTGTCAATGGTGGGTGGGATTCCCAATAATTAACAAGTTGATGAAGAGGTTGTGGCAAAAGCTCTTAAATCAAAATTCCTAATTAACCGTTAGTTTAAATACCACATGATTCTACGTAATTATTGAACACATTTGTTTAATGCTTTCTGATCTCAACATCCAACAACTTGAATTAATAAAAACACATGTCACATGCAAAGATTTAAAAAAAAAAATGGAAAGATTGATTAGTTAAATGATTAATGAGGATTCTTATGTTCGCATATCTTTGAGATCATAGCTAATTGTATGCACGATTATCGATTATTCGCACGCATAAGGCCGGTCTTATGGTTATAACTTATACTAAATTACTAACGCCTTATTTCTTTTTTTAAGCATTGAGCTGCAACCCAGCATGTGCGGAGATCTTGGGATTGAATCCCTCTCTGCACAAGTTATGATAATATATAATTTTTTTTTTCTTTTTTTTTCCCGCTTTTTCCTACTTGCTTGATCCAATCTTATTTTTAAAATTTAATAAAAAAGTACAATTTTTTTTTATTAATTCAAAATCTCTACATTCATAATTTCATATTAAATTTATTATTGTATTTATCAAAATAATAATATAATAATATTTTTGAGAAATTAAAAGATATTAAAAATAAGAATAAAAAGAGAGAAAGAAATGTGAGAGATATTTAAAAGATAATTAACAAATAGTTTAACTTATGAACAGCAAGCTTTTAAATATGAAAAAAAATAAAAATGAGATATTACTGTAGTCCAAAACTTCAAATAATTTGATTGATGAATCTAATATAGATAAATTTTGAATAAAAATATCAAATTTTATATTTAACTTGATTTTTGATCAAGACAATATCAATACTCTTACCAATACTTATATATATATATATTATAATAAATTATCAAGGTGTTATATGATGAGTTAATTTGTTTTTGTTTTTTTTAATTTCCTGAGCAGGTACGGCGCTCAGGATTTAGTTGTTTAAGAATAGGGAATATAAACGATGATGAACATCGACGTAAGAGATGATTTCACCTGACTTTGGTGAATATTCGTAGTTTGGAGAAAGCTCCATATTCGACTTGGATGTTTATTTTGTGTCTTATGTATGCAAGTAAAGTAAAACGTCACACATTATGAGTGTCGATTGATAATCTAAAGAAAGCAAACTGCAAGGGAAAGATTTGAAATTATATTAATTTGGTAATTATAGCGTACATGCACTCATTGTACTGATCTGGTCCTGTGAGGCTGTGACTTTGATCTATGCCTTGCTTGTATGTATTCCAGAAAGGATCTTGGCCACTACTTAAACGCATTAAACTTGTTAATGACTCGAGAAAAATGGTAGAAGTGGTTTACTAGACCAAGTACTCGAGTTAATATAATGGTTTTATGTTTACAAGCGAGGGGTCTCAATCAAGCTGGAGAGGTGCTAGGTAATTAAAAACAATGACAAATTAGCTTGATTTAATTAAAAAAATAGTTATCTAAATTAACAAAATAATTATATATATATTAAAAAAATCACGTTAATTACAAATAAATTATACAAAAATACTCCCACTTGTAAATCGTATGTGGCTGAATAAGCATCGGATTAGATCAAATCAAGGATTAGATCAAATCATGCCAATTTGTAAGGTTATATTTTACATAACTTTTTGTGTAGATGTAACAGTATTATTCTATATTAAAATACTAAATTCCATACTATAGTATCATTTCTACCTAACTTAATCGATGTTACAGTTAGCATTAGTCTTTGATTATTTAACGGTTAAAAAATAATTAATTTAATAGTCAATAAGTGATATCACATTAATATACGATGTGAGGAATATATAATGAAAATATAATGTACGACATATTTTGTATAGATAAATTGCGTAATGCTGGCATTTGTGGCTTGAGTGATTTTTATTTATTTTTCTCAAGCGAAAAGAGCAAATAATTATTTCAATTCATCACGGCAACATAAGCTTTGATTTGCTCTAAAAAAAAAAAAAAGCTAAGATGGACTCTCAATGGGCCTAAATTCAAGCCCGCATTTCTGTTCTAATCCACTGGCGCCCTAGAAAAAAGAATAGCCTAGCCCAGTTGGGTGTGGGACTTGGCCCATGTGGACGTTGAACCCAGACTCACTTTTGGTATAGGCTGAGCTGGCCGCTTGTTGTAACTTGTTACTATATATGCAATGTGAGCCCAAGCCCATTCTGAAAGTACTAAGTTCGCGTAGATTCCTGATTGGAGTTAACTTTTGCGTTGACCATCTGTGTTTTAGAACAAGCCCTAGGTAGCGTTATTAGACTCCTTTTTTCCGTAGGGTTTTAGGGTTTTTCAGTTCTCGAGCTTGGGAGCTGATCAATGGACTCTGATGAAGCGAAGCTCTTTGTTGGAGGAATCTCTCGGGTGACTAGCGAAGACACTCTGAAAAAACATTTCGGCAAATACGGCACCATACTGGGCTGCTCCGTAGCGAAGGACCGGATCACCAAGAATCCCAGAGGGTTTGGATTCGTTTGGTTCTCTGAATCATCTGCAGCTGATAAAGCCCTTCATGATCCCCATGTTATTCTGGGAAAGACGGCAAGTTCATTTATTTTGTTGTTAGCCTTTGTCTTTAGAGAAGATTTGAAACATTTGAATGTTTATATCCTGTTTGGTTGCTGAGAAAATAGTTATAATTTTTAACGCATTCGAATAATTCTGTAGGCTCCTTTAAGTTTTTTTTATTCCCATTTTACAAGGGCCTACTAGTGGCCGAAAACCGAAAAAAGTTTGTGATACTACGGAATTTCTTATTTTCTTAAATCTTTCGAAATAAGATTTCCCATTTTCCTCTTCATATATAATAATTACATCTTACTCCCTTTAATTTCCACCTAATTCTTCATTTAACCGCCGAACTAGAACAACTATACTATATATAAATCGCAGTTTCTGTTTTGGCTTTACCCATAATCTCTGTTTTCAGCTAATCCCGTCTGTTAATTTCGATCACTATCTTGAGAAAATTAGTAAATTTTACGGGTGTTATAACTGTTGTAGTCTAACTTAAAATTTGAGAGTGCTAAATTTTTATGGTAAAATGTAACATAAAAAGAATCGTATTTTCTTTTTGGAAAATAAGATGCTCTCTTCCAACCTTAATTAGTCGGGATAATAGAGTTTAGCGCAGAAGTGTGGAACTTTTCTCGCTTGGAAATTAAGATACTCTCCCAACCCAATTTAGTCCGGGTGATTGATTTCAGCGTAGTGCAGAGTAGGACTTTTATTCTATTGTACTTTTCTGTTTTTGTTTGTAGGATTTCTCTCCTATATTGCAGTACATATTACTAGAAACTAAACAGCACTTTAATATTTGCATCTATTTTCTTGGTTGTTTGATTTACTGTTAATTTTTCATGATCTTTTTAGGTAGATGTGAAAAAAGCAATACCCCGGAGTGAACAACAACAGCATCAAAACCAACAACAGAATAGGGGATTGAGTAAGAGTAGTAGTACTGACAATGGCGATTATCAGTTTAGGACTAAAAAGATTTTCGTAGGGGGTTTATCAGCTAGTCTAACTGAGGAAGAGTTTAAGAATTACTTTGAAAGGTTTGGTAAGGTAACAGATGTAGTTGTGATGCATGACAGCACAACCCATCGGCCTAGGGGCTTTGGCTTTATCACCTTTGATTCAGATGAGGCTGTAGTGAATGTTATGCAGAATAGCTTTCATGAGCTGAATGGTAGGCTTGTGGAGGTCAAGAGGGCGGTGCCAAAAGAGGCAAATAATGGTAGTGACAATGGTTTTAACATGAGAATTGAGGGTAGAGGAGGGACTCCTGGCAATTACCCTCCTTATAGTCCCGGATACTGGATTCTGCCAGGTTATGCACCTTTACCTGGGTTTGGCAGTGGTGGAGGTTCTCTTTATGGAGCAGGCGTTTATGGTGGTTGGTACCCTACAGGTGGATCTGGTGGCATTGGTTCTGCTGTTGCTCCATTTGCCCCAAGAAGTTCTTGGTATGGCCCGAGGGGGAGTGTTGGCAGGTTGTTCCCGTTGCCTCACAGCAGTGGTTCTATTTATGCTGGCTACTTGAGTGGTGGGGTTGGAGTTATGAGTATGGCTGCAGGTGGGTACAATGGGATTGTTGGACAGGGTGAATTGGAAACTGAATCTGGTTCTTGGTGGCAATGAACGTGTTCCAGTTGATATTTTACACCACTTTGTGTCGAAGGGGTAAAGTTGGATGCAACCTTTAGGTTTGAAGGGTAGTGATGGTGCTACTTTTAGCGAGAAACTAAAGAAGTCAGGATGGATGATTTGAACCTAACCTTCTCGGTAATTGTAGCTAATTCTAATTGAATTGTCTGCACCTTTTAACTTGTTTGCTGTTGAGGCTAGGTGGTAATTATCATTCCTTTATGTTGAAAGTAGATCACCGTCATTCTTTCATTCGACATGCAACTTTCTGTTCATGTGTAGCTTATATGATGCATTGGTACAGGATTAAGTTTTCTGTAATATAATGGCTTTCAAAATTGATTCTTTCTGTCCGGCTTCTCTTAGTACATGCTAGAATGGTAGTTGGCAGAATTTGCATCCAAAGAACTTGCATTCTCTTAATCTTTTGCTCTGTCTGTGTATTTGGCCCTCATAGAAGAACTAGTGGGAGATAGTGAGAAGGAAATGGCAGAGCATTAATTATCCTTTCAAAACACATCCTTATTTGCATGAGTTTTATTGACCCTGTACTTGTTTTAGTTACTTATAGAAGATCATGCAGGAAAAACTGCCTCAGTTATGCATGTGGCAGGTGTTACTAATATTAAAAGGGAATAGGACTCCTCTGTTGGGTTGCCTGTGTGGATCCTGATTTTTACTCCATAGTCTTGTTTCTTTCCTATGTTGCATTACCTTCTTGAGGGTGAAAAAAAAAACTCTAATTTACAGACTTTGTTCTCCAGTGTTCATATCTGCAGTTGGAGTTGTGACAATTATATGTGGAATCATACCCAGTTCAGTGATGCTTTACATTTCAGGGTATCCTAAACATGAGTTGGATCTAAACTTCTCCTCTCTCTTTGCTCTATTCTTGGAAGTGTCGAACTGTATCTTGAATTTAGGATGCATTTGGATGTGAGGGTTTAAAGGCAATGCATTTGAGAAGCAACTTTTAGTATCAATAGCCTCATGTGAATTTCAACATGATTAATTTTTCATTATACCAGAAAAGAGAGATTTATTCATACACATCACTTTTGTCATAAAGTTGAATAACATCTCATACCTAGTCCTCATAAAATACCTAGTCCTCATAAATAGCCATCAATGAGTCTCATCAATGCAAAGTGTGTACTGTCCATACTACATTCAAGCATTATAATATAAAATGTTGAAAGTTTCAATGAATCATCCTATTCAAGTGCTGCTATCCCCATGAACATATAACGGGGAGTATTGGGATTCGATGGAATTTTGAGGCATACGTATTGGTTTTTGCTCATCTTTTATACCATAAAATACGGCCTCGGCCTTGGTAGACTTCTGACAATAAATTTAGACCGTTCCAGTTGGGTTATCTTATAGACTCTAAATAAAGAGGAGAGAGTTCTCCTTTTGAATGCCATTAGTCACTTGATCAGACGACATTTTGTGTCTATTATTCACTTCATTGGGTGAATGAATCTTGTACGGGTGTCTATATTTACCAATCGGAATTAGGGATCAGGTCTCTTAGAGTTCAAGCAGGAACTCTAGGTTGGAGTGAGATAAAAGGTACAAAGGTATGATCCCTACATTATGTATTGAGATTTAGTGTTATTTGCTGTAGAAAAAATAATGTTATGGGGTTCACACACTGCATATCTCTTTATATTTCGACTCTTGGCCCTTGAGTTAAGGTGGAATTTCTAGGTGATCATAATCCCAGAATGAATTGATAGTAATGTACTCTGTTTTTGTTATCTTCATCAAAGCATGAGCTACATGACAATACTTTATTAGGCACCCCTGAAGCATCTATGTACAAGGACGTCAGGTTACAACGATAACTTAAAAAGGATTAGTATGCTCTTTACTATTAATGTAAAACTATTAAACGAGTCTTTTTTTAAAAAAAAATTAAATTCATTGTATTTTAATACATGGGGATCTTGTTGGCGATAAATTAAGTATTTCTGGAGCGGATGCTGTGCCATCGGATAAGGTTGAAGCCTTCAAGGACCTTAATTGAGGAGAAAGACTCGGGGCTGCTTATTAACACACCATACTTATGACCCAAATCGCTAACTACACCCTAAACCTTGTAACATTGATTACAGTCAACCTGGCAAAACCAGGCTTGGAAGTAGGGGGGTCAGAGAAAAAGATCATTTTCAAGTTCGATTGCCGGATAATGAATGAATATTTTGAACTGTTTATTATACTGTTCATATCCCCGTAAAACTTTAATTAACCTTCTTGGACGATGAACTCTACATCATTTATTAATCAATGTTACAGGGTTAATATGATGTGTTCAACTCTTTTCTTTTCTTTTCTTTTCGAAGTTTTCATATTCATACGTATAAATCTATTCATATTTTCTGAGTAAGAGAAAAATGAACTTACAACCGAGAAAAAAAATACTCTTTATCCAATTCATTGAAAAAAAAAAGAAAAAAAAGATCGTTAATCCAAATCTTTTCTCAGAGTCGATCACGATTCTCTATTACTTTTTACTTTTTAGGCTTAATTAATTTCAATAACTTGGAATGATATAAATAGAACGAGCCGATTTTATTATCTCGATACTATTTAATTAAATAGTATTTAACATTAAAGATCTATAAAATATAAATTACGTAATTTTCTAATTAAGAAAAATATTCTTTAATTAAAAATTATGGTGGACTAGCCAGCCTAGCATTCGGGGGTTCCTTTTATTTGCGCTAGTGTACTTGTATACAAGTTAAAACGCCAAATAGAAAAACGCAAAAAGAAAAGGAAAAAGGAAAGGAAATGCTTGTGCTAAGCCAAGCTCCAGGGGGAGCTCTATCGACCAAGAGATGTTCCCTCTCATCCCCTCCCATTCCCAACTTCAGCAAACCAAATCCTCTCCTCTTCTCCAAACGCAGACACAAATTCAATCCCAGGCCCTTTGTCAATCTCACGCTCGCAACCAAACAAGATATCTCTAGCTCCCCCTCCACCAATCCTTCCCCTTTTCAAAATGACCAAGAAACTGTTTTCGTGGGTGAGGAAAATGTTCCTTTGGAGGGGGTCATTCAGTTTGACAAACCCACTTCTTCTTCTCCTTCCCGTTTAGACAAATGGGGGTACTGTAATTTCAAAAACTCTGATATTTCATTCTTCTCTCCTTTTTCCCCCTTATTGGGAGATTTATTATTACTTAATTTTTTGGGTTTGTTATGTTTTCTCAGTTGGATTGCTTTGCTTGCTGGCGGGGATGTTCTGGCTTTGCTTTTGTTCGCTGCAATTGGGAGGTTCAGTCACGGCTTCTCTGTCTTTGACGCTGAGACGCTGCGCACAGCGGACCCTTTTATTGCCGGTACTTTTTATTCTCGTTTGTTTGAATTGAACATGATCCACTTTGTTCTGGTAATAAAAATTAATAATCAATTTGGATTATCAGGGTGGTTTTTAAGTGCTTACTTCCTTGGAGGTTATGCGGAGGATGGCCGTGGAATGAATGGTCTTCCAAAGGGCGTCTTTGCGGCTGCTAAATCATGGGGCCTAGGAATTCCGGTAAGTTGCCTATTGTTTATTTAGTTTTCTTTACGTTCTAAACTTGTTCTACGTCTTTAAAATATTTCACTGGAAGTGCTTGTCTCATCTCTGTAGGACCAGTATTATAACTGTTTACATTATCCAGTAATGATTCTTAAAAATGCTAGTATTAGAAGTTTGATTTCTGCTTTCTACCTTCTTCTTGTTATTTTTTAAATCGGTGCTTGTACTCCTCTTTTCTGTTCTACATAAAAGGCTGGTGGTTTAGTTTGCATCCGGAAATCATAAGGCGTATATCCTGAAGGAGGAGTGTATGAAATTCCTAATTTCCTGTCAGATTAAGTGGTAATAAGAATCTTTATCAATTCTAGTTGGTTTATAGAATAAGCAATACAGAATAGAAATATATCGATGGATGATGTTGGAAGCTCTTTGCCTACAAAATATAGGTAAGCAAGTTTCTGCACGGGGAAATTCTGGATTCCTTTAGCTCTTCTATGTGCATCTTTCTCCATGGAATTATTAACATCCTACTATTTTTTTTATAAGTAATAAAATTATTAACATCCTACTCACCTTGTTCTATCTTACGTAGCAGCCCAACTAGAAGTATTATTGATTGCATTAGTGATTATGCATCCTCTTAATAACCAAGTGAAACTGGTCGAGTGGAAATTAGTACAGTACATATGGCTACCTGTGTGGCAATGTGAGCCACTAGAATTTCACAGGAAGAGAAATCATTCCTCTCCATGATATACTCCCTTATATCCTATGAAATGACAGTAGACTAATCAATGATACAATTGGAATTTCATTAGAATCTTACAACGAGCAAGAATTTCTCATTCCCAAGCAATATGGGATCTCATACACTACCTACTCTTATTTTTATCATATGGGGTGTCACAACTTCTCATCGACCAACTACAATCTATATTTTACACTTTGCACCCCAAACTACTGAAACTAGGGGTGGGTAGCGGGACTAGTCAATGATACATGGCCTATACACCACCATATATAACGTGTCCTCAAACTAGGGGTGGGTAGCGGGACCCCACCCCCACAGGGCAAAACACCAGTAAGGACGGGGGCGGTATGGCCCCAGCAGGGCCCCACCCCATCCTCCGCCCACATATTTTAATTTTTTATATTCATAAATATTTATTATTTTTACTATATATAAATATAGTAATATGTATTGAGTAGAACTTTTATAAAATATTTTGTGTAAATTGTAGTGTAGTATGATGGCCCTTCTATAGATTGCCTTGGCAATACAAGTCTTACACTTAAGCAATGTGAGAATTGTATGCGGGGCCCCCTCCCCACCCCCCGTCCTGTAGTGTGCAGGTAGCAACCCTACCTCAAACTACTAAAAAGGCTTTCAAATGTGCAACATGTGCTTTTAGTACTTTAGGATGCAAAATGCAAGACATCTCACAGTTTGAGGATGTCAATTGTATTTCTACTTAAAGAGAGAGATAAAAATGTGGTCTCACCCTTGCTGGAATATGAATAAACATGCTAGTTATCTCACGATGATCTCAATGGGCAATTTCTACTATTTGGATTTGGCATTTGAAAACAGAGGCTCGTATAAAGCTATATTCTTTCAAGCACATGATCAACCTATAACTTATAGAATGCAATTTTTTTTTTTTAATTACTAAGCCAACAAGACACCCGTTAAAACCCTTCTTTTGTTGGACATCAATGCCAGCTAGGGATAATTATAAGGGCAGCAACCTCAGGTCGTTTTCCACCTTATAACTTTATCGCAGTAACAATGGGAAGTACTGCTGTTCTGCTCATTGGATGGAGAGCAATATTGTACAAAATTCTTCCAAATGATAAGAGAAAGACAAGTGATGTATATCGTCGTGGCAACCCATTTGAGTTGTTTGAGGTATGGAGTTTTTTTCCTGCTTAATTAGAGCATTGAAATTTATAAGATTTGCTTTTTTGCCTTGTCTAAGAAATATCTTCCTGCACAATACTAAAGTGTGCGCTGTATGCTGAAAAGTTGATAAGATTATTTTCCTTGGAAGAAAATTGAGCTTAGGAGTTGAATTATTGTCCAGTTCAGTTGATGATACAGCATTGGGAAAAGAGAATTTCTGCTTAAGAAATTACAACCCCATTAGCTCGTTAAATTTTTACTCATCAGTAAACTGCATGGTGCTTGGGAAAGGGAAGACCCTTGCAAGGATATGATCAAAGCTTTACCTGTTGTTTCCGACTATCTTGTTATCTATTTTGAAAGCAAAGTAAATATTCTGGTTTTTTTTCCATCTTTCGCTAGGCTATAGTTGTCAGTGCAGTTTATATTAAACCAGACCCAGATGGCATTCACCTCTTGTTTCTTTCTTAGGAATTGATGTGCCCTTTTCAATTACGCATTGATATGGATTACCGATAGAGACATGCTTTTGTTGTTGCGCTTGCTCATGTAGTAAGGAGTTGGTGATTATAAACGCAGTTTCCTCTTGAAAAGGAATTGATAAAAGATTTTATACGTTGTTTACTACCTTCTTGTTCTCAATTGTGAAAGCCAAGTAAATAGTCAGTTTTTCGAGTGTTTTGCTAGTCCATGGTTGTAACTGCAGTTTATAGTAAACTAGACCTAGATGGCACTCCCCTCTTGCCTGTTTATTTGGAATTGGCACTGCCCTTTTCAAATACCCTCTGATAGGGATTCCTGATAGGGACTATTTCCTTATTGTTGCAGTTACTCACATCATTGGTACGAAGGTGGTGATGATAAAAGCAGTTTCATTTGTTTCTGTACGATCTTATCCTCAACGCAGACATCAGTTTTGTCACTGCTTCTCTTCTTGTTCTCACCTGCTTAAATGTAACAGTTGTGATATCTTGATTTGATATGTAGCTAATTCAAAATTTGATCTTTAGCAGGTACCACGATATAACTTTTGCTTGATCTCAGCTTTTAGAAATTGGTTTCATCTTATGTGTCAATAATAAGAATTAGGGTTGAAGGTTTTACAAAATTGAATAGCTTGTTTGGACAGCACACGGAGCATTCAGTTGTGCACTTATACCTAATTTCTCGCATCTGTTTTCTTGAACACATTTTTTCTTTCTCTATTTAATTTTGGAGAACGGACTTGGGTGCATCTCTATTGATTTGAATACACTGAAACATAGTCATTTAGGTCTCAACCATAGTGATGGGAGTGGTTCTATGAAGATGTTTGTCATAGTCCTTAACAAAATTGTAGGTTAAGGAACAGTAGATTGAATATTGGCTGGAAACGATATAATGGTGATTAGAGACCAGGTTTTATTCCTATGTTAATTGAAAAAGAAATCATAATAGAGAGGAACTGAAGGGTTGTAAGGCATGCCAGGCATGAATGTATGGTCAGAACATTAGCATATATTTAGAAGAGAAATGATAGCTGTACACGTCCTTGGGGACACGATGTGTACACGCCGTCTAGTTTTTCAATTCTTTAAAATGGTTCGTTTTCAATTTTGGAGTATTTTTTCACCATTTTCTCTTCTCCGTTTGGTGTCCTAGAAAACATTGAAGAACACTAAGTTGAAACGCAGCTACACATTTGTGTTCGCAAAGAACACTAGGTTGAAACGCAATTGGTTTGCAGCGGCAGATTTGTGCTCAAGATTTTCTCTTCTCCATAATGCGTTTTTCAAAGGAATTAAAAAAATACGATCAAAATACCTGCAGGTTTGTGTTTGCAACGAATGCTATAGTGGCCGCGTAGATGTACTCTATTCAAAGTGAGTTTCTGTTTGTGAAACCTCCATAGGCCGCCTACAAGTCTCTCCTCTCTCATTCTCTCTATTTATTTTTATTTCTAATTTGTAGATTGTTTGCTTTCTGTCCTTTTTTCTTTTTTTTTTTCTTTTTTTTGGAAGGTTGGTTTGGTTTCTTAGAGAACTGATTTGTTATTGTTAATTTGTTCTTCTTCTTTTGTATTTTTTTTCCTGAACTTATAATTGGTTTTGCTTCCACACTCGGCAAGCTCTGGTGTGTTTTCGCATAAATACTTGCGCCTTAGATTTCCTCTTCTCGCTCGCACTCTGCATCTCAACTTTCTCTCATTCGAGTTTTGCCTTTTTTTAAAAAAAAAAAAAAAAATTCCAGTGCCATGTCAGCGTGTTTGCAAATGTTACATGATCGCATGTATACCTAGCACTGCAATATTCAGAAACTTCACTATTGCATCCTCCCTTGCCAGGTTGAGAACGAGTTGCTGTTAATTCATATCAGGGACAAGATTATTTAGATCAATACATGGAGTAGCATCAAAGCACGGCATGCTCAAGACTTATCTCCCATTCCTAGGGAAAAGCTAAGCTCTTCTTAACGATAATGTGATAATATGGGGCGCCTTGGTCCTCGGTTTGGACTTCCGTTGTCCAAACCATACAAAATGAGATATCCATTGGAGAAAGGAGAGCAAAAAAATGAGAGCATTGCCTGAAATGACAATAATAATGTTTACTTGGGAGACCATTTCTGCATTGCTGAGATTTGTTGAACTTTTTGAAACAAGGCTTGTCGGGTGTGAGACTCGTGGCCCAATGTCCTGATATGGAACTGGACCTGAGCTAAACTTTTTTTTTCCTTTTTTCAATAAAATATGAATAATCTTTCATATAAAAAGCTCAGTTAGGAAGTATTCACTTTCGATGTGGAATAATACATTGGATTTTTTAGTTGCTTTCGCGTCCTTGAGTCTGATGTGATTATGCCTGTCATCCAGGTTTCAAATATGAAATTCGGATTTAAAATTTTTTTAAATCTCTTAAATAAATATATCAAAATTATTAAAAAATTAAAAAAAAATTAAAATTAAAATTGGATCGGATAAAACTTTATCCCGAATGAACAGGCTTAAATGTGACGTCGGTTGAAGAACATGGTGAATAAGGAGTAGGACGATAATATTTTAGAAATAGATGCATCTTGCGTACTTGTCATTTGGTGAGTGCTTCAAAATTCACGTTGTGAAACTCTGACCTTTCCCTGAAAGAGAAATGCTATAAAATCATTTTTATAGCACACATATTATTTGATTGTCGTTTTTATTCTTATATTTAAATACACATATTTTAATAAAAGGATAAAATAACAAATCACATATTGGTAATGTATTGGTCCATTGGAGATGATCCTTGGAATTTTTCTTCCCTGAAAACAAAACCTGATTGTGACGTGTGCGCATAAAATGGAGCAGGCCTTTCCATTGGTGTGTTGAGGCCCAGCACCCAGCAGTGCAAGAGAAGTTATCTTCTATGGGCGCTAACACTGTCCGCCATGAAAACGCACATTTTTTTTTTTTTGCATGAATCAAAACAATATACATATATTCTTAAGTGAAATAATTCTACGTATATGAAAATATTCTTCATTGAGCAAAATAATCTCAAGGGCTTAGGAAGTCTGCCCCTGTTTGTGGCTCTCTGGGTGAGGAATCCTTGTTCCTATAAATCAGAGCAGCCAAACACTGTTCTTACTGAAGTCGATGACTATTCTTACGTGATCTGGCAACGCTATAAGTGATTGGACAATCCCAGTCTAGGTGACGGAAAAAAAATGAAGTCCGGGTTATCGGAGCGGTCAGTCTTGTCAACAGACTACCGACAGCCGTCACCATAGGCAACGTTTAGATGCCACCTATTCTCCAGTGAGACCCAGGAGAAGGCCGACTGACCGAGGATATGCCTACGGACATCAGCAGCAGGTTTTTAGAGCAGTATTTTCTGGGCACGGCTGATTAAAGTCACGGTAAGGGTTGACCATCATTAACTCTTGATGGATGGTGTCTATTATGATGATCGCCGAATAACAAACATTATTGTCGAGTGATTATCTCGATATCTGCAGTGATGTTCAGGATAGATCCCAAAATCTGAGATCAGATCCTTACCGCGGATATAGTACAAGAAGATACAACAGCCGGGCTGTTGCCTGCACAGCTCAATGACGAGTTGTTAAGAGTACTCACATCTTATTTTTTAAATTTTAATTAAGAGTATTTTTATTAAATTGTTTAAAATTAAAGAATAATTTTAATCAATAAAAAATAAATTTAATTTTTATAACATATTCTAATTAAATAGTAATAAATTTGATTTTGGCCAATAAAGTTAGATTATCTATTTATTTATTATATAATAATAAATAATTAATAATTAAAAAAATATTTAACATTTTGTAATTATTATTTTATGTTATTTTATCATATTTTACTATTCTACCTATAATATTAATTTAATTAATTAATATTATAGGTATATTTTACTATTCTACCTATAATATTAATTTAATTAATTAATATTATAGGTAGAATAGTAAATTAAATTATTCTAATTAAATTAAATAGTAAAATTAATATTTTACTATTCTAATTAAATTATGGGTTAAAAAATTAATTAATAATCATATTCTATTTAAATTAATAATTAATAATTTAAAAAAATATACTTTATAAAATAAATATTTGTATGAATATAAATATTTGCTCTATACTAAAAAAATTAATAAAATAGACATTTATATAAATAAAGAGAGAATAAATTAATATAATATACATTTGGCCAAATGTAAAGTAATTACTAAAAATGAAATAAGTTTTACATTACTGTAGTTAAAGTGAAGTTTTTTTAGACTTTATCCAATTTAATGCGGCCTTATTTTAAGGCCTAATTGGCTATAAATATATTGAATTTGGTTTTAAGTCAATCCGATGAGAGTAAATATCTCATTCTTTAAAAATTTTTCTTAAATTTTACTCGTTTTAAAAAAATCCTCTACATCTCATTTTTTATATTTTTCATAATCTATTAAAATTATATTATTTTATTCTTTCTTTATTACTTTTTTTACTACTTTATTTTACATTATAATACAATTTTTAATAAAATATAATAAATATTTGATATGAGGATAAACAGTAACACTCACATTTTAAGAAATTGGATGTGAGACTCAAATAGGATTAAACTCCATTTGAAACTCCAAATAATAGGGAGCTCTCTATTACAGAGAGCACAATGTAAGTGCTCTAATGGCCTCAACATATGACAATGAAAATAGCCTTCATTATTTTGGTTGGCCAAATGTCCGTCAACGCGTTGGACTAGCTAAACGATAATTTAAACTTATAATATTCACACTTTTATTGTTTCGTTTGAATATCGTATTTGCAGCAATTGGATCATTTTAGTTATCCGATGTATATTCACATGCGTTAAGAGACTCTGAATTCGCAACGACTTGGTGAAAGTAATGGTGTTCAAACAATCGAAGAAACCAGAAAATTAGTCTAGACCAGTTTGAATCGGTTCAGTCCAGAACCTGTTTCTAAAAATATAAAATCGATAAGAGCCAGTCCTATCAGTTTTGAGAAATAATTGAGTTATAACCGATTTTACATTTTACAAAACGATTGAATTATATATTTTGGTTAAAATCGAACCAAATTAAACCGAACCCATTACACTCTTAAATGACAATTTACCGCATCATTCATCTATTTTTCCTAATTTGAATTTTTCATTAGGCATTTTCAGGGTATTCGTAAATTCTACTATGCTATATCCCACATTAATCTTAGGGGGCTACTACAAGTTTGGGACCCGTTAGATTTTTTTTTTCACATCATGTTTTTAACACTTTTAAATATTTAAAAAAAAATCGTAATATTTTAAATAATATTTTCTTAATCATTAATTTTTTTTAAAAAAAAAATTTGGATCGATGCCAACCAACAAGATTCAAATAAGGGTGAATTTAGCTTTTTCGTTAATCTTATTTGGGATTCCTTTGAAAAAAACAAAATATTTTAGTTGGTGTTTCTGAATTTTTATTTTCCCCCCATCAAACAAAAGTCAATAGCATTGCTACTGTCTTCCATCAAAACAATCAACTGACAATAATTAGAATGCGACTAAAATGAAATTTTACACAAATATAAAAACGTAAAAATTAATATTTTAATAAAATAATTATTAATTTATTGAGTCCGTTATTTGATATAATAAAAAATAACTAGTTAAATTTTACAAAATAAAATTTTTAACTAAAACTTGGCCAAATAATAGTTTATCTACTGTGAGTGCGTTATATATAACATAAAAAATATATAAATTTTTAAAAAAATTAGTCAGAATTTCATTTCATAATGTAAAATAACATTTAAAATACAGATTATTATAATAACTCTCTACATATAGCTAGTTACTATTCATTCTTTAAATAATTTCTTGATTACTTATATTTCATTTACTCTCTCATTTCATTTACTTTTATATTTCAATACAATTTTTTTTATTGTTCATCATTTAAAACACATTTATTTTATTTTTCTAAAAATATCTTGAAAATATTATTTATACAATTATTTATATGTTGATTTTACTTTTTAATTTTTATTTGAGTTATATATTTTTATTTTGTGTGTATAGGACTGATTTATTTATATTGTATATAATAATATTTTACATGAAATATATATGGATATAAAAGATTTATTGGTAAAGATTTTCTTTAAAAAAATACAAAAATATTATTTAAACGATATAAAAAAAATAGATAATCTGATGTATAATGTATTATAAAAATTAATATATAAAATAGAAAAAGTAAAATTTTATGATATAATAAGATAAAAACACCATTTAGGAATGCTCTTAAATTGAATTTTGTGTAAGATAGGGAGGGTATTTAGGAGGTTTGTATATTAAGTTAAGTGAAGATAAATTGAATTTTTTTAATAAATAGTAATAAGTTAAAATAATAGAATGAATTTTATGAAGTCTATTTGAGATTATGTTAGTTGAATTTAAATATTAAAATGTGTTTAAATATATTAAAAGAAAATTAAAAAAGATTTTAAATCTTATCTATAAAAAATTATTGAATTAAAATAAAATTAATAATTGAATACTTAATTATTAATTTAGATTTAAATGAATTGATTTAAATTCGGATCAAAATAAAAATGGAGCGTTAATATAGACATGCTGCGGAAAATGGTACAATTTTGGCTTTAGCAGACTTTGGTGCAGCTGCTTTAACTGCATTAATGACAAAGTGATACAGAATTGTTTTCATTAGATAAAGTTTTCAAACATTCAATCCTGTATAAAGTAGTTCAACACTTTTATCCATTGGTTAAAGAGGTGCCCTACTGCCGATCATGTGAAAGAGGATTTTTGATCTAAAGAGGTGGAGGATGCCGATATCAATGGCTTTCTTTTTCATCACATTCCTGCCAAAGTCAGAATATGTTTGCTCCTAAATACCCACAACACTTTATTAACAAACATCCTAACCATCCTGGTCTTGTTCCATAACCCAAGCAAAATTTATAAGATGAACTCATGCTGTAATCCTTATCTAATAGAATGAATGGTGATGAAAGCATGAACTTTGACTTGAGAAAGGAGCCCACCTAAACCCTTTTAAAGGAGGAAGATCTAGGCTTTGAATTCTTTCAACTACTTGCTTTAAATATCTTTCATTCTTTTGGGAACCAAAAGAATATAGGGCGGTGTTTTAGGATGTGCCTAATTTTATTGATTTGTCTTAATTCTTGATTGCTCTTTTAATAGCTCTTGCTTCAATTGTGACAAACTAGTCTTAGAGGACTCTAATTCAGCCATACCAAAGACGGTAGCTAAATGAAAGAAAAGGTAACCATCCATGAAAACAAAAACAAATGAGAGAGAGAGAGAGAGATGATTGTGACATGACAAATGGGGTGAGATTTTGACATGTCATCCATGGCTGAGAGAAAGACACAGGCCGGTGACAAATAGAAAATGGTGAGAGAGATGTAAGCGAAATGAAGGTTAAAAAGGCTATCTCCTGCGTTAATGAAGAGAGAGAGAGAGAGAGAGGCATTTTAAACCTTAGAGAGCAAAAAAACTGAACAATGAAACAGACTCACAGCTAGTTGTCCTTGTGGGATGGGTAGCCATCATCCGGTGATCTCCTAATCCCTTTTCTTTCTTTCTTTCTGTTGGGCACCCATTATGGCCAATTTCCGTGATCTTTCTCTAGATTTTGTTTGGATTTTGTGTTCTCACGTGATTCTCATTACTCCTTTCCTCATTTAATTCTCTCTGTGTCTAATAGTCTACCACTCTGTGGGCTGGGCCTCACTCCTGAGACCAATCTTAATGTCCAACAGTCTGTCCTTTCTACGTTGGCGCGCCACAACGAAAGAAAGTGAACATGCATGGCAATGTGGCCTCCAATGCTAAAGAATAATCCCTCTTATCTACTATTCTATTTAGATAGCTGGGAAACCTCTAGATTTCTTTCAAAGTACTAATTTTATCATTTCTAGAAAAGTCAGTTTATGAAGAGAGACATTGCAGGTCAATGATGTTGGGGTATGGAAGTACAGTGATTTATAATGTTTTATGGGATGGGTTAAGACTTCCCTTATTACTGTTTTTCACTGTGCTGTTCATCTAAACTTTGATTCTGATTCTCTAGCTTTCCACTGATAATTTTTTTTGCCCTATATTTAGAGTGAATTATACTTTAAAGTCATAAAAAAATCGTCTCATTCAGGAAGATAGGTATACTTTAGAAGACAGAACCATGAAAATGATGAACACCAGAGCCTGGAAGGCATGCATCTATTATCTGGTTTTAGAAGTCTTTCGTACTTGAGTTTCATGGATAGATATTATTGTCTCCATTTCAAGTTAAACATGCGTTTAATGTAAACCATGAAGTGGCAAAGACTTATGGCAAAATTATACAAGACATTGAAGGGTAGACCAATTCCTGAAGTTAATAGTTTGTTGGGAGATGTGGACAATTTGAGCACCTTAAAAAAAAATATATTTAAGAGCTGGAGCAGATTCAACAAGTGGTTTCAAAATCAATAAATGAAGATACTCATATGAAGTTAATTTTGTGTCTCTCTTTATGAATGGAGATATACGTTGAAAATGGACATGTATATTTTCATGGCATATCACTAATTTTCAAAGTTGCATGATAAATAATATGTTAATGTTAGCAAGCCCACAAGCATTAATTTGACGTTGATGTAAGGTGTGTGATGAAAATTCATGTCGATAGCTGATGAATTTCAAGGAAAACCAAACGTGAAAATTACATCATAATTTTTCAGCAAAATTGTTTTTAACATTGGCCGAAGTAAAATATTTGAAACTAGTTTACTCTGAATGTGTATACTTTTATGGTAGAGTATGATAGTGAAAGTTATGAAGATCTCATTGAGCTGGAATGTGACTGTGTGATCAGTCAAAATTACAAAAAGGAGATTGTTGGGTTTTTACTTTTTGGCTTTAGTTCCACATTAGTGGGGAGCAAAGAAAAAGCAAGACCTAAGGTCTATAAATAGAGGATTAGCTTCCTTAGTTAAGTGCATCAGTTAAAAACTTAGTTAGTAATTTTTTTACTTTAGTAAAATTCATATGTTGGCCTTTGTTTGTAGGTGTATTTGGGGGTGAGGAAAAAAATTATGTGGTTGTAACAATTTCTCACATAATGATTTTTTTTTTCTTTTGGTTTGATAGTTTTTCTTCTGTTTTGAAAGTTTTTCACTTAAATTCTCATGTTATTATTATTTCTCTATTTTTTTTTAAATTCCTATAAAGGATAGATTCTAGGAGAAGAATTTAGGAGATCCAAAATATCAACACTTCCCTCAATTTTTGTAGAATGGATAGCCACTTCTAATTCTCAACACTTACCATCTTCAATTTCGAGAACTAAAAATCAATGTTATCAATTAAAGGAATTCTTCTCCTTTTAGCAATTTTTCATGGAATTCTTGGACTTCTCGATCCAAATCTACAAGACAGTCATATATCTATGTTGAGATGCAGACCAAAGCTAACTCAAAGGGATAGGCAATAAGGCACCGCTTAAGGCCTCCAAATTTGAATAGGCTCTAAATGAAAAAAAAAAATATATATATATATATCATAAAAAATATTGGCTATCATAAAAGATTGGAAATATTTTGGTTAAAATAAAATTAATATTAAATGAGGAAATTTGATTAAAAAAAAGTACATTTAAAAGTTTTACTAAAAAAGATTTTATTTAATTAACTATACAAAATTTTCAAATAATAGTAAAATAATGTGTAATTTAATGTAACAAAATTTTAATGTATTTTGTATCTCAGAATTTTCAATAGAATTGTAATATTTAATATTTAAATATTAATATTATTGTTAAATTAAAGTTTTATGTATTTAATGATAAGCTAAAGTCACAAAATATATTAAACGGCCTTGATTTGGCCCTGTTTATATTCAGAAGTGGGTTGAGTTCATCTCAACTTATTTCTATTTCATTATTATATTTTTATAATTTTTTATATAAAACACAAATTTTTATATACTTTTTTCAAATCACAATACATAATTTTTAAATTTCAAAATAATAATAATATTAAAAAATAAATTAAACTCATATCATCTTCGAATCCAAGCAGAGCCTCTCATCAAGTTATATACAGGACACAGAAGAAGTTAATAAGTTAAAAGAAAAACCACGTACCAACCCCCATTAGCTTCTTGTGAAGGCCATGCATAATATCATCATAAAAAGTGAATGGGGGGAAAAAAAGAAAGAAAAACTGAGTGGTGATCTCTGTACGTGCTAGTGCTGGTGGATTCACTCATCATTGCTATGTAATTAAAAGAGAAAAAAAGAAAGCAGAATAATCAAAATCATCCCACCTCTATGCACCCACACGCACGATCCCAAGATCTTCTATTTTCCCTCCGAAACTCACTGATCAGTCTTCCTTTCAAGCTTCAAAACACCATCATTCCCCTTTGAATTTCTGTCGCCGTTAAGACTTCCATGCATGCACATTTGCATGGCAACAATAATATTGCCACTCATATAAAAAATGAAAAACGAGACTCAGGAAAACCCTGCCAGTTCATAATTTCGCAACTCCACTGCCAAGTACAGCAAAAAGGAGAACCAATAGCAAAAGGCAAAATTTGACCGGAAAATGCACAATAGATAGAATATATCTGAGAAATATGAATCTTTTATTCTCAGTAATGTTATTATTAAAAAAATAGTGAAATTTATTATTAAAAATTAATTTAAAAAAATTAATTTTATATTTATTAATTATTATTTTTAAAACGACCAAACAATATTTACACACTCACGTCATGACTATCATGATTTCTCTTCCAACTCCATTTCTCTTTCATTACTCGTGACGGAAATTGCATGTACGCATGCATGGACAGCAGTTTATAATTTACAGAATGGAGCGGCAGACATTAATCTTTGTTAAAGTAGCTGCTAGACACGTTTTAATCGAACTAAGAACCAGCCAATTACCAGGATCAGTTTGAATTTATCAGTTTATCATTAAATAGAAACTACATAAATTAGTGAAAATATTTCCCTTTTTATTTTATTTTAAGAAACAAGGGCAAGAATTCCCGAAAACCACCTCGAAAAGTCAAGGAAAAAAAAAAAACACTTTGTCGAGGGCGGGTGCGAACTACCATGTGATATTCTGAGAGTTACAACGTCAAGAACATTAAAATAATTTCTTGGAGAAATAACATGCGAAATAGAGAAAACAGAATTATAACCGGGCTGCATACGTAATCAAAACACGATAAAATTGAGAGAAAAATGAAACACTATTTAAGGATAGAAAATAAAATAGATTTTCCACCTAAAGCTTGTCTGGGAGTAGGGGCCTTTCCATCATCATTCCTGGAATATTTCAAGTTTATCAAAGACCCACTACTGCTTTTTGTCTGAAAGCAGTTGTTGACCATATCCCTTCGCTTCCTCTTAAAAAAAAGCTAATGGAGTTTCTGTTCTTTTTATCGTTTCAGTAAAAAGAAAACATCTTTAAAAACCGTAATATGTGACAAAATTGCGGTTTTGTTTACTTCATTCGTTAACTTTACCACCTTATCTTGTAGTTTTTAATTTAAACTTTTTCATTTAATTTGTAATCTGATACAACTTCTCTTTTAGTTTTTAATTTAAAGACATCGCATTAAGTAGTAGTTAAGACTTAAGAGTGTCAATTATTAATACAACTTTAAGTATTATTAATTGCTTAGATTTCAATAAAGGATGGGTCAAATATAATTCATATTGGTACTATTTACACTGGTCCCAAAATCCTACGGCAGATTTTTAAGTGTTTTGTTGCCTCTAAAAGAACAGTAGTCACTGATGAGTTCGTCTACTGTATCACTGAAATGTCCAGCAAAAGTGGTGGGCCGTCTTCCCTGACTGAAGTAAATCTCTCAGGCACCATAAGGCGCGATGCCCTTCTTTCTTTCTTTTCTTTCCTTTTTTTTTTTCTTTGGGATATAAATTTAACATCTGGACTGATTGATTCAAGCTGGGAGTTTGGAGGCCGCTCAGAGCACTAGTAACAATTTTGTTAATTTTTTTTAAAGTATAATTTTATACAGTTTTTTTTTTTAAAAATTGATCATATTTAAGTAATAATAAAAAAAAAATAGAAAGAAGAAAATAAATATACTTTTTTTTTAAGAATTTGAAAAGTTTCGAAAAATTATTATTTACAAATGAAAAAAAAGTATATTTATTGACTCCTCTCCACTTTTTTTTACTATTAATTAAATATAACCAATTTTTTTTAAAAAAAGTGTATAATTATACTTTATAAAAAAAAAATTTTAACAAAATTATTGCTGCTAGTACTCGCAAAAAAGGGAAAACAAGTTGAAATTTTGAATGGCTTGGCAAATAAAAGTAAAAATAAAATAATTTCATATATAATTATAAATTATGCAAATATTAAAAAAAATAATGTTATATATAATTATAAAATATGTAAATATGATATAATCGATCACTTTAAAATAGAGAAAGATTCTCTATTAAAAAGTTAATATTTTTCAACATAGATCTGATATTTATTTTTTTAAAATATTTACATAATTACGATTATAAATATCATTTATAAAAAGATTCCCATTTTAAACCAGAAAATTTAAAGTGGTACTGCTGCCTGTAGACAGCTAAACATCAAGAACAGAACAGTTCGTAGAAATAATTTGTTTGGAGGGATTATTTTTTATTTTGCTTAATCTTACCGCACCAAGCTTGAAATTAAGACAACCTAATAAATAATAATAAAAAAAATAATCTCCTCATTTTGACAAGCTACTACATTCATTTTTTTTGTTTTTTAGTCACCCTAAAAGATCATAGATGACAGTCACAGCCCACTGTCAGAAAATTAAAGGCGGAAGGTGGGGAGAGATCAGAGGGAGATGACCCACAAAGCACCTCCTTCTTTTAACAAGTAGACGTTGGAGATGGGCTGTGACCCATATAAAGTGGCAGTGGGCCGTGACACTAGGTTGTCGTTGTTTTAAGTTTTTCGAATTGAAAGCTGGGAACCAATTAGAGCAGAAGCAAGTATTTAAAGTAGAAAGGAAGAAATAAAAACATTAGAATAAAATTGGATCCTTTTTAGAGTGGCAGAGTGGCACAGAAGGCTGTGTACAGTATGAAGTGACTGGATGGGGCAGATGTCCGGCTCGTCAAATCTATCTAACGCTCTGAGTCTGTGACTGTGAAAAATAAAAGCAAACAGGTTTTGGGCAATCAGACTCTATTTGGCCATTGCTCATCCACTAGATTCAGCTGACTGCTTTCCTTACAGAGAGAGAAAAAAAAAAGTCGCTAATAATTTCTGGGTAATAAGGAATTATGGGTGTATTTAAGATGCTTGGTAGTTTCTATGGGTTGGAGCTGGGTTCTGGTGTCATATTGGATCCGGGTTTTTTGTAGGGTTTAAGAAAAAGGCAAAGAGTGGAAGAGAGGTGAGAGGAAAGGAAAGCAAAAGACGTGGTCTTTCTCATATACACAGATCCCTATGGAATGAAGGTGTGCTCCCCAGCATTGTTTGCTAATATTCATTCTTTTTGTTTAGTTTAAAGAGACCAATATTGTTGTTCTCTTTAGACAGAGAGAGAGAGAGAGAGAGGGAGATTTTGTGGGGAGTGCATAGAATGAAGAGTTTTGCTGGTGGATAAAGCTCTTCTTATGAGTCCTGTAGCTATAGAACAAAAAACCAAGTTTCAGAGGGGAGGCAAGAGATTTCGCTATGATTAGTTTAGGTGCTTGCCAATGATTGAGTTGCCTTACTGCAGGATATACTAGTAAGAAGAACCTGTTAGTGTGAAAAAGAAAAGGAGAGAGAGAGAGAGAGGAAGAAGATGAAGTCCATGCATGATAATAACGGGAGCAATAATAACTGGTTGGGGTTCTCTCTCTCACCCCAAATGAAAATGGAGGTTACTACTGACCCCGGCCAGCATCATCAACATCAGTACCATCATCAAGGCCAGGCTTCTTCTGCTGCAGTTTCAGGTTCTATCCCTACCAGCTACTATCTTTCCTCACACCTTAACAGCCCTGGAATCTGTTATGTAGTCGGAGAAAATGGTGGTTTTCACTCCCCTTTGTCCGTAAT
This sequence comes from Platycarya strobilacea, assembly GCA_036898215.1. NCBI lineage: Eukaryota > Viridiplantae > Streptophyta > Magnoliopsida > Fagales > Juglandaceae > Platycarya > Platycarya strobilacea. The sequence goes on from CM072555.1 coordinate 9,136,191, forward strand.
GCCACTCAAGTCCGATGGGTCTCTCTGTATCATGGAAGCTCTCTCTAGATCACAACCGGAAGGTTCGTTCGGTTATGTTTATTTTCCTATTTACCTTCGTTCTGTGCATAAAAAATGTTTCTTTAAATTAAAAATTTTATCTCATCTTTTTGTATTAAGGGATGGTGTCAAGTCCGTCTCCGAAATTGGAGGACTTTCTGGGCGGTGCAAGCATGGGAACCCACGAGTATGGAACTCACGAAAGAGAGGCAATGGCTCTTAGCTTAGATAGCATCTATTATAACCAAAATGCCGAGGCCGAAACCAGCAGAGAACAATCCCTGGACCTTCTTCAAGAGCCCTTTAGGCAACAAGAACAACAGATTCCAGTTCAAAGTCACCATTATTATACTGGGCTTCCCTGCCAGGGGATTTATCAACAACCCTTAGACCAAGAATCTAAGGACACCCATATTGCCGATTGTGATTCCCAAATCCCTCAAATCTCAGAGACCGATGGGATACCTTGCCTAAAAAATTGGGTGTCAAGGCAGTACTCTGCTCATCATTCACTGGGGCAGCAGATGGGTAACAACATGGTTGATGATGGTGGAGCTTCTGGGTCTGTTGGTGCAATGGGTTGTGGGGATTTACAGTCTCTAAGTTTGTCCATGAGCCCCGGTTCTCAGTCCAGCTGTGTTACAGCTCCAAGGCAGATATCACCTAATGGATTAGAATGTGGTGCTTTGGAAACAAGAAAGAGAGGTCCTGGAAAAGTTGCTCAAAAGCAGCCTGTTCATAGGAAGTCCATAGATACATTTGGTCAAAGGACTTCACAGTATCGAGGTGTTACAAGGTTAGTTCATGCTCTTCCCTTTATGATAATATTTGATTAACTGCGAGCCAACATATTTTGTTAGATTTCTAAATCTCTAGTCCGTTAGTTGTTCCTCTATCTTGCGTTCTTCTTGTTTTTGATATCTTTTGAGTACTTTTTAACCCATGTCTACCTCTACCAGGCACAGGTGGACTGGTAGATACGAGGCCCATCTGTGGGATAACAGTTGCAAAAAGGAAGGACAAACCAGGAAAGGAAGGCAAGGTTAGTAAAATTGACAATAGCCATTCACATTCGTTGTTTGGAAGTATTATTGCGTAAATTTTTGTCCATTTCATGTTGACGCTCTGACATGTTCCATGATTTCTTACTTGCCATGTTCGCGCCTCTTGGGGATGTCATTTCCCAATCAAATAATGCTCATTTCAGTTTATCTGGGTACGCTGCTTTTCCGCCTTAGAACTAAATAAAAGAAAAATTTTGTATGAAATATCTATTTACTGTTTGAAATAAATAACTTTTCAGGGGGTTACGATATGGAAGATAAAGCAGCCAGAGCTTACGATCTTGCTGCCCTAAAGTACTGGGGACCTTCCACCCATATTAACTTCCCGGTATGATTAAACCCAAATGTCTGGTTGTTTTGAAGTTTTAATTAGTAGCTGAAATCTCATTATTTTGGTCTTTTCTCAGTTGGAAAACTATCAAGTAGAATTGGAAGAAATGAAGAACATGAGCCGGCAGGAATATGTTGCTCACTTGAGGAGGCATGATTCTCAGTTATCGTAGTATTCTAAAGCCTTATATTTTCGGCTTTATACTCAAAAGCTTTTCCATTGGCTTGCAGGAAAAGCAGTGGGTTTTCCAGGGGAGCGTCAATGTACCGGGGCGTCACGAGGTTTTAGTTTCTTTATGCGAAAAAAAAGGTTCAGTTCAGCCAGAATTCTGGGTTTTTGTGTTTCTTATCAGCATTTGTCATTATGTAGGCATCACCAGCATGGTAGATGGCAAGCTCGGATTGGCAGGGTTGCTGGGAACAAGGACCTTTATCTTGGGACCTTCAGTAAGTTCATGCATTTATTTATTTCCTCGAATGCAGTTTCTTTTTCGATTTGTCTAATTATTAGCAGTTTTACTTAGTGATGGATATTTATATTTGGTTTTTGTTTTCATAACTTCGAAGAACTGCAAAATGTTTGTTTTTTCCCCTATCTTCTAGTGTATAGCGATGCTTTTATAAGGCTGAATTGCTACTTTGAGAGTCTGAGACTGTAGCGCCAATGAACTTTTTTAAGGCTGTTCCTCACAGTTGAGAATATAATAAAGGGAACAAAAGATTTTCAACTACATTCACATTCACATTCTAAGCCCTTCCTGATACTCTACCTGTACTTCATTTCAGGCACCCAAGAGGAAGCAGCCGAAGCTTATGACGTTGCCGCCATCAAGTTTCGTGGTGTAAATGCTGTAACCAATTTCGACATCACCAGATATGATGTTGAAAGGATCATGGCGAGCAATACTCTACTTGCTGGGGAGCTGGCTAGGCGAAACAAAGATCCCGAGCCAAGAACTGAAGCCATTGATTATAACCCCTCAGTGCAGAACGTTGGGGAAGAAACAAATCACCCCGAGAATGACAATGGGAACGGCCCAGATTGGAAGATGGTTTTGTACCCACCTCCCCAGCAAACACCAAATGCCTGCGTTGAATCACTTGATCATCATCAAAAGACTATGAGTTCTGTCAACTACAGAAATGCCTCTTTCTCAATGGCCCTACAGGATCTGATTGGCGTTGATTCCGTGAACTCAAGCCAAGCAATGGTGGATAACTCTGGCAAACTTGGAACCCATTTTTCCAATCCATCCTCTCTAGTGACTAGTTTGAGCAGCTCAAGAGAGGTTAGCCCGGATAAGACCGGCAGCTCAACAATGCTCTTTGCGAAGCCACCTTCGGGTGGTTCGAAGTTTGTCGGCCCTGCTGCCGGTGTTAGCTCTTGGTTCCCAACGGCAGCTCAGTTGAGGCCGGGTGCAATCGCCATGTCACACTTGCCTGTTTTTGCTGCTTGGACCGATACCTAAAACGCTTCGTGTGTTTGTCATTGTCACATGTAAAGTTTTGCATGCACAAGGAAAAGGAAGAAATTGTGGCGTTGGTGGGGGGAGGGGATGATGTAAGATTTTGATTTTGCTTCTTTAGACGAGCTAGTGGGAGAATGGGGCAATTAATGAAAAAAGAAAAGGTGGGGGAGGGGGGGCCCAGTTTTCTGTCTCTAACCAAAGTGTTAAGTTACTTTTAAAAACTGAACCTTTTGGCTCATATTGGTAATGAAGATTTTGCGAAATGAAGTGAAGGGAATTGGGAAGGGCTAATGATTAAACTCCATGAAATGATGTCTGCAATATAGAAGTGGCGCCATTACATTATTGAATTTGCTTTTTTTTTCGACCTTTTTTAGGTCCTGCTAAGTACAAAACCAGCTCAATGTTTCCCAATAATGCAAAGGGGGTTGCTTTGACCACACTACCTGATTTCATCCCCCCCCATCTGTTCCTCAATCTGTAGTACACCATCATTGCAAATTCCTACTTTCTTATCTTAGCTTTGCTCAAAGGTAACCAGACATTCCCACTTCATTATTTTAAAAAGGGTGAGAGAGATTCTTAGATGATGACCTTAGTTGGGAATATTTTAGGATTTGTGATCGTGATTGCTAATCACTTTGTCTCCTATTTCTTAAAAAGCATCCATGGTTTAAAAAAATAAAAATAAAAATTCTTTAGCTTTTCTAGTTCCACTTGCTGTAATCCAAGGAGAATTAAGGATGTAAAAGCGATTTCATGTCCTGGTGCGGATGCTTAAAAAAACTTTAGAGCCGTCGCATGAGTGAGAGAGGGTTTCCCTCGTGTTACCGCGGTTCGCATGCACGTTTGAGCTCCATTTCCAACTCGACCACGATGTATGTACTTAAAATTTAAATGATAACACGACAATGAAGACATTCATGCCCGAAAAGCAGGAAAACCCGACCAGATAAAGTTGGAATTACGACTTTATATATATGCATTATTGTAGAATTAACTTAAACAGTCCACGTTAACCAAAACAAATAAAATTATTAATTAGGATAAGTGACTAATATTTTTAGAGCATTAATAATGGCTTAGCGAACGTTTGGCCAAAATTTAGTTAAATAATTCACTTTTATAAATTTAACTAATCACTTTTCAACAACAACAAATAACAAACTCTCCATATCTATCTTTATTTCATTTAAATATTTATTTCCATTCTTTCATTACAACTTTTATTCTTAGTTGAAAAGTTTATTTCAACTAGTAGGACTGTACAAAATAACCGAAACCCGACCCGACTCGTTTTCCCCGACTCATTCCGACCCGAAATACTCGACCCGCTTGCGTTAAATCGGAAACGGGTAATTAACCGTTACCGATTTCAAACCTATTCTCTACTCGAATTCAAAAACATTCTCTATCTCTCTCAATGGATCCCATAAATTGTCGACCCAAAAATCGGCACCGTAGCGTTGAGCTTATTCCCTCGAAAACCTTCACCTTCTTCGCCATCATCGAGGCCCTCAGCAGCACCTTAACCATCAAGCACTGAGGATTGAGGGCAAGCCTGATAACCATTACTGTGGAGGTAACGATACTCTCAATGGCCACAACTTCAACATCGCGGCATCGATGCTCTTGGCCTCCGATGTGGTGGAGTTGTTCGAGGCCGATGAGGGCAAGGCTGGAACAAAGCTCTTCGTCCCTGTCGACACCGCTATCGCCGATCTTTCAGCCATCGCGAGTCTGTCATGATGGGTCTGTTGCCGATCTTCCAGACACTGGAATCATTGAGGCTTCGGTGAATGAGTTACGAAGGAGGATGCCATTTGATGATCGGGTACTTTTTTTCGATAGGTTTGTTTTTTAGGTTTGTTCTTAGTGATTTGCATATGGATTGAATGATTAGGGTTAGAGAAATCTCACCGAAATAAAAAGAAGAAGAAGAAGATGAAGAGGAAATCGGGCAATCGGTATGCAAAACGTTATCGAGTCGGGTCGGAACTTGTGTTATAGGGTCGGGTCGGGTCGGTGTACAGCCCTATCAACTAGTCAGCTAAAAACTAATGCAAAAAAAAAAAGAAAGGAGAAATGATAAACCTACTACACCATTTATAACAATTTATATAATATGTGCAATAAGGTAGAGGTATTTATGTAAAGTGATGTTAATTTTAAGATAGATTATAGAAATATCTTTATTTTATAACTTGTGTTGTAAAATGTGTTGTGTGTGTATCACTTCTCTAAAAAAAAATATAATAATTTTTAATAAATATATGTTAATTCAACATAACTACTTATAAACATAAATGTATAAATATGATAATTCAACTTAGTACTTTTTGCAGGCATACACAAACTAAATATAACCTAATAATTTTTCCATTATAAATTTGAATATGCATAATTTAATGCAGACCAATTTAAAGAGATATTATGTGAATATGAAGATATACATAGCCATTATCAATGCTCTCATTTGCTGACTTTCTAGTGTAATTTCAATTGGTTTTCTCGACATCTAAAGGGCATAGATCTATAAAGGGACATGATATACACACAATAAAATTACACAACATATTTTACGACAAATATTAAATAAGAGATAATTATGTAAAATACTTTATACATACATAATACTTTATAAAAATATCCCCCATTTAATAATTTGTTGTGAAATATGTTGTATAATTGTGTTGTGTATATATAATTTTCTTTCTATAAATGGGTTGAGAGATAATGCAGACCAATTTAAAGAGATATTATGTGAATATTAAGATATACGTAGCCATTGCCAATGCTCTCATTTGCTGACTTTCTAGTGTAATTTCACTTGGTTTTCTTGACATCTAAAGGGCATAGATCTATAAAGGAACATGATACACAAATAATATATTATACAACACATTTTACAACAAATATTAAATAAGAGCTATTTTGTAAAACATTTTATACATACACAATACTTTACAAAAATATTCTCCATTTAACAATTTTTGGTGAAATATATTGTATAATTGTGTTTTATATATATCATTTTTTTTTATCTGTAAATGGGTTGAGAGATGGATCATAAAGAGACCATCCCCAACTACTGTTTTAGTTGATTAACTCAATTGTAGTACATGATTCGCATGCACGGTCGGTTATTGGCGGAGAACGTCGTGCAGTGTAGTTTGAAAACATGCGGCCGGAATATTTGAAGGCTTGTTATCTTTCGAGAACAAAGATGATACTCTAAATGGTGAAGAGAAGTATAGTTTTAAAACAAGAACACGAACGCTAGCAAGCTGGGTATTAATGCAAACGTACAAATGCAGGTTTATCTCTCAAGCTCCTAGATCTTTTAGCAAAATTAGGGTTTTAAGTTGGTGAAATGTCCTGTAGATTGCGGTGGTTTAAAAACGATTTCCTTTCCAGTAATCGTGTGAAATAGTATATATGATGATGAAAACCCTACCAAAGAAAAGAAAGAAAGAAAGGAAAAAAAAAAAAAAAAGCCTCAAATATTGGACAAAGAAAAAGGGGATAAAACTAAAGGGAAACAACCCAACAACCACAAAACAACGAGGAAAAGGCCACAGTAAAGAGATTGATGGTCAAAAAGACTTGCTAAGCCTCGTGGAAAAGATTGCAAAGCAAATAGGTACTTCCTGATTTTTAATAATAAAGTAGAATCACCGATCCGAATTTTCTTCAAACCTTTGAGATTAGTCAAACATAAATGATTACAACCATATGATTGACAGCTTGGATGGCCAAAACAAAGTTAACGTAGAAATTGTTCGCAAAATTATCTGGATTCATATAGTTGGGCTCGAGCTGGATCAAATTATAGATAGTATTGATCATCATCGACATCTAATTAGATTGAATAACATTATTTTTATAACTACACTACTGAAGATATATATTTTAATTAGATTTTAAAACTTCACGCCTTCTTAAAAAAAAAAATTGGCTTAAAAAAAAAATTGATGTAACTAATATCAATACTCTTACTCATTTGAATAGAGTTAGTATATTCTCATTGGTTTTTAGATTACACAATTCACATTACTTAAATGATAAAATTTGGCTTGCAAGATTTAAAGTAAAAAATTATCTTATAAATCAATTTATATAATGTAATTTCATTTAAAAATATAAGACACAGTCTGTTAATTTCGCATCCCCCGCCGCCGCCCACGCCAAGTCTATATAAATTCGGACACAGATATCTCAACTCAAGTCGTACAATGGGGGAAAAAAGAAGAGACCGTTTTCATTAGTATTCGGTGAAGACAAGTCATAAGCGATAATCATTCGAAGAAAATAAACATGCATGTTTGGAATTGGACAGTATCAAATTATCAATACACCGGACGATATCAGAATTAATTCAGAAACTAAATATGTTTAGACAATAATGGTACTAGGAAATATAAATGGTTATTTATTAATTTATTTAATTCATGCAATAAATCTTCTCTATCTGTATTTTTTTATTTTATTTTATTTGTTTTTAATCACATGTACAGCTCTCATTATAAGCATATTATTCTTCTATATATAGTTACTAATTACTATGTTCGACAACCCATTCTTACTAAGCTTCAATTTGTATCAGCTGAGCAGAATCCTAAGGACTTTTGGATTCTTTGTACATGTGATAAAAAAAAAAAAAAAAAAAGAGTATACAAAGTATTATTGTGACGTCGCATCTTGCCGCATAAAAGAGTAAAAGAATATTGTTCCAGCTCTGTACTAAATGTTTCCATGCTGTTAAAAAGGACTTTTGGATCCTTACATTTGTATTGCTTCTCCTCTCTACTAATGTTTTGCATGTGTTAAGGATTGGGCTGGTCCCCATCATCGTGGATCTGGACCTTCCGATGTCGTATCTTGCCGCATAAAATAACACTAATGTCCGTCATCATCCTCCTAATAATAGTAGCCATAATAACGTTGTTCGGATGGTTGGATTTAGGTTGTCAGAAGTCAGATTTATGACATAGTCCAAACACATTGCACCAAAAAAATTTATAAAAAAAAAAAAAAAACCCTTCATTTTTTTTTTTAACTAAACGGTCCCGATATCTTGAGGGCCTCTTGTCTGATGGCTGAAATTATATATATCTATAGGTATTCAAGACTTTCAAGTTGGTGGTGCTGTCCAATTAAAGAGCATTGGAAGGACCTTGTGGACGTATTTACATGATGTATTAACTGATTGGGATAAATGAAAGGGTGGTGGGATGTTTCCTGTAGAGGGGCCCTGTTTCTTCCAAGGGGACCTTCCGCTTGCCAGCCCTTTGATTTGGACCAATCCCTCTGAAATTTGTTCAGGTGAATTAATGGACATGACACGATATTTGTCTAGCACTGCAAACGCACAGAGAGAGAGAATGAGTGGAGAGGATTTTTAAAGGCCGGTTTGATTTTTTGTCTAATTTTAAATTTATTATTATATTTTTTAAATTAATATATCAAACACAAATTTTAATATGCTTTTTTTTTAATTTTAATATACATTTTTAAATTTTTAATTCAATTTTTTTAAATTCTAAATTAATAATATTATTAAAAATAATTAAACTCATTTCAATTAAACTCATTCATCTCTCAATCTAAATTGAGCCTAATTATTTTTTCATATAATCAATCGTATATTGTATAGATATTATACAATTATTTTAAAAAGAAGTAAAATTTATTATAAAAATAAAAATAAAAATAAAAATAATTATTTTTAAAATCAATTACACGGTTTACATATTTCATAATTACAAATATCATTTCTATTATCCTAAACCCCAATGCATGTGATGTTGATTGTTATTTATGAAAAAACTATACCCTTTCAACATCACTGAGACAAAACATATACGGATGGAGATTCATTGAGAGGATTACACCAACATGAATAAAACTCGAATGCGATTATGAGAAGAAAAGTCCTGCCAAGTAAAGACGACCTTCTTCTATTGTCCAATAATTCTTGTGCATTCACGAGTGCGTCCCCCGTATTTGCGTTTCAATTCAGTTCCGCAAATTATGCAAAAATTTTGTTGTTTTTCATTCCCACTGTTTTATTTTTTTAATTTTTTTTCTTTACAATTTGAATCAAATTGGTTTGTTTTTCTTTTCAAATATTAAAATATATTTTTTTTCTTCATTACAACCTATATATTAAAAGAAGGTGTTCGGGTTTTTTTTTTATATTAAAAAAAATAGGTATATAATTTCTTTTAAATAATTATGTGGTACCATATCATTACCTTTCCGAATTGCCTGCTGATTTGGTACATATCTTGACAAATATAACAAATATATCAAAAATTGTATTTGATATACCGGAGACCTTTATTAGTTAGAATAATGAACATACAATAATTTTACGATCTTAAAATCGTAGCACGTGATAAAAAATGTTATATCTATTATCCACCACTTATTTTACAAAAATATCTGACAAATTCGTTACTTTTTACTACATATTTTTTTAAAGAAAAAAGAGGGTGGCCCTCCAATTTATTAAAAATTTGGCTCAAAGATTTTTTAAAAAGAAAAGACCAAATTTTTGAATACGGTCTAATTTAGTTTATAAATTTACTTTAATTCATATCATTTTATTATTATAAATTTTTTAAATTTTTATAAATTTTTTCTAATTTCTATATAAAATATAATAAATAATTCAACTTTTCCAAATATCAAAATACTTATAATATTAAAAAATAATATTCTAATAATATTTTATTCAACTCATCTCAATATTCAAACTCACCAAATTTCACAAATAGGAAATCTGCAATTTATAAGGCGGGCCGAGTTTATCCTTGTGAATTAATCCTCTTAAATTTATTCGATAACTATCTATCATTATTTCAAAGCGTTTATTAATAACTTGAACATTATGTGTATGTTTGAAATTATAGTAAAAAATATTATTTTTATCTTAAGATTTATAACTTAAAGTTTAATATAATAAATTCTATTATTAAAAAATTATTTACTGTTTAAGATCTATATATCTAAACCTCGAAGAGAATTTGATAATTCCTTCCAATAATTTTTCAAGGACATATTCCGCCTCCTCTCTCTATTAAACCAGTTAATCAAGGCCATAAAGTCCATCTCAATATCTTCATTTTTGACTACTTACAAGGTGTTATTTTGTTATTCTTTTATGGCATCTCTGATTTGAGACTTTCTCGTATAGGCATATATAATTGTAATAATTTTTTTTATATTATTTTTTAATCTGGGATACATTTTAGAGAGAAAGATCTTAAATTTCAGATTTCTATTTTAAAGAGTGAAAAGTCTGAAAATTATACTAACCTGATTACAAACCTTTTGGCATAATTGTAATAAATCTTAAGCAAAAATACACATATATAATTTTTTTTCCAAAGTAAATAATTGCTGCGGTCGCGTGGATAGTGATCGGTACTGGTCGAGAATATGACGCACAGTGCGATACTTATATATTACTAATAATTTGCAGAAAGAAAATCAAATCCACATGAAACGCATGAATAAATGTGGATGCAGTGGCCGATCAGTAGAATAGCTTTTGGCGGCGATCAGCGACTTCCATTTTCTCCGGTGATACAGTAGTTCACTTTATGTGGGGGCTCTCAACCGAATGACTGTTAACAAATTAAAGAGAGTAGATGAAGCCTATGAATGGGTTGTCTTCTGAGTGGCCCACCCTATACCTGAAATTCTGGAATCCATTCATATATATATATATATAATTAAAAAACTGTAAAGATCATTATTTGTACGTCCGTCAATAGAATATCAGAATGTTTCAAACCCTCCGGCCGGGATAAGTTTTTTTTTTTTTGTTCAAATTCGCTCGTTGTACCACATTCAGAAAATCAAACCACTACAAAGCACATACATACATACATACATACATACATATATATATATATATATTTAAATGGAGACACCGAAATTTGTTTTCCTTTATTTTCTTGCTTTTTCCTTCCGGCATCTGCTGCTGATCCCTACAATCGAGAATATTTATAAAACCTTTGGGGGGATGGGATGATGAAACAGGTATGCTGGCTTGTTAGGATCCCCTGACATGAATGGTCATTTTTTCGAGTCAATGGCAACAGTATGATCAATAAGATATCACATACGTGGTTTGTTTACTTCTCTTGTCTCATGCATGCCTGTTCGTATTCGCTCTTCCCAAGCACTGCTATCGTACAAGGCTCTGGCTACTCCATCCGTATCAGACAACATTAGTAATTGTTATACATCCAGCCCAAAATGTTTTATATTATCGATCTCACCCAATTTAACTGTTCAAATCTTAATCCCGGACCACCAACAACATTGGGATTGCATAATTTGAGACTTTTCTCAAATAAAACATTCTAATTGGATATACATGTCTTGCCAAAAGATGTTATATTTCTTCTCCGTCCAGCGGCAAAATTGCTATGTAGATAACAGAAACATACGTGCTGAGTTAATTAACCCTCATAATACGCACGTAGGTATTAAATGATGGTATGTATGGTTTTTTTTTTAAAAAAAAATTCAAATAAATAATAATCCTTTTACATTTTTTTTTAGATAAAGTTTCTTTTTTTGTTTATTTATTTAGTATACAAATAATGTCGCTTTTTAATATATTTTTTAAAATCAATATGGGAAGGTTTATTAGGGTAGAAGGAAAGAAACAAAAATGGAGGTTGAAACTTGTGAGAGAGTAGGAAAAGGGGCAGGATAAGGACAGGTTTTGGGACACAGCTCTGACCTGAGAAGCTGACAAGACAGAAGTAGAGGCGTCCGTACATAGTTTATGGGCTGGAAGCCTACAGAGCCCATAGGAAGAGAGAGAGAGAGAAAGAAGAAGAAAATGAAGGGACCTGTCCAACTCACGTATCTAACTCAGGATCTTTGGCCCCTGACATTTCGCCTCGTGATCCGGCTATTACTTGCTCCTGTCGTCCTACGTGGCTTTTTCTCGGTCCTCTCTCTCTCTCTCTCTCTCTCTCTCTCTCTCTCTACTCTCGAATGATACAGTACCGCCGTAAGTGTGGTCTGTCTCTGTTTTTCTGAGACCGTAGAGAGGGGGCATAGAGTGTGTCGTAGAGTGAGAGAGAAGGTCACAGCAATACAGCATCTAGCAGCAGAGGAATCCACCTCTTCATCTAGGCATCTCTCTCTCGTCACCATTACCTTCTTTCCATTCCCATTTGCAATGATCTGATAATGATATTGTATCGAAGCTTTTTCGGATATATATTTTTTAATTTGTGTTTTTATTCATGATTATCAAATATAATTGCCAAAGATTTGCTCCATAAAAACAAATGAACATCCATAAAACATGTGTTAAAATTCACAAAGATTCATTATTTCTATAATTAATTTAAAGCCGTTAGTTATAATTTTTTTAATGAGCATATAAATTGTCAACCCGTATTGTTTTTTCCACCGAGACAAGCCCATACACGCCAAACTCTTTTTGGGCTTTATTCTTTCGCTAGCAATGTTTGCGAGAGTCGGTAGTGGAGAGTGGATGCACTATAAGAATGCAGAAAAGCCCAAAATATAGTTATATTATTAGGTTATAGAGAGCCCAGAAAAGACTGGTGTGGACCTCTTACGCAGACCTACGGCTCATCATTGGACCTAACCGGAGACTATGTTTACAGTCTTGGATTGGGCCAGGTAATCAGCAAATATATAGGCAGAAAATGTTATAATTAAGACCACTATTCCTCAAAAATATAGTTATAAATTATTTTAGCGTGCTTTTTTTAAAAAAAAAATACTGAAATTTATTGTTTTTTTTATGTGAATTTTATATTTAATTGTTTTTTTAAAAGGAATGCACGGGGCTTACGTACTGTATGACTTTTTTTTTTTTTTTTTTTAAATTTTAAGATTGTTCCTAAACTGGAGGGAAGACGTTTTACATAAATCTCATCCGGCATTGACTAGAGTACGTATAGTCCCTAGGAACCATGCATGGGTTCTGTTACATATAGGAATTTAGGAACAAGTTTAAATTTTCACATAAACTATAATTAAAAAAAATAAAAAAAATAGAAATAACCATTATAAACTACAATCTATTTTCAGTATAATTTCTACACAAATTTTTTTGCTAAGTATTTATTTTCAGGAAACATATCTAGTTATGTAGTTCAGTTAATCCTGAGTTCCTTATAACTGCAGCGACAGGTGGATGCAGCATGCATGGTATGGGACATTTTGAGTGCATTACAAGGAGTCATGCAGGCGGCAGAAGGATATACTAATATTCCTCATTAACATTCCAGGATGTTAAGTCCAGCATATCGTCACATGAGATGTGGAAAATGGAATAAGGATCATGATCTATCTGGCCTTCATCAGAAACTAATCAGCGTCAAGGGATTGGAATAGATGTTCGAAGACTGATATATATAGATTATATATGTATGTCTGCAAGATCAAGACTTCATATCTCGGCGAGATTATATTATTTATTCTTTATTCCAATCTATGTATATATATATATATATATATTTATTTATAAAAAATACTTTTATCATAAAATAATTATATAAAAATAATTTTACAAACTGACGGTGTTGAAGTCATCGTCAAATTATAAAATTATTTATATAAAAACATCTGACTTTCCTGGGGCATAACTTTTGTCATCTGTAAGACGCGAAGTTCCTGTTCAGTATCTAAACTAATCATGGTGCTCAAAATACAAAGATATTGTTACGATCTTCATGTTCCAAAACCCTACTTTTCTTAGTACCACTCGGATCCTTCATGTTCTGCGTTCAGTCTCAGCAATATATGCAGATCAAACTTAATTCTTAACATGGACATGGTTTGTGGATAATGATTAAAGTCGCCATGAGTCTGTTGAGTTGCATCAAATTAACATATAGCTAGCAGGCATCATTAATGTTTTCAGTTTCAATTAACAGCAGCCTTTATATAACATGTTTTCATTTTAAAAGTGATCTAAAGGATCATTACTTTGTTCGCGCGCGCATGCTTTGATGATCTGTTTCATTGGATGACATATATATATATATATACATAGATGAATAATGAATTTGAGATTCTTTGTATCTGATTCATGATCAATATAATGCCCAATATCCATTATGGGCTCAAACTTTATAACCATAGTACTCGTATTTTTTAATGCCAGACCTAGTGAATTGTTCCATGCATTCAGACTCCAATAGTCCAGTCGCCCATTATTAAACAGAGGCAATGGATGTTCTTGGTTTTCCTTTTTAAGAACTAGATAGCTTTGTATAAGTGGAAAGTGGGGAGGGTTTTGGCAACTTTTTGAAAAAGCAGCAGAGAAAGTTTCATTGAAAGTATAAATCTTCCTGGCAAAAAAGATCATCAGTGTGCCTAAGTGAGCATCAAGCATGGGCTGTCAACTTTGTAAAGCAGAGACTGAAAGTGATTAATTTATCCTGAACAAAAGGACTAAACAGTAAACAGTACTATTATTACGCTCAAAAATTTGGGGTTGGGGAGAAAATCTTGAGAGAGATGTATCAAACCCATCATTGCTAATTAGGGGGTTTTAGGCAGGACCACAAGTGTGGGATTAGGCCCACCGCAAGCTCAATCATGCGCAATGCACGCGTGATCATGGGCCCTCCCTTTTGTTCTCCTTTATTGTAAATGTTGATGGCTCATAAACAATTTGTTGTTCACTTTTCTATATATAAAAAATAAATATTCTAGTCACAAGGTAGTCATATAAAGATACTCTCTTAAATTGATACAGTTTAATGTAATTTATCAGATTATAATTTTTTTATTATTATTATAAAATAGATCTGACGAATCACATAAAACTATATTAATTTAAAAAATTATTTTTATATAATTTATTTATAACTATAATATTACTCATATAAAAATATCTATTCAGATAATAATTATTATGATTTACTTCATGTGTATCTCTTTCACTTCAGTTTGTCGTGTTCAAATAAGAACCTAAAGAAAGCTTGATTTATTTTTATATGATGTTTAATGCATGCAACACATGATTTCTCAGGTCCCATCTGGCCAATGTCCACTAAATTGAACCCTACGCATTTCGGGTGGGTCAATGTGTCTTTCTATACCATGGAAGCCAATAATTGTTGACGTATTGTGATTGGATCATGATAAAATCCCAGATCGGGAGTGTTTTTAATTTGAACCATTTTTTGGTTATCAAAAGAGCTAGTGGAATAAGTTAATTAATGATACTCATTTCTACGTAATTTAATCTAAACAGAATCATTCTCTTTAAAAATACTATTTGCAACTCTATTTAATAATTGAACTTTTATTTTTTCTTTCTTTTGTTATTAGTAGGGAAATTATTGGGGGTTCTCACGTGAACAATTAAGCAACCTACAGGCCAAGGTCCTTTGGACTCACATCAAATGGTACAAGGGCATTGGTTTTAGATTCATTAAAAAATTCATCAAATTTAATGATTTTATCTAAAATAATTCTATATTGGACTCATCAAATGATTCTATATTTGATGATTTTGAGCTACAGTAATTTAGATTCATCTTTTATTTTTGAAGGATTATTATTTACACTCTAAACTAATTATTTAATACATTTTATTCTCCCCATTTTCTTTTCCTCATTTTTCTCTCCCCACTTAGGTTCATCTTTCATCTTTAAAGGATTACTATTTACTCTCAGACTAATTATTTAATACATTTTATTCTCCTCACTTTGTTTTCCTCTTTTTTCCCTCCCCACTTTATTAAAAAAATATTATTATTACATTATTATTTTGATTAGTCAAGTGATGTATCTAATGTAGAGTTGGATGTGGAGGTGTTGATTTTCCATCAAATTTGTACTTTTTATAAAATAAAAGAAATATTGATAGATCCAATACCAATACTCTAAGGTCTAATTTTCAAATTAGAAAACTAGGTTCAAACCCCTACTCTTATATAAAAATAAATAAATTAAGCAACCTATTATCTCCTACTGAAATTGAATCTGAGGGTCCCCAATTAAAATTTACAAATGGATTTGTGGGTCTCATTGAATAAATATTTGCTCTACACAGCATTTAATTAATTTTAAGTGAAGTCAGCGATTCAAAGCTCGCAACTATATTATGAAGAAAAGAAACATCCAAATCGAACGGATCAAGGTTTTCTTAAAACTTATACAAACTTTAAGATAATACAAATGTTGTGATCATCAAAATATGAGTAAAAGTTTGAAAAAAAAAGACTTTTTAAAAAAATTATATAGAGCAAATATAAGAGTGAAAGAGTTTAAAAAGTTATATAGACACAATTATTTTATAATATTTATAGATTTCTTCATTGAACTATTATTACAATTTAAAATATAGTAAATTCAAACAAAACTCAAATAAGTTCTAAAAATAAGAGTTACTAAAAAAAAATAATCTAAAAATAAGAACATTGTAGTAATGAACCATGTCACTTTCGAAAAACACTACAAGGGAGAAGAGTTACCTTTAGCCCAGCCCCGTCACTTTTGGAACGTACCGAGAATAATGATTTTGGGCCGAGTTATGAGTTGGTGTAACATCCCAATCATTTTTCCCATAGATCCCTCGACTATGCAGAACTTAGAGCGGGTCCCACTCTAACAAATTAAAAAATAATTTCGATCCCTATCGGTTTTTTTTTTTTCCACAAAAATAAAATGAGATTTCTTTTTTCATTATTTTGATTGGCCCAGTTTGCATTTAGAATTTAAATGAGATTAGTTAAAATTAATTTAAAAAATTGAATAAAATATTATTATTATTATTTTAAAATTAAAAAAATTAAATTGAAATTTGAAAAAAATATACTGAAATTTGAAAAATAATTTATATTTTATATGAAAATTTTAAAAAAATATAATGTTAAATTTGAGATAAGCTGAACTCAACTCATTTCCAACTTCAAATGGGCCTGAACAATAAGTTTTTTTTTAATCAAAAAAATTACTTTACCCTAAAAAATGAAGTTTCAAACATCATACGCTAATAATTTAAAAGAATTAAAATATGAATTATTTTCCTTGATTAAAGACTAAAATTTATGTTTTTTTGTTATTTTTCCTATTCTGATTTTACAACTTACTTCCTTTCTATAGCGGAAGAAAGATGTTTGCACTGTAAATTTCTTTAAAAAATTTAAACACAGTAATTTTAGACACGAAATGTAATTAGATTTGGCTTATATACTGAACGCTATTACCATTAGAAATAATTAGAATCTGTATTCTCGCAGCTCATGAAGGATCAGTATTTGATTCAAAACAAATTGAAAGTAGAATTTTATGAGCTTTAGGATAAAAAGAAAGAAAAAAAAGCTAGACACCGGATGGGCTTGAAACTCTCTTTTGCACCAGCCAATAGATACCGGCCACATAGGCATTCTAAAAGAGTGAAAGATGAGCTCGTATGCATAGAAATCTCTCATTTCTCTTTCGTTAGACTCATTTGTATTCAAATCGCAAATTTATTTTTTACATATTCTTCGCTAAAAATTAGTTTCTTTATATTCTAATAATCACTAACTCATTTTTTCTTTTATTTATCCGCATGATCTAATTCCAGATAGGGCAACATCTATAGTAAAAATAACTGCACAGGACTCGTAGTGGGTGACTTCCAGCACAAAATGGTGTTTTTTTTTTTATTACCATTCCACGAAAAGGAGAGAAAAGTTCAGGGTTTGATTGACGGCAGCAAATATATCTAGAAATTCTAATAGAAGTAACCCACGAAGAAATGCAGATAGTCTATCGAAATGCAGGGAAGAGAAAGGAGAGGTTTTTGCGTACATGTGGTCTCATCTACAATTTTTCTAGAGTGCCTATGTGATAAGTTTTTATTGGCCCATGGGAAACCTATTTTTGCATTCATCCGACTCCAAGTGCCACTCAAAAAATTTTTTTTTACGAATTTCTCTTTTTCTTCAAAATATATCAGCAAGAGTAATTTTTTTTTTTTTTAGGTGGTGTCTTGCACTGAATCATCATCAGGGGTTGGGATCAAATTAGCCGTTAACACCGGAATAATCTGATTATTATTATTATTATTATTATTTTGATATGCTTTCAGCAAGATCACATCCGGAAAAAAAGTTTGACCATATAATTTGGTTTGACCGGGTTAGTTGGCTGAGGCTTTCACATATGGAAAATGATATATACAGCTACTCCGGGAAGGGAAAAAAGAAAAAAGAAAAAAAAAAGAGCCGCACATCTACAGCTGGAAATCGTACAATGACAAGGAGGTAAAATTGGATGATTAGATTCCATTATTCCTTGTGTTCCTGAGAGACCCCAAGGCTAAGCTCCCTTCCTCAAAAGTAAACGAATAAGATTGCTGCTGGCACAACATATTTATATGTAGAATAAAAGTAACAAATCATATTCTGCCCTGCAACCACATTATTATTTCTTTATTTTCTTAATCAAAGCAACCACACTATTCACTCTAGCCTGTTTAATCTCAGCCACACACTTGTTCAAATGGATCATCAACTTGAATCTGTGTTCATGGAGATATATGTTCATGGAGAATGATGGAGGTTAGGTACATAAACTGTGTTCCAAATAGAAATAACAGAGGTTAGTTGGCACTAGAAAAATGAGTGTGTACAGCAAAGAGATGTTGGAATAGTTGGCAAGTGTGTCAGTTTTTTTTTTTTTAAAGTCTTATATCAAAGAAGCAAGCAAGCTTGGCCTGGAAGAGAACTACCCCTCCTGCCTCCAAACACTCTCAATCCCCTCTGACAGGGAAAATTTAAAAAAAAAAAAAAAATCAAAAGACTCGTAAAGTATAATATTGTAATCCAAGAAAAGAAAGAGAGAGATTACAAGAGTTAAAGTGTGGAAGCATAAGTGATTAGATTCTGTAATAATTCACTAACAACTAACAGCAGTTGGCCATAGTTTGTTCTTTTAAAATCTTCACATTTCACTCGTTAGCTTGGGCAGGTAAACAAAGCCTTTCTCTTCCGGCTTGTCTCTCCTCCCTGTCTCTAGGCCCCCTAATATTTCACTACATTTTCCGGGATGGGATCTATAAAAGTTTAATTTTGATGCTTTCCTCTGCCCATTTAAGCAACTACCCAATTTGTGAATTTGGTTTTCCTTCTCGATTTTGAGGAGCATTTGGTGCCATGAAGGCATAATATAATAAAATACGGAATTCAGGTTCCGCTGCCAAAACGCTGCCCCTAATTCAGTTCTTGGCTCTTGCACAGTCCAAGTTAGAACTTTATGCTTTTTGTTCTTCTTCAGGTACCCACCCATCTGAGAAAAACCTCAAAAGGGTTTTCAGCAACTTACATCTCTTGGTTATTGGGTTTGTTGGGCCTTTATTTCGAAAGTCGAAGAATTGGTTCTTAGTTCATTGGGCACTACTCCATTCCATATTCATTGCTTCAAGTTTAAAGTGATCATTGTCAGTCAAGTCTTGCTTGAAAATATATCAAAGCTTTCTTAAATCAATCATATTGGTGTCTGATTGAGTGGAGGAAAGGAAAATTTCAGTTCTTCCCAATTCCCACAAACAAAAGAGGAAAAGGGAATCTGCTTTATTTCTGCTAGTCTGGTGAGCTGTTAATTAGCTGATTCCATCGTTTGTCTAAGTCTACTTTATCCTCTGAAAGGTTCACTTTCCTGTCTGTGGCAAGCATTTTCCTTAGCTTTGGAGTAGGCTCGATCCTAGGGTTTTCGAAAGAAAGAGGTAATTTGCTGATGCCGTTTGGATTTTATGCCTGATAGATTTGCAATTGTCCTTTTACTTTGTATCTATAGGATGCTGCAATAGGAGGCTTCTTTTGCTTTACACTCGATAAGTTCTCTAAAGCTGCCAAGGTTGCTTGTTCCTTGTTGAGTCCTGCAAGATATCACCAGTCAATTTTAGTCAAAACCCACTTTACCTTCTGTTTTTTTTTTTTTGTTTAAATAGTTTCTTCTGTTTCATCATCTCTATCTATAGTCCTGGTGTGAAGCAACTGTTTGGTCGGGTTTCGTTTGCTCAGGAGAAAAGTGAGTTTCCTTGGTTCTGTTGGCCTACTTTTGAATTTAGGAGATGGATGGTCACGAAGATGAGGATGTGGGATTTCAACATGGAGGTGAGGATAATCTGCATTGTCCATCTTTAGGAATGAGCACAAACCCACTTCCTGAAAAGATTTCAGGAATGATTATGAGTTCTGTCTCCATGTATAAATCTTCAAATGGAGCTGACTCTTTCTTTAGTTCTGGTTGGGATCCACTTGCTTCCTTGAGTCAAAACGAGAATTTTCGAGGTTCTTCCATGGTTTCTCACAGTGAATTTGCCAATCCACCTTACCCTGTTGCACTAGAAAATCAGGGAAATGGTAGCACATTCCCATCCAATTCCAGCTTTGTTGAACTAGTGCAAAAGCTTCCGAGCTTTGGAAGTGGGAGCTTCTCAGAAATGGCCAACTCCTTTGGCTTTCCCGACTGTGGCCAGATTGCTAATTCTGGGTACCCTCAGAATTATGCATCACTCAAAGAGGGTGACACTGGAATATCCTCAACAAATGGTGTACTGTCTGGAGATGATCCCCAAATTTCATGTGAGGGTGCTATAGGCTCTTCACCTAATGCAAAGAGAAGGAAACGGGCGTCTGATTCCAAGAATTCGCCCATCACGCACCAGGTAGCCTGAGTTATTTTATATTAGCATTTAGTATCTTGAAGATTTTGCTATCCTTTGATTTTATTTATTTTCTCAAGAACGAAATTGCTTGGTTATACATGGCAGAAGGCCGAGGGGGAAATGCAGAAGGATATTTCTCGGGAGAGTTCTGATGTTCTAAAAGAACCTGATGAGAAGAAACCAAAAATTGAACAGATCAAAGGTTCAAATTTGCGGGGTAAACAAGCTAAAGATACTTCCAGTGGAGATGCTTCTAGAGAAAATTACATCCATGTAAGAGCCCGAAGGGGCCAGGCCACAAACAGTCATAGCCTTGCAGAAAGGGTACATTCTTAACACCATGTTTACTGGTTGTGAGAGAAGTTTTTCCTTTGTATATAGCTTGGAGTGATAGAACTCGCTTCTTGCAGGTGAGAAGAGAAAAGATTAGCGAGCGGATGAGATTGCTTCAAGAACTAGTTCCTGGGTGCAATAAGGTATTTGGAGGGAGTCAGTCTTTCGAACGATCTCTTATCTTTATCTGTATATTCATTAATTTGATGCTATTTACTCTTTTAGATCACTGGGAAAGCGGTAATGCTTGATGAGATTATAAACTACGTGCAGTCACTGCAACAACAAGTTGAGGTATGCTATCTTGCAACTCTAAGAATAGGAACTTTGTTCATTTTTTTCTTATGATAAGTTTCTAAACAATTTGGGACTGCTTGAGACTATTATAGCATTGCTGAAAAAATTTCGCATTGCAAACATTAAAGAAGCTTTTGCTGAAACCTCTAAGCGAGTAAATAATTGAATGAAAAGGGAGTTATGACAACAAAAGGCCATCTTCGTTGATATAAGAGGTTCCTCCCTCGTTCGGTACCAGTTAATGATCTTCTGTAATTTTTAACAACTGAGGTCTACTTTTTCCAACAGAAAGTTGCTCTGACCAAATGAACTGCATGTTTAGAGGTTCGACTATTTTGTTGCATTATAACAGATTTTTAGTTGAAATATCTAACAAGAATACAGGAAATGCCTAACGAGAATATACATCTCATTTATAAATTAATTCGATCTTACAACTATGATGGTGTGGTTCTGTTCTAATGCTGAGTAAAATATGCTTGCTATCTATCATGTTGCAGTTTCTGTCAATGAAACTTGCCACTGTCAATCCAGAACTGAACATTGATATAGAACAGATTTTGTCAAGAGATGTAAGTCAATATCACCCTATTGCTGAATTCAATTCATAAATTAAACCGTATTACAAATATGTTTGTTGAACAGAACCAAGTTCATCTTAGAAAACCTTCTGTGTAGATAATTCATTCACGGGGTGGCGCTGGAGCTATACTAGGATTTGATCCGGCAATGATTTCCTCTCACCGTTATCCACGTGGAATTTTTCAAGGGACCTACCCAAGTATCCCCAGTACAACGCCAAAATATCCCTTGCTGCCCCAGGTGAAGTCTAGTTTCATCAACTCATGCGTCCCTTCTTTTTCCTCTTTCTAATATTAAATACAAGGCATGTTTTTGTACATGCAGACTGTCATAGACAATGAGCTCCAGAGTCTTTTCCAAGTGGGATTTAATTCTTGTCCAGCAGTTGACAATTTGGGATCAAATGGTAATTTCCAGAGATCTGTTTGAGATCCATGCAGGGTGTTGTTTCCACATTCTACTAACCTTGACATACTTATGATCTTCGGCAGGAAATTTGAAACCGGAATTTCAATGATAGGAGGAGAGAAGTGTGATTTCCTGCTAACAAAGAATATAAAATATATCAACTTGGCTGCAAATTTTAACTGTGGATTACAAAGGGAAAGAATTATCTGTTGTATAGGCTATCATTTCCTGACTGTTTGTTCTTCTAAGTTTTAGCAGAAGATTATGTGACCTGTTAGAATTAGAAACCATGTATATTCAGTCAAAAACGCGAGTCTTTGATTGATGGAAATTATTGTTATGAATTGTTGCTGTAGATTAGAGGGATCATGTGTGAAACTTTGTGAGAGCTTTGGGGAAGATTTCAATTCTTTGTAGGGCACATCAAGTTAGGAGAATATATGGACAAGAGATAATTTCGATATGTATGCCAAATCCCGAAAGACTGATTACACTCCCATGCAATAAAAGGCCGTTTGTTTGTCCACAGCTCCCATTCTTTTAGCTTCTAGCTACTTGAAGCTCCCTCTACAACCACTCTGTTTGAGTTTTCAAAATTAAATCTCTTTTTCAATATAATGTACTACGGAAAGCCTCTCGAAAATACTTATTTTTTTGGTTGAATAAGAGGGACGAAACTCACGAAACTCCATTTTTATTGGTCATTCTCGGCTAAGGAATACCTTTCTTTTAACAAACAGTTTCCCTTTGGAATATGGTAATGCCGAACTTGTGAGTTTAACGGCAGCCAATTGCTATGCTGGTGTTGACACACATCAGTTTCCTCATAGAAAACTCTTGCACAGCATCACAACATAAGCAAAAGCAAAACTCCCAATTCTTTTTTTTTTCCGTGTATGTGTTTTCCTCTTGTAAAGAGAGACCCACTTCAACAACTTCGCACCTGGCACCCACCCCACTGCCGCATGTTGTACGACAGTCATGCTGGCGGAAGAGCTCCAGACTAGACCAACGCACCCCTTCAATCCATCGTGTCAGGGCATTCAAGATCCCATTGAAGTTGGTAGATTCGAATAGGGCCTTTGTAGTCATCTTCCTCTCGAACTTCCATATTTAATTCAGTCCCACTAATAGTTTGGTAATGGTAGCCTCAATCTTCTCTTTGTTCACAAAAAATAGCTTCTAGCATCAAGTTTGTTTGAGTACCAAAGTTTGTTGCTCAAAGCTCTTTTCACTTAGCAATTTTATCATATTATGTGATAATGGTGGCAACCAACCCAAGATCATTCCCAAGGCCTCCCTCCACTCCCAACAAGAACTAGATTGCTTGTCGAAATCCTGCAGATCCATTCAACCTATACCTCAACATTGAACATATACCACTTGGTAACATTGCATAAAGATCATCCATGGCACCCACACCGACCAATTGTGGTGACTTCATCATCTTCTCCATCACTATGATCAACTTCGAGAAGTGTAGGACTAAAGCTGCGGCACCTAGTGTAGTTGCTAGGGCCTTTAGGAACTTGGAGTTGGACTCAAAAAACCCATCAGTCAAATCTT
Source organism: Platycarya strobilacea (assembly GCA_036898215.1). Taxonomy (NCBI): domain Eukaryota; kingdom Viridiplantae; phylum Streptophyta; class Magnoliopsida; order Fagales; family Juglandaceae; genus Platycarya; species Platycarya strobilacea. The sequence goes on from CM072555.1 coordinate 9,159,962, forward strand.
TCTTTTCTCAGCCCTAACAAGATAAGGCAAAAACTTGGATTGTGAGGAAGGAGAGAGATCAGGAGGGAGGGATTCAAGAGTGGGAAAAAAAAAATTCCTCTGCAATGCATTCCAGGCTTCTGAATATGGGTGTTAATGTCGTGTTTCATGGTCCGAACAATTCCACGGTAGCCCAAACTCTCAGGACTTGCAACAGGAAAAAGAATTGGCTTTTGAGACCTTTGAGTTCTCTTCGATGCCAAAATTAGTAGGGAATGTTTTATAAGATAAGGAAACTAGAATGAATCAAGTAGAAGAAGAGAAAAATTAACCTTTATTTTATGGGTAGGATGATTGTATTGATACCTAGCTTGGACACAATTTTCAGAGGGATTGATGAGTGTTGTCCAGATGACTAACACAAGAGGGGGGTGAATTGAGTTGTATTAAAAAATTAACAATTATAAATCAAGTATACAATATAAAATATAAACAAAATATGAAATAGTAATAAATATAAAGAGTAAAAGTAAGAGAGAAGCAAACTCAGTATGTTAACGAGGTTCGGCCCCACTACCTACGTCCTCGCCTCAAGCTACCCCTTGAGGATCCCCAAATCCACTATTCAATCTTCTTTAAGTAGAGATAGAAACCTATTACACCTTTGAGCAGCACCGCTCCAAAGAATCCATGTAGAACACCCTCTACACTTCCAATCACCTCACACTTGGTGATTTAACTATTCTCCGTATAGAACACCTTCTACACACACAATGGTTATACACACCCTTTTACTGATACAAGAATTAATAGTGGGTAGGCTATCAGAAAACACTCCTCAATGAGTGAAATAAAAACAATACAGCACAAACTATATCTTTCAAAATAAATAAGGGTTAAGGCTCAATACTTAGAGAAGAAAAACTTTGAAGGAATGTTGTATGCTCTTGGTGTAGTGAATGTGAAGCTCTCAAATGATCTATTTATAGGCATATGAGACTTCATATTCAAATTTAAAAAGATTCACATGTCAAAGACATCATCTTTCACTTTTCAAAAATTTCAAACCTAATTTTTTTACTTTTTGCATGTGACAAAAGAAGCATACTTTACTTTTCAAAAATTTCAAATCTAATTTTTTACTTTTTGCATATGACAAAAGGAGCACGCTTTACTTTTCAAAATTTTCAAACAAAGACATCTACCTTTTACATAAGTCAAGAAAAGCATCCATCACTTTTGAAAATATTCAAATAAAACAATCAATCATCTTTCAAAATTTTCAAATTTAATTTTCAAAATATTCATGCACATGTGGAAAATGTATTTTAATGCTTTATGATAAAATATTAATTTTGAGTCTTAATCCTAATTTCGAATTTTTAAGAGATTTACAAAATTACTCTATGATTTTAATGTGAACTTGTTCCCTTCTTGCTCATGCTTGCTTCCTTGATGTGCTTGATTCTATTGTGTGGACAACTTGAGCTTGAGACTCATTTATTCTTTGAATTCATTTGTTATCATCAAAATCCATGTGTAGATTTACACGAAACATGAAATCTTGAGTTCAACAATGAGTTGTCTTGTCCAAAGCGGACCTACCATCATCATTAGATCCTAGCTATCAGGCCTGGCTCAGATATGACCCCCAAGTGCGGTCGTGGGACGAATTTCTTGTACGAGTCAAACCTACCATCGTCATTTGGCATCAGCAAGGCATGTCAAGCTTGATTTGGACACGGCTTCGAAAAGGAGTCGAGGGATAAATGTCTAGTCTAGGCTAGACCTACCACCTTTGATTGCCACCATAGTGTGTTCAAGTTTCTCGGCACGCATTAAATGTGACATGTGTCCAACTTGTCCAGCAGTGAATGCAGTGTGCTTTTGGTCTGACTCGCATTGAATGCGGTGTGTTTCAGTCGCTCATATTCTGTGTTAGTTGTCTGCTAAGTCCCTTGTTGCAGGGCTCGACCACCCACTTGGGTCTCAAATGATTGTTGTTCTGTGGTGGGTCCTAGCACAAGACCAGATTAGGTCTAAGATCTTTCTAGACAAGCAAGCTAATAGTGGGCTCATGCATGATTTCCTAGTTTGGGCCCTCAACTTGCTTCGACAGTTGCCTGAATTGGTCTTCTTGAGCCTGGGCCTTTCTTCGGAGGGGCCTCCCCTCACAATGGGTGTCGGCATGGAATGCTACCATTGGAAGATATTATTTGAAAGAAATCGAAAGGCCTTGTGGAAAGATATTCTCTTTTAATAAATGGAGCAAAAGTTTTGAGTCAACCATTTGCTTGCAATTTATAAGTTATTGCACTTAATCTTACAATATTTATTATTATCCGCAATGAATTTTCCTCTAGCATTATTATCCTCCATAAATGTAATACTGTTATAAAATTAAAAAAAAAAAAGAAATTACTATTACAAAAGAGAAATAAGAAATTCTCTCTGGAACTCTTAAGAACTGAAACTTTCTTTCTCTCTCTATATTTTCTTATAAATTTCATTACAACTGAAACCCCTATTTATAGGTTTTGAAATTACTATGCAAGTTACTATGCAAGTCACTATGCAGAATTTAAAATAATAGTGGTGGGGTCATTCACATAATTTTAGTGGTGGGAGAGGGGGCAGCTACCGTTTCGTTTGTTCATTACACTCCTCCTTGAATGACCACCTATAAAAAATCTGCCTCGTTAAAACCTTGCCAAGTAAAAACCCAGTGGGAAGAAAAACTAATGGCGAAGGAAAAAGAGTACAGTCTTCTTATGTATCCACAAGTGCTTTAAGATTGCCTCATTAAAACCTTGCAGAGGAAAACCCAGTGGGACAAAACCTCAGCGAAGGAAAAAGAGTACAATCAGTACATTTACTCCCCCTGAAAAGTGCATGACAAAAGATCTTTGAGTTTTCGCATTCCAATGTTATGCACAATCTTCTTGAATGTGGAAGTTGGTAACGCCTTTGTGAATAAATCTGCCAGATTATCACTAGATCGTATCTGCTTGACATCAATTTCACCTTTCTCTTGAAGTTCATGAGTATAAAAGAATTTAGGTGAAATATGTTTAGTTCTGTCACTTTTGATATATCCTCCTCTGATTTGAGTGATACAAGCAGTATTATCTTCATATAAGATTGTTGGGCTATTATTGATCATGGGAAGTCCACACTTTTCCTGGATATGTTGAATAACTGAGCTCAACCAAATACACTCTCGACTTGCTTCATGAATAGTAATAATCTCTGAGTGATTTGAAGAAGTAGCAGATAGTGTCTGCTTAACAGATCTCCATGATATGGCAGTATCTCCATAAGTAAATAAATATCCAGTTTGAGATCTACCTCTGTGTGGGTCTGAAAGATAACCTGCATCTGCATACTCAATCAATTCTGGACTTGAACCGCATTGATAAAATAATCCCATATCAACCATACCATGAAGGTAACGAAGGACATGTTTAATGTTATTCCAATGCCTTCGAATTGGTGCAGAACTATATCTTACAAGCAGATTAACTGAGAATGTAATATCTGGTCGAGTGCAACAAGATACATCAAAACTCCAATTGCACTGAGATATGGTACTTCAGGACCAAGAATTTCTTCATCGTCATCACAAGGACGGAATGGATCTTTTTTCACATCAAGTGTTCGAACAATCATTGGAGTACTCAGGGGATGAGATTTGTCCATATAAAAATGTTTTAGGACTTTCTCAGTATACATGGACTGATGAATAAAAATTCCATTTGGCAAGTGCTCAAGCTGCAGGCCGAGACAAAATTTTGTTTTACCAAGATCTTTCATTTCAAATTCATTCTTTAAATATATAGCGGTTTTTAAGATCTATTCAGGAGTTCCCACAATATTTAAATCATCAACATAAACCGCAATAATGACAAATCCGGATTCTGATTTCTTAATAAAAACACATAGGCATATAAGATTATTTTCAAATCCTTCTTTCAATAGATATTCGCTTAAGCGATTATACCACATGTGTCCGGATTGTTTCAACCCATATAAAAATCTTTATAGTCTGATTGAGTACATATTTCTAGATGTACTTGTAGATACTTCAGGCATCTTATATCCTTCAGGGATTTTCATATATATGTCATGGTCTAAGGATCCATATAAATATGCAGTGACCACATCCATCAACCGCATTTCTAATCCTTTTGTAACAACCAGACTAATCAAAAATCTAAATGTGATTGCATCCATAACGGGAGAGTATGTTTCTTCATAATCAATCCCGGGTTTCTGCAGGAAACCTTGTGCGACAAGTCGTGCTTTGTATCGTACAATTTCATTTTTCTCATTACGTTTTCGTACAAATACCCACTTATATCCAATAGGCATTACACCTTTTGGTGTTTGGACAACAGGTCTAAATACTTCTCGTTTTGCTAGCGAATTTAATTCAGATTCAATAGCTGTTTTCCATTTTAGCCAATCATTTCTACGTCGACATTCTTCGACGCTTTTTGGCTCACTTTTTTCATTACTTCTGGTAATGTCAAGGGCCATTTTATATAAAAATATGTTGTCGACAACAGTTTTATTTCTATCCAGAATTTCTCCAGTTTTTATGAAATGTATTGAGATCTCATTATTTTCAGGTACCTGTTCCTTTTCAGGGGAAAACATTTCATGACACACCTCTTCAGGAGGTCCCTTTTTAGGAGATTTATACTCTTCAAGAGTTTCCTCTTCAGGAGGTTCTGGAATAGAAGATTTGAGCTATTTAGGAGCACCAATTATATTTGTAGCCTGTATTGTGGGTATTTGTTCTTCAGGAACACCAAATTCATTTTGTATTCTTTTCCTTCTGGGAATTTTGTCTTTTGCACCAATAGGTCTTCCACGCTTCAGGCGTATTTTAGATTCACCTATTGCTGTTTTGACAATTTGTCCTTTAGGGACTTCAATCCTTGCTAGAGTATTAACAGTAGGAATATAAGATTTTACTACACCTTTAGTATCAGTAAATACATCCGGTAACTGATTTGCAACATTTTGCAAATGAATAATCCTTTAAACTTTCTGTTTACATTCATTTGTAGGAGGATCAAAATGAGATAGGGTCTTATTATCCCAAGTAATATCTTGTCGTGCTTCAGGCACCGACTTTTCTTTACCCATTAACGGAAAATTTGATTCGTCAAAATGACAATCCTCAAAACGTGCTTTAAACATATCCCCTGTAAGGGGTTCAAGGTATCTAATAATGGATGGAGAATCAAAACCAACATATATCCCAAGTCTACGTTGAGGGCCTATTTTTGTACGTTGTGGAGGTGCAATTGGAACATATACATCACATCCAAAAGTACGAAGATGAGAAATATTTGGTTGTTGACCAAATGCAAGCTGTAATGGAGAATATTTATGATATGCAGATGGTCTAATGCAGAATATTTATCATAAGTAAAGGTCTAGCGATTAGTTGAAGCCTTTTGATCAAGAATTCAGCTAAACCGTTTTGTGTGTATGTATGAGCAACAGGATGTTCAACATCTATTCCTATTAACATGCAATAATCATCAAAAACTTGAGATGAAAATTTACTTGCATTATCCAATCGAATAGTCTTAATCGGATACTCAGGAAATTGTGCTTGTAGTTTAATTATCTGAGTAAAAAGTCTAGCAAATGCAACATTTCTAGTGGAAAGAAGACAAACATGTGACCATCGACTAGATGCATCAATTAGAACCATAAAATATCTAAATAGTCCACTTGATGGATGAATAGGCCCACATATATCTCCGTGAATCCTTTGTAAAAAGGATGAAGATTCAACAATGACTTTTGAGGGAGATAGTCTAATAATTAACTTACCTTGAGAACATGCAGAGCATGGAGATTCATTAGGTAGAAATATCTTTTGATTCTTTAAGGGATACCCATGCGAATTTTCAATAATTCGTCTCATCATTATAGAACCCGGATGTCCAAGGCGATCATGCCAAGTCATAAATACTTTAGGGTCAATGCACTTCTGGTGCATTACCACATATGATTCAATTGTTCTCATTTTTGTATAATACAATCCAGAACATAGAGCAGGTAGTTTTTCTAATACGAGCTTCTGGCCCGATATTGTTTTAGTAATAAGAAGATGCTCTTTACTGCCTTTATTGGTCGTTTCAATATGGTAATCATTACGACGTATATTTTTGAAACTCAATAAATTTCTTCTGGATTGTGAAGAGAATAGAGTATCATCAATACAAAATTTGTTGCCATTAGGCAACACAATATAAGCTCTTCCAGAGCCCTCAATTAAATCCGATGAACCTGATATAGTATGGACATAGGCTTTACTTAGTGTTAGATTTTGAAAATATTTATTTTCTTTGAAAATTGTGTGAGTTGTAGCACTGTTAGCCAAACATATATCTTTATCATTCAACTCAGAGATAAAAAGCTCATCAATGTGATTCATGATTTTACAAAATATACAAAACTTTTATTACTGATAGAAAGAAAATACATTAATTGAGTGGAACACTTCCATCTCTAATTAAGTGTTCAATACTACCTTCAGGATGATTAAAGAAATCAGATACATCAATATGAGTAACATCTACATCTACTGAATCTAATAAATCATCTGATGGTTCTACTAAATTTGTTTCATGCACTTTATTCTTTCCTTTAATAGAAACTTGATATAAATCAGCTAAGTGCCTGGCCGTACGACAGGTACGTTACCAATATCCAGTCATTCCACATCTATGGCATACCTCTTCACTTTTCTTTGAAGAATTATTCTGAGGATTTTTACCCATTTCTAAATTGTACCACTTCTGGTGATATGGTATATTATAATCCCTTTTAATGTTGTCATTCCTGGGACCAACATTTCTATAATTTCTCCTACCACGTCCACGCCTCCGATTTCTTCTAAAGGATGCACCATTCACTTTTGGGAATGATGCAAACCTATTACCATTCATTTCAGGGAATGATATTGAGCCAGTAGGGCGTGACTGGTGGCTTTCTAATAAGAGCTCATTATTCTGCTCAGATACTAGAAGACATGATATAAGTTCAGAATATTTCTTGAACTTTCTCTCTCGATACTGCTGCTGCAGGAGCACATTCGAAACATGAAATGTAGTAAAAGTCTTCTCTAGCATATCATCATCGGTGATTTTCTCACCGCATAATTTTAATACTGAGCTTATTTTAAAAAGTGCTGAATTATACTCACTAACACTTTTATAATCTTGCAACCTCAGGTGCATCTATTGAGAACGAGCTCTTGGGAGGATGACAGTCTTCTGGTGTTCATACCTCTCCCTTAAATTGTTCCACAAAATATAGAGATCTTTTACTGTGAGATATTCAGTTTTCAACTCTTCATGAAGATGGTGGCGAAGGAAAATCATTGTTTTAGCACGTTCTTGCAGGGATGCTTGATTTCCTTCTTTAATAGTTTCTCCCAGGTTCATTGCATCAAGATGTATTTCAGCATCAAGTATCCAGGATAAATAATTTTTCCCAGATATATCAAGAGTAACAAATTCCAATTTTGTAAGATTTACCATTTTCTACACATATAAATAATGAAATAAATATGTGTATCTCATATTTTTAAATTCACATAGATAATCGTCAATAAAATATATTAAAGACTTCCAATAATATATTGAAAAACTTACAGAGGAATAAGGCCACTAGTTTCAGAATTGGTAGAACCGTCGTGCTGATAACGTGTTATAAAATTAAATAAAAGAAACTACTATTGCAAAAGAGAAATAAAAAATTCTCTCTGGAACTCTTAAGAACTGAAATTTTCTTTCTCTCACTATATTTTTTTATGAATTTCATTACAACTGAAACCCTTATTTATAGGTTTTGAAATTACTATGCAACTCACTATGCAGAATTTAAAATAATAGTGGTGGGGTCATTCACATAATTTTAGTGGTGGGATAGGGGGCGGCTGCCGTTCGTTCATTCATTACAAATACGTTCTTGTGATTTTTTTTTTCAATGTCTTGTTCACGACATGACATCTTCTATAGTAATTTTATTTGTGCCCGCTTTAAAACGCATTGTTTTATTTGTGTCCATTTAAAAACGACTTATGCTCCATTTGGATATTGACTTACTAATATTTATTATTTTATTATTATTATTTACTATTATTTACATAATCAAACTCAATTACCCAAATGCAATCTTAGATACGATGTAAAGCTATCTTTTCTACCGGGCTTGTAGGCCCACTATGCACTCGGAAACAATGTTTTAAATACCGTGCTGTACCAGCCGGTACGACCGGAATTTTCCGTACCGGCCGGTCGGCTGGCACAAAAAACAGCACATTTCGTTTCGGTCTATTTTTTGGCCATACTGGCCGGTATGGCCGAAATCGATCGTACCGGATTTCGGCCTTCTCAATTTTTTTTTTAATTTTTTACTATATTTTAACCTCAATTTATACTAAATTAATTACATATATATTTATCTATATAATTTATTTATATATTAACTATTATTTTGAAATATAATTTATAATTGTATTTATATATATAATTTATTTATGTATAAATTATTTCAAAACGGTACACGAAACGGTACCGGCATCGAAATATTTCGTTTCAGTGGTTTGACCGGTACCGATACCAGTACGATATTCAAAACATTGCTCAACATTGCTCGGGAACATTGTTTTTCATTTAACTTTTAACAAACCAAAAACTTAAATTTCCAAGCTCACGTTTTGGTGGGAGCAATACCCTTATAAACAGTTCGGAACTTGGAACAATTAACTTCATTCCGAGTTAAGAAACCTTGATCGCCATCTTTTGCAAGACAATCTGCAATTGCATTAACGTATCTATATATAAAATGAGTGATCTGAAGAGACAAACTGTGATGCTTTTCGAGTGTCATTCTAAGTTATAGGAGTCTTCCAATGAATTTTTAACCATAACCAGTGGAGTGGGACCAACCAGCCACCAATTGAGAAAATCAATCTCAACTTCAACAAATTCAAGATTATAAAACTATTACACCAACTTTAAACCACTTAAGACAGACAGCATTAGCTCTGCCTTGTTGAAAGAACCCCCAATCATATTGTTTTGAAAAACTAGCCAATAAACATCACAGTATCTCTGATTATCCCTGCAACTATGGCCTAGCCTCTCTCTCTCTCTCTCTCTCTCTCTCTCTCTCTCAAGTAAGCATTATTTCTCAAGGAAAATGTTGGTCCACGAAGGGAACTCCTCAAAAGAGGGTAGCAAACGCGCAAGTCTATCGCTATTTAATGGCTGGTTATCATAAACTGGTTGACAACTTCAACGTGGAAATCTGGCAAATATGAGCATCACCAATTAATGAAACGAGGATAAATATATATATATATATATATATATTCGATAAAATTAAGGATATTTGAAGAATAAGATAAGATGAGAATTCTGTAAATAATAGTAAAATAATATTTTATTTAAAAATTTAAAAAAAGTAGTATTTTTTATTTTTTATTTTATTTAGATGTTTGGAAAAGTCATAATTAATATATCGTAGTGAGTATAGCTAAATAATAAAACACAAGAAATTAATAGATAATTAATTGTTTACAAAAGACAACCGAGAATAAAGTATGCTATGTAATCTATTTCCGACTAAAATGAAAATTAATCTAAAGTATATGAATAGACTGATCATATGAGTTAAAATTATGCATTCGAATATTGCGCTCAGGCCATATCAAGTAAAACAGTTTGTCGTTGACAGGGAATGTCATAACCATATTGGTCCCGCGCACTACACTGCAACCTGACGAAGATCCACGCTTCCGAAAGCCAATATTACATGTGCCCATCAATTCGCAGATGAGCTGGATCTCTTAAAAATAATTTAAAATCCGTTCAGCAGTCTTACACGATGTAAATTGTTGTCTGTTGAGTTAGTAGAAGAATTCCTAATTTGCTGCAGCATTCCCCGAAAACACTTAATCGACTTGAACTGTGGGGTTCAATCTTTCTTCCTTTTACGTTTTTTTTTATCAGACATTTTACCCACAGTTTTGGAAACAAAATCTAATTGCAAAATTTTTATGACTCCGTTTGGATAGTAAAATGAGATAAAATGTAATACTTTTATATAAAATTTAAATAAAATTTAATAAGATATTATTTTATATTATTATTATTGTTTTAATATTTGAAAAAATTAAATTATTTTATATATTTTATAAGAAAAATTAGAAAAATATAATGAAGAGATGTAAGTGAGGGGCATAAAATTATAGTTAAGAGTCCAGCTACTGCGCCAGAATTTTGGTTTAGCTAATGCTTTTGAATTCAATAGACTATTACACTCCTCAAATCGACAGAATCCTAGGCAATCATTTTACTAATAAATATTATCCCACCCGAAATTGGCATATATGGAGAGGATCCTGAAAGGTTTTATTTTCCAAAAGGACTAAATTGGAAACAAGATAAATGGGTTTTGTTCCCATGCCGTTCTTTACATTCAAGTTGTAAAGAAAGAGTGCAAGCTTTATTTAACCGAGCTTCTCGATAAATCCAAATGAGTTTTTTGGTGAGCTTATTGCCGATTGTGGTTATTTGGAGATTGTGGAACCAACATTATTTAGCCAAGATGGAAGGGAAATTTGAGTCTCTCAACATGGTTGTTGCTTCTATTATGTATTGGGTTAAAGCAATTTCTAATAATATGGGCAAGGTGGAGAAGCTGCCGGATCAAGATAGATTGTTGTTTTTTCGGATTGGTGTAAATCTTATTGAACCTAGGAAGAGGAAGGTGCAGGTGGTGGGATGGGAGAGAACTCCTCGAGAAGGTTGAAACTTAACCTTGATGGGAGTAGTCTTGGAAATCTGGGTGGAGGTGGAGGTGGAGGTGGAAGGGGAGGTATTTTACATGATTGTTATGGGAAATTAATTTTTACGTTCTCTAAACATCTTGGAGTTTGTAATAATAATGAGGTTGAGATTAGAGCCATTTTGCAAGGTTTAACTTTTAAAAATAAAGCTTTGGGTTACACGTGTATTGATATAAAAAGTGATTTTTTAGTGGTGGTGAATTGGATTTTGAATAAATCTTGTAATGTTTGATATTTGTGGAATTTTTGGGATGAGTTGTCCAGGTTGTTGGATGATTTTGATTATACTATAGCTCATTGTTTTAGAAAGGGGAATAAGATTGCTGACCTTCTTGCAAGTAGGGGTGCTTTGGAGGAGAACAATAAAGTTAGGAGATGCGTCTGTTATCTAGAGAGGCTCGTGGTTTGTATAGGATGGATTGGATGGAATTGGCAAGTTTCAAGTCTCCTGATTGTTTGGTTTGCGCTGATTTTTCGTTTGATGCTGGGTTGCTGTTCAAAGGTATCTAAAGGTTCGGCGTTGAGCGTCTTTTGCCATGCAGGTAGTTTTCTTGTAGGTTTTGGTTTTTTGCTTGGTTGTGGTTTGTTACGCTTGTTATGGTTTTTGTTTTTTCTTTTTAGGCCTGTTAGATTTTATGTTTTCTGGTTTTTTTTACCTTTGTTGGTTTGGTTTATGGGGTGGTTTTTTTGTATTCGTAATCCCCAAAATAGATTCGTTGTAACCACGATATTTCTATGCCATAAATAAGAGCATTTCAATAAATTTGGAATGGAATCACAAAAATAAAGTGACTTCCGGCTCTTTCCAGACCAAAAAAAAAAAAAACCCTATTTGTAATTTCCTTTTTTCCCTTTTGGCGGTGGAACTTGCAATCAAAACTCCTTCTACGGCCTTCAGAGATTATTTAAAAAAAAAAAAAAAGACTCATTCTAGGTCACATTAAAGTAAGGGGACAAACAATTTCAGTCACTAACATCGAATACAGGATTGATTCAACTTTAGCATCTAAAAAACCGAAGCCTGTAGGCCCTCCTAGCACAGGGGAACAACAAACTCTACTTCCACCACTACGGAATTTAAATAAAAAAAAAAAAAAGCTAACATTATCGACTACTTGAGTAAAGCACCAAGAAGTGTGCCACCATTTGTCTGATTTAAGCTTTTACTAAAATATCTTTTTTTGATGTTTGAACTTTGAACCACCTTTTTCTTCATACAAAAGAATCGACCCAAAAACAAAAGAATCACAACATAAGCGGATTACAAAATGGAAAAAAAAAAAAATTAAACCTTACACATATTGAAGAGCTTCACCATTTTCTATTGGAGTCTTCCTCCGATTGAAAGTCTCACTCCACTCTGGCATATAACACAATTTCTTCTAAGTATCGGGTGGATTCCGACCGGGGATCTGGAGGGTGGAGGACAAGCAAGAAAAGCACCGTTAACTCTCATCCTCTACAATTTCTTCAAAGCTGTTTTCGCTCGGCCGTATTCACATATCATATCCACCCATGTTGCCTGTACTTGTAACATCCATATCCATGGCATCACAATCCTACCTTTCTTTGGTTCATCGAACCTGTTCGCCAATGAGATCCAAACCAACCAGAAGGAATGATATCCCCTGAAACAGCAAGAAGTAGAAATGGATTCCCTGAGCTGACAGGAGACTCCTTGCTGCAGCCGTTAGAAGAAGGAAAGCCAACGCTAGCTCCTTTGTATAGAGCCTGTTATGCTTCTTCTTTCGACAAGCCTTTTGCTCTTGCTGTAGAATTTCCTCCTTCATTTCCTTAAGATTGGGCACCGAGACCCCCCGGTGATGTGTTGGCTCCTTCTCGACCAAGGAGACAAGATCACCCTCAGAGGAACGCCCAGATTTCTTTGTAACAACCCACTCATAGGCACTTCCGAGTTGGAATAGGCCAGAAATCATGGCATTGAACTTGGTCACTGACATGGTGTTCTCAAAAAGAAGGTAAGGGACGATAAATGGGAAAGATTTTGGGGCTGGGATGATATTAAGAAAAGACATAGTGGCTGGGATATAACATACAACCCATGAAGGAAGCTCGGCCTCAGGTATGAACATTGTCATGGGGAGTATAATGCAGAAAAGGGTAAAGGAATAGAAGGGCAGTATCAGTTTTCTTAGGAGAAAGAAGAGAAAGATCATGTTGAATTTCTTCCCAAAATTGATCTGGCATCAACCAAAAATTGATCAGGGCCACATCAGCAATTACACTCCATCATGACTTTAAAACACGTAAATTTGGGCGAACAGAATGGTACTTAAAGAAAACAACAATCCAAAGACTAAAGCTAAATATACCTCAGCTCTGATTATATCAGGTAAACAAAGTCTAAATAACTGCATAGGTCCGGAATGCCATCTATGCTGTTGTTTCCTGTAAGCTTCATATGATTCCGGTAACTCACACTGGCACTGAAGTTGAAAACAAAAAGATGACTACCAATTCCGAGGAACTATTTTGACAGCACAAAACAAATCCAATAACATATGCTAACGAGGGAAAGCAGTACCTCGACATCATTGAGGAAAACGAATTTCCATCCTTTAAGATGAGCACGGACAGCAATGTCCATGTCCTCCACGGTGGTCCTCTCCAACCACCCACCAGCATCCTCCAAGGCCTTGATTCTCCACACACCCGCCGTTCCATTGAAACCAAAGAAATTAATGAAAATACCATTCACTTGTTGCTCTACCTCGAAATGAAAGGCCAAGTTAATATTCTGCAACCTCGTTAACAGGTTCTCGTCCTTGTTCACAAAGGACCACCTTGCCTGGACCAATCCAACTTCCTCATTATCCTGTTGTGTCAGGATACGAGAACTCCATTCAATTTACTCCGAGTGAATTACAAAGATAAACATAAGCATTAGATTCCTTGTGCATTTTCGAATTCCCATCCAAGTCTAGAAATTTTACCTACCTTAAAATGAGGAACTGTAAGTTTGAGGAAATCAGGGTTGGGCTGGAAATCAGCGTCGAAAATGGCAACAAACTCATAGTCTTTGACATAGCTACAATTCATTGCGGACTTAAGATTACCAGCCTTGTATCCATCTCTAATGACCCGATGTCGGTACACAATGTGAGCACCCTCTTGCTGCCATTTATGAACCTCCTCCTTGATCATCAATTGCGTTGTTGGGTCATCAGAATCATCAAGAATTTGTATCAGCAGCTTCGATTTCGGCCACTCTAAATTACACACTGCACCAATCGATTGCTGATATACCTGATTGAAAGCACCACCGACCCAAAAAAATAAAAAACTTTAACAGCTATACGTAAATAATTGTTTCAAGTATTTCTGAACAGCGAGAATGAGAAAAACCCAAAGTGGAAATTTCAATTTGGTTTACCTCCTTTTCATTGCACATGGGAATCTGAACAAGGACCATTGGGAAGTAGCCATTATTCTCTCCCGATTCGAGATCCTTACCGGTGTCATCTTGTTTGGGAAGCGGTTTGATCTTCTTCAATCGGATCCACAAACATCCCAGACATAGGATTAGCCTATCCACACTCTGGATTAAGAACAGCACGGTGCACGCATTGGCGAGGAATTGCAGAGGAGGAGCGAGGTACTCCACCCGAACCAAAACCCAACGAGAATAAATCCAGTCGAACATACCCTTAACCCCCAATGGAGTTGCCCACAAACTCTGCAACTGGAATTCGAAATGCGGAGTACCGAGATGCCAACCTTTGTAGAACGCAACAACCTCAACTCCTAGCAAAAGTACCGAGAGCCAGAGGAACATTTTGATGCAGAAGTAGAACCTCGTCTTCAAGGTGGGATTCTCCTTCTCTCTGCAGCCACCGCCACCATCGTTCTCGTTCTCGTCTTCATTGTCGTCATCTTCAACGTCAGTCCGACCCGAGGCCACGCGGCGCCGGATCGCAGCGGCGAGGCTCAACATTGCAGAGGCAATGGAAGTCAGGCAGCCGGCGGCGCGGTGGGCCTTGAGTAGGAGGACCCAGGTGAGTTGCTTGGCATTCTTACCGCCTCTGTGGCCTTTGTCCCGGGCGCGACCCGACCCGGAAGGCTCGGTCGTGATGAGGAAATCGTCTTCGGATGGACCCTCGAGCTCAACCATGGACCAGTTGGGGTTTTCCATCTTCACAACCACCGGCGTGCCCCGGTGGGTTTGCTTCACCCACCAATCGAACGAGGGTGCCATTTTGGAAACCCGATCTCACGCTTTCGGGGCACAATACCCCCCTTCCCCCCCCACCTTGGTTTCAAGGCTAGGATAATAATAAAATTATTCGAAGATACAAAAAAAAAACAAAAACAAAAAATGCTATGAACTTGGTCTCAGTGTCAGAAAAACAAGAGGCAAGATGAAACGAGAAAGAACGGAAATGCAGACGCGTGGAATGAGAGAAAGTCGAAGGCAGAGCGAGAGGCGGCGTTAAATCAAGGGTGACATTCGGAGAGAACTCATACGAGAGTTATTTCAGAGGGAGGGAGACAAAGAAACAAACTTGCGCTGCAGTCGACGGCAGAGCTCGCTCGCATTCAATTACAGCTTACTAAAAAAAAGGGGAGTCGCAAACGAAACGTCATGAAAGAGAAGCAGAATAGATGTGTATGCTGTGTTTGTTCTTGTGTGTCTGTGTTTGCGAGAGAAACAGAGACAGCGATTGATATATACAGAGATGTGGTAACAGCTCAACACGTCCTTAATGTTTTGATTTCAAAAATAAAAGAATATTCACTGGAAAATATGTACATAGCAGCACGTCTCAGGCTTCGATAGAACTCTGTTTTTCTTTTCTTTAACCCAGTTTTTCAAAATCAAATCACAGATCTGCAGTAATTTCTTGCAAGGTTATTTTTGGGGTCCATAAAGAAAAGAAAAGAAAAGAAAAGAAAACGACGATGGATTCTAACTCACATAGCTATAGAATTTAAATGGACAATAAATAAAAACTGTACATCATCACAAAATGAGACAGATTTCCGACAAGGACAGCTTCTTTTTGTTTCCCACATTTTTATCTTGCCACCTACTCTTTTAAATTCTAATAAAACCAATGACAACCGGTAACGTAAGCCCTATCCCTGGAAATTTCCAATTGATGCTAGCTTCTTGCCTTTACAGTTGGTAAGAAGATTTTAGATTTTACAGCAAGTCCTTTCGCGTGCGAAAATGCTGGACACGAGACGGTCTAACATGAACGTTGAAACAACCTACCGCGTAATTATCCGCCATAAAAGTGAAACATTTTTGTCTGTCTTATTTTTTTAACTGTTTTTTTTTTTTAAATCTAACTTACTTTTTTTTTTTTATAAATGAAATAACTTACTTACAAAAACCACAAAATAAAATTAAATGTTAAGCCGCTACTGATTTTGACACTATATAAATCCAACTGTCTATTTTATTTTTTAATATATATTTTTTTTAAACTTTTGTATGGAGTTTGGAAGTTTTTTTAAATGGTAATTAAAGATTGAGATGAATAGAAGAGAAAAATCTCATGAGTTTACCTTTTAATACCAAATATCTAAAGAAAATATATATTTATTATTTTCTATATTATATATTAATATGTCATTTTTATGTTTATTTTTATTATTTAAATACATAAATTGATATATAAATATGTATATTTACATATAATGACAAAAATAATAAATCATATATTGATATATGATATAAGAATGATAAATAGCAATTCTCATATCTAAATACTTTTTAATAAATTATAGCTTAACTAATCCTTTCTATCTATTTGTGGGAAGAGTAACGTTATTTGAAGGGTTTTACATCATATAATATTTAAAAATTTATCTTAAAAATTAAATTATGTAATATGGTAAAACCTTTTAGGTATAATTAAAAAATACTAAGATGTTCGCTCAATTATTATTTTTTGTTTACTATCGACGCTCTATCGGAGAGCGTGAGGGTGGATACGCTGCTCAACAAATGCCTACTAATTTGTATTGTGCGTTTTTGGCTCCAACCGCCATTAACTATTTGAAGATCCAATAATGGATGATTAAAGATGCGTCTCAATGATACTATAACCGAAATTGGTTCCTTGAATACGTTAATGATTTTTGGTTTATACATAAGGATATTTTAGTCAAACAGTCAAGAAAATAACAAATAAAAATGTCCGAACCTTAAGATCTCAAATGAGAAAAATATAGACATCATGAAAAAAACAAGGGGGGAGGGAGCCCTCCCCCACCAAGGCTGGAAGAAAGAATCGAGTGCTTTGATTGCATGTCTTTCTTTTTTTATTTTTTGACAGTTTTTACTCATATAAATTTATAAGATAGTCACTCTCTCATCAAATATTATGGAGTCTGTGTAATTTAAATTTTAGAATTTATAATTACCAGAATATATATATTTAATAAAAAAATTTATGACCCAAATTAAGCCTTTATTTAGGAGTGAGACGAGATCTTCATCTCATCACTATAATTTTCTTAAATTTCTACTCAAAATGTAATAAATAATTCAATTTTTTCAAATCTCAATTCAATTTGTTCAATTTTAAAATAATGATAATATTAAAAAATAATATTCTAATAATATTATATTCAATTTTCATCGAAAATTATCTCATTTTATTTCACTATCCAAAAAAAAAAAAGTAACTATACTCCAATAGCCTTTTTCTTACCAAATTGTAAGAGAATGGAATTGAATCTGGGAATATAATTAAATGAGTGGGTTTTTTTTTTGTCAAATTAATTATAAAAATATCACCATTTTATCAAAATGTCTCAATTTAAAATATATTTATGAAAATAACTTATAAAGAATTGTGTGTCTATTAATAGCCTTTGCTACTATTTTTATCCACTAATACCATCACTTAAATTGTGTATATGCGCAGACTGAAATAGAGGACAATAATCACGAAAATCTCTTATTCCGTTTGGTCAAAGTTTCTGGAAGGATTGGCGAGGGCATTTGTTTCTCACGCGTTCCTTTTGTAAGAATTGATTTAAAAAATTATATTTATTATTTATTTATACGTCACACACTCTTTTTTTTTTTTAAGTATATAGATAATAAGGACAAAATCTTTTTTTTTTTATTATTTAGAAGCTCTGACTTGGCATCAAGACACGTGCTCCAGTTACCGGCGAGCTTGAAATACTCCCCGTTGATTGCTCAAACCTATCGGCTATAAGATAAGAGATATAAAAGGCTAAACCACCGACGCATATGAAGGCCAATTCACAAAAATTAGCTGTCAAAGAACACAAAATAAATGTAAATAAGTAGTGTTTATTAAATGAATTTATTTAATATTAATATTTAAGTTGAGTAACTTCTGTAATCATTAATTATTTCTTTATATATTTTTTTGACCAATGTTTTTGGCCGTCTTATTATATTATTTTCGCCTCACTCACACGAATCTTAATTCATGCTACGCATGATAGATATCTACTCTTTTTTCCTATGATTGATTCATTATATTTCATAAACTTGATCGGAAAAGATTACCTACCATGCATCCAGCATCATCCTTCCAGATATTTAATCATATTTAGCTTTTGATGTTTTCGTATATATATGGACACTTTAATAAATATTAACAATCAGATTAGTGTGTTCATAAATACTCTAAGCTTTCATTTGTATTTAGAACTAATTTTAATTTATTTTAAATTTATTATTATATTTTTTAAAAATTTTAATTTGATTTTTTTTAATTTTAAAATAATAATTATATTAAAAAATTATATTTTATTCAATTTTTAAAATTATATTAATTCATTTCATTTTTAAATCCAAACATAACTTGTTAAAATAACTGTCATTCACATTGGCCACGACTCTCATGTGTCACCCCAAATATTTGTGCTACAACCTACTTCTAGGATTGCAATAGTAGTTCAGTGATCTTCAAAAATAATCGAGTTTACCTAATTAAATTAAGAAGTTGGAAAATTATTGAGTGAATCCACACTCAGCACACTCACACTCACAGTGCACTGTTCATGTGAACAGTGCACTGTGAGTATGAGTGTGCTGAGTGTGGATTCACTCTAGCATCACTCATTAATTTTAATGAACAGTGCACTGTGAGTGTGAGTGTGCTGAGTGTGGATTCACTCTAGCATCACTCTAACGGATTATATTTAAAAGATAAATACTTTAATCATAAATGAATTTTATAAAAATAAATTTATAAATTATGCAATAATTAATTTTATGATAAAGTTATATATCTAATAAATAACATTAAAATGCGTCAACTTATATTTATTTTTATGAACTTTTTAGTAGTTAAAATACTTTTTAAATAAAGAATTTGATTAAACGATTTGACTGAAGATAGTAATAATGGCCACGGGGTTAATGGATGATAGCACTTCATATCATAGGGGAAATGCTTGTGCAGGGTTTTCCTTTTTTCAAAGAAAAAAAATACAATGCGCAAATGAACAGTGATTTTAGTATATATATTATGGAAGTTTCGTGTTCGATAACATAAGAAAGATATTTAAAATAATAATAACAAAAGTAACATGACATGTAGGGCCAAGTCGCATAATTTATATTTGTATAATGAAAGGGTTAGGTGTGATTAAAGGTCAATCGTTTTTTAATACAATATTAATCTTCAGGAAGCATGTAATATGGTGCATGTACAGGTGGATCTTTAATTGACCATTTTATTATTTAAATTAAAAAAAAAAAAAAGATTAAAGAGTTTAATTAGCTGTACAATGATAGCAGGGTGACTTGTAAGCCTTTATTTTGGGCTCATTTGGGTCACGTCATACATCACTACCGACAATGCTCTTTTGAATATATATATATATATATATATATATATATATATATTTTTAATTTTATAAACTGTAGTTTCAGTGGAAACAATTAGGGTATTAGTATTGTAGTCATCAAAAATTATTATTAAAAATTGATAAAAATTATAAATATATATATTAAATAAGTTTCATCATATTTAATAAAAAAAAATAAGAAAGATTAAAATGGAAAGAATAGTATAAAAATATTTTTTATTTGACTCTTAAATTTATAATTTTTATTAATTTTTAATAATAAATTTTGATGAGATTAATATTAATACTCTTATGTATAAATTTAGTAATTTACGAGGGACACGTTTTGTATTAGGCACATAAGTCAATATAGAATAATTTACAGACGTAATTTACTTAAAACACTTTATTATCATGTTGTAATTAAATTTTGAGAAAAATTAAAATTGTGGAATTTTTTTATAATTTTTTTTATATAAATTCACGTAAAATGATACTGTATATTATATGATAAAATTATTTATAATACCCAAGTCAGTCTATGCAGTTATATTAATATATATATATATAAATTTAAAATAATATTTTTTTTATTTACATTCTTATTTATTAATGAGACTTTATGTAAACTAACTTTGTAGAACTTTATAGAGTAGTGATATATTTGCTATTAGTTTATCACTTATTTATCACCTTTATTATATTTATTTTTTTATTATTTTCTTTTAAATATTTTTTTAACATTCTTAATCATTAAAAAAAATCTAAAAAAATTATAATTTCACTAATAATTACTTTCTTAACTATTAAGTAAAAAGAAAATTTAAAAATAATAAAAATAATAAATAAATAAATAAATAATAAACAAATAATAAATATATCATTATTCAACTTGAAATTAGGGAAGCTATAGGTCAGGCCATAACTATGCACTCCTCTTTTTTTATTTATTCGTATTGGACGATGCCGGGAAGAAAAGGGAATGCGTGGAGGCGGCTAACAACACAACTACATTATTTTGACCACTTACTTCCATTAATAATAGATTGTAATAAGACTTTATTGCGTATTTTTCTTTTCATAAGAAGAATATTACTATCGTTCTATACCATAGATTTTATTTATTTTAAAATTATTTTTTTGAAAAAAAGTATTTGCAAACCAGAGTGATGGGAGATTTCAAATTCCATTAATATACAAGGATAAAAGTGAAAATATTATTTTAAAAAAGATATTATTGTATTTTAAAAAAATAATAGATATAATTGTATGTACTTGCATGAACCATTCTCATTTAAGAATTATATGTAGAATAACTTATTTTTAAATATTATTTTATTTTTATTGAGCTAATTGAGTTATTTTACTTATCATCCATACACAATATACAACATATTTATTATAAAAATATAAATAAAATAAAATAAATGTGATAGGTGATGTGTGAGGATAATAAGTAAAATTATTCTAATTATGATTTATTGGTTATTCTAATTATTCTCTACACAGTCTCCACCTTCATTGCAATTTAGAAACTACCATCAGCGTTGTTGTCTCAATCTCCTTATCGACGGTGATGGAGTTTATTTATGATTAGTTAACGGTACTACGAAGGACTGAATAACAAAATTTGAAATCATGTAATGGGTGCAATTGATGTCGATCTTGCCTATCGGGATGAACAAAAATTGGACTTGGCTGCCGAAGTAGAATGATTAGAGGGTGCTGTCGTAGTGGGAGAAGTCGGCCCGGTAGGGGTTATGAATGGCGACATATTGGGAGAAGGTAAAGTTGACGATCTTGTTGGGTGTTGGAGATGGAGAACGAGGAAAACTTAACAGCATTGACAGAGATCTTTGGACTGGCTATTTGTAGTTAGACTTTGTTGTTTATAAATTTAAAGTTTCCTTTGTCTACTAGAATAATAAAAAGCATATATGATGATCAATTTATGGAGGCTTTCTTTGCGTGCTAGGAAT
The DNA here is from genome assembly GCA_036898215.1 of Platycarya strobilacea. Taxonomy (NCBI): domain Eukaryota; kingdom Viridiplantae; phylum Streptophyta; class Magnoliopsida; order Fagales; family Juglandaceae; genus Platycarya; species Platycarya strobilacea. Next base: position 9,181,613 of record CM072555.1, read on the forward strand.
GCTATGGAATTTGGTATTGTTGCAACGTGGTGGAATTTGGTGTTGTTGCGATGCGATGCAATGATGGTATGCTATTATTGTTAGGGTTGTGGGTGTTCCAATAACCAGGTTATCGACTTATCAATATGCATCATTGTCGAGTCCGGTTGAAATTGTGATTAACTAGTCGGAACGGGTGAACAATCCTAGATAAAATGGTCTCAACCATACGAACTACATCAGATAATTTCAACTTATCTGACAAACTAAACCTGGTCTTATTGTGTTGAAGGCGGGGATAAAAGAATAATGTCATCCAACTAAATAAGTAAGGTGTTATAAAACTAAAAATAAAACAACTACTATTACAAGAGAAAAGAAACTCTTAAGAACTGAAACTTTCTTTCTCTCTCTATATTTTCTTATGAATTTCATTACAACTGAAGCCCATATTTATAGGCGTTGAAATTACTATGCAAGTTACTATGCAAGTCACTATGCAGATTTAAAATAATAGTGGTGGGGTCATTCACATAATTTAGTGGTGGGCCATAGGGGCGGCGGCCGACGTTTATAACACTCCCCCTTGAATGACCACCCATAAAGAATCTGCCTCGTTAAAACCTTGCCAAGGAAAAACCCAGTGGGAAGAAAAACCAATGGCGAAGGAAAAAGAATACAGTCTCTTTATGTATCCACAAGTGCTTTAAGATTGCCTCATTAAAACCTTGCAAAGGAAAACCCAATGGGATAAAACCTTAGCGAAGGAAAAAGAGTACAATCAGCACAAGTCTTCAGGACTTTTACTCCCCCTGGAAAGTGCATGACAATAGTTTTTGAGTCTTCACATTTTAATATTCTGCACAATTTTCTTGAATGTCGCAGTTGGTGATGTCTTCATGAATAAATCTGCCAGATTATCACTTGATCGTATATTTGATATATCCTCCTTTGATTTGAGCGATACAAGTAGCATTATCTTCATATAAAATTGTTGAGTCATTGATCTCAGCCAAATATACTCTTGACTTGTTTCATGAATTGCAATAATCTCTGAGTGATTTGAAGATGAAAAATAATATCTGGTTGACAAACTTAATAGAAATCTGATACCTGCAGTAATACTTAAATTCCCCCTTGATAATATGCGTTAGTGTTTCAAGTAATAAGCAAATATGATTTCAGTATATATAACAAGTTAAGAATTCAAACATGATCTCCAACTAAATAATGCATTAGAGAGAGTATGATAATATTTTCATCTAAAATTTTCTCCCCCTCATTCGGCGTTATTAGGAAGAACTTGTTTATATACGGCGGAAATAATATTGGAAACCATCTATGTATGATAAAAGCTGTAAAAGTTTTGAGGTTTAATATTATCGGTTCGGCGGAAAATCAAATCCGCTTGACATTGTGGACAAACGAGATCTTGAAGAGATTTGAAGGTTTCGGGTTATTGTTTTAAATATAACCAATTTTACCATTGGTTTACTCCAGCAAAAAGATCTCGCATTCCTCATAGATTCAGTTGTTGTTCATCCAGAACAATATTATGTCTGATAGAAATTCTAATGTCCCAGATTTAAACCATGAACCTTTTATACCTCAACCACTTATATTTTCTCCTGAGGCTGTAAACACCATGATAGGAGCAAAGATATATCTATCTAGTAAATCTGATCCTGAAATTGTTGCAGCATCAAGAACCCTCAGTGCTCAATATGCTGTCTCTCTTACAACCATGTCTCAGAGGCTATTGGCGAGAACGAGTGAGGTTGATCATCTTAAAAATCAAATATCTGAGTTGCATCAAACGCTTGCAACTAAAGATAGAAAAAATAAAGATTTAAAACAAGATAACAAGGAGCTGAAGAAACTTGTAGACTGGTATTCTCTTGACCTGAAAACACGAGTAGAAGAGCTGGAACGAGAAAGAGCTCAGATACTAAGTCAACAACAGCAGCTAACGGTAGAGGTTCAGCGTTTACAAGAAAATAGGGATAGCTGTAATTAATCTCGCTGGCTTTTGAAATTATGCATCCAGCATATCTTGTAAAGTGAGATTTGAAGAGATGATGGTTTGTCTTGTTCTTATTTCCATTTCTATAAGAACCGTCTTTAGTTTCATTTAGTACGCATCAAATCTTCTTCTCATATCTATAATTCATCTGTATTTGTATTCTTATTCTACAAATTTCCAATGGCTCATCAATTTCCTTTTACTATTTCTCACAATCAACATATGAGGTATCCTTCACCTCAATTACAAGTTGATCCTGCATCTTCCGCAAGTGCAATGCTGCAGCAAGCAAATGATCTGGCTAATAAGTCAGATCGTGAAGCTGTTTATGAGCTGGTGACTCTCGGCACCCGATACTCCTCTTCTATTGTTGGATTTTCCAACCGATTACAATCCAAAAATCGTGAGATTGAGGAGCTTAACGAGAAGGTTTCTGTACTTCAACGACTCGTTCAAGAGTCTGACAAAAAAATTACAGACTTAAAGCAGGAGAATAAGGATTTAAAATCCTTACTTGCCTCTTCATTTCGACTGCCTAATCCTTTAGATAAGGATGGTACGTTGCTTTATGAAAAGCAAATGCATTTGAGAGATGAGGCTAGAAGTCTCAAATTCTTGTAACTCATCTATGAATTGAATAATAAGATATTTCCTTTTCAAATGCATTCCTTGAATTTATAGCAACCCTTGTGATCTTTTCAAGAGTTCTAACAAGGTAAATCATCAACGTAAACTGCAATAATGACGAATCCGGATTCTGATAAAACACATGAACATATAGGATTATTCTTAAATCCTTCTTTCAATAAATACTCGTTGATTCAATTATACAACATGTGTCCGGATTGCTTTAACCCATATAAAGATATTTGAAACTTTATAAAGTACATACTCCTAAATGTACTTGGATTAGATGCTTCAAGTATCGTAATAATCTAATGATGCTTATAAATATGCAGTGACCACATTCATTAACTGCATATCTAATCCTTTTGCAATAACCAAATCGATTAAAAATATGAATGTGATTGTATTCATAACAAGGAAATATGTTTCCTCATAATAGCTCTCGGGTTTCTACATGAAACCTTGTGCGACAAATTATACCGCACAATTTCATTTCGCATTACGCTTTCGTATAAATACTCACTCATATTTGACAAATATTACACCATTTGGTGTTTGGACAACAGGTCCAAATGCATCTCGCTTCACTAGCGAGTTTAATTCAGTTTTAATAACTGATTTCCATTTTGGCCAATCATTTCTACGTCGACATTTTTCGACGGTTTTTGGCTCATTACTTCTGGTAATATCAAGTGTTATCATATATGTTGTCGACAACAGTTTTATTTCTATCCATAAATTTTCCAGTTTTCATGAAATGTATTGAGATCTCTTTGTTCCTCTCCAGGGGAAAACATTTCATGAAACACCTCTACAGGAGGTTCCTCTTCAGGAGGTTTATACTCTTCAGGAGTTTTCTCTTCAGGAGTTATACTCTTCAGGAGTTACACTCTTCAGGAGTTACCTCTTCAGGAGTTACCTCTTCAGGAGGTTTTCTCTTCAGGAGGATTATATTTTGTACAGAAAATACGGTCTCTTCATGAGCACCGATTTTTATTTTTCTTGTGCACCAATAGGTCTTCAACGCTTCAGGTGTATCTTAGACTCATTTATTTCTGTTTTAACAACTCGTCCTTCAGGGACTTCAATTCCTGCTTAAGCATTAACAGCAGTAATATATGATTTTACAACACCTTTAGTGTCAGTAAATACATCATGTAATTGATTTGCAACACTTTGCAGATAAATAATCCTCTGAACTTCTGGTTCACATTTATTTGTAAGAGGATCAAATTTAAACAGGACTTTATTATCCCAAGTAATTTCTTGTCGTGCTTCAGGCACCGATATTTCATTATTTCAAAACATGATGAAATATTAATAAGCTTATATATATAAAAACTTAATATAAATAAATCAAGTACTTGGCCGTACAACAGGTACGTGACTACTGTTTAGTCATATTACATCTATGACAAACATCTTCATCTTTTATGAAGAATTATTCTGAAGACCTTTACCCTTCTCTGAGTTTGATCACTTCTGGTGATACGATATATTTTTATCATCTTTAGTGTTGTCGCTTTTGGGACCAACACTTCTATAATTTTTCTACCACGTCTACGCCCTTAGTTTCCATTCACTTCTGGGAATTGTGTAAATTCGATATCATTAATAGGACGTAACTGGTGTAACAAAAACTCATTATTTAGCTCAATCACTGGAAGACAAAACAAAAGTTCAGAATATTTGTTGAACTTTCACTCTCGATATTGCTACTGCAGGAGCACATTCGAGGTATGAAAAATAATGTCTTCTTTTATATATCATCATCAGTGACATTTTCACTGTATAATTTTAATATTGAGCTGGTTTTAAAGAGTGCAGAATATTCAATACCACTCTTAAAATCTTGCAACTTCAGGTGCAATAAATCATAATGATCTTTTGAGAGGATTACATCTTCTGGTGCTTATATCACTCTCTTAATTCATTTCACATAGTAAGATGATTTTTCATCATGAGATACACAGCACGGTCCTTCAGGGACATATGAATTCCTTCTATGATTGTATCTTTCAAGTTTATCATCATATCCAAATAGATCTCATCAAGGATCTGGATAAATAACATTTTTCAGAAATGTCAATAGTAATAAATCTCAATATTTGACATTATATTACAAAAATAAATCTGTGAATTTAATAAATATATTCACATTATCATGAGAATAAAAATAAAATTTTATCAAGTAATATTCAGCAATATTACCTTTAATATTTATCTCAAGGACTGCAAATAATATATTGAAAAACTTACTTGAAATAGAAGACCATTAGCTTCAGTATCGGTAGAACCTCGTGCTGATAACGTGTTATAAAACTAAAAATAAAACAACTACTATTACAAGAGAAAAGAAACTCTTAAGAACTGAAACTTTCTTTCTCTCTCTATATTTTCTTATGAATTTCATTACAACTGAAGCCCATATTTATAGGCGTTGAAATTACTATGCAAGTTACTATGCAAGTCACTATGCAGATTTAAAATAATAGTGGTGGGGTCATTCACATAATTTAGTGGTGGGCCATAGGGGCGGCGGCCGACGTTTATAACATAAGGAAATATTGATCAAGGACAACTACCAAGAGCCGACAAATAACTCGATAATTTTATAGTGGGAGCCGTGGGCGTGTGAAGATCGTGGGATATGGAGTTCCTGTACGGGTTTACTTTTCGCGTCCAAAAAAGACAATAATAGCATCATGTGCATAAGTTTAATTAACTTTCTCTTGTGGTTATGATTGAATAGGTCAGCGATACTGTGAGGATACGTGTCTCCACCGACACCAGAAATTGAATTTCTAATTTCAATCAAAGAGTACTTTATATGGTCCTAATTACCAAGTTTACCAACTATACTTTGGGAAGTGGGAACATATACTCCTTTTTTTTCTTTTGTCTAAATAATGCAATGTCAAGTTACACAAATTCTTAAAAAAGAATGCTTCACATGAATTCGCACAAAATATTATATAAATTATTTTTATTATTTTTTATTTTTTAAAAAATTTTATGAATTTATTCTTTATAAATTAATTAAATTATCTATTTATTATTTATATATCAAATATTTTATGAAAGAAAAAAAATCAAAAAAATTAAAAAATATATAATGTGTGATGTATAAATTTATATGTATTTTTTTAAAAATGTTTAAATTTTAATTTTATCTCCACAAATAAACTAGGCCTTAGTTTCACAGCTAACTAGTTTGATATACTACTATTTAATTTCGTTTTGATGGAAATTAAACGGGGGAAGCATGCAGTAGGTCCCCAAGGCCACGTGTCATGTCAAGGTACGTGTGTACACCAGCGTCGTAGTCGGCCTGTAGTAGGGTAAATTGGGCTCTCATGCCTCTCCCATGCATTCCGCCTCCACCGCATGGCCCCTCCCAAAGCAAACCAATAAAATATGCTATCCTATACGTAAACGAACATTAATTACTCTTATCTTCATATTTTGAATACATGATATACATCCATCACTCTTTTTTTTAGTCATGACGAATAAGATAAACCAGTGATTACAAGAGAGGAAATTTTTTTATAGAAAATAAAAATAATATATATTGATGGTCTTACACTGAGCTTATTGTTCTCTCTCTCTTTTATTTTTTGTCATAAGAATTAAACAAAAATGCTATGAGGTGGAATCGGGATTAAACTCTCTAAACCGACGCAACATACATTTTTATTTCTTAGGGCACCTGTCCGAATGAGCCTGCTAATAGAAACCTTTAAAAAAAAGAAAAAAAAAAGAGAGAAATGATATATTCAAATTTTAAATGTACTATTTTTAAAAAAATAGACTCTATCATAAAAATAAAAAATAAAAAATTCATTTTTTCTTAATTTGACTCACATTATTATAAAGATTGAAACTGGGTTTGACGACTTGAAAAATATTTTTTGCACTAAATCAATCCTAACTTGAAATGTAAATATTTTCAAATTAATTTTAGTAAATTCATCCACACCAAATCAACCCCGTGCTGCCTTCACTCTCTCTCGCAATTCCCCCTCCCCCTCCCTAGCCAAACGTCATTCTCCTCCAAGCAAGCCCTCATCGTCAATCACCCAAGTCATCGTCGACCACCACCTCAAGTTAGCACCACCCCCTCATGCCAACGATCCCTCTTCACCAAGCTCAGTTCCAAAAGCCCTTCCTACTCATGCGTAGCCCCCAAATCCGAAATGGGTTCCCTCCACTTCAACTATCGTTAGTCGTCACTTGCACCTGTCAACCACCACCTTAAGCTACCGCCGATCTCCTATCATGCTGGTGATCTATCTCCACCAAAATTCAGCCTCTCTTCTCCCTCTATTGGCCGAAACACCCAACCCAAAATGGGTTTCGAAACCCACAAATTTCTCCTCATAAGCAAAGGCTAGCATAACTTCATCTATAAAACTTCCTTTCAATGGTGTTTAACTGGACAAAAACAGAGTATAGTACCTCAAGCACTACCTTCTCAGCGTCTTAGGGAAAACCACCACCTCGTATGGATCATATATAAAAAGCGTGGCTAAAGGAAAACACAACCGATTGAAAAGGATTACACTGCTTTTGTTCCATTCTTTTTTTTTTCTTTTTTGAAAGATGATCCGAGATACTTCGCATTAATCAAATAATTGTTTCAATACATGAAGGGAAAGTTTCCTGAAGGATGCGTTTCTCTTTTAAGTGAAATGCATTTTGAGCGAAAACATGGGCCGCCAAGTTTGCTCCCTTAAGGGTATGGACTATTGACCACCTATCTATTACAGATATAAGATTCCTAGCATCGCCAATTCGCAATCATGCAGAGCTCCAGTTTTCATGTGGGCGGTTGATCGCATCAACTACTATCTTCGAGTCTCCTTCAAATATTATATTGGACTTCAAGCCAATTTCCATGCAAAAGGAGATGGCACGCACCACTGCAACAACTTTGCCTATTAGAGGATCAGGGAATAGCATTTTTGCAGCTTGTAATGTGGCGAGGACAAGGCCCTTATCGTTCCTGATTATGACCTCGATGCCTACTCTGCAATTTATTTTGTCGATAGTTGCATCCCAGTTGACTTTGCAATGGCCTGGAGGGGGCACAATCCATTTTTGGGTGTCTGGTACCTTGGGGATCTTTGAAGGTTGAGTTCTCCTGCTAGCCCAATAAATTTCCAGATTCGTTAGGCTTGACTGGATTGCTTTAATTAGCTATTGTGGTGCCATAATAGTTTACTCGAAAACTAATTTGTTTCTTCTGTTCCAGAGATGTTTAAATACAAATGATGCTTTCGTTATAGCTTCCTCTGACCCTGTGGAAAATATGTACTCTAGTATTGTATTGAAGGGGCCCTTGGAAACAGATAATTTCTACAATCTCCTTGAGCACATACTCCATACATCCTGGGCTACCACACAAGACCAAAAAACGTGTGATTGTTTCCTATTGGTGCGTACAAATGGGGCATTCCGAAGTGTAAAACATCCTTTTTTTTCACCAGATTGTCCCTAGTTGGCAAAATGTTCTTGCAAGCTCTCCACATTAAGATTTTTACAGATTGTGACAGGTTAAGTTTCCAAATGTTGGACCAGAGGGTTGGAAGGGGTAGCAACGTGGAAGCTTGTCCTGCTTTGTCCCTAGAAAGGGATCCCTAAAGGTGGTATGCAGATTTCATCGAAAACTTGCGATCCTTTGTGCATCGCCATGCTAACTTACCTGGTCTTCCACAACAACTGAAGGGCATTTTGAGGATTGCATAGGTTTCCTCTTCACTAAAAATGGTATGCACTAAATTGATATTCCAGTTCTTAGAGTCTGAATTTATTATATCCGAGACCCTCACTTCAAGTGGTAGTAAAGAAGGAACATATTGGATCATGAAGGTAGAGGGGAGGGTCACCCACTTGTCGTTCCAAATACTAACTGATGTGCTGTTCCCAATCTTCCAAAGAAGTACTTCGCAAAGGAGTGGTTTGGCCGCCATGATGGTTTGGCACACATAAGAGTCTCCCCTTTTTAATCAAGCATTAAGGAAGCCATCTCCTTTGAAGTATTTGGCTTGAAACATGTGAAATGCCAACGAGGTGGGGGATTTTACCAATCTCCACCTTTGCTTGCTAAGAGAACTAGGTTAAAGTATTTTAGATCTTGGAAACCGAGGCCCCCATATTATTTAGAAACTCTCATCCCTTTCAAACTCATCCAGAAATTTCTCGCTTGTTTAGTAAAGTCAAGATTTTGGCCTTATCTTACAGGTGACGACGACGTCGAGTTGGCGGCGGAGAAAGACTCGGCATTCAGGCGAGCCGCCCGGTGGTGTGGTATGTAGTGGGTTTAGTACGCCCCGCCAAAACGGCTCCGAAACAAACAAAAAGGTGCGTGCCGCACTCACGAGGGACTGTCAGTGATATACTGGAGGAAGGTGGGGATGACGTCAAGTCCGCATGGCCCTTATGGGCTGGGCCACACACATGCTACAATGGCAATTACAATGGGAAGCAAGGTTGTAAGGCGGAGCGAATCCGGAAAGATTGCCTCAGTTCGGATTGTTCTCTGCAACTCGGGAACATGAAGTTGGAATCGCTAGTAATCGCGGATCAGCATGCCGCGGTGAATATGTACCCGGTCCGACTCTTCAGTAACCCAGGATGACCCTTTCGATGCTTCTTTCGCTGTATACCCCCTCCATCCGTCGGAGGTGGAAGAAAGGGTACTTAAAAAAGATATATTAATTAGAATTATATATCTTTTTTTTAAGTAGGACCCCAGAACGCTAAAAAGGTGGGGGAACAAGAGTTCTCACGATAGGAAAGAGAAATGACTATAAGAAACCAACGATTCTCTCTTCTTAAACAACCTATATCCTCCGCACTTAATCAGCATTTGATAGATTATCCAACTCCGAGCAATCTTAGCTATTGGTGGGGGTTCGGTCCGTTAGCTGGTATTTGTTTAGTCATTTAGATAGTGACTGGCGTTTTTTTAGCTATGCATCACACACCTCATGTGGATCTAGCTTTCAACAGCGTAGAACACGTTATGAGAGATGTTGAAGGGGGCTGGTTGCTCCGTTATATGCATGCTAATGGGGCAAGTATGTTTCTCATTGTGGTTCACCTTCATCTTTTTCGTGGTCTATATCATGCGAGTTATAGCAGTCCTAGGGAATTTGTTCGGTGTCTCGGAGCTGTAATCTTCCTATTAATGATTGTGACAGCTTTTACAGGATACGTACTATCTTGAGGTCAGATGAGCTTTTGGGGAGCTACAGTAATTACAAGCTTAGCTAGCGCCATACCTGTAGTAGGAGATACCATAGTGACTTGGCTTTGGGGTGGTTTCTCCGTGGACAATGCCACCTTAAATCATTTTTTTAGTCTTCATCATTTACTCCCCTTTATTTTAGTATCTTCTTCATCTGGCCGCATTGCATCAATATGGATCAAATAATCCATTGGGTGTACATTCAGAGATGGATAAAATTGCTTTTTACCCTTATTTTTATGTAAAGGATCTAGTAGGTTGGGTAGCTTTTGCTATCTTTTTTTCCATTTGGATTTTTTATGCTCCTAATGTTTTGGGGCATCCCGACAATTGCTTTTCCTTTTGCCCTCACCAAAAGATTTACATTAATTTGTTGATACTTCTAACTGTGCCTTTAGGAATTTTGAAAATACCCATGCTATACATGGGGATAGCTTGGATTACGGCTTTGAGTAGAATTTCCTTCTCCGCTTGTGCCTTTGTTCCGTTCTTTCTAAACACAATGCCTACACAACAATCATAGCTTGTCGTGTTCCTCTCAATTATATGCACAAGCCAACCAGCTCAATCATAATTGCCGGACTGTATTTACTATTAAATTCTATGTAATTCGCTAACAATATTTAAAATTGATAAATCAGTATATTGAATTATTTAAAAATTTGTGTGACTTGAAATACTCCTCGTAATTGTTTCCTATTTATTTTCTTGTATTTTTCATTGAATGCTTTTGGGAATGAAAAAGGAAAAAACACCTAATAAAAGTGAAAAAGTGGAGGAGGGAACCAAGAAGATGATCCAGTTTTTTTATGTTTTTTTTTTAAAATTCAGAGATGAAATGGAATAAAATGAGATAAATTTATATAAATTTAAATAAAAAATAAAATATTGAATAAAATATTATTTTTTAATATTAATATTATTTTTTATATTTATTTTTAATTATATTTTATATAAAAATTTGAAAAAATTATAATAATAAAATAAAATAAGATAAAATAAGTTTTAAATCCAAACGAAAGCTTAATGTCATTGTTTGTGTGGCCATCTCCGAGATTCAGGACAAACTCACTCCAATAGTCGTAGGGATGTTCATCCAGGTTCTGGATTCCCAAGTCCGGAATCCGGATTCGAAATTTCCTTAAACATTTTTAAAAAAAAAAATTTAAAAGTGTTAAGAAATAAATAAAATTTTAAATCGGACCGAGTATAATCCGGCCTGGATGAAGAGGCCTACCAATAGGGGAATTATTCAACGGAGGAATATTGTGAAAAATATTCAAGTTGAAGACAAATAGCTAGCAACTGCTGCTAGCCTGCGATATTGCCATTTTCTTTGTCTATGAAAACTAAACTACTATATGCTAGGTAGAAAATGATGACAATAGCTAGGGTACAAAATTAGAGGAAATTCAAGAACACAATAGATTTTTGACAAATAAAAAAAGGATAAATTATCTGTCCTTATCTCTAAAAGAATCAAATCACAAAAGCATGCAATACTTGTTAAGGCAACGTAGCCAGGTTGAAATAGACGGATAATTGATAGTAGTACGTGTTTGATACCAAATTACCAAATGCAAATAATAATATGAACATAATATAGCATAGATGCAGAACTTACAAGAGGCTCGTTGGTACGAATCCACGCCCAAAAAAACCAATAAATGAGCTAAATTGCAACATCATCTAACCAGGTCGGCATCTTGTTGAACTTTGCTTTCTTGCAGTTGAAATTAATTATGGCCATGATGTATGATATTGTTCATATCAACGCCATCGACGTGGAAGTATTAATTGCCACTGTCAGCATTTCCTTGCCAATGATATCAATCATGGCCATAATCTACAAGAACAACATGCATCAGCCACTCACATGGAAGTCATTCAAATTGTAAATTTTTTAAACGACGAAGAAGAAGAAGAAAGAAGAAGGGAAGCCTTTATTATGATGAGCTAATAACAAGATTTGCAATGGCTTGTTTGACATGTTTAGTAAGAAGGTGAAGCTGACAATTGACAATCCTTGTGTCCTGAATAATAACGTTCTACCGCATAAAATTCTCAGAAGTTGGAAGTTAGAGTTCACATATTTAGAAAAAGATGGAAAATATCTCCAGCTGCTTTTTCAATTTTACATTCATCCCTCCAATCATATTGGTCTCTACAATTGTGATAAATCATACTCTGCAAAATATTATATTATATCATATACTGCTCGACAAAGTAAGCTACAACTTCCCTTGCAGGATTCTTTAAGATGGAATCTCATTAACTTCTGAAAAAGGGGAAAATTTGACTAGCCAACTTAGAAGGGAGAAAATTGACATAAATTAGTGAGAGAACCCATTTCACTTCATGTATAAAGAATAACCACCATAAAATGTAAATATCATGGTCACCTGCATTAATTAACAAACCGAGGACCACCGGCAATCAGATGTGTAGTATGTTCCAAGGGTTGGGCTGTTCGCCCATTAAAGCGGTACATTGTAGTATGTGTAGTATGTGGAACTGGAGCATTGCTCTTTGTCCAGCTCAGTACTTTCGTTTAATAAATCGAGAGAGCCCCCCCTATACATCGTGAGAATTTGCACGAGTGCTGACTTGTCCGCCTTGTCACATTAACTTCCAACTCCTTTCTCGCTACTGAAAATGCTGTAAATATCACTAAATATGGCTGCTGTGCTTGATGAAACGGCCAAAAAGATCATCACCCATGATACTAGTCTGTCATTCTTTGTGGCAATTCCATGAGTGTCCCTGCGCAGTAGATATAATTGCTCACAGTTAACAGGTTGAAAGAATTACAAAAGCATGGCTTTATGGCAGAGCATGACTTTAGGCACACAATTACCATAGAATTCAACTACAAATAAAAGTTCAATTCACTCTCAGAAAAAGCCATAACTTATTGGAATTAACTTACATTAATCAGCTCTATCCATGTCCATATCTTTAATCGTGGATAAAATGCTTAACCAACCAATCTAATACCAACTTCCTATGCACGCATTGTTAGGAAGGATAAGAGGAAAAGAAAACAAAAAGTGGAATTAATCACACGACACAAGATTTATGTGGTTTGACAATGTGTCTTTGTCCATGGAGTTGTAGAGGATTTTATTTCAGATGATAACTGAATCCACTGCAGCAGCCGTACAAGTGCATAATGTAATATATATAGTAAACCCTAATCAGCGGGTCAGGTTGGATCAAGAGCCAAAAGCAGGTTAGAATTTTTTCCCTCGACCCCCACGACATTTGTCCGCGAGTGCTCTCAGCTTGGACTTATTGGCCCCAGCCTCATTGAAAATCAACCAAAAAACCGTGACGGAGTCTTGTCGGGTCGGGTCAAATCATCAACTGGGCTGCCACAAACAGAACTAGGCTCCACACAGGAAAATCCAACTCAAGATACTATAATAACATGGGTCCTTTCATTGACAGCCACCTAATTGGTGAAAGAGTAAACAACCACATAAAAAACAAACCACATTGAAAGAGTTTATAGCATGGTTAAAAATATAAACTAGATACTCCTTTCCTTTTATCAATGTGACTGAAAATAAGCACAAATATTTATTTATTTTTAATGTTATCTTTCTAAGATTATTGTTTACTCATAAGTTCATAACGTTAAACCCAACAGGCTTCAATTTTTGGTCCATCTATTAGCAAAAAGACAAGAAGCGTTTGGATGATCTCCAGTCAACCACTGCTGCATGTGATGTAATAAGCAAATCAAGATGGTTCCTTTTGCTTACCTAAGAGCAACTGCGGCTGGAAAGATGAATCCAACAGAGATGGCAGCTGTGGCTCCAGTGAACTGAAAGGCATCCCAAATACTAGGCACAAAGTTGGCTCCAACAAATATAAGACCCATAAGAGCTGTAGTTACTGAGAAGAATCTATTCTTGTCAAGTGAAATGGGAATGGCATAAGGAAAAAGAAGACCATCTAGGTTGAGGCGAAGAGAGAAAAACACAATTGGAAATACAAGCATCAGGTGGATGCCATAGCTGACCCTAACCACATCATCAAGTAATGAGCTATACGGTATTCCAAGATCACCATCAAAATTGGCAAGAACGTCATCTAATGTGTGATCCCCAAAAAGAAGAAATCCAAAGAAGCTGGTGGCAATGTAAACAGATGAGCATAATGTGAGAGATGCTCGGACTATTGACTTCATTTGGGAGGGATCTCTTAGTTCATTCTCTATTGGATGAACTGCAAAATGCATTTGAGGAAGCAAACAGCCCAAAGGTTAACATCAATTAGATATCTTCTGCATATTGCTTTCAAAAAAACAAGCCATATAGCTTTCACTACCTTTTTGTGTGTTTCAGTGGTGCTGGTGACTAGTCAAAGCTACAGACCATAAAGATGAGTGGTTCTGGTTGTAAATGTTGTAGGAATGGCAAACTAAGCCAGGCACGTCATCTCATGTCAAACTATTTGAAAAACCATTGTTCCCTGAAATAAAAGTAACTTGAAAAGTGTTTTTTTCGTCCTTTTAAAAAAAATGGAGGAGGGGGATATCATTTTACACACTATATAAACTCAAGCCTTTTTGCCACAAACAGGTTGACATGCCTTCTCAAACAGAATGCATCTAAAATCTTTTGAAAATCCTTTCAAATCATATTAATGGATTCAAAACAATTCTATATTAGCTAATAATCCTTTTTTTGTCCATTATAGCGTCAAAAAAAGAAGAAGCCAAGGAGTCTAGCTAGGAATGAAATTGAAGTACTTAAGAAGGTATAAAAACGAAAAAAGAAAGGAGCAGGATCAAAACTTACTATTATGGTGGCAGATATAGGCAGTGACAAGAACTGGAATAGTTGTAAAAAGCTTCCAAAAGGATGCCTGGTTAACAAGTTCAGGCATCATACGAGGCATTTTCATGCTCCCATCCATCATTTTAACGATTGCTACTCCCGCTGTGATTGCCACAAACACAATGGCCAAACCCACTGACAAAGCCGAAGTGTATCTCAAGGAATCTAACATCACCAATAAGATGTAAACGCACAAAATCAACAATATTTCTCATGATTGTTAGACCAGTTGAAAACTAAAACCAGAAAGGTGGCTGCACTCTACACCCAGAAATAATTCTGCAAATTTATATAAATGTGTTCTACAATCATATATCATATTGTAGGAACAAGTGAAGAAACTAATGCAACTCTCTTTAACTGTGTACTGTCAAGTTTAGTAGAGTTGTAGAGGAACAATATTGGCAGTTCTACTTGTGCACTTGGATGGGAGTGATATGAGTACGAGAACTATATAACAGATGTCAAAAGATTTTGACCCAATTGTAAGACTAAGAAGCCAAAGATCAGCTAGCCAGTGGCAAATTTGCTTTATGAAGAACAGGGTAGTGTCTAACAATAGACAGGTAAATAAACACCACATGAGATAACAAGAACGCACACTTTCATTCAAGAATGGAAGCAAATTAGTAATCATATCGGGCATAGCATACTAAAAGGCGTAGAGAATCAAGTGACACTGATGAGAAAATGTAAACAAACACGTTTATGGTTAAACATAAAAGGTGGAGACCCACCAACACGCTTGAATGAAATGAGAGGAGCAAAGACGAAGAGCATAGTGACAAGTAGTAAGGAGAAGCGTGTGGTCCACCAATGCTGACCAAACCATTCTTCCACCAAACCCAAATGCTTCACCCCATCTGACCATGTCCCGGATAACACATCACCTGCACATAAATGCACAATTACTAAATGTACATAAAAATGAAAAACAAAACTTTCCTTAGAGGATATTTTTATTTATATGCTGATCACATTCAGAGCAGATATGACTCTGAACTATTGACATGGGGTTCCATGAGGGGTTTTAAGCAAATGTTTGGATTTTTTTTTTTTTTTTATATAAATTTTTTATAACTGTTTGGAAACATGTTAACCAGCTAGGCTATTGCACCTGGCATAAGTTAGCAGCGACCTCCACAAGCTAATGCACCTGGCATAAGTTACCAGTGACCTCCATAAGCTAATGCACTTGGCATAAGTTAGCAGTGACCTCCATAAGCTTAATTATAAAACTAACCGAATCCTCTCGACGACATGTGAGATGCTTGTTTTAGCCATAATCTTTCACACACTGATATCAACCTAATTCTATTCTGAGCTATAACGTGCTCAAACGAAATGTCAAATCATGACAGAGTCACAATCACCTGATCAAGGATGGGGCTTGTCATGATACTTGACAAATAGTAACACCTACCACAAGACTCAACATACTTGTCATTAAGGAAGCTTCCCCTAGAATACTGAACAGGTAAAATCAATAAGGCCAACTATGAGCTCAAATCTAAACCGATAAAAAAAAAAAAAAAAAAACTAGGAGCTCATAATTCAAAAAGGCTATATCCTGTATCAAAAGGATTTCATAATCTTCTCGGGGTTGAGTAGACCTTCTGATATTTCCTGGTTTTTTTATTCTTCTGATCAGTCAGAGTATCATTTTTGTCCACAAGCAACTTACTCCTTCAATACATTAAATTTAACAATTATCGGTTACGCCCTCTACTGGCATGTATGGGTAATTGCATTTATTCTATTCTTGTAGCTAAAGTGCTTACAGGTGGTTCATTTATGCGGTTGGTGCCCTTCTACCGACTCTCTTTTTAAATCAATTTTGGTTTACTTAGACTAATTGCGAATCCCAAAACATACCGTTGAACAGAATTTCCGAATTTAGGGTCGATACACCAAGCCAAACCCTCCGGACTTTCAAGTCAAAGGACCCAATTCGTAAACCTAAAGCGAAATTCGACAAAAAAGAAATGTCTACAATCACGAAAGAAAATCAAATTTAGGACAAAGGTCCGTACCGATTATGATCATGTAGACAACGAGCATACCGATATTGTTAACCACAATGCAGACCTGCAAGATAGTCCGCCCGGTCACGCCGAAGGCGTCGCCGACCACACCCGAATATGTGGTTGACTTGGAAGCTCGACTGAACCTGAGGATCATTTCGATGGACGACTCCGTCAACATAGCACCCAAGGCAATCATGATCAGTCCAGGAATCAGCCCCAACTGCTTGACGGCGGCGGGGAGAGCCATGATACCTGCCCCGACGATGGTGGTGGCGAGGTTGAAGATGGCGCCGGAGTACGACGCACCGTCGAAACCGACCTCATGGTCGTCGTGTTTCTGTGGGGAAAGGAGAGGTGCACGAGGGTTGCGGCGGGGCTTCCGGTCCGAGAAGGGCAGAATCGTCATTTTCTGACGGATTAGCCGTTCTCAGAGAGAGATTCTGTACTGGATATTTGGTGGAGGAGATTTCGGATTTGGGAACGGGCCTTCATTTTAACGTTACTGAAAGGGAAAGATGTTCACGCGGGAACCGGCGTCTACAAACACGACCGTCGACCGTCTTTTAAGCGTACATTACAAGTAATCATAGGAACTAGACGCGTGGACACATAAAAAAAAAATTAAAAAATGATAGAAGCCAGAAGCCAGAAGGTAGTTGAAACCACGTCGTTTTTGTGTTGAGTATAGCTTTGAGGTTCCTGTCGGTTGGAACTTGGGTCTTGGAGGGCTGTTTTGGAGCTTGGGGGGGCGTTTGTCGTGAGTACTCACGACAAAAGGATTAGCCCTTCCTACGTGGCCAAGCGGTCCTTGCAACACAAGGATTTCAGATGTGGACACCTAATAGCATTAATATTGGATGTCTAGTTGTTAAATTTAATAATCCTACTTAAAATAATTTCATATTAAACTCATTAAAATTTAACAACTCAAAAATTAAGTTATCATTTTTTATATTTAAAGAGTTACTATTCATCTATCAAAATATTCTTTTGTTATTTTTTAATATGTTTATTTGATAAATAAATTATAAATGTATTTATTAATTTTTTACTTTTTATTAAACTTAAATTTCTATTAAATTTTTTTAAAAAAATTAATATAGCCAATCTCAATACTCTAACCCTCACCATTAACTCATAGAGACATTGAAGATGGTAAAAAAGCCCAGTTACAAGTTCGAAATCCCACGATCTAAAGGGAGGCCATTGGTCTGGTAAAATGACGGGTCTTTGGTGGACTTATTAGTCCCACCAAGTGAGAAGCCTACTCGGCCTGATCCAAGACTAATGAGACCTTAATAAAGGTTGATGACAACCTATCAACTGTCTTGAATCATCAGCGGCACATGACTACCACTTACCATCAAGTGTATGAGAGTAGCTATAATCCAGCCCACTTTAAGAGGGTGGGGCTATCATTAACAAGTGTAATTCACGATCGGCCTTTTATAGCCCACCATCAAAGCAACTCGAAGTTTTCATAAGCGGCCCGTACGTAATATTTATCATTTTTTTTCATCATTTCGTATTAATGAAAGATATGTAAATAAAATATAATAAATAATTTTTAATTATTTATTATATTATATTATAAAAGAAAAATAAAAATTAGAATGATCAATAATATTACTTTTTACGTAATATATATCATGATCAAAAAATTAATAAATTTGCTAATAAATTATGCCGCCGTCTACTTCAAGATTTCCATGTAGCAGCTGGCAGATACGTATTCTGGTGTCCTTCGCTTTTTTTCTTTTTTCTTTTTTCTTTTTCTCATATGTTTTTGAAGTATTTGGTCAACAATTGACAAGGATCCAACGGCAAATAGCTGTGACCTGCTATGGGATACAATCCCGGGACCATGGGGAGATCCGTACTCACATATTAATTTTAAAAGGCCCATGCCGACCTAGTTTTAATTTGGATATAAAGTATAAACAGTAAACTTCCCCCATTAGCAACCAACCTATGTACGAAAATCGCCGCCAATATTCGTTAAATAAGTGCGTTTTGTCAGAGTGTTGTCATTGCATACCTTTGTGATCTCCCCTACCAAAGAAGACACAACTGGACCTGACGTGGATATCACCGCACCTGTCAACTCGTGGAAGTTTTCGTTTTTTCCAGATATCATTTTCGTTATAAGTTATATAATTTAATGCAGCCGTTACATAATTTGCAATAATTTATATTGACATATATATATATATATATAGCGTGGGAAATTATATATATGTTTATACCTCTGGGATGCAAGCATTCATTATTCTTCATGCATGCCCGATGGACGTATAACATATAATAGTTGGATTTATTCAAACCAACTGGTTTTGAAAATTCTTTAATCACAAAAATATTCTATAAAAATATATTCGCAAATTGATGATGTAATATATTAAATTATAAAATTATTTTTTATTATAAAATAAATCTAACGTAGTATCCATATATAAAATCATATTAGTCATTTGTAAATTTCTTTTTATGATATGATTGTAGCACTCATAATTAATTTTAGGGAATTTCTTCAAATCGGATATATTCGATTTATTCAAAACAATGGAATCCAATAATGGCTATCCACGTGTATATATCATATTTTCTCAATGATAGATGGCAGTATAGAGGGGAAAAAAAATCACCCTCCACTTTTAGTTTCGTACTCCTTCCCTCCTCTCTCGCTCTTGTTCTCTCTTCCACCGCTCGCTCTCTCTATCTCAAGACCTCTACCTCAAGCCCTCAGCATACTATTGAAAAGCAATGTTGATATTTTTGTGGGATTAAAGGTCAAATGAGCTGCGAGTGTATAGAAATAGAGAGCCTCATTTTTCTTAGATTTGGAGTTCGCACAATCCATTTTCACCACAATTTTGAGGCGAGCTAAAAAAAATAGATCCAAATTTTTAAAGTTCAAATACAATCCCAAAAAATATACAAAATTCGAATTTAATTTAGTGTTAGGTCTAAAGAAAGTGGATTGATTAACTGATGTTACATTAACGGTACTCCCCACTCAGTGATGAAATCTATAAATCAAGTTGATACAATTTGGAAGATTTAGAACGGTGATTTATGTCTGTCATATATATTTGTCAATCTTAACTCTAACCTGCATGATGAAGCTGCGAGTAAAATGACAAAGACCTACATGGATAAGGCCACAAAAGTTGTACAAAAAGGGATTACAACGTAAATGCTTCTATGTTGGAATATGTTATAATATATATTTAAAAGTTGAAGGAAGAAAGCTTATAAAAAATTGTTGAGAGCTGTGTACAAGCTGAGATCTTGCTCGACAGTCGCTTGACATGTCGCTTAAGCAAAGTCAAGATTGAGATCTCGTTAAACTCTCACTTAACATGCCGCTCGAGTGAAAGATCAGGCAGTGATCTCACTCGAATTTCGCTCAACGTATCGTTCGAGCGTGAAGAAGAGATGCATCTCAAACGAAGTGTTGTGTAATGTCATTACTCGCTCGACATTTTGCTTGAGTAAGATGCCAAGTAATGATCTCGTTCGATCATTGCTTAATGTGTCGTTCAAGCAAGGGTTCAGGTAGTGACTTCGTTCGACCCTCGCTCGACATCTCATTCGAGCGAGAAACGATAAACTGCCAATATATTGATTTTTCACATATGCCTTTTCAGATTTTATAAATAGTGTGGTGATAGGTTTGTAAAGTTACTAAAAAAATTTTCATTCATCTTCATGTTTCTATCATTCTCAATAGAAATTCTAGGAATTTTCCAAAATTGTTATTTGGAAAGTTCAAAGATTTTGTTGTATCCTGAAAACAATTTGTTAAAAACCCTTAGCAAATTCTTAGTTAGTAAGGACAAATATCGTCTTAAAAATAATAGTTCTATACGATTTAAAGCCTTGATTCATTTTTAGAATTTTTTTTTCCATCTCCAAAATTTTCTCAAC
This sequence comes from Platycarya strobilacea, assembly GCA_036898215.1. Lineage (NCBI taxonomy): Eukaryota > Viridiplantae > Streptophyta > Magnoliopsida > Fagales > Juglandaceae > Platycarya > Platycarya strobilacea. The sequence continues at coordinate 9,202,301 of CM072555.1, forward strand.
ATTCTGTACTTATATAAGAGAGAGAAATGCATCCACCTCCTCTCATATGCACATGTAGTTGGCTAGGCAGCATTGCAGCAACAACTGTTTTAGTTAAATCAATACTTTGGTGTTGAACTTGAGGGAGAACAATCTCGCCCGCCATTGTGCTTTTTGGCATCAAAAGAAATAGGGTACTCTCGCATCCACAGCAAATCAAGAACGAAATCGTTGATTCTTATATCATCTTCAAGAAATTTTGATGGGATGCTTTTTTTTTCTTTTAATTTTATTTCTACTTATTTTGAAATGTGAGTTTTTATTTTGTCCTAAAAATTAGATGAATCCTCAAGGACTGCGCCTCGAGGTTCAAGTTCTGTGAGTTCATTTCTGAATTGAGAGTGAAAAGGAGAGAGAGATGCACAAATGAGTTGAAAATATCTCCTACTATGCGTCCACATCCAAGTCTTGAAAATTTTCTTACATGGTAACATTCTATAGACTTCCAAAAACATTCCCTTATAGGAGACACCAGTCCAAAGATGGACCCTTGATTTAATATAACCTTTTAGATTCAAGGAAGTACTCGTAATTATGTATAACAATCATGAAAATAACCTTCTCTTAGGGTGGTATTCTACGTGGTACCCATGCAACAGAGATTAATAGGAAAGAGGCGAAAGACAGCAATATGTCGCTGATGTCTCTCTAGTTTAGAAGAGAACTCTGTTACTATGGAATATGACTATTGCAAAAGCACAAATCAATTGGGGTTTTGGACAAATATTGATGTATATGTCGCTTTCTCTTGGTCTAGCAATTTATAGACCTGAAAAAGAACACGCGCGGGAAAAAGACAAATGCATATATAGCTGGGAATATGTTTACACGAATGAGTTGCTTTTCTTTTTATTGTACTCTCTTCATTCTCTTGCCTTCATGCTGTATCTGAGCTATGAATGCAGCTTGAAAAATGTTGATGTATTTCTTTATTTAATGAAAGATTTATATTCACTCGTACTTCGTCCATAGATAACATGGATAAGTGTTTGAAATATTGCATCAGATTCCATAATTATAGGCCCAAGCTGTCAACAAAATCATGCTTTTTCATGTTTTGAAGGAAACATGTGGGCCACGATAGTTCCTTTCCTTTTGTCTCACCCTCCTTTCCGCCCTCTCATAAGAATGGAAAAATATATATTTATTCATCCTAAGTAATTATACATACACGTATTATATCTCCGTGTAAGCCTTATTTTTTATTTTAAAAATTCAGTACCCTTCCACTATAATGACTCTAAATTAGGCCAATCCTCCCGATATAATGACTCTAAATTAGGCCAATTGGGCTTGTTTATTTATTTTTAGATGAGATGAAATTAAAATTAAAATTAAAAAAATATTGTTAATGTATATATATTTATAATAATATTTTTATTTAAAATTTGAAAAAAATGAGTTATTTATTTTATTTTATATGAAAATTAAGAAAAATTAATAATCAGATGAGACGAAATAAATTGAATAGAATCGTGAAAACAAACAAAACTTTGAGAACATCCTTAATGAAATAGCTAAGAGCTAAATTTATCTTACATTTACCCTTATACAAGAAAAAGTGACTGCAATAGATTAGATTAAAAAAAATAAAAATAAAAATAAAAACTTTAGCTACAATAACTTTAAAAATAAGATCAAATTTAATGAGGTATAAGAAATAGATTAAAGTGTTATGAATTATTAGGATGGTCGTCGCCGCCGTCCCCACCAATAATTCATATTAATGACCCCCTACTATTATTTTAAGTCTTGTATAGTAACTTGCATAGTAATTTCAAGGCCTATAATATTAGTTTCAATCGTTCTGAAATTTATAAGAAATATATATAAAACGAATAAGATTGCAATTCTTAAGAGTTTCAAAAAATTTCTTTTATATTTCTCTTTTACAATAGTAATTTCATTTTTAAATTTATAACACGTTATCAGCACAAAATTTTATCGATACTGAAACTAATGTTCTGCTACTTCAAGTAAATTTTTCAATATATTATTTGTAGTCTTTGAGATAAATATAAAAGGTAATATTGCTGAATATTACTTGACAAAATTCTGTTTTTATTCTCATGATTATGTGAATATATTTCTTAGATACATTTATTTATTTTTGTGATTCATATATTTAGAAAATGTCAAATATTATAAAATTGAGTTTTATTACTATTGACATTTCTGAAAAAAGTTATTTATGTAGAATCGTTGATGAGATCCATTTAAATATGATAAACTTGAGAGATACAATCAAAGAAGAAAATTACGTGTCCTTGCAGGACTGTGCTGTGTATCTCATAATGAAAAATTCTCTTATTTTGTGAAATGATTTTAGGGAGAGATATGAGTACCAGAAGATGTAATCCTCCCAAAAGTTTATCATGACTTATTATACCTGAAGTTATAAGATTTTAAAAGTGGTAATGAATATTCTGCACACTTTAAAATCAGATAAATATTAAAATTATACAGTGAAAATGTCACTGATAATGATATGTTAAAGAAGACATATAATATTTTTCATACCTCGAATATGCTCTTGAAGTAGTAGTATCGAGAATGAAAGTTCAACAAATATTCTGAACTTTTATTTTGTATTCTAGTGATTGAGTTAAATATTGAGTTTTTATTAATAAATCACTAGTTATGTCCTATTAATAATATTGGATTTATATTATTCTCAGAAGTAAATAGTGCATCATTTCAAAGGAACTAAGGGTGTAAATATGGTAGAGAAATTATAGAAATGTGAGTGCCAGAAGTAACAACACTAAAGATGATAATAATATACCATATCACCAGAAGTGATCCAATTTAGAAAAGGGTAAAAACTCTCAGAATAATTTTTCATGGAAAGATGAAGATATTTGTCATAGATATAGTATGACTAAATATTGGTCACGTACCTATTGTACGAGAAACACTTGATTCACTTATACTAAGTTTTTATATATAAACTTATTAATGTTTCAACATGTTTTGAAATAATGAATAATTGGTGTCTGAAGTACGATAAGAAATTATTTGGGATAATAAAGTCATGTATCAATTTGATCATTTTACAAATGAATATGAACTAGAAGTTCAGAGGGTTATCTATTTGCAAAGTGTTGCAAATCAATTACCGGATGTATTTACTAACACTAAAAGTATTGTAAAATTATATATTACTGCTGTTTATACTTAAATAAAAATTGAAATTCTTGAAAGACAAGTTGTTAAAACAATAATAGATGAGTTTAAGACACACCTGAAATGTGGAAGATCTATTGGTGCAAAAAATAAAATTTTCCGAAAGAAAAAGATATAAAATGAATTTGATATTTCTGAAAAACCTTTACCCACAATACAGGTTACAAGTATAGTTGAACCTCCTGAAAAGAAAACTTTTGAAGAGTACAAACCTTCTGAAGATGAAACTTCTGAAGAGTACAAATCTCCTGAAAAAAAAACTCCTGAAGATTACAAATCTTTTGAAGAGAAAATTCCTGAAGAGTTTAAATTTCTTGAAAAAAAAAATTCCTAAAGAATATAAACCTCCTGAAGAAAAACTTCCTGAAGAGTACAAATCTCCTAAAGAGAAAACTCACGAAAAATATAAACCTTCTGAAGAGAAAACTCCTGAAAAATACAAATCTCCTAAAGAAGAACCTCCTGAAGAGTACTTCCTGAAGAGGTGTTTCATGAAATGTTTTCCCCTGAAGAGGAACATGTACCTAAAAATAATGAGATCTCAATACATTTCATGAGTACTGGAGAAATTCTGGATAAAAATAAAACTGTTGTCGGCAACATATTTTCATATATGATGACCTTTAACATTTCCAGAAATAATGATGAAAGTGAGCAAAAAACCGTTGAAAAATGTTGACGTAGAACTGATTGGCTAAAGGAAAGCAACTATTGAAGCTGAATTAAACTCGCTAGTGAAGTGAGATATATTTAGACCTGTTGTCCAAATATCAAAGAGTATAATGTCTGTTGGATATAGATGGGTATTTGTACGAAAATGTAATGAGAAAAATGAAATTGTGAGGTATAAAGTACGACTTGTCGTACAAGATTTCTAGAGAAACCTGGAATTGATTATGAAGAAACATATTCTCCCGTTATAAATACAATCATATTTAGATTTTTGATTCGTCTGATTGTTACAAAAGAATTAGAGATGTAGTTGATTGATGTAGTCACTGCATATTTATATAGATTTTTAGACTATGACATGTATATGAGAATGTCTGAAGTATAGAAAATATCTGAAACATCTACAAGTACATGTAGAAATAGGTACTCTATCAAATTTTAAAGATCTTTATATGGGTTAAAACAATCCGGACGCATATGGTATAATCGTCTAAGCGAATATCTATTGAAAGAAGGATTTGAAAATAATCCTATATGCTAATGTATTTTTATTAAAAAATCAGAATCAGAATTTGTCTTTATTATGATTTATGTTGATGACTTAAATATTGTGAGAATTTTTGAAAAGATCTTAAAAACCGCTACATATTTAAAGAATGAATTTGAAATGAAAGTTTTTGACAAAACAAAATTTTGTCTCGGCCTACAGCTTGAGCACTTGCCAAATAAAATTTTTATTCATTAGTCCATGTATACAGAAAAAATCCTGAAGTACTTTTATATGGACAAAACTTATCCCCTGAGTACTCCAATGATTGTTCGATCACTTAATGTGAATAATGATTCATTCCATCCTTGTAGTGACGATGAAGAAATTCTTGGTCCTAAAGTACCATATTTCAATACAATTAGAGTCTTGATATATCTTGCAAATTGCACTTGATCTGATATTACATTCTCAGTTAATCTACTTACAAGATATATTTCTACACCAACTCGAAGGCATTGGAATAATATTAAACATGTCTTTCGTTACTTTCATGGTATGGTTGATATGAGATTATTTTATCAACGTGAATTAAATCTACAATTGGTTGGGTATGCAGATGTATGTTATCTTTCAGATCCACACAGAGGTAGATCTCAAACTGAATATTTATTTACTTATGAAGATACTGTCATATCATGAAGATCTGTCAAGCAGATATTATCTGCTACATCTTCAAATCACTCATAGATCATTACAATTCATGAAACAAGTCGAGAGTGTATTTGGTTGAAATTAGTGATTCAACATATCCAAGAAAAGTGTAGTCTCCCCATGATCAATGATAGCCCAACAATTTTATTTGAAGATAATACTGCTTATATCAGACGATAATATATCAAAGATACGAGCAAGTGATAATCTAACAGATTTATTCACGAAGACAATACCAACTGCGACATTCAAGAAAAATGTATTAAATATTGGAATGCGAAAACTCAAAAATTTATCGTTATACACTTTTCAAGGGGAGTAAATGTCCTAAAAACTTGTGCTGATTATACTTTTTTTCCTTCGCTGAGATTTTGTCCCATTGGATTTTCCTTTGTAAGATTTTAATGAGGTAATTTTAAAACACTTGGAGGTACATAAGAATACTGTACTCTTTTTCCTTCGTCATTGGTTTTTCTTCCTACCGGATTTTTTCTTGGCAAGGTTCTAACGAAACAGATTTTTTATGGATGGTCATTCAAGGAGGAGTGTTATAAATTATTGGGACAGCCGTCCCCTGTCCCCACCAATAATTTATGTGAATGACCCCACCACCATTATTTTAAATCTTGCACAATAACTTGCATAGTAATTTCAAGACCTATAATATGAGTTTCAATCGTTCTGAAATTTATAAGAAATATATATATATAACGAAAAAAGTTTCAGTTATTAAGAATTCCAAAAAGTTTCTTTTATATTTTTCTCTTGCAATAGTAGTTTCATTTTTAGTTTTATAACACAAATTTTTTTATTTTTTTTTTCTTTTTCTTCTTCACATCATCAACTGTCAACGTGTGTGATGAACCAATCAGGAGTTGTGATTGATAACCCTTGTACATTTTGCACCTCTCAAAATATCAATCTTTTGTCTTTTTTTTTTAGCAAGTTAAATATATTAATAACTAAATCATTACATGATACAATTTTAATTGAAGTAAGAGTTCCCTGCAATTTTCTTAAAAAACTAACATACAATACAACATAAAAGAGGAGTCAAATGAATGGCTTTCCCAAAAAGGGAAAAAATAAAACCAAATAAGTGGCTTCCATCCAATTCCCAAATAAGGGAGAGACCGCTTGGAGGCGGTTTTAAGTTATGACTTTTAGCTGCAATTGAGAGTTGTGTGCTGCATCTTGTTAGTCTAGATCGACTGTGAGCAACTTCCACACCCGCTTTCACTTAATCCTTGGTTATAGAAAACAAAAACATAAAAGAAAAGCTATTGGAGCCGAATTCCCTACAAATGACCCTCAAAGGCAATGGGAGAGCTTGTGGCACACACACTGCGTGAGGTAAGAAAACAGTCACTTCCGATAGATCTAGGGCCGCCGAACCTATATGTGCCGCGCATGTCTTCAAAAGCACCTCCAATCTATGGTTGCGCGTGACCGACGTGCATGGTAAGGGACGTGCTTGCAGACAACATGCCAAACAAAAATGTGGTTCTCTTCTGCAATCTTGAAGATTGGTGGCTGGAGAGGCTTTTAGGGATGCGCGTGGTGGTCAAAAATTGCCAGTTCTCAGTAGATCGACCGCTAATACTAAAGAGAGAAACTTATGAAAAAAACTAGAAAATTGACTGGAAACCAATGGAAATAGACCAAGAACGACCATAAATAAAGGGAGGAGATGGTTGGAACCAAGGATTCAGCCAACCTCTGCCCATGGGAAAGAAAATAATCGAAAGGATTGTCGGGATTCGCCTAATTAAATAGAAACACGAAGGAGAGAAGGGGCTTTTTGTTTTTTCTTTTTTTTTAGTAGTAATTTTTTACTTTTTTTTTCCTAATAACAGAAATGAAATCCAGCCGCCAACAACTAAAATGTCTTTGTAAAATGAAAAGAAATGTACAGATAGCATCCTCAATTGATATAGAGATCATGATAAAATTAAATTAATTAATAATTTAAAATTTTAATATTATTTTTTTAAAATTAATATTATTTTATTACTATATAATGAATAATCTAATATAAAAATTAATTGATGTGAATAAAATAATCAAAGTCTAATTTATCTCATATTATTGTATTGCTATATAATGAGAAAATATTGCTATATATTCCAATGTGAGAATTTGAAGTGAGTGTAATAGTCAAAATTAAATTCATCTCATATTAGTTAAAAATGAATTTAGGCTTTGACTAACATATTGAAAATGCTTTGGTCTTGTTTGAATAGTAAGATGAAATGAGATAATTTTAGATAAAAATTAAAAATTAAATAAAATATTATTAAGATATTATTTTTTAGAGAAAACTAGATGCATGTGAGTTTACACACACCTTTACATGAGAGATGCGTTTACTTTAATGGGTGCATAAGATGGAGCCCATTGGCATACTCATATTAAAGTCACTTATGTACATGTGAAAAAATAGTCTAAAAATGTACATGTTAACTTCTTGTGCAAATTCCTGCATGAAAGTACTTATATATAGCAATGATTTTTTTATATATATACAAATTTATAAAAATTATAATGATGACTGATGAAATAAAATAAGTTGAAATGATTTTTTAATTCAAACGAAAATTACCTAACATTTATTAACAAAGTTGGTTCTACCTAACAAATTGGGATCCAAATCACCTCCATTTTCTGGACCCCATAGTCATGATAATAATTCGACCAAATACAGAGATGTATTGGTTGGGATATGTAATGGAACTATCTTAATCGCCAGAAAGTCTCAACGAAATTCCGTCGGAACATGCATGCAGCACTAGCAGAATCAATATTTCGTGGACTCCGCGCGGAATGCGCCCCTAGCCAAGTATATTGCGTGATGCGTGGAATCCATGCATGCGGCATGCATGCATGTGAAAACAATGAGAAAACATCTCAGAGAGAGAGAGACAGAGAGAGAGAGAGAGTAGGAAAGCTCTATCGAAATATCCTTCGCTCCAGTCAAACTTACACATTGCACATTGGCTGGTACTGCTTTCATCATCACCCTCTACATGATTGACCAAAAGAATGGAAAGAATAACCATTATAATAATAATAATAATAATAATAATAATAATAATAGTAATGTATATATATCTTGACTTTTTCTTTCTTTTTTTGTGAACGTATGTATATCTTGACTTGATCACACACGCAAATGACAAATGCTATTATATATCCGTCTGAACCGATGTTAAGTTGTGAGGTATCTTCTGGTGCACAGATCACAGATCAGACAGCGCTGCTTTCAAAGAGGACTTGAATGCAATGTTTTGACAAAATGTGCTTGTGGAAATATTCATCGTGATCATCATCGCCGTTTCAAAAGCTTAATTTTTAAGTGGCTCTTACCTCCCTACCTACCTACCAATTAAGTCCATTGCTTTATTGTTGTGACTTGTGAGCAGTCAACTTCGCGGAAATGAAGGTAACTACGCTGATCATTGACTGATTCATCAGGGCATCTATAGCTTCCCCACGGCTAAGTCAACTGAGGTTGCTGTAAATTAATTTGGCATCCATAACTTGAACACGACCCTGCATGCATTCCCATGTTCACACTATATACATATATATATATAGATATATATGGGGAATGTCAAATATTTCGTGTATAATAAATATATATATAATTAATGATCCTGTGATATTCACCTTGTTAATTTATTTCAGGTTATAAAGTCAACGATAAAAAATTACATTCTTCATATTTCACAGGATATTAATATAATTACTAGGGGATCAATTAAAAATATTACGCATGTTCATGTTTCGGATAAATTCCTGCTATAAGTTTTATGTTATTAGCCTTCTTATCAGCTGTTCACACACACACACACACACATATATATATATATAGTAGAAGGATAATGATATACGTATAGTTTTTTTTTTATATAGAAATTTTTATACAAATATATTTTTGAATTCAAAATATTTCTATAAGAAATGAGATCATTATAATTTTCATAAGTTAGTTTATAAATCTCATTTAAAATAATCATGTTGTAAAAATGATGGCACTACAACAGATTTCACTTTTTGCCACAAAATATATTGGTAGTAAAAACCTATCATCTAGTCACAACAAAAACTTTTGCCACAAATTGTTGTTTGTCAAATATAACTCATGAATACGTGTGTTATATCCACAAAAACCATTTTTTGTGGCAAATACAAACCTTTTCAAATCACTTGACTTTGTAAGTGTAATATGCAAAATTCGTGGCAAATGATATTGCCATCCACTCTATTATAGTGCCAAAAGCTCGAATTTTTTTTATCCACGAACTATTTTGTGGCTGATTCGGTGGCATATAATTTGTTCCTTCTGCTAATGTTGTGGAAAAATATCTTTTGGGATGATTTCTTTTTGTGAGAATTATTCATCCCAGTCTTATACTTTCTCAAAATAATTATTTTTCATTAACATATTTGCTTGTAAATAGGTATTAGCTACCTATTAGATTATAGGTAAAAAGTATTTATTACGAATTACATTCATAACAAATGCTAAGAGATTTCAGAAAATAAAAAAAAAATAGAAAATAAAAAAATATGACTTAAGCAATAAATAATCATAACAAATACTCAAATATAGGCTAAAATATACATTTATATTTACAAATTTAATCCATACCCAATACTTTCAAGTTTTAGAAATCAACACTAACATCATGTTTTTCAAACTCATTATTACTCAATCACTTAATCCCAATAAACCCAATGTAATACTAATGTGTTCTCCATACAATAAACACAATGTAACTGTCTTCATGTGACACATAATTACCTCTCATGGAGTTACCTGTTAGTCCACAATCAATAAGAAAATTCAGAATGTACAAGATTGATCAATAAATTGCCTAACATCAAGAACACACCCAATATTAGCATGCAACTATCCAAGTTTCCTAAAATGAAGGCCAATGCATTTAATGGATAAAATGTATGAACATATAGGAGTGACATGGTAAAGATACACAATAATTAGATTCTGTTTGCAAAGTACCAAGTCAACCACAAATAAATTAAAATAAACCATAATCTCAAACAAGTTTAGCACAAAATATGCTTCTATGGGAATTAAAATTATAGTTTTGAAAGAAGTGTGTGTCTGAGATTAAAATATGCTACACAATTAATCATTTTATGAAATTTCAATAAATTTCAAACTTAACCTCAAATTATCCAAGTTTTCAACCAAACATTAGAGAGAGAAAGAGAAATCATTAATTCTGGTTCAGTATTTTGGTGTCATTAAAGTTTTTAGATAACGTCTATACCACACTGCAAAGTGATTTGGTTTTATAAAGTTTGAGCACAAAACCTATTAGAAATGATTGAAGTTAGAATCTATATGTGCCAAGTCCTCTCAAGTGAGACTAACAAAAATCTAGACATCACTAAATTTTTAAACAGGACCATTGCTATCTAGAAAAGTTTGATTTTATATTGCCAACTCTCAAGCCAAATTTACTACTTCCCCAAACTTAGATCTATATTGTCTGACAGTGGCACCAATTACACATTTGGAAATTGTATGCACAATCCCATATAGCCATAACTCAAAAACTTAACAAAGCATCTACCTAACAAGAACAGATGGTCAAATTGTGCTATCTTCTAAGTACTAAACCAATTACTTGTACAAAATTCATATTCAAATCTTAACCAAATGTATACATTGAACCTAAAAATACTAGGTTAAAAGGATATGCATCATTACCTCAGACTGACAAGTCAGAGAAAATCCACATTAAGCTTTAAAACAATAAATTATTTGTTGGGTCGACCTTGAAAACCACCATTAGTTGCATGCCTCTATCGCAAAATAAAGATAAGTGAATGAGAAATGGTTTTACAGGCTTACTTAAAAATAAAACAAATGAACTATTCAAAAGTATATTTGGTTTTAGTTGAAACACTCAAAAAGAAAAGTTTATTTAGACAGTAAGAGTTTTGTTTTGTTTTGTTTTAATTTAGTTTTATTAAATTATGGAAATTATGGGAGTCGGGAATATATGCTCTCGACATTTGTGTTAATTTGAGTAGTAATGCTAAAGGAATCCAAGATGTAATATTTACGAAAAGTATGTGCAATGCCTATGTCTATATTTTTCATTGTCTAAATTCTAGTAGTTCAACTAGTATTAAAAAGCAAGAGATGGAAAATTTACAAGCATCAAGGAATGTTAACAGCACATTAACTAACTAAACCAATTTAATAAACATTAGCTAACAACTTACTAATCCACTTGCACTAAGAAGCAACTTCCTAAACCAATTTAATTAACAGCACATTAAACATTAAATCCAAACTAATCAAACACTAACTAACTAATGAGGTAAAATAGAATTAAACTAAATTACTCACCTACTAACCAAAGAAATTTTTTGGTCACTATATATTTTTTAAGTATTGTGTTTCGATTTTTTAGATATATTAATAACGTGATCAAATGACAAAAACTGCTAAATGATTTTGAAGCAACCAAGAATGACATACAAATACTGTAAATTCCTGTGTGGGCCAAGCTGCATTTCCAAGATCATTGCAATACCACATTAAAATTAGCATAAAAATATGTCTGCAAAATGTGATACAACCCTCAAATAATTAATTTATAGCTATACAACTCATTCTGGGATTGCAAAAGCTATATTTTGAACTCAAAGAAATCAATCTTCTACTTCTTTTATATTAATTATAGTCAAGATTAAGGAATCAACATAATGGAGTACAATACCCACTACATTAGCGCCAAAACACAAATTAACCATCATCACAGCCTCACACTAGACATGCAACTCTCAGATAATTAAATATTAATCAACACCAAATGATGTAAAGGACCCAATAGAAGAAGAACCAAATACAAATGAATGAGAGAAACAATAATTATTCAGAAAGAAAACAATTGGTGGCAAAATAGTGTTGGAGTAAAGAGAATTAAAAAAGCAAAGCAAAGAACATATAAATCAACATAAAAAGAAAGATAAAAATGATAAAGGATATAAAAATCATCACAAAACATACTCATTGGAAAATTCAATTATAAAACATGCTCACTAGAATGGCTGCCAATAAGATTCCTAAAGATCAAAATCATAAAGAAATATAATCGAAATATGCTCTAATAAGTTCAATTATAAAACAAAACACTTCTTCCCGAAATGAATAAACGAAGGAGAACCGCACTGCTCACAGTTAATACCAATCTTTCAAAATTACTTGAAAACAAAATATAACAAAACTGATAACAGCATAACCATATACTAAGCAAAATATAGTAAAACCATATTCTAAGCAAAATATAATAAAACCATATGCTAAGCAAAACCATATAACAAAATTTGGATAATAGCAAGAAAGCACAAGTAAAAAAATTGTCATCAAAATAGTGTGTAATCCTTTAAAAAAAATGCAAGTTGCAATCGTCATCATTTTGGCAACCAACATAGCAATAGTAATTTTAGTGCAAAAATAGATCCTTGTGCAATTTCAGTACAAAAATAAATCTCATTGCACAATAGCAATTTCGATGCTAAAACAGATCTCACTACAACATTTTAGAAATTGTGCAGATGCAAAAATAGTGCAACCCATAAATAACAAATGCTACTATAGAAAAAATGCAGCTTAGAATAATCTCAGTGCAAAAGTAACTTTGGATGCCAGAATTGATTGACAAAGGATGTTGTTGGCTACATGTCAACCAATCAGAAACTCATAGTTAACATGTTGTTAATTCGTGGCATAAAAATTCACCAAGGCAGCTATTTGAAAGTTTAATAAGATTCATATAAATTTTGTAAAAGTTGAAAACAGAGGCATGGAATGCAAATATGTGAAAACTCAACTACTGATTTCTTATTAAGTCAAAGATTTATGTACATCAAGGTTAAGTGTTTTGAGGCCACCTATGTAAGTTCTAATGCCATATCTAATAGCAATTAAACACATGTCATCTGTATGTCAGTGCCTTGTATATACGAAATCAAGATATTGAATTCTCATCCAAACCGCTTAGGGATAGCAATTAGAATAACTTGCTTTAACTAGTGGACTATGCATAAACTACCAAGTATTGATTAAATCATAACCTTAGTAGTGAAACTCTAAATAGTCAAATTTAAAGTGCAAAATCGACGGGAGGAAACAATGTGTAGGCTTGGGTTCATGGTGCGAAATCGAAGTATGTGTGCGTGAGTGGTGAGAATCTGAGTGTGAGTGAAAATAACATGAAGAAAGTGAGAAATTTGGGAAAAAAAACCTTACGAAATCACAGAGAAGAAGAAAATCCTAGAAACGCATATCTGTGGGCTTCGTCTCGTATTATGGGGAGGGTTGATGGTTGTCGATGGCATTGACCGATGCCTATCAAAATCAAAGAAGGGGCTCGATTTCGGGAGGATTAGGGTTAAAAGACAATGCGGGGCCGATTTTAGGGGGCATAGGGGATCACTGAGAGTGAGGGCTGGACCTTATGAGAGAGAAGCTCGAGTTTTGGGGGGACTTCCAAATCGGTTTCATATTTTAGTAATCCGGTTTACACGTGTGATGCTCTCATGGTTGCTCTCTAGAACTTTTGAAATAAAATACATTCAACAATTAATTAAAACTAAATAAATAAAAATACAATCATAATACGACTATTTCATAATCAACTATCATTTTAAAAATAATAACCTTTTATCTTTAATATAAAATGAATAATAAATATGTTTTTTTGATAAGTATAAAATGAATAATAAATATTAATAATATTTCTAAATAAATAAAATTATTTAAATAAATTGATTTTTAAAACTATATTATTTTTGGGCTCTAAAATTATAAAAATACCTACTTTAAAAATTAGGTTTGCTTTAATAGCATTAAACATGCATTGTGACTTATTACAATGAAAACTAGCCGCGGCTAAATATAAATAAACCGTCACAACAAACATTTCTCGAGAACAAGAAAATGGATCTGTTAAATTTGCTATTGTGACGACAAATTGTTGTCGCAATAAGGTATATCTTTGTGGAAAAAAATATTTACTCCATGAAGCACATTTTAATCTGGTCATGATGCTTTCGACAACAAGATTTCGTGATAAAAAATCATATGGTTTGTCGCATATATATTATTTGACACAAAAATTCTTGTCACCAACATAAACTTGTGGCTAATAATCAGTTTTTATGCGACGATTAGCTTTTGTGACGATAGCCAACTTTTTGCCATGACCTATTGTCCTAGATATCTAATTTGTGGCAAAAATTAGAATATGTTGTAGTGTGATACGTATATCATTAATATTCATTATAAATTAAATCGATTTATTTCCTTTATTAATGTTCACAAAAAACTTTAAGAAATAAAAGTCAATGGTTGAAAATGAATAATATTATACATAATTAGGAGATAAAGTGTTTCCAAAATCCCTAAAATATTATGCTAACACGTAATTAAGAATCTTAATATCATCAAGTTTTACCATAGAGATACGGCCAGGGCTCTCACTCGGAGTGAAAAAGTTCTCCCATTCCCAAAAAAAAAAAAAAAACATTGTCCCACTATCGAGCTTAGAGTGGAGGGAGACAGAATTTCATCTCCATTTTTCCTTCGCTCCCCCTCAAAAATTTTTTTTTCGGTCACCATATCTATAAGTTTTGGTGATGGTTTTAGGTTGTAGGTGTTTTGAGTCGGCTAATTACAGGTTGTAGTAGCTTTGATGGCCTAAGCCCACCACGTGCACCGTCGTTGTTCTCCTCATTTGCCAATCGAGCAGTCGACCGAAGTTTTTGTTGAACGTAGCGACGCATGCTTCAAACACGCGGGGTCCATTGTTTGATGGGCCTCACAATTTGGAGGGATTTACTCCGCCATGTGTGGCTCTTTATAGATCCAAGGCCACCAACCTCCTCCGGCTTGAGGCTGACCACCCCTAATGTGGCGTGTGTTGCCCAAGCGCTATCACAACCGATTTATTTTTGAGTTGTTTTTTTTCTGTATTTATTATTTATTTAGTTGTTTATTGTTGTGTTCTATTTGTGTAGAAAAATTTTATATTGAGAAATAGTCTGTCAGACTCATAGTCTGTAGAGTTTTAGTTTCTTTTCTCTTTAAAAAAGAGAACTTAGTAAATGCTTATTTGGAAAAAGTATTTAGTCTTTTAGACTATATATTTAAGAGATCTAGAAATTATGTCCATCTGAAATTAGTTGACTTATAAATTGAGTTTTCTTAAATTTTATAGGTCATATTTGTATACTTCAATTTCTTGATTTAATGATAAGCCTCTTTCTAAAAATTAAAAAAAAAATCTTTAGATCATGTACCTTTGAAAAAAAAAAAAAATCTACGGGCGCTACATAATTAGATCGAAATGTTTTCAACTCCGAACTCGCAATATTGGCATTCAATGCAAGTAATCTAAGAGCGCTATCCGTTTAATTAAATGAATCGGATTAAGAGTCACAACTATATATACAACAAGATCCGAACTTGATACAAAATTAAGTGTTAGGATTGATCGATTTGAGTTCTTCAGTTAGATGATTAATCAAATTAGACCTGACTCATGGATGAGACGAATCTAACTTTATTCTGCCCAATTGGATATGTAATAATGATTAATTACCAGTCCTATAATTCCCAATTAATAATTCCTAAAGGATTGCAAATCCTGACCACGGATAAGCCTTAAGTTTGCAGTCGGTCTCGTGGCATTGCCTGTACAAGTAATTTCGCAATGAGAATAAAACCCAAAAAGAACAAAATCGCGTAGGTAATTTATTTGACCAGCACACCAGATTACCTTTGCCCCCTTGATTAAACACCCACGGTTTGCAAATAATTTGGAGAAAACTAGAAAAGTTGGTTTAACTTTCCATGAGTCAAGTATCTAGTGTCAGACCGGGTCATGATTTTGGGCCAATGTCCAAATACTAATTACAGCATTCTTATTACATTATTTAAAATTGAACTATACAAATTTTTAATTTTATTATTTATTTTTAAAGATAAAAGATACTTTTATTTCATTTTTTTTTATTTTTTTTCTCTTTATTTTTTAATTAAATATGACTAAAATATTTTGATATGCGTACAAATTTATACTTTTTAAAATTTAATTTTAAACAATTCAATAAGAATATTCTCAAATAACTATTTAGCCAAAAATAAAATTATTATAAAAATATTTATTTTTGTAATTTATATTTGATAGACTCTATTACAATCTTTATTAAAGTGCTCCTATCTTATAAGTAAATAAAATAATCTTTTCAGATTTTTTGACTTTTTGATCTGTAAATAAAAATATTTTAATTAATTTCATTTTAAAATGATGATTTTTGTGTTTGTTTATTGTTTAAATTGTAAGGAATTCAATTTTTTTAGACTGAATATAGCATTGTCCTTTAAAAAAAAAACTAAAATGAAGTTTTTATTAAAAAAACTTAAACAAATAATTGTATATTCTTTTAAGACATTATCCTAACGAAATTTAAAAATAAATAGTAAACAACTTTTTCATCCTAAAACTTAATAGTAAAACCTACCATTAAAAAAATTATTATAAAAAACTCTATTTACTACTATAATACCTAACAACCACTTAATAAATTTATTATTAGAAACAGAGCAAGGAACCTCTTACATTTATATTATGTAATTGAATAATTGGTCGTAAGAAGCGGGGACTTTGCTTACTGGGATAGTAGTTATTTTATTAATTTTATAAAGTAAGGGAGACTCGTATTTTATTTCGTGGTTGGGCCAAAAAAGTAACGTGTAGTAGTAAAAAATCCAAATGGGCCATGCCACCTATTTTGTGGGGGCGCAGCTTAACACAAAATACCGGTTTGGCGCAATTTAGCAGTGAGAGCAGGCGTGCCGCGTTGAGTTGTGAGCTGTCCGCGTGAGTGGCATGTCCTGTATTTAAAGACGCACATTTGTCCTCAAAGTTCCTCAAAATTCTCGTGTTCTGTTGATTAACAGAGAAAGACAGAAAGCACAGCCAGCGAGGGGAGAGGGAGAGAGAGAGAGAGAGCAGGGGAGAGAGAGTGTGTCTGCCGTATACGTGTGAGAATCCTGGTGTTGTGGTGTTCGTGTCTACGAGAGTTCGCCCAGGTTCGCATTTGGAAAATGGTAGATCAGTACGCGCTCGGGTTGATCTTGGCCTCGGTGATGGGTTTCGTGGTGTTGTACAATCTGATGGCCAAGAAGAACCGCAGCAGAGTTTCTTCGGAGGCGAGAAGCGAGGGCGTGCAGACCGTCACCACGACCACCAACGGAAAATGCAGATCCACTGAAGGCGACGTCGACGTCGACGTTATCATCGTCGGAGCCGGTGTCGCCGGCTCTGCCCTCGCTCACACTCTCGGCAAGGTGATTATGATATTTCTAATTTTCAGATTTATTTTCTCCTTTTTGTTTTCTTTTGCTTTCGTTTCTTGTCAACCAAACAGAGTTTCTTGACTGTTTTCGAGGAAAATGGCGCTTGAAATGTGCCATTGGTTTTGGATTCAGATTTTCTTAAATATTAACGTTGAGGAATTCGTTTTTCTAAAAGAACAAAGATGAAAATCACTATGGCCTCTTTGTATTGTACTCTCCGATTCGCAACTCATACCTTGTGCTTTTCTTTTCCGATGGTTTAGCTGGTTTACCGATACAATACGCTGATGAATCGGTGATTTTTTTATGTGACACTCTTGACTGAATTATAACCTTTTTGACATGTAGCTCTTTTGGAAAATCATAATTTGTAGTTCTCGCTTCTTATTTATGTTCTTCTTTCTTTGGGAGGGAAATCTCAATATTTAGGTTCTATATGATCGGTAAAATATGCTTCAAGGTATGCGTTCTGATCAATTAAACGAATTAGGTGTTTCTTCAGAGAAAAAAAAAAAAAAACGAATTAGGTGTTTGCAGACATGGAGTCTGTGTCGTAGCTTCCTATTTGTTCTCTCAAGAGGTTGTTGAGTATTTGAGTCTCCATCACATATATTTGTTGCAGTTATTTTTGGCTAGCTCGTTCTTTTTCCGTGTGGTTGAAAGTTTCAAATCTGTGAGATATGGCTTTGAAACTTAGAATCGTGCGTTCATAAACGTAACAAGTTTTATATTATTTCTTCGTTGATCTGGCCAATTCCACAATTTTATTGTAGTTTATATTCTCAAATCTTAAAAAAAATAAAAAGGGACTGTTTTTGCATCTCAGATGAACTGAATTAAGATTAAAGTTAAAAGTTGAATTAAATATTATTAAAATATAATTTTTAATAGTATTTTTTTAAGATTTAAAAAAATTAAATTATTTATTTTATTTTAGGTAAAAATTTTAAAAAAATATAATGATTAAATGCTGCGGTGAGAAGAGTTGTAAAAATAAATTATAATCTTTCGAGTGCAACTTTTACTTGGTCGAAGTCCAGTTTTAGGCTAAACGTTATTTCATACGTACAGGGCCGCGAATTTGCTGGTTATCAGTGACTAATAGATTTTTTTATTTTATTTTTCTTGGTGGGGGAGTGGGGACTGACTTGTACGAATGAACTATTTAATGGTAGATGACATTTTTTACTTATTGCGGTAGATTTGAATTTTTTATACTTTGAAATTGGAACGCTTTTCGAGAATTTTTGTTTCTTTGGAGCACAAGATAAATTTGACTTTAAACCATGTATTTGAATTCAGACACATTAAGGGCAATAGTGAAAAATATTATTAGTTTTAAATAGTAGTTTTAAATGAAAGTTAAATAAAATATTATTAAAATATTATTTGTAATATTATTATTATTTTTATGTTTGAAAAAATTAAATTATTTTTATATTTTATATGAAATTTTTTTTAAAAATAGAGTGATAAGATGAGACGAGATAAGATAAATTATCTTTATAGCCTTGATACTTCTAATGCAATAGCCATCTTTCTGTCTCACTCGGTCACTCTTTTAATGATGGTGCCTGCTATTATCTGTGATGCTGACTTTATAGGACTATATACGTGTATGCAACGTGAATCATGCTTTTGAAATTAAGCTATGTATTGTTTTCTATGGATTAAGATATCTCAGAGTTCCTGGACTGTAGGGGATCCTAATCCGATTTCTGTAATCCACTACTTCTCATACGTATCAATAGTTCCTTATTAACTATGCAACTAACCGAGTACCCATGTGAAGTGCGGGTTAAAAAAAAAAGGTATTTGATTTATATATTAGAAAGAATAGTCATTGAGAATTGTTGAGAAGTAAAATTAAGTCTTTAGTATTGATTTTTACATGCTTACAAACAAAGAAAAGTTGGAATAAATGGTATTTCAACTTCCTCGAGAATTTTCAATAACCTGGTGCCAATAAATATTATAAGCTAAATGACGTTTTGATAATCTTATGAAAAGAAAAATCTGTTGTTGCTAAGCATGAAAAAACCTCAAAGCCTCCCAATGTAAGGGTTCTACTTTCATTATATGGGCCCCTAAGTTGGTCTCTAAATTCATTCTAACATATCTTGGTTTTTTACTTTAGCCATTAATTATACATGGTTGAATGTAAAATACGTCAAATTGGATTGCCTATAGTCATAGAATGTTGCAGAATTAGAACATCCAAAGATAGTTTTTCTTTTTAATCAATAAAAAGGTTCCACAGCAAAGCAATTTTGAGGTATTGATTTTGTTCTACAAACGTGCAGGATGGACGTAAAGTTCATGTGATTGAAAGAGATTTATCAGAGCCTGACAGAATTGTTGGAGAATTGCTACAGCCTGGAGGCTACCTCAAGTTGATTGAGTTGGGTCTTCAAGGTAGATTTAGTTTAAGCTTTATTAACTATGTGTAGATATAAGTTACTTTCCTCCAATTACAAAGGAAATCAGTTGCCAAATGACTACGTATTCTAACTGCAGACTGTGTGGAGGAAATTGATGCGCAGCGAGTGTTTGGTTATGCTCTTTTTAAGGATGGGAAAAACACCCGTCTCTCTTATCCCTTGGAGAAATTCCACTCGGATGTTTCTGGAAGGAGCTTTCACAATGGCCGGTTCATACAGAGGATGAGGGAGAAGGCTGCATCCCTTCCCAAGTATAACTCATAATCCTTTAGAATTTTGCTGAAGATGCTTATATATTTACTCCCCTTCCTTCAAATGGTTGCTGCCCCGTTGTGTATTAAGAATTAGTACTAAGAAGTTTTGCATGCCTATGGCATTGAGGATTTCAAACACATTTGTGAATTTTTGGATGTGAGTTTTTAGATTTTCTAGTGATTTGTTTTCCACTTGATAGTTCACTTGGTCAAAGTTTGCACTGAGCCTTTGTAATAGATTGTATGGTCACATTTTCGTTGCTTCGGTGTCATATTATAGTAACTATCTAACATGTCATTTTGTTAAAGGATCATTCAGGTTATCATATTTTGTTCTCTTAAATTCATGCTTTCTTTTTCAAATTTATCCAGTATACGATTGGAGCAAGGAACCGTTACTTCTCTGCTTGAAGAAAATGGAACAATTAAAGGAGTTCAGTACAAGACTAAAGATGGAAAAGAACTGGCTGCAAATGCACCTCTAACCATTGTCTGTGATGGCTGTTTCTCAAACTTGCGTCGCTCACTTTGCAATCCTCAGGTATGGTTTCTTATCACTCTCACCTGTAGAGCAAAAAAACACACCTGCAATTGGAAATTGGTTTACATTTTCTGTCAATTAGCTAACATCTTAAAATTAACTATCACTTTCATATGCATGCGTTGCTTGAGAATCCTCATCATCCTGTTTTTTACAAGTAGTTTATAGAAACTTAAGTCGTGTATCTCATGTCTTCTGCAGGTTGATGTGCCCTCTTCCTTTGTTGGTTTGGTTCTGGAGAATTGTGAACTACCTTATGCAAATCACGGGCACGTCGTACTAGCAGACCCTTCACCCATTTTGTTTTATCCTATTAGTAGCACAGAGGTTCGTTGCCTGGTTGATGTACCTGGACAGAAAGTACCATCTATTTCAAATGGTGAAATGGCAAAGTATTTGAAAACCATGGTGGCCCCTCAGGTACATAAGTGCTCCTCTTGTTTCCATTTTTGTTTTCAGCCTTTATATTGTTCTTGATGTACGTTTAAGAAGTTATTAGATGCTCTGATTGACCAAGTGACATTTCTATTGCAGGTTCCCCCTGAAATATATGATTCTTTTGTAGCTGCCGTTGATGGAGGTAACATACGGACAATGCCAAACAGAAGCATGCCAGCAGCTCCACAGCCTACTCCTGGAGCCTTGCTAATGGGGGATGCATTCAACATGCGCCACCCCTTAACGGGGGGAGGAATGACTGTGGCATTGTCAGATATTGTTGTGCTTCGGGATCTCCTCAGGCCTTTGCGAGACCTAAATGATGCACCAACACTCTGCAATTATCTTGAATCTTTCTACACCTTGCGTAAGGTTAGTTGTAATGATGTGCTGCTTTTAAAAGGTTTTTTTTCATTTCTAGTGTGTATTTTTGCCCATGGAAGTTTCTCCAAATGAACTTATCATATGTTTGAATTTGCAGCCGGTAGCATCTACAATTAATACTTTGGCGGGGGCCTTGTACAAGGTCTTTTGTGCTTCACCCGATCGAGCGAGGAACGAAATGCGCCAGGCTTGCTTTGATTATTTAAGTCTTGGAGGAGTATTCTCAACGGGACCAGTTTCTCTTCTCTCGGGGTTGAACCCTCGCCCATTGAGCTTAGTTCTCCATTTTTTTTCCGTTGCAGTTTATGGTGTTGGCCGTTTATTGGTGCCCTTCCCTTCACTCTCACGCATGTGGATTGGAGCCAGATTAATTTCGGTTAGTACTACTACTACTAGCTTTTCTTACCTTTTCCTATATAAAATCATTGCACCAAACACATATCTGAGCGACTAGAATGAATTTTCTTCAGTTCTGAAAATTGAGTTTTCATTTGCAGGGTGCATCCGCAATCATCTTCCCCATTATCAAGGCAGAAGGAGTGAGACAGATGTTCTTTCCTGCGACCGTTCCAGCTTACTACAGAGCTCCTCCCGTCAAGCGAGATCATTAAAACCAGATATGCCATAAAGTGATTGTAAGCCAAAACAAAGCAAATTTGTACTAGAATATGTGTCTTCCCTTCTTCAAAGTTGAGGGGAGCGTGAATACTTTGGCGGCTTTTTCGTTTTGTAGGACTTGTCCTTTTTACTGTCTTCAACTTCAATTCTTCAAGTATATATATAATATATATGGCTGTTCTCCGATCCGACCCGACTTGATAAGACCAAATTCCGACCCGAGTCGAAATATCCTGATACCGATAACTGATTACTCGAAAAACCGATTATTCGATTTTTTCCTTCATTCTTTCATTCTTTTTCTTCTTCTTTTTGGTTTTTTCGTGAGATTCTCTTGACCCAGTTCACCAGTTCGTGACGATGGTGGACAAAATGAACAAATATTGTAAAATACTTTCAGGTATACAATGGGAGCAAAAATATTAAAATTGAGGATGAATTGATGTACCTTTTAGTCTATTGATACATTACAAGAAAACATAGGATATTGAACAAATCAAATTCTAGATCTCCTCATTGGTAGATTCTACCAAATAAATGCACATTTCCTCATATGATGCATCGGAATTAATGGGTCTTCTCCCACATGCGACTTCGAGCAACAGAACACCAAAGGCAAAAACATCCGAACTTCTTGTTGCCTCACCTGTGTGCATGAAAAACTAGTTTGATGGGAACAATGTGGGAGTTCAAGAATCCATCCTCGATGACCACTAAAAAAATCTCATTCTCGAGCCTCTTGCTATTATCATCGTCCCCATTAAATAAGGTCTTCTGAGAAGAACATGAGTCATCTTGGTGGAAGTTAACATTATGAAGAATTAGTGTGTAGATGGTGGAGCTAGAGGTGCATGCTGGGAATTTGAGGTTGTGGCGAGGGTGGAGGGAAGAGAGAGAGAGGGAATTAGGTTTTTGATATCGCAGCTTATGGGGGGTGAAGTTGAAAGCAAGAGGGTTATTGGTAACGAGTGAGACCGAGTGAGACCCGCTTCCGACTTTAACGTAAACAAATCGGGTAATCAGGTCGAGTATTTCGGAAAAATGAGTCGAATTCAAAACATCGACTATTTTGTATAGCCCTATATATATTATTCGTTTACAATCTGTTGGATTAGTTCTTGGATGCAAAGATCATCTTCATGCTTATTCTAAAGTGCGAAAGCGTCACACATTGAGATTGATATGAAAAAATTTATTATTTAATAGTAGATTTTACTCTTCTGAAAAAGATTATGCAGCACTTGATAATTTATAATTGTACTTACTATTACTCTCTCTTTGTTAAAAAAATTGTCACCTAACTAGGGCTGGTTAAATGGAGTAATGGGCTCAAGGTTGGTTCTTGGACCATGCCTGCATGCGAATAACGAAGAATGTACCTGCCACGACTTAGGCCATGTTTGATAAACATATTTTTATTTTAAATTTTACATAATTTATTATCAAACATTACTCAATCATAAAATATTTTTTAATTGGTACTTTTTGATTTTTTTTCATCTAATAATTACTCAAATACAAAAATTGATATAATTTTTACAAATTTTAAAATAAAAATAAATTAAAAATTATATTAAAACAACTTTTTAAATTTATATATTCACTATCACAAACTCCAATACAATATTTATTTTAAAAAATATTTTAATTCGACTTTTTCTCCCATTTTTCAAAATTTAATACAAAATTTTGACTCAAATAATTTTACTACTATTTACAAAATTTTAAAATACTCTAAAATGTAACAAACCAGTCCAAAAACACTAAATAGAAGGGCAATGCTATAACAACCACCAGTGGGATCACCAGTGTATTTGAGCTTTCCTTTTTTGATTTTCTTATATATATATATATAGATATATATATATATATATATCATTTTTTTTTAATTCACTACATCATTAAAAAATATTTATTTAATCAGTAAGTTTAAAAAATAGTCCGTTATGACTTTGAGATGTGACTTTAGGAAATGACTTAAGTATTTTCCAAAGTCGAAATATTGATAACTTTTATTAGGTCTAAATTATATTTAATGAATCATACTAGATAAGTCCACAAACAATAAATTATTAAGAATGATTAAGAGTTTTAATTAGGCTTGATAACTACGTTAAATTCTACTTAATATTGAACAAGTTAGACACTTTTTAGAATTTAAAAATCCATCATCAGAAATTTATTTCATTTTAAATCATCATTGATTGAGGTTCATATGCAATCACAACCACAGCCAATCTATATTAAACTAACTAGTAGATCATCGGCATCCTCTCTGAAATCCCTCTTATAAATACCTTCATTCCGTATGTTATTTAGAAAATTAAAAAATTATAAACCTCCATAACTGGAACAATTGAACCCAAAATATCCAATCCAATACTGTGATAGATTGTGTCGAAAATTTTAGAAAGCAACACTATAAGATAAATAGCTTCATCATAAATTATAATTGACATATTTTAACTAGTTATTATTATTAAAGCCAGTTGTTTGAAAGTGTTTACATAACATGTATGTCATGATATTTGCAAGCAAGTCGATTTGGTATTTTTCATTTTACATATTGTAATTACGTATATATTGTGTATCTCATGTATCTCACGTTGCATAAGACACGTAAACTTTTATAAGATCAAATATAAAAAATAAAATCAAAATATTTTAATCAGATGGTCATTCAGATGCAAGATAATAGCACAATTTAAGAGTAGATATACAAGCCACAAACTCAAACATGATCATTTTAATTTATTTATATATTTTTAAACCATCCTATGTCAGAATATTTATGAAGATAGAGTTATAAGATGAAATGAGATACAACAATAGTCTTGATCATGTACATGAATTTTAAACTATAATTTTTATGGTACAAATTTTTGAAAATTTAATAAATACTTCCACGCAACCTCTAATGATCTCAACGCTTTTAATAAAGAATAATTTTAATTATTATATAGAATTGTTGCATTTGGCGAAGTATAAAAAATATTTTTTAGGTCAAATTTAGTAATAGTACTCCGGCTTTTTTGAGAATTTTAAAAGGCACGTATCTTTTAACCATGGGGAGCAGTGTTACAAAGCATCCAAACATATCCTAGAATCTGGCATTTTCCTAGCTCTGTCTAAATTCCAAAGAACTACTTTGGTACTTGAATAAATATCGCCAAAACATAAAAAGACAATAAAATACTTGCCTCAACAGTTGAGACTTCTCGTTAGAGAAGAATAATATAAAATGGAATTAATAGCTCCGTAATCGTGAGAAGATGAAAGAGGTCGTCGGTTTAAGGAAAAGAGTAAGTAGGGCTGTGACCATATCCAACACATCTTCAGGTAAGGGACTGGGGAGTTCAAAAGTGCTCCGTTTCAAATAAAGTAAGGCATGAATATATATGAAGTGTTTGGAATTGACTTCGTGCTGATCGAATGACTTGACATGCATTATAAACACACTTAAATAGTTTAATTGTATTTTGCATGGATTAAGAGAGAAAATTTAAAAGGCAATTTTAAATTCCACAGGTTACTTTGTAGTAACTCGAACATTTCATCACAATCATAAAGGATAATTCCCTCTATCTATTGACACTTAAAACACTACACATATTTAGCAAGAATTTGTTGGGTCGCCACGAACATTACAAATTTAACAACTCCACTTAAGTGCCTGCTAGAAACGTCACAATTCAGAAATCGGAGACATTACACATATTCTTTAAATTAAAGGAAGAACAAATAAGATTGTAGTTTAAATAGGAATGAATATTAGCAAACAACACCACGCTTTTAGCCAAGTCTCTCTATTGCTGTAAAATTTTCCCTTCACAGACTGAACGTAAAATTACATCTAAATCGGGGGAGCTCCACCTGAAGTAGATTATCATTCTTTATTGATTAATGAGCAATACAGATGTATCCGAATTGAATTATTTGTAATTTACTAAACCCCAAAATCCCTGGAACTTGGTGGCACCATATTTTACATGGGAGACACACTGCTTTATAAATACATAACCCACCCTCTTATGTGCAACTCAGATACTCAAAACTCATCATTCATACCGAGATAGCCTGTAGTGAAATATTATAATCTCACTCAATAATTCCAATTAATCACTTTTCTGGTCACAGCTCCAACACCGTTAAGGAAAAGGTTGAATCGAACAGCTGTATACCACAGAATACCTGAGCATTCTTTCTAGGTCTTACCAGTTTATGTGGCAGGGTTAAGAAAAATTCTTTCTTTCTTGCTTTATGGCCTCATAGGACGTCATCACCTCTTTAAACTTTGCCTCAGCAGTGTCTGCAACAAAACACGTGCAACAAAATTGAACTGGGGACAAAGGGGAAAATGTGCAAATTAATAGCTTCAGATTACCATAGTTGCAACAAGTAATGGCCAACCTTTGTTATCCTGGTTCTGATCTGGGTGAAACTCCTTTGCCTTGGCCCTGAATGCTGTCTGCAAGGATAACATAAATATTAGCCCTTAGTAGTTCCAAAGACCTAATTAAGAGGTGTTATCTGGTTTATTAAAATAACCAGTACAGATAAGTAATGAATGTAGATGTGACATGTAGCTCAGTTATGATAAACAATATCACACGCTTAAATACTCATCTCCATTCCCCAACTGGAATTAGAACCATTCGCTACAAAAATTGGGCTCTAACACAACATTCAAAAGCCCATCTCCCAAATCCGGCATGGAATTATAAATGAAAAAGAAAAGAAAATGATTGATTATGAACATTATCACGGTTAACATCACACCTTAGCAAGATAAACATGACAACTTTTTTTTTTTAATGTTGGGGAACCTCTCCAAGGCAGGGGCTCTTTGGACCCACCCCTGCAGATTAAACCCCGGTCATGTGCACCGCACCCTCAGAAGTTCCCCTACACGGAACTAGTTACATTGCTGGTTATTCACCAGGGGGTATGGCCTCAAATAATTGTTTGCACCTATGAGAGATGTTAAACCTTGGACCTTGAAGCAAAGTTTTGAATACCATACCGGTGAGCGTACAAGTCAAGGCATTGGAACGAAATATTTTGGTACCGGTACCGTTTTGTATACCGTTTCAGAATAATCTATATAAATATATATAAATACATATATAAATTATATTTCAAAATAATAGTTAATATATGAATAATTATATATAAAAATATATATATGTAATTCATCTAGTATGAATTGAGGTAAAAAATAGCAAACAAACGAAAAAAAAAATTTGAATGGCCGAAATCCGATAGGGCCGATATCGGCCAGTACGAGGCTGAAATATTGACCGAAACGGCTGGTACAGTCCGGTACGGCCGGTATTTTTACTGAAACGGTACAACCCTATAACATGTACTGGAGAACCGGCCGGTACGACATACTTCGGCCATATCGACCAGTACGGTATGAAATTAATAACTTTGCCTTGAAGGGAGTGAAACCCCAAGACCAAGTCCCCCTTGGAGTTAACATGACAACTGTTTGTTGGATACACAAGTCAAGAAGAGCTTATAGCTTGCGAAGTAGCTACACACCACCACAGTAGCTAGCATAAAAAACTATTTTTTATTTTTTAGGACTGAGGTGGTCCCATAGCAAGCAGTGTGTTTTTACACCAGTTTGTAAGTAGCAGAATCCATTTATGAGTCAAAGTTTCATGACACTCTATCCAAATACTGAAGAAAGAGATAATAATACCATTAACAAATATAAAGAACGATCATCCATGAAGAATTACAAGAATAATGAACAATGACAAAATATTAATTCCATAAACCCCCACCCCATCCCCCATTTTTTTTGATAGGTACCCCCCCCCCTAATCCCCCAATAAAAAAGAGAATTAAAAAAAAAAACTGTAAGATAATGCATCGTAACAGAGATGCCAACAGATACTGCATTGATTTGAAGAATACCTTAATCTCAGCATCAGTATATGGTGTTGTTCTGCACCTGTTCCAAAG
Source organism: Platycarya strobilacea (assembly GCA_036898215.1). Classification (NCBI taxonomy): domain Eukaryota; kingdom Viridiplantae; phylum Streptophyta; class Magnoliopsida; order Fagales; family Juglandaceae; genus Platycarya; species Platycarya strobilacea. The sequence goes on from CM072555.1 coordinate 9,230,460, forward strand.
AAAGACAAGCATTAACTTCCTTTAGTTTTTTTTAATTATCTAATTACAAGAATGGATGTCCAATGCATTAGCTTTTCCTAACATGGCTCGAACAATAATATGATTCCAGGAAGCTCATTCGCATGCATTTCACATATAGGACTATCAATAAAAATCACTTCAGCTTAAGAGAATGGAAACTCAACTTAGTGCATCAGCTGCATTTATGCAGACGCTCTATAAAATTTAGGGGTCGATTGGACACTTAGAACATCTCAGAAATATGTGAATAGTAGTTAAATGATTTGACTTAAGCTTGTTTTATTGGATTTTGGCAAAGGATAGCAAAAAGGCTGAATAAAAATATTATGAAGTTAAAAATTGGTTTGAATATTATTTTTCTTTTGAAGTTTGAAAAAGTAAAAATTTAAACATGCTAGTCAATTGATAAAATTTTCAGTAAAGATTTTTCGATGTATAAAATAGGAAAAGATACATCTTTCAATGATGATATGATAAAATCCCAATAGTTCTTGTTACGGACAGCTTGTTAGTTGGGATGCATACTATTTTCATTATAATAAAATATTATTATTATAATAAAATAAGTCAGTTGACATAATTCCCAGTAGTCATTGCAACTAAGTTTCTGTAACACCCTCACCTGTCCAGACCTAAAACCGAATAATGATGTGATAATGAATAACCCGCACTTGCTCTTGGAGTTTCCCTGTAATTAGTTCTGTGATCTTTATAGGATGAGTCAGTTTTCCAATACCAGTCTTCTCGCTGGAAATGTTGATGATATGCCCCGGGACCACTTTCCTTCCAGCTCTCATAGCTCCTTTTATATTTGTTCCTCTCTCTATTAAACACACTTTGCATTCGCCTTATGCGTTCCTACAAAGAGCAGAAGTCATATACAATAATAAAAGAAATACAAAACAAGAAAACAAAAATACAATGAACAGGACTATGGGTTTAAAGTTAACCAGGCAAACATGGAATTAAAATAAAAATTTAGCCAAGCCAACAGCATGTTGAAACACAGGAAAAAGCTAGCTCTGATGCTAATATATAGCACGCATGGAAAAACAGAAATATCAAATTTTTTTCACCCATGGGGAACAAAGAAGAAAATATCATTCATCAGAATCCCAATTATGGTGACAAAAATGAAAAGTAGAAAACCTTCAGAGTAATGAATCACATTGAAGAAAAAACCTGTAAGTGAAGAGAAACTGTGTGTGTGAGTACGCACACCTATTTTAAAGCAAAATCACCAAGCATCCCCATACACAGCCATGTATATAGAACAACCAAGGAACTAACTTTATGAGTTTTCACGTTACAACTTACACACACATAGTAACCAAATAAGATTAAGATTGATGTTAATTGACCACCCATTTTAAAGCAAAATCACCAAACATCCCCAAATACCATAAGCACATGAAGTGCTCCAGAAGATAAAGCACAAAGCATATTTTGTCTTTATTTTTTTTTGTTAAAGCAGGGTTAAGTTCATATCTATATGACATTTGAATCTCTACTCTTTTCCACTTTGCTGGTCCCTATAGAAAAAAGTAGGGACTAATTTTTCATTGGTAGTTCATTATTTTGTGGGGAGAAAATCTTCTTAAAAAACAACATCGTTTTTTGATAAGTAAAATTCATAATATCAATAGGCGTAACTAATACATTGGGTGTATACAAGAGAGAACTTAAAAATAAAAAAACATTTTAAATATTTAACAAGGTAACTTTTAGACACTTTATCATCACGCTTTCCTACAAAGAGATTTAAACAAATTCTAAATAGTTTTATAATCAGGCTAGGCTTTAAAAGAAGATTGGCAACAGAAAAAGTGACAAAATGGTTGAAAGAACTCACTACTCTCTCCATTTCTTCCTCGTACTCCTCTTGCATGCGGCGATTATACCTTTTCCATGCTTCCTCCTGAAAGCTTGACCGAAAAGAACTGCCAGTTGCTCCCTTCCGCGATGATTGCGGCCTGGCCAACTTTTGTGGTGCAAGTACACACATTATCAGATTGACTAGTATATTAACATTCGAGGGAAATAAACTTTCACACTCTAACTAATAGGTTGGTTACATTTGTATCCCAAAGTACCAAAACTGACATCGTATCCCTCAGCATACAAAAGCAACAAATGACCCCAATCCAATAATGGCAGTCAACATAGATGAAAAATAGGTAAAAAAAATAGGCGGCATGACAAAATCTTGACGATTAGATCTTAATGAATGGTGCACACAACTTTCCGATAGTTTAAGGGTGCAATGCATCAATTTAGATAGATTAAGATGTAAAGTGGAAAATGTCTGCTAGTTGGAGTGCGGAAAGTGTATTGTTTTACTAATACATCTATTTTCTTGAGAGCAAACCCCTAGATGAAACCAATCCTCTTTCAAATACAGGCTATCAACAAGATCCTTGTAGAGTAAGTAGCATAAATGATAACAATATGTTAAAAGAAACAACCATGCGTGTAAGATGGGTAAGGACAGATAAATAAGAGTGACTTGAACCCATGGGTGAGACTTTTACCGCACACACACCCTTTTTTTCCGAAGTCAGGCCTCGTATAGGCCGAAAAAACAGCAAGCATAATCCTAAACTGTTGAATTAAAGATTATTTTTCTTAGACAAACTAGAAAATAAATTAAGAATCACTGCCATTTCTAGCATATAGTTCATTTCAAGTTCATGTAAAAATTAAAATTCAACATAATGCACCTTAATAATAAGGTTCTTAATTATTGATAAAGACAGCATATTGCACCCACAGTAGATACTAACCGGCTGAGCTTCCATAATTTTCTTGTATTTCTTTCTAACTTTAATTATGTTCATGTTCCTAACTTCCTATGGTACATGTCATGTGTATTTGGGCTATGCCCTTTGAGCTTTTAAGTAATACCTTTGATCATTAAAAAATCAGCATATTGCACAAGTAGGACTTTGAACTCAGGAATTTGGACTAAGAAACACAAGAAAAGCCCTGGAAAATAGACATTTGGGAAACATAGAATGTGCACCACCTGAACATAGAACCAGTCAACAGTCCTTCGCAGTTGGCCAACCTGCCAAATTGCACAAGGATCAAAAGCAACATCTAACAGAATGTAAGGAGCAAAGAACACAAAAAAGGCAAAGTTCTCATGTAGCAGAGATGCCTCAATTGCTAAACTTTAGAGCACCTTGTAGAGACTTGAGATTATATCTACTTTCTATCAACCGGATAATGAAATTGTATAGTGAAGCCATAAAACTAATTAGATCGGGGCGCTGTCTCTTGTATCCAAGAGGCTAGCCTTTTTTCCCGGATAATAAGATGTATTTGGCAAGCAAAACAACAATAAAGTAAAAGAACCTCTATCTGTTTAAAAGCAGCAAAATAGTGAATCAAGATGGCAATGGGAGTGTTAAAAATAATTAAATGTGAACCTAATACCCTTCTTGTTTAAAATGTAAATATAAGAACCTATTCCTTGAGTTAGTTCAAGCAAGCGTCTAATAATCATATCTTGCAAAAGTCAATATTTACACTCCAGGAAAAAAGGCAATAGCTATAATACTTCTAGTAGGAAATTTAGAAATAAAAAATAAAGCATAAATTGAAAGATAGGCTGCTCAATCGTCACTGCACCATAGTATGCAGAATGCTTTACAAATTAAATTAATAAAAACTCCGTTCCAAAATTAAGCGACATGTACCACTATAACAATTATGTGTTCACATTAGTTAATTCACTTTCTACTTCTCATTTCTTCAGCTATCCATGAGACATTTCATTGCAAATAATTCTCCACAGCAGGACATCAAGCATATCTTGACAACAACTATAACTAAACAATAAATTTTAATACACGGGTGGCTTGCACGAACACCGAAAATTAGCTTTACAAGCCGACAAAACTAATAACTGACTTTGTGCACATCGCAGATTAGCAAACCATAACTGTACGATCTGGTTTGTCTCAAACTGCAATAGAGGGAAAAATACGACTTAAAGGTTCAGTCATGCATTTCGCAATTAATCAAGGAATTCTGCAGATTTTGTATTTAGGTTCACTCAACATCTCCGCGCAATATCCGAGTTCTACTAATTTTAAACCGTACAAATTAAGAAATCCTGTTGTACGTGTTTGATTAAAGAAACATAATTCCCTCTTAACAAACGTGATTAAAGGAAGACCACCCGAAAGCATCAGGTGCTTGTCAAGCCAAAACACAAGAAAATAGATGGAATTATATGTTACTCACGGCGAAAGTGGTGGCAGTGGCACCGATTAGCCCGAAGAGAAAAATGCCCCAAAGCTTCATATCTTCCACTTTTTCTTGATTTTGAGACGACCATGGATTATCCTTCTTCGGCTCATCACCGTCGCCAGCCATGTTTATCGGGAATTACAGATTTTGTACACTCAGCGATTGCTATCAGTAAATGATGCTAACGGAAACCCTAAACGCATGGTTAGGGTTTATTATTGTTTCTGTTTTTCTTCTCTCTTTTGGCCTGAGCTTTTCTTCACACCGCCTTTGGATTTGTTTCTCCCCCTATCTGCCTCTCTATGTGCGTGTTAAGTGTAATGTTCATGCGAGCAGGAGTTCTGACTCTCAGAGAATTTTTTTTTTTTTTCTTGTGGGGTGGGAGTTCTGATATAAGTTAGAATTTTTTTTTTTTTTTTTTAAAGAAAACAGCGTGCGGAATTAGCTTAGTCTCGGTTGAAGAGTTTGAATAAATTGAGATGAGTTTAGTTTATTTTTTAATATTATTATTATTTTAAAATAAAAAAATGTATAAAATATTATATTTTATATAAAATATTATAAAAATATAATAATAAAATACAAATAAATTCAATTCACTTTCAAATTCTACTGTACAACTCGCACATCGACCTAGATATTTTCTGAACAGGTTTCGGGGCGATATTGCTACAACAGGATTTAGAGATACACGGCACACGGTTTACCAAATGTGTGGTACTACTTTTTTTTTTTTTTTTTGAGTGCAGTATAACAATTATAAAAAAAATTATATAATTTTTTTTTTAAATTAATATAATTTTATATGATCGGTTAAATTTATTTATAATAAAATTAATTTTATAATTTAATAAATTATATTAAACTACATTAACTTATAAGATTATTTTTATATCAGTCAGAATATTTGTCTTATCAAATTATAGTGTGCTCGTCTTACTTATGAAAGAAGTGGGCTCATCATGGCCCATAAAAATTCAGAGAGCGTATTGAAAGAAAATTAAAAAAGCCAGGGTGTGGATGTCAATCCAAGCCCAATATGAAAGATCTCTCCATGTTATTATATAAGAAATAAGTAAGAGATAATTCATTTGAATAATAAAATGAGAGGAGTTAAAGATAATTTATAAATAGTAATAAAACTATTAATTGAAATGAGTTAAAATAATTTGATATTCATTTCACCTCTATATCCATATGTGCCCATAATTATAGAGGTAAGAGAACCTCTTTTTTAGTACCAAGTGTTGTACAATTGGTAAGAATTAATATTTCATAGTTTAGAAGTTAAGAGTTCAAGTTAGAATATAAGTAAAACACACTTATGTTAGTAAAATCTGACATTTGGAATATGGTTCAAATAAGGAAGTAATTATGGTTCAGACCAAACATCCCATTGTGGAAAGGGATTCTTATGAGCACATCTTGAAAAGATTGTTACGCTAATCACCCACGCCTCTTCTTTTATTTTTGTTGATATTCTCCTTGTGAGGGGAACCCAATCAGGACAAGCCCATTCATATGGAGAAGGGTCAGGACGACCATACGACCAACCTAAACCCACCTTATGTGAAGCAAACCTACCTGATAGTAGGAGTGGGCGGAGGACAAATTTAATAATCCACGAAAATTAAAAAAAATGTGAATCGAAAAATTTCAATCACACAAAATTGAGAATCATAGGATTGATATGGCTTGGATTGAACAATTGACTCCTGCCAAGACGAACCTGCCTACTTTATCACTAGCAAGAATAACAATCGATCAGCCATGAAAGACAATTTTTACAATCCTTACTCTTCTATTGAACTCAACTGATTTTATAAATAGTCTCACTCTCTTAAAAAAAAGGTTACATTTTTCTATTATCTCATACTCATATATTCTCTTTGATAATTTAACCCAACATCAATTTTACTATCAGAGTGATATCAAACTCTAATCTTCTTCCTCTTCTTTTGTCTATTTTATAGGATCTAGTTGCTTGGATTATTGTCGAGTAATGCAGACTACAATACACATTGTTAACACTCTTTTTATTAAGTAGAAGGAAGTATAATTTTCTCTACCTAAAAGAGTGGAAAGGGGGTCCTTTTATAGCTACAAATAGCGGATTATTATAACTAATTGTATTTTATAATTCTTTTTACATAATCGGATGGAAACTCTTTTTTAAATAATTTTAGAAATGATTTATATTTTTTTATATAATACAAAAGCCATTGAGAGTACTCTTAAAGGTTTATTGGGGTCCATCTTGCATTATCAATATTTTTGAATAGGAGGATTAGTAATTTAGTGGCGTACGTCCGGGACAAGGGCAAACCTTTTGACAACTTACTAAAGAGAGACTAATGAAAGAATTGATTTTGACTGATTTAAAAAAGTACTTCATTAGTTCAAATTAAAAAAACACATGGATCATAGGAGTGATAGAGAATAACGAGATATAAACCATCTATGCATTTTAATAAAATGGAATAAATGGAAAAAATACGATAATTAGCTATGGATAGTTATAGCGCAAGGGAAATAATTAAAAAACATAATTATTTATTTATCAAAAATCCCCCTTGTCCATCGAAACCGTTGGATCGTTGCAACCGACACCAGTTGCCCTCCCACAATAAAGTGTGCTTTATCATTCATTCATTTGTTTTTTATTTTTATTTTTGAAAGATATTATTCATTTGTTGAACTGGCGACAAAGACGTTAACGTAACCCCGGAATCTGACTCTCTCTCTCTCTCTCTGTGTTAGAACAGGGAGGATTCAGATCTAGTCCCGTCATAACGCTCAAAATGCCGGTTATCTAGCGATTCTTCTCAGGTAATTCTCAGTCCACTAATCACACTTAGAGAGAATCCTTGTACGGATTCTTCTGGGTAATATGCATTTTGTAAGTCCGCTGCGTCAATCTCCAGCTTCCTAAGAGCTTCTATGCTTTATTATTCTCTCTTAAACTTTTTGCTCTTCTTGCTCGGTCACCACGATCTGCATCAATTCTCATAGATTTATTTTTGTTCGCTTGTTTAGTTTTTAAACCAGGAAAAATAGCGCATAGCCATTTGTTAAGTTCGAGACCATGTGGAGGAGACCAGTGAATCCATCTCGACGATTCGGGGACAGCGGGGGAGGCGGTTTGCTTGCCAATTCCAAATCACGGTCTTCTCCGATTTTATCTGTTGGTCTTATTGTCTTGGTAAGAATCTACGTTTACCGAATCCAGACCCTTCATATTCCAAATAATGTTAATTTCGGTACTCTACTTTTTCGGCTCTCTTTTTTTTTTTTTGGTTCTAGTGGTTTACGTTTATTTCATTTCTTTGTTGGGGAATATTTCAGGGAGCACTGCTTTTTATTGCCTATTCATATGGCAATTCAGGTAAATACGAGTGTTGTTGTTAGCCTGTTTAAATAGCTAGAATAGCCAAATAACATATCTAATCAAAATATTTACAAAATTACAACATGAGTTATCTATATTGCTATTTATGGGCATGTAAGGGTGCGTAACTGGACTTATGCCGAGGCTGAACAACATATTTGTTTTCGTATGATAGGTGCATCTGGCAAAAATATGGAAGCTATAAGCAGGGTTGAAGGTATTGCTTTACTTCCAAAGTTTCTCAGTTTGACCATTTATTTCAGTTTTATTTTCAATAGTATCACAGTGGTATTGTCATACACCCTTAAACCGATTTATGATAGCTGCTATTGGTTGGTTTCACCATGTTGCTTGATGCAGAGTTTGCTTTATATTACCTAGCGCCGAAAATAATTGAAATGCATCTGATGAATGAAAGTGAAATCAAATAGATGGGTACTATTGTCGCAGTTGAAATAGAAGACTATTTCGTTGGAAACTTCTATCATTAATGAATTTGTGAGAGATCTACTGTGAATCTAAGCTTATCTCCATGTAACTTTCCTTGTTGTCATAGCTTCTCCCCCCAATTCCCACACACCCCCCCCCCCCCCCCCCCCCCGGGGCCCCCCGTGGCACCCAATTATTTTACTTGTCTTATGGCAGTTGATAGGTGCTTTTAGTACTACAATGCTTAATTTATTTTATTTTTATAGGTAAACAAATTTTATTGATCAATGAATAGGCAACTTCATGTACATAACTTTAAAAGAAACAAAACAATATGCCCTACACTAACTAGGTGCATTAGAGACAAAAAAGTCATGTAGGTTCATGTCATTGAAATCAACGACAATGGCTCAAGTACATAGAGTTCTAAAAAATAAAATTTTAAGCTGCTCCAACGATCTCTCATTGTCTTCGAACGTCCTATCATTGCGCTCATGCCAAAAGCATTACATGATGCATATAGGGACATCTTCCAAACATCTTTGATTTGTTGCATGCCTCTTAGACGTGTCCAATTGACGAGCATTTTCACCATTGTCTCCGCATAACCCAAGCCACATCTAATCTTCTAAATACTTCATTCCATAAAACCTTCACTGTCTCACAACGTAGTAGGAGATTAACATATTCGCCCCTTCTCTACACATGCAATACCAATCTACAATGATCACCCTTCGTTTCCTCAAGTTATCCGTTGTGAGAATTTTACCCAACGAAGCTATCCACACGAAGAAAGTAGTTTTGGGGGGAGCCTTATTTCTTCAAAGCTTTCTCCACGGATACTGAATATTGGACTCTTGAGTGAGAGTCTTATAAAAAGAGTGAACCAAAAACATACCTTTGTAGGCATCCACCACAACACGTCTCTTGCTGATTGCTCGATTTTAGAGAGTACAAGAGGCTGTCAAAATCTGCAAAGCTACTCATTTTACAGTCTTGTGCCGCTCGACTAAAATTGATGATCCATTGGCTTGCCCCCCAGATATCCCCCTTAGTTCTGCCACTGAAATATATTTATCGCTAGCAATCTGAAAAAGAGAGGGAAAACCTCTTGTAGAGTACTGTTACCGCACCAAATATCTTTCCATAATTAAATCCTGGAGCTCTCACTCAAATGGAGTCTAGTGTGTCGAGAAAAAGCCTCCCATCCCCTTCTAATATGTTTCTACAATCCTACACCATAAGCCGCCCCCCCCCAAAAAAAAAAAAAACCACCCAAACCTCCGTAGTTGCTCTCAATCATCAACTTCCATGGCTTTCTCGTCACTGCTTTGTGCCTACCAAGTATATTTAGTTTTGGGTGCAAACTAAAGTTTTGTGGAGTCAACAAGCTCTTTAATTTACTGTAATGGAATTAAGAAACTGCCTCAGCTGCTCATTCTCTTAGTTTCCTTTTCAAATTATGGAATTTGGAGGTGGTTATTTTTATCATCTCAAAGTTTGCTTCATTTTGCATCAACTAGCCTTTGCTGCTTCTCAAGTGAACAAGATTAAATGTTGGATACTCAGTTCCACAAGCAAAACAATCCACTTTAGTTACCAGAGTATAATAATTCTGATACCCTGGAGAAATTTTCTGGAAAATGATGTCCTTAAAGAAGGGCCAATTAGAATAGCCTTAAATGTTGGATAGTCAGTTGCACTAGCAAAGCAATCCACTTTGGTTACCAGAGTATAATATTTCTGATATCCTGGTGAAATTTTCTAGAAAATGACGTCCCTAAAGAAGGGCCAATTAGAATAGCCATCAGACAAGTGGATTTTTTTACAGTTGTTTTCAGAGGCTAACAGCATCAGTTCAGCATCATAAGCTGATAATGAATTGTGTGAATGGAGCAAACATATATGCTGCCTCCAGTGAATTGACCATTGGGATGCTTGCAATTTTATTGATAAATTTCAAAGCTCCAATATATATAGTTAGTCCAATATTTCTTGCAAGTTCGTCATTTTAAGAATTCTAATTTCTCCACACATGCAGGTGATTACTCGTGCACTGCAGAGGTCCAACGAACAATTCCTATTTTGAAGAAAGCATATGGAGACAGCATGCATAAAATTTTGCATGTTGGTCCAGACACCTGTTCGGTGGTTTCTAAATTGCTTAAAGAGGAGGAAACTGAAGCATGGGGCGTGGAACCATATGATATAGAGGATGCAGATACTAACTGCAAAGCTCTTGTCCGCAAAGGCATTGTGCGTGTAGCTGATATCAAGTTTCCTCTTCCATATAGGCCAAAATCGTTTTCCCTTGTAATTGTTTCAGATGCTCTGGATTACTTATCTCCAAGATATCTCAACAAGACCCTTCCTGATTTGGCAAGAGTATCAGCTGATGGTCTTGCTATATTTACAGGTAAATCTCCAAGAGACGTTTATCCTCTCTCACTTTTCGTCATGGGTGCTCGAGTTTGGATTTAAAATTCTTTTCTCATCCACAATATTTTCTCATACAATCCATTACTTGAAGCAAATTATTTTTTCCATTATATTAGCAAAAGGAACTAGGTGTCCACAGTGCACATATACTTCTATAAGACTTAAAAAAATTGAAATATAACATTTTCATCTACTGAGATTGCTTAGAATGAAATAAGCACCACTTCACTAGCAGTTTTTCGATCTCATTCATTTTTTGCTTTTCCCATTGTTTCTGTAACAGTAATAAATCTATTTGACTTCATATGTAGCCAGTCTGTTGTTAGTTGTTTTTCTTTTTCTACCCATCCCGCTAACCTGCCTGCAACTTTGAGTATGTGCATTTGTACATTCATTCCCATGTACTTAAGATCCATATTTTCACAGATGCCAACTTTTTCTTCTGGGTTTTTCACAAATTTGTTCATTTTTCCTCGGCAATTTAAGCTTTAAGGACATTGTTAAAGGTGTCAGACTAATTTCATACTTCAATTGAAAAAGGTATATAACTATATATTTCTTTTTAACTTTTTGGTGACTTTTTTCTTCAAATCTTTGCCATGTAGGCTATCCTGGGCATCAGAGAGCTAGAGTTTCTGATGTATCCAAATTTGGAAGGGCGGTAAGTGGTGGTCGCTTGTACAATCATAGCATTTTCCTTAATTGCTATGCATGTGTTTGTTAAACCTTGAACTTGGATGTCAAATGGCCAATAGTAACCATAATATTGATTTGCAATGATGGTTTATATCCTTTGCTGACCTCTTGGATCGAACTATTTATGTTATGGGGATGTCCAATCAAATGATAACATTGCATTTTGTGCGTGCGTATGTGTGTGTGTGTGTGTGAGAGAGAGAGAGAGAGAGAGGCCTTTCTTTTGGGGGATGTTATGCTTTGCAGTCTGTTCCAGATACCTTGTTGTTAATATGCGTATGTAATCTCTATCTAGATTTTTCGGTTTCAAACAGGTAAGAAAAATAATATGGTTATAGAACGTGAAAAGTAATCCAAAGGCAAAATGACCAAGCTTATGTAATTACAGTTGGGTACCCTGCAACGAGCCTCCCAATTACGGCTATGTTCTAAAAGAATAACCCCTACAATAAGTAAACCTCTGACCTCTAGACGCCTTGAGCTTAGGCCACCTTAGAGTTGAAATGTTCTTAGGCCTTTGAATTGGGATGGAAAGTATAATGAGATTAGTAACGTCTATACCATTTAAGAGGCTGCTTTCATTGTATTGAAGAGAAGTTTTCCTTTTTTGATTTACTTCCCTTTGAGGCTTGTGTGATGCAACCCTATTCAAGGTGTGAGATAGGAACCTTAATGCTTGGTTCGTCTATCATTTAATTTTCCTGTTATTCTTTGAATATTCCATCCTTATAATCCCAATTTTCAAACCCCAAACCACCCTTTATAAAAACTTCCATTATAATCCGAGAAAGTCCAAATACAAATCCCAACTGACTGTTATACAGCACTAGAACAGTCATCTGAACGCTTAGGTTTTCCTCAATGTTTTGTCTCAAAATCTTATACTTTATTTGCAGAAATCATATATTTCTTAATAGTTTCAGTCTGCCTTCACAAAAAATTTTTATCACTAGCTATCCAGAAGCCTACAAACCCTGCATCCAGATAAAATTCTGCAACCTATTTGGTATAATACCCTTTGTCCTGCAACAATTTTCATAAGAGTGCCAGAACCATGTCATGGAGGCTTTTCTGAAAATTACATTTCTTTCAGTGATGGCCATGCCTTTTCATGTGCTTACTTGTAAGGCAGATGTTACCTCTTACCATTTGGTCATCTTCCTGCAACTGGATGGAGGTTGCTGCCAAACTGAATGTTAATTTCTATATTGATGATTTGGTTCTCATAAGAATAACATGCTGACTTTTTCTTTCTGAAGGCTAAATTGAGGAGCTCGTCCTGGTGGATACGATATTTTATTCAGACTAACTTAGAAGAGAATGAAACAGCCATTAAGAAGTTTGAACAGGCTGCAACAAAGAGATCATACGTCCCCAGCTGCCAAATATTCCACCTCAAGTCATTCCATTGATATCGTGCTTTCTTTAACCTCAGGTCATTTGGTCGACATCTTGAAATTCTTGGGTCACTGATTTTAAAGCTCCACAGAGCAGCCAAATCAGATCTTTGGTTCTCAGCGGTAACAATTTCTCTGGAAAATGATTGTCATTATAATATTTTGTATGGTAAAACCCCATAGTTATGTTCTTCATATTAAATTGTTGTCTGGAATGAAAGCACGAATCAGTAATGTATCAGCTCTTTCCAAGCTCACTGATTGTTGTAACTCAAGTAGAGTTTTGGTAGACTGTTATTCACGTGTAGTTTGTTATGATGTAAACCAAACTAGCACTGGATTGTCAGTTTGGAAAGAGGGAGCATGAATGTTATTGTCTTGCATAAATTTTTACCAAATCAATTCTCTTTTCTTTTCGTTTTAGTGCTGCTAGCTTCAACTGGAAATTCTGAAAATACTTATTGTAACCATCATGGTAATTTAAGCGTGAACAATGAGTGCATGGTGGCATAAACTATTAAGCAACGATTCTATGATGATAAAAATAACTATTAGGAGTTGGCTCAAGTAATAAAGATATTGGATTTGGGGGTATGCTTTCATAGGTCTCAAGGTTTAAATTTTTTTGAATGCAAACAATCTTTAAGGGCTATCGGATATAAGTATTCTTTATCAAAAATTTATGCTTCCAAAAAAAAAAAAACTAATAGCATGATGGGGCTCCAGTTTCTTGTGGCTCTGGATCCTAGTGAACAAAAGGGTAAAAAAGGTAAAATATCAAATCGAGTATATCTTTCAGCATATAATTCCCTTTTGTTTCTTGGTATTTGGTCCTCGAAACAGAGAAAAACGCTATTTCACTCCTTTTTTTTTTCTTTTAATTTTAACTCAATGTTTTCTTTGCTGCCTTCTCATTAGCTTCTGCTTCCCATCTCTCAAATGAATGTCTACAAACTTTCAAGGAGTTGTGCAAACCCCATCTCTCAAATTAAAGGCCACTTGACGCAAGGATCTAAGTATGAAGGGCTGTCGGATTCAACATGGCGCTGGAAATCTTTGAGAAGGAAGATCAGCTCAAGAATAGCAAGCTGTGAAACTCCCTTGAATTGGGGGCATATGATGCGTGACATTGTTTTGTTCATAACTCTAGCTACATATATTAAAAATCAAGTAGAAGATCCCAAATTTAGAACGCTCTTATTTGCGGGCACGTCCTGATTATGATACTACACTAATGTTAGCTAGAAGGATAAAAATGTCATTGGTTATCAATAGTTATGAAGCTAAAATAACTGTTGCGATCATGTAGTAATTACGATGAATAATACGAAATTAATTAAAAAAGAAAATAAAAGAAAAATCATACAGAAATTTTATGTGGTTCGACAATATGCCTATATTTACGAAAGTGAATGACGAAAATTTTATCATTATTAAAAGTAGGGTTATATCATATGTATTTATATTAATCATAAGTGTATGAATGTATTTAAAAAAATTTACAAAAATATCTCCATACTATCTTTCTACTATATACACATCAAATATGAGTTACATATTTCAACAATAACATTTTCACAGAGCTAGACTTTCTATGGACTATCACTGTTAGCCTAAGTATACCGAGCATAAATTTAAAAGGCATTGTTAAATTAATTTGAAATCAAATTAATCGCCAAATGTATTTTATAAAGAATTGAAATTATAAAGAGATTTTAATAATAAATTTATAAATAGATTTAATTTATAATAAAAATAAATATTTTATAATCAACGTATCACATCAAAACGTATTAATTTATAAATTTATTTTTATAAAATTAAAATCTCTTTATAACTAAAGCATTTAATACAATCATACCCACACTAAATATCTAAATATGAACTCTATTACTTTTCTGACTCGCTAGTCGAAATAAGATCACATTATACAACATTTTCGGTGAAAAAAAGAAAAGAAAAATAAAGATCAGTTCAACTTATAATTCCATCATTTCATTTGCTATATATATATATATATATATATATAAATATATATGTTTCGTGGACGTTCATATTGTAATTAGTTGTGTCATGATATAACTCTAATTAAGATATGAGTAATGCTATACAGAAGTTTGTATATTCTGAATATCAAAAGTTTTTATGTGTTAAATAAAATAAGATAAAAATGTAAAATCATATTTTTCAAAGTATACAAGATGTGCAGGTTTTTTTTTTTTAATTTTTTCTTTTAGTATACAAAGTTATAGTGCTGCACTGCATATATGTACGTGCAAGAAACTTTTCGTTGAATTATGCATATGCAAATATAAAATTTATATAATATCACATAATTTTGTATTTGATTATATCATTTAAAATTTGTTTTTAGATTAGATTATCCATCTATTAATCAGAATAATAATAAAATATTATTAATTTAATAATATTTTTTCATTTTTTTTTTCAAACTTATATTTTTTCAATTATAATATAATATTACCTATGATATAATATAATATTTTTTTAATAATATTGTTGACTACCAAGTTAGCAGCGCGGACAAGAGCAAAATAGTGGTCGCTGGCGGAAAGCCAGTGGCTGTCCTCTTCAAACTCGGTTTTTGCCTTTCATTGGAGTTACAAGAAAGAAGAATTGACCTGGCCACGAATTTTGAAGATATGCATCCCATTTTAAATGGTAAAACCCTGTATAACTAAAGCAATTGGATCAAAGGAAGCATATTACTACATGAAAGAAGGAACAGAGAAGCTGGATCGTTGGAGACGAAAAGTGAAGGACGTAGATATATGAAAGCAATTGGATCGTTGGAGACGCAAAGAGGAGCTGAAACCCATAAATCAGAAACCAGAAAGTGGAAACCGCGGGAGAGGGAGAATCGGAGAGAGAAATATTTTTTAATTGTATTTGATCTAAAATATTTTTTAATTGTATTTGATCTAGCTACAGTAACATCTAAACATGACCCACACTTTGATTTTCCTGTAGTTAGAAGTCATATTTTTTGCATATGCACAATCCATTATAGTGAATTTTTAGACTCTATTATGCAAACATTCTATTGAGTTTTTATTTGTATAATTCTATTAGAGTGCTCTAAGCAGTAGGGGTGAGTAGTGGAGTATCTGTACCCCGTATTCTCGCCCCATTCACCCCGCTCCTGGCTGAGCGGGCGGGCTATCCCACACCTCCCATGCGGGGGTGAGATGGCCCCTGCGGGGCCTTGCTGCCCTGCCCCTCGATTCGCTTCTTCATTTATTTAAAAAAAGAATTATATGTTTTTTTATATTTATATAAATATATTGTATAAACATATATACAAATTAATAAAAACTTAAAGTAGACTTCTAGTTAATAGAATAAGTCCCACATTATTTAAGTATGACTATTATATTGCATTGATCTTCTATATAAAGATTGGCCTAGTAGGTCAAGATAATTTAAACTACAACTCTAATAAGTTTATATTATTTTTATATGTATAGATTTTAATTTATTATTTAAATTATATTATAACCTGGGTCTAAAAAAAACATAGTCCTAAAAATAATTTAAAAATCCAATAGGTCACTATATTGAGTGGGGTGTGGGGCGAGGTGTGGTTTCATGGAAGCGAGGCGGGGGACACTTCCCAGGGGCGGTGGGTGGGGCAGGGGTGGGGTAGGATGCCCCCCACTCCGCACCATGCGGGTAGCACTCCTACTAAGTGGTAGACGAAAAATGAGTTTCAAATCAATTAGGTCGAGACCACTACTTTTATTCTTTCTCCCCGCTTTTCTCTCTTCCTAGACAAAAAATCTTTCTTCAGCATCGTTGGGATTTCTTCCCCTCCATCGAGCAGAGGGGGGCTAGAGTTTCGGCTCCACCCACCTCCTTTCCTAGTCGATAGCCTAGTTTTTCATTTCTCGTTTATTTTTACTGTTTTCAGTTATAGTTTTCTATCCACATCA
This sequence comes from Platycarya strobilacea, assembly GCA_036898215.1. Taxonomy (NCBI): domain Eukaryota; kingdom Viridiplantae; phylum Streptophyta; class Magnoliopsida; order Fagales; family Juglandaceae; genus Platycarya; species Platycarya strobilacea. The sequence continues at coordinate 9,247,040 of CM072555.1, forward strand.
CCGAAACAAGTCGATCTCTTGCTTTTTGACGTTCTTTGACCAACACAAGTTGCCTTTTCTGCATCTCTAGGCGCCTATCTTCAAGCTCGTGGAAGGATTTTGCTCATCTACTTGGCGCGTTCGTTGAATGCACAGCTCATGTCGTGTGAGTCAACCACGTTCTATCGCATCTTGGAGATGCTTCTGATGTCACGTGCAGCCCCTTAGCACCAGAGGTTACGGATCCTCTAGATTTGACATTCTATTCTCCTCTAATGGTGGTACATGACATGCACGTACTGCTATAGTCGGTGTTGGTCCTTCGCCGACAAGATAACTTCGTTTCGAGTTGCTATCTTATGTTCCTGTTTTTTTCAATTGAGGATAAAATGAAAGTAGGCGTGATAGTTTCTTATAGTCAGTTTAGAGCAATACAGTACAGTACACACCCCTTCTTAGCATCTTCTAATTATAAGTTTATAGTCTATTCATTAGATTATCTTAAAATCATTGACAAACGTTCTTCTTTTTTAATAAATGATAAGAATCATTTATTTGATTTTGATCATCCTAATAAATTTTGTCTTGTATTATATTTTTTTATTGACTTTTAAGAAGAATATAAGAGATTTTTACTCTACTATAATTTGTATCATGTGATTTATTAATTTATTTAATAAAATATTAAGCTTATCGAGAAAAAAAAGATCAATTAGGCCCGGGACAAGACTCATGGAAGGCTCTGAATATATAAGACAATAATGTGCCCTGAGATCGTTGGTTCTCGTGCATTACTTTGGCTAATAATTCGAACGCGCCCATACCAAAAAGATCTTTGACTTGGTAGACCAAGTTTTGCCTGCTATAAGCGTTTGTCCCCCTCGTGTATGATGGAGACGACCTTGTCTACCTGCTGCGATTGTGACGAGCAGGGCAATGCATACTAACACAATTAATGCCACCCTTGAAATTTTAGCCTCTCTCTCTACATATTTATGTGTTTGAGTGCTGGATGATTACCCTTGTGTTTTCCAAAAGCATGCAGTAAAACAGTTCCCTTCTCGTTTTGCGAGTAAAGAATATATGCATGCAGTGCATCGTACAATAATTTGCGAATAGTACTCTCTCCTTTCTTTTGTATAGCGAGACAAGACGATGGTTTTAAATAAAACTGAAAAAAAATATTATTGTTATTTTTAAATTTATAAAAATTAAATCATTTATTATATTTTATATATAATTTAAAAAAATTATAATAATAAAATAAAATAAAATAAAATTGTAATTTCTATCTCTACCTTAATTGTTTCTGAACTACTTAATTGTTACTGAACTGCTTTTATCGGTGTAGTAGCTAATAAGTTGTTACTTTTTTCTCTCATAAAACAAAAAAAATTGTACTTTTTCAGACCACATATTAATCTGGAGTTATTTGGTAGGACGGTGGAGCTCGTGGCATGCATTGATAATTGAGCCTTCTACATGCTTACCTCAGCACGGCCAATTTTCAACAATTCTAGATTCGGAAGAAAATGAAACGTTGGAAGTTAAGCTGTCTTTTGGAAATATATTTGTTTTGAATATTTTTAGATTATTATTTTTTTTATTATTTATAAATTAATTATTATTATTCATAAATAATGATACTCTTCGCATATAAACTCCTAAAAAAAAAGGGGCATATAAACGGAGCATTATCTTGGATAGGCATATTCATCCAGATTTTAGAATTAAGAATTTAGATTTTGAATTTGGAATATTTTTTTATATAAAATTATTAAAAAATAAATAAAATTTTAAAAATGGGACAGGTCAAACCCAACTCGAATGTACATGCTTAATCTTGGGTAAAAAAAGCCATACATATATATATATTATAATTTTTCTCCATCGGTTGTCTGCATGCTGCAGGCACGTAATTACAAATCGTACAAACTTTGCACTGTCAAAATTATACAGGACTCAAATTGCTCTCTCAACGAACCGCTGCACTAGCTGTCTAATCTTTTGACCTTTGCTCAGATGCCCTGCAAGGGTAGCTAGCTACTTCTTGCTAGTCTCAATTCCTGAAGTAGTAAATAGTAATTAAAGCATTCACAAAAACGAGCTTAATGAATCTGGGTAATGGCATTTTGACCCGTTTCTGATCAGCAGTTCAAATTATTGACCAAATTAAAAAACTTTGCATAGATTCTACTACATGACATTTGATCTGGATTGGTTGCGTCTACGGGAGGACATGCAATTTATGACTTATGATTAATACCAGCTACTTGCAAGGGATCGAGCGATGATCATCATGACAGCGAGTAATTACTTGCATGATACACGTGTGCAAGTTTAAAGCCTTTGGGAGGGGGTACTTAATAATTCGTAGGCCTTTTTTTGAAGTCAATCTTTACGAGCTCGAGTTTCGATCGACCTGTAAAAATAGAAACATTCTATTTTTATGTATCCGCCATCGTTCTTTTCAGGCTGGTGTACTGATCAGTGATTAATTAATGTTTACACTATAATATATATAAATTAATTAGCTTTCTCTAAGCCATCATATATATATATATATATACAAACCTACGTACAATGAAACCTATGATGCATGAGTATAGGCCGAGAGAATAATGTTGATGTGAAAATGGAACAACTACTCGTGTTGTTGGACTTTTAGCTGTGAGTAGTACTTGAGAGAAAGAGAAAGAGAAAGAGAAAGCAAGGGGTCCCATGTTGTCGCGACAGGGAAGCAAAATAGTCCAATGTTTATGTCTTTAGAAGGTATTGCGCGTGCTATCAATCAATGAAGTATGGTCTAACATGGGTGTCATGTTGGTTGTCACAAACAATTAGGGTTTAAAACATTAAAAAAAAAATGACCTTTATGAGTGCGTGCCCCAGGAACCTCCTGCTGATGAGGGCCAGTTTTCAGATGACCTAATAAGCCTTCTACTACAAACCACGTGCCCCCTACTTAAATTATTACATACGTTCTCTCTTTAGAGCTCTCTCTCCCCCACAGAGACTGACGCAGTACACAGATATATGTACAAATACAGAAACGTATGAATCGAACGTATGAGGAATTGGAAATTTATGCTAGTTAAAAAACTATGCACACAGATATTTATAATTTCTGCTAAGCATATACACGTACGTTACTTTTATTTTCACTTAAATTTAAATTCTTTTTTAAATTATCTACTAAACTTAATATAAATTTGGTGGGTCGATATTTATACTTTTGGAATCAGTACTCAACTTGATTTCTTCTTTGAAGAGATTCGTGAAACTTGGATATGCAGATTGATATTTGCTAGCGGAAATTGAAGTTACTGACACACCCATATATATATATATATAATATAATATTACATATTTTCTAGAAAGCAGGGGATGCTTTCCTTTAATTATTTTTTTCCTCGTTGTTATTATTATTATTATTATTATTTTTTGGGATCTTCTCATCAAATGAAAATGTACACGTGGAATGCCTTAAAAAACCGAAGTTTTATTTGAAGGGGCCGTGCATTAATAATGGTCGAATAGAAGTCCTGCCATTTAAAGCTTAGCAGGTCCGTCCACAAAAAGACTGCAACCCTGAGAAGTCTTTCCACAAAACGAATAATGTTGAATTTGTATCCTCTGGAAAAATTAATACTGTCCATGCGTATGGGCATTTTTAATTATGATCTTATCCTTCGACTTTTTGGGCAGTAGTAGTTCCGGCCACTTGGCATTCTCTCTCCTTATGTTGGTGCTTCTAGTACTCCATTAATAAGATTGACTACAAAAAAGAGTGACTTTCTTTATCAGTAAGTACAAAACTCGGCCTCCATGTCATGATCCTTTTGAACTTTGATTTTACATGGCATGAGATCGATGTCACTTATAAAAGTAATACAATTATCATATGAGCTCTGGAGGCCCCATTTATAATCTTTAATTTGCACCAAACTAATTAGCTAAAACAAACAAACACATATCCAAATTAAAGGACCGGACGAGAGGCTGAAAATCAAGGAAATTGGCCATTTTAACAAGAAAGAAACAAGAACAACCAGCACCACCAAAGGCATGCAATAATTGCAGACTCGAAATGAGCACAGATAATCAATTAACAATGTGACAGCAATATTGAGTTATTATTTAATTTAAATAATTATATGTGACTTGAAAAAATCTCCGTCTTGTCGTGTGAAGTGATCACTAGAGAAGATTAACTTTACTGAATAATTTAGTTGTATATCCCCCCCCTACCACTACCATCTTGATGATCATCTTGGGCAATAAAGTAAGTTTGACTGCAAATGTTTCATAAAACGGCATTGTTTTTAGTTGAGTCAGGCAGCTCATGATGATAAATGTTAAGTTCTACTGCAGAAGTGATGATCATGGATTCATGTATATAGTTGTTTCTTTTCGTGAACTGAGTATCAAACTGAAGAGGAAGTAGTACTGGATCATCTATATCCATACCAAAAAGCTAATATATATCACCTTTAATTGGTGGAAATTTCGTGCAGTTTAAAATGTCAGAACAAAATGAAGAGACATAATTGCAGTATGAGCTGTAACTCACTTTGGAATGCAAGGGGAGAACGGAGAAGCTGCGCCCATTGGGCGGGAGGCCGAGTGACTCTACATTACACTACATGACCAGCTAGCTTACTTCAAATTTATATAATTTCTTGTACGTACGTTTTTGCCTATGCTTTACTACTGTACTTGGCATCCAAGACGTACAATTAATATTCTGTGTGCGTATAAATTCAAAAGGATGGAAAAGAAATCAAGCCAATCGGATATGAGTACTCAAGAGTAGTGTCGATTGTAACAAACGCTGGCAATATAATTATCGGCGTTTATTGCCAAGTTGCCGGCATTTATTGACGCCGGCAAACTTACTTTTCTTTTTTTAGTGTATATACTACATTCATGGTGCATTATATATGCATGGCTTTCATGATTTGCTTGATCACTGATATTTTTTTTGAGCGGATCAAGTTATAGCTGCAGCCAAGATATATGACTGCATTGAAAATTTAAATAGCAATGCAGATGAGATCAGTATATGTTCTTGTGGCCCGAAATATTTTTTACAGCTTATCATTCTCTCGATTTTGTTCTATTTTTAAGTCAGATCCACGTCAGTTAAATGATGCTGATCTAGTTACCTTGTACAGAAATTATCAGTACTACCGTTTGATTCTAATTAGAGGAAAGCGTACGTACACAAAAAATCAATATAGATCAAAACATTCTAGTCATATCCAAATGAATTATAGAAAATTAATTAATTCACAAATTTATACGGTATGACGACGTGGTTCGTTAAATTATAAAATTTTATTTATTATAAAATAATCTAATTAACTAGCTATATGAAGTCACGTCAAATTATAAAATTATTGTTATATAAACTCATTGGGATAGTAGCCGTACTCAATTAATATATATTACGTACAAATAATATTTTGTGAAAAATACAACTTTGATTCATGATCAATAACTTCTTAATTTTCTCAAAAACCAAAACTGAAGTACTCAACCTTTTTAAAAAAAAGAAGGGATATAATATCTGTAGGTTGATATATATTTTACAAGGTTGGAGTTGCTGGTTTGTGTTGCATCAAAGTGACAGGAGACAGAAGATGGCCGACAAGGATTCAAGGGCCGGTAGGTGGGACCTAAAACCAGTCAGACCTTCTGCCCGGCCGGGTCCGAACTTTCACTTTCTGAGGATATTACTGATCAACATAAGCAACGAGGTGGTCCATGGACAACCAATGTATGTTCTCCGATCCAGAAATGAGTCCACGTCGCATAACAGCCGACCCCCCGGCATTTTAATTGAAGTATAATTTAATAATATGAATCGATTTATAGATCTTTATATTAATTTGATTTCAAATATTTTAAAACTCGTATGTTATTGATGGTTTTTACCATTTCCTAATTAATAGAATATAATATAGAACGATATCATTAATAACAAGATCTGCACTGAGATGATCAAATACTATATAATATATATATATATATATATATTCATCTAACTTGACAGTGCCACGCGTCATTACCGTGACACTGCCTAATTATAAGCACGTATACTTAATTATCTCTCTACATAATATTAATATTAAGTTAGTGATCCCATGCATGCAGGTGTATATCATTATTCCAATAATTCCTTCATTAATTTTTAGTTCAAATGATCACTTGTCTACGTACAGTATTTTGTTTTTGTTTCTAAGAAGTATAAATTGACAAATTGAATGGTTAGAACACTTCATGTTTCACATAATCCTCTCGTGCATGTCAATATCTCGATCGTTACAAACTTACAAATACAACAACACATGTATTTAAATTAATGTATATCCAAAAGAAAATGAACATCTATTTTATAACAGAGATGTTAGTACATGTACATGATGACTGATGGAAATTGATATATATATATATATATATATATATATATATATTTTATATGACCAGTTCTCATGCATGCGTTGTTTTTTTTTTGTTTTTTTTTCTAATTTATAAATAAGATAATAACCAGTCGTAATTGGATATTAAATTATTAATGCATCAAGAGTCGTACATGCAATGAATATTAAGGTCGAGAGGTTTTTTTTTTTTTTTTTTTTTTTAAATTTGGAATTATCACAAATCGTCAAACCTTTTGGATAAGTATTGAGATGGGTCAATGTATATAATTCAACAGTCATAACTCATATATATTATAACCATAATTGGAAAAGAGAAATGCTTTAAGCTGACTGCATGGATCAAGCTCTTCTGATCTTTATAAATAAATGAAGTTGGTTTTGATTCAATAATTGCAAGTAATTGGAGTGGTATATACCACGTTTAGACGTACACACACACACACACACACACACACACACATATATATATATATTATAATTCAACTCTTACGAAATTCTGAAATTTGATTAAATATTCGATTTATAAATAGGTACGATTTAATTATTTAAATCTACTCATTTTGCTTTAGATTTGTGTCAAATTTTGCGGAATGGGACACAACTAATTGTTTGCATGCACTAAATTATGCGTGGATTAACATATAACAGCTAGAATCGGACGAAATTAATATTTGACATGGTTAAATATGGTACGTACGTAATTGGGTGGTACGTGTGCGATATTATGACATGTATATGGCCTTGTAATTTGTACATTCTAAAATGTGCATGTTTGCTAGTGGGGTTGTAAATGAATCAATCCGTTTGATTGCCCGCTCGATACTCGTTCGGTTAAAGTCGGATCGAGCTCGACTCATGAAAAAAAAAAGGCTCGATCGTGAAAATAGAAATCCGCTTGATTAGTAAATAACACATACTCGATTAAACTTGACTCGACTCGGTTAAAACTCGTTAAGGCTCGCTTGTTCATACTCGACTCGGCTCGTTAGCTAGATCCAATTAGATCTCGTCCATAAATCATGAATATATATACTTTTTTTTCGATATATTAGTATTTTTACGCACACACATATATACTTCTATGTATATTAAATTTAATAACATAAGCATAGTTATCTTAAAAATTAAATATGTAGTACATAATCTACTTATTTATACCTTGTCATTTATACCTATATATTGAATATAATTTATAATGATATGTTAGTTAATTAAGAACTTAAGTGAATAGTTATAATATATGTTTAATGTGTAATAGTTAGCATATAAGACTTGGTGGTTTCATTATATACTACAATGTATAACCATATAAAAAATGTATTCATAAAAATGTTATAACTTTATAGTTCAATATAAGATTTTTATATTAACTAAATTTTTATTAGATTTAATATTTTATTTTATAATTTGGTAGTTTTAATTTTTCAATTTATTCAAAAAATATATATGAGTATAAATAAAACTCGGGTAATAATTCGACTCGACTTGACTCGACTTAAGCTCGTTTAAAGCGTGAAAATAAAGATCGATAAATAATTCGATTCGGCTCGAAATCGTGTTTGATTCGCTCAACTTGGCTCGACAAGCTCTCAACTCGAGGTTGATTTATTTGAGTCCAGCTCGACTCGATAACCCAAAAGCTCGACTCAGCTCGGATCGATTACAACTCGACTCGATAACCCATGCACGTAAAGCCTGATGATAAAGACAATCGTTGTGGGTTCCTCGGACGAGCTCTCTTGAAACTTCTCTCTCTTGTGAAAAGTCTTTCATCTCTAGGGTTTTAAAAGCTTTCTAGTGTCTATGTGGAGGCTGGAGCTCTGGCTCTGTTCCTCATTTGTTTCTTCTTTTCTTCTTGTTTTCTTTCTTCTTCCTTTTGTCCCCGACCACTGGAGTTTGTGTTGTCGGTGGTCATTGAGGTTTTTTGGGTTTCGAAGGCTAAGTTTGTAGGTTTGAGAGAGGATGGTGCTCTGAGGCCAACACGCGCCATGCCACTGTTCTTCCTGGCCACCATCTGTGGTGTTGTCCGTTACTTTTGTCGAACAGAGTGGTGCGTGCTCCTATCGCGCAGTCCGATTTCAACATGAGTTGCAATACACATTGTTTCTAGGTGGATCATTCTCGCAGGTGGTGGTTCAAAGTGGATTCAGGATATTTACGCTTCTCTGACCTATGGTTGATCTTTCCCAACGTGACACGTGGACTATAGACGGCCTTGTTGTATTGCAGTGTTGTTTTTTGGGTTGTTGTATTAGTGCTTGTTATTTAGTTGTGTAGGTTTGCTTTCGTTTGTATAGATTACACTTATAAAGGAGAAATAGTCTCCTGGACTTAGGTTCGTGGAGTCTTAGTTTCTCTCTTCCTTGGACGGATGAGACAGTAATTCTCTACCTCGGGCAGTGACTAGTCTCTCATATGTTTCGTCTGAAAAGCGTTTGAAGTTGGGTCCCATTTGTTTTTAGTTGACTGGTTTATTGACGTTTTCTCAGTTTATTAGTCATACTTGTAATCTTCATGTCTTTGGTTCTAATGAAATTAGCTTATTTCTATATATATAAAAAAAAAACCATGCACGTAACGTACTGTAGGCGTTGTAACAGATCATTAGTGAAATCATGGATGACTAGTATGTAAATAAACCTTTTATTATTAAGATGATATTTGCAATAATTGCAAGCTGCATGGCAACCAACACAAGAAGGTACCATACATCTCAAAATATCAAACTAGTTGATGAGCCATTCAATCCAATTAATTAAATCGATTCCCTATATATACGACCGATCTATCTAGCTATAAGTACGTACCTGATGTAGGAATATTCAAGTTAGATGACGCTGAACTATCGAATTGCATGTTGATTGCGTTGAGAAACCATGAGTTGACAGATTAATGCAAATATGGCAAGTAATCGTGATATTTTCCTAATTGAGACAATTTTAGGTGTGTTTTAGTATTTTGACCATAATTTTGACTACAAGTGTTAGAATCGTGCATAAAATCCTGAATTTGGAAAACTCTTTTCGACACCCACATCGTGGCCATCAAACGGTGTGCGAGTTTTCGATGCCAAAATCCACTGTTTTTCCTTTCGAATCTCTATTTTTAATTATTTTTTTTCTTATTTGGTAATATTTCATTTGTCGTTTTGGAAATGATTCTGAACCCGATTTGAGCTAAATTTTTTAACAAATAATTTCTTTTATTCTTTATTTTATTTTGGTGTGAATATTGGGATATTGCCAATTTTGGTAAATTTGAGTCAGGCGACTTTTGGATATACAGTCTGGCTTATGGACTGATTTTCAACATTACTTGAATTGATAATTTTTCTATGTTTAGGAAGATTCTCTTGTATTCTTCCTTGTGAATCATCTGTTATAATTAGTCTGCAAAATAATCGATATTCTGTCCGACGTCAGTACCCTTCTATCAAAGTTAAAAAGTTTTTCAAGAAAGCATGAATCCATAAAAGAAGTACTTTGTCTTAAAGCGAGCATACATTATTCATTATCTTCACAAAATTAAGACTAATTATTATTAATGTGCGAATAAATTTCTTGACAGCAGCTTGTTAATACTAGCGTAGAAATATATATTAGGTCGATTACACTAAGGATCGAGAGATCGAAAATATTAATTATATTATTTGTTGAGGATTCTCAAGAATCTCCTTTTGATTCTTACCATCCTCCCTTGTAATAGTTGATCCTTAATTGTAGGAATGTAATATATTACATTTATGTTGTAATTCTTTCCTTTTCAATTGTACAACTATACATTTATACGATTACTATGTAAATAAAATTTGGTTTCCACTTCAAAGTGTGGTGGTTTTCATAAACCTTCTCATGGTAGAAAGAGACCTATAGGCTTAATTTTTGAAAATTTTCTTTCCTTCTTCCTCATGGCTGAGCCTCTATCCTCCAACACCATGGTCGACATGGTCACTATCAAGCTCTCGACCACCAACTATCTGCTCTGGAAAAGCCAACTCGTGCTTCTTCTTGAATGTCAAGTTCGTCTCAATTTCGTTGATGGTTCTCTCTAAAAACCATATGAAATTTTGCCCAACACCATCGACGGCACTTCTGCTCCCAACTCCAAATTCCTTGAATGGAAACTTATAGATCAAATGATCCTCAGCCTATTATTTTCGCCTCTTTTGGAAGAAGTCATGGCAGTTGCTGTTGGCCATGCAACCTCTCGGAATGTCTGGGTTGCATTGGAACATGCGTTCAATCATGGATCAAAAACTTGGGATATTCTTTTGAAGGATGAACTTCAACTCATGAAGAAAGGAAACCGTTTTGTTGCTGAATTTACCCGTGCATTCAAAGGCCTCTATGATAAGTTAATGGCCATCGGAAGACCAGTTGACGAAGTTAACAAATCTCATTAGTTTCTCCGTGCTCTTGACATTGAGTTTTCTGGCTTCTCCTAATGTAGATGGCTCTCATGCCTCTGCCATCATTTCACGAATTGGTCCCTATGGCTGAAAGCTTTGATTTGTTTCAAAAATCACTTGAAACTCACACTCTTTCTTCTGTAGCTTTCATGGCAACTCGAACCCCTAGTCGTGGCGGGCAGTCTCGTTCTATAGAAAATCGTCACTCCAGGGGTGGTTCCAACGACAGCACAGGTGGCTCCTCTTCTAGCAACTCCGGTGGTCATTCCCAAGAATACTCGATCCCATCGCCCATACAACCCCCACTGCCAAATATGGAAAACAGAGGGACACATAGCTGATCAATGTAGGAACTGATATGATCGTGCAGAGCCATCAACACAGCTTGACGAACTTGACTGCAATCATTTCTACGTCGACATTCTTCGACAATTTTTGGTCCACTTTTTTCATTATTTCTAGTAATGTCAATGGTCATCTTATATGAAATTATATTGTTGACAACAGTTTTATTTCTATCCAGAATTTTTCTAGTAGTCATAAAATGTATTGAGATCTCATTATTTTTAGATATCTGTTCCTCTTCAGAGAAAAATATTTTATGAAAAGCCTCTTTAGGAGGTACTTTTCAGAAATTTCCTCTTTAGGAGGTTCCTCTTCAGGAGGTTCGTACTTTTCAAGAGTTACTATTTTGTATAAAAAGTTTGGATAGATCTTATTACTTATTTTGTGAGTATGGTCTCTTCAGGAGCACCAATTTCTTTTCTTTTTGCTTTTCTCTTTTGCACTAATAGATTTTCAACGCTTCAGGCGTGTCTTGGATTCATCTATTGCTGTTTTGATAATTTGCCTTTTAGCGATTTCAATTCTTACTTGAGCATTAACAGTAGTAATATAAGATTTAACAACACTTTTACTGTCAGTAAATACATTCGGTAATTGATTTGCAATACTTGGCAAATAGATAATTATCTGAACTTCTGATTTACATTCATTTGTAAGAGGATCAAATTCATATAGGATTTTATTTCTAAGTAATTTCTTGTCGTACTTCATGCACAGATATTTCATTATTTCAAAACATGATAAAATATTAAAAGAACTTTACTATAATATATAAAAACTTGGTATAAGTGAATAAAGTGCTTGGCCGTACAATAGGTACGTGGGCAATGTTCAGTCATACCATATCTATGGCAAACATTTTTATCTTTCTATGAAAAATTATTCTGAGGCTCTTTACTATTTTCTAAATTATATCACTTTTGGTAATACTGTATATTTTTTTTTTTTATTATTATCATTTTTAGTATTGTCGCTTCTAGAACTCACACTTCTATAATTTTTCTACCACGTCTACGTCCTTGACTCTTTCGAAAGAATGCGCCGTTCACTTATGAAAATGGTGTAAATCCAGTATTATTCATTTCAGAAAATGATGTGAAACTAAAAAGACGTAACTGATAATTTATTAACAAAAAATCATTATTTAGCTCAACCATTAGAAGTGTAACACCTCCAACTTCCACGTACGACAAACACAAGAATCGAGATGTCAAAATGATGATAATATGGGTCACACACCCCAATGATAAATGCTAAGTGTGTACAAGCAACATGTATAAAATGAAATATGCAGCGGTTAAGTTAATTTGATCACTAAATACCAGAATTTTAAAATATTACAAAACAGTTAAACACAAATTCTCCAACAGGAGATTTAATACAGTCATCCCATAATCAAAACATCAAAATACATAATTATCAAAATTGGAAAAATATTTTCCAAGATAACAAATTACACCAAATCACTCCAATGGCAGAGCCGCCTCTTCAAGTTCAGTCTCATCGTCATCTGTATCAAAATCTATGGTACCAAAAATGGTATCGCAGGTAAGTAATAATCCTAACAAACCACGAGATCAAAATTACATTCATGCAACAACAAAATGTAGGAACATGATACCATTTAATAGTAAAGTTCTTTCTTTGTGGACGTAGGCATTTTCCAAATCAAACCATTATTTTCTTTGTGGACGCGTGACATACTCGCACCGAGTCGGGCTAGTCCAATACTCGACCCGATCTAACTCGGTTATTGACCCGGGTTCGCCGACAACTATTCTAGAGGAAATATTTCGATATAATATTTTGAAAACGGCAAAAAATATTCTATTTCTGACAAAGAATATTCTAATTTCATGTTTTGCGCATATTTGGTACAATTTTGATTGTTTTGGAAAGAGATCAGAGTCACTTTCAAGGTTTTTCACCGTTTCAGATGCAACAGTGAGCTCCGTTCATTGAGATCTAGCTCTGAACATTGAGAAAGAGCCATTCAAGGCACAAGTTAAGATCGAATCAATGGAAGATTTAGGAACAGGTGCAATGATAAAGCTAAAAGTTACAAACTATGCACTATGGAGGTCTATAATGGAAGATCTCCTAAATTGTACAGATTTGTTCGATCTGATTGAAGAGAAATGCGTAAAACCAATCGATGTGACGAAAAATGATTGGCAGAAGATGAACAAGAAAATTATTGGTCAGATTTGGCAGTGGACTGACCATAGTATTTTTCATCACGTTACACAAGAAATAGATGCCTACCAGTTGTGAAAAAAGCTAGAGAATATGTACTAGGCAAAAACCGCTCAGAACAAGACATTGTTGATGAGACGCCTTGTCAATCTAAAGCTTAAAAGCGGCATCTCAGTGGCTGAACATACCAACGAGTTCCAAAATCTCGTAAACTAACTTGCAACTGTAGATCTCAAGCTTGGAGACGAAGAATAGGCTCTACTAATTCCAGCTCCCTTCCAGATAGCTAGAAAATGCTAGTAGTCACACTCAGTAATTCAGCTCCAGATGGAAAACCCACAACGTCAATGGTAATAGATGCATTGTTTAATGAAAAGAACATGAGAAAAAAGACAGGGGGAGAATTGTCAAATGCCTTTGTAACTGAAAGAAGGTAACAAAGACATAGTAGAGGAAGAAATAGAGAAAAAAACTGGAGTAAAAGCAGAGGTAGATCCTGGAGTCGCAGTGATCAACGAAAGAAGATGAGAAAGTAATTTTATTGTGGTATAGAGGGCCACTTCAGAAAAGAATGTCGAAAGCTGCAATAGGAGTAGAACCTGTCCAGTGGTCAGGCAAAGTAGGAAGAAGGTGAAATCTCAGTGACACTTCCTGGAGATTGTATATCTCTTTCATCCAATAAAGAATCTTGCTTGCATGTTGCAAGTCAAGAGACAAAGTGGGTAATAGATACAACAGCTTCTTACCATGCCATTTCTTGTAAAGGTTTCTTTTGTACTTACAAAGTAGGAGATTTCGGTACAGTCATAATGGAAAATTCAAGTTTCTCAAAGATTATGGGTATAGGAGATGTCAGAATAAAGACTGACATTGGTTGTACCTTGGTGTTAAAAGACGTTCGACACATACGAAATTTTCGGCTAAACTTGATATCCGGGAGAGCCCTTGATCAACAAGGCTATGAAAGTATCTTCAGCAACAGTTCTTGAAAACTGAAGAAAGGAGCAATGATTTTTGCTCATGGACCTATTTGTGGCACTTTATACAAAACTAGTGCAAATATATGTGCTAATAGCCTCATTATAGTTGAAGACGAGGCATCACCAATCTGTGGCACCAAAGACTTGGCCACACGGGCGAGAAATGGTTGTTCACGCTGGTAAAGAAAGCGTTTATTGCAATAAATAAAGATATTACACTTAACCCTTGTGAATTCTATTTGTTTGGGAAACAACACAGAGTTTCGTTTAAGACATCTATTGAAAAAATATCAGAGTTTTTGAGTTTAGTATACTCTAATATTTGCAATTCTTTTGAAGTCGAATTTCTGGGAGGTATCAGATTTTTTGTTACTTTTATTGATAATTCTTCACAAAAGGTATGGGTATTTCTCTTGAAGAAGAATGATGAAATTTTTAATCAGTTTAAAAACTTTCATGCCATGGTAGAAAGAGAAACAAATAAGAAACTAAAATGCCTAAGGACAGATAATGGAGAAGAATACACTTCTTGAGAGTTCAGCGAATATTGCTCCAATCATGGCATCAGACATGAGAAAATTGTCCCATATACCCCACAACACAATGATGTAGCCGAATGAATAAACTAGACCATTGTGGAAAGAATGAATGATGAGTATGGCTAAGTTGTCTAAGCCTTTCTGGGGTGAAGCAGTTAAAGTAACTTGTTACCTAATTAACATAACACCATCAGTTCCGCTACAATTTGAATTTTCAGAGATGGTGTGGTCAGGCCGCAAGATATCATACTCTCATTTAAGAGTATTTGGGTGCAAAACATTTGTACATGTATCCAAAGAGAAAAGACAAAAACTCGACGTCAAGTCTACTCCATGTATCTTCATAGACTATGGAGATAATAAACTTGGATACAGATTATGAGATCCTAAAGCAAAAAATGTCATCAGAAGCAAGGACACTGCGTTCTATGAAAATCAATTGCATGACAACGTTACAGGATTAGAAGGAACAACTACAATTGTTCCAAAACCAGCCTCTAGTTCACCACCACTTCAGTCTGCCTAAAACATTGAAGACATACAGGATGATTCCAGAAAAGAAGAAGAAGCTGACAATGAAGAGACCAATACTGAGCAAGGGCAAGAATTGCCTTCTCCATTAGAAACTACAGAATCATCACAGGTGTTAGGTGATCAGCCTCAGCAGGACAGATCCTCTAGAGGCTGATTGTTGATTTCGTCTTGAAGATATCCGAAATCAGATTATATTCTTCTTATAGATTAAGGGGAGCCAGAGAACTCCCAAGAAGCAATATCTCATCCAGATAGCGACAGATGGATACAAGCTATGCAGGGTGAGATGAACTCATTATAGAAAAATCAGACTTATGAATTGGTGAAACTTCCAAAGGTAAGAAAGCACTAAGAAATAAATGAGTGTTCAAGTTGAAAATTGATGGCAAGCAGGTGAAGTACAAAGCTTGCCTAGTTGTCAAAAGGATTCCAATAGAATAAAGAAATTGACTTTGATGAGGTATTTTCACTTGTGAAGATAACTTCAATTCGAGTGGTACTCGTATTGGTTGCAAGTCTTGATTTAGAACTTGAACAGATGGATGTGAAGACAACATTTCTTCACGGCAACCTTGATGAGGAGATTTATATGGAGCAGCCAGAAAGCTTCCGATTTTCTAAAAAAGAACATTTGGCTTACAAGTTGGAAAAGAGCCTTTACGGTTTGAAATAGGCTCCCAGATGGTGGTACAAGAAGTTTGACTCATTCATGGTGAGTCATGACTACAAGAGAACTACTACAGATCAGTACGTTTACATCCGAAGACTTTCAGAAGGTGACTTCGTGATGTTATTGCTATATGTTGATGACATACTGATTATTGAAAAAGATTCTTCCATCATCAGCAAGTTAAAGGTGGATCTCTCAAAGTCTTTGATATGAAAGACTTAGGAGCTGCCCAACAGATTTTGGGCATGATGATTACTTGTGACAGAAGAGAAAAGAAGTTATGGCTGTCACAAAAGAAATATGTTGAGCAAGTACTTAAAAAGTTCAACATGAAAAAAGCTAAACCAGTCAATAGTCCACTGGCTAGTCATTTCAAATTAAGCAAGAGTTCATATTTTTCATTAAGGGAAAATGTTTAAGAAATGGCTGCAATACCTTACTCTTTAACAGTAAGAAGTCTAATGTATGCTATGGTGTGTACGAGACCTGACATCGCTCACGGTGTAGGAGTTGTGAGCCGTTTTCTCTCCAATCCAGGAAAAATATACTGGAAAGTAGTAAAGTGGATTCTTAGATACCTTAAGTGTATACCAAAACAGTGCTTGTGCTACGGGGGAGCTGACCCAGTCTTGGATGGTTATACAGATGCTGATATGGCTGGTGATATTGATGAGAGAAAATCTACATCAAGATTCATTTACACATTTATAGGGAGAGTTGTATCATGGCAGTCCAGATTGTAGAAATATGTGGCTTTATTCACAACGGAAGTAGAATACATTGCTATAGCAGAAGCAGGTAAAAAAATGTTGTGGCTAAAGTGGTTTCTCCAAGAAATGAGAATCAATAAGAAAAAGTACAAAGTCTACTGTGATAGTCAGAGTGCTATTAACCTAAGCAAAAATTCAATGTATCACTTTCGCATAAAGCATATTGATATTCGTTATCATTGGATATGCGAGATAATGGAGCAGCAGTTGTTGAAACTTGCAAAGATCCATACAAAAAAAAATATAGCGGATATGCTAACAAAGATAGTTACACACGAAAAACTTGAGCTATGTAGAGACATATCTAGGTTATGTACCTTGAACTAAAAAGGTGTCAGGATATCCTCCGTTTGGTGTTGAGGGGGAGATTGTTGGGAAAATCAATACTAACCAAACCAACCAAGATATGTTGGCTATGTAGGAAGTTAGTAAAAATTGCTAGACTTTTATGTAGGTATTGACGAAAGAATTTGGAAATCTGAACTCATCAAAATGAAGGTTGCATACTCCTTTTGTCAAGAATGAAGGCTTCATATGGCTCAACGTTCTCCTATAAAAGGAGATGAAGTTTTGAGTGAAAGAGAGAGAGAGAGAGAGCAAATGGTAGAAGGAGTAGTGAGTGGGTGCAAGAGCTCTAAACATAAAGAGCTGTGAAGAGAAAGAGAGAGTCTGAGTGAGCTCTGAGAGAAAAGAGTTAAGTTGAGTATAATGTTATTTTCCTCTGTAATATTCTCTGTGTTTTACTATTTAATAGTAAAGTTTTTTTTTTTCGTGTACGTAGGCATTTGTCGAACCACGTTAAACCCTTGTTTTCATTATGCGTACGTGTGTCAGTTGCTATTTGATCCCAACATAAATCGACCTCTACTTCTCTGTGACAACAAGAGTACTATCTTCTTAAGCTCAAATCCAGTATTTCACCAGCACTCCAAGCATATTGATCTGAACTATGATTTTCTTCAAGAACTTGTGTTTGTTGGTCATATTCGCACTCAACATGTTTCTTCTACACTTCAATTTGTTGATGTCTTTACCAAGAATGTTTCACGGCCACTCTTCACATTCTTTCGATCCAAGTTATGTGTGTGCTTTAATCCCACGATTAGCTTGCCGCCCGCGCACCGCGGGGGGGTGGTTTGGGTTGAGGATTCTTAGCCATCCTTCTTTACTTGTATCCTTTACTTGTAGTAGTTAACCCTTAATTGTAGGAATGTAATATATTGTATTTATGTTGTAATTCTTTCATTTTCAATTGTACAACTATACATGTATAATGTATATGATTTCTATATAAATAAATTCGGTCTTTATCTCAAAGTGTGATGGTTTTCATAAACCTTCTCTTTATCCAAGCAAAAAATTCTTATTTATTTTAAAATCTATATATCTTCTCCAAACAGGGGAAATGTTAGTCGTTTTTGTTAATCTTGCATGTTTTTTTTCGTTCACGAGCAACCTGTCATGCATATATAATTGACACCTCCATTTATAAAGAAAATAGATAGTACTATAGCCAATCGTACGTCTAGTTTCCAGCAGGCCACGTACTAGAGGTAGCTAGGTTTTGATGTGAATAATGAAAAAATATGCATAGAAGCTGATCACGACTCTAATTTATTTACTTTTATTTTCTTATATTAGATTATATATATAGATATATATGCTCTTTCGATATTTCAACAAAAGGTATATATTTTTACTTGTCGCATTTATATTAATGCCCTTTGAAATTTTGAACATGATCATTACGCACGCGGGTTAATGACGATCAACTTCAACGGCGCGGTTTAAATAGAGAGTTATATATAGGCCCATGTCTAATGATTTAATTTGCAATCAATCAAACCCGCGGTTTAAATCATAAAACTTAATTGTATGTTCATCGATCCCATTTGCCGTTTCGATCTCTTTTGATCACATGGGGATGTTTTACTAATTGTTACACACACACGATATACACATGCAAGACTATATTGTTAACATTCTTAGTATAATATTAAATACTCACATGATTACGTACGGTTGACTTGGATCGATCCCTCGTGGAAATTGGATACATTATAAATGATCAGAAAGTACGCGTTTAAGCCCTACAAAATATAATAATAAGTTCATAAATTTTTATTTTTTATTATTTTTTTAATATAAGAAAAACTACGTACGTACGTACGTAGAAATAATTAAGTAGGGATCTCAAATTTTTTTATTTTCTTTTTTCCTATTAAGATTTTTGGTTCCACCCGGCCTAATTTGGATACATAAGTCATAACATGGCACCTTGCTTATCTTTTAGTATTAACTTGACAAAAGACACCTGCTTATAATCTAAACCCAAGTTGGAATTCAACCGAAATTGAATTCTTTGTATAATAATTAAATCATGATTTTTAAGTTCTTATTTGGAATAGTAGATTTTGTAATATTTATAAATAATTTATACTACACTATAAAATGGATACATAACAAATATTAAATACGTGGTTTACTCAGCGTATCGCACACAATATATCGAACTCCTCAAACTTTTGCTCGAATTTCAGGAAGTTGGTCTCGTCCGTAATATCCCGATCCCTAGCTAGTTATCACTTCGCGTGGAAGAGTAGAATTATCATTATAAAAAAAAAAGTATTTATAATATTTTAATTATAATTAAAATATTACAAATATCCAATCTTCTTTTAATGTACGTACGTGTCCAAGATGCACACTGCTTGACGCAATGCCATTCATGAGAATAATCAATAATGTCACTATTTTAATGTTCTTTTCGCAGAAAGGCTCACAGTGCCAATAGTACTTTGCCCGTCACATCACACTTGTATTTTTTGTTTTTGTTTTTGTTTTTGGAGCACCATCACACTTGTACATTACAGTAAAAATTGCGACAGATAAGAAACTTTACCTTCCAATTAGAATACTAATTGATACTTCTACAGACCTTGTACAAAAATATTAAAATATATATATATATATACATATATTTATATTGAGCACACAAAAAAACCCTACTATAAATTAAGGCAAAAAGCTTTAATTATCCACAGATTGCAACTAGTTCCTATATATTTTCTTCTGTAAGTCAAACACATTTATATGTCGGATTTAGGGTCATTTTCTCACTATATAAATGCAACCCTCTAAAATGTTAAAGACATTGCGAAGCCTCCCAGGCTCCCAGCCGAAGTGATCCTCTCTCTCTCACTCTCTCTCTCTCTCTCAAGTTTTGTATACTCGGTTATATATAGTAGATATATATATATAGAGAGAGAGTAGCGACCAGCATGAAAATGTTGTCTAGGAAAGCTAGTTGTGATTCACATGGACAAGACTCTTCCTACTTCCTAGGGTGGCAGGAATATGAGAAGAATCCTTATCATGAAGTTCAAAATCCTAACGGAATCATTCAAATGGGACTCGCAGAAAATCAGGTGACCAAAACTCATGAGCCAATTCTTCTATTGTTAGTTATATCTGTACTAATAATTATCGATATCACAATATTCCGACATGATCACGAGACAAATATTGCATCGGCCAATTCCGTTGTCCATTTAATTAATTATCCGACATCACATATAATCATGCCTGTTGGCCGGCCTATAAGAAAGGAACCTAGCTTCTCTTCAAGTACTTTGAAATATCATCCATCCCTATAGCTAGCTCATTTCCACCAACTGAAATTTTGTTGCTGCAGCTTTCGTTTGATCTTCTTGAGTCTTGGCTTGAACGCAATCCAGATGTACTGGGGTTGAAACGAAATGGAAGATCAGTATTCAGAGAACTGGCTCTCTTCCAAGACTATCATGGCTTCCCTGCTTTCAAGAATGTAAATGATCTCTTTTTTAAATCTCGCATCTTAATTTGCTAATTAATCTCTTTATATAAAACTCATGCATGCACTGTTTATAGTATTAATGGTTCCTTATATATATATTAATTAATAACTTGAACATTAACAACTTGTGCAGGAATTGGTGGATTTCATGGCAAAATTAAGAGGTTATAAAGTAGCGTTTGACCCTCACAAGCTCGTGCTTATGGCGGGTTCAACTTCCGCGAATGAGATTCTAATGTTCTGCCTTGCTGAACCTGGTGAAGCTTTCCTTCTTCCTACTCCATACTACCCAGGGTAACTATAAATTTATATTTCTTTTTTATATCTTCTCCAAATCATGATCTACTACTGCATGTCAAATTCTCCAAAACATACCTGATTCATGCATTCTCTGTTTTGATCAGTACTAGTTCTTTTTTTGGGCAGGTTTGATAGAGATCTTAAGTGGCGGACTGGGGTTGAAATTGTCCCAATACATTGCTCGAGTTCAAATGACTTCAGAATTACTGCATGCGCTTTGGAGGAAGCCTATCAACGAGCCCAAAAACTCAATTTAAAAGTTAAAGGGGTGTTGGTCACAAATCCTTCGAACCCTCTGGGCTCGACCATGAACCGGGACGAGCTTAACCATCTTATTGATTTTGCTATCAAGAAAGAAGTCCATATAATAAGCGATGAAATTTATTCAGGAACGGTCTTTGACTCTCCATCCTTCATAAGTATAACGGAAGCTGTAATGGAGAAACATCATGTTGATGATCAGTACGAGACTGACAGCTTATTGGGTCGCGTTCACATTGTTTACAGCCTCTCAAAGGATCTTGGTTTGCCGGGATTTCGAGTGGGAATGATTTACTCCAACAATGAAACAGTTGTTGCCACCGCTACCAAAATGTCGAGCTTTGGGCTCGTTTCTTCTCAGACTCAGTATTTACTCTCCAATATGCTCACCGACAAGAACTTCACTAGCAAATACATAAAGGAGAATCAAAGGAGACTTAAAAAGAGAAAGGATACGCTTGTTTCCGGCCTTCGGAGTGCCGGGATTGGGTGTGCAAAGAGCAATGCCGGATTGTTTTGCTGGGTGGACATGAGGTGTCTATTAACGTCCGACACATTTGAAGCAGAAAAAGAGCTTTGGAAAAGAATTCTATTTGAAGTTGGGTTGAACATCTCTCCCGGTTCTTCTTGCCATTGTTCTGAGCCGGGCTGGTTCAGGATGTGCTTTGCAAACATGTCCCAAGAAACATTAAAAGTTGCAATACGACGCATCGAGGCCTTCGCAGAATCATCAAGCACCGCTTCCGGCAGAGAAATTCTCAGGCTCAGCTACCGGAGAATTAGTACTACTCGTAATTCAAGAAGGTCACTTTCCAAGTGGGTTTTTCCAATATCATCATACGATGATCATGAACCAGCCGACCGTTAGAACTATATATATGTTTTTTTTTTCTACATAAGTCAAATCTGTCTTTTAAATTAAAAGTTTTTAATTATTAGTTCCCTCCTCAAATGGATAAACTTTTCCAAGGTGGTGAGATCATTAATTATCAACTAATTAATAAGATCAGCTAACCGTAATGTTCATGTTGTTTTAGTAGAGTATTATTTGGTCCATATCCACAATGATGAAGTATATATGTATTGTGGAAAAAAAGTCAAAAGTACTAGTACTACTACCCATTTGATCTGGTTCATCATGTGCAAGTATTAATTACTCGCCTTAGTTATGGATTTCTTCATATAATATTCAGCCATGAAAAATATTCCTCTTCCTAAGTTTTAAACATTTGTGACCAATATTTTAATTTAAAAAATAAATGAAATAAAGGAAGTGAAAACATGGAAATAAGAACACACGACTTCTGATCGGTTTGCTATTGCAACTAGCACATCGGCCGGTCCCGATGATCGTATATGGAGAATACTAGATCGGATCACCCTACGGGCCGGTCTATTTTTTTTTTAGCTTTATGAAGACAATATGCATTTAAGCTGTGACATGGGGCACTAAAACCAGAAAATCTCTCCCTCAAAACGAAAGTGACATCCTAGACCACACCTTCATCCAAATGGATGATGCGGCACATCCTTTTTGCACATTCATTAGTCTTTTAGACTTTTTCCAATAGACTTGTCTTTTCTTTTCTGGTCGTGGAGAGGGATAGACAAGAGGCTGAAAAGGTGACATTTTTGTGGTGGCATTTCTTTTTGCGCTTTCTACGGTCGGATTGCTGACCTGGACCCGTTCAATTATCAGTAGGCCCAGTCTTATCTTTAGGTAGCGTAGGCCCAATACTCGAGTTAGAATTCAGGAACTCGAGCGCATCTTAATATGGTAAACCGGGATGAGGGTGATATTATTTAAATAAAAGTTCACCCCGCTCTGTGTCTCCCTCTCGCTGTCTCCTACCGTTACAGAAAGGCGGTTGAGCGGTTAAATGCCTCTCCGATTTGGACCGTTCTCTCGCTTTTTGCCATGTGGCGGTTCCTAGCACAGGACGTGGCGTTGTCACGAATTTTTGCGATTATCCCGAAAGACATTGTTGCATGCCGTTGCTGGTCCTTCCAAAAGATCAGCGGCTTTTTTAGTTCCTTTTTGTCCTTCTCTTTTCGAATCAATCTAGGTTTTCGGGTTTCATTTATTTCCCCTCCAATCAAACCCAATTCCTGTTTCTGTGAAGTCGACGCAAATCGCCTCAATGGCGTACAAGTTTTGACTGGATCAGAGTTTTCGTTTCTTTGATTTATCTATGCTTCTTAAGAGACCGTTCGCTCGGCATTACTCTCATAGCCGACGAGTTCTTGTAAGGGTACCCTGTTTTCGTTTTATCTTTAATTTATTGCGCTCTTCCACCTTTTTTCTATATCTGTGTGCGTGCGTCAGTGAGATTGTGTGTGATATTTATACAGTTGTATTCCACTTCTCTTTCATGATTATTAGGTTTTAAATACAGCAATGGGTTGAGTTTTTAACCTGCAATGCCAGGAAAAGAAAGGGACTGCAATGTGCAGTTTTTTTCTATTTTAGACGATGAAATTATTAAATCTTGATTCTGCAGGAAAATAATGCATAGAAAGCCATCTTTGAGTAGGTTAGCAACTTAGCACCAAGGGCGAAGTGTTATACTTTGTTTTGCTCTGAATCCGATCAAATTTTAAGACTTTCTTTAGACATTTAGCGTTATGCAGTATCTTGTGCAATAATGCCAATGCTATTCTGATTGAGCTCGTTGACTTATTTCCATGGCTTGTAAAATTTATCTTATTTTATTATTGGAATTACTGCCTCATAAAATTAGTTTTACCATTTCCACGTGCCTGCATATTCAAAGTCATTGTAGCATGCAATATATGGGTGGGCATCTTCCTCCTCAAATGCTTTCTATAGTTGCTCTCTCTCTCTCTCTCTCTCTCTCTCTCTGGTGCTTCTGTACATGTCAAGTTCAAGCTACTATTTTTTTTTTCTTTTTAGCATTTTTACCTGGCAGTTAAAATTTCCTTAACGCCGTTGCTTGTGTTCAGTTCCATACCCTGCTTTGGTATGCGCTTGCTTATGTTAAGGTAGAAGTGATGTTAATATCTTTGCTTTTTGCCTGTCAGCTCATGGAAACAATCTGGACATCCCATGTCTATCTTCTTGGATTCTAGTATGCTTGACACTAGCAAATCTAGTAAGCGGAGATGAACATTTCCGCTCTTTTAACTTCTGTAGGAATAAATACAGGGGTGTGTTTGGTCCTTTTATCGTTATATTCCATATTGAGAAAACAACCAAGCAATGTAAGTGTGTACTTTGGACGAAGGATTGCTCCAGTGTGTTCAAGAGTACGCAGTGATCCTTTCTGCTTTGAGAGGTTTGTTCCTTCCCCTAGTTGGATAATGAGAGCATGGGAAACATCTGAAGAAGAGATATATGGCACTGGTGGCATGGATGCTGTGGTTTTTCTTAGGATAGTTGTTTTCAGGTGATTACTTACTACTTAAAACTTGTTGACCGTAAAGCTGATAAATCCGTGCCTGTGCCTTATAATATGTTGGTTACCAAAATAATTATTATGCCATTTTTTTATGGTGGATGTTTTGTAAAAGATAGCTATAGTTGGTTTTGTTTGATGGTTTGGCATGGATTATTGTTATCCTTTACTTTTCATCTCTCTTTTGTTGTGAAACTTTCTGAGTGAGATCATAATCTTATACTTTTTGTGGACATGATAACATTTTGTTATTTGTTATTTTTAAAAAAAAATTAATGTCTGTTAAGTTCTATGCTTCACTTATTGGTAATGCACACGTGCTTAAGATGACGAAGCTGGGATCAAGAGCCTGTTTATTTTTGGTGCATTTATTCTTCTTCTTCTTCTTTATTTGGAGAGGTAAACATAAATTTATAGGTAATAATTAGTAGGCATAGCCCAAGTACATGGGGCTTATACAAGAGAGAACACCTAGTTAAGAAGTAGAAGTTGATACAAGTCAGCCATGAAAGCTTAGTCCATTGAAAGCTATAGCTAGGGCTTAAAAGGAATAAAGTGTTGAAAAAGAGGCACTCAAGTTCATCCAATCTCCTTTCTTTATCTTCATAAGCCCGGACGTTCTTTTCTTTCAAAGCCTTCTTTCTGTTGTAAATTAGGGAAGTGTAATCTAGCGTGTACATTGTTAAATCACTGGGAATTCTAGCTGAACTTAGCTTTTACATAGGATCCACATGGTTGAAACATATATCATATCACGTTTCTAATGACATGGTATTTTAAAGGTGTTTTTTTGTTTATTAACTCCACTGTTTTGTTGATTGACCCATTTTGTAATTACCCATTACTTTATTCCAGTTATCGTTGTCTCCTGTTATGCTCTTGATACTCTTATTTATTTTGTAACTATCTGCTCTTTCACGTACATATATCAATAGATTCTTTAAGCAATACGTTTTGCAGTTATGAAATATCTCTGAAATTGGACTTTATTTTGATCCATGTTTCTATACTTTAACTTTCAGTCTCATTTCCATATATGTAGGAACAGTATTCTACTTGTGGTTTTTTCAAGTTTACTTACTGGTGCTAATTAATTTTCTACAGCATCAGAATCTTTTCCATTGCTGTCGTCATTTGCTTTTTTCTTGTGCTTCCGGTGAATTATTATGGTCAAGAAATGCGTCACAAGAAAATTCCTTCAGAATCGCTGGAAGTTTTTACGATCGAGAATGTTAAAGAAGGTTCAAAGTGGTATGAGATATATGTTGTTGATGTATCAAACTGTTGTTAAATTAAAGAATTATCTGCTGTATATATTTTCCTCAATAATTGTTTAGATGCTTTCCTGAGGCATACAGACTGCTTCAAAAACAAATTACCTTACATAATTTTTTAATTGGTTGGAGTAGAAGTGTTCTCAAGCAGCTTAAAACGTTGCTGTTTTACTACTTTCTCGATGGTCACATGGTAACCACTTATTTTTTATGAGTCACATAATAACCGCCTTTGATAGTTTGAGTTGTTGGTAAAATACAGCTGTAAATTGTTTTTTTTTTCCTTTCAGGCTTTGGGCTCATTGTCTCGCATTATATATCATAACCTGTTCCGCTTGTATTCTCCTTTACTTTGTAAGGGTTGCAGCCATCTACATTCAACTTCGTGTAGTAGCGTATTTTCTGTGTTAAGGTTATTTTTAACTTTGCTTTTGTTTCATATGAATTGTAGGAGTACAAGAGCATTACTAAGATGAGGCTAGAACGTATCACCAGATCTCCTCCAAATCCAAGTCATTTTACAGTTCTTATCCGTTCTATTCCTCAGTCTTCAGAAGAAACATACAGTGATTCAGTGAAAAACTTTTTCACTAAGTATCATTCATCAAGCTACTTGTCACACCAAATGGTGTATCGGTGTGGTAGAGTTCAGAAGCTGATGGTGTGCATACATTTTAACTGAGGAATTTGTTGTCTATATTCAGCCACACTCTTTAAATCTCCTAAATCTGTTTGTCATTTGAATTTCTCCGGGTTTATTAAATCTTCATTCCGGTTTACATGCTAACATCTGGAAATTGGAATCCCCACTTTTCTTTCTTTTCTGCACTGAGCATTCACTTATGAGCAGCCTAGCATAGTTTTTAATCCTTTTTGGATGGATTCCTTTTATATCCTTCTTGTGAGAAAATTTTGAAAATCTTGGGGAGTGCATTACCTCTTTTGTTAATAATCAAGCATCTCTTGTTTCTTTTAGTATGAGAGCATCGACGGTTTCAGTTAATGTTTTGTTATGATTCATAATTGATTACCCATTCTCTACTTTAAAATATTTTCTAGATTTTACTCATCAAGGGGCAACTTCCTGGTCAAATGGAGAGCTTGAAACGAGTTGTAAACTAAGACATCTTGGGTTTGATTCCATACAATGAGTTCCCTTCGATTTCTTGGTACATGGTTCTGGTGGGTGAGTTCATGAAGCAAGGGGTTTACTCCTTAGGAGTGAGTTCGAAGAGCTCTGCCTTGTTGAGGTTTTGCATCATAAAAATAAGAAAAAACAAACAAAGAAAACAAGACAAAAACAAATTTATATCATAAATCATAATCTTTTGTGACCTGATTGGCATTTTGGTTTGGACTGTGACTTTCTTTTTTATACCATGCTTCAAATGATTACTTGATTTTGCTTTGTGATTGAAGAGTGGAAAATATTTTTTTTTAAAACAATTTTCGTCAATTGATCAATGAAATATTATCCAGACGATTGAAAGCTGCATTCTTGCTATATATATATATATATTTTATAAAATATATATATTATGTTCCTTTATCTTGGCCTTTCAAGGTCATCTCCTTAAAATATCTTGCTGGGCACTTGTATTATTGCACAGGGTAATTGCAATTGACTTTCCCCATTTGTACGGTTCTTCTGTTTGTCTGTTTCATGAATGTGGTTAATTCTGCAATTATTTTCTTGTCTTACCAGGCCCCCCATTCTTATTTTATATGCTTCCATATGAAGACAAACTGATTGTGCTGCATTCTTTTTTACTTTATGAAGTTCCACTTCGCTTTGGCCATTGGCATAAGTTTCATTATTCAATCTTAAGTTGACACTGAGTGCAGTCTTTGATCTTTATGCTTGCCGAATTTATTCAATGCTCTATATGCTAGGTGGCTCTTTACAGCTTTGTAACATTTGTATTTGATGCTTTCTTTGAATTTCTCATCGTGGTGATTGGAGAGGGGGCCTTTTTGCATTGTGATGTTTTGAGTCAAGTGTGGTTGAGTTCATTCTTGGAAATAAAATCTTTCTGAGTCCATATAATCTCTAGTATTAATGGATCTATAAGATATGTTTAATGTTTGCAGAGCGATGCAGAGAAGATGTACATGATTTTTAAGGATGCTTCTTTTGAACAGAACTGCAATCCAAGTTTAATGCAACGTGGTCTTTGTGGAGGACCTACAAATTCTATTACAATCATTTCAAGTGAGATGGATAATGTTAGGGGAAAATCTGGCTTTGGTCATATGGATTTGGCTACAATAAAAAAGGTCACAAACCTTGTCATGAATTATTTAAATATATTTGATTTCTGGAATATTTAGTATTTATGCATATACAGCTGGGTAAGTCATGTTTGGATTCCTCTCCCTCTCTGTTTCTTAGGCATATAATGATAATCTCTAGTTTTGCAATGTAAGCTGTTCTACTTACCTGTCCAGCTTTTTCTTGGATATGCAAGTCCTTTTGGTTAGGTCAGTTAGCAGATGGAATAGCGAATTTAATATGGAGGGAGGGTTCACTTATATCTGTACACATATTAGTAAGTAGGGTTAGTTGTTTTAGGTTGAATGCGTCAGTGGTTAGATGGGAAGGAGGATGTTGCTGGGTGGGAATTATCTAGACACTATATATTTGTGGTTAAACCATTCTGTGTAGTTTGGAATCTTAGAAGGAAATCTATCATTCTGTCTCTCTTGAAAATGTGGAGTGCAAACACTATTTGATCCTCATGCTACAAAATGGGCGTTTCTTGGTTATTCTAGAACACAATAGGGATATCGTTGCTACATTCCTATTGTTCAATGTTGGTTCGCGAATGCAAATCTCAAGCCTGTCGACTCTACTTCATATTTCCCAATGTCCCTTCTTTTGCTTTTAAGTTTGTTTTTTCACCTATTCTGCTTTCAGTTTATAACTGCCAAGTCCATTTTCTAGTTAATAACTACAACACGTTCAACTGCTGCACCTAAAATCTATACCGATAACCCTCAACCGTCAATTTATGTGCTTCTACCATCATCCTTATCGTCTTTGTATCCAGTGTCCTTACGTCCATACAACTCATTGTGAATAGCGATTTGAAAAGGAAAATGTTCTTGGACATGCGTCATCCTATCACCTAGTTTGTATCAACTCATTCTTTGTCTCCTTCCCTTTCTTGCTTTATTTACATCTATCTTTTGGATGGAGGATCCCTTGCCAGGATCTGGTTGAAGGCAGACCATGGAGATAGAAATTACAAACTCTAATCAAAGATTCAAAATGGGACTCAGGAGGTTGTTCCAGTAACATCTGGCAAACAAAGGCCTTGTTTGGTTTAGTGGTTTTTTATAAATATTTTAAAAAGATTCACAAAAAAATTGACTTCAAACCAAACATTTTTCAGAACTTTTTCCAGTAACATCTGGCAAACAAAGTAAAAAATTCTGAACTTTTACAAAAACGAATTAAAAAAAACTACTTTTAAAATATTTTATTTAAAAAAAAACTTATACAAAATCAATAAAAAAAAACTACCTTAAAAATTACATTCAAACTACTTCTTAATTCAACCTATCTACTTTTACAAACCCCATATAAAATTTAGTCTAGTGCCAATGAGTATTGGAAGAGTGAAGGCTCGTTTGGTTCCAAGGTTGGACCCCCCATATATATGGTACTTAATTATGATGGGGAATGCTCTCCGGTTGAAAAGATCTCTTCTATTTATATCTTTACTTCTCTTGCTGCTAATCTTGATTGGCCTTTATTTAAATCATATGTCAAAAAAAATCTCTACATGGTGATTTTATAAGGGAGTTTATATGGAGCAACCTCTAGTTTTGGAAAACTCTTTGAAGCGGTGTTGAAGTTTGATCTCTAGATATGTCAGGGAGATGTCAATATATCATTTCCATACTGATTTAACCTACGCTCTTCATATGATATATGTAGGCGATATTGTTATCACCAGAGAGGATTCAGGAGGTATTGCTTAATTAAACAGTTTTTGCAGCAATTGTTTCACGCTAAGGATTTGGGCATTGAAGTGGCTAGATCTCAGATTGGTATTAACTTATTCAGTGAAAGTATGCGTTTCATCTATTAGAAGAGATATCTTATGGGCGCTTGTCCAGTTGATCTTTCTAGACAGCATAAAAAATTACTCAAGGATGATAGTAAATTGTATGAAGATCTTGGTAGATATTTGCTGGGTAGGAAAGTGGAATTGTCTTACTTTTGCCAGATGAGATATTTCATATGCAGAGAGTATCATTAATCAGTTTTTGGAAGCTCCTAGAACTTCAAATTTGGAAGCTGTTACCCGTACCATTTGGTCTCTAAAGAGACCCTCGGAGTTAGGTTATTATATAAACGAAATGGAAATCTTAGAGCAGAAGGTTTTGTTGACAGTCCACTACAGAGGATTAGTCAATAACCTGCTTACTTGGAAAAGTAGAAAACAAACAGTACTGGTGTAGTTTGAAGCTGAATATGGGGGGCAATGGCTCTTACTGCTTGTGAGTTGACATGGTTGCAACACTTTTTTTCAGGAAATTGGATTCTTTACTCCTATCTCATTGTTCTGTGATAACCATGCTACTATACATATTGCATCAAATCTAGTATTTCATGGAAGAACCAAGCATATTGAGGTTGATTGTCATTTCGTTCGAGATAGGTAACGGTTGAAGTATACTTATCGAAAAGCTACTCATTGGAGTATTATCTACGCAATTAATTAGCTGACATAGTGACATGTGCACAGTCTTACATTGGTACAGAGTCTATTTGGGTGATTTTTATTTTATGAAAGAACCAAGCATATTGAGGTTGCGAGCATGTTCATTTGCTCTAAGCTAGGCTTATGTGATATATGCTACAGCTAGAGGGGAGTGTTAGAAGAGTTGTTTAGGATTGCAATAATATGTTGGTAAGGGAAATTTGTTACAAGGTAGTTTGGTCATTTTACTGTAATCGAAACCTATATATGTAATAGAGCTTAAGAGTGGTGATTTAGGGCATTGCCTCTTCATTATCATGCACATCTTTTTACAATTACATTACATTGAGATGTAGTGTTATTTACTTTACCTAGTTTTGTCATGCAGACGTGTTTTGTACTGGTGCTCTTCAAACTAGACTTGTATGGTAGCTCTGTTTGCTTTCAATTCAATGCAGTTTAACAGTTGGTTAATTACCATATATGGTACCAGTACACATCACTGCAGATGTCTTGTATTCGTTTGAGTTTTTACCTAAACCTATAATTTCTCCTAAATAGAAGATAGTGGGTTCTGGCAGTGTTGTCATGATAGTGTCTGCAAATATCATTTATCTCATTATAGCTTTTGCGTTTTTCAACCGTTCTTCAGCAGTACTCTTTGTTAGTTTAGTTTTTTTTTAATCTTGATTTGGTTACTATTAATTATTACCTGTTACTTTTCCATTGCTTGTTAAGTTTTAAAATTGTCACCAGCAGCCTAAAGCATTTTTTCCTCCAAACAGGAGTGTGCAACTGCTTTTGTTTTCTTCAAGACTCGCTATGCTGCCACTGTTACTGCAGAGGTTCTTCAATCTTCCAATCCAATGTTATGGGTGACAGACTTGGCTCCAGAACCTCATGATGTTTATTGGTCGAATCTTTGTATACCATATAGACAACTCTGGATCCGTAAGATAGGAACACTTGTGGCTGCCATTGCCTTCGTGCTTGTGTTTCTTATTCCCATAACATTTGTACAAGGCTTAACTCAGCTAGATCAGCTACAGCAAACATTTCCATTTTTGAGAGGACTTTTAAAGAAGTAAGTAATATTGTGATAGCTCAGAAAAAAGGATAAGCATCGTGATGGTGATAGATTTCGTTTTGTATTTATTAGTTTTAGAATTCGCCTGACCTTGGCAACTTTGGCATGGTTGATATGTTGGTGTTGTGTGTTGATAAGAAGTGTAGTACACATTTTCTTCGTGAACTGGAGAATTCAGATTCCGAGGCTTTTCTTTTAAACAGGTCAATTCTAATTTGTTGGGAGCTACACAACACGTCTATAGATTCACGATGGAATGCCTATGCTTATAAAAAGAGAGTTTGTTACTTTTTAACGAACCACTATGACATAACCTAGCTTGTTTAGAATATAACGTAATACCTTTTAATCTTTCGAATTCGTGCAATCTATTCTATGCATAGAAGAGCTTCCTTTAAAACTGTTCAAATGTTTGATGAAGTTATTAATCATTCGCCCCCTTGACCTCCTAGTCTTGTGCTCATAATTTTTCTCCTTGAATTGTTAACATTTTTGTAGTTTTTGAGAGTAGCTATATGCATGAAATAATTGAGTTGGCATTGATTTAAAAGCCGGTAGATTTTATTTTCACCCTGCAATGTTCACATTTTCAAGTGAACTTACCCTTTGCCCTGGTGCAGGAAATATATGAACCAGCTGGTAACAGGTTACCTTCCAAGCGTGATTTTGATTTTAGCTTTGTATACAGTCCCACCAATCATGATGCTATTTTCAGCTGTTGAGGGTTCTATTTCCCGTAGTGGAAGGAAAAAGAGCGCATGCTGCAAAGTATTGTACTTCACCATCTGGAATGTATTTTTTGTTAATGTTTTTACGGGATCTGTTATCAGCCAACTGAATGTATTTTCTAGTGTAAAAGATATTCCTGCACAACTTGCTAAAGCAGTGCCGAGACAGGTAGCGTTCTTCGATTTCAATGTTAATTTGTTATTCACCTTTCTCTAATTGTGCTACTCCATGCAGAATATCTCATCCGTGCAGTATTTTACATTTTTCTAATCTTGGGTGTTAGCTTTGTGTCTCTGGATTTGTCATTTGTTAAGTAGTTTTTAGCAATATTAATTGTCAATTAGTGACTGTAGGCTTTAGAACTAAGGCCTCGTTTGTTTTTACAGTCATTCACATCTTATCTTATCTTATGTTATTTAATCACTACAACTTTCCCAAATTTCCACACAAAATAAAATAAAAAATTTAATTTTTTAAATCCCAAAATAAAAATAAGAATAAAAAAAATAGATTCTAATAATAGTTTATTCAATTTTTAACTTTTATTTCAATTCATCTTATCTAGAAAAACAAACGAGGCGAAGAAGTTTTATATGGGAAAATAAAGGTTTTCCAGTATTTCCTCTCTTCTGGCAAATAATGAAGTATTTTACATTGGGTTGTTAAATTGTTGCAGGCTAGCTTCTTCATGACTTACGTTTTAACATCTGGTTGGGCCAGTCTGTCATGTGAGGTGATGCAAGTTTTTGCTCTTTTCTGCAACATGGTGAAAAGATTCATACTCAGAATCAAGGATGATTTTTCCAGTTGCCCTTTATCTTTTCCATACCATACAGAAGTCCCACGACTCCTCCTGTTTGGATTCCTTGGCTTCACATGTTCCATCTTTACGCCCTTGATATTGCCCTTTTTGCTTATTTACTTTGCACTTGCTTACCTTGTATATAAAAACCAGGTGAGTGCTTTGAATCCTCTGTTACTTTTAATTATAGAGTAATGCTATTCATTATCTTCTCATCATCTTATGATGTGACGTTAGATGATTGGAGATTATTCATTGTGTTTCACTTGCGAATCTATCATTTAATGCTACATCATGGGATGATGGGAGAATGATGAGAAAAATGATGATGAATAGATTTTCTCTTAAATAATATTAGTCTTTCTGTTTGTATATGCAGCTTGATGTGGGTAGTTTTAGACAAGGCCTTTAATTTATAATCTGATCATATTCTTGCCCATGCTATAGAACTTCCATTCTCCATCATAGTTATAGAATATGTTTGAATGCTCATTCATTATAGTCGTAAACTTGTATATATTTTTTATGTGTAGATCTCCAACCAGATTTTGGTTTTACACCCTTGTCACTTTTGGTACCTAATTTATTCTTTAAAGTTGGTTGCATGTTTATTACTAGAAACCAGTATATTCTTATAGAGGAGAAAAAAGTGCCTTTTAAATATAGGTACATTGTAAAATATCCGGTAGCACATGCTCAGTGAAAGTTGGCCAAAGTTATGGTTTAGAGAGAAGCCCTATGATGCAAAACAGCTTAGAGAATTTTCTGCTTGGGGGCTTGCATCACAAAGGAAAGGTTGTTGATAAGGTTGTGGGAAATGAAGTTGGCAGGATTATTTATTGTGCAAACTCTATTGAATGGTGAACAGAGACTTTGCACTGAGAACAGCCTGGAGCAATGATAATAGTGCAGTGATAAATTATGGGAGAAAAATGGAAGAGTGCAGAACCTAACAAAAAGAACAGAAGAGATGGATAAATTTCCATCAATCTGTATTTGAATTAGACCTACATTTATTAGAAAAAGACTTGATATAGAAAACATGATTGAGTACTAAGGCCCTGTTTGGATTCGGAACTCATCTCATCTCAATTCATCCCATCATTACAACTTTTTCAAATTCCCACACAAAATATGATAAACAATTCGACATTTTCAAATCCCAAAATAATAATAATATTAAAAAGTACTATCTTAATAATATTTTATTCAATTTTCAAAACTCATCTCACTATCCAAATCATACCTAATACTAGCGCACTGGGTTAGATTCAATGCCTCTAAATAATGTACATGCCTAATAAATCTTTTAACCTAAATTTTCATGCCATGCAGAGTTTGGGTTTAAGTTGTGAGCTTATTAACTTAAACCTCATCTTAAGAAGCATTGTATTCATTTATCATTTGATGCAGAAATGAAAAAGCATGGTTTAAATTCTAATGTTTAATGGTAGTTTAAAATATTTAGGACTTGTTTTCAACTAAAATTTCTTATAGAGTGAAAAATATCCAATTTAATAGAGTGGGGAGATTGGTACTAAACTGGAACATTCTGTAGTTTATAAGGAGAAGAATTCTCCTTCCTTCTGCATAATACCTGCCAAGGAAGTGGGCTTCACATTTTGTTATCCAGTTTTTTGATGCATCCATGTGTGAATACAGGATGAATTTTTTTTTTTATGGGTGTAAATTCTTTGTAATTATTGCCCATATAGGGCAATGCTTCTTAATATATATATATATATTATTTGTAAGTGCATCTTAAGTATTCTGATAGAAGTCTTAGCTAAGCAATGGATCCAGAGCTTGTCTGATGTATATAAATGATGTTATATATTATATGGACTGTTTAATTTAATCTTAGGTGTCTACTCTAGCCTGGAAGTATATTTCATAAGTTATTCTTTTTCTTGTTTTTTTCTTCATTTCACTAGAGAAATTTTTCTGCTCCCATCAGTGGAAATGTTGTGTTTGACTCTCTCTCTCTCTCTCTCTCTCTCTCTCTCCCTTCATTTGACTGGAGAGGCATACCTTAAAATTTTCAAATATATTTTTCAGATTCTCAATGTGTATATTACAAAATATGAAAGTGGGGGACAGTTCTGGCCTATTGCCCACAACACTACAATTTTTTCGTTGGTGTTATCACAAATAATTGCTCTTGGGGTATTTGGAATTAAAGAATCATCGGTGGCTGCGGGCTTTACCATTCCACTGATTATCTGCACTCTTCTATTTAATGAGTACTGTAGGCAGCGGTTTCTCCCGACATTTAAAAACAATGCTGCAGAGGTAGCAATTCCAAAAGGACTCTTTCTCTCTGTCCCTCTCTCACCAACACACACATATTTTCCAAGCTTGATCGTTGGATTATTTACAGGTTCTTATTGAGATGGATCGCAAAGATGAGTTGTGTGGTAGGATGGAAGAGACTTATCGAGACTTACGTACAGTTTATTGCCAGTTCGCAGCAACATCTCATGAATTGCGTAAATGTGGATGCTTGAATCATTGCGGAGTCGGGAAGAGCATTCCAGATTGGGATAAGTTGAAGCCAGGTTTGATTCACCCAACTCTTGGGAGACTCCCACTACCTGGAATCAAAGAAGTAATTGGTTGGCTGTCTTTGTTTCTCTTTTTCAGGAAAGGAACGAAGCCTACTAAAAGGGTCATTGACCATTCATTGCAATTTGGATATAGCAGAAACCAGCAAGAAGTGAATCGTCCTCGTACTTTTGTACATAATCCATGTCTGAAACTGCAAATTTCATTCATATTCTTGGTAGGCCTTACACAGTAATGGTAGTGTTGGGACTCGGATTGCAGAATACATTGGTAAACCAGCATAGAAATAAGTTCCTATAATCAACAAATTTTCTGTATGGATAAGGAAATGATTTGAGGGAAAGCAACCTCGTCACGGGGCAGTGATTTAGCAGACAAAAATAGTATCTTCTATATACAAATTTATGCTCATTTTGAAAGAGTTAAGAGAATTTGAGCTGTTTATGCATGTTAGTTACACCAGATTTTCTTTACCAATCAAGCTTTCCATGTGAATTTGTAATATATATATATATATATATATATATATATATATATACTAGTGCAATAATTAGATACTAGTGAATCAGCCATGTGATGTGATGATCATATATTTGTAGTCCTATATGGAACTATGGTAAGATTTAGTTTACAAAATTTATAATCTATTATGCAAATTAAATCATGTTATGTGTTGTATTGCTCAGTATGTATAGTAGTATTACAACATCATGTGACATGTAGGCATCTTTAACTAATACATATTTTTATGTACTCCATCCCTCTGCCCGTCTGTTACTTGTTATCGATAAAATCACCAGTACCTTCAGCGAGGCACTTAAAAGCGGCTTTAGATCGATTTGCTTCACGTGCGGGTGATTAACGATGCTTCTATTTCAATATCGTGTAAAGCTGGAAGCGCCATTGATCCCATTGTTTTCGCATCACTCGCTCTCTCACACGGTGACGGGGTAGGAACTATGCATCAATTGATTTGGGTCCGCAAGATCCTTTCAGGCCCAATAAAGTAGATTTCATATAAGAACTAAGACCCAGCCCAAAGCAGATTTCAATTTTACTCTCCATTTTATGTTTGAATGGTAAAATTTTCCCTCGTATATAGGGGTGTAAATGGTCCGGTCCGGTCTGGTCCGGGAAATTTGTGGACCGATTTCATTCGGTCCAAAAATTCTCTCACCCTGGACCGGACCGAACAGGAGTTCGGTCCATACCGGTCCGGTCCAATTCGGTCCAGGGGCGGTCCGGTCCGGTCCAGGGGTGCCCCATATGATTTAATGGGCTAAATTTAATATATAATTCTACAATAATCAAATATTTTTTTAGTCCAAATTTAATTACTATAAATTATAATATGTTAATATTATAAAGTATATATTATATATTAATATGTTAGTATATATTATATATTAAGTATGTTAGTAAATTATAACTAATAGTCTAATAGTCTAATAACACTTTCACATTAGTATATGTTAATAAACTATAACTAATAAGTAATAACATTATTACAATTTACATTAGTATATTATATATTTATATGTTAGTAAATAGTATAAAATTATTAATAATATATTAAATAATAATAATACACTTATTATTTATATATTAATATATAAGAGTATATATTATCTATTAATATATTAGTTAATATTAAATATTAAGTATATTAGTAAACTATAACTAATAATCTAATAGTCTAATAATATTATTACATTAGTATATGTTAATAAACTATAACTAATAAGTAATAACATTATTACAATTTACATTAGTATATTATATATTTATATGTTAGTAAATAGTAATAAATTAGTAATAAGATATTAAATAATAATAATACACTTATTATTTATATGTTAATATTATAAGAGTATATATTATATATTAATATATATTAATATTAATATTAAAATTTATATATTATTATTTTTATATACATATATTTTTTTTTTAATTTTTTTTTTAAAAAAAAGGATTCGGTCCGGTCCGGTCCGGTCCAGGGGGATGAACTCCCTAGACCGGGACCGGACCGGAATTTTCCGGTCCATATATTTTTTGGACCGGACCGGACCGAACTCCAACCGGTCCGGTCCGGTCTCGGTCCGGGACAACCGGTCCGGTCCGGTCCGCCGGTCCGGTTCGGTCTTTTTACACCCCTACTCGTATAGATAATAACCCGCAGATGAAAATTTCGTTTCAATGCTTCTAGGCTGTAGCAATTCTTTATCAACGAGAGGGAGGCCATTTTTTTCATTTCATTTAAAACAGAAAAAGAAAAAAAAAAGAAAAAAGAAAAAAGTGACCGAACATTCTGGGCCGATCTGAAGGCTGAGGGTGAAACACGGATAAGGTCCGGCCCAAAGTCTTAAGTCCAATAATATTGTATTAAGGCCGGGTTTTTTTTTTGTTTTTTTTTTTCTATTGTCAAGTTTGAGATCACATAATAATCCTCTTCATCTCTTAGATATCATAATATATAATCCCAGTGGCCGATGATGCTGCATACGTATAATTGATATAAAAACATTAAAAGAATATATATATATATAACCAAATTGTTATGAATTATTGGGGCGGCTCCCGCCCCTTTTAATTATTTTTGTGAATGACCCCACTACCATTATTTTAAGTCTTGCACAATAACTTACATAACAATTTCAACGCTTATAAATATGAGTTTCATTCGTTTTGAAATTCATAAGAAAAATTTAAAGAATGAAAAAAGTTTCAGTTCTTAAGAGTTTCTTTTATATTTCTCTTGCAATAGTAGTAGTTTTTTTTTTTTAGTTTTGTAATACGTTATCAGCACGAGATTTTATCGTTACTGAAACTAGTGGTCTTCTACTTCAAGTAAGTTTTTCAATATATTATTTGCAGTCCTCGAGATAAATATTGCTGAATATTACTTAATAAAATTTTACTTTTATTCTCATGGTTATGTGAATATATTTTTTAAATTCACATATTTATTTTTGTGATTTATATATATATAATATTAAATATTGAGATTTATTGTTATTGACATTTCTAAAAAAAATTTTTTATTCAGGATCCTTGATGAAATCTATTTGGATATGATGAAATTGAGAAATACAATCAAAAAAGAAAATCACGTGTCCTTGCAGGACCGTAATGTGTATTTCACGGTGAAAAATCTTCTTATTTTGTGAAATGATTTAAGGGAGAGATATGAGTACCAGAAGATGTAATTCTTTTAAAAGTTTATTATGACTTATTGCACATGAAATTGTAAAATTTTAAAAGTGGTATTAAATATTCTACACTTTTCAAAATCAACTCAATATTAAAATTATGTAGTGAGAAGGTCATTGATGATGATATGTTAAAAAAAACATATGCTATTTTTCATATCTCGAATATGCTCCTACAGTAGCAGTATAGAGAGTGAAAGTTCAACAAATATTCTGAACTTTTATTTTGTTTTCTAGTGATTGAGTTAAATAATGAGTTTTTATTAATAAATTATCGGTTACATCTTATTAATGATATTTGATTTATATCATTTCTAGAAGTGAACGGTGCATCATTTCAAATGAACTAAGGGCATATACGTGGTAGAAAAATTATAGAAGTATTAGTCCCAAAAGCGACAACACTAAATATGATAATAATATATCGTATTACAAAAAGTGATCCAACTCGGAAAAGGGTAAAAATTTCAGAATAATTTTTCATAGAAAGATGAAGATGTTTGTCATAGATATGGTATGACTGAATATTGACCACGTACCTGTTGTACGACCAAACACTTGATTCACTTATACTAAGATTTTATATATAAGCCTATTAATATTTCATCATATTTTGAAATAATGAAATATCGGTGCTTGAAGCACGACAAGAAATTACTTGGGATAATAAAACCATGTCTAAATTTGATCCTCTTACAAATGAATGTGAACCAGAAGTTCAGAGGATTACCTATTTGCAAAATCTTGCAAATCAATTACTGGATATATTTATTGACACTAAATGTATTGTAAAATCATATATTACCATTATTAATGCTTAAGTAAGAATTGAAATCCCTGAAAGACAAGTTATTAAAATAGTAATAGATAAGTCTAAGACACATTTGAAGTGTTGAAGACTTATTAATGCAGAAGAAAAGAAATCGGTGCTCCTGTAGAGACCTTACCCACAAAACAAACAATAAGATTTATCTAAACTTTTTGTACAGAAAAAGGAACTCTTGAACAGTGTAACTCCTGAAGAGCTAACTCCTGAAAAGAAAACTCTTGAAGAGGTATTTCATGAAACGTTTTTCCCTAGAGAGGAACAATGAGATCTCAATACATTTCATGAGTACTGGAAAAATTATAGATAGAAATAAAACTGTTATCAAAAACATATTTTCATATAAAATGGCCATTGACATTATCAGAAGTAATGAAAAAAGTGAGTCAAGAATCGTCAAAAAATGTCGACGTAGAAATGATTGACCTAAATGAAAAGCAGCTATTGAAATTGAATTAAAATTGCTAGCTAAGCGAGAGATATTTGGACATGTTGTCTAAATAGTAAAGAGTGTAATGCCTATGAGATATAAGTGATTATTTATACGAAATCGTAATGACAAATGGAATTGTACAGTACAATTTGTCGCACAAGGTTTTCTGCAAAAACCCGAGAGTAGTTATGAATAAACATATTTCCTTGTTATGAATGCAATCACATTCATATTTTTAATCGGTTTGGTTATCACAAAATGATTAGATATGCAGTTGATGAATATGGTCACTGCATATTTATAAGGATTATTATATAAATAAACATATATAATACTTGAAACATCTAATTCAAATACATTTAAGAATATGTACTTTATAAAGTTTCAAAGATTTTTATATGGGTTAAAACAATCCGAATGCATGTGGTATAATTGAATCAGCAAGTATTTATTGAAAGAAAGATTTGAGAATAATCCTATATGCCCATGTGTTTTATCAGAACCCGGATTTGTCATTATTGCAGTTTACGTTGATGATTTACCTTGTTAGAACTCCTGAAAAGATCACAAGGGCTGCTATAAATTCAAAAAATGCATTTAAAAAGGAAAGATCTTATTATTCAAATGTTAGATGAGTTACAAAAATTTGAAACTTCTAGCCTCATTTCTCAAATACATTTGCTCTTCATAAAGCAACATGTCATCCTTATTTAAAGGATTAGGCAGTCGAAATGAAGAGGCAAGTAAATATTTTAAATCTTTATTCTCTTATTTTAAGTCTGTTATTTTTTTGTCAGACTTTTAAGCGAGTCGTTGAAATACGAAAACTTTCTCGTTAAGCTCCTCAATCTCACGATTTTTAGATTGTAATCGGTTGGAAAATTCAACAATAGAGGAGAAGTATTGAATACCGAAATTCATCAACTCATAAACGGCTTTACGATCTGACCTGTTAGCCAGATCATTTATTTACTGCAACATGGCACTTGCGGAAGATGCAAGAACAACTTGTAACTGAGATGAAGGATACCTCATATGTTGATCGTAAGAAATATTGAAAAGAAATTGACGAGCCATTGAAAATTTGTAGAATAAGAATGTAAATACAGATGGATTATAGATATGAGAAGAAGATTTGATGCGTACTAAATGAAGTTAAAGACGATTCTTATAGAAATGGAAATAAGAATAAGACAAATCATCATCTCTTCAAATCTCACTTAGTCAAGATTACAAGATATGCTGGATGCATAATTTCAAAAGCTAGTGAGATTAATTGTAATTATCTCGATTTTCTTGTAAACATTGAACTTCTGCCGTTAGCTGCTGTTGTTAATTTTGTATTTGAACTCTCTCTCGTTCCAGCTTTTCTACTTGTGTTTTCAAGTCACAAGAATACCAGTCTACAAATTTTTTCAACTCCTTGTTTTTTTGTCTTAAATTTTTATTTTTTCTATTTTTAGTTGCAAGCGTTTGATGTAACTCAGATATTTGATTTTTAAGATGATCAACCTCACTCGTTTTCACCAGTAGCCTCTAAGATATGGTTGTAAGAGAGACAACGTATTGAATACTGAGTGTTATTGATGCTGCAACAATTTCAGGATCAGTTTTACTAGAAAGATATATCTTTGCTCTTATCATAGTGTTTACAGCTTCGAAAAAAAATATGAGTGATTGAGATATAAAAGGTTCATAGTTCAAATCTGGAACATTAGAATTTTTATCAGACATAATATCGTTTTAAATGAACAACAAATAGATCTATGAAAAATGTGAGATTTTTTTTGCTGGAGTAAATCAATAGTAAAATGGTTATATTTAAATAACAATCCGAAACTTTCAAATCTCTTCAATATCTCGTTTGTCAATAATGTTAAACAGATTTGATTTTCCACCGAACTAATAAAATTAGACCTCAAGTTTTTACAGCTTTTATCATACATGGATAGTTTCCAATACTTTTCCGCCGTAGATAAACAAATTCCCCCTAATAACGCCGAATGAGGAGGAGAAGATTTTAAATGTAAATATTATCATGTTCTTTCTAATACATTATTTAGATAAAAATTATGTTTGAATTATTAACTCTGTTATATATGCTGAAATTATATTTATTTATTATTTGAAAAACTGACGCATATTCTCAGAAAGAGTTTAACTATTACTGCAGGTCTCAGATTTCTACTAAGTCTGTCAAACGCCTTATATGTAGGGTTCTCTCTACCTTATCGGACGCATTTTAAACCCTTAAGACTCTGAAGTGTCAAAACGGACAATATCAGATAGGGATATGGAGCTACCTGTATATACCACATCTTCAAATCACTCAAAAATTATTGCAATTCATAAAGTAAGTCGAGAGTGTATTTAGCTAAAATCAGTGATTCAACATATCCAAGAAAAGTGTGGTCTCCCTATGATCAATGATAACCCAACAATTTTATATTAATATAATATTGCTTATATCAGAGGAGGATATATCAAAGATATGATCAAGTAATAATTTGACAGATTTATTCATAAAAACATTACCAATTGTGACATTCAAGAAGATTGTGCAGAACATTGAAATGTGAAAACTCAAAGATCTATCATTATACACTTTTCAAGGAGAGTAAATGTCCTAAAGACTTGTGTTGATTGTATTATTTATCCTTCGCTGAGATTTTGTCTCATTGAATTTTCCTTTGTAAGATTTTAATGAGGAAATTTTAAAACACTTGGCAGTACATAAGAATACTGCATTTTTTATCATTCACCATTAGTTTTTCTTCTCATTAGATTTTTTCTTAACAAAATTTTAAAAAGACAGATTCTTTATGGGTTGTCATTCAAGAGGGAGTGTTATGAATTATTAGGGGTGGCCCACACCTCCTTAATTATTTTTGTGAATGACTCCATCACCATATTTTAAGTCTTGCATAGTAATTTCAACACCTATAAATATGAATTTTATTCGTTCTGAAATTCATAAGAAAAATTTATAGAACGAAAAAAGTTTCAATTCTTAAGAATTTCTTTTAAATTTCTCTTATAATAGTAATAGTTTTATTTTTTAGTACCTACATCTTAAAAAAAAAAAATTACGTACGTACAAACTAACCAAATCAACGAGACAAATAAACATTGCCAAGAAATGGAATTATCCCTTTGTCTTATTCGTGACA
Organism: Platycarya strobilacea; assembly: GCA_036898215.1. Taxonomy (NCBI): domain Eukaryota; kingdom Viridiplantae; phylum Streptophyta; class Magnoliopsida; order Fagales; family Juglandaceae; genus Platycarya; species Platycarya strobilacea. Next base: position 9,290,529 of record CM072555.1, read on the forward strand.
ACAGAAAGCAAGGCCACCGACGGAATAATTTCCAATATATTATGAAGTCATGATCTGGTGCAGTCCATTCTTGGCATGGATTTACATGCGTTTTACAATTACAAGTTTGTATACATTAATAGGTATTAAAAGAAGGACAAAAACGAAAAGAAATTCTCGTGTTAGTGAGTGTCATTATCATTAAGTAAACAATAATACAAATGCAGCTGGGCCCATGACGAGCTAGGGCGGGCTGTCTCCCTGCGGCCCTAAGCCTTAATTACGGATGCTAATTTTTGGTGCTCATTATCGTCACCACCCAAGTTGACGGATTAATATATATATATACATACATATATATATATATTGCATGCCTTCACCAATTATCTTTGGTTTTTTCTTGATAGACTTTTGTGTTATGCTTCTTCTTCTTCGAGGGATATTCCTTACTTTACAGGGGCGAAAATTAGTGGTCATGACCTACGATCGAGGAGAACGTACAGGTGCCTTAGCTTTTTATTGTTTAATTACGCGTTCCGTATGTAGCTTTTCATCCTAATTTTGATATTTAGTTATTCACAGGCCGGTCAATTATAACCTAATTAGAACTGTCTCCTTCATTTGCTGGAGCGGGTACGTCATGTGAATCATGATATATATATATATATATATTCAAAATGAAAAAGAACATACAATTTTCTTCTAATATATATGATGATCATCATGTGATCAGTGAGCTAGCTGCTAGATTTAAGAGTACATTTTTCTTTTCCTTCTTTGTATTTTCCATATTTGAGTCATCTATAGAGACACAATTTTGTGTTCAGAAAAAGATCATAATTTGAAATGCGAATTTATGAATAATTCATGTACGTTAGGGCCAAAATACAAGTACTGCTTTAATATTTCATACCAAGATCAAGTTTCAGAGCCCAACAACTAATTATAAATATATATATGCGTCCTAGTTGGTTATTATTTCCTCTCTCTCTCTCTCTCTCTCTCAATCTTCTTGATCTTTAGGTACTACGACAACTTCATAGTTTTGTTCTATACCTACGTAGCTACACTTAAATATTGCATGCCCCGGCCGAGTGCAATTAATGGGTACTAGTGCGTAGATCATGTATTTCTATTTTGGTTGGAATGAATCATTCTCGATCTTATTTTAAAAACTAATGAGAAACAGCATGCAATTGTTTTGTGAAGTAAGTGAGGAACAGCATCATGCCAATTATTATTCTGGTACCGTTATTTATCGTACGTTAATTATCTGCTCTTATAACGTCTTGAACTTGGAATTAGCTAATGAAGTCGAGACCCCACCTTTTGAATCAGAGCTTGAAAAGGACAAAAAGCATCTTGATCCATTTTCAAACTGTGTCAACCTAACAAATCATGATCAAAGCTTACCAAACAATGATGCCAGCTTATAGTCAACACAAAACGACATTTTTTGATTTACCATATATATATATATATATATATATATATATACTAGCTACAGCTAGCTAGCAAGGCCAGGAACCATGAGTCCATGTAAGATAATATATATATGTATATGTATATTTCTGCTTTGACCTTCCTCATGATCATCAAAACCTAACTCAGCAACCAATTAACTCGGAGAAACAAGCTATAGATCATTTGGGTTTTGATCTAATTCTCCATCGATCATATATGATCATGATCTAAACTTGTATGATATAATGAAGAACGGCCGACCAGCATGCAGGTTAGGTTATAATCATTTGACGAAAAAGTTCAAGTCTCACACGGAAGTTAATATAAGTGCCACACATGAGATTACACAGATCTATAATAACCTAACCTGCAAAAGGCATTCGAAAAGAAGAAGACCAAGAACAAGAAGCTGATGAAGATCATGCCGAGAAAAAAAAAAAATATGAAGATCATGGCCGGCATGTTCCCTATATCTGATCAAATTAATTAATGGTACTATGTGCGCATTAAACGCGCACGTCACACATTTATATATATATATATATATATATATGTGTGTGCATGACTTCGATCCTTCAAATCATTCTGTTCTCTCTCTCTCTCTCTCTCTCTCCTTGATCAAATGAATAAGTTTGTATAGAAGATCATACTTTACAAAAAAGAAATGACAAAATATGGGGAAACTTACCTGCTCAATCGATCCCCGCGGCCATAATGTTTGCCTAGGCGCGCCGAATTATATATATATATATTTGAACATTTATCTAGAGACAAATTAATTATGGCGCCGTCGTAAGTACGTACTAATTCTTTTTTTGCTGGTACATTTAATGAATTAATGTCGATCATGATCAGATCGGAAGTACTACTATTACCGGTGGCGCGCCGCACCTCGTTATTAACATATAATGTAGTCAAGAAAGTAATCGAAACCGGATCATAAGAAAATTAATATCGCGTACTTATCTTAAATTTATTATTATATTTTTTTAAAATTTTTATACAAAATATAAATTTTAATACAACTTTTTAAAATTTCTATATAACTTTTTAAAATTCTGATTTAACTTTTTAAAATTCTAAAATAATAATAATAATATTTTATTTAATTTTTTAAATTCATCTCAACCCATCTCATCTCAATTTCAAATCCAAACAGAATCTAAAGATCCTAAATTAATTGAAATTGTGGTGATTAAACAACATGAACCTAGTGATCAGTGAAAAATAAAAGCTTCAATGATCTGTTATTGATCTTGATGTTGATTGAAAATGTGATGAAGATTAAACCCTAGTTAATTATAATCTCATGCATTTATGCATCTGAATTGACATGATTGATAGTTAGGTAAAGATCGTTCGATTGTTAGGTAGCAATCGGTTTCAAGCATTTATTTTGATACATATGCATGGCACTTAATTAATTAATTAAATACCAATTAATTTCACATTCGAACTGCTTATTAATTCGTGATCAACTATATATATATGACCTGCATCACGTGATAGCTAGCTAGGTTTGGACGTTGCCTTTTTCATATCTCACTCCCAACTTGATGGACGATCAAGGAATATATCAAATCCGAGAGGTTGGATGAAACCGCGGCTGCGTTCAATTAGAAGACTCGATCGCATATATGCAAGATGAAGATCACGTTGTGTGAAACTTTCCGATATCTCTCTCTCTCTCTCTCTCTCTCTCTCTCTCTCTCTCTCTCTCTCTCTCTCTCTCTCTCTCTCTCTCTCTCTCTCTCTCTCTCTCTCTCTCTCTCTGAGATCTTCTAGATCATACTTATAACTGTTGAGGAATAATTCTCATATTGTTTATGAATAAAGTATTGAATATATTTATAAATAATGTACAAACTTATCTTGTTGAATTGATTTTATGAGATGAATTAGACTCATGAATTTTTTCATGGTATCAGAGTAGGTTAACATATGACAAATAATGGACTCCTCACTATAACAAAAACTGCATTTTCTTGTGTATCTTTTCATGGCTAATACTATATATTTCTGTCGGAATACAATTTTTGTCGCCAAATTAGATCATAGCAAATTCACAAAAATAAATTGGTAACTTTATGGGATTAAATCTACCACTGTAAAAATTGTGAAAAATAATACTCTTATTTCTGACAATTATTTTCCTAGCAAAAAGTGTAAGATTTCATTCCAAAAAATGTACTAACCATAGTTAAGATGGGTCAAAAATACTTATATGCCACGATTAAAATCATGGGAAAAAAGTATTTGCGATCAAAAAAATATTTTCGGCGATTTATGATTACTGAAAATAGTCTTTTATGAAATAAAAGAAAATATTACTAAAACATAATAGAACCTTATACCTAAGATAAGATAAATGTAAATAATGTATTACCAATACACTGAGGTCATAGATTAAAAAAAATACTCGTAAAACAATATCCTTATACCCCCACCTAAAATACATTAAAAATGTGAACAATATATTACAGATATACTAAATTTAATAAACAATAAAAATATACTAAGCTTAATAGTTATTTCAATAAATCAAACTTGATCAGAAACATAACATTCAATCTAGATAATGCTAGTTAGACAACATAGCATAGATAGTACATGTATGCATAGATCTAATAACATCTTGAAAGAGCCCCAAATTTAAAAGTTGCCCCACCTTCAACTGCTAGATTGGCCACCACTTTTACAACATATCTGTATGTTGGCATCATCTAACTCAAGTAGTGCCAAGATCTTTTGCAAGCCAACTATCAAAATTCATTGGTAGACAAGAATATAAGAGAATACGAAGTTTTTATACAAGGCCCAAATGAGATAAATTTGAAGTTCCTCTATTACCTTGCTTAAAGAGTGTTGCAATTGATGTATTATATCCAGTCCCAGAGTCTCTATATTGGGGATGCCTAAATGGAGATATGGAAGAATCTAGACTAGCAAACCCATTTTCAGACCCACCTCTATCAAGATACCTTTTCATCTACAAACATTAAGCAAAATAAAATAGAATTAATATTTTACCATTACATATAGACTATGGCATCATATGCAGTAAATATAAGAGAAAGAGAGCCTTGGATTAAATAAATTTTTGAGTAGACAATATACTCAACCTGCAGTTCAGTTGGATCTTGACTAGAATAAGATGATCAAGTGCCCTGCCTAGTAGAACATTAGGTACCAATATCTAATGACTACATAAATAACTACAGATGCAATTAAAACTGAATGCATAATCATGTATACTCTTAGCAAATGCTTGTTGGTTGTCTCTACAAATGTTTTAACATGATATTGATGCCACACTTAAGTTTATTAGCTTTTCCAAATTAGTTTAATTTTTTATGCATGTTAGTCATTTTGGATTAAGTGCCCATATATAATATTTTTAGTGTAATAGTTTGTATAATTTTTAATTTGGTTTGATTAGCAAAGCAGTTGGAGTTGTCTTTTTGTGAAGTTAATGTTCAAATACCAAACTCATTTTCTTATACTAATGATGTTAATAAAATCATCAGATATTAAGATGCCCTCAGGCCTCAGGACCTCATTTATACCTTGTGTGGACAACAACATTTGTACCTCCTTAACATAGGTTAGATTTGCTATCTATAGCTGAATTTATTTTCTGCTAACTTTTGTTAGTTAGTTGGGAAAATATGTTATATTATGTATGAGTCTTTGAAGACAGGTTTACATTTGCTCTTGCTTTATGATTATTTTAGATAGAAAAATGAAGGCTACTAAGGTTGCCTTAGATGTCAGTATTGATCGGGGTATAAATTTCTTTGACACTACTGAAGTTTATCCAACCCATTTCTTTATTAAAAAATCTTTCCAGGGGTCATGGTTTTCAAGCCTAAAATTAATTTAAACAATAATAAGATGGAGATCCAGCAAAAATCATCAAGTTTTGAAAAAATAACTACAAGTCTACAACATGCATAATAAACCTAACAAGAAAATGGATTCTATTAGCAACGTGTCATGCAGTCTAATACCAGAGAAGAAACAATAGATTTGAAGAAATATACACAAGATGTCTCAAGACTACTATTATGGTTTTGTATAGGAAATATAACAAGTTATAGATTGAAGAAAAAAATATGGCAATTGGCATGATAGTAGGGGAGAAACAACAGCATAACAAGATACATAAAGATGCAATTGAGAGATAGAAACCATCAAAAATTAAACTTCAAATTAATCGTATGAGTTCTGACAAGAAACCAATTGAATAAATAATAACAATAGATTTAACAATCTCCAACCAATGAATGAGTCTACATTCATAATCAGAACTCTTACCAAAAAATTTAGTTGTGTGACTTGTCTTCTCGAGCTAACTGGCAGATATGACACTATATTTAGAAGAGGTAAATATAGAATTGTCTAGCTAGAAGTGTCAATGGATGACACTATATAAGAAACCAACTTACTTGCTCATGGTCCATTCAAAGAAACGGGAGCTATGTAAAACTAAAGAGCACCTAAAGATGTCTAGAGCTTTCAGAAATTATGAGAAAACAATAATGAGTACAAATAGCACCAAAAAAAATCACACGCAAATAAAATTTAACCATCTCTCTTCAGATCTTAAGAAAAGCAAATTACAGAAGCAAAACGAAATGAAAACATGAAATTCAAAATTTTTCTTTATTTCTCCTTTGTATCCTTTACTTTTACTTAACAACAGAAAACCTTAACAACATTGCTCAGTTCATTGTATGCATTCCATTGTATGCATTCCATTAATATTCCCCAACATTCTATATCTTATAAAGCATATATACTAGCTATTGAACAACACAGACCCAACTATAAATTAACCAATCTGACAAACCAATTTTCATAGTAAGCTCATTTGAACGATTGGCTAACACAAACAACCAAGAATCAAAATTTCACTCCATTTTCTCATGTCGTCAATGAAACTTGAGAACACCTTAACACCGAGTCAAATATACTGCTTACCAAATAGAAAAATGGCAAACAGAGAGCTTAACACCATCGAATAGCAAACCCTAACAAAAAAAAAATCACATTTCTCAAATTTTCCGATATTAAGTTCAAAAAGACATAATCTGAAGATATAGAGAGCTTTGACAATCTAAGGACTGCTCTTAGAGAAAGGTGAAAGAAGAACGTTTGCGAAGGCTCTATGAATAAAGAAATGTACCTCTGCATGCAAAAGCTCTAAGGATCTTGAGAGGCAATGCGAGGGGACATGGAGTCGAGGGTTTGTGAAGGCTCTAGAACTGCACGAAACAACGACTTGAGAGGAGATAGAACTCGTTAGGTTTGGGGCTCAACAATCGCAGGGATACCAGAAACATACCTCTGTGTGTGAAAGCTCTGAGGATCTTGAGAGGCGAAGTGAGGGAAGATGGAGTCAAGGGTTTGTGAAGGCTTTGGAACCATGTAAAGCAATGACTTGAAATGGGGTAGAACTCGTTAGGTTTGGGGCTTAACAATTGCAAGGATACCCTGTAAACCTAGAACATAACATATAAGAATTCGGGGGGAAGGAAAAAGTATTTAAAACATTATCTTTTCAGGTGATTTTGATTCGCCTCAAATATTATATTGTCGCCGCAAATACTAATGAATGCCTATATATTTAGATGCAAAACTTTTCCTTATGATTTTTTTTTTTATAGGTTTCCTTATGATTTTTATTTATGAGAAAAAGTGTTTAATTTCCATATATTTTAGTTCGTGACAAATAAATTTGTACAATATAAATATTTGGGACATCATCTTTTGTGACGAAGTGAATTGGGTAAGAAAATATAACTATTTGCTGTCAAATGTATAATTGGAAAATGTATTTATTTTGTTACACGATAATGCTGTCAATAATAATCCCACCTTTTGTAAGAAAAAACTATTATTTGTCAGATTTTCCAATTATTCTATATTCGTTGGAAAAAATAATTAATATCCACATATTTTGCATCGTCAGAAATATAATGGCCAATTATAATTATTTCCAACAGAACATTTCTGATAGGTGATTTTTGGTAATAAAATGTCATTATTTGCTACTGAATTGTATTCGCAGGAAAAAAAAATATGTCCCAAAAGCCATTTTTTTTGTAGTGTCTGTAACCTATCCATGATGATGGTACTGTTGAAAAATACCAGTCTACATGTGAGAGGGCGTGTTGGGAATTAGACCCACACGATTTGGAGCAAACTCATTCTGGTCTTTATAAGGAGCAAACTCATGCGCGCACCTTTGCGCGCCCTACAGTCATCCACCTGCGCGCGCGCTTGCGTGTGCGCATGCGCATCACCACCCGCGCATCCCTGCACACCCCATCACACCACAGTGAGGCTAGTGGCATGTCTTCACAGGCACGCCATCCAGCGCGCGGCACCAGCCCGCGCCCTGCGGAGTAGGCTAGTGACATGCACACCATGCATACCATCCAGTGCATGGCTCCAGCCTATGCCTTGCGGAGAAGGCAAGTGGCATGCACACTATGCATGCCATCCAGTGCGCGGCACCAGCCCGCGCCATGCAGTCGGTGCCCAGACCACCAGTTTGGGCCATGCATGCACATCACCCCGGCACCCAGCCCGGGCCATGCAGGACCACCGCCCGAGCATCTTGACTGGGCCACCCCCGAGCGACGTGGCTTGACTATGTGCCTACCACCAGGACCATGCATGACACCCTGCCATGACCACCATCAGTTGGCCCTACACAGAGCCATGCCCGCGCACCACCACACCACGCAGACATGCCCACCCGTGGACCTTGCAGCACCACAGTCTACTATGGGCACATGCAACCCACGGCCACACCATCTCTTGGGCACCTATCATCTTTTATTTATTTTATCTTATTTTATTTAATTATTTAAATTGTATTAGGACGTGTTAGTCATTTGCTTATTTTGATTAGGGACCTATTGGGGGTTTCCAACTTGTTGGCTCTATAAATAGGATCTTAGGCTTTCATTTTAGAAATTTTTGATCATTGAACATTTGAGAACCCTAGAACATTGCTCAAAGAGGAGTTAGGCCGGCCACTCTATAGTGGTTAGGATTTTCATTCGGTGCTTCATGCACTTGGGCTTTTTGGGGTGCAATTCGTAAATCCCCTTGAAGATGATTTCTTCTTGCAATTCGTGAATAGGAGTAATCCGCATCTATCTTATTTTTCATTTGATTTATAAAAGTATTTTGAGATTTATTCATTTGGTGTTTCGGTTTTGGAGTGTTCTTGTTGTTCTTGAAGTTTGTTCTTGGTGTTCTTGTGATTGTGAGTTTGTGTTGTTGAGTTTGTGTGTTTGTGTTCTTGTGAGGCCAAATCCACACCACTTGTGGATTTGAGAAAAAGTGTGTGAGTGTTCAAGAGAGTTTCTTAATCCACAACATTTGTGAATTTTGAAATTCCCTAGAGAGTGAATGAGAAAGTGTCTTGAACACAAAAGAAAAGAAAGAGAAGTGTTGTGTGAGTGTTTGGCCGAATCTCTTGGAGTTTGGGAGAAGTTTTTGTGTTCTTCATTCCTTTGAGTATGCATCCTTTTTCTTGGGTGTTCATACTCTTTTATTGAAGTTCCATTAGCCCCAAACACGAAATCATTCAGCCCCCAACAGCCCACACAAGCCAAGGCAATAAGCACCAAGTCTAGCTAGGTGTGTTGCCCAATTTCGCCTCTCCAGCTTTCCCACCAACCAGCCATCAAACCCTAACCCTACTTGCTTTATTTCCATTATATTATCAGACCTAAATCACCCTAAAACACCCCTGGTCAAACTCTGGTCATGCCCCACAAAGCAGCCCCAAAACTTTCCTTCCAAACCACCAAATTTGCCAAAACAGTTTTTCTACTTTCCAGATTTGCACCATTTCGGATTAGGCAACTTTTCTACCACGAAATTGTAATATTCTCTTCACCAAATTAGACCTTAACCTTCCATAAACATACCTGGACGTGGTTAGCAAGTTCCCCCCAAGTTAGCCACCTCAAACCCCTCGAAACTTACCAAACCGATCACCCCCACTTTCCAAATTAAACCCATTCAGCTAAGGCAACTTGCCTAGCTCGAAAATCCTCTCCTCCACCTCATCAAATCTGATTATTCTTTCCTCATTTGATTATTCAATACTTTCCTGATTGAATTAATTAAATCCCCAATTCCCCAAGTCAACCAAATCAAATCCCTTCCACTCATCAAAACCGGCCATATAATTAACCCACCAGATTTTCTAGCTTTGACCTCCAAAGATCTTCCATTAATTCCCAAACCCTAAATCACTTTCCTAAACCATTACATGGCCGAAATACACACTTAACCTAGTCCCATAATCAGCCATCCAATCCCCCAAAGTAACTCATTTTCGTGCATCCCTCTAGCCCCCATTGTCGTGACACTAATTCAACCATAACCAAACCAATTATTCATCTAAACACTCATCCTTTGCTCCATATACCTTAACCCCACTTCAACCCTACCATCATCCACTTGATTAACACTAAGTTAGGAGTCATTCTCGGTCATTGAGAAGTAACTTGAAGCAAGAAGGAACCCTGGAAGTATGGTGTCTTGACCGAGGACCCTATTAATTAGACCCACATGACTTGGAGCAAACTCATTCTGGTCTTTATAAGGAGTTATTTCACTCCTCTTATTAGACATTTTAAAAAGAGAAATGAGTGATTTAATATGGTATCAGAGTTTATTATAAGACGAATAAAAGCCTACACTACTTAGCCTTTGACAAGAACTCTGAAAAATATTAGCTAGCCTGCACGTAAAGGAGAATACTGTTGAAAATAATCTCATATTGTCTAACTATGGACAAGATCTTGTGCATATTTATAAGTAATTATATACAAATCTCTCTTGTTGAATCGATTTTATGAGATGAGTTAAATTTATGAATTTCTTCACCAACCGTTTTGATTATGCAGCCTATGCAAACTCTCTCTCAAGCCCCTAATTATATTTGCAATTAGTCAAATATTATAATATATAAATCATGCACGTACGCCGGTACGGTTTCGGTAAAATTCACAATTCATATACATTATATATATATGCATTAATGTGCAAATGCTTGATCTGATGGAACAAAATACACTTACATGACTCTTTTATTTTCAGAGATATATATCGCGGCGCGAACGGACAGTACTACTACACTTAAAACTGATCATCCAGTATTATACCTAAAACACACCATCAATAGAAGCTTAATTTGAACGACAATAAACCAGTGGAAGTGTTGATGACCAAACGAACCGGCCACATGCACTCGGGATGGAACTGGCTTGTTGTCGTATGTTTCTTTTGTTTTATTCACGTGCTCTTCATTCGTTTGCATCAGCGTACTACTGCGTTTCAGAGTTATTTTATACCAGCACTCAATGACTGTACCTATCATCCCAGCTCAGACAGTACTGACTCGCCTAATGTAGGGCGGAGCTACTCAGTGACATGTAGTTTCAAATTAAAAATCATATATTCCTCATTAAAATTAACTTTAAGGTTTTTTTTTTTTTTTATGAAAAATTTTATTAAAAAAATTAGTCTTCCTATCCAAAAATAAATAAACTATAAACTTCACTGGGGATTAACCCAAAACGTCCTACGGGAAGCATATATAGGAAGAAAAAAATAGAACAATTTGGCTGATCACCATTCTATCAGCATATCCATGCATGTAACGTCGTCCTCGATACGAATGAGATATATATATATATATATATACGTGCTAACACTAGCTACCGCTTTTTTTTTCTTGGTATATATATATATATATATTTTTTTTGTTGGCATAGATCAGGCATAGATCAGTGTACAAACCCTCGGCATAGAGTATGCAGACTATCAACAAATAATTTCTTCAAGTGCATTTAAAATAATTTAAGAAAAAAATTGGATGATCTCTAAAGATTATTTGCACTTAATTAGGAGCTACCTAAACCAATACCTTTACCACTTCATCAGCCAATCCCCAAGGTTACAAGATTATTTGCATCACTTAGGAATGAGGATGTAGATGATCACTCTCTCACGTGTTTTGTTAATGTCTTAGCCATGCATCATGCATGCATATATTTGTTATGAATCAATGCAGTCATATGGCCCCAGAGAAAGTGAAAAAACTTGAAGCTTAATTTATTAGCAACTGGCGCCCGAAATGGGCGCCAGAGGCGTGCAATCATCTATAGAAACATGGATTTTTTTAGGCTTTGATCTCTAGCTGTGCGCATTTATATTATCTACAAGAATACGGCATAGAGCCATGATATATAGACAATTAATGCTTGTATGATTTTCCGACAAGCATTTATTTAAATCAGCAATAACAACAAACCCAATCATGTCTTCGTTTTTTTCTAAAAGTACGAGCTCTAAATTATACCCCCAATTAATGCCGATGAATTATAGAGCAGAAGCTGCAAATCCCCCCTTATTCAGTACTAACCAGGAAACTTAATTAGACTGAAAAAATACAGTAAAAAAAGAGCTTATCGCGCACATTTATATAGCAAACAAATTAATTATAGTCACCATGGATATTATAGATCCACAAGCATACAAAAAGCAACATATGACAATTGAGTTTTTATTAGGGTTTTCTCTGAGAATCCAACACCACTTTCCTATGTATTGCTTGAGATAATTTTACCATGTACAGAAGCTTATAAACTTGCATGAGGGTACCTCAACTCTTCAAAAGCGCATTCCTGACGTAGCGTTCCTTGTTGCATACCTTCGTAGTTGGAAGCTAGTAGTAATGGAGGATAAACCAGAGTCCTCATCTCCCCCCAAATGTTACTTCCACCACAAGTACTACTGCTACTGCCAATTAATATATTATCGACCATATCATGATCCCCACATAAGAACTCTAGCCCATCTACTCCCTCTGGATTGTTGTATACGATCTCCTCGAGCTCTGTTGGAAAAGTACTGCTTTGTCCTTGCATCGCGTTTAATTGACCTGCCGCATCAAAATAGGACTGGGCTTGTGGCGCAAATTGATTGCCATTGCCGTTCAGTGCATCTATGGGAGAAGTACTGGGCATATTCACAGCCTGATATATTTGTTCAGTGGCGGAATTAATATCATTTGTGAATCGAAGATTACTTGTCCCCTGATGGATTGGCAGACGATCATCCTCAGAAAATCTTCCTCCAAGTTTGATGAGTAATTTTCTCATAGAAGCATGGTCATTAAAACGAGGTTCTTGGTTTGAAAATGGTATGGGTGCCATCACAGGCCAGTAAGGGTTTTGGTTATTGTTATCAGGAACGCCCGTGGAATTCTCACCCCCGGCTGATCTCTTCATTTCCTGCTTTAGGCTGCTCCGGCCTCTACGAGCCTGTTGTTCTTTTCTCTGCTTGCCAAGAAGCTTCTTCTTCAGCCTTGTGTTCCAGTAATTCTTAATATCATTATCCGTTCTTCCCGGTAACTGAGCTGCAATAATAGACCACCTGTTCGTACAAATTAACAACAAAATTAGTTTATAAGCACTAAATATAGAATTGAAGATGATATAAATTATCTCTCTTCCACCTTATAAATTACCTGCTTCCGATGCTGATAAAAAGGCTGCAAATGATCTTCTCTTCCTCTTCTGAAAAACCTCCGTGCTTGATATTTGGGCGGAGGTAGTTCAACCACCTAAGGCGGCAACTCTTTCCGCATCTCTTAAGGCCTGATATATTAACGCACAACAACAGCTAGTTTAGATCACTGCAGTTGATCGAATTAATATATTTTGATTCTGGCAATAATTAGGAAATTAGGGAAATAGCTAGTATGGAGGAAAATGAGCATCAAGTACCGATCTTTTGGGGTAAAGCGATCCAGTTACCGCCGGTGCCGTTCTTCTCTATATACGACTTGAGCTTGGTATCTTCCTCCGGTGACCATGGGCCTTTTTTGACGTTTGCTTTGTCACAGCAAGGAGCTCTCCCCATGTTATAATTAACCTTGGCAATGCTTTGAGCTTGATGCAAAAGCTTCTCTCTCTACAAATCTAAAAATGATATATAAGAAAGAATCAGGTGGGAGGGGGAGGAGTATTAGAAAAGCTGGAGGATGGACACGGTTTCCGGTGTTCTAGCTTTAATACCCGGAACAGCGATTTTATTTGTCCTTTTAATTAAAAGGTGTGGCACAAACTTTATATAAAAAATTTCAGAAATTAAGCATGTCAGATTAGGAGTCAGCAGGGTTTTTCTTCTTGTCTTTCTTACTAGTCCAGAATCAACTAAGATACTAAGATCATGAGGGCTGTTGATTTCCAGCTTGGACCAATATTTTTAATAAAATATTTTAGTCTTAAAATAATTGCATAAAAATAATGTAACAAACTGATATATATGAATGAGAATATAGACGTACAAAACATTATTTTGGTATATATAATAATATTAATTAATGACCCATGAGCATTGATCATTGGGCGTGCAATTTAGGCAAAATTCATCTTTTTATTTTTAAAATTTTTTTCATATTTTTTTTATCATTATAAAATATTTAAAAAAAAATCAATATCCTATTAGTTATTTTTTTAATTAATAAATAAAATAAAATAAAATAAAATAAATTAACGAACGATCAAAATGAATAGACAAGATAGAGAAGTCAAGTAGCATTATTCTTAATTAATTAATCTCACATAATAAACATAATTATAAAAGAACATCAATCCGACTTCACGTTGAGAATTTAGTAGAACGTCATAATTAATTATATCCATCATGCAGATAATTGTAATTTAAGCAGATGATCAGTTATAATTATGTGGAGACTTGGGATTTTTCCTTCTAGGTAGGTGACCAAATGAAGAATAAGGGAAGAAGAATGCCATGAAATTAAGTAGAGGAATATTAACATAATAATATAAATGCAGTAGGCAGCTAGCTAGCTAGCTCGCTCGCCAGCTGCTGCCTTACTACTTTAGGATTTAATTATGAGATTTTCTTTCCATTCCCAAGGCAGTATGAAGTATTTAGATCATAATTAAGAATCGGTACTCCTCCTTAAACTCGATAACATTTGGGAGTCGAGATATTGAAAATTGAAAAAATCTTTAGAGCATCTACTATTGAGAGCATTCATTGCACTCATAGGTAATGTTTAGGATAAATTTACTAATTTATCCTTTAACATTACTCATGAGTGTGATGGATATTTCCAAATAGTGGATGCTCTCTAGTATTGCTCAATATTATATGGTTTATTTGTAGTCAAATTAATTGTAAATAATTTTTTTATTATAATTAATTAATTACAAGAATTTATTTATTTTTTTAGAAAATTAAACTAAAATGATCAAATTTTTCACATATTATAACTCATGATCATCTTCAAATACAATATACTAACTAGCTAGCTAGTAGTACTACTACTACTCCAGCGACCCTATGATGAGCTCCAATTATATACACCACTAATAGAAGTCAAATGCATGTTGATCATGGGCTCCAAATATTTCGGGAAACTAATCAAATTTATAATCTTATTTTACAAATCTCATCAGTCAAATAATTTGATTTTTTATTATTCTAGTCATATTCTGTCATCCATGAGGAGTACACTCTGATCTACAAAGTAATAAAATATTGGAATAAACTAATAAATATATATATAAGATTATATAATGAATCAATTTAGGCCCCGCTTGGATTTAGAGGTGAGCTCAGCTCACCTCAACTCATCTCAATTCATCTTCATTTTATTATTATATTTTTATAATTTTTTATATAAAACACAAATTCCTATACACCTTTTTCAATTTTCAATACATCTTTTTCAATTTTCAATACACCTTTTTCAATTCCCAAAATAATAATAATATTAAAAAATAAACTAAACTCATCTAAACTCATCTCATCTCTGAATCCAAGCGAGGCCTTAGATAGCAAGTTAAATTTGAAAAGATGATTCCAAAATCTGGATATAGATTTTCTTAGATAAGACGTATAAGAATTAAATGCGTGAAGAAGGTGCAACGTATTTGGTGAGACATCTAGACGAGTGTCACATCAAGATGATCAGCATGGTTAACTTGACCTTTGTTACTCCCCCCGGTCTAGCTTGTGCGCGCGTGACAGACATGGGTTCGTGTGCACGCGGTACTAGCGCAGCCATGAGACACACCAGTGACACCACAACCACATGAAAAATGTTGGAGTCACACTTCCAAGTCATATTCTAAATTTTTTATTGGATATTTTTTTAGTTAATAATTAAGTAAATATTTTTAATAATATTATAATTTTTTTAAAATTAGAAAAAAAATACATTAAAAAAAGTATATAAAAAAAAACCTAATACACTAGCGATATCTCCGATTGTGACTCTAGAACTGCCCATATATAATATCAACATCTATTAATGTTTTTCATGCGGGGCTGCTACCAAATGTGCATCAACCATCTGTCTGTGGTTAAAAATAACTGTGCATATTATATATGTGGGTTATCCAGCCAAGCTGCTAGCTTCTATCTCCTAATTAAGCAGCTATAATTAAAGCTGGTTAAAGGAAACCATATTTTGGGCCTTTTTTTGGTTTATTCATATTTTGGGTTATTCATCGAGATTCTTGTTTTGCTTGTAGAACTACTACTCTGTATACATAAATGGGCTGCCAATTAGGTTCATTAGGCAGAATAGTTTATGTTCCTTGCTGAATAGATCATCAGAATATATATGCATGGTGTTGGTCAGCTTTGAATTGTTATCTTTATATTTATTTTATATATACAATTAGCACGAGACTTTGTTTTCCTCGTTAATTAAATTGCTAGAGTTCAATTTGATTGGGATCCAATTAAACTGAAAATGAATCATGATAATCTTAAATCATTAATCCTTGATCTTGAGTTCATTACAAGAAAAATTGATATTAGTGACCAATTATATGCGATCAAAAAAATTATTTGTAATTAAAATAAATTAATAGCGATTAAAATAGACTATTTACGATTAAAAAATAATAAAAAATAAACAATTTTCTCATAATAACTTTAATTAGAAACGTCTTTGGAACCACCACAATTGATCATAAAATGTACATGTGGCAGTGGTGTGGTTTATAAGGAGATGGTACTTAGGGTCGGCTCAATAAATTTGAAGACCTAAGGCGAAATTTATGATTTAGACCTTTTATTTTTTGATTAAAGTAAAATTAAATTAATTAATTTTAATATTTACATTACATTTTTTTTAAATACTTATCATTTGTCAAGTAAAATTATTAATTAAGATTTATTTTTCTTTTTCAACTAATAACCAACTTAATCTTTATTAAAAAAAATCAATTTAAAAAAAGTTTTATCAAATTTAGCTAATAATACGTGCTATTGAGTTTTAGGGATCGTTTAGGAACACAACTATTTTTATGTATTCTCACATATTTTTAAATTTAATTTTTTTTCTCACTCAAAATCCAATAAAACATCTTAATTCAAATTATTTAACTACCATACTAGATATTTTAAGATACTCTTAATATTTAAAAGAGATCTAGAAATAATTATAGTAATCATCATCAATAAAGTTCTATAAAAAATGAGTTCTTGTCTCTTTAAATGATCATACAATTTTTTTTTATGAATATTCAAAAATTAGATGTTATTATTTATAATTCTTACATTATATAATAAACTAATAATGATAAAAAAAAAATATATTCTTATAAATAGAGTACTTGAAATAATTATTATATAGAATATTTTTAAAACTAATAATGATATATAATATCTATTTAATAATTTTATTCTTTTATTAAATTAATTAATTTTTTTAATTAATTGTTTAAATATATATATATTAAACTTTTTGAAAATGAAACTTTTTACCACTAAGAGTCTTTAGACAATTGTTTAACTTGTCTAAGATAAAAGTCGGACCTGATTACTAGTAGTCTAGTAGTTAGTTAGGAGTACATGTCCTCATACCAGCACATGAAGTAAAGTAGTTGTAAGTACTCATCATCCGGATGAAGAAGAAGAAGAATTCGTAGAGTATAATAACATTTGTTAAGGCTTGGGTAATTCACGAGAGAAAATAAGGAAAATATATAATCGAAATCATGCAAACATGAGTTGTAAAAGTTTAAGCTCCCGGCCTCTTGGAAGGTCTATTATTGGGATTTTAATGCTCAGCCTGAGATCAGCTCAATAAACATGTTCCAAGAGAACAAGCATTTCTCTTCAAGGAGTTAATATGAGTTCTGTCACGGTACTGACATTTAGGACGTACGATCGAACAGGTAGATCAGGACGATTTGCTGTTGAGTTTGGCCCCTTACGTACCTAGCTAGCTACTAAAGTGATTCATTTATTTTTTAATTTTTTATCCTCAGCAGCTACTAAAGAGATTAGAGATCGTGTGATACACTATTCCTATTTTTTAAAGTATTTATTATTTTTCAAGAGATTAATATTACGTCGTTTGAATGTTTTAGAAAACTTTAATATATTTGTGAATAGATATTAAAAAGTTAGTAAGATACTTTATTAGATTTAAGTTAATAAATTGTTTGAATTTTATTTTTTTAATATTATTTTTATTTTAAAATTTAGAAAGTATTACTATTTTTTGCATTTTTTTTATAAATATAAAAAATTATAATGATTAGATAAAAAAATTAAATATTTGAAATTAAAAATATTTATGTTTAAGTGATATGGTAAATAAAATATCTAAAAATATGTTGCATGTTGCCAAAAGGGATATCAATATAATTTTTTTATTTTAAATTACAGATAAAACTAATTAAGCTTGGGTGAATAGTACCATTTGGAAATTGTGTGTAGACTAAATTCTGTTTGAATATTGAATATTGAAATAAGATGGGATAATTTTTAATAAACGTTGAAAATTAATATATTATGGGTGAGATGGGTGAACAGTCGCATCAGTTTGGATTGTTAAAATATTAGTTTTTGATTATTATTATTATCATTTTAGATTTAAAAAATTAAATTAATTATTATATTTTATATAAAAATTGAAAATTATTATAATAATAAAATAAAATAAAATAAAGTGAAATGAAATCAACTCGAGCGGGGCCAAACTCTTGAGTAAATTACTAAATATAATGTATAAGATCGAGGGACGTGCAAAGTTAGGGCTAGCTGACAGTACTATAGAAAGATAGAATTAGTAAAAGAAAAGTAAAAAAGCAATATTAATTGGTTTAAAAAACGAACGCACAAAGGTCAAGGTTTTGTTATAGATTAGGCCCTCACCAAAATCTGTTTCTCGACATTCATAATATTTGTCTCCTACCGTAAACGGACCTACATATGTTTGAAATCTTTCATCTCTTTAAGCAATCTTCCTCCTCACTAGTACACGATCATCTCAAGCCACTCATCTCTCTCCTCCAGCCTTTCATCGTCCCCTCTCTCTCTCTCTCTCTCTCTCTCTACCGTAAACGGACCTACATATGTTTGAAATTTTTCATCTCTTTGAGCAATCTTCCTCTGTGAGACAAGAACAAGAGTTATCTAGCACAAAACTTATGATTTTATTTTGTTTGGATTTGAAAATGAATTAAACTCATTTTAATTATTTCAAATTTATTATTATATATTTTTTAATTTTTATATAAAATATAAATTTTAATATAAATTTTAAAAATTTTAAAATAATAATATTTTATTTAATTTTTAAAATTCATCACTACTTATCTCAATTTTAAATTCAAAAGAACCTAATCTCCAACAATTCTTGAATACATGAACCACCTTGGAGCTTGTGGGGTCGATCAAGCGAACGTCAGATCAAACAACAGTCCAACTTCAAAAAGTCCAAGACCATGACAGTTCTCTCTCTATATATATATGTATTATGTATATAGAAGTGATGAAATGATGATTGCAGTCTCTCGAGACTGGCTTGTTTGCTTACAATAATAAAATTAAAAATTAAAATATATTTTAAATCTATTATAATATATTTTTAAATATTTATATAAAATATAATAAAAAAGTTTAATTTTTTTTAATTTTAAAATTATTTTCTCAAATTTCAAAACAAAATTAATATTAAAAACAAACAGACCTAAATGCATGCACTCCAGCTAATTGAATTATTGGTGACTTTTCTTTCATTCCACGAAAAAGAAATCTAAAGTTTTACCTTCCAATATTAAATAAAAATCGGCATGCCAAACATGATCACCACAACCTTAAAGTCGACAAACCAATTTTTTTTTATGTACTAAATGGTGGTTGTGTGCATTGTACAGGAGCTTGTGGCTTAATTTTGGTCGTTGATTTTCAAAATCTGAGTACATTTTTTTCCTGGTCTACATTCTACCTTGTTGTAAACTAGCTGTCTTATAATGACTGGTTCTGTCTCCGGCGATTAGATTTTTCTGTTGACCCCATGGCTCCTACGGAACGGTACATGCACCCGCTGACTTGGCTGGGTTCGGTCCAATCAAAATTTCACACGATCAAGTGGCTCCCCCTTTCTTTCCCTGTGTCTAGGCCCAAATAACGTGACCACATTCTGGGCCCAAGTCATAATACAACCTTATTAGCTCGAATAAGAAAACCCATTTTCTGAGCCCAAATAAAAAACAACTCTCCAAGCCCAAGTAAGAGAACTTCCTTGTCAAGCTCTTTTGAGAACGAAACCCGGCCACCTCCATGAGCCGAACCCAATTCGGCATAGAGAGGCAGGATCAATGCTCCGACATCATTGGTACAACCGATTGGATATATGTAGACTACAACGTTATTGGCCCCAAATCTTAATTCGATAAGCCCACAAAGAATCAATCCAAACAGGATTGGATGGGTTTTTATCAATCCAGTTTTTTAGAACTGGACTTTGCTACTAATCATCTCCACATATTAATTTTGTTTTTCTATTCATCACACATATCCTATATATTTAATAAAAAAAATTAAAAATTAAAAAATCATATATAATTTGTGGTGTACAGATGATGAATAGAATTTTGCTTTAAAATTTCATAGTCATCGAAAACTCAATATATAACTTTCAAAAATCATATTTAAACAAAAAGAAAAAAATAAACTGGCAGGGTGTCCATGACCACCGCTACCCGATCTGCAGCGCGGGGCTAGATCAGATTGTGGGCGTGTGGCCATTTTAGGGTTTGTGTATAGTAAAAAATAGTTTTTTTGATATAATAAATAATATTAAATTACTTGAAATTATATATAAAAAAATTAAAACAAATTGAAATCTGGTGGTTTTAATAAACATGCTGATTGGCTTAACTACAAAATAAGATGTTAAACGCCATCAAAGTTGCTGGTCAGGTTTAGAAGTCCAACTAATAATTTCAGTTAACTTGACATCAATTATTTGATTAATTAAGCGGTAGGACATAGTGATTTACAACTTAGGTGGGGAGAAACCTCAAAACTCGTTCTAAGTTATGAGGTTTTCAAAATGTTTGGTGTTTTATATAAAAATAATGTTATAGATAATACTTTTATCTCACTTTCAATTTACTATATAAGATTTGACATATTTATCATTAATATTAGATGATAAAAAATTATTCAATAAATGATTATTCAATAATAATAACAAATGTATCACATCTTATATAGTATGATGAAATTGAGATAAGACTAATATGATGTATAGAATTTTCATATATATATATATATATACACATACAAGTTTCAAATCTTATTTGTGCGTAAATTGTAAGACATTAATCGAGTTAAAACATGAGTATTGGTAATTAATTAGATCAACGGATCTGCCACCTTTTCACTTCCATCACCACCATGCACCCCCTCCAATATCTCCACACCTCCCTCCTTCCGGGTCCTTGCTACGTACCACCACCCCCACTGTGTTATTCCCTAACAGCTTCTAGGGTAGAGTCTTTGATTAGGGTTGACTTGGATCATTTAGGCCTAATTTGTTTTTAGAGATGAGATTGAAATAGGATGAAATAAGTTGAGATTAAAGTGAAAAGTTAAATAAAATCTTGTTATATTATATTTTTTTAATATGATTTTTGTATTGGGATTTGAAAAAAATTAAATTGTTTATATTATTTTGTATTGAAATTTGAAAAATGTGTAATGATTATATGAGATAAAATAATGTGCGTTTTGTAAACAAACCGGACCTTAAGTAGTTAGATGATGAATTGTGAAAATAAATTTTTGGGCGAGAAATCAGTTTTTTATAGAGTTTGGCTCATTTAAACAGTACCACAAGTTTTTCTTTCATATTTTTTGAAAATTTTGGGGACAAACCGTGACTATCACAATAGAATTATTGGCCAAAATTCTTGTCACAATTTTTTTTAT
Source organism: Platycarya strobilacea (assembly GCA_036898215.1). Classification (NCBI taxonomy): domain Eukaryota; kingdom Viridiplantae; phylum Streptophyta; class Magnoliopsida; order Fagales; family Juglandaceae; genus Platycarya; species Platycarya strobilacea. The sequence continues at coordinate 9,312,288 of CM072555.1, forward strand.
TATGTCTAATTGACTTTTTATAGTAGTATCAACTTGATAATAAAAGTTTTTCAACAGACAAATTCATCATTAACCTCTTCTATTGACAATAACCTATTGTGGCAAATACTATTTGTAGCATAAAGGATATAGGGAGAGAAATTATTGATGCAAAACGTATTTTGTGGAAGTATATTAGTGCAGGAATTAAGTTTCTTGTGCGATTTTGAACTTTTTGATAGAGACATTTCTAGTAATTTTTTTTCTTATTAGTGATGATTAATGTTGTCGTAATAAGTATACATTTGTGACAAAATTAGACTTTTGCCAAAATCATATTAAAATTGGCATTTTTTTAATCTACAAATGTGTGGTTATGATATTTTGCCAAAAATGTTTTCTTACAATAGTTTTTTGTGCTTATTATGGTAAAAGTCGTCGTGGCAAAAGACCAATATTGTTGTAGCATGAACTAAGTGCTTGTAATTTATATGTAGTTGTGGGTACCTTTGATTCTGATCAAATTGGGAGCTCTAGGTTATGAATCGGGAGAATTTGGCCTTCTCAGAGGTTAGGTTTAGATTGTGAGTCAAGATCATAAAAGTTGAAAGTGAAGTAAAATATTAATTTTAATATTATTATTATTTTAAAATTAGAAAATTTAGATTATTTTTTGTATTTTTTGTAAGAATTTGTAAAAATTATAATGATAAGATAAAATTAGATAAAATGGGTTGAGACTTGAGAGCCCTCTCATCAATCCAAACTGAGCAGCTATTCTCAAGGCATCAAAAGACCAGTTGATCAGGTAATTGTCATTCAACTTCCCAAGTGAGCTTCGCAAGCTGTCATTTGCACACGTCCTATATATGCACATCTCTTGTTTACAGCTTGTTAATTATCACATTATGTAATACATATATATATATATATATAGTTCGATCATGTGCGATTTTTCATAAATTGTCTTTTGCTGTACGTACTTGCACCGTAATTAGTTTGGTGAATTGAAAAATTGCTTGGAACGACTTATAATTAACAAGTTGTACTGTAAGAAAATTATTTATTTGCAACTAGTTATTTTCAATTAAATGACTATTTTCAATTAAAATGAGTCTATTTTTATTGTAAATAATTATTTTAGACACAAATAATTAATTGTAAATATCTGTTTTTCTTGTAACATGTGTTTGTTCAAAATCAATCTATCTAATTGCATTAAATATATGTGAAGAATAAAGGCCAATTAGATGCCACGTATATATATATATATAATATAAATATAATATATATATATATATATATAATTTGGGTTTACTAGTACACGGCCATCAGTAGTACTTACACTATTTATTTATATATTGATTACGATGTACTTGTTATTTATTAGTCATGATCATGAAAAGGATGTTTAGTTATAGATAATTCATGGATAGTCTTTGATTTCGCTAATGAGATATACTCTCTGTTTGACCGTATATGCCTCTAGGACTTGCATAAATAAAGTAAATATTTTCATTTAAATTGTTAATTACCAAGTACCTGCACAACTTATGAATTACAGCTCTGTACGTAGAAACCTTAATTTTCACTCAAAACATATTTGAGTCAAAATTTGTTTACCATGTTTTTCTCGTCGAAGCCATGCACCATCTATTCACACTCCCGGCCCATGTCCTCGGGTCACCACCTCCACCTCTTTTGACGCCATCCAATACGGCACATCATGAGGCAAACTTGCTACCCAACTCAACCATATCAATATTGCATGCCAATATTTTGATCTCTAAGTGTCATCTTTTCATGAAACTCCAACCACATCGTCTGATCTTTGCTTTCCATATTAATATTTTATCCGAGAGTCATTTGTTTTGTGCCTCCCAACTCTTAGAGAAACCCTTAAGTTAACATTTAAGGCACTTTTCATGTTTTTCTCGTTGTTGTTTTAATATGGGAATCATCCCCGCGCAACTTGTAACTCTCTTATCAGTAATTACTTTAAAAAGATGTCCCGATCATCGGTAGCGATATGCAAGAAGAAGAACGATATTAAGGTAGTGGGCTTCTGGTCATTCTAGAAGCCCAATATTTATGCTGTATTAAAAAATCTGGGGAGAAGATAATGTTATCTGCTATGATCAAAGGCGTTGTGATAAGGAAATAACCAAACAGAGAGAGAGAGAGAGAGAGAGAGAGAGAGAGAGAGAGAGATCACAACGGTACAAATTATGAACCTTCCAAGAAATCTTGCATCCAAACCTACCTTCAGTTTCTTATAATCTTATTTTACTCCGGCATTACTTCAGTTATAGGATTTGCAGTTGAATTCTTCGATCCAGCGGGATGTGCAGTAGAATGATCACTAAAATAGAGAGAGAGAGAGAGAGAGAGAGAGAGAGAGAGAGAGAGAGAGAGAGAGAGAGATCACAGTGGTACAAATTATGAACCTTCCAAGAAATCTTGCATCCAAACATACCAAGTTTCTTAATCTTATTTTACTCATGACAGTACTTCAATTATAGGATCTGCAATTGAAATATTCTTCGGTACTCCAGCGAGAGTTGCAGTAGAATGATCAATATTAGAATTATGATTCATTGATGATCAGCATGTGGGCATCATTCAGTTAAGCAAACAACTTAATTATATTGATGTCAAATCTGTACATGTAATTGAATTTACAAAGCTACACGCCAAAAGAAAACGACTAGTTTTTTAGTAGTACTCCACTGTTAATTAATTCATACGGAGGGAGGCACCAAGCTAGTAAGCTGCTGAGGTTGGCACCTTATCATGCCTTTCTGGGGCCCTAAGGACTAAGGAGTGTTATAAAAAAAAAAAAAAGGAGGGAAACATATAAAAGCATAAAATATAATATGTCAACTTGGAGTACTTAAATAGCTCAATGTGGGAAAAGGGTTCGAATTACGCAATATGCATGTTTTTCTTTACTTCATCAATACCCTTTGACAGGTTACGTGAATCTTGAAAACAATATTTAGACAAAAAAACATTAAAGTTTTCGATATGGAGTACCTAGACAGCAAAACTGATTGGGTGATCATGCCAACCTCATGATCAGCTTGCCTTGATGCCTTCCCCCGGCCCGTATGAAAATACCAGTGGACTAAAAATTAAAAATGAGTCCTTTTCTTTTTGGCGTGTAGTTTTTCTCTTTGGATATATATACTTGAGATGAATCGACTGAATTGTTTGCTCAAGTGAAAAAAAAAAAATCATTTGCTTTTGGCGTGTAGTTTTTCTCTTTGGATATATAGATTTGAGATCAATTGACTGAATTGTTTGCCGAAGTGAATGGTGCCCACATGCTGATCAATGAATCATAATTCTATTGAATTCAATTGCGAATCCCGGTGGAAGAATTCAACTCATGAAAATCCTATCATTGAAGTAATGGAAGTGAAATAAGATAAAAGAATACTTAAGGATATGTTTGGATGCAAGATTTTCTTGGAGGTTTTGGAAACTTTTCATGAGAACAAGTTTTAATGAATAGTTGCATGGAGTTTTATCGTGAAAGTGAGCAAATTAATTTTAAGTTGTTTGGATATTTTTCCTATTGGGTATAAAAAGTGATATTTGAAACAATTTGTTTTCATAAATAAGATGAAATAAAAATAAAAATTTGAATAAAATATTATTATAATATCTTTTTTAATATTAATTTTATTTTAGAATTTGAAAAAATTGATTATTTATTTTATTTTGATAAGAATTTAAAAAATTACTAATAATGAAATAAGATGAGAGTATTTATAAAAACAAATCAGACTTAATTAAAAATATGAGGAGAATATTAGCTTTTTTGTGAGACGAGCTTTTTTTCTTTTAGTTCTATAGACGTTAGTGTTTGTTTTTTCTTTATATAAAAAAATGTAAGAAGCTAACTTTGGTAATTGAGATTATTTGCATATATATATATATATATATATGACCTTAATTAGTTTAAACCGATGTTCATGGTTGAATAACTGATAATCGATTTTCAGTCATCCAATTAAAACCCAGAGGAAAAGAGATCATAACTTTATGAGAAACATAATTATATTGAACAAGAAGTTCATCACGGAATAGAGGTTACAAAATTGAAATCCCATGCGACGAAGATTTCAAATTAAGAACGACAGACCATACAAATGATTCTCATTATCTCTTAAAGAAACATCTAATAATTAATAACTCTGATTGCGATCCTTCAGTTTGACTTTATAATATATATGATCTATGTATATGCAATTTGGAATTATTTTTTAAGGACCCAAATGAGCTAATTAAACGTACTGTTCATATACATAGTTTTTAGATGGATTGGCGCCACATGGCGGTTGATTAGACCAACCAATAACATGATGTATAATGTACGTATAACAAAATGTCATCAAGTTTTGGAAGGAAAATATTTAAGATTTTAGAGGATGAAGCATATAATTATTCATCATAAGTTTGATTTTATATATTGATCACACATCAATCACAGTTGCCAATAGTATTTTAATTTAAAAAATCCCATCCATCAGTAGTACTTAATTCTACAATAAGTAACATATAATTAATGTATACACCGACGAGCACAACTTGAATTGATATTGATAAACTTACATGTGTATTGTCTGAAGTTGGACTAACCATGAAGCTAAAGAGTCTTGAGCGATCAGTACAAATAGTGCCCATCATGCATCTGCTTTGTCCACTTTAAGTACTAGTACTCTCTTCAAAATCTCTTCCCAAACAATCTTTGAAGATGAGTTACCCGTACTACTCTCCACCACCACCATCTACGCCACCCCCTCCACCGCCTTCAGCAGTCCCATGTAACCCTCCCCCGCCACCACCTCACCACCACCATGGCCATCCCAAGCCACCACCACCACCTCATCACCACCACCACCACCACCACCACCATGGCCATCCCAAGCCGCCTCCACCAACTCCAACGGTCAACCAACCTCCAACTCCCAATCAAGCACCGGCACCTCATCCCATAGGTCCTCCAACTCCTACTATCAGTCCTGTTTTACCGCCAAGATCACAACCTACTGCACCAGTACCACCACCTTCACATCATCATGTATATCCACCAACCCCCTCATCGCGGCCACCAAAACCGCACACTGCTCCAGCTCCGGCACCGCAGCTTGTATCTCCACCAAGTTCCACCATTAGTCCAGTTTCACCTCCAAAATCACTACCACCGCATAAGCCACCACGGCCATCACCAACACCAACACCATCCACAATTATAACTCCAGCGTCGCCGCCTCGGGTTCCAACAGCAGCACCACCACGAGCATATTCCCTCCCACCCACTCCCGGCCAACCTGCCGAGTTCCCACCAGTCTATGGGCCTTCTCCTTTTAACTCTATCCCACCGTCGTCAGAAATTGGGTCACCGCCGTCCGGGGGCAACCGCACAACTATTCTCGTTGCCTGTGTCTCCGTAGGCGGTGCGCTCTTCCTTGCATTCCTCCTAGTTGGTCTCGTCTGCTTGGCAAAAAAGAAGAAGAAGCCAGTGATGGTTCCTGCAGCGGCCGGTTATGTTGAAGAACACGAGGAAGTTCGTGCAGCGGCCGCAACAGGTCCATATGGAGAGCAAGCTGTAACGATGTCAGTAGAGGCCGAAGATGCAGGAATTCATGAAGTAGTGGGTACAGGTGCTGCTACTGGTTTGCATGGAATTGCTGGAGGAGGCTCTACGTATGGAAAAGATCAGGTGCCTGGCTATGGCGTTCCCCCTTATACTCCAAGCTAGCACGCACCAAAAATATATTGGCGCTAAAGCTGTCTTCATCATCTAGTCTTCGATCTCCATTCACATGTTCGTTTGGATCTGTTTATTTGTTTGTTTGTTGGGCTGAGATATATATCGTGCATTTACTCGGCCTCCCGCGCCCCCCCTCCCCGGGCAGCAAACCTCTTTTATTTTATTTTTCTGTATTTATTTTTCTTACTAATTCATGTGGAGTACTGGATTGTAATAACGAATGGAGATGTTGAAATTAATGACAGTGCGCGTTAGGATATTCACTTCGCAAATTACTCAAATATATATATATATATATATATATATCCGTGGAGAGATCGATATAACTTTCTTTTATATTCTTATCTAGCTAGATACTTTCTCATAAGAAAAATATTTAATCTATTAAATAAAAATAAATTTATAAATTAATGTGACATTATGTAATATATTAAATTATAAAATTATTTTTATTGTAAAATAAAATTTATAAAATTTATAAAACTACCTCAATTTATAAATTATATTTATATAATTTTTTTAATGTTAATAACAGTACTCCTCTTCTCATAAAAGATCCATTATATCAATTTTAGAATTCTCCAATAAAAAGAAATATTGATTTAATGCTATAAAATTTTTGTAGTGCCCGTATTTAAATACCTTCCTATATATATTTTAAGAGGAATCGAACCCTCCTTTACGGCCTTCGCTATTGTCGACGGCGGCGAAGACTGAATGAATCGATTTTTCTTTAATTTATTTATTTATTATATTTTTATATAAATAATAGAAGGTTAGAGAGTGAATTACAAAATAGTAGAGTACAATTCGATCGCTTTCCAGCATCATCCATATTTTAATATTTATTTTTAGCAGTCCAGCCCGGCCAGTCGAGTACACAAAGGCTGCAAAGCATGACTTTTGCGGATGGTGGTTGTAATGTATAATGACTATAATCACAGTTATCGCGGTCAATGGGCAAAGCAACTCCCTGACACGCCCCCTAAATAACATCGTGTAATATGAGTTAACGATAAATAGGTCTCTTAAGTTTTTTTGTCCAGTATGGTGTATAAAAAATTTTCTCATTTAACGTTGGGACCAAAAAACCGTTAACGGAGAGACTTCTTTGCACGAACTTGTATCAGGGGATTATTTGTAGAAAAAATTATATATCAATAAATCTGAGTTGCAGTCGTTATTTAGTGTAGTCTAGCAGCACATATTTATATAATTTTTTTTATTTTATTTTATTTTTTAAAAATAATATCTACTAACTGTAACAAACAGAGACGGCAGCAGTACTCTTATATAGTATACGAAGCATTGACCAAAACTCATTATTACTATTATTGCTATTTTTATTGGCGAGATCAATTTTTTTTTATAGGATATTGGGCGAGATAATTAGACGGTTTGACTGAATGTGGATTCGTGTGGAAGTGGAACTAGTGTATTTTTACGGATGTTATTATCTGTCACGCAATTATTTGATTGCTGCAGTCAATGGCAAATTATTAGTAGAAAAGAAAAGAAAAAGCACATGCGCGACAAATCCAGCACTGTATGATGAATGATCTCGATTTGCGGCTCATGCCGTATCTTGTTTTTATTTGGCTTTGGGTTCCTACGATGAATACGTTGATTTTCTCAATGAAAATATGCAAATAATAATAATAATAATAATTTGTGATATTTTAATTATAATTAAAAAAATTATTTATGATTAAAATATATTATTTTAATCACAAATAATCTTTATTTTCTTCTAATAAAAACTCGCAAGAACTAGTATTATATTTATGGTCTCGCACATTTATGACAATTATGTGAAGGTTTAGTAATGTTTAAACAATACTAAGATAGTAAATAAAGAAAACAATACTAAAATAGTACTACCAACCATTATTTGGTCTCTCGAATGACTAAAATTAGGAAAATCACAAAAGATGTGAGAGCACTTTCATGATTTTTATGGACCCTTTTATTAATAATGGATGGTTGCTCTCCTAATGATACAGTTAGAATTACAACCCTATTGAAATTTTATAGAGTATACGAAAATTTTCTTTTTAGATGATGTGTGATTTTATATATTACATACTTTTATTCTTATCATATATAATATCATAATCAATCCACTTTTAAATGTCTAACATCATTGATAAGAACAAAACTAGGATTCAATATTTTGAAAGAAACGATTGACAAAATATATAGTACGTGTGAGTATAAATTATGTGTATTTCTTACATGTAATTATATATAAAAAATAATAATTATACATCATAAAATTATATATAAAAAATACATATCTATAAATCATTTTATTATAAAATAATTTTCTTTAAGATTTCATAATTTGCTAGAAACTATTACAAAAAGAAAATAAAATGAAATAACAATTAAAAATTTTTCCTTTAAATTAAATTTGTTGACAATCTTTCATAATATAAAATTCATTCATTAATATCATATTCTAAAGAGGTAGTATCCATCTTTTCATGTTAGTCTTAAAGTTTTAGAGGAATGCTGATCAATAATAGAAGTATAATTGTATAACGTTTCGTTGTTATCGAGCTCTAGTCTAAATGTATATTACTCTTTGAATTGTCTATATCTTTCTTTAAAAAAAATTAATTGTTCTTGACTTACTCATATTCTTCTATACTTTCAAAAAAAATTATAGATTAAGAATAAATATAAAAAGTACCTAATAATAATGGTATAAAGTAGTTGGGTTTTTAATAAACTATATCTTACATTCATACAAGTTAGAGTGAAACTAAGTGAATATATTAAGTGTCAATAAAATTAAAAGTTAGAATGAAACGAAATGAATACTGAGATTTGAGAGAATAATTTTAGTCAAATTTTTTTTAAGGTGGGGTGGGGCGGGGTGCGGAGGGAGAGATTTGTTTTCTATAATCTAAGGGGAAATTTTTAATTATATATAAAAAAGTATTTATAACTACCTACTATATAATTTTTTTAAAATTTATATATAATTAAAATTTTAGATATAGTTTGTTACATATATATATATATATATATATAACAAATTGCCAAGCCTCAAGCCTCATCTAGGTCTGTCCTTGCTCCTTCGGCCTATTTGTTGTAGGTGGTACGACTTAAATCTCATATTTTTTTATTGAGATATATTCTGTATCATTTGTAATATTTTAATAAGAGGCTCAAACCACATGTCCTGTACTTTAAAAAGACAAGTAAATGCAATTTGAGTCTTATTAGAATCTTATAAAGAGCACAAACTTCTCCTTTTCAAACAATGTGGGATCTCATACACCACCTATCCTTATTTTTTATTGTACAAGATATCACATTTGTAACACCTTAATGGAAAGTTCAAATCACATAATCTATACTTTAAAAAAACTAGTCAATGACACAATTGGAGTCCCATTAGAACCTTATAAAGAACACAAACTTCTCATTCCCAAATAATATATGATCTCTTACACTACTTATATTTATCCATATGGGGTATCCCCCCTTCCTCTCCAAATTTTTTAAAATTTCAAAATTCCCCTTAAATTCAATACACAATTATATAGATATAGAAAATGACCCCTCCAAAAAATTTATAATATCCATATATTCTCTAAATCTTTCTAAAATTTTAATATACCAATATACTTAAAAATGTCTCTCTCTATTTTTTTTTTCTTATAGTTTCAAAAATTTATTTAATTTCTATATATTATTTATTTTTAAGGATGTGAGCTCTCCAAAATTAAAATTAAAACTAAGTTTAGGAAAAATAATAAGCTTATTAATATAAATCCCAAATCTTTTTGATATAAAATATTAAACTTCTTAATACAGAATCTAAAGTGAAAATAAAATAAAAATTATTTAAAATTGATGTTTTATATGAAAAATACATTATAGATTTTATCATCTAGACTTCATTAAGCAAGAAAATAATTTATATAAACTCTCAATTATAGTATTATATGTTTAATGTGATACGAAAATATCTAAAAATCTGATAAAGTAGCATAGATACTAAAAAAAAAAAATGACATCCTAAAAAGTTTTTTGATAGTTTATATGAAGAAAGTAAATTCTAAATATTTCATTGCAAAAAAAATAATTGATGAATAATATTCCATGAAATATTATCCCTAGAATCTGAAACATATATTAAATTGTGTGTTTATAATTTTATTAATTTTATGTGTATATAGCAAATTATCAAGATATAATTTTCTATGCAATTGTCTTTTTATGATTTTTAAATCTCTCTTTAACTTACATATATTAGTGGAACAATGTTGGTAGTTTTAGAATGGGCAAGTTTCGTCCACTTTCTCTATAAAAAAAAAAAATAAGTGATTTAGGATCTATATGAAAAAATTATTTTTTAAAAGTGGGGTTCGCTTTTTTTTTTTTTTTTTTTTCCAAATGGAGTGTGCATAACTTGCACACCATACGACTATATCTAGTATTATTATTTACATAAATGTGTCACACAAAAAAATAAACCTGCCTCCCTCAATATAATTACTTGTTCCGTCATTGAATATTACACTTTCACGCTTGAGAGATTTTGTTTCATTGTAGAACATATGTAATAAAGTATTTGTATGGTAGAATTTAATCTAAAAAATAAAATTTAAAATTTAAACTTAGAAATTATATGTTATAACTTAAAAAATGTGAGTAGTACTGTACTCGACAAACAAGTTTGAGAATATAAAAACTTTTCATCATGTATAATCTAGCCCCCTAATTTGAATTTTGATTCTGTTTTCTAAGACTCGTGTAAAAATATGAGACATATAAGCCAAAGAAAATTCAAGCTATATTAGAGTACCTCCAGTCAAGTTTCTTGTAAAAATGGCCAAAAGCCAAGTCTTCAATGCATCTATTTAGTTTATTTAAGACTTAATCTTAGAATTGGTAATATGTGATACAATCTGTTAATCCAATACAAATATGATACAAAATTAGCAAATTTAAATTTGATGTTAACGGATTCGAGTCAAAACGAGCTGAGTACTCTTTAAGACCTGATTAATTAACGAGTCACTAACGAGCTAACCTGTGTAATCTGTTAGTGACCCATTTTTTACCTGTTTATAATTAATTTCAAAATTAAAAATTTTATTATTGTGAAGTTGTAATATTAGTCTTTTTTAATATTTCTATTTTTTTTATTACTTTTATTGTTGAGATTGTAATTTTACTATATTGATACTATAAGTTAAAATTTTAAAAATATTAATAAATTTTTTAGATATTATGATTATTAATAAATACAGATTTTAACTTTTATATAACGTGACGTTAATCAAGACTAATGAATTATTCTTTAAAAAAAGTCAATGAATAATACATTTTAGTTCCACTCATTTACAAGAAATAAACAAGTTCAAATAATTAGTTGTGTCATGTTAATATATTTTTAATTAATTATTAAACGGGTTAAAATGAGTAACACCACATGACGACATATTATCTAAATGAGTTAGGTTAGAATTTGAAAGTATGACACATTTAACTTAACGATAGGATTTGGATTGACCTATATAGTCGAATATTCGTGACTTAACACGACACGTACACAATATGAACATTAAAAACACGATTTGCCATCTATACTTAATTTCAAAGTTTTCTATAAAAAGACAAGAATATATATATATATTATTATATATATTTACAAGCATAAAATGAATATTGTGTCATATACACCCATGTGGTTAATAAATTAAAATATTTAAATTTTAATCATGTGATATTGTGATTACTTTGGTACCAAAGGATTGAATGGATTTTAAATACAATACAATCTCATTTTAGTTCCGAATGAGTGTAAACGTATAAATAGTAGCACGTTATGATCAACCGAGGTAAATATCCTCTCTTTTGACGTGGCTGTAAGAGACAAAGGCGCTGTTATTTTAGCAACAGGCAAAGACAACCAAAAGAAGGTCCTTTTAGCGAAGGGCTTCATCCAAAATATTCATCCTAGTACAGGTGAAGTTTCGGCAACTTTCATGGCCATTCAAGACGCTCAATTAAGAAAAATGGAATACATCATACTGGAACGAGACTCCAATGTAGTCATATAAGCTATTATAAACTCCTCCTCCAATTAAGACTGGATCATGGACCTCATCATTAATAACATAAAGCATCTACTTCAAACTTTCAAATCCTGAAAAGTGAAAAAAATTCACCGATCCAATAATTAATACATGCATGAGTTAGCACAATAGGTAGCAGCAATGTGCAAGCTCTAAGATACCTTCCTCTAATTCAAATTCTCCCCAAGCCTTTTACAATTACATAATAGAAAAGACTCATCTTGTAATATTCTTTAATCTTGAAACTCTTGTACTTTGTATTTGGTTTTAGTAATATTACTTTTTATTTGCTCAAAAACCAAAAAAAATAGTAGCACGTGACCACAAATAGCAACGGATGTTATTGTAGTGGTCGGGCCGAAGTAATTAGCATTGGGACAAGCGTAGTCATTTGAATGGGCTGAGAAACAGTAACTGTCCGCCCAAGTATATACCATCATAAAGATATCATCATGGGCTTGGTCGTGGGCTATCAAGCTCGATCGTCCTGTAAATTAGCGCGAACAAGGCTTCCGAGTTCCAGCACAATTAAAGGTACAAGAAAAACATAAATACAAAAACAAAAAAACTTGCGCTCCCTTTTAGGCTCGTCTTCACTTTAAATTTAAAAAAAAAATCAAAATCAAAATTTTTCTAGTCTTTTTTTGTTTGGGAAAGTGATTGGTGGGTATATATAACTATTTTTTGGGATATTTTTACGTATAAAATGTGAATAAATCGTTTCCCACATTACACATATAGTTTGGTGAACTTCCAAAGTAGTGCTTCAAATTCAAACCTAATTAATTACACCATTTTTACACGAGCAGCCATGTGTGTGTTTCTAAAAACATTTTATTAAGTTGAGATCAACACAAGTAGCACGGACTGGTGATCTCATATATATTAAAACTCATTATAAGAAAATTGGTTATTCGTAATAAACTATTATATATTAAAACGAGTCTATTTTTATTGTAAATAATTGTTTTCATCATAAATAATGCGTAATAAATACTTATTTCTTTAGTAATAACTGGTGGTCCAAATTTGCATGCGTGGTCCATGATCACTAGTAATCTTTGTAGAAATAAGAAAGAGAGGAAGTATAGTCGATCGTTACCACGTGTTGTCTATATATATATATATAGTAATGAGATGCATGCATGTAACTTTCAATTCCTCCATCGTACGTAATAGTGCGCGATTACAACAATTATGAAAGCAATGCTACATTGATGCAGTGTTACGAGCTTTTGAATAGTTTTTGTGAGAATATACATATATATCTTTATATATATAATATGATTATCTAACGAAAAAGTATTGGTTTAACTGTCTATTAAAGTGTTATACTTCACAATTAATTTTCTGTTTTAACTCCGTTTGATACCATCCGTTTGAATTGTTACTTAAAAGAAGAATTAAATATCCTTAAATACCCCATTCTAATTTGGTTTAAAAAAATACAATTATTCACATCGATCAACGTAAATACAATCATTTGCGTCCTCTATTGGAAGTCCATTTGATTTTTGAGAATGGAATTAAAGTAATAAGACAGTCTGTATTTAGTACAATACTATTGTTTTTATTGTTCTCCCATGCACGCCCTGCGGGAAATGCAATTATTCACGTCCATTTGTATTCTTGGTAATGCAATTAAAGTAAGACAGTACGACTTCTGGAGAATACAATTATTTTTATTACTCTCTCATGCACGCCTTGTAGAACAATAAATTTATTGACAGTTAAGATTATTTTCAAAATCTATACCTCTTCATATTCACATATTCATAACATAACACTCAATTGAAAAGTCAAGAAGGACATGCAGAAAATTCTATATTTATATTCCACATTCATGTTCTCATTTGCATTCCCAATCCCATTAGTCCAACCATTTCAAATACTCAAAAACAGAACACCAATTTCCTAAAACATACACGCATGAACTACAAAAATTCCACAATGGAATAGAGGTAAAAGTCTGGTTAAGACGTGTAATTTTTATTTTATTTTATATTATGTTCTTGATTTCTAAAGCATTAATTTGAGTACAAGTATTCAATAGTTTTTTCTTTTGCTATTTTTCTACGTTTGTTTTTCTGTAGATTTTTTATGTTGTATTTATTGTACTTTTGTTTTTCTTCCATTTTTCTATCTTCATTGTTTACAGTAATAGTAAACTAACCTAATTCCCATGAGATCATGAAGAAATTAATGCATCCAACATACTGTTTGAAAACTCCTTTTTTTTTGCCATTTATATGAATATACATAAAATACTTTTAAAATGTGGTCAAAGATTAGTGAAACAGCCCAAGAGCCTCATTTGTAAACCTATTTATTTTCCCCCTTTTTTAGTACTTGTGCTGATAAGAATGGTCACCATTTTAATAGAGAAGATATTTGGAAAGAAGTTGAGTGAAATAATTGTTTATTATATGGTTTTGTTCATTTTTTGTTGGAGTTTGTTTGTTCTTACTTCTATTTTGATCTTCCTTCCATCAAATTTGATAGCATACTTTCAAATCTAAATAATGTTTTTTTGTATTCTCCTTTTTTTATAGTGTTGTTAGTTATTTTGGGTATGATGTACATGTGTTTGATTTTTTTTTTTTTTTGCTTTTTTATTTGGTTCACTTCGACATGCATTCTTCTATTTAGATCAGAACTTTAAACATTCACATGAAAAAAAATCTAAAATTAACAAAAAGACAACAAAACAGAGGAAAGAAAAAATATATATCCAAACAGAAACAAGCAAAACTAAAATCTATAAAAGAATACTTATAACAAAAATTGTAAACCCAGCATAAAGTTTGTAATTAGACCCTGAATTATCACTCAATCTTGACTTGAACTCTAATGGCTTCATTAAACTCAGTAATGGCATTTTTACAATTTCCGCTTATGTGCCTATTGGTGTGGCATTAATAAGAGACGTTTGATTCAAATACTAGAAAGAAGTTTTAAGAGTGGTTTAAATTTGTTTGCATTTCTTCAAAATATTTGCAAAAAAACATATTTGAACAATCTTTGCATACTTATATATTCTAAAATAGGTATAAAAAAATTCGAACCATACTTATAATGTTTTTCCTTTATTTTTATTTTATTTTTATCATTCATCTCACTCTTTGGGCACATAAGAAATTTTTACAATTTCAGTTCGTGTTCTCATTGGTGTAAGATGATTTTATGGTATATAGAATTTTTTTTAATAAAATATTAGAAATAAGTTTCAAAAGTGGTTTAATTCTTTTTTCTTTGGTCAAAAATCTTTGCAAAAAAACATATTTGAACAATTTTTTATACTTATATATTTTGAATAAGTATAAAAAAAATTCAAACCACACTCATAAGAATTTTTCCTTCTTTGGGACTAGCTTACTATTTTAAATAATGCTTTTGTATTATAATTTATGAAAGCATGTAATTATTATCATCTACTTAACTATAATTACTCATCAAATATTTGTAAGAATTTATATTTTTTCTCTACAAAATTTATTTATTTTTATCAAAATCGTATCAATTTTTAAAAATAATTACTTTAATAAATTAAGCAAACATGCTTTTTATTAACTTTTGTATTAATAGAATTTTTATTAAAAATAAATACTTTAATAAAAATATTTATATTGTTATGCATACCTCATTTCTCTGACTTCTTCTCCCCTAATTAACTTTTGCGTCCATCCCTCTCTTTAAAACATTTTTTCTTTGAATTTTTCTCCAATCTATGAATATTTCTCAACCTTTTCTTGAAAGAAAAGTGCTTGGTTCGCCAAAAAATGGTGGACAAAGCATCCCAGCGACAACAGATGGTAGATACTGGATAGTGGTGTGAAGAAAAAAATTGTTCCTAGGGATGAGCGTCAATTTGGTGCAGTGCGGCCTCACTTGTCTTAAATGAAAAAGCTTACGTGGTAGCTAATGATTTGCTGGCTGTTTTTTCTGAGATTACAAGCTAGATTAGTGGGAAGGTGTTTTCCTAGATTTCGTTCCCTTTATTTTTAGGATGATGCTAAGGATAGGTCGGATTATCTTTAGTGTTAAAAGCAGTCCACTTTTTTATTTTCTATAAAAATATAATAAAAAATACAATTTAAAAAATACAATAAAAAATACAATAAAAAAATATAATAAAAAAATATAATAAAAAAATAAAATGAAAATAATTTAATAGAGAGTTTTTGGCCTCAACCCAGATGGAGCCACCGTCGGTGGCGGTGGGCGATACCGCCCACGCAATTGGGATCGGTGGGCTCCGACGATCTCACCCCTACAATAGTGACCTACGACGACCTGATAAAGGCCTCAGTCGTATCCCCACTCAACTTAGCTAGTCCTCCTCACATTGTTGCTCCTCAATGACCAAGTAAGATTCATTTTGCTTGTGATGGTTCGCGTACACCAACAATGGATGAAAGTGTGATATGAGGTTGAGGTAGTTAAGAGAAATTGATTGAGTTCGTCTTGGCTAAGGTAGGGTAGAGTGGTGAACGACAATGGGGTTGAATGGCTAAGTGTATGGAGCAATAAGGTAGTATTTAGGCTATGATAGTCTTGGTTATGGTACTGGGAAGAGAGATGTGGTGGGCTGAGTAGTAGATTAGGGTAGAAAAAGTTTAGGAGAATGTCCTTTGGGTAGACCTATGTATTGGGGTCTCTTTGGTAAGAAATATGGGTCATATAGTGTAGTAGAGTTAGGTTTTAGTAAAGGTTAAGGAGAATTTCGAAATTGAGATTAGGTTAGGGTTTAGAAATCAATTGGCTAGGGTTTAGGAAGATGGGTTTCGGCCAAGGTGGTTAGAGTTAGGTGGGATAGAGTTTTGAGATGTTTTGGATAATTCCTAAAATATAGCATTAGATGATGTAGCAGTGAGGTTCGGCTAGAGCAAATGGATGATGGCCGAATATGAGAAAAAACAGGGATTGTTGGTTTGATTTGAATTTGAATCAATTTGAATTTAAATTCACTTTGGGTGGCCGGTCATGCAAGGTCTAGGGGGGCACGAAATTTGCTTGATTTGGATGAGGGATGAGATGGATTTAAGTGAGAAAATATAGGAGTGAGAGATGATGAGTGGCCGGCTAGGGTAAATGGCAAAGTATGGAGCTAGGGTTTTATGTGTTGTGGTCGTGGGGTATGCTAGGGTTGATGGCCTGCCGTTTGGTGCATTTGGGGCAATGGAATATGAATGAAAAATGAGTGAACAATTAAGGGATTGATGGATCACTCAAGGGATTGCAAGAATACGCCAATGGCAATGCACCAAGGGTGGTTCGGCCTTCACAACTTCATCTCACCAACATCACTTCAACAAGCACACATGAATACTCAATCACTCACAATTGACGGATCCGAAATTCACTAAGAGATGTGAATTTCAAAATCCTCAACACACTCACTCACTTTTCAAATTCACAAGTGGTGTGAATTTGGCACTCTCATAAGACACTCAACACAATTCTCAAATTCACAAGTGGTGTGAATTTGGTACTCGAAGAAGGCACTAAAACACTCTTTTTTGTAGTTATTCAAGAACCAACAAATACAAAAGAACTCTAAATAATTTCAAGAACAAAGAACGAACTAAACCAACTCCAAGGACTCAATAACAACACCAAATAGACAAGAACACCAAATTGAAAGAAATACCTCAAATAGTTTGATAAATAAAAGATAGATGTGAAACACATCCATTCACGAATTGCACGATGTGTTCCTCTTCAAGGGGATTCACGAATTGCACCCCTTGAAATCCAAGTGCCTAAACACCGAAAATCCAAACCACAATGGTGGCTGGCCTAAGCTCCTAAGGAAGCCACTCCAATTCTCAATTCTCCAAAAGATGTGAAATGAAAACCTAGAGGTCCTAATTATAGAGTCTAACAAATTAGAAACTCCCAAAAGGCCCCTAACAAAATAAGATAATTACTAAAATAACCAAATAACCAAATAAATAAAATAAATACATAAATAAGCAAAGGTGGCGCCAATGATGATGGGGTCGTGGCATGTTGTGGCTTAGGTATGGCCTGTGGCATGGCATGGCCCACAGATGGTTGTCTGCATGGCGCCTGGCTACATGGCATCTGATAGTGTGCATGACATGGTGACATGCCTAAACTTGATGATGTGTCATAGATGATGCCGTGCTGTGGTAGTATGGCCCAGTCAGGTGGCTTGGACGGTGGTCTTGCATGACCCGGGCTGAATGCCGGGATGATGGTCATGAATGGCCCAAGCTGGCGGTTTGGGCGCATGGGCTGTGCGTCGCAAGTAGCCTCCATGGTTGCTTGCTACGTGTCAAGATTTGAACCAAAGCATGCATGCAGGCTAGCCAAGTGACTGTCATGACCTTCCCCTAGCGGTGTCAAGGCATAATCTAGGGCGGTTTTTAATGTTGTACTATCACTCCCCCTCCTTTTAAGAAAATTCTTGCTCTCAATGATCATGTGTGAATGCCTAAACACTATGTCATCAAAATCCTTCCATGATACCTCCTCTCTCGGCACCCTTTTCCATGACTCAAAACTTTCTAAACCTCCCTCATATCTTTCCCTCGTGTCACTACCTGAGAATCAAGTAGAATTTCCATGTATCATCTATTTTTCCTAACAACAAAATTGATGAGGAATAAGGGACTTATGCTAGGTCAGGTTACTCTACTCTTCCACCTGTCACCGAATGAGTCTTCTATTTCTTTCTTGTGGAAGAGTACATTGTGATGTGTAGAAATAATCATGGGTTGGTTCTCATTAATCCCGACAATGGGATAGTTGAGGGGCTTGGCAGGTGGTAATGTGAGAGGCACCTCCAAGGCCCTCCAATGGTCTTTAAAAACCTTTGGGAGCTTCATGGGCAGCAAGGATAATTTCTCTTGGTTGCTCACATCTCATACTTCTTTCACTTCAAAGATCATATCTTTTTTATCCAACTTAGTAGCAAAGCAATGAGCTTCATCCTCCCTCAATTTCTCAACCATAGTATCCTCATAAGACTCCTCTCTTTCTCCCTTATGTTCTGTCTTCTCATTTTTTTCCTTAGGGTTTGGGGAATCATCAAGATCATCATGGTATCTCACCTCTCGGTGGTCTTTCATTTCATCATGGTGGGGTTGTTTTCTCTCAATATGGTCATCATGATCAATCGGCTTCTCATGCTCCAAGTCTTTCTCGGTCTCATGGTGCCATTCTCTCCTTGGAACTCTAAACCTTTCATTATGAGGTTCACTCATTATTTTTAGACTTCTAATGTGATGGTCATGGTCATGGGCCAAGCTCTTGACTACCACACGGTTTTGCTCGACATAACCTCCTAACTTATACGTGGTCCTCTCAACATAGGCTTCATGCCTTCTCGGATTAGGTGGGTACAGTTTTGTAGGGGGTTTCTCACCATGTATTTTGGCCTCTCTCCTCTCATACCTCTCATGGTATGTCTTGGATTCACGTTGTAGGGTTCGTATTCTCCTTCTATTTTCATCCGCCTCACGGTTGTTGGCATTCATTGCCATTGTCAACTTGGCTATGCTAGCCTTAATCTTATTAAGAGATTGGTCTATTCTATTGGTTTGAACTTCCAAGGTATCAAGATGTTTCTGAGTGGAACCGTCATGACCCTCAACTCTAGACACCTCATAATTCATATTTGCAATTGCCTTGGACAAGGTGTGGCTTTTAGGGTTCGGGTTGGTGAAGCTTAGTTGGTCAATGTGAATGTTTCAGGTTTGGCTTCAATAGTCCAACCTTGAGTCCTCCACTACAATGGTGGCCGACCCCTACAAGTCTATCCACTCCAAACTCTCCGAACCTCCAAACTTCTTCAACAATTCAACAAATTTCCAATAACAAATTTGCAAAAATGTAAACAACATCGACGACCTTCGTAGTCCTCCAAAAAAATTCACAAAATTTCGAGTTGTCACGTTGTTTACCTTAAGAGAAGTGAAAACTTCTCAATACACCAAGCAATGGCCTCGGGTGAGAACTCAATGAAATGGTGGAGCCTTCCGGGAAACCCTCTCAATGAAAGCACCAGTTTGGTTGATAAAGGCCTTGATCATGTCCCCATTCAACTAAGCTGGTCATCCTCGCCTTGTTGCTCCTCAATAACCGAGTAAGGCTCCTTTTGCTTGTGATGATTCGCGTACACCAACAATGGATGAAAGTGTGATATGAGGTTGAGGTGGTTAAGATAAATTGATTGAGTTCGTCTTGGCTAAGGTAGGGTAGAGTGGTAAACGACAATGGGGTTGGATGGCTAAGTGTATGGAGCAATAAAGTAGTATTTAGGCTATGATAGTCTTGATTATGGTACTGGGAAGGGAGATGTGGTGGGCTGAGTAGTAGATTAGGGTAGAAAAAGTTTAGGAGAATGTCCTTTGGGTAGGCCTATATATTGGGGTCTCTTTAGTAAGGAATATAGGTCATATATTGTAGTAGGACTAGGTTTTAGTAGAGGCTAAGGAGAATTTTGAGATTGAGATTAGGTTAGTGTTTGGAAGTCAATTGGCTAGGGTCTGGGAAGATGGGTTTCGGCCAAGGTGGTCAGAGTTAGGTGGGATAGGGTTTTGAGATATTTTGGATAATTCCTAAAATATAGGAATTAAGATTTTAGCAAGATAATGGGCGGCAATGAGGTAGGGTTGTTGGCCGAGTATTACTTCTATTTTGAGATAAAATTTGATTGATTCAATCAATCAGATAATTGATTAATCATTTGAGAGAATTAAGGGTTAATTTGGTGATGTGTCAAGTGGAGAATTTCAGCACTAGCTAGGGATGGAATGGCCGAGTGAAATATTTATGGAAAGTGGAAAGATTTGATTTTGAATTGATTTGAGTTTGGGATAGAGTTGAGTGGCCGATTGGTGGAGGTTTGTTGGGGCCGAGATTTGGGTTGTTTTTGGATGAGGGAAGATTTGATTTAATTTGGTAAATTTAGGAGAAGATAAGTGAATGATTGCCGGTTATTGTTGTTGCCGATTTGGTTGGAATTTTGATTTAAATGTTTGAAATAATTTGAAATGGGGGAATGTATGTGGCCGGATATAGGGATTATTGTAGTGGTTTGGTTATGGAATAGATTTGGTCGGTAGAATAGGTTTTGAATTTGAATTGACTTGGTTGAAAAAAATATGGGAAGTTATGATAGATAAGGTGGCAAGTGAGGGGTTCGATTAGGGCTTGGTGTGAAGTGGCCGAATGTGATTTTGGATAAGATAAGTGGTTATGGTTTTGATTTGAATTGGTTTGAATTAGAGGGATGATGAGGCATTAGATGATGTAGCAGTGAGGTTCGGCTAGAGAAAATGGATGATGGCCGAATATGAGAAAAAATAGGGATTGTTGTTTGATTTGAATTTGAATCAATTTGAATTCAAATTCACTTTGGGTGGCCGGTCATGCAAGGTCTAGGGGGGCACGAAATTTGCTTGATTTGGATGAGGGATGAGGTGGATTTAAGTGAGAAAATATAGGAGTGAGAAATGATGAGTGGCCGGCTAGAGTAAATGGCAAAATTGGCAAAGTATGGAGCTAGGGTTTTATGTGTTGTGGCCGTGGGGTATGCTAGGGTTGATGGCCTGCCGTTTGGTGCATTTAGGGCAATGGAAAATGAATGAAAAATGAGTGAACAATTAAGGGATTGATGGATCACTCAAGGGATTGCAAGAACACGCCAATTGCAATGCACCAAGGGTGGTTCGGCCTTCACAACTTCATCTCACCAACAACACTTCAACAAGCACACATGAACACTCAATCACTCACAATTGACGGATCCGAAATTCACTAAGGGATTTGAATTTCAAAATCCTCAATACACTCACTCACTTCTCAAATTTACAAGTGGTGTGAATTTGGCACTCTCACAAGACACTCAACACAATTCTCAAATTCACAAATGGTGTGAATTTGGTCTCGAACAAGGCACTAAAACACTCTTTTTTTGTAGTTTTTCAAGAACCAACAAATAGCAAAAAACTCTAAATAATTTCAAGAACAAAGAACAAACTAAACCAACTCCAATGACTCAAGAACAACACCAAATAGACAAGAACACCAAATTGAAAGAAATACCTCAAATACTTTGATAAATAAAGGATAGATGTGAAACACATTGATTCACGAATTGCACGATGTGTTCTTCTTCAAGGGGATTCACGAATTGTACCCCTTGAAACCTAGGTGCCTAAACACTGAAAATCCAAATCACAATGGTGGCCAGCCTAAGCTCCTAAGGAAGCCACTCAAATTCTCAATTCTCCAAAACATGTGAAATGAAACCTAGAGGTCCTAATTATAGAGTCTAACAAATTAGAAACCCTCAAAAGGCCCCTAACAAAATAAGATAATTACTAAAATAACCAAATGTATAAATAAATAAAATAAATATATAAATAAGCAAAGGTGGCGCCAATGATGATGGGGCCGTGGCATGTTGTGGCTTAGGTATGGCCTGTGGCATGGCATGGCCCACGGATGGTTGTCTGCATAACGCCTGGCTACATAACATCTGATAGTGTGCATGACATGGTGACATGCCTAAACTTGATGATGTGTTCCGGGTGATGCCGTACTGTGGTAATGTGATCCAGTCAGGTGCCTTGGGCGGTGGTCTTACATGGCCCGGGCTGAGTACCGGGATGATGGTCATGAATGGCCGAAGCTGGCGGTCTGGGCGCATGGGCTGCGCGCACAAGTAACCTCCATGATTGTTTGCTGCGTGTCAAAGTCTGAACCAAAGCATGCATGCAGGCTAGCCAAGTGACTGTCCTGACCTTCCCTTAGCGGTGTCAAGGTATAATCTAGGGCGGTTTTTAATGGGGTACTATCACGACCTCTGGTGTGCCCGTCGCAGCCTTAAACCAGTTTCAGACCTAAACCGGCAGTATCGCCCACCTCCACCGAGGGAGGCGAGCTGCATTTATAGGGAGGTCGGTCGGCATTTCTCTTATTTTTAAGATGAGATGATATAAAATAAAATAAAAAATAAAATATTATTATAAAATATTTTTTTAATATTAATTTTATATAAAAATTTAAAAAAGTAGTATGAGAATTTGAAAAAGTTAAATTTTTGATTATATTTTGTATGAAGATTTGAAAAAGTATAATAATGAATTTGAGATGTGTTTTAGATTTTTGGTCTCATCCTCTAAAATAAACAAGGCTAAAAGGTCTAATAATTTTGGTGCGTACATGTCTCAAGCTGATCTTAATGCTTATATGGGATTGTAGTAAAAAATATAGCTTATAATTTAAAACTTTGTAACTTATAAGTTAAATGATAAGTTTTATATTTTATAAATTATTTATTATTTGATATACATGTATTTAAAGCGCTTTTAAAATTAATTACAATAACTTTTTTAAAATATATAATTATTTACATGAGTTTGATAAAAATTTCAATTTAATACTTTTTGAAAAGAAATAGGCTAGTTTACCCACTTATTTTGATACTTTATTTTGACATCTCATGTATTTTATTTTATTTTTTTAATTTCTTTTTATATATGATGGTTAAAAAAATGATTATTAGTGTATTAATAATTTATTTTTATATTTTTAAAAATATTTTAAGATAATAAAAATATAAGAATAAGAAAATGAGAAAAAAATACAAAGTAAATAAACAATTAGGTGTACAATGGAGCAATGCTAGGCCACAAAATAACACTACTCTTTAAAAAAAAAAAAAAACTTCAACTTTTTTAGCTGTTTAAAATATTTTTTTTTATGAAGTTATTAAATATATAATTTTATTTTAAAAATATCTTTAAATATTTAAAAAATACTTTTTAAATTTTTACCCACAACTTCAAACCGGCTCTTACTCTCTAGTTTGTGTCATTGAGAGTCCTACCTAGTAATTAATTCGTCTGTCAGTCTTGATCTAATTATATTCTATTTTATTCTTTATATAAGTTGGTTTGTCGATTGCCTTTGGTTTGTGATCATTTGTGTCGGGTTTCTACTTGGTCTACAAATTAGATTTGTTTATTTGACGCGTTTAATTAATTATTATATTCAGTAACGGTATAATTGGTTCTATCCAGAGGCGGATCTAGGTGGAGCATAGGGGGCTATTGTCCCCAGAATTTTTCAATATATATAATTTTTTTTATATATAATTAAAAATTTCCCTCCAAATTATAAAAATAAAAAATCTCGTTTTAAAAATTTTATTAAAATTATCTTTTAAATTTCAATATTCATTTAATTTCATACTAATTTTTAACTTTATTAATATCAAAATTTTTAACTCATTTAATCTCACAATTATTCTAATAATCTAATTCTAATTAAAAAATTTTGTGCTAGAAATGAGATCTCAAAGATCACCCAATATCCATACAATTATTATTTTTATATATAATTATGTAAAAAAATATATTATTTATATTTATACATACTACACATTTTATCTATTGCTCTTCTAAATATCAAATTATAGTTTCACCTCTAGTTCTATCAATATTTTGCCCCTATAAAATTGTTGTTCATTTATTAATTTTTTTAATAATGGAAAAATTGATTATTAATGAAATTATATAGAAAAAAAAGTGCAATTACATGATAATAATTTGAGGAGCAAAATCATTATAAAAAAAAAGAAAAGAATTGAGGAGCAGAATCGATCGAGAAGCAGCACCTTATAAGATGATTATCAGTTTTTAATTTGTGATTTTTATTTGATTGGGAGTCGTGTTGACGTTATCGCATGCAAGGACATGCAAGTGGCAGCTTCAGTCACTCGATCGTGTATTTTTTTTCTCTAAAGGCAAGTGATATAATGAAAGAAAATGTGCAGTCATACATGATATTACAAACCATTGGAAATATCAAATAACAGATTATAGGAAACATAAAATATAATAAGACTCAACATCCTGGAAGATCTTTGTCATTGTGAAACTTCAACAAACACGACAATATAGAGATTATTGGGAGGCAGCCATAGATTTTGATAAAGGCAATTGAATGCGCACATCAATTAAAATATCGATATATTTTTTTCATCTTCTAACTAACAAAAGAACGAAATAAAAAATGAGTGTCGCGAGCAATGGGTTGGAGATACCAGTCCATTACTACTTCTGGATCTTGTGCTGCGTCAATTGCAATTTGAGTCTCCTACAATAATGATACTCTTGATTGATCTTGCAAGTGCTTCTTTGATGCCTTCAAGCAAAGCATAGGCTTTGCCTTGACTAGGATTGGTATTGCAAATTTCTTTTGTGCATACAAAATGAACATCCCCGCTTGCTGTAGAGTAGACAACTGTTGTAGTGTTTGTATTACCTCTTGTTGCCATATTGAAAGTCAAAAGATGATAGTTGCTGGGAAGGACTACCAAGCTAGGAGCTTGAAAGAGCTCTACATTGCCCCATGTTGTTAAATGTTAATGAAAAGATTTGTGGACATTAATAATAAAAGCGTCAATATTGGGGCAAATGTTATCATGCACAATTTTATTATGTAAAAACCAAATGTTATCTATGGTAATGATTGCAAAAATCTGAAAGTTGTAGTGCTCAATAATGAGAATCTAGAGAGAATCAAGACTCAAGATACACTTAACCCAGTGTCTCACACTAAAAGCATAGAATGCTTGTGTACTCAAAGGCCAAGGAGAGCGCCGCCAGAGGATACGTGAGTACAGACAGTGTAAGAACAGATGACTGGTAGTTTCCTCATCAGATTGACATAAGGGACAAAGGAGCTGACTATGGTCAAGGTGCAGAGCGAGTTGAAACAAAATCCTGGTAGGAAGAATATTATAAAAGATCTTTCAAACAAGCAACTTGAGCCTATCTTAGATATTGAGCTTCCAAACCTTTTTCCACAGGTTATTTGTCACAAAATGAGTAATGAAAGTATAAGAATTAAAGACTTTCTTGGCGTATGCCACTTTGATAGTGAATTTTTCAGAGGCACTACTTTTCCAAACCAATTGGTCATCAATGGCATGGAAATTCTACTCAGGAAGAGGAAATTTCTAAATTTCCACTAATGCAAATCAAGATCATGATCTAGTCCCGTACGTGCAGACGTGGGAACTCAATTTGTTTGTCGTTCATAAACTTTTTTCCTGGCATGCACAATCAACCAATAATATATATCCCGAGACGAAATCATCAAGATTACGATTCTGTGGGATAAGACCCAATTATAAGTGGCTAGGAAAAAGAACACTAGCTAGTGGTGCATGGGTTATCTTTTATAGAGAAACATGATATTTATAATTGTGAAATATATAAATATTATATAAATATATTTTTTTAAATAAATAAGTATGGAATCTATAAAAAAAAATTAATAATAGGTCATACGTTTTTTTAAAGTATTTATATAATATTTATATCTTCTACGACTATTTATAATATTACATTTTTTTATAAATCTTGTCTGTCTTTAACTCACCCCCACAACATGATCATCGAACGTTCCCCAATACTCTTGAATTAGAGATGGATGAGATTTTATATGGTTAATTTGCTATTGTACTGGCTTTCATCTCTCTCTCTCTGTCTCTTTATGGATAATGTGGCTTTCATCTATATATGGGTTTGGAAGTGAAATTTTCTATAAATAAGGTTTAATTCTGAATTTATACAGAGTATTCAAGTTTGATCTGTTACTCCATGTTGCAGCGGAAGAAGAAGAGAACAAATTAAATTAATTAATTCGGTGAAGTCCCCAAATCCTTTTTTTTTCTTGTATATTTATTCATGTGTTTCTTTAATCTGATCAGCCTTGTTCTTGATCCAACAAAGCGAAAGAGAGTGAGTTTTTTTATAATATTAATTTGAAACTTTCTAAAAAATTTGATTCCAACATTAAGTCATAATTTGGATTCAAAATTCATCTCATTTTATAATTATAATTTTTTTAAATTTTATACTAAATATAATAAACAATTCAATTTTTAAATTTTCAATTCAAAATTTTCAAATTTAAAAATAATATTCGATTAATATTTATTTAACTTTCAAATACTTAAAATTATATATATATATATATATATATATAATCTCATGCACTATCAAAAGGGTCAATATCATTTTCATGAATGAGAATAAAAAGAAAAAGTTTATATCATAATTTATTTAATATTTCAGCCATGTGTATATGACTATTAACATCCACCCGATCGAGACATGGTACCGATCCAATTGATCGCTTGCGCAAAATCTCTCCCATTTTGTTTTTTATTTTATTTTTCAGTTTTTTTGTTCTTATTTTTTTATTATTTTAAAATAATAATATTTAAAAAAATATCAAAATATTAATAATTATTTTCTTAATTATTAAATAAAAATAAATAAATTACATAAAATATTAAAATAATATATTAAAATGAGTAGAGATGCTAACGTTATCCTCTCTCTCTCTCTCTCTCTCTCTATATATATACACACATCGACAGATGCTAGCTTTTGTCACTCCTCGTAACCCCTGCTTCACAATTATTGTCCCAATAATTTATCTCTTGACTGTGAGTCGCACACAGTGCGGACCAGTATTGTCCCATACACAAGAAAGATGGAGGGAGCGAAGGATCAGGGGCAATTTTACGATTCCATGGAACCCAAGGCTCAAGGTAAACCCGCCATGAAAAAACTCCTTCTCATACTCAACTGCATCCTATTGTCCATAGGCAACTGCGGCGGCCCATTGATAATGCGTCTTTATTTCCTCCATGGCGGCAAACGAATCTGGTTATCGAGCTGGCTCGAAACCGGTGGCTTTCCGATCATCCTCCTTCCCCTCGCGTTCGTATACTACCGACGCCGTGCCACCCAAGGGCCGGGAACCGAGCTCTTCTTCATGAAGCCGCGTCTTTTCTTCGCTGCCGCCGGCATAGGAATCTTCACCGGATTGGACGATTACCTCTATGCCTACGGAGTGGCGCGCCTTCCCGTTTCGACCTCGTCTCTGATCATCGCCAGTCAACTCGCTTTCACGGCGGGCTTCGCTTTCCTTCTGGTGAAGCAGAAGTTCACCTCGTATTCGATCAACGCGGTGTTTTTGCTGAGCGTCGGAGCGGCGGTCTTGGCTTTGCACACGAGTAGTGACCGTCCGGAGGGGGAATCGAATAAGGAATATCTGGCAGGGTTTTTCATGACGCTGGGAGCGTCGGCACTGTACGGATTTCTACTGCCGTTGGTGGAGCTGACGTATAAGAAAACGAAGCAGAAGATGACGTATTCGCTGGTGATGGAGATTCAGATGGTGATGTCTTTATTTGCCACTCTTTTTTGCACAGTAGGGATGCTGATCAACAAAGACTTCCAGGTACGTACCTACATATAGCTTCTTCTTTTTTCTCCCTCTCGCCGGCGAAATTACAGTCGGAAATCATCGAAAATACAATAAATCTAAGCACTTTAAATTCCTATATTTAAATCGTGTCAGAAATTAGGTTTGCAGTATCTGTCCCAAATTAACTAATGCTACATAATCATAAAAATAAAAATAAAAATAAAAATAAAAATTGCTACATAGTCATCAGCCATTAATGAAAGAATATCGGTATATCACTGCTGTCTGCATGCTGATCGATGTTCGAGATGAGAGACCGTCGCCTCTATTTTCTTTTGTTTCTTTTTTAGGAAAGAAAATTCTTTTTTTTCCTCGGTTCCGAAATTATAAAAGTATTATTCTTGCGGCTCACTTGGATTTAAAAATGAGATGAGATGAGATGGGTTATGAATAATAATAAAATAAGTGGTTGAGATGAATTGAAATTTAAATTGAGTAGTTAAAATGAGTTGAAAGTACGAAATGAGATGAGAAGAGTTAAAACCAATTTATAAAACAAATCGAGCCTTAACCTCCTAAAAAAATTAAAATAAACTCTTGAGTACTAAAAATATACGAAAATCTTTTCCTAGAAAAAAAAAATCAGAAAGACATATGCTTAGGTTTATGTTAAAATTCAAAATCCAACCCTAAATCTTCCAAAAATAGTTAATATATCTATATATAGAGAGAAAGAGGGACACACACTCTTGTGATCGTACGGCAATTGTGATGAACAATATAGAATAATTGAAAAGAAAATAACAGAGAAATAATACAGAGATTTACGTGATTCGGTGATATGCCTATATCCACAGGAGCGAGTGGCAAATTCCATTATCATCATAATTAGGATTACAACATATATATTTATACCAAACCTTAAGTGTACGGATGTACTTAGAAAAAATTACAAAAATATCTTCGTACCATCACTCGCCCGCTCGCTTCGCCATCTGTCACTTGTTGCTATATTCTTATTAAATATGAGCCACATACTTCAACACACACAAAATTAATTATAATTTTATTAGTCATTATCTTCTCAATATGGCATGATATGTTATATATTAAATGTTTGTTTGACATGTGTAAATAATAAGAGGATAAATAAATTAATGAAAGTACTACTATTACTTGCGAAGAAATTTACATATAACATGAGAATTTTTATTACTACAAACGTGTGTCATATGTCTCTAAATTGATAAAAATATTTATGACATTTAGCATCTTGAAACTTTTGTATTACGTATATAAAATTACTACAACATTATAACTTTTGAGCAAACCATCTTGATCGTATTTGAGATTATATATATGTTTTTTGTTCATGTACTATTTATGTAAGCATGAAGTTATATGATAATTCCGAGATGTATATGTTTTCTAAACCAGAGAATTTTCTTATTTATATAAGCAATGCACGGGAGCACTCGAAAATTAGTAACTTATTTCACTACAAAAAAATTTATGTTTTTGTGATCAATTATTTGCAATCAAAAGATTATTTTTAATTTAATTTCACAAGGAAAAAAGGGTAGATGAAGTATCTAATTATTTGATTTGTTGTAGGCAATACCGAGAGAAGCGAAGGCATTCGAACTAGGGGAAACGAAGTACTACGTGCTGATGGTTTGGAGTGCAATTATTTGGCAGACATTCTTCTTGGGAGCAATAGGAGTAATCTTTTGTGCCTCGTCTTTACTGTCCGGTGTTATAATTGCTGTTCTACTCCCTGTGACAGAGATCCTAGCAGTCATTTTCTACCAAGAGAAATTTCAAGCTGAAAAAGGAGTTGCTTTGGCGCTTTCTCTTTGGGGATTTGCTTCATTCTTTTATGGAGAGATGAAACGCGACAAGAAAAAGAAGCAAACCCCAGAAGCAGAGATGTCTGAAATTTCTGGTGATCCATGATTACCCAATCCCCCCAAAAGTATCTTAATTTTCCCTGGTGGGATACATTTAATATGAAAGTTTGAATATTCAATTTCGCTTTTTGTGATCAATTATTTGCAATTTGGCGACGTTCAATATGTCCAATATGTTTATCTCTTCAGAATAGAAGAATGGTAGTCAATGTATATCGCATAAGAAATATAATTAAGTTTTTAATATTAATTGCCTCCCTCTTCAAATAGATGCGTCGAAATATTACTATTAAGAGCGCTAATCAATTTTTTTTGGGTTTTTGTCCATATGTTCTGTTCAAGAATCTGCTCCCACTTTTGGTATATTTATAAGCAGTCATTTTCCTCCTTTGTCCCTCCCCATTACGTATCCTGCGTGCTGCCGTAGAAGACTCGATAGGAAGCAAAATGTAGAATTTTTATACTAGAAAAGTAAATAAATAATATCTTCTATATATATAATGAGACTATGTAACAGAAATTCTTGTTTTAACGGAGTTACAATAATTTTAATGATTTTCCGTTAACTTTCCGTTAAATTTGTCTCGACCATCAAACTTGTCTCATGGTTGCTAGGAAAGAATATTTATGAGTAAGGAAAATAACGCTTCCCGGCTCTTCGTATTCACATGTTCTCTCTTTTCGCTTATAATATTTATAAGCGCCTCTTGGTATCCACCTAGGTCTCAGATGATCTCAATCCTTTACGATGAGGATACCTGAGGAGGAGTTTCTCTCAGAAAGCGATGATGATGAAATTGGATCATTGTCAGCGATCGATGGGATATGGTCGGAAATCGAGATTCCGGTTGAGGAACCCAGAGAGATAGAGATAGAGCAAGTCCTTATTCGATCAGGGCATTCATGCCTCCCCTCATAACTGGTATTTTTCTTGTTTGGATAGTCTGAGAAAATAAATAAACAAATTATAAATATTATGTTTTTTATCCTATTGTGTAATAAATAGGTAGATAAATATTTGATACAGCATAGTGTTGGGGTCGCATTCCCACTTCATGTGGGAAGCGGAAGACGAGGAGCAAGAAAACGTGGGGGCGTCACCGGCTCTGGATCCAACTCTTTAGCTATTTGTTGATAGAGATAGAAGTCCGAATGTAACAATAAAGGTGAGTTGTCTACAATTGTTTCAGCGAAACTAATTTATTCTGCTTGTCTGCGATAATATCTTCGACATGTTCACAATTGTTCCTCTTCTAAATGATTTTCTGATTTCTTTCTTTTGATTAGAATTGTATGTTGTATTTTATTTATAGTTTGAATTAAATGTAGTATATGGTCCTGTAGAATCATGGTGTGTGTATATAAAATTAGTGAAACAAACGCGTCCTCATCTACTGCAATTCCTTTAGTATTTATATATATACACACACAAGGTTAATTGGAGCAATCTGTATCGTAAATATTCTGTATTATAATTTATGGTGTGATGATATTCATGTAATTTTTTTTTTAATGGCAACAGGTGTCCCAAAAAGTCCTGACTAATGCCAATCCAAAAAAATAAAAACGAATACTATATCTTACCTTAAGGCAAAATTGATGCATACATCCAGCACTCTCCATTTGGATTTGGAGTTGAGATAAAATAAGTTGAAATAAATTTTAAAAGTTAAATAATTATTATTATTATTATTATTTTGAGATTTAAAAAAATTGAAATGAGATTTGAAAATGTTGTATTGAGATTTGTATTTTGTATAAAAATTTAAAAATATATAATAATAAATTTGAAATGAGTTAAGCAGCTCGAATCCAAATGAAACTTTATGGTTTCAAATTGTGCAATCCTAAATTGCATATATGTTTGTGTACATACATAGAAATCTGCATTTGTCAAATTTGTCCAACTAAGTAAACGTGCTTTGCACGTTACTTTCACCTAGTATATATATATATATGTATGTATGTATGAAAAGATGCTATGATCCTTCCTAATTATCATTATTTCTCATTTGTGATATGGTATCAAATAATTTATAAATAAAAAATTAAACACTAATTATGTAATAATTTATATCGTTTTAAAAAAAATGATAATGATTAAAATGACAATGAATAACACATTTACACACACACACTAGAGGTGCTACTCTCATGGTGCGTCAGGAGATGTATCCTCTCCCCCATCATGTCTAGGGGGTGGGGGGTGTTAACCCCGTCCTCGGGAGGCGGGCACCCCACTATTGAGAGTGGGATTGAAACCACACTCCGTCCTGCCCCCCGTTTAACACAGTAACCCATTGGGTCTTTAAATAAATTTTTTTAGATCCAAATTATAATATAATTTAAATAATAAATTAAAGTTTGTACATCCAAAAATAAAATAAACTCATTAAAATTGTATTTTAGATAAATAAGTCTCACATTGCTTAAGTATGACTATTGCATTGTCTTGGCCTCCTATATAAAAATTAGCCTAAGAAGTTAAAACAATTTATTAACTTGAATTCCACTTTAAGTTTCTATCAACATTTTTATATATGTACAATATATTTATATAAATTATTTAAATGAATATTAAAAATATAATTTTTTTTTTAAATAAAGTGTAGAGCGGAGGACATGGTGGGGCTAGGCCTAGTGCCATCCCGCCCTCGCATGGTGTCTTCCTTGCAGGGCACCCCACACCAACCATGCGGGGGCGGGCAGACAACGGGGAGGCAGGCCCCCACTACCCCCCCCCCCAAAAAAACACATACATACATATATATATATATATATGTATGTGTACTATAACTAGGGGTGGGCAAAGTTTTGACTTCCGTCCGAATTCTACTTCGATTTTGATCGGAGTCAGAAGTCGGAGTTTGGAGTTCAAAATCAGAATAATTCTGACTCTGAAGTCAAAGTTTGGAGTTGGAATCGGATCCAATGACCACTCCGAATTCCAACTCCGAATTTCAAATTTTTAAAAAATAAAAATAAAATAGATGCATCTATGTGGATTTTTTAAGTTTAAGCCAAACGACACAGTGCCAATTAAATAGAAACGGCGCCGTTTAGTCCAAGGTCAAACACCCATAGCCCCATTCCTTTGTTCTTCTTTCCTCTTCTTCTTCCTCTCACAGTCTCACATATGTTCTTCTTTTCCAATGACCAAAATCCGAATATCCAGTTCTCCAGTTGCCGCTTCCACTTTCATTCTTTCAAGCCGTCGTCGATTTTTCATCGTGAGTCACACCATCGTTATGTCATCCCAATTGCTACTGGCCCGAGATTAATTGGTAATTACTAATTAGGATTTTGACTTTTAAATTTAGGGATTTTAATTACAACTAATTATAAAAGTGTTATTTTAATTTGATTCTTTAATTTGCTTGGTTTGTATGTACTTTTATATTGTAAAAAATTTGAAATAGTGAAACTAAAGATTGTGTATTGTATGTAGCAATGTGCTTGGACAATGTGTATAACGTGTTTGATAAAATGCCACTGGGAAAAAAAACTAGAAGTAGACTTTTTAATGATATGTACTATAACGTGACTTTGAACACTTCAAAATTCTATTACCTAATTAAATTGGATTGAAAACATTGGTTGATTGCATTGGAGGGTGTTGTCATCCAATAATAATCCATCTTGTTCATGATTGTGATTGGGAATCATATTGTACCATATAATCTCGGATTGATCAGTAATTACAATAATGGACAATTCAGGCCACGCTTTTTTGAGCAAGATTTTGCATGCCACAGTTATTCCATTTTATGGGAAACTATTGAAATTCTGAACGGAACTATCTGATTTTTCCTTTTTTTTATTCCCTTCTGAATATAAGTTTGATCCTTTATATTTTGACACTGTCGGCACACAGTCCGAGTTTGATGAGGTGAGAGTATTGGTTCCTATATGTGGTATTAAATGAAGGACAGTTTCGAATTTATGTGACTGGTTTATATTGATATCCACTAAATTGTCTAGAAAGGGAAGTACATTTAAAAGACATGATAACTTAAAAGAAAGATGAAGAAATTAAAAAAGTAACTGTAAATTCCTCTGCTATAAGAATTCATTCCTTTGTGGTCGGTGTTGTTTTGAGAACTGATTTATTGTTGCCATTTTCATAACTCCAAAAAGTTTTGGTGAATATCGTTCTTATAAAATATGGTTGTCTCTCAGTCTTAGTTTATTTATCTTGCTTCTATTTCTCATGCTTTGACATGTTTTTTGTTCACATGTATAAATACTCTTTTCGGTTACGCATAATGATTTTTATTTTAATCTAACAAAATAATGATGTACAGGGAGAGGGAAAAGTAGCATTGCTCTTTCCATGCGTTGTCGATGTATTTGACATAGAGGTGTAGGCTGTTTGATGTTGATCTCTTGCAATATAGGGAGAAGGTCGCGTGCATAGCTAAAGTAATGTTTGCGTTATGAGAAATACAAAATCTCTGACACAAAAATACCACATTATCGATTTTATGGTCTGGAAAATATGGAGTCCATGAGTTCACCTCTATTCCTAATGTATTAGGTTACTTTTTACCACCAACCTTTTATCATCCTATTGTATCAAATCATTGATAAATAAGAGGAAAATAACAGACTATTTTAATCATATGAGTGTTAAAATTCACAGAACACAACTTCTACCTTTCACATTAGGTAGATCAACAATTCCACCAGTTTCTACATGACTAGAGAAACTAGTCATCGCTAGCACAACATTTTTAACAGCAAGAATGCTCCTTTTCTCTTGCCTAGAGAGTTGGTCTGGATAACATATTTTTTTTTCCCCAAACTCTCACATCTCCTTTTATTTGGTCTCACATATTCATCTCCCATTATCTACAATTAAATAAGTTATCCCCACAAGCTTAATGGGTTCTCACAAATTGTCAATAGACACAGTAGGAAAGCGATTTGCAGCAATTTCTATTCACAAATGGATCCACTAGCAAGAGCTTTACTAAACCAAGCCTACAGGTAAAAAGAGGAACATATATTACAATTATTAAATCTCTGATTGTTTAAATATGATTTTTCTGACTTTGAACATATATTGCAATTATTAATAATCACATTACTATTCTAGCATTACCATCATTTCTTCCAATATAGTTTTGTTTCCCTACATATGCAAAAAGGTTGGCTTACCATATGACCAGTTTTTTTTTTTAATAAGCACCATGCTTCTCATTCTTTGTAATATTATATCTCACTAAAGCTGGCATAAGGCGCAATTAAAAGGCATATATACATACATATTTATATATATATATATACATCTTTCTGAAACAACCCTAAATAATAATAACAGTTTTCTAATATTTTATTTTGTTGTTTCCCTTTTAAATTGACGTGTTTAAGTGAAGTTGCACTCGGTCCTCATCTTAAATCAGATTTAAAAAAGGGGATTATATTGATCATGCATAGGTGAGTTGGCTGATGCTTTATAAATTTATAAGTTTATGTATAAATTTAAATATAAGTTTATCTTTACAAACATTTTTTATATTGTTATACTTAAATTTCAGGTCTACATAATAGATGGATCCATCATGCATTGTCAATGGGACTCTGACTCCACATAATATTCCGGATACCAGGACTCCATCGACGTCCCAAGCGGCAGTTTAGAGTAAGAGTCAGCTATCCACCTTTACTCGAGTACAAATCTCGTGTGCTAGCATTGAATTTCTACTTCCAGTCGACATAAAATTGGAAGTGAAAAATCCTGATCAATTTATGGATGAGGATGAGATGGGTCTTAGGGACAATCTGATTGAAGACCAGATGTACCAATACACCCTACAGCTGTGAGGCGACCCAGTCTACAATCAAATAAAAAAATATCGTGGACATGGAAATATTTTTTGAAAATTGAGGGTGGAGATCCCCAGAATCTACAGGCTGAGTGCAACCATTGTGGCACTCAAGTTGAATGTCATTCAAAAAGGCAAGACACTTATTACCTGTCAGCACATCTAAATGGTTGCTAGCGCTATCAAATAGTGAAGGAAATGACATTAAGAGATTAGTGTCTTGCTTTACATGCTACTTGATTTATTCATTTAATCTCATTTAATTTTCACTTAAAACTAATATTGAATATTGATAATAAATTATTAAATGCAGTCGCAGGTGGGTCTCGGACTAATATTAGCTATAAGACTTCTACAACCACAGATGGGATAGGAACACAGACGAGGAACCTGGTGGTCCCTCAATATAGTGAGAAGATGTACCGTGAGGCACTTGTAGAAATGGTTATACAGGATGAGATGCCCTTTACCACAGTTGACAAGAAAGGGTTCCACAAGTCTGTGAAGTTGCTTGCCAAGATCTCAACTGTTATCCCGTTATACAGTGATGCGTGATTGTATTAAGATATATCTGAAGAAAAAGGCAGGGTTGAAGAAGATGTTCATCACCACTATCCAGATAGTGTCATTTACGATCAATACATGGACGTTTGTACAGAATATCTCGTAGATGTATATCACAGCACACTACATTAATAATGAGTGGAATTTTAAAAAGAAGATTATTGAATTTAAAAAAATAGTTACCATAAGGGTGCATCAATAGGAGCGGAGATAGATGATTATCTATTGAATTTGGACATCCAAAAAATTTTATGCATTATAGTTGACAATGTCGGTGCCAATGAGACTGCTATCTAATGGTTTATGCAGAATATGAGGACGAGAGACAATGTGATTAAAAATCACCAATATATCCACATTCGATGCACTGCTCACATCATCAACTTTTTTGCTGGTGAGTCTTTTTGGTTTTGGTTTTGTATTTTATATTTTAATATTTTCATGATTAAAATCTTCGAAAATAGTACTATTTTTTATATTGTTATGATAATTGGGTATTTTTCAATAATGAAACATATGAGGGGTTGAAAGATGTGGACGACTCCATCAGGAAAGTCCACAGCATTGTGCGGTACGTGGGGGCTTATCTCCAAAGGCTGTGAAAATTTAAGGCAATAGCATAATAGGTTGGGGCTGAGTCTTAAAAAATATTGTGCCTAGATATTCACACTCGATAGAACTCTACATATCTAATGTTGGATGTGGCAATAAAGTACCAAAAGACATTTGAGTGATTGAGGATTGAGAATAGGGGTCTGAGGTATGCCCTACTGGAATCTACTGGAAAGGGGCTCGGTCCGCCAGACAACATGAATTGGCAATATGTATCCGAGTTTGTCAATTTTTTACAGACATTTTATGATATCACAATGCGGGTATTTGGATCCGCAAATATGACGGCAAACATATGGTTCAGCGAGATTTCAATGTTATACCACCACTTGAAAGAAGGTTGTGCTTACCCGAGCAAACTGTTCTCTGATATGGCATCACAAATGCAGTCCAAATATGATAAATATTTGGGGTAAGTTAAAAAGATAAATAGATTATTGTTCATAGCGCTGATCCTCGACCCTCGATTGAAGTTGGCAACTGAGGTTCTCGAAGCAATGAAGGCAGTAGCGTTTATTATAATGCTTAAGGTAAATCTGAACGATTTATACACCCACTACAGCACCAGTATCCAGGCTTCATCCTCAGCAACCGCAGGTACCTCACGTTTAAACTCGAGCTTAGGACCAGCCACAAATGTCCATACCTGTCAGGCTAATGCAGCCAGACAGTTTCAAGATTTCAATCTTATGACGTCGTTTCATGCACGGTTGACAAAAAATCCACTACAGTGTACGAATAAGGTTGAGCAGTATTTACTGGTAGAAGTCAAGGAGCCTAGTGAGGAGTTTCAGATCTTAATTTGGTAGATGGTTAATTCCATCAAGTACTCGATCTTTTCTCGTATTACTCGAGATATACTAGTCGTTCCTATCACTACAGTTGCATCTGAGTTAGCATTTAGCACTGGAGATCGAGTATTGGATGCCCTCATTTGCACACAGAACTGGATTAATGATTTACTTACTGGACTAGAGAGCATTGGCATCAATGTTGTGACCTACAGGCTTGAGTCAGGTAAAATTAAATTAATTTATTTACTTGTTTTTTATAATTAAAGTAATAAAGTTTATATAATTATTGAATTATTGCAATATTTTTTTATAATTTCATAAATCTATTTAAATTTTAACTTATACTGTCTATGATTTCACAGATATAGTTATCAACCCCAACATACTTGCCAATGACTGATGAAATAATTGATGGTTGTGTATATTTTTTCTCTAATTTACGGTTACATGTTTGGTTCATTTTTATTTTTATTGATAATAATACATTTTAATTTTATCTTAATCTCAGGTATAAGTCCGTATAAGTTCCAACGACAAATTATTTTGCTACAACGAATTTTTTTTTGTAACCTCGGTCCTCAAGTCCTAGTGATAGCGAATGGTTTAATTTGTATTTTGTACTATTTTTTGTATTAGGCTTAGAAATTTGTATTATAATTTGTATTATTTATTTAACTATTTAAGATTAATTAGCAGTGAATCCTTAATAGATAAAATCATAAATGTTTGTGGCAGCTTACATCCAAAAATGGGCTCAATTGAGCCAAGTTAGAATCGGAATGCCCAATCAGGACCATTTGGTTTCAAAATGGGCCTAACTTGGCCTATTCATAAATCAGAGTTTGAATCGAAAGTCGGAGTTCTGAATTCCAATCGAAATTCTGATTAAACTTTGATGGAGTCCGGAACTCCGATCGAAGTTGGACTCCGACTCCATTTCAAAGTCGGAGTCGAAACTCCGATAGTAGTTGGAGTCGGAGTCAGAAATTACGAACTCTGACACTGTCGAAGTCAAAGCACACCCCTAATTGTAATACTCAATTGAAAACTCAAGCTATATCTGAGCTTATGTTCTAAATATACCAGTCAATGATACAATTAGAACACCATTAAAACTATTATAAAATACAAGAACTTTTCATTCTCAAGTAATACGAAATCTCATACACTATTGTACTCATCACTTTTCAATCAGCATAGAATATCACAATCTTCCCCTTAAATTCTTGATGTTCTCGTTCAGTTAGTTTATCATAGGTGATATGACTCAAATTTTACATTTATAATGAGTAATACTATATACAAGCATATTTATAGACCAATCTGTACACCAATATATGTCTATTGGCTGCTTTCAATTTGTAGACCAATCTGAACAATCATGTTGAATGGGTGCACGTATTGGTGTATAAAATTGCTCGCAACAAGATTTTTCATTTACGATTGTTATATTTATAACGAGTAATGCTATATACAAGCATGTTTATAGACCAATTTGTATACCAATATATTTCTATTGACTGCTTTCAATTTGTAGACCAATCTAAACAATCATGTTGAATGAGTACATATATTGGTGTATAGAATTGCTTGCAACAAGATTTTTCCTTTATGATTGGGATAAACTTTGTTATCATTTATGACGTCTCAAAGGAAGCACAAGCCACATCTAGTCCTATACTATAAAAGACTATTCAATGATATAATTGAAGTCTATTAAAACTATTATAAAAAACAACTTTTCCTCTCAAACAAAATGAAGTTTTATATACCACCTATCTCTCCGAGTTTTTCAATCATATAGGGTGTCACAATATAATTGTACACAACTACTTTTCCAACATTACCTATTGAAATGTAAATAAATACGTAAATAAATTTCCTATAAAAAAAAGGGTAAATAAAACGTGTTTCATAGTGTTATCAAGTATTGAAAATTGATCACCTTGCAACTTTTTTATAATTATTTTATAACTCCATATAAATTGAAAGTATATCTGTATATAATTGTATTGTTTAATTATAAAATGGGTTGTAAAATAATAATTAAAAAATCATAAATGTATCATTATTTATTACTCAAATAATGTTTTTTATTTTTTGGTGGAGTGTGGCTGCTAATTATG
The DNA here is from genome assembly GCA_036898215.1 of Platycarya strobilacea. Lineage (NCBI taxonomy): Eukaryota > Viridiplantae > Streptophyta > Magnoliopsida > Fagales > Juglandaceae > Platycarya > Platycarya strobilacea. Next base: position 9,352,250 of record CM072555.1, read on the forward strand.
CCAAAGATTGTCAGCAGATCCTTGGCACCGGAAAATCCGTGAGATCCAAAGCAACCAACCAATACAAGTCCATGGCAATACAAAACAATCACAACCATCATACATGCACTCACTATTGCCCTACATCAACCTACGAACAGGGACATGTTACAGTTGTAGCACCGTCTCACCAAACTAATTTCATTCCCAACAACCATTAATTACAACTAAAATGATTTATAGGAAAAGAAATTCGTTCTTATGCACGTCATGAATCATCACATCATTGTCATATAGCAGACAAATGATGACAATGAATAGGTTTGGGTTTTCTCTATCTTTTCAAAGCCAGACAACCGACCCTAAACAACATTGATCATTCAATTTACATGCAACTAGCTAGATATGTATACCACATAATAACGCTGAAGAACCAAAATATTATTGAGATTCTATTGCAGTATATAGATTTTTGCAATACTAAGGGGTAAGACAATAAGGAAAAAAATATTTGAAACATATTTTATTACATGCCATATTCTATTACAGTATACATATTTTATCTTATCGTTCCTACATGCCACACACCACAACTATTTTATTTTATTTTTTAATTTTTCTTATAACAAATATGTGATGTATAGATGATAAGTAGAATGAGAATTAATAAAATATATATTAAAATATATAATAAATAATTTTAATATATCTAAAGTTTGTAGTGCGGGATAAGAAGCACCATTCCTTCCACCAATTATGAGTGGAAACTCTGCCCATTACCCTTGCAAGTCAAGTTACAACCCGGTTGCCCAACCCTGGTGGTAGAAAACATACGATTTCAAAGTGATATTAGGAATGACGTAAGAATTAACTTAGCTGGGCAGAATTCGACTAGAATCCCAACCTATCCTACATAAATGCTAAAATTTATCCCACAACCTTTCTTTAAAAGCACTCTCATTAGATTGGTCATTACTAAAATACAACTTTAACACTCTCATTGGATTGACAATTAAGAAATCCATTCTCAAAAGGGGTCATGACACCCCCCAAACTCGTCTCACAATCATCCCTCACATGTTTTGAGAGATCTGAAAGCAATGTTTTCAACAAGTAACATCATATGAAGGAATATCAAGGATCAAGGGCTCCATTGCAATTAGAGAAACTCTTTGGGCATGCGATACCTATAAATCTTTGTTTGTGGGAAACCAATAATAGATGATCACGTAATAAAATCCACTAAGTGGTGAAAAACGGGCATTAAGGGAATCCGAATTCCTCTCTCTGCCCCGATATCTGTCTCTTCCTAGGCAAAAGCTCCTCATCGGCACTACAGTACTTCATCATTGAGAGGAACCCCTACGAACATGTTTGACAAAATCCACATTTTCTCTGAAAATCTTTCGATGATATTGTGACTGCAGTTGAATCGATTTCCAAAGTTGCTCTCTACGATTTGGATCAGAAACAAAGTCTATTAACTCATGCAGTGAGTTGTCGATGAACAATCACATGAATGATTCAATTTCCTACGAAGTTTTGGCCAGCAAAAATGGCGATGAAAGATGGGAATGTGAAGTCCTTTCGGCCAATGATGAAGTCCTTTTGGACCCAAATATATTTTGGAAGAATCTAAAGGAAACGAACCATCCAATCAAACTCTGATTACCAAAACGACTTGGAATTTCTATAGTAGCATGGAGATGTACAAGAACAATTGAAAATTGAATTGAGAAATCTGAGAACTGGGGGACTTCTTATGTATTAATATGTTTTCTTAATGTTCTTCGGGCCTCCTTATGTATTTTCTTACTAGTAGTAGTAGCCTAGAGAGAGGGGGATTTTGCCAGTTTGATCTCTGCATGAGAGGAGGGAAGAGAGAGCTTGAAACCATATTAATGAGGGAGAGAGAGATCGAAATCAGTGCGGGAAGGAGGGAATGAGAGTATTTCCCTACTGTTGAGCCCACGGTAGCCCCATGATGGCTTTCTCATTTACCTTACGTTGCATGCTTTTATTGGGTTCCGATAAGTTGGGTTTGTAGTATCACCTGTTGGAAGAAAGATATTATCTTGCAATTAACTTGTCCAAAAATTCAACTTCAACCAAATGAACTTTCGCCAAGCAGGAAAGCAGAAAACAAATTCGAAGTTGATATCAGTACAACAATGTGGGGGCAGCATATCGAGGAAAATAAAGTGTACAGAGAGTACAACTTAAAATAACTGGGAAAATATCAGGCTAATAACTGAATAGTCACCCTAATAGCAAAGGAAAGCAAGGTAAGATGAAATCACACTCCAAAAACTTGCCTAGTTATTGGACAGGCATAATGAGAAAAATAATTACTGGTGGACCCAATATTGGCAGCACCATAATTTAAAGAGCACCATTGAAGTTGAGAGCCTAGGTCAATGATAAGTCATTCTTTAAGGAACGACTAGTCAGGAAGGGAATTTTGATGAACAAACAAAAAAAGCAACCATCTTAAAAATTAAAATAATCACGGAAGCATAGTCGAGCGGCTTAAACAATTTACCAAGGCATCGTCAATCTCCCCACATTAACTAAGCCACGGTTTTTCTTAAATGCCATTTGAGCCACACCTTTCATGTACAAAAAGTAGTTCCCAACACTTGGCAAAGAAGAACTTATGCTTCTCCAGAAGGGCTGAGAGATACTTCCAGAGCTTCTAAAAAATGGCTTGTCCATCTATAGCATAAAAAAGAGACACCAGTCTCCAATTAATGAGACGATCTGGAAATCCCCTATATATCAAACCACCTTGGACTTCCAAAAACCAGCACTTCTAACTGGTAGTAAGGTCATATTGCTGAAATTTGACGACAGGCATATTGCTGAAAGCAGGTTCCTAATTCAAGATTAGAAGCCATTTTTATGTTGCACTCCAATGCTTGTCTCGCTTAGCTGAAAATAACTGAAAAGCACCATCAAGGCTGATGGTAAGGTCTCAAAGGTCAAGGTTCAAAAATCGTTTTTTTTTTTCATGCCCACCACTAAATCTTTTAGTCACACCAACAGAGAGAGAGAGAGAGAGAGAGAGAGAGGGGGGGATTTTAAAAAAATAATGCTGTTCCAAGGTTAAAAAAGAGTCACAATAGTCAAAGTTAAGCTTCAGGATTGAGCTATGAAAAGGGGGGCTTTTCAATAGATAAGAAAACCATTGTGAACAATTTGAAAAGGAATACCACAAAATAACTAAATGAGCTTTATTATTATAAAAGATAACTCGTTCTATACAACAATATAACTAGCTTACAAGGATAGGATTAAAACCAAAGATATGCCAATGAATTGAGAATGGGAACAAAAGTTGTGTAGTGAATGATTGTGTACCTTCAATCAACAAAACTCCAAAGGATACCGCCAGATACATCCATCAAATCATCTTGAATCAGCATTCAGCCCATGATTTTCTTCATGAATAGAAGGATCAACATGATTAGAGATAGTTCGAGCATAAACCTAGGACCCATTATACGCTCAAGAATTGGCTGCCACCTGTAAGTTCAACCAGTAGATAGCTGCTGATAAAGCCTGTTATCCATTTCAGGATCTTCATTACATCAGAAGAGTGACAAAATGAACCAAAAATCTCCACTCAGGCATGCACCCAACTGATCTTTGGTACCATGTAACAATAATTTAATTTCTGAATGCAATTTAATTGCTTCCAAGTCTATCATACTACTAATAACTTTCTACCATGCAGCAATATAGCCCATCTTTTGAAGAGACAATGTTCATTTTCACAAACGACACCCATTGAACTGTGTGTTTTTCATCACAGAATCACAAGTCAAATATACAACAATAACATGTATTGGTGGTGCAAATTTCTCTTTTTTCTGTCTTTTTTTTTTTCCTTTTGGATGCCAAAGATCTAAACCTAACACCCCACATCTTTACAACCTAAGAAACAGTATATGTGCACGAGACATTGTGTTTTCCTAAGTACCATGATGTCAAAAAAATATTCATGCACTGGTTTATCACTGACAACTGGTTCAAAACTGTCATCAGACTCGTTCCCTATGACACAAAGCAGCATAAGATGGGAGCATCTTAAAAAATTGCAGCATGCAATGCAAGATATCCACACTGGTGGTTAACGCATACAATAATATTACACCTAGACTTAGTTTGCAAAAGGAAATTGACCCTTGGGTACCAGAGTTCACAAGGAATAGCATCTAACAACCACATGGGTAAGTACAAATAAAACACTAACCAATTTCCTTCAGTTGAGTTACTGTTTGCATAACTTATCTCTTCCTGTGCAAGTTCTTCAAGTATGGCACGTTGGCGTTCATTTAGAACACTAAGAAATAGAAAATGAAACAGCACAAAAGTGAGTTGATATAGCTCACCAAAGCAAGGCAGATCCAAAACTTCAAAAGACATCACAGAAAAGAGAATAAATAAGTTTGATAATAAATTTCTCTTAATTATGAAAAAATAAAAAAACAGCCATTGCAAAGGGTTCATTATTTGACAGTCCTCCAATTGGGTGATAATATTTGTAAAAGACATTAACAAGCTCAAATGATAACCATCCGGCCTACATGACATTGGTAAACTCCAATGAAACCAAATCATTGGAAGCATATGATCCAATGGCTCAGATGGGAACCTAGACTAAACAAGATTAAAAGTGACAAAGAAAAGGGTAGAAGGCATGACAAAAGAAAACATAGTACCCCTCATACAATCGGCCTCATAATAATAATCTCATTTCTTATTTCCTTTTTCTTCTTTTCAGAACAAATGGCACCTCAAAGCTAATAACATTCACAAGTGGTCAAATTAGAGGCAATATTCAAGGGGTGTAAACAAGACAGGTAGAAACAAGAAGCTTGTTCTGGTTGAACTTGGCACTTATTTGGCAATCCCGACCCTAGTCTCCTCAAACATATTAACTCAGGATTGAGCAGATAGCAGCTCGATTGTGGCTTAGAAATTTGTCGATGCCCATTTTCACACCTCTTCAATTATTAAGAATAAGAACTGATAACAGTAGAAGATGACAAATCCTATCTTTGTTAAAAATCTTTTTCCAGGAGACATCTTTGTTGCAACTAAGAGATTATTTTCTCAAAAAGGCAGTTGGAACTTATTCTCGTAGGATCACTTCAAATGTGTGATTTATGTCAACTGTATTCTTAGCAGGTCCCCCCTGATCACCAAAAGGTTTAAATTTGCTCTTAAGTTTAATTTTCCAAGACAGTTGCAAAAACACCATGATAGATCAGTCATACCAAACCAATGCAGCAAAAACAGAGATTTTATTAATAATCTCTGTTTATTATCATACCGGAGATCATAATCACCAACACCCTATAGAGTATAGATGCACATTAAATTCACCATTGTCATCTGTGGGTAAAAGCTCTGGCATAAATCACTGCCAACAGTATAACTGTAGAGAAAACCAAAAAGGCGATCTAATAATTTAACTAAACTTGTAACACAGACACGTAAGAGTAAGAAGCCTACGTGGGGAAGTTAACACGGAAGCGCACATACTGATCTCCATGGCTGACAAGAAAACCATGCTTTGGCAGTCCTGCACTAACTTAAAAGCATAAGCATATTTGAAGGAGAAACAAATACCAAGGGCAACTTAAGACAGGTGATTGTGAAAAGGCCATTATTATACAGTATAAGCATATTTTTATTGGGGGCTGTTGGGGGGGGGGCGGGGGGGAGGAAGAAGAAGAATATTGGTATACCTTTGCCTCTTAGTACCAGAAGTTGTCCTGGCTGAACTCCTTTTGGTATCTGAGAAGGCCATTATTTCAGTGCATGAAAAGTCAGAGACCGAGCAAGGAGATTGTGTGCACCACCTAATGCGGCATGGAATCTTTTTACATGACAAAATATTATTGTGTGTGACAAAAAGTCTGAACTTACTGCAGCATTGACTTCCAAAAATATCATTCTTAAGGTAGGAAACATAAAAGTTCTAGCATAAACCAGAAGAGCTATCTTCCTGCTGTGTATTTTTGCTTTGGGTGGAATTGAGAAGTGGAGATTCCAGTGTTCTGTCTACATCTGGTTCCTCAAACCTCACTATAACTTATCATGAGCATGCTTGAGCAAAACTTTCCCCACCATTTAGCCAAAATAAGAGTTCTTTTTATCCAACAACATTTTCCCTTCAAGGACAGTCAGTGACTCAAAAGGAGAAGATACATATTTCTTATGAACTCTCTACGTTATTTTCCAGCTTTTGAAACTACAACACCAGAGATTCTGGTGTTGTGTCTACTATTGGTTCCTCAAACTCGATACCAGGATCAAGATCACATGATATCAGATTCATGAACATGCTTAAGCTAAAAGTTTGATTGGGCACGCCTTCATTGTGTTTCTTTAAAAATACAACTTGAACCATGTCTTGACAGATACAATTGCCCATTACTAGCATATCAAAAGTCAACCAGATTCTTTGGAAAACAGAAAGGAAAGTGGCATTATGGTAAACAAGAACAAAAATAAGAATACACAATATAGAAGTATTACTTTAACTTGCACCTTCCCGGATAAAGTTTGAACATCAACTGTGCCACCAAGAATAGCCTGCAAAAAGTTCAAACATAAAATTTGAAGACTGCTCTACTTTTTTGTACATGACTATATAACATCATGCAAATAAGTTGCTAATGGATTGTGAGGTTCGTATTTTTAAATGCCAAGTTTAGAGGGCAAATTAAGTCTTCAATAACCCTACCCCTCAAACACCTGAATAGATTTTTTTTGTAAAATTTTATTAACCCACATAATTAGATATAGCCCAAATACACAGGAAGTATAAAAGAGAAACCCCTTTATAGATATAGTCTCTAATTTTATTTTATTTTTTTGATAAGTAGATTTAGTCTCTAAATTTACATATTCTTCATCCCTGAAGTTTTTAAGTTTAAATATTTAAATCGGTTCCATAAAATTGATAATGCCATCACAAAATTGATGATGTCGTAAACTTTGAAACAAGCCACCCCATCAAATTTCATATGGATGGTCATTAATTTGGATAGAACCACTAGATTGCTAATAATTAAGAAATTCAAGGATGAAATCATTTTAAAATTTAGGGCCAAATTGAAATTTCTCCTATATTTCAAGGATCCAAAGCATTAGTCATAAGAACTAATATATAAATAAAAGACCACAACACTAGTGCAAAATCTTGAAAGTTTCAAAAGAGCATTTCTTGCAAACCACGGACCACATAAGTGTGACAAACTACTCAAGTAAAGATTCATTTCTCACTTGCGTAAAGCTAATATTAGAATCCACATAAATGTCTGCACCATCTCTAGTGAAGACGGGATCTTCAGCAACCTAATTTACCAAAACAAAAGAAAGTTCAGAAGGAAGCATACCAAAGCAGCAAATCATGGTTACTTACTTCTACTAGACATAAGCCATTTAACAAAAAAGCCTTCTTTTAACCATTTCAAGTAAATTCATATTTTATGCTTTTATATACAGATGTATACAGCCATTCCCAGGAAGCAAGTTTTGAAAAGAAAAGCTATTGCACATCGAAGATAGCCACCACTTATGATCAGAGATATGCAAATGTTCAGGCTATTGACGTCTCCTTATACCAAGAGATGCTAAACAATGACGAGAAAGCTATCGTTAAAAGCTAATCCCCACAACACTGACACACATTGTGCTCGAATATGATCTTAGATTCATAACCCACCTTTAATCCAACACAAGCGAAATCCCCCACCCCCTCCTAATATTTATCCACACCCCAGTCCTAAAGGGCCTGCTCACCTCATTTGAAGAGCATCCTCCTTGGAACTACCATATTTGACTTCAACCACCAATCTCAACAAACCCACTCCCTCGCCATGGCATAATGCCATAACCACTAACACAAAACATTGGGCTTATATGATATGATAGATTGTTAGGATACCCAACTGGAAAAGTAGAGCAGGATTCATGAGTTTTTTTCATTTTTCCCTCTTTTTTTTTAAGCAAAATTTACATGCTGCCTCCCACCACTGCCACAACCTAGAAACTTTGATGAACCTTTGCTAATTTATCATCATAGAAATTGATTAAAAACAATTGAAATCACATAATGATTTTATAAAATTGAAATCATAACTAGTTTTTTATAAGTACATGTAATAACTAAAACTTTAAATATAAAATTTAAGTAAAACTCTGCCTTTATTTTAATAAATAAGCTGCCAGCTTGACTTCCTCTTCCTCCACTACCAGCTCCTGGTACACGAATAGTATCTCCGGCATCCACACCTAAGACATTTTGAAAACATAGTGACGGTTATAGATAAGCAGATGGAAACCTACCAATAAGATATGCATGCAGCAGTTCCTAGTCACTAGACATACATTACACACAAAAAAACTGTCTTTTAGTATGGACTTTTTATGTTTTTCTCTTCTTGACACCCTGAAAGAACTTCAAATACAGTTTCAAACTAAACTCCTATATGGTCCACAGTGATATCGATTAACAATTTTTCAAAATTTGCATTATGCATTAATGTCAAACACAGATCAATCCCTCATCACAAAGAAAACGTGTAATACTAAATGACATATAATTGAAACAAAATTGCCTGATTATTACTGATGACATAATATATTACTATCTCTTCGCAACCTCCTCTTCTCTCTTTCGCATTTTTTCTCGTACGAATTAGACATAGAATTTCACCACGCCCCTATGCCAACTCAGCTACTGCTTTAGGCGATTTAATAAAACATAATCTATTTGCAATCCCCCCCCCCCCCCCCGGTTCTTCTCTCCCTCCCCACCTTTTGTTTGGCAAGAATTAGACTGAAGGATTCACCACACTCCTATGCCAACTCAGCTACATCTTTATGCGATTTCATGCAAGAGAAAAGTCTTGGGAACAACCTGCTGGAATTGTAACTTTAACCTCCTTAACACCTTCAACTACCCCTGATCCTTTACATGACATACAGTATTCCTGTTCCAGATGAATGGAAAAGGCAATATTAGATCATTTGCTTATATCAAGAAAATAAATCTTGAAAAAGTATTCGATGAAGTTCACACCCGACCTTAATAATTTGGCCAGACCCTTTACAAGTGCCACACCTTGATGTAAATGGAGGAATTGTAACCTGGTCGATTATGTATTTTCAATTAGAAATGAAAGATATATTAAAACTAATAACCCACTACAAGAATAACAGGCAAATGAAATTATCCAACATAAGTCCTTTCAGAATGATCTATCAATTAACAATCATCAGTGTAGATCTTGAAAAGCACTTACTCTCCCTATGCCTCCACAAGTTGGACAAACTTTTGTCTTGGCATCAAGTGGATAGCCATGCCCATCTGCATCATGAGATAGACAAAAGGACAAAGAAAAGCAATAATTTATATCAGAAGAATTATAAGAGCAAAGCCTGCTCTACTTTAAATATGTCAATTAAACAAAGCAGCAATTTACATACAACTGTTCATAAATGGCAAAATGTCTTATAATAAAAATAGGCAATAGTTAGCTTTTCATTAATAACCAAAGACAATGGTGGTATTGACCAAAATAAAGCCAATATGATAGTTTGACTTGGGTTGAGCCCATTACACCCAACATGGAGAATGTATTCCAAGAGGTCCCTTTCTCACTCTCTTAATTTAGAAGAAAAGGATGTAACCCCAACTTGTTTGATGACCAATGGCATAGGAAGTGCAAAGGAGTTCCTATATTAGCAGCACACAAAAAGACTAAATTGTACAGTTATAAAAGTTCTGCAAGGGTCACACACAATATGATGCAAAGAAATTATGAGTTTACTCACGGCAAAAATCACAGGGCACAAATGCATCAAAGGACAGATTTTTTGTGCATCCTTTTGCAGCTTCAGAAAAGGAGAGTAACAACTCAACCTAACAAATATCAAACTGATTAAAACACCCATGTTTCACCAAGGTAATATGGGAGACTATCATCATACAGTCATATAACAATTGGAACCTAAGGCAAAACAAGTTCACCTGGATATCAGACGCAAAATTATCAGTCTCGTGTTCAAAGATCTGAAGGCATAAGAAAGGCTAAGTATACTCCTGGTGATAGACTGCATTAATTTTGAAAGTTCATGAAAAGCTACCTCAGAAAATATTTTATGGAATGAATCGGAGAAATTAGTTCGGTAAGCATATCTAAACCCGTCTGCACCACCACCAGCATATTCTACATTTTCTGAACCTTGGGTGCGCTTCTTTATTAGAAATTAAGAGAGAGAAGAATCTGGTTAGATTGAGAAGCTTAAATGGGAGACAAATACTTTGAAATGCAGGAATGTGAAATATTCAAGACTCAAATTAGCACAAACCACTGGATGGATGCCAGATGATGAATGCATAAATCAGATGATAACCACAAAAACTAACAATAGACTCCAAATACCATAATAATCTAAAAGTATACGAGAGAAGTAAGGCATTACACTGTCATATTGTGCCCTCTTTTCAGGATCTTGTAAAGTCTGAGATTTACCACAACCGAATGGTGAACAAGATTACCAACTATATGAAAAACTAAGGCAATTTATAATCCATCAAAATTTTGATACTTCCAATAATAGCATAGAGGGGGCTGCCCAAACACCATTACAAACCTCGTAGGCTTCTCTAATCTCTTGAAATTTCCTCTTTGCAGAAGGGTTATTCTTATTTGCATCCGGATGGTACTTCTTTGCAAGCTGCATAGTAGAATGACAATCAGCAACTTGAACAGAGGATGATACCATGATTGTTACAAGCAGGTGCATTAGACAAATCATCAATGGTTTATACAATGACCAAAAATGTGCCAAAAATTAAAACTCAGTCTGCCAAATATCAATATTTTATTAATACCCGTCAGGGTACAACCTAGGTGGTCAAAAAAAGGGTTTGGTTTAAGTTGTAGGCTCATACATTCTAGGTTTGATTCTACACCAGAAATTCTCCTGGATTACCTTTTGCACGGTTTTAGAGGGTGAAGCCGTGTGTCTAGGGATTCCTTGGAGAGGTCCCATGTCATCAAAAACAAAGTGTTAGTCACATTCATGCTACTAAAGAACCCATGTCAGCTTCCTTAAAATCTCCCACAAGCTAAACTACAGAAAAAAAAAAAATCCCATTGTTATTCCACTAATATATGCCCTACCGGGTGTACAAAAATCGCTCAAGCCGGCCATAACAGAGTCAAACCCGCTGCCAGAGTACAGAACCAGCCAGGCAGAAAACCGGGCAGCTGGCAGCAGAAATATATCAAAACCAACTACGGCCGATTCCATTCCAGTTTGAACTTGGTTCAAACTTCAAACCGCTGAACCGACTGATTATATACATTTTAAATTATACCTATATAAAATGGCATTTCACTTAAATGAGTGAAACGGTGTCATTTTAGGTTTGTAGAAAGTTTTAAAATAAAATAAAATAAAATGAAATAAAAAACTAAATGAAACGGCGCCGGTTGGCAACCCGTGCTGTTTCAACCTAGGGTTTAAACACCCCCTCCCCTCCCTCTTCTTCTCTACTTACTTCCCTAATACCTATCCCTCAAATTCCATCAGCGTTGTTCCCTCTCTAATCTCCCCTTCCAAACTTCCTCCAACAACAGCGCAACACACACACTTGCAGCGATCCAAAGGTCACCCCTCCGTGACTCCAACAAGTTTGTCCCTTTAAGCCCGCCAGCTGTTCCCCTATCCCATCCCTCCTTGCCTGTTAAAAAAACCCCAGTGTTTTAAAAAAGAAAAAACTCCACGCCCACGGTCACCATCACACGCTGGTGATTTTCTTGAGGTGAGATTTTGTTCTCACTTGGCTCACTTCGCAATTCTCACACCAATCTTGAGAGTTGAGGCAAATTCTTTTTTTTTTTAATTTTTAATGTATTCAATTTTGCTGTGTTTAATTTATCACCATATCAATTATCAATATATGTTACATATTATTTGTTGTTTAGAATGTTTAGGAGCACAACTTATCTGGATGTTGAAGACTACTTGGGAATCTATTTGGATGTTGAAGATTTAGCTTAATTTTATTCAAGAACAATCGTTGCTTACTTGCTTAAGACAATTTGTTTTTGTTTGTAATGTGTATTAAACATCTAGTGGAGTTTTTTTTATTCTTTTTTAGTTATCTAGAAATTAGTATATAAGGAGTATATATTATTATAGTGATTGATCACAAGTATGACGGAGCACGGGGGGTGGTGTACCAACGAAGTTAGGGGGGCAAGTAGGGTGGGGTTGTGGAAAAATATCAAAAGTGGTTGGAGTGATTTTCAACAACATACCAGGCTTCGGTTGGGCAACGGTTCAAGAATCACATTTTGGAAGGATGTTTAGTGTGGAGATAGGTCCCTGGATGTTGTGTTTCCCACCCTCTTTCAGATTGCAAGTGCCAAAGACATCACTGTGGCTAAGGTCATGGGGTCAACCAGGCGGAGTGTGGTTTGGAACATCTTTTTCAATCGGGCAGTTCAAGATTGGGAACAAATCATTCTTGTGGATTTCTTCGCCTTATTTACTCTCAACAACCAAACACGCAGACCAAAAATGGCTTGAGCTGGATCCACACAGGAAGAGGTAATTTCACTGTTCGTTCTTTCTACAAGGAACTTATGCAAGGACCCGAGATCCAGTTTCCATGGAGACAAATATGGCATCAGAAAGCACCCCCAAAAGTAGTTTTCTACGTGTGGACAGTTTCGCTAAAAAAGATTCTCACAATAGACAACCTGAGGAAAAGAATGGTGATTATAGCAGATTGGTGTTGTATGTGCCGTAATGGAAACGAGTTGGTTAACCATCTTCTACTATATTGCGAGATTAACAGGCCACTCTGGCATGAGATTTTCAAGAGACAAAACATAGCTTGGGTCATGCCTAAGACGGTGGGGGTAGCGGTGGCGAGTTGGCCCTCCATGCAAGGCAGACAGATCAAAACTGTGTAGAAGATGATTCTCATTTGTATCTTATGGTGCCTCTAGCAGGAGCGCAATGAGTAAACGTTTGAAGACAATGAGAGATCTCGAGAGGAGCTGCTTGTTTTCTTTTTTAGAACTCTATGTACATGGACTATTGCCTTGAATGACATGGATCTTCATAATTCCTTGTATCCAATGTGCTGCCTTGATGGGTCATTCTTTTGTAATGGGATTTGCCTTCTTATTTGATTAATAAAATTTTATTTATAAAAAAAAAAGTATATATTATTATATGTAGTAGTTACTAGTTAGTAATAGTATAAATGAAACTAAAATTAAAATGAAATTGAATATTTAAAATGAATTTTAAAAATTCAGCTAAAAAATGCTAAAATTTTAAGGATCTTGAGTAATGAATTGAGCAAAAAAAAGCCCAAAAAGATGTTGAATTGGGTAAAAACAAAGGCCCAAAAAGACTGGCCAAAACCGAAAAACCGACCGTGAGCCAGCTGGTTCCACCCCTTTCAGACGGTCAGTTTTGGCCCCTTTATCTTCCCTAAAAACACTAGTCGGTCGGTTTTGATTTTAGCCCAAAACCGAACCGACCGTGTCGGTTTTCACCCCTAATTTATGCCCCAATATTTCTTCCTAGTTCCTACCATTACCACAACTTCTTATGAGAAACTAATCCAAAAACCACACAGACCTGCACTTTGTTAACCCTTCATCAGAAACAGTAGACCTACTTATAAACAAAAAAAAAAAAAAGACCTAATTAACAATATTGTACCATGTAGGAAGTTAACGCTAAGACATCTAAAACTTAAACAAGAATAAATTGGCCCTAATTTGACCCTGGTGACATGTTCCAAGATAACAAGGTTGACCTCTTTTACTGCAGGGTATGGGGGGATAATACATTCTATAGGCTAACATCTAACAACTAAATTTCACGCTATCGTCGTTGCAAGTGCCATTCTATTCTTTTTTAACAACTGCACACTGTTCCATAATCTAACAAGACAGATAGAGGTATAACTGGTCCAGTTCGGTCCGGCTTTAGATAAAATCTAGTACCAAACTGGTACAACTAGTTTTGCATTTTTTAAAAGGTTACACCCTAGAGACAGATATTGGGCAGCAACCACCTGAACTGCAGCACAACACCTTTAAATCAGGATTGTTTATATCGGAACACAAGCAACTGTTGTTAATTTAGCCTTACATAGCACAAAGATACAAACAATACCTTAATTATCTCAACAGCATTTTTTTAGGCATCTCAATAGAATGTTTTGTATATGAACAGAGTAATCAAGGTCAAACAAAGGCAGCTACAATGATAGGTAAAGATAGGAACATGATAAAATAAATTAGCTTCTTGACTTGATTTGTGTGAAGCCCCAATATTGACACACAATATAGCTGATATACACATTGCAAATAACATAAATTAATTGAAAATTGTAATACATGGCATTTCATTAAGTCAAAAATGTCCGCACCGAATGGAATGCTTTTTTAATTTCATCTCGACTAGCATTTTCAGGAACGCCAAGAATTTCGTAGTAGTTTCGTTCAGCTGAAGAAGAAGATCCTGGAAATAAGGAGTCACAAAGGAATAAATAAAATGGCTCCAATCGGTTAAAAAAGTTTCAAGGGATAAAACATTAGGAGAATGAGAAGGAATGGAAAACCTGTGGCATGAATATAACGAATTCCCAAAGGCAGCCTAGCAGTTGCAAAATCAACAGGTCTCCCAGAAAGAAAACCAAATCTGTGTAAAGCTGATTGAAAACGCATAAACCAAAGATATTATTAACTAGACGTGCAAGGAAGCATAACCTGGCAATAGAAGTACAAAAAAAAAAAACCAAAGAAGCAAGAGGCCAAGAGCAAAGCTCATCACAGAGGATTTTTGTAAGCAACGCTTATGTTGAGGACGAAGAGAAATACCTTGTGGGCGCAATTCAGGGACCCTTCCAAGGAAGTCTTGATCCTTAGCCGCAGATGCGAGCAAATGCCGCCGATACTTCAAAATAAATTCACCGAATTAAATACCGACAATGGCAGATGTAACAACGTCTAATTGAATAAATGGATTTTCAGTTATACGGACTATTTACCAGTCTTAACCAACTGAATCTTCCCATTTGAAGATGAAATTACCACCGAGATTGTGATTTGAGTCAAAATTTTCGAGTAATCGTCTTTGCTTAAACCTGTAAAATAAGAGAGAAAAGCTCGTTGCATTTCAATGCAAGAAAAAAGAATAATCGGAGAGCTGACGACCGACGGTAAGGAATTGATTCATCGGTTCCACACAGTGGACCCAGAAATCCTTGGTCCTGGGGTTTAGGGTTTTATGTAACGGTTGCGTACTGAAGCTTAAAACGGTACCATTTCCCTCTTTGTCGTTTTATACGAGGGTAATTTACAAAATAAACCCCTCCATTTCACCTAGAGTAGTGATAGAATCTTAGAAGTATTATTTTTTTTTATATAATTTATTAGTGTATTTGAATATTTGTATTTCTTATCCGTTTTTTAAGTATTTTTTTAACATGTTTAATCATTAAAAATATATATAATTTTATTAATATTTACTTTTTTAATTATTAAATAAAATTAAAAATTAAAAAAATAATAATAATTCTATATTATTGTTTCACCTAATGTTCTGGAGCCCTGGACTAATTTATTCCGTTGAAGAGTTCAGTGAATCAGACTATCAGTACACCACGAAAACTCACGGGAGGAGAGCAACGGTGAAAAGTCTGAAAGAGTAATAGCTGGCTTTCTATGGCGAACCCCTTGCCCTTCGCCAGTCTTAAACGGTAAGACCAACCAGTTCGTATCTCTCTCTCTCTCTCTGAAATAGCTTTTCAGTTCTGAAAAACTGTATTGAACGCAGCATCAAACATCAATTGGGAGCAACAATTCAGTGGAGAGCGATATGCTCCCGCTCATCTTCGCTTACACGATATGCCAGCGGCAAGGACGACCTTAAGAGCGATATTTTGAAACTGAAACCCCTCAGAGGGAACGCCATCTCCTTGCTTCAAAATCATTTGGACCAGGGCCATAAGCTCTCGCTCTCGCTCTGGGAACTTCGACGCATCACCAGACAACTCCTGAAACATAAGCGCTATCACCACGCCCTTCAGGTCCCATCTTCCTCTTAACACTGGCTTCTTAATTTTTTTGTTGCCCTTATTTTAATAAATTCTGCCCTTAAACGTCTTCGTTATATGTTATCAGTCAAAAAAAAAAATTGAATTGATTTGGTTTTGTTTCAAAATTAATTCCATAATGTTTCAATTCCAAGTATAGGTGGTGATGAAGTCACTAATAATGATGATGGTTATTGTTTTCAATAGGTAGTTCTTGGCATAATATTGATGGTGTTTGTTTAATGCTACAGATCTTGACATGGATAGAAACACAGAACAGTTTCCGAATGTCACCGGCTGATCATGCTGTAAAAATGGATTTAATCATCAAAGTGCATGGTCTAAGAGAGGCTGAAGACTATTTTACTCGTTTAACTGAAACTGCTTCACGGAAAGCTTCCTGTCTCCCTCTTCTTCGTGGTTATGTCAAAGAGAGGGACACCGAGAAAGCAGAGCTTCTAATGGTGAAGCTGAATGAATTGGGGCTCATTGTGAGCCCTCTTGCTTTCAATGAAATGATGAAATTGTATATGGCCACATCTCAAGGAAAGAAAGTGCCCCTTGTGATCCAGCAAATGAAGTGGAACAATATACCTCGAAATGTTCTGTCCTACAACCTTTGGATGGTTGCATGTGGTGAGGTATCAGGGGTCTCTTCGGCGGAAATGGTCTACAAAGAAATAGTGAATGATAAGACCGTACAAGTAGGATGGAGCACCCTTTCTACTTTAGCTAATGTGTACATAAAAGCAGGGCTTTTTGACAAAGCTATTTTGGTCCTCAAGAATGCTGAAAAGAAGCTATCTACATGTAACCGCCTTGGTTATTTCTTCCTCATTACACTATATGCCTCTTTGAACAATAAGGAGGGAGTTATGAGGTTGTGGGAAGGTAGTAAAGCAGTAGATGGGAAAATCACATGCGCCAATTATATGTGTGTACTATCATGTATGGTAAAGCTAGGTGATCTTGTAGAGGCTGAAAGAATTTTTGTGGAATGGGAATCTAGTTGCCAGAGTTATGACATTAGAGTCTCCAATGTTCTTCTAGGTGCTTATGTACGGAGTGGAATGATAGACAAAGCTGAGTCATTACATCTCCGCACATTGGAGAGAGGCGGACGTCCAAATTATAAGACATGGGAGATACTCACAGAGGGATGGGTGAAAAGCCAAAACATGGAAAAAGCCATTAAGGCCATGAAGAAAGGGTTTTCCATGTTGAAGCATTGTGATTGGAGGCCATCACACGATATTCTAATGGCCATGGTAGAACATTTTGAGGAGCATGGAAATCTTGAAGATGCCAAATGGTTCATTAGGCTTATCCATCGTTTTGGTCTTGCGAGTTTACCTTCTTATAAATCATTGCTCAGAATGCACCTTTGTGCTAAGAGACCAGCTTCTGACATCCTTAAAATGATGGAAAAGGACAAAATTGAGATAGATGAGGAGGCTTCTGCCATTGTTCAAGCATTCAATATGTAAGTAAAATCCTTTTAATGGATCAAGTCCTAAAGGCTTCTTGGAAAGATGCGGGATGTAGTTTCTTTTTATTTATTTTTTTGAGGGAACAGATTTGGGCCAGACTTCACGTCTCCCTGCAATATTACATGCTAGCTCAGTTGGTGGTGCAGTTGTAGCGAGTTGAGTAACTTACCTTTTGACTTTGGCTTCCTCTTTTAGTGATAGTTGCCAAATGCTCTTGTAGTTCGGCCTGTCTTGCCTCCCTTTGAAGCAGCAATATCCCAGCCACTAATAGTTCGACCAGAATTAATATGATAAGACCAGTTGGGACTGTTTCTGGGCTGAAAAGCGTTTCTCTTTTGGGATCGAAGATACAAGGGAGGAAGACTTGATGCGGAAAAGACATACAGCTGAAGATTCACTGGAAGAGGAAAGTGTAACAGCTTATGAATGACATGCGAGGTCCCTCTATTTGCCGAGATTGGTTCTTTTTCTTCTAGATGAAGTAAATGTGTGATGCTGAAGGTCAGTGCCCTGGTTACATGTGCAACAAAATTCGTGCAGATGGAAGACAGATGCCACCTGGGCACATTTTCTACAGGGAGAATCTAGCAATCTATAGAATACATTTTAACTTTTAGTTTTATATATTGCCTGTGGTCATTTTGTTGTACTGCAGCCTTGCATTTGTTGTTGCAAGACATGCGAGATATTATTACCAAGTAATTTTACAAATCTTTTCATCAAGTCTTCCCACTCATGCATGCGATTTACCAACAACCATTCAGATGCCATATGCAGGGACTGACCTGTAAAGCTTGTGCTCTATCATTTTTAGAGAAGTAACATATATAATAGTGCTCTGAGATAGAAAGATTTCAAGTCAATGCAGCAGTCAAAATTTGTGAAAGCCCTTGATGTGCTCTAGCAATTTATCTTGAGGTGGCATTCATTCCTTGATAACAGGAACCTCAAGAAAATCTTTAAACCAAGCACTGAGTACAGGTATGGTCTCTGGATCAAACTATTTCCAAGTAATTTTGCAAATATTATTCATCAAGTTTTGCAACACGTTTACATGCATATGATACTGAGATCTAGATTACACATTATTGCATGTGATCTGCAGAAAACCATACGGATGACATATGATAAGTAATATCCAAGAAGAATTGTGCTCAAATATAGAAAGACTTCAAGTCGATGCAGAAGTCAAAATTTTGTGAAAGCCTTTGTTGTTCTCTAGCAATTTGTCTAGAGGTGGCATGCATTCCTTGATAACAGGAACCTCAAGAAAATCCTTGAACCAAGCACTGAGTAGAGGCATGGTCTCTGGCATCAATCAATTTTATGCCCACGATTTCCCCAGTCATTTGAGCCCAGCATCCAAGCCAACCGGCAGCAATATCCAGAAACCCTATTGTTTCACCTCCAAAGAAATGCTTCCCCTCGAGTCCACTTTCTAGTGCCATGAAATTCTGCCGAACTTCTTTTGCAGCTCTCTTGTTCCTCCCTCGTTTTGGTGAACACAGTCATGAGTGCTGGCACGCACTGATAGAGCAGATTCACTAAGGTTGTGGAGTTTGAAACATGAATTTTTATATCATATGCACAAAAGTGGGATATAATATCGTATGTAAAAACAAAAAAAACAAAAAACAAAAGTCCACAAAATTTAACGCGAGAAATATGAGATAAAAATTAAAAGTAACATAAAATAAAATATTGTTATAATATTTTTTTTAATATTAATTGTATTTTGAGATTTGAAAATATTATTTTAGGATTTAAAAAAATGAAATTATTTATTATATTTTATATGAGAATTTGAAAATATTGTAATAATAAGATAAAATAATAAAATAATATGACATGACATGAGATTGTTTGTAAAAACAAGTCAGGCCAAACAATACAAAGGTAATTTATTTTGAGAGAAATACTCATTACACAAATAATCACATAAATTGATATAGTGTGATATTGTTTATTAGATTATAAAATTATTTTTATTATAAAATAAATCTAATGAATTACATTAAAATATATTAATTTATAAAATTACTTTTATATAATTCATTTAAAAATATAGCGGTACTCTTATTTTAATGCGGGCATCACCTATTTCGTTTTATAGGTAAAACACATCAGTTTGGATTATAATATAAATTCATCTTAAATTTATTATTATATTTTTTTAAATTTTTATATAAAATATAATAAATTAATTATTTTTTTAATTTTAAAATAATAATAATATGAAAAAATAATATTTTATTTAAATTTTAAAATTTATTAAAATTTATTTCATCTTATTTTTAATTAATCGAAGTTATGGATTAACAGCATCTCTTCTTACCTTCATTGGTGAATTTAGCCCATAACCGTGCTTTGGCCCTTTCGTACGGATCTTGAGGAAGCAAAGGATTTTGTTTCCAAACCTCATCGATATATTCAATGATTATAAGTTTACAATTGAATGTTAAAAGTGTTTGAGAGTTTTTGTGAATAATCATAAAAAATAAATAATAATAATAATAATAAAATAATATATAATAATAAAAGTATATGAAAAATAATAATAAAATAATAAATAATTAAAAAAAATGTTTGAAACGTTTGAAAGTTTTTACTTTTAAAAGGTTTACCGTGATGAACAAGGACTGGAATATTTCTATGAAGAGGGTTGTACTGCAAGAGCAAGGAACTCTTGTTTGAGAGATCTCTTCTACGTACCGGTACTCAACCCCTTTCAGCTTCAAAGCCCACTCTAATGGCATAAGGGCTCCCCCAAAACCCGAGCAACGTCACAGAGTCTCGAGCCATCCTTTATTTTTTTTTTTTTTTTAATAAATTTTTGGAGATCCTTTCACTTAAAGCACTTTTATTGAATTGGTTAAAAATTATTTTTTTTAAATATATTTTTACATAAATACTAAAAAATAAATATTATATATAATAAAATATGATAATGAAATATGTAAAAAAAGTTTAAAAAATATTTTTTGTGAATATTAAAATTAAAATTAAAATTTTATCAAAAAAGTTAAAATAGTTGTCAATATTTTTTAAATTTTTTTCACACACTTCATTATCATATTTGATCAAATATGACATTTATTTTTTAGTATTTATATAAAAATATTTTTTTTTGAATGATGCCTTTTAGTTAATTTAATGAAATTGCTTTTATTTATGCTTGAATAATGCTTTGTGCACAGTAAACGGTGCACACCGTTTCTCCTCTTAAAAAATAAAAAATAAAATAAAATAAAATAAAAAATAACTCCACCCTAGCACCACCCTTGATGCTTTGTTTCTCAATATCAGATTCAATTATCAACCAACCAAGCTGACTGGTGGCGTTTTGAAACATCATCGTAGACAAATTTGATCGGCAACGAACAGACCCACCCATTTGGACTTTTAGAAGGATCGGAAACTGTAGATCAAGAATTTTCCAACCAGTTATCGACCAAATGGGGACAACTTTTTTATAAAATGATGAACTGGAAGAAAAGTCTGAAATGTATGTGACTTCTTTTAGTTCAATCTGTGAAGGTAATTACCAGACACTGACAGATCACTGGAAGATTATGGCCACATGATGATGTTGGAAACCCACTTAAGATACCTCCGATTCAACAATAAATGTCCCAGTTTAATGACAGGCCTCCCGAGTCCAAAAACGTTGCACCCAAGATGAAAATTTTGTAATATTCCTTACTTCCTACGTCCGAAAAATAAAGAATAGAATGGAATAGAATATAATAGAATGGAATGAGAACTGAGAAAGATCAAGAACCAGAAAGAAAATAGACCAAGAATTGAAGATAGAAGCCCCAACACTTCTATTATTGCTATGAGATTTTGAGGAATCTCTAACCTTCAAAAGAAAAATCAACTTCCAAGATTATTTAATCCCCTCTTCTACTAGGCTCGTGCCTTCATTGCAAAAATAAGATAAATTTTATTTGCAGCATTGAGTGAGAGATTCTATTGATAAATGTGGAAAAAGAGAGAAGAAAAATATTATTTTAAAAATGATATTATTGTGTTGAACTCAAGGTTTCAAGTTTCCTGTAAATCTACACATAGATTTTGATGATAACAAATGAATTCAAAAAATAAAAAAGTTTCAAGTTCAAGTTGTCCACACAATAGAATCAAACACATCAAGGAAGCAAGCATAAGTAAGAAGGGAATAAGTTCACATTAAAATCATAGAATAATTTTGTAGATCTCTTAAAAATTCGAAATTAGGATTAAAACTCAAAATTAATATTTATCATAAAGCATTAAAATACATTTTCCACATGTGCATGAATATTTTGAAAATTAAATTTAAAAATTTTGAAAAATGATTGATTGTCATCTTTCACATGTGCATGACATGATTAAATATTTGAACTTTGAAAATTTTGAAAGATGATTGATTGTCATCTTTCACATGTGCATGACATGATTAAAAGTTTGAATTTTAAAAATATTAAGATGATTGATTTTCATCTTTCACATGTGCATGTTTTATTTGAATATTTTCAAAAGTGATGAATATTTTTCTTGACTTATGCAAACGGTATATGTTTTTGTTTGAAAATTTTGAAAAGTAAAATGTGCTCCTTTTGTCATATGCAAAAAGTAAAAAATTAGGTTTGAATTTTTTGAAAAGTAAAGTGTGCTCCTTTTGTCACATGCAAAAAGTAAAAAGATTTGATTTGAAATTTTTGAAAAGTGAATAATGATGTCTTTGACATGTGAATCTTTTTAAATTTGAATATGAAGTCTCATATGCCTATAAATAGATCATTTGAGAGCTTCACATTCACAACACCAAGAGCATACAACATTCATTCAAAATTTTCATTCTCTCTTCTCTAAGTATTGAGCCTTAACCCTTATTCATTTTGAGAGATATAGTTTGCGCTGTATTGTTTCTATCTCACTCATTAAGGAGTATACTTTGATAGTCTACCCACTATCAACTATTGTATTTTTAAGAGGGTGTGTATAACCCTTGTGTGTGTAGAAGGTGTTCTACACGAGAAATAGTTAAATCACCAGGTGTGAGGTGATTGGAAGTGTAGAAGGTGTTCTATACGGGGAATAGTTAAATCACCAAGTGTGAGGTGATTGGAAGTGTAAAGGGTGTTCTACACGGATTCTTTGGAGCGGTACTGCTCAAAAGTGTAATAGGTTTCTATCTCCACCTAAAGGAGATTGAATAGTGGATTTGGGGATCCTCAAGGGGTAACTTAAGGCGAGGACGTAGGCAGTGGGGCCGAACCTCTTTAACATACTGAGTTTGCTTCTCTCTTACCTTTACTCTTTATATTTATTGTTGTTTCATATTTTGTTTATATTTTATATTATACTAGGTGAAAGTAACGTGCAAAGCACGTTAGCTTAATTTACCTAATTAATTTATATTGGAAATTTTTTTTATTAATAACTATGTATTGGTGATTTTGGTTTAAATAGAAATAATTTGTGACAACACTCATATATTATAAAAGAAGAGTATTAATAAAAACAATAATATAGTAAGATGAAAAAAACATAGTTTTATGAAATATGATTTAGCTAATATTTATTATAGGACGATTTATCTAGGATGACGATCCAGCATTTTCCTCATTTTGCATTTCCTCAATAGTGAGAACATTAAAGTGCCTATATTTCTGCTCCTTCATTTTTTCTGGATCTCCATAAACGTGTATCTTCCACTTTTTTTTTGCTAATTTCTCCACAATATTTTTGATGTATGGTCGATGTTCCTACAGGAAAAATAATAATAATGTATTTAAATAAATTATAAAAACCAAAGATATTTTATTAACTCATTATTACGAAACTAAAAATTTAAATTTAAATTTTTTAAATTACCTCTCCAGCATGTTCCATCAGCTCGAGTGCTGAACAACCAAATGCCTTTTCTGCCACTTCGCCAAACAAAGAAGCAGCTAGCTTTCCAGTAGTATCATCCAGTTCAACATATGCCCGTGCACTAAAAATTGGATAATAATATTATTTATAATTAAAATAGTATTAAATTAATCATCAATTAGAAATTAACATTGGAAGATACATACCGTGGTTTGCAGACGACTTGATTTTTGCAATATATGCAAACAAAAGTTTCATTATATTTATATCCATTTCCTTTATTACAGCCAATACATGACATGTAATAAAATCCTTGAGTCAAGTCAATAACATTTATGTTCGCTTCTATCCAAAATTTTGCTTTCTACAATAAATAAAATATAATAGTTATGTGGCAATATTGTAAAACTAATTTGAAGAAATAAAAAATATGAATAAAATTTAATTTACCGCCATTGGTTGCAAACACTTCATCAACTGTGCAATATCACAATTCTTGACAATTTCTCGAATACCAACAGATGATAATGGAGCAGATGGGTATGTCAAACATCTTGCAATGATACTCTTAATTGTCAAATCATTATTCTCCTTCCTTAAAATACATAAATGAAGAAGAATATAAGGAAATGAAATATATACTTTAAATATATAAATAACAGAATTAACTGTAATATAAATTGAGTAATATGTATTTGATAAATTTTTAAAATTACCATTGCTTCATTGTAGCTGCCTGTGGAAGAAAAGGATTGATTGTAAAAGTGCTTGACGGACGTGACGACAAAGATAATCCTTAATTGAAATTGAAAACATTATTAATGCAAGTATAATAGAAAATGAGAAAATATGTAAGCAGCTTAATTATTAAACATACCATTATATGATCCAACTGAAATTTTTGTTCCAAGAATTATTGGTTTATCTTCAATCATTTCTGATATTTTTTGACATTCGTGTTGGACAAATTTACCCCACATAGTCAAACGTATAGGGTTGAAGCTACAAAATTGGAAAAAGTACAATAATTAATAAAATTTCCGTAAATTAATATTGGAATTGTATTTTTAAAAAATTAGAACTTGTAAGATAATCGTACCTTTCATCAATAACATAGATCTCTTGGATTGTTGTTGGTCCGAATGCTGATTTTACCTCTTTCATTGGCTTAATTTTTATTGCGACAGCTAAAATATCTAATTATTGAAATATGAATTGTTAATTTTTTTATGATTATTTAATTAAAAAAATAAAAGTAAATTACCTATTTCTGTATTCGATTCTTTATAAGCCTCTAACTCCTTGAATGGGACGATCTTATATTTGGGTGCATCTATTTTCTCTTCATTCGGAGCAACATCTTCTATTATGGTTCTTGAATTGAGAATCCACTGGTATTGATATTCTCCACTCCTGTATTTTGGATCCAGTGATTTGACATATGCATTGCTGATGTAATAGGAGTGTAGAATATTTAAAGTGTCATCTCTGCTGTCAATATCAGCTCCAAAAATTGCTGCTTGCACTCGATTTCCCTGGAAAATATAAATAATCGTGATTAATAGCATATTATATAAAAATATGATGAGAAAATTTTTATTATATAATATGATAGAATTTAAGAACAAAGAATTTGTAAGAATTAAAATATTTGTTAACATAGTGTATGGTAAAAAATACTATACCTCTTGATCAATTAGTGTCAAATTTTGATATTTGACTGTTGTGCGTTGGCTTATTCGCTTGGGTGACTTCTCTGCGACGATCATCTTAATTTTCCAGTTAATTGTATTTGGAGTGATATCCTTTATTGATGTATAGACCGTCCTCATTTTATTCCTTTTTGAAATACAACAATATAAGATGCATAAGTATAACAAATATCAATTTAGATGTATGAATCTTAAAAATAATTGAAATAGACATTTTATTAAATGACAGAATATTAGACATATAGAAATTTATATTATAAAATAGGAAATAAATGAAAACTATACAATTGAATCCAATTACCTGTATAACGTTAATTCAAACATGATAAAGTTAGTAATTCTGTGAACACAATATTTTTTGTGCAGTTCTTCTCACGCCGTTCACTGGACACTGGTCGTATTAGAATCCTTACTGCGGATGCTTTTTTTGCTCTTGATAAAGCGACATATAATTGACCATGTGAAAAAACTGGTTGAGGTAAATAAATTCCAACAAAGTCTAATGTTTGTCCCTGTGACTTATTTATAGTCATTGCGAAACTCAATCTTATAGGAAATTGAGTTCGTTTGAATGGGAAACCACTATTTTCATCAACATTTGGTAAGAATGGTATCCTTGGAATGAAAACTCTTTTTCCGAGATGGTGTCCAACTGCTATTTCTGCATCTATCACATTTCGATCAAAGGCCCGACAAATTAAACGGGTTCCGTTGCATAGCCCTTCTGAAGGATTAATGTTTCTAAGCAGCATGATGGGACAGTTTTTCTTCAGCAACAGTTCATGAGGCGGGAGTCCATTTGGGGTTAGAGTATTTAAGAAATCCTCCATAACTGATTGTTCAGATGCATCTATTGTCTCATCAAAACTGTAATATCGTTGAACTTCACCTGGGAACCTCTGAATTAACATGGAATTTATTTCATCAACATAACTGTTCTTTGGTGTTAATATCGCCCGGTTCATCATTGTCGCAATATTTATTGAATATTGTTGAATATTGTGGAAAACATCTTCTATTAAATGATCTAAAGATTTGATGTCTTCATCATAGGGAACAAGCATGCCATCCGGAATTTTTATAGTTTCATCAACTGTGTTTGGTGGCATTCCATTGCCTAATTGTAACACATAATCTGAAAAAAATGGATCCAATCTTGCTCGCATATTTTCAGTTAACCGGAACTTGGTCAATGTAGGCCACAAATAGGAATAAACCAAACTTGCATTAACTTGTTCTTGTCTTGTTCCTTTACGAACTACTGGTAGAACCTGTCTAAAATCTCCGCCAAAAACAACAATCTTTCCCCCGAATGCTATATCTGAATCATTTATGTCTCTTAGCATTTTATCTAATGCTTCTATGTGTTGTTTTCTTGTCATTGGAGCCTCGTCCCATATTATTAATTTTGCTGCACGTAGTAGGTTTGCCAAGGCACTTTGTTTGCTTATACAACATGTGCTTCTTTCGTCAGTATCAAGTGGAAGCTTAAAACGTGAGTGTGCTGTTCGTCCTCCCGGAAGAATAGATGCAGCAACACCTGATGAAGCAGTTGCAAGTGCTATTAATTTTCTTGATCGTACTGTTGCAAGAAGTGCCTTGTACAAGAATGTTTTCCCTGTCCCACCTGGGCCATCGACAAAGAATGCAGCACTTTCGTTTGCAAAAACTTTTTCTAGTACTGCATTATAGACATGTTGTTGTTCACTATTAAGGGACCCTGATGCAGCAAGATCTTCTTCTGGAATTTCAACAGCCAATTCATCATCGATATCTCTAGATTGAAATTCTTCATCAAAGCATATGTCTTCATCAACAAGATGGTAAGAATTAATGTCTCTTCCCATTGATTCTATTGTAAAAGAGATTGAGCGCAATAATTTTGTTCTTACATTTGATATAGAATCTCCTGTTGAATTGAAATCAACTGACATATCTTGTTCAAAACGTTCATAAAGCTCTCTAGGATTGGTTGGATTACAATAAACTAATATTGTAGCAAATAACCGTCTCAAACTGGATGGCATTTGATATAGAGATGCTTCATGCATACAATCTTCTAAGCTACTGTCTCTCTGAAGCAAACCATACATTGTTGCTGCCTCACGGAATGTTGTTGTGACAACACCATCAACTGTCTTAAGATCCTCAAACGACAAAGGCCCTCTTACATGGTTTAGCAATATGCGAAGATAATACCTCTCTCCTTCAAATGGATTTGCTGTAACAATCCGACCTATAACGGTTTTCTTTTTTCTAGGAGTCCACTCTTTGTATTGTTGGCTCCAAACATAATATTCTGGAAATTCTTTATACAATAATGTTCTTGCATTCTCATCTACTCGATTTAATGCAAAAAATTCTGTTAACATCGATTTTGTAGACCGATCTGAGTTGACAACATTTATTAGATCTTCATTTGCTCGAAACGTCACTGGGTGTTGATCCTCCAGATGTAAATGTAAACTGTAAACTGCTGGGTACATTTCATTGATGATGAAGCCATATATTCTCCACATAGCTTCAGGCGGAGCAATCCATCGGGCTGATTGGAATTGTTGGATTTCATCAATTACTTGATTGCTTTGTTCAGAAATCAAGTTGAAAGCAACACGATCATGTCCTTTATAAATGTACTTATATAGATATTTCACTGCTTTTATTGTAGAGCAAATCTCGACATTAATATGACAGTCAAATGTTGCAAGCAGATATGGATTATATGGAACAACCCAACGATTATCTAGATCTTTGCCTCTGACTTTGACAATTATTCCATTGTTTGAACGCTTATATATTGGGAAGCAATCATTTCCAACTGTTGTAGAACTTGCATAGTTTTTTGGATAATTACTTTTGCAACAACCATTTTTTTTCATGCAAACATTGGATGGATTCAACACTCCACATGGTCCATGCATCATATGTTTCAGAACAGCGTTATGCAAGTGGGAATTTGTATTTTTATCAGGTATCTCTGCTGATACGATCTCATCAAAAGATTCAGGCGCATAGACTTTCCAATCCTTCTGTAAGATGATTAAAAAATGCGCATGTGGTAGACCTCTTTTTTGGTGCTCAATAACATAGACATATGCTGATACTTTACCGAATATTTGCCTCTTGAATAATTGATCCTTTAGTTCTTCTAATTTTGCACGAAAGACTCGAGCAACCAAATCAGGTCGATTATGGGTTTCCTCATGTAGACTGAGTTCCTTTGTAATTTCTTGCCAGTTTGGATTGCACGTCATTGTTAAAAATATGTCTGGTTTGCCATAACGCTGAACTAAAGCCATTGCTTCCATATATCTTTTTCTCATATCTCTTGGACCTCCAATAAATGATGCTGGCAGTATAATCCGTTTTCCAACATTAGAAGCGTTTGTTTCCCCGAGTGTAATGGTATCAACAATACCTTGATATAACTCAGATCGAATATGTTGTTGCTGGTTTCTAAAATAATCTAATCTTGACGTCTCTATCTTAACATACATATCTACTACAAATTGTTGCAATAGTCGACCAGAAAGTAGCAGAATTGATCTGACATTTTCTCTTATTTGCAATTTGTAGCAATAATATTCACGGCATGAAACAATTGGATCCTTCCTTTTTCTGTTTAATGCTACAAAAGTAGAATGTGAATGAAATGTTACTAAAGTTGATGTAATTAGTAAATGAATTTTGTAATATTAATACTGCAATCTAACCTCGTTGTTCTCTTGCAAGTAATTCTTCTGCAGTTGTTGATTGTTGAGGATTTATTGATCGAGTTGTTTCGTTACATGTATATCTGCTCCCTCTATTAACCCTTTGAATCCCTTGATGCCAACCGATATCGCCAAGAGGAAATAACAACGGATATTGCAATGGATCGTAGCACCCAAAATAGTACTGAACTATATGACTTCCACCAGAATGGTTAAAGACATAAATGTCACGTCCTTTCAGTTCATCTTCATTATCATTTTCTACCCATATTGCTGCAACTTGTGTGGATGTCGGTCTATTGAATACACGTTGATCTAGGCCAGCATCTGATCTTATATGAATTATTTGATTTTCCAAATCTGGCAAATCACCAAGAGAACGAAAAAACACAGAATACGGATTGATGCGAAGAATATCGATGAGTTGGGTTACAATTGATGGATCCATTCTGTTTGAATCATAAATGCGATTTTGTATTTCATGCTCTGTATCATAGAAATACAGCTGCAGATAAGAAGGATGGCCATTTGAAGGAAGCAAGTCATTGATATAATGATAGATTTGTCCTTGAGTCCTGAATGTATAAATTCCCCTATTTCTCCTGCAGAGATCTTTATCGAATTTCACTCCAAATGATGTAAAAGCGAACTTGTTATTATAAGTTCGAATATAGGTTCTGAAATGTATAGAATCATCCGTGTTGGAGGTAAACAACTTATAAAGCTGATCAGGAACGTCATTTGTGGCCAAAGAAATTGTGCCATTCGCACAACAAAAGCCAGTTGTTTCGTGGTGAAATCGCTTTGCTTTGCAATATGTGCAGCACGGAGCTAATGGTAAACAATATGCTTCAGATGGCACTACTTTCAATAACTGTCTAAATCCAGTAGAGCGATGATGCAGCTGGCCTATTTTGTTAAAAATTAAAAATAAGGCAACAATCACAAACTTGTCATATTTTTTGAATAATCTAACTAAGGAACTATTGCTACAATAGTAATATTTGTTTGTTTCTTACCCCTAAAAGGTGTCGTTATATTTGTTTCATAGCTTGACTGCTCTCGAACAACACATATTTGAACAGACGAGGCTTCTTCAATGATATCACCATGAAGATCAGATTTCCGTTGTCTCTTTGATATTCTTTGAATAAGAGTGGAGTCTTGAACGTTGTCTATATGTTGGCCATCATTGTTTGGATATTGATGAAGAGATGTATTGAAATCATCATCCCCTAATGATGTTGATTCATTTATATGAATCGAATTTCTTTTGGATGTTTTTTCTTTAGCATATCTTTCCCTCTGTTTTCTACGTATTTCTTCCTTTTTCTCTTCTGATAAATCTCTATATAGGACTCTTTTTGCAGGTTGTTTTCCACGATCTTCAAAAAAATGTTAAAAACTTAAATTTTATATAAATTATTTTTAAATTTTTAAAATTAATTAAAGAATCTTACCATTTATCATTCTGTTAAAGAAAGAAATGATTGTTTCAATTGTTGGATAATGTTCTACACAAACAAAATAAAATAAGTAAATAACAATTACTTGATGTGAAATACACACACTGTGCAGTTTAAATGTTATATATAATTCAATTAATTGAAATGCTTAATTAAACTAATAATAATATTATAAAATACTATGAAAATGGAATCTAACAAAACCAAATTTGTGAAACTTATTTCCCTATTACAATTAAATACCAACTTAAATTTAAAAGCAGGCACCAAGTAAATAATATAGATATTTATAATATAATATAAAATAAAGTAAATGCACTTACAAGTATTTGAATTGAGATTGGTGTGTCTTATATAGGTTGAGATATTTTGATGCAGAGAATAATTCCTATTTAGACAAAAATAATCCAAAATAATAACAACAATAATTATTAGTAACAGACGGATATTATGTAAATAAAAAAAATTAAAATTCAATATTGCGTTGCTACCTAACAATAAATACAATTACCAACATTGTATATTTAAGACAAATAATATATTTTGTTCATTATACAATTACCAACAATGATTATTTCGAGAGGTGTAGCCTTGTATAGACAAGAGAGCAATGGGTCAATCACAGATCTACGGTTGGATATGGTGATGGTACGGTTGGATACTTTGTTTTACTTGTTGATTTACTAAGAATGAATATATGTAGATTTCGGACTTCTTCGAAATAGCTCCTTCTTCTCGACGCCCAACGACACCGAAGCCCCTTCGCGATTCTTCTTCAGACTTCCTGCCCTCCACCGAACCCTAAATCCATTTCGGTCCTTTTCTCTTCACATCTCTATTCTTCTGCTTCAGCTCTCGTCTTCCCCTCCACCCTTCGCGCCTGGTCACCCCCAACCTCCGTCTTTCTCTCTCTCTCTCTCTCTCTCTCTCTCTCTTTAGAAATCTTAGCATTCCCTAACAATCTAGCCTCCGATATTTTACTTCCATTATTTTAATATTTATTACTTTAAAGTTTTTAGACATTTTAATCTAGGGTTTACTGTTTTACAGGGATGGATTTCATCTCGTCTCTCTCTTGCTCCCGCACTCATCTTTTCTCAGTGCTGATGGAAGAAACCCTACCTCTGTTTCGTTCATTTCGGTATGTGTAAATAGTTTTGCATTTAGAGTTTTTGCATTTAGTGATTACTTCGATATTTTACTTCGATTATTTTAATATTTTTTACTTTAAAGTTTTTAGACATTTTAATCTAGGGTTTACTGTTTTACAGGGATGGATTTCATCTCGTCTCTCTCTTGCTCCCGCACTCATCTTTTCTCAGTGCTGATGGAAGAAACCCTACCTCTGTTTCGTTCATTTCGGTATGTGTAAATAGTTTTGCATTTAGAGTTTTTGCATTTAGTGATTTTTTATTTTTGCTGGTTTGCTGGACCTCTGTTTCGTGAATTTGGGTATGTGTAAATAGTTTTGTATTTAGGGTTTATGCATTTAATTTCCAAGGATTTGTTTATTTTTTGTTTGTCCCTGCTTTGGCCTGCTGCACAGAAGTTTGTTGATGCAAATACCATGACAAAGATACATGTATGAGATATGTTTAAGTCTATTATTTAGCAAATTTAAATTTATCTGTGGGTGGTGTTAATTAGTTTTCATCCTCATAACTGTTAAGTATTAAGTTATTTATTGTTATTTCTTTTATTAATTTATTGTTTTGGGTATAAATTTGTCTGTGGGATCTATTTTGATAGTGTTTTATACTGTTTTTTAGTTTTTTTTTAATGCCTCTGTTTCATTCCATTTATTTATGTAAACAAAATACAACAAAATTTGGAATAGACTTTATTTAAATGTTAAAATTTGGAAATAAAGACTTTTATAATAAATATCATAAATAAAAGTAGTTTTAAAAATATATAGTTTTTATAAAAGTTTATAATAATCTGAATATGACAATAACTGCTAACTTTCTGATCTTGGTTTTCTGTACTTTTGGGTTTGGTTGATATTCAATTTTTTTTCTTTTACTTTTCATATTGATTTCAATAAGTACATTGATGGGTTCCGATTTTTATTGCCAAATACTATCAAACAGTATCAAAATGTTAGAATTTGGGGTCTGTTTTTATAGTGTTTCATACTGTTTTTTAAGAATTATTTTTTTAATTCATCTGTTTTTTAGGTTTTTTTTTTATGTTTTTTCCCCTGTCAACTTTACAGTTAAATTAAAACTGTTTTTTTTTTGGTTGATTGAATTTATTTTCTTCTAGATTATACAAGAATGTTATTTTATAAGATTTTTTATACATATTTAAAGAGTAAAAAGAAAAAAAATTTAAATAGTAAAATAATTACAAAAAAATATAAGACTACCATTATCCATATATATCAAACAACATTGAGTTCTCTATGAATTTTTTATGCATTTTTATTGTTTCCACCATTTGTTGTCTGTTCTCTTCACTTTGTAATATTTCATTTCATTTTTATTGTTTTCACTTTGTTTCCAATAGTAATATACCAAATCCTTTGCAGAATAAAACAGAGTAAAATTCTACAAGATTATTACATATTCCTTCAAAATATAAAGGAAATTTGCCTAAAACTACCTCTAATGGACACTATAAAATGAAAAAATTATACATGCAGCTATAATGATTATGCTACATGTAGATAAATCTTGTTGATCCTCTATGAATTTTTTATGCATTTTTATTGTTTCCACCATTTCTTGTCTGTTTTCTTCACTTTCTAATATTTCATTTCATTTTATTGTTTTCACTTTGTTTCCAACAGAAATATACCAGATCCTTTGCAGAATAAAACAAAGTAAAATTCCACAAGATTAATAGTATAGATGAATACCTTCAACAAGAGTAAATGATTGTTTGTGAGTCTGAACACTGCTGCACGTGAATGACCTGGGCTTAAGAGATTGTACTATAAAATGAAAAAATTATACATGCAGCTATAATGATTCTACTCTAAGTACTTGTAAACGTTAGGATGTTGATTGTTCATACATGTTTGTATGTGTTTTGGATCAATTTTTAGGTCTGCAAGTTGTGCTCTGCATGATTTCTGAGTAATACGAGAAAGAAATTAACTTATTTTTTGTCGTCTTGGATCATGAGTATTCATTTTTTTCGTATCCCAGAAAAAGTTCATGCGGACTTTGGACTCTACGTTTCATTCTGTTGTGGGCTGACTTTAATATAAAGCCATGGCTATGGTTGAAACTTTGCTTTGTATATCAGTGAGGTTCTTACTATTGTGATTTACTTGAGTCCTGAAAATTTGGTATCCTATGGGTCAATAATTGATTCAGATACATGCCTTCGTTGGAGCTGGGTGTTCTAAACGATATGCCAGATATAAGAAAGAAAGCCTGTCGGAAATTGTTCAAGCAGCAGGTAATTTTTATCTATGCATGTGGTTGTGCTTGAGATTGTGCAAAGAGATATGTTCTCTTCAATAATAATTGTGCAAACAGATATGTTCTCTTTGAACATCAACCACTCTTTTGATTTTTTACATGGATCAATAAGAATAGGATTTAATAATAAAATCACAAAAGGAAAGCAGCTGGGCTTTGCCTATTTACTTGATCAATAAAATCCTATTTTACCTATTAAAATAAAATCATAATAGGAACTTTGGTCCATGCAGACAAGAGCTTCTTGTAATTACTTTTATGATTAAGGTGTAATTACTTTTATCATCATACAAGGACATGGTACATATGCTTAATAGTTTCGATTGATTATTGCCAAATACATGGTCTGGTTTTCTCCTCTTTAGTGTCTGGTAGCCATACATGTCACAGTTGTGCAAATATGGTGCAGCCATCATTTTAGAACACCATATTTGACCATCTAAGTACTTGTAAATATATTATCTATTTGACCATCTAAGAATCTACTATCTATCAAAATATTTGAGCGAACTTCTCTTTTGTGTTGTCAAAATCTTGGAAAATATCAGAAATTTGATTGACTTTGTTTTTGGCCTGGTTCAACACCTAATGCAAAGCCAATGTTTCTACTCTAGCCTGAAACCTGACAATGTGATCAATTTATTCTTCACTTTGTAATATTTCATTTCATTTTTATTGTTTTCACTTTGTTTCCAACAGTAATATACCAAATCCTTTGCACAATAAAACAGAGTAAAATTTCACAAGAATATTACATATTCCTTCAAAATATAAAGGAAATCTGCCTAAAACTACCTCTAATGGACACTATAAAATGAAAAAATTATACATGCAGATATAATGATTCTGCTACATGTAGATAAATCTTGTTGATCCTCTATGAATTTTTTATGCATTTTTATTGTTTCCACCATTTCTTGTCTGTTCTCTTCACTTTGTAATATTTGATTTCATTTTTATTGTTTTCAGTTTGTTTCCAACAGTAATATACCAAATCCTTTGAAGAATAAAACAGAGTAAAATTCCACAAGATTATTAGTATAGATGAATACCTTCAATCAGAGTAAATAATTGTTTGTGAGTCTGAATACTGCTGCACGTGAATGACCTGGGCTTAGGATATTGTCAGGGTTTCTTCTATTTT
Source organism: Platycarya strobilacea (assembly GCA_036898215.1). Lineage (NCBI taxonomy): Eukaryota > Viridiplantae > Streptophyta > Magnoliopsida > Fagales > Juglandaceae > Platycarya > Platycarya strobilacea. The sequence continues at coordinate 9,387,209 of CM072555.1, forward strand.
GGTTCTTTTCTTTTCTGATGTATTATCAACAAATGATTATTTTAAATACAAAGAATGAGATGATGCATCAATGGCAGATGGTTGGACACAATTTAAATTGCATATTAAACGGATTTAAACGGTAATTATGAATTTAATGTGTAATTGTCAATTTAGTAGAGCCTTTTAATATTATCAGTGTCTAATAGAGTAAATACAATGATTTTACCGATATTATTGCGTAATAGAGTAAATACAATGATTTTATATGCATGCATAAAAAATTCCATATTACTGTCAAATAATTCGGACATTTTTTTAAGAAGAATTCCAATGGAGAGGAGCATTTAAACAGACGTAAAGCATAAATATTTAAAGTCATTCAGACGTTTTTTTAAGAAGAATTCCAATGGGGAGGAGTATTTAAACAGACGTAAAGCATAAATATTGAAATTCATTCGGACGTGTTTTTAAGAAGAATTCCAATGGGAGGAGCATATAAACAGACGTGGACGTCCATTTCCATATTAAATAACAGATGTTGGACGTAAATCAGGGCATTTAAAGAATAAACAGACGTTAAAACAGATGTTGGACGTAAATCAGGGCATTTAAAGAATAAACAGACGTTAAAACAGATGTTAAAAGAAGAATAATATTTAACAGATCTGTTAAAACAAGAAATTCTGTTAGATAGGCTCTTTATATATATAGATAGATATTTGATTTATAATTATTCTTTTTTTAAATACAACTCAATTCACCCCCCTCTTGTGTTAGTCATCTGGGCAACATATTGTATTTTAAAATTTTTTTAAAATTAGACTTATATTACAGTCTTTATTTGATGACTAATATACGTAGATTAACTCCAAAAATAATACTATTATGCCTCTTCAATTTACTTATTTTGGTGTGTTCTTAGTGTAAATTGTACTTTTCTTTTTTCTTTTTCTGTTTTGCTTTTATTTCAAATAATTTTTAGAACAAGTTCAAACTTTTTAAAAAAGTAAAAAAAAATGTCAATAAACTATAATTACTTCTTTAATTATTAAGTAAAAAAATAGTAAATATATGAGCAATCAAAATGATAAAGTTAAGTAAGACAACAGAGTAGCATTACTCTTATTACTATATTCTTCTCACACTATCTTGTACATCTATCAAACACACCGTTCCACTTATAACAAAAGCACCATTCATATTTCTCACCGTTAATTACATAACAATACTTATCACAGCGCACCATTTAACCTCCCACAATTAATAATGGATTAGCATTAATAGTCAATTTTGAGAATAATGAGGATATTGACGGCACTAAGAGCATTGGCAAGGGCCAACACTATTAATGCAAGTCCAAATTTTAATTAGATATGAGAAACATTTCGATATTGGATTAGGCAAAAGTCTGAAGCTCAATACATAAGTTACAATAATTTTTGAATATTTTTCCAACTTAGAGAGTTACTATTTATATGTCAAAAGATTATTTTATAAATTCTCATAATATGCTGTTTTTTTATTAATTACTTCCGTCCATTAAATTTTATCATTTGTCCTATCTATCTGTTTTATGCATCCACCTAACATGATCATGTTTTTTTTGTTCGTGTTTTAAATAATTTAAATAATTATTTTACGAACTTTCACATTATAATGTTTTTTGATTAATAGTTTCATGAAATGGAGTTCTTAAATAATAATAAAAGTACTACAAATTATTAATTAATATATTTTTTTACAAGTAAAGTAAATATTTTATTTAATTATTAATTAATAAATAAAGTATATTTTTAAAATATTAAAAAAAAGATCAAATATTATAATATTTTATAATTTTATTTTTAAGATGGCTCATCTAATGTAAATTTTCTTAACTAAAACTTGATGCTATGGCTAAAAAATAAGATTCTAACTTTAGATTTTGCTATACTAATGCTCTCTAACATGTTCACCGCCGGTGGAAGATCAATCATTTACGCATGTACGGCAACCTACGCATGCTAACAGAGACCCGGTTGAAATCAACGTAAACAACAATTATTGCCCACAAAAATCAACAACACATGAAGATACAGACTATAGTACGAGTAGGGTTGTTTAGCCGACCCGACCCAATAACAATTTTGTTGACTCGAACCACTTGTAAACACTTCCATTTCATTTTACCACTTATCGACCTGATAAGATGCTCGACTTGCTTTAGATCTAGACGACAAAGATGAGTGTAAGTATTCTTGCAATCAAGAAAGTGATAAAACGTCGAACTATTTTGGCCAAACTCCATTGACACAAATCCATCTTGATGGGCTAATATTGAGAAAGAAAAGGTAGAGGATAATAGATCCACAGGATACATCTCAAGTCGACGCGAAGTTTGGCACCACTGTATCGGTTTGATTAGCTGATACTGACCGAACGTCTAACAAGTTGGAACTTTTGAGTCGGGTTGAGTCAAAAAAAGCAGGCAGTTCGACAGATCAAGCTTTTTGTACAACCTTAAGTATAAATCAATTCGTCATTGCTAATTATACTAATACGTATACTTTATGAACATATTTAAGAGGTCTCTTAGCATTATCTATTATTGAAAATCATCTTCTATAACCTATCTCCTGCATGTCATAAAACTACACGGGTTAGTAGCTCTGTGTGGGTTTCTCCAAGTACTAAATCCTGACGCCTTGTCGTTACAGCATCCAATCATTGGGGTTTTGTTAACAAGGGTGGATTTCCTCGACAAAAGTTCTAAAGTAATAAACAACATAAAATTGTGAAAAAATGGAAAAAAGAGATATATTTGGATCTAATATTTTTGTCATCACCACTGTCCTATAGTAAAAAAACAATCTTAGAAAATGATTGATGTAAAGTATTCATACTAATGCGAACAATAGTATCACTATTTAGTGGTGGTGAAACCTAAGTAACAATGAGGATAACAGACGCATTGTCACTTATTTTCTTTAAGTGATTTTTTTAGACTTTTTCTATCCTCTTTCAATATCACGATTTAAAAAAAAAAAACAAAAATATATGGCAGCAATCGAAAAAGCAAAATCAAGTTGTTGGCAGAGGACCAACCTAGGCGGTGGTGGGGCATGCATCACACACGCCACCTATGGAGTTGAGCAAATGAACAGATTTGAAAGATCTAATTCCTCTAAAATCGATGGGCTGCGCGTGAACCTATTATGTTTTTTATTTTATGTTTTTTATTTTTGTTTTAAATATTTTTTAATTTGTTTCATATCAAATATATAAATTTTAATATATTGATATTTTCTTAGTTTTTAAAAATATTAGAAAAATATCGATAAATAAATGAACATACTTTTTTAAAAAATTATCTAGAGTACGTCCATTACTAAACAGTAATTAGCTGTATTTAAAATCTATTTATCATTATTTTTTATTATTTTTTCATTATCTTATAATATAATATAATATTAGATAAGAAAATTCTAATAAAATATAATAAATTAATTATTTAATATTATATATAAAATAATAAGAGATTGACGAAAAATGTAAACGAGTCTATGACTAGCGTTGATAAAGGACACGTGAGTTACGTAAATATTAAACCCCAAACGAGACACCTTTCCTTCTCATATTGTTAAGTTTCCCGATGTTGTTGATAAGCCCCCTTTAGTTCAAGCTAGTAAAATTTTTTCTTCATTCTAGCTAGAGTTTTATAATATCCTTTAATATTCTGCTAATAGGTTATTGTGTATTTCTTGTAGGACCTGCAGTTATAACTCTTGATTAATGCCTAAATGTATCGTTCCTTTATAGAGGATAATATCTTGTCACAACTAAAATTTTAGATCTAAATGAGTACTTTCTTGCAATTATTTAAAGAGTTTTTGAATGAGCTTAAAATAACTGGCCATTAACACAATTGCCCACTAAGATAACTACCCATACAACCATTTTTTTGGCAAGTAAAATTAATAATAAACTAGCCAAATGATACAAGAGGAATGGGTAGGAGTCTTCAAAAATCACTCAAAAAAATAAATAAAAGTGTGAAGGGATCGAAAAAAAGCAAGTTTATCTCGGACAAAAAACTTAGTTCCTACCTAGTTCCTTAAAAAGGATGTTGTCTTATAAAAATATAGAAATAAATTGTTCATCAATAGGCGAACACAAGAACCATTGGGGGAGGCGAGACCACTACAAGGAGCGGCGTAGATGACGAAAGTACTGTCGGTTATTATTTAAAGATGACTTTTGGGAGAGTCCTTGACCCATGGAACAAGATCAAGGTCGAAAGAAAGTGAAAACATAGTGGCAATCAAAAGCGAAATCAAATCGCCAGTGGATGACCAACACCGGTAGAGGTGATGGCAACGCGTGCAACACATGTGGGGCCTGGAAAGAAGCATGGACCGCCCGATCCGATGGATTGGGTGCCCTTAAGGCCAAGGAGGCCGCGCGTGGCCCCCACAGTCACCTCGAGACGTAATTACGCATGCGTCGTGTGCCACGCACACGTCAAGGACCGCACGTGTGGCCAACGCGCCTAAAGAAATTACAAGTTCCTCCCTCGAACTTGAAGATCAACATCTCTAGTGGCTGAGAAAGTGGTGCTTGTAAGTCGAACAACGTCAAAAAGCAAAAGACCAGCCTCATTTGATAACAATGGATAAGACAAATGAAAAACTATCAAAAAGCAAGGGAAACCAACAAAAAAGTAAGAGAAACTAAGAAAGGAAAAGTCGCTATAGCTGGCGAAGGAATGAGAAGGTTGATGTCAGAACATCCAAACTTTTCTGCCCGGCAAGAAAACACGGTCTGATTTGGGAGAAAAAATGAGAGGAAGAGTGAAAAGTGGGTCTCTGTTGTCGTATGTCCATACAGCCCACTTAACACGACTCTAATCAAATAATAAGTAAGAGCATTCTTATTGGATTGTTTAAAACTACCATTCAAAAAGTATAAATTTGTATATTTATAAAAAAAAATTGACTTTTATTGGACAAAGTTTAAGTTTATATTATTTACAAAAAATATTTTTACTCTATTTTTTTACTTTTACTCTTTATTTTTATTAAATATAATAAATTTTTTTTAATAAATATATAAATTTATATTTCTTAAATGATAATTTTAAACTATTAGATGAAAATACTCTAATAAAAATAAATAAAAGTATTAAAATATCTAGTCACGTGCTACATCCCAAACCTCAGATGAGATTATATCATCCCACGGTTGTAAAGTGGCCATCTAGAGAGGTCTTATGACACAGTGTCTGTCCAGTAACACCTTGTCGGATATTTCTAGGGTTTCTTTCTTCACCGCTTCAGATTCGCCTATTTCGTTTTCGATTATGTCTATAAATCGGAGGTTTCTATATCTTTTAGATCTCGTGGATCCTATCTATGATTCTGGTTTCTGAAAGTCACAGAGAGCATTGGCTCGGGGCCAAGGTTTGTTCTTTTCCTGATACTTTGGTCACCGTTGATTTCTTTGCCAAATATTCATAGATTAGTGGGAAAGCTATTGTAAATCGGCGAGTTTTTTAATATACGTTCCGTTGTTTACCGTGAGCGCAAGAAATGCCAAGAAACTATATTGTGTAATTCAACCCAAATAAAAGTGCAATCCGAACAAAATAAAAACGAATTATTTTAATTTTCTATTTTCTAGAGAACTTATCACCGCGTTTTGAGTTTTCTTCTGTGGAATTTCTGGATGATGCATGGAGATATTATTTATCGTTCTTGTGATCTTTTTCTTCAGCGTTTTCTGAAACAAAGGGTATGATTATCTAAGACTCGATTTCGCTGATCTATTTATTTTTTATTTTTTTGTTGATCAGGGAAAGGACCCATAATCGACCTATAATCTGCTCATCAGAACAAGAAAGAAGAAGAAAAGTAGGGTGTACATGTTCAACAAAAAAAGATTTTTTTTGTTGATTTTTGGAACTCCAATGTAGTAAGGGGATTGGTTTAGATAATAGTTTCAGTTACTCCGACTTAATGAGGAAGAAGAGGAAAGGTAGCGAAACTGATGCGAGCTCAAATTTACCTGCCACTTCAACATCAACACATGATTCACAACCATCGAATTTTACCTCTCATTTTTCGCTAGAAGATTTTACCAGGCTGAACAAGAGGTGCAAAGAAGATGGTGATATTGAATCCACTGTTTCTTGTAAAAGCAGGCTCGCAGGTATTGCCACTGCTCCACCATGTGGGACTTCGTCGTTGGTCCCATCCGGGAGAGGTCTGAAGAGGAAGATAGGGTGTATAGATGTTGCAACTCAAATGGGCCGTAAGAATAAGATTGAGGATGATTATGTTTTGGGTGCCACAATCGGGCAAGGCAAGTTTGGGTCTGTTTGTTTGTGTCAATCTAGGTTTAGTGGAGTAGAATATGCATGCAAGACTTTGCGAAAGGGTGAGGAAACAGTTCATAGGGAGGTGGAGATAATGCAGCACTTGTCTGGTCATCCTGGGGTTGTGACATTGCAGGCTGTGTACGAGGAGTCTGACTGTTTTCATCTTGTGATGGAGCTGTGCTCCGGGGGATGTTTGATCAATCAGATGGCCCAAGAGGTTCAGTATTTGGAGCATCATGCAGCCAATATTTTCAAGGAAGTGATGTTGGTTATCAAATATTGTCATGATATGGGAGTTGTGCATAGAGATGTAAAACCTGAGAATATTCTTCTAACAACTTCAGGAAAGATAAAGCTTGCTGATTTTGGCCTGGCCACAAGAATTTATAAGGGTAAATTTTGCATCCCTGCTCTGAATAACTGTTTAATTTGCTCCCTTTTAGTTAATTTCTTCACCTGAACATGTAAAATTATTTCTTATTTTAGTGTTTTTAATGAAATAATTTTTACTTATTCAAAATAGAAATTCTTCACCTGAATATGTACTATGTAGTATCTCGGGCATACAGTTTGAATAATAGTATCTTTCTGAATGCTACACATCTATACAAAATTTATGATACTTAACCAAATAAAAAATTTCTAAATGTGTCCGTATGAGAACTGATATCCCAAGCACATGAAAACACAGAGGTTGAGGGTGGGGCAAAGGAGTTTATGATAATAGATAAGTCTTAAAATACTGATCAAGGAAGGGAAGGTTATCCCATTTTGTACCTTTCAGTTACTGTTTGAATAAATGAAGTATTAGATTTTTATGTGGCTCCGATCATTTGTCTGACAAGAGCAAGAAAAATCTTGAAAAAAAGTGATGGCATCAATTTGAGATTCTAAAAAGAATGGTTTGATTCTTTCTATAAGATGTGCCTGGTTATATATTGGTTTGTGTAAGATAAAAATATTAGGTGCAGTGCACGGGACTGGGGTTTACTCTGTAGGGGTGGGTCCAAAGGGCCCTACCTTGGAGAGGTTCCCCGACATCCAAAAAAAAATATATATATATATATTATACAAAAATGAGCATATGTTTATACGGTCCTTTTTTAAGTACCACTTATATTGATGGTGCTGCGTTTTAGGGGGGTCAATATGTGACATGATCCATTAACCCAACACGAACACAACACGATAATTGCGAGTTAAGATTTAGTCTTAACGGATAACGGGTCAAAACGGATTGACCCGTTAAGAAACGATTACTTAACAGGTTGATAACGGGTCAACTTGTTTTGACTCGTTATAACACGTGACACGTTAAGAAAATTAAAACTACAATTACACCTTTACACTTAAAAATAAAATTGTTAGTATTATAAATTTAATATTCTTATTGTTAGGATTGTAATTTTGGATTTGTAGTTAATTTTATAAATTTATAAATATTATGATTTTAATATTTATATAAAATTATGCTAAATTTAACGAGATCTAACGAGTTACTTTTGGTCTTATCCAACCCATTTACATAACCAAGTTGAAATGTGTCATATTTTTTCGTGTTAACTTATTTCGTAATATTCATTAATGAGTCAAAACAGGTTAACACGACAAAATCCGTTATGTTAACAGGTTGTGTTAGGGTTTGAGATTTTGATACGATAAGTTTAACGGGTCGGGTTATGATTAACCTTTATAATATAATATACATATCACGACACAATACGAACACGACCCGTTAACAAAATTTGACACCCATACTGCGTTCTATCCTCCTGTGGGTAGCTATTTCTATTTCTGCTTAAATATGACCACAAGCAAGTAGTAGATTTACTTCGTTTTCCTGGAATTAACATTGCCTCTCATATACATTGCTTGGTTACCTGTGAAAGCTTTGTCAGCTTGCTGATGAAATTGAGACCATTACAATAATGCAGGCCATAGCTTGACTGGGTTAGCAGGAAGTCCAGCTTATGTGGCCCCAGAAGTTCTATTTGGAAAGTACTCTGAGAAGGTCGATATTTGGAGTGCCGGTGTCCTTCTTCATGCTCTCTTGGTTGGTGTTCTTCCATTTCGTGGGCATTCCAAAGAAGTGATTTTTGAAGCAATTAAGAATGACAACCTTGATTTCCACAGTGGGGTATGGGCGTCAGTATCAAAACCTGCACGGGATCTAATTGGTAGAATGTTGGCAAGGGATGTTTCAGCGAGAATAGATGCAGATGAAGTATTAAGTAAGTTTGTGATGCTCTGTTTTTCAGACATTAGTCATGGGAAACTTATTAATTTGGTCCATGCTAACTGCTCTATATATCTTTTCCCTTTTACCTTGTATACGGAAATAATCTGTGAAGTATTGGCTATTTTGCAAAATGTTGTAAAACAACATTCAGAGTACTTGGTTACTGCTATTGACATATATAATACTTTTACTTATACCAAAAAAAAAAAAAATGTTGTAAAACAAAGTTTCTCCAAATGCATTTTTTTTTTTCTGTTTCCTTCTGTGATGTGCATTGCTGATCAGTCCATCACCAAAGGTCGTGTTGTAGATCTGCTTGCCTTGGCCCATATGCTTTTGTTTACTTTTTAGTCCTGACATTGTAACATACTTGAGCAGGTCTTGTTTATGTGTTTCTAAATAATTTGTAATACCTACTCTGTTTTTGGACTGAATGATGGCCAACTTCTGGATGTGTCATGATTCTTCTGAAATTAATTTTCTATCTACTGAGATTCAAATTGATGTTGCTTCAGGGCATCCATGGTTATTGTTCTACACAGCGACAACACCCAAGACTCTACCCCTTAAATTGAGATCAAAGAACCATATAGGAGCATCTAGCGAGAAACGTGTCGTTGGATTAATGACACCTGGGTTGAAGTCAGAAGGAAATAGGATATTTTGTGGCTCTCTTAGTGAGGGTTCAAGTCCTCTCTCATCATTTGAAAGTTGCAGATCAGAGGATCAGGATGATCTTGGTTTGGTTGATGCCCTTGCCACCGCAATCTCACATGTTAGGATTTCCGGACCAAAGAGGACTAGACTGTATAGTTCTACAGGCCCGATTGAGCAGCAGATTTCATCTAACATTAAGGCTAACAATCTTTGCAAAGCATTTTGATGCTGCCGAGACTGACACCACTGATATCACCATCTCCGATGTTTTTATCTTGGGGATTTCAAATTAACATGACTTGGTGTCAAAGATGATAGAAGCTGAGGTAACCAGATCAAGATCTCAACTTTGGTGTTGATCCTCATCCATACTACTAGTTTGAGATATATAGCAATTCTTCTTTGTTTTCAAATTTGACGTAATAATGTTTCTAATATACGAACTGACACACTCAATGTACAGGGTATGTAAAATAGATTTGTCGTGTTCAATTATTTGATTTCTTCTCACAGAGGGGGCAAAATACAGTAGTTTGTTTTACCCGCTTTGTTAAAAATTGTATTAGTTTTCTCCTTGAAAAGAATATGGGTGTACTTCTTGCCCTAAAGATTGTTCTCAAGGGGGTCTTGACGTGTTATGGGTTTTCAATGGTGAGAAGTTACATTTTTCACCCACAAATTATCACATGTTTTCAATACTGTCCACAATTATCAAGTTTCCATTCACGCTATAACTGCCTATAATTTTTTAGTTGCGCTTTCGGATATGATTTGTTTTCATAAATAATTTTATCTCATTTTATTATTATTTTTTAAAAATTTTATATAAAATAAAATAAAAAATTTTAATTTTTTCAAAATTTTAAATAATTTTTTTAAATTTTAAAATAAAATTAATATTTAAAAAAATATAATAATATTTTATTCAATTTATAATGGGCAGCTTCTAATCAGTATTATCTGTATCCTCAAGTGTTTATTAGATATTCGGTGGCAAAGACCTACCCATAAGTGCTGCCATTTGCCTTCATGTGTGAAGTAGCTCTTGAAATTTGGAGTTTCAAACTTTCAACACATCTATATCTCCGTGCCTTGCTCCCTCCACTTGCGTTTGTTTAATGCTGGATACATTCGAAGTGAACCACCGTTAATGGTGGATCCTAACACCTCTCTAAACAACGCTCTCTCAAAACTTGACCTTCATAAAATCCGTTGACCAAAGTAGAGAATTCGATATTTTATTTATTATATTTGTTTTTAACTTCATTATTGTCTATGCCAGGTACTTGGAACAATAAATTTATTATGCTGGCGATAATCAATTGCGGATCATTTCAAGTCGAACCCACCCCATAATGCAAAGTCGTAAACACCAAAATGTATACCACTCCCTACCAAAATAAAAACTAGATAAAGAGCAACTACTTTTGTTTAATTCTTTTGGAATCCCAATTTCGAGACTGCAACTCTTTCGTCACTCAAAAATGGATGGGAAAACACTTGCAGCCTCGTTATGGATTGAGATATGAGATATGATAAATTGAAATGAATTTTTAAAATTAAATAAAATATTATTTTTTTAAATTATAATTTTTTTAAATTTTTAAAAATTAAATTATTTATTATTTCATTTATAAATTTATAAATTTATAAAAATATAATAATGATATTAAAATAAGATGAGTTAAAAGATGAAGTCACCCTCAATCCAAACCATACTAATCGAAAGGAAGAGTTCAGTCTACTCGACCAAGCTTAGGCGTGTTTCCAGTTTCTACTGCTTTTTGTTCTCGTCCTTTTCCGCACAGAACCCCCCCCCCCCCCCCCTTCTCTCTTTCTTTTTCTTTCGACTCTTCTTCTTCGCCCTCTGCTGCTTCATGGGCTTTCTTCGAGAAATGGAGAGGAATGGTAATTGGGAATCCCTCCAATATAACGAACATTCTTGCCTCAAAGCTCCGAGACTCGGTTACTTTCCTCCCTTTGAAAGACCTCAGATTTGCCGAAACAGCCATGACAGGGAACACGTGGTTTATGAGCTCCTTGAATGATACCTACGAGAAAACGAAGCAGAGCACCTCTACTTCCCTGCACAAACATCCAAGGGATGGCTTCTGTGTATTAAGGGTCGCAATTCTGTCAATGGTTCCAAAAATTCCTATGCCCTGGCATGGCCAGAAACTCTTCCGGAATCCGCAGTGTTCATGAAAGGCTTGACCTTGTATCAGACACTTACTATGACTATGTAAATTTATGGCATGGGGTCTGCGCTGTGTCTCCATTTGTCGGTTGGTCTATCAAAAATGGCTGCTTGGGACCAACAAGATGGGTGCTTTTTCATTGGGGTGAGCTCAGGCATAGAATGGGATGATGGGTTCAGAACCTAATGCAAGCAAGCTTTGGGGAAGTTCCGGTCGAAGAACTCGAGAATGGTGATGGACCTTACTGTTTTGAGAGGGCGGTGGTGATGAGGCATAATTTGGGGAGTATGGGGAAGGAGAAGAGGCTTCAGGTTTTCGATTTATATTTTATTGAGATGTAAAGCAAGGGGTTTTTGCAGAATAAACCCGGTCGGTAGGGAAAGAGAAGTCAATGAAAAAGGGGAGCCAATCATAAGGCTAACTTTGCTAACGAGGAGAGGTTCGAGATCATTTAAGAATGCAATTGCAGTGATCGACATATTTGCAAGGGAGTGTGCGAGGGTGGAGGGATGCTTGCTTAAGGTAGCTCAGTAAGAGCACTCACATTCGGTCTCTCGTACTGCTGTTTGGGTTATTATTTAGAGACTAAAATGAGTTTTAAGTTATGGGAGACGACTGCTCATGGTTAAGAGCAATGGCTCTGTCCCTCGTGCCATCTCGATTTCTCTCTCTAGCCCAAAGACCACTCTTGCCACAATCATCTCCTCGTCTCTGTTCCAATGCTCCATCACCGGCGGTTTCTTTCTCACTTTCACTCAATTTTGTGCCGATAAAATCAAAGCAACCCCATATTCGACCATCTGCGATTTTTCGAGCCCTCTCTCTAGAGTTACACCGAATCCTACCATTCCTTTAATAATGTTGATTTTCGGTTGTTATAGGGTTTATATTATTGTTGATTTTAGGGTTATCAAGCTCCTCCATTTATAGGAATTTGTCAGGTCTCTTCCATTTTAGTTTGTTCCCTTGTGGATTTGATTGATATTTTGTGGATTTTGGCTATTACTGTTGTGGATTTCATGGGTCTATGATGTTGGGACCATGGGTTCATGCTTGACCATGAAATCTGATATGAGTTTGCATCCGTTGGTTGATTTAAATCCCTATATTGTCTTATCATTCTTGAAATTAGGGATTTTGACTTTTTGATTTCGACTTGGTCTTGTGAATTCATTTTACCTTACTGTGGATGTGGTAGGATGATCATACCTATGCTGATTTGTTGTGGTTTGTTGCTGCCGATAGCCATCTTATTGGAATAGATTCACTTTAGTGCTCCCATTTTATTTGCCTCTCTCGATACCAAGTCCCTTTCAATTTTTGGTTTGTGATTATTGTAGTTTGTTCCTTGTGGCCGATTGTCATCCCGTTATGTTTGTCCCAAAATATGTTCAATACATTTTCCCTTTCAATTCTTTTCGTGCTTGTTTTTTTTTCCTATGAAAGAGTAAGTCGGGATATGTTGGATTTTCTACAAAGTAATCAGCAAAGAGGCACTCATGACCTTGTAGAGGATTCCATCAAATGTACTTGCGTTTTTCTCTACTTGAACGGTGCCTGGATGACCGTTCCTCGCGTTGGGAGTTATGCACCGGATGAAACTCATCGTTGGAGGATGATAAGGATTTTAACATCCTCCGAAAAAAAGAATGAGCAATTGGGTGAAGAACAACGCCTTGCGAGTGGTGATAAACTTAAAAACGCAAAGGAAATGCAAAAGTGGGTGAAAGGGTGTGTGAAAGACTAAAACAAATACAAATCAATTTATATCCTCCAAAAAGTTGTTGTTAATGTGTTCGTTGGAGATGGGGACAAAAAATGTGTCTATCAGAGAGAAGACAAAAAAATGTCTATTAAAGAGAGTATTACAAAAAAGATGTTCGTTAGAGAGATGAAAAAAAAAGTGACTATTGGAGAGAGGACAAAAAAGTGTTCATTTGAGACAACGATTAAAATATATCTATTGCAATCATATTCAAAAAATGTCATCGTTAGACCAATTCAAACTTCGAGTTTGTTAAATTCAAGCACGATAAAATAATATTATTTTTAATAAAATTTTTGTGGTAAAAAATAATATTAAAAAATTATTATATAAGTTTTTTACACATATTATATAATGTAATATTTGAAAAGAGGATAATAAGATAAAGAGTAAGTTGTTAAGAATGAAAAAGGAAGTGAGAGAGAAAAGTAATAAAAAAATAAAAGAATGTTATTTTAATATATGAGGAAAATTTTAGGAGATGGGATGTGAGAAATTTTTTTAAGATTGGTCAAAATTTAGGGGAAAGTTATAGGGAATAAAGTTTTTAGTTTAAATTTGAAAAAAATTATGAAAGAGGCGATGTGAGTGCTCTAATAAGATCTAAGTTTTTGTGACCAAGTTTGTCTCCTCTTTTTTGTATGATCTTATATGTTTCATTTCCTGCAAAAGCTAAGTGTAATGGAGTTGTATAAATGTAGCATGATCATTTTAAAAAAAAAGTGAGATATATTATTAAAAAATTAATTTTTTTAATGTAGATTTTATACTTTATTAATTATTTTCAAAATGATTATGCGACACTTGCACACTTCACGATTGTAAATATTATTTCATCAACAAAACTACTTAATTGATAATCCTCTTATCAAGCAAAATAATATCTCAATATCTTGAGAGACCTGAAGTAATGGCATGAACAAAAGGTAGATGGAAATAATATCTTCTGAGAAATATCTTCTGGGATGCCCATTTCCCCAACAAGGTCCGAGCTGCTTTTGACTTCTACAAAAATGGCCTAGTGGGTCATAATGAAACCTTCTTTGCAGAGTGGACAAGAACCGTACTCAAACAAGTCAGACTAAGCAAGTTGGATCAAGCCACCAAGATTGCACCACTGAAATCAAGCGCTTGCCCTTGCTAGTTCTCATTGTGACATTTGGTTTCTTTTGATTTAGAGATCAAGCGATTCCTTTTATGTGAAAAATATTCCTTGGAGAACTATTTGTTATTTTTCTTATCTACCAATACTTCAATACCACACCAAGAGACGGTTGAGAGAATGATAGAAATCATTTTTCAGCATTAGACAGAGACACAACCGAGAAAATTTAGAGTAACTTTTAGCAGTGAGACATAATTTGTTACCAACTACCATTGCACAACTAAAGAGAGATGCTTACAAATGGACAAGTGAACGCTTTCTTTTATATAAGAACTTGTCCCAAAATCAGGCACACAGCATACTACCATCAAATTCAATAAGAAATAATATAACCTCTCTTTTTTTTTTTTACATCTAAAATTAGCGTTCCAAAAAACAAGTAAAATATGTCACGCCTTTCAAGTCTCAAGATCATGTCAAAAGGCTTTACAACAGAACCAGCGTATAAAACCTTCATTGGAAGTTCTTTGATGGGGCAATTCCACGGCAGGAACGCTGATCCTCATCTTCTGGACATCTTGGACCAAAGGTAAACCACGAAGAAGCAAATTAGAGCAAAAACAACCACATGAACAATATGATTTCCTCCATTCTGGATGATGCTTTTGTTCAGTCTCCTCAGATTGTTCTTGACCCCTGCTTGTGCTTTGATTACTGTCAATTGCTGCAACGAACCAGATTAAGGAATGACTCGAAATGCTTTTCTAATCTTTTTTCTGTTGGGAAGAAAATGAATGCAAAACGCTACCATACTTAATAGCAAAAGCAAACATGCAATTCCAAATATGTATCGGAAACAAGTTAATCCAAAAAAATTATTTGTTTTTCTTGAAGATAGAGGGTAACTACACATGGTAAAATAGCAGACAATTCTCGTCAGTTTTGATTGTTTTGTATAGCCGCAATAGCAAAACACACTTTTTGGTGATCATAACAATTACTGTTAAATTTCTTCTTCCTATCAATTGTCTCCAAAGTTACAAACCTTAGATAATTGATGCCCGCACTTATTTTAAACAGTTTTCGTCAGGATTTGCTGATATTAAGAATATTATCTAATAGCCTCATTCGATTCAAAAACTAACTAATTAAAGTAATACTTCCTGAACGGAACTCAGTATATCCCCAATGTAACAACTAAGAGCTGACCACAAATAATAAGGAAGTGTTGCGTGAAAAGGGATTTGAATTTAATGGTGTACCAGTTGATTAAGGAAATCTTGCTGAAATCTTGCTTCCGTCCCTATTTCCTCAGCAACCTGCACCACAATACTAGAAATTAAAAGACACCGAGGGCACAAAATAGAATCTAAAAACTGAACAATCAGATTGCTGAGGTTAATCAAAACAAAACTGCATTGACCAACAATAAATTACAAGCAAACAAAACTATTATTGAAGGAAAAACATGAAATGAGAAGTATAATGAGTTGTAGCAACAAATCTCATACTTCATTCTAACAGCCAACAGGTTGATTAGACAGCACCAATTTAAGGTTGAATCTCTGAACAAACACAATTCGAATTGATAGGTGGTCAAAACCACATTTAGATGTCAGAAATCAACATTGGTCGAGAAAGCAGGGAATGAATAACGTATGGAGACCTACCTTTCAAGAAGATAGGTTTTCAAACAAATCAAGTATTAAAGAATTTTGGGGCATTACTTTTAAATCGGAAAAAGAGAATCTCATTAGTGCAATATTATCATAATCTAAGAAATCTGCAAAAACACTCCAAAATGAAGCTGCAGAATGAAGCTACCACGGGATAAGCATTTCAGACCCTCAAATACTTGCTAACGTGGAACTAACCACAAAACTGAATGAGTTCATCATTTACTTTTAGCTGGTGCGGTGAAAATGCTAAAAAGATGTGGATGTTCATAATTAGTGCTCTTTGTACCTTTCAATGAAAATTTCATCCCTAATAGTAATGCGCATGGCACTTAGAAGACCCCAACCAACAGGACCTCTTGATGGTTGCAATATACTTGGGAACAATCAATTACAAAGAGCAAAGACAACTTGTAAAATGCGGATATACACATAGATATCCAATTTGTCCCTAACAAACATTATTAACCCTTTTATTTATGTTTTATTTATTTCTTTTTCACAATATCAATCAATGTCTTTTATGCACCCCAATTCATAAATGATTCAGAAAAAGCATATAAAAAAATTGCAAGTTTGAAAATGGAGGGTCATACATGTCTTAATTTTCTGACTTGGCTACGAAGACCAGTGATCTCGTCGTCGAAATCTGTGTGCATCGGATCGATCCGCAACTGAATTTCATCAGAACTAGCTACCGGTCTCGTGCTAAGGCCCTCTCTGCAAACCAAAAAATACATAGCACTTTTACAAACATTGTCATCGTTAACAATAATCATCCAATTAAAAAAAAGGATGAAAACCCTGCAATATGACAGTCCGCTCTTTCGAAATAACCGGACCCAAAATTTCAAAAGAAGAGAAGCGTCAAGTGGAAATCAAAGCACCTTGATCGGTAAGGGGCAGCACCGCCGTGAAAAGAACCGCCAGTATTGGACGCCATCGAAGGAGAAGAAGAGGTAGAAGAGAAAAATGGAAATCCAAAAACGAAGAGAGGACGGCAGTATGGAATCGCGGGCGTGAAATTCAACCAAATAATGCCAGCGACTCCAGGAGACGCTTTGATAAAGGGCGGGCGGGCTACGCGATTTTAGCGACTTGGAAATTTTACTCTCGGTAATGGTCGATGAATGATGATGTTGTCGGAGGAGCAATCCACCCTTGGTTTTCATTTGACGACACCCGTTTCAAATCTTGTGGTTGTGGACTTGCACTACACGGATCGGTTGGGTCAGCCGACTCAGCCCGCAAGGACGTAGTTTCACACAAGAGTCCATACAATTTAACCAAATATAGATTTTTGTTTAATCATTATTATCAGATTAGGTTTTGCTACATTAATGAGATTCATTCGTGTGGTTGTCTATTTAAATATATATAGAATTATTTAAAATATTATCATATTAACAAATGCAATTAAAAAGGATAAAATCTAAAATAATTCATTTTACATTTAATCAAAATATGTTGTCTTTCTCATACTAAATCAAAATCAAAATCAAAATCAAAATCAAAATAATTTTCACAAAATAGAGAAGACTCACGAAAATTTTTTCTTAAATATTTTTCAATGGTTGTCACCACCTTTTCAAATCTACACAAAATTATATCTTTATCAATCCATGCGTATTTGATTTTTAAGACTTTTTTAGTACGTAGAGTATATTCTCTTTAAACTTTTTGTTCTAAAAGATTTATTTGATTTGTTTGTTTATTTTGTTTTGAGTAGAGTTGAGTTATCCCTCATATGGTGATCTAAAGAGATTATAGTCAATACTAAATTATATCAATCACTTTTAATATATTAAAGAGTTACTAATTATCGTTAATTGACTTATAATATATATATATTTTTTAAGTCTATATGTAATATATGTAATGAACATTTATTAATAAATTTAGTTTTCTTTAAATAAAAAAATCCATACGTATTTATAAGAGTCTAAGAGCTCACAAAATCTCCAAAAAATAATAAGTTTTTTTAATACTTTTAGAATTTTTTTTAGATGATCTCATATCCAAACACAATGCATTGGCAAATTAATAACATTTAGTTATATCATCAAAATTATTTATATAATATCGAATTTTTGTAGGAGCGAACTCAATAAATATATATAGTATTTAGTCTCTTAAACTATATGTCTAAAATGTTTAGAAGTTGCATCCTAACTGAAATTAATTGACTTATAAATTAAGTTTTCTCAATTTTTATAAGTCATACTTGTAAATCCCAATTTCCTGATTTAATAATAAGTTTGTTTTTCAGAAAAAAAAAAATCGAATTCTTATAAAAAGTATAAGATCTATTTTAGATTAAAAGATAAAATGAAATGAGTTTATGTAAATTTTAAAAATCGAATAAAATATTATTAGAGTATTATTTTTTAATATTATTATTATTATTTAAAAATTAAATTAAATTAAATTAAATTTAAAAAAAATTATTGATTATATTTTATTAAAAAAAATTTAAAAATATAATAATAATTTAAAAATTAAATTCTCAACTCATCCCAATCCAAACCGGGCTAAGAAAACGCAACTTCGTTAATCCCAAAGCTTGACGTGATTGCTTTGCACCTGGACATGTAAATATTGCACATTGACGAAAAAAGGCCTATGCTCATATAGGTTGGGGATCCCTTCCCTATCCAAGCACCCTATTTGTAGGATTAAGGGTTATTTGGTAAATATGTCTCAAATCATATAATTTAATTTTAAACATTTTTCATAATTTTTTTCTCAAACATAATATTTTAGTTTAAATATAAATATAAAATATCACTCAAATTTAAATATTTTTAATTTATAATTTTTAACTTTTTCATTACTTTATTATTAAGAGTGTAATCGATTCGGTCATGAGAATATCATTTGAGAGACAGTGTTGACTAGTCGGATTGGTCTTGGGCAAAAATCAGCTCTTCAATTTGATTGTGACACATAAATCAAAGTAAGAATATAGTCGGTCGGTCATGCTGTAGCAAATTATATTCTAAACCTTTAAGGCGTGAATTCCATCTTCCCAAATTCAAGTGAAAATCATCCTGCTCTCGATTGAAAAGAAACTAAAGAGATGATTATAGCACAAACAAAATTTTACATTTGAATTATTATTATCTATAAATACTTGTTAATTTTATATATTTTTTAATCATATTATTTTTGTAAAAAATCTCTTTCACTTAATTAGGCAGTAGGCTTCACACATTATTCTCAACCTAATATATATATATATATTATTTTTTACTCTATTAATTACTCAAAATATGTATGCTCAGGGTGGAGCCACGTTGGGGGCAGCATGGCCCCAACGTGAAAATAATATATATATATATATATATATATATATATTCTTTTTTACTCTATTAATTACTCAAAATATATATGTTCAGGGCGGAGCCACGTTGGGGGCAGCATGGTTCCACTTCCTTCTAGCTCCACTCTTTTAAAATAATAATAATAATAATAATAATAATATAGATTAGTTTTTTATATAATTTAATAAGATAATATTAATTTTATATTGTGATGACCCCCTCTTTAAAAATTATTTTGACTCCTCCTACAAAAAATTTAACTTAATTTAAAAATAAATACATCGCATATAAAATAATGATATAATAATATAATAATATATTTTTACTATAAATAATGTTGTCCAGATGATTAACACGAGAGATAAGTGAATTAGGTTATATTAAAAAATTAATATTTATAAACCAAATACACAATTTAAAATATAAACAAAATATGGAATAATATGGAATATAAAGAGTAAGAATTAGAAAAAGCAAATTCAATATTTTAACGAGATTCAATCCTACTGCCTAAATCCTCGTCTCAAGTTACTCCTTACGAATTCTCAAATTCACTATTTAATTTCCTTTAGGTGGAAATATAAACATATTACACCTTTGATGAACATTGCTACAAATAATTTGTGTAGAACATCATCTTTCAAAATCACCTCATACTTGATAATTCAATTAATTCATATGTAGAATACCTGATACACACATAAAGATTATACGCATATTCATATTGATACAAGAGTTAATAGTGGATAGATTATCAGAATTCACTTCTCAATGAATGAAATAAGAATAAAACAGTACAACCTATATTTCTTTCAAAATGAATAAGAATTAAGGCACATACCTAAATAAGAGAGAATGAGAGTTTTGAATGAATTATGCAAAACTTAGTAATTGATATGTAAGCTCTTGTTATAATTTTGTAAAATTTAAGTAAGTTATTTATAAGTAAATGAGTTTCCATTTTCAAATGTGAAATGATTCACATATTAAATAAGAACACTATTCGTTTTTAAAAAATTTTCAAATAAAAGCATATCCATCATTCAATTTTCAAATATATTCAAATAAAAACATATCCTTTTTACATTTGTCAAAGACAACATCATTCATTTTTTAAAAATATCAATTAATATATGCACATATCAAGGATGTCAATAAATTATTTTACAAATTTTCAAAATTCAAAATTTTAATGATGTCATGCATATGTGAAAAATACAAATTTCAAAATTAAAACTTTTAATGATGTCATACATATGTGAAAATTATAAATTTCAAAATTAAGCTTTTTAATGATATCATGCATATATGAAAATTATAATTTTCAAAACTGAAACTTTTAATGATGTCGTGCACATGTAAAAAAAATATAATTTGATGTTTTATGAGAAAATATTAATTTTAAATCTTAATCCAATTTCGAATTTTGTCAAGAGGTTTATAAAATTATTCTATGAATTATATTTGTAGATTTGTTCTATTTCTTGTTCATACTTGATGTGCTTAACTTCAATGCATAAACAACTTGAGTTTGAAACTTAAATTTATTTGTTATCATCAAAATTTATATATAGATACGAAATTTGAAATTTTGGATTCAATAAATAAAAATCAAAAAATAAAAAAAAAGTTGGATGATTTTTAACGTATATTTAATATTTTTTTATTATGATGATATGTTCCTGACATATTATATATATTTGTAATATATAAGTTATATTAAACATATTTTATTTTTATTATAAATTTTAATATTAGATTGTTCTATACCGCATAAAAAAATTATAGAAACAAAACAATTTTTTTTTTTTTATGTATCTTGTGTTAATTTTGTTTGGCTCCCTCTAAAACAAATGATCGGCTCCGTCATTGTGTATGCTTTACTATAAGTACAAAGAAATTATATAAAAACAAATCTATAAACTGATATCTGTCGTTAAGTCTATTTAAAAAAAAAAGAATTTATAATCAACAAAAAAGATAATTTTCTTTTCATTTATAGGCATTTTATCTAGTTTGAACTTGATTTAATAATTGCTCTAAAAATAAAATATTAAGTTATTCACTACTTTTTATAACGAAAAATTGAATTTAAAAATGATTTCAAAGGAATTTTAATAATAAAGTTGAATAATGATTGTTAAATAAAACTTAGATACATCTTAAATTTTTCGGAAATTAATATAAATAATATTGGTAATTTCTACGTAACTTTTCAATCTCCACATACTATTATTTTTTATTTTAATTTATTTAAATTTAAATTTAAATTTTGAATTTGTTCTTTTTAAACTAAATTAATTTTTTATTTTTTATTTATATATTAAATATTTAATAAAATTAAAATTAAAAAAATATGATATGTAGACTGTAAAAATTATGTATATAGTAAAAGACTGTGTAAATACTTTCAATAATATCAAAGTCACCGTAAAAACACCACGCAGGACAAGGCAATACGCAATCAACCGAGCAAAGGTTTGTTAGCAATATAATATATTATACATTTTCTGGGAAACTTGAGTTGGGGCAATAAAACAACGCGTCTGGGGCAATACTTGATACTTGATAGTTGATTCCCTCCTAGTCCTGGGTCGCTATCTGGATGCGTTTCTCACGTGACTAGTGATTGAGAGAAATGCGTTCCTGATTTTTTTATTATTAAATTATATTTTATGATATTAAAATAAGTGAAAGAGTTTTTAAAATAATGCGACATATAATCAATAAATATGCAAGTACCGTCCAATATTTTGAAAATGAGTAAAGTTTATTATTATTTTTTATTTTTAAATTAATTTTAGGGCACTTATACATGCAAGATGGTAACTATTATTATTATTATTATTATTATTTTATAAATTTCAACTCACTTTTATTTTATTATTATATTATTATAATTTTTTATATAAAATATACTTTTTTATATACTTTTTTAAAATTTTAATATATATTTATTAAATTTTAATATATTTTCTTTAAATTTTAATATATATTTATTAAATTTTATAATATTAAAAAATAAATTAAACACATTCCAATTCTTTTTACCTATAAATTCAAACGGAGCTTAATTAAAAATTGTCGACGTGTCGTGAGTCAACATGGGAGAAACTTGATGCGACATTGAGTAAAATATTCCATATAGCCTGCGTGTGGGCCACCGTCACGAGCGCCATCAATAATCAATATTTTGGGCGGCCGTTTCGAAGCTTCCCGTTTTATGGAAGCTCTCCGAAAGCTCCGTGTTGTTGGGGCTTTAAATTCAGCCAAACGGCCAGACGCTTACCACCACCCTCCCCTCAAACTAGCTGATACGAAGGAAACGTTGTCCTGATTTTAAGGTGAGTCAAAGAAGAGAAACAAACGATCGATAAATATTATAAAGATGGGCAGCGACGCTGAGACAGTGAGGAAGCCCAGGTTTCTGTGCCTCCATGGCTTCAGAACGAGCGGAGAGATTATCAAGAAACAGCTGAACAAGTGGCCCGATTCCGTGCTCCGACAGATCGACCTCGTATTCGCCGACGCTCCTTTCCCGTCACTAGGCAAATCCGAGGTCGAAGGAATTTTCGATCCTCCTTATTACGAGTGGTTCCAATTCAATAAGGTCTGTCTTTCTTACCAATTTTTCTCTGATTTAATCTGTTTATAGTAAAATTTTGGTTGTAAGGTAGTCCGAATCCGGGTCGGAGAAGCAACTGCCAACTATCATGATTCCTGAAGAAAGTGTCTTGTAATTGTTTCTCACAGGAATTTACGGAGTACACGAACTTCGACAAGTGTCTTGCCTACATCGAAGATTTCATGATTAAGCATGGACCATTTGATGGTCTCCTCGGTTTTTCTCAGGTACAAAATGTCCAACTGAAATTCCCTTTTTTCTAAAAATGCAACAAACTTTTAATTCCTATGCTTATCGTCTTAGAATTCCTTTCCAACAAATAACCATATCTCATCTCTTCAGATTAAAAAGAAGATCTGAATTCATTTGTTTCATATTCAATAGAGAGAGGTGTTTTTCAATCGTTTAAAGTCTAAACGATTATTTTTGATAGGGGGCGATACTGTCGGCTGCGCTGCCAGGGCTGCAAGCGCAGGTACGTGGAAAAAGTGGCGGTTCGTAAGAAGTTTGTATTGTTGTCCTTTTGAATATTGACCCATGAAAATGGAGATCTGATTGTGGGTTTTGACTTTTTTATTGCAGGGCGTAGCGCTGACTAAGGTTGATAAAATAAAGTTTCTCATAATAATCGGGGGCGCCAAGTTTAGATCGCCATCCGTGTCTGACAAAGCATATGCGTCACCTATTCAATGCCCCTCCCTCCACTTTCTAGGTACTTTGCTTCACGTTTATTCTACCCACCCGCCGCCTATATAACGTGTGTATATATAATATATATAATAATAATAATAATAATTTTTATTTATGTATGTTTTTTTCCTAATGTCTAGATATGTGACCTAAAATCTCTTAAGAAAAAATATGATTATTAACAACGTTGTTACAGGAGAGACAGATTTCTTGAAGCAATATGGAATGGAACTATTGGAATGCTGTGTAGATCCTGTAGTGATTCATCATCCTAAGGGCCATACAATTCCCAGACTCGGTAGTTTGCTTTAAATTCTCTCTGCTTGCTCTCTCTTCCCACAATGCTGCTGCAGGCTGCCGCAATGTGTGTGCGAGCTACTAAAAAACTTGTCTTTTTATATGTCAGATGAAAAGGCTAAGCAGACTGTGGAGGCTTTCCTCGAGAGGATTCAAAAGAAGTTGTCCGTGAATGAAGAAGAGTCGTGATCAATATATTATATGCTTATTCGAGGAGGCTTTGCCAGCATAAAAAAATCTACACACACCTAATTTTTTTTCACTCTTTAATATCTTCGGGGCTAAATCTGATTCATATACATGTTTTACTTTCAAATAATTGATCCATGGTATACAGGGAAATGGCCCCCCAAAACTTCAATTGTTTTCCTTTTTTATTTTTATTTATTTTTTAAGGTAATACCATTACAAAGTCCGCAAGATTGTTAGAAAATATTGATATAAAGGTTCATGTGTGTGAAATCATGGCTATAAGTTATAACATTACAACTTACGGACCCTCGCTGGTGCCTTTTAAACAGCCAACACAACGTGTTTTCTATTTCTCTTAGATCAACAACGAACCTTTGCGTTTGCAATGGAGGTTAAGGGATGACAATCGAAAGAGAGAGAACAAGAGAAAAAACAAGTTTTAAATGGGTTGGAGAGTTCGTATCCACTATGTAAAGACCCCAAGGAATACATGTTTCTCAATAATTACGATCCAAGACAGCAAAAACTTTTATTTACAGGGAAAATAACAGACGATAGTTGAAACTCATGATAATGAACAATTTAGATAAATGTAATTTAAAACTAAAACTGGGTTTCTTATCTTAGGACCCCTTCTTTTGATTTTTATTTTTCTCATCCAGTTTATTTATGTTTCCAAAATAAACACCTTCAATTATTTAATTCGAATTAAATAGTCCAATTTTTGAAATTAGCTATAGAGATGCATCGTGTTAACTCAACCACATTTATTACCATCCGCAACATATTTTCGATCAATGCAAAGTTGCAGACTCTAAGCTGACATTGTTCAACGCGGATGGAAAGTTGAAGTTCATGATTTAGCTCGAGGAACTAGATCAACAAATAAAAATAAAAAAACAACGAGTAAGCTGCAGTCGTAAAATATATAAGTGTCGTGCAAATATTAAAGTGTATAAATGTCATATAATTATTTTAAAAAAGAATAAAATTTATTATTACAAATTTAAATTTTTTATATAAATTTTATATAAATTTATTTTTTAAAAATAATTATGCAATAATTTTACACTGACAAATACAGGTATCATTTCTCGTAAATAAAATGTCAATAGCACTTGGTGATATTTAGAAGATACAGGAGGCTGGAGGGATTCTAGAGATGGTGAACGCACATTCAGCCTCACAAAGGAAAACATTATAAGCTACAAGGGAAAGAAGAATGTTGAATTTGGTACGCAAAAGCCGAATAATGACATGCCTATCTATAGCTCGCCACCCGTCCTTCCCTCCCATTTTTAATCCCTCCAACCTTCGCGATCCTTCTCGCCCTCCCCATAGTCCTCTCTTCGAACTCTCCGCCTTCAGCCCATCTCTTTCTCTTTCTTCCTCTCTTGTACTTCCCTCGTATCTACCTACCAATTCAACTGCCAACAAGTCAGCCCGACTCTCTGCTCAGGGTTTTCTCCTTCCAAGTTCGAGTCTTGCAATTCGTTCCTTTTGTTCCAAGGGAAGTGGAAGAATGGGAGCCAGAGTGATTCAAAATCCGGACTCTATTTCGTACTTGGGGCAGCGAGAAGCCGCCGAGATCGATGAGCTCCTCATGGGTCCTCTCGGGTTTAGCGTCGATCAGCTCATGGTCATTCTCTAATCACCGATTTATTATCCAATTTTTCTTCTTCTTTCATTTTATGTCTTCGTTTCGTGTTGAAGCTTCGACTTTATACCCGTTCTTTGCTGAAAATTATTTTGGTTTGTGCAATTAGGAATTGGCTGGTTTGAGCGTGGCCACTTCCATAGCAGAGGTAAGGTTTTAGGAACCTGCCTCCAGGTTTTGTATGAGGCTTTTCTTTCTTTAAAAATCCAAATGCGTATCATTTTGGACAGGTTTACGAAGCAGGTGAATTCAACCGTGTTCTCGCTATTTGCGGTCCTGGGAACAATGGTGGTGATGGTCTCGTGGCTGCTCGTCATCTGCATCACTTTGGTTACAAACCGGTTGTTTGCTATCCAAAGCGTACCCCGAAGCCTCTTTATTCTGGTTTGGTTACGCAGGTATAGATATTATATAGTTCCGTTATTTTTATCTTTGAATTTTTGGTGTGGGTTTGCCAGAAAGTTATCTTACTTGATGTAAGTAATTTTGTAGATCGAATCACTGTCAATCCCTTTGTTGTCAGTGGAAGATCTGCCTTCAGACTTGTCAAAGGACTTTGACATTCTAGTAGACGCAATGTTTGGGTTCTCATTCCATGGTAATTTCCCTTTTCTGTTTTGGTGTTTTCTAAATTATATGTGTAATGTTTATAGGTACTAGGCATTACTGGCATTTGAGCTTTTATGGCTCGTAGTTGTAGTATGGATGTTATTTAGGACAAGAAAATAGTTATAAGTTCAACTTGCTCTTATTTCTTCGAGAATTTAATAGCTCATCTGTATAAAGGCCCTCAACATGTTTCTGTTACATTGCTTCTTTTGTAGTTTAGCCTCCATTTTGCAAATGATTACAGGCTGATGATTGCTGTTTTGCATTTTTGGAAGCGCCACATCTAGTGTTTTACATTGTTGAACACAAGTAGCTTTTAATCCTTTAGGTACCCCAAGGCCGCCTTTTGATGATCTCATCCAAAGACTGGTTTCTTTACGACATTATGATCAAGTGCGCCAAAAATCCCCTGTTATTGTCTCTGTAGACATTCCATCTGGGTGGCATGTTGAAGACGGAGACATGGGTGGCGAAGGCATTAAGCCTGATATGTTGGTATGTTTCTTATGGAAAACTCACTCATACTATTGTATGCGAAACTTTTTTTAGTAAATCGCATGCATATATTGAATAAACTTTGTAATGCAAAATTTGGTATCTTTCTAGGTTTCTTTGACTGCTCCAAAGTTGTGTGCAAAGAAGTTTTGTGGTCCCCACCACTTTCTAGGTGGTAGATTTGTCCCACCATCTATTGTAGACAAATATAATCTTCGTCTTCCACCATATCCTGGAACTTCAATGTGCGTCAGGGTTGGAAAGCCTCCAAAAATTGATATATCAGCACTCAGAGAGAACTATATTTCTCCAGAACTCCTCGAGGAGGGGGTGGAGGCTGATCCTATTCATCAGGTAATAAATAGTTCAAGAAAAGCAGTATTGCTTATAGTAAGGTATTGATATATTTTCTTAATCTTGGTTGTTTTGAGCCAAATGATTTCTTGGTTATACACGAGAACAAACATTTTTGCGATGATTTTGTCAATAAATTGCAAAACTCATAGGTCAAATAAAAAATAAGCTGTTCATTATCTTGCAGTTTCGCAAATGGTTTGATGATGCAGTGGCTGCTGGCTTGAGAGAACCAAATGCAATGGCATTGTCAACCGTTGGGAAGCAAGGAAAACCGTAATATTTGCTTCTTTTGCTATTTGGCTAGTTTCATCGCTATCAAATGTGTTTATAATTTTCCCAAGTGCCTTGTCACCCTGTTGGAAATTGATTCACACGGGAGCCTAAATTTCAGTACTTCAAAGTTGTCAAATGTGTCATATTCAATACTCCTTGCCATTCAAATTCAACACACTTGCTCATATATTAAGAAGTAATATATATTGTATAACATGCGTGTAGATCAAGTTAGCCATCATCTTTCACTATTCCACCATTTTTTCTTCATCAGAATATTTCCTGAAGCTAATAGGGGTGGCCCAGTATGCTCATTTCCGTGACAGCCAGTTAATATTTTCACTTTGAGATTTGTTTTTAGGCCTTTGAGTTGAAGGCCTTAGCTTCTTAACTGATTTATTGAAGAAGAATCTAAAGTTGTTCGTTTATTGATGATTTGGTGCAGCTGCTACCCACACACACCCACACATTGTCACTGTTCTTGTATTTTTCCAAAGCATTGGATATGAGGATTTGATGACTATCAGCAAGTGGCATGCACAGTTTTATTGTTTTAAATGTCCATTTTAATTCTTAGTTGATATCTGGACCTTTGTTTACCTTTTATAATGGACTATACTTTGTCTTTCTACTACAGGTCATCACGAATGGTACTGCTAAAAGGAATTGATAAGGACGGTTTTGTCTGGTCTGTGTTAATCTGCTACTGCTGTGGCATTGCATGTCTGGCAATAGTTTCCTGTGAGATCTTGTTTTATTATATTTCTGCTGTTACTAAATGCAGGTACACAAATTATGAAAGTCGAAAGGCCCACGAATTATCTGATAATTCCCATGCATCACTGCTTTTCTATTGGGAAGGTCTTAATCGACAGGTAACTTGACCTCTCAGTTGTTAGAATAAGGTCTTCGGTGCAACACCATAGTAGAGCATGGGACAGTGATGGCTTTCATGTTCTCCCGGTGGCTGTCCTCATGTTGTTATAAGCCTGAAATAGTGGGTATCGATCCAATTTAGTGCTCTATATATGGTGGGTTGGTGGTTCATTAACCACAGATGGTAGGATTAGTATCAGGTTAACATACTTGTTGAGAGAGAGAGAGAGAGAGAGAATTGAAATAAATGTCAAGAAGCTTTTAAGCGGTGCCAGTGGCATCTTTTCGAACTGCAGTGCAGCAACTGCATGATTAACTATACTAGACTGCATGCAGACGTTCCCTGCGATTAATCTACATTTATGTACTCCTGAAGAGGGTGATGAAGCTCAATTGCTAAAATTATTAAAAATCAACTCACTTAATGTGATTAGTGACAGTAACTGTAGCTTGATGCCAGTGCCTGGTCACACAACAAAAACTACAAACTTTAGGTTTAATCACAGGAATTTGTGTCTCAGCATATGAGGCATTTGTGAGGAAACTGCCTCGCCACACCGTCCATCCAGGTCTCAATGTTTAATCATGAAATTTGCACCTCTGCAATTAGTTAATGTTTGAAATTTACAAATAAATGCTTATGGGGATTAAAGCTGGGGCATTTTGTAACATTATATCTGATTTGTATGGGGGCCATGCTATTGAGCTAATATTTGCACTACGAAGACATAATGCATCATCACGTGTCCTGGATGAAGACATAATGCTATTGAGCTAACATTTCTAGGTGAGGGTTGAAGGCTCTGTGCAGAAAGTTTCTGATGAGGAATCTGAGCAGTACTTTCATAGTCGTCCTCGAGGAAGCCAGCTTGGAGCAATAGTTAGCAAACAGGTTTATTTCACCTCTTTTTTTCTTAAAAAAGACTGATGCACATATGGTGTAATAATTTCAGAAACACTTAAAACTGTATACAACCACATTTTTAAAATTTTTTATTTTATTTTTTAAATTAGGAAAAATTAGAGAAAGCCTTTTATGAGCAAGAGAGGATGTCCGCAAATTTTAGTATCATTATCCTTCTGTTGTGACTCTTTGTTATATTAACATGTATCTTCATTGGAGATTTTCCCTTTTAGTCAATTGAAATATAGAGTTATTAAAATGGTATGGGAGATGCTTGTTATTATGGCTTCAAGGTGTTATGGTAAAAGTGGGAGCCATAAAATGAGTAAGGTTCAAACTAAATTTAAAAAAGTAATAATAATGAGCAGAAAGTAAAAAAAAAAAAAAAGGATGGTGAGTAGGTCAGTCAGCTAAGGAGCTCATTTTTAAGAGTTTCAGAGTAATCAAACTTGGAGGGGGAGGGCTCATTTGGGAAACTTCAAATTGTTTAAGAATTATGATATTTTCCCATTCTGCCATTTTCTTCTGGAATTATTTGACTCTGAAATTTCTTTTTCCTCCAAGTATATTGAACATCTGTGCATGAACGTCTGATACCAGTTTCTTGCTTTCTTCAGAGTACCGTAGTGCCTGGAAGGCATGTTCTACACCAACAATATAAGGAACTAGAGGAAAAATTTTCTGACGGGTAAGTTTTCTTTTCTCTTTGTACTTGTGTGCGTTGAGAAAAGGAGGTGGGACAGGGAGTGGCTGAAGAATGGCAAGTTGTTTGAGTATCTAATTTTTAATTCTTGACAATTTGGCTTATGCACGTATTCTGCTAATGACACTTGATTTAAATCCTTCAGATGATGGACCCTTGACTTTGGTGTATTAGTGCAATTTTTATGCAGTAACTAAAATCTTCTTGGTTTTGTTCTGCAGAAGTATGATTCCAAAACCTAAGCACTGGGGTGGATACAGGCTTCAACCAGAGCTGTTTGAGTTTTGGCAAGGGCAGCAGTCCCGTTTGCATGACAGGTGGTTTTCATCCCATTTATGAAAGGTGGCTTTTATTCTTTTATCCTTGCTGCAATTTCAGTGATTGGCCTGTGATGAATGAATGGCTGGTTTGGGCCAAAGTCAAGTATAGTTCTGGTTGTGGATGCGGGGTTTGTACCTTAAAACTTTGGATTGAAGTTACCTGTATTGAACTCTTTATCTGTTTCATATCCTATGTTTGTTTTCTCTTTTACAAGCAATGAAGGAATTTATTGATGAACATAGTTTAATACTTGTTTATTTTATTTTGAATATTGGGAACTCATATTGTGGAAGTTCAAGCACAACTTTTTTAAGAAATTTGTGTTGACATATTTTGAATGTGTCTCAAAGACTCTTTGGAAACCTCTATGGATTTGGAACATTTATAACTATGATTCTCATTGTTATTATTCTTCTATCTTCTTGATAGGTTGCTGTACTCTCCTAGGGAGGTTGATGGACAGCATGTGTGGAATATCGAGCGACTGGCTCCCTGATTATACGTTCAGTATCTTTGCTGCGAATCAACTGTAAGCGATGTGCATTTGCACTGATATCAATGGGCATTGAGAGGCTACATTTGTATCCGAGAGTGATAGATTTAAATGCATGGTCTGATTCTAAAACCTGTATAAAGTAGAACAATTTAGTGAATCACACAGATTGATTCTTACATATGTTGTGATTTTCATACAGAAACACCTTAAAATTGAGAAATGCTTAGAATCTTTAGTGCATGGTTGAGTCTTCACTGAGTGGTCTACCATATTTCATTACTGCTCCTGGATGGTAAAATATATGTGGATCAAGAGTTGAAACAAAACCAAATATTTTGGTATCAGAGTGTTTCTGTACTGAAAAAAGTTTCATATATTATGAGTTGGACAAAATAGCTCGTAGTTTCTACTTTTAGGGGCAAAGAATTGTAAGTGGTGTAAGAATAGGTTGTGTAGCTTAAACCCCACAATCCTTTCCTCTCCATCTAGTGCCTATAATTGTACGACCATATTAGTTGTTCTTCATAATCTCCCTTCTTTTTCCTATGTACAGAATTGAAAATATAGCTGAACTCAATTGTATTTCAACCCAACGTGCCTTTTTACTGTTGATCCAGCACCTTTGCTTCTAAAGCAATTTCACTATTTGTTTTGCATGATTGTCAGATAACGACTTTTTGAAAATCCTCTTGCTTGAATGTTTGAGTGGGAGCTCTCTCTCTCTCTCTCTCTCTCTCTCTCTCGATGCTTGATGTCCATCGAACACTGCCATGTTTTCTTTAGGGGCTTAGTGGCTGTTACGTAAAAGACAAGGCTTTTTAATCACAAGGCTATGACACTACTTACTGTAGGTTGCTTTATGAGTGGATCAAAAGTTCACTAGTTATATTCAATGTTTAGATGATTACTTCGGCTCTTGCCGTTAAACCCAAAATTCATCATTCAAACACCATTTGGGAAGGAGGACTTCTCTCTAATCAAGGCGAACTTTGCTCTCTCTCTCTCTCTCTCTCTCTCTCTCTGTGGCTAGTTCTCTTCGAGCGTTGGGGTTTCTTATCATTTTTATGGATGGTTCTTAATATTAATGGTGGTTGTGTTGAGAGAGAGTGTCTATCATGACCAAAACGGGCTCCACCATGGGAAAATATCAGGAAATTCTTTTTAATGTTCTTTGACCAACTGAAGCTGAAACCTGAAGCACTACTTTTTTATTTAAGCTCTGAAAGGCCAATTTGATGGTGGGTGACCACCCCACTTTCTTTTCAAAGTGTGGTTTTCCTTCTTAATGAGTGGAATATCAAAGATCTCAGATGCCCAGTGTGAGGGGCAAAATTTGAAAAACAAAAAACAAAAAAATAGAGCCAAAATTCAGAGACACTGCAGGTACACATCAGCCATGAAAGATCCCATGAAGTAGATGTGGGGGAATTTATATAGTTCTAAAGGAGAAATGATTAGTAGATTCCCTCCCTCTCTCTTTCAAATCATGCATCTAAAAAGGCCTATGACCCATAATCGCTTTCTTTGGAGCCTCTGCTTTATTAATTCCACCAGTTGGTAGCATTTGCATTTCGGATTACACAATCTAATCTAATATATCTACTTGAACTTCATCCACCCTATTTTTTCTTTTTTTTTTCCCAAATACTCTACAAATAATGAGAGCCTATCTCTGACAGCCACTGAATGGATGTTGACCAAACTGCCCAATTTGGGGTGCAAGTGGCCACCTCCCCCAAACAACTCGAGGAGCTTCTAAAGAGTGTTGTAATTGCTAAATGCACTTTGTATTATTATGCATGAAATCACTTTCACGAATATTACTTTTGACCGATTGAGCAAGTTTCAAAGTCAAGCAACCTCACGAATAATCTTATCCGTTGTTCCTGTTTTTCTCACATGAAAACATACTAAGCTCCTACAAGATAAAGGTTTTTATTTTTGTTTTTATTATTATTTTTTCTCAAAGACTCGAACTTCTTTAGTCAAAAGGAATAGGACAATGATACATATCCATTTTTATGAATTCTTTTGCAGTCTAAACAATAAATAAACAAAAAAAAAATCTTTATTTTAAGATGAAATTGATTGAAATATCCATTTTTACAACTCAAAAATTCTAAAAATTTGGAAAAAAACTCGTTTAATTTATCCATAATCAGAACGTTAGGCTTTTG
Source organism: Platycarya strobilacea (assembly GCA_036898215.1). Taxonomy (NCBI): domain Eukaryota; kingdom Viridiplantae; phylum Streptophyta; class Magnoliopsida; order Fagales; family Juglandaceae; genus Platycarya; species Platycarya strobilacea. Next base: position 9,420,181 of record CM072555.1, read on the forward strand.
GAGAGAAGAAGAAGAACAAGAAGAAAGCAAAAGAAGGGGCAACGCCCTAATGATCATTGGAGATTGGGACAATTCTTGAGCTATGGATCTAGAACCTTTCTATATGCCTTTTTGAATGTGCAAAGAACACCTAAAGTGGGTTTGATCTAAATCTTCTAGAGGGAAATAATGGTGTCCCTAATAAACAGATAAGAAAAATAAATATAAATGGAGAAAGGGTGACTAGTGAGGACCCCCCACCTTTGCCTTATAAATGGAGACTCGAAACAGTATTCATGATAGAGTTAGTTCACTCTGTTATGACATTTTGAGCGAGCTTAAATAAGACCTATCTTTCAAATGATATATTTATGATCATTTGACCCAATTGCTGTGTTTTCGTTGGAAATTGATGGACATTCCACATTAGTACACTCCACACCCATTTTGAGAGGTTTAATGTCTTTTTATCAGACATGGATTACACCTTTCTTCTTCTTCTTCTCCTCTCTCTCTCTCTCTCTCTCTCTCTCTCTCTCTCTCTCTCTCTCTCCTTAAATGAAGAGGTAAGAAAATTTTACATCCTCATTTTGGTTAATTTTGATAGGTCAAATATCATGAAAACAATATAATACAAACAGAAAAAAAATATAAAATTGCATGATAGAAATATAAGTTGAGTTTGTCAGTTGTCACTGGTGTTGAACACCAGAAACGAAGAAAAGAAAGAAAAATGGCAGGGAAGTTCTTCTGCCATTTTTAGCTTTGTTGAACCAAAGCATTCTTTCTTTCTTGCATTGAGATTTGAGATTGTAAAATGGCTTACATGTGGGGCGATTTTGGCGAATGCTTTTCTCATTTATTTAGTGACAGATTTGACACTTCTTTTTAACCATGTTTGATGGGATAAGTCCCCATGGATGTTTGACCAAAGTTCGAAAAATCCAAATTGAAATCACATTCCAAATCGAGTCAGGACCCAATTTACTGAATTCAACAAGTTAAAGCGGTGCAATTTGTTTAATGAGGTGATTGATGATAAGAGTTTGCATAGAATATTTTAGTATTAATTAAATATATTATAATACATAACTTGTAATTCAAGTATCTCAAATCAATTTTCAAAAGAGTTGAAGATATGAATTTGTTGGCTCAATTCAATCAAAGAACGTGAGATCAATTCAAGATTCCATATAATTTCAATGAGAATGAAATTAGGTATTGATATGAAGTGTCTATCTTTTTTCATTGTTTAATAAATATCTTTTAATTTTTAGGCCATAGTAAATGATATTATATTATTCATAGTCACAGATCTAATACAAAATACTTATTTATCTCTTAGATTTATTCTCTTAAACAAAGTAAAATAAAGAGCTCCGAATCTAATTTTTAAAGATTTTATATTATTTTTATTGAACAAAACTATGAAAAGATTGAGATATGTTCAATTTTTTATCTTACTTATTATACGTTTATTTATTTTGTACTGTACTGGTATTGGATTCATTAAATGTAAATTTAATTATTTTATCTAAAATAATTCTATATTAGACTCATCAAAACTCATTAACTTAAATTTTGAGCTATAATACTTGAACATCATCCTTCATATTTAAAGAGTTACTATTCAAATATCAATTTTTTTTTATTATCTATTAATATATTTATTGGCTACATAAATTATAAATGTGTTTGTTGATTTTATAAATTGTATATTATATTATTTTTTTGATAAATCCAATAATAAATTTAATGTAGAGTTAGAGATGTGAATGTATTAGCTTTCTATTAAATTTGTTTCTATTATTTTTTAAAGGAAATTTTGATGTAGTCAATGCCAATACTTTAAACTATAATATTTGTAATAAAATTGTTGTTGGGATCTTTACCCTCTACTACTCTCATTTTCTAATATTTAAATTAATGAAATACTACTTATAAAAAAGGAAAAATAAAAAGAAAAATTGAGATTTTATGAATCCAAAAGTGGAATGTATCATGAGACGTTCAAGTGTCAATCAATCTAACACGAAATGTAGCCAATAAATTTGACATTTGAGAATGGTCCTAAAGCATATGCATGCTATTCATACGGGCAATCCAAACTCTAGCCGTTTTAGACAAATTCAAGGATGTCTTAGTCACTTGTAATGTTACCTTCTTGATTTTGGGAATCAAAGAACCAAATACTACCCATTTAGATCCAAATGGAGTCAAATATATTAGGTTTACGTCCAAACCAAGTTATTTGTTTTTTACTTGACTTTTTAGAACGCCATGTTTGGCAGCAGTGTGCGTCTGTCTTAAGACTTATAAACACTCTAATAGAAATATTTCAAGTAAATCACATGCATTTGTCCATTTTACATTTCTCATTTAAAATCTATGTAGCCAGGCTAAAATGTCGGCAAAGCAAGCTTAATGCCACGAAAAAATATGTGTATATATATGTGTGTGTGTGCGTGTAGATTAATTTAAATGAAAGATAAGATTAAAAAATGAACTCCATGATCGGATCCGATTGTGATGTGCAGAGTTGTGTGCGTGTAGTGTGTACTATCAAGATTTAAATTAATTAGAGTGATGCTTCCAACTGAATTTTCATGCCCATACGCGAAGAAATTTGCAAATTGCAACACTAAACAAAGCGAAGATCAATCCTGGAAAGAGTGCTGGGAAAAGTGAGCAAACATATTCTAAAAAATTCAAAAAAAAAAAAGAGTGAATTTAATTAAGTGGCGAAGCAGCGAGGGGGTACTTTAGTGGTTGACCTCGTGCTTAGTTCAGCCATGAATGTGCTTAACAGACAAAAGTAGTGAAAATACCCAAAACCCTTTGGCTTCACCGACTTTTCATTTTTTTTTTTTAAAAAAAATTAAAAAAAAAAATATTTTTCTCCCACCACTTTGATCACCCACTGGACTGGCACCACCTACCTGCAGAATTAGTTGGTTTTCGTTGTTTGTTCCCTTGGACGCTAGCTTCTGTTTATCTCTGCATCTACAGTCTATACTAATATTTTAAAACAACAATAGACATAACCATTAATTAAATGATTTTTATTTTTATTTTTGTAAAAAATAAAAAAATAAAAATTTTATGTGAACAAGGGTATTAATGTATCCCACCTCCCATACCGTACACGTGGCCCACATACTCAATGATCAGGTGGTGGGACAGGACTTTTGAGATTGGTCTTAACCAATCAAAGACCAAAGAGGCTTAACTTTTGTCACTGCAACATATTATTATGATATATGTGCTTAGTAAACAGTATAATGCATGTGCTAACCAAACGGGGTTTGATGTGCTTACTCATTCAGGACCACATAATTTGGTGAATATATTTATCTAAGAAATGATGGGATTGATTTGGCAAGTAGGTAAGATAGGTCCATCAAATGGGTCGTTTAGTATCAAACGGCTAAGATTTGAGAGAGATGCAGATCGTCGTCCTTGTGTATGGTCATTATCAATATTTTCAAAATAAAATTTAAAAAAAAAAAAACACTTTTTATAAGGGGGACAGGGATGGTTGCCCAAAAAGAATAAAAGAAAAAAATAAAAAGAAAAGGCAAACTCGGGAAGATATAATTAAAAAGCAGAGGTTATCATTCATTAGCAATGGTCATCCAAGCGACTATTCCCACCGTAAGCAATATGGATAAGCTAAGCTTAGGTACTCAAAACTCAATGTTCTTTTATCGTTTCTGTTGAATCCACACCCCTCCTTATCCTTCACTGGCCCTCTTCCCATGTCAAACGACGCAACTGGATCCTCCGAGAGAGAGAGAGAGAGAGAGAGAGAGAGAGTGCCCAATTGCCCTAAGACAAATGACAAGAAAAAAAACGCTGGCATTGGTCCACTTGTTTTACAGATCAACAAATGGATCGACAAGAAAGAAAGCCGAAGCTTTGCTTCCCATCACTTATTCAATTGCACAGTCAGATCCCACTCTGATGATAAGCTTGCTTTTTACCATCCTGCCAGAGAGAGAGAGAATACCAACAAATAAGGCAGAAAAGATTTCTATCACAATAATGAGCTCGAGAGAGAGAGAGAGTCATTGGTGGACTTGGCTGCTTTATAACGCAAGAGCAGGGGTTGTGACAAGTCATCAAACCATAGGCCCCACCCCCAACCTATATCCACGTATAGATGAAGTCAGAACCCAACCCAGAAACACAATGCGGCAGCTAATAAGATCAAGTAACCCCTCCCTCAACATGTCCCCATTATCAGATGGGAAATGGATTCAGTAACTAAATGACGGTACAGTTGTAAGAGCCACTCCAAGGATCTGAAAAGAACATCAGGAATATTCAAAGCCAAAAGATGATTGGGAATTTGGGATTCTACTGGTTATGTAAATTGGAATCCCATGACGGGTGGAGATGGTGGAATCCTGTAGGCTGTAATTTGTACTTCTACTACTTTCCACACATCATTAATGGGTCTCACTGTCAATTGATCATTCCACATAGATATATATATATATATGTGTATGTATATGTCATGTGGTCATGCAGATTTTGGCATTTATTTCCCATCTCACATTTGCTAACAATAACAATAATAAATTCAACAGTCAGGTGTTACAACACATCTGAAAAAAAAACAGCACTTGGAAGAGAAAGAGATTCATTAGCCTGGGCATTTAGTTCTCAGCAGCTTGCTACAGCTTAAACTAGCTACCATTTGAATCACAAAATAAACAGATTTGAGTTTTCTCAAGAGTGAACACTAGCTCCTGCTTCTCTACCGGTGGAATGGAAGATAAGTTCGAAATTTCACCTTTCTGAATCTCCTTTTCTTCAAGACCCATCTCCATCTCCTCATAAATAAATACCATTCACGTTTAAACTCTCATATATTAAATTATCAATGTAGCTTGAAATCCCCTCCCAGCTTGACAACCGCCCCCCCCCCCCCCCTTCTCTTCTGGCAGCCTTTGTTTATGATAAAACGAATGTGAAAGCAAAAGAAACATAAATTTGAGAAGCGTACGAATAGAACAATATTGACCAGCCCAATACCTCGCTTCTGTTTTGGATGCTTTTGCAACTGCTCAAGCCAGAAGCAGCAGTTGTTCACTCATATCAGTCCGACAGACGATGCTTGCAGGGACCTCCTTGCGGATCATATAAAAGCCACCCGCCATCGATTCAATTTTCCCACAAAAATGTTTTTAGCTTGCTTGGTAGCCACCAAACTAACCGAATCAACTTCTTTTATTGCATGATGGTCACAAATCCTGGGGCATCTTCCCTGGGGCCTTCAAGAGACCGATACATGTACAATATGTCAACAGTCTCATCTGTGTGCTCAATAGCATCATCCCTGATTACTTCCACCACCAGGCGGGGCAATGCTCGAGCAATCTCCTGACAACCTTGGTGAGATAACCTGCACGAAGACATCCAAAGGAACCTCATGTTGTAATAGTGATGCAAACCAGAACGCAAAGCTGCATCCCCAAATGGGCTATCCCTGATCTCAAGCTTCTGCAGTCTAGGGCAGCCCTCTAGCACATATTTAAGCCCCATGTCACTGTCTCCAGCAAAAGCAACTGAAAGCGTTCGAACCAGTTTCCCATATCTTCCAATATAACTGAAAGCACGATCAGTCAGTAAACCAGATACAGCAAGCCTAGTTAGCTTCTTACAGTTCATAACAATGGCTCCAAAACCTTCATCCATTGGTTCACCGGTCACACGGTCTGGGCGATGTCGCCCCATTATACAGAGACGGAACACCTCCATATCCGGGCAATTCCTTGACATGGCTATCACTGCCGCATTTGTCATATGCTGGCAGAAATATAAAATCGATCGTAATTTCCTACAGCCCTCAGAAATTGCTTGCAGGCCCACGTCAGATACAGGGCCCTCATTATCCTCCCGAGCATCAAAAGGGAAAACACGAAGCTCACGCAAGTCCTTGCAGGTTGAAGCCACAGCTTGAAGTCCTTCATCGCATATTGAATCAAGGACCTGCATCATGGAAGCAGAAGTAAGCTTCACAAGCCAAGCCACGATCACAATTTGAACATAATTACAACAAGAAACTCACCCAGAAAATCTGGAGTTTGTGGCAGTGAAATATGACTAATTTGAGTTGATCTGCATTAATATTCGCATAGCTGAAATTCAGGGAGGTAAGATTAGCACAGACTGGGTGGATGGTTGTTAAGTAATCTGGCAAGATTTCCCTGAATCCCGAGAGACAAACTAAGGATCTGCAAGCAGCAAAGGCAGTGAAAAAGTCGGGTTCTTGTTCACCCTGAGCCATGCCCTCTGATGCACTAAAAGAGCCAGTTCCAAGGTGTGTGAGCTGCGGAGAACGTGCCATCAGGCGATGTAACTGCCCAATCGAAACAAAGCGATTCAACCTAAGCTTCTTCAAGGATGGGGACCTAGTCACCAGCCCCTCCAATGCAACGAAATTTATTGGACATTCTACGCAATCGAAGATCAGTGACTCCAGACAGGTCGCTCCACTCTCCGGAAAATAAGCAATCCAATCAACATCATCATCCGTGACCTCGGATTCGATCAGATCAAGCACTTTCAGTTGTCTGAAGCAAGTAAAATGACAAGATTACATATATCATCATGTACAGTTACTTAGCTTTCCCATCCAAAATACACCAACATTTTCTTAGTAACTCTATCTCATTCTTGTTAAGTACTAGTTAGGGTTCGCTTACTATAACTAGTAAAGAATACCCTAAATCTCGAAACGCAACAAGACTATAAAACCATACCAGATCCATCAAACAGATCTACCCGTTTCTCCCCCAAAAAGTAAAATTCAAAGCAAAAGAAAAATAATCAAAAAGAGGGAGAAAAAACCCTAAAAATACATTAAAAAAAGTAGCAAATTTCTCTAATTAATACACACGGCCCGGAGATCGTATATAGGTTTATCCTCAGATAGATCTAAATAGCTCGTGTGGAACAGGGGAAAAGGAGGTACCTGCACTTGCTAGCGATGACGGCGAGGCCACTGGTACCGAAGCCATCGCAGCAGACGAGAACGAGCTCTTTGAAGGAGGGGAAGGACTCAGCAAGTTGGGTCAGATCGTCGTCCGTGACGGACATGCGCTTTAGGTAAACCTTCTCTAGCCAGGGATAGGCAGACGCCATGGCCATCACCCAAGGGGCGAAGTGAGCCCCCCAATCGGGCGGCATCAGGTTGAAGTCCGCGAACCTCGGCCTTCCCTTGATGGAGACGGACCGGACCCGGCTGAACCGGGCCGTGGCACGCCGTGGTGAGACCGAGTAGCAGTTACCGATAAAGAGGTCGGATCGGGTGAGCGCCTCCACGCGCCACCACGACCTGCATACCAATGAGGCCGCGTTACGGTCCCGCCGGGAGCTGAGGAACTGGAGCACGTTTTCGAGCACGTTCTCGAGCACTTGGTCCGGATAGGGGGCCTGAAACTCAATGGAACTGGGTCCGGGTCCGGGTCCGGGTATAGAAACGCCAGAACCGGACACTCCGCTGCAGTTCCGGGTCTTGTTGGAGGACTCGGCGATGTCCGCCCCGCGAAGATCCAAGGGAGGGGACCGATCGTCGTCTTCGGACATTTCCGTCCGGTCCTTTCTCATAGGAAGGAACGACTCTGGCTCGCTCACTCTCTGATCTGGGTTTTGGCCAAACAAAAGCTTAATTTAATCAGATCGCGAGCTTTTGGTAACAGAGAGAGAAAGAGAGAGAGGTGGGGGGATATGCTCAACTGGGAAGTAGGAAGGAATGAAGGAAGGACACTGCGTCGCAACAGTGATGAGTGAGCTTTATTCCTCCATGAATTTTATATCTATCTAATACTCCTTATATTGTACCATACTAATTGTTAAAATATTAGAGAGAGAGAGAGAGAGAGAGAGAGAGAGAGAGAGAAGGAGAGAAGAAATGTTAGAAGAAAGTTGCGGAGAAAGCCCCTATATTCTTGAGTTATTCTGAAAATACCCCGACTAAAGTTATCCAGACATATACGTATAGTTTCCCTCCCAAGCACTGATTAATGATTATCATTATTAAGTTTTCTTTTATGGCATCATTGTCCAAATCAATAAACTATGTATTGTCTCCGCCTCACTTTTCTAAGTAGGGAGCGCTTCCATTCCATTCCATTCCATGTTGTCATTGAAATTTGAATCTAACTAATTTTAATTTTAATTTTAATTTTAATTTTAATTTTAAACAAGACTTAATGTAATTTCAAAATCTTTTATCTTTTGTAAACATTAAAGAATGGTATTAATAAAACCATATCTTTTGAGAATGTGGACCAATTTATAATTGTATTAACACCTCCTTAGTCCATTGCTGCAAGTTCAAGAATTATTTATATGCTTTTATATATTTGTGTAATGTCACATTAATGTAATTTATAATTTTTACAGTGATTTATAAAAATAACTTTTTTGTCGTGTTATGTATTGATCTGTAATGTCTTATCATATTAATGCAATTGTCCCAATCCTCAAGTTGAGATTGAATTACAAAATGCATATCATCATTTTACTTTTTGGATCATTGGATTGGAGAGGATGATCTTTTTACTTAATTGGGATGATCTTTCCGGAGTTCAATGGGTAAAGATGTTAATTACTACATATGAAAATGTGACTTTTCGGGAAAAAAAAACAAAACAAAAAAAAAGGACTATAAACAGAAAAGGGTTCAATTTACAGAGAAATCCTTGATTTTGCTTTTATATTTTTACGGATTTGCATGGGGAAGTGAGAAACACGGTCCAATTAGAAAGGAGAAAACTGTCAATAACACTCGGCAGGGGCTCTCTCACACTCAGAGTCAGTCTGTCACATGGCAATTTTTTTTTTTTCTTTTTTACATTTTACACTTAACGGTGGCCTGAACTTGCTCTTGACAATTGAGCAGTGCGCTACATCGAGTTTGTTTGTTCGCACAATTTTTTTTTAGAGTTTTTTCGGATATCAGTTCGATCGATCATCGTGCAAAAAGTAGTCTATCGCTTCCACCGGATCAGATTTAAATTTTTATCGGATGCACGAACTCGTCGTAACCCATCATTAAAGAAGTAAACTTGTGAAAGTCCGTCACTCTCAATAGAGTAAGGGGATATATCGCCTATTGGAGATGACAAATTGAATCTTCTTTAAAATTTATTTTTATTTTATTTTTTAATATATTTTATATTTTATTATATTTATTATATTATATTTATTATATTATATTTTTTATTGTATTTATTTATTTTATCATATTTTTTATTATATATTTTTATTTTATTTTAGTGTATTTTTCATCAAAAATTAGTTTAATTATCGTTAGGCTGCTTTAGATGTTGGAGACACTCGGAACGGTTCCCAACGTCTCTATTTTTTTATTCATTTTTTTAATATTTTTAAATATTTAAAAAAAACATAATATTTTGTTAAAAAATGTTTTCTTAATCACTAAATTTTAAAAAATAATAATAACAGAAGAAATCCTCAAGTGATTTTATGCAAAGATTTAAAGCATTTCTCTTGACAATTTAACATTCAATATTAAAAATTGATACACATAATATATTTTATAAAATTTATATAATATATGTTATAAAATAAAAATATTTTTATAAATTATCTTATAAAATTAACACCACTTTATATAAATATCCTTACTTTATAAAATATTATAAATTTATCATTTCTCTTAAAAATTTGAATTGACCCATCGACATAGGAGGAATAATAATACTTTGGGACATGCAAAATTTGTTTTTCTTATTAAAAAATGCGGTCAACTTTTGAAAAATAAAATTTTTTATTTGAGTAACAAATTTATCAATTTTTTTTAGAAAAAAATGTGCAAATTTATATAACTCAAGACTGTATTAATCATTTCCTTAAAAAGACATGTTGATATTTCTTGCTCTTTATATTTTTTTTAGAACTGTTATAAACATAAATAAATTATATAAGTTAAATTCACAAGTTGATGTGGTTTATAAAATTCGTTTGATTTATTTTATAATAAAAATAATTTTATAATTTTATGTACCATATTAAATTACATTAATGTGAATTTACCTTTTTCTAATTTTTTTATGATCAAAATATTTTCCATATATTTTTTTTTTGAAGCAAAAGGAAGGATTAAGTATTAAATCGTGTTAATCATGTAAAGATTGAAAGACGAGCTTATGATCTTGACTACCCTCATTGGCTATGTGAAGAACAGACTCCCCTTGTAGCCATTATAACCAAAAAATTATGTAAATATGCCTCACGTGAATTTAATCATTATAGTTCATTTTCCTCTTTATATATTTAGTTTTTTTCTTTTTTCCTTTTTCGCTTGTTTGTAAAATGTGTATGACCTAGCGTGCTTCTTAATGCTTTACGAGAAAAAATAAGTATTTATGATAAATTATTTATAATAAAAATTATTATTTATAATGATAATACGCTCATTTTTACACATATGAAGTTCCTGCAAGAGTTCACAATTATTTTTCTTGTATTATCTATCTTCTCTCTAAAGAGAAACTCTCCTCCTTCTCTCTAAAAAATAAAAAACTCTATTTCTATGGGTGTCGTTGTTGAATAGGAGGGTAGAGTTAGCTCTCACCCTCATCTCCTTTCTCTTTCCATTGCCGCACTATGTATACACTTTCAATGCAGTATCTTCTTCATCTCCCTCCATTAGTTCGATTTTGGTCATATTTACAGCGCTCTAGTTGTCACCCGCCAATCCAATAGGACAGAGCGGAGTCATGCCAAAAAGTTTGGCACGTGGCCCTCACGCTCAACTTGTTTTTGTGCGTGGTGCTCACGTGCTGCCGCACCTCAATGCCTCTAACAACTATACGCATCGTACTAGTAGATTTGTCTGCGGATGTTGGTTAAAAAAACTCCATCCCATTTTCATGTATCATCTTTTCTACTTTGAATGAAATTTACTAGTTTACTTAAAAAAAAAAAGCTTATTTTGATATAAAATATTGTTTTCATATAAAATAATTTGATAGCAAATAAGTATGAGAGGTTTGAATACTAAGTTCTTTTTTTTTCCTTAAAGAAAGTTGTCATCATTCATTCATCAGAAAATATTTACATCCATGACCAACTAGATATGATATTCTTATATTAAATATGACTTCATGAACCAAAATAATATATTTTGAGCTATACTAGTACACTTTTTTTTGCCAAATTTGGTCTTTATATTATTGATACTCTCTACAAATAAACGTCCAAAAGACAACAATCTTTATTTAAATAGAGACTCGACCTTACATTCTATAGAAAGAGACGATTCAATCTTTAGAAACAAACGTTCGAGAGATGAATTCTTTTTTAATTAAAATCATAAATCATAAATGAGTGTAGTACAGTATATATGAAAAATGACAGATTATAGTTTAGACCAATTCTGGTAGATTTTGAAATTTGTAATAGGTCATAAAGGCAACACACTTGTCTCTATTCATCCACAAATGTCAGATCTGAAAGGTCTAATGATGGCAAGTATGGTGATCTGATGCGTCCGTCAAGAAGCCTTGTCAGAAGGGGTGCGCCTGAGAACCTACACGATAAATTTTGTAAAACCTCCACTTTTCTTCAAGAGATTTTAAACCTATGAATGTGCTTGTGTCGTACGTGTCTCTCAATAATTGCTTAAAATTTGTGAATCTGTCTTTTTCGACCTTGAAGATAGTAAAATAAAACTAAACAAAATAGATTTCAATAAACAAGGTGGGTAAAAGGAAGAAGAAGAGAAAGAGATGGAGGAAGAGGACGTCAATGTCTCCTCCCTTTTTGACAAAAATCAGATCTTGAATCTTTAGTTTTTTAAAAGAGAAAGGGGTAGAGGAGGGAGGAGTGGAGGCACTGGAATAATAAGTTTAGATAAAATAAGTTCAGATGAAAATTGAATAAAATATTGTTATAAAATTATTTTTTAATATATTATTATTTTGGGATTTGAAAAGAATTAATTATTATTTTTTATAATTCAAGAAAATTGTAATGAATAGATAACATGAATTAAAATGAGTTGAAAGGACTTTTGTATCCTAATCGGTCCTAATAGAGTTGATTTAGATCCAATCTCATATCTGGTGATCCGAGTGAGCATAAATAAGTTGGAAAAATTATGGGGAGTATCCACACTCAGGATACTCCCCCTCACATGAACAGTGTATGACACTGTTCATACACTGTTCATGTGAGAGGGAGTATCCTGAGTGTGGATACTCCCTAGCACATCTCAATAAGTTGGGGTTATTTATCTTATTATTTGTGTATGAGTGGAAAAGAGATACTACCCATGTTTTTATTTATGGGATGGATTAACGATTGATTAAAATTGAAGGAGACGTATTGGATTCCTAAGTGAAAGAATAATGCATTCGAGTAGTCGTAATTGTTTGGAGAATATCATATAAATTACAATTTCAAAGGAGTTAGGGGTATTTTTTAAGAACCAATATTCCACAATCGTGACTTTGGCTATTTCTCATGTTCACTCCTCTCCAAGCATCATGCACGTATGGTCTCTCCCCGATAGATCTTTGATGTTGATTTCTCGCTCGTTTGTAGATTCACACCATGAGATAATTCATATATATATATATATGTATTGATAAAAGCATAGTACATATTGTATTAATTAATAAAGGGATATCACAATTTGACCTAAAACATACATTACAAATTTACTACACCGTTACAAGTTCTCCAATTCACAAATTGAATGATGTGGTGTAGTTTTTGCAGTAAACCTTTGAAAGATAGCACAACTCTTTTCAAAATAAAGTGACAACCGACCTTGTACCCATTTTAAAACGGAGTAGAGGACACACTCCAGACCAAAAGTCCTAGAAACTAAGTGTTTTATTTATTTATTATTACAATAAAACAAACAATACAACAAAAATTAAAGAAATATGTGAAAAAAAAATTATATATGTGCACAGATATAAATCTGCATTTTCAATCTTGGAAGAATTTAAAAACATCAAACGAGTGATTGTGGCGGCGCATGAGAGACACACACCACACTTGGTAGATAGCGACTAGTGGGGTTCGATGAAGATGGAGGTCGTAGACCCAGAAGAACTGCACGTGGTGACTGAAAAGCAGCCCTAGAAGTGGCGCATGTATTTTGATCTCCTACTTTGGATTGCACGGGTGGCCCACATGCCACGACGTTCTGCAAAGATTTGCCCCCATCTAAAAGATTGACGCCTTGGGAGTCCAGCAGTAGGGTGCATGGAAGTCTTTGGGAAAGGTTTTATTATTATTATTATACTAAAAAAAGTAACATAACAGAAATTAAAAAAATGTAGAAAACGAATTATATCTGTACGCGGATATAAATTCGCATTTTCAACCTTGGAGTAATCTAAAAATACCAAATAAGCGGTTTTGGCGCGCGCGTGAGGGACACGCACTGCCCTTAGTGGATGGCGGCCAGTGTGGTTCGAAGAGGCCGAAGGTCCCACTACCAGACCCAGAAGAGCTGTGTGTGGCGATTGAAAAGCAGCCCTAGAGGTAGTACTTGGGTTTTGATCTCTCACTTTGAATCGTGTGTGTGACTCACGTGTCGCTATCTTCGACAAAAATCCATCTCATCTGGAAGATCGACACTTTGGGAGTCTAGTAGTGTGATGCGTGGAAGTCTTTAGACGTCGGAAAAGAACCAAATGGAGAAGCACCAATCGAGAAAACTTCAGGCATATCATCATCCATGTACTACTAGCCAATCGTTGGGAATCGTAGCACCAAACGTTGGCTTTCTCTTCGGGATGTAACACCAACCATTTGGGCTCCGCCGTACACTAACCAACCAAGCACACAACTCCATCTTGGGTCATTGTTGCAAACAAAGAAAAAAAATTGATGGGAGAAATGGGAGAGATGACGACTACAGGGGTTGGGGGGAGGAACGAGGAGGGAGAGGGGAGGAACAAAAAAAGGGGGGGAAGCCGAAGCTCCCATCCCTACGGCACCTTCTTCTCTAGGCTCTAGAATTTTTGGTGAGAGAATGTAAAAAAAAAAAAGGCTATAGGATTTGTTTATTTTCATGAGATAATTCATATTAGGCAACTATTCAATCAGAAAAAATATACATTGTTTAAATTAGATGGCCAAAATATTATTCATTCAACACATGGCAATAATTAGATGATTCATTTTGTTCGTCTTATTAGATAATGATATTTACAAAAATATTTATATACAACTTATTTTTATAGCTAACTAATGAACAATATCGCTACATCAAAATTATAAGAATTTCATTATTCAAATTTCATATTCTACATAACCATCATATATTTTAAACAAAGTTTTAAAAAAGTGTTTATTTTTATAATTACTTCTATTTTAAATCTTCTGCAAATGAAGAGTGATCTAAATCCTTTACGTACCTCATACATATAATGATCCAAATCTTATTTAACTTTTAACTTGATGAATGAAACTTTTACCCATACTCGCATTTTTCTCTTAGCACTATATTTTAGATAATGATAGGCTTGCTATTTTCTTACACTCATTTACTACTCGTTTATTTTATTTTATTTTAATTCTTTATTTTATTTATGATTAATAAAGTGACTATTAGTAAATTTGTATATTTTTAATTTTTTTATTAATGGTTAAAGATGTTAAAAAATATTTCAGAAAATAATATACTATTTAATAATAAAAAAGTAATAAAAAGATAGTAAGTCTATGATTGTCCTTACATCCTGTTATTTGATATGTCATGGCCGATCAATTGCATGTATAATTTTATGTTGAAATTAGTGATACACATTTTATATATAATAAGTGGCTATCGGGTATAACTTCATATAGCAGTTTAGCAACACTATTGAAACTCTCAATTCTACCTCGTTTTCTCTTCCCAAAAGCATTGATATGTTGCTTGCCGGTCGTCGACAACAGCCATGCGTTGGACTAGTGGATTGTCCAGCCATCAATTTATGAAATGGGTGAAGTATACTGCTGAAACGTGCAGCGCCTACGTTGTACGTGCGCACGTCAGCCTGCACTGCAACCATGTGTCGCCCATCCAATTGGAGTCCCACGCTGTCACGGGCAGCATCATTGGATCTAGCGCCATCTACTTGGTTTGTTTTACTAGTTCTCTTTCTATTATAGCGCATGCCCTTCACGCATCGTTACAACAGGCTATCGCCCGTCGATGTTTCGGTCTTTTGTGGTTGTTGTTTTCCTGTTTCCCTGACCGAGATTCAAGATTCAGCAGGTGTGATAATCTCTTTCAATCAGACTAGTTCAACATAATGCAGCGCACCTTCTCTTGCTGTGACTTTTGTCGCAATCAAATAGTCTGTTCCTCATACTATTTTCAAATCGCTCTGTGTGGCATCCCTTTTTTAGAATTGATGAGAGTCACAATTATGACTTTGAAACTGATTTTATTTATTTTTAGTTTTTGTTGTGTCTTTATTTTTAAATAGTTGTTAGGGACACTCACTTTACTGAATCTTGTTTCCTATAACCCTTATTTTATCTATAATATGCTGCCTTTAGAGAAAAAAAGTGGCTATGAAAAGAGATGAGTTGAGATGTTATCAATCCAAACGAGTTCATCCTTTTTCTTTGTCCTCTCATCTCACTCTTATCAAAACTCCTTTTCCAATTTCCAATATTTCTCCCACCAAATCTCTTTGGCTTTCTTTCACTGGTTTGTGTTTCTTTTTTTTTTTATCTTTTTTTTTTGGCTACGGTTGGGTTTTTTCTCTCCCTCATTCTCCCATTGGAGCTATACTCTTACTTCTCACAGAAGTTTAGTGCTTTTTTGTTAAGATTATTATATCTACAAAAATATTACACAAAAATATTATCATAAACTGACATGATTTCATATAATTCGTTAGATCTATTTTATAATAAAAATAATATTACAGTTGACCAATCACATAAATCCACATCAATTTATAAGATTATTTTTATATAATCAATTTGTGTCTAAAAGATTTTTTTATCACTAAAGTTCCACTCTAGGTTCTCTCACCTAAACTCTTATTCCTCATGCTCTCACGAAAGCTCCTTTCATTCCTCTCGGTGAAGTTCTTTTGTTGTTTCCCTCTATCGCCAGTTTTTTAGGCTGTTTGTTTTTTTTCCTCTCCCTCATTCTTTGATTGAAACCCATCTCCTTCCTCTCGTTGAAGTTATTTTCTTCTCCTTTACAATTGCATGTAATGTTTTTTGGGTTTTTTTATTTTTTGCTTAATCGATTTTTATTTTTTGGGTTGCATGACATTGTGTTATTTTTATTTTTTTTAGTTTAATGTTATTGTATCTTCATTTTTTGGTTTAGTTCCTCTTTGAAATATCCCAACTGATAAAAGAAACGCTCGCCAATGATAATTACACACATAGTAAAGTGGGAGAAATGCATGTCCGTCATCGTCTATCCATTGTCACCATCCCCTCAGCCCTTATATAGTATCTCTCTTTTTCCTTTCTCAATCTCTGAGCGCAAACAGACTGAATGAAAATCCTCATCTTTTTTCCTTCATAGCCGCCATCAATGGACCACTTGTTGTTCTCTTACACATTTAGCTACTTGCACACGCATATTTGCAATTCATCGAGGCCAACTTCTTCCTCCCTCAATCCACTTCTTGTATCACTACAAACTTGTTGGAGTCTCTTATAAACCATTTAACTTTTTAGTTTTGCACAATCTAACTAAGCCTCCAAATGGGTATTTCGTTCTTCCACTATTTGGAGCGAAATTTCAGTTCCTTTAACTCCCATATAGGATTTCATGTGGTTTTCTCTAGTATATATTGGTTGAATTGTCCCAATTTGAGGATCTTTGAGAGAAATGGAGGTGGGTTTTTGAGTGTTCATGGTTTTGTGGGTCGATTAACAGCTTCAATAGTTCCATTGCCTTCCTTGGTGTTGCCCCCATTTTAGTCCTTCACCCAAGCTATATACAAGTAATAGACTTACAAAAGGTTATCAAATATCTTCTAACTTTGCAAAGAGCATACATTAATTTGAGAAGAGAGGGTAGTGCGAGTGCAACAGAGGCTTACTAAAGGGAAGAGGGAAGAATGTGTGGTGAATTTGGGAGCTAAGGCAAGGGTGCCAACAATGAGACGATCTTTGTTTGTTTTGGAACACAGTGAGGAATTAAATAGTGCCGTTAGACCGAGAAACAAAGGCAATGAACAATAGGCTTATCGATAGATGTTCGTTCTGGGTTGTCCGAGAACTTCAAACTCCTTCCGTGGTAGTAGACGATAGACAAAATAAAAGGCATATGAAAGGATACTGCGATAGAGGCATACCAGAGGGAACTAGGTCTGTCGAGTTTCGTTGTGATGGGTGCTTTGGTGGAAGAAGAGTGAGCGCACAAAGGGGATGAGTTGTTAATCAGGTGTTGCCAAATGCACAGTATGTAAAATAGAAAACTTACGTGGAAGACTATTATTGGATGGTTGTTGAGTGATTAAAAACAATCGGACTGGCTTTAAGATTTTCTCTTATTGTTTGCATGTTATGATTTTGTTTTTTTTTTTCCTTTTAATTTTGGGTTTGCCTGACATTGTGTTATTTTTATTTTGTTAGTTTAATTTTATTGTGTCTTCATTTTTTGGATTTGTTGTTATATTGTGTCTTCATTTTTTGGGTTTGCACGTTATGATCTTGATTTTTTTCTTTTAAATTTGGGTTTGCATGACATTATGTTGGTTTGTTTTTTGTTTACATGTTGTTGTACATAATCCAAGTTTTGATCTTGGTTTTTCTTCTTTTAAATATTCTCGTCGGTTTTTTTCCCTCTCTCTTTTGTATCGGTCTTTATTAGTGTGTTTCTCTTTAGTTCTTTTTTATGCATTTTTGTTGGCTCTCTCTTCTTCTTCTTCTTCTTTTTTTCCATGTCTTCTATGTCAATTTATGTGTGTTTTTCAATCGTTTATCTTCGTTGTTCCATCTTTGCCGATCTATATTGATTTTTACCATATCTAAAAAATATAGCAGCACAAACTTTACATAAAAAATGGATGGTTCAGCTTTGTGCAGACATAATTGGCTTAATCCATAGAGCCATAAAAACTTCAATATCCTTACAATGAATCGCATATATACAAGGTAACACAAAATGATCAATCAAATAGTATTCAAGACATTTTTTTTAAAACTTGTACTGAATTATGATTATCTATTTTAAAGTAATGTTTATTGGATAATTTGTCCTAAGATGTAATTTTTTTTTGAAGAAATAGATTCACTTAATTGAAATCTAAAGAAACTGAAGCTTACAATGTGACCAATAACTGAGAAAACCTCAATCTACAAGTTAATTAGTTACAAATAGGGCTCAACTTCTAAATCTCTACAGATATCTAGTTTGTAAGACTAATTACTGACAAAGGTAGTGAACTATAATCTTATCTTCCAATAGAGGAGAGCACTAAGATTTCATGGACAAACGTCTGAGACACTATTTATTTATTTATTTTTTTTATAATATTCTCTATATAAACAAAACAAAAAAACACTATCCAACCAGAACAAATTACAATATATAACAATCAAAAGATGTGGCGTACTATGATGGCACGTGGATACCATGCGCCACACTAAGAATGAAGCACAGCAGATCATTGGAGCAGTGAAGTCCCTGGATCCACTAAGTACAGACCGGCGAGACCACCGGCGAGTAGGATCCACTCGAAACAAGGTGCGTTCTAAAATGGATCCCGCACATTAGTATCACACGCCCCTCTGTTCCACAAAATTGTCGAACGACCACCACAATCGACAGACAAGGAAAACAGCGGCATGACGCGTGGTAGCCTTTGGTCTTCTGCCTTCTGTGAGCCTGCAAAACAAACTGTTGGACTAAAAAACCTAAAAAACCACCAAACTCTGTTATTCAAACCACAGTTGTCGAGAATGAGAGAGAAAAGGAGGAGAATAAGAAGGCGGAGAAGGAACGGAGCCGAAGTTTTACCATCCCCTTAACAATGACAAGATTAAAGAAATCCTAAGAAACGAATATGTTTATGAGAGAGTGAGAGAGTGAGAGTCAACTCCTAAACTGACTTTCAAGATATAATTATTATATTACAACATTACATGTTCCATTAATCAATCTTTGATGAAAAATAAATTATTATTATTAAAAATAGTTTCACTCCACTAGGCAAACGTATTTTACATGTTGTAACTAGTTTAGTGTATGTATATATGTATGTATGTATGTATGTATATATGTAGCAACCTTAATTAATTTTTCCATAAAATCAATACAGATTTCTCCATTAATCGTTCATATATATACTCCAATAATGGTAAAAAAACATAGTTGAGACCAAATATTCTTTCTTATAGAGCTATAATATTCTGAAATACAAGTGGCCGTTCAGTTCATATGACTTTATTAAACAAAAAAAATCATTCGAAAATAATTACAGAATAACTCAAACGGGAGAAGAAGAGCTGCATGCCTACCAATTTAAAAGGAAAAATGTCATGAAATGACCACATTCCAAATGAATCAGCATCATGATCATGATCATGGTGTGGTGATACCGTATACTTAATTCAACCATTTTTTTTTTTTGTGAGTAGTTTTAAGGTCTACATAGGGCCACCTGGGCGTGGTATTCCATGTGAACAAAAGAGCAGCATGCTTGGAGGCCGGTGTTAATTCCGACTTTTATGTTCACATGCATCCACACCAATATTTCATTAAGGCGTTATATATAATTTTATTTGTAAGCTTCACATATTACATATTTTATTTTATTTCTTTATTTTGTTATAATAAATATATGATGTATAAAATATGGATAATAAATAGAATATTTTAGATTAATTTAACAAGAATAAAATGAATTTTAAATTTAAAAAAATAAAAAATAATTTTAAAATATATGATATAAAATAATGAATGACATTCCTCGTATAGATGCTTTGAAGACAGAAGAAAAAAAAAGATTTTAAGGGTACAACATAACATCTCGATCGAGGAGAATCTTTAAACCACAATAATGAGACATTAGCTAGTTGAGATGTTGTTGTCGTTGTTTTTGTTTTTGTGTTTTTTTAGCTTTTCCTAAGCAGCCACTTGAACATTGTTGGCTACCTTATTTTTCCATATCGGTTGATTTTGGTCATCGAAACCCAAAATCTATAAAAGTGAAGAATGATTGCGAAATGTAACATGGATTTATTAGTAATTTCGTTAGTGATCAAAGTTATGTCAATGTCAAATACTTGACTCATGAAGAACCTATTTGGATGGAAGAGAGGGAAAGAGTGATGGGCAACAAAATTGGCTAAACTCCTTCTTAATGTATTTATTGGATATGAAAGTAGCCGTAGGTACACGCTAACGAAATAGTTCAGTCAATTTTTTCGGTCCAGCCGATATTTTTACACTCTACATGTAGTGATGGGATAGGTAGTCGAGACTTGAGACAGTGAACCGATGGTGTCGAGCCATATAAGCATCCGCATCCGAATCCCTAAATATATATGATTTTAATTAAATTCTCTTTTCAAGAGATTTAGGTGTTTGTTTATGGGGGATAAAATTAATAATTTAAAATTTATTTAAAATTTATCATTATATATATATATTTAAAATTTTTATATAAAATATAATAAAAAATTCGATATTTTTAAATTTTAAAATACTTTTTTTTAAATCTTAAAATAAAAATAAAAATAAAAAAATAAATTATAATAATATTTTTTTTTTTTTAACTTTTATCTTATTTCATTTTTAAAAACAAAAATATGCCTCCATTTGATGCCCAAGTCATAGGATTGAAACGATTATTACGGCTGTTCATATATTTGGGGAGCAATCAAAATCTTCCCAAATATTTTTCCTTATGTTTATAATTCATTCAGGATGTTGATGCCATCATGAGTTGTGTTGACAATGTGAATTTATTTTGAAAAAGAACGTAGTCTATTATTAAAAATTATTTATTTGAATTATATATTTACTTATATTTTTTTTAGAAAAAAAAATATAATATTTACACACACTATAACTACAAATATTATTTATTCTTCCTCACATAAGGCTTTTCATTTATTATAAAAATAATAAATAGAAAAGTCTAAATGCAAGTAATATTGGTACCCATATATGTACTATGTTGAGGTGAAAAAATAAACTTAATTAAATACTTAAATTTAAAATAAAAAAAAATATGAAAGCAACTAATCAAAATATACAAGTGTACGTATGGGTGTATAATGTTACTTATACGTAACATTACTCATAATAAATAATAATATTAAATGAACTGGATAACAATTAGGAAATGAGATTATAGTTTCAAAATTTGTTTCGTCTCGTATAGAATTTTTCATTCTGATATAGTATCTAGTACAATATACCTCCTCGTTCCGTTTGGTTTTAAATTACAGCTCATTTTAGCTATTTTGATCAAATTCAGCCATATCAATTGTAGTCACCATTTCAGATCCTATTTTGTTTTGAACTATTTTAATATCAATTTTATGATCTTCTATGCTAGGATGACATTTTTATGAATTTTAAATTTAAATAGTATTTAATTAATTGTATAATATAAAAAGTATTTACATAAAGTTAATTTTTATAACTTTAAATATGTCTCCTCATTTTTTATTTTTTAAATATTATTATTTTTAATAATTTATTTATTTGTTGTGTGTGTCTCAACAATTTATGATTTTCTCGACATATATTCATTTTATAAATTATAAATTATAAATTATAAATTATAAATTATTTCAATATATACAAACCTACATGATACATAGTTACGTATACGAAAAATGATAGTAAATTTGATAGAAGTCTCACTTTTGTATCTTGCTCTTCTTTATCTCATTTTATTTTATTTAATGATTAATAAAATATTGTTTAATAATATTCTAAATCTTTTTTATTTTTGAAGAATATTTAAGATTATTTAAAAAATGATGTAAAAAATAAATAAAAAAACAAAAGAAATAAAATACGCTAAAGGGGCACAAAAACGGGGCACATGGACGGCCCCCAGCACTACTCTTAAGTCTTACATATAAATATATTTATCCTATTAGTTATTATATACATATACATATATATAATATAATCTCTAAATGCCACCCTAGAATGCATCGGTATTGAAATATTTTGTATTAATACTTAAATCGAAATAATCAAACACAACTGAATTTTAAAATATTGAATGACATTCATGATATTCTTGAGACACACCAGCCGTCTAGTATTCTAGAAGACGTGCGCCGTTTGGATTCTTAATTTCTCTCTATTCATTTTATCTCATTATTATAATTTTTATAAATTTTTATAATGAAAAATTTAAAAAAATATAATGATAAATTTAAAATAAATTTATCTAATCTACAAATCCGAACCGGCCCAAAGTAAATTGGATTTATCACTACATTATATACTATTATTATTATTAAAAAAAAAAGAAGCGGGAATAAAGTCTAATGTTTTCTTCAACCATGATATATTTGTACTTTGCAAATTTTGACGGCAAAGTTAACACACGTTATAAAATATAAAGTACAGGTATTTAAGTGCGAAGGAAAAAGTACCGACTTTTTACAAGATTGGACTCGGATCGTACTACAAGTTTGTTAAAACCAATGAATAGTTGAGTTAATTTTCGTTTAGATTAAAGATCATTTGTCCTGGTTTATGGTGGCAGTAGAAGAAGCCCAAATTGATGATTTGGACATTGCACATCTTTACTTAAAAAGTATTTTATTTTCTCTGTTTTGTGTATTTTCCTTTTTATTAATACCCAGAGGTCCCAAATGACAAAAGTAGTTCCAGTCACCAAACTCTCTAAAAAAGGTTCATTCTTTTGCCCAAAAGGTTCTTTCTCACAGCATGTGAATTCAAATAAAAACCAAAAATTATGTAATTATGTGAAAAGGATAGCTCACTAATTATTTATTTATTTATTTTCTATGTTTTGTGTATTTGTAGAAGAGAAAAAGAAGTAATACACTCAATTAACAGTTTATGTAACTGCAGGAGTGACTATTTAGCATTAGCAATGTGAATACAAGCTCGTAGTTGGACATTACTGAACTCACATGCAGAAAAAGAAGGAAAAATAGAAGAAGAGAAGTTTGGAAGTTAAAAAGAAGGGAAAAAAAGGTCGAAAAATACAAAAGCAGAATCATGGAGATGGGAGTGGTCCAACCGTCCAAGTTCATATTTTTGGATCTTTTCAGTGGGCTCATAAGTTGGTGATAATGTGCTGCCTCAAGGGGCAATTACTGTTTATTACCTGTGCTGCATCTTTTATCATTGTTTCCGATTATATTAGATAATTTAAATTGTGTTTGGATGTCGAGTTGAAATGAATTAAATTGAGTTGAATAAAAATATTATTAGAATATTATTTTTTAATATTTTAAGTATTTTAAGATTTAAAAAATAAATGATTTATTATATTTTATATGAAATTTTAAAAAATATATAAAAATTTTAAAAAATTATAATAATGAAATAACATGGTTTTGGAAAATATACGTGACTATGTTAGTTTAGTCACATATACTTCTTTCTTTCTTTTTCTTTAAATAGTTTTTTCATGAGTAAAATAGAAGACAATAAAGGTATATATATATACTTAACAAAATTAAACCAAATAGAAGAAGATTCTTGATTCTTGATTCTTGATTCTCTTCTCTCTCTGTGCGTCAGAAGCAGATATCCAAATTGTGGCCTCTTCCTTCTACTTTGTGTTCGTGTAGATTGTTTATTGATTGTTTGTCTCAATTGTGGGATTGAGAATCTGGATTTAGCTTAAAACAGTAGTAAATAACCTAAAAGAACATCGTTTAAAATACAGATATATATATATATACATATATATAACAGAAGGACATATATATCTATATGTATAATATTCATCTTTTTTTCTCTTCAATATACATGTTACATAAGCATGCATCACCTTTTACATACAGCATCAGTCCCTAATGCAGGTCACTTCACTGTAAACTGGGATTAAAGATTGACAATACAATTTTTACACAGAGGTGAGCCAGATGATAAAGCTACAAAGCTAGCCTGGCGTTGGGAATCCATTAGTTTTCCACAATGGTAAAAAAATATTATAAAAAAAGAAATGCAGAGTTGCTTTTATCTATCTGAGGCATTCCTTTTTGGGGCATAGCCTTTTTAGCTATGGAAGTAAAAGGCACCAAAATATGCGCAAATGGGACATTGATTTGATGAGTAATTGCCGTAAATGTTCCCTAATCGGAGAAATTTTGGGAAGAAACTTGCCTCAAATTAAAGTTGAAATCACAGAAATGCGTGTTTACTATATAGCATTGTCTAATGGCTATAGCTGACCTCGGGTAATAATAATTGGTGGCACACAGTGAAGTGAAAACACAACACGGGACGTTGGGGTGCATTTTAAATCAAATCTGCAGAGCTTAGGTTTTGTTTGTTTGTATTTTTGATATATAGACTATATAGGCCGGGGTGGCTGGAAAGTGGAAAGCTCCATGAAAGGCCACTTCTTGGCTAAAACTAAAAGGAGGAGGGTTTGTGGGAATTGCATAAAGGTACTTGGGAAAAGTAAAAGAATATCTATACATTTTGGAGAAACGTCTTTCGGTCTCTCTGCCCACTATTTGATATTGAAATCCGAGGGCCCATAGATTTTATCATGTCATTGTCCTTAAATATTTATTGCAACTATAAGCCAAGGATTGAATAGGACCTGGCCTTTCTACGTTCTCTCTCTCTCTCTCTCTCTCTCTCTCTCTCTGGGTGATTCTCTGCCACTCGATGTGTTTAGTTCATCCATATATATGAGAGCATTAAAAATTTAATTTAATTATACTTTTAACTATTAAATTTTAAAATAAAATCACATTAAACTAACTAAAGTAAAAAAAAAAAAAATTTAAACTTTGCTACAGTATTACTAAAGTTTATTCTATATTTGGAGGTTACTATTCACATACCAAATCCTTATTTTATTAATTTCTTCTTCTTCTTCTTCTTCTTCTCTTTCTCTCTCTCTCTCTCTCTCTCTCTCTCTCTCTCTCTCTCTCACAATATAACCATTTTTCTATTTTTGTTGCTTTTATTTGATTTTTAATGTCCTTTCCAGTGCATAAGAAATTATTAATTAATAATTTAATTTAAATAGAATATGATTATTAATTAATTTTTTTAAACTATATTTTAATTAGAATATAATTATTAATTAATATATAATAGGTAGAATGGTAAAATATAATATAATAAAATAAACTAATAATTATAAATAAATAATTTTTTTAATTTTTAATTATTCATTGCTATATAGTGAATAAATATATGATCTAATGTAGATATTTGATGTGAATTGTCAAAATCAAATTATTTTTAGATTATATAATGAAAAAATAGTTATTTCAATGTGAAAATTTATGTGAATGAAATAGTCAAAAGTCAAATTTCTCTTTACAATAATTAAAGTTGTCTTTTAATTTTGAATAATCCAACGGGAGTGCTCAAGTGCTTGGTTATAGTTTGAGATGGGAGCCCTTGATTAGTAAAGAAATGCAATCTGCCCTTTTTACTTTTCCAAATCGTTTTACGAACTTACAGTCTCATAAGATAAATTATTATTGTATATCTGTTTTCCCATTAATTAGCATAAAATATTTTTGAAT
The DNA here is from genome assembly GCA_036898215.1 of Platycarya strobilacea. Lineage (NCBI taxonomy): Eukaryota > Viridiplantae > Streptophyta > Magnoliopsida > Fagales > Juglandaceae > Platycarya > Platycarya strobilacea. The sequence continues at coordinate 9,445,855 of CM072555.1, forward strand.
TTTGAATCTTCTCTCTATATTTGATGATTTCATGGTGAACTATGTGTTTATATTCTTGCTTGTAAGTAGCATAACTTTACTCACGCACTGCTTAGATTTTTTAAAGAAATAATTGGATTGAAGTTAAATGAAAAAAGAGAGATGCTTAGAATTATTAGCTTTGATATAAATAAATGAAAATACCATCTGAATCTTAGAAACGTTTTTTTAAGGAGCCCAACTCTAATGGGGCTTAAGATAAAACCGGAGCGAAGGAATGATCGTTCAAGGCTAGGAAAAGCAAACTAGACCAACTCAATTTGGGCTCTAAGATCCATTGCAAGCCCAAGTCTTTTGGAATAACTTAACGGTAAGAAATCAACTTGGTCACGCTTGACGCTTGACGCTTGACGCTTGACGATTTGACGCTTTTGACCCCACTGTGATTCAAAGATTCTTCCCTCTTGCAATTTTCGGAATTCTCGATCCTTCTTTCAGCTTTCAATACACTAGAATTTCCTGAACGGAACGAGCATGAGCGCCGATCAAACTCACCCCGCCGGAATAAACATGAGCGCCGATCCAACCCCCCAGGCCACACCATTGGGGTCCGATCTTAAACACAACCCCCCACACTCCGGTGACTACGCTCCCTACCCTAAGCTCGGCCCAGAAGACGTCCGTCCCCCTCCGATGGAGGACTGGAGCGACGTGCCAATGGGTTCCCAAACGAAACCGCAACAGCAAACACATGCGCCGCTTGAGAATCCCTTGCAGGCCGAAGCCAGGGCTCCGGTATCCGCGGACGCCGCCACCACGATGCCGCCAGAATCGAATCCCTATATCTCTGCGGCTCCGGCGCCGGTACCATCGTCCGCCGCAAAGAGTGAGTGGCTTCCTCAGATTCACGGTTCGATTATTTTATAAATTTGAGTAATTTAAAAGCTGATAACGATTCTGTGTGGATTTTTGTAAGTAGTTGTGGAACTTTTTGTGATAAGGTTAATGATTGTCAGATAAAATGGATTCGGTGAAAGATGTGCTCGGTAAGTTTGGGAAGAAGGCGGTCGAGGCCACCAAGAAGGCCGAGGATCTCGCTGGGAACATGTGGCAGCACTGTGAGTATTACTTTGAATGCTATGAATTCTATGATCCATGTTCCGCGTTCATGATTCATTCTTTCTAAGATGCCGTTGAAGTTATTTTTGTGCTCCAAGTAGTTGAAGCATCAATACTAGGTTGTAGTTGCGATCCAATTAGTTGTAGCATCAATGTCGTTTAGTTTCTTGTGTAGTTTGTGAATTTGTGATGCATGTAACCTTAGTTAGGTACTCCTGTATTCATCCCGTGTACTTAGGCTATGCCTTTTTTCTTATGAAGAAAAATTCTTGATTACCTGTAAAAAGAAAGTTTGTGATGCTTATAACGAGCTTTTCTTTGATCAGTGAAAACCGGACCTAGTTTTGCTGACGCTGCTGTCGGAAGAATTGCTCAAAGTACAAAAGTACTGGCAGAAGGTGGTTATGAGAAGATTTTTCGACAAAATTTTGAGACCACTCCAGAGGAGAAGCTTCTAAAGACATATGCATGCTATCTATCCACATCTGCTGGACCAGTAATGGGAGTTCTGTATCTGTCCACGGCAAAACTTGCATTTTGTAGCGATAATCCACTCTCTTACGAAGCTGGTGAACAGACTCAGTGGAGCTATTATAAGGTATACTGTTCTTTATGCTTGTCAGCTTTTTGATTAATTGCAACCTTAAGAGCTAATAACATCATCCTATCAGCTTTTTTTTAACGATGACGACATCCTATCATGTATTTTTTGTTATGACTATTTGATTTTTACATCTTGATTTGTGAATTTTTGTGAACTGCTGCTCTAGGATTTCTATTACCTAATAGACTATATACACGAACACCCTCTTTTTATTTTGTATTGCTTGATAATTGATGGTATTTGAGTGGAGCCTTTCAAGTTCTCAAGTTTTTTAATGGTGCTTTGCCCATTTAAATTACCGAATTGCTGGATTGACGGTTAATGTTCTGGTTATGATCAGCATGCAATACTAGACTTCGAGCATTCTCCATAGTGGTTCTTTTTGCCTCTTTGCCCCATTCTCTTGCTTGCATTAACATGTGGTGGTTCTTGAAAACTCGAGATAGTTATTATACTGCTGTGTAACGTGAATCCATTCAAGAAAAGATGTTATTGTTCTGTCATGTCTCATCCTGAGCTGTGAGGGTGTTATGTTTATGAGCAATAATAGAGTTGAAAAGAAAGAGAGAATGACTTTCTAATTGAAAGCTGTGAATGACTGGAGAAATTTAATGATTAAAAAATCAGTCATCCTTTTTGGATTGAATAGAGTTGTTGATTGTAGAAAGTTATGAATCACTAAAGATTTGAATTTACATTGATATGAGTGAGAATCACCCCATAAGAAGTGATTTCGTTGTTCCTCTGATTATATCTTTAGAGATTACTTATATATAAAAAAATATCTATAGAGGTATATTCTTGTTTCGAGGAACGAATGAGTAAGAGTCCCCCCAAGTTTTTCCAGACAATATATGTATATATTTTTAAAATGAATGAGATCAATTTTATTAAAGAGAAAAGGGATGTCATCCCTGTATACAAGAAGTATACATGAACTTACTGAACAACAAAGGGGGTTTTCCCAGAGAGGATTTATAAGTGCGGACAGTAGAAGGCTTGAAGGCTTCTTGAAAATGCTAAAGAATGACATGCCTGTCATAGATGAGAAAAAGTGACCCTGCAACGCTGTAAATATGTTAGGATAACAGCAAATTTAAACAAAGAAAAAGAAGAGTGCAAATAGAATAGCCATATGTTAGAAAAATGAAAAATGTCACCGAAGAAGTACGTTTATTGTTTTGATCAGTAAATAAGAATTATATATATAGAATGCTAGGCTAGCTATTTATGTTTAACAATATAAGGAAAAGATTGCAGAAAGGAAATCACAGAAACTACTCTCAATTTATAAGATAAAAAAGAGACTTTTCTAAGATGAAAAAGAAAGATAAGAGCAGGAGGAGATGCATCTGCTTTACCAAATATACGAAGGTTATCCAGGACATTTATGAGACCCGAGATAAATAATCTTGCTATAAAATGTTCTCTTGCAACCTGTGCCCAGCAGTAGCTAGTCAATCTGCTGCCTTAGCTGATTTAATTACTTTTGGTCAATCTGCCCATGATTAGATATTGGACCAAGTTTACAATCTTTACTTATTCTCTCTGAGCAGGCAATTGCGAATGTTTGGTTTGTCTAGTATTTGTTTACTTTTAGTCTCTGATTTTCTCTTCCGTACTGGATTAAAGATATTGGCATTCATGCCTTCCCTTTTGCATAAATAGGTGGTTATTCCATTACATCAGCTGAGGGCTGTCAATCCTTCAACAAGTAAAGTCAAGGCTGGGGAAAAATACATACAGATCATCTCTGTTGACAACCATGAATTTTGGTTTATGGGCTTTTTACACTATGATAGTGCGGTGAAAAATCTTCAAGGAACCTTGCAGCCCCACAGCCCATGATGAACAAGGGCCAAACTTGAATATGTCGCAAAAGGAACAACTTATTACCATCAAGTTGATGTAGAAAAAAAATTCACGGCCAGAATATGGGATGTCTAAGCTAAAATTATGCATTTTATATGCTGCCGGGTGTTCCCTGGTGTTGAGACTCATTTATTGTGATCGTAGTCTTGTGACATAACTGGCGTGATGAAAAAGTATAGTCCATTTGATTGTGAAACTAAAATTATTGTTGTGAATTCTGAGAAAGGTGACTCTACTATTGCAATATTATTTAAATTCACATAAGATATTCTTCCTGTTAAATTTATATCTTATTGTTTCTTGGTTGATCATCCTCCTTTTGGCCTTTTTATTTTCTTCGTAATGAGATGCAATTTGTAATAACTACGTTCAGCGGCATGTTCTAAAAACAGTCTTCAATGTTTGTCTTCTCCTCCAGCTTCTGCTATGATTTTGTTTCCCAGGTAATGAGATCAATCTAGTGTTTGCTGCAGCAATACAATACATTTATAAAATGATTCACAATCGTATATAGTTTGGGTTGTCTTGGAGTGTGGCAGCTGGGGAAAATTCTCGATTGGGTTGTTTGAATTTGGTTCTGAAATTACACCTCTAACTTGCTTGTAATGTAATCACAATACCGTGTTTCCAATTAAATTTCAGAAAGATTGTGAAGTACAAGTTTGAGGTTGGCTTTGTATGAACGTTATAATACAAATATCACCTTACACTTGTGATTATAACTAATGAGATGACTTGATGAGCTACTCATATCTTAGTGCATGAATAATTATCTTAGTGCTCATTGACAATATCTAACGACGTTGATTATTTATCTCTTTCCGAGCCGTTGAAAGCATTTAGAACAGAAAATTATTGTATAAATTAGAAAACCTTATTCTCAAATAATAACTCTTTAGTCATAACCCAAAAGTCGAAAATGGGGTGGAAAAAAGGAATTAAATAGAGCAAACGTACATGAAAAAATCCTGAACATTTTAAGTTAGGCTTGAATATTAGGTGATTTGAATCATTGATAAAATAAGCTATAACTTTGAGGCCTGTGTTAGATATTAGTTACATAGTAAAGCCAATCCTGAAGTAGTATTTAAGCTAATTAAGCATGTCTGGATCTTGGTTCTTAGCCTACCTAGGATGAAAATGACTCATTCGGAATTATCTTGAAATAACTCCTCAAAAGCATGCTACAATTAGGAAACCATGATAGGTTCTGGCATTTCCATATTAGTCTGTCAAATCAAGCTGACCCATTTTTGGAACCTCCTCTAACTGTTCAGTGAAGACGACATTTAGTCCCCTAAATTGCCATGACTCATGTTTTGTTGTGGATACAGTTCAGCTTCAGCATATGTCATCCAAATTCCAACTCGTTTGATATATTTCACCAACACCACCCCCCCCCCCCCCCCCCAACACACCACCATGAAAATCTTGGAAAATGCCCATACCTTGTTGCACCCAGACGAGGAAACAAACTCATCCGGCAGACACTTCATAAGTTTGAAGAGCTTTCTATCTAAAAAATTTGAGAGAGAAAAAAAACAAATATTTCTCTCGAATTTTTGTTAAAATGTAACTCTCAACTATAAGAAAAATAAATATATAAAATAATTTCTATGATATTTATTAATACTATATAGATTTTTAAATTAATATTGAATATTTAATAAATATTATATGATCTACTTCTTAAAACTTGAAGTTTAAATAAGAATTTGAAAAAAAGGGTAAATAAAAATTATCCAAGACGAATGCAAACAAATCCTAGCATTAAGCCCAATAAAATAAGAGTTCCCCAAGAGGGAAGGCAGAGTGCTCTAATTTCAAACCTTTATGAAGATCAGCACCAATGTTTATGTTCCTACCAAAATAGTCGTTTGGACCAATGTTAGTTGTTTGGGAGTGATGTACTGAATTTCTGGGCCCAGCCAGATCTGCAGGACGATTTGAAAGGTGATAAGCTTAAACTCAGGACTGGCCCATATTTCTGTCTGAAATAAAGACACACTGCAGTATATCAAGTAGGGCTACGACAAAAGAAAATATAAAAAGTATCAAGTAGGGACCAAAATTCTAGCTGTCTACATCGAAATTAGCATAAACATATGATCTTATATTTCAGATAAATTAATTGGAAAATGCTAAATGTTCCTTTCATTTGGATCTCGATGAATTCTGATGAGAGGATTTTTTTTTTGGGTAAGATTTTTAAGTAAATATATTTAAATAGTGATATAATTTTTTTTATATTTTTAAAAAATATTTTAAAATGTTAAAAAATTATGTAAAAAATATATAAAAATCACAATACTATTTAAAAATATTTATTCAAAAAATATAAAAAAAAACACTTATCGGAATCCTAATAAGAGAGATGAGTAGTATGGTCCAAATTAATTTCTCTTACCAGACAACTAAGGGTTTCTTTTCATATATAATCAGATTTTTTTTTTTGTAATTTATTTTCACTCATTTTTAGACCAAAATGATTAATTAGATCTGAACTAAGACTAATAAAATTGATACAATTGTAACTGTTTTACAATTATTTTACAATCCAAGTTACAATCAGCCAATATATGGAAAGCATGCTACTTCATTATAAATACATATTTTAATTTTATAAAATTACCCTTAATTTAATATAGAGGCACGTGCAAAATTTTCCATGAAACTAATATATATATATATATATATATATTAATTAATTGGTCATAAATACTTTTTTTTTGTAGTTATATGTTTAAAAACTAATTACCTGTCATTTAGATCCCTGCAAAAAGATCCAGGCTATGAAGTTGAGATACCATTAATGTAGAAACTTAATAAAGTTATTATAATTTACGTCGGAACAGCCTCAAAAGCTAGAAAAGCACAAGTAGCTAGCTAAAAAAATCTGATAGATTTTTATTAGGAACAAATCGGAATTAAGAAGATGGCATCATGACCACGTTCATGCATGCCAGAAAATAAGCTAATTAAATAGGGAGAGTATGTAGGTATGAATAGAGGCATGCATGCATCAGATAATGAGGATGCAATTAATGAACGTCGGTGGATTGAGGGGAGGGGAGCCCCACATCATGTACAAAGTGCAGCAGAATAAATAAAGATAGCAAGAAGGCTGAAGCCAGCCTCATGAGATAGATGGAAGTAAGCATTAAGACTTAAGAGAGATGGCATGGAGAGTTGAGTTTTCCCGACAAGCTGCTAATTCACAACTTTCTTTTTAGATACAGTACTATTTATATCCATTACTACTTGACTTTCTCCAACATGATCAACCTCTCCACTTCGTTGTTTTTCAGTTTCTGTCCACACATGCCCCTCTCTCTCTCTCTGCATTTCTAAATTATTTAACTGAGACGATTAATTTCACTGTCCCCAAACCCCACCCCTCTCTTTTTTATTAAATAATCTTTTTGTGGAGGGGTCAAGCTAGGTACCTAAGACAATTAGTACTGTTGAAGAAAATTAATTAGTAATGAGTTTTTGTTTTTTTAAAGGAAACCTCGTATCATTGATAAACTCTTAAATCATACTTAATTGATCAACTAATATAGTTGATATATATATATATATGTTGATGTCGTAATTTATGACTTGAGCAGTTTTGTAGCTCCCCAAATTGTAAGAACTTGCGATAGGAAAGAGAAGGGGGGGGACCTCGGTGGCTAAGAGACCATGCACTCCGATACCAAAGTTAGGTAGGAATTACGATAGGGCATATATTCGTGGAGGGGAGAGAAATTGTAGTGGAGAAGAGAGAGAAATTGTAGTGGAGAAGAGTGAGAAAATGTAACCTGTATTCTTATGGGGTGTGACCCTGTTTATACGTTGCTTAGATTTTGCTTCTTGGAGGAGGATGATAAAGACGTCACGCACGTGTCAACTTAGCCATAATTTATTTGGTTGTATCAGAGTGCAAGCCTTCCTCGAGAAAGATTATTGAGGGAAGTCAGAAGATGAGTGTCTTATCCGAGTCGATTCCATAACTTGATTTTCGCTGCTGAGTGCTCGGGATTTCTAACTTGCATTAAATGCGGCGTGCCTTTAGCCTAATCAGCGTTGAATGTAACGTGATTTTTCGTTGGACCCACATTTAATGCGATGTGCATGAGCTGTTTTCGTCCCCTCAGTTCTGATCACCAGCGTCGGGTGCTTGATTCTAACCGGTTGAGTACACTCAACGACATGCATAGTATGTCATATCCAAGTTGGGGCCTTGGTCCTTTTGTTAGCTCATTTCCCATGGACGGCTCATGCCTATCTCCTTTTAGGCCTAGCTAGGCCCTCCTTCTCTAGAAAGGCCTCCCTTTACAATACAAAATGAAATTTGGCATATAACTATTTGCCTGCATGTAGATCATGCGGGCATAACCCCATTGTTCTTGGATTGGCTTGGGGATTGACATTGTTTGATACCTATTGAAAATGGCTGTAGTAGAAAATGATAAAGATATATCTATTTTCAAAATCCTTTATATGTACAACGATATTTATAAAGAAATGATACTCTTATAAAAATAATTTATGAAATTTTCATCATTTTAAGATATAATACATGGTGATCTATATTAAAATATAGTTGTGAGTTTATTATATATTACTTAGCCCAAAATGTAATTGGGGAGATTAATATATACCAACTTCGTCCCTAGATGTGATCATGATGACCTTCCATACACAACAACGTCTTAATTGGCCAATTAGTGGGGTTTGGCACAAATTAATCTTTACACCATGTGGGGGGATTAGTCACGTACTACATAGTAATTAGAAGAAAAGCTTCTGAAGAATATTAACAGGCATCTTTTACCCCCTTGGAAACAGCTAATAATTCAATAATTTAGGCCCGCACACATAGATATGGGTTCAAAACAAAGTGGTGAGACCTATTCAAAATATATAGGATTGAATAGAATTAATAAAATAGTGGATTTTTTTAATTTTTTAAAAGTTGTCTTGGTTTTTGTTTGTTGCAAATCAAGATATGATGTTTTGATCATGATCAAGATTGCTTTAGTTCATGTGAAGATGCTTTTTAATTAAAAGTAGGGAAACTTGAAAAACTTATTATTTGCACACATGACCTAATTATGAGTCCATGAACGTCGTTTTTAATCAATATCCTAATTAGAAGTAATAATACGTATAATTGTAGATTATGTAAACGCTGCGTAATCTTTGACAAATAGTGGAGTCTATTATTAAAAAAATAGTTTTTTCATATAAGTCCGGTATATTACTCACTTTTCTCAAAGTGATTAGGTAACTAGCGGTTGCACAATTCACTATTGCAAACATCATTTATCCATTAAAAACTATTGAATGGTATTTTTTTTGTTCCTGCAACATCTAATCTCAAATTTAAACAGATCGATGCGAGCTTCTGTTGTTAAATTATAGCACATTTTTTCCAAATATTCTTAAAACTTAGGTGGAAAAAAAACTAATGCCACATGATCTAGGGGTGCTACCCGCCCGTGCAGGGAAGGGCCACCCTATCCCCGCTCCCCACCCCTATATGGGCTGGGGTTGGGATTTTTTTCCTGTTCTCCACCCTTGTTTATGGGGGGCGGGATATCCCATCCGCTGACGGGGTTGCTGGGGTGGACCTCCACCCGTTTGTCCCCTCATTTTCCTCTACAAATCAAAATTGAAAAAGTATCGAGACTTACCTTAGTGGTGGCGATGACAACTTCCGAGGTCCTTCTCTTCAAGGCTTCGTGGTGGCAATGCACAAAGAAGTTCAAGGCCTCAAGATGTATGGTTCTAAAAGACGATAAAGACGCTACTTAAGCCTTAAGAGAGGGAAGGATTTTCATAATAAAAACGCTATGTTTCAGGTAATGTGTTGCAATTTAAAAGTTAAAAGGGCCTCACGATGAGGCCTTGGTCCTTGAGTCCACGCCCACAGCCTAGTTGGGCTTTAAAAGAGCCTAATTGCTACGCAATACACACCGTTTAGTTATTTTAGAAATTAAAAGTTTCAGCGGTTTAGCCTTCACTTTTTCCCTGAGTCTTGACGACTTTTAGTTCCCTCTTAGATTTAGGGTTTGCACTTTCAATTTTCCTTCATGGCAGACAGGGTGGAGGATGGAGATCTCTCACTTGATGTGGGCGATAACCTTGATGGCAACGTTGGTCTTGAAGTTGCGGGCACATTGAGTTTACTAATCTCAAAGTTGCCGAGGAGTAAAGCTTGGGTCCTAAACTTCCTTCTTGTGGGTTTTTTTTTTATGGATTTGGTATTTTTTTGTGTAGGTTTTTGTGGGGATGCGAGCAGCGTACGTTGAATTTGCCATTTTTTTATGTGGATTTTTTGTGGGGTTTGGCAAGATATATATGAATATCTAAATAATACATATGTACAAAATGACATGTCGTTTTATAATAGGGATTATATAAGTTAAAACAACCCCCCGCACTCATTTCTCCATCGTCTGCCCTATGTCTCGTCTCTCACTTTCTCATTTTCTCCCAATTCAGCCTTCAAGAATGAAAAACCCTAGTCCCAAATTGCATCGCAACCCCGTCGAGTTGGCGTCGTCGCCAAACTCCGTTCCTTCTCGCCACTGTCTCGCTGTTCGTTCATTGCCGCCATCTCTCTGAATTAAAGGCAGCAGTTATCCTCATTTCTCGCCAAAGGTAAGTTTAATTTTCCCCCTTTGTTTCATTTTTTTAATTTATAGAAATGATAGATGGGATGCAAAGATTGAGGAAAGGATGGTGGCAGTGGCGGGCGATTAGACCCCCATCCCCGCTACCTCGTTGTGGAATGGGCTATCTCACCCCTGTGTAGGCGACAGCAGGATGCGGAATGAAAGATCCCCCCCTCCCCTCTATGCTGGTGTGGGGGGCGGAGGTAGGGGTGCCCCGCCCTCAATAGCGTGAGTAGCACCTCTAATTTTACATATGGAGAATTTATATATTTTATATAAAAATTATTATATATATGTGTAGCAAGGGTGGGGGTCCACTCTATCCTCCCGCGTCCCCGCTGTAGTAACCAAACATGGTAGGGGTCCCCCATCCCTCACCATGCGAATGGGATAATCTGCCTCATCACATAGGGGGCGGGGTGGACGGGGAAAACATACTATACACGTTTAAGTATTAAAATAGAAGAAAAAAAACAAATCACGTGTAAGTGGAAGTGTGTGGTGTAAGATTTCAATGTAGAATTTATATATGTGTGTGAGAAAAAATTAGAAATTAATTTAGGACGAGGTATGTACTGTTACGACCTAACACACAGAAATAATAAAAGAAAGGAATGGTGTATCCCCATGTCATGGCCCAATCAAGTTTACACATGACTACTGGCATTTCTTATCCACCTTACCCCTCTGCTGGGTACATCTGTCTCCCTCCCACATTAATCCGTGATTTCGAACTCCATGCCTCCAGAACGCAAATGGAGGTTGATGGTAATTAATTAATGTCACAGAGAGAGAGAGAGAGAGAGAGAGAGAGAGAGAGAGAGAGCTGAAGCGGTGAAGCGGAAAGAAAGGAGGAGAAGACGACAGATGTGAATAGGGACACACGAAAATTGCAGTTTTGCATTGCATGCAACCCACGTTTTGATTCGGTTTAATTTGGAATTCTCTTAGATTCATATCACATTCACAAGAATGATGATAACAATCTATTATATGATCAAACGGTACAAAAATACAATTCTGCAATTCTATAGTCTTCTCTAATCACTGTACATGATTAAGATAAGAGGCAACTGATCACAGAACTCTACAATATTGCATTGGTGCTGGGAGCAATATTCTGGATCTCCACTACGCCAACTCTAAGCATGCGCGCTTATATTAGAGATCAAGTTAGAATTTAACCTGACACTATAAATCATCATCCATCTCCTTTGCTAACTAATCGGAACAAGAAGATTAAACTAGGAAAAACCAAAACACTATCTATGTGTATAGATAAACTCAAAACTCAAAACTCAAAACGAAAACGGGAATTAATAATGGTCAGAAAGAACCCTAGCTATTTAGATCGATCTCGAGTGAATTTACAGTACCATTATCAATTCCACATGACTCATGATCTCATGAACGCTGAACCAATATTCCTGAAAATTAGGGTTTCTTTCCCAGAGTGTGCTTATTGTTGTGCATCCATACCTTTAGGACATTCCGTGTGACGCCGGTGTCGGCGCAAAACTGTTCAACGGCAGCCTCATCGTGCTTCTGAATCCTCCACCCCAGGCCCTCCGCAAACGCGAGCATCTTCTCCTTCTGCTCTTGGGTAAACTTGGTCCTATACCTCTTCTTCGACCCAGAACTCCCACCGCCACCGCCACTGCTACTAGGGTTTGACATGTCCTCTCCTTCCCTGCTGTGAGCACCCCCACCGCCACCAGAAGCTGCCGGCAACGCCAACGGGCGCCGGTGATGTTGAGAAGGCGTCGTTAACCGGAGGTGGTACCCCGTCTGTGGAGGTGGCGGTGCCGACCGATAGTAGGGGGAGACTTGGTGATGGTACAACACCGCTTCTGATGACCCGTTCGTCTCCTTACGATGGAAATTCCGGTGGCAGTTACAGGCGGCGCATTTGAGGGCGTCGAGGGTTCCTTCGTCGCCGGCGGCCAGGAACTCGCCACAACCATCTACGGCATGCCCGCCTATGCTCACGGCGTGGTTCTTCAAGCATTCTCTGTACCTGATCGCTGTGTTCCCACCCCCGGTTCGGATCCCCTCTCCGACGCTGGACCCCATTTTTGGCCTTGCTGAGTTACTGACCGATTCGTACCCGGGCGGTGGCGTTGGAATCTCTATCATATCTTCTTCTTGTTCTTCGTGCTCGTCGAATTCCATTATCTTCTTTTCGTCTCCCTCTTCTTCTTGATGGTGGTGGAGGAAGATCTATACTTTCCCGGTCACTGAGAAAATCGATCAGCAATAACCATCAACGAATATTACCAAAAAAAAAAACATCGGCTTTCTCGATATTAAGATCACTTGTTAATTTAAAGCCAGTTAATCTATTTGTCAAAGCTTCTGAGCTTGGAAGAGGAGGAGATAAGAGGGGGACGAGAGTGTGGCTATCAATTTCCTGCAGGGAAGAGGTGTCTTTACTCGTAGAAAGGCTTCTAATACTTTTCATTTGTGAAAATCCATATTTATTAAGCTCTATTTTTACCCTTCTCCACCCTTCTCTTCTACTTCTTATGTTAAAAAATTGGGTTTACAGTTTATGCCTGGTAGGTTAAACTTCTGCTTCTGCGTCCGTAGTTTTTTTTTTCTTTTTGTTTTTTGTTTTTTTCATGTTTTTGTTTATGTGGTAGTGGGGGGCCGGGGGTTTTAATTTTTAGGTTTATGGTCTTTGGCATTGCATGTAATTGCTCTTTTGGCGTTTTGCAGGTTACGCAATCACTGTTGTCTACTTCTTTTTCCTCTTTTGAGCTGGAAAATTCCATTTTCACTCGCCGTGAGAATCTTACTTCTCATGAGTAACAGCAGATACAACAAACAACAAATTAAAGAGAGAGAGAGAGAGAGAGAGGTACATGCGCATGCGTAGTCAAATTAGTAGACTCAAGGTGTATTTTCAGGCACAAATTTTCTTGACAGATCACATTTTTAAAATCCACACGTACATGTTAATTATATATGATCAACTTAATTTAAATGTAAATCTTATATATATATATATATATATATATATGATAAACAGGCGCAAACACAAAAGTTTTTTCGAAGTATATATGAAGGTAAACACAACTCATCACTTGAGCACTTTTTTTTTTTGGGCCCAATCAAATTTATGTTTCATGTCCAAGAACATGATCAAACAGTCACAAATGTCCTCCAATTGCTATTTATATACCATACCACACATAGGACAATGCATGGTTACTAACCGACACCTTAATCTACCGCGCGCTGCGTGATACTCTCCCAACTGTTGGAGCAGAATGTGTTGAATTTCCACCATATATGGACCAACAGAAAGCTTCGCTCAATCGCTCAATCGCTCAATCGCTCATATATGGACCAAGTAGCGTGAATATTAATGGTACACTGCATAGAAGATCATGATATGAGACGAAAACAACCACTGAAAACCTCAGCCCTTAATCAACCGGTTTGGTGAATGATCGATCTTTCGGCCGAATATATGTTCAAGCTTATCCTCTTCTCAATTATCATATCATTTCTAGTTTTGGCCAACAATCTATATATTGATGATCTCACTAATATTTCCATCAATTTCTTTTATGTTGAAAAAGAATTGGATGCTATAAGTGACTTATTCCATTGTTTCCCAATTCGATGTAGTGAGAAGTGCAAAATTTGGCTTTTCGTGCGAGTTGAGTGGGGTTTTTCTCTTTTACGGCAAAATATCGAGTTATTGCAACTCTTTTGTCGGTGCAATATGTTATCTGCATTTTCTATCAAGTTTTTACTTCGTAAACAGATTACTACGGCAATTTTAGATTAAATGCCGTAACAACTGAAACTAATCTTCTCGAATCTCGATAAACTCGCCCCTAATATATGTTCCCTTTCAAAATTCCCCTTTGTTCATCCCCCATCCCCGATACTCTCTCTTTCTCTCTCTCTCTCCCTCTCTCTCTCTCTCTCTCTTATCTCTAACGTTGTGATCTCTCACGCTGTTGTTGTTGTCGTCATCGTCGTCTCGCTTACAGGTGCTTTCTCTCGTGCTCTTTCTCTTCGTTCGTCTCTCACTTTACTGCTCTCTCATTTTCAAACAGTGGAAACCTAGTATAAATCTCCTTAAAGAGATTGATAAACACATGTAAGCTTCCAAATTTTAGTTTCCTTTTTTAAGAATTTTGAATCTACACGAAATGGAAACCTAGGATTGCTTTAAATATTTTGTACCTGTTCCAACCTAGGATAAGCTTCCAATAATTGTTTTGCTATGGAATTTACTCTCTTTTTTTTTTTGTTTCTACTTGCGATTTTGTAAATTGTTTGCTTAGATCGTTGGAGATTCTGGTTAAGAGGAAGAGTCTCAAGGTGAGCTGAACAACTAGGGACCCCAAAACATATTTTTTTGGTAAAGAGATGGAAGTGAGCATCTTTTTCTGGTTATCTCTTGATATAGGTTATTTTTTTTGATTTATGGCCTATAAGGGTGCTTTTTCATTTGCTGCAATTAAAAATGTATCTATTGACAAAAATGGGTATATAATACTTTATCATCTTTTAAGTACTTTAAATGTTAATACTCACCATGAAGTTCTTAGAATACACTCCTCTAAATAGGTAATTGTTTAATAACTGAGTAAAAGAATTAAACTCTACTTATTTGACTTAAATAAGTCCACATTTTCCTTTGATTTCAGTATTAATATTTATTTCTCTATAATAATTTTCAGACTAAATGATTTCTTGACTCATTTAAATGTTGGAGACAGTACATTAAAGGATGCCTTGAGGCTTACTAATGTAAGAACAAGTTTACTATTTTATTTTTTAAACTTAAAAAAAATATTTGCTATTAGTTCAAGATTAACTTAGTTCTCTTTTATTTCTTTTAAGCAAACACACTGAAACAAATAAAAATCTGTCTTCAACTTGGAGAATGAGGTAAATCTGACTTGTTAATATTTTGCAGGTTTGATTATCATGATGGATAACTTTTGTGGAACATTTTTTGCTTTTCCCTTTTTGTTTTAGATTTTTCCCACTATTTTTTCAACTGTTAGGATTCTTTGCTCTTCTCCTCTTCATTTGTTGAATAAAAGAGAATCAATTTCTTAATAATTTTGTCTTACATATCTTTTTCATATTCAGTAGCAAATTTTATTTGTTGTCTAGCTAAATTTGGTAGAAACTAGAGTAAGATTAGTGAGAGAGACATGAAATAAACCCCACAACATTTATAGTTGCATGAATCAGCTCTCGCACAAAACTAATTAAATAAATACATAATAAATGATTATATAGAGTTTAATCTCTATTTTTTTTTTAATTTGGATGCAGGCAAAATAGGATGAAGCAGCAGTAGTAGATGCTACCCACGTAGATATGTAATTTGTTGCTATGCTATGTGTATATTACTATGCTCTCTGTTCATCTTTTGGGAAGAGATGTTTTGGTAATTAAGACAGGGCTTGCTTCCTTTGTCAAGATATGTGTATTTGTGTTTGTTTTAAAGATTTATGATTTTCTTTCTCATACTCGTCTGGGTTTACTTCTACAGTTAAAGAAGAGTTTACAAGTTCTTACTTTAGGTATAGGTGATATTGGTTTACTCTCTGCTTATGTGTCATATTCCCCTGAAATTGTATCTAGGTATGCACATTAGGTACTGTTGCCTAGATGACTAACACAAGAGGGGGGGTGAATTGAGTTGTATTTAAAAAAATAACAATTATAAATCAAATATATAATATAAAATATAAACAAAATATGAAACAACAATAAATATAAAGAGTAAGAGTAAGAGAGAAGCAAACTCAGTATGTTAACGAGATTCGGCCCCACTGCTTACGTCCTCGCCTCAAGTTACCTCTTGAGAATCCCCAAATCCACTATTCAATCTCGTTTAGGTGGAGATAGAAACCTATTACACTTTTGAGCAGCACCGCTCCAAAGAATCCGTGTAGAACACCCTCTACACTTCCAATCACCTTACACTTGGTGATTTAACTATTCCCCGTGTAGAACACCTCCTACACTTCCAATCACCTCACACTTGGTGATTTAACTATTCCTCGTGTAGAACACCTTCTACACACACAAGGGTTATACACACCCTTTTACAAATACAAGAGTTGATAGTAGCTAGACTATCAAAGTACACTCCTCAATGAGTGAGATAGAAACAATACAGCGCAACCTATATCTCTCTTAACAAGAACAAGAATTAAGACTCAAAACTTTAGAAAAGAGAGAATGAGAGTTTTGAAGAAATGATGTAAAACTTAGCAATAGATGTGTAAGCTCTTGTTGTAAATTTTGCAAAACTCAAGTGAGCTATTTATAGGCAAATGAGTTTTCAATTTCAAATTTGAAAAGATTCCCATGTCAAAAACATCATCATTCACTTTTCAAAAATTTCAAATATAATATTTTTACTTTTTGCATGTGACAAAAAGAGCACACTTTACTTTTCAAAAATTTCAAACATAATCTTTTACTTTTTGCATATGACAAAAGGAGCACACTTTACTTTTCAAAATTTTCAAATAAAGATATCTACTTTTTCCTTAAGTCAAGAAAAGCATCCACCACTTTTGAAAATATTTAAATAAAACATGCACATGTGAAAGATGACAATCAATCATCTTTCAAAATTTTCAAATTTAATTTTCAAAATATTCATGCATATGTGGAAAATGTATTTTAATGCTTTATGATAAAATATTGATTTTGAGCCTTAATCCTAATTTCGAATTTTTAAGAGATTTACAAAATTACTCTATGATTTTAATGTGAACTTGTTCTCTTCTTGCTCATGCTTGCTTCCTTGATGTGCTTGATTCTATTGTGTGGACAACTTGAGCTTGAGACTCCTTTATTCTTTGAATTCATTTTTTATCATCAAAATCCATTTGTAGATTTACACAAAACTTGAAATTTTGGATTCAACAACCTCCCCCTTTTTGATGATGACAAATATTTGATAGAACCTGAAACCTGTATTAATACTTAAGCTTCCCCTGAGAATGTGCGTTAGTTTTTCAAGAAAAAATATAAATATAATTCCAAGCATATATAACAAGTTTAGAAATTTAAACAATGTTAATGTTCTAGTCTAAAACTTCTCTCCCTTTTGGCATCATTAAAAAGGAATCATAATTTGTTCAATAAGATATATTCCTACAATAATCAATAGATAAATAAAACGCTGCGTTAGTAGAGACTGTAGAGAATTCAAAATGTAGCCACACGTGTTCGACAAAACTTGCAAAGGCTGGAGGCCTAGTTTCGGTAATTCGGTGCGGAAGGAGATTTTGTAAAGAGCTGAATAATTGAAGCCATCCGTGCCCGATAAAACCTGCAAAGGTTGAAGCCGAATTTTATTATCTCGGTGCGGAAGAAGATTTAAATCCGCTTGATATTATTGACGAATTAGATGTTCCAGATATTTGAAGTTGAATAATTAAAATTATTCGTGTCCAACAAAGACAACAAAAGCTGCAGACCTAGCTCTGGCAATGCGGTGTGGAGCCATGCATGTCCGACAAAACCTGCAAATGTTGGAAGTCTAACTCTGGCAATTTGGTGCAGAGCCACGCGTATCTGACAAAACCTGTAAAGGTTGGAGGCCTAGCTCTAGCAGTCGGTGCGAAAGCAGATTTAAATCAATCGCCTAATGTTGTTGACAAACGGGTTTGAAGGCTCTGAGTTTCTATAAAAAAATCATTTTCACCTATCGGATACCAAAAAAAAAAAACATCGCTTCTTGACCTAAGTTCTGTTTTTTCATAACGATAGAATGACGAAAAAAATTTCGTCTGATAATCTTCCGGATTTGAATCAGGAACCGTCTCAACCAATCATTTTATCTTATGAGGTTGTCAACACCATGATAAAAGCAGAAATGCATTTTTCAAATAGAACTGATTCTGAAGTTGTTGCAGCATCAAGAACTCTCAGTGCTCAATATGCTGCCTCTGTTACGACCATGTCTCGGAGATTACTAGCGAGGGCAAATGAGGTTGATCGACTTAACAATCAAATATCTGTTCTGCATCAAAAGCTTGCAAATATAGGCAGAAAGAATAAGAGGTTAAAGCAAGAAAATAAAGATTTGACGGAATTCGCTCGTGTTTTGAAACTTCAAATAGAGGAATCGGAACGAGTAAGAGTTCAAGCACAGAGTCAACATCAGCAGATAATGGCAGCGTTTCACGAGAGAAATAGGGACAATTATAATTAATCTCGCTAGCTTAGTTCGGTAACTTTTGACAATATGCATCCGACATATCTTGTAAGCTTGACTAAGTAAGATTTGAAGAGATGACAGTTTGTCTTTTACTTATTTCCATATTTATAAAAGCAATCCTTAGTTTTATCTAATCCGCATCAAATCTTCTTTTCATTATTGTAGTTCATCTTCATTCTCACTTTACAAAATCTTAATGGCTCATCAATTCTCCTTCAGTGCTTCTCGTGATCAATCTATTTCTGCATCTGTCGTAAGTGCCATGAAGCAGCAAAATACTGATTTGGCTAATAAATCAGATCATGATGCCATTTACGAGCTTGTGGGTCTCGGGACTCGATACTCATCTTCCATTGTTGCTTTTTTCGCTTAGTTGCAGTCCAAAACCCGCGAGATAGAGAAGCTTAATGAGAAGATCGATATTCTTCAACGACTTGTTCAAGAGTCTAATAAAAAAATAGTAGACTTAAAATAACAGAATAAGGATTTAAAATCCTTACTTGCCTCTGCATTTCGATTGCCTAATCTTTTAGACAAGGATGTCATGATGATTTATGAGGAGCAAATGCATTTGAATGATGAGGCTAAACGTCTCAAGTTTCTGTAGGTCATTTGAGATAATGGAATAAAAATATCTAGCAGATATTCATGGCATACATAATTCCTATTTCTCTTCTAATCATGCATAGTTTATCTTCTGGTAGAAATTTTGTGAAAATTTCTGCCAATTGATCATATGTACTAGTGAATTCTAATACAATATCGCCCTTCTGCACATGATCTCTAAGAAGATTATATCTAATTTTAATATGTTTGGTCTAAGAATGTTGTAGTGGATTCTTTGAAAAATTTATAGCACTTGTATTATCACATTTGATTGGAATGTGATTATCCATAAGTTTAAAATCCTTAAATTGTTACTTCATGTAAAAAATTTAAGCACAACAATTGCCTACAGCAACATACTCTGCTTCAATAATTGATAATGTAATAGAATTTTCTTTTTATCAAATCATGAAACAAGTGCATGACTTAAGAAATGACATGTTCTACTAAAAAAATTTCGATCATCTTTGCAACTAGTATAATTTGTACTTGAATAACTAATAAGATCGAAATAAGTGTGTTTAGGATACCATAACTCTAAGTCAATGGTATTGGCAAAATATCTAAAAATCCGTTTGATTGCAATCAAATGAGATTGTTTTGGAAATGATTAAAAATGTGCACATAAACATATACTGAACATAATATCAGGTCTACTAGTTATCAAATATAATAAACTACTAATCATACCTCGATATACATTTGAGTCAACTGGTTTACCGCTTTCATCTTTATCAAGTTTAGTGGTTGGATTCATTGATGTTCCAATTACCTTCGCACGTTCCATCTCAAATTTTGAGTAAATCTTTGATATATTTTGACTGATTAATAAATGTTCCACTTTTTGCTTGCTTGATTTGCAATCCGAGAAAGAAATTAAATTCTCCGATCATGCTCATTTCAAATTCTTCCTGCATATTCTTAACAAAATCTTGACACATATTTATTAGTAGCACCAAATATTATATCATCTACATAAATTTGAATTAGAAGAATATCATTCTATTCATACTTGATGAAAATAGTTATATCAATCTTTCCTCTTGAAAAACATTTTTCAATAAAAAAACTATTTAAGAAAATACTTTTAACATCCATTTGAAAAAATTTGAAATCTTTATAACAAGCATATGCAAGTAGCATTCAAATAGTTTCTAATCTTCTGACTAGTGCATATGTCTCATCATAATCGATTCTTTCTTCTTGATTGAAACCTTGGGTTACAAGTCGAGCCTTATTTCTAGTGATGATTTTAGACTCATCTTTTTTATTTCTAAAAACTCATTTTGTTCCAATAACAGCATAATTTTTAGGTGTAGGAACAAATGTCCATACATTATTTCTTTCAAATTAATTTAGTTCCTCTTACACAAATAGAATCCATGATTTATCAATAAGAGTTTCATCAATATTTTGGGTTCAATTTGAGATAGAAAAAGTGTGTGATTACAAATATTTCTAAGAGATGATTGAGTACTTACACCTCGTGAAGGTTCTCCTAGAATTTATTCCGCTGGATGATCTTTCACATTTTTTCACTATTTGGTTGCATCTTGTAATTAGTCTTGATGATCTTTCCTTCTATTTCCATGATCTTCTCTTTTGAATTGTCTTCAAATATCACACATTCTTTTTCTTTAGAAGTGAAATCAATGAATTTAGTTTTGTCTTCTGTCACGTATCTTGAGCATCCATTATCTAAAAATAATTTATTTTTATCTGTAGAATACTTCATGCATACCTACAAAAGCAATTAAAAACAATTCCTGGTACCCAAGTTCTTTGGGTCATTTATTTATTAGTATTAGAAGAAATAAGATTTTTAGGTCTCCATATGACCCTAATAGTCATTGAATGTTTTCTTCTAATGGGACAAGCAAAATAATTATGACCATTTCTATTACAAAAATTGCAAATAACATGTGACATATATGAAGAACTTGAGTGATTATAATAGTATCATTTTTTAACAAAATTATTTTTATGAAAAGAATTTTGAATATTGGACTTTGATGTAGAAGGATTATCAAAGAAGTTTTTATAAGATTTGTATTTTTGTTTTGACTTATACCCCAAGCCTGCATTATCAAAAACACATCTCTGACTACCAAGAAATTTTTCAAAATTTCTTTTTCCATTCGTAAAGTTTTCAATAATATTTTCTAAATCAGTTTTCTTTTTCTTCAACTCAAGATTTTCATCTTTCAAAACAATACTTTCTTTTCTTAAAATATCAATTTCGTTTGTTAAAGAATAATTTTTCTTTTTCAAAGCAGTATACTTGATACCCAATTTTTCAAATTCCTCATATACCTTTTCTAAAATATTTTGCAATTTTTCATATGAAGGATCTTTAATATTATCAAGATTTGTTACCTCAATATCATCTTTAGCCATAAGACAAAAATTTGCGGATTCTCCATTACTTGCTTCACTATCTGAGTTACTTGAATCATCATCCCACATATCTTTCATTGCTTTTTTTTCCTTTGTTTCGATCTTTCTTTAGCAGAGGACAATCTGGCTTGATATGACCAGGTTTATTGCATTTATAACAAATTAAAATGTCATTTTTACCTGAATCTTTCTTGGAAAACTTATTGAAGGATTTCCTCGGAGGAGATTTATTTTTCTTAAAAAACCTCTGAATTCTTCTTATTATCATCGCAACTTCTTCATCTTTGTCGTCATTTTCCTCATCTTCATCACTTTCACTTTCATGTGGAACAACTTTAAGTGCCAATCTTTTCTTTGACTTTCCTTCTTCTTCTCCTTTTTTCAATGTGTACTCATGGGTGATAAGTGACCCGATGAGTTCATTCACTTCGAGCTTCTTGAGGTCTCTAACTTCAAGAATCGCTGTCACTTTTGATTCCCAACGTTTTGGTAGAGAGTTGAGAATTTTTCTTACTATCTCCACTTTGGAATAAATTTTGCCAAGAGCTGTCAAGCTGTTTATGATGTTAGTAAAACGAGTGTACATACTAGAAATAGATTCATCATCATTCATCTTAAACATTTCATATTTATGAGTAAGAATATAAATTTTTGATTTCTTGACTTGAGAAGTTCCTTCATAAGTAACTTCCAAGTTATCCCAAATTTCCTTTGCTGTAGCACAAGTCATTACTCTATTAAATTCATTACCATTGAGAGCATTATATAATAAATTCATAACAGTTAAATTCAAAGTATAAAATCTATCGTCTTCACGATCAAACTCTTCTTCTTCCTTTTTGACCTTTACTCCATCAACTACTTTTGTTGGAATATAAGGTCCATTTACAATGCATTTCCAGATTTCTCGACCTTGAGTCTGAAGGAATATTCTCATTCTAACTTTCCAGAATGAGTAATTGTCTCCGCAAAAGAGTGGAGGCCGACTGCTAGATTGACCTTCACCAAATGAAGCTGCAATGTTAGCCATAAGATCTTATCTCAAAAGATAGTTAATCTTATAATAGAGCTCTAGCTCTGATACCAATTGTTGTCCAGATGACTAACACAAGAGGGGGGGTGAATTAAGTTGTATTTAAAAAAATAACAATTATAAATCAAATATATAATATAAAATATAAACAAAATATGAAACAACAATAAATATAAAGAGTAAGAGTAAGAGAGAAGCAAACTCAGTATGTTAACGAGGTTCGGCCCCACTGCCTACGTCCTCGCCTCAAGCTACCTCTTGAGAATCCCCAAATCCACTATTCAATCTCCTTTAGGTGGAGATAGAAACCTATTACACCTTTGAGCAGCACCGCTCCAAAGAATCCGTGTAGAACACCCTCTACACTTCCAATCACCTTACACTTGGTGATTTAACTATTCCCCGTGTAGAACACCTCCTACACTTCCAATCACCTCACACTTGGTGATTTAACTATTCCCCGTGTAGAACACCTTCTACACACACAAGGGTTATACACACCCTTTTACAAATACAAGAGTTGATAGTAGCTAGACTATCAAAGTACACTCCTCAATGAGTGAGATAGGAACAATACAGCGCAACCTATATCTCTCTTAACAAGAACAAGAATTAAGGCTCAAAACTTTAGAAAAGAGAGAATGAGAGTTTTGAAGAAATGATATAAAACTTAGCAATAGATGTGTAAGCTCTTGTTGTAAATTTTGCAAAACTCAAGTGAGCTATTTATAGGCAAATGAGTTTTCAATTTCAAATTTGAAAAGATTCCCATGTCAAAAACATCATCATTCACTTTTCAAAAATTTCAAATCTAATATTTTTACTTTTTGCATGTGACAAAAGGAGCACACTTTACTTTTCAAAAATTTCAAACATAATCTTTTACTTTTTGCATATGACAAAAGGAGCACACTTTACTTTTCAAAATTTTCAAATAAAGACATCTACTTTTTGCATAAGTCAAGAAAAGCATCCACCACTTTTGAAAATATTCAAATAAAACATGCACATGTGAAAGATGACAATCAATCATCTTAATATTTTCAAAATTCAAACCTTTAATCATGTCATGCACATGTGAAAGATGACAATCAATCATCTTAATATTTTCAAAATTCAAACCTTTAATCATGTCATGCACATGTGAAAGATGACAATCAATCATCTTTCAAAATTTTCAAATTTAATTATCAAAATATTCATGCATATGTGGAAAATGTATTTTGATGTTTTATGATAAAATATTGATTTTGAGCCTTAATCTTAATTTCGAATTTTTAAAAGATTTACAAAATTACTCTATGATTTTAATGTGAACTTGTTCTCTTCTTGCTCATACTTGCTTCCTTGATGTGCTTGATTATATTGTGTAGACAACTTGAGCTTGAGACTCTTTTATTCTTTGAATTCATTTGTTATCATCAAAATCCATTTGTAGATTTACACGAAACTTGAAACCTTGGATTCAACAGGTACTTTTTTCTTTTAAATTTAAATATATTGTTTTATTAGTTTTTAATGTGATTTTATGAAAATCATAACCATATCCATACAAGTTACTTTTCTATTTTTTATCGATATCTGAATCCTGTTTTTCTCAGCATTTGATAGAGGCATTTACCTTGATGTAAATATTCCTACTACTTAAAAGCTCCTTTTTTTCGAAGAGCGGGCGTTTTTAAGGTTGAAAGAAATTCTCATAACAAAGGTATTAATTAGGTTTGTTTATTCAATATTTTGGTTCATACATTCCAACCCAAGTTTGGAGGAAATTTCCAATAGCCATTGATCATAAACCTGCTTTTTGTTTTTTCAAGTATCTTATTATGATACTTTGGTAAAAGTTGAATATTGTTTGGTGAAAGCTGAATACTTTGGTGAAAATTGAATATTATTTCTTATTTGCATATTATGTTATTCGAATGTTATCAGGGTTGCTTTTAAAAATAGTTATCGCTAATGTTTCTTGATTTGGAGTGCAAATATTTATCTTTTAATTTTCTAGGATCTAAAACTATTTATGACTAATGTTAATATTTTTCTCACCTTATGATGCTATTAGCTTAGTGTTCCTCGTTACAAGGTATTTTTTTACCACAAACATCTTGAATAAAAAACCCAATTTTCTGCTGCATTTACAATTATCTTCAACACTATTTGCAACAGCTGAAAATTGATGCAAAAGAAAAACTGTTGCATCGAATCTGAAAAATTGATGCTAAAACTCAGAAATAACCAATTAATTGCATCCAACATTCGACCATTAAAAGTCGATGCTTAAAGTTTTTTGCGTTGATTTTTCAAAACTTTTGCAACCAAAACAAGTGCCGCAAATGGTGATATTTCTTGTAGTGCTCTTCTCGGTCACGTGTGTATAATATATATATATATATATATATATATATATATATATATATATATTATGACAGTATTTGGCGAACTTGAACTGAGACTAGAGATCAGTAAATAAGCAGGATCGAGGATTTCGGTTGCCCTTTGAAGCAAGAGCGAGTCTTTACCCATCTCTACTTTATTTACGTGAACCCAACTGATCTACTTAAATCCAGAAACAGGTTTTAATTTTCGTTGAATTTGTTGTTCCATATTCCTCGTTGTTTACCTGGTAATTTTTTATTACAGCCAAAGATCAACTGATAGAGTACTCATGTCTCATATCAGACGCCAAAATCCACCCAAAAAAAAAAAAAAACTCATTATGGAAGTTGTCAATTCTCTTGAAATTTGTAGAACTTTTGATGGATCCATCGACAAATTAAATGTTTGAAATATCACTAGTAAATTCACAAATTTACGTGTTAAACTAATGTATTAGATCTATTTTATATTAAAAAAATAATTTTAAAATTTGATATTAAGTCTCATCAATTCATTAATTTATTTTTATATAATTTCTTTATAGCTTCTTATTGAGATGATGTTGATATTGATCACCTGTACTATTATATGTACAAGTTTAGATTAAAAAATTAATGTCGTTTATAATCTTTAAGAAGAAGAGAAACTGTATTATATATAAGTTTAATTAGATTAAATAAATAATATTTATAAATTTTAAGAAAAATATAAATATTTTAAAAATAAAGATATCTTATAAAAGAAAATATATAAATCAATATGACTTGTGATATATTAGGTTGTCAATTTTTTTTTAAATTATAAAATAGATATAATGTATTATACGAAATTATATTAATTTATAAATTTATTTTTATAAAATAAATTTAGTTCTAATAGACATATATCTACAAATAGTACTAGCTTCTTTCGAATTTAATATTTTTCTCGACAATCAATTGGATGGATTTGGTGGACGAATTTCCCTAGTCAGCTGGCTGCCGGTCAATTAGAAATCGTGGTAGGAGGTGGAGTTGATGACAAAAATGATGAGAGACAACCTGCTTCAACATCCTTCACATGAGCAGCCGGAGTAAGTCATGCATAACAGAACTACAGACGAAGGACACGGATTTTACATCGGAGAAATCAAGTTGTCAGCACTTAAGGGATTGAGCTGATCACTACGTATCTCCGACATTATAAATAAGTAGCTTCTGCCGTCGTCAACTGACTCAACTCCATGTCTCCATAGTCCATCCTGCATCCAACATGGCTCAATTTACAGCGAGTACTTTGCACTTTCATGTTCCCATGCAAATGGATCAATCGCACTCGATTTATTTGTAAATATCGTTCGAATTAAACACGTATATGCCTTGTTGCATATTACAAAAAACAGAGTGTTGAGTTCAAACCAGACTGCAAGTGTGTATATACATAGGGAGGCCAGAATTGATCATCAAGTTCACCAGGATAGAACTGATCAACCCATTCTATATCTTTATTGAAAGCAAGGATCAAATAAAATTATGCTTGAATGCAGTGCACGTGGTTTGAGGTTCAATTTGGATATAAGAAATATTTTATTTTATTATTATAATCTTTTAAAGATTTTTATATAAAATATTATCATTTATTTAAATTTTTAAATAATTATAATATTAAAGTACTCATCTGATCATCTTAATTCAATGTGCAACCACCAAGTCTTTACTTATATTTTAAAACTCTTTTCGATGTTTTCTAGCTATATTGTGCCGTACGACATTGTGATATATGAAGGTGAACACAATATAAGTTGGATTTGAATTAAAAGATGGCATGAAGTGAAATGAATTTAGTTTAATTTTTAATATTATTATTATTTTGATATTTGAAAAAGTTAAATCTAGATTTTAAAAATTATATTATAATTTTAAAAAAAATATTTTATATAAATTTTTTAAAAATAAATTAAGGCGAAATTATTTCGTTATGAATCCAAATCGGCACTTAAATATTAATTAATTATACTGCTCATATATATATATATATATATATATAACACGGGTTGCACTACGTCCACACGTACAGATTATGAGTAGACGATTATCAGTACTGGCCGCAGTGTAATGACTGATGAGATTCCCTCTTCTGACGCTATGCCCTAACCCCACTGTACCTATCATTACGTCTGTCATTTTCATGTCAGCTGGCGGGAAACTGTCTTATGAGTCACAAGCCAATATTACATCTCCTCACTCTCGCCGAGGAAGCGTGCGAATGGGAAAGGAGTGGTGGTGTCTGAGGTCATCAGGTGTGATCCGTATCTATATTCTTGTCTATATGGCTTTTTTTTTTCGTATTCAATTTTCCCGACTAATTCGTTTGCAATTTTGTATTTTAACAGTTGACTTTTTACTATTTTAAGCTTAATGTGGCTTCAGAAAGATAGATTTCTTCTTATTCTTTTTAGTTTTCAAGTTTTTTTGGTATGCATTGGTGAGGGGAGATATACTGATAGGGATCAAGCCCTGAGAGGGAGAATTGCGGGGAAAGGGAGACAGGCTTGGCAATGACAGTACCATAAAAGAAGTCGTCAGAGGGAGGGGACCTAGCTTTTATTTCCATTTCGTTCGCTTTTGGCAGCCTTTTCTCGTTTTATTTGTTCTGTGTTGTAAATATTTGCATACTGGGTTTTTTAACCATAAATAATATATAAGTTTTAAATAATATATATTTTTTAAAAATATTTGAATTCTACCATAAAAAAAAAATGAAAAACTTACTTTTTTTTTTATGGAGTACATATTATTACAAAAAAACTTTACAAGATCATTTATATATTTAAAATTTTTACTTAATATTATTCTTTTTTTTAACAGAGCACTAATACAAGGAGGGCTTCTTGATAAAAGTCTTCGATATATAGGGTAAATATGTTTGTACTAAATATGTTTTTAAAATTATTAAATATTTTTTGAAAAATTATAAATTTATTAAAAAAAATTTACTTAATTATTAATTAAAATAATAATAACAGTTTTTCTCAGTACCCATTCTGGAATATCATTTTCCTTAATTAGCATACAATTATCATGTTATCCAAAATAATTTTTTTTTTCCTTTCAATTTTACATTATTGCTTGCTGTTTTAAATTAACCTTATCGATCGCACGTGTGGATGAAACAGTTCTTTTATTAAAAAAAGAAACATCTACAAGTGCATCACTCCTAGTGTGCCAGTAGACTCAGGACTGTGTGTGTGTGTGTTTTTTTTTTCGGTAACAAATGGTGACGTGGAAGCTGTACTCAAATTAAGTTGGTAGTTAGGGATTATGGTACGCATGCATGCATTTACTTGGATAGTATTATAGTAGCAATGGCCCTTAGATGAGGCCGAGTTGAGTCAAAACCAAGGCATCCCATGTTCCATGTAATAAAGATATCCAAGCTTGTACGACTCCCCCCAAATATTGTCGGTAGAAACCAAGGTATTGTGAAATATTTTGACTCTCAAATAAGATGAAGTAATTTTAAATAAAAATTAAAAATTGAATAAAATATTATTTTTATTTTGAAATTTAAAAAGATTGAGTTAGGATTTAAAAAAGTTTGAATAGCTTATTATATTTTATACAAAATTTAGATAAAATTATAATAACGAAATGAGATTGAAGAGGCTTATAAGTCTAACTTATCTCATAAAATTAATTATCATACAAGATATGATTGTTCATTTGTTATAAACATGTTCAAAACCTTATCCACAAACTCTGATAAAATAGGATTACTCCTCAACACATTGATCTCACGTGCAATCAGTATATTTTTTTTGTCTTTATTACGAGATAAGTAGTGTAAATTTTTATTTGTTCTGTAACAAATTTTGATATCATGAAAAACACTTTAAAATGTCTAATAAGAAGAGTAAGGTAACTCATTATAAAAATTAGAATGAATTTGTTCTTAAGGTGTGTAAAACTTCTCAACATGTCCCATTACATGTGAATCAATATTAACATTGCGAGTAAGTTATAGGAACCCATCATTGATTATAAATTAACTTAATTTCGATACTATAAACAAATTCATGATTTTAATCTATCTCATAAAATTGATTCAATAAAATAAGATTATTTATTTCTTATAAATATGTCTAAGATCACTTTATCCACAAATATTATAAAAATATTCCTCAACAGAGATAAGATAAAGTGATTTATCAATTCAAACTGGCGTCCATGTTTATCATATATAGACGTTGAAGAATTACTGACGCTACTTAATTGCTTTTAACCGAACAAAACAAAGGTGAGGAGCGATATATTTTGTTGGATTTGTAGAAGTCCGTTGCCAAACGGGGGAGCATGTCGTGCCAAAACAGAACAAGAAATCCGGAAAGCCAACGAGACCCAGCCCCTTTGGCAATCAATGTGGACCCCGTTTGTATTGAAAGATGAAGTCATCTTAATTTATTTTAAATTTATTATTATATATTTTTATATTATTATATAAAATATAAATATGAATAATTTTATTAAAAAATTTCAAATTAATTTTTTTAATATTTTAAATAATAATAATAATTTAAAATTAATTTATTTTAATTTATTTTAATTTATCTTATTTTATCTCCAAATTCAAAAAAATCTAAATCTTTAACCCAAAAAACAAACATGCTCAGCCTGCTTTACCGTCCCACCAAAGTGGTCCAACTTAAATCAGGTCATGGCTGTTGACAGCCTTAAGGTCCTTTATTGCTCTTTGGAGCTCATCTTTTTAAGATGGGGCCACATAATCAGAGGGAGAGACCGGACCACCTTTGAGGTCTCCTTCAAACTAACGGCCTCTGTATTTCTCTGTCCATGCTATGGTTTAATAATCCAGATCATTCTAATTTATTTTTATTTTTTATCAAATTAAATGGTCCAATATTGTAAAAATGCTCTTATAGGGTTCATTTTTCAGAACAAAAAACCTATTCAGACAGCATTAAATATTACAAGATTTACAAAATATGTTTATCGGTCTTTACATCCAATTCAGTGAAAGAAGACCTCTATTCTTTACTGTAGCTATAATTTTCCTTATTGAGAATTGGGCCCAGGCCTTGAATAGTTTAATGCGGCAACATTGTGTATTATCCAATTCGTTCGTCATCTTACAAGATCTCGAGCTTCTAAATAGAACTATCAGCCCAATATTATCTCACGCGGCGTTTAGACCTGATCTGTCGGAAATTGCACGAGTTCAGCCCATGTTGTCCGTGTAATTATCATACACGATTTAGAGTTTATATTTCCATATTCGACTACTGTCCTAGGATTAACTTGTCTATGACCAGACGGTCCAGACATTTGTACAAAAAATACATTCCAAATATCAAATTTCAATATCATTAGTTAACCTGTTTGCTTTTCTTAAGAAACTTATCTCAGAATCAGATATCAAGATCCATTATGATCCCTCTGACTTAGGCCTCGTTTAGTTAATAGTTTGTGAATAATAATAAAATATTTGAATAAATATGTTTTATAAAAATTTTGGAAAAGGAGGAAGAAGATTTTGAATAAAAATATAATATAATTAAAATATTGCAAGAATAATTTTTTAAATATATTTTATCTTAAAATTTGAAAAATATATATTTTTTATGGGAGACGCTGGGGACCGGTCCGGCTGTCCCCAGCGTCCAAAGCAGCCCAACGTTAGTTGGACTGTTTGATGATGAAAAATACATGAAAATAAAATAAAAAAATATAATTAAATAAAAAAATGAAGATTAAAAATATATTAAAAAAATGAACAAAACATAATAAAAAACACAATAAAAAAATAAAAACATAATAAAAAACACAATAAAAAAATAAAAACATAATAAAAAACACAATAAAAAAATAAAATGAAGATGAATTTAAGAGAGGATTCAGCCATGGAGCAAACGGAGCCGCCGCCGGTGGCGGTGGGCGACACCGCCCACGCGTACGGGTCCGAAACGGATTGAAGGCTACCGGGGGCACACCGGAGCTCGCCGTCGTAGGGGTGAGGTCGCCTGAGTCCGCCGGTCCCGATAGCGGGGGCGTTGTCGCCCACCGCCACCGACGGCGGCGGGCTGCTTTTGTTAGGGGGCAGCCCGTCTACCTCCCAGGATTCCTCTTTTTTTATTTGCAAGTTTGAAAAAGTTGGTCAAGATTAGGTAATAATTACACCACAAGAGAATATATTTTTTAAGACAGAAAAATTTAATCCATAAAAATGACATTTTCGTCCCAAAAGAGTATAAGTCTATTAGAGAATAAAAAAATTTCATCTTTATTTCGTCCCAAAATTAGGTCAGTTTCAAATGGGTTTTGTAGACAAACTTTGAATTCCATCCCAAAAAAATATTTTAGACATGAAATCTAGCGAAACCGGTTGAAAGCGTTTGAACGAGAATATTCTTTTCAAATGAAACATTTTCTTCCCAAAAAACCATTTGAATAGAACATGTACTGTTTGGACGGTTGGATATTTGTTTGAGCTCTACTGAAATTTGATTTGAATGACACGAATTTAGATAATTTTGTTTGAATAGGAGTGTTTGAACAGATATATTTTCGTTCAAACAAAATAATATGGTCAAACACGATTTATATACATTAGAATTGAAACAATATATTCGAACAAATGGTTCAATATTTTTGTTCTGACAGTGGATAGTACATTCGAATGATGACAAATGTATTCAAATAGACTATTATTTGTTAGAAGGTTCAAATACGAAGTCTAATCGAACAAACAATTAATCTATTCGAACAAAATTGATGGTTTTCAAATCATTCGAATGATTTTTTTTTAAGTAGTTTGAATGGAAGCTAAAATGCAATCCAATGATAATAAATTGTAAATTACTGTATGATCTTGATATTTTATGTTCAAACGCTACTCATAAAACATTAAGCCGTAAATTCCAAATATAAAACTAATATTAAATACTATAATTAAAACATCACATTTATTCAAATGTTGCATCAAGTCAGAATAATACAAAGACAACAAAGAAAAACAAGTTCTATGATTGTGGCGTATAGAGTTTTAAGATATCATTAGTTGCTATTGTTTGAACATTTGTTAGGATTGAGTTTTCATCTCCTTTTACATATTTTGTTCTAATCTCGCCTCTATATTCTCTGCCTGATCTAATTCATAAGTATGCAACTCTCTTTGCTTGGATCTCAAATGTTCAATCTCGAAGCTTGCTTATTCTAATTCTCGAGAGTTATTACTTGATCTAACTTGAGAAGAGGGTGTTGTCGAGAAAGGTTTCACATAACATCATAAACTCCTCAAATATCCTATGATCTAAGAACCTAAGAAAATATCTGAAACATTATTCACAAATAATTCATTAGATGGAGCCATAGCATTTTCCATAAGTGATACCATTTTGTCCAATAAAAAAAGTATTAGAGATGGTATAAACAATAAAATAATTATTAGATAATAAAAATAAAAGACGTTAACTTACATAATTTGTTTATACTTAGGGACTGGTCCAAAACACCATCACGATTTATATGTTATTTAGTATATAATTAGGTCAAATTATAGTTACTAGGACTCTTTTGTTCCTATAAAAGAAAATTTTATATTATATTTTTAATCACAAATGTTAATATATTAATATTTAATATTGGATTTGAACATAAAAGTACCGTTTGAATGCTATAGCAACAATTTTTGCTAGGTTTATTAATAACTTCTCATCAAAAATTTCGATTCCAGTGATTAAATTAGCATTTGAATGATTTCTAACTTCCCTCGAGCACAATTGTGTATATGTTCCTAGGTCTGTTCATCCAGATTTTAGATTTGAAAATCTGAAATTCGGATAAGTAATTTTCTTAAACTTCTTAAAAAAAATTGTCAAAATTATTAAAATAAAATATCAGATTAGGTATGCCTGGCCTGGATGAACAACCCTAGTTATGTCAGCATTCAAATGTGAATTAAAATATTGTTCAAACATGTATGGAAACGTTTAGAATAGCAATATTCATTACCGTTAGATTTATTTATAACTTCCCACAAAAATTTCTTTCGAATGATTAAATATCTCGTTCGAACGGTTTTGACACTACAAGAGATCATGTCTTTTCCGACGCCTTGAAATTGCCGCAAATACCTCAAAAAATGCCACAAATAAATAACCTCGACATTTATTCCAATGCCGCGCAGTGGGCACCAAAGAAATGCTACTCTTGCGAATATGCGTCTTTTCCAAATGGATGCCGCATAAATAACGAATATTTGCGGCGTAAATAAAATGTCGCAAATAACTAATGTGCTGTCGCAAATAAGAAATCATTTGAGGCTAGTTAATGCCACGAAAGAGTTTTGTGGTGTAATTCTATTGCCGATATTAGTCTCTATAGCATTGGAAATATTTCTTTAATGCTGGCATTCGTTAATAATGCTGCATATGACTATCCATCAGCAACATAATGGAATTACCGGGAATTGGACAGATAACGCCAGAAAATATTTGATTTATCTTTGGTGGAGTTAAGAATGCTGTGTATGCCCCTTATTAGCAACATCTAGTTAAATGCTGCAAGAAATGCTAGGTGCCACAAAAGGATTTTCCCAATAAAACTGAAATGCCGCAAGAAGTGTGATCTGGTGTCGCCACACTTTTTTTTGCTTCATCTATTTTTGCTGCAGCTACTTATAATACATTGAAGCACTCATGCATTTACGTCATTATATTCTATATAATTTTCCGCATCATGCCATTTTTTTAAATTTTATTATTATTATTATTTTCTCAGATTTATTATATATCATAATTTCTTTTCCACTTCTTGCGGGAACAGTGATCTTTGGAATCACCTTACAAATGCAATTCACGGAGGATAAAAAAATTAAGACATTTAATCTAATTATATATATATATATATATTACAGATTAAGTTACTAATACAAATTATGGGTGCATATAGGATTTTAATACAAATTGTATCAGTACGTACCACAATTAGTAAGTACTTAATTAATAAGCAGTGTACATATAGATAATTAATTATAAGCACATAATTTAACCCCTCGATATTAAAGATATATAACTCTGATATATATTAATTAACAACCTGGACTACCTCTTGTTCAAGGAAGAGATCATGTCAAAAACTAGCCAACCCATTTATTGATCAATTGTGACTGACCCAAGCTCATTTAATAATATATCCAGCATTAATATAACATACATTTATAATTAGATATGTTGTCCAGATGACTAACACAAGAGGGAGGGCGAATTAGGTTATATTATAAAAATTAACACTTATAAATCAAATACACAATATAAAGTATAAACAAAATATAAAATAGCAAGAAATGTAAAGAGTAGGATAAAAAGAAGCAAACTCAATATTTTTACGAAGTTCAGCCCCATTGCCTACGTCCTCGCCTCAAGCTACCCCTTGAGGATCCCAAATTTACTATTTAATCTTCTTTAGGTGGAGATAGAAACCTATTATACCTTTGAGCAGCACCGCTTCAAAGAATCCGTATAGAACACTCTCTACACTTCCAATTACCTCACACTTGGTGATTCAACTATTCTCTATGTAGAACACCTTCTACACACACAAGGGTTATACTGACCCTCTTACTGATACAAGAGTTGATAGTGAGTAGACTATCAAAGTACACTCCTCAATGAGTGAAATAGAAACAATACAGCGCAACCTATATCTTTTTAAAAAAGAACAAAAATTAAGGCTCAAAACTTTAGAAAAGAGAGAATGAGAGTTTTGAAAAAATGATGTAAAACTTAGCAATAGATGTGTAAGCTCTTGTTGTCGTTTTTTGCAAAACTCAAGTGAGCTATTTATAGGCAAATGAGTCTTCAATTTCAACTTTGAAAAGATTTACATGTTAAATAAGAGTACTATTCACTTTTCAAAAAATTCAAACAAAAGTATTTCATTTTTGCATTTGTCAAAAATAACTCCATTTATTTTTCAAAGAAATCAGACCTAATTTATTTGCTTTTTATACATGACAAAATGAGTATGATTTATTTTTCAAACTAAATCATCTTTTTTTTACATATGTTAAAAAAACACACAACCACCCTTTAATATTTTCAAATAAAATCATCTACCTTTTACATTTGTTAAAAAAACACATAACCATCCTTCAAGACTTTCAAATAAAATATGCACATGTCAAATATGATAATCAATCATCTTACAAATTCAAATTTTTATATAAAAAAAATATAATTTTTGAAATTATATTGTTTGATGATGTTATGCACATGTGAAAAATATAATTTTCATAATTAAGACATTTAAAGATGTCTTGCATATGTGAAAAAAATAATTTGATATTTTATGAGAAAAAAAAGTAATTTGGGGCCTTAATCGAATTTCAAATTTTATCAAAAGATGTACAAAAATAATTTATGAACTTCATTTGTAGACTTGTTCTTTTATGTTTGATGTGCGCTTCGCTCTATTGCATAAATAATTTGAGTTTGAGATTTGAATTTATTTGTTATCATCAAAATTTACACGTAGATACGAAATTTGAAACCTTGGATTCAACAATCTCCCCATTTTTGATGATGACAATTACCTAGTAGAATTTTAAGACTTGCAGTAATGCTTAAGCTCCCCCTGAGAATATGCATTAGCTTTTCAAGTAATAGATAAACATAATTCTAGCATATATAACAGAGTTAGCACATATAACAGAGTTAAGAATCTAAATATTTACGTTTAAAACTTCTCTCTATTTTGGCATCATTAAAAAGGAATCATAATTAGCTCAATATGACATCTTCCTATAATAACTAATAGACAAATAAAACGGTGCGTTAGTAAAGACTATAGAGAATTCGGTGCGAAGTCACGCGTGTCCGACAAAACCTGCAAAGGTTAGAGGTCTAGTTCTAACAATTCGGTGCGGAAGGAGATTCAAATCCATTTGATGTTATTGACAAATAAGATACATAGAGATTTGAAAGTTTTCGGTTTTTGTGTAAATGTCCACTTTCACCCACCGAATGCTAAAGTAAATCTCACATTACTCATTGATCAAGTATCTATTTATCCAAAAAGATAGAATGACGGAGAAAATTTCGTCTAATAATCTTCCGGATTTGAATCAGGAACCATTTCAACTAGTCATTTTATCTCCTGAGGTTGTCAACACCATGATATAAGCAGAGATGTATTTTTCTGATAGGATTGATTCTGAGATTGTTGCAGCATCAAGAACTCTCAGTGCTCAATATGCTGCCTCTATTACAACCATGTCTCGGAGATTATTAGCGAGGGAAAATGAGGTTGATCGACTTAACAATCAAATATCTGTTCTGCATCAAAGCTTGCAAATAAATGTAAAAAAAAAGAGGTTAAATCAAGAATATAAAGATTTGACAGAATTAGCTTGTGTTCTGAAATTTCGAATAAAGGAATCGGAACGAGTGAGAGTTCAAGCACATAGTCAACATCAGCAAATAATGGCAATATTTCACGAGAGAAATAGAGACAATTGTAATTAATCTTGCTGGCTTAGTTCGGTAACTTTTGACAATATGCATCCAGCATATCTTGTAAGCTTGACTAAGTAAGATTTGAAGAGATGACAGTTTGTCTTGTACTTATTTCCATCTTTATAAAAGCAATCCTTAGTTTTATTTAATTCGCATCAACTCTTCTTCTCATATCTGTAGTTCATTTTCATTCTCACTCTACAAAATTTCAATGGCTCATCAATTTTCCTTCAGTGCTTCTCGTGATCAAGATATGAGGTATTCTTCACCTCAAACTATTTCTGCATCTGTTGTAGGCGCCATGAATCAACAAAACACTGATTTGGCTAATAAATCAGATCATGATGCTATTTACAAGCTTGTGGGTCTTGGGACTCGATCTTCATCTTCCATTGATGTTTTTTCCACTCGGTTATAGTCTAAAACTTGCGAAATTGAGAAGTTTAACGAAACAGTCTTTGTATTTCAACGACTTGTTTATGAGTCAAACAAAAAGATAGTAGAGTTAAAGCAACAGAATAAGAATTTAAAATCCTTACTTGCCTCTTCATTATGATTGCCTAATTTTTTAGACAAAGATGACATGATGATTTATGAGGAGCAAATGTATTTAAATGATGAGGCTAAACATCTCAAGTTTCTATAGGTCATTTGAAATAATGGAATAAAAGTATATAGCAGATATTCATGACATGTATCATTCCTATTTCTCTTATAATCATGCATAGTCTATCTTCTGGTAGGGGTTTCGTGAAAATATCTACCAATTGATCATGTGTGCTAGTGAATTCTAATACAATATCGCCTTTTCTGCACATGATCTGTAAGAAAATGATATCTAATTTCAATATGCTTGTACTTAGAATGTTGTATTGGATTCTTTGAAAGATTTATAACACTAGTATTATCACATTTAATAGGAATATGATTGTACATCAATTTAAAATTCTCAAGTTATTGCTTCATGTAAAGAATTTGAGCACAACAACTGCCTGCAACAACATATTATTCCTTAGCAGTAGATAATGCAATAGAATTTTATTTTTTACCAAAGCATGAAACAAGTGCATGACCTAAAAAATGACATGTTCTACTAGTACTTTTTCGATCAACTTTGCAACCAGTATATTCCGCATCTAAATAACTAATAAGATCGAAAGAAGTGTACTTAGGATACTATAACCCTAGGTCAATGGTATTGGCAAGATATCTAAAAATACGCTTGACTGCAATCAAATGAGATCGCTTTGGAGATGATTGAAAACGTGCACATAAACATACACTGAACATAATATCAGGTCTACTACTGTCAAATATAATAAATTACCAATCATACCTCGATATACTTTTGAGTCAACTGGCTTACCGCTTTTATCTTTATCAAGTTTGATGGTTGGATTCATTGGTGTTCCAATTACCTTCGCACTTTCCATCTCAAACTTTTTGAGTAACTTTTTGATATATTTTGATTGATTAATGAATGTTCCACTTTTTACTTGCTTGATTTGCAATCCAAAAAAGAAATTAAGTTCTCCTATTATGTTCATTTCAAATTCTTCCTCCATACTCTTAGCAAAATTTTGGCACATATTTTCATTAGTAGTACCAAATATTATATCATCAACATAAATTTGAACTAGAAGAATATCATCCTGTTCATATTTGATAAAAATAGTTGTATCAATATTTCCTCTTGAAAAATCATTTTCAATCAATAAACTACTAAACCTCTCATACCAAGCTCTAGGAGCTTGTTTAAGTCCATATAATGCTTTTACAAGCTTAAAAACATGATTAAGAAAAATATGATTTTCAAAATCTGGAGGTTACTCAACATATACCTCTTCATTTATAAAACTATTTAAGAAAACATTTTTAACATCCATTTGAAAAAAGTTTGAAATTTTTATAACATGCATATGCAAGTAATATTCGAATAGCTTCTAATCTTGCAACATGTATATGCGTTTCATCATTATCGATTCCTTCCTCTTGATTGAAATCTTGGGCTACAAAGTCGAACCTTATTTCTAGTGATGATTCCAGACTCGTCTTTCTTATTTTTAAAAATCTATTTTGGTTCAATAATAGCATGATTTTTGGGTCTAGGAACAAGTGTCCATACATTATTTCTTTCAAATTGATTTAGCTCTTCTTGCATAGATAGAATCCATGATTCATCAATAAGTGTTTTATCAATATTTTTGGGTTCAATTTGAGATAAAAACGTAGTGTGATTACAAATATTTTTAAGAGATGATCGAGTGCTTACACCTCGTGAATGTTCTCCTAAAATTTGTTCCACGGGATGATCTTTCACATGTTTCCACTGTTTGGTTGCATCTTGTACTAAATTTTGATGATTTTTCCTGATGTTTCCATATTGGATTTCTTCCATTGTATTCTCTTTGTCAAGATTGAGACTATTTGTGTTATTTGTACCTTCTGATTCTTCATCAATAGATTTCAACTTTACCTATTCCCACGATCTTCTCTTTTGAATTGTCTCCAAATATCACGTGTATTTCTTCTTTAGGAGTGAGATCAAAGGTATAAATAACATAAATAGTCACAATCTCAACAAAGAGAATACAATGGAAGAAGTCCAACATGGAGACATCAGGAAAGATCATCAAGATTTAGTACAGGATGCAACCAAACAGTGGAAACATGTAAAAGATCATCCAGTGGAACAAATTCTAGGAGAACCTTCATGAGGTGTAAGTACTCGATCATCTCTTAGAAATATTTGTAATCACACTGCTTTTTTATCTCAAATTGAACCCAAAAATATTGATGAAGTATTTATTGATGAATCATGGATTCTAATTATGTAAGAAGAGCTAAATCAATTTGAAAGAGATAATGAATGGACAGTTGTTCCTAGACCCAAAAATCTTGCTGTTATTGGAACAAAATGAGTTTTTAGAAATAAGAAAGATGAGTCTGTAATGACCACTAGAAACAAGGCTCGACTTATAGCTCAAGGTTTCAATCAAGAGGAATGAATCGATTATGATGAAACGTATGCACTTGTTGCAAGATTAGAAGCTATTTGAATGTTACTTGCATATGTATGTTATAAAAATTTCAATTTTTTTTAAATAGATGTTAAAAATGCTTTCTTAAATAGTTTTATAAATGAAGAGGTATATGTTGAGCAACCTCCAGGTTTTGAAAATCATATTTTTTCTAATCATGTTTTTAAGCTCGTAAAAGCATTATATGGACTCAAACAAACTCCTAGAGTTTGGTATGAGAGGTTTAGTAGTTTTTTGATTGAAAAAGGTTTTTCAAGAGGAAAGATCGATACAACTCTTTTTATCAAATATGAACAGGATGATATTCTTCTAGTTCAAATTTATGTTAATGATATAATATTTGGTGCTATTAATGAAAATATGTGCCAAGATTTTACTAAGAGCATGTAGGAAGAATTTGAAATGAGCATGATGGGAGAACTTAATTTCTTTTTTGGATTGTAAATCAAGCAAGCAAAAAGTGGAACATTCATTAATCAATTAAAATATATCAAAGAGTTACTTAAAAAGTTGGAGATGGAAGGTGCGAAGGTAATTGGAATACCAATGAGTCCAACCACCAAACTTGATAAAAATGAAAGCGGTAAGCCAGTTGACTCAAAAATATATTGAGATATGGTTGATAGTTTATTATATTTGACAGTTAGCAGACCTGATATTATGTTTAGTGTATGTTTATGTGCACATTTTCAATCATCTCTAAAGCAATCTCATTTGATTGTAGTTAAGCGTATTTTTAGATATCTTGCCGGTACCATTGACCTAACGTTATGGTATCTTAAGCACACTTCGTTCGATCTTATTAGTTATTCAGATGCGGATTATGCTGGTTGCAAAGTTGATCGAAAAAGTACTAGTAGAACATATCATTTTTTAGGTCATGCACTTGTTTCATGGTTTAGTAAAAAGTAAAATTCTGTTGCATTATCTACTGCTGAGACAGAGTATGTTGCTGTAGGTAGTTGTTGTGCTCAAGTTCTTTATATGAAACAACAACTTGAGAATTTTAAACTTATGTACAATCATATTCCTATTAAATGTGATAATACTAGTGTTATGTACATTCTAGGACTAAACATATTGAAATTAGATATCATTTTCTTAGAAATCATGTGCAGAAATGTGATATTGTACTAGAATTCACAAGCATACAGATCAATTGACAGACATTTTCACAAAATTCCTACCAGAAGATAGACTATGCATAATTAGAAGAGAAATAGGAATGATGCATATCATGAATATCTGCTACATATTTTTATTCCATTATCTCAAATAACCTACAGAAACTTGAGACGTTTAGCCTCATCATTCAAATGCATTTGCTTTTCATAGATCATCATGCCATCCTTATCTAAAGGATTAGTCAATCGAAATGAAGAGGCAAGCAAGAATTTTAAATCCTTATTCTGTTGTTTTAAATCTACTATTTTCTGTTAGACTCTTGAACAAGTCATTGAAGAACATTGATATTCTCATAAACTTCTCTATCTCGCGAGTTTTGGACTGCAACCGAGCGGAAAAAGTAACAATAGAAGATGAGTATCGAGTCCCGAGACCCACAAGCTCATAAATGGCGTCATGATTTGATTTATTAGTCAAATCAGTCTCATGTTGCTTCATGACATCTACGACAGATGTAGAAATAGATTGATCACGAGAAGCACTGAAAGAAAATTGATGAGCCATTAAAATTTTGTAAAGTGAGAATGAAGATGAACTATAGAAATGAGAAGAAGATTTGATGCAGATTAGATAAAACTAAGGATTGCTTTTATAAAGATGGAAATAAGTAAAAGACAAATTGTCATCTCTTCAAATCTTACTTAGTCAAGCTTACAAGATATGCTGGATGCATATTGTCAAAAGTTACCGAACTAAACTAGCGAGATTAATTACAATTATCCCTGTTTCTCTCGTGAAACGCTGCCATTATCTGCTGATATTGACTCTGTGCTTGAACTCTCACTCGTTCCGATTCCTCTATTCGAAGTTCCAGAACACGAGTTAATTTCGTCAAATCTTTATTTTCTTGCTTTAATTTCTTATTCTTTCTACCTTTATTTGCAAGTTTTTGATACAGAACAGATATTTGATTGTTAAGTCGATCAACCTCATTTGTCCTAGCTAGTAATCATCGAGACATGGTCGTAACAGAGGCAGCATATTGAGCACTGAGAGTTATTGATGCTGTAACAACTTCATAATCAGTCCTACTAGAAAAATGCATCTCTACTTCTATCATGGTGTTGACAACCTCAGGAGATAAAATGACTGGTTGAGAGGATTCCTGATTCAAATCCGGAAGATTATTAGAAGAAATTTTTTCCGCCATTCTATCGTTTTGGATCAATAGATACTTGATCAATGAGTAATGTGAGAATGGTCATTTAAACAGAAACTGAAAGCTTTCAAATCTCTACATATCTTATTTGTCAACAACATCAAGCGGATTTGAATCTCCTTTCGCACCAAGAGCTAGACCTTCAACCTTTGCAGGTTTTGTCGGACATGCATGGCTCTGCACCTTTGTTGGAAGATGTTTTGAAAGATTTCCTTGGAGGAGTTTTATTTTTCAAGAATCTATTAAATCTTCTTATGATTATTGCAATATTTTCGTTATCGCTTTTTTCATCTTCATTACTTTCACTTTCAAGAGGAACGACTTTGAGTGCCAAGCTCTTCTTTTACTTTCCTTATTCTTCTCCTCTTTTCAATGTGTATTCATGGATAATAAGTGACCTGATTAGTTCATTTATTTCGAGTTTTTTAAGATCTCTAACTTCAAGAATTATCGTTACTTTTGATTCCCAACGCTTTGGCAAGGAGTCGAAAATTTTCTTTACTATCTCCAAGTTGAAATAAACTTTACGAAGAGATGTCAAACTATTTATAATATTAGTAAAACAAGTATACATAGAAGAGATAGATTCATCATCATTCATTTTGAACATTTCATATTCATGCGTAAGAACATAATTTTTTATTTTTTGACTTGCGAAATTCTTTCATAAGTTACTTCCAAGTTGTCCCAAATTTCCTTTACTGTCTTGCAAGTCATTATTCTGTTAAATTCATTACCATTGAGAGCGTTATATAGAAAATTCATAGCCATTATATTCACAGTATAAAGTTTATCATCTTCGCGATCAAACTTTTCCTCTTCCTTTTTGACCTTTACTCCATCAACAGTTTTTGTTGGAATATAAGGCCCATTTACAATGCATTTACAGATTTCTCGACTTTGAGACTGAATAAATATTCTCATTTTAACTTTTCAGAAAGTATAATTATCTCCACAAAATAGCAGAGGTCGACTACTGAATGGACCTTCAGCAAAAGTAGCTGCAAAGTTAGCCATATGATCTTAACTCAACAGATAGTTAATCTTGTAACAGAGCCTTCTCTCTGATACCAATTGTTGCCCAGATGACTAATACAAGAGGGGGTGTGAATTAGATTATATTATAAAAATTAACACTTATAAATCAAATACACAATATAAGATATAAACATAACAGAATATAAAACAGTAATAAATGTAAAGAGTAGGGTAAGTGTGACAACCCGGATTTTTAGACATCCGCTTAATTTTCATATGTGGGATGATTATGTCTCTCCAAGACTATTTTTAGGAATTTTGGAATATATGTATAGGATTCTTATATTGAAAGGTTGGGAATAAGGTTGGGTATAAATGTGACTTATGTTAAGGTGGAAAAAGTGCCTAGACCCGAGATCTCGCTCAACTCTCGCTTGATGTCTGGCTCGAGCGAAATACAGGGATAGACAAACGTCTTTTAGTATAATGGTCATAACTTGCTCATTTGATGTCGGATTTGAGTGATTCAAGAGGCTATGGAAAGCTAAGAGGAATATCTATAACTTTTATGTTTTGAGGTTTAAGAGATATGGACTTAATCAAATAATAAATGGAGATTGAAGTATCAGGTCTGAATTGGAGATAGATGAGCATTGACTTGAAGTTGACTAAGAACATTGGATAAGATTAAGCCTTTGGATTATTTTCTTAGTTACCCTAAGATCTGGACAAGTGTGTGGAGATGTGGAAAATGAGGAGATTTTATTTGGTGAATTTCGTGTGAAATAAGAGGAATCATCTATCCAACATTTGGTGTACCCGGATTGGTGTTCTCGGGTTTATCTGTCGAGTTTTATTAGAAAAATCATAACTTGGTCATATGAACTCCAAATGAAGTGATTCCAGTTCCTATAGAACCTTAAGACATATATCTATAACTTTTATGATTGGAGGTTTTAGAGAATCGAAGTGTATCAATGGATTAATTGGGCTGGAATGGGACTGATCTGTTTTAAGTGCAAACTGGAGCCCGAAAATGAATCACTCCACCACCTCACCTTAGATGTTCGAATTTGATTGGTTCTCCTCATGGTTATCTGCTAGATACATGTATGAGAGCATGTGTTAGGTGGAGAAAGAGCTTCTAGAAGAATAATTAGCTTAGAACCAAACAAGAGTGAAGGACTAATCTGATTAGCCAAAACAGTCAACTATCCCCTTTGTTTCCAACCAATTGGTAACCAAACCTTGGGAATTAGGTGAAGAGATATTTTCCAGCCACTCTAAGGGTGCTAAGGAGGTCTGGGACGTGTGGTCAAAGAGGAAGAAAATATTCTAGAAGTCTTGAGGATGCAAGGAAGGGCAATGGCCAGCTAAGCTCATCTTGGGTATTTTAGACTTTTTGGAGCTTACTTTTATATCTATATTTGGTGATTATTTGGGGCCATTGATCTAAGATAATTTTAGATGAGGAAGAAGCATAGCCATAGGATGGAAATCATTGGAGATCTTGAGAGATATGGATGAGGCTTAGACTAACCAAAGCTGGACAACACAACCCACCTTACACGGTTTGAGCTAACTAAGGGCCTTAGTTTGTTTTCCTTCTCTTCTTCCCCAAGCCACCTATTTATATATATATATATAACCATCTTCAGATCATAGGAGACCTTTTGGGAGGAGGAAGTCACGTCCACTTGAAGAGAAAGCCAAAGAAA
Organism: Platycarya strobilacea; assembly: GCA_036898215.1. NCBI lineage: Eukaryota > Viridiplantae > Streptophyta > Magnoliopsida > Fagales > Juglandaceae > Platycarya > Platycarya strobilacea. The sequence continues at coordinate 9,490,317 of CM072555.1, forward strand.
AAGCTTCCCCAACCCTTGAACCTCCAAACTTCTCCTAAGTGAGCTAAGTGGGTGCTTTGAGGAGGAATGTTGCAAGGACTAGTTGGATCATTCAACCAAGCTTTGGAGAAACTTGTAAGTATACAATTTAACTTAATCTTAGCATAGATTAAGTAGATTATTGATGGAATTTAGTTTGTTGTTGGTTGGAGCTTGAATTAGGCTTGAATGATGTGTTTGGAATCTATGATGTTTTGGATATGATTTGGTGATGGTAAAGTGCTAGGAAAATTGTAAGGACCTAGAATTATGTTCTAATGAGTAAAAATAAGGTTGGTGTAAAAAGATTGCTTGATTTAGGTTGAAAAACCCCTTGAGCCGTGATCTCGCTTGACTGTCGCTTGATACCCCACTCGAGCGAGTTCCAACCCGTGACTTCGCTCGACACCCGCTCGAGCGAGATACCCAGTTTTGCTTAGATTCAAGGCTTACTTAGAATAGCAGTGGTGTTTCAAATGGGTAGAGTTATAGGTGAAAATAACTCATGTGTATAAGAGAAGAATATAAAGAAAGAAAACAATTTATATAAAGAATATGTTCCGTGTCATGACGGGGACGGCGATACGTAACGCCCGGACGATTGACACGAGACTCATCATAACGGGGACGGCGATACGTAACGCCCGGATGATTGATGAGTATGATTGATAAGTTAGTCACGTCATGACGGGGACGGCGATACGTAACGCCCGTATGACTGACGTGCCGACAGGGACGGCGATACGTAACGCCTGTCGTGATATGAAATTGTGATCTCCACGGGGACGGCGAGACGTAACGCCCGTGTGATTGATCCTTGCGGGGACGGCGAGACGTAACGCTCGCAGTACTATGTGTATATGTTTTGTGTCATAACGGGGACGGCGAGACGTAACGCCCGGATGATTGACACTAGACTCATCATAACGGGGACGGCGATACGTAACGCCCGGATGATTGATGAGTGTATGATTAATGAGTTAGTCACGTCATGACGGGGACGGCGATACGTAACGCCCGTATGACTGACGTGCCGGCATGGACGGCGATACGTAACGCCTGCCGTGATATAATAATATGTTCCGTGTCATAACGGGGACGGCGAGACGTAACGCCCGGATGATTGACACGAGACTCATCATAACGGGGACGGCGATACGTAACGCCCGGATGATTGATGAGTGTATGATTAATGAGTTAGTCACGTCATGACGGGGACGGCGATACGTAACGCCCGTATGACTGACGTGCCGGCAGGGACGGCGATACGTAACGCCTGCCGTGATATAATAATATGTTCCGTGTCATAACGGGGACGGCGAGACGTAACGCCCGGATGATTGACACGAGACTCATCATAACGGGGACGGCGATACGTAACGCCCGGATGATTGATGAGTATGATTGATGAGTTAGTCACGTCATGACGGGGACGGCGATACGTAACGCCCGTATGACTGACGTGCCGGCAGGGACGGCGATACGTAACGCCTGCCGTGATATAATAATATGTTCCGTGTCATAACGGGGACGGCGAGACGTAACGCCCGGATGATTGACACGAGACTCATCATAACGGGGACGGCGATACGTAACGCCCGGATGATTGATGAGTATGATTGATGAGTTAGTCACGTCATGACGGGGACGGCGATACGTAACGCCCGTATGACTGACGTGCCGGCAGGGACGGCGATACGTAACGCCTGCCGTGATGTAATAATATGTTCCGTGTCATAACGGGGACGGCGAGACGTAACGCCCGGATGATTGACACGAGACTCATCATAACGGGGACGGCGATACGTAACGCCCGGATGATTGATGAGTATGATTGATGAGTTAGTCACGTCATGACGGGGACGGCGATACGTAACGCCCGTATGACTGACGTGCCGACAGGGACGGCGATACGTAACGCCTGTCGAGATTAAGAAATAAAAGAAACTAATGAGGTTAATAAGTAAAGTGGAAAGTAAAAGTATAAGTGTATGTGATGATGGGTCTAGCTAAGATCTAAGGTTGTATGTGATGATGGGTCTAGCTAAGATCTAAGGTTGTATGTGATGATGGGGCTAGCTAAGATTTAAGTTTGTATGGTAAGATGGGTATTTGACTTGTGAAGTTCCATAAGTTATTCTTGTAAGTGATATGTTGATGAGTATGACTATGTGTGGTGATAGTTGAGGTTATCTATGCTTTATTTCGTTAACTGTGTACTTACTGAGATTTCTTGTAAATCTCACTTTTTTATGTTTATCCATTTTTATCTATCATTCCTTATGGAATGATAGATGTTGTTGCAGGGATAGATAGTTGCATTGAGACTCGGTCAGCACGGGAGATTCTGAGGTACCCTGAGGGTCCTATGGAATGCTCCTCTCCGGTTGAGATGACCACATGTACGTGATCAAGTGAAGAAGTAAGAGTACTGGATGATGGTAGGATATGAGTTTTTGTTTAGAGAAAACTAACTGGGTTATGTAAGAGTAAATACAGAATATTGTTGTAAATACAATGTTATGAGAAGTGTAATTATAGTATGCCATGTGGTCTATTGATGCGAGAGTTAGATCTCTTTGCTCATATTGGTAATTTACTTCTTCCAGCTGCGATCGGCATTGCATTTCATTGGTAAGCTTAGATGCATGCATGCTGCTTTTTATGTTTACGTAGGATAAGTAGCCTTGCGTTGCTTGTCCGGATGCGTCGATTTGCGTTGTATTCAATGCGAAAAATCGGGGCGTGACAGTAAGAAGAAGCAAACTTAGTATTTTTACGAGGTTCAGCCCCACTGCCTACGTGCGCGCCTCAAGCTACCCCTTGAGGATCCCAAATTTACTATTCAATCTCCTTTAGGTGGAGATAGAAACCTATTACGCATTTGAGCAGCATCGTTCCAAAGAATCCGTGTAGAACACCATCTACACTTCCAATTACCTCACACTTGGAGATTCAACTATTCTTTGTATAGAACACCTTCTACACACACAAGGGTTATACTCACCATCTTACTGATATAAGTGTTGATAGTGGGTAGATTATCAAAATACACTCTTCAATGAGTGAGATAGAAACAATACAGTGCAACCTATATCTCTCCAAAAAAGAACAAGAATTAAGGCTCAAAATTTTAGAAAAGAGAGAATGAGAGTTTTGAAAAAATGATGCAAAACTTAGCAATAGATGTGTAAACTCTTGTTATTTTTTTGGCAAAACTCAAGTGAACTATTTATAGGCAAATGAGTCTGCAATTTCAAATTTGAAAAGATTCACATGTCAAATAAGAGCACTATTCACTTTCCAAAAAAATCAAATAAAAGCATTTCTTTTTTACATTTATCAAATACAACTCTATTTATTTTTCAAATAAATGAAACCTAATTATTTACTTTTTATATATGACAAAATGAGCATGATTTATTTTTCAAACTAAATCATCTTCTTTTTGCATATGTCAAAAAAATACACAACCACCCTTTAAGATTTTCAAATTAAATCATCTACTTTTTGCATTTTTCAAAAAAACACACAACTACCCTTCAAGACTTTTAAACAAAATATGCACATGTCAAATATGATAATCAATCATCTTACAAATTCAAATTTTTATATAAAAAAAATATATATTTTTGAAATTATATTGTTTGATGATGTTATACACATATGAAAAACATAATTTTCATAACTAAGACATTTAAAGATGTCTTGCATATGTGAAAAAAGTAATTTGATGTTTTATGAGAAAAAAGAGTAATTTTGAGCCTTAATCAAATTTCGAATTTGATCAAAAAACGTACAAAATAATCTATGAGTTTCATTTGTAGATTTTTTTTTCATGCTTCATGTGCGCTTCGCTCCATTGCGTAAATAATTTGAGTTTGAGATTTGAATTTATTTCTTATCATCAAAATCTACACATAGATACGAAATTTAAAACCTTGGATTCAACAGGATACCACACATAAATTACTACTACATACTTTCCATCTAAATTCTTACAACTTGCTTCCTCAGGTAAACATGAAATCTACTTGCAGAATCCTAACACTAGTTTTTCTCCTAATTTTTGAGTAAACATGTACTTACACGACATTAACCTTGATAGTTATTAGACAACGAACTCACACTAATTCACATATATAGTTCATATAGATGAAAGCCATAAATAAACACATGTACTACTAACGGTGGGCAACAACGCATGAACTTCAATATATATATGATCAAATCAGTACCAAAATTCATATCAGTTGTTTAGACAGATCAGTATCAACATTCATCCTACATGCTATTGCATGTACTCAAGAAATACTTTGTATATATCTGAATGCATTGAGAAATGCCTAGATTTCCATTACACAAACAGAAATGTCTACTACTATTTGAAAGCCATAATAGTCTAACTTGCCGTTTAATCTGTATCCTGAGTATGAGAACTTGATCAACTTCATATAGGAACTTCAACTGCAACTTCATGATTTAACTGAAATCTGAATTCCAACTCACTACAGCCACATCTACAACCAGTTACAAATCTTCACATAATTTCCATCAAGAAACAAGAGGATTAGTGTGCCACTTTCACCCATCAGCTTGTACTCAAACCTAGATTAATGTAGAAATAGTTTAGAGGTTATTTCAAGCTGCTAATTTCACACAATGATGATAGATGATAGGAAATTAATTATCTATATTGCAGTTGGGAACAATTAGGTGATAAATAACATAAATGTCAGCAGTTGGATAAATTAAGCTCATTGACTTTATATTGAAGTATCAGTAACCCAACTTAACACTTTGATACAGTTTTTGTTACACCCACAATTGAAGCAAATGCATGTGTAAGCAAAAAATATGATGACTAATTCTAGCAAACCCAACAAATGCATATTTCTAAATTCCCCTAAAACAATGTATACAGCACAGCAGACAATAAACTAAATTTGTTTTGATCTAGATAGTGACCCTATGCACTTCAGGGAAGGCCTGAATTATTCAACCTATAATATTCTAGCTGCCCCATTACCCTAATAGATTTAAGTGGCAGAAATCTAGGCATGGATTGTAATATTAATAGCAACAAATATAACAGAATAACTAATTAAACCTAATAGCACTCGACAATCATACATCCATTGGATTAATGTGTAAGTTAGAAAAGGCTTTACCTACTCTCTGTCCAGCTATCAAAGTCCCTGAGCAAACATTGGAAAAAATATCTTAATAAGCCACGTGCATTTTTGGAACAACTGTAAGGTCTAAGTACAAGCTGTTTGAGGAGTGTGTGGACCATCTCCTCAAACATTTTGGAAAGTTCCCAACTCCTTTGCCTGTACCTGTGATGCCACCCTCCAGTTAACATTCCACGGAGATAAATACAAATTTAGTTCAATTAAAATAGCTAAAAAAAAACTTACCCTTTGATTTTGTGACACATGAACACCATCATTTCTATTCACCAGCCATGGATCATTGCAAAAAAGGAAGTTTGTATGGAGATGGGTTATATATACATAATCTGTCTATTATGCAAAAAAGGGCTTATAGGCCACACTGCTACCCCAATGCTGTCCTCCTACTACTAGTTAGCTAGACCACACTGCTGCCCCTTGTTACTAGTTAGCTAGCTCCCCAAAAATTACATATTATAACAGCCAAAAATTCTGCCTCCTTACTACCAAATACCAACAGTTTCGGGAGCCACCGTAGTGATTAAAATTACCAAAAAACTTGTGTCCGCAAGCTGCACACAGCTCATGGAGTCGACCATGGTGTAGGGGAGAAATTATCTGGGGAGGCCGGCTGCGATTCCGACCCCGATTGTTGCTGCTGCCATTGGGGTGCCTGCTGCTGCTGCGATTCCACCAACCGCTGCTGCTGTGATTCCATTAGTGGTTGTCGCTTTGACATCAAGGACATCAATAATTTTTCAGTCTGCGTTTGCTTCTCCATCATCTTCCTCTCCGATTCACGTTGCCTTTCCATCATGATTCTCATTTCTTCCCTGACAACCTCTAGTTCAGTTTTGTGAGTTTGAGCTTATATCGGTCAACTAGTTTCGCGTACTCCTTATCTCGTATACGTTCCTTCTCTCTTGTACACTCTGGGATTACCATTTTTCCTAGCCCCCTTGCGTATCCTGCTCTTTGACCATGGACTGACCTAAATATGGTCACCGCTGCATCATCTGTACGTTTGTCGGGCTCTAGTGCATCCATTTCTCCAGCCATTTGATTCTATCAAATGCATAGAAAAACAGTTATATATGTTGTACAATGTTCATCATATTCAGCTTTTTACTAAATGGCATACTTAGATTTATGAAGGCATAAATTTCGACACAATAGTTGGCTGAAAACATATTAGTTACTCAGATAGAGTTGTTCCGTTTCTGGTGTCACAAATGTGCCTTTCTTCTTGGACCACCGTGTGTCCTTGAAGAAACCCACCAAGTTCATTCCTCGCTAGATATTGTGTTGCATAAATCAATAAAAAGGCATACATATAAATTTGCAACAGCATGATAACAGTAACTCTATAAGTTTTTTAATTGAATATGTTATCAGACACATGACAATGTTTATATTTTCTCAGGTCTAAAAATCAGCAATACTATGTTGTAAAGACTTGTGACAAATATTTTTATACTTCTTTTATGCATTATTTTAAAGTTCATTTTTTTTCATGACTTTGTGTTCAATAATTAATGTGTTGGTATTACCAGCAACAAAAATATTGTGTTGATATTTTTGTGACTCTTTAGATTTATTGACTACCCAAGTATCATGGAGTATATCAAGATTGCTACAACATTGTGTGATAAAACCGTTCATGATGTTGCTTTGAGGGTGTAGATGGATGAAGGTAAGCTTCTAGTAATGACTTTTTTTTTTATATAAGTAAAGCTGTTAGTAATGTCTTTTCAGCTTCACCTATATTTTTTTCAACTTTAAGACTTTATCCAGATTATTGATTGTTAATTTGTCTAGCTTATATGTTTTACAAAAATATTTTTACTTATCAAATACATCAGACTAGCTTCTATTGATAATTATGTGATTTAGTGGTTTCCTTTGGACTGCTGAAGAGGTTTATTTGAATGAATACATAAATGATGCTATCTAAATCAGGAGGGGAAGTGTATACTTGAGATTATGCTGTCTGGCCTACCTATATTTTATCTTGCTTCCTATTGCTAATTAATTGGGTATTGATCTAGCAAAGTTGAAGCAGATTGTGGGATGTGGTGGTGAGGAATTCACATGTCTAAAATTACAATGGAACGCGGTGAGATGAAGGAGTGGGAATCTGAAAATTGACTTCTCTCTAATCAAGCATGTTCGAGAGATTTTTTTGACAATTCAAAGACTATGTAATTCACTGCTACAATGCATTATATGGGTTATAATTGGGTATGGTTGGGGTGTCAGTGGATTTCTAGTGTCGGATTTTTCAATTGTTTTTAATGTTGGAAGGTGTTGTAGTTTTTATAGATAAGTGTTAGGTTTACACACAACTCTTAGAAATACTCTTACACGCTGAACTAACTTAATGTTTTCAGATTTTATTGGTTGGTTCTCCTCTTAGTTATTTAGTTTGATGTTGAATATCATATGGTTCTAGTTCTATAAGATTTGTTTAGTCCGCCGTAAATATTGACATGTTGCGTTTCAATTCTATGTAGAGAGTTGTACAAATATTTTATACCAATTATGCTTTAAAGTTTGTGGTATGTTTTTTTTTCCAGAGCTATGATGTGTAAAATGTCTAGATCTATTAAAAAAGCCAGATGTAGGACGTATTATAAAGTCAAAAGGCATAATCATGTATGGGCATGTTTACATTTCTGGCATGGAGACTAGGAATAAACCCCCGAAAACATGCAGCTAGCAATACATCAAGATTTAGATCAAATTATCAAACTAATTATATAGTATACATTTCAACGGCAATAACTTAAATAAAATGGAATCAACTAAAGATATGTGCAATGCAATTGCTTTACAAGAATGACATTAAGAGAATCAGTTACCTTTTCCCGTAGGACCCTCACAAATGACTTACTACCTGAAGTGTGATTAATGTTTTGTTTCATGCGACTCTCTCTATTTTGGTTTGACAATTTCTGACTATGATAATAAATTCTGACAGTTACATTCTAAACATGAAAGAGGCTCATTATTATATCAAATAATTCTAAACTCAAAATATTCAAGTGTATAGATTTGGCCACCAAATATAGATTTGGCCCATCTCTTGCATAGCTTTGCCCATACGATTGGGTTGATCATGCTAGTCTCAGCAGCCAATGCTTCCTTATGAGTGCCAAACTTTAGGCACTTCTTGTGCAGGTCATGGTGATAGGCGTTGAAACACTTGCGGAGGGCTTTCCAAATGGCCATTTGATGATTGTGCTTCTCCCAATCCAATTCAAAGTCGTCCTACCCATGGCAAAACAACGCCGTTAGTACCATACTTGGGCCAGCATACATTTCATATACAATAATCTACTTAGCTTGCATAATTCTGCCTTACCCGGATGCGCTCAATCAGTTCATCTTTATCAGACTTGGGTGCATCCGTCCACCTTGCGTGACTCATGTCCGCATGGTGTTTCAGTATCCACGTGATCCTCGTTGTAAACATAGTAGCATTGGAACAACATGGAGACATCTCTCCATTGTTTATCTGCAAATGTATTTTCCCATGCTTGCAAAGTTTGTTGAACTCAGTACATTTTGCTGGCCCACGACAACGTTTATTCTGTGTCGGAGCGGGTACTGGTTCTGTTACTCCCTTTGTGGCTACATCCCCTACATAACCAACAGATTTATCCATTTACCAGGTGGTTGTATACAAGATGACAGTAAAATTTAAGCACGTCAAAATCAAATATTAATGATATGCACTTAATAATAATCTTCTTAGAGATTACCATTTGCAGCAGCCTGGATCACTGGTGTCGGAATTAAATAAGGATGTAGAGTGTCATCCTCTATGCTTGGAGATTCTGTAAGAAGATTAAAAGTTGGCCCCACAATTGCCTTAGGCGTGCATTCCCTCGAGGATGGACCATGTGTTCAGCGTATAAATCCATCTCGTCCAGGTCGTATAGGACGCACACCCCTGCCCCTCGCCCTTCCTCGAAAACCTTGTCCCAGCTGTATTCCTGAATAAAAGAGAATTTTTATAATATAACAGTGGCCTATAGACATGGATGGATTGTGTGTTAGCAAGAATTGTACCTTCTGAGCTCATGTTGGTCCTCATATCACTTTCTTCTTGAGTTGCTACTTTGGGAGAATTAAAGCACAAAATTATATTTGCCAAACACTATGAGTTGAAAATTACTTAGACTTATCAAAGAAAATTGATAATGATCAAGCCAACACTATACCATCCCAAACTCAATCCACCATATTCCTTTTGAATGTATGCTCTAGTATATTTACTGTTGTATTAACAAGAATTTGGTGCTCAAATCACTAGGACATTCATATTATGAACTTGTTCAGTAAGCTACCCCCATCATTATATTGGGTAGCATTATAATCTGGAGCCCGATGAGAGACGTAATTTTAATTATGGTAAAAAATCTAGACCTTCACTGTCCTCTCGCCCAAATTTTATCAGACATATTTAAAAATTGTGACAGTGTATTTATCTGAGCCAATAAAGCTGCCCCAAAAACATGCATAGCAAGAAAGTGCAAAAAAAAAAAAAAAAAAAATATTACCATTAACTGGGAAGGGAGCAAAAAATAGAAAAACATGTGCTTTGCAACCCAAGTACAAACATATTTTTTTTGTCCTAAGGGATTATCAGACCACAAGCTAAAAACTGAAAATGAATATTTCTAACCCAAGAAAGCAACCCCGAAACATGCATGCATAGGAAAAGAAAAAAAAAACCCAACCCTAACTTAGACCTTCTTGTATGGATTGGGAAGGGGAAGAAAAATAGGAAAAACATTGTCAGAATAAAAATACTCAAGAAACACTATGCTACATACTTTTAACCAGGTTATACCTTGACTGTCCTGTGATGAGGATTTCTTCAACTAGTAGGAAGGCTTGAAGAATAGGACAACTTGCCAAGGAAGCAGTGTACTCTGATGGAGAAATACTACTTGTTGTCCAGAAGATAGAACCTTTTGAACAAAGCACTGTGAGCTCTCACCAGGAGTGTACTGTAATGGTCTAACCTTTTGAAAACATGCGATGAAAGTCCTTTTTGTGAGCTGGTTTCAAAACTTCTGAGCTATTGGGGGGAAAATACCACTTTTACCCTTGACTTAATCTAAAATCTCAGCTTCTCCCGCCTCATACTTGGGCCATCTATATTTTCCCTCCATTGTTACACCTTTTTCCCCCCATCTGAAAATTCACATCAAAACATCATTTTGCTTAATTTAAAATATACGAAATTTAGTGAAATCTGGTAAATTCAAAATTTCTGCTATATATGAATCTGGTAATTCAACTTTCTATCATTTTGTTACATCCTCATAATTAACACATATAGACTATGCCATGTAAATTGAATGGAACCTTCATGTCCTCTCAACTTGTGGAACCAGGTTATGTTTTGTGGATTTTAAGAAAATGCATTCCCAAAATTTTCAGAAATAATAATTTCCCCCATTTTTATAAATCACAATTGGATTGAGAAATGGAGGTTCTACCACCAATTTCTCCAATATGATGCAGAAAAGTGGATAATGTGACTCCCACATTAGTCTCTGTCATAGTGCTGGAGTTGATCTTAAGTCCATATGCTGCAATTATCAATAGAAGCCAATTAACATGTGCTTTCTATATTCCAATTTATTCCAATTATAAAATAGAAGTCAATGAGGCGTTTTTAATCACTTTATTGGTTTCAAATGCGCCCAAGTTTTAGCACCAGCCTTTGGACTAGACATATTGCAATTTTCAATCCACAACTTCAAGATTTTATGATCCAGGCAGGTCCGAGCATTACGAACAATTTTTCTTCAGCTTCCATATGTGGTATCACTCATTCATGTGATTCCTCCATCATTTTGTAGCCTGCAACCAATGAGCCATTTCATCATTTTCTATAATTTTCCATCTCTAAAACTATAGCTGTGAGATCCCAGATTTACGTGTATATTTACACGTTATTTTATTCTCGGTGTTAATTATTTTAATTTATTTAAATAATATTATTAGTCGTATTCTATTTATTTAAGATATTTATTTGAGCTATTAATTAGTTGATATCGAGTTACATTACTTTTCTTATTTATTTTAATGAGTTAATTATTTTAATGAGTGGAATTAAATTCCTTTATTTTATTATGTGAATTTATTTTATCTGCTTTCGTTATATTAATTATTGTTTTATAATTTATATTGCGCTGGGATTTAATTTATTTCTGTTAATGGGCTTTAAATACCTTATTTTATTGATATTGAAATTATAGTATTTAAAGTCAGTTTTTATTTTATTTATTGTGATTTTTCTAGTAGTCTTCTTTTCCTTTTTCTTTTTCTTTTCTTTTCTTTTTCTTCTTCTCTTCCTCTGCTTCCTCGCGTGTGCGTGCCCAGCCCTCTCCCCTGCATCCCTCTCCCCTTCGCCCGTCCCTTCTCCCTCAGCCCCAAGACTGCCGCCGGCCACCCACCGGTGACACCGCCCAGCCCACTACCTTCCCTACACGCCGGCGAGCTCAACGACACCGGTGGTGTCCCCTCCGGCCACCCCACCGCCCCTCCACGACCACAAACCCGAAATGACCATTTTTGCTTCCCTTGCATTTTTCGGCCACCGCCGGCCACCTCTTGGCCTCCGACCACCACCATTAGACTCCCCACCCTCCGGTGAGCATAACCCACCGTCGGTAGCCACCCATCGCCGCCGGTTACTCCCTCCACCCGAAATGGGCCTTAAATGGGTTGAGCAACCAAGCGCCGCCGTTCGGCCACGGTGCATCTCACCTCCGCCATCATTTAACTCCCCTCACCCAGCCGGTCAACCCCCTAGCTCAGTTTCCCCAACTGCGGCCTCACCTTCCTGGTACAACCCCAAACCCGAAAATGGATTTTCACCAATTTTGGCCCCGATCCGCCACCTTCCGGTGGTTGAGCCGCCACACCACCACCTCCATGAGATTCCCCACTCTTCAATGAGTACCTCCCTAAATTTTGGTGTCAAACTGAGTATTTTAGCCTAACGTACATGTGACCGCTACAAACGATGCAGATTGGAGTTGTTCAAGAATTTACGTTTTTACCATTGTAAGTACTTTCCAAACGAGCTTTAAGATTTAAATATATTTTTGGCATCAACAGTTGTGGTATTTGATTATTGCTGCTATGTGTTGGTTGATGTTGGTATTTATTGGTTGATTGGATAAATTAAATGTTGGATAATTACTGCATGGTTGTCTGCATTGTGTATTTACGCACATGCTCATGAAAATATTTGGAAAGTGGATTTTGGCATGATTTTGAATATTCATGTGTTGAGAATGGAAACTGGGATTTAAAGTGAGTTTAATGGATTTTAATGGTTTTGGGCTGAGTCATAACAGGGACGGCGATACATAACGCCCGTTGTGATCAGTGTGAGTGTGTGGATGACATAATGGGGACGGCGATACGTAATGCTCATTATGGTCATTGGGTGTGCATTTCATATCGGGGACGGTGATACGTAACGCCTGGTATGAAATGAGTGTGTGTGGATCGTAATGGAGACGACGATACGTAACGCCCATTATGATTTTGGGTGTGTGTGTAAATCATATCGGGGACGGCGATACGTAACGCCCGGTATGATCGGTTTTGAGGATATTATTTTATGGAAAATGATGGGTGATTTTATTGTGGATTAAATTGAGATTTTGACGAGTGATTATTTCATCGATTTTGAGGAAGATGATTTTTAAGTCTCATGCATATGGTAATTGTTCTTGGTTATTGTTGTGGCATTAATGTATTTATTGTCTTAGGTTTGGTTGGGTTGTACTTACCTGCGATGCCAACTTGGCGTCGTAGTTTTTTGGATGCAGATTATGAAGAGGCTGAGCCTGAGGAGACGGCTCCGCTATTGAGGTGTTATTATTATTAATTGTTATCTCGAGAAATTTATTTTTCCCTTTTTATAAATATGTATTTGTTTAATTTGTATTTTTGGATGACTGTATTAAATCTCCGGTTGGAGAGTTTTTATTAAATTGGTTTGTAAAATATTTATAAAAATTCTGGTACTTAGATATTAATTTATTATCTGTTGCGACTTATATTTTTATGTATGTCACGTGTGCACACACGTTTGACACTTGTTGTTGGGATGTGTGACCCGTGTTATCATCATCCCGACGCCTCGATTCCCGTGTTATTTTAAGGAAAATTTGGGGGCGTCACAGGTGGTATCAGAGCAGTTCGGCTCTGGATAAATCCGCAAGTTACCTAGGGACAGTACCAGAAAAGTTTGTGGTTTTTAAAAATTTAATTGTTTGATGATTGGGTTATTTTATTTTATTATTTTATTTTTTGTCTTGGTTTTTGACTAATTTATATGGTAACATTATCGATATTTATTTTGTTGTGTTGGGCTTTTTATTTTAATGTTTATGTTGTTATTTATTTTCATAATTAACTTAGCTCTGATTGATTGGTTTGTTAGCTTTGTTTTATTTTATTTTAATATTTGTTTAATATTGTAAATGGGTAGCAGTTAAGAGTTTAGTTAGTTGATTTTATTTGGTTAAGTTGTCGAATATTTATTTAATTATTTATTTATTTTATATATATGCCTTTGTTTTTGTTTAAGTTGGAATTTGGACATTTCAGATTAGATTATTATTTTAAATCAATCCATTTATTGAATATGATATTTTAAATAATTGTGTCATAGAATTCCTTATTTTAAAGTTTATTTCTTTTGTTGTGGGTTATTTTATTGTCTTAAGCTTTTATTCAATTATCATCAGTATTTGATTTTAATTTCAATTCATAGGCTTCCTACGAGATAGTTTTGGATTTGGTTTATTATTTGTTTATTTTAATTATGACTCTTGTATTTTAAATATTTCTAAGAGTTTGAAATTTGTTTAGACAAAATTTAAAAGCATCACTGCCTTGTTTCTTTTTAAGTTTATGCTTTGAGAAAAATTTAAATTGATTATCTTTTCACATTTCCGTTGTTTTATTTTAGGGGCATGTTTTGAAGTAAGTTTTAAAATTTATTATCTTTCCACATTCTCGTATGTTTTATTTTAAAAGTTTATCTATTTACTTTAACAAGAGGGTTTGTTTTGGCGACTTGTTTGTATTTATTTATTAATTAATTTATCGATTTAATTATTTTATTATGGTTCGTTTCTTTTAACAGATTTTAAATTTTAGAGATTTCTACAATAATCTTTTTAAGAGTTGAGTTTTGTAGAGAATTTTAAAATTTTATTTGTGATTTTGTTTGTTGTTCTTATCTTAATTTATCCTCCTTCCTTTATTTAATAAAAGTTTTTTTTTGTGAATTTGTGTTTATTAAAGGAGGTGGGCTTGTTTTCTTGAATGAGTGGTTTTTACTTAATTGTTTATTAAATCTTTCCCCCCTTTTGTGTTTTTATATAATATTTATGTGAATTACTTGAGTTTTATTTAGTGGTTGGATATGTTGTTATATCTTTGTGAAATGGATTCGTTTTGATAATTACTGGTATTTATGTAATTGGATTTCTTTGTTATTAGTTCTTATGTTAATTATGTGTAGTACCTGGGTCTCACTGAATGTTAGAGTTTCTAAGTTTTAATTTTATTTCTGGGAGATTATTGAAATTGTATTTAGATGGACTCTTCATGTGAGTGTAAAATTCTTAGCCATTGGTATAGTGTTATAGAAATTGTTTTAGTAATGCTTATGATGGTGGGCGATCAATTATTTTCTTGGTGAAATTTTGATGTTATTTGTGGATAATTAGAAATTGATGTATAATAAATGTGCGTGTAAATTTTGGAAAGTATTTGTTTTTGGCTAGTGTTTAACTTGGGGAAAATTTGGTTGTTAAGTGATAGGGTTGAGTTGATGCGATGGAAATAAATTTAAGAGATAAATTTTAAGCTTCTGAGCGAATTGTTAGGAGTGGATAATTTAAGTATAATATTTCGGAGAATTTAATGGTTAGTAACAATTGTCGAGGTATTTTAAAGAATTTAGTTTTGGCTTGAAGTCATATAAGAGTTTAAATAATTGAGGTTATTCCATCTCATAGATAATGAAGGTTCGATTAAGAAAATACGAATTTAGATAATTAATCTATGATGAGAGTGAGGAGTTATAATAATGGAAAAGTATGTTAGTGGTTTGGGAGTTAGAAATTTTTAGGCTTTAATATTGGGTGGCATAATTTGAATTGTGAAATGACAAAGCATTAAGATTTGTAAATGTGGCAAATAATTTCTTGTAATAGGTGTTGAGCCAATTTTTGTTCAATGGTGTTAATTTATGAGGACTTAAATTTTTATGAATTTAGTGAGTTATCAAAGTGCGCGCGGAAGCGTGATGATTTGTAATATAGTTGGAGGTTCAATTCTTGTGTAAATTTTGAGGAATTAGTGGTGAATTGAAATTTGGGATGATACTTGTAAGTGAGAATTTATCTTTTAGTTGGGTAAATTATGGTTATTAACGATTAAGTTAGGAAGATAAACTTGGGAGTTATTTTAGGGTGACACAAAGTGTGGTATGAAGTTAGTGAATATTAAAAATTTTGGGAGATTGTACTGAGGTTCTTGTACATATGGAGTTCAGATTTAATTGACTACCTCAGGAGTTTTTGAGATGAAATATTATTTGGAGACTATACGTTTATGATGAAATATAATTCATTTATGTTTGAGGAAAATAGATGATTGTACTAATGCTTGGAGTGAGTATTAAGTGATGTAGTAGGTACGTTATTGGAGTTTTATTAGTTGCAGCCGAGTGAATTTCGAGGACGAAATTCTTTTTAAGGGGGGGAGAATGTGAGATCCCAGATTTACGTGTATTTTTACACGTTATTTTATTCTCGGTGTTAATTATTTTAATTTATTTAAATAATATTATTAGTCGTATTCTATTTATTTAAGATATTTATTTAAGCTATTAATTAGTTGATATCGAGTTACGTTGCTTTTCTTATTTATTTTAATAAGTTAATTATTTTAATGAGTGGAATTAAATTCCTTTATTTTATTATGTGAATTTATTTTATCTGCTTTCATTATATTAATTATTGTTTTATAATTTATATTGCGCTGGGATTTAATTTATTTATGTTAATGGGCTTTAAATACCTTATTTTATTGATATTGAAATTATAGTATTTAAAGTCAGTTTTTATTTTATTTATTGTGATTTTTCTAGTAGTCTTCTTTTCCTTTTTCTTTTTCTTTTCTTTTCTTTTTCTTCTTTCTTCTTTCTTTTTCTTCTTCTCTTCCTCTGCTTCCTCGCGTGTGACCCGCGTGCCCAGCCCTCTCCCCTGCATCCCTCTCCCCTTCGCTCGTCCCTTCTCCCTCAGCCCCAGGACTGCCGCCGGCCACCCACCGGCGACACCGCCCCGCCCACTACCTTCCCCACACGCCGGCGAGCTCAACGACACCGGTGGTGTCCCCTCCGGCAACCCCACCGCCCCTCCACGACCACAAACTCGAAATGGCCATTTTTGCTTCCCTTATATTTTCCGGCCACCGCCGGCCACCCCTTGGCCTCCGACCACCACCACTAGACTCCCCACCCTCCGGCGAGCATAACCCACCGTCGGTAGCCACCTATCGCGGCCGGTTACTCCCTCCACCCGAAATGGGCCTTAAACGGGTTGAGCAACCCAGCGCCGCCGTTCGGCCACCGTGCATCTCACCTCTGCCACCATTCGACTCCCCTCACCCAGCCGGTCAACCCCCTAGCTCAGTTTCCCCAACCGCGGCCTCACCTTCTCGGTACGACCTCAAACTCGAAAATGGGTTTTCACCCGTTTTGGCCCCGATCCGCCACCTTCCGGTGGTTGAGCCGCCACACCACCACCTCCATGAGATTTCCCACCCTTCAATGAGTACCTCCCTAAATTTTGGTGTCAAACCGAGTATTTTAGCCTAACGTACATGTGACCGCTACAAACGCTGCAGATTGGATTTGTTCAAGGATTTATGTTTTTACCACTCTAAGTACTTTCCAAACGAGTTTTATGATTTAAATATATTTTTGGCATCAACAGTTGTGGTATTTGATTATTGCTGCTATGTGTTGGTTGATGTTGGTATTTGTTGGTTGATTGGATAAATTAAATGTTGGATAATTGCTGCATGGTTGTCTGCATTGTGTATTTACGCGCATGCTCATGAAAATATTTGGAAAGTGGATTTTGGCATGATTTTGGATATTCATATGTTGAAAATGGAAACTGAGATTTAAAGTGAGTTTAATGGATTTTAATGGTTTTGGGCTGAGTCATAACAGGGACGGTGATACGTAACGCCCGTTGTGATCAGTGTGAGTGTGTGGATGACATAATGGGGACGGCGATACGTATCGCCCATTATGGTCATTGGGTGTGCATTGCATATCGGGGACGGCGATACGTAACGCCCGGTATGAAATGAGTGTGTGTGGATCGTAATGGGGACGGCGATACGTAATGCCCATTATGATTTTGGGTGTGTGTGTGTAAATCATATCGGGGACGGTGATACGTAACGCCCGGTATGATCGGTTTTGAGGATATTATTTTATGGAAAATGATGGGTGATTTTATTATTGATTAAATTGAGATTTTGACGAGTGATTATTTCATCGATTTTGAGGAAGATGATTTTTAAGTCTCATGCATATGGTAATTGTTATTGGTTGTTGTTGTGGCATTAATGTATTTATTGTCTTAGGTTTGGTTGGGTTGTACTTACCTGCGATGCCAACTTGGCGTCGTAGTTTTTTGGATGCAGATTATGAAGAGGCTGAGCTTGAGGAGACGGCTCCGCTATTGAGGTGTTATTATTATTAATTGTTATCTCGGGAAATTTATTTTCTCCTTTTTATAAATATGTATTTGTTTAATTTGTATTTTTGGATGACTGTATTAAATCTCCGGTTGGAGAGTTTTTATTAAATTGGTTTGTAAAATATTTATAAAAATTCTGGTACTTAGATATTAATTTATTATCCGCTGCGACTTATATTTTTATGTATGTCACGTGTGCACACATGTTTGACACTTGTTGTTGGGATGTGTGACCCGTGTTATCATCATCCCGACGCCTCGATTCCCGTGTTATTTTAAGGAGAATTTGAGGGCGTCACAGTAGCATTCTCAGAATTTGGGTTACATGTGCAACATGCTCGATTTCCTGTTTAGGTTTTTTGTTATATATTGAGGCAAGCAACAACAATACCATGCTACTATATATATTGTGAATAGCTATATATATAATATGTATATATATATATTATATTAAAAAAATATATATAATCAACTTCATAACTATTAGTGGGGGAACTTCTCATTAGCCTGGAGGGCTGACAAGCAATTTAAACACTTTGTATATAACCAAGCTAGAATGCCATAGACTTCAACATATGTGCCACAATTGGTGATGTTAGGTACAACCATTTGAGTACCTAGTTTTTCCCTGCACCATGACAATTACTATTAATAATAGAACATTGTTAGTTCTTAAAGCAAGCATAACAAATTCTAATAGTTACCAATTAATTGGAAGCTTCCACCACTTTAGTTCTACTTTGAGTATGATGGACAAGTTTCTGTGCATTTTTCTCTATGGCGTTGCACATGAATAAAGGGCCAAATTAATTAGTCAATCATGGGCTAGCACCTAAATACAAAACAACAATATCTTAATTATTAGTGACCATAAACAACACAATCGGGCAATAATAGTGTGCATGATTTCCCTAGACATATATTGGTCAAATTACCATTCATAGTCCCACTAGTGGAAAGACATTCTACTCTGAGACTGATTCTTCATCGGTGATAAAACCAAGACCATCGGAATTATCCCCTTCGCCACCACCATGTCTTGATCCAGACCCAACCTTAGCATTGTTGATAAAATACTCGAGTCTTGCTCTATCCGTACCAATGACTTCTCCTGCATCAATATGGCTAGGTGCAATATCAGTCCTACTAAGTGGAGCTGGGACGGGCACATCATGACACTGGACAGGTGCGTAATGATGTGATGATTCATCCTCTTGAAATGTACATGCATCACTTGATTCGCCATCATTTTCTTCAACGACCACTGTGACTGGTGGAATGTCATATACATTTCTATTGATGAATTTCTACACAACATGCCAATTACCTTTTACCCGAATATCTTTTATGTAAAAGCATTGGGACACCTAGTCATCCAAAACAAAGGGTTCGTCCTTATACCAAGTTCGGTCCATGTTGACACTGATCATATGATCATCGACCAGTACCCCTCGTCGATGATCACCGACATCAAACCATTGACATCTAAATAGGTACACGCAACGCCATCCCATATAATGTAGCTCCAATACATCATGGATCACACCATAGAAGTCTACATTAGTAGACTGACAGTCACCAGTTACAAAAACACCTGAATTTTGTGAACGTCGCTTGAGTTCATGTTGTTTTGTATGGAACCATTTTCCATTTACGATACAACCAGCATATGATGTAACCCAACTTTTAGGACCACAAGTTAGTGCATATAGATCAGGGGACACATCAAATTGGTTGATGGTACGCTGGCCTATAACCTATAAAGTATTGAAGAAGGTAAATAGGGAGGTTAGAAGTTGTCAATGATGAGCATCCATTTTGGAAATTGACTACTTAGATAAAGTACGGCGAGCGATGAAGAATGCTTACACACGTCTTGAACCATGTCTCGAAGTCTTTCTGATGCTTGCGTTCTACAGCAGTTGGGTTCATTTGCTGGCACATTTCATAATGTTCTCTACACACATGTCACGATGCGTGTAAATTTGATACAATCAATAAGTTGAGTTAACCCAATAATTTTGTATGCAAGGGTGAAGCCCAAAATTAGGTACAAAAAATATTTAGATATTAGTGAGGGATACATACTGTATGTAGGATGTAATCTCTGTGCAGTTGTTAAGTACATACCAGCAGGCTGCGAGAAGGAGTTTATGATCTAAAGGAATATTAGAGCCAACGCCCAAGGGATGAACTTTCTGGTTAAAAATTGCAAATCCATCTGCGGTTTCCTCTTCTCCTATGGTCTCAACATTTCGGTCCACTCGATTGAATTTCGTCTCAACATCTTCAAGGTAGATTAAGCAAAATGTCAAGCATTCGAGGTGAATGTAGGCCTCTGCTATTGAACCTTCTGGGCGAGCTTTATTCTTAACATACCTTTTGAACTTGCCGAGATATCTTTTAAATGGGTACATCTACCTATATTGTACTGGACCGCCCAGCATTGCCTCGCGGGATAAATGGATAGCAAGATGGACCATGATGTCAAAAAATGAGGGCGGAAATATCATCTCCAGTTTGCACAAAATGACAATGATATCAGTTTCCAGCTAGGGTAGATGATTTTTATCAAGGATTTGTGCACACAACTCCCTAAAGAAGCTGCTAAGCTCAGTCAATACAAGGGCAATGTCGTTTCTTAAGTACCCCCCTACGACGATAGGAAGTAGTCGTTGCAAGAAGATATGATTGTCATGGCTTTTCAATCCTGTGATTTTGCAATCCCGTAAAGAAACACAACGGGAAATGTTCTCAGCAAAACCATCGGGGAATTTAACCTCCATCAGCCACTCACAAAATCTAATCATTTCATCTCCATGCAATGTGTAAGAAGCATACGGCACTGTATACCTTTCCCCTTCATGCCTCAAATGCAATTCTTTTCTTATTCCCAAGAGCTCAAGGTTACGTCGAGAATTAATATTATCCTTTGTTTTTCCCGGAATGTTCATTAAAGTGCCTAATATGTTATCGAAAATGTTTTTCTCTATATGCATAATAGCAAGATTGTGTCATAATAACAATGTAAGCCAATAGGGTAATTTTAGGAAAATGCTGCTCTTCGTCCAATTCAACTCTTCAGGACTTCGTTTTCTCTTCCTACCAGATTTGCCAAATTGTACATCATTGAGCCTACACAATTGACTTAGAATATCTAAACCAGATAAAACTTGTTGTGGCAGTCAATGTTCTTCTTTACCGTTGGATAACTGTCTTCGACCTCTCCAAACGTGGTTCGGCGGTAAGAATCGACGGTGTCCCATGTAACTATGCTTTCGGCCATACTTTAACCAAGTAGAATTTGTATGTGCATTACACGGTGGACATGCGAGTTTTCCTTTAGTTGACCACCTGGATAGATTCCCCAAGGCTGGGAAGTCATTTATTATCCATAATAATGTTGCACGCAAGCTGAATGTTTCCGACGTGGCCGCATCGTACGTTGGTATCCCATGTTCCCAAAGTTCCAGCAGCTCATCGATCAATGGCTACAAGTAGATATCAATGTTATTCCCCGGAGATTTCGGCCCTGGAATGATGAGAGACGTCATGAAGAACTGGTCTTTCATGCATTGCCATGGAGGCAAACTATACGGTACAAGTATCACTGGCCAAATACTATAAGGTTTAGCCATATTGTTAAAGGTATTGAACCCATCACTTGCCAGACCGAGCCTAACATTTCGAACATCGTTTGCAAACCATGTATGGTCTTTGTCGAAATTCTGCCAAGAGTTTGAGTTGATAGGGTGCCGCATACAAGTCGAATTTGAAGGTCGCTGGTCTTTATGCCATCACATATCAGCTACTATCTTTGCAGACATATATAAACGTTGCAATCTAGGTTTCAAAGGAAAATGGCGCAAAACCTTCTGAGGTATTGATTACGCCCAAAGAATAACGCGATCGTTTGCAGTATAGCTTTGGGGTGTCGATTCCACAGGGAGATGGATTGAGAAATTGAAGAACAGTAACGAAATTAACAAAAAGATTTAGATGAGTGCGAAAAGTAAATTTTAGAGTGTGACGTAAATTAAAACTAAATGAGTAATTTGAACAGTATAAAAATGAGACGAAAAGTAGAGCATCGGGAATCCTTTGTATATAATTGGTATTTTAATTATTTTCGATTCATTAATAACTCAATTGAAAATTCTATGTCCAAATTTTCAATCGGAAAATAAAACATTAATAACCAGATTTAAATCAAATGTAATCTTTCGAAAAATCATTCGTCACAATATAAGAACAAGAATTGTTATCGATATTAAGGAAATTCAACGTCGACAATATACTCGTAGAGCAATATTGCAGCAGAGAATTAAATTAAAATAGATAACCAATTGAACCAAACATAATCAAAGGATTATTGCATTCAATAGAAAAAGCATGACTGAATCTATAAATGAAATAAATTCTAAGATTATTTGGTGACGAA
Organism: Platycarya strobilacea; assembly: GCA_036898215.1. Classification (NCBI taxonomy): domain Eukaryota; kingdom Viridiplantae; phylum Streptophyta; class Magnoliopsida; order Fagales; family Juglandaceae; genus Platycarya; species Platycarya strobilacea. The sequence continues at coordinate 9,512,783 of CM072555.1, forward strand.
AACATTTATAATAAATTTCGAATGATTAAACAAAAGAGTTTAATATTTGAAGAACACATATATGAATCAAAAACAATTATAAATACCATATATACAAATTCATCCATAGCTCTACTAGAAAATTAGTTACACATATTGAAAATATGCAACAAAAATTCTCCAAAGAAAACTATAATAGAACTAGCCATGTTTTCTCTTCTTTTGTTTTTCTTTTCTTTTCTCAAACTCTCTAAAATATTTTTTCAAGTCTCCAAGCACACCCTTTCCTCTTACGTTGGATCCATATATATAGACATTTCCATCCAAGTTGCCTAACCAAAATCATAATTAGACGTAACCTTGTACCAATTGATGTCCAATATGTGGTAGGATACCTTTAGTTGGCTGAGAGTGAAATGGAATGAGGTGTATGTATTTATGTGGTTCTTCTCTTTATTTTATAATTTTAAGTGCCATGAGTTTCTTTGCATGCATGTGAAACAATCTTCAAAGATTGAAGAGGTAAAGTGCCGTGTATGAGTTTCTTCCTCCCTTGCTTGCCTTGTGTTGCCATGTGTTGCCATGTGTTGTCATGTGGTGCCATGTGCTGCCATGTATTATTTAATTAGTTTGCTTTTCAATCAAAATGATTATGTTGGATGGGAGATAATGGAGAGCACCGAATGGATTTTTGATCTTGAAATGCCGTATATAGTTTTTCTTGCTCCCTTGTGTTGCCATGTGTTGATTGCTTTTTGAATTGATCATGTTGGTTTGGATATTTTGGAATCACCGATTGGTTTTGAGTCTTGAAATGCCGTGTATAATTTTTCTTGCTCCCTTGTTTTGCCATGTGTTGCTTTGCTTCCTCTTCCCGTTAGTTGTCTTGAAGAAACTTGGGTGCACTTCATCTTGCATATGAATTGATCATTGCATTTCCAAGTTGGTGTAGGAGTGCTTGCTGGAAAATATTATGATGACATTTGGATTTGATGCAAGTGGCTGAAAAATATCCAGGAACGTCAAGTGCAGGTGCGTCCACTTGATGGTCGATTTTGTCTTGGATTGAGTGGATATCTCTTAAAACATAAAACATAAAAGTTATAGATATTTCTCTTGCGGTTCTATATCATGTTGAATCAGCTCAATCGGAGATTGGATGAGAGAGTTATGCCCATATTACGAAAATACGTCAGAACTGTCTAAAATTCCGTAATTATCTTCATTTGCTCCTAATGCCTCTATTTGTGTCCTAAATCAAAATATAAGAATAATGAGTATATTTAGGCATCAAATAAGAATAAAGTATTAAATATTAAGAGAGGAAAATATGGCATTTTATATTCTCATCAATATAATAAATCAATATATAATAAATCATGCTTATATCTATTTCAAGATAAATGACCATTAATTTTATTAACATGAGTTATATTCATTATTTTCTCATTTCTTTTAGCATTTAAATAGAGTATTTAGAGTGCATTTTTGTGCACTCATCACACCCCCCAACTTACTCATTGCTAGTCCCTAGCAATTTTCATGCAAAATGATGAGAAAGGCCAAAGAAAATCACACATAGGGGCCATCAAGACACATTTTTCAAATTTACAAATCAAAACAATCTTAGAAATTCAATAACCCTTTCACAAGTAATTCAAATATAGCAATCCACAGAGTGTGTATGTGTTCCAAAATATTTTTTTATCAAATCAAAGGTTTTCGACACATGCAACATTAGAATATCTTAAGCAAAAAGGTTCAACTCCATAACTTACGGGTATAGAAGTGTTTCATGTAAGGATTCTCTCTATGGAGTTGACAAAGGTGTACATTTACTCTCATGGAAATTTAGCCAATTATATATAAGTAACAAGTAAACATTGATCTTATGATAGGAATACTAACAAATGAGATTTCCACTATTCTTTCCACAAGCATACTTCAGATCGGAAAAATCAACACAAAGGGTTGTAATGTGGCTTAGGTTTGGGGTTCATAAGAAGAAAAAGTGAAGAGGTTTCAAAAACTTCCAAGTATACACAAAAGGGAATCTGTTAAATTTTTCAGTAGACTATACTTTCCTTTTGATGTACTTTTCAATTTTTTAGATTTTTGACTAAGTATACTTTTCCATCTTCTTTTGCCACTAGTGTCTTCGTAATTTGATGAACTCTTTCATGAATAATTTGATGGACACATCTAGCACCATGCCATTTTTTTCATCGTTTTCCTTTTTTTTTTTTTTTTTTTTTTTTTTTTTTTTAATATGATAATTTCACACCTAGTACACACTTGGAAGTAAAATGGTAGGAAAATATAGTGTATAAGCTATACTCCAATGTGGAGAGGTATGGATGATGTAGATATGAAAAGAAAAGGCCATATGTGTATATTGGCTCAAAATTGGCTGCTAGGGGTATATGATGAAAATGGTCAGCTTGAAAGGCTCAAACGTTAATCCTAAGTTGACTTTCGTCATATCCCAAGTATATCCACCATCTTACCACAAACCATGTAATGATATTCTCAAAAGAAGTATCAAATTCAACAGATCAATGGATACTTATCACAATTTCTGTATTTGTAAGCTCTCAATTCTCACAAAATTCACATGAATACTTGAGCAAAATAATTCTTTAGTTACATGTGTCAAATCACCATATTACCACAAAGTTTGGAGAAGTGCATAAATGGCTCTGTGGATGTTTTAGCAAAATGATTTAAAATGGGTTTGTTGAATTCACCAAGATGGTTATGAATGAGCATGAGTATCATGTGTGAAAAGATGCCTGTGTAAAAAAATTTGGCAATTTTTTATATATTGATTGAAATATGCCACAGAGTTTAAATAACAGATTTATATTCCCACCCCCCAACTTAAATGAAACATTGTCCTCAATGTTTAAGAATCAGAATTGAATAACTAAACAGGGTAGAATACACCTGATGTGGGATGTGGGTGACTTGCTTGGCATCAAAGATGGTATTTGTCAAAATAAAATTAACCTGTAACAAAATAAAGTAAACAATAAACAAAAATAAAATGAACGAAAATAAAATAAAAGAAAAACATACCTGGAGATGGTCAAGATTGATATACTGGGTCCATAAGTGGAATGTCTTCCACTTCTGGAATTTGTCTATCAATTAAGATTTTGAGGCGTTGACCATTTACTTTGAAGATACATCCATCTTTTGGATTTTCTATTTCTACCGCCCCATTTGTGAAAACATTTTTTACTATAAAAGGGCCGGTCCATCTAGATCGAAGTTTTCCTGGATGCTTATGGAGTCTTGAATCATATAAAAATACTCGATCATTAGGCTTAAATGTTCTTCTCAAAATATTTTTATCATGAAATACTTTCATTTTAGCCTTATAGATCTTGGAGTTTTCATAAGCATCATTTCTCAATTCTTCTAATTCCGTCAATTGGAATTTTCTAAATTTTCCTGCTTTTTCCAAGTCAAAATTGAAATGTTTAATGGCCCAATATGCTCGATGCTCGAGCTCCACGGGCAAATGACAAGGTTTTCCAAAAACAAGTCTATAAGGTGACATGCCTAAGGGAGTTTTGAAAGCTGTACGGTAAGCCCAAAGCGCATCGATTAGTCTCAAAGACCAATCTTTCCGATCCGGGTTGACCGTTTTTTCTAAAATTTGTTTAATTTCCCTATTCGCAAGTTCAACCTGTCCACTTGTCTGAGGGTGATATGCAGTAGAAAGCTTATGTATCACCCCATATCTTTTCATTAAAGCTTCAAAAGAACGGTTACAAAAATGCGTACCTCGGTCACTAATGATAGCACGTGGGGTACCAAATCGAGATAGTACATTTTCTTTGAGAAACTTAATTACCGTCCTGTTATCATTGGTCCTGCAAGGTGCTGCCTCTACCCATTTTGACACATAATCTACTGCCACAATAATATATAAATATCCAAAAGAAGGAGGAAATGGTCCCATAAAATCAATGCCCCAACAGTCAAAAATTTCAATTACCAAAATTGGGTTTAAGGGCATCATATTACGACGGGTCATAGCTCCTAACTTTTGACATCTTTCGCATGAGCGACAATAGATATTTGTATCTTTAAACAAGGTGGGCCAATAAAATCCACACTGCAGGATTTTTGCAGCGGTTTTCTTCATTGAAAAGTGGCCACCACAAGCTTGGGAATGACAAAATTCCAAAACGCTTGCAATCTCTTCATCAGGGATGCAACGCCTTAAAATTTGATCAGGGCAGTATTTGAAAAGGTAAGGGTCATCCCAGTAGAATTTTCGTACCTCAATCATGAATTTCCTTTTGTCTTGGGTGCTAAAATCCTTTGGTATTTCACCTGCAGCTAAATAGTTCACAATATGAGCAAACCATGGTAGAGAAGTAATAGAAAGTAAATGCTCATCGGGAAAATCATCTTTGATTGGTATGTGGTCAGAAGTGTCCTCGAATGTGAGTCTAGAAAGATGGTCTGCCACTACGTTCTCCACTCCTTTCTTGTCTTTGATGGTGATGTCAAATTCCTGCAAAAGCAAAATCCATCGTATTAATCGTGCCTTAGCATCCTTCTTTGTAAAAAGGTACTTAAGGGCTGCATGATCTGTAAAGATAATGATAGGAGAACCAATCAAATAAGCGCGGAATTTATCCAAAGCAAATACTACAGCTAACAACTCTTTTTCAGTGGTGGAGTAATTCATTTGTGCACTATTTAGAGTTCGACTAGCATAGTAAATGACAAAAGGTTTCCCTTCTCTTCGTTGTCCAAGAACAGCACCTACAGCAAAATCACTAGCATCACACATAATTTCAAAAGGTAAATTCCAATCAGGTGGTTGCATTATGGGTGCTGAAGTAAGCTTGCCAATTAATATTTTGAAAGCCTCTTGACAGGCTTGTGTCCATTCAAATGGGGCATCCTTAGTTAGGAGATTACATAGTGGTCTAGATATGGCAGAAAAATTCTGTATGAATCTCCTATAAAAACCCGCATGACCAAGAAATGATCTTATATCCTTGACTGTTCTAGGTGTAGGCAATTTAGAGATTAATTCAACTTTTGATTGATCAACCTCCATTCCTTTGGAAGAAATAATATGCCCTAAAACAATACCTGAAGGTACCATAAAGTGACATTTTTCCCAATTTAAAACCAATTCTTTTTCTTCACAACGAGTCAGTACTCTTTCTAAACTCATTAAACATGCATCAAAAGAAGATCCAAAAACAGTCAAGTCATCCATAAAAACTTCCATGCACTTTTCAACCATATCACTAAAAATACTCATCATGCAACGTTGAAAAGTAGCTGGAGCATTACATAGTCCAAATGGCATTCTGCGGAAAGCATAAGTACCAAAAGGACAAGTAAAAGTGGTTTTATCCTGGTCTTCTAATGCAATTTCAATTTGATAATAACCAGAATAACCATCCAAAAAGCAATAAAAAGGATGACCAGCCACCCGCTCGAGAATTTGATCAATAAAAGGAAGCGGAAAATGGTCTTTTCGTGTGGCGGCATTTAATTTTCTGTAATCAATGCACATCCGCCAACCAGTCACCAGTTTTGTAGGGACTAACTCTCCGAGGTCATTTTTTATTACAGTTACCCCTGACTTTTTAGGAACAACCTGCGTAGGACTTACCCATTTACTATCAGCAATAGGATATATCATTCCTGCATCTAATAGTTTCAATACTTCATTTTTCACAACTTCTTTCATTGTGGGATTAAGTCTACGCTGGGGGTCTCTTCGAGGATTAGTTCCTTCCTCTAAATTTATTTTATGAGTACAGATTAGGGGACTAATGCCTTTTATATCAGCAATACTCCATCCTAGGGTTGATTTATATTTGCATAAAATCTGAATTAATTTCTTACCTTGGGACTCAGATAATTCAGATGAAATAATAACAGGAAAAGTATCACCTGGACCAAGGAAAACATGCTTTAAACCCTTAGGTAGGGATTTTAATTCAACTTTAGGGGCTTCCCCACTTGAAGGAATCTGTCTTTCTCTTTTTTCAGGCAACTTCTCAAACTTTGGTTGCCATGCCTGTGTGCTATAATCATGAGTTCTGTCAAAAATAGCACAAATGTCAAATACATCAGATGAATCACTTATAGGATTAAATTCAGAATTAACAATAAAGTATTCAAGGGAATCTGAGTCATGAGTTGTAAGAACATCCCTTTCTATAAGTGAGTCAATCATGTATGTCTGATGACACTCGACATCCTCTTCTGGCTGTTTTGCAATATGAAAAATATTTACCTCAAGAGTCATATTGCCAAAAGAGAGTTTCATCAATCCATTTCTGCAATTGATAAGAGCATTAGAAGTAGCAAGAAAAGGTCTACCTAAAATTAATGGAATTTTAGAGGAGGTTTCTACAGCAGAACTAGTGTCTAGAATTAAGAAATCAACAGGATAGTAAAATTTGTCAACTTGAATTAAAACATCCTCTACCACACCCCGTGGTGCTCTGACTGAACGATCAGCCAATTGCAATACCACAGAAGTTGGTTTGATTTCTCCCAATCCTAATTGCAAATAAATAGAATATGGCATCAAATTTACACTAGCCCCTAAATCTAGCAAGGCCTGTCCAAGCTCATGATTGCCAATGTTGCATGTGATGGTTGGACATCCAGGATCCTTGTACTTAGGGGGAATCCGCTGTTCAATTAGAGCACTAACTTGCTCTGTCAAGAATGCTGTCTTCTTCACATAATGCTTCCTCTTAACTGTACACAAATCTTTGAGAATTTTTGCGTAAGTAGGAACTTGTTTAATTACATGCAAAAGAGGAAGATTAATTTTTACCTGTCTAAGATTTTCCAAAATATCATTGTTATGATCCAGAGTTTGTTTGCTTGACTTTAATGCTTGAGGAAAAGGTACCTTACCAGGATTTTTTGTTACCTCAGGTTCCTCAGGTTTTGTTACCTCAAGTTCTTTGGGAAGTTCAGGACTGCTGCTATCTTGATCTTTCTCTACATCCTTTATTTTGTCTATTATTGGATCACGTAGAGACTTACCACTTCGTGTCACAATGGCGTTTACATCCTTCAGATCTCCTTGTGCCATATGTTGACCATGAGGTACAGATTGAGTTTGGGAAGGAAACTTACCTTTCTCATTCATAGTCAATGAACTCATTATTTTAGACACCTGGCTCTTGACTTCCTTATTTTCTTCGACAACCTGCATAATCAAAGATTCAAATTTCTGATTAGTCTTACCCTGTATTTCAATAAAAGTATGCAAAGTATCTTCTAAAGAATTTCTAGAAGATTGAGGTGCATGGTATGGTGCAGGATATGATCTAGAGGGTTGTGCAGGCTGCTGGTTTTCAGACTTCCAGCTGAAGTTGGGATGATTACGCCATCCTGGGTTGTAGGTTTCAGAGTAAGGTGTGAACGGCTTTTTGTACATACCTAGAGCATTACTTTGTTCCTCATACATACCATTCATGTTAGTATGTGTAGGACACTCTTGGGAATGATGATCTATCCCACCACAGACAACACATGGCCCAAAAGATTCTGCATGATTAGCCGTGTGTGTTGGTTTTGAGTTTTTGGTTTTCAATAACTCTAATTCTCTGGTGAGCATTTCAACCTTAGCCTTAAGGTTATCCTCCTCCCTTAGATGGTAAATACCACCACTCAAGTTTCCTATAGGTCGTGACCTGTTTGTGCTATCAGTAGCACTAGGTCCAGTCCAAGTATGAGCTTTTTCAGCAAGCTCATTGAGGTACTCTATGGCCTCATCGGGATTTTTTTGTAAAAATTCTCCATTGCACATCATTTCCACGAATTGACGTTCCCTGGGCGTAAGGCCTTCATAGAAATAACTCACTAAGCGCCAATTCTCATATCCATGGTGGGGACACATACTCAGTAATTCTTTAAATCTTTCCCAAGACTGGTACAAAGTCTCACTATCCTTTTGTGCAAAGGTAGAGATTTGTCTTTTTAAAGCATTGGTCTTATGTTGGGGAAAGTATTTATTGAAAAACACTTGAGTCATCTCACTCCATGTTCCAATAGACCGTGGTCTTAGTGAGTACAACCAACTCTTAGCTTTATCTTTCAAAGAAAAAGGAAAGAACTTTAACTTTACCGTGTCGTCAGTGGTATTTTGATTGTGGAAAGTTGCAACTACTTCCTCAAATTCCCTAATATGAACATAGGGGTTTTCATTTTCTAGACCATGGAAAGTTGGAAGTAATTGTATCATTCCTGTTTTGAAATCTACATGACGAACATTAGGTGAGAACATAATACAGGATGGTGTGGCTGTTCGTGCGGGATGAAGATAATCTTGGAGGGTTCTAACAGGTTGGTCCACGTGTTCACTCATCGCGTCAGAATTGGAAGAATTATCAAACAAGTGATTAGAAAAATTAGATTCTGAATCTGATTCTAGCACGGGTCTACTAGCAAACCGTCCAAAAGCGTCTCTGTACCTGCGCATGCAAAGTAAAGAAAAGCGTAATACTAAAAAAAAAAAAAAAAAAAATTACGAAAAGAAAAGTAAAATAAAATAAAGATGCAGAAAGCTAAAAAGAAAATGAACGAAGTTACCGCTTTTTTTTTTTTTTTTTTTTTACAAACTACTAAAAAAAAAACTACAAATTCTTCTACCGTCTCCCCGGCAACGGCGCCAAAATTTGGTTACGCCCAAAGAATAACGCGATCGTTTGCAGTATAGCTTTGGGGTGTCGATTCCACAGGGAGATGGATTGAGAAATTGAAGAACAGTAACGAAATTAACAAAAAGATTTAGATGAGTGCGAAAAGTAAATTTTAGAGTGTGACGTAAATTAAAACTAAATGAGTAATTTGAACAGTATAAAAATGAGACGAAAAGTAGAGCATCGGGAATCCTTTGTATATAATTGGTATTTTAATTATTTTCGATTCATTAATAACTCAATTGAAAATTCTATGTCCAAATTTTCAATCGGAAAATAAAACATTAATAACCAGATTTAAATCAAATGTAATCTTTCGAAAAATCATTCGTCACAATATAAGAACAAGAATTGTTATCGATATTAAGGAAATTCAACGTCGACAATATACTCGTAGAGCAATATTGCAGCAGAGAATTAAATTAAAATAGATAACCAATTGAACCAAACATAATCAAAGGATTATTGCATTCAATAGAAAAAGCATGACTGAATCTATAAATGAAATAAATTCTAAGATTATTTGGTGACGAAAACATTTATAATAAATTTCGAATGATTAAACAAAAGAGTTTAATATTTGAAGAACACATATATGAATCAAAAACAATTATAAATACCATATATACAAATTCATCCATAGCTCTACTAGAAAATTAGTTACACATATTGAAAATATGCAACAAAAATTCTCCAAAGAAAACTATAATAGAACTAGCCATGTTTTCTCTTCTTTTGTTTTTCTTTTCTTTTCTCAAACTCTCTAAAATATTTTTTCAAGTCTCCAAGCACACCCTTTCCTCTTACGTTGGATCCATATATATAGACATTTCCATCCAAGTTGCCTAACCAAAATCATAATTAGACGTAACCTTGTACCAATTGATGTCCAATATGTGGTAGGATACCTTTAGTTGGCTGAGAGTGAAATGGAATGAGGTGTATGTATTTATGTGGTTCTTCTCTTTATTTTATAATTTTAAGTGCCATGAGTTTCTTTGCATGCATGTGAAACAATCTTCAAAGATTGAAGAGGTAAAGTGCCGTGTATGAGTTTCTTCCTCCCTTGCTTGCCTTGTGTTGCCATGTGTTGCCATGTGTTGTCATGTGGTGCCATGTGCTGCCATGTATTATTTAATTAGTTTGCTTTTCAATCAAAATGATTATGTTGGATGGGAGATAATGGAGAGCACCGAATGGATTTTTGATCTTGAAATGCCGTATATAGTTTTTCTTGCTCCCTTGTGTTGCCATGTGTTGATTGCTTTTTGAATTGATCATGTTGGTTTGGATATTTTGGAATCACCGATTGGTTTTGAGTCTTGAAATGCCGTGTATAATTTTTCTTGCTCCCTTGTTTTGCCATGTGTTGCTTTGCTTCCTCTTCCCGTTAGTTGTCTTGAAGAAACTTGGGTGCACTTCATCTTGCATATGAATTGATCATTGCATTTCCAAGTTGGTGTAGGAGTGCTTGCTGGAAAATATTATGATGACATTTGGATTTGATGCAAGTGGCTGAAAAATATCCAGGAACGTCAAGTGCAGGTGCGTCCACTTGATGGTCGATTTTGTCTTGGATTGAGTGGATATCTCTTAAAACATAAAACATAAAAGTTATAGATATTTCTCTTGCGGTTCTATATCATGTTGAATCAGCTCAATCGGAGATTGGATGAGAGAGTTATGCCCATATTACGAAAATACGTCAGAACTGTCTAAAATTCCGCAATTATCTTCATTTGCTCCTAATGCCTCTATTTGTGTCCTAAATCAAAATATAAGAATAATGAGTATATTTAGGCATCAAATAAGAATAAAGTATTAAATATTAAGAGAGGAAAATATGGCATTTTATATTCTCATCAATATAATAAATCAATATATAATAAATCATGCTTATATCTATTTCAAGATAAATGACCATTAATTTTATTAACATGAGTTATATTCATTATTTTCTCATTTCTTTTAGCATTTAAATAGAGTATTTAGAGTGCATTTTTGTGCACTCATCAGGTATGACACGTGTCCCTTGTGTATTTGATATCCACCTCGAAGCCTTACATATAGGGCATTCATTCTTTGTGACATTTTCCTTCCAAAATAATATGCAGTCGTTGGCACATGCATGTATTTTGTGGTACTTGAACCCTAGCCCCTGTTCTAATGACCTTGACTCTTGATATGACTATGGTAACTCAGCATCAGGAAAGGCATGCCACAACAAGTCAAGAAATATGTCGAATGACTTGATTGACCAATGACCCAGAGTTTTAATATGCAACAGCTTCACAATGAATGACAACTTTGAAAATTTTGTACAACCAGGATAGAGTGGACGACGTGCATCATCGAGTAGCTATGCAAAAGATGAAGAAGTTCAAATGGGTTCAGCCATGGGTGGTTGAGTTGGCATTAACATGCTATCCTGTGGAGGGGAAAAGAATGTACCCGCCCGCACATCATCTAACATCTGGTGGATGCTATCGATGTATTCGTCTCCATCTTTATATTCTGAGTCATCATCGACAACAATATTGAACTGTTGTGTCTCTTCCTCCCCGTGAAATATCCACCTGGTATAAGTTAGAGTAATCCCATTGATAAACAAATGACTCTGCACTTTAGGAATAGGTAACCAAAGATTATTAGAGCAGATATGGCATGGACACCGAATGCAGTTATTGCCCATTGCATGGCTTTGTGCAAGTGTGAGAAATTGATTAACTCCTTCAGTATATGCATGTGACATTAGTCTATCAGGTAGATTCATCCAACTCTTTTCCATCTATTAAAGTATATAAAAAAAATTGATGTTAGTTATCTAGCGGGAGCAAAAAGTTAGATACGCAATGCCACAAGACGCACATTGCATAAACAACCACAGATTTAATGGACAAATCGGTGGGACCATCAACTTACATAGAGGAGATGAAAAGAATGAAGTATATAGGGAAAAATGAAGTGCATGCCATGCACATTAGACATAAATGACTTAAATATGTCTAAAATTATTTAGTATTTGACTATCTAAAGCACATATTATCACCCGGCAAACAGTGCACACATCCAATATTGGTCCTCATACCAACATAATTTATTTCGGTAATTAAAAAATGTACATGCCTAGATAGTGTATCATAGCACTCCAACTTTGTTGGTATTAATGTTGTTACGTAGAATGTGGAAAAAGGAAATTTTGTATCAATGGAACTGGGACTAACTAGCAGCAATTAAAATAGTATCATGTGGTTAATGCTACAACGGCTTATCACAATGCACCCATGCTATGAACCCCTATGGATAGACGGAAGGGAGTTGGAAAATATAAAAAAGAGAGCTAAACATGTAGTATAAGGCCACGAGATGACTATAGTTTGTAATATAAAAATATTAATGCTTGAGTAGAAGGAAATTAGCCTTTCCATCACTAAATCTATCTAGATGCAAAAAACACCTAACCAAGGAGTTTGAAGAGTTGGTATGCATGGGGGTTTGAGTAGATAAATTAAACTTCAGGATGATCTTTGAAAGATGGTTAAAAAGGAAAACTATGGTACTCTGCGTAATTCCAGTTTAAGTATTCAGCATAAAGCGTGTACACAATAAAAATTTTATTTTTTTTATAAGTGAAGCAAAATTGATAAATTACATATTCTAGAAGCAATAAACAAACTTCAATGATGGTTCAAAAGCTGCACATTTAGGTTGAAATATAAGCGGCGTGGAAAGATAAATATCTTCACGAAATTGAGGTATGACTAAAGATCAGTCTAGTATCAGAAACCCGTTATGAGTCTGTTGTTATAATGGTTCAGCCCGTTTGCGTCATCAATTTTGAGCTGCATTGGATACTTGAGATTAATATATAAGGGTAAATCACAGTTTGTTTTGCAGTCATTGTAAAATAAATACAAATAGATCACCACATATAGGATTCACCCTGACAAATATTTACTTTAATTTTATTTAATATGTTGGAAAGGCAACCTATGGTCAGTTATGGGTTTGATAAATAGCTATATATCGCATGAAATTTTTTTGCTGATCCGCAACAAGAGCAAAGCACTAACGAAAGCCCTGGGAATGCATTAAAAAAGGTAACTAAGCCCTATTAGTAAAAATAATGCATAAAGAGCTTAAATTCTGATTATTGGACTATTATAATTGCTCCTAAACCCCAAGTCAAAAGAAACAGAGCCAGGTGACTAAAGGAGGGATAGGCAGAGCATGCAGTTTGATACAAAACCCTACAATATATCTCAATGATCATTTAGAGAATAGTACTCTCTTCCACCTAAAACACTCTGTATAGGACATGTGTTTGTACGCAATTTATTCGCTGCCCATGTTGGTCCATACATTCCATTGGAGGTAAATTTACGATCATTGTGTAGTCCTAAAGTTCAAAGAGACGTAAACACGAGACAAAGCATATTATCCTTTGAAACTATTGCTCAACCAAGCAATTAAACAACAGTCATTGGGGTACACGTGAATCATTTGTACACTAATGCAGCCATTTGATTCTGGACTAGACAATCTTTGCTAGCACAAGAATAAGGAACTGAAATTTTAGACTCCTAGAGCATAAAAAAATGTGGGTGTAAATTACATTTTATGCAAGTTCACCCTTTCAAAGTAATTAGACTAGAGAGGTATCTATATTGGTTGGGCTATTGTACTAAAAGTTTTACGTGCTGCTATTGAATTATCATATGAGTACTTACCACTTTCTATTAACGGCAAATTAATATTAAGGTTCTCTTATCAACACATTGTAACCTCAACTTTCAAGTATAAATATTTTGGGTGAAGTAGGTATGTAATTTTTGACGAATAACATGATATGTATCTATAAATTCTAAGCAGAGGAAGACATTTTTACGCTATGAATTTTTGGTAATTAATGTATAGTTAATAAATTGCAAGTCATTGATGGAAACCCAGTCAACCATAATGGTTAAGGCTGCAATCCTAATACATCTCATTGCTAAATCCTAACAACTGGGTTTTCAACCAGCAGAAGACTAACTAAACACAAAAGCCAACCTTTTTTTTAAGGGTATCTATCCATACAAACTCATTCTTAAAATGAACTTGAGAAAAGGGCCATCCAATGCGATACTACAAGGAAAATTTAACCATGCTTAAATTGACTCAATGGTGATTTATTAAAAGATATTAAGAGTTTCACTCAGGATAAAAGATGTTCAGGCTCAGAAAAACAATTGTACCTAAGTCCCAAAAAAATTGCAAAAGAAAAAAAAATGAATAGTAGCAATTAGCACCTCCATTTCAAAATAATCCCCATCTCGCTTTTCTTCAACATTCTTTTGCTCACACCTCTTCAAATTTGTAAAACAAAAATAATCAACTTTAAATCATTATCTACTTTCCCACTAGCTTATTATTATTAAGACATGACGTGACCACTTACGAGTAAGAAAATGTAATTGAAAATGTGTATATATATATTTATAAGTAAGAAAAGTTTATTGACCTCGTAATTACACAGATAGTATATGAGAAATAGAATACTTAATTATAGCCTACTAGGATGGAAAATATTTTGTTTCAACATAGGTTGCAACATGGGTTGTTTCAACATGGGTTGCAATATTGCATGGAAATATAATCATATATACAGGAAATAATTGAATAAAGTGTCAAATACACAGTAGGAATTTGCATGTTGCCCAGATGACTAACACAAGAGGGGGAGTGAATTGAGTTGTATTTAAAAAAATAACAATTATAAATCAAATATATAATATAAAATATAAACAAAATATGAAACAATGATAAATATAAAGAGTAAGGGTAAGAGAGAAGCAAATTCAGTATGTTAACGAGGTTCAGCCCCACTGCTTACGTTCTCGCCTCAAGCTATCTCTTGAGGATCCCCAAATCTACTATTCAATCTCCTTTAGGTAGAGATAGAAACCTATTACACATTTGAGCAGCACCGCTCCAAAGAATCCGTGTAGAACACCCTCTACACTTCCAATCACCTTACACTTGGTGATTTAACTATTCCCCGTGTAGAACACCTTCTACACTTCCAATCACCTCACACTTGGTGATTTAACTATTCCCCGTGTAGAACACCTTCTACACACACAAGGGTTATACACACCCTTTTACAAATACAAGAGTTGATAGTAGGTAGACTATCAAAGTACACTCCTCAATGAGTGAGATAGAAACAATACAGCGCAACCTATATCTCTATCAACAAGAACAAGAATTAAGACTCAAAACTTTAGAAAAGAGAGAATGAGAGTTTTGAAGAAATGATGTAAAACTTAGCAATAGATGTGTAAGCTCTTGTTGTAATTTTTGCAAAACTCAAGTGAGCTATTTATAGGCAAATGAGTTTTCAATTTCAAATTTGAAAAGATTCTAATGTCAAAAACATCATCATTCAATTTTCAAAAATTTCAAATCTAATCTTTTTACTTTTTGCATGTGACAAAAGGAGCACACTTTACTTTTCAAAAATTTCAAACATAATCTTTTACTTTTTGCATATGACAAAAGGAGCACACTTTACTTTTCAAAATTTTCAAACAAAGATATCTACTTTTTGCATAAGTCAAGAAAAGCATCCATTACTTTTGAAAATATTCAAATAAAATATGCACATGTGAAAGATGACAATCAATCATCTTAATATTTTTAAAGTTCAAACTTTTAATTATATCATGCACATGTGAAAGATGACAATCAAGTATCTTAATATTTTCAAAATTCAAACCTTTAATCATATCATGCACATGTGAAAGATGACAATCAAGCATCTTTCAAGATTTTCAAAGTTCAAACATTTAATCATGTCATGCACATGTGAAAGATGACAATCAATCATCTTTCAAAATTTTCAAATTTAATTTTCAAAATATTCATGCACATGTGGAAAATATATTTTAATGCTTTATGATAAAATATTAATTTTGAGCCTTAATCCTAATTTTGAATTTTTAAGAGATTTACAACATTACTCTATGATTTTAATGTGAACTTGTTCCCTTCTTGCTCATGCTTGGTTCCTTGATGTGCTTGATTATATTGTGTGGACAACTTGAGTTTGAGACTCCTTTATTTTTTGGATTCATTTGTTATCATCAAAATCCATTTGTAGATTTACATGAAACTTGAAATTTTGGGTTCAACATTGCACAAATGATTACAATCAAACATAACACGAATTTTATCTTCTTAATGGAAATAGAGCACTGGGGGAAGATACTGATGAATATTCTGGAAGGTTTTACATAGAGAATACTGTAATGGAGGTTGGGTCCCTCTCATAACCCATAGCTGTATACTAGTGGCTCTATTGAGCTTTTTTCAAACAACTTCATTGCATATTCACTCATTCCTTATATATCTGTTGTGATGATTTTCATCACACTACGTTTATACTACATCCCTTTCTCTACATTTACACTTCCATTGCATTACATTTAACAAACCAATTTCGGTATTTTTACACCACTCAATTGTACCTATCTCAGAATAGATGAAAGATTATTGCAAAACAAAATTACTACAACAAACCCACTTCAAGTAATTTTGTCTCCCAGGAGAGAAATCAATATTAGAGAAGATAAGGACAAACCCACACCAAGTAAGGTATATTATGCTAAAGGTAAGTGTAGATTTCATAAAACTAATGAGGGGAAAAAAAGATTCAAATAACAAAAATCATTCCCAAATATCAATTTTCATCGAAAAATTCATTTGATAAATCCTAGGAGACAAATAGCAAATTCAATGTCGTACCTTTGTTCGAGAAGTAGATATACGGGACTCCACTATGGGCTGGGTGTGAATCGATGCTGGAGTGATGCAGGTTCAACCGACATCAGATGAACAAGCTTGTGGAATTCGAGTGTTACGGCGGAGAGGAGGAACTGATCTGGAGCGAGGTCATGGCACAAAAGAGAGGGGCCCTATGTCTACTTTCGATTATGTGAAAAAAGAAAGTTAATGACTTTTAACGGTGAACACGACCACAAGCGCCGTAATAGACTGACCTTCCCCGTTGAATAACGATGCCGCATTTGTTTTATTTTTGTTGCAACAACAAAAATGCCGTATTAAATATTTATACGACGCATAAAACCAAATAAATTACCCACAATCTATAATTCTGTTTGGCGTAATATAATGACCGGCAAATAAATTATTGCACACAGTTGACACCTCAATTCCATCATTTTTACATTGCAGCAAGATCAAAAACGCCGGGGTAAGACATATTTCTTGTAGCGTAACCTTTCTTCGAGTACAATTGTCTATATTTTTCCTCAACGACTATTATTAGAAGAATTATAACCATTTGAACGTAAACTATAATACTGTTCAAATGTATTCGTGACGTTCAAACGGTTCTTTTTTAGTTGAGATATTGCTATATTTCATCCAAGAAAATGTAGCTCGAACGTCGAAGCTAATAATATTTTTCAACCGTTGAGAAGTGAGAACCACCCGTTCCCTCGCACAAGAACTGCATGCCAACTTACACATAAAACGGTAAGACTTAAATAACTCTGTGCCATACATCCGTGATTGCAATGCATGCAACTTACATACAGCAAATTAATTACGTGGGACAGTAATATGGTGACGTGCCCGGATTGTTAGTCACGTGAAAAAGAAATCATCTGAATCCGTCCAAATACCTTCAATGCATCCTTTTTTTTTTTTCCGAATACTGTCAAGTAAAACAACGATGTCTTTCGAGTATGATATGATTGTTGGATTTAGAAGACTAATATCTTATATCCTATTAAAGGAAATTAGAGAAAGGAAAATAATATTATATTATATGATTTTGTCTCTTCATTTTTATTGTTTATATATTTAATTTTTTAATTAATAGTTGAAAAAGTGATTATTAATATATAATGTATATTTTGAATAAGATACACTGTTGGGCGACATAGTAGCAGTCCCCTAAGAAAATACCTATGATCAATCGATAACTTAATAAATCTATTTCTACCAAAAACTAAGTACTCGCTAAATATTTTGAATGGTTAATAAGCGTACAACTCAAAAGCAAAATTTAGGAGACAAACCATGAATTACACAACATAATGAAATGGTATACAACATATATTTAGACTTTGGTCCAACATTATATAGACTTTGATACAAGAACTTGATGACCTATTGGTATGGTCCAACAATGAAAAATCTAATCCTAATCAAACGTCACTTATAAAAAAAAGTATTGAATTTTATTAAAAAGCAAGTTGGATCGACCTCGACTCGCCTGTAAGACATGAAGCCATTAGCAGTGCTGCGACGTCGAGACAACTTACTCTTGTTATTACTACGAAACGATCGAGATAGTTCGTATGGAAGTTGTAAATTCTGATCATCAATTCTTGAGTGCATTTATATTATATGGAATCTTGAAACCAATGGTTTCTCGAGCATGATGTTTTCGGACTCCTCGTCCAAACCAATCACCAACTTGGACATGTCGATTCCTGTCCAAGTCTGAGAATTATTCCCTCCAAACTCAATCAAAAAGCCTCTACTCTTGTTGTACTGTACGAGGCCGCGTGGACTTTGCAAGACTCCCATGGACCTTGACTTGCTCAGCTTCACCACTGGCATTTTCGCTGCCATTCCTGGCTTCCTTCTACCCGACAGTACTCGTCGATTTGCGCTCAAGTTTGAGTCCGACCCCGCTTTTGTTTCGCTGTAATAACCCACCGATTTCGATCTAACCATTCGGTCACCGACGGCTGGTTCACTCCCATAATCTGCAGCCGGAACACTGGATACTTTCCTGTTTCGTCTACTTCCGAGTTTCGTAACCTTCACAACATCTTCGCTCCTCTCGTACGTTTCCCAGTTCATCAACGACCGAGTGTTGTCGACGCACGTCACTCGTTGCCTCAAATTTTTCCAGATCGCCGGCTTGTGGACCTTCTTGGCGACGATATTCAAGCACTCCACCACCTCCGCCATATCCGGACGTTTCTCCGCGCTAGATCGAACGCACCTGGCGGCGAGCACCGCAAGATGTCGGATCACCGCTATATCACATGGAGAACTGATCCGGTAGTCACAGATCCCGGAGAATTCGCCGTGCTTAATCAGCGGCACAGCCCAGTCGACCACCGATGGCGGACTGTAATTAACATCGATGGCGTACCTGCCGCTGATGATCTCCAAGAGCAAGATCCCAAAACTGAACACGTCGCTCTTGGTGCTCAGATCTCCCGGCGCTAGATAGCCAGGGTCGAGGTA
Source organism: Platycarya strobilacea (assembly GCA_036898215.1). Classification (NCBI taxonomy): domain Eukaryota; kingdom Viridiplantae; phylum Streptophyta; class Magnoliopsida; order Fagales; family Juglandaceae; genus Platycarya; species Platycarya strobilacea. The sequence continues at coordinate 9,531,748 of CM072555.1, forward strand.
CCCTAAAGTTCCCGCCGGAGGAGTGCACTTTACTCGCACGTCTTCCACGTGTCCCCTCAGGGCCAATCCGAAATCTCCCAACCTCGCGTTCCTGTTCTCATCGATTAAGACGTTCGAGGACTTTATGTCTCGGTGAATAACCGGAGGATTCGACGAGTGAAGAGCCAGGACCGCTTTTGCTATCTGAACCGCGAACCGCACCCGCCGTGTCCAACCCGGCGGTGATCTGGAGTTGGAGTGCAAAAGATCGTAGAGAGAACCGTTGGGCATGTACTCGACGACAAGCAGTTTCCGGTTGCTGGAGTCCGAACAGAATCCCAACAGATTCACAACCCGAGGGTGTCGTACCCTGGAGAGTATCTCAATCTCGTTCTCTGCGGGGCTGGTACAGTTGCAACAGTTGGTGCAGTTGCTGTTGTGATACTGATGATTTTGGAAGCTTGTCGTCGTTGTTGAGGGATTAAGAAGCTTCGTCCTTTTGACGGCGGCGACGAGCTTGCCATCGTCGAGGACAGCTTTATAGACGCTCCCGTGGCTGCCTTTGCCCAAGAAGCTCTCTGCTGAGAAGCCATCGGTGGCGGCAACTAACTCCTCGTACAAAAACTCTCTGATTTGCACCGCCTTATTGTGCTTACGAGTTCGGGTTCTTGGTCTGTTCTTGACAGCGGAATAGTAAGAGTCACAGATGGCTATGGCGGACTCTGCATTGCAAGAGAGATAGCCCATGCGTAATCAATTAGCTGTCTTTGGGCGGATGGCTATTGGGTATGAAGGTGGGTCTCGGATAGACGAAAAAAGAGTGAAATTGATTAAAGAGTAAATAAACAAAGAGAGGTGGTAAACGTGGTTGTGGTGGGAGAGAAGGAGGTGGTGGAAAACGAGAGCGGCAAAAGCCATTACTACAAAGGTGGGTAGAAATAGAATTGTGGTCGCTAAAGTCGTATGATGCCAATTTTATGCTCGGGCAAGACGTGAAATCAAAACAATCAAAAGCTTTGAAATTGAAAATTATTGATTTTTTCATGCAAAAGCGTGCAACTTTGGCAGGAATTCCCCCTTCTTTTTCTCTCTTTCTCGGGTTTGGGTTGGTCTAAAGAGATGATGGGGCCCATGATGCACTGCAAGTCTGCAACACACTGACAACGTTACTTTAATTTTTTTTTAAAGATATCTCAGCATGGAGAATATTATATTATATAATAAATTAATGGCAATGATTTGTAGATTATTAATAGCACTACGGAAGAGTGGAGGAGGCTTTTAAAAGCTTTCGGACTAGATTATAATGACAAAATTTGCTAAGTTTTTTTTCTTCTTACAATTTTTTTTTTATATTTTTAAAAATTTACAATATCATTAAAAAGTATTTATTTAATTATAAAATAAAAAATAAATATATAGGTAGAAATGCTTGAAGTCAAAATTGAGCCCCCAAGCATTATCTTCTTAATTTTGACTCGGAAGCTATTTAGATCGAGATTGTATAAGTATTAAATAGATAAGTCATTGTAAAAAATACTCTACCTAAATTAAATATATGAAAAATAAGGAGATTATTTTTTCTCAAAAATTTTATATAAAATTTGTAGGTCTATTAATCAGATTCCATATTTGAGAATTCAAATCTAAAAAATAAGTATTTTTCTTTTGAATATTTTAAATAAATATATCAAAATTATTTAAAAAAATCAGAATCGGACTGAATTTGTCTAGTCTGGATAAACAAGTCCGGCAATTTATCTATTTAAAATTTATATTATTAATCATTTGGATCACTTTTGATACAGTAATTAAATTTGATTTGAATTGAGAGATAAGATGAATTAAGATAGATTTAGTTTATTTTTTAATATTATTATTATTTTAAAATTTAAAAAAATTATATTAAAATTTAACAAATATATATTGAAATTAAAAAAAATTATATTTTAAATAAAAAATTAAAAAAAAAAAGAAGATAAATCTCGAATAAAAACAAACAGACTCACACACCAATACAGACAATGGGATCCAGCAAATGGTTAAAAGAAGTTGATCGATTGGATTCCATGTTTTTTCAACAAACCTATGACAATTGAGAGAGTAAATATTGATTGATTCTAGAAAGTGGAGTCAAGTGGGGTCCTTGGCATATATGCAGCACAGCGAATAGCATGCCTCCAACTCAATGAGTACTCCAGACTGATTTATCTGCATCTGGAATGGGCATAGCCGCATAGCCTTCCATCATTTCAAATTTTGTAAACAAAACAAATTCCCTCGTTGTTTTTCCTTCTTTTGAAATTTGACTCTGAGATTCGTCCTTGCCCCCAAAAAATGATTGTCAAATAGATTTTGGTCTTTAGTTTGAAGGAGATCTCAAAGTTAAGCAATGACCACGAAATAATATGGTTATATATATATATATACACAAAAAGGCATTGTTAATTACATAATTGATTAGCATGAGTCCTCTTTAACCTTTAAGACTTAAGAGTTAAGACCCCCATACTCTTGCAGTGAAGCACGTTCATTTTCAAATAATCAAATGGGTGATCGTTGAGGAGGACACATAATAAATAATAATGAAAATAAATAAAGAAAAACTGTAATTCCATAAATGGATATTATTATTCATATTAACATTTGAAAATCGGAAATGATAGTCTGCAATTCTTATTTGACCGCTACTCTTGATCTCTTGATCGCTGTATAAATTAATCTTTTTTATTATTAATATTTTTTTATTTAATAATTAAAAAAGTGATTTTTAATATATTAATGAATTTTTTTATTTTTTAAAAATATCTATATATATATTAAAAAAATATAAATATAAAAATAAAATTTTGTTTTTGAACTAGGCGGCACGCCCAGCGGTAATTGCTGGGCGGCAGCCTACCATCTCCCTTTGAAAATTTCCATTTCCCTGCAATCACGAGAGAAAGTGAAGTACGACCAGAATTATAAACTAAAATTAAAAATTAAGCAACTTGGTCCCATGTTTGCAGAAGTTAAGTGGGGTTTGGCACTTTACAAAGCACAAACAAAATACCGTCATATCACCTTTTGAGACAAGTTTAATTTGTCCAACTTAAGTCGATCGAAGTTGTTAGTTTGGCCTTCCATTTTATACCTACCCAACCTGCTCTACTTGCGGACAACTCTCTGTTGTGAATGGAATTAAGGTACCTTTGAATATTGTGAAGTATTAGAGAATAATTATAAATAATTTGAGTCAAGAATAAAATAAATTTATAGGTTTCATTGAAAATTATTTGAATTGTTTTAATTTATGAAATATGTTAAATATTGACTTTTGATTGATTTAATTATTAATAATGGTTGAAATGATGATTTTATTTATATTTTTAATAATAAAAATATTCTAATAAAGAAATAAATTTTAACATTTAAAAAATAATTTTGCACGATTTTTTTAAAAATATTTTATTTAAATTAAATTTGATAAAAATTTAAATTAAATTTTATATTTTTTAAATTTTCAGGTATTTTTTTTTTCATTGAAGAATTTATTTAATTTAAATTACGTATAATTATAATAAAAACTGGAAAATAAAAATAAAAATTAGCTTTATTGAAGATGGTTAAGAAAAAGAGGTGATTTTTTTTTTCTAAAGCATTTAATACGTTCACACTACATTTAATATGTTCACACTATATTTAATCCGTTTACACAAGATTTGTTTTTTCATTGCTTTTTGTGTCTGAATGCTAAAACTTTTTATTTGAAATTATCGAGCAAATTTGAGAAGTGTTGGTCATCCAAATCTAGCCTAAGATTTCTTCTATTCTCATTTTTAGTATTTTTATTAATTTATAGAGATTCGATATTGCTGTATTTGATATTGCGAATGGTATAATTGGGTCACAAACTGTATATTTCTCTTTAAATTATAAAAAATATCTATCATTAAATTGCAGAGGAAGTAACCTCACGGTTTCAAAATATGAATAATAGTGAGAGGCATATGTGAAATTTAAGAATGTTTTCACTTTTTTATGCCAAAAAGTTGGAATCTTAGATTTAAGTTCTGATATTGAGTAGTGTTATATATAGTTATTTTTGTATATTTTTCATATATTCTATTTATATAATTGATTTTTATATTTTAAAAAATTGATATAACTAATTAGATTGATTGAGTAAATAAATATAACTACACATAAATTTTTTCATTAAAAATATGACAACAATTTTTCTAAATTTAATGAAATGTTATGAAATTTAAAGAAATGAAACTACTATTGCAAAAAAGAAATAAGAAATTCTGTCTAGAACTCTTAAGAACTGAAACTTTCTTTCTCTCTTTCTATATTTTCTTATAAATTTCATTACAACTGAAACCCATATTTATAGGCGTTGAAATTACTATGCAAGTTACTATGCAAGTCACTATGCAGATTTTAAAATAATAGTGGTGGGGTCATTCACATAATTTTTAGTGGTGGGACAAGGGCGGCTGCCGACTCTTAATTCATAACACTCTCCCTTAAATGACCACTCATAAAGAATCTGCCTCGTTAAAACCTTACCAAGGAAAAATCCAGTGGGAAGAAAAACTAATGGCGAAGGAAAAAGAGTACAGTCTTCTTATGTATCTATAAGTGCTTTAAGATTGCCTCATTAAAACCTTGCAGAGGAAAACCCAGTGGAACAAAATCTCAGCGAAGGAAAAAGAGTACAATCAGCACATTTACTTCCCCTGAAAAGTGCATGACAATAGTTTTTGAGTCTTCACATTTTAATATTTTGCACAATTTTCTTGAATGTCGCAGTTGGTGATGTCTTCGTGAATAAATCTTTCAGATTATCACTTGATCGTATTTTTGATATATTTTCTTTTGATTTGAATGATACAAGTAGCTTCGTATAAAATTGTTGAGCTATCATTGATTATGAAATACCACACTTTTCTTGGATACGTTGAGTCATTGATCTCAGCCAAATATACTCTCGACTTGTTTCATGAATTGCAATAATCTCTTAGTGATTTGAAGATGAAAAATAATATCTGATTGACAGACTTAATAGAAATCTGATACCTGCAGTAATACTTAAACTCCTCCTGATAATATGCGTTAGTGTTTCAAGTAATAAACAAATATGATTTCAGTATATATAACAAGTTAAGAATTCAAACACGATCTCCAACTAAATAATGCATTAGAGAAAGTATGATAATATTTTTATCTAAAATTTTCTCCCCCTCATTCGGCGTTATTAGGAAGAACTTGTTTATATACGGCCGAAATAACATTGGAAACCATCTATGTATGATAAAAGCTGTAAAAGTTTTGAGATTTAATATTATTGGTTTGGCGGAAAATCAAATCCGCTTGACATTGTGGGCAAACGAGATCTTGAAGAGATTTGAAGGCTTCGGGATGTTGTTTAAATATAACCAATTTTACCATTGGTTTATTCCAGCAAAAAGATCTCGCATTCCTCATAGATTCAGTTGTTGTTTATCCAAAACGATATTATGTCTGATAGAAATTCTAATGTCCCAGATTTAAACCATGAACCTTTTATACCTCAACCACTTATATTTTCTCCTGAGACTGTAAATACCATGATAGGAGCAGAGATATATCTTTCTAGTAAATCTGATCCTGAAATTGTTGCAGCATCAAGAACCCTCAGTGCTCAATATGCTGCCTCTCTTACAACCATGTCTCAGAGGCTACTGGCGAGAACGAGTGAGGTTGATCATCTTAAAAATCAAATATCTGAGTTGCATCAAACGCTTGCAACTAAAGATAGAAAAAATAAAGATTTAAAACAAGAAAACAAGGATCTGAAGAAACTTGTAGACTGGTATGCTCGTGACCTGAAAACACGAGTAGAAGAGCTGGAACGAGAAAGAACTCAGATACAAAGTCAACAACAGCAGATAACAGCAGATGTTTAGCGTTTACAAGAAAATAGGGATAGTTGTAATTAATCTCGCTGGCTTTTGAAATTATGCATCCAGCATATCTTGTAAAGTGATATTTGAAGAGATGATGGTTTGTCTTGTTCTTATTTCCATTTCTATAAGAACCGTCTTTAGTTTCATTTAGTACGCATCAAATCTTCTTTTCATATCTATAATTCATCTGTATTTGTATTCTTATTTTACAAATTTTCAATGGCTCATCAATTTCCTTTTACTATTTCCCATGATCAACATATGAGGTATCCTTCACCTCAATTACAAATTGTTCCTGCATCTTCCTCAGGTGCCATGTTGCAGCAAGCAAATGATCTGGCTAATAAGTCAGATCGTGAAGCCGTTTATGAGCTGGTGACTCTCGGCACCCGATACTCCTCCTCTATTGTTGGATTTTCCAACCGATTACAATCCAAAAATCGTGAGATTGAGGAGCTTAACGAGAAGGTTTCTGTACTTCAACGACTCGTTCAAGAGTCTGACAGAAAAATTGCAGACTTAAAATAAGAGAATAAGGATTTAAAATCCTTACTTGCCTCTTCAATTCGACTGTCTAATCCTTTAGATAAGGATGGTATGTTGCTTTATGAAAAGCAAATGCATTTGAGAGATGAGGCTAGAAGTCTCAAATTCTTGTAACTCATCTATGAATTGAATAATAAGATCTTTCCTTTTCAAATGCATTCCTTGAATTTATAGCAACCCTTGTGATCTTTTGAAGAGTTCTAACAAGGTAAATCATCAACGTAAACTGCAATAATGACAAATCTGGATTCTGATAAAACACATGGGCATATAAGATTATTCTTAAATCCTTCTTTCAATAGATACTTGTTAATTCAATTATACTACATACGTCCGGATTGCTTTAACCCATATAAAGATCTTTGAAACTTTATAAAGTACATACTCCTAAATGTACTTGGATATGATGCTTCAAGTATCGTAAATTTTTATATATGTAATGATCTAATGATCCTTATAAATATGCAGGGACCACATTCAGTAACTGTATATCTAATCTTTTTGTAATAACCAAATCGATTAAAAATATGAATGTGATTGCATTCATAACAAGGAAATATGTTTCCTCATAATTGCTCTCGGGTTTCTACAGGAAACCTTGTGCGACAAATTATACCGCATAATTTTATTTCGTATTACGCTTTCGTATAAATACTCACTTATATCTGACAAATATTACACCCTTTGGTGTTTGGACAATAGGTCCAAATGCATCTCGCTTCACTAGCGAATTTAATTCAGTTTTAATAACTGTTTTCCATTTTGGCCAATCATTTCTACATCGACATTCTTCGACGATTTTTGACTCACTTTTTTCATTACTTCTGGTAATATTAAGTGTTATCATATATGTTGTCGCCAACAGTTTTATTTCTATCCATAAATTTTCCAGTACTCATGAAATGTATTGAAATCTCATTGTTCCTCTCCAGGAGAAAACATTTCATGAAATACCTCTACAAGAGGTTCCTCTTCAGGAGGTTTATACTCTTCAGGAGGTTTCCTCTTCAGGAGTTACACTTTTTAAGAGTTACCTCTTCAGGAGGATTAGAAAATAAGGTCTCTTTATAAGCACTAATTTTTTTTTTCTTGTGCACCAATAGGTCTTCAACGCTTCAGGTGTATCTTAGACTCATTTATTGCTGTTTTAACAACTCGTCCTTCAGGGACTTCAATTCTTGCTTAAGCATTAACAGCAGTAATATATGATTTTACAACACATATAGTGACAGTAAATATATCATGTAATTGATTTGCAACACTTTGCAGATAGATAATCTTCTGAACTTCTGGTTCACATTTATTTGTAAGAGGATCAAATTTAAACAGGGCTTTATTATCCCAAGTAATTTCTTGTCGTGTTTCAGGCACCGATATTTCATTATTTCAAAAATGATGAAATATTAATAAGCTTATATATAAAAACTTAGCATAAGTAAATCAAGTGCTTGGCCGTACAACAGGACTACTGTTTAGTCATATTACATATATGACAAACATCTTCATCTTTTTATGAAGAATTATTCTGAGGGCCTTTACCCTTCTCTGAGTTTGATCACTTCTGGTGATACGATATATTTTTATCATCTTTAGTGTTGTTGCTTTTGAGACCAACACTTCTATAATTTTTCTACCACGTCTACGCCCTTAGTTCCCGTGCACTTCTGGGAATTGTGTAAATTTGATATTATTAATAGGACGTAACTGGTGTAACAAAAACTCATTATTTAGCTCAATCAGTGGAAGACAAAATAAAAGTTCATAATATTTGTTGAACTTTCACTCTCGATATTGCTACTGCAGGAGCACATTTGAAGTATGAAAAATAATGTCTTCTGTTATATATTATCATCAATGACATTTTCACTGCATAATTTTAATATTGAGCTAATTTTAAAGAATGCAGAATATTCAATACCACTCTTAAAATCTTGCAACTTCAGGTGCAATAAGTCATAATGATCTTTTAAGAGGATTACATATTCTGGTGCTTATATCACTCTCTTAATTCATTTCACAGAGTAAGATGATTTTTCATCATGAGATACACAGCACGGTCCTTCAGGGACATATGGTTTTCTTCTATGATTGTATCTTTCAAGTTCATCATCATATCCAAATAGATCTCATCAAGGATCCTGGATAAATAACATTTTTCAGAAATATCAATAGCAATAAATCTCAATATTTGACATTATATTACAAAAATAAATCTGTGAATTTAAGAAATATATTCACATTATCATGAGAATAAAAATAAAATTTTATCAAGTAATATTCAGCAATATTACCTTTAATATTTATCTCAAGGACTGCAAATAATATATTGAAAAACTTACTTAAAGTAGAAGACCACTAGTTTCAGTATCAGTAGAATCTCGTGCTGATAACGTGTTATAAAACTAAAAAGAAAACTACTATTGTAAAAGAGAAATAAGAAATTCTCTTTAAAACTTTTAAGAACTGAAACTTTCTTTCTCTCTCTATATTTTCTTATGAATTTCATTACAACTGAAGCCCATATTTATAGGCGTTGAAATTACTATACAAGTTACTATGCAAGTCACTATATAATTCATTATGCAGATTTTAAAATAATAGTGGTGAGATTATTCACATAATTTCTAGTGGTGGGATAGGGGCGGCTGCCGACTCTTAATTCATAACATGAAAGCAATATTTATGGTGGCGACTATTAAGACATTTATACAGAATGTAATATTAATTAATTATTACTCACAATCATCAAGTATTAATGCTCCTAATGGTGATTTGTTTGGGCTTATTGATTAGAAATCTGTTTATCCTACTTTTTTTTAACACAATTGACGTATAGTTTATATAATAATATTGCTTTTTTTTTTCTTTTTAATATCATGCATAATAAAATTTTTATTTTATTAATCAATGCCAGGCCACTTTCGACTTCAACAGTACTGATTCACTGAATGGACTGCCAAGTGGTCCAGTGGATGCGGCCCATTGTGCTACCACTCATTTCTTGTCTCTGTCACTTCTAGCTGAAAAATCTATTCATAATTTATTTTTTGTAAAGAACGAACGAAATTATCAGCCGCCTCCTGTCCCACCATTAAAATTATGTGAATGACCCCACTACTATTATTTTAAATTTTGTATAGTGACTTGCATAGTGACTTGCATAGTAATTTCAAAGCCTATAAATAGGGGCTTCAGTTGTAATGAAATTCATAAGAAAATATAGAGAGAGAAAGAAAGTTTCAGTTCTTAAGAGTTATAGAGAGAATTTCTTATTTCTCTTTTGCAATAGTAGTTTCCTTTCTTTAAGTTTCATAATACGTTATCAGCACGACGGTTCTACCAATTCTGAAACTAGTGGCCTTATTCCTCTGTAAGTTTTTCAATATATTATTTGAAGTTTTTAATATATTTTATTGATGATTATCTGTGTGAATTTATAAATATGAGATACACATATTTATTTCATTATTTATATGTGTAGAAAATGGCAAATCTTACAAAATTGAAATTTGTTGCTCTTGATATATCTGAAAAAAATTATTTATCCTGGATACTTGATGCTGAAATATATCTTGATGCAATAAACCTGGGAGAAACTATTAAAGAAGGAAATCAAGCATCCCTGCAGGAACGTGCTAAAGCAATGATTTTCCTTCCCCACCATCTTCATAAATAATTGAAAACTGAATATCTCACAGTAAAAGATCCCTATATTTTGTGAAACAATTTAAGGGAGAGGTATGAACACCAGAAGACTGTCATCCTCCCAAGAGCTCGTTCTCAATGGTTGTACCTGAAGTTGCAAGATTTTAAAAGTGTTAGTGAGTATAATTCCACATTTTTTAAAATAAGCTCAGTATTAAAATTATGCGGTGAGAAAATCATCGATGAAGATATGCTAGAGAAGACTTTTACTACATTTCATGCCTCGAATGTGCTCCTGCAGCAGCAGTATCGAGAGAGAAAGTTCAAGAAATATTCTGAACTTATATCATGTCTTCTAGTAGCTGAGCAGAATAATGAGCTCTTATTAGAAAGCCACCAGTCACGCCCTACTAACTCAATATCATTCCCTGAAGTGAATGGTAATAGGTTTGCATCATTCCCAAAAGTGAATGGTGCATCCTTTAAAAGAAATCGGAGGCGTGGACGTGGTAGGAGAAATTATAGAAATGTTGGTCTCAGGAATGACAACATTAAAAGGGATTATAATATACCATATCACCAGAAGTGGTACGATTCAGAAAAGGGTAAAAATCCTCAAAATAATTTTTCAAAGAAAAGTGAAGAGGTGTGCCATAGATGTGGAATGACTGGACATTGGTCACGTACCTGTCGTACGGCCAGGCACTTAGCTGATTTATATCAAGCTTCTATTAAAGGAAAGAATAAAGTGCATGAAACAAATTTAGTAGAACCATCAGATGATTTATTAGATTCAGTAGATGTAGACGTTACTCATCTTGATGTATCTGATTTCTTTAATTATCCTGGAGGTAGTATTGAACACTTAATTGGAGATGGAAGTGCTCCACTCAATTAATGTATTTTCTTTCTATCAGTAATAAAAGTTTTGTATATTTTGTAGAATCATGGATCACATTGATGAGCTTTTTATCTCTGAGTTGAATGATAAAGATATATGTCTGGCTGACAGTGCTACAGCTCACACAATTCTCAAAGAAAAGAAATATTTTCAAAATCTAATACTAAATAAAGTCTATGTCCATACCATATCAGGTTCATCGGATTTAATTGAGGGCTCCGGAAGAGCTTATATTGTGTTGCCTAATGGCACCAAATTATGTATTGATGATGCTCTATTCTCTTCACAATCCAGAAGAAATTTATTGAGTTTCAAAGATATACGTCGTAATGATTACCATATTGAAACGACCAATGAAGGCAGTAAAGAGCATCTTCTTATTACTAAAACAATATCAGGCCATAAGCTCATATTAGAAAAACTGCCTGCTCTATGTTCTGGATTGTATTATACAAAAATGAGAACAATTGAATCATATGTGGTAATGCATCATAAGTGCATTGACCCTAAAGTATTTATGACTTGGCATAATCGCCTTGGACATCCGGGTTCTATAATGATGAGACGAATTATTGAAAATTCGCATGGGCATCTCTTAAAGAATCAAAAGATATTTCTACCCAATAAATCTCCGTGCTCTGCATGTTCTCAAGGTAAGTTAATTATTAGACCATCTCCCTCAAAAGTTATTGTTGAATCTCCATCCTTTTTACAAAGGATTCACGGAGATATATGTGGGCCTATTCATCTATCAAGTGGACCATTTAGATATTTTATGGTTCTAATTGATGCATCTAGTCGATGGTCACACATTTGTCTTCTTTCCACTAGAAATGTTGCATTTGCTAGACTTCTTGCTCAGATAATTAAACTACGAGCACAATTTCTTGAGTATCCGATTAAAACCATTCGATTGGATAATGCAGGTGAATTTTCATCTCAAGGTTTTGATGATTATTGCATGTCAATAGGAATAGATGTTGAACATCCTGTTGCCCATACACACATACAAAACGGTTTAGCTAAGTCTTTGATAAAAAGGCTTCAACTAATCGCTAGACCTTTACTTATGAAATCAAGACTACCTATTTCTGTTTGGGGACATGCTATACTTCATGCAGCATCTCTAATTCGCATTAGACCATCTGCATATCATAAATATTCTCCATTACAGCTTGCATTTGGTCAACAACCAAATATTTCTCATCTTCGTACTTTTGGATGTGCTGTATATGTTCCAATTGCACCTCCACAACATACAAAAATGGGCCCTCAACGTAGATTTGGGATATATGTTGGTTTTGATTCTCCATCCATTATTAGATACATTGAACCCCTTACAGGGGATATGTTTAAAGCACGTTTTGAAGATTATCATTTTGACGAATCAAATTTTCTGTTAATGGGTAAAGAAAAGTCGGTGCCTGAAGCACGACAAGATATTACTTGGGATAATAAGACCCTGTCTCATTTTGATCCTCCTACAAATGAATGTAAACGGGAAGTTCAAAGGATTATTCATTTGCAAAATGTTGCAAATCAGTTACCGGATGTATTTACTGACACTAAAGGTGTAGTAAAATCTTATATTCCTGCTGTTAATACTCCAGTAAGGATTAAAATCCCTAAAGGACAAATTGTCAAAGCAGCAATAGGTGAATCTAAAATACGCCTGAAGCGTGGAAGACCTATTGGCGCAAAAGACAAAATTTCCAGAAGGAAAAGAATACAAAATGAATTTGGTGTTCCTGAAGAACACGTACCCACAATACAGGCCACAAATATAATTGGTGCTCCTAAAGAGTTCAAATTTTCTATTACAGAACCTCCTGAAGAGGAAACTCTTGAAAAGTATAAATCTCCTAAAAATGGACCTCCTTAACAGGTGTGTCATGAAATATTTTCCCCTGAAGAGGAACAGGTACCTGAAAATAATGAGATCTCAATACATTTCATGAAAACTGGAGAAATTCTGGATAGAAATAAAACTGTTGTCGACAACATATTTTCATATAAAATGGCTCTTGATATTACCAGAATTAATGAAGAAAGTGAGCCAAAAAGCGTCGAAGAATGTCGATGTAGAAATGATTGGCCAAAATGGAAAACAGCTATTGAAGCTGAATTAAATTCGCTAGCAAAACGAGAAGTATTTGGACCTATTGTCCAAACACCAAAGGATGTGATGCCTGTTAGATATAAGTGGGTATTTGTACGAAAACGTAATGAGAAAAATGAAATTGTGCGATACAAAGCACGGCTTGTCGCACAAGGTTTCCTGCAGAAACCCGGAATTGATTATGAAGAAACATACTCTCTCGTTATGGATGCAATCACATTTAGATTTTTTATTAGTCTGGTTGTTACAAAAGGATTAAAAATGCGGTTGATGGATGTGGTCACTGCATATTTATATGGATCCTTAGACCATGACATATATATGAAAATCCCTGAAGGATATAAAATGCCTGAAGCATCTACAAGTACATCTAGAAATATGTACTCAATCAGACTACAAAGATCTTTATATGGGTTGAAGCAATCCGGACGCATGTGGTATAATCGCTTAAGCGAATATCTATTGAAAGAAGGATTTGAGAATAATCTTATATGCCCATGTGTTTTCATTAAGAAATCAGAATCCAGATTTGTCATTATTGCGATTTATGTTGATGATTTAAATATTGTGGGAACTCCTGAAGAGATCTCAAAAACCGCTATATATTTAAAGAATGAATTTGAAATGAAAGATCTTGGCAAAACAAAATTTTATCTCGGCCTGCAGCTTGAGCACTTGCCAAATGGAATTTTTATTCATCAGTCCATGTATACTGAGAAAGTCCTAAAACATTTTTATATGGACAAATCTCATCCCTTGAGTACTCCAATGATTGTTCGAACACTTGATGTGAAGAAAGATCCATTCCGTCCTTGTGATGACGATGAAGAAATTCTTGGTCCTGAAGTACCATATCTCAGTGCAATTGGAGCTTTGATGTATCTTGCAAATTGCACTCGACTAGATATTACATTCTCAGTTAATCTGCTTGCAAGATATAGTTCTGCACCAACTCGAAGGCATTGGAATGACATTAAACATGTCTTTCGTTACCTTCATGGTACGGTTGATATGAGATTATTTTATCAACGTGGTTCAAGTCCAGAATTGATTGGGTATGCAGATGTAGGTTATCTTTCAGACCCACACAGAGGTAGATCTCAAACTGGATATTTATTTACTTATGGAGATACTGCCATATCATGGAGATCTGTTAAGCAGACACTATATGCTACTTCTTCAAATCACTCAGAGATCATTGCTATTCATGAAGCAAGTCGAGAGTGTATTTGGTTGAGATCAGTTATTCAACATATCCAGGAAAAGTGTGGACTTTCCATGATCAATAATAGCCCAACAATTTTATATGAAGATAATACTACTTGTATCACTCAAATCAGAGGAGGATATATCAAAGGTGACAGAACCAAACATATTTCACCTAAATTCTTTTATACTCATGAACTTTAAGAGAAATGTGAAATTGATGTCAAGCAGATACAATCTATTGTCATGCACTTTTCAGGGGAGTAAATGTGCTGATTGTACTCTTTTTCCTTCGCTGAGATTTTGTCCCACTGGGTTTTCCTCTGCAAGGTTTTAATGAGGCAATCTTAAAGCACTTGTAGATACATAAGAAGACTGTACTCTTTTTCCTTCGCCATTGGTTTTTCTTCCTACTGGGTTTTTACTTGGCAAGGTTTTAACGAGACAGATTCCTTATTGGCGGTCATTCAAGGGGGAGTGTGATGAATGAACAAAATTATCAGCCGCCCCCTGTCCCACCACTAAAATTATGTGAATGATCCCACCACTATTATTTTAAATTCCACATAGTGACTTGTATAGTGACTTGCATAGTAACTTGCATAGTAAATTCAAAACCTATAAATAGGGGCTTCAATTGTAATGAAATTCATAAGAAAATATAGAGAGAGAAAGAAAGTTTCAGTTCTTAAGAGTTCTAGAGAGAATTTCTTATTTCTCTTTTGTAATAGTAGTTTCCTTTTTTTAAGTTTCATAACATTTTTGTATTATTTAATTTTAACTGTTTTAGTCTTATTTCTATTTAATTATATAAAATATAAGATGAGATAAAATAAAATTTAAATTTAAATAAAATATTAATATATGTAATTTTAAATACAATTTTTTTATTTTAAAATATAAAAAAATTAATTAATTATTATATTTTATATAAATATTTTTAAAAAATTATAATAATAAGATAAAATAGTTTATGCCCATGTGTTTTTCTTGTTTTTCACATTTGATACCCACCATTTTTTTTTCTATTTTTTATCCTTTGTATATATTTCGCCTTGGTTTTCCAAAACTCAAAATCAGAAGACTTTAAGCAAAAAGAAGAGTGCTCTAAGGAAATTATTTTCAGGTTTCATTTATGACAATCAAATCCATTTCTATCATTATTTCCCAATACCAAATTATAAGTTGAAAGATTTGGGACACTATTTTTGCTAATTAATTTGCACAAAAATTACATAAAAGATAAATCGTTTGACATAAAGGAATTATATAAAAGTAAATTCACAAATTAATGTAATTTAATACAATATATTAAATTATAAATTTACTTTTATTTTAAAATACATATAATGAATTACATTAAATTAGGCCAGGACCTGCAACTGCAAACCACGACAAATTGGTCTTAAAAAGGATTTTTTTCAAAAGCACAAAAACTGAATTGATCGTTAGCTTTTATCAGTTAGATTGGGGTAATGTTAATATTCCCACTTCATTTGGCATTTCTTTTTGATATCTAAGTATTTTATTTAATGATTAAGTGATTATTAATGTATTAATATTTTTATATTTTTTAAAATATTTTAAAATCATAAAAAAAAAAATGATGATAAAAAATAGATTTTTTTTTTTGTTTTCATATTTTTAATGTATTTAAATATTTTTTAAAATATAAAAATATCAATACACTAATAATTACTTCCTTAATCATTAAGTAAAATAAAAAAATTTAAAAATAAAATAAAATATAAAAAAGAAGTGTCAAATGAAATGGGCAATATAGTAATATTATCCTTCAGATTTTCCGCTTTGTTCAATGGGATGATGCTGCTTGAACTGTTGCTTTCTCTATTCTTCAGGAGGGTGAACTGAAGTTTACATTATGATGGTAGGGAGTGGTCTCTACTAGCATCAAGTGGTATTTGCATGTAGAACTTCATTGTCAAGATCAAGTTCTTGATGTTAGAGAAAGAGCATATTATATGATATAATATATGTTTAAAGAGCATATTATATTATATGATATAATATATGTTTATCATGTTACCAATTTACCTTGGTCTTGTATATCTTATACGTAGAGATCAACGAGATTTTAATCTCTAAATATATATAAAGTGAGTAAATAGTATTTATTGAACCTTTAATATTGCCATAGAACTTCATTAAAATATAAGACTTCTTTTATTTATCTATCAATTTCTAAATTTATTAATGGAAATACAAATCAGAACCTAAAAAATATAACTAATGTCTTGTTTGATGTTAAGTTTAAATGAGATGAGTTCAATTTTTATAAATAATAATAAGTTGAGATGATAATGTAAATTTTGTATTGAGATATATCTAAAATAAATTTAAATGTATTATAAGAAATTAAAAAAAATTATAAATCTTGTGTGTAAAGATATATTGAATTAAAAAAATTATAAATTTTAATGTAAATAGGTTTCAAATTGAAATGAAGTTGATAACCTGAAAATTAAATATTTAAATATTAAATTAAAATTAAAATTAAATTAAACTAAATTAATCTGAATTACTTCCAAACGGTGTCTAAAATAAAACAATACAAAAGGGCCCAAAGGCTGAGTAGGCCTGCATGATAAGCTTGCCTAGCCTAGTAGCTAATTTAAATGCTCAAACGTTGTCGATTGCAGCGCCTAGGCTTTAAAGACTGCTACTTGAGAGTAATGGGCTTTTAATCGATCTAACAAATATACTCGTGTCTCTCTTCCTACCTTGAAAACAGTATGATCAGGGGGGCAAGGAAATATACTTGCTTTAAATATTATTTTAATTAATATATCACACTTTAACCAAATTTTTATACCAATCGTTTAAAAAAATACTGTTACACTAATAAGTTATAAAAATTCCATAAAAACGGTTGTATGTGTATCAGTGCTCTCACACACACACACATATATATATATATATATTCTTAACATTTCTTAATATTCGGGAGGAATATAAGGTGAAAAAAAAAGGACCGATCTTTGTAATTATGGAGACCTCTCTCTTTTTTTCACTGATTTTTCAACATATATAGGAACACATATGGTAGCAATGTTGATAAACTTGATGAGAAAAGTAGGGCGTAAGTGGGGTCCAAACATTAATAAGAATTTCCAATTTGTCTATGATTTCACAAAGTGCTCCTCATGATACTCGATCGACAGTTGCGTGTGGACGTGTGAGTATTGAGATAAGAGAAGAAATTAGGGACATATATATATATATATATATATAAATTTCCTCTCTTATCTCAATACTCAAATAGTATTAGATGGTGGATCATTTATCCCATGAATACACTAAGGACTAAGTACACAGACATTATGGGTGTGACATGACTAGTAGATATCTTACAATTACGTGGATCTCACTGATTATTTTGCCGATCATCCTCTTATGTCTCACTCCTTTCTTTCCATTGTGGTATTCTGATATTCCCCATCAGTATGACAATTATCTATCCCTCTTTCTCTGTCTCTGATCCAAAATTTATAAACTTAATATTTCTTTCTCTTTCTCTTTTTTGTTGTTGTAATTTTATCTTAAAAAAAAAAACTAAAGTCATGGTTCACTTTTACAAATATTCTCATATCATCTAATCATTATTACTTTCTCAAACTTTTATATAAAATAAAATAAGTAATACAATTTTTTTAAATTCCAAAATAATTTTTCCAAATTCTAAAACTAAACTCGTATTAAAATAATATACTATAATAATATTGTAATAAATGGGAGGGGGGGAGGCGCCCACATGGGGCAGACCTCTTGCCCTCCCATGCATTACAAGCATGTAACGCATGACCTTAAAGCCATGCGTTACATGGCTTGTAACGTGCTATTTTATGGCATGGCTGGCCTTTAAGGCCAGTCGTGTGAGGGTGGGGACTATATATAGCCTCCAGTTTGGTTTTTGGATCCATCTGAAAATAAGAAAATCTCTCTCTTTTTTTGTTCTATCTGAAAATTGTTCTTAGGCTGTAGATTTATTTAGTGTCGTACTATTTTTATACTACGTAGTGCACTAACCACTAAGAAGAAACGTTGGTGATTTATCAGTCTGAAGAAACTTGTGGAGCAATTTATTAAGCTGAGTTTGAGGTATTTTTTCCGCTGTAATTTTCTAACATTGGTATCAGAGCCAAGTTTATAATTGCTTCAAGTTTTTTTTTCTCGCCATTGTTTGAGATTTTTTTTTTTCATTTGGGTTGTATTATGAGAGAACCTCCATTGGAGGTGCCGCGCGCACCACAGATGCCGTGCGCACCCAGGGGTGCTGCATGCACATGTCTGGTGCCTCCCACGCGCCCAGAGGCAGTGCGCAAGCACCCTGTGGTGCCGCGAGCACCTCTGCTCACACCAGGGGTGCCGCGCGGACCACAAGGGTGGTGCAGCACACACCTCTTCATCGGGAAGAATTTTCTAGCGATGGGGCGGCATTTTCCGGCATAAAAGGATACTTGTGGTGTTTTTTTTTTTTTTGGTTGCTGAGAAAACTGAACAGTGCTCAGCTAGAGGAAGAAGGTGACTTATGTCATCTGTTAATAGTTAGGCCATGGGCCTTTTGGCCCATTGGTTGTCTTCAGGTGAATAAAGCCTTTTGGCCTAGGTCTTTACACAGTCCAGCTCCATATGATTAAAAAAGAAAAAGGATGAGTCCAGCCGTGGGTTTCGAATCCAAGACCATTAGATGAATAATGACAACGCCCCCCACTGGACCGTAAGTGTCTTTTGGTCTAAGTGTTTTTTTTTTTTTGTTATATATTGTTTTTTTTTTTAAAAAAAATTGTCATGTTTTAATATATGCTTAGATATATTTCCTGTTATAACATGTGATATTTTATTTAATGTTTTAGATTAAATATGATTGCATGTGAATATTTGATGATATTCATGAATTCCATTATGATAAATACATGTGATATTATGTTTAATGTTTTTAGATTAAATGTAATAACATGTATGTATACAACATGTGGATGAATTATTATTTTATCATGTATAAATGTTAGGCTTGTATGATTAAACAATAACCTTAATTTATTCTAGTGATAATAATAAATAATTCCCACTAAGTAGTTTTAGTTAGTGTTGTCAGTGTAGATTGATAGGTTGAAAGAATTGCAGTGATCCCAGTAAGAACCGTAAATACACTGTATAGCGACAACACCATGGTAGCCTTAGTAACAACTATAAATGCACTGATGAAATAAGAAAAAGATTGTAATGGTCTTATACGAACCGTCTTTATAGAATGGCCCAAAAAGCTCCTGTAGTTGTTGTAACTGTCTTTGTAGATTGGTCCAGCAGGTTATTGCGATTTTAGTAGGATCTGTCTCTACACGTGACTAGGAATAGGTGACTACTTTAGATAGTGAGAGTATGGTTGAGATTTATGATTAAATCTCCCATATTTTTTTAAATTTGCTCGGGAATTAGGTTAGAAATTTAATAATTGAATATTGTGGTGCATGAGATAATTCTAAAACCTAACAATTTTTCGATCTTGTAACATGTCTAAATTATGTCTTTTCTAGCTTGAATGGATGCGGCAAATTTCTTATGTGTGTGTGTAATATCTCTTATTTGCGTTTTGTAGTGAAATGACATTCAAGAATATGGTTGCCAATTTAAACAAAGGGGAGAAATTAGATGGGGAGAACTATAACATATGGCATCGCAAGATCCAATATATCTTAGATGAATAATAGGTCGTAGAGGCCTTGTCTCACTCATTGACTAAGCCCATAGAAGGGGACTCAGAACAACACAAATTAGATGAACTAACCTATAATGAATGGGCTAAGAAAAATTGGTGCGCGCTCATAATAATGTTAAGTAGCATGCACAATGATTTAATGTGTGAGTTCGAGACTTATGACACTGCCTAAAGCATGTGGGAGGCTTTGAAATTGAAATTTGATGGAACTTCAGCCACTAGGTTGCGTGGATTAATCATGAGGTTTGACTCTTATAAGATGCGCTCTGATCACACGATGAAGCAGCATCTTAGAGCTATGTCGACCATGATTCGCGAACTTAAGATGGCAGAAAGCGACTTGACTGATGAACAACAAGTCCAGACAGTGATAAGATCACTACCAAGTTCTTGGGTGAATATAAGCCAGAATTTAACGCATAATGAGAATATCAAAAACTTTGATAATGTCTCGCATCACTTGGAATTTGGAGGCTGAGCGCCTAGAGGCTGCTAAGCCCAATCATTCGGCCTATGTGGTTAATTCTGGTTCGCGCAAGATATCAAGGCCTAAGTGCAGGAAGTCCAAGAATGGGGTAGCTGTTGGACAAGTTAAGAAGATGTCAGGAACTTCTCAGCGCAGCAAGAGGGGCAAGCGTGGGAAGAACAAGTCAAAATTAGAGTGTTACAACTGTGGAAAGAAAGGCCACTTCGCTCGTAACTGCACTGAGCCGAAAAAGGTATACTCTAACTTTTCTCATATTATTTTTGTAACTAGCCATGTGATGGTTGCTCACTCCTATCCTGTGTGGACTGTTGATTCAGGAGCGACCGAACACATAGCGCGAGACAGAGTGGATTTGTGGAGTATCGTCAGATTCCAATTGGGAGCCGTGGTATCAAAGTGGGGAATGGAGCTAGCGTGGAGGTGCTAGGACTTGGTACTTACAAGCTAGACTTGTGGGGAGGCCGCAGTCTTTTCCTCCATAATGTGCTATACGCTTCCGAAATCTAACGAAACTTACTTTTTGTAGTTACTCTTTTAAGACTTAATTTTCGGATTTTATTTGAAAACAATTATGTTTCTTTTTATTTGGGTCACGTGTTTTATCGCAATGCTTTTCTTTAAGACGGTTTTATGATAATGGATTTGGATTATTCAAATATGAATGAGTCTATTGCTTTTCTTTCTGCATCTGATAATTTGGATTCATATAAATGGCATGCTAGGCTTGGCCATATAGGGCAAGATAGAATAACTCGGTTAGCTAGAGAAGGCCTGATGGGCAATCTTGTTAAGGTCATCTTGCCCACATGTGAATAATGTCTAATGGAAAAAGTTAAGAGAAAACCGTTTGAAAAAGCCACTAGGGCATCTTTTCCACTGCAATTAGTCCATTCAAATATCTGTGGTCCAATGAGTGTGAGGGCAAGACATGAATGTGTCTACTTTATCACATATATAGATGATTTTTCACGTTATGGTCATGTCTATTTAATCTCTCATAAGTCTGAAGCATTGGAGTGTTTTAGGCAATATTTAAGTATGGTTGAGAATCAATTAGACAAGAGCTTAAAAGCTTTAAGAACTAACCGAGAACAAGAATATCTCTCTGAGCAATTTAAAAGGTTCTGTGATGAAAAAGGAATCAAAAGATAGTTGACGATGCCGAGTATGCCACAACAAAATAGCATGACGGAAAGGAGAAATCAAACACTGTTTGAGATAATTAGGTCAATGATGGCTCAAGCAAACCTACCAATTTCTTTTTGGGGGATACTATTTTGACTGCTGCTTACATTCTTAACCGAGTACCCTCCAAATCAGTAACTTCTACCCCATATGAACTATGGACTGGCAAGAAATCCAATTTGAGTAACTTGCGGCCATGGGGTTCAACGGGATTTGTTCACGATCTTTCTCAAAGTATGGGAAGTTAGGCCCTACAGAGAAGAAGTGTATCTTTATAAGGTACTCAGAACACTCTAAAGGGTATGTGTTAATAGGTGAACAAACTTATGGAAGTGTGATTGAGATTGAGTCACGAGATGTGGATTTTATTGAATATGAGTTTCCAAATAGAGGTGAGGTTGATAGGAGTTTAAAACTCCATGAAATTATCAAACAAGAGGAAACTGCTCCAAAGAATTTAGTTGAGAATGAGGAAGAAATTCTTCAAACTCCTATGAATTATAAAAATAACTTGAATCCGAGTGGGAGCACACTACTTGTCAATCAATCACAATAACCTCAGTCACGAAGAAGCACACGTGAAAGTATTTCTTGTCGTCGTTTTGAGATTGAAGGGGAAGCCTTTATGGTAGCTCCGCATGATGATGATGAGCTTAGGACAATTCATGAGGTTCTCTCATCTTCTACTAAAGATGAATGGATGAAAGAACTTAATGATGAAATTGAGTCTATGAGAACCAACAAAGTCTGGGATCTGGTTGATCTACCGACAGGGCGTAAGGCTATTGGAAACAAATGGGTTCTTAATATCAAACGCAAGTCGGATGGATCAATAGATAGGTATAAAGCTCGCTTAGTGGCGAAAGGATATACCCAACAAGAAAGTATAGATTGTGAGGAAACATTTTCACCAGTGGTGAGGTTTGCCTCAATTTGCCTAATTCTAGCTATAGTAACAAAAATGGATTTAGAACTCTACCAGATGGACGTTAAGACAGCATTTCTCAATGGAGAACTAGATGAGGAGATCTATATGGATCAACCCACGGGTTTTGTGGTCAAAGGTCAAGAGCGCAAAGTGTGTAAGCTCAAACGATCTATATATGGTCTAAAACAATCATCTAGACAATGGTACCTCAGATTCCATCGAGCCATTCTCTCGAATGGATTTACGATAATCACAGAGGATCATTGTGTCTATGTCAAAAAATCTAAGAAGAGTTTCATTATGTCGTCATTATATATTGACGACATACTACTAGCTGGAAATGATAAAGGGTTGATAGTCTTCACAAAAGAGTGGTTATACTTCAAATTTGAGATGAAAGATATGGTGAGGCAGAATACATTTTGGGAGTTAAGATCTACATATATCGCTTTAAGAGATTTTTGTGTTTGTCCCAACAAACTTACATAAATATAGTTCTCGAGCACTTCCTAATGAATGGATGTAAGCCTATTGACACCCCTATTGCAAGAAGCGGGAACTTATCTAAAGAGTTGTGTCCTAAGACTGAAAGAGAAAAGGAAAAGATGACCCGTGTCCCTTATGCTAATGCTGTGAATAGTCTGATGTACGCGATGATGTGTACTCGGCCTGACATATGCTATGCAGTTGGCTTAGTGAGTAGATTCCAATCTAACCCCGGACTGGCTTACTGGAAAGCAGTCAAGAGAATTATGCGATATCTCAAGGGAATTGCAGACTATATGCTGTGCTATCAGGGTTCAGATTTGCAGCTAAGAGGTAATAGTGATGCCGATTGAGGCAGTGACCTAGATGAGCGCAAATCAACTACTGGGTATGTTTTTTTGCTTAACAATAGTGCCATTACATGGAGTAGCAAGAAAAAAAATCCTGTATAGCTCTATCCACCATGGAGGCAAAATACATAGCTTGTTTTGCAGCAGTTCAAGAAGCTGTTTCGTTACGGAGATTCCTCAAGCATTTAGACATTGGCACGAATACTTCAGATCTGGTGACAATATTCTGTGATAGCATGGCAACTCTCGCATATGCTGAGGACTCAAAATATCATGGAAGAACCAAACACATAGATATCAGATATCACTACATCAGATATATGGTAGCGCAAAAGGAAGTGGTCCTGATACATCTTTCTACGAGTCGCATGCTTGCTGATTCCTTGACAAAGCCAATTGCAAGAGATGTATTTGAGGCTCATGTTAGGAATCTAAAACTACGTAGATTGTAAATGTTATTTGTGTTTCAAATGACATTGAGATGTAACATTTTCTTTGGGATATTAATACAATATGATTCAGTTCTTGTCTTTATCGTATTGTTTTTTACTTATATACACACATAAGATATGTCAACAGGCTTAAATTGGCTCACTCACACGAGCAATCGCCTCTAGCGCTTAAGTAGCGAGTAGAGATGAGACATTGTGTCCCTAAGTACTTGTCCAAAGGATAAGTTAGTTGATACAAAAATATGTCGCCTTAGTGGGAGCTAAGATGAAGTTTTCTTTGAGAAGACTGTGAATGGATTACCCACTATCCATATAGCCTGAGGTTAGCCAGATGCGAGATTCTCTTTGATTCCTTTGAGGCGTGCAAATAGAGAAACTTGGGTTAGACGCTTAAGGAGTGGCTAGACTAAGATATGTACGGTGTTGATAAAGACATATGCTCTTTGAGAAAGAGAAATCCAACGTAGCATGTGTTTCATACTACATGTGCTTAAACGATCATATAAGTAAGTGAGTAAATGGTTCCCCTCTTTTTTACTGTGTGAGTCTCATATTTTTTTTAGGTATCATTTACTTTTGACTATGTCACAAGATAAAGGTTATAATGTCTGCTACTTTGACATGCTGTCTATGGCCATGATTGATTCGATCTAAAGAGGCATTGCTAGGAAGGTGGTTTGACCAAAGTTGAATAATATGAGTGCAAAAGGAAAATTTTTCGATATTGTATCTTTGATAATGTTTGCTGACATCAAATTGTCACGCTACTAAAGTTGTGAACACATTGAAATAATTTGGAAAAAGTCAAAGCATTGTTTTGAGTTTATTAACTCAAGAGGGTTAAAAAATGTATGATTTGATGCGATTGAATAAGTTTAGGACATGACCATACACTTTATGGATGTTACTATACTGGTCTTCTCTGGGAGAGATTTGGTATATGTACTCCCACATTTCTGTAGATATGCTTGGTAGTCGCACGACCTATTTACTTGTATGAATAAAATTGATAACATTAAAGAGATGCAAACCTGGGTTCATGCCTACTGTGTGCGAGTGGGAGATGTAATAAATGGAGGGGGAGGCGCCCACATGGGGCAGACCTCCTGCCCTTCCATGAGTTACATGGCTTGTAACGTGCCATTTTATGGCTGGCCTTTAAGGCCAGCCGTGTGAGGGTGGGGGCTATATATAGCCTCCCTCAGTTTGGGTTTTGGATCCATCTGAAAATAAGAAAATCTCTCTCTTTTTTTGTCCTCTCTGAAAATTGTTCTTAGACTGTGGATTTATTTAGTGTCGCTCTAGTTTTATACTACGTAGTGCATTAACCATTAAGATGAAACGCTGGTGATTTATCAGTCTGGAGAAACTTGTGGAGCAATTTATTAAGCTGAGCTTGAGGTATTTTTTCCACTGTAATTTTCTAACAAATATTTTATTCAATTTTTAACTTTTATTTCATCTTATCTCATATTGTATATGAAAACAAATCAGGTTAATCTAATCAAATTGTTTTCATAGTTTCACTCAACTAATCTCATCTAATTTTTATAGTTTCTCTTAATTTTTACATAAAATAAGATAAATAATTTAATTTTTTCAAATGTCAAAATAAAAATAATATTTAAAAATATATTCTAATGATATTTTATTTGATTTTTTATTTTTTAATCTCAACTAATTTCAATTTATCTCATTTGCGAAAACAAACAAGATTTTATATTCAACAAAAAAAAAATCAGGCTTCTTTGGATTTTTAAAATAATGTCTTACAAACAAAGTCTCTTACAAAATTGTAACGTTTAGAAATTCTAAAGTAGGATCAACTCAATCAAAATGGAAAATAATGCAGCATAAATATCGACCAACAAGAAATTAATATGTACGCTCGGGTTGTTGGAGAAACCATAGATCACATTAAATACGGATTCTTAGAGAAGTGCAGTAAGCAAAATTTAAATATGGAATTTATTTGAACTCAACTACGATAACAAAAATAGACCATCTTCTCCAGCCATGTACGCGGTAGGATCGACATGATCGAGATCAATGCAAAAGGAAGCAAGAAATGGAGCCGCTAATTTCATTCAATGTCCCATTTCGGTTTGGGGTTTAAGTTAATCACAAGGAGGCCCATGATCTGCATTAATATAAATAATGAATCTTATTTATTTATTTATTTTATTCATTAATTTTGTTTAAAAAGCACTAAAACTTGTAGAAGTATCTAGATGATAAGAAAAGAAGCCATAAAAGACAAATGATCATCAAAATTGCTATGGAGAAAGCTTTTGATTATATGAAAAGGCCATTTATTTTAAGCATCTTTAATCATTTAGGCTTTAACTCTACTTAGATTATTTGGATAAAAGAATGCATTACAACTATCACATATTCCATAATTCTTAATGGCTCACCGTAGGGTTACTTTCAACCAACTCGAAGACTTAGACAAAAAGTTCCTTATGTCCATTTCTGTTCATATTAGAGAGTAAAATTCTTTCAAGATTGATCTACACAGAAGAACTCCAAGACAATATTATAGACATTAAACTTTCAAGAAATTGCCTTTCCCTTATACACTTGATATTTGCTGATGACCTTATTCTTTTTGGCACAACTTCTACCCGAACTATATCAGCATTTGCTAAATGTTTGAACACATATCAAAACCGGTTAGGGCAAAAAATAAATACGGGAAAATCATCTGTCCATTTTAGTGGCAATACTCTTATACTTCAGAAACAAGAGGTTAAAAATACTTTCCATCTTAAAGCATCCCCTCTTAATCTTAAATACTTGGGACTCCCTCTTTTCATAGGAGCTAACAAAAAAACTTTCCTCAATGAAATCAAAGAAAAAATTCAAAATAAGCTACAAAGTTGGAAATCAAAACTTCTCTCTTAAGTTGCAAAGACAACTCTCTTATAAAAGCAATGGTCACAACAATTCCCTCCTATGTAATGACCACTCATATGATCCCAAAAAAAATGACAGATGAAATTAACACATTGATTAGATGATTCTGGTGGGGTATTGATTCCAACAATTTACACAAATACACACTAAAATCCATGGGGAGTCTAGGTATCAAACATCTAACTCTTTTCAACCAAGCTCTTGTCTCATAAATGGTCTGGACCTTTCTCTCTGAAAAGCAATGCCTCTGGAAGGACATACTTACACACAAATACTTGGCAGACACTCCATTTGTTGAAATTATCTCAAAACAATCTTAATCTTGATTTTGGAAATGTTTGCTCAAACAAAAGACTTCTTAAAAGAAAGTTGTCGTATCCAAATTAATAATGGATTGAAAACAAAGGTATGGACATACCCTTGGATACCAACTTTGCCCACACATCGACCTTCTCCAAATGTCGAACATAATTTCTTTGATAATAGCACTTTAGTCTCTAAACTTACTTTGGAACAACCAAGAAGATAAAATACTCTTTTTCTACAAACTTTGTTCAACATTGAGATTGTAAATGCTATTCAAAAGATCCCCCTTGCAAATTTCAATTAGCAAAATAGTGAAGATAAAATCCAATGGAAAAATCATGCTTCTGGAAATTATACAGTCAAATCAGCCTACTCGACTTTGATTCTCCACCAAAACTCTGCACAAAACAATAGCATCAATTGGAAACACTTGTGGAAAATTAAAGTTCAAGATAGATTGAAACACTTCATCTAGAAGGTTAGTCATAATATGCTCCTGACAAGATCAAACTTAAAAAGAATTCTTCATTTGGCTTAAGATCAAATAATGTGTCCTCTGTGTGAGGTTAAAGAAGAAACAGTAGACCATCCTTTTTTAGACAGTCTTTATACTAAAATCCTATGGAGAAATGCCCAATGGCCATTAAATATTTCCAATCAAGCAAATCTCAATATTCAGCAATGGCTTTGTACCATTATTGATCCTCAAAAAAGTTGGCATATTTAAGAAGATGATATCCACTCTTTCCAGCGTTTTGCTATTTTGGCTATAGACAATTTGTGGTACCTTAGAAATAGAGTTGCGCATAACATCGAAATCTCATCCCCACTCAGCTTCATTAGTAGCATCAGGAAAAGTCATCAAGAACACTTAACCTGCTGGTCATTGAAAAAAAAACTTATATTCATAATGAAAAACAAGAGCATTTCAAAGATTTCCACACTCTAACGTTTAATATAGCAGTTAGAACTATGGGAAGCACTATTGCTGGACTATGCACTACATATACAGGTATCACAGTATTGGCCAAAGCGGGAACAGCAGGCACAACTTATGCCAACTTGGGCAAAGCACAAACCGCAAACATGATGGTTGAGGAAGCAATTCAACAAGGTTTTAAAAAGATCATCTTAGCTGGGGACTTGAATATAGTAATTCAGTCTATCTCAAATCCGGACAAGATACAAGATTGGACCATTAAACCCATTGTTGTTGAAATTATTGAACAATTTAAACATTTTCAAGAATAAAAAGTTGTCAACCTTCATTGATTTTCAAATCTATGTGCGCATGATCTTGCGCAATGGACAACTCAAATACAGGCCCAAGAAAATATTTTTCTAATATTTGTTCTACCCAGTTTTCAAAGTTTTTATAGTGTAAAAGACCCACCTATGACATGTATTTTATAAATATTACAATCTGTACTGTTTATCATTTGAAGCTTATAATCCTTGCTTGCTTATAAAAAAAAATAAAATAAAATCTAGATGATCGATAAATCAAGTAGCTAGCTAGATTCCAAGAAGATAGTGGTTTGCTATTCTCGGATTAGCTAAGGATGACGACGTTCAGCCTATGAGGTTCAAGATGTTTCTTACCAATTCAACTTATTTTGAAATATCTATGGTCCTCTCGCAGGTGCTTTATTATATATTTTCGATAATATTAGGTAAGATTACTCAACCAACTTTATGATTTTTTCTCCGAAATTTGAGAAGTTTTGCAATGGAAAACTTTTCTGCGAGTAGCCTTCGCCTATATTTGTTTATTTATTTAAAAATTAAGTAAATGTTTTTTTTACTCTTATCTATCTATCTATATTAAAATTTATGTGCACACGACTTGGCACACAGCGACAATACAAACCTTAAGCAACATTATCTCTTATCCACATCTCCTATAGTCTCCTTAACTTTCATAGTGGAAAAAACCCACTTATTTTGTAATTATGTAAGAACGCACTTTGCTTTATTATTAATAATATTATAGCTTGAAAAAAAAAAGTAAATATCTTTTTAATAATATTTATAATTTTTTTAAAGAATATTTAAAAATATTTAAAAAAATATATATATTTATATATATATATATATATGAAAAAAAAGACAAAATAAACTAGCAGAAGTCCAACGGAAGCTCCCAAGAGTGACCATAGGGCCACCTCTCTATTAAAAAAAGTTGGATATATTCTTGTTGCATTTTGTTGATAACAATGTTTAGGGCCCGTTTTGAATTTAGAGTTAGAGATAAAATAAGATAAATTTTAAAAATTAAATAAAATATTATTATTATTAAAAAAAATTATATTAAATTTTAAAAAAATCATATATAAATTAATATTTTATATAAAAATTAAAAATATATATAAAAATTAATTTAAAATGAATTGAGACATGGGCCTTAATTAGAGAAATGCTGCCGAGCGGTCAGACAGTTTTGTCAGCAAATTTCACCACTCTCACAATAGACTCGCACGCATGGATTATTCTGATTTTCATTCCTCCCAGGCTTCCAGCTTCACAAACCAAAAAGAGAGAAACCATTCACGACCAAAATCTTACCTCCAAGTAAAATGAAAAGAACAAGTAAGATAATTGGACTATAATTTTCTTTCCTTCCCGCAATAAAATTAAAATCTTACTTCCATTTTCTTTCTAAAATCAAATCATATGCCCACAAAATCAAAATTTTCCACTTGATAATATTCACCCCTTGTTCAAATCTCACAACATAACTTCCGCTCTCCCGCACAGATCTAGCATGGGGACTGTTGTTCGATAGGTGAGCAGAGAGATCTGAGGAAACTTCTCGAGTTCTGAATTATATTACTAGATCTCTGGCTGCTTGCGTAGTCTGTTATATTTCATCAGTATATTCTTAGGATCCTTTTGAGACCTTCTTTGATGGCGATTGCAGAAAAAGCTGGGAGCTCAGCAAGTTCAGGGCGTTTGAATTTCAAGATTTGAAGACAAAAAATAAGGGACAAGTATGGGGGAAAAAAAAAAGAGGTCATTGATCATTGATGTACTCAAGCTCAAGAAAAACAAGAGAGATTCTGCTTGGATGGTTTGATTAGCGTCGGTCAGGAGGAAAAGTAAGAAAAAAAAAAGGTTGTAAAAGTGGTGGAAGATGCGTGCTTAAGCAGTGAGATTCTGACACGAATGATGAATCATTGAATATAGTGTTCTCGGGCTGCGGCGAAGAAGGGTTGGGGGAGGAGGGAGGAGGGAGGAGAGTAGTGACAGCTTTGATTGTATGTAGAACGATGTAGGAAAAGTGTAATGTGTTGTGTACATGGCACATGGTATTGATGAGTTATTTATTTGAGAATATTAGCCGGACCGAATAGCAATTTTTAATTAAAATATAAACATCTCACTCTCTGTGGTTGTGGAAGAAAGCTAGGACGTTTATTTATTTATTTATTTTTGTTGAGGAGAATCTTATTCATTCATTCATTCATTCACTGAATCATAAAACGCATTGTAAATAGTGGCAAGTTTTCTCCAAATCCATTATACAATCCGAAACATACAGAGCATGTTTAGCTAATCTATGAGCAACATCATTTCCTTTCTTATATACATGACCAGTTAAGCATACATCAAATCAAAACAATGTAGTTTCGGTTTAATGTCTTCTATGATCATTCCAAAATAAGTTTCATCTACCATTTGATTCTCTAATTCTATGATAACCATTTTTGAGTCCCATTCTAGAACTATTCTTCTTATGCCAAATTCTACTACTAAAAGTGCTCCCTTAGCTTCTCTTGTCTTTGAATTATGACCATATGTATCATTTTTTCTCATTGTAGCTAAGAATTGGCCATGTTCGTCTCTAACAGCAATTCCAATCCCTAACTTACAAGCTTTATTATCCAAAGCCACGTCCCAATTTATTTTACTCAATTCTGGTGGTGGACAGCTCCAAGAAGTTGATCTTCGAGTAGAGGTTTGACTCAGAGTAGTGTTTCTGTTTTGTGAATCATCCATGTCAAGTTTCATATTGTTGATCTCAGGTAGGAATTGGAATTGATCTCAATCTCAGACATGATTAGGCCTGTTCGTCTAATTTTTGAATTCAAAAATTTGAGTTTCGTAACTAATTTTTTTTTTGTTTTGTTTTTTTTTTTTGGAATCTTTTAGAAGAAAATATTAAAATTATGAAAAAATAAAATAAAAATAAAAATCGTTCCATTTAGGATGAAGAGGCCTAACTATGATCTCGTGGTGCGCGAAAGTTTGTTATTTAAGCGTTTATATATATAATTACGAAATTGTTCAGTGGAGTCGGGGACTATCTCGCGACTTCCAAAACATATATAATATTATAATTACCATTTTTCATCGTACTTTAACATGCAGCAACGTGTAATTGGCTCCGAAAGGATGAGTATGTATTGCGATGATAATCATGATCATAATTCATGATGCAGACCATGATGAAAAATTGAAAATGAAGATCAGTTCAATAGAATCATTACAGGTGTTAGTTTGGGTGTGGATTATATTTTATTATTATTATTATTATTTTTAATGTTATCTACCAAATATTTGAGATTAACTCACTGTTAAATGCAAGAAAATGTTGAAATTCGTACTTTTCATACGTAGGCATGTTCATCCAAATTATGAATTTTAAAAAAAATTTGTCAAAATTATTAACAAAAAATAAAATAAAACAAAAAGAACCGGGCGGATATATTCGAATAAACAAGCCTACTCACATGAGCTCAACAAAAGGAACCCAATCGATTTTGCAGAAACTGATTGGGATGTCGTTATCAATCTTGATCAGTACATAACAATATCTTCACTGATTATTGGTATTAAACCAAGATTTATGGCGAATTACAGTGACATTCTATACAAAAGGAGTTAAGAGAGAATGGATGAGAACACTGACCTGGATTTTCTGTGCAAAGGTACCAAAAAGATCACAAGCAAAACTAAAACTTTCTGTAACTTTATTTTACAAAAAGCCATATTTTCCTCGGTAATTAGCTTGAAACCTCATCCAAAAGCTTATACCTTCTCACCTTATTCCTGAACAAAGGCCTCGTGACTCCAATTCTGTTTGATATCTCCTCCGATTTGGTTCTTCTGAGCTTATCTTCCATACTAGATTTCGTGATGATCCTCTTTCGGGCCGACGGCGATGGCGAAGGAGACGGCGATCCATCCGGCGACGATCCCTGTTTTTTGATGGGAACGCTGAGTTTTAACTGCCAAGTGTCTCTTTGACCATTTAGGTTTGCGAGATTGTCACCGTTGCCATTTCTTCTGTTGCTCTTGCAATCGGCTTCGCCCTGATTCTTGTTCGAAGATGAAGAATTGGATGAATTCTGTGACTTCTCTTTGGCGTCTTCCTTCTGACTCAAACACCAATTGCAAATCCGATAAGACTCGGCCTTCGGGTAGAGATTGCTACAGTACCTGCAGTAACGATCGAAATCGACTTTGTTCAGAGTAAAAAGTAACTGAATAATCAGAGACGAAATATTAAGACCCAAAAAGAATTTCAGCAAAAATCAAATGCAGAGGAAAGCAATTTTGATGGGTACCTGTGCTGCGATCTGAATTCGCAAACTTTGCATTGGAAAAGCTCGTAGGAGAAACCATAATCTCCACACATGCAACACTCAAGGCCAGATTGTGAGGCTACAGTAGTAGCATCTTTGCTTGTTGTCATCGTTCCTGTTCTCTTTGAGAGAGAGAGAGAGAGAGAGAGATGATGGGGGTTGGCAATGCCGACGGCCACACAACAAAAGGCCTCGAGGGTGTTTTTATTGCGCGAAATTATGAATATTTTGGTACCATTTGACGCGTCGCCGATGCCGTGTGTAGAAGTAATATATCACAATTTTCCAAAATTGTTACCAAATGTGTAAAAGAATCCATAATTGAGGTGCGGTGTGGGGATGGGATTTGATAATCACTCTTTCCAAGTCAAGTCTTTATAGAATCATGACTTGGTAAAAAATAAATTCTTTATAGAATTAGTCGTTCCGATATTTGTTTAAGAAAATTGAGGATTTACAGGATGCTAGAGGTAGAATTTTAGTTGGAAAACATAGATTATAAAATTAAAAGAAATTTTATTTGCAGTTTTTATTTGGGAATTGCATGTATTGACCTTTTATTAAATGATAAAAAATACTATTTTGAGAGAGAGATTATTTTAGGTTTTGTTAAAAAAATTAAAATTAAAAAACATCCTAATTTTCTCCGAAAGCCA
This sequence comes from Platycarya strobilacea, assembly GCA_036898215.1. Lineage (NCBI taxonomy): Eukaryota > Viridiplantae > Streptophyta > Magnoliopsida > Fagales > Juglandaceae > Platycarya > Platycarya strobilacea. The sequence goes on from CM072555.1 coordinate 9,565,174, forward strand.
CCACATCTATTACCATACTGAAAATGTAATTAATTTCTCTATGATCTATATATCACGTCGATATAACAACTTGATTTTTTACATTATTTTTTACTTCTCTGTGTATTTTTTTCTTTTTATCAAATTATGATAGAAGGAGACCCAAGAAAAAATAAATCCTCTTTGTCCAGATTTTGTCCCACAATTAAGAATCTGAAGGTCGGGTCCCTTGTCGAAGACAGATAGCTGGCATCACAGAATAAAAAAGTGATGTTGTTGCTGATCGTATGAATTATATTCCACATTAAGTGGATATATATACACACACGAGGTAACGAGGCTATGATTTTGATTATGAAACTTGAAATTAAAGTATCGCTCCCTTTTGTGAATAGTAATTGCTAATAGATTTGCTTTATTCGTAACTGACATCTTGGCATAGAGTTTTGTAGGGTAATTTGACCATTTCAGCATCCCCTGATTCCGGTTCCTTTGTAAAAGATAAAAAAAAAAAAAAAAAATTAACCATGTTCGTCGATAGACCCCATATTAGCTTATTTGTCGTGATGGAAGAATTCCCATCTCTCTCAAATTTATAAAAACTCTCTGAAACCGTGATTTCATTCATATCTTCTTTCCAGAAGTGAAATAATAATATTTAAAATATTTTTTCGTACAGTTTATATATCTAGATTGCATTATATGTATAATTGAAATGCTCTTGTTTTATAAATAAATGAAATGAATTTTTTTTTTTAAATTTTTTTATTTATAAATAAGATTATTTTGGTCATGTTTATTTTAAATTGAGGACCTTTCTATCTTTCCGTCATTTGGATCATAAAAAAAATTAATTTTATAGACTATATGTAGTGTAACTCTAATATTTATAATTATAAATTTGAGATTTAAATTTAATATCTAAAACAGAAGAGATAGTCATGCGGAGTGAATCAAATAATATTTATTAAGAATTCAATGATATCTAAAAATTTTATTCTTACAATTTATATATATTTATAGTGCCTTATATATATGTTCATCCTAGGCCGATTTAGATTCATAATTCATTTTAATTTTTATTTTATTTTATTATTATATTTTTTTAATTTTTTATACAAAATACAAGTCTCTATACATATTTTTTAAATCTCAATTCAATTTTTTTAAATTTTTAAATAATATTAATAATATTAAAAAATAAATTAACTCATCTCAATTCATCTTATTTCTAAATCTAAACCGGACATTACTTTTTCAAATTCAGAAAAAAAATCTAAAATCATTCAAAATTCATAAATATATTAAGGAATGATCATAATATCACAGATGCCACCTAATTAAAGTCTGGCAAAATGATGGGGCTTGTTTTGGAAGAAAGGACCCGTTTATGCGAACCAATTATTAAAGCTTTTCTTGTTAAAAGTTCTTAATACGCTATATTAATGGTCAAGAAAACATATACAATGCGTACGTTCAAACACGGAGGAGCGCCAGCTCCACCCATACAATTTAAAAAAGACTTCTCGAACGTGACGAAACGAAATATATAGTCAAACGTTGCTTCTAGGAAAGATGGGATAGGACGGGCTATCGATCGAATTACCATAAATTTAAGGATTCGATCAAGCCCAACTTCTCGAACCTTCGCCTACAATTTCACCCTACCTATGAGCAATGGCTATTTAAAGTTTGCTACGTTCGTACGTACGAGGATCCCGTTTGGCTGTTGAGACCTGCTAAGTAGAGTTCTTCAGGCCGGTGTCACCTATAATATGTATGATAGGTGATTAACGGAGACCAATTACATTTTGACACGTATACATTTTCATAATAATTTGATTACATTGTATAACATCATATTATTTACTCAAAAAATAGCATTTCACATAAAAGGGGCTCTGTTTCCAACTCAATGGAAAGCAATTCAGGCTTTGTATTTTGTTGTCCTTCATTTTCCTTCATGCAGCAACCTGATGGAAAGCGATCATAGTTTGATTTCAGCCCTATTTTCTCACCATCGAAGACGGATTTTTCCTTCGTGCAGCAACCCGATCCGACAAGAAGCAATCTAGGCTCTATTTTTTTGAACGCCATCTAAGAAGGATTTTTCACCATCGATTAAGCACGCGATTTCATTTCGTGCAACATTTGATATCTCACCACCGAGTGGGGTAGTTCTCTAATTCCTGGTTTTTTTAGTCCCTAATTTTTTGTAATCCCTAAATTCTTATAATCCCCTTTTTTTTTTTTGTGTTTTTGTTGTAAGGTTTTTGCCTTCATTTCCCACTGTCCGCACAACAAAGAAGGAATGTACCAAAATTATGGTAAAATTTGTTTGGTAATTGTTGTTGGTTTGATAGTATTGCTTAGTACTTTTTTCATATGTCTGGTTATTATATGAGTTTTTTTACCAAAATAATGTGATCAAGATAGAAATGGAAAATAGGAAATAATTTTATTGGAAGGTGCGGCCATTGCCTTTATATTTCATCTGATTGGCTTTATATTTTTATGGCAAGGACATCGATGGATTTTCTGTGTTTGAACTCTGATAAACAAAAAGATTTTCTGTGTTTGAACTAATTTGGAAATCATAGTTCACTTCATTATATTGTGGTAATTTTATACTGATATTTTTTTTATTACTTTGTTTTATGTTGGGATGAAGGAATTTAGTTGGAGTTCGGATAGTGATGAAATGATTGGAAACTGTCCACAAGTTGTAAATATTGAGGTTTCAACCGTAGATAATGTGAATATTGGAGATGGTGTGAGTTGGGTAGATGGACTGAACATGGGAGATGGTGTTAATTTAGGAGATGAATTAGATATGGGAGATGGTGTGAATTTTGGAGGCGGTGATGACAATTGTGTGATTGCAGAAGATGGAGATGGAGTCAATTGCAATGCCAATTCAAGTAGTGGACTTTTTGAAGTGTTTGTTGGGAAGGAATTTGATGAAGTTGAGGACGCACAAGCATTTTACAAGGCATATGCAAGACAAAAAGGTTTTGCATCAAGGACCAACCATACTCAACTATCGAGAGGGGACAAGAAATTAAATGGAGTTCACTATGTTTGTACAAGGGAAGGGCAAAAGCGTGATAGTCTCAAACAAAAAAAAAGAAAGAAAGGGACCCGAACTTCCTGACACAAAGATTGGGTTTAAAGCTACCGTGTGTATCAAAAAGGAGGGTGAAAAATGGTTGGTATGCAAATTTGTGCTTGAACGCAACCATGAGTTCCTTAGTCCCAAAAGTACTAGGTTGCTCCGTAGACATAGAGGAGTTACACGTGTTCAAAAAAATCTCATTAAGATTTTAAATGAGTCTGGTGTACCGACAAGGAAGATAATTTCGATTTTAAGCAAAGAAGCAGGTGGTGATTTCGAAATTGGGTGTATTAGAAAGGACATCAAAAATTTATTGGGAAGTAAAAGAAGAAAACTTTTTGAAGAGGGAGATGCATGAAGGTTGTATACATACTTTGGAGAGCGACAGTGTAAAGAACCTGGGTTTCTGTACTCTATGCAGGTCGATGAAAATGGGCATATGGGAAGCTGTTTTTAGGCAAATGCCAAATCAAGGCAAGCATATCAATATTTTGGGGACGTTGTGACGTTTGATGTGACATACATTACAAATGTTTATAAGATGACATTTATGTCGTTCTCAGGGGTTAACCATCATCATCAAACCATAATGTTCGGTTATGCACTGTTAGTCAATGAGACTGTTGAATCCTATATTTGGTTAATTAAGACATGGCGGGAAGCAATGCTTGGGCGGGCCCCAAAAACTATTATTACTGATGATGACAAAGCTATGGGTAAGGCCATTGCACATGTACTCCCAAATACAACTCATCGGCTGTGTTTGTGACATATTTTACAAAAATTTTCAGAACATCTAGCACATGTATACAACAAGTTCCCAGACTTTCAAGAAGAGTTCCATCATTGTTTCTATAAAACAGTAACACCTGTTGAGTTTTAGGAGGAATGGATTTCAATAATGGTGATGTATGACCTAACAGATAATGATTGGCTGCAACATCTGTACAATCGACGGGAGAAGTGGGTTCCAGCATACTTGAGAACCACATTTTGTTCAGGAATGTCAACCACGCAAAGAAGTGAGAGTATGAATAAATTTTTCAAGAACTATGTGCGATCGAGCACAATGGTAAGTGAGTTTATCAATATGAGAAGGCTTTAGATGCACGATCCTTTAAGGAGAGAGAAGGATGTGAGAACGAAATCGACTAGGTCGATTATGAAAACTTGTTTTGAAATTGAAGAAGAGGCTAGCAAAGTTTATAGAAGGAAATCTTTCAATAAATTTCAAGATGAGCTATTTGATTGCCAACGGTACAAGATGAGAAAAGTTCAGGAAGAGGGTGAAAATAAGATTTATGATGTGACTCCTAAGGGTGAAGGCAAACGTATTTATTATGTGAACTTGAACAAGAAAGAAGCAAAAGCAATATGTACATGTTATATGTTTGAGTTCATGGGTATCCTATGTAGGCATATCCTATGTGTCTTTATGAAGAAATCAAACTTTGATATGTTACCACCTCAATATGTTCTAGAGAAATGGACCATCAATGCTAAGAGTAGATTTATCCTTGAAATACCAAACTCCGAGGGGTATGATTTAATGGAAGAAAATCTGATAATACGAAAAAGTCGTTTGATGATGCAGTTTTATGATATTGCAGAACTTGGCTCACAATCAAGGTTTAAAATGAATCACCTTTCTGCTGCATTGGAAAGGGTACACAATGAGTTGATTTTAATGGAAGATATTCAAGTACAAAGTGAAGAAGGTAGTGACGAAGAAGCAGAATGATTCTCAGAATTTACGAAGATCACAAATGAGATCCAATTTCACTCAAATCGTAAAAGATCCTCAACGAGTCCCAATGAAAGGAAGACCAAAATCTTTGAGAGCAAAGAACCCAAGAGAAATTCAACCAGTAAAGAAGATGCGTTGTAGCATTTGCAAGGTTGAGGGTCATACGCGAAACAACTATCCGTTGTTGGGGAATAGTACCTTTCTCTACAAAAATTAGTTAGCACTTTTTTTTAATCTACTAGCTTCATTTTTATTATTTTTATTGTCTTCCATATAGGAATATTGGAAACAACAAGGACAACATTTCACAAAGTATGGATCTTGATTGAGAAACATGAGGTTGGAGTTTTTTACTAAATAATTTAATTTTTAACTTGAAGTATTTAGTTTGATTTGCCTTTATACCTATAAAAAAAAATTGACTTCCTTTTATGTCTGTAGCTCGTAGAAGCTGCAGATGTGAAGAAAGTGGTGTAGGCAGTAAAGTTTTGAAACTCTGATTTTGTGAATATGTGAAGAAAGTGGTGGCAACCATCAATTTTTAGAACTCTATTTTTTGTGAAGATGTGAAGAAAGTGGCTGTATTTAATTTTTATTTTAGCAACGAACTTTTGGGTACAATCAGAGGCATTTTAGTTATGCATTTTACTTCATATAGACGTTGGTTGTGTTGAAGTTGCCTTATTTTAGTTATGCATTTTACAATCAGGTGCAACTTTTGGGAACCATGTTAAAGCTTGATGCATGTAGTATCGGGTGCAATTTTCATGGAATTATTAATCGTGTTGAAATATAAAACTGAATTGATCCAATCGGCAATCCAAATAAGCTCGAATTCGACAAAACAGATGTCTGATATTGGTAATTTTCTGGATAATGTGCTTTAAACAATGCTCCGCCTATATCTCTGTTATTATCTGGGGCTATAGATTGCAATTGTATTTCTCGAGTTTCTCAATTTTGAACCTGAAGCATTAAAATATAGATTAAAGATTCAATTTAATTTCATACCTGCAACATGCAGAAAATAATTGCAATTAAGCACATAAACAATACAAGTCTTTCAAACCTGAACGTACATCCAGAAATTAGTTGCAATTAAACACATTAACAATACGAAGTCTGGATCAAATTCATGCACAAAGAACATTCAAATTCAATTTCCTAGATTATAACAAGTATCATCTTAGCATTGGTTGACATACAGAACTCTCATTCAAATTAAAAAAAATTACACCACACAGCACATTGAAAAACCGTCTCCGAAAGCTAGCATCTTTATTATATGTCTTTAGTTTTGATGGAATTCCACAGTGGCAAAGTGGTGTCTCCAATCCATATTCATCTTTTGTCCTTGAAGTTTAAGAACTTGAACTAGCACCACTATTAGCCTGCATCTTCAAAAAACAATTAATACAATATCATGATTATACATAAAAATAGAGATAACGGGTAAGTGCATTCTCAATAGAATAAGTATGTAAGGGGTAAGAGAATTCTCAATAGAATAAGGCAAGGAATAATGGTGTTCAAACACTGTGTAGTATGGTTTTAATATTATGTTAAACTTCAGATTATATGACACGATGTTATGAGGTGCTCTGATCAGCATCTAAAACCCAAGCCAATGCTACCAGATGATGTACCAACGCAGGTCTAGTATAAGACATTCATGTAATGAATAAAACAACAATGAAAAACTAGAAATCTATTCAAACACAACTGAAATCAAAACATATTCTCTAGCCCCAAAATCTGACAACCACGGGAGGAGGAAAAATACCTTCATTCTTCGCAGGAGTCATTGATAGAGGAGGAAAAAAACCCATTCCCATGGGTTTTTGTGGGAAATCGATTTGTAAAATAACTTACAAGAACAAACAAACGAACATTAGGGATTAGAAAAAAGTAAACCCTAGAAATAAACATGTCCGACAAGAAACCCTAAAACCAACTTCCGAATGATGAAGAGTGGCAGTACTACCTCGAGATATTTTGTATGGTGGTTCTCCTTGGGTCCTATTGTGCGGTGGTTTCTCATGTTCAACAGAGTATGCTTTGGTTCATTGGGTTCGACACAACTTTGGTTCCTCGGGTTCGATAGAGTGCAGTGGTTCTTGATAGAGCTTTGAAGAGAGAGCGACATTCCATTTGAGAGAGAGGAGCAGAGAGAAGAGGGGGGAGTAGGGATGTTCGTATGGGCGAGAGAGAATAGGGAGGAAGGGGGATGTTCGATTTTCTCACTAGAGATGAGCAGAGAGAAGAGAAGGGGGCATGTTGTATTGTATGGGGCAGAGAATGAGAGCGTATTCCCATGCTCCACGTCCTAACCTTTCATATTATGTGTTCATTAATTAACACTACGTGGCAAGCATTAATTGGCCTCCAATATTTGGTAGTTGTAGGTGACACTTGCAAACAGGTTTTCTCTTCAAATTACACACAGTTCCGTCATCCAAATGCCACAGCAAGAGGCCTATTGGTCGAGTTCAACAAAGTTTGGTACTGTTGCTAATTACTATAGCTAAACAGTAGCATTAAATGACCGGCATCTTTTTAGTTTTCCAATAATTTTATTTGTCTGACTTTTTTTTCCCACTTTTTACCCCTCTCTCTCTCTCTCTCTCTGTGTGTATGCAGCTTCCGCTACACTTTTTGTTTTTATTTTCTACTGTTCGCGCGTGCATACATGGGTGTGAGACAAAATTTATTATTATTGTCAGTAAACAATATTCGAATCTCATAAATTTCACATAATCCCATAAATATATTTAAACTCATCTAATCATCTAAACACATTTTAAACTCATTTTAGTAGGTTCCACAAAACTCATTCAACCATTTCAACTAACTACTATTTAAAGATAACTCAACTCAACTCAGGACATTTTGACATCCAAACATAGCCTAATAAGAAGAGTTGAAGCTGAAGTTGTCGTGTCTTTTAGTGCAAGTTTGGATGTCAAAACATTATCTATCATTTATTGATGAGACCCACACCTTTTATGTTTTCTTATTCAAAAATTCAACAATCAAAATATTTCATTCATCTTAATATCTCAAACTACTTTCAATGAGACCACAAACCTATTTCAATCTCTACTCAAACTATTCACAAATATTCTCAAAAGTTTTCAAAAATTTTCGACATCTAAATGCAACCTTAGTTATGACTATTATAAGTTATATATTTGAAGTGGTACGGTCACATAAAAATAAATTTATAAGCTGACGTAATTTTATATAATCCATTATAATTGTTTTATAATAAAAATAATTTTATAATTTTATAAATTATATCAATTTTTAAAAATATTTTTATATAAATAACTAAGATTTTTATATAATTCATCTAATGCCAGCTAAGATTTTTTTTTTTAATAAAATAACTTAGAGCCATATGCTTGCAATACCCAATTAGTGTTGACTTTGGCTTGATTTCCTGGTGAAAATGTGTTTTGCGAGGTATGACTTAATGTTGCTTGACTCTAGCTTAACTGTGGCTCGACACTGTAGCTTTGGCTTGATCCTAGCTTGACACTTTGCTCGAGCGAGATTCAAGCAGAGAGTTCACTTCACACTAGCTCAACACTTTGCTCGAGCGAAATTCAAGCAGAGAGTTTGCTTGACACTCGCTCGACACTTAGCTTGACATTTTACTTGAGCCAATGTTCTAAAATCAAGATTTTTGTGCCGTTTCATTATAAATGCATGGATTTTTATTATATTTTTGTGTGTGAGAGCAGCCAAACTTTGAGAGAGATAGAATCCTTTTGTAAACAGTCTTGAGAGTTCATTTGGTATAATTAGGACTTGGGATTGTGAGGATTTGTGTGATTGATCTATTGTACTCTATCTTCGTTGATAGTGAATTCGTTCCAACCGATTCTAACAGTGGACATGGGCCCACATTGAACTGAAGTACTTAAATCTTGATTTTTTTTTTTGTGTAATTGTTGATTTTATTGTTTTTATTTTTGCTGTGATACTTCAAATTAAGCATTCATTTTAAGGCTTATTCCAAACAATTAGGATGGTCATCGTGGGCAAAGAAAAATATGCATGACAATTAGCAATATGACGGAATTTTGGTTGATGTATGTCAAGCTTGCATACATTCATGAGAAACTCCATCATAACCTGTCTTTGAAGTCTGGAGAATGCCACGTATAGGACAATACCTGCCTGCCTCTAAATCAATTACAATTTGCTCCAACAATATTAATTAAGATCATTATTGAGGACGTGTCTCGCCGGCCTCCTACTCCCGTTACTTGCAAGAAGAATTAAGAGAAGATGGTGGCTTTCCACCCGGGGTAACTCCGACGCCCAAGTTAGTGATCACGTATTTACAGGAATAATTCTTAATGTCCATAGTTGAGGTTTACCTGGTCTATTTATAGGCCTCTGGGGCGGTACATGTCCCTTGTAACGTCTTTCGTAATCATCGTGATTGCGTATCTGCATGATATATCTTTCCAAGTTTATTGATATCCCATATCTGCTTAAAATCCCGATAAAGGTGGCAACGAGTTTGATATATATTTTGGATTCGGTAGAGTTGTGCCATTAGTATAATTTTCCTTCCTGGTGGGCTCCCATCGTTGTTGGGCCTTTTCCTTCCTATTTGGCTGTTGGGTCTTTGGGCCAAATCTGATCCCACAATTACCCCACAAATTTTCTTCGCCTTGAGGCGTAGGAAATTTAAATTTTTTTTTAATTTCCCGCGAAGGCAAATTTGGGAATTCGTTCCTTTCCCTGGATCGTCGGGCGCGTGCTGTCCTCTCGTCTTCTCATCTGACGGTTACACCTCTGTCTTCATGTCAGGTCATCATATCTCCACCTGTTGGTATGCCGCATTTGTTTTCTTTAAATACCTCTTATCTTTCTCTCTTCATTTTGTTTTTCTGCATTCTCTCGTTATTAGACTCTTTCCTTTTCTGCATTTTTGTTCCTTCTTGCTTCTTGCATTCTTCTTCTTCTTCATTACTTCCCATGGCAGACCAAGGCAGCGGTTCGGTCCAACCCTTTGATATTCCTGAGGGCACGACCTTTGAAGGTTATGTTTGGCGCTCCAGTGTTCTTGAGAAACACTTGGCTGGGATCAGGGAAGAGTTCAAGATTCCCAGTTCAGTTGTAATGAAAGCCCCTAATTCAGGTTGCTGTGATGATGAAGGGTTTTCGGGTTGGGTGGCCATTTACGTCGCCCTATTATTGCATGGCTTGAAACTCCCCTTCTGCCGCCCCCTTCGAGACATTTTGGACCTTCTGGAACTCGCTCCTATTCAACTTCACCCTTTTGCTCTGAGGGTGTTTTTATGTGCTTGCATCGTTTTTCGGATGGTGCTAGAGCCCCTTCGCGATCCTTACCCCGATCTCACTGCTCGTGAGTTTTTGGCCTTCTACGATGTGAGGGCGGCCACTAAGGGATGTGTGGCAGGTTTTCGTAAGAAGGAAAAAGGCCAGTCCCTGGCAAGGTTCGAAGGTAGGTACTCTAATGCTAAGGCGTGGAACACCAAGTTCTTTTTTATCAATGGTCAAGGATGGGAGTTCCCTGGTCAAGAGGAGGTCTTCAGGAATTTCCCCATTAGGGCTATCTGGCGCCCAATTCCAGATTGTAAGAGCTTGTGGTCAACCATGCCTCCCTTATCCCACCGAGAACTTGACCGGATTGATGCCGTCAATGCTTGGGCCGTAGATCATCCAGAAGATCTCTGGACTGACAAGTTGTTGACGCCCGCGCATATTGATCGGTTCTTGACGTCTTCGAACCGTCCTTTTGTTCAGGGGCATGACTTCATGATCACCGATGTCATCCCCGCCCCTCTGTCGGTACCCTCAAAGAAGATGGCGAGGGGTGCCCTTTTCGTGCGGGATGCTGAGAGCAAGCCTAGAGAAGCTAAACGGCCAGTGACTGCCGCAGCGGAGGGCAAAAAGGAAAAAATGTCCAAAAAGAAGAACGATGACGGCCATAAGAAAATAGACCGCCCCGAGGGCTCTTCCGCGAACCCCCCGCCCAAGAATAGCAGGGCGCCCTCCGTTGGCAACCAGAATTTGACACGGGCGGCTCAAATTTTGGAAGGGAGCTCGACGCTGGAAGTGAGCGCCCGTGAGTCAACGCCCCGGGACGTGGTTTCTCCAGGGGGTGGTGAGGACGCGACGTCAGTTCTGCCTGAGGTGTCTAAGCCCTCGAGTGACCAGACTGTGGCGCCCATTTCCTCTGCGGGCACTTCCTCCACGAAACCACAGTCCGTCGGCTTGGGGGACAGAGAGATCCTAGCCAACATAGCTCTCGTTAAGCTGGCCGTTGCTTTTCAGGTTCCCACCCCCTCCCAGTTGAACGCCCAGGCGTCGGCCCCAGTTTTTTTGGCGCCAACCGCTGAAAGTCCAGTGCAGGGTGGCAAGCTCTCTCCCTGTGTTGCTGCCGCCCTTCACTTGGAAAGATTTTAGGAGGTGGGCGTTCCTCTTGCGGGGGTAAATAAGGCGAGCTGTGAAGGAGAAGGAGGTGTTTTATCCCCCCCTTCAGAAGGCGCCGGCGACCTTTCAATGGCTGGGCCGCCCAGCTCTGAGACCCCTCGCACGACCATGTCTGGAGGTAAGGCTCCATCCTTGGTTGGGAGCGGGGAGCATTTTTCATCGCCGCCTCTGCACGCCCCTTCATTCGACGAGGGCCAGGAGTCCCTCACTGATGAGGAGCTGGACCAGATGCTCCATGACGACTCCCACCCCGCATGGGTCGGGTCAGCTCATTCGAAACTATTGCCCGTATCTGGGCATGTGCCGGATCCAGCAGTGGGCGTGGCTCACCGGGAGGCTTCCCTTCTTCCTGTATTTGCCCAGGAGGAAGCCGCTGCTAACATGGCCAACCAGCTGAGGGAGTGGTTCTCCACGATATTATTCGGATTAACATCATTTCTTGTTATCTTTTGGTTTTGCTTGCCTTTGTTGCCTGCCATTTACTTGGATTACTTTTTCTTTCTCTGCAGGGGGTTGAAGGCTTGGTGGCACAGCTCGCAACTGACTTCCTTGCTCGGGAAGAAAGAATCACCGAGAGGTGGTGAGCGGACAGGGCCGAAATGGAGGCCCTGATCGAAAAGAACCGGGAGATTGAGTCACGGGTCGCCCAAGCAGAAGGCGTCGTGGATGCTCTCCAGGGGGAGCTCGAGCTGCGTGAGGGAGAAGTGCTCGAGCTTCGTGATGCTGTTCACCTCGCTCAGGAGGCGAAGGCCAAAGAAGACTTCTCTCGTCAGGTTCTGCAGTCGGAGAGGGACCTGGCGATGGTGCAGCTTCGTGAGGCCCGACAAGGGTTTGATGCCGAAATCGTCCGCCTGACTTCCGAGCTTCGCGCCAGCAGCGGGGAATTGTGCTCAGCCCGGGGGGAAGTTGCCGGCCTTAAGGAAAGGTGCGATGGGCTGACCAAAGACTTGCTGGATGCCTTAGAGAAGTGCTAATACGGACGAGGAGCTCAGGAAGGCCAATTTGGTTGCAATGGCTAGGGATGAGCAGTTGGCCCGTAAGGCTGCCCAGTTGACTGCTGCCTGGGAGGAAAATTCCCGCCTCCGGGCACAGTTAGCTTTGGTTCCCCAGGTTTGGAACACCGCTTTCACCTTTAAACATGGCTCCGGGATCCTGCCCCTTCGGAACTGTCTCCTGGCTGACCCGACGACCAACTTGCAAGCTCTTGATGTGGGCTTGTTTTCCCCTGAGCTGGCCGCTTGCCGCCGGGCTGATACTTTTGGGCGCAGTGAAGTCTCCGATACCTTTATTGGAGTGCCCACCTTGCCGCCTCCCGAAGAAAGCGACGACCCGTGACAAAGAATTGCTTTATTTTGTACATGTATTATCATTTTTTGTTGTTGTATATTGTAACCATAACTTGCAATTGGACTTGGATTGTATTTAGCAATAGATTCTTTTTTTCCTGACCTTTGCTGTCGCATGCTTGTACTTGTTACTGTGTGCGTCTTCTGTTTATTTGAAGATGGCGTGGTCATTTGACTCTGCGCCCCTTTACTTTGCTTGAAGGTGGCGTGGTCCTTTGACTCTGTGCCCATTTGCTTTGCTTGGAGGTGGCGTGGTCGTTTGACTCGGCGCCCTTTTGCTTTGCTTGGAGGTGGCGTGGTCGTTTGACTCGGCGCCCCTTTGCTTTGCTTGGAGGTGGCGTGGTCGTTTGACTCTGCGCCCCTTTGCTTTGCTTGGAGGTGGCGTGGTCGTTTGACTCTGCGCCCCTTTGCTTTGCTTGGAGGTGGCGTGGTCGTTTGACTCTGCGTCCCTTTGCTTTGCTTGGAGGTGGCGTGGTCGTTTGACTCTGCGCCCCTTTGCTTTGTCTGAAGGTGGCGTGGTCGTTTGACTCTGCGCCCCTTTGCTTTGCTTGAAGGTGGCGTGGTCATTTGACTCTGCGCCCCTTTGCTTTGCTTGGAGGTGGCGTAGTCGTTTGACTCGGTGCCCCTTTGCTTTGCTTGGAGGTGGCGTGGTCGTTTGACTCTGTACCCCTTTGCTTTGCTTGGAGGTGGCGTGGTCGTTTGACTCTGCGCCTCTTTGCTTTGCTTGAAGGTGGCGTGGTCGTTTGACTCGGCGCCCCTTTGCTTTGTCTGAAGGTGACGTGGTCGTTTGACTCTGCGCCCCTTTGCTTTGCTTGAAAGTGGCGTGGTCCTTTGACTCTGTGCCCCTTTGCTTTGCTTGAAGGTGGCGTGGTCGTTTGACTCTGCGCCCCTTTGCTTTGCTTGGAGGTGGCGTAGTCGTTTGACTCGGCGCCCCTTTACTTTGCTTGAAGGTGGCGTGGTCGTTTGACTCTGCGCCCCTTTGCTTTACTTGAAAGTGGCGTGGTCCTTTGACTCTGTACCTCTTTGCTTTGCTTGAAGGTGGTGTGGTCGTTTGACTCGGCGCCCCTTTGCTTTGCTTGGAGGTGGCGTAGTCGTTTGACTCGGCGCCCCTTTGCTTTGTTTGGAGGTGGCGTGGTCGTTTGACTCAGCGCCTCTTTGCTTTGTTTAGAGGTGGCGTGGTCGTTTGACTCTGTGCCCCTTAGCTTTGCTTGAAGGTGGCGTGGTCGTTTGACTCTGCGCCCCTTTGCTTTGCTTGGAGGTGGTGTGGTCGTTTGACTCTGCGCCCCTTTACTTTGTGTGGAGGTGGCGTAGTCGTTTAACTCTGTGCCCCTTTGCTTTGCTTGGAGGTGGCGTGGTCGTTTGACTCTGCGCCCTTTTGCTTTGCTTGGAAGTGGCGTGGTCGTTTGACTCTGCGCCCCTTTGCTTTGCTTGAAGGTGGCGTGGTTGTTTGACTCGGCGCTCCTTTACTTTGCTTGAAGGTGACGTGGTCGTTTAACTCTGTGCCCCTTTGCTTTGTCTGGAGGTGGCGTGGTCGTTTGACTCTGCGCCCCTTTGCTTTGCTTGAAGGTGGTGTGGTCGTTTGACTCTGCGCCTCTTTACTTTGCTTGAAGGTGGCGTGGTCATTTGATAAAATGCGATTGGGTGAAAATTCAGAAAAAAATATAGCAGGAATGACTAATGCAAATTTACGAAAACTTAAATAAAAATAAAATCTGAAATGACTATGAGATTTCTACTGGTAAAACTTCTTCAGGTGTTCTGCGTTCCATGGTCGAGGTAGCTCTTTCTCTTAACTGTCCTTTAGCCGATACGATCCTCCTATACTGTTTGTTACCACTATATAAGGCCCTTCCCATTGAGGTTCCAATTTTCTAGGACTTTGGGCGGTCACCCCGCATTTCCTTAGAACCAGGATGAGGGAGGAAGGCTTCTTCTGGTTCCTCGATTGCACAAACTTCGTTTCCAATTTTCTTCAACTCCTGCACATAGCACTCCCTAGCCAGTGCCTGCTCTCCTTTTAATTCTCCTATCCTGCTGTCGGTTGGGAATTTCATTTTGAGATGGTACGTGGAAGTTATTGCTTTGAGGCGGTTGAGGGTTGGTCTCCCTAGTATAACATTGTAGGAGGAAGGGGCTTTTACTACCAAGAAGTCGGTCGTGGTGGTTGCTGTTTGTGTTTCGCTCCCGACGGTAACTGGGAGTGTGATGGCTCCTACTGGTTGGATTGCTTCACTGGAAAAACCTTTCAGTGGTGTTAGGGAAGTTCGTAACTGCCCGGGATCAATGCCCATTCTGTTGAATGCGTCCCAGAATAATATATCGGCTAAGTTTCCGTTATCAATTAGTACCCGCCTAGTCATGTAGTTGGCTATGATGAGGGTGACTACCAGGGCGTCGTCATGGGGGTACAGTATCCCTTGCCTGTCCGCCTCTCTAAAGGATATTACTTCTCGTTCTTGGTTCAGTTTTTGCTGTTTCGGTGCCCTGTCCATCACATACACTTCCTCGTACTGAGCTCTTCTGGCATGTGCCTTGCGACTGGATGTGGATACTCCGCCTCCAGTGAATCCTCCGGCTATTGTTTTGATTTTTCCGATTGGTTCTCTATTATTGTTATTTCTCGGGGGAGTCCCATTCCTGCCGCCTCTGGTGGGGGTCCTGCTTCTGCCGCCGTCCCCTCTGTTGTTCGCCCGGTTACGATCATTCCGAGGGTTGTTGCCGCAGTTTCTTCGCTCGGGGCTGAAGCTCCTTTTCCTTCTCCTCCCGGTTTCTTGGCGCCTAGTAGGTTTTGACCGTTCTGCGATCATGTGCTCCAACTCGCCTGTTCCCCTTAGGTCGGTGACCCTCTTTTTCATGGCTGTACAATCTTCGGTCCAATGGGACGTTGTCTGGTGGTACCTGCAATACCGATCCGCTGTCTGATGTGGGTGCCCTTCGGCCCTTCGGCCCTGCCATCCTCTTCCTCTCTGACACTTAGGTTATTATGCATCAACCTAGTGTGTCGATCCACGTACCTTTCTTGCCTCCTTTCCTGCCGACTTGTTCCCGCTTTCTTGTCATCGAGCTCGTCTCGCAGTTCGCCCCTCCTGTTTTCTTTGCGGGGGTTTACCAACGCCTGCAGCATGTCTTCGGCGTTGACAAAGTTGTCAACTTGATCCATGAACTCCTTCAGGGTGAAGGGAGTCTTCTTTGCCAGATCGACCATGAAGGGGCTCTTAGGCCAAATCCTTCCCAGGAGGGAGGCCAGAGTGATCTTTTCATCCTGGTCATCCATTGTTAGGCGTTCCTTGTTGAACCGTGTGAGGTAGGTCTTGAGGTCCTCGTCCTCTTGTTGCTTGACTGTTAGCAGGTAAGCGGCTGGTTGCCGGTGCCTTCTGCTTGGCATAAACTAAGTTATGAAAAGCTTTGCTAACTCCTCGAAGCTGTCTATCGACCTTGGCCTGAGGGTCCCGAACCAGCCCCTCGCTATCCCCTTCAGGGTTAATGGGAAAGCCCGGCAGGTGATGATCAATCTCGATTTGTTTGGCACGTTCATTAAAACTATAATTGCGAGTGATATGATAAATAGCTTGATTATCACAATGAAGAAGCATAGATTGAGGATGAGAAGCAACCAAGTCATGAAGCAAGAGTCTCAATCAGACCAACTCACATGTGGTAATTGGCCATGGCATGGTATTCAGCCTCAACGGTAGAGCGAGAGAGACCAAATTGTTTCTAGAGTAGTGATATACTTATATTTTATTTACCACTAGTTTATTACTCAAAGTCTATTTATTTTTTTGTTATTTTCTTTAACATATTTTCTTTAACATTCTTAATTACTAGAAAAATTAAAAAAAAATCTATTTCAATAATAATTGCTTTTTTAATCATTAAGTAAAAGAAAATTTTTTAAAAAAATTAAAAATTTAAAAGAGTGATAAATTATTGATAAATAAGATGTATGTATATATTATTATTCTTGTTTCTATGTATGCCAAGAAATAGGGACTTTCACCAAGCATGATAAAGAAGCCCATGGACTTTCACCTAGCACTCAGGAGAAACGAGTCGTAGGACAATTGGCCTAATCATAACTTGAGTAACCAAATATAAAAATGTACATGTGGAAGGGAAATATAGACCATGACCTAAAGAAGCCTTCGATGGCGAAGAACCTAAGAGCAGTTTCGTAATGAGGTTCTGAGACTATTGCATGAACTGATTGAGAAATTAATTGAAAAGTAATGTCGGACCGGGTGATGTTCACCATCGTCAGGAGTTAATTTCAAATTTTGCTTCATAATAAATATAACAGGTTAGGATCCCAAAGTGCAATTTTGAATACCGTATTGGTGACTGTTTCGATCAATACGTTATATTTCATTATCAGTATTGTTTCATATAATGTTTTGAAATAATTTATATATAAATAAATTATAAATATAGACATAAACAATATTATAAAATTACAACAAAATAAATTATAAACTCAATAATATTTCTCAATACAAATATTAAGTTTTGAAAATATGTATTAAATAATATTTCTATGTTTTAAATTTATCTATTAAAATAAAATCACTCATTTTTATCAATAAAAATAATAAAAATCAGATGCTTGCAGATTATAATGATATTATATAAATATATATATATATATATATCTTAAGTATGATGGAAATGAAAGTATTGATTTGATTACATACTAACTAGTTGCCACACACTAGTGGCGCGTGTCTTGCACGCGCCACCACCACCATCGATCCATCGCCGGTGATTTGGTCTAGCTTTCGACTTTCCTATTTTACTTTTTTTCCTAAGCAGTGTTCTCGAGAAAGAGATCGTGGACTTCTTCAACAAGTATTTCCAGACAATAAACGACTATGCACCCGCCATCCTTACCGCTTCATGCGACAGATCCACTATTTCCAATGGTGGTTCCCTGGTTCACTTCTTTGCGAGTACTTTATTTCTGTTTTTATGTAAGACGGCGTCCTCTAGTAGGATATGGGTAGAGACCATTCTATTGATCCTAAATAAACCAGCTTTTTTTTCTTTTTTTTTATTATTATTTTTGCGTTGTAGTTTCTTGCTTTGAGGTAATTGTTGGAGAACCCCACCCCTTTTTCTTGTATCACTAATTTTAGTTTAATGTATTTCACTTGCTTTAAAAAAAAAAGTTGCCACATACAAATCAAACAATAAATGTTAGATGCAACAAATACTCATAGAGAAGTAATAAATACTTCCACACAATGCAATAAATGGTTTCACACAATTAAATTATCTCCTTTAAAGCATCCAGATTTTGGGAAGAGAATTTTGGGAAAGTGAGAAACAAAGGCTAAGCTACTGAATTCATCTATTATAATTATACCAGATGAAACGGCTATATCGGTTGAAATATGAAATATTAGCTGGTATCGGTTGAAACATGTGGGTACATCCGATATTTGTGATGGTACGAAACACAATACCTTCTTGTAATGGCTATTGTCTCGGTACAGTATATTTCGATTGTATCGGCTAATACAATATGAAATTTAAGACCTTAATGTCCAAAGTGTACTTTCATTGATTTAGAAAAATGCCAGATAGGGACCGGGTCACTTCTAAGCTAAGAAAATATTTAAGATTACTAAGATCTTTAATATTGAAGTGAGTGGCTAAGAAAGTCTTAACATTAGTAAGGGTACTAAGATCAATTCCTACCAACAAAGTGTTGTCAACGTATACAAGAATAGCAATGAAAGACTTGTTATGAAAGCAAGTCAACAAAGAGTAATCAGCATGGGATTGGGTGAAACTAGTACAGATAAGAACAGAAGAAAGCATAGAATACCTATTGCTAGAAGTTTGTTTCAACCCATAGATAAACTTGTGCAAACGATAAACTGGAGTCTCCCCTTTATGACAACCTGGTGGAACATCATGTAAACCTTCTCATCAAGATCGCCATGGAGAAATATATTGTGTACATATAACTGATGGATATGCTAGTGATGAACATCAAGAATTGCTAAAACACAACGAACATTTACAAGTTTGGTGACTGGAGCAAATGTTTCATAAAAGTTGAGACCTTTAACTTGAGCGTAACCTTTGGCCATAGGCGTGTTATACATTTCAATGGGTCCATCTACATGAAATTTAGTTTTAAAAATCTATTTACAAGCAATAGGTTTACTACCAGAAGAAAGGGGTTGAAGGCTCCACATGTGGTTGACTCCTAAAGCATTAGTTTTGGAAGCCATGCCATCACCTCAAGGAAGTGGTGAACGGCTTGAGAATAGCTAACAGGATCAGAATGTTCATTTGAAGAATAAAGGAAATCAAAATGCTTAGGAGAGCATTTATGACAAGAAATAAAGTTGGGACAGGTTGTACCTGACAAGTGCTTGACAAACATAGTCTTGAAGATGGGTGGGAGAAGTGATGTGGTCCGTGGTTTGGTGGAAAGGATTGGGCAAGGGTAGGAGGTGAAGAGGAGGCATCATTGGAAAAAAGGGTGGATCGATATCTCTAAAAGGGGTTGTGGAACAATAGTCTAAGTGGAAGATTGAGGGACAACATATGGAAAAGAAATACATGTTTGATAAAAGTTACAATTTGAGAAATGAATATTTGCTTCTGAACATTCGATATGCTTTATGACCAAGAGGGTAACCTAGAAAGATAAACGAGTAGCTTGGGCTTGAAATTTATCCCCATGAGATCGCAAGGTTTGAGCGTAACTAGACACCTAAAAACATGTAAATGATCATATTTGAGGGCCTTATCAAAGAGATGTTCATAGGGAAAATTGGCTTGAAATGTAAGCAACGAGCAACATAAAGAAGATGTCGATATTTACACTCAGCCACTCAATTTTGTTGTGGTGTCTCAATGCATGTCCTTTCATCTAGAACACCTTGGTCATTGAAAAAAAAGAACTGAGGCTTGTTGGATAAAAATCCTTGGCCATTATTTGTGCGGATATGACAAATTTTGCATTGAATTTGGTGTTTGGACCATGGAAAGAAAGGTTTGAGACATTGTAAGGCTTCATATTTAAAGCACAGTAAGTAAACCCAAGTGACTCTAAAAAAATCGTCAAAAATTGTTCAAAAATAATGAGCATCCATGGTAGATAGTGGTTGATAACCACTCCAAATATCACAATAAACACGATCATAGGCAAACGACTTTTATTTGTAACCAAAGTGAAAGGAAGTCCAGTATGTTTCCCTTTAGCACAAACATCAGAATGTAGAAACTTCTAGATTTAAATAAATAAATAAAAAGATAGTAGGTAAACAAAGTAGATGGTGACCAAGTAGTTGGTGCCAAATACCGGATGGAATGGATCAATTCATATGAACGACTATAGGAAAGACCGACTTGAAGTAATAAAGTCCATTATGCTCCTCATCCACTCTAATCAACATCGTCGTGGTTAGGTCCTGTAAAACAAAAAAGGTGGAAAAAAAGGCGACATAGTTCAAAGATTTGGTGAGAAAGAAACAGAAATAAGTGAAAGGTGCCAATATGAGATACAAGAACAATATCACCTGTGGGTAAACAAACTAGATTTTTTAGACTAAAGACATTTGGTTGATGAGTGGGAGATGGTTTAGACATATGACCGGATATGCCATTGTCTATAATCCATTCAAAATTAGAAACAAAACTCGAATTATAAATGAGAGAAAAAGAAGTACTAGCAAAATTCTCCCCTATTTAAATGAAGATTTATACGAATATAAGATTTATCCAAATTTAAATTTTATTTAAATGAGAGAAAGTCCTCAGACAATATGTTTCTAAAATTTGGATATTTCCTTCCTTCAAATTTAAAGTAAAATTTAATGACAACAATGAAACCTAAAACCTACAAAAACAAATAAAATTGGATTAAAGTTTAAAGTTAAGAAATGACAAAATATACTAAATAATGCATGACATCAAACACCCCCAAACTTAAAACTTTATTCGTCCTCAAACAAAAAGAAAATAAAATAAAAGACCACTATAGACAATATCAATTAGACCCCATATATAAGTCTCATCAATCACAAAGCCATGATCTGGATAAGCTTTTATCACTAGTATCTTACTATTTTAATATCAATGATAGCAGGAAAATCAATAAAAAAAATTTACCAATTTCGCAAGCAAAAGTTAAGAGGTTATTTAAACCCAAAGTTAAGACCTTAAGTGCGTATGTGTGATATAGTCAATTTAATTCCAAACCATATACAAACTCAGATAAAAGTATGATTAACTAAACCTAGAAGAATTCTTTCAAAACTTATTCCCATAAGTCCAATTTTTAGAAATCCTCTCCACTAATGTAGTCAAACACCAAAATCAAAGATCAAAATATCTTTAGTCAGGTTGAAATGACAGGCCAAAGGATGGGAGTTAAGAAAGAAATGGATAAGAAAAATCAAAACAAATTGAAAAAATATTTGGTAGAAAGAACAATAAAAGAGAATTCCACATGGTTCAAACCATAACTCTTTCTCGACTATATGTTCATATTGGTGAATTATTGTTGTTGTAATCAATGAAGCAATACCAACTACACTTTTAGCCAAATTTGAAGTGATTCGCACTCCACTTGTTAGGTTTCTCTATTTTATGCTTTATGCCATAAATGATATATCACCTCTGGGCAAAAGAAAAATCCAACAAAAATGGTTTTCCTTTTCTTTGTTTTTTTTTTATTAATTACACTTTACTCTCTCAAACTTTCACTCAAATCTCAATTCATAATGTGCTCCCAAAACTAATAATTGCATCAAAGTGGACCGGCTTACTTACGAAACTTAACAATCCCCATCTTCCGCCTACCAATAGTGTTAAATGGAACGAAAAGGTGAGCACGTACTGCTTATGTGCAACTTCTTCACTGCAAAGACAAAATAACCCATTTAAAAAAATTTTACTTTGCTCCCTAGAGCTTTCATGCGATTCTTGATTTGTCTCGAATATCATATTAAATTAAATTTTTATAATAAATTAAGTTTTTATAATAAATCTAAATTTACAAATTTAAATTAATATATTTTAATAACTCTATATAAAACACACTAAATATATGAATATATATAACTAAACATGTAATATTAATATATTTGAAGCTTTATTCCTCTACCTAATGAATATTTATTCATTGCATTTTATTCTTGATTTTGATTAATCGTTTATATTCTTATTCATGGACCATGAGCAATTACTCATTTCCATAAAATCTCACAAAATTAATTAAATAGAATTATTATAGACACAACGAAATCTTACAAAAGTAAATCTACAAATTGACACGCATGGATTCATATGATATGCATAATTTATCTTCATAAGAGTAACTTTACAATCTAATCTACTACATCAAGACAAATAAATTTATGAATTTAATTTGATAAATTTTCACTGTGGATTTATCCATTATTATGTTATAGATTGAGACAACATCATGATCATAAGTATATATATAACAATGTTGTAGTAAATGATCAGGCCTTCGATGGACATGCATATATGAATATATATATATATATATATACATGTCTTTGCAAGTGAAGAAGTTGCATGTGAACAGCACATGCAACTTTTCGTTCCATTTAACGCTGTTGGTAGATGAAAGGAGGGATTGTTAATTTTTGAAAGTAAGCAGGCCCACTTTGATGTAATTATTAGTTGTGGGGCACATTGTGAAATGAGTAAAAGTTCGAGGGGGTAAAGTGTAATTAACTCTTTCCTTTTTTTTTTCTTTTCAGCCTCTCGCCATTTTCATTTGCCACCTCAATTATCGTTTTTAGCCCTTTTAAATTTTCAACTACTTCAACCTTTTTCGATTCTTGTTGTTCACTTTTTTTTATACGCTTTGATCAAATAGAGCATAATTTCCTTTAAGCTAACTTTCCCTTTAAATGTAGATCTTCACTAAAGTATTTTCTCAAACTGTAAAAGGTAAATCATATTTATCTAGGCTTAGAACTGGAATCATTGATGCAGTTAAAAGAGGGGATAAAAGGCTTATGTAAAATAAGGCTTAATTAAGTAGGTTGACTGTGGGAAATACACCATACAATGATGGCATGATACAAGGACAGCTAAGAAAGCTTTTTGGCGACAAAAAATATGCCTAGGTCATTTCTCTAATATTTGGTATCAACTAGGATTTCACATCCAAGATTCATCAACGGATTCAAGAACAAAGCAAGATTGAATTTCCATGACCAAATTAATTCTACTCATTTTTTTCATAAGTAAAATGAAATAAGAAAAATGACTACATGCACAATTATGTTCAAGGGTAGAGATTTAATCAAAGTTCACAAAAAAATTAACCAAAAATAAAAAATAAAAAAAAATTGAAAAAAGTTCTCAATTCTATCCTAAATCACAAATTTTAGAATCATAGAGAATTCAATCATACTCCAATGCATGCTCTGTGAGATAATCCAATAACTCAAAACTTATATAATCACAAGTTTGTGGTTCTAGTGGACTCAAGAAGTACCCCCAACTTTCTAGACCCTTCTATAATGCATAAAGTTAGGGAAACAGTGGATGTCAGCAATGTAATTTCAGTCAAGGTAGCAAGTAGTGAAGTTGTCAAAAGTAAGGGTTCTGTGCAGCTGGAACACCAACTGCAAGGCAACAAATTCTATCATACTTTTTACATTTTATCCCTGGAGGATATGATGCGATTCAAGGGGTACAATGGATGGAAACACTAGGGGACATCACCTTAAACTTTTTCCAACCCACAATGGGGTTTACATGGGAAGCTAAGAAAGTGTGTTTAAAAGGGCTTAAGAGAAAAGGTTTAACCTTTGAAGAGGAGAACAAGATGATGCTTGAGGCCGTTAATAAGGGCAAAGGGCTGCTAGTACAACTATTATCCATGGATGGACAGACGAGAAATGAGACCAATAATCAAGAGGTAGACCAGTTGTTGACTGAACTTCATGAGATGTTTGTTGAACCCCAAGGTCTCCCCCCCTAAAAGAGTCCATCATAAAATTCCTCTTAAGGAGGGTACCTAACAAATTTTTACGAGGTGTTACAAATATCCACACTACCAGAAGACTAAAATAAAAAAGATAGTCACTGAATTACTCAACACTGGAGTAATCAAACCAAGTTGTAGTCCATTTTCAGCATCGTTTTGTTAGTTTGAAAGGCAGATAGGGGATTGAGACTATGCGTTGACTATATGGCCTTAAATCAAGGAACCATCAAAGATAAATTTTTCATACCCGTCATTGACGAGCTTCTAGATGAACTACATGGGGCCAGGATATTTCCTAAGCTGGACTTAAGGTTCGGGGAGCATCATATCAGAGTGCTACTAGAAAATGGGTCCAAGACAACTTTTAAGACACATGAAAGGCATTACGAATTTTTGATAATGTCTTTAGGCTCACTAATGCCCCCTCAACATTTCATGGACTGATGAATTTGGTTTTTAAATTATTTTTGAGAAAATTTGTGGTGGTATTCTTCGATGATGTTCTAGTTTACAGTAGGGAAGGGCAGGAGCATCTTGGGCACCTTAGGCAAGTTTTACAAACGCTTTTGAACCATCACTTATATGCTAGGAGGTCTAAGCCTAAGTGTCAGTTTGCAGTTAGTGACGTGGGTTACTTGGGCCATTTAATTCGGGGTGAGGGTTGACCCAACAAAAATTGTGCCCATACTAGACTAGCCCCAATCCATGAATTCCAAATCTTTAAGGAGATTTTTGGGGCTAACTGGGTGCTACAGGAAATTTATTAGGGGGTATGGCTTGATTGCAACATCCCTGACCAATCTATTGAAGAAAAATGCATTTAAATGAGGTGAGGAGGGTGAGATGCATTTAAAAGGTTAAAACAAGCAAACACAGTCACCAATTCTGAGGTTCTCCCTAGTTTTTACCATCAAGTGTGATGCTATTGGGGGAGAGGTTGGTGCTGTTTTAATGTAGGGTGGCCAACCTATTGCATACCTAAGTAAGGCTTTGAAAGGGAAGACCTTGCTACTCTCTACCTATGAGAAATAGTTGTCTGCTCTAGTGACAGTTGCACATAAGTGGGGCTATTTGCTAGGAAAGTCATTTGTGATTAAAACTTACTAGTAGGCCTTCAAATTCCTACTAGAACAGAAGATTGGGACAGTGGCACAATAGAATTGGCTGGCCAGATTGATGGGTTACAATTTCAAAATTAAATACAAAAAGGGAAAAAAATAGAGTGGCTGGTGCACTCTCAAGAAAGGGACAAGACGCTAGAATAGAAGAGGGAGAATTGCTTGTTCTCACCTTTCCTAGAGGAGCTGAAACAATCATAACAGTCAGTTCAAGGACAAGATATTACAATTTACCCACTGTGATCCTCAAGCAAGTCATCCAGGATTCCTCAAAACTTACCACAAGGTTAAGAAGGACTTTTGGTGCGCCAGAATGAAGAGGGATGTCAAGACCTTTGTAAAGGAGTGTAGTGTGTGCCAGACCACTAAATTTGAATCTATTCCTCCTCCTAGCCTATTGCAACCCTTGCCCTTTCCACAATAAGCATGGAAACACAATGTCATATTGGTAGCGGTGGACAAATATTCAAAGTATGGATTTTTTTTCAACTTGGGTCACCCTTATACAATTTAGAAAGTTGCTCAGTTATTTTTTGACAGGGTCTTTAAACTACCTGAACTTCCAAATTCTATCACATCTAATAGGGATCCAATTTTCCTAAGCTCATCTTGGAAGGCAATTTTTAGCTTACAAAGTTCTAGGCTAAACTATGGTTCTGCCTACCATCCACAGACAGATGGCCAAACAGAAGTGCTAAATAAGTTTCTCGAAGGGCATCTCAAAAGCTATGTTGCAACCAAGCCTAAGCTGTCTCATTGGTTTTCCATTGCAGAATGGAGCTACAACACATCCTTTCACACGACCTTAAAGTTGACACCCTTCGAGGTAATTTATGGGCACCTGATGAGTGCACAAAAATGCACTCTAAATACTCTATTTAAATACTAAAATAAATGAGAAAACAATGGATATAACTCATGTTATTAAAATTAATGGTCATTTATCTTGAGATAGATATAAACATGATTTAATATATTAATGAGAATATAAAATGCCATATTTTCCTCTCTTAATGTTTAATAATTTATTCTTATTTGATGCCTAAATATACTCATTATTCTTATATTTTGATTTAGGACACAAATGGAGACATTAGGAGCAAATGAAGATAATTGCGGAATTTTAGACAATTCTGACATCTTTTCGTAAAATGGGCATAACTCTCTCATCCAATCTCCGATTGAGCTGATTCAAGATGATCTAGAACCGCAAGAGAAATATATATAACTTTTATGTTTTGTGTTTGAAGATATATCCACTCAATCTAAGACAAAATCAACCATCAAGTGGACGCACCTGCACTTGACGTTCCTGGATATTTTTCAGCCACTTGCATCAAATCCAAATGTCATCATAATATTTTCTAGCAAGCACTCCTACACCAACTTGGAAATTCAATGATCAATTCAGATACAAGATGAAGTGCACTCAAGTTTCTTCAAGACAAATTATTTGACCACAAGATATTAAGTCATACAAGACAACTAATAGATAGAGAAGCAAAATTGAAACACTTAACCTACAAGCAAAATCCAGCTCATGCATGGTGGGAAAACAAATGATCAAAATGACAACTCACAAATCACTTGGATTCAAGAATGGCACATGGCAAAACAAGTTGAAATTGTGATGATTTTGTCATGACAACTTGTATGAAGGATGCTTATAAATAGAAGGGAGGGGTGTGTGTTCTAAGACAATGCTTAGTGTGCTTGGATGCCTTGGAAGATACATTGTTTTTGAGAGCTTGAGAAAAGAAAAGAAAAACCAAAGAAGAGAGAAGAAAATAATGGTTGGCTCTTCCATATTATCCCTTGAAGAATTTTTGTTGCATATTTTTAATATGTGTAACTAATTTTCTAGTAGAGCTAGGGATGAATTTGTATATATGATGGTATTTGTAATTGTTTTTGATTCATATATGTTCTTCAAATATTAAGCTCTTTTGTTTAGTCATTCGAAATTTATTATAAATGTTTTCGTCACCAAATAATCTTAGAATTTATTTCATTTATAGATTCAGTCATGCTTTTTCTATTAAATGCAATAATCCTTTGATTATGTTTGGTTCAATTGGTTATCAATTTTAATTTAATTCTCTGCTGCAATATTGCTCTACGAGTATATTGTCGACGTTGAATTTCTTTAATATCGATAACAATTCCTGTTCTTATATTGTGACGAATGATTTTTCGAAAGATTACATTTGATTTAAATCTGGTTATTAATGTTTTATTTTCCGATTGAAAATTTGGACATAGAATTTTCAATTGAGTTATTAATGAATCGAAAATAATTAAAATACCAATTATATACAAAGGATTCCCGATACTTTACTTTTCGCACTCATCTAAATCTTTTTGTTAGTTTCGTTACTGTTCTTCAATTTCTCAATCCATCTCCCTGTGGAATCGACACCCCAAAGTTATACTGCAAACGACCGCGTTATTCTTTGGGCGTAACCAAATTTTGGCGCCGTTGCCGGGGAGACGGTAAAAGAATTTGTAGTTTTTTTTTTAGTAGTTTGTTAAAAAAAAAAAAAAAAAAAAAGAGGGCGGTAGCTTCGTTCATTTTCTTTTTAGCTTTCTGCATCTTTATTTTATTTTAGTTTTATTTTCGTAATTTTTTTTTTTCAGTATTACGCTTTTCTTTACTTTGCATGCGCAGGTATAGAGACGCTTTTGGACGGTTTGCTAGTAGACCTGTGCTAGAATCAGATTCAGAATCTAATTTTTCTAATCGCTTGTTTGATAATTCTTCCAATTCTGACGCGATGAGTGAACACGTGGACCAACCTGTTAGAACCCTCCAAGATTATCTTCATCCCGCACGAACAGCCACACCATCCTGTATTATGTTCTCACCTAATGTTCGTCATGTAGATTTTAAAACGGGAATGATACAATTACTTCCGACTTTCCATGGTCTAGAAAATGAAAACCCCTATGTTCATATTAGGGAATTTGAGGAAGTAGTTGCAACATTTCACGGTCAAAATACCACTGACGAAACGGTAAGGCTAAAGTTCTTTCCTTTTTCTTTGAAAGATAAAGCTAAGAGTTGGTTGTACTCACTAAGACCACGGTCTATTGGAACATGGAGTGAGATGACTCAAGTGTTTTTCAATAAATACTTTCCCCAACATAAGACTAATGCTTTAAAAAGACAAATCTCTACCTTTGCACAAAAGGATAGTGAGACTTTGTACCAGTCTTGGGAAAGATTTAAAGAATTACTGAGTATGTGTCCCCACCATGGATATGAGAATTGGCGCTTAGTGAGTTATTTCTATGAAGGCCTTACGCCCAGGGAACGTCAATTCGTGGAAATGATGTGCAATGGAGAATTTTTACAAAAAAATCCCGATGAGGCCATAGAGTACCTCAATGAGCTTGCTGAAAAAGCTCATACTTGGACTGGACCTAGTGCTACTGATAGCACAAACAGGTCACGACCTACAGGAAACTTGAGTGGTGGTATTTACCATCTAAGGGAGGAGGATAACCTTAAGGCTAAGGTTGAAATGCTCACCAGAGAATTAGAATTATTGAAAACTAAAAATTCAAAACCAACACACACGGCTAATCATGCAGAATCTTTTGGGCCATGTGTTGTCTGTGGTGGGATAGATCATCATTCCCAAGAGTGTCCTACACATACTAACATGAATGGTATGTATGAGGAACAAAGTAATACTCTAGGTATGTACAAAAAGCCCTTCACACCTTACTCTGAAACCTATAACCCAGGATGGCGTAATCATCCCAACTTCAGCTGGAAGTCTGAAAACCAGCAGCCTGGACAACTCTCTAGATCATATCCTGCACCATACCATGCACCTCAATCTTCTAGAAATTCTTTAGAAGATACTTTGCATACTTTTATTGAAATACAGGGTAAGACTAATCAAAAATTTGAATCTTTGATTATGCAGGTTGTCGAAGAAAATAAGGAAATCAAGAGCCAGGTGTCTAAAATAATGAGTTCATTGACTATGAATGAAAAAGGTAAGTTTCCTTCCCAAACTCAATCTGTACCTCATGGTCAACATATGGCACAAGGAGATCTGAAGGACGTAAACGCCATTGTGACACGAAGTGGTAAGTCTCTACGTGATCCAATACTAGACAAAAAAAAGGATGTAGAGAAAGATCAAGATAGCAGCAGTCCTGAGCTTCCCAAAGAACTTGAGGTAACAAAACCTGAGGAACCTGCGGTAACAAAAAATCCTGGTAAGGTACCTTTTCCTCAAGCATTAAAGTCAAGCAAACAAACTCTAGATCATAACAATGATATTTTGGAAAATCTTAGACAGGTAAAAATTAATCTTCCTCTTTTGCATGTAATTAAACAAGTTCCTACTTACGCAAAAATTCTCAAAGATTTGTGTACAGTTAAGAGGAAGCATTATGTGAAGAAGACTGCATTCTTGACAGAGCAAGTTAGTGCTCTAATTGAACAGCGGATTCCCCCTAAGTACAAGGATCCTGGATGTCCAACCATCACATGCAACATTGGCAATCATGAGCTTGGACAGGCCTTGCTAGATTTAGGGGCTAGTGTAAATTTGATGCCATATTCTATTTATTTGCAATTAGGATTGGGAGAAATAAAACCAACTTCTGTGGTATTGCAATTGGCTGATCGTTCAGTTAGAGCACCACGGGGTGTGGTAGAGGATGTTTTAATTCAAGTTGACAAATTTTACTATCCTGTTGATTTCTTAATTCTAGACACTAGTTCTGCTATAGAAACCACCTCTAAAATTCCATTAATTTTAGGTAGACATTTTCTTGCTACTTCTAATGCTCTTATCAATTGCAGAAATGGATTGATGAAACTCTCTTTTGGCAATATGACTCTTGAGGTAAATATTTTTCATATTGCAAAACAGCCAGAAGAGGATGTCGAGTGTCATCAGACATACATGATTGACTCACTTATAGAAAGGGATGTTCTTACAACTCATGACTCAGATCCCCTTGAATACTTTATTGTTAATTCTGAATTTAATCCTATAAGTGATTCATCTGATGTATTTGACATTTGTGCTATTTTTGACAGAACTCATGATTATAGCACACAGGCATGGCAACTAAAGTTTGAGAAGTTGCCTGAAAAAAGAGAAAGACAGATTCCTTCAAGTAGGGAAGCCCCTAAAGTTGAATTAAAATCCCTACCTAAGGGTTTAAAGCATGTTTTCCTTGGTCCAGGTGATACTTTTCCTGTTATTATTTTATCTGAATTATCTGAGTCCCAAGGTGAGAAATTAATTCAGATTTTATGCAAATATAAATCAACCCTAGGATGGAGTATTGCTGATATAAAAGGCATTAGTCCCCTAATCTGTACTCATAAAATAAATTTAGAGGAAGGAACTAATCCTCGAAGAGACCCCCAGCGTAGACTTAATCCCACAATAAAAGAAGTTGTGAAAAATGAAGTATTGAAACTATTAGATGCAGGAATGATATATCCTATTGCTGATAGTAAATGGGTAAGTCCTACGCAGGTTGTTCCTAAAAAGTCAGGAGTAACTGTGATAAAAAATAACCTTGGAGAGTTAGTCCCTACAAAACTGGTGACTGGTTGGCGGATGTGCATTGATTACAGAAAATTAAATGCCGCCACATGAAAAGACCATTTTCCACTTCCTTTTATTGATCAAATTCTTGAGCGGGTGGCTGGTCATCCTTTTTATTGCTTTCTGGATGGTTATTCTGGTTATTATCAAATTGAAATTGCATTAGAAGATCAGGATAAAACTACTTTTACTTGTCCTTTTGGTACTTATGCTTTCCGCAGAATGCCATTTGGACTGTGTAATGCTCCAGCTACTTTTCAACGTTGCATTATGAGTATTTTTAGTGATATGGTTGAAAAGTGCGTGGAAGTTTTTATGGATGACTTGACTGTTTTTGGATCTTCTTTTGATGCATGTTTAATGAGTTTAGAAAGAGTACTGACTCGTTGTGAAGAAAAAGAATTGGTTTTAAATTGGGAAAAATGTCACTTTATGGTACCTTCAGGTATTGTTTTAGGGCATATTATTTCTTCCAAAGGAATGGAGGTTGATCAATCAAAAGTTGAATTAATCTCTAAATTGCCTACACCTAGAACAATCAAGGATATAAGATCATTTCTTGGTCATGCGGGTTTTTATAAGAGATTCATACAGAATTTTTCTGCCATATCTAGACCACTATGTAACCTCCTAGCTAAGGATGCCCCATTTGAATGGACACAAGCCTGTCAAGAGGCTTTCAAAACATTAATTGGCAAGCTTACTTCAGCACCCATAATGCAACCACCTGATTGGAATTTACCTTTTGAAATTATGTGTGATGCTAGTGATTTTGCTGTAGGTGCTGTTCTTGGACAACGAAAAGAAGGGAAACCTTTTGTCATTTACTATGCTAGTCGAACTCTAAATAATGCACAAATGAATTACTCCACCACTGAAAAAGAGTTGTTAGCTGTAGTATTTGCTTTGGATAAATTCCGCGCTTATTTGATTGGTTCTCCTATCATTATCTTTACAGATCATGCAGCCCTTAAGTACCTTTTTACAAAGAAGGATGCTAAGGCACGATTAATACGATGGATTTTGCTTTTGCAGGAATTTGACATCACCATCAAAGACAAGAAAAGAGTGGAGAACGTAGTGGCAGACCATCTTTCTAGACTCACATTCGAGGACACTTCTGACCACATACCAATCAAAGATGATTTTCCCGATGAGCATTTACTTTCTATTACTTCTCTACCATGGTTTGCCCATATTGTGAACTATTTAGCTGCAGGTGAAATACCAAAGGATTTTAGCACCCAAGACAAAAGGAAATTCATGATTGAGGTACGAAAATTCTACTGGGATGACCCTTACCTTTTCAAATACTGCCCTGATCAAATTTTAAGGCGTTGCATCCCTGATGAAGAGATTGCAAGCGTTTTGGAATTTTGTCATTCCCAAGCTTGTGGTGGCCACTTTTCAATGAAGAAAACCGCTGCAAAAATCCTGCAGTGTGGATTTTATTGGCCCACCTTATTTAAAGATACAAATATCTATTGTCGCTCATGCGAAAGATGTCAAAAGTTAGGAGCTATGACCCGTCGTAATATGATGCCCTTAAACCCAATTTTGGTAATTGAAATTTTTGACTGTTGGGGCATTGATTTTATGGGACCATTTCCTCCTTCTTTTGGATATTTATATATTATTGTGGCAGTAGATTATGTGTCAAAATGGGTAGAGGCAGCACCTTGCAGGACCAATGATAACAGGACGGTAATTAAGTTTCTCAAAGAAAATGTATTATCTCGATTTGGTACCCCACGTGCTATCATTAGTGACCGAGGTACGCATTTTTGTAACCGTTCTTTTGAAGCTTTAATGAAAAGATATGGGGTGATACATAAGCTTTCTACTGCATATCACCCTCAGACAAGTGGACAGGTTGAACTTGCGAATAGGGAAATTAAACAAATTTTAGAAAAAACGGTCAACCCGGATCGGAAAGATTGGTCTTTGAGACTAATCGATGCGCTTTGGGCTTACCGTACAGCTTTCAAAACTCCCTTAGGCATGTCACCTTATAGACTTGTTTTTGGAAAACCTTGTCATTTGCCCGTGGAGCTCGAGCATCGAGCATATTGGGCCATTAAACATTTCAATTTTGACTTGGAAAAAGCAGGAAAATTTAGAAAATTCCAATTGACGGAATTAGAAGAATTGAGAAATGATGCTTATGAAAACTCCAAGATCTATAAGGCTAAAATGAAAGTATTTCATGATAAAAATATTTTGAGAAGAACATTTAAGCCTAATGATCGAGTATTTTTATATGATTCAAGACTCCATAAGCATCCAGGAAAACTTCGATCTAGATGGACCGGCCCTTTTATAGTAAAAAACGTTTTCACAAATGGGGCAGTAGAAATAGAAAATCTAAAAGATGGATGTATCTTCAAAGTAAATGGTCAACGCCTCAAAATCTTAATTGATAGACAAATTCCAGAAGTGGAAGACATTCCACTTATGGACCCAGTATATCAATCTTGACCATCTCCAGGTATGTTTTTCTTTTATTTTATTTTCGTTCATTTTATTTTTGTTTATTGTTTACTTTATTTTGTTACAGGTTAATTTTATTTTGACAAATACCATCTTTGATGCCAAGCAAGCCACCCACATCCCACATCAGGTGTATTCTACCCTATTTAGTTATTCAATTCTGATTCTTAAACATTGAGGACAATGTTTCATTTAAGTTGGGGGGTGGGAATACAAATCTGTTATTTAAACTCTGTGGCATATTTCAATCAATATATAAAAAATTGTCAAATTTTTTCACACAAGCATCTTTTCACACATGATACTCATGCTCATTCATAACCATCTTGGTGAATTCAACAAACCCATTTTAAGTCATTTTGCTAAAACATCCACAGAGCCATTTATGCACTTCTCCAAACTTTGTGGTAATATAGTGATTTGACACATGTAACTAAAGAATTATTTTGCTCAAGTATTCATGTGAATTTTGTGAGAATTGAGAGCTTACAAATACAGAAATTGTGATAAGTATCCATTAATCTGTTGAATTTGACACTTCTTTTGAGAATATCATTACATGGTTTGTGGTAAGATGGTGGATATACTTGGGATATGACGAAAGTCAACTTAGGATTAACGTTTGAGCCTTTCAAGCTGAGCCTTTTCATCATAGATCCCTAGCAGCCAATTTTGAGCCAATATATACATATGGCCTTTTCTTTTCATATCTACATCATCCATACCTCTCCACATTGGAGTATAGCTTATACATTATATTTTCCTACCATTTTACTTCCAAGTGTGTACTAGGTGTGAAATTATCATAAAAAAAAACAAAAAAAAAACCATGACAAAAATGGCATGGTGCTAGATGTGTCCATCAAATTATTCATGAAAGAGTTCATCAAATTGCGAAGACACCAGTGGCAAAAGAAGATGGAAAAGTGTACTTAGTCAAAAATCTAAAAAATTGAAAAGTACATCAAAAGGAAAGTATAGTCTATTGAAATATTTAACAGATTCCCTTTTGTGTATACTTGGAAGTTTTTGAAATCTCTTCACCTTTTCTTCTTATGAACCACAACCCTAAACCACATTACAACCCTTTGTATTGATTTTTCCGATCCTAAGTATGCTTGTGGAAAGAATGGTGGAAATCTCATTTGTTAGTATTCCTATCATAAGATCAATGTTTACTTGTTACTTATATATAATTGGCTAAATTTCCATGAGAGTAAATGTACACCTTTGTCAACTCCATAGAGAGAACCCATACATGAAACACTTCTATACCCGTGAGTTATGGAGTTGAACCTTTTTGCTTAAGATATTCTAATGTTGCATGTGTCGAAACCTCTGATTTGATAAAAATAGTTTGGAACACATACACACTCTGTGGATTGCTATATTTGAATTACTTGTGAAAGGGTTATTGAATTTCTAAGATTGTTTTGATATGTAAATTTGAAAAATGTGTCTTGATGGTCCCTATGTGTGATTTTCTTTGGTCTTTCTCATCATTTTGCATGAAAATTGCTAGGGACTAGCAATGAGTAAGTTGGGGAGTGTGATGAGTGCACAAAAATGCACTCTAAATACTCTATTTAAATACTAAAAGAAATGAGAAAACAATGGATATAACTCATGTTATTAAAATTAATGGTCATTTATCTTGAGATAGATATAAACATGATTTAATATATTGATGAGAATATAAAATGCCATATTTTCCTCTCTTAATGTTTAATAATTTATTCTTATTTGATGCCTAAATATACTCATTATTCTTATATTTTGATTTAGGACACAAATGGAGACATTAGGAGCAAATGAAGATAATTGCGGAATTTTAGACAGTTCTGACATCTTTTCGTAAAATGGGCATAACTCTCTCATACAATCTCCGATTGAGCTGATTCAAGATGATCTAGAACCGCAAGAGAAATATATATAACTTTTATGTTTTGTGTTTGAAGAGATATCCACTCAATCTAAGACAAAATCGACCATCAAGTGGACGCACCTGCACTTGACGTTCCTGGATATTTTTCAGCCACTTGCATCAAATCCAAATGTCATCATAATATTTTCTAGCAAGCACTCCTACACCAACTTGGAAATTCAATGATCAATTCAGATACAAGATGAAGTGCACTCAAGTTTCTTCAAGACAAATTATTTGACCACAAGATATTAAGTCATACAAGACAACTAATAGATAGAGAAGCAAAATTGAAACACTTAACCTACAAGCAAAATCCAGCTCATGCATGGTGGGAAAACAAATGATCAAAATGACAACTCACAAATCACTTGGATTCAAGAATGGCACATGGCAAAACAAGTTGAAATTGTGATGATTTTGTTATGACAACTTGCATGAAGGATGCTTATAAATAGAAGGGAGAGGTGTGTGTTCTAAGACAATGCTTAGTGTGCTTGGATGCCTTGGAAGATACATTGTTTTTGAGAGCTTGAGAAAAGAAAAGAAAAACCAAAGAAGAGAGAAGAAAATAATGGTTGGCTCTTCCATATTATCCCTTGAAGAATTTTTGTTGCATATTTTCAATATGTGTAACTAATTTTCTAGTAGAGCTAGGGATGAATTTGTATATATGATGGTATTTGTAATTGTTTTTGATTCATATATGTTCTTCAAATATTAAGCTCTTTTGTTTAGTCATTCGAAATTTATTATAAATGTTTTCGTCACCAAATAATCTTAGAATTTATTTCATTTATAGATTCAGTCATGCTTTTTCTATTAAATGCAATAATCCTTTGATTATGTTTGGTTCAATTGGTTATCAATTTTAATTTAATTCTCTACTGCAATATTGCTCTACGAGTATATTGTCGACGTTGAATTTCTTTAATATCGATAACAATTCCTGTTCTTATATTGTGACGAATGATTTTTCGAAAGATTACATTTGATTTAAATCTGGTTATTAATGTTTTATTTTCCGATTGAAAATTTGGACATAGAATTTTCAATTGAGTTATTAATGAATCGAAAATAATTAAAATACCAATTATATACAAAGGATTCCCGATGCTTTACTTTTCGCACTCATCTAAATCTTTTTGTTAGTTTCGTTACCGTTCTTCAATTTCTCAATCCATCTCCCTGTGGAATCGATACCCCAAAGTTATACTGCAAACGACCGCGTTATTCTTTGGGCGTAACCAGCACCCATCCCCAAAGCTAACATCTTATGTCCCGAGTACTATCCAAAATGACCTAGGAGATCAGATGCTTAAGACTTGGGATCATATTCGAGCCTTTGTGCTTAAGAGTCTAAGAAAGGCTCAGAGTAGGATTAGAGGTGTCAAAACGTGTCAATGGGTCGTATTCGTGTCGTGTCAGAGCGTGTACATAATGCTTAAACGATCAACACAAACACGACCTATTAAAGGTTTCATGTTAAAAACTTCAACCCTAACACGACCCGTTAAGACAACGGGTTGACACGACATGACCCGTTAAGACCTTTGACACTATATGACACGATACGACACAACACAATCTGACCCGTTTCAACCTGTAAACCCATTAGTGACCCGTTTGAGTTTAGTCTAATTGTTTTTATATAAATATTAAAACTTAAATAATAGTTATAAAACATAAAAAACTAATTACAAATTACAATCTTAAAATTACAATTCAATAAGTAGTACATTTTATAACCTTTACCCACGCTCCCTCCAGTTAACGACATCGGAGAGCTATTACCGAAGCCTGAGATAATTATGGATAGAAGGTTTAAGCGATTGGGCCGTAAGGCCATAACTGAGGTACCGGTCAAGTGGATCAGGGCTTCGAAAGAGTTGAAAAGGTGGAAAATATTGGAGAAACTGATAGGGGTATACCGCCACCATGTGGGCAAGGTCCTCTAAGTAGGGGAGATTATTATGATCGGAGGGTTTCCTTCAGCTAGGATTTGGATGGAAATGGAGTTTGATCCAAGGAGATGTTCTGGCAAGTCGAAGTGTTCGAAGTGTTTAAGTGAATCAAAGTGTTTATAAGTGAAATAATGGGAACTCTATGTGCAGTCATTTCATGCTAGGGTTGGAATGGTATTGTGTTGAGGCTTTTAAAGAGTTAAGTCAAGCGATGTCGTTTTGGGCTGTCTTTGACTAAAGGCAACGATGTCGTTTGAATTATCTTAGCTCCTCATTTGGAACATTGCGTTTTAATTGTTCTTTTAAGTTCTAGAAGCTATTTTGTTTTATGCTTTCCAAATATAAGGACTACATGTGTACATGAATCTTATTTTGTTACGCACGGATCTAGAGGGGGGGAATGTGTCTATGTTGGTCATTGAACATTCACCTAAGAATTTGGGAATTTCTCTGGAGGAAGGGTCACCTCAAACATACCCAGTAAAGCAGTCTCAAATTCAAACTGGAGGGCAGCAATGGGCAAAAAATTTGATGCACTAAGGGTTAATCGGACTTGGTCTCTTTGTCCTCAACCATCATACCATCATATTATAAGAAACAAATGGTTCTATAAGATAAAAAGAACATCTAATGGCAAAATTGATAGGTACAAGACAAAATTGGTAGCTAAATGTTTGATCAACATTGTAGCATAGACTACCATGAGACGTTCTCTCCAATAATCAAGCCTTTCACCATTGGACTGGTTTTATCCTTGGCTATGTAACATTTAATTGGCCTATTAAACAACGAGATGTCTCTAATACCTTTTTGCATGGTTTCTTAGATGAAGAGGTATATATGGAAAAAAAATATAAGGATTTGTTGATGATTCCAAACCAGATTTTGTTTGTTGATTGCATAAATCATCTTATGGACTTAAACAAGCTCGAAAGACTTGGTTTAGGAGGCTTTCTCACCATCTCCTCGACATTAGCTTTAAAGAATCTAAAGTTGATTATAGCTTGTTCACATTACAGACAGACAATTTTAAATTGTTTGTCCTAATATACGTGGATGATATTATTATTGTCACACGTTCTAGCTATTTAGAGATTGAAAATCTTATCTCTGGTTTGCAGTCCTCTTTTCATGTTCAAAATATTGGAAATCTCTTATTTTCTAGGAATCCAAGCTGCTCGTGACAAAGAATGCTTACATCTAAGACAATTGAAGTATATTTCTGATTTACTTCATAAGACTCGTATGGTTGGTGCTCGACTCCTTTTCTCTTCTACTATTTCTGGTTCGAAACTTTCAACACATGATGGTGAGCTCTTAACAGATCCTACTAAATATAGGTAGGTTGTTGGTGCACTTCAATATTGTACTCAAACAAGACCTAATATCAGTTATGCAATCAATCAATTATGCCAATTTATGCATAATCCATGAGAACCTCATCGGGGTGCTGTTAAACGAGTTCTTCATTATTTAAAAAGGTTCGTTAATTATGGTCTACATTATACACCTTCCTCTACCTTGAATGCTTTCTGCGATTTTGATTGGGCTGGCAATACAGACAATCACAAGTCTACAAGTGGCTATGGTATTTTCATTGGCCAGAATCTTATTTCATTGAGTGCAAAGAAACAAAATGTTGTGTCCAAATCTAGCACAGAGGCAGAATATCACTCTATGGCCCTTGCTATATATGAGTTATACTAGCTGCGAATGTTGTTCCGTGATCTTGGAATTCTCTATTATCACCTCTGATATTATGGTGTGATAACATTGGAAGAATTGTTCTTACTTCCAATCCAGTGTTTTAGGACTTAAGGATTAGAATTTAGGTAGAGTCTAGGGTTTAGGATTTAGTGTTTAAGATTTAGGATTTAGGAGTTTAGGGCTAAGATTTAGGTTCAAGGTTTAGCATTTATGGTTTAAAATTTTAGGACTTAGGGTTTAGCATTTAGAGTGTAAGAGTTAAGAATTTTGGTTTAGGGTAGCTCAGGCATCTATTGACAACTACAAGCTACACAACCACCAAACATTTTTCAAGGCAACACACTTTGGAGAATTTCTATCACGAGAAGAAACAAAAATGCACAGAAAAATTATTGATTTGTCTTTAGAACTTAGGATACAGCTTACCAAATAGTTAGAACTATCTATCTATCTTTATAATTCCAAGGATGTTGACCAAAATATATTCACAAAACAAGGTTGCACAATTATTTTTGTGATGAGTTGATTATCTAATTAGCACTTTCCTTTGATTTATTTCAGAAAAAATAAAAACCTTAAGTCCATTGTTTAAAGTCATGAAATTCATTTCCTCACTCTACCTCAAGTCCAACAAAGTTTATAACCAACGTTAAGATAACATAAAAAAATATTATAAGTGACAAAAAAAGAACAACCTTACTAGAATGGTGAAGTTGCGTCTTGCCAGATAAAGTGTTGATGTTGTATTTCGCAGCCTAGGTTACTCGGCAGTGGCCTAAACAATCCTCTCCTACAATGGAGAATAAGAGGGAGAAGCAAAAATGGAGACTTCTCCTTTATTTTTCTCCCCATTTCTTTGTTTTCTACATTTGCCTATTGAAGAGAGGAGGAGATGGAGAGAGGGATTCGAGATAGGCTATTTGTCTCAGGATTTGGTTATGGATGGATCTATCATTCCTAACATGTAATAGCTGACGTGTCGTATTATGATTGGCCAGGTGTGAATCATTTTGGAACCCATCCGGTTCCTAGCATTTCTCTATCTGTTGCTTGGCTGACCATGTTCACACGACTGAAGCTTGAGTGTGCCACCACCTATTCGGTAGCCACCCCCATGGGGGAGTCCTTTCTTTATACAAGGCTTAAGTTTTATCTCATCTTGGGTCCGGGCCCTTCTTACCTGTATAGGCCTCCCTTCAAAGTACCCCATAAATTTTTAGCGAAGGGACTTCAATGGAAATTTCCTTAAACTGCATCATTTTCCTTCTTTCTCTCTCTCTCTCTCTCTCTCTCTCTCTCTCTCTCTCTCTCTCTCTCTTTTTACCCTGTGAATTCCTCCCACGGGTAATGTGGTGGGAATTCTCGAACGACGAATATTGTACATTCGCCTGATGTTCCTAAATCCTAGTGTCCCAGATCAACCGGTTCGTCTTTCGAGCCCTAGTGTGCTGAATCCGTCTGTTTGTCTTTCAAGCCCTAGCATGATGAATCTGGTTATTCGTCTTACTAGTCTTGGGACTACGGTTAATGTCATGCCATTTGCACGCTTTTGTGCTCTTAATTCTTGTAATGGACTGCTTGACAGGAAGCCAATCAATTTTGTGCTCCGATGCCTCAGGGTCCTGATTGGTCTATACTCCTGACGTGCCTACCATTATTACCTCTTCAGAACTTACCACGCCTCCTAGTTCTGTTGTGTAGGCCTCTACTCGCATCGGCCGAACCGTCGAACTGTCACACTGCTTTGTTTCTCACACGCATTTATTCAACATTCGACTATAAAAGCTTGTCCTTTTTTCCCTTCTTTTCCCTTCCTTTCACTTCACACTCGCAGAACTCCCGTTTGCAAAGTTTCCAACTTCTTTCCTTTTTCCTGGTTTGCAAAATTCGAATCTCCATTTGTGTTAATGGCTGCCGAAAGATCTAACATTTTTTCCCAGGTTTCAGCTAACGTGTCGCCCACCTTTGCAGGGCACAGCTAAGTTCTATCCTCTCTCCTTCCAAACTCCAAACGTTGGGAGAATGTTATAGGACACGCATGCAATTCTCACGGGAAGTCGCAGAGGGCAATGATTTATCCAGCGATGTTCACATGTGGTCTTCGACTCCCTCTTATACGACCGGTTCATGACGTTCTACACATCCTCGGGCTAGCTCCTACACAAATCTTCGTTTTTTGATGGCTAGTTGCGTTGTCTTCCAGAGTGTTCTTTTAGGGATGAACGACATCTACCCCGACCTAACCGCTCGAGAATTCTTGTCAATTTTTAGTCTAAATCGGTGAGAAGAAAACACAACCATTTTCCTGGCTAAAGTCCCTAATCAAAAGCTCGCAAGGATTGAAGACGTGTATTCCAGCATGAAGAAATACTACCGAAAGTTATTCTTCATCTTGGGAACCGGTTGAGAATTTTTTAGAGTGAGACAAGGGGGAGTGATTTTGACAGACTGGGGGTATCTCCCGACTGTAGAGAGCCTCAATTTTGTACTAAGTACTGAGGAAACAATTTGGGTTAGGGTTGTACTAGCCTGGCTTATGCTCACCCCGACGAATTGTGGATGGATGCTATCCTTTCTGACCAACACATTTTGAAGTATTTGATCCAACCAAAGGTCAAAACATTCTACAAGTCCCCTACGACTTGTCAATCCGGCCCGGTAAGTGGGCTCCCAGTCGCCCCAACCGCTAGGAGAGGGGAACAAAGATGCGCCATGATTTCATTCAGTACGCTCAAGCCCCTGAAGGGTCTTGATTACGTCCAAAAAATAACGCGGTAGTTGTAGTGTAGCTTTGGAGTGTCGATTTCACAAGGAGAAAAATTAAAATAATAGTAGAGAGAACAAAGAAACTAAAATAAATTATTAAATGATTAATGAAAGAATAAAAATTAATTTTAAATGATAATTAAAATTAAACAAAGTGATTAACAGAAAAATTAATCAAAGTTGACGAACAATAGAGTTTCAGGAATCCCTTGCACATATCCGGTATTTTAATTATTCTTAATTCATTAATAACTCAATTGAGAATTCAATTCCGTAATTCTCAATTAGAAGGTATAGAATTATAAACCAAAATTAAATCAAATGTAAGTAACCCAAAATCATTCATTACTTTTAAATCACGCAAGTTGTTATCTACATTGAGAAAACTCAACGACGACAATATACTCAAAGAGCGATATTGTAGTATAGAATTAAATCAATATAGGTAATCAATTGAAAATAAATTAAAAATATCATCAAATGTACAAGTTTATCCCTAATCCTATTTGATAATTTAGTTATCCATAAAAATATGTTGGACAACAAAATCCTCAAAAGAAAACTGAAGCAAACGGCGGCCATCTTCTCTTTTTTTGACGTCCAAATCTCATTCCAGGTCTCCATGTCTCTCTATGCGGCTGCCTCAAACATATATATATATATATATACGTATATCTATGCAATGCCGTGTGGTTTAATATGGGCAGCTGAATTGAAATTGTGTTGCCGTGTGTTATTTGGAAAGTTAGCCCATGAAACATTTTGCCGTGCCCCACTTTACGACTTATGAATTGATTTAATTGCAGGCCCAGTTAATCATGCATGCGTTTCCATGCTTTGCGTGTACTTGTTGAAGTGACAGCCCATTGATCTTGAAGTGTTTTTTCTATCTTTCAACTACTAAAAAAGAAAGAAATAAAATAAAAATAAAAATAAAATAAAATAAAACTATATAAAATAAGAAAAATAATACTTAAAAACATCTCATTGTGAATAGAAATCTAATTCAATAAAATAAATGAAATTCAATTATTTTTATTTTTATTTTTAGTTTAATCCAATATTAAGATATTTAGAGTACATTTTCACGCACTCATCACACCCCCAACTTACTCATTGCTAATTCTTAGTAATTTCCATGCACTCATCACACCTCCACATAGAAGGCACCAAGTCACACTTTTCGAATTCACATATCAAAATAATTTTAGAAATCTAACAACCTTATCATAATCAATCTACCTCTAGCAATCCACAGAATGTGTGTGTGCTTTGAATCATATCTATCTAACCACAAACCGTGACACATACAACATCAAGAATATCTCAAGTAAAATGTTCAACTCTATATCTCACGGGTATAAAAGTATTTCATGTAAAAGTTCTCTTTATGAAGTTGACAATGGATGCACACTCAGTAGGAAATTAGGCAATTATATATAAGACACAAGCAACAAACGTTGACCTTATGATAGGAATACTAACAAATGAGAATTTCCACCACTCATCCCAGAAGATTACTTAGAATCAAAACGATCAACACAAAAATTTTGTAACGTGGCTTGAGTTAAGGGCTATATGAGGAAAAGGATAAAGGATATTCAAAAACTTCCAAGTACATATCAAGGGAATCTTATTAAATGTCTCAATAGATTATACTTCTCACCTGCTACACTCTTCAACTTTTCAGATCATCGAATAACAATGCTTTTTACTTTTTTTCTTCATTTGATTCTCTCTCTTTTCCATTTTTTTCTCTTTTTTTCTTCATTCTTTTTTTTACAAAAAAAAATATGCGAATTCCACACCTAGTACACACTTGAAAGCAATAAGGGTAAGAAAAATCAGTGTAAAAACTATACTCTAATGTGAATAGGTATAGATGATGTGGGCATATGAAAAGAAAAATGTTATATGTGTTTGTTGGCTCAAAACTAGCTACTAAGAGTCTATGATAAGAAGGGTTAGCTTGAAAGGCTCAAACGTTAATTCTAAGTTGACCTTCGTCATATCTTAAGTATATCCACCATCTTACCATCAACCATGTAATTATATTCTCAAAAGAAGTGACCAATTCAATAGATCAATGAACGCTTATCACAATTTCTACATTTGTAAACTCTCAATCTCTTCCAAAATTCATAATAATACTTAAGTAAAAGAGTTCTCTAACTACATGTATCAAACCACCATCTTACTACAAAAGTTAGATAAGTGCATTAAAATTTATGTGAATGCTTCAGCAAAATGATTAAGATGGATTTGTTGAATTCACTAAGTGGCCATGAATGAGCCTGAATACACATGTGAAAAGGTGTCTATGTGATGCATTTTTTTTTTTTAATTTGGCACATGGAAATATGCCACAGAGTTCCAACTTGCATTTTAAATGCTAAATTTGCATTCTCACCCCCCAACTTAAATGAAATATTGTCCTCAATATTTAACAATCAAAACTAAAGGGAGGGTACTAAAAATGGTAGAATACACCTGATGAGTGATGTGGGTAGCTTGCTAAGCACCAGAGATGGAAAATAGAAATGACAAACTGACACTAACCTGCAAGAAGAAAAAAAAAAGCAACATCAAATGAAAAGAAAAAAAATAATTAAAAATAAAACAAAATAAACGAAAACAAAACAAAATAAAAAAAAATAACTACATGGTGTGGTCAAGATGGATAGATTGGGTTCGTAGGTGGAATATCTTCTATTTCTGGAGCTGTCTCTCTTGTGTCAAAATTGAAATGCTTGTTGGCCCAATAAGCTTGATGTTCGGGGTCTACAAGCAGATGGCAAGATTTCAAGTCAACTCTTGATACTTCTCCACTTAAAAGAACCTGATCTTCACTTTTCTTAGGCAACTCCTCAAATTTCGGTTGCTAAGTCTGCGTGCCATGATCTATCTATGAATGAATCAATCATATATGCCTGGTGATACTCGTCATCCTTTTCTGGTTGTTTTGCAATATGGAAGATGTTCACCTCGAGAATCATGTTTCCAAAAGACAGTTTCACAAGCTCATTCCTACAATTAATAAGTGCATTAGTAGTGGTAAGGAAATGCCTATCTAAAATCAAAGGGACTTTATATGTGGTATCAACAACAGAGCTAGTGTCTAGAATTAAGAAATCAATAGGATAATAAAATTTATCAATTTGAATAAAAACATCATCTACCACACTTATGGGGATTTTAACTGAACGGTCAATGAATTGCAATACCACATAATTTGGTTTGATTTCTCCAAACTCCAACTGCAAATAAATAGAATAAAGTATTAAATTCATACTAGCTCCTAAATTTAGCAAAACTCGCCCAAATTCTTGATTTCCAATGTTGCATAAGATGGTTGGGCACCCAGAATCCTTGTACTTAGGAGGAATCCACTGTTCAATTAGAGCACTAACTTGCTATATTA
This sequence comes from Platycarya strobilacea, assembly GCA_036898215.1. Taxonomy (NCBI): domain Eukaryota; kingdom Viridiplantae; phylum Streptophyta; class Magnoliopsida; order Fagales; family Juglandaceae; genus Platycarya; species Platycarya strobilacea. The sequence continues at coordinate 9,609,803 of CM072555.1, forward strand.
GGAACGTTGTTTTCTTCACGTGGTGCTTCCTCTTAATTGTACACAAATCTTTGAGAACTTTTGCATAAGTAGAAACTTGTTTAATTATATGCAAAAGAGGAAGATTGACTTTTACCTGCCTAAGATTCTAGAAAATTTCATTGTTAAGATTCAAAGTTAGATTACTTAATTTTAGAACTTAAGGGAATGGTACCTTAATAGGACTCTTTGTCACCTCTGGTTCCTTAGGTAGCTCGACATCACTACTATCTTGATCCTTCTCCAAATACTCTGATTTGTCCGTTGTTAGGATGTGTAATGACTTACCACTTCAAGTCACAATAGAATTCACATCTTTCAAATTCTCGCACCATGTGCTAATCATGGGGTGTGAGCTGAGTTTGAGATGGAAACTTGCCTCGCTCATTCACACTCAAGAAGCTCATCAATTTGGACACTTGGCTCTTTATATCCTTGACTTCCTCAACAACCTGTGTAATTAAATATTCAAATTTTTGGTTAGTTTTACCATGTGTCTCAATAAAAATATATAAAGTCTTTTCTAAATGATTCCTAGAAGATGAAGATGCATGACATGGTGCAGGGTATGCTCTATGAGGCTGTGCAAGCTGCTAATTTTCAGACTTCCAGTTAAAATTGGGTGATCACGCCACCCCAAATTGTAGGTCTCAAAGATAGGTGCAAAAGACTTTTTCTACATACCTAAGGAATTACATTATTCCTTATACACCCCCCTCATCTAAAAAATATGGGACACTCTTGGGCGAGATGATCAACCCCACCATATACAAAACATGGTCCAAAAGACTCTACATGATTAGCCAAGTGTGTTGGCTTTAAATCCTTAGTCTTTAACAACTCTAACTCCCTAGTGAGTATCTTAATTTTAACTTTCAAGTTGTTTTCCTCCCTGAGATAATAAATTTCATCACCATTTTGGTTCCATGTAGTCCGTGTCCTATTGGTGCTCTTAGTAGCGTTAGGTCTTGTCTAAGTGTGAGCTTTCTCAACAAGCTCATTGAGGTACTCTATGGCCTCATCAGAATTTTTCTATAAAAACTCACCATTATACATCATCTCTACAAATTGACAATCTCTAAGTGTAAATCTCTCATAGAAGTAACTCACTAGATGCCAACTCTCATACCTATGGTGAAAGCACATACTCAATAACTCCTTAAAACTCTCCCAAGACATATACAAAATCCTACTATCCTTTTGTGCAAAGGTGAAGATATGTCATTTTAAAATATTGGTCTTATGTTGGAGAAAGTATTTATTAAAGAAAACTTGAGTCATCTCATCCCACGACCCAATAGATCATGGTCTTATCGAGTATAGTCAATTCTTAGCTCTATCTTTCAAAGAATGAAAGAATTTAACTCTTAAAATGTCATCAGCTATATTTTGACTATGAAAAGTTGCAACAACTTCCTCAAACTCTCTAATATGCACATATGGATTTTCATTTTTTAATTCATGAAAAGTGGGAAGTAACTATATCACTTCTTTTTTAACATCAAGTTGACAAGTATTGGGTGGAAACATTATGCATGATGGTATGGTTGTGCGTGTAGGGTGGAGGTAATCTTAAAGAGTCCTAATGGGTTGATCCTCATATTCACTCATATTTTCATAAACAAAAGAATTAGCAAACAGATGATTAGAAAAATCAGACTCTGAATCCAACTGTAACACAGGCCTACCAGCAAATCGATCTAATGCGTCCATATACCTAATATGCATGCAAGATGAAAAAAAAATTAAAAAAATGCAACACTAAAAAATTAAAAAATTAAAAATTAAATTAAATAAAGACGCAGAAAACTAAAAGAGGGAATTGAGTTACTGCCTTTATAAATTGCTGAAAAGAAATACTATCTAATAATTCTTATACCGTCTCTCCGACAATGGCGTCAAAATTTGATTACGTCCAAAAAATAACGCGGTAGTTGTAGTGTAACTTTGGGGTGTCGATTTTACAAGGAGACAAATTAAAAAGATAGCAGGAAGAACAAAGAAACTAAAAAAAATATTAAATGATTAATGAAAGAATAAAAATTGATTTTAAATGAAAATTAAAATTAAACAAAGTGATTAATAGAAAAAATAATCAAAGTTGACGAACAGTAGAGTTTTCGGAATCCCTTGCACATATTTGATATTTTAATTATTTTTAATTCATGGATAACTCAATTGAGAATTCAGTTCTGTAATTCTTAATCGAAAGATATAAAATTATAAATCAAAATTAAATCAAATGTAACCCTTTGAAAAATCATTTATCACTTTTAAATCACGCAAGTTGTTATCCACATTGAAAAAACTCAACGACGACAATATACTCAGGGAGTAATATTGCAGTAGAGAATTAAATCAATATAGGTAATCAATTAATCCAAATATAATCAAAAAATAAATTTATTCAATAGAAAAAATACGACTAAATCTATAAAAGAAATAAATTCTATAATTATTTAGAAAAGTAAATATTAAAAATATATTGAGAATGATAAAATAAAGAATTTTAATAATTAAAAATCAAATATATGAATCAATTGTACAAGTTCATCTCTAATTTTATTTAAAAATTTAGTTACTTATAAATACGATGGACAACAAAATTTTCAAAAGAAAACTAAAGCAAACGGCGGCCATCTTCTCTTTTTTTTGTTCACATCCGGATCACGTTTCGGGTCTGCTTCCAGGTCTCCGTGTCTCTCTATGCGGCTGCCTCAAACATATACATATATATATATATACACGTATATTTATGCAATGCCATGTGGTTTAATATGGGCCAACCGAATTGAAATTGTGTTGTCGTGTGTTAATTGGAAACGCAGTCCATGAAACATATTGTTGTGCCCCACTTTGTGACTTATGAATTAATTTAATTGCGGGCCCAGTTAATAATGCATGTGTTTCCATGCTTTGCTGTGTACGTGTTGAAGTGAAGTTGATTGATCTTGAAGTATTTTTTCTCTCCTTCAACTATTAAGAAAGAAAGAAATATAATAAAAATAAAAATAAAATAAAATAAAACTATATAAAATCAAGAGAATAAATAAATAAAATAAAATAAAATAAGACAAATAATGTTTAAAAACATCTCAACGTAAATAGAAATCTAATTCAATAAAATAAATGAAATTCAATTATTTCTATTTTTATTTTTTATAATTTAATCTAATATTAGAGTATTTAAAGTGTACTTTCGCTCACTCATCAGGTCCAACATGCCCGACAACATAGAAGGGTTTCTTCCTTGACATCGTCAGAAGAGCGCCGAGCTCGGATAGAGTCTTGCACCAAGGCTTGACGGGAGGCTGCTCGCGCCAAGTTTCTTGCCCTGCAAGAGGCCGGGGCCTCGACTTCTATAGCCGTCTCGACCTCTATCCCTCTCGCTACCGGGACCTTAACTACAATAGTCCCAATCTTTGTCCAAAGAGGAGAGGAAGAGAACTTGGATGCTGCTTTAAAGGAGTCTCATGAACATCCTGCTCCCCGAGGATTTGATGCCACTGAACACTTCATGTCTTTTGAGGAAATTCTAAGGCAGATGAAAGAGCAAGAAGCTCGAGTTAGCTTATTACCCAAGCCGAGGTCGAAGATTCGTACCATTCTCTTCCTTGGATTCCAATTTTTTAGAAGAGGTAGAGGATGATGCCACGAGCAACACAGATGCCGAGGCCGAGGCCAAAGGAGTCGTTGGTTAGTTTGAAGGAAAGGCCGAAGGGGCTGGAAGCCAAGTAGAAGGAGTTGATGCTGAGGAAGCCAGACCAAATGGAAGCCATGTGCAAGAGGAAGAGGTCGAAGCTAGAGAGGCTAGAGGCCACAAGGAAGAGGAAGAGGAAGCCAAAGCTGGAGGGGCCAGAGGCCACATAGAGGAGGAAGTTGAAGTCGAAGATGCTAGAGGCCACATGGAGGAGGAAGTCGAAGCCGAAGAGGTAGGAGGTTGTGTTTACCAATGATGAAGATTCCGACTCCATTCCTATTTTTTGATGTGGGGTCAAGTTCTAGGGCACATGTTGAATCCCCTCCTCGAGCCCCTTCACCATTCCGAATCCATAACGCAAGGTTGTAGTTTTGGGTCAACTCTTCGAGGATGAACCCAAGGTTGGAAGTAGTCACCATTTAGACCTCGGCAGGAATTGTTCGGTACTCGGCCTGACCTCAAACTTTGATCGGGCCTGGGAGGTCGCCACTGAGCGTATCGCTCAAAAGATGCAACCATTCATTGCCCAAGTAAGTGTATTCATTTCTAGATATTATTTTTTCAAGAATGGAGTTGGCTACTTGGGAGGTAGAGCCGCACAAGAAGTTGCTCGACTGGACTGGGTGACTCTCAACAACCTTTGCAGAGAAATGATAGCCTGGTGTTTCAAGCTTGTTGAACCCAATGTTTCAAGTCTCGTATCTACGTATAGATTTTGATAATAACAAATAATATTTAAGACTCAAGTTCAAGTTGTCTACGCTTAAAGGGAGTTAAGTATATCAAGAAATCAAGCATGAGCAAAAAGAAGAAGAAGTCTACAAATGAAACTCATAGAGTAATTTTGTACATCTCTTGATAAAATTTAAAATCGAATTACGGCTCAAAATTAATCTTCTCTTACAAAATTTCAAATTTCTTTTGTCACATGTGCACGATATCATCAAAATATTTAATTTCAAAAATTATATTTTATATGTACATGGCATATGCATGACATCATTAAAAGGTTTAATTTCAAAAATTATATTTTACATGTGGATAATATATGCAATGACATCATCAAAAATTTGAATTTGGAAGATAATTAAGTATTATCTTTTGACATGTGCATGTGTTGTTTGAATATTTTGAAATATGAATGATGTTGTCTTGAAAAGATATGTTTTTATTTAAATATTTTCAAATATGAATGATATTTTCAAATTTATTAAGATTTGAAATTGAAAACTCATTTATATATAAATAACTCACTCGTCTTTTGTAAAATAACAACAATAAGTGTCTATACATCAATTGTAATATTTTGCATCATTCTTTCAAAACTCTCAAAACCCTCAAAACCCTTAATCCTTGTTCATTTTGAGAGAGATATAAGTTGCATTGTATTGTTCTTATTTCACTCATTAAGGAGTGTACTTTGATAATCTATTCACTATCAACTCTTATATCAGTAAGAGGGTGCGTATAGAAGGTATTCTACACAGGAAATAGTTGAATTACTAAGTGTGAGATTATTACAAGTGTAGAGGGTATTCTACACGAATTATTTGTAGCGGTATTTCTCAAAAGTTTAATACGTTTCTATCTTCACTTGAAAGAGATTGAATAGTGAATTTGAAAATCCTCAAAAAATAGCTTGAGACGAGGATAGACAGTGGGGTTGAATCTCATTAAAATACTAAATTTACTTTTTCTTGTCCTTACTCTTTATATTTTCTGTTGCTTCGTATTTTGTTTATATTTTATATTGTGTATTTAATTTATAAGTGTTAATTTTTGAATATAACCTAATTCATCCCATTCTTATGTTAGTCATCTGAGCAACAATTAGTATCAGAAAAATGACTCTATTATAAGATTAATTATCTGTTGAATTAAAATCATATGGTTAACATTGCAGCTACATTCGCTAAAGGTCAATCCAGTAGTTGGCCTCCACTATTTTGTGAAAATAATTATACTTTTCGAAAAGATAAAATGAGAATATTTCTTCAGTTTTGATGTCAAGAAAACTGAAAATGCATTGTAAATGAGGTTTATATTTTAACAAAAATTATTGATGAAGTAAAAGTCAACAATGAAAAAAAAAAGAGTTTAATCATGAAAATGATAGATTTTATATAATGAATGTAATAACTATGAATTTTCTGTATAATGCTCTCAATAGAAATTCTTTAACAGAATAATGACTTGTATGATAGCAAAGAAAATCTGGATAACTTGGAAGTAACTTATGAAAGAATTTCGCAAGTCAAAAAATAAAAAATTTATATTTTTACGCATGAATATGAAATATTTAAAATAAATAATGATGAATCTATTTCTTCTATGTATACTCATTTCATTAATATTATAAATTACTTGATAGCTCTTGATAAAATTTATTCCAGTTTGAAGATAGTAAGGAAAATTCTCAACTCTCTGTCAAAATTTTAAGAATCAAAAGTGACGGTATTTTTTGAAATTAGGGATTTTAAATAACTCGAACTCATTGGGTCACTTATTACTCATATATACACATTGAAAATATGAGAAGAAAAAAAAAAGCAAAAGAAGAGTTTGGCACTCAAAACTGTTCTTCATGAAAGTGAAAGTGATGAATGTGAGAAAAACGATAACAAAGATAAAAACATTGCAATGATTACAAGGAAATTTAAGAGGTTCTTAGAAAATGAAGCCCCTCCGAAAAAATTTTTCAAAAAGTCTTCTAACAAAGATACAGGCAAAAATGATTTATTAATTTGTTACAAGTTTAAAAAGTCTGGACATATCAAAGCAGATTGCCTCCTACTAAAAAAAGATCGATACAAAGGCAATAAAGCAATGAAAGTTACATGGGATGATAATTCAAATAACTCAGACAGCGATGCAAGTAATGAAAAATTTACAAATTGTTGTCTTATGGCTAAAAATGATTTTGAGTAATAAATTTTGAAAATATTGAAAATCTTTCTTATATAGAATTGCAAAATATTTTGGAAGAGGTATATGAAGAACTTGAAAAATTAGATATCAAGTATACCATTTTGAAAAAGAAGAATTCTTCTTTAACAAATGAAATAGATATTTTAATAAATGAAAATATAGTTTCAAAAGATAAAAATGATGAGCTAAAAAAGGAAGTGGCTGATTTAAAAAAGATTGTTGAAAACTTTACAAATGAAAAAAAAAAGTTTTAAAAAATTTCTTGATAATCAAAGATGTATTTTTGATAAGGTGTGATAGAGATACATGTCAAAACAAAAACTCAAACCCTATAAAAAAAAATTGATAAACTTACTAAATTAAAATCAGATTTTCAAAATTTTTTTCATAAAAATAAATTTTTTAAAGAAAAATATTTTTACAATCACTCATATTTTTCAAATATGTTACATGTTATTTATAATTTTTACAATAAAAATGGTCATAACTATCATATTTGTCCTATTAAAAGAAAATATAAAATGACTATTAAAGTCATATGAGTACCAAAAAATATAGTTTCTTATAATACTAATAAATAAAGGATCCAAAGAATTTGGATAATAAGAAAAATTATTTTAATTGCTTTTGTAGGTATGTATGAAGTTCTCCATAGGTCAAAGTAAATGGATTTTAGACAACAGATACTTAAGACACATGACAAGAGACAAAACTAAATTTATTGACTTCACTTTTAAAGAAGAAGGGCATGCGACAATTGGAGACAATTCAAAATGGAAGAGATCATAGGAATAGGTAAAGTTGATAAGGAGTTTTCTCTCATAATTGAAGATATTCTACTTGTTGATAGTTTAAAGTATAATCTTTTGAGTATAAGTCAATTATGCGATAAAAAAATTTACAGTTACTTTCAAAAATGATAAGTGCATTATTTTGAATAATCATGATTGCAATATTTGTTTTCTTGCTCTTGAAAACAATAATATTTATACAATCGAATTTAAAGAAATTGTCTCACAAGATGCTATTTGTTTATTAGTTCAACACGAAAATAGTTGGTTATGACATATAAGGTTAGGTCATATAAATATGGAAGTTATTTTCAAATTTTCAAAAAATGATCTTATGAGAGGTTTGCCAAAAATAAACTTTTTTAAAGACAAAATCTGTGATGTTTGCCAGTTTGAAAAATAAACAAAAACTTCTTTCAAAACTAAGAAACATATTTTCACTATTAGACCATTGCAACTAATACACATCGATATTTTTGACTAAACAGAGTTGCGAATCTGGGAGAAAAATATTATACATTTATTATTGTTGATGATTTCTCTAAATATACTTGGGTCACCTTTCTCACTCATAAATATGAGATATATAATATTTTTACCAAGTTATTTTAAAATGAAAAAGGTTATACTATTTCAAACATCCGAAATGATAGGGAAAAAGAATTTGTCAATAAAGATATTAAATTTTTTTGTGATGAAAATAGTTTTCTGCATAATTTCTCTACTCCTCGAACTTCTTAACAAAATGGGGTAGTAGAGAGGAAGAATATGTATCTTTAAGAAATAGTAAGAACCTTAATGAGAATAATTCACCTAGTTATTTTTGGGGTGAAGCGTTAAGTACTGCATATTATGTTATAAATAAAGTTATGTTAAGATCTAAATTAGATAAAAACTCATTATGAGTTTTGAAATGAGAAAAAATCCAACATTAATTACTTTCATGTATTTGGATACAAATGTTTTATTCTCAATGACAATGATAATTTAGGAAAGATTGATACAAAATCTGATGAAGGTATTTAACAAATAGTAAAAATTATAGAGTATTCAATAAAATGACTTTAACTGTACAAGAATCTATGCATGTAGTATTTGATAAATTTAATCTTCTACTCTCCAAAAAATCTATTGATGAAGAATTTATTTGTACAAATAACATAAATAGTTTCAATCTCAACAACGAGAATACAATGAAAGAAGTCTAAGATGGAGACATCAAGAAAGATTATCAAGACTCAATACAAGATGTAACCAAATAGTATAAACATGTTAAAGATCATCCAATGGAACAAATTTTAGGAGAACTTTCACGAGTTGTAAGTACTCGATCATCTCTTAGAAATATTTACAATCACACTGCTTTTCTATCTCAAACTGAACCCAAAAATATTGATGAAGCACTCATTAATGAATCATGAATTCTAACTATGCAAGAAAAGTTAAATAAATTTAAAAGAAACGATATTTGGACAATTGCTTTTAGATCCTAAAATTGTACTGTAATTAGAACAAAATAGGTTTTTAGAAAGGGAGACACTGGGGATCGGTCCATCTGATCACCATTAAAAACAGACCATCAATAAAAATATAATAAAGAATTTTAAAAACTATAATAAAAAATAAATTTTAAAAAATACAATAAAAAACATATTAAAAAAATAAAATAAAATAAAAACACAATGAAAAATATAATAAAAAATAAAATAAGATGATTTAAATAGATATTCGGCCTCAACCAAGACGGCGTCGCACCGCCGGCGGTGGGTGACAGTATGAGTCCAAAACGAGTCTAAGGCTGCGTGGGGCACACTAGAGGTTGCTGGAAATCGCCATTGCAGAGGTGGGGCACACCGGCGGAGACGCCGGCATCCGTTTTTCAAGGGGATCAGACGGACCGATCCCCAATATTTTCCTTTTAGAAATAAGAAAGATGAGTCTAGAATCATCACTAGAAATAAGATCGACTTGTAGCCCAAGATTTCAACCAAGAGGAAGGAATCGATTATGATAAAATGTATGCACCTATCGCAAAATTTGAAACTATTGAAATGTTACTTACATATGCATGTTATAAAGATTTCAAGTTTTTTCAAATGGATGTTAAAAGTACTTTCTTAAATGATTTTATAAATGAAGAGGTATATGTTGAGCAACCTCCAAATTTTAAAAATTATATCTCTCATAATCATGTTTTTAAACTCACAAAAGTATTATATAGGCTCAAACAACCTCCTATAGTTTGGTATGAGAGGCTTAATGATTTTTTGATTGAAAAATATTTTTCAAAAGGAAAGATCGATATAACTTTTTTTATCAAATATAAACAAAATGATATTCTTCTAATTCAAATTTATGTGAATGATATAATATTTGGTACTACTAATGAAAATATGTGCCAAGATTTTGCTAAGAGTATGCAAGAAAAATTTGAAATGAGCATGATGGAAGAATTTAATTTGTTTCTTGAATTGCAAATTAAGCAAGCAAAAAATACAACATTCATTAATCAGACAAAATATATCAAAGAATTATTCAAAAATTTTAAGATAGAAGGTACAAATATAATTGAAACACCAATGAGTTTAACCACCAAACTTGATAAAGATGAAAGCGGTAAGCTAGTTGACTCAAATGTATATCGAGGTATGATTGGTAGTTTATTATATTTGATAGCTAGTAGACCTAATATTATGCTCAATATATATTTATGTGCACTCTTCAATAATCTCCAAAGCAATCTCATTTGATTACTATCAAGCATATTCTTAAATATCTTGCCGGTACCATTGACCTAAGATTATGGTATTATAAGCACATTTCTTTTGATCTTATCAGTTATTCAGATGCATATTATATTGATTGTAAAGTTGATCGAAAAAATACTAGTGGAGCATGTCATTTATTAGGTCATGCACTTATTTCATGGTTTAGTAAAAAGCAAAATTTTGTTACATTATCTACTGCTGATGCAAAATATATTAGGGATGGCAATATATGACACGACACATTAAGACGAAACAAACATGACACGAAAAAAATGGGTTAGTGTTTAGTCTTAACGGGTTTCGTGTCAAATCATATCAACCCGTTAAAACAAGATTTGATAATGGGTCATATCGGGTCAAACTCGTTAAGACCCGTTAAGACACAGTTTCACCTATAACCTATTTTTATTTTATTTTTCCACCTATTTTCAAAAAAATCTAGTCTATAAGGCCATTACCGCACACCCTCCCCCCCCCCCCCCCTTTTTCTCTCATTTTTGATTTCCCTCCCAAGTCCCAAGTCTCCTCTGATCTCCTTCGACAAATCGAAACTCGGCACTTCCCTTTTCCAGCCTCCGGCCCTCCAGGTCCTTTCAAGAATCAACTCCCTCCCAACAGAGTCTCCTTTTCATTCGGCAACTTGGCTTCTAGACACCCAGAGTTCCAAGTATTTCCACTTTCCTTCTCGCCTTCTCACCTCTTAGCCGCTTCTCTCATCTCTGCTCTCTCTTCTTCTCACAATCACGAGCACGCTGCCAACCACACCAATCTCTTCATCGCATTGCCCACCCACATACGGCCCCTCTCGGCCTCTCCTCTTCTCACGCCACATTGATTCACCCAAACCCTAAAGGTAACCCGTAACTCATCATCTTCATGCTCTACTCTATTTTTTGTTCTCTACATTACTCTTAATACTTTTTAATTAAACTAATCAGCAATATTTTAAAAGATCATGGATCAAATATTATTGGTATATATTTATCTTTTATCATGGATTTATTAATTTTTGGTTTGAGGAATGGAATGACAGTGGTTTAACCTTCTGCTTTGCTTAGGTATATTAGACTATGTGCACATTGAAATGTCTCAATGTTGAACTTGGAGATCGTTGTATGGTACAGGAAATATAAGTCATCTAATTTCATTGCAATCTGGTTTGGAATGCTATCATTCCTCCAAATGTCAAATTTTTGGTTGTAAACTATATTTTGGACATACTTTAGTGGATTCAATGGTTAAAGGTTGTGGTATTCTTAATTTTGCTACCACATTTTATAACTGTTCTACCCTTTTCGGTTTCTGTTGGGTATTCGAAACAACTTTCAAAGTATATATCTAAGGCTTGCTTGAAATTGAAAACAGTCTTGAAAGAGTCTTGCATACGTTTATTTTCTAGCTTGGCAATAGATGTACAAACAAAAAGCAAACTCTTGCATGGGCCGATCTTTATCTTCAAAATTATATGACAGCCTCTAGCAATCTAACATTTTACTTGAGGTAATTGGAATTAACTTGATATGCCACATACATTTTACCTAAACGTTTCCACGAAAAACTTGAAATTATTGTGTGAAGAACCACCTTTTTAACTTGATGTGCAACTTCAAAGGTTAACTATCTGATTTGTGGTGTTACTTCCTGCTTATAATAGCTTTTGTTTATTTTTATAGGAACTTATATTTTTTGCTTGAAGAAGAGACATCCATTGAGACAAGGTACTTCATCCAACTTTGATTACCATAGATTAGCAGCATAACTATTATTTGTCAATCTCATTATTTGATTTTTGGATTAGCTTTGATTACCATAGATTAGTCTTTTGCAGAAGGTATTGATTACAATATGACCCATTTGTTCTTGTTGTTTGTTATCAGATGATTAAAACAGAAGGTGAAAATAATGACTATTGATTTGGACTAGTTTGAAGTTGAAGTTAAAGGTGAAAATAATTTAGTTATCTATACATTTTTTTTGTATTGTCAACTTGTAGAGGAAATGTTTAATAATTTTGTTTACTGATATATATTTTTTATATAGAAATAAAAGAAAATCTTGAATTGAATGTGGATGAGATAACCAAAAATGTAATGGAATTGAATATCAACAAAGACAATAACGATGCTTCAGTAGCTCCACCTCCTTCTGCAAGTTCTAAACATGTTTAATTTTGTGTTTATATCATATTTGGGTGTAAAATTAATTTGTTTACAATGTGTATTGTTTATTATCATTTATATTTGGAATGTAATTTTAATATTTTACAATATCTGGACTGTGATGGTGTCATTGTGGATCGTGGTGTATTTTAATAATATATATTTTATAACTATCATTTATAGTTTAATACTTATTTAAAAAAATAAAATAAATTACTCATCAAACAGGTCTAAACGTGTCAAACGTGTCAACGAGTCTAAACGTATCAACGGGTTTAAATATGTTGGATCATGTCGTGTCGTGTTGTGTCATATAAATTTATTGTATTGACTAACGTGTTTTAACATGTCGTGTCGTGTTAACACGTTATCTTAAAGGGTCGTGTTAGTGTTGAGATTTTTGACACGAAACCCTTAACAGGTCATGTTCGTGTAATGTACATATCTTAACACAACACGAACACGACACGATAACACATTTTGACACCCCTAGAATATATTACTGGAGGCAGTTGTTGTGCTCAAATTCTTTTCCTGAAGCAACAACATGAGGATTTCAACCTTATGTACAATCATATTCATATTAAATGTGATAATACAAGTATTATAAATCTTTCAAAGAACCCAATACAACATTCTATGACTAAGTATATAGAAATTAGATATCATTTTCAGATAAGTAATATTGTACTAAAATTCACAAGCACACAAGATCAATTGGCAGACATTTTCATAAAATCTTACCAAAAGATAAACTATGCATGATTAGAAAAGAAATAGGAATTATGCATTGCATGAATATCTGTTGAATATTTTTATTTTATTATCTCAAATGACTTACAAAAACTTGAAACTTCTAGTATTATCTTTCAACCGCATTTGCTCTTCATAGATCAACATGTTATTTTCGTCTAAAGGATTAGACAATCGAAATGAAGAGACAGACAATAATTTTAAATCCTTATTCTATTGGTTTAACTCTATTTTCTTATATTTTAACTCATAAACAAATCGTTTAAGTACAAAGACTGTTTCGCTAAATTTCTCAATTTTGCGAGTTTTGGACTGCAACCGAGCGAAAAAATAACAATGGATGATGAATATCGAGTTTCGAGACTCACAAGCTTATAATTGACGTCATGATCTAATTTATTAGTCAAATCAGTCTCTTGTTACTTCATGACACTTACGACAGATGTAGAAATAAATTGGGAGATGAAGAATACCTCATATCTTGATCAAGACTAAGGTGAAGAATACCTCATATTTTGATCATGAGAAGTACTGAAGAAAAATTGATGAGCCATTATTTGTAGAATGAAAATGAAGATAATTTACAAAAATGAGAAGAAAATTTGATGCGATTTAGATAAAACTAATAACTGCTCTTAGAGATGAAAACAACTACAAGACAAACAATCATTTTTTCAAATCTTATTTAGTCAAACTCATAAGATAGGTTGGACGCATATTGTCATAAGTTACTTAATTAAGCCATCGAGATTAGTTACAATTGTCCCTATTTTTTTTGTAAATACTGAAACGCTGCCATTATCTGCTGATGTTGAATTTGTGTTTGAACTCTCACTCGTTCTAACTCCTCTATTCGTAGTTTCAGAACACGAGCTAATTTCGTCAAATCTTTATTTTCTTACTTTAACCTCTTATTCTTTCTACATTTATTAGAAAGCTTTTAATACAATAAAAATATTTGATTATTAAGTCGATCAACCTCATTTATCATCGCCAATAATATCCGAGACATAGTCATAACAGAGGTAGCATATTGAGAGTTCTTGGTCCTACAACAACCTCAGAATCTGTCCTACTAGAAAAATATATTTCTACTTCTATCATCGTATTGATAGCCTCAAGAGACAAAATAACCGGTTAAGGCAGTTCTTGGTTCACATCCGAAAGATTACTGGAAGACATTTTCTCAGTCATTCTATCAACAGAAACTAGATCAATGAGAAATGTAAGATTTAAACAGCAACTCAAAACTTTCAAATCTAGATAATATCTCATTTGTCAACAATATCAAGCAGATATCAAATCTCTGCATCAAGATGATAGAGTTAAGCCTCATTTGTAGCTTTTGTCTGACACCATTTTATTTGTTTATTCGTTATTGCATGAAGAAATCTTATTGAAGTCAATTACGGTTTCTTTTTAATGATGCCAAAAGGTAGAGAATATTAGTATTATACTATATTGTTATATATACTAGAATCATGTTTATATTTTATTTGAAAAACTAACGCATATTTTCAATGGGAGCTTAAGTATTATTGCAGGTTACATATTTTTACTAAGTATTTATCATCATTAAAAAGAATACAATATATTTTACATGCACATAACATATGCATGACACATTAAAATGTTTACTTTCAAAAATTATATTTTACATGTGCATGACATATGCAATGACATCATCAAAAGGTTTAAATCCAAAAATTATATTTTACATGTGTTTGACATATGTAATGTCATCATCAAAAATTTGAATTTTGAATTTGAAAGATGATTGAGTGTCATATTTTGTCACGTGCATGTATTGTTTGAATATTTTGAAATATGAATGATGTTGTCTTAAAAATAGATGCTTTTATTTGAATATTTTGAAACATGAATAATGTTTTCAAATTTTAGACAAATTTTCTAAAATTTGAAATTGAAAACTTATTTGCCTATAAATAACTCACTTGAGTTTTGCAAAATAACAACAACAGTAGCTTACATCAATTGCAAAATTTTATCATTCTTTCAAAACTCTCATTCTCTCCTCTAAATTTTGCGCTTTAATTCTTATTCATTTTTTGAGATATAGGTTACGTTGTATTGTTCTTATTTCACTCATTGAGGAATGTATTCTGATAATCAATCGACTATCAACTCTTGTATCAGAAAAAATATGCATATAGAAGGTATTCTACACAAAGAATAGTTGAATCACCAAGTTTGAGGTGATTGCAAGTGTAAATGGTATTTTACATGGATTCTTTGTACCGATGTTGCTCAAAAATTTAATATATTTCTATCTTCACCTGAAAGAGATTGAATAGTGAATTTGAAAGAGATTTAATACATTTCTAACTTTAGACGAAGACGCAAACAGTGAGGTTGAATCTCGTCAAAATACTGAATTTGCTTCTTCTTACCCTTACTCTTTATATTTCCTACTATTTCGTATTTTTTTTATAGTTTATATTGTGTATTTGGTTTATAAGTATTAATTTTTTAATATAACCCACTCTCTTGTGTTAATCATATGGGTAACAATTGGTATAAAAAAATGGCTCTATTATAAGATTAATTTTCTATTGAGTTAAGATCATATGGCTAACATTACAATTACATTCGCTGAAAGTCAATCCAGTAGTCAGCCTCCGCTATTTTGTGGAAATAATTATACTTTTTGGAAAGTTAAAATGAGAATATTTCTTCAGTCTCAAGGTCGAAAAATCTGAAAATGCATTGTAAATAGGCCTTATATTCCAACAAAAATTGTTAATGGAGTAAAGGTCAATAAGAAAGAAAAAAAGTTTGAACGTGAAAATAAGATAGATTTTATACATTAAATATAATGGCTATAAATTTTTTGTATAACTCAATGGCAATGATTTTAACAGAATAATGACTTGTAAGACAACAAAGAAAATCTAAAACAATTTGGAAGTAACTTATAAAAGAATTTTACAAGACAAATAATCAAAATTTATATTATTACGCATGAATATGAAATATTTAAAATGAATGATAATGAATCTATTTCTTCTATGTATACTCGTTTCACTAATATTATAAATAACTTGACAGCTCTTGGTAAAATTTATTACAACTTGGAGATAATAAGGAAAATTCTCAACTCTCTACCAAAACGTTGGGAATCAAAAGTGACGACGATTCTTGAAACTGAGGATCTTATATAACTCAAAGTAAATGAACTTATTGGGTCACTTATTACTCATGAGTACACATTGAAAAGAGGAGAAGAAGAAGGAAAGTAAAAGAAGAGTTTGTCACTCAAAGCGGTTCCTTATAAAAGTGAAAGTAATGAAAATAAGGAAAGTGATAATAAAGATAAAGAGATTGCAATGATCAAAAGAAAATTTAAGAGGTTTCTAAAAAATAAAACTCCTCGGAGAAAATCTTTCAAAAAGTCTTCCAACAAAGAAACGGGTAAAAAGAATTCATTAATTTGTTATAAATGTAAAAAACCTGGATATGCATATCAAAGCAGATTGTCCCCTGCTAAAGAAAGATCGATAGAAAGGCAAGAAAGCACTGAAAATTACATTAAATGATGATTCAAGTACCTTAGACAGCAACGCAAGCAATGAACACTCTACAAATCTTTGTCTTATGGCTAAAAATGATCTTGAAGTAACAAATTTTAAAAATATTGAAAATCATTCTTATGAAGAATTACAAAATATATTGGAAGATATATATAAAGAATTTGAAAAATTGGGTATCAAATATACCGTTTTGAAAAAGAAGAATTTTTCTTTAACAGATGAAATTAATATTTAAAAAAAAAATATAGTTTCAAAAAATGAAAATAATTAGTTGAAAAAAAATGGCTGATTTAAAAAAGATTATTGAAAACTTTACAAATGGAAAAAGAACTTTTGAAAAATTTCTTGGTAGTTAAAAATATATTTTTTATAAAGTAGACTTGTGATACATGCCAAAAGAAAAACTAAAATCATACAAGGTAAGCTTGGGATACATCCCTGAAAAGGAATACCAATACTTGGAGGAATTTGGGCTCCAGGTGTCTCATGCCTAGAACTATGGTTATCAGGAAGGCCTAATGAGGTTGTGCGAATACATCCTAACCAACCTCGGCCTAGACGGGATGTTTCAACCCGCACTTTCTTTCTTCCAATTCAATCACCAAAGAATTTGCTAAGAACATCAAGAAGCTTAGCTACCCTCCATTCCGAGATGGCCGACCACACCCAAAATGAAAAGACCTTCTTTTCTTTTCTTTTCTTTTCTTTTCTTGTAAACCTTTTGTTGTTCTTCCTTTCATATGTAAACAAAACAAATTATAATGAAAGTATCTTTTTCTACTTTGTGCATTAAACTTTGACTCCCTCTGTCTTGTGTCGTTTTTCTTTACTCCCTAGAAGACTTAGTGTTGCGAGGGCTTATCCCTCGGCCTGGACCTTGGAGAACTTTAGCATAACGAGGATTTACTGAAGGCTCAAGCCAGACTGCCTAGATCGAAGAGAACTTGGCGTCGCAAGGGTTTATAAAGGACTCAAACCTAAATCTAGCCTAGACCCTACAAAGGCTTTTGCATCACAAGGGTTCACTAAGACCCGAGGGCTCGAATCTAGGTCTGGCCTAGACCCCGCAAAGACTTTGGCATCATGAGGATTTATTGAGGACTCAAACCTAGGTCCTAGACCTCAAAGAGACTTGGCATATGAAGGGTTTACTTAGGACTTGATCCTAAGTCTGGCCTAGACCTCATGGAGATGATATCGCAAGGATTTAATAAGGGCTTGGATCTCAATCTGACCTAGACCCCACAAAGACTTTGGCATCGCAAGAGTTTATTGAGCGCTCAAACCTAAGTCTGACCTAAACCTCATGGATACGTCATCGTGAGGGTTTATTGAGGGCTTGGATTTAAGTCTGCCTAGACCCCACGGAGAATTGGCAACGCGAGATTTTACTAAGGGCTTGGACCTAAGTCCGGCCTAGACCTCGAAGAACTTGGCTTTGCAAAGGTTTACTAAGGGCTCAAACCTAAGTCCGGCCTAAACCTTGGCAAGACTTGGCATCGCGAGGGTTAATGTTGCGAAGGTTTAGTAAAGGCTCGGACCTAAGTCCGGCCTAGACCCTACAAAGGCTTTCGTGTCACAAGGGTTTTTCGAGGGCTCGAAACTAAGTCCAACCTAGACCTCGTGAAGACAATGTCACGAGAGTTTACTAAGGCCTCAGATCTAAATCCGGCCTAGAACCCATGGAGAATTGGCGTCATGAAGGTTTACTAAGGGGTCAAACCTAAGTCCGGCCTAGACCTTGGCAAGATTTGGCATCACGAGGGTTTACGGAGGTTTCAGATCTAAGTTCAGCCTAGACCCTGTAAAGAGTTGATGTCGCGAGAGTTTATTGAGGGCTCAGACCTAAATCCGGCCTAGACCCTACAAAGGCTTTCACGTCGCAAGGGCTTGAACTTAAGTTCAGCCTAGACCTCATGGTGACGGCGTCGCGAGGGTTTACAGAAGCTTGAATCTAAGTACGGCCTAGACCCCACAGAGAATTGGCATCATGAAGGTTTACTGTGGGTTCAAACCTAATTCTGGCATAAACCTCGCAGAGATTTTGGTGTCGTGATTTCGGATTTAGGTTTGACCTAGACCAACTAGGGACTCGACGTCTCAAGGGAAACTAACGGCTCACACCTATCTCCAAGAATTGCCGTCACTTTTGATTCCCAACATTTTGGCAAACTGGAATAAACTTTACTAAAACCTATTAAGTTATTTAAAATGTTAATAAAACGAGTATACATAAAAGAAATAGATTATTTAACTTGCATAAGAATATAAATTTTTGATTCTCTAACTTGCGAAATTACTTCATAAATTACTTCCTAGTTGTCTCAGATTTTTTCTGATATCTTGTATGTCATTATTCTGTTAAATTCATTGTTATGAAAGCATTATATTAAAAATTCATAACCATTACATTCACTGTATAAAGTCTATCGTCTCCGCAATCAAATTCTTCATCTTCCTTTTTTACCTTTACTTCATCAACAATTTTTATTAGGATATAAGATTATTTATAATGCATTTCTAAATCTTTCAACCTTGAGACTTAAGAAATATTCTTATTTTAGTTTTCTAAAATGTGTAATTGTCTCCACAAAATAGTAGAGGAGGACTACTGAATTGACTTTCAGCCAATATAATTGTAATGTTAACCATATGATTTTAACTCAACAGATAATTAATTTTATAACACAGTCATTACTCTGACATCAATTGTTACCTAAATGCTTAAATGACTAACATAAGAAGAGGGAGGGTGAATTGGGTTATATTAAAAAAAAATAACACTTATAAATCAAATACACAATATAAAATATAAACAGAATATAAAATAGTAAAAAATATAAAAAATAAGTGTAAGATAAAGCAAAATCAATATTTTAACGAGATTCAACCATATTGCCTATGTCCTCGCCTCAAACTACCCATTACGAATTCTCAAATTCATTATTCAATCTCTTTCAGGTGGAGATAAAAACATATTACACATTTGAGCAATACCACTACAAAGAATCCGTGTAGAACACTCTTTATACTTGCAATCACATCAAACTTAGTAATTCAACTATTTTATATGTAGAACACCTTCTACACACACAAGGGTTACGTACGCACTCTCTTACTGATACAAGAGCTGATAGTGAGTAGATTATTAGAATACACCTCAATGAGAGCTATTTATAGGTAAATGAGTTTTTATTTTCAAATTTGAAAAGATTCACATGTCAAATAAGAGTACTATTCATTTTTCAAAATTTTCAAATAAAAGCCCTTTTTGCATTTGTCAAAGACATCATTCATTTTTCAAAAATTTCAATCAATACATACACATATCAAGAATGACAATTAATCTTATAAATTTTCAAATTTCAAATATTTAATGATGTCATGCATATGTGAAAAATATAATGCTTGAAATTAAACTTTTTAATGAGATGTCATGTGAACAATGCAATTTGATATTTTATGAGAAAAGATTAATTTGGAGCATTAATCCAATTTCGATTTTTATTGAGAGAAATACAAAATTATTTTATGAGCCTCATTTGTAGACTTATTCTCTTCTTATTCATACTTGATGGATGTGCTTCGCTCCAATGCATAGACAATTTGATCTTGAGACTTGAATTTATTTGTTATCATCAAAATCTATACGTAGATACGAAACTCGAAACATTGGGTTCAACACTAGACCTCATGAAGACTTAGCGCATCACGATGGTTTACTGAAGGGCTCTAATCGAGGTCCAACCTCATCCCATGAAGACTTGGCATTATAAGGATTTATTGACCTAAGTTCGGTATAGACCTCGAAGAACTTAGTGTCGTGATGATTTCTTGAGAGCTCAAACCTAAAAGTCCGGCCTAGACCTCGTGGAGACGGCGTCGCGAGAGTGAGGAGACTTTGGTGTCACAAGGATTTACTTAGGTCTCGAACCTACCTTGTGGAGACTTGGCGTCCCGGGTTTACTAAGGGCTCGAACCTAAGTCAGGCCTAGACCTTGTGGAGAAAGCGTCGTGAAGGTGCGAAGGTGCGAAGACTTTGGCATCACGAGGATTTACTTAGCGCTTAGACCTAAGTCTGGACCTATGGAGACTTCTCAAGGATTTACTGAGGGATCGAACCTAAGTTCAGCCTAGACCTCAAAGAACTTGGTGTCACAAGGGTTTCCTAAGGGCTTGAATTGAGGTCCGACCAAAACCCCACAAAGACTTGGCGTCGCAAGAGTTTACTGAATACTCGAACATAAATCCAGCCTAAACCCTAGATCTACCTAGGGAGATTCGTTGTCGCAAGAGTTTACTGAGGGCTCAGATCTAAGTCTGGTGTAAACACCACGAAGACCTAGCATTGTAAGGGTTTTACTGAGGGCTCGAACCTAAATCCGACCTAGATAGACCTCAGAGAGACTTGGCGTTGCGAAGGTTTACTGAAGACTCGGTTCTAAGCCTAGCCCCCTAGACCTCGAAGAACTTGGCGTCGCAAGGGTTTATCGAGAGGACTCAGACTTAAATTCAACCTATACCTCAGGGAGACTTAGCACTGAGAGAATTTACTGAAAGCTCGGATCTAAATTCAGCCTAGACCCTGCAGTGGCATTGTGAAAGTTTACTGAGGGCTCAGACCTAACTCCAGCCTAGACCTCGAAGAACTTGGCGTCTCAAGGGTTTCTTGAATGTTCAAATCGAGGTCCGACCTAGACCCCATGAAGACTTGGCATCGCGAGAGTTCACTAAGTACTCGGACCTAAGTCCGACCTAGACTCGGGGAGACTTAGCGTCATGAGGGTTTACTGAGAGCTCAGATCTAAGTTTGGTACAGACACCACGGAGACTTGGTATCGCGAGGGTTTACTGAGGGCTCGGATCTAACTCCGGCCTATACCCTACAAAGACTTGGTGTCAATAGAGTTTACCTTAGCTTGAACCTAAGTCTGGCCTAGACCTGTAGAGACTTAGAGTCACGAGGATTTATTGAGGGCTCGAATCTAAGTTGGGCCTAAATCCCCAGAGACTTGGCGTTATGAGGGTTTATTAAAGGCTCAGACCTAAGTCCGACCTTACAAAGACTTGGCGTCACGAAGGTTTACTAAGGGCTCGGATCAAAGTCCGACCTAGATTTTGAGGAGACTTAGCATCGCAAGGGTTTTCTAAGGCCTCAAACCTAAGACCAGCTTAGACCTTACAAAGACTTTAGCGTCACGAGGGTTTACTGAGAGCTCGAATGTAAGTCCGTTCTAGACCTCCTGGAGACGGCATTGCGAGGGTTTTATTAAGGGCTCAGATCTAAGTCTAGCCTAGACCCAGCAAAGAATTGACACCCTTGCAAGAATTGATGCCGCAAAAATTTACTGAGAGCTTGGACCTAAATTTAGCCGACACCACACAGAGAATATTTAGCATCGCGAGAGTTTACCGAGAGCTTACTAAGGGTTTATATTAAGGGCTTGGACCTAAGTTCAGTCTAGACCCCACAGAGGCTTTGGCATTGCGAGGGTGTTTACTAAGGGCTCATACTTGTTTGGCCTAGACCTCATAGAGACGGCATCGCAAGGATTTACTGGGGGCTTGGATCTAAGTCTGACCTAAACCCTATTGCAAGAGTTTAACTAAGGGCTCAAACCTAAGTCTGCCTAGACCTCGTGGAGACATCATGAGGGTTTACTGAGAGCTTGGATCTAAAATCCTGCCTAGACCCTATGGAGGCTTTGGCATCACGAGGATTTATTTATCATGTCCGATTAGACCTCGTGGAGAGGTTTACATAAGGCTCGAATCAAGGTTCAACCTAGATTCTACATCACGAGGGTCTGAGTACTTGAATCTAAGTCCGACCTAGACCCCAGAGAGGGCTTGGATCTAAGTCCAACTAAAACCCCATAGAGACTTGGGCTCACGAGTGTTTAATGAGAGTTCAGACAGTCCGACCTCAGGGAGGCTTGGCATCTTGAGGGTTTACTGAAGTCTTGGATCTAAGTTCAACCTAGACCCTGTGCAGAGACTTGGCGTCGCCAGGATTTACTGAGGGCTCAGACCTAAATCCAACATAAACCTTACAAAGATTTGGCATTGCGAGGGTTTACTAAAAACTCGAACCTAAATCCGTCCAAAACCTCATGGAGACGATATAGTGAGGATTTACTGAGGGCTCGGATCTAAGTCCAGCCTAGACTGCGTGGAGACTTTGGCGTTGGGAGGATTTACTTAGGGCTCAAACCTAAGTCCAGCTAGACCTCGTGGAGACTTGGTGTCGCAAGGATTTACTCAAGGCTCGTACCTAAAAGCAGCATAGACCTCGGAGAACTTGGTGTCACGAGGGTTTACTGAGAGTTTACTGAGAACTCGAATCAAGGTCCGACCTAGACCCCGTAGAGACTTTGATGTCGTGAGGGTTTACTGGCGTGAGGGCTTGGATTTAGGTCCGGCCGAGACCCCACAAAGACTTAGCGTCGCAAGGGTTTATTGAAGGCTCAGATCTAAGTTTGACCTAGACCCTGCAAAGACTTGGTGTCGTCAAGATTTACTAATGGCTCAAACCTAAATCCAACCTAGACCTTATAAAGATTTGGCATCGTGAGGGTCTACTCAAGGCTCGAACCTAAATCTATCATATACCTCTCCAGCGTCACGAGAATTTACAAAGGGCTCGGACCTAAGTTCGGCCTAGACCCCCTGGAGACTTTGGCGTCATGAGGATTTTACTTAGGGACCTAAGTCCAGCTAGACCTCGTGGAGACTTGGCTTCACGAGGGTGTACTCAAGGCTCGTACCTAAAACCAGCCTAGACCTCAAAGAACTTGGCGACTTGGCATCACGAGGTTACTCTCAGTCCTAAGTCTGGCCTCGACCCGGAGAGACGTGGAGTCACAAAGATTTACTGAGAGCTCAGATATAAGTCTGGCGTAGGCACCGTAAAGACTTGATGTCACGTGGGTTTACTAAGGGCTCAAACCTAAATCCGGCTTAGACCTTGGGGAGACTTGGCATCATTAGGATTTACTGAGGACTCAAATCTAAGTCCAGACTATACTCCACAGAGACTTGGCATCGTGAGGGTTTACTAAGAACTCAAACCTAAATTCGGCCTAAACCCTACAAAGGACTTTGACATCGCGAGGGTTTATTGAGAGCTCAAACCTAAGTTCGACTTAGATCTAGAAGAATTAGCATCGCAAGGGTTTGTTTACTAAGGATTACTGAAGGCTTCAAGGTTCGGCCTAGACCTTGCGGAGATTTTGGCATTGCGAGGGTTTACTAAAGGCTCAGACCTAAGTCCGACCTAGACCTCGTGGAGACTTGGCATTTATTGATGGCTCAGATTAAGTCAGGCCTAGACCCTGTGGAGATTTGTCGTCTCGAGGGTACGCTAAGGGCTCAAACCTAAGTCCGGCCTAGACCTTGTGGAGACGAGGTCGCGAGAGTTTGCTAAAGCCTCAGATCTAAGTCTGACCTTGACCCCGCAAAGACTTTGGCGTCGCGAGGTTTTATTACTGAGGGCTTCAACCTAAGTCTGGCCTAGACCTTGTGGAAACATGGCATTGCAAGCGTTTACCAAGAGCTCGAACCTTTGTGTGGTCATGAGTTCAAACCCCACAAACAGTGTCACTGCTAACGTGTTTCACAACCTGGGCTACTCGTCAGTGGCCCAAACAATCTTGTCCTACAAAGGAGAAGAAGAGGGAGATTGGGGATCGAGAACTGCTCTTATGATAAAGTTAGTCGAGGTTGAAGATGATAAGAGAGAAGTGGACAATAGATATAAGAGTAGAAAATGTAACCTTGGCTCTGGGGAGTGGCGCTACTTATAGAATCATCCAAGTCCTACTTGCTAGAGAGGAATGATGAGAATGTCCTATCCACCTCTCCGGCCATCATTCGTAAAGTCTGCCTTGGGCAGAGTTACTGAGATGAGTAAAGGAGCAGACGTCTTGTATGAGCCGCACTGGCTCCTTACTTTTTGTCGTTTAATCGAAAGTTCTGGCTCGCATTCAATGCGACATGGCATTCGCTTGATCTCTCATTTAATGCGGTGTCAGACGTTGTCCCGTCCCCTCACTTTTGGAGTGCTTTTCGCAATGGGTCTATGACTATTCCCGAGCAGGATATATATTGCTTGGCTGACCCCGTTCACACTACTGAAGTTCGGGTATGCCTCCACTAGGTCAGTAGCCACCCCCATGGGCAAGCGAGTCCCTTCTTTATTATATAAGGCCTGGGTTTTATCCCATGTTGGGCCCAAGCCCTTCTTATATATCCCATGTGGCATGACGTACATGCTAAGCACTCATAGAAGACAACCAAAGTTTATCAACAAGGTTTATTGGGGAATTTTTGACAAAAGAAATAGAATATATGAAAGTATTTTTTAAGAGTCTTTTTGTGCCCTCTTTACGCACTCCACTCATATAAATTGATTGGCCTTTATATTTTAAAAAACGGATACAACCAATCATATTTGTAGAGTGCACAAAAATGATTACACATAGAATTTTTTCTTTTTTTTTAAATGTGTATCATAGTCAGGATATTAGCAGACTTCTATGCATACTACCTACACCAAGCAAAAAGAAAAAAGAAAAAATTACACAAGTCTAGCGTAGCCTAATTAGAAACAAAATCATGCCAATTACGTAACAATAGAGTGTGAAGTTTCTAAAACATAAAAAAATCATACCAGTGGATATGGAGGGAAAGAATCCGGTGTATAGCTTCAGAAATTGAGGAAGATCGGTGACGGAGTTAAAAGTTGTCTTAAACACCTTGTATCACACAGTAGACAAAGTCCATTATAGTGGCTCC
This sequence comes from Platycarya strobilacea, assembly GCA_036898215.1. NCBI lineage: Eukaryota > Viridiplantae > Streptophyta > Magnoliopsida > Fagales > Juglandaceae > Platycarya > Platycarya strobilacea. The sequence goes on from CM072555.1 coordinate 9,635,267, forward strand.
CTTTTATATTTCTAATTTTCAGTATTTTATAGGTCTTTTCCCTTTTATATTTCTTAAACACCTTGTATCACACAGTAGACAAAGTCCATTATAGTGGCTCCCTTTCATATTTCTAATTTTCAGTATTTTATAGGTCTTTTCCCCTCTTCCTTGTTTACATCTTACTCGACCAAAAAAAAGGGGGTCTGATTCAGATATCAAGAGAGAAGAGCCTTTGGAATTCCAGGCCACAACATTAACACGATCTTTATGAGCTTGTGGCAGAGAGAGAGAGGGGGGAGGGTGATACATATGGTCATTCCTCATATCATGGTAGGAACAAAGAGATCACCAACTGCTCTATAACAACAAAGATACTAACTACTTTATAACACGTGATAATTCAAATTTCATGGGTCCTTCACAAGGCACACTATTTTGGTAATCACTATTCCACGATAGTAGAAGTCATAAATTAGCAAGTGCTTTCATATAACAAATCATTGGGATCCTTGAAAGACAATTGTGAACTCCGAGCGGTTATTAGACTTGAGAATTGAAAAACATTATGATTTCAATATAGCCTACTTTTTTTAAAATAACTTGAGGCGGACTGGGGACCCCAGATTTTTTTTTACTCATAAAAAAATAGATATGTTGTTAGAATCAGACAGAAAGGTGCAAATTCAAGATTACGATAACAGAATACAAGGAAAAATGATCGAAAGAGACAATATGACTATATATAAGGCTGCATAAACCATGTCATTTCATCATTTAATAAGAACATTATACACCAAATATCATACTAACCTCTATTACTTTCTCAAGGGAGAGCCTCTGTATCATAGACCGTCAATAAAACATAATTCTATTAACAAATAACAAATCATGAACCAATGCAAATTAAAGAAATGTCCCAGATGGCAACATGATATTAATCACTCACTTAAAAAACAGATAGAAATTAGTGGAAGACGCTATGAACAACAACAACAACATGAAAGCCAGAAGATCTAGCGAAGAGAAAAAACTAATTTCATCGCAGGTTTGTCTTGCAAGAAACCCTAACGAACTCGAATTAGGTACCATAATAAAGAACTGAAAATTAATCAAAAGTGCGTGGCAACTTATAAAAAAGAATCGCAGAAAATATCCATTAGCACTTTATAAATTGAAAAAAGAAATATCCAGAACTCTCATTTCAAATGAGAAAGATTTCCAAAGAAATTAAGTCACTTGTTCAACCGAGGAGCACCTTTGCAGGACAAAAAAGAATACCCATGGCAATGCTAATTAGGACCGGAATTAACGAAAAAACAAATCCCATTAACGAAAAAACTGACATCGACGACTACATAAAATTATGCTGAGAGAAAGAGAAAGAGAAAGAGAAAGGGAGAGAGAGGTCGGAGACAGAAAGGAGTACTTGGTGACCGTCGAAGCGACGGGTGTCCAGCAAATCGTGGATGTTGCCATCGTGAAAACCAGACGACTCCATTCTGAGAACCCACACCGAAACCCCTAACCCGATCGAGTCCAATAACGGCTATAATCAGATTCTGGAGAAGACAATTACGATCTTTGTATGTCCATACGTTTCTTGATCTCTACTTTTTCCTCTCTGTTTCTTGATTTTCACTTTTCTCTCTCTCTCTGTTTCTTGCTTCTGGCTCCATCTCTTGGGGTACAAATAAAGGAACGCCTTTTATAGCTCACAAGTCACAACAAGTGAATGTAGCCGTTGGAATTCTGGCTCCATCTCTTGGGGTACAAATAAGAGAACGCCTTTTATAGCTCACAACAAGTGGAATGTAGCCGTTGGGACGCAATCCGAATGGCTGCCTCTGGCACCTTTTTTTTTTTTTTTTTTTTTTAAATCCATCTGGTCTGGCACCTTATTTTAAATTTATTAATGTTGCACATTTGGGATCCGTCCATTCACCTGTCTTCTTTACATGTTTGGAAGACACGTCTAATATTGAAATAAAAATTAAATACATATTAGTAATATAAAAATATAGCATATATATTTAGAAACCTTATTTTGATAAAGCAAAACAAAATATTTTGATTTTCCTGATCAACTATATTAAACAATTATTGGTACTTTGACTTTTCTTTATATTTTAATAGATCAAATTATAAATTACTGCTAATACACCAAATAATATTTAACAAAATTCCTAAAAATAACATAAACAACTTAGGAAAACTAAAAATTGTTTGGATGTTAAGAAGAGGTAAGATGATAAATTTGTAAATAATAATTAATAGTTGTGGAATGATTTGAATTAAAATATTTATATATTTTGAAAACAATGAGAGAAAAAGTTAAATAAACAATTATAAAGTTAAAATAGTATTATAATATATTTTTTTGAATTATTTTTATTGGATGAATTATTTTTTATATTTTGTTAAGAATTCAAGAAAATTTCTAATGATTAAGTAAAGATCAGATTAAAAAATATTTGTTTGTGAATTGTGTTTAAATATTATGATGAAATCAAATCAAATGGGATAAGATGGGCTGAGTCAATTTCAACATCAAAATGGGCCCTTAGTTTTTGATCTTTTGAACCAAAGTTGTGCACGCGCTTATGATTTCTGGACCGGCCCAACCTTGCTCTGGGCGCCAATTTAAATCCTTTTCATCTTATTCCGGCGGTTTTGATCCAAATTCTGATCATTCCGACCCCTATTCCATTTTGAACTATTTTTTAATTTTTTTATATTTGAATAACATTTTTTTAAAGTTTTAAATTCAGATAGTTAATTCCAGAATATCAAATATATTTATATACTTTATAATTTTAAATAATTTCCTTCTTTTTTTTTTACTATCATTATTTTTTAATATTTTATCTCCTTTTTTATTTTTATTTTGTGTTTTAACTCAAGTTTGTATTTTTTTCAACTTATATTCATTTTATAAATCTTCAATTCTTTCAATATGTACGCATATATATGATATACACTTACATATTTATATATATATATATATATATATATGTATATATGTATTTATTCTATTAGTTAGTTTATATAATATATAATTAATCAATCCCAAAATAGTTTACTGGAACGGATCGATTCACTTGTTTTTGGTTTCATCCCCAAAACAAATCAATACTAGACACTCAAATGTTTGAATAGTAAGATGAAATAAATAATTTTAAATAAAAATAAAAGTTGAATAAAATATTGTTAGAATATTATTTTTTGATATTATTATTATTTTATAATTTTAAAAAATTGAATTATTTATTATATTTTAAATAAAAATTTAAAAATATTATAATGATGAGATGAAATAAAATTATATAAATCGGACATCAGTACAGTAATAGAGAAGTTAAAGCTATAAATTCTTTAAAAATAATGTAACTAGGATTATCTAAAACGAATTAACATTCCGGGATTCTTTTCTTGATTTCTTAATCACAAAAGGGACCAGGCATGTTTTGTAAATATGAGGAATCCGTTTACGTCACGCGGCATATATTCCATTCCTACCTCAATCGACTTACATATGAACCGAAATTATTGAATATATGTTATGAATTGTAAATGAACCTACGAAACGGCAGCCGCCCCCTGTCCCACCATTAAAATTATGTGAATGATCCCACCACTATTATTTTAAAATTTGTATAGTGACTTGCATAGTAACTTTAACACCTATAAATATGGGTTTCAGTTGTAATGAAATTTATAAGAAAATATAGAAAGAGAGAGAGAGTTTCAGTTCTTAAGAGTTTCTTTTCTCTTGCAATAGTAATAGTTTTCTTTTTAGTTTTATAACACGTTATCAACACGAGGTTCTACCGATACTGAAACTAATGGTCTTCTACTTCAAGTAAGTTTTTCAATATATTATTTGCAGTCCTTGAGATAAATATTAGAGGTAATATTGCTGAATATTATTTGATAAAATTTTATTTTTATTCTCATGATAATGTAAATATATTTCTTAAATTCACAGATTTATTTTTGTAATATAATGTCAAATATTGAAATTTATTACTATTGACATTTCTGAAAAATATTATTTATCCAGATTCTTGATGAGATCTATTTGGATATGATGATGAACTTGAAAGATACAATCATAGAAGAAAACCATGTGTCCCTTAAGGACCGTGCTGTGTATCTCATGATGAAAAATCATCTTACTATGTGAAATAAATTAAGAGAGTGATATAAGCACCAGAAGATGTAATCCTCTCAAAAGATCATTATGATTTATTGCACTTGAAGTTGCAAGATTTTAAGAGTGGTATTGAATATTCTGCACTCTTTAAAATCAGCTCAATATTAAAATTATACAGTGAAAATATCACTGATGATGATATATAAAAGAAGACATTATTTTTCATACCTCGAATGTGCTCCTGCAGTAGCAATATCGAGAGTGAAAGTTCAACAAATATTCTGAACTTTTGTTTTGTCTTCCAGTGATTGAGCTAAATAATGAGTGTTTGTTACACCAGTTACGTCCTATTAATGATATCGAATTTACACAATTCCCAGAAGTGAACGGGAAATGAGGGCGTAGACGTGGTAGAAAAATTATAGAAGTGTTGGTCCCAAAAGCAACAACACTAAATATGATAAAAATATATCGTATCACCAGAAGTGATCAAACTCAGAGAAGGGTAAAGGCCCTCAGAATAATTCTTCATAAAAAGATGAAGATGTTTGTCATAGATGTAATATGACTAAACAGTAGTCACGTACCTGTTGTACGGCCAAGCACTTGATTTACTTATACTAAGTTTTTATATATAAACTTATTAATATTTCATCATGTTTTGAAATAATAAAATATTGGTGCCTGAAGCATGATAAGAAATTACTTGGGATAATAAAGCTCTGTTTAAATTTGATCCTCTTACAAATAAATGTGAACCAGAAGTTCAGAGGATTATTTATCTGCAAAGTGTTGCAAATCAATTACATGATGTATTTACTGATACTAAAAGTGTTGTAAAATCATATATTACTGCTGTTAATGTTTAAGCAGGAATTGAAGTCCCTGAAGGACTAGTTGTTAAAACAGCCATAAATGAGTCTAAGATACACCTGAAGCGTTGAAAACCTATTGGTGCACAAGAAAAATAAAAATCGGTGCTCATGAAGAGACCGTATTTTCTGTATAAAATATAATCCTCTTGAAGAGAAAACCTCCTGAAGAGAAAACTCCTGAAGAGTATAACTCCTGAAGAGAAAACTCCTGAAGAGTATAAACCTCCTGAAGAGGAACCTCCTGTAGAGGTGTTTCATGAAATGTTTTTCCCTGGAGAGGAACAATGAGATCTCAATACATTTCATGAGTACTGGAAAATTTATTGATAGAAATAAAACTGTTGTCGACAACATATATGATAACACTTGATATTACCAGAAGTAATAAAGAAAGTGAGCCAAAAATCGTCGAAAAATATCGACGTAGAAATGATTGGCCAAAATGGAATGCAGTTATTAAAACTGAATTAAACTCGCTAGTGAAGTGAGATGCATTTGGACCTGTTGTCCAAACACCAAAGGGTGTAATATCTGTCAAATATAAGTGAGTATTTATACGAAAGCGTAATACGAAATAAAATTGTGCGGTATAATTTGTCGCACAAGGTTTCCTGTAGAAACCCGAGAGCAATTTTGAGAAAACATATTTCCTTGTTATGAATGCAATCACATTCATATTTTTAATCGATTTGGTTATTACAAAAGGATTAGATATGCAATTAATGAATGTGGTCCCTGCATATTTATAAGGATCATTAGATCATTACATATATGAAGATATACGATACTTGAAGTATCTAATCCAAGTACATTTAAGAGTATGTACTTTATAAAACTTCAAACATCTTTATATGGATTAAAACAATCCGGACGCATGTGGTATAATTGAATCAACAAGTATCTATTGAAAGAAGGATTTAAGAATAATCCTATATGTCCATGTGTTTTATCAAAATTCGGATTTGCCATTATTACAGTTTACGTTGATGATTTACCTTATTAGAAATCTTAAAAAGATCACAAGGGTTGCTATAAATTCAAGGAATGCATTTGAAAAGGAAAGATCTTATTATTCAATTCATAGATGAGTTATAAGAATTTGAGACTTCTAGCCTCATCTCTCAAATGCATTTGCTTTTCATAAAGCAACATACCATCCTTATCTAAAGGATTAGGCAATCGAAATGAAGATGCAAGTAAGAATTTTAAATCCTTATTTTCTTGCTTTAAGTCTGCAATTTTTCTGTCAGACTCTTGAACGAGTCGTTGAAGTACAGAAACATTCTCGTTAAGCTCCTCAATCTCACGATTTTTGGATTGTAATCGGTTGGAAAATCCAACAATAGAGGAGGAGTATCGGGTGCCGAGAGTCACCAGCTCATAAACAGTTTCACGATCTGACTTATTAGCCAGATCATTTGCTTGCTGCAACATTGCACCTACGGAAGATGCAGGATCAACTTGTAATTGAGGTGAAGGATACCTCATATGTTGATTGTGAGAAATAGTAAAAGGAAATTGATGAGCCATTAAAAATTTGTAGAATAAGAATACAAATACAGATGAATTATAGATATGAGAAGAAGATTTGATGCGTACTAAATGAAGCTAAAGACGGTTCTTATAGAAATGGAAATAAGAACAAGACAAACCATCATCTTTTCAAATCTCACTTTACAAGATATGCTGGATGCATAATTTCAAAAGCCAGCGAGATTAATTACAGCTATCCCTATTTTCTTGTAAACGCTGAACCTCTGCCGTTAGCTGCTGTTGTTGACTTTATATTTGAGTTTTTTCTCGTTCCAGCTCTTCTACTCGTGTTTTCAGGTCACGAGAATAGCAGTCTACAAGTTTCTTCAGCTCCTTATTTTCTTGTTTTAAATCTTTATTTTTTCTATCTTTAGTTGCAAGCGTTTGATGCAACTCAGATATTTGATTTTTAAGATGATCAACCTCACTCGTTCTCGCCAATAGCCTCTGAGACATGGTTGTAAGAGAAGCAGCATATTGAGGACTGAGGGTTCTTGATGTTGCAACAATTTCAGGATCAGATTTACTATATAGATATATCTCTGCTCCTATCATGGTGTTTACAGCCTTAGGAGAAAATATAAGTGGTTGAGGTATAAAAGGTTCATGGTTTAAATCTGGGACATTAGAATTTCTATCAGACATAATATCGTTCTGGATGAACAACAACTGAATCTATGACAATGCGAAATCTTTTTGCTGGAGTAAACCAATGGTAAAATTGGTTATATTTAAACAACAACCCGAAACCTTCAAATCTCTTCAAGATCTCGCTTGTCCACAATGTCAAGCGGATTTGATTTTCCGCCAAACCGATAATATTAAATCTCAAAACTTTTACAGCTTTTATCATACATAGATGGTTTCCAATGTTATTTCTGCCGTATATAAACAAGTTCTTCCTAATAACGCTGAATGAGGGGGAGAAAATTTTAGATGAAAATATTATCATACTCTCTCTAATGCATTATTTAGTTGGAGATCGTGTTTGAATTCTTAACTTGTTATATATACTGAAATCATATTTGCTTATTACTTGAAACACTAATGCATATTATCAGGGGGAGTTTAAGTATTACTACAGGTATCAGACTTCTATTAAGTTTGTCAACCAGATATTATTTTTCATCTTCAAATCACTTAGAGATTATTGCAATTCATGAAACAAGTCGAGAGTATATTTGGCTGAAATCAATGACTCAACAATTTTATACGAAGATAATGCTACTTGTATCATTCAAATCAAAGGAGAATATACCAAAGATACGATCAAGTGATAATCTGACAGATTTATTCACGAAGGCATCACCAACTGCGACATTCAAGAAAATTGTGCAGAATATTAAAATGTGAAGATTCAAAAATCTATCGTCATGCACTTTCCAGTGGGAGTAAAAGTCCTGAAAACTTGTGCTGATTGTACTCTTTTTCCTTCGCTAAGGTTTTATCCCATTGGGTTTTCCTTTGCAAGGTTTTAATGAGGCAATCTTAAAGCACTTGTGGATACATAAAGAGATTGTACTCTTTTTCCTTCGCCATTGGTTTTTCTTCCCACTGGGTTTTTTTTTTGCAAGGTTTTAACGAGACAGATTCTTTATGGGTGGTCATTCAAGGGGGAATGTTATGAATTGTAAATGAACGAACGAAACGGCAGCCGCCCCCTGTCCCACCACTAAAATTATGTGAATGACCCCACCACTATTATTTTAAAATTTGCATAGTGACTTACATAGTGACTTGCATAGTAACTTCAACGCCTATAAATATGGGCTTCAGTTGTAATAAAATTCATAAAAAAATATAGAGAGAGAGAGAGAGAGAAAGTTTCAGTTCTTAAGAGTTTCTTTTCTCTTGCAATAGTAGTAGTTTTCTTTTTAGTTTTATAACAATATATATATACATATTATCTCGATAAATTCTCAATTTTAAAATGGAACCATAAGTTTAATATATTAATTAAAAATCAATGTAACAAATATTCAAAATTATACCAAAGAAAGTAAACAAATCTAAAATTACACAAAGAAAGAAAAAAACAAGAACTCCAACTTTAGCAAATGATATGCTAGACTTGCATATACGTAGAGGATTACTTTTTTGGGTGAATCACATTGACTAAAAAGGATATTTTTTTAAAAGGTTATAAGTGTTATGAATTATTGAGAGCGGTCCATGGCCTTTTAATTATTTTTGTGAATGACTCTACCACTATTATTTTAAGTCTTGCATAATAATTTCAACGCTTATAAATATGAGTTTCATTCTGAAATTTAGAGAAAAATATATAAAACGAAAAAAGTTTCAGTTCTTGAGAGTTTTTAAAAGTTTCTTTTATATTTCTTTCTTGCAATAGTAGTAGTTTCCTTTTTAGTTTTATAACACGTTATCAGCACGAGATTATATCGATACTGAAACTAATGGTCTTCTACTTCAACTAAATTTTTCAATATATTATTTGCAGTCCTCGAGATAAATATTAAAGATAATATTGCTGAATATTACTTGAAAAAATTCTACTTTTATTCTCATGATTATGTGAATATATTTCTTAATTCCACATATTTATTTTTGTGATTTTTATATATATAATGTCAAATAATGAGATTTATTATTATTAATATTTTTTAAAAAAGTTATTTATCCAAAATTCTTAATGAGATCTATTTGGATATGATGAAATTGAGAGATACAATCAAAAAAGAAAATCACGTGTTCCTGCAAAATCGTGCTGTGTATCTCATGGTAAAAAATCATCTTACTGTGTGAAATGAATTAAGAGAGAAATATGAATACCAGAAGATGTAAGATTCTTAAAAGATCATTATGACTTATTACATAAGAAGTTGTAAGATTTTAATCGTGGTATTGAATATTCTACACTTTTTAAAATCAACTCAATAATAAAATTATGTAGTGAGAAAGTCACTGATGATAATATTTAAAAGAATGCATATTATTTTTTATATTTCGAATATGCTCCTATAGTAGTAATATCGAGTGTGAAAGTTCAACAAATATTCTAAACTTTTATTTTGTCTTCCAGTGATTGAGTTAAATAATGAGTTTTTGTTAATAAATTACCGATTACGTCTTTTTAATGATTTTGGATTTACATCATTTTCAGAAGTGAATGGTGTATCTTTTCAAAAAAATTAAAGGCATAGACGTGGTAGAAAAATTATAGAAGTGTTGGTTCTAAAAGCGACAACACTAAAGATGATAAAAATATACCGTATCATCAGAAGTGATCTAACTCGGAAAATGGTAAAGACTCTCAGAATAATTTTTCATAGAAATATGAAGATGTTTATCATAGATGTGATATGACTGAATAATGGTCACGTACCTATTGTACGACCAAGCACTTGATTTACTTATACTAAACTTTTATACATTATAGTAAAATTTTATCATGTTTTGAAATAACAAAAAATCGGTGCCTGAATTACGACAAGAAATTATTTAGAATAACAAAATCATGTCTGAATTTGATCCTCTTACAAATAAATGTGAGTCAGAAGTTCAGAGGATTATCTGTTTATATTGCAAATCAGTTACAGGATGTATTTACTGTTATTAAAAGTGTTGTAAAATCATATATTACTGTTGTTAATGCTTAAGTAAGAATTAAAATTCCTGAAAGATGAGTTGATAAAACAGCAATAAATGAGTCTAAAATACGTCTGAAAAGTTGAAGACCTATTGGTGCAAAAGAGAAAAAAAATGATGTTACTCAAGAGACCGTATTTTCTATATAAAATATAAATCCTCCTGAAGAGAAAATCTCCTAAGGAGAAAACTCTTGAAGAGTATAAATCTTCCTGAAAAGAGAACCTCCTGAAAAGGAAACTTTTAAAAAGTACAAACCTCCTAAAAAGGTATTTCATAAAATATTTTTTCCTAAAGAAGAACATGTACCTGAAATAATGAGATCTTAATACATTTTATGAATTATTGAGGACGGCCCCTACCACCCCTAATTATTTTTGTAAATAACCCCACCATTATTATTTTAAATCTTACACAATAACTTATATAATAATTTCAACGCCTATAAATATAAATTCATTTATTTTGAAATTCATAAAAAAAAAATATATAAAATAAAAAAAAATTCAATTTAAATTCAATTTTTAAAAATTTTTAAAAATTCTTTTTATTGTAATAATAATAATCTTTTTTTTAATTTTATAACAATTAGGAAATGCATTTTTATGATTCAACCTCCCTCATTCAACGTATACATCCTCGCACCAATAATGCAACCGAGTGAGGCCCCACACACACCATCATCCTTGGACGGAAGTTACTCTTTTCCTTTGCAAAAACATCAAAATAGGTTGTAGCCAAGAAATCACCAGCCACATCGCTGTCCCATATCATTAATGCGTGCATTGGACGTGAGTACAACGGCATAACGACAGTAATGAAACCAAACAAACTATAAATTACCCAAAACCAACATATCATCATTATCTCCCCCTACCGACCAAGCCACCACAACAAACAACAAGAGCAACAAGAGCAAAGTACGTTGCCACTAAACCCATGATCGATAGCATCAAGCAAAACATTATCTGTTTTCCACAAACAAACTTACAGTACAATAAAAGAAAGGGAAAATATCAAATCCCCAGAGTTGTACATTTTAAAGGAACGAAAGAAAGAAAAAGATGAAAGATACGACTTTTTTTTGGGTTCAAGGATTCGGAAATGGTGAATATATGGCCCCCATGCAAGTTGTTGCATGATGAAACAGATACGGCCTCTTTGCTGGTGCAGATTTCTACATCAAGGAAAAGATAACGCCACCAACAACAAAACATTACAAGAATACAAAAAGAGTGAGAGAAAGTGAAAGTGTGAGTTGGGTCCCACGATACCCCGCTGGGAAAGGGAGGAAAGGAGGGAGGGGGGTTGTGCACGCTCCTCTACCTGGGCCCCCGTCTGGAACAACCAGTCATCTCATCCACAATCCACGCCCAAGGGTGGCTTTCACTTTCTCTAAGCCCTAAGACAAGACTAATGATTCACCACCCTTTCTTATGACATAATATCCGGCACTTCATCCTTTTTTCTCTAGAAAGAAATTACACATTCATTCCCAAAGCTGCCTATTTCCAACTCGACCACTGCAGAAACACTTGAGGTGTTGAAGCTTTTCTCTCTACTGACTCGAGCCTTTTGCCTCCACTGCTGCAAATTCACACCACAATATGATACTATGTACTCTCCTAATACGGAAACTGATGATACCACGCACTACTAAAGATATTGTGCCGAAAGCACTCTGCAAACTTTAGATGGCATTAAGTCCTAAAGCCTTGGCTTTGAGCTTCAAAGCCTTCAAGTAAAGTATAGATTCATCGAGGACCGCAAGTGCATCCTTGCTGCTGACACCAGGAATTATGCTTTGTAAAATGTTCACTGTTTCACGAATCCTCTCTCTCTTCACCCTCTTGTTGCCTGGTAACGAACCCATTTCTCTCGACACCACATTGTTGCCATTGGCACAACTAGATTCTGCATCATCTTCACATTCAGAGGATTTGTTGGCATTCATAGAACTTGCCGTGTCCATCAGGGATGGTACACTGCCATAAACTCCATCGAATAGTTTCCGCTTCCTAGTTGGCCCAGCAGAACTAGCAACTTCTTCAGTACCATCTTCCAACCAATCTTTCTCATCATTAGCTGTAATTGAACAAGGTGAATGACCTGTGCTGGTAACTTCGCCGTCTTCAGTATAATCACCATCATCATCCGAGTAGAGTAAGGCATTGAGTTCTTCAGTGTCTTCATGAATCTCGCTTTGACCATCAATGAGGGGATTTTCATTCAATTCATCAGTTAATAACGGTCCTGAGAAATAGTTCAAATCTCCCACAACTCCAATATCATTCCTGTTCAATTTACAAACAGCACTAGGTTTTGGACTCCAGGATGTAAGACACTGGACAGGAGTCCCAATCCCAGAAGTAAAGATTAAGGTGGTTTGGTCCCTCGATTGATCAACAACAACAAGCCTCTTCTGGGTACATTCAGACCCTGCATTGGATGTGAAGGCCTGCCTGAAGCTTTCATAGGCGTTAGCAGGCAGTCTGCCTTCAGCAATCGAGTCATTAAGGGCAGGGGTGAAGGATTGATGGAAATGAGGCCCATAATGAAACCGACCATGAGGTTCATTAGCTTGACCTATCCAAGAATGAGGTAGTTTAGAAGCCGGGTAAACCGGCACCGCCCCATTCAGTGGAGCCATATTAGTGCCAGAGTTTATAAATGCAGCCAAGGGGTTTTGCTGCCCTATTTCAAAGGGAGCACCCGAGGAATTCAAATTGGGTGATTGACAATTAACATGCAGCTGAGGAAGCCAGCTTCCACAGTCTCCTCCCATCAAACCAAATCAATCACCTAAAGTTCAAACGGGAAAACACCATAAGAATTTACACTTGGTTGTTATTAAAAAAAAACTAATAAAATACATGAACCAGACAAGGTAGACGTACCAGAATGATGCTTTCAAGAATTAGAAATAGCTGATTATTTTCTCTTTCTATAAGGAACAAGGAAACTAACTAAAAACTCCAGCTTAAAGTCTGAACAGAAACTCAAAACAAATCTACGTCACAGGTTTGAGCAAATGACGAAAATATTCGGCCTGCCAAAAACACGTGGAAAAATATTAATAGGCATGGCATTAACAAGACCGAAGGCAAATACTAAGGCGTTCCATCTCCATTTGAAAGAAATCCATATATATGTATCAACTAATCTTTTACGAACCTGGCAATCCTGGAGAGGTTGAAAGCAAGCAATTACTCTAACAATTATCGTCGCGCACCCTGCAATCCCATTTTCGTGTTTCGTGGCCCGAAATCTTGTTTGACTCGCTGCTTGGCTTACCATAACTACTTTCTAACACCTTGATATGAGAGATGGAACTTTTCTAGAGAACAAAGTGTTTAAAACGCCGAAAAAAAGAACTGAAGCCAGAGAAAGATGAATTCAACAAAATAGGTGAATATCTATCAACGATAAACAGAGACCCAATACAATTAACCACTGAGACGAACTTCAAAAAGAAAACAACTAATAGAATTTTGTCGCAATGAAAACGGTCCAAATGAAACTATGGGAAAAAGATCGAGAAATATTCAGCTAATCTGGCGGACATAACAAGGAACGACGACAAGAAAGTTGGATCCCATGGAAACTAGAGAGAGATGAAAAAGAGTAGAAAACTTGATGGGTTCTGAGTAGACGGAATGGATTACAGAATTACTTTACAATACAGATTGGGTGAGATGACCTTGCGGAAGACGTCAATAAAGAGACTCAAACACCACCGCATGCTGTTCTATTACTCTCCAAGAGAAAAAAAAAAAGACCACCGCGACTCTTTCACTGTTCCAGGCTCCCTGCAAACATATTCAGACACATCTCTTACAACGTTATCTTCGAGATCTTGTCCTTCTAGTTAACAGCACGATAAAAAATAACAAACATGCTTTGCTGACTATGTGAGTGTGAGCGAGAGCGTGTTTGTGTGGAAACTATTTAAAACCTCAATTTGTAGCTCAAGAATTTAACCATAAAGTTTCTCAGGAACCATTCACATGTAAACACATCCAAAAATTTACAGAAAATGGATGTATCAAAGCAACCATGAAATAATAAATGACCTGGGAATCCTTAGCTAATTGAATAAGTTTTCTTACACAAAAAAAATACATAAATAAAATCGATGAGTTTATCCAAATAATTGAGAAGACTCAAAAACTAAGAATAGAAGAAGACCAAGAAACAGCTAGAAGAAAATGAACCATAAACAAGAGTTCAGGCAGAAACACACGAAGGGACCGTACCGACAATATATGATGGGGTAAAATAAAAATAAAAGCTTTAGTTTGGAGGAGCTAGAAGCCCCAAATGAGAAGAATCAACAAACATTACAGGAACTATGATTCAGATAATAATTCTAGAAGCTATCAGACACTAAGAGAGAAACGAACAACTTACGGCTGACTGTCTAATTGCAGAGCAACAGAACGCAAAGATCTCAAAGTTTATGCACCTTCCTCAAACCCCAAAGCTGTTTCTGAGACCCAGATCGGACACAACACTTCAATCGAACGTTTTAGAGAAAGAGAGTTTGAGAGAGAGAGAGAGAGAGAGAGAGAGTAAAATCAAAGTCGGAACTCGGCGAGAGAGCACGGGGGAAGATAAGGTCATAAAGAGACGAAAGTGACATATATATCCCTATTCGTTTGGGGAATCATAACGAAAATAATAATAATGATAATTCTTTTAATGTTTTTAGAAAAAATAAATAAATAAATAAAGTGAGTTTGATACGTGCGCGAAGAGTGCACGCAAGGTATTAGTGTACAATAATGAGCGCGGCACAGTGGATAATCTCTCTCTCTCTCCCCGAAGGAAACTGGGATGGGTTAGTTGAATCGTGACCTTGGGTTCAGGAGTGGTGAGGTTAGGCTGGATCAGATTTCGAAATGACTTCCGTGTCCTCTATCAATTGTTGACCATGTGGTCGTGTCCCAACGACACCGCAGCGTCTGGTTTTGCATGGGACCAATCATATTCCTCCACTCCTCCGAATATTATCGTATCTACTTACAAAACAATATTTCCAAAATAGCCCTTACAATTTTATTAATTATTACTTTTTTATAGACAAAAATATAAAACAAAAAAAATCACAACGTCGTAATGATAATTGCGTTCCGTTTTGCCGGGAAATGTGGGGATTAAAAATTTAAAATTCCCCACAGATATCTTATTTTGAGTATTTGTAATTAAGAGACTTTGGGCATAACATGCTAACCCTAATATTGATTGAAGGTATGGAATTAATGCTAGAGGTATGCTATTTGTGAAACACAAATTCACTTCAATTCGTCTTAGATTAATTATACATAGATCTATTATTTTTTAACTTTTGGTAAAAAAAATTTAATTCATCTCAACTTATTTAATATATTTATCTATATATTTCGATCTATTTATATTTAAATCCATCTTAATAATTCTCACAAAATACTGCTATTTAAATATCAACTCAAATCATTTGAGATAATATTAACATTTGAACACAACCTAATTTTAAGTCATTCTGGTGAATATATTTTTAAAAAATATTAGGTCTTATTATTAAAAATTATAATTTTTGTATGGGTTTTAAATTTGCTCGTTGCTCACTCAAAGCTATAAATCATTTTTCATATCAAATATTGTATTTTTCGTATCAAATAATAAATGAGTCACCGGATTTACTTATATTTTAATTAATAAAAATTACTTAAAGACAGATAAATTAAATAGCAACAATAGAGTTTGATCTAGCACAAGAGTTAAGATCAATCCGATGGGATTTGCTTGCTTAAGCAACTAATTGTATTATTTTATTATGTGTTCAATTATCACGTAGGAAGTATGTATTTATTCATCAAAATATATATTGATGTAGTTGATATTATTAAAAAATGGATAAATTGTTCAAGAGGCAAACGGTATACTCACATACTGAATTGAACCCATTCATAGGGCTGTACATCGATAGATTTAGCATTGATATCAATGTCAGAGAGAGACTCCACTGTCGTCTGTCATAAGAGTTCAAACACAGGCTGAAATTGATCAATTGAGAGAAAGAAAATTGATAATATTGATCTCAACATGTATTAGTGTGGTATTCGTTCTGCCATTGACATTTTCTGTGAAGGATGATAGGAATGACATCACAAGAAGAGGCTGCACTGCACAAGCCTAACACTGTTCGAAACGACAAAATCCTAAACCTCTGAAGCAAAAGACGACATGAAGAAGAAATGGGGCATGTTTAATTAACCCACTCTAAAATGATGTATAAGCCAAATGGCATTGTTTCATATATTTTTTAAAATAAATGTCATATGAAAAACAACGTTATTTCCCTCATTTAGTGTAACACCATTATATATACATATATTTAAGAATATATATGTATAGGTCAGCCGGTTGAACCATTTTTAAAGGTTTTCAATCCGCCGACCGTTACCTCTGTTTAGAATTAAGGGTGGCCGGCTCTAAATTAACAATAAGACAAAACTTCTATTTAATGCGCTG
Organism: Platycarya strobilacea; assembly: GCA_036898215.1. Lineage (NCBI taxonomy): Eukaryota > Viridiplantae > Streptophyta > Magnoliopsida > Fagales > Juglandaceae > Platycarya > Platycarya strobilacea. The sequence goes on from CM072555.1 coordinate 9,651,932, forward strand.
ATGTTAGCTTTATAAACACATTCAAAAGATTACTATCCTAAATTGGTGTCCCCGTCAATGTGGAGCTATGCATTATCTATTTTATTCTAAATTGTTAATTAACCCTGATCTTGTTTAAAAAGAAATATTCCTTCTTACCGAATATGTACTTAATTCTGTTATATATTTCGAGCAATAAGGTTATCACATTAATCATGCGTGACATCTATCATTCATACACTCAAGTTGATGGATTAAATTACATGGTAGTGGCCACGTCTTACTAGAATCTTAGGTGACTTGTTTTTTTTTTTTTAATAATAAAATGCAAAGAAAAACATATTGGGGTAGTTGATTGGTCACAAGTTGGTGTCTTTAGCGGAATTCAGGGAGTAGAACTAGAACTACATCATTAAGGATTTCAAAAGAAGGCAAAAAGGAAAAGACTAAAGAATATAAAGGATGAAACATACGTATATATACGAGATAGAAATAAAAGAAGGGGGAAGGGGAAATGGGTATCCGATGTCTAAAAAACGAACACCAATGATTTGGAGCTTGACCATTCAAAACATGAAATTATAAAAATTTAAAAATAAGAATTGAAATAAGGGAACCCACAGATGAGCAATGTGAAGATTATATATCACAATTCACCTTGCAATGTTGTCTCTTGTTATTATTTAAAAAAAAATATTTTAGTCATAAAAAAAAGTAATATAAAAATAAATTTATAAATTGATATATTTATTAAATTATAAAACTATTTTTATTATAAAATAAATATAATAAATGTTATGAACGAATATCAATTTATGTATTCTTATTTATGAAATCCTTTTTATGTCTTAATAACTCTCTATTATTCCACATCGATGGACTAACCTTTTATAGGAGGGCAAAAGGCTAATAGGGGCAATAGGGACTGACCCCCGCGGAGTACATTAATTTACTTTTCATCGATGTGAAATATGGGACGGGTCTAAAACCAGCGAAAATATGCATCACTAAATGGACCCACTCCAAAGAGAAGAAGACTGAGGTTTTGATTAAGCTTTCATTATGCATCTCACTTCAGTTTTCAAGCTAATTATCGTATTGTTTACTTAACTGGTAAGTTGTTCATAAGCAAAGTTTATTAAAATATAATTTGAACTTGAATAAGATTAATTAAAGTATGTAAGTCTCGTATATTATATTTAAAAATATATATAATTTATTGTTACAAATATAATTTTTATTTTAACATAATATCAAAATAAAGTCTTAAATTCCGTAACAAATTTCAAATTTCAATTTCAAATTTCAATTAGCCATACCCATAATATATATTAGCAAGGATTATTTACTCTTTTTTTACACGAACCAAGAATTTAACGGTTAATTAACACAAAAATTAATTAAACTATATATATATATGTTTGGTTACCAACAGTACTCATAAACATGACCTGCGTGATTCTGAATTCTTCATCTCTCCGCTGTCTTTAGAAAACCAGACCAAGCACGAGTTAAAGCATATAAACAGTAGTACTGCCAGGCAAGGTACGCCCCAAAACATTATTTAATATATATATATATTTTAAACATTATCTAATATACATTAAAAAAGGAAGACGCATGATTTTGATCACCTGAAAGAGATCTTAGGCACAGGTAAGAAGATCCGTGGCAGGTAATTATATATGTATTAAACTATTATTTTAATGTTATTGATAAGAATACTTTCATGCCCTAGTGTTTGGAGTGGAGGGAACAATAACTACGCCCAATCAGGTCTCTTCCTTCCAATCCCAATGGGCAATGGCTCTCCCCTTTCGGTGGCACGAAACGCTCCCCCCACGTACAATATGTGGTGTAAAGCAAAGGATTATTTTGCTCTCAAAAACCTAAGATTTTTTCTTCTTCTTTTTTTTTTTTTTTTTTTAGATTCCTCCATACGCAATTTCGTTATTTAATCATCACATATATGGTCACTTTACTAATTATTCTTCTTTTAACTTATAATAGGTATAACTTTGTACTTTATTCCGTCACTTAAAATGAAAGTCTCCCAGAAGGGAGTGTTCAGAAATAAATATATATATATACATAAATATTTTTATAGTAACGAATATATATTAATATTGCTGTTTTTATATTTAAAATTTAAATCTACATTATTTTTATTACTAATTAATTTTTTTATTAATTATATTATATGAGTGCGCGTATTAAGCGATTTTTTTCATATATATAAATGATGATAAAGGATGATTAGGGAGACTAGCTAGCCTCCTTCTAAACCTCCTCAAACGCTAATAATAGGAAGAAAAAAAAAAAAAAAAAAAGGAATCGTGATCGTGATCGGCGTGCTTTAGAACATTACATAAAAGCCAGCTGTGTGGTTGTTCTTGGGGCCCATCTATTACGATTTTCTATCCTATCTGCCACCATGATGTATATATGGCAACAAAAACATTTATCCATTGGAACAAAAAAAGAAACACATCAGATAATGTGTGCATGTGTGACAAAAGATAAATCAAAAAATCAATTGATAGTTTTCCATTTTTGTTATTGTTATTGTAAGAAAGAGATGAGAGAGCGGGCATGAAGGGCTTAATTTAGCTAGGGTTAATGGGGGAATGGAGAGTGATGGGGAAGGAGGGATTTGAGGATTTTAACTTTTGTAGTGGCCATTAACTTGTAATTGAGTTTGGTGGGGAAGAGTGGGCCACGAGACCATGGAGCCATTTGGTTGTGGATTCTCCAACAAAAACATCCACGCTTGTAAAGCAAAAACATGAAAATTAAAAGTTAAAAAAAAATTAATAATAATAATAATAATAATTATACCCTGATCTCCACCACTAGACGGCACTGAATTAAGGATCATATGTTTTGGCTTTTTAAATATCAGGCACATCAACACAAAGAGCAAAAGAAAGGGGGAATCCATGTCCCTTCTTGGAATATTATACCCAACAGTCACCTGCTTTCTTAGACTTTTCTTCCACTACGCTTTTTATTAAATGCACATATTCCCTCTAAAGAAAAAGGTCAGTTAGAAAGCGTCAACCCTCCCTTCTCCTTTTTTTTTTTTTTTAATGGGGTGTCTGCAATTTTTTATTTATTTTTCTTAGTGGGTTTAAGATTAGACCATTCATATTGATATATGGGTTTGGTTCGTTTTGAAATAATTTCATCCGTCAACAAACACGTGTGACGGGCACGCTTATGATTAATTTCTCCATATCTTTAATTCTCTCTCTCTCTCTCTCTCTCTCTCTCTCTCTCTCTCTCTCTCTCTCTCTCTTTAATCTTTATATATACATGATAGCCATGCATGATGATCAAATGTACGTTTTTTTTTTTTTTGGTATTTAAATTTTTTGAAGCAAATATCTATTTTAATTTATGTATTGGCTTTACATGAGAAAACGCACTAGCTACAATATGCGAGCAGAAGTACTGATATTGGAGCATCGATCATTCGGATATCAGTTGGTGCACATTAATGTTCCTTCAATGGCAAGAAAACATGACAAACCTTCGATGGCATTATAATCTGGTAGATGTGATGTTGAAGTTGATTAACCTCCCACTTCCTTTTTTCTTCTTCCTATATATCGTGAGTGAGGCATTGAAATGTGGTGCAATTAAAGGATTCGGCCTTTTATAACAGAATTATGCGGTTTTTGACACGGTAGGAATTATAAGATCAAGCGCCTCGTGGTGTTACTCATTTCTGGCAAGATATATATATATATATATATATATAGTTGGATTTAAGTATAACCACACTAATTAATTAGCACCGGCCATGGATTATTAGTATCGAAAACTTATATTTGCAAGCTAACATATTATATAGTACCATTGACATGCATGTTTCTGTCAAGAGTACAGCTTTTCGGATATAATCAACAGCATGGATAATGTACGTATTCTCCACAACATATGTAAGTTATAAGACACTCTTAAGAAAAGTGAACATTTATAATAATTCGGACATTATAAGAAAAATAGATAGAAATAACTAATTTATTGTATCTAAAAATTACAAAAATAACCAAAATAATTTATTTTAGTTATTTTTGTTCCTTTTTGATACAATAAATTTGTTATTTCTACTGTTTTTTTTTTTTGTAGTGTAATCAAAATGATTTTGATAAAAAAAATACTTGATAGGAAATAAACAGCTTTTATAGTGAGACCTTTTGTTATCACGGCAACAAGTTGGTGTTTGAAAAATAAATAATTTATCTTGCAATTCATATATATGGATTACATTATAAATTTAATTAAAACACCTCGTTTAATGTATAAATTAAATAAGTTTAATTTTCAAAATTTTGAGTTTTTTATTTGAAAATTATGATTATTTAGTCCATTTTATTTTAAAATTAAAATTTTTCTATATATCCATTATATGGACCGTAAAAAAATCATAAAAATAAACTATATATAACACTGTCCTTGAAAAATACATCTAAGTCACGCGCAAGTACGCGCACCATTTTTTCCAAGCCGGAAACAATAATAAGAAGTATTTTTTTTTCTTGTTAGCAATTAATTAATTTTATGCATTTAACATGATTTTCAACTCATGACTCGTGCAACACAATTACTAAGTTTACGAGGTGGGGAAGCTAGCGTGACTTTCATGAGTTGCTCCGTGTGTCCATTTCCAAGCCATAATAATAATAATAATAATTAGGGAATTACTACTTACACACGAAGTGTTTCATGCTTCCACAATATCTTATATTATTCTATGCATAAAAAAAAAAAAAACTTTAAAAGGAAGTTAGAGACATGATGAGTTTGGTTAAATTTTTCAACTGCATGCTCCTGACAAATTACCGATATTCGAGAGTACTAAAGGCTTTTTTCATTATATTGGTTTGAACCGTGAGGGTGTCTTTTTCTCTTTTAACTTGCGTTGATCGTTATAAGTCAAGGTCATCCACTCAAAACAGTGCTGTAATTATCACGTGGACTTGAAAAGTACTTCATTAATCCCCGTTTGCACGGAGGATTCAAGGCTCAGCTAGCTAACTTTATTTAGTGCATTTTATCATTATTGAGTTCAACAGTACCCAATGGTTGAATTCCTAATTGCCGTTAAGAATTGATATATGTACGTTGGTTAAATTGGAATTGAGATTTACTTTTAGTCTAAAAAATACAATGTCATAAAATTTATGTGAGCTAAATCGTTAAATTTAGAAAATCATATACAAAACAACATTTAAAATGGCTTTGTTTATTTAGGAGAATGATGTTAAAAATTCAAAATATATATTTCAAATTTATCATTATATTTTTTTAAAATTTTATACAAAATGTAATAACAAATTTAACTTTTTCAAATTCTCATATCACTTTTTTAAATCTCTATATAAAATTAATATTTAAAAATATCTTATGTGAATCTTATGTGAGAGAGGCCGTGTGAATCTTCAAAGAGGAAATAAAGAAAAAAACAGTAGTTAAGTGGAATAAAACAATATCCATAATTTAAAGAGAAATATTTTTAACACAAAAATATCTCATAAAAATCACAAATTAGTAAATTGATGTGGTACGTTAAGCTGTAAATTACTTATCTTTGTAAAATAAATCTAAAAGTATTCTCAGTGAATTGTCCAAATACAAATTTAATGAAGTCTTAAGCTAATAGAGTATCAAAATGTATATGCATTGGATTATGGATATATAAAAGGGGATGACTTTTTGCTACAATAAGTTAGTGTTGTGGGTCAATTTTTATAATATTATTATATTTACGAAAGAATATAAAAATAATTTTACAAATTAATATAATTTCATCTCATTCGTCTTAAGCTTTCAACTTATCACATCTAATCATTATAAATTTTATAAATTTTTATATAAAATATAATAAATAATTAAATTATTTCGAATCTCAAAACAAATAATAATATTAAAAAATAATATCCTGATAATATTTTATTTAATTTTTAATTTTTAATTTTTAATTTTTAATTTTCATTTCAATTCAATTCATTTAATCTCATTTCATTATTTAAATTTCACCTAATTGTGTGTTAAATAGGTATCCTTAGATTTTGTTCCTTGGAATTGAATTCTAAACTTAGCTTATTAAAAAGTCGATATAGCGTGGTACAATTAAAAGTTAAAATTGGGTAATTTTTTGATGACCACGAATTAGACGTAATATTTATTTTTGAATAGTGATACACTTACATTTTATTATTATTATTTTATCACTAAGTTTTTTTTTTCCTTTATGCTCATTGAATTTAGATTAAAAATTCCAGGCCTTGACCAACTTTGCATAATTTATAAAAAATAAATAAATTCAATAAACTAAGGTCATTATGTAATCAACTATGAAAAATTAACATTCTTTTGTTCTTTGAGTCAAGGAATATAAAATTAAATTTAGTTTTAATTAAATTATATGATTATATTGATTGATTAAATTTATTTTACTATAAATTATATAAGAACGTCATAAAATTTCTAATTCAAATTTAAAATAGCATAAAAACAATACTAAATAAAATATAAAAATATTATTATCATTTATTTTATTTTATTTTATTTTATCACGGCCTATGAAGTAACAACACTTCATCGCCACAACTCTCGAATTCACTGATCGGTTCGAATTATCAGCAAGCAATCTGGATGGGAAATGGTAAAGGAATTCCATAATCACAACGAGGGTTATAACTGTAATTTAATTAATATAAGAAAATGATCACAATCGTACGAAAAAAAATAAAAAAAATAATATTTATAATCGTGAATGCACAAATTTGCATAAATATTTTTAAAACATAATACAAAAAATATATAATTTTTTCATAATAAATTCTAATCTTTTTAAAAATAATTATAAAATATTTACGTACTCTACCCTATATATAACACTTACTTTTTTTGAATCCCCGAAATTTGGCAAATTGGATAAACCTATAAACGGAATGGATTGTCAGGTTTATCGGAGAACTAAAAACAACAGTTATTTAAAATAAAATAAAAAGGGAAGAAAATCTTCCAATCCCGACCACCGAATCTCCGCTACAGTATGGACCGGCAGATTTAAGGAAGAAAAGCAATTCACGCGGTTCCTGTGACCTTTTTCAATTATCACGCCGTCTTACACTGACCGTGCGATGGCCATAAATACTTTACACATTATTTGGACGAGAGCGAGTTCAACTCCTCAAGGCCGTTGGATTGCGGGGGCGTTGAAAATTGAACTTGTCGGGAAGCGACTGGGGGGAGGGGGATGGATTAATTAATTAATGAAAAGACGGAGATATTAAAAAAAAAAAAGTGAATGGAGATGAGAGAGAAGATTCACACGTGGCGATAATCTAAAAGCTCACACGCCTCGAGAAAAGAAAGAAACAAATGATGAGCGTGGTGAAGTGAAGGAAAAGGAGGGGGACTTGAGTGTGTTGTAACTGTGCGCACCGCATCACCGTAGGGAATTAGAGGCGCATGCATTCGTGCACGCTTCGGCTCGTGGATCCAGAAGAGAGAGAGAGAGAGAGGACAGGGTGTATTTCTTTCTATCTGATTGATTTTGTTCATGGGGTATTGTGTGAGAGTCTGGTCAAACTATAGTTAAATTGGGCGGGGGTGAGGGTGGGATGCACGCGAGAACGTTGGGCCTGTCATTAAGAATGAGGTGTCTCGGTTGGGTGGGACCCACCGTATCCGCGGCTCTTCTGGACGCGTAGCCGCCAGTGGCGTGCTTTTCTTTGGCGTGTTTTTAACTCAGTTTTTTTTTTTTTTTTAACTCACTTTGAGGTGATTTTCGGGCTTAGTGCTTCACCTTCGGCGTGTTTTGCATTCCAGCCCTCCATCTTCCGAATCTCATTATTTCCCACTGAGTTGTTGTTCTCATTTCCAATAATTTTCTTTGCAAATTTAGTTACCATTCCTGCTCTCATGTTGAAATAAAAAAAAAAATTGTTCACAATTCTATAATGTGATATTAAATATTCAATTTATAAATAAAATATAATAATAATCTTCAACTCTATTAATATGAAATCTTAGAAATGAAAGAATAATAAATATTATAATATTGAATAACATTATTCTATTGCATTATATGTTTAAAAATAAATTCTTATATGATATGTATGCGCGCATTTGTATAGTATAAAAAGACAAAAAGAAAAAATTATTGTAAATTTAAATCACCCAAAAAAAACCAAAACTAAACATCGTATGTTTGACGTTAAGAAACTTGCACCGGCCTCATGAGTATTCCAAATAAATTCAAACTCGTAATCCAATCATGGTCAAAAGATGTACACGCTCGCACCACTAGGATAAAAACGAAGGTCTTGTTTTGTTACGTATATGGGGATGCGACAAGAAAATAATTTAAAATTAATTGTGATATATAATTTTTCAAATTAAAAAATTTAGATTAATTATTATTTTATATATATATTTAAAAAATTATAATAATTAAATAAAATAAGATAAAATGATTTCATTTCTAACTAAACCAGATCAAAAATAAAAACTGAAGATTGATAGTATCGACTGGAATACGTGTGCATCCGTGCAATCCAAGTTACAAAGGGATCCATCAATTAAAGTTTCGTTCGTATTCGTAATTTATTTTAATTTATCTTAATTTTATTATTATGTTATTATAATTTTTTATATAAATTATAAAATTTTATACATATTTTTTAAATTATAATACACATTTTTTAAATTTTAATATACCTTTTTCAGATTCTAAAATAATAATAATATGAAAGAATAAACTCAACTCATCTTATCTCGGAATCTAAATGGAACTAAGTTCAAAAATTTATTGTTGATCTTCACAAACATTTTAAGAGAAAGGATATATGTAAAGAAAAAATCTGAATGTAAACAGTATGCAATTACTTTTAAAAAAATGAATATATATTAGATTCACTAAAAAAAAAATTAATTATTTTACTAGTAGACTTCATTTTTTACAAAAGTAGTTTCATACTAATTATAATTCCATAACTATATATAGCATTACTCACATTTTAATCTATAGCCCACGTTGATATGTCACGTGCATGTTAAAAGTAAACATATCAATATATATATAAATAAAGAGTAATGATAAATTTATTACTAGTTTATTATTTATTTATCACTTTTAATATATTTATTTTTTATTAATTTTTTAAAATATTTTTTTTAACATTTTAACCAATAAGAAAAAATTTTAAAAAATTATAATTTTACTAATAATTACTTTTCTAACTATTACATAAAAAAAATTAAAATTAAAATAAAAAATAAAAAAATGATAGCTGAATAGTAAATATATCATTACTCATAAATGAACTTCAAACGTACTACAAACAACCTAATTAACACATTAATCCAGCTCATTGTTCCCTGTTTTACGCGTACGTAAGACATGTGTTTCCAAGGTTTTTATACCACACGATTCTGTTACTGTATCTGCACGAGTGCACACATATTCCAGTCGTTTCCGTCGTAATTATAACACCTTTTATTGTTCTTGGAAATAGATCCCAAACTTCACACCCAATCCCCCCACCTTGACAATAACAATTCCTCTTCAAGAAAAATGTTTTAGGGTTGTCACTTTCAAGGTTAGAAGGAGAGATTATTAGTGACAAAATTGTGGACTTCCATGGTTTTGGAATGCAAATTGTTTGACAAAGGAGTTCATCCTACGAAATCCCTAATAGATCAAGTAGGTTAGGTTCATCTATCACGCTAGACAATCCTACGTACACTTCCCCACCACCAAAAATCACTTCCAGGGTAATAAAAAACTAACCCCAATGACAAGATAAAAAGAATAGTAAAAGGTTAGTAAATAAAATATTAAAAATAATTAAAAATTCGTAAAAGAGTAATATATAGAGCAAAAATGTTATTTGTACACTAATTTATTACATTTTAAGTACATGTCACATAAAAACGATATTTTTATGTATTTTTTTATTTAATTATCTGCATTTTTTTTTTTATTTTTGCACTCCTCTCATCATATTTTTATATTTTTTTAATATTTTAATTAGCTCGATATTATTATCACATCATCAATTCTATTTTTTTTTTAGAAAAATCAATTCTGTTAAAAATATGCAAAATCTATTATAGCAATACTCTATATAAAAACTATCAAAATAATGTTAAGTAAAAATCTCAAATAGATAAAATTTATACAAATTTATTATAAAATAATAGATCTCACTATTGAAGAATAGTTTTAATAAAAAAAAATATTTTTTTTAAAACTTGTCTCAAAGGCTTAAAAATTATTTTTTAAAACTTGTTAAATTTATTTGATTTTATTTTTAAATGGCATTTTCTTTGTTTCAGTAAAAATTAGAGCTAGCTATTTAGATCATTCACAATGAAATAGCTAAACACACTTATATTATAAAATTTAGCTCAAAAATATTTTTAAAAAAAGGCAAAAAAAAAAAAGAGGCTCCAACGGACTCTTTAACAATAGAAAAATGAAGATGAACAGTATTTGAGATATACGTAATGCAATACTATTCATTCTTCAAATATTATTTTATGGATTTCAGTATTTATGGATTTTGTTCGACCCACCGTCAGCCACCACAAACCACACCACAAGTATCATTGACATCTTTTCACGCTGACGACCAACTCTCAATGATACCAGCTCCAGCAACTCCAACATCGTGTTTTACGTGCAAGTCGTCGGTCTTTGGATACTGTTCATACATTTTAGCTCAACGCGTCTTTGAGACTTGTTTTTTTTAATTATAAAATAAATATAAATAAAATAAAATATAAACATTTAAAAAAATATAGAGAAAGAATATAGAGGCTAATTGATGGTAAAATATAAAAGTAATTAAGTAAAATTAAAAAATTAAAAAAATAAGAGTAAGTTTTTGATAATTAAAAATAAAAAAAATTAATTATTCTATATTAGAAGTGTTTATAAAAATAAATAAATAAATAAATAAAAGTCACAGGAGCTAGTTAGTTAGGTAGCCAGGGCAAGTCTGTCAGGGAGGAAGGTTTCAACGTAGAGGGGCTATGGTAATCATTTAAAGCGTGTTAATTTACAGTGATGTTGGTCAGTCAAGATAGTCGTAGGAGGGAAAAGAACAAGGGGTCTAGAGGTGTAGCATAGGGGGGAATAGTATTATATGGAAAGTATAGGGGTGATCTAGCAGAATTGTGGGAAAGTTTGAGGGCATGGGTTTAAATAATAATAATAAAAAGCTTGTTGGTGGGAGGAGAGCGACTGACTTTTTGAAGCTGCTTTCACGCATGGGGGATGGAGTCAACGTGCCGAGTTGGCTGGTTGAGAAGTACCAGTAGTACGACTGCTAGTGTACTGCACAGCAAGCCCAGATTGATATATATTTCAATTTTGTACGACCCAATAGAAAAATGATGCGGTCAATTTCAAATTGTCAATATCCCCCGAGGGAGAGGAATCTATACTTGCACCGTGACACTGCGCACGAACGACGCCGTCTTTATACCCTTTTTTTTTTAACATTTGAACATGACGAGACTTTATTTTCCTAAAAAACTGGCCCAAATGGTTGGGCTACTATTGGTCCATCGATTTATTGCGCTTTAAGCCCAACAACAAGTTGGCTGAGGATTCTGCCTTTTATATGCGTAGCAATGTCGGCTCTATCGTGTCAGTCCAATACTTCCGGAAATAAACCAATGACAGGCAACGCTTCTGTTTGGGCCGGAAGCACTGTGGTTTGCGGATACTACAAGGCAAACTGTTGTAACTCGTGGCTTAATTGAACGGTTGAATTTGATGAAAATTTTGTGATTTGTGTTTTAAGTAGATTTTTTTTTTTTTTTTGTTGTGTGTGTGTTGGGGGGGGGGGGGCGGTTTGGGCATGGGGCGGGGCGGTGTTTCTTGACCCAAGGCCTTTTAGCTTGTTTTCATGGTGGCCGTCCATGGCCAAGAACTTGGAAGAGAGACTGCAAAAACTTTGTAACAAAGCATTGACATTAATACCTTGAAGGCTTAAATATTAGGATTGAAAAAGAAATAGGTATATAAATTATAAATAAACAATACTCACAGGATGGAAACTCTTGTGCAATTGCCGTCAAGAGGAATTGTATATATATAGCAGCGTACAAATGTTACAAAAATTACAAAACTTGTGTCCTACAATAATTCCAGGAATTGTCCTACAATAATTCCAGGAATTGGCATAATTATAGGAAAGACTAGCGTAGAGCCATGATTGTAACATAAATGGAAAAAAATAAATGAATACAATTCCTTAGATCATGGAATGGAATCGAGCTTGCTGTCATCTGTTGACTTAATCTTGTTGTCATCTGTTTAGGAAGGTGTTTCCTTAATACGCCCCTGCAAGCTTATCGGGAAAGGCTGCACGTTGAGCTTGGACCGAATATTGGAAAACCTTGTAAAGACTAATGCTTTTGTGAGGCCATCGGCTAATTGGTCCTTGTTATATATAAAGCGAACTTCCATTGAATTTTGCTGAACTCTTTCACAAACGAAGTGGTAGTCGATTTTCATGTGTTTTGTATGTGCATGAAATATTGGGTTTGTTGTGAGATAAGTTGCCCCTATGTTGTCACAACAGAGAACTGGGTGCGAAAATGCTAAACTCACACAGTAGAGATTGGAGCCACGTAGATACATTGCAAGCCCTTTGACCCTGTCATCCAAAGGTAATGTATGGTAGAACAGCTTCAAAGCAAAGATGTTAAGCTTTGGTGGGACATTCTTGCTCCAAACTGCTTTTGCCCAGGTCTTTTCCTCAGTTCTATGACGAATTCACTCCCAAGCTGACCGAAGAGTGAAGCTACCTGAGTTTTCCTTAATCCACACAACTCTGTCCTTGTTTTCTGAAAGAAAGATATCTGAGCTGATGATGCTTTCAACAATTTCAGATGGGAGCTGACCAATAACAGGTTGTAAGTTCCAGTTCTGGCATGGGCAACTCCTTGGTACTCAGCTTTGATGCTTGAGCGAGCCACAATCGGTTGTTTGTTAGAGCTCTATGAGATTAAGTTGTCACAAAAAAGAAATGCAAAAACCAGAGGTTGATTTTCGATCGTCGGGGCAGCCGGCCAAGTCGACATCAGAATAAATTGAGAGCTATGTAGACATGCTAGGCTGATTGAGTAATCCAGAAATAGTGGAAAACTTAAGGTAATGTAGTATCCTTTTCACTATTGTCCAACATTCATCAGTGAGTTTGTGCATGAATTGGCACACTTTATTTACAATGAAGGAGATATCAGACCGTGTAAAAGATAGGTACTGCAAGGCTCAAACTATGCTTCGGTAGGTAGAGGGATCAGGGTATAGAGCACCTAAAAATAGTGATAGCTTCTAGGAAGAAGACATGGGTGAACAGACAAGCTTGGCATCGAGCATTTTTATGTAGCTAAATAGATTATATATGTACTGACTTTGAGATAAAAATAACCCCTCTTTCACGTGATGAACTGCAATGCCCAAAATGAAACTTAGAACATCCGGTCTTTAACAGCTAATTCATTGGCGAGAGTAGAGATCAATTTAGATATAGCTTGCGAGGGAGCCAATGATGATTATATCATCAACGTATACCAGCACAAAGAGAGTAACTGAAGCTTATCTAAATGTGAAGAGTGAAGTATCGGAGCTTGAGTTGACAAAGCCAAGTGATTCAAGGTGCTCATGTAGGTGGTGGTACCAGGCATGTGGGGCTTGTTTCAAGCTGTATAGTGCTTTGTGCAATCATCATACATGATTTGGGAAATTAGGATGAACATATCCAAGAGGCTGATGCATATATACCTCATCCAATAGATTCCCGTGAAGAAATGCGTTTTATATGTCAATTTGAATTACTGGCCAACGTTTGAAAATTGCAATGCTTAGAACAAGCCGGATGGTTGTGGGCTTGACCACATGACTGAATGTGTCGTCGGAGTCGATTTCGAGTTGTTGGTAGTAGCCATTGGCAACCAACTGTGCTTTACGACGTTCGAGAGTGCCGTTAACTTTGTGTTTGGATTTGAAAATCCACTTGGAGCTGACAATATTCATGTTCGGTTGTGATGGCACTAGAGACCAAGTGTCATTTGTCATAAAAGCTATGAATTCCTCATTAATTGCATTGCACCACTCACTGTATTGGCTTCATGATGTGGTTTTGTGACTATATTGCCCAGATGACTAACACAAGAAAGGGTAAATTGGATTAATAAAAAAAAATTAACACTTATAAACCAAATACATAATATAGAATATAAACAAAATGCGAAACAACAGGAAATATAAAGAATAAGAGAAAGAAGAAGTATATTTTAACGAGTTTCAGCCTCACTACCTACGTCCTCACCTCAAGTTATCCTTTGAAAATTCCCAAATTCACTATTTAATCTCCTTCAACTGGAGATAGAAATCTATTATACTTTTGAGCAATACCGCTACAAAGAATCCGTAAAGAACACCCTCTACACTTGCAATCACCTCACACTTGATGATACAACTATTCCTTGTGTAGAACACATTCTACACACACAAGAGTTATACGCACATTCTTATTGATACAAAACCTGATAGTAGGTAGATTATCAGAGTACACTCAATGAGTAAAATAAGAACAATACAGCGTAACCTACATCTTTCTCAAAATAAACAAGAATTAAGTCTCAATACTTAGAAAAAAGGGAGTGAAAGTTTTGAACGAATTATGCAAAAATTTAGCAATTGATGTGTAAACTCTTGTTATGATTTTGTAAAACTCAAGTGAACTATTTATAGGCAAACGAGTCTTAATTTTCAAATATGAAAAGATTCACATGTTAAATAAGAGCACTCTTCACTTTTCAAGAAATTCAAATAAAAATATCACATTTTTACATTTGTCAAAGACAATCTCATTCATTTTTCAAAAAATTCAAACCTAATCTTTTACTTTTCGCATATCATAAATGAACATGATTTATTTTTCAAATCAAATCATCTTCTTTATGCATATGTCAAAAGAGCACAACCACCCTTCAAAATTTTCAAACAAAATCATCTATCTTTTACATTTATCAAAAGTGCATTAATCAAAATTTCAAACAAAACATGCACAATTAATCATCTTACAGATTTTCAAAATACAAATTTAAATAATGTCATGCATATGTGAAAAAAGTAATTTTCGAAATTAAAATTTTTAATGATGTCATGCACATGTGAAAAAAGTAATTTTTGAAATTAAAACGTTTAATGATATCATGAACATGTGAAAAATGTAATTTGATATTTTATGAGAAAATATTAATTTTGAGTCTTAACCCAATTTCGAATTTTATCAAGAGTTGTACAAAATTACTCTATGAGTTTCATTGAATCATTTATAGACTTGTTCTTTTTTTTATTCTTGTTTGATGTGCTTGACTCCATTGCGTAGACAATTTGAGTTTAAGACTTGAATTCAGTTGTTATCATCAAAATCTATATGCAGATACGAAATTTGAAACTTTGGGTTCAACGGACCGTGTGGTCATTTGGTGGGAACGGAGTGCTGGAGGTTCAACAGCAATCTCTATTGATGGTTGGGTGGCGGACGTGTTTAAGGGAAGAGCAAGGGAAGGTGGCAACAAACCAGAAGAAGGGGAGTCATTTGAGGTGGGAGACGACATGTGATTGGATGGATTGGAGTGCAACGACGTCGTTGCATTAAGATGTGGAGCAATGGGGGACATGTCGTTGGCATAAGGAGATGACTCATGGGAGGATGAATGGGTGTCGTTGATATTGAGAGGAAATGGTAGAGCAATAGTTGGGCTGTACGCGAGTTGGGTGGTAGTGGGCTTGTGTGATGGGCTAGCAATGGAAAGATGGCCTCATTGAATATAACATGCCGAGATATGAATACTTTGCCACTTGAAATGTCCAGGCACTTGTATTCACGATGCAGGTTGCTGAGACCAATGAAAACACGTCACTTTAAGCGAAAATCAAGTTTGTGCTAATTAAAGAAACGGGGTTATGAAAAACAAGCACACCAAAAAAAATTTAAGTAGTAAAAAGTCGAGGGCATGTTTATAGAAATTTTGAAATGATGAAATACCACGTGGAGTTGTAGGGAGACGATTTATGAGATACATTGCCATTAAAGGCATGATCCTAGTAGGCATGGGGAACAATGCCGTGAGATAGAATAGAGAGTCTCGTTTCAACAATGTGACGGTGTTTTCTCTAAACGGATCTATTTTGTTGTGATGTGTGAGGACAAATTACATGATGTTGAATGCCAATTTTGTCAAAGTATTTGTGGAGGGAGCGATATTCTCTACCCCAATCCGTTTGTATTGCTTTTATTTTGCTTTCAAATTGGCATTCAACGAGTTTTTGGAAGGAACAAATTATTTGCATCACATCCGATTTGTTGGGTATGGTAAAGAGCCATGTGAATTTACTAAAATGATCAACAAATGAGACATAATATTTATTTCTATTGGTTAACATAATAGGGGATAGACCCCAAACATCAAAGAAATTTAATTCAATAGGATAATGGGAAATAGACTTTGAATTTGAAAATGGAAGATGATGACTCTTTCCTTGTTGACAAGCGAAACACACGCCCACTGTTTTATTTGATGAGAGTGGTAGATAGAACTTGGGGACGAGTTGCTGAACGGTTTGATAAGATGGATTGCCCATTTGACGATGCTAGACATCAAGAGGAGTGCGTTGAGAGAGGAAGGATTGGTGAGATGTTGTTGGTGTAGTTGATGGTGAGGCTATCTCTAGTTTTGCCGCAAAATAGAATTGTCCCCGTGATTTCATCCTTCACCAAATAGAAAGATGGGTGAAACTCAATATAGACATTATTTTCACTCGCAAATTGACTTAGAGATATCAAATTTTTCTTAATTTGTGGTACATCTAATAATTGAGATTAAAGTGAAAGAGTGAGTTGGAGTTGATATAGTGGGAGATCCAATATTCTTTATTGGCAAATCTGCCCCATCGCCGACGTGAATTTGATCACCTCCATGGTATGGCTCCAAGTGTAAGTTGAGATTTTGTAAATCATTTGTGAGATGATTTGTTGAGCTAGTATTAAGGTACTAGTTTGTGTTCGAAGTTGATGAGGGTGAGGTCATGTATGCTGTCATGGTTGGAGGGGCACCTTAGTACACATGATCGAAGCGATAGTAACACTATATAGCAGTGTAACCAATTTTGCCACACACTTGGCAAGATGGTCTCAGGTTGGATGGGTTACTCTGATGTGAACTTCCTCGCCCACGTCCACCACGACCTCTACTTCTAGAGTTGGGATTGTTGTAGGATTGTTGAGGCTGTGATGAACGTTGGTTTTGTTGGGATTTTCCACCACGATGGCGTTGATCATTCCGGGTTGCCACATTCACTGAACCTACTGTGGCGTCATTCCGGTTTGATCATTCTGGGATTGTTGTAGGATTGTTGAGGCTGTGATGAACGTTGCTTTAGGTGTAACTCAAAGCTGAGAAGATGGTTAAACATATCTTCGTAAGTCATTTTGTCAACTTGAGTTGAAATGGAAGTCACGATGGCAATATATGATGTGTCGAGGCCTCCAAGAAGGTAGGTAGTGAACTTATGACTTTGTAGGGGTTGTCTAATGGCGACAAGGGTGTCGGAGTATGATTTCATCTTCTGGAAATAGTCAGAGATGAACATATTTCCTTTTTTGATGAAAGTCAAGAATTGGTGAATTTGAATTGTTTAAGCCGAAGAGATGGAGAAGAACATTATCTCGAGGGAAACCCATGCTCATGCTATAAAGTAATACTGCTACCTTGGTTTCTATACATTCTTGTTTGTCAAAAACGTTGTGTTACTTACAACAGAAATTTATCCATGTCTTGAAACAGTGGTCTCATGTTCAAACAAGATTTTTTTGATCTAAAGCTGCATTTATAGAGATTTTATGTAGACCTTAATTTCCTTAATACAAATACTGGTGGTAACATTATGTGTACCGATACGTTCTATAAGTCAAGGATTACCGTTACATTCATAAAGAAATAACACAAAAGCAATTTCACAAAATGATGTGACTTCATTTGATTCGTTAGATCTATTTTAGAATAAAGAACTTTATAATCTGACAAATTATATCAAATCACATTAATTTGTGCCTAAATATTTTCCTAAGTGAAAACCCTATCAATGGCATCTCATCCCATTTAGCCTATTGTTTAGCCATGTTTAGTAAATAATCTGAACTTTGGTTGGTCAAGCACCTATGTTTCCATACAGAATCCGATTTTTTTCCCCTTTTGGTTAGATAGCCAAAGCTCTCATAGCTAAAGCTTGGGTAAGAGAGCATGTTCTTCACTTTGTTGCACTTATGTTACTGAATCAGATTCAAGAGGACTTTTTACCAACTCTGTCAATCCCTCACACCTACTTGGTTAAAGAGTCCTCCAGAAGAAACATTGTGAGTAGGATTGTAATTTAATCGAGCCAAACTTTGACTTGTCGAACTCAATTTAACTCAAAATATTCAAGCTCAAACTCGAGATTTTTATTTATTTTTTGTTCGAGCTCGACTTGATAAGCTAAACTTCCAATTTGAACTCGAACTCGAGCTCGTCTCACAAACGAATTTGAGTCAAGCCAATCTTGAACTCGATTTGTTTTTTTTTTTAATTCTTTGAATAAAATTTATAAATAAATAAATAAAAATCTAATAAAAATCAATATTTAATATTTAACTAGTTAAAAATTTTCATTATAACAATATGTTATATATTTACACATATTATTAATAAATACACATAATATAATAACATATATATATTTCATACATAATTTTCACATACTAATATATAAAATTATTAAATTTGATAAATTAATTATTGTACAAATTATAAAATATCGCTATGAAATATTTTATTATATATACATAAGTAATTAGATTACATGTTATATATTTAATTATAAAAGTGTTATACTTATATTATTAACAATACATATATAACATATATATGTGTATATATTTATCAATATATGAATGAATTTTAATCGAGTCGAACTAATAAGTTGATTCGAGCACAAACGAGCAAGCCTTAACGAACTTTAATTGAGTCGAGTTAAGTTTTATCAGGTATGTTTCATTTACTTATTGAGCGGATATCTTCTTTCACAAGCGATTTTTTTTTTACAAGTTAAATTCGATTCGAGTTTAACCGAACAGGCTGTCGAGTAGTCTGGTTCATTTACAGTCCTAATTGTGATGTAAGTTTTTTTTAAGGATTTATGTACATCTTTTACACTTTTGCCATGAGAGAATGTTTAAATCAATGTTTTTCGTATCGTATCGTATCGGTCGGTATGGCCAGTACATACTGTACTGGTCAATTGGGCGGTACAGGTACATTGCATGTACCGTACCGGCTTATATCGACCGTACCGGATTTTATTTTGATTTTGATTTTTTTTCATTTCTTACTTTTTTTAACCTCAATCTAGACTAGATTATTTACATATATTTATTTATATATAATCTATTCATATATTGACTAGTTTTTTGAAATATAATTTATATATATTTATATATATAATTTTTTTATATATAAACTATTTTGAAATGGTATACGAAATAGTACCAGTACCGAAATATTTCATTCCAGTGCATTGATCGGTACCGGCACTCGTACAGTATTCAAAACTTTGATTCAAATAGTTATGAGAGTACGTAAACGGCTTGTCATTCCATTCATATAAGTTCTCATATTAGAATAGTTATTCTTTAAAAATATAATATAATTAACAATTGATTTTGGCTATTTACATTAAATCTTCACATTGTATTATTTATTTATGAAAATACATAATAATAAGTAATTAATAATTAAAAAATATTTAATTATTAAATTAATTAATTTTATCATATCAGACTATTCTATTTATTATACATTAATTAATAATTATATTTTAATTAAATTATGAGTTAAAAAAATTAAATTAGGAAAGGAAAGAGAAAATAAAATAGGAAAGAGAGTGGAGAAAAATGAATAAAATAAGAATTTGGCCTTTCTACCGACTATCTTTAACAAATGTTTTAATTTTACGATTCATTTCAACCAAATTATTTGATTTTTGAACAATTTAATATAGACCTAAAATAAATTTTAGTGTATAAATTTTTTTTTATTCAATTTAGATTTTAACCATTCTAATGATAATTTTTTAGTAGAAGGTAGATTAACTTAGAATCTGGTTACTGGAACCATAGTGTTCCCCATAAAAAATTGTTAACTGTTATAAAACTAAAGAAAGAAATTACTATTACAACAGAGAAATAAGAAATTCTCTCTGAAACTCTTAAGAATTGAAACTTTATTTCTCTCTCTATATTTTCTTATGAATTTCATTACAACTGAAGCCCCTATTTATAGGCTTTGAAATTACTATGCAAGTTACTATGCAAGTCACTATGTGGAATTTAAAATAATAGTGGTGGGGTCATTCACATAATTTTAGTGGTGGGACAGGGGCGGCTACTGACGATTGATTCATTACACTTTCCCTTGAATGACTACCCATAAAGAATCTGCCTCGTTAAAACCTTGCCAAGTAAAAACCCAGTGGGAAGAAAAACTAATGGCGAAGGAAAAAGAGTACAGTCTTCTTATGTATCCACAAGTGCTTTAAGATTGTCTCATTAAAACCTTGCAGAGGAAAACCCAGTGGGACAAAACCTCAGCGAAGGAAAAAGAGTACAATCAGCACATTTACTCCCCCTGAAAAGTGCATGACAAAAGATCTTTAAGTCTTCGCATTCCAATGTTATGCACAATTTTCTTGAATATGGAAGTTGGTAACGCCTTTGTGAATAAATCTGTCAGATTATCACTAGATCGTATCTGCTTTACATCAATTTCACTTTTCTCTTGAAGTTCATGAGTATAAAAGAATTTAGGTGAAATATGTTTGGTTCTGTCACCTTTGATATATCCTCCTCTGATTTGAGTAATACAAGCAGTATTATCTTCATATAAGATTATTGGGCTATTATTGATCATGGGAAGTCCACATTTTTCCTGGATACGTTGAATAACTGATCTCAACCAAATACACTCTCGACTTGCTTCATGAATAGCAATGATCTCTGAGTGATTTGAAGAGGTAGTAAATAGTGTCTGCTTAACAGATCTCCATGATATAACAGTATCTCCATAAGTAAATAAATATCCAGTTTGAGATCTACTTTTGTGTGGGTCTGAAAGATAACCTGCATCTGCATACTCAATCAATTCTGAACTTGAACTACGTTGATAAAATAATCTCATATCAATCGTACCATGAAGGTAACGAAGGACATGTTTAATGCCATTCCAATGCCTTCAAGTTGGTGCAGAACTATATCTTGCAAGTAGATTAACTGAGAATGTAATATCTGGTCGAGTGCAATTTGCAAGATACATCAAAACTCCAATTGCACTGAGATATGGTACTTCAGGACCAAGAATTTTTTCATCGTCATCACAAGGACGGAATGGATCATTCTTCACATCAAGTGTTCGAACAATCATTAGAGTACTCAGGGGATGAGATTTGTCCATATAAAAATGTTTTAGGACTTTCTCAGTATACATGGACTGATGAATAAAAATTCCATTTGGCAAGTGCTCGAGCTGCAGGCCGAGACAAAGTTTTGTTTTGCCAAGATCTTTCATTTCAAATTCATTTTTTAAATATATAGCGGTTTTTGAGATCTCTTCAGGAGTTTTCACAATATTTAAATCATCAACATAAACCGCAATAATGACAAATCCGGTATCTGATTTCTTAATAAAACACATGGGCATATAAGATTATTCTTAAATCCTTCTTTCAATAGATATTCGCTTAAGCGATTATACCACATGCGTCCGGATTGTTTCAACTCATATAAAGATCTTTGTAGTCTGATTGAGTACATATTTCTAGATGTACTTGTAGATGCTTCAGGCATCTTATATCCTTCAGCGATTTTCATATATATGTCATGGTCTAAGGATCTATATAAATATGCAGTGACCACATCCATCAACCGCATTTCTAATCCTTTTGTAATAACCAGACTAATCAAAAATCTAAATGTGATTGCATCCATAACGGGAGAGTATGTTTCTTCATAATCAATCCCGGGTTTCTGCAGGAAACCTTGTGCAACAAGCCGTGCTTTGTATCGCACAATTTCATTTTTCTCATTACGTTTTCGTACAAATACCCACTTATATCCAACAGGCATCACACCCTTTGGTGTTTGGACAACAGGTCCAAATACTTCTCGTTTTGCTAGCGAATTTAATTCAGCTTCAATATCTGTTTTCCATTTTGGCCAATCATTTCTACGTCGACATTCTTCGACGCTTTTTGGCTCACTTTCTTCATTACTTCTTGTAATGTCAAGGGCCATTTTATATGAAAATATGTTGTCGACAACAGTTTTATTTCTATCCAGAATTTCTCCAGTTTTCATGAAATGTATTGAGATCTCATTATTTTCAGG
Source organism: Platycarya strobilacea (assembly GCA_036898215.1). NCBI lineage: Eukaryota > Viridiplantae > Streptophyta > Magnoliopsida > Fagales > Juglandaceae > Platycarya > Platycarya strobilacea. Next base: position 9,674,434 of record CM072555.1, read on the forward strand.
TACCTGTTCCTCTTCAGAGGAAAACATTTCATGACACACCTCTTCAGGAGGTCCCTTTTTAGGAGATTTATACTCTTCAAGAGTTTCCTCTTCAGGAGGTTCTGGAATAGAAGATTTGAGCTCTTTAGGAGCACCAATTATATTTGTAGCCTGTATTGTGGGTACGTGTTCTTCAAGGACACTAAATTCATTTTGTATTCTTTTCTTTCTGGAAATTTTGTCTTTTGCACCAATAGGTCTTCCACGCTTCAGGCGTGTTTTAGATTCACCTATTGCTGCTTTGACAATTTGTCCTTCAGGGACTTCAATCCTTGCTGGAGTATTAACAGCAGGAATATAAGATTTTACTACACCTTTAGTGTCAGTAAATACATCCGGTAACTGATTTGCAACATTTTACAAATGAATAATCCTTTAAATTTCCTGTTTACATTCATTTGTAGGAGAATCAAAATGAGACAGGGTCTTATTATCCCAAGTAATATCTTGTCGTGCTTCAGGCACCGACTTTTCTTTACCCATTAACAGAAAATTTGATTCGTCAAAATGACAATCCTCAAAACGTTCTTTAAACATATCCCCTGTAAGGGGTTCAAGGTATCTAATAATGGATGGAGAATCAAAACTAACATATATCCCAAGTCTACGTTGAGGGCCCATTTTTGTACTTTGTGGAGGTGCAATTGAAACATATACAGTACATCCAAAAGTATGAAGATGAGAAATATTTGGTTGTTGACCAAATGCAAACTATAATGGAGAATATTTATGATATGCAGATGGTCTAATACGAATAAGAGATGCTACATGAAGTATAGCATGTCCCCAAGCAGAAACAGGTAGTCTTGATTTCATAAGTAAAGGTCTAGCGATTAGTTGAAACCTTTTGATCAAAAACTCAGCTAAACCGTTCTGTGTGTGTGTATGGGCAATAAAATGTTCAACATCTATTCCTATTGACATGCAATAATCATCAAAAACTTGAGATGAAAATTTACCTGCATTATCCAATCGAATGGTCTTAATTAGATACTCAAGAAATTGTGCTCGTAGTTTAATTATCTGAGCAAGAAGTCTAGCAAATGCAACATTTCTAGTGGAAAAAAGACAAACATGTGACCATCGACTAGATGCATCAATTAGAATCATAAAATATCTAAATGGTTCACTTGATGGATGAATAGGCCCACATATATCTCCGTGAATCCTTTGTAAAAAGGATGGAGATTCAACAATAACTTTTGAGGGAGATGGTCTAATAATTAACTTACCTTGAGAACATGCAGAGTACGGAGATTCATTGGGTAGAAATATCTTTTGATTCTTTAAGGGATGCCCATACGAATTTTCAATAATTCGTCTCATCATTATAGAACCCGGATGTCCAAGGCGATCATGCCAAGTCATAAATACTTTAGGGTCAATGCACTTCTGGTGCATTACCACATATGATTCAATTGTTCTCATTTTTGTATAATACAATCCAGAACATAGAGAAGGCAGTTTTTCTAATACGAACTTCTAGCCCGATATTGTTTTAGTAATAAGAAGATGCTCTTTACTGCCTTCATTGGTCATTTCAATATGATAATCATTACGACGTATATATTTGAAATTCAATAAATTTCTTCTGGATTGTGAAGAGAATAGAGCATCATCAATACAAAATTTGGTGCCATTAGGCAACACAATATAAGCTCTTCCGGAACTCTCAATTAAATCCGATGAACCTGATATGGTATGGACATAGGCTTTACTTAGTGTTAGATTTTGAAAATATTTCTTTTCTTTGAAAATTGTGTAAGTTGTAGCACTGTCAGCCAGACATATATCTTTATCATTCAACTCAGAGATAAAAAGCTCATCAATGTGATCCACGATTCTATAAAATATACAAAATTTTTATTACTGATAGAAAGAAAATACATTAATTGAGTGGAACACTTCCATCTCCAATTAAGTGTTCAATACTACCTTCAGGATGATTAAAGAAATCAGATACATCAAGATGAGTAACGTCTACATCTACTGAATCTAATAAATCATCTGATGGTTCTACTAAATTTGTTTCATGCACTTTATTCTTTCCTTTAATAGAAGCTTGATATAAATCAGCTAAGTGCCTGACCGTACAACAGGTACGTAACTACTGTTTAGTCATATTACATTTATGACAAACATCTTCATCTTTTTATTAAGAATTATTCTGAGGGCCTTTACCCTTCTCTGAGTTAGATCACTTCTGGTGATACGATATATTTTTATCATCTTTAGTGTTGTCGCTTTTGGGACCAACACTTCTATAATTTTTCTACCACGTCTACGCCCTTAATTCCTTTGAAAGGATGCACCGTTCACTTCTAGGAATTGTGTAAATTCTATATTTTTAATAGGACGTAACTGGTATAACAAAAACTTATTATTTAGCTCAATCACTGGAAGATAAAACAAAATTTCAGAATATTTTTTGAACTTTCACTCTCGATATTGCTACTGCAGGAACACATTCGAGGTATGAAAAATAATGTTTTCTTTTATATATCATCATCAGTGACATTTTCACTGTATAATTTTAATATTGAGCTGATTTTAAATAGTGCAGAATATTCAATACCACTCTTAAAATCTTGCAACTTCAGGTGCAATAAATCATAATGATCTTTTGAGAGGATTACATCTTCTAGTGCTTATATCACTCTCTTAATTCATTTCACACAGTAAGATGATTTTTCATCATGAGATACACAGCACGGTCCTTCGGGGACACATGGTTTTCTTCTATGATTGTATCTTTCAAGTTCATCATCATATCTAAATAGATCTCATCAAGGATCCTGGATAAATAGCATTTTTCAAAAATATTAATAGTAATAAATCTCAATATTTGACATTATATTACAAAAATAAATCTGTGAATTTAAGAAATATATTCACATTATCATGAGAATAAAAATAAAATTTTATCAAGTAATATTCAGTAATATTACCTTTAATATTTATCTCAATGACTGTAAATAATATATTGAAAAACTTACTTGAAGTAGAAGACCACTAGCTTCAGTATCGGTAGAATCTCGTGCTGATAACGTGTTATAAAACTAAAGAAAGAAATTACTATTGCAAAAGAGAAATAAGAAATTCTCTCTTAAACTCTTAAAAACTGAAACTTTCTTTCTCTCTCTATATTTTCTTATGAATTTCATTACAACTGAAACCCCTATTTATAGGCTTTGAAATTACTATGCAAGTCACTATGTGGAATTTAAAATAATAGTGGTGGGGTCATTCACATAATTTTAGTGGTGGGACAGGGGTGGCTGCCGACGACTGATTCATTACATTAACGAAATGATTTCGGCGGAATATATGGAACCTAATCTAGATGTGGTAGCATTTCTCGTACGGACAGGATATAATTGTCTTAAGCAAAGTTTTCAAATTCGTTATGTTCGGGTTCGAATTTTTCATATATAAACGGTATACGGCCATGAGATTAGTTATTATTCTGTACTGGCTTAAATTCTGACCATTTCGACCGATTTTGGTACATTCCGACCGGAACTCTGAAATTACCTTGAAGGAAGGAATGAAGTTAAATCAAGATCCTTTTCTAAATATTTTTATATATAATAATAGAAATTATAGTTATGTATAAATAATGTTATAATATTTATAAAATAAAATTTTAAATATAAAAATTTAATTGATCATATATTTTAAATATATTTATAATAGTTTTTTAAACTAGATTTTTATTACAATTTATATATATATAACATTATTTTTATTGTAGTTTTTTTATATAGTAGATTTCTTTTAGTAAAACAGAATTTTATAATAAACTACAAATTTTTTTTAATAAAACAGATTTTTAAACCACTTTTTTTTTCAAAAAATAGATTTAAAAAAAAAATTGATATTAATTAAAACCGGAAAACCGGACCAAAGCCGAACCGGAACCAATAAAATCAGTATTACCGATTTTGAGGGATGATTGGGGCGTAACCGATTTTACATATTGCAAAATCGGCGATACCGGTTTGGTTCTATATTTTGGCCAAAACCGAACTAAACCGAATTGGTTACACTCCTAGTTAAAACCATAAACACAGTGGAGAATTATAAAGGCGGGAGGCTGGGTTAGGATTGACGCTCTTAATCTATTTATATTATTATTATAATTGTTATCAAAAATAAAATAAAATAATTTCATTTTTCAAAATTAAAAATAATAATATTATTAAAAATATTATTTTATTTTAATAATAATATTATTAAAATAATAAATATTTAACTTCAACTCATTTCATTTCGAATAGTGCTACTTTGTCGCACTTAATTTGACATCTAGTGTAAATTTGTATTTTTATTCTATTTTTTAAAAACATTTATAAATATTATTAATAAATTAATCAAATTGAGCAAATTGTTATAAAAGTCAATAAAATGAGGGTACACCACCTTTCTCTCTCATTTCTTTTTCTTTAGTGAATAACCCTTCTCATGACTTTTGAAGTTTTACACAATAATTTGCATTGTCCTCAAGGCCTATATATATGAGTTTTGATCGATCTATAATTTATATATACAAAATTTATATAGAACGAAAAAAACTTTAATTCTTAAGAGTTCTAAATATTTTCTCTTATAAATTCTCTTACAATTGTATTTTTCTTTTAGATTTATAACTCGTTATCAGTACGAGATTTTGTCAATTCTGAAACTAATGGTCTTCTACTTCAAGTAAATTTTTCAATATATTATTTACAGTCATTGAGACGAATATAAAAGGTAATATTGCTGAATATTACTTAATAAAGTTATACTTTTATTCTTATGATTATGTGAATATATTTCTTAGATCCACATATCTATTTTTCGTGATTCATATATGTAGAAAATGTCAAATCTTATAAAATTAAAAATTGTTATTATTGACATTTCTAGAAAAAATTATTTATCCTATATCTTTGATGAGATCCATTTTGATGTGATAAACTTGGGAGATACAATCAAAGAGGAAAATCACGTGTCCTTACAGGATCGTGCTATGTATCTCATGGTGAAAAATTCTCTTATTTTGTGAAATAATTTAAATGAGAGATATGAGTACAAGAATATGTAATACTCCCAAAAGCTCATTATGACTTATTGCACCTGAAGTTACAATATTTTAAAAGGGGCAGTGATTATAACTCTGTACTCTTTAAAATCAGTTTAATACTAAAATTATGCAGTGAGAAGGTCACTGATAATGATATTTTATTTTTTATACATCGAATGTACTCCTGCAGCAGCAATATTAAGAGCGAAAATTCAACAAATATCCACTTTTATTTATTTTCTAATAATTGAGTTAAATAATGAATTTTTGTTAATAAATCATCAGTTACGTCATATTAGTTTCACATCATTTTCTGAAGTGAATAGTATTGAATTTATATTATTCTCAGAAGTGAACGGTGCATCATTTCAAAGAAAGCAATGGCCTAGACATGGTAGAAAAATTATAGAAGTGTAAGTCCCAGAAGAGATAACACTAAAGAGGGTAATAATATAAATATAATGTATCATCAGAAGTTATCCAACTCAGAGAAAGGTAAAAACTCTCAAATAATTTTTTATAAAAAGATGAAAATATTTGTCATAGATATAGTATGACTAAACATTGGTCAAATACCTATTGTACAACCAAACACTTGATTCACTTATACTAAATTATTATATATATATTATAGTAAATTTTTTTAATATTTTATCATATTTTGAAATAACAAAAAATCAGTACCTGAAGTACGACAATAAATTACTTGAGATAATAAAACTGTCTCAATTTAATTCTCCTATAAATAAATGTAAACTATAAGTTTAGAGGATTATCCATTTGCAAAGTGTTGCAAATCAATTATCGGATATATTTATTGACACTAAATGTGTGGTAAAATTATATATTCTTACTATTAATACTCCAGCAAGGATTGAAGTCTCTGAAAGACAAATTGTCAAAACAAAAATAGATGAGTTTAAGACACGCCTGAAGCGTGGAAGATCTATTGGTGCAAAAAATAAAATTTTCTGAAAGAGAAATATACAAAATGAATTTGGTGTTTCTAAAGAACTCATACGCACAATACACGCTATAAGCATAATTGATGTTCCTAAAGAGATCAAATTTTCTATTCCAAAATCTCCTAAAAAATGACCTCTTGAATAGGTGTTTTATGAAATGTTTTCCTCTGAAAAGGAATATATACCTGAAAATAATGATATCTTAATACATTTTATGAGTACTGGAGAAATTCTGGATAGAAATAAAACTGTTGTTGACAACGTATTTTCATATAAGATGGCTCTTGACATTATCAGAAGTAATGAAAAAAGTGAGCTAAAAACCGTCAAAAAATGTCGACGTATAAATAATTGGTCAAAATGGAAAGCAGCTATTGAAATTGAGTTAAACTCGTTATCAAAACGAGAAATATTTAGACCTGTTGTTTAGACACCAAATGGTGTAATGCCTGTTGGATATAAGTGAGTATTTGGATATAAGTGAGTATTTGTACGAAAACGTAATGAGAAAAATGAAATTGTGTGGTACAAAGTACGACTTGTTGTATAAGGTTTCCTATAGAAACCTGTGATTGGTTATGAGGAAACATATTTTTTCATTATGGATACAATTAAATTCAGATTCTTGATTAGCTTAGTAATTACAAAATGATTGGATATATGGTTGATGGATGTGGTCACTGCGTATTTATATGGATCATTAGACCATGACATATATATGAAAATCCCTGAAGGATAAAAAATGCCTGAAGCATCTACAAGTACATTTAGAAGTATGTACTCTATCAAGTTTCATATATCTTTATATGGGTTAAAACAATCCGAACGCATATGGTATAATTGCCTAAGCGAATATCTATTGAAAGAATGATTTAAGAATAATCCTACATGCCCATGTATTTTTATTAAGAAATCAGAATCTGGATTTACCATTATTGTAGTTTATGTTGATCATTTAAGTATTATTGGAACTCCTGAAAAGATACATGAACTACTATATATTTAAATAATGAATTTGAAAATGAAAGATCTTATTATTTAAATACTAGATGATTTACAAGAATTAGATACTTTTAGCCCCATCTTTCAAATGCAGTTGCTATTCAAAGATCAACATGTCATCCTTGTCTAAAAGATTAGGCAGTCGAAATGAAGAGACAAATAAGAATTTTAAATTCTTATTATGTTGTTTAACTCTACAAATTTTCTATTAGACTCATGAACAAGTCGTTGAAATATATCGATATTGTCATTAAGCTTTTCAATTTTGCAAGTTTTTTATTGCAACCAAGCATAAAATGAGACAATGGATGGTGATTATCGAGTTTCGAGACTTATAATTTCATATATGGCATCATGATCTGCTAATAAGTCAGATCATTTTCATGCTACATCATGACTCATACGATAGATGCAGAAACAGTTGGGGACTAAGATGAAAAATACCTTATATTTTGATCACGAAAAATATTAAAAGAAAACTGATTGTTGCCCAGATGACTAACACAAGAGGGGGGGTGAATTGAGTTGTATTAAAAAAAATAACAATTATAAATCAAAAATATAAGATATAAACAAAACATGAAACAACAATAAATATAAAGAGTAAGGGTAAGAGAGAAGCAAACACAGTATGTTAACGAGGTTCGGCCCCACTACCTACGTCCTCGCCTCAAGCTACCTCTTGAGGATCCCCAAATCTACTATTCAATCTCCTTTAGGTGGAGATAGAAACCTATTACACCTTTGAGCAACACCGCTCCAAAGAATCCGTGTAGAACACCCTCTACACTTCCAATCACCTTACACTTGGTGATTTAACTCTTCCCCATGTAGAACACTTTCTACACTTCCAATCACCTCACACTTGGTGATTTAACTATTCCCCGTGTAGAATACCTTCTACACACACAAGGGTTATACACACCTTTTTACAAATACAAGAGTTGATAGTAGGTAGACTATCAAAGTACACTCCTCAATGAGTGAGATAGAAACAATACAGCACAACCTATATCTCTCTCAACAAGAACAAGAATTAAGGCTAAAAAATTTAGAAAAGAGAGAATGAGAGCTTTGAAGAAATGATACAAAACTTAGCAATAGATGTGTAAGCTTTTGTTGTGAATTTTGCAAAACTCAAGTGAGCTATTTATAGGCAAATGAGTTTTCAATTTCAAATTTAAAAATATTCCCATGTCAAAAACATCATCATTCACTTTTCAAAAATTTCAAATCTAATATTTTTACTTTTTACATGTGACAAAAGGAGCACACTTTACTTTTCAAATATTTCAAACATAATCTTTTACTTTTTGCATATGACAAAAGGGGCACCACTTTACTTTTCAAAATTTTCAAATAAAGACATCTACATTTTGCATAAGTCAAGAAAAGCATCCACCACTTTTAAAAATATTCAAATAAAACATGCACATGTGAAAGATGACAATCAATCATCTTAATATTTTCAAAGTTCAAACCTTTAATCATGTCATGCACATGTGAAAGATGACAATCAATTATCTTTCAAAATTTTCAAATTTAATTTTCAAAATATTCATGCATATGTAGAAAATGTATTTTAATGCTTTATGATAAAATATTAATTTTGAGCCTTAATCCTAATTTCAAATTTTTTAAGAGATTTACAAAATTACTCTATGATTTTAATGTGAACTTGTTCCCTTCTTGCTCATATTTGCTTCCTTGATGTGCTTGATTCTATTGTGTGGACAACTTTGAGTTTGAAACTCCTTTATTCTTTAAATTCATTTGTTATCATCAAAATCCATTTGTAGATTTACACGAAACTTGAAACCTTGGATTCAACAATCTCCCCCTTTTTGATGATGACAAATACTTGATAGAATCTGAAACCTGTATTAATACTTAAGCTCCCCCTGAGAATGTGCGTTAGTTTTTCAAGCAAAAATATAAATATAATTCCAAGCATATATAACAAGATTAACAATTTAAACAATATTAAAGTTCTAGTAAAAAACTTATCCCCCTTTTGGCATCATTAAAAAAGAATCATAATTAGCGCAATAAAATATATTCCTACAATAACCAACAGATAAATAAAACGTTGCGTTAGTAGAGATTGTAGAGAATTCGGTGCGTAGCCACACGTGTTCGACAAAACCTGCAAAGGCTGGAGGTCTAGTTTCGGTAATTCGGTACAGAAGGAAATTTTGTAAAGAGCTGAATAATTGAAACCACCCGTGCCCGACAAAACCTGCAAAGGCTGGAGGCGTAACTCTGGCAATTCAGTGCAGAGATTTGATCCGCTTGATATTGCTGAAAAATGAGATATTATCATGATTTGTAAGTTTGTCATGTTCTTATTTCCGTTTCTATAAGAGCAATCCTTAGTTTTATCTATTTCGCATCAAGTTTTCTTCTCATCTTTGCAATTTGCTTGCATTCTCATTCTACAATTTTTCAATGGCTCGTAGATTTCCCTTCAGTGTTTCTCTTGATCAAGATTTGAGGTATCCTTCACCTCAGTCTCAATCTATTTCTGCATCTGTCGTGGGTGCCATGAAGCAATAAGAGAATGATTTAGCTAATAAATTAGATCATGATGCCATTTACGAGCTTGTGGGTCTCGGAACTCGATACTCATCATCTATCGTCGCATTTTCTACTCGATTGCAGTCCAAAACTCGCGAAATTGAGAAGTTTAGCGAGACTGTTTCTGTACTTCAACGACTTGTTTATGAGTCAAACAAAAAAAATAGTAGAATTAAAACAACAGAATAAGGATTTGAAATCCTTGCTTACCTCTTCATTTCGATTGCCTAATCCTTTAGACAAGGATGGCATGATGATTTATGAGGAGCAAATGCATTTGAATGATGAGGCTAAACGTCTCAAGTTTCTGTAGGTCATTTAAGATAATGAAGTAAAAGTATCTAGCAGATATCCATGGCATGCATCATTCCTATTTCTCTTCTAATCATGCATAGTCTATCTTCTGGTAGGGGTTTTGTGAAAATGTCTGCCAATTGATCATGTGTACTAGTGAATTCTAATACAATATCGCCCTTCTGCACATGGTCTCTAAGAAAATGATATCTAATTTCAATATGTTTGGTCCGAGAATGTTGTATTGGATTCTTTGAAAGATTTATAACACTTGTATTATCACATTTGATTGGAATGTGATTGTACATAAGTTTAAAATCCTCAAGTTGTTGCTTCATGTAAAGAACTTGAGCACAACAACTACCCGCAGCAACATATTCTGCCTCAGTAGTAGATAGTGCAACAGAATTTTATTTTTTACTAAACCAGGAAACTAGTGCACGACCTAAGAAGTGACATGCTCCACTAGTGCTCTTTCGATCTATTTTATAGCCAGCATAATCTGCATCTGTGTAGCTGATTAGATCGAAAGATGTGTGCTTAGGGTACCATAACCCTAAGTTAATTGTACCACTAAGATATCTAAGAATGCGCTTAACTGTAATTAAATGTGATTCTTTTAGAGATGATTGAAAGCGTGCACATAAGCACACACTAAACATAATATCTGGTCTACTGGCTGTCAAATATAATAAGCTACCAATTATACATCAATATACCTTCGAGTCAACTGGTTTACCGGTTTCATCTTTATCAAGTTTAGTGGATGGGCTCATTAGTGTTCCAGTTTCCTTAGCACCTTCCATCCCAAATTTTTTCAGCAATTCCTTAATATATTTCGATTGATTGATGAATGTCCCACTTTTTGCTTGCTTAATTTGCAATTCGAGAAAGAATGTAAGCTCTCCCATTATACTCATTTCAAATTCTTCCTGCACAGTCTTAGCAAAAACTTGGCACATATTTTCATTAGTAGCACCTAATATTATATCATCAACATAAATCTGAATCAAAAGAATATCATCATTTTCGTATTTAATGAAAAGAGTTGTATCAATTTTTCCTCTTGAAAAACCTTTTTCAATCAAGAAACCACTAAATCTCTTGTACCACGCTCTAGGAGCTTGTTTGAGTCCATATAGTGTTTTTGTGAGTTTGAAAACATGATTTGGAGAAATATGATTTTCAAAACCTGGAAGTTGCTCAACATATACCTCTTCATTTATAAAACCGTTTAAGAAAGCACTTTTAACATCTATTTGAAAAAGTTTGAAATCTTTATAACAAGCATATGCAAGTAGCATTCGAACAGCTTCTAATCTTGCGACTGGTGCATATGTCTCATCATAATCGATTCCTTCTTCATGATTGAAACCTTGGGCTACAAGTCGAGCCTTATTTCTAGTAATGACTCCGAACTCATCTTTCTTATTTCTAAAAACCCATTTTGTTCCAATAATAGTATGATTTTTGGGTCTAGGAACAAGTGTCCAAACATCATTTCTTTCAAATTGATTAAGCTCTTCTAGCATAGCTAGAATCCAAGATTCATCAAGAAGTGCTTCATCAATATTTTTAGGTTCAATCTGAGATAGAAAAGCAGTATGATTGCAAATATTTCTAAGAAATGATTAAGTGCTTACACCTCGTGAAGATTCTCCCAGAATTTGTTCCACTGGATGATCTTTCACAAATTTCCACTGTTTGGTTGCATCTTGTATTAAATTTTGATGATCTTTCCTGATATCTCCATGTTGGACTTCCTCTATTGTGTTCTCTTTGTTGAGATTGAGACTTTCCGTATTATTTATACCTCCTGTTTCTTCATCAATATATTTCTTAGAGAGTAGAGAATTAGATTCATCAAATACTACATGCATAGATTCTTGTACAGTCAAAGTCTTTTTATTAAATACTCTATAAACTTTACTATTAGTCGAATACCCGAGAAAGATACCTTCATCAGATTTTACATCAAACTTGCCTAAATTATCCATGTCATTTAAAATAAAACATTTGCATCTAAATACATGAAAGTAACCAATGTTGGGCTTTTTCTCATTCCAAAGCTCATAGGGGGTTTTATCTAATTTGGACCTTAGCATAACTCTATTTATAACATAACATGCAGTACTTACCGCTTCAGTCCAAAAATAACTAGGCAAGTTGTTCTCATTGAGCATTGTTCTTGCCATGTCTTGAAGAGATCTATTTTTCCTCTCTACTACCCCATTTTGTTGAAGAGTTCGAGGAGCAGAAAAATTATGTACAAAACCATTTTCATCACAAAATGTTTCAATATTTTTATTAACAAACTCTTTTCCCCTATCACTTCAGATACTTGAAATAATATAACCCTTTTCATTTTGAATTCTCTTGCATAACTTGGTAAAAGCATTATGTGCCCCATCTTTATGAGCAAGAAAGATGACCTAAGTATATCTAGAGAAATCATCAACAATAACAAATGCATAATATTTTCCTCCTAAACTTGCAACTCTATTTGGTCCAAAAAGATCCATGTGTATCAGTTGCAGTGGTCTAGTAGTGGAAATATGTTTCTTGATTTTAAAAGAAGTTTTTGTTTGTTTATCAAATTGGCATGCATCACAAATTTTGTCTTTAAGAAAATTTGCCTTTGGTAAACCTCTCACAAGATCATTTTTTGAAATTTTGGAAATAAGTTCCATATTGGCATGATCTAGTCTTCTATGTCATAACCAATTAGTTTCATTTTGAGCTGAAAAACAAATCGCATCTTGTGAAGTAATTTCTTCAAAATCAATTGTATAAACATTGTTACTTCTAAAAGTAATAAAACAAATATTACAATCATAATCATTCAATATAATGCACTTATCCATTTTGAAAGTAACTGTAAATCCTTTATCACATAATTGACTTATGCTTAAAAGATTATGTTTTAAACCTTCAACAAGTAGAACATCTTCAATTATAAGAGAAGACTCATTTACCAATTTTACCTATTCCCATGATCTTCCCTTTCGAGTTGTCTCCAAATGTCACGTGTCCTTCTTCTTTAGATCTAAGATCAAAGAACTTAGTCTTGTCTCCCGTCATGTGTCTTGAACATCCACTATCTAAAAACCATTTATTTTTGTTCGTGGAAGACGTCATGCACACCTATAAAAACAACTAAAATGATTTTTCTTAGTACCCAAATTCTTTGGGTCCTTTATTTATTAGTATTAGAAGAAATAAGATTTTTAGGTACCCATATGACCCTAATAGTCATTGTATGTTTTCTTCTAATAGGACAAGCAAAATAATTATGACCATTTCTATTACAAAAATTGCAAATAGCATGTGACATATATGAAGAACTTGAGTAATTATAATAGTATCCTTTTTTAACAAAATTATTTTTATGAAAAAAATTTTGAATATTGGACTTTGATTTAGAAGGATTATCAAAGAAGTTTTTATAAGATTTGTATTTTTGTTTTGGCATATATCCCAAGCCTGCCTTATCAAAAACACATCTTTGACTACCAAGAAGTTTTTCAAAATTTCTTTTTCCATTCGTAAATTTTTCAATAATATTTTCTAAATCAGTTTTCTTTTTCTTCAACTCAAAATTTTCATCTTTCAAAACAATACTTTCTTTTCTTAAAATATCAATTTCATTTGTTAAAGAAGAATTTTTCTTTTTCAAAACAGTATATTTGATACCCAATTTTTCAAATTCCTCATATACCTCTTCTAAAACATTTTGCAATTCTTCATATGAAGAATTTTCAATATTATCAAGATTTGTTACCTCAATGTCATCTTTAGCCATAAGACAAAGATTTGCTGATTCTCCATTGCTTGCTTCACTATCTGAGCTACTTGAATCATCATCCCATGTAGCTCTCATTGCTTTTTTGCCTTTGTTTCGATCTTTCTTTAGCAGAGGACAATCTGACTTGATATGACCAGATTTATTGCATTTATAACAAATTAAAGTGTCATTTTTACCTGAATCTTTCTTGGAAAACTTTTTGAAGGATTTCCTTGGAGGAGTTTTATTTTTCTTTAAGAACCTCTGAATTCTTCTTGTTATCATCGCAACTTCTTCATCTTTGTCGTCATTTTCCTCATCTTCATCGCTTTCACTTTCATGTGGAACAGCTTTAAGTGCCAAACTCTTCTTTGACTTTCCTTCTTCTTCTCCTCTTTTCAATGTGTACTCATGGGTGATAAGTGACCCGATGAGTTCATTCACTTCGAGCTTCTTGAGGTCTCTAGCTTCAAGAATCGCTGTCACTTTTGATTCCCAACGTTTTGGTAGAAAGTTGAGAATTTTTCTTACTATCTCCACTTTGGAATAAATTTTGCTAAGAGCTGTCAAGCTATTTATGATATTAGTAAAACGAGTATACATACTAGAAATAGATTCATCATCATTCATCTTAAACATTTCATATTCATGAGTAAAAATATAAATTTTTGATTCCTTGACTTGAGAAGTTCCTTCATAAGTAACTTCCAAATTATCCCAAATTTCTTTTGCTGTAGCACAAGCCATTACTCTATTAAATTCATTACCATTGAGAGCATTATATAATAAATTCATAGCGGTTAAATTCAAAGTATAAAGTCTATCGTCTTCACGATTAAACTCTTCTTCTTCCTTTTTGACTTTTACTCCATCAACTACTTTTGTTGGAATATAAGGTCCTTTTACAATACATTTCCAGATTTCTCGACCTTGAGCCTGAAGGAATATTCTCATTCTAACTTTCCAGAATGAGTAATTGTCTCCGCAAAAGAGTGGAGGCCGACCGCTAGATTGACCTTCACCAATTGAAGTTTCAATGTTAACCATAAGATCTTAACTCAAAAAATAGTTAATCTTATAATAGAGCTCTAGCTCTGATACCAATTGTTGCCCAGATGACTAACACAAGAGGGGGGATGAATTGAGTTGTATTAAAAAAAATAACAATTATAAATAAAAAATATAAGATATAAACAAAATATGAAACAACAATAAATATAAAGAGTAAGGGTAAGAGAGAAGCAAACACAGTATGTTAACGAGGTTCGACCCCACTGCCTACGTCATCGCCTCAAGTTACCTCTTGAGGATCCCCAAATCCACTATTCAATCTGTTGCCCAGATGACTAACACAAGAGGGGGGGTGAATTGAGTTGTATTTAAAAAAATAACAATTATAAATCAAATATATAATATAAAATATAAACAAAATATGAAACAATAATAAATATAAATAGTAAGAGTAAGAGAGAAGTAAACTCAGTATATTAACGAAGTTCGGTCCCACTGCCTACGTCCTCGCCTCAAGCTACCTCTTGAGGATTCCCAAATCTACTATTCAATCTCCTTTAGGTGGAGATAGAAACCTATTACACATTTGAGCAGTACCGCTCCAAAGAATCCGTGTAGAACACCCTCTACACTTCCAATCACCTTACACTTGGTGATTTAACTATTTTCCGTGTAGAACACTTCTACACTTCCAATCACCTCACACTTGGTGATTTAACTATTTCCCGTATAGAACACCTTCTACACACACAAGGGTTATACACACCCTTTTACAAATACAAGAGTTGATAGTAGGTAGACTATCAAAGTACACTCCTCAATGAGTGAGATAGAAACAATACAGCGCAACCTATATCTCTCTCAACAAGAACAAGAATTAAAGCTCAAAACTTTAGAAAAGAGAGAATGAGAGCTTTGAAGAAATGATGCAAAACTTAGCAATAGATGTGTAAGCTCTTGTTATGAATTTTGCATAACTCAAGTGAGCTATTTATAGGCAAATGAGTTTTCAATTTCAAATTTGAAAAGATTCCCATGTCAAAAACATCATCATTCACTTTTCAAAAATTTCAAATCTAATATTTTTACTTTTTGCATGTGACAAAAGGAGCACACTTTACTTTTCAAAAATTTCAAACATAATCTTTTACTTTTTGCATATGACAAAAGAAGCACACTTTACTTTTCAAAATTTTCAAATAAAAACATCTACCTTTTGCATAAGTCAAGAAAATCATCCACTACTTTTGAAAATATTCAAATAAAACATGCACATGTGAAAAATGACAATCAATCATCTTAATATTTTCAAAATTCAAACCTTTAATCATGTTATGCACATGTGAAAGATGACAATCAATCATCTTTCAAAATTTTCAAATTTAATTTTTAAAATATTCATGCATATGTGGAAAATGTATTTTAATGCTTTATGATAAAATATTAATTTTGAGCCTTAATCCTAATTTCAAATTTTTTAAGAGATTTACAAAATTACTCTATGATTTTAATATGAACTTGTTCCCTTCTTGCTCATGCTTGCTTCCTTGATATGCTTGATTATATTGTGTGGACAACTTGCGCTTGAGACTCCTTTATTCTTTGGATTCATTTGTTATCATCAAAATCCATTTGTAGATTTACATGAAACTTGAAACCTTGGGTTCAACACAATTTCCTTTAGGTGGAGATAGAAACCTATCACACATTTGAGCAGCACCGCTCCAAAGAATCCGTGTAGAACACCCTCTACACTTCCAATCACCTTACACTTGGTGATTTAACTATTCTCCGTGTATAACACCTTCTACACTTCCAATCACCTCACATTTAGTGATTTAACTATTCCCTGTGTAGAACACATTCTACACACACAAGGGTTATAAACACTTTTTTACAAATACAAGAGTTGATAGTAGGTAGACTATCAAAGTACACTCCTCAATGAGTGAGATAGAAACAATACAGCGCAACCTATATCTCTCTCAACAAGAACAAGAATTAAGGCTCAAAACTTTAGAAAAGAGAGAATGAGAGTTTTGAAAAAATGATGCAAAACTTAGCAATAGATGTGTAAGCTCTTATTGTGAATTTTGCAAAACTCAAGTGAGCTATTTATAGGCAAATGAGTTTTCAATTTCAAATTTGAAAAGATTCTCATATCAAAAACATCATCATTCACTTTTCAAAAATTTCAAATCTAATATTTTTACTTTTTGCATGTGACAAAAGGAGTATACTTTACTTTTCAAAAATATCAAACATAATCTTTTACTTTTTACATATGACAAAAGGGGCACCACTTTACTTTTCAAAATTTTCAAATAAAAACATCTACCTTTTGCATAAGTCAAGAAAAGCATCCACCACTTTTGAAAATATTCAAATAAAACATGCACATGTGAAAGATGACAATCAATCATCTTTCAAAATTTTCAAATTTAATTTTCAAAATATTCATGTATATGTGGAAAATGTATTTTAATGCTTTATGATAAAATATTAATTTTGAACCTTAATCCTAATTTCAAATTTTTTTAAGAGATTTACAAAATTACTCTATGATTTTAATGTGAACTTGTTCCCTTCTTGCTCATACTTGCTTTCTTGATGTGCTTGATTCTATTGTATGGACAACTTTGAGCTTGAGACTCCTTTATTCTTTGAATTCATTTGTTATCATCAAAATCCATTTGTAGATTTACACGAAACTTGAAACCTTGGGTTCAACACTGATGAATCATTGAAAATTTGTAAAATGAGAATGCAGATGAATTGTAGAGATGAGAAGAAAATTTGATGCGAATTAGATAAAACTGAAAACTATTCTTATAGAGATGGAAATAAGAATAAGACAAATCATTATCTATTCAAATCTCACTTAGTCAAGATTATAAGATATGCTATATACATATTTTTAAAAGCCAGTAAGATTAATTGTAACTATCCATATTTTTCTCGTAAATGCTGAACTTATGCTATTAGCTGCTGTTGTTGATTTTATATTTGAGCTCTCTCTCATTCCAGCTCTTCTATTCGTGATTTCAAATCACGAAAATACCAATCTGCAAATTTTTTTAGTTACTTGTTTTATTGTCTTAACTTTTTATTATTTCTATCTTTAATTGCAAGTTTTTGATACAATTCAAATATTTAATTCTTAATATGATCAACCTCACTCAATCTAGCAGATAGTCTCTGAGATATGGTTGTAATAGAGGTAGTATATTGAGCACTGAGAGTTCTTGATGCTGCAACAATTTTAGAGTTAGTTTTACCAGAAAGATGCATATTTGCTCCTATCATGATGTTAATAGCTTCAGGAGAAAAAATGAGTGACTGAGATGTAAAGGATTATTGGTTCAAATTTGGAGCATTAACAAAAGATTTTCTCTCGGTCATACTATCGTTTTAGATGAATAACAATTGAATTAATGATAACCCAACAATTTTATACGAAAATAATACTATTTGTATTAATCAAATCAGAGTATGATATATCAAAGATACGGTCAATTGATAATTTGACAGATTTATTTACGAAAACATTATCAACTATGACATTCAAGAAAATTTTGTAGAACATTGGAATGCAAAACTTAAAGATTTATTGTCGTGTACTTTTCAGGGGAGTAAATGTCTTGAAAACTTGTGCTGATTGTACTTTTTTTCCTTTGTTAAGCTTTTGTCCCATTGAATTTTTCTTTGCAAGGTTTTAATGAGACAATCTTAAAACACTTGGCGATACATAAGAATACTGTACTATTTTTCTTTTGCCATTGATCTTTATTTCTATTGAATTTTTCCTTGACAATATTTTAATAAGGTAGATTTTTTATAGGTAGTTATTCAAAGAAGAGTATTATAAAGGTCAATAAAATGGGCAGTACACCACCCCTCTCTCTCATCTCTTATTCTTTGGTAAATGATTTACTTCACAGTTTCGATTGATTTGTAATTTATATATACAAAATTTATATAGAATGAAAAAAATTTTAATTTTTAAAAATTTCAAATATTCTCTCTTATAATTTTTTTTATAATTATATATATATTAATTTTATAACACAAACCACATTTTTCCTTCTCTTCAATTAAGCCTAAAACTTGAAAGAACAACAGTACTTTAATACGTTAATTTGGCACCTACTGTCTTAGATCTGACCAGTCAATGAAGGAAGAGTGGATGTAAATATTGCTGCTATCCAGTTGTTCCAAGCTGTCAATCCTGAAAAGATTGGATGTTTACTATGATCATGACATCTAGAACACAACCCTATTTAGTCTGACGACCATGATCTGGAGAAACTAGGTAACCATTATTTATTTTTATTTTTTTGAGCCTAGACAACCATTAATTACTACCCATTCTTCTGTCCAGACATGGACTGATTCAAATGCAGACAGAAAATGGAAAATGATATATACATAATATAATATATTTTATAATAATATGTTAAATAAAAAATATTTTTATAAAATATTCTGTGTATACAAATTATTTTTCACTTAATATTTATTATAAAATATATTATATAATTATACTATGTGTATTACTTTCCGACAGAAAATTAATATGGTTTTAATACTTTAGATTCTTTAGATGCACAGTGCACTGCTTTTGGTCCTCAGCTTTTAAGCGATTACGGAATCATGTCTGGATGTTGGTCAGGTGCCTCCTTTATATACTTTGGACGTCGAATGCCCGCACAAAGTATCATGAAAGACCTATCTTTTTTCGCGTTAAAAATATTACTAAGCATATTCTATTTATCTTATATTATTTAATCATTACTCACTTTTACAGATTTTAATATAAAATATCATAAACAATCTGAATTTTATATTTTAAAATAAAATTATATTTTAACAAATTTATTCAATTTGTATTTCATCTTATTGTATAACCATACGAAGCCTTGCTGTATTAAATCCTTAGCTTCATATGCAAAACCTACGAGCTGCTTCAGATCAATTCTGTGGAAGTAGTCGGTAAATTAATCAAAGAATACAGAAATAATAAACAAACATGTGAACTTGATAACTTAACAATTCTCTCAAATAAATATTTTTCAGGAACATTTAATTTTTAGTTTTTTAGTCTTTTTTTTCAACCAATGAAAACTTCAAATCTACTCAAGCAGTGTCTCAAACAAGATAAATATTTTCTTCTGTTTTTTTTTTTTTTTTCACCTGTCTCAATTCTCTACCGTCTCCAGCCGTTAAGATGTCTAATAATTAACAGCTGGCGACCTTGCTTCACACTAAGATCATGAAATACACCGATTCCATTCCTCATTCTCCATCCTCAAACCATGACTCAACTTCTCAAGTCTTCTTATGGCCTCCAAAATTTTCTTTTACCCTCCTTTTCCTTTTCGATCCCTCTGTTTGTATGGCAGTATCTTTTAAGGGGCACCTTCATAAACAAACCAAATTTCCTAAGGTAACAAAATCACACGTTTTGTTCAGTGTAGAATCCCACATAATCTACACATTCCACGACTTAAATTATAGCCCCACTTCAAAGGTTCTGTTTAGCTTCCTCCTTTTAGCATCCGGGCTATTATGTGAAGAACTTGCACATGAATCAACTGTAACCTCATCACTTTTATAGCTCAAGCATGCTGCATCCAACACCCCAATTGGGCTTTGGGGAACAGATGGGATTGAAACAGTCGTAGTCTTAACAGAACCATTATTAATTAGTACAAAATCACGGATCATCATGAAACATTTGAGCACTCTCTCCTGCAATCACCATAATCAGAAGTGATATCAACATTAGTAACTGTCTCCAAAATGAAATTTTTGCGAGTAATCAGTTAAGAATGATAAGAGAAAAAAAGCAAAATCATCATATAAATATCCCTTTTTGGTTGGTGAATCGATATTAAGATATAAAATAAATAATAAAATCTACTTCTTTTCATTTATTTAAATTTTTTAAATAAGTAATAATTTACATTGATATCAGAATAGAGCTGAATTTGAATCTTAACTTAAATCACTACTTGTCATATCTTAACAAGGTGTGTGTTAAGATATAAAATAAATAAAAAAATGTATATTTTCCTATTAGTTTAACTTGCTAGGACAAGTAGTGATTTCACAACCGACCACACACCTTTTCTACATGTTGACTGAGAAGAGAAGTTGTTGTCTCCGTGTCTATTGTTTGGGTTTCTTCTGCAACAGCTATGGCCGCCGCTGCTGCAACCTCCGAAGGCCTGAACTCCAAGAAATCAATCCCTGCATTGAATTCCCACCCACCAAAAATTAAACTTTCTTCTTCCCGTCTATCCAAATTGTTAATATGGCAAAAGAGTTATGGCACTACATGCCGTCTGATTCACCTTTAAGTGTGCTTAATATGAGTTGGATTGATCTCCAGATTGATGTTCTTAGTGGGGTTATATCGCCGTTGATCTTGCAAAGGAAGTAATCTATGAATGAGAAAGGGGTAACTGATTGCATTCTCCACCTCAAAGTACTCAGAACCAAAAGTTCCATCCTTTGAATTGTTCTTGCTTCGAACACAAATTTTGCATCACCCACCTGTTATGAGTAGTGTGATCATTAGGACGCGGATGAGCAGAAAAACCGAAGAATTATGCAGAAAGCTTAATTAACATGACTTGAACCTGCAAATCTAGAGATAGAGGAACTTCTGTCTCCTCTACTTTGGCAGCAAGGGATAAGCATGCGACGGCCAACAATTGCATTGTCCAAGGTTTGTTTTTCTGCAAATGTGCATAGAGTACATGGAATTAGAAAATGGGATTTATAATATGCTGTATAGAGTATCGGGACCAAAAGAATCGCTTGCTTCATTTCTCAACTTACAGGAAATTCATAAGCAGAAAGGAAACGATCCAAGTAGTTTATGGCTAAATATGCACACAAAGGTCCAAAGCTGAAATGGGCATGAACCTGTTACAACAGTATATGAGCATCAGCCTTGAGCTTCAACAAATGCCAACGGAAGAAAAATAATCAAACAGTTCTTCAGCTGGTTGCTAATCAGGTTAAGGGAAAAGAAAAACAGAGCATGCAGAAGGAAGCAAAGTATAAATACGATAAACGGAGGGGATGCAACAGACGATCGATGCAACTCTAGTTTGTGTTTGGCTTTTTGGAGGACTTTCAAAAGACCGAATAACCAAAAAATATCAAACAACGTCAAAGTTACCGAGAAAAACACCGGAAATTACAAAAACAAAGAGAATGAAAATGGGCATGATAATAATACCACCATAAATCGAGAGAAATACAAAATATGGATGTCATAAAACTGAGGGAAGTATAAACCATTCATTCAGGCAAGGGAGAGAGAGATCGATTGAGAAACTCTAGAAACCCGAGAACATAGCCAAAAACCCACCTTCAAAATCCAATCAACAGCTTGTCTTCTAGCTCCCAAGTCGAAATCTCCGCTCCGCAGCCTCTTCAAGTAATCAACAGCAGGCAAATGTTGGCATTCCTTTCCGACCATCATAGCCAAACACTCGTCACCCTGCAGCGGTAATCCATCGCCGGCACCATAGGCCCGGTCTTGAGTACTATGGTTTCGACGATTACTATAACGCCACGTGGTCTCAAACTCCTCCGCTGTTCCATAATCGTTTGCACCGAAAATGCTGTTGTCTTCCGCACAAAGAAGGCTTGAAACTGCAGAGTCAAAACTTGGTGCCATTTTTCAGGGCTTAAGAAAACTCTCTCTCTCTCTCTCTCTAAATAACAAGTTGCATCAGATGAGAAATGGGAGCGAAAACGTGGGTTTTAAGTACAGATTGGTTTCAGGTATTGTGGATGAAGAGTATAGATTACCGAAAGAAATTTGGAAAAAAACCGTGAATGTTGAGGAAACAGCGAGTGGTGTGAGAAAATAATACAGAAACTATGGAGTGAAGCTCTCTCTCTCTCTCTCTCTCTCTCAACCTTGGGTCTGAAATACTACTTCTTGATAGTGGCTTACGAAGGAAATGAGTGCCTCCTGCTAGGGATAGAGCGAGAGATAGAGAAAGAGAGCGAGGGTCCAGGGAGCGAGAAGATGAGGAGAATCAAAAGGATTTGAGCGTGAAAAATATTTACACCTCGATAAGGCATACAGACTCCAGAGAGAGAGAGAGAGAGAGAGAGAGAGAGAGAGAGAGTTTTCTCGAAAGTGAGATGTCCTGAAAATAAAATGTTTTTTTTTTTCTTTAACTGGGCCTAAAAAAGAAAAAGACATCCTAAGCAAAACGAAGATTGAATGCCGTCTCATTAAAGATTCGATAAATTTATTTCAGCTACTGTGGTATTAAATGCCATTAAAATAATTACAATAATTGAACAAAAATGAATTACTCAATCATAATTATACAACGAATAAAAAAAAATCATAATCATACACTTTTTTTTCTTTTATTATTATTATTATTATTGATTTGGGTACAAAAAATGCATTATTTGGTCTGGTAATAAGAAGGAAGATGGGAGGATAAAAGCGTAATGTGGATATCGAGGACTGACCAATCGGTAGTGAGTCTGTCTTTATCCTCCCGTGCTGACGCGTGTGCTCTGGATGTAGCAGCGGATGACCGGAACCATCCGTTTCTTTCTGAAATTACGATTTGACTATGCTTTTTTTAGTCCTTGGCCTTTTCCACACGTACCGACTCTCTTTTACCAAACAAAACAACTTTTTTGTGTTAAATTAAAAAACAGATATTTTTTTTCGAAAGTATTAGTATTGAATTAAATTTATTTTTTTAAAGTATACATTTATATATATATTAAAAAAATTATTATATGTAATTAAAAGTGGAGAAAAAAACTAAAGTATTTTTTGGTAAAAGATCTTATCATATTTAATTAAAAATGAAGAGAAATAAAAAATAAAAAATAATATTATTTTCTAAAAATAAATAGTAAATTTAAAATTTTCTTTAAATTTAAAAAAATTTGAATTTATTATTTATTTTTAAAGAGTAAAAATACTTTTATTTTTTTCCATTTTCAATTAAATATGATAATATTTTTTTAATATATATGTAAATTTATACTTTTAAAAAAAAAAAACCAATCCAATATTAATCTTCTTATATCTCATTGATTCTTGAAAATAACCTAATCGATATAACAAGTTCATTTTTTTTCTTTGGTTCCTTTTAAATAATCTTTTGTGCTTGTGTGCGTATTTTTTATCCTTTTTATTGGGATGAATTTTGTGTCACTTATAATTTAAAAAATAAAATAAAATAATTGATTTTTTTTTTTAAGTGGAGAAGAGAGATTGAAAGGAAATTCAGAAATATTCGGTCATAAAATTCGAGATTAGTTTAAGGATTTAATTAAGTATATTACAGTGCAATGGCTGTCTCGTTTGCCCAAAAAAACATCGGTCTCGAGTCTTAACTTAATGTGACTATTTTTTCTTATGTTGTTTGCCACTCGAAAATTCTTATGGAGCAGGACGTAACAATATAAGAAAATATATTGCCAAGGCCCAAGACGTAGCAAAGTCAAAGGAATAAAGCACGAATATATTGCCAAGACAGGTTTTTGCCACTCAGATTACTCTCATTAAAATGTAAAAAATTAAATAATAATTTTAATAGAAAATGTGATTTTTGACTATTATATATACATAAATTTTTACATTAAATTAATTATTTTTTACAATATAATAATAAAATAAAATAATGATAATAATTTAGTTTTGACTATTCATATCAAATTTCTATATTAAAATATCTATTTATTTATTATATAATAATGAATAATAAATAAATAATAAAATATTTAATTTTTGTAATTAGTAATTTATTTTATTTTATCGTATTCTACCATTCTACTTATTAAATTTTAATTGATAATCATATTCTAATTAAATTAAAGAATTAATTAGTATCATATTCTATTTAAATTAAATTACTAATTAATAATTTAAAAAATATATACTTTATAAAATAAACATTTACATGAATATAGACATTTGTTCTATGGACAATGACTGCCAAAATAATTAATAAAATAAACATTTATATGAATAAGAGAGAATAAATTAATACAATAATCATTTAGCCAATGTAAAATAATTATCAAAATGGATGAAACTTTGATAATTCCATAACTAAAGTCTAAAAATCTTTAGACTTTAACCAATTTATTATGGTTTATTTTAAGATTTATTTGCTAAATAATAGATGAATTTAATATATAACTAATTTAATAAGAGTGCTCTCCAAAATATCAAAAGGATATCAATAGTCGATATATTGGAGTTTATGATGAAAAGGTTGGTGGTAAAGTGTAAACCTATCTTCTTTCTTTTTTTAAGGAGGAAAAAATACGAATACTTCCAATAGCAAGATGGTATCGCATAATGATATGTCCTAAATCATATTATCCTTCCACTTTACTGAAGACAAATAATTTTATAATATACTTTATTTCTTTGCAATAACGATATATAATATATATATATATAAAATCTATCGATCCGTGAAAATTAGCTTGAATAAATAGAAGGTATGGATTCATATTTATGTTAGGATTTGGAGGTGAGAAAAAGATAAGAGTTTGTCCAAACAGTCCCATTCATGCGTTAAACAAATTACTTTTAATATGTTTGGTAGTGAAGAGCCACAAAAGCATAAACCCACGTTATTCTGCTCTGAATTAATTATGCTCGTACCTGTCCCTTTTTTCGTTCTCTTTTGGTTTCTTTTTTTAATAATACCTAGTATTCATGTAGTACACAAGTACTTATCTATACATTGTATGCATATAAACACAAACATGACCTAGGAACCATTTGGATAATAAAAGTGTTATAATTTTTTTTTAAAATTTTTATATAAAATATAATAATAAAAATAAAAATTTTAAATTTTAAAAATAATAATAATATTATAATAATATTTCATCTAATTTTTAACTTTTATCTAAACACGTCTCATCTTATTTCACTATCTAAATCTTACTATTTATATATAGACAAATTTCTTTCTTTATTTTAAATTTATAATCCTAGTCATATATATATATATATATATATTCATAAGATATATATTAAATAACTTTCTATTTTAAGTAATAAATATTTGAAACCACTTAAAATATATAAAATGTAATAATTTAGATGTATCACATCAACAAATAAGATCATACTAACAAAATGTAAAGATGAAGAATATTACTGTTGTTAGCTGTAATATGTGCCAATTAGCAATCAGATCTTAATTTATCCATTGTCTTTTTATGCATGTTGCATGTCTCAAGACTCTAGTGAGGTGCAGTACCGGTGGAAATTCACATTAATTGTCACTATTCTTTTCCATGGCATGCAATGAAATTTACCATCGATTTTGCCCTTTCCCTTTAACTAGATCCAATTTTATTTGTAATAAAAATGCATAAAGTTAGCGTATTGTATTTAGTGAACGGCCAGCACATCAAACTTGGACCAGCTTCTGTCATTTTCAGTGACCAGCAAAGATAAAAAAAACTTAATGATGAAATCTTGTCCAAATCAGCCACAAAATCTAATTATATGTTGGAGGGGAATTAAAGGACTGTCTTTATAACACAGGGACAAAGAATTTATAAATTACATAAAAAAAATAAAATTATAAATTGATCATGCAAATTAAATTTTTTTTTATAAAATAGATTTAATAAATATTATAAAACTATATCAGTTTATAATTATTATTTTTTATATAATCTCTTTATATATTAGGGTTTTCTTTAAAAAAATCTAGGCAATATTTTCGCTATTTTTTTCAACTTTTGGGCGCGTTTCATTTTGGGTTTTGCAGAAATGTGGGTCACCCATTTTACAAGTACAAAATTTCCCAAGCATTCATCAATTACTGGCTGATACATTAGTACTGACGGTGGCTTAATTACATTGATTTTAAAAAACGTGGATAATACTGTAACCATAGTGAGAATAATTAATGAGTAAGATCTGATGCAGAACTTGAACTTTGAACAACCCTTTTGCTAATTCGAGATTAAGGTCTGATTTATTTATGGAGATGAAATTAAAATTTTAAAAATTTTAAATTTATTATTATATTTTTTTAAATTTTTATATAAAATATAATAAAAAATATAATTTTTTTAAATTCCAAAATATATATTTCAAATCTTAAAATAAAATTAATATTAAAAAAATATATTATAATAATATTTTACTTTATTTTATTTTTAATTTTTATCTCATCTCATCTCTAAAAATAAATTAATATTACTCAATTGTCTCTGTTTCTGATCACAATCTAACGCGTCTGGTTGACTAGAGGATTTACTCTTTTTTTTTTTTTAGTTTTCCCATGGCAATGCTGTTATTTTTAGTCTTTTCTTCTTCCTTTCTTTGTGGAGGTGGGGATCTGAATCATTGGAAATGCAAAAGAAAGAGTAAATCTTGCAATTGAACACATCATTTTTGTCAACAACTTGGTCCAAATTTTCAGTTCAACATCCCTCAGCAGATGCCCTCGTCTAGGTGTTTCTTCTCAATTGACTAATTAATTATTTCCGGCTTTGATGTTCTTTCTTCACCCTCCCCACCCTCTTTGCTTGTGTTTAACATTCTGATGAGAAGTCCTAGATGGTCCAATAATTATAAATCTGTTCTCCCCTTCATTGTTTTATATGGTCGTACATCATGTGTTAAATTTCCCAACTTTGAAGGCGAAAATATCACAAGCACCGCAAGATTATAGACTAGGGTTTGTTTTCTACATATCCCTAAAGAAAGATTTCATATATAGAAAAACTTGACCATAATTAGTGAAATATTCTAAGGTAAAAACTTGGACCGAATTGGACCACAGACTAAGGTAACTAAATTTTACTTAGGATGCTTGGTCTCTTGGATTCACTCAAGGCATGCTAAAAAATGGACTTTCTAAAGAGACTTTAGGGGACACAAATTTCTAACCCTTTTGTCTCTGCATTCCTTAAAAAAATGTTCTTTCTCAATCTTTGTTCTCACTTTTTATTTTTATTTTTTTGCACTCTTTGGAATTCAATTCACCCTTTTTCCCGCTTTTGCAACTTCACACTCAAAAAATCTCATAGCAAGGGCCAGTACCAATGTGACCACACACTTTTGGTCATGTGGCTTATGTCAGTTTGTGCAAATTTCAAAGATCATATTTATACGAACTGTGCTATTCTGAGTAGTACTACTCTATTAAATTACTAGTGTGAAATAGTATTTTATTTTTTATTCATTTTTTTATCATTTAAAAATATTTTAAAAAATATATAAAAATAATCAATACATTAATAATCTTTTCCTTAACTATTAAATAAAAAAATTTAAAATACACAAAATGTCAAAATAAGTGAACATACTAATATTTTTCTTTTTATATATGTATTTGATATTCCCTCCCTCCATTTTTTTTAAAGAGGTGAGCAGAAACAGCAGTGATGAATGAACATTCCCCCCTCCCCCCTTCTTTCTCATCTTAAAAGACTTGTTACTCAAATGGTCTAAAAAGAGGAGTCTTCACTAAACTGTTTGAGATCCGAGCTTCACAACAGAGTGTCATTCACATCCACTGCATATTATTTTAACTCATCCATTCCCATTAATTATTTTTCCATTTACTGTTACAAGCCCAAGACAATCTTGCTCATATGCTTTCAGGAACGGTGCTTGTACGCTATAGCCTTGGGCGCCCACTTTTATCATATCCTATGATTCAAGTTTTTTTTTTTCCCTTAATATATGTATGTGAATAAGTTTTGAAATAATCATGTTGTCGATGACTGTTCAAGATTACAATTTCGAGTAATTTGAAATAATTATGAAAGATATGGAATCCTTTTTATCATTCTCATATATTCAATTCAAACATTACAATCTCCTATTGCAAGCCTTTTATGAGGGTTGAAGAAACTTCAATAACACGTAAGCCTTGGTTTCGAAAAGAGAAATTCTATTTACAAATTTTAAGAGAGATTGTGTTCTGTTGATAAATAAGGATAAAAATAAAGAAAAAAAAATTAATTTAAAAAGATATTATTATAATTTTAAAACTTGTTTAAATTAGGCTTGCATTACAATTCCTATTTGAGAACTATACATAATATTATTTTTTTGAAAATACTGATCTAAATTATAATTGAAACCATCCAAATAAGTTTGGTCCTCCAACAACATAGGGATATTAAGTCATAAAAATATTTCTTAAAAATAAATATATAAATTTATATAATTTAATGTAGTACATCAGATTATAAAACTCTATCTTTATTAGGATTCTTGTTTTGTTTACGGGATTATGCAGAATCATGGATCATATCAGTCATTATTAATTTATCAAACCATTGTTTTTGGGAATGAGCCAGTCACTAGCTAGCAGTTTCTGGAGAAGCTTTTAAATATTCCTGGAATTTTTTGAGTAATATATATCATATATTATATGACTATAGACTGGAGATTCCAAGGACTTTGGGTTTTTTTTTTTAATCTGAACTTCTTCCCATCTTATCTCTAGAGAAAATGGCCACTCGATAAGACAATATCAATTGCAGATTAAGGAACCACTGATCCAGATCCCAGACTGGCTTCTAGGCATTGGCCAAGTTTAGATTAGAAATAACCTAAATTTCATTAACTAATAACTCTTGTAAATTAAGCAAGTCCTTGAGATTCACCACTTCTATAAATAAACTAATGCAGTACCCTCATTCAGATAGAAAACAAAATCTAAATAATTAAATAAAGAGTCTTGGTCTATGCATTGAGCTTATAAACAGTTGGTCGTCTAGGCATGTGAAACCAATATGACTCCGCTGTCCGCCATCAAATTTGAGCTTCCAGAACATCCGGCGTATCTTCTGTGTCTCCACGACAAACCCAACCTCTATATTTAAAATAAATAAATAAATAAATATACAAGTAAAGATATAAATATAAATTTAAACTAAAAAAATAAAATCAAACACGTTGAACAAGATGAGTCTATCTCTTCTTCTCCTTAGTGCTCAATTGAAAAAATATATATATTCTCATATTATATTTTATTACGTTTATTAAGGCTGGATTTGGTTGTAAGCAATTGAGTTCTCAATTCAATCTATTTTTAAATTAAGTTTAATATTTAAAAATTTAAATTATTAAATCTATCTCAACTCAAAATTTCTTTGCATGAGAGATCTCCAATATTTTTTAATTTAATACTACTTTACATATGAGACTCGTAATTTTTGTAAATTTTCATAAATATATTTAAAATTATTTTAATATTCAAACACATTTAAACTTATTTTAAATAGACTCTACTAGATTTATTCTATTATATCAATTTATTACTATTTATATAAAATTTAAATCAGTTGAACATCTAAACGTAATTTAAATTAACCAATAAAAACGACGAGATTTAAGACGGCAAACATTATTTTATTTACAATAATATTGTCCCATCCAAAGAACTCTTATTGGGTCCCAAGTTTATGATAGGATTAGTTTAATTAAGGACAATGATTTATATATTTTTAGAGTGTGCACTATTTTAAAAAATAATTAAAATTAAAATAAAAAATAAATTTTTATACTTTTTTTACTTTTTTTTTTTGTAATTAATAAAGAAAAGGCGCATATTTACACAAATTAGTTTTACTGTTTAATTAAAAAATTTCGTGAAAAAATAGTACGAGCTGGCAAATCAGCTGTCTTGGCTAAAGTGGTGTCTGCATCAGAAAATAGAAAAAGCCACTGCGTTTGTTGGATATGCATGCTTTTGTGGGTTTCCGAGTTTGGCGTTAGGGCAATAAATGGTTGGGGGAGGAAAGTGGGGGGAAATGGGTTGGGGTTGCTGTTTCTTGGCCCCGCTTGGATTCAGAGGTGAGCTCAGCTCACCTCAACTCATCTCAATTCATCTTTATTTTATTATTATATTTTTATAATTTTTTATATAAAACACAAATTCCTATACACCTTTTTCAATTCCCAATACACCTTTTTCAATTTCCAATACACCTTTTTCAATTCCCAATATACCTTTTTCAAATCCCAAAATAATAATAATATTAAAAAATAAACTAAACTCATCTAAACTCATCTCAACTCATCTCATCTCTGAATCCAAGCGGGGCTTAGTCCAATTTTGTAGTCACTATTGTACCCATCAGGCTTAATATTAAATAATATTAAATTGTGTGATCTCGGTTAATGTTTCCTACTGTTATTCAAATCCACTCTCATCTTGGAGATCTTAAACAGCCCTGCCATTAGCATAATGTCATGCAACCGAACTGACAATAAAGTCCCTCTGCTACCTTGACCAAGTTGCCATATACTATGAAAACTTTGTAGTTGGATGATGAACCATGCCTTTGCTTGTTTTTTTCATTATTTGTTGCTCCAATTTTTTATTGTTTTAATTGCTTACCCATTGGGTTTGTCTTTCCACGTCATGTTCCTTGGTTGTTAAAACAATCTTTAAAAATGAAAATTTTAGGCTTCTTTTAGATCTTTGAATGGGTTCAGCTCATTTTAACTGTGTTCTATTTTAGACTAATTCTAATATCCAAACGCACAGTTCCTAAATCACTAAAAAAGATATTTGAGAACTCAAATTGTTGAAAACCAATTTCACAACCAAAAGCAACCATTCAGTTGGTGGGGGTGACTGAACAGATACCAAACTTGCTTTACTTCCCCATATGCTACAAAACAGAGGTTTGGTCAGCATTTATGTGTACCCAGGCCCAAATCAGTTTAAATACTGTCATGTTCTTATAATAATAATAATAATAAATGTAACAGTAGGTGATGATACCACCAAGCTTGCCCATTCATTGCAGTCTTTGGCAGATGAAGAATTGCTGCACTTATTCTGCAACCAGGACTGATTTGTGGTCACCTCAATGAAGAACCCATGAATAGTCGTATTCTAGTAAACTTAACGGGCCAATAGGTCAACAAGAACAAGGCAAAAATGTCAATCGGGGCACATTGAACTCTTAAATTATGCACCTATCCCTACGGAACCTGACCACAAGGCACAAACACTTTGGTACCATTTTTGACATTTTGGTTCAAAACTTCATCTTTGGGCCTAGAAATATGTTACTGAATTTGTAAAGTTACTGAACAATTAAGAGCTTGTTTGGGTAGAGTAATTAGCTGAGAGAGGGTTCTCAAGATTGGGCCCATATATTTTTTATGGATGTCAAGCAGAGCTATTCGAAGCCCTTTCAGCATCTTTTGGTTTATTCACTCTAGAGTAAAACTATATCCTCCAGGCTCTCAATTCAAATGGGCCCCGAATGGGCCTAGGACCAGGATGCTGTATAGCATCATATTCTCGCTAGTCGCTTTTGTTAAATTCCCAAATTGGACTAATAAAGCGTGAAAATTGAAAAAAAAAAAAATCAAATATAAATAAAGCCAAATGCTAAAATCTAATTATTTCTACTTATATTATATAACATCATATAATGTCCATCCGAAAATTCAAATTATTAAAAAGTACAATTTTAATTAACACTCAACTTTCGACATAAGATAAATGTTTCACCTTTCTTCATTGTAAGATTTCTAAAAGTTATTTATACAAGAGAATAAATTATCACTTACGGCTTCTCACTTTTAAAAAGGGATAAGACATCTTTCTGTTCTCGATTAAGTTAATCTCAAAAGTTTAATATGGTAAACTGCTAGTTCTAATATTATGATATACTATATTTTTTTAAAAAGAATGTATAAAAGTTGTACATCTTAAAATTATATCTAATATTATTATTTAAATATTTTTTATTTTAGTTTTGACCGAATAAATAATTTTAAACATGACATATCGAATAGTTTAATTAAAATTATAAAAAAGAAATGTTAATTTGTCCACCTATTTTAATACTTTACGTATTTTATTTTTTTAAATTTTTTATTTTAATATTAAGAAAATAATTATTAATATATTGATATTTTTATATTTTTATAAAATATTTTAAAATAATGAAAAATAAAATCAAGTTTAACACTAGCGGTGGCGGTTAACTTGAGATTCGGCACAAGCTACTCTTCCAGCTGGTGACATGATCACCGTCCATTAAACTTCATCAATACGTGGCACAATCAAGATAACACTTCAGCATGATGAGTAGCTTCTGGAGATGGAATTTGCTTTTGCTCCATCCCATGGTGGGAGCATCAAGCATGGTATCAGACTATCAGTAGTATAAAGGTCAAACCCGCCTCACAAAATGGCATCCACGCTTTGTTGCAGAGCCTCATCATCCTTGTCCACCGCCTCCGCCTCCGGACTACGACGCCGCCTGCCTCTGGTTGGGGCCTTTTGCATGCTCAGCTTTGGTCTCTCCAATCTCTGCCTCTCCTACAACTCTCCCCTCAAGACGGGCTGTGCTCAGTCTCTCCCGTTTGCCAATCTCTTACGGTACAGCATCGAATGTAATTTTTTCTCATATATCTGATAAGATTTTGCTTCAATTATGATTCTCATTTGTTTGTGAATTGCATTTTATGGGGACGTGGGGATTGTGTTTCAGATCGAAGTTTAGCGGCCAATCGCCTGCCAAGAGCGTCCATACTTTCAGAATGGAAGGGAGTAGCAACACTGTACCCAGCATCGTCGTCTATGTCACTGTCCCCAATAAAGAACTGGGTTCGTGTTTTTTGATTTCATCACGGTTTTTGCTTATAAGGGTTTGAGATAAATTAAGTAGAAATGTGATTTATGCTGGCTATTATATTCGTTACCAAGCTTCATGGTCCTCATACTTTTAGCTTTTGAATTTCATTGATAATCAGCACTTAAAAGGACTCTCAAGTCGATGGCAATGGTTAACCCCTATGGGTTGGCTCAAGTGGTAAAGGGCTTGGACTTGGGGGTATGCTACCCCCATTGGTGCAATCAATCTCTAGGGGCCACCGGATTGGGGCTTCCTCTTGAATTACTTGAGTAGCACATGTGAAAAATTCCTTTTCAAGGGTTTGTGCACTCCCAGAATTAGTCGAGATGCTATTCCTAAACAACGGGTGCTATTAAAAAAAATGTCGAGGGCAATGGTCATTTTGTCTGTTTGGTCACATACACACACACCTGGCTCATACGCTGGGTTGTCTTAAGCTATTATTGACAGGTTCTCTAATGTTTATTTCAGCAACCTAGTTTTTGTATACGACTATATCACTTATATCATTTGTAAAAGTGTAACCCAAAACTCTAATTTATATTGGTAAATGCGCAATTTCTGTCTAGGTAAGAAGTTGGCTGAAAGCATTGTCAGAGAAAAACTTGCTGCTTGTGTAAACCGTATACCAGGTATGCACTACATAGTTTCTTCTCGTAGGATACAACTTCGAAATGTATGTTCCCTGCTTTAGTAATGGGAGGTTAAGAGATCAATCATGATTGTTGATTGCCAAATCAAGAATGTTTTTTCAGGAAGTACAAATTGTTTGTTTAAATGAAAATGCTGAACTCAATTCCAGGCATACATTGTTTTATGCATTCAATTTATCTAAAAATAACCATAACATTAATTTCACATTTGGATCATCACTGTCAGGCAGACTTTCCTGCATCTACAAGTATTTCTCTAATGTTAATTGTTATGCTTTTAGTTTCTGAATTCACACAACAGAAAATGGATGTGGAAAATTGGAGTTTCAGACTGGAGCTATGATTTGTATATACATCTTTATTTCAAAGTGCCGGGTGCTTGTTTTTGGATATATCACGTTGGAGTACTGCTACATACCCTGAGTAAATCTCCCGAGTGACGTGGCTCCTTTGATAATTACAAAAAAACCAATGACAGTTGAAATAAACAAAAACGAGGCAGCTGAAATTAAAGGAAAATTTGAGAATCATTGTGGACTCCCTCCCTCCCATTCCGGTTCCCTCCATCCTTCCCTCCCGCAGGTTCAGGACTCCACTTCTTCAAAATTTCAGCAGAACGCCTTTGCTGTTGGCAGTAAAGAGATGAGGGGCTTTGTTTTGATCTCTGATCTGAATTGCCCAATTGTCTGCCCAAAGTCTAGGTGTGTTGGGGTTTTGGCTAACAATCATGTGAGCCCTTGAGATGGTACATGAGGTTTTTTTTTTTTCATCATTTCTTCGAGATTTGGGGTGTTGTACGAATATTGTGTTTGAAGAGGAACTTTTCAGGTTTGTTTCTGGGTAACAGTCATCAAGCAGAAGCTTGTGATTTGAAGGCCTGCTTCCTGATATCATTCTCATGAAGGTTAATTTGTGATTTTCTTTAATTGTTCCATTTATGTGTTTTGTTTTATTAACATGCATAAGAATGAAATACAAGAAGAAGCGATTTATTTCTGTGCATGGAAAACCAAGTAAAGTAGGAATGGTATTTTTTTTTCAATAAACACTGATCTAGATCTAAGCCAATGGATTTTCAGTTGATGGCCGGAAGCTTATTTTTAAGGTGTTTATTTTCCAAAATATACATTAAGTTTTAAGTGCCTGCAATTTTTTTTCTTCTGAGATATCTTTAAAAAAAAATTCTTCTTGTAAATGCTCACATCAAGCACTCTCAAATGTCAACTTACTTTGTTGTTCAGTTGCTATTCACATTTGTAGTCTTCCTCAAGGTGAACTGTATTCCCTCACGTAAAAAACAAGGTTGTTAATCTAACCTTCCCTATATCTATCATTGTTCAGTTACAGCCACAAATCCAAGGGATGGAGGTGACTGTGATTCTGATTTGGGAGAGGGCGGAGTAGAGGGAGCGAGAACGGGAGGGAGGGAGTTGACTAGGATTCTCAATTTTTCCTTTAATTTCAGCTGGTTTTTGTTTATTTCAACTGCCATTGGTTTTTTTGTAATTATAAAAATAGTCACATCATTCGGGATATGGGTTTCAGGAGATTTATTCGGGGTAAGTAGCATTATTGTATCACGTTATCTCTGTTTCAAGCGGTTCTATTCTTGTTTCTTATTATTCAACACCCCACTCCCCATCACCACCAAGAAAAAAATGGCTTCTACTTTGGATCTACATATCTTGGATTGTTAGTTGGTTTTGATGATTCTTCCAGTGGATATGAGAAACTGGCATTAAATTAGTTGATTTTGGATCTACGTATCAGCGTGGAATTGGATTAGGGTAACTTATAAGTTTGGATCTTTGCATAACAGGGTAGAAGAAGAAAAGAAGCATGAAATTTGTGTCAAGTATCTATTTCGTTAAGTGGATTTTCTTGAACGATATTTCTTTTGTAATTTCAGGTATTGAATCTGTGTACGAGTGGAAGGGAGAGGTAAGGGCTGCCTTTCTCACTAATGAATATACCATTTGTATATGCCGAAATGGACAGTCACCTTACATATTTCTCACTGATGAATAAGTTTACTGTCTGTTTTGGAGCTTATTTTTACTTTTCATATTGTTGGTTGACAGATCCAGACAGATAATGAGGAACTTCTTATAATCAAAACTAGGCAATCCCTTTTAGAAGCTCTCACAGACCATGTCAAGGCAAACCATGAGTATGAGTAAGGCCAAAGCTTCTGTATGATAATTTCTACATAAGAAAACTTGCTTAAAGAATTGAGTTGCAAGTTGAACATTGGAGTAATTGAAAAACGTAGTAGACATATACTAGTTTACATATTATGGAGGAGGGAATCCAACTTATTACCTGCATTACTAAGGCCTGATTTGTTTATTGGGATGAAACCAAAATTCTAAAATACATCTCAAATTCATCATTACACTTTTTCAAATCTCCATACAAAATATAATAAAAAAATTAACTTTTTCAAATTTCAAAATACATTTTTCAAATCTCAAAATAAAATTAATATTAAAAATATATATTACAATAATATTTTTTTCTTTTTTTAATTTTTATTGCCTAAGTCTTAAAATAGATAAACTCTATGGAAGAGAATGATATTTGCTTTACTCTCTCATATTCCCTTGACCTTATCTCTCTCAGTGTGCCTGAAGTAATTGCGTTGCCTATCACCGGCGGCAGTCTCCAGTATCTAGAATGGATCAAAAACAGCACAAGGAACTGACTTTCCATCTCATCAAGATGTTGATGGGGCTATGTATATCCATTAAGTCACAAGCTTGCCTTTTCGATTGTATGTGCAGATGAACTCTCTGGATAGGTGGGTGGGTGTGCAGGTGCTTGTGGCAGACTCTAAAGGGGCTTCTCATCTTAGTAATAATTTGCAATGCAAATGGAAGTCTGTTACAATGTAAAAAGGATTGCATTAGTGTGTGTTTGTGACTTAAAATAAAATAGGATATGTAAACCTGTTCATCATGTCTCTCGCCTTCCCTGTATTGAACTTCTCAAATTTTCCTTTCGAGGCATATATACTTGGTTTCGTTTGGTTTCGTTTAAATTCAGAGATAACATGAGATGAGATGAGTTTAGTTTATTTTTTAATATTATTATTATTTTGGAATTTGAAAAATGTGTATTGAAATTTAAAAATTGTGTATTTAGATTTATATTTTATATGAAAAATTAAAAATGTAATGATGAAATGAAAATGAGTTGAACTCACCTTGCAATCTAAGCTGAGTCTTATTCTAGAACTTGATATCCCAACAACAGAAGTCCTCTCTCTCTCTCTCTCTCTGATATATTTTCGGAACAAAAGGAGGAAAATGATCTATGTAGCATTGCGCCTTGCTGCTAACCTACAGTTTGCAAGTACCTGAATAGGGTTCTAGCAAATAGATAGTATTTGAAGTTGTGTCCAAATAAACTTTCAGTCTGGATGGAGCTGGCTTATTGGATGCTTTCAACCACAAACCAGCTTCAGTGCAATCATATCACGCTAAAATTTGGCATGGTGGGTGGCGGTGTTGATGGAGGCGCGAGTTTATCCCATTCCCATCACTTGGCAGCCTATATACACAGGGCACCCGGGAGGAAAGCTTATGGGCACAGGGCATGTCACTCTAGAAATTTTGTTTCTGACACCCAAAAAAAAAAAAACACGCGGGCATTATGGGCAAATGAAGTTTTGCATAATAAATAGCTGGCAAGTACTCTTTTTAAATGCTACCCTTTCCAATCCAATTCCAAAGGTCGAGAACAGTTTTGGTCTGACTATTAAAACATCACGTCATGGGTTGTTGCCCAGAATCATCAACATACTATACGCATTTAATCAGCGCACAGATGACATTCGAAGCCCACCTCCTCCAGAAGAAGACTAGGACTGGTCAAGCTTACAATACTCTATGGCTCGTCTAGCTGGTCCTGCAGGAAGGCAAATGTAAACCTATCGTTAATCATGATGGTCATGACATTTTCCTTAAATGCGCCTATTCCTAGAAAAAGATTGTGGGGAAAGAGACTGACCCGTGCATCGGAAGTCCAAAGAGTGAGATTGTCCCTTAACAGTTGCATGATGAGGGTGCTGTCCTTGCATGACTCTTCTCCTAAAGTGTCTAGCTCGGTAATGGCCTTCTCAAATGCTTTCACAAAAGCAAATGCAATTTAGGCCCTGCTTGTATTCGAAAGTGGGTTGAGCTCATCTCAACTCACTTCTATTTTATCATTATATTTTTATAATTTTTTATACAAAACACAAATTTCTATACACCTTTTTCAAATCCCAATACAACTTTTTCAAATTCTAACACACCTTTTTCAAATCTCGAAATAATAATAATATTAAAAAATAAACCAAACTCATCTCAACTCATCTCATCTCCGAATCCAAGCGGGGCCTATGAATTTTTTACATTTATAGATGGAATGCATGGGAGTTTTGCATAAAACTGCTGAACATGGAGAGATTGCAAATGGATAGCAAAATCATAGTGCTAGTGCTAAAGCCACAATTTTTTTAATATATTTTATATCTATATATATAAATGTAGTTTTTTTTTAAGAGGAAACATTTCATTCATTCAAAACGAACATTACAAATAAACTTGAAACATATAATTACAAGTTAATTAATTGACGATCTGTAACTCCTTAGTACACTAAAAGTGAATGACCATTTCTAATCCTAGTTGCCAAACTCTATAGAACAAAGTCTGAGAAACAACTCTAACTCTATACAAAACAGAGTTACATACAATCAAACACCAAAACAAATCTCATAAGAGGACAAACTCTAAGGACTAAAAGTCCTAGATATATATATATATTTTTTTGTTTTTATTAAAAAATAAAAAATAGGACCTAAACTAACTAGAAAAATCGGACTCCGATTTTCAACTTTAGAAGAAGTTTAAAAGGCAATACAGAAACTACTGTCTTCAATAGCGTGTGGAGACCATGCGCCGCTTGGCTGTGAGCGCGAATGATAGAGACGGACCGCCAGAGTCCCTGGACCCTCTGGCTATGCACGTGGATGCCAAGAAAACCCTCCGAATAAGATGCACAAAGGGCTAGACTCCAATTGTGAGGGGCACGTGTAACACTCGTCGCTCCGATTGTCATGCTTCTGTTGCGGTTGAAAGATCGATACCTTAGGATGAGAACGGCGGCATGCATGTGGAGTCCAAATCGGTAGAGGTCTTCACTGTCAACTAATACCACCCAAGCCAGATCCGATTCCTACAAAAACCAAAGCTAAAGCAAAGACTAAAGGGGAAAAAGAAAGAAAAGGGGAAGAAGTAGATGGGAAGGAGACGAGGAAAGATGGAAGTCAAAAGGCTGGGAGGAACTGAAGAGAGGGAGGGAGGGAGACGAATTGGAAAAGCCCCAAAAGAGATGAAAAAACAAAGAAAAAAGGAGGGGTGGAAAAAATAGAGAAAAGGAAATAAATGAGGGAGGAGGGTGGAAAGGGGGGGTGGGGGAGGTAGAGGCACTACTCACACCATTCCAACGACATCATTTCAGAAGAAACTCTAGTTTTAGAGAGAAAACTCGTTAGACTCCTGATTTATTTTTTGTTATATAAATGTAGTTGGACCACTATAATGGCGGAGCTACCATGCAACGTGTTTAAAGCTTCATATGCGTTACTACTGCCAGCAAGCAAGTGATTATTATTGGCATCAGATTCGGCACATTTTTCACAGAAGTCTTATCCATCTGATTGTATATAGTTTTCCAGAAATACGGCAATGAAGACAAACTAAAACAATAATGCAGTTGTTATAAATAAAAACAATAATGCAATTAAAAAAATAAAAATAAATAAAT
Organism: Platycarya strobilacea; assembly: GCA_036898215.1. Lineage (NCBI taxonomy): Eukaryota > Viridiplantae > Streptophyta > Magnoliopsida > Fagales > Juglandaceae > Platycarya > Platycarya strobilacea. The sequence goes on from CM072555.1 coordinate 9,714,307, forward strand.
AAGCAAACTACGTAGACAATAATCCACATGCATGGGTGATTCCCTCAACTCATTATAAATGAAGCACATGGGAAAGTTAGCAACTCACTGATAATTATGTTGCTAACCAGGATTTTTTTCTGTTCATTTTTCAATAGATGCTAACCAACAGTAACTTCATCATCATTAATGTGGGATTCAACAATTTTATGAATCATAATAAAATAAGATCTGATAAAATTGTTTGATAAAGCTAACCAGAGCTAAGTTGTAAACTTGTAAGCCATACAAAAACCATTTTTGAGAATGAAACGTTCGCGTGAATCTTCAAGTACTTGAGAGGACAAAAGGTAGTCAAACAAAGGAAATTGTGATCTTAACTTTTTTTCAAAAAAAAAAAGAAAAAACTGCAGAGAAACTCGACCTAACTCAAGAGAACCAAATACCATAATTAGTATAGTTCAGTTGGATAGTTTTACTCAAAATCAAGAGAAAGATTATGATCTTATTTATTTTAGAGATGAGACAAAATAAAATAAAAAAATTATTTATAATGAGATAAGATGAAAGAGTAAGGCCTTGTTTTTATTTGTACCATATATATATATATATATATATATATATATAATAAGATGAGATAATATTAAAAAAAATTATATGGTAGAATTTTCTTTTGATGATTACATCAAAAAAAATTTGGATTTTTTTTCTTTTCATATCCGATATAAGAATAACGCTGGATTTGGAGAGTGAAATCATCTCTATTTATTTTATTTTATTTTATTATTATAAATTTTTAAATAAAAACTTAAATAGGAAAAATCATTTTGTATTCAAACTAATTTCATTTGTTTTTGTAAATATGATGATATTATTTAAAATAAAAAGTTATATAAAGATATTATTAAAATATATATTTTTAATATTATTTTTTATTTAAAAATGTAAAAATTTATTTTTTATTTTATTTTATAGAAAAAAAATTTTAAAATTTTAAAAATTATAATTATTAAATAATTAAATAAGAAAAAATAAATTTAGATGAACAACAAAAATAAACTATACCCAAATATAAAACGTCCTTTGACAGGGAACGAATAAAAAAGAAAGGGTATTTTGACAGTGATGCGAACCCTGAAAAGTCGAAACTCTCCCATGCCCAGGCTCACTCTCTCGGTCTCTCCCTCGAATGCGGCAGGCTCTCAGTCCCTTTCTTCATCGCAGCTCTCAATCACACTCTCCCTCGCAGCACTCTCGCAGTCGCATCTATAGGCTCCTGTTTCTGCCATCTTGCCAAAGATTTCTGGACTCGTGAGGCATCTAGAGCCATCTTCGAGGTACTTTTATCGTTCAGTTTTTGGGTTCATTTCAATATATGATTTTCAATCTAGCTTCGTTTATGATTTTGATTCAGGAGGAATAATACAAGCATTAGTGAATCTCTCCCATTAGTAATTCTCTATTACCACAGCGTATAGACCTCAAGTTCAAGGTTTTTCAGGTCAAAATCTCAACTGGGTTTTGTTGTTGTTGTTCCCCCCCCCCCCCCCTTTCTCCCCCCCTGAATCTCACTGTTCTCCCTGCCCTCCTCTTTTGATTCATCTACGTTATTCAATTAGTTCCTAGCATTCCCTTTCTGGTTTTGGCGTTCAAATTTTTCATGGGTTTGTTTTAAACTCCTTACTTTTTTGGTTTTTCTGCTAAACGCTAGTTTTCTTGGAGAACTTAGCTTCCTCATTCGAGCAAACTTGATTTTCTTTTCGAAAAATGTTTGAACTTTTGTATTATGTTTCTCTGTATTTTGTTTCCTCTGTCATGTTTCTGCATCCCTTATTTACCCTGTTATAAATATTTCTCTTCCTCTGCCATGACTTAGGAGTTAGGATCTATGAATATGGTCCCTCACCACAGAAAGGGAGCTCATCTGATATGCATGAAAAGGGCCTCTAGGTGCCATTCTTTGTATGGGGACTTGGAACACAAAATACTTAAGCACGTAATTAGGACCATTTCATCACAATGATTAAAAAACATATGATGCAGAACATAATGAGATCACATGATATGCAAATCCTTTATATGCACTACATGATAGTCTGCCATGAAAAAAAAAAAAAAGAAGATGTCTTATAAAAGGGGGAAAAATAAAGGGAGAAGTGCTACAACAAAAGAAAAGCAGAGGTACCATGAGAATAGCGCTTGGCCAGGGCCAGCTTTTGGTCTAGGGAAGCCAGGCTATTCCTCTGCAGAGTTGACTCAGGCTTCAGCCATATTTGTTGCCATTTTATGAGAGGGCAACTGAAAAAAGAAAAGAAATTAAATGACACTAATTAGCAGAGAAGATTTAGGAGGTTTGAAGGTTTGCGATGAAGGTGTTTGTTTGTGAGAATTGCTTGGGTATTTTTAAAAGGATTTGGGAGTAGTTGAAGTGAAATTCACTAGCACTCTTACATTATTTTCTTAACATGAATCCAACAGTGTGGATCCATGATACAATCTAAGAATCAAGGAATATCATCATCATAAACCACAAAGAAAATAGTTTTCTAACATGACAACTATGGCAGGTGGATTTATAAAGCACCAAGGAGATTCATTATGTTCTAGCGATTAGGATGTTTTATGATCCTCTGCAAAATGACAGTTCTTGCCCGCCGAATATCCTGGCTGCAAATGTCAGCTTGCACCCCCAAATCCACAACATTCTTCAAATATATGTGTAATTTCACAACCCTTTCATCATCAAATATTGTATAACAGTAGCTAGTTGGACCAAAGCTGGCAAAAGAGTGTTATTTGGAAAAAAAATTATCACCAAATCTGCATCACCAACAAAATGGCGTGAAATTATATATGTGTTTTATATTAAAAATGGATCAGAATATCCATTTCTTCCGGTCTGTTTTCAGGTCGGGAAATTGGTACTTGGGGGGTCGGGTCGGATTTTGGGCCAGTGGACAGTTTTATTCAATAGTATGAAGATGTCTCGTTTTATCAAAGATGGTTCCTATGATTTTCCCAGTGATTCTTTGTATGTTCTCTGGTAAATGTTCATTCTGAATGGTTTAATTACGTTCCAACTGTTCTTTTCGAGATAGAATAATTCATGCTACAGCCCAAGATTCATTTGAATGACTCTAAAATTTATATATTCTTTGTTTATGGTTTTATATTTTTCTAGTTGTTCTTGTCATGCTTAGGTTGTGAGACACTGAGTCCTCTGATTCTTCATTAAGGCTCTACATTTCACTCTATTTTATCAAATTAGTTGCTACATGAATAGTGACTAGTACTCCATCTTCTTCAGATGATGAGGCCCAATGAAAACCCCAACAGTATTCGTGAAATTTGTGGCAATATGTTTTAGCAGGCGCCGGTTGTTCTCTTCTTCACCTCCTTCAGCACCGCCGTCTTCACTTCCATGGATCTCTCCTCTTCGATTGTCAAAAGCCACCTTGACCAAGCCAGACCCTCCAACAGAATCTATTGCTGCCATGGTAGAACCTCAAAGGAAGCACAAGTATATATCTCATGAATTTGCCATCAACTTAATCAAACGTGAGAGAGATCCACAACGTGCCCTAGGAATATTCAACACTGTGACAGAGCAAAAGGGTTTTAATCACAATAGTGCCACTTATGCAACTATCCTCGACAAGCTTGCCCGGTCCAAGAAGTTTCAGGCTGTTGATGCGGTTCTTCATCAAATGACTTACGAAACTTGCAAATTTCATGAAGGCATATTCCTTAATCTCATGAAGCATTTTTCACAATCCTCTCTGCATGAAAGAGTGCTCGAGATGTTCCATGCAATCCAGCCAGTTGTTCGTGAAAAACCCTCTCTCAAAGCTATAAGCACATGTCTCAATCTCCTAGTTGAATCAAACCAGATTGATTTAGCACGAGAGTTTCTCTTGCATTCAAGGAAGAGGCTCAGATTGAAGCCAAATTCTTGCATTTTTAACATCTTGGTTAAACACCATTGTAAGAAGAAGAATATTGAATCTGCCTTAGAAGTTTTCAATGAAATGAAAAAATCAAAGATTTCCTATCCTAATTTGATTACGTATTCTACCCTGATGGATGGCCTTTGTGAAAGTGGAAGACTCAAAGAAGCAGTTGATCTGTTCGAGGAAATGGTCTCAAAGGAGCAGATCTTACCTGATGCCTTAACTTACAATGTTTTGATCAATGGGTTCTGCCATGCAGGGAAAGTTGATCGTGCTAGAAAGATGATGGAATTTATGAGGAAAAATGGATGCAATCCTAATGTATTCAATTACTCGACCCTGATGAATGGATACTGTAAGGAGAAAAAACTGCTAGAGGCAAAAGAAGTTTTTGATGAGATGAAGAGCTTCGGTCTGAAACCTGATACAATTAGCTACTCGACTTTAATTAATTGCTTCTGTAGGGCTGGAAAAATTGGTGAAGCTACAGATTTGCTCGAAGAGATGAAAGAAAAAGAATGCAAAGCTGATACCGTGACCTTCAATGTGATACTTGGAGGGCTGTGCAGAGAAGGTAGGTTTGAGACGGCTCTTGATATGCTTGAGAAACTTCCCTGCGATGGTGTTTATCTAAACAAAGCTAGTTATAGGATTGTGTTGAATTTCTTGTGCCAAAAAGATGAGTTGAACAAAGCCATGGAGTTGTTGGATCTGATGCTGGGTAGGGGCTTTCTGCCACATTATGCAACTTCAAACGAGTTACTGGTTCGACTTTGTAAGGCTGGAATGGTAGATGATGCAGCTGTCGCAATGTTTGAATTGATGGAGATGGGTTTCAAACCAGATCCTGACTCGTGGGCTCATATGCTGGAATTGATTTGCAAAGAAAGAAAGTTGCTATCTACATTTGAACTGCTCGATGAATTGACTGTTAGAGAGCTTTGATTCACAACTATCTTGACAACTGAATATATGGGTTTTCGAAGCAAAAACAGAAAAAAAGAAAAAGAAGAACAATAAGTCCGTGATTTTGACCCAATTGAATCAATGCTAGATTAGAGAGTATCATGCATCATGAGGTGGTGGGTTTTCTGAAATTCAAAATAGTTGTGTAAGCAACGAGATACTTGTAAAAATGAGAGAAGCTTGCAGATTTGTGTTTCCTTTCCCGAAAATGCTGGTTCCTGGCGATATGGGCAATCATTGTGCATCTGATGTGACCTCGGAAAAAGTCAGATAGCGGGATGAAACGGTGCAAGTCTTCAAAATTTTTAAATCACTTTATTGAAATGATGCGATTAACATTTTAATATTGGTGAGCCTTCCCATTCCCATTCTCTTTCTTCTCTCCCCTCTCCCCTTCCCCATCCCCTTCCCTCCTGCAAGCCTTCCCCTTCCCCTTCCCAGGCTCCTTCATCCCTCTCCTACTTCCTTCTCCTTCCCCTTCCTCTTTTCCCTCCCTTGCCGTTCCCTTCTATCAAATCTCTTTAAAAAAAACCTAACAGAGAATGATTAGGGACACTTTTCGGATCTTGCTTCAAATGGGTATCAGCCTCACCTAAAGTGCCCAAATCCCGATCATTAAGGTCCTCTCTCTCTCTCTCTCTCTCTGAGATATAAGTATTGGATTTTTTACTTATCAAAAAAAGTATTGGTTTTTTGCATGTTTTGGTGAATTGAGTTTTCCTTTCTATGGGTGTCGTTTTAAGATACTTCAAATTCGGCATCTTTGGGCTGGATTTGTTGTCTATTGAGTACCTTTAGATGCTTCACGTATTTCTGAATTTTCTGTCTGTATTTTATTCAAGCCTTCAACTTTGGCGGTCTGTTTCATTCTCATCAGGTGTTATTTTTTTTTTTGTAAGACTTGATCTACCAGCATCGACAGAGATCAGCGCCCTAATTAATCATTGTTTGTCCAACTATTCAACTTTTACTTTCATTGACGTGTATTCCTTTTTTTTTTCTTTTTTACCTACGAGAATGTTAAAGAATCCAAGTTTTGCTACACGTTGTAACTAATTTCTTTCACACTTTTCCAATTTCCTCAAGTGGAAAGAACTTGGAGAAAGACAGCCACTTTTTTTTGAAATGCTGGTATCAATTTGGTCATGTTTGGGGGATTCTTTCAGATATGTTTGATCTTATCCATTTTGCACCTATTGGCCCTGTCTGGCTTCTTCTTGAGTACTGAAAATGGTTTTCACAATGCTTCTCAAATGAGGATTTGCATCAACTTGATTATTGGAGAGCGGTTGGATTCATTCATTTAAGGTGCAGCTGATTTGCTTTATCTTTAGTATTATCTCTAGTGTTTGGGAATTGTTTCATGGATTCTCTTACAAGTTACAAAGCCTGATTGAGAATGGCATAAAACAATTACATAATAAGTTAGTAACACATCAAAAGAACATTTGATTTTTCCTTGAGAAAATTGATAAGTTACAACTTTTAGATAACTTTTAAAAAATAATAATTGTTTCATAGATTTTCTGGGATTCAGACAAATTAGGATAGGAGTAGTGTGGGAGTAGTGTGTATTATTTTTCAGCAGGGAAACAAGGTGTGTGAGAGTTGGCTTGTAGAATCACTTGCTAAATTAGTATCCTGTTGCTGCTACCATTCCTTGAGTATTCTTGTTGTGAGGCCTTTTTTGAGTACTGATTTCCTGGATCAGTTTTGTTGAGAAACATTTATTTACTTTACTTAATAATGGGTATCTTGTGTGGGAAATGCTAAATGTCCCGACTTTTGGGTCCCTATGGGATCTCGATTTTTTTTTCTTTTTTTTGCATGATTTTTAAATAAGTGTTTTTAAATATTGTTGTGATTTTTTTAAAAAAATGTTTTAAGATGTTAAAAAAATCGTGTAAAAAAATATACATGTAAAAAAAAAATCGGGATCCCATAGGGACCAATAAATCGAGGTACGTAGCAGCATCCTATCTTGTATTGCAGTAAACCTTCCATCCATTCATCTTGAAGATCAAATGGGCAGATAGCAGTGAGGAAATGAGCAAGAGTTTTGAAAAAATGAAGAGATTGTGGATCAGTTTTGAAGTTGTGTATTATAAATGTTGTAACTATCGAATGTCTCCCAGATTTTGAAATCGTGAATTGTAAATGGTTCTAACTTCTCTCAATTTATTTGTCAATTCCGTTGATTAGATGGTTTTCATCTTATTTGTTAATAAATTAGTGTACATACAATCGTTATAAGGCTTTCTATTCACATCCCTTTTCGAGGAGATTGTGTCTTGATGAAGTTAGGTTGTCAAGTAAATTACTAAGTTAGACGCTACTCCGTAAAAGGCCATCCTCTCAAATGCTTCATAACCTAAAACATTCAACAAATTAATTAGACGGAGCAATATTAACACCTAGTTATCGACGTCACGTACTTACAATATTAATTAATTAATAGTAAAAAAAATGTACATGCATCAATTAATAATTACTATAATTATTAAAAGAAACATATTATCAAACTTATCATATGGTACAATTATGAGGTTAATTCTTGCTGGAATAAATCTTCTCAATTAAAGCTGGTTTGTTTTGCGTGCATTACACCCGATCGAAGTTTACGCACTACGTATGGCTAAGATCTAAAAAGAAAACCCTTGCAAATATTAATAGTGACCGAACACTTGTTTCTTGCAGTTCTTAAATATTTGTATGTTTGTCAGTCGACAATCGTATTCTACAAGACCATAAGCTATATAATCCTTTCTAAATAACGAACGAACTTAATTGAAACCATTTAATTTCAAGTATCGAAGTAGCAGCTAATTATTGTGAAGTAGTACTGATTCAAATATAACAAAATATAAATTTTTTGGCATTCAATTAATAAATTAGGTGGAAGCATATATATAGATGCACTTCTTTTAGTTTCCATCAAATCAAATAGATGCAAAATAGAATTACCCTACAACAAAAAAAGGAAAAAATGACATCCCAAGTTTGAGGCATCTTCCAGCACTTAAACCATGCGAATGCAGAATTTCTTTTCCCAAGTTTCAAATCTATTCTTACTTCAATGTGCTATCCAATTGTCATAACTTCATGCTCTCTCTTCGTTGGGTTGTACTCATCCTAACTCAAAAGATTTCTTTCAAGAATACCGGCACCCAATGCTCCTGCTCAACGTATAGGCTCCGTAACCAAACATTCTCCTGCAAGTTGTACATCGTAATTAGAACTTCCCAACATTTTTCAAACTCATCAGTGGTTTGAGAGTCATACACACACTTCAGCAAATTACTTTTCCACTCAATTTTGTATGCATGATGTGAACCTAGCTTCTCAACTAGTTTTTTCATTATGTGCTGCAAGGAATATCTATGTCGTGTATTGGAAAAGATGAGCGTAATCGCATTCTTCATAGCTCTAATTTGATTTGTGATAATAGCTTTCGGAGCTTCACCATCCATATAGTTTAGCCAAGTCTGAAACAACCATGCAAACGTTTCCATATCGTGGCTAGAAATCAATCCTGCCTCCAAAAGGATTGATTGACCATGGTGGGTTTATACCAACAAACGGTGCAAACAGCATCACATACCTATTTACCATATATGTGGTGTCGAATGTCAAAATATTACCAAAATACTTATAGGCTGTTATACTTCGTGCATCTGCTCAGAAGACATTCGTTAATCTCCCATCATCGTTGTGGTCGATTAGATAAAAAAAAATCCATCTTTCTTGTATTGTATCCTTACAAAATACTTCTAGAGGGCTCCAACGCCACCTTTCTCAGGTCGAAGTTCGCATGCCTTATCAATATAATTACGACAATCTTTTTCATTGAATGGCAACTTCTCAAACCCACCTGCATCTTACACAAGTGTTGCAAAACTCTTATTTGGGTTGATGCCAATCGTATCATTTGTATCTAACATTTTCTTGACAGACTCGCTCACTTCTCTATTGCAGCAAAAGAATCTTGACTTCTGTGGACTTACACCAAGATTATCGGAATTGTGAACACTCAAAAACTTCAACTCTCCATCACCAACGTAGCATTTATCATTGCCTTACATTTAGTCTTTAATATAGGACGTAGCCACCAAATATTTGTTGTCCGATATCGTGCCTTCCCACCACGAAAACAATCCAACATGATATATTTGAGGCTCCCATCCTCAAATCTATGACTCATTTGTATCGTTGTCCCAAAACCACATTGTTTCCCACCTTCGACTCATCAATGATATCGGCCCCCTCGATATGCATAGTATTTTTTGTCTCAGTCTCATTGTCATCTTCAGATTCAGATGACATAGACAAGGTTTCAACCTCCCTTAGAGTCATATACGGGCTCTTGAATTTCTTCTAGATGGCTAGAGCTTGCAAATGGAGTACCAATTGAAGGGGAGGGGGGGAGGGGGAGTGATGAATGAAATCTCAGCATAAGATTTTTCTGTAATTTACAATAATAAAAATCAATATATAAATGAATAAAATTATTTTAAAAAATCCACATCTACTTAATGAACAAACTCATCACCTGACGAGTCCATGAAGATGGGTTGGCATTAGGACGAGGTAAGAAATGTGGTAACTGCACATGTGCATTAGTGCATGCCCCCCTTGCATATAACTTGAAAAATCAAGATAAACGAATATTGGTATCATCTAACAGATAAATCAACAATGAAAATTAACTAAAGATGTAACAATAATTATAGATGCATTTGTGTTAAGAAGTGTTGACAAATATGGATTATACGATGGATTTGTGATAGGAGGCGTTATAGGAGATGCATGCTCTATCCCTTTCCCTTTCTCCATCTACTGAAAATTTAATTGCATAATTAATATTTAATCAAAAATAAAATAGACAGATTCTTGTCAACGTTTAGCCATCATAATGTTTTTAGAGAATTAAGTTGTGTTTAAGTGTTGAGAAGTGTTAAAAATACTTGAAAATAGTAATAAAAAATATGTGAGAAATAATAATAAAATATTGAATAGTAGTAAAAAAGTAATAAATAATAATAAAAATATATTAAAAGTTATAATAAAATAATGAATAGTAGTAGAGAATGTTGAGAAGTATTAAAAAAGTTTGGTTTGCCAAATCTAGCTGCAATCCATTGACTAGATGAGAAAAGTTTTTTTTTTTTTTTTTAACCATAAGAATAGGCAAGAGCTCAAGTGTATGAGACATATAAAAGATCAATTCCTATGTGCCGCTAGTTTTGTTTTGTTTTTTTTTTTTCCATTTTCAATTTATACATCTTTTAAATACCAATTAAATCTGGAAAATATATATATATATTTCATCCAATCAATTTACCCTCATTTCTGGAATAGGAAAAAAAAACCAAACATTCACAGAAAGCCAAAATAAATCAAACTAAAAGGCTACATCCAAATATGTTTTCTACAAGGGAGGCTCAAGCAAATAATTTAAATCTAAACCAAACTTCCACAAAATCCAAGAAACCCATTGCAAAGAAGTTTACAAGGGATGCTCAAAAAATAACCTAAATCTAAAATTAAAATAATTGAACTTAAAGGGTTAGGTTTTGATCTTAGAAGAGGACTGAAGTATTAAGAATTGGCAAAATTAGTAGCCCAAGTGCCGTATGCTGCAAGAATAAAAATATGTGAAGAAATTGCACGATTTTACGATGAAATATTCAATAAGTAGCCCCAAGAGTAGAGATATCCATTCGTCAATTGAAAGCATGTGAAGAAAAAAAAGTTACCTTTCTTTGCCCCAGCCAAATGGAAAATCTGAAGAAGATGCACAATTTCGCTTGACGATGAAAATGACATTTTGCTTGCTTGTTCAGCTTTTGATACATACAGAGACATTTTGCTTGCTTATTCGACTTTTGATACATATTCAGACAAATTCTTGCTTTTAGTGTTTTTTTTTAAGGCCACGTCAGCATTGCTTGTAATAAAATGCTTGCACAACAATGCTTGTACCTAGCACTACCTTTTCTTTCCACTCTCCCAATCACAGGCTTCCTAGGCTCTCGTGAGAGATCATGCAGCCCCATCCTCTTTGCTAGCATGTTCATCAGAGCATTCTTCACTTCAATGTTGGAAGCCTCTCAGACAAATTAAATTCCATGCGCATGGAGGCAAGCCGCACCACACTCAATTCAGACCATTTTAGAGTTTTGAATCAACGTTCTTAACATCGTGTTTTAGATTCAGAATCATGGTAATGATTCCTAAGTCGATGATAGACTGAATCATCGAAGATAAGACCATAGATTTACATTGACATTCGTTCCATTCCCTTTATACTTGATAGTCATTCGGGAGCATCAAATACGATGCATCCACCAAACAAAATCCCTACCCTGAAAGCAATAATTGCAACGCCACAACACCCATTACAAAATGTCATCGTTTTATTATTATTATTGTTATTATTATTATTATTTCCCCCTCTTACATGGGTGCTACGATGGTTTGATTGGGATAGATTAATTCTTAGTTCGAATATATTCCGAATTAGATGCATAGGCATAAAAGCGAATAGAAGATAATCCATTCCTCCAGAGCGACAGTATATAAAAAGGTATATATAGTCAGCAGAGCTCCAAGAAGAGAGAAATGGGTAGGGAAAAGATGTTACAACATGTTGGTGAGCTTTCAATTTGTACACAAGCATATAACATGATATTAACAGCCCACCCCCTTCCGCTTCTCGCCATCTATGCTGCTTGAAGTTGAAGTGTTGGAAAATATATGCAGGCACCATGAAAGTTTGTCCAAGATGTACTGAAGAAAATATGTGCATCTTGTCTCGCTTACCATATTGAATGCTTTATCCCAAGACCATTGCATGTCAATATAAGACCTTTGTAACGGTGGAGATACTCCTGCAGCCAACAAACATAAAATCACATAAGCAAAGATAAAGTGAAAAGAATCATTTTTCAGTGCAGAGCAAGCGGAGAAACACTTACGATTATATTATAATCATAGGCATATAGCATTCCTTTCTTGTCATATTCTCTCCTCTTGGCAGGATCACTCAACACTGTTGAGAAAAAAAAAAAACTTGTTAGACATGATTTGTGGCACATTGATTATTGTCACCTGTTACGATTTTCTCTCTTTTTTATTCTAATCATCAACATAAGCACAAAAACAAAAACGGCTGTAGAACCTAGTATCAGCTGGTAAATTATCATCTTTAATCAGCCAAAATCATGTTAATATTCCGTTTAGCCAGGCAACCTATTTTGTGGCACAATCAAACAGTAGGATCAAACAGGACTGAAATGCCAGGTCATGACATCACACAAGTCAATGTTTTCTCTAGAGGAAGCACGCAAAATCTCAGATCTCAGACCAACTCAAAAGGCCTAATAGAAACCATTTTGGCTACAGATACCATTCCACATTGCATGCCTTCAATAATTAGTTGTTACAATCAAATCACAAGTGATCAGAGAGGCTCAAAAGTCCTGCCTCAACCACCTCCATTTGGCCAGCTACTTTTCTGCAACAACATGTACCATCTTCATCCTAAAATAATCAGTTTACTCAAATGGGTACCAGCTAATGATGGCAATGGCGCCAGACCGGGCCAGTTTCTTCATTTTGATCCCAATGTGCAGCTTAAGTCTCCATCCATAGCCACCCAGATCAATCCAAGCTACTCAAATTTCTCTGAATGTGTGGGGTCATTGAGCCACACAATAGGGGAAACACTCATGCTTCCAAACCCCTCCCAACCTATTCCTAACTGGATTTGAACCCAAGAGGCAAGTCTTAATACACCCCATGTCTCTCACAAGGAGGGCGGTGCCATTAGACCAAATGGCTCATTGGCCTATGGAGTTAACATATGGATATAAGTGGCAACCACAATCTAACTTAATTGCTCCTTTATTTCGCCAGGAAGCAATTACAGAATTTTTTTTTGCATAAAGTCAAAAAAATAAAAAACATGAAGAGAGCTATTTCAAAAACACTGAAGGCGTGATGTTTAGAAGATTCAAAGACAAAATTACAGGAAACAAAACTCCAAAAGGTGCTTCCTAGAAAACTTGTTTGGCAATGGAATGGGTCCCTCTAGATTGGGAAGTCCACTAGGAAACATGAAGGAGACATCTAGAACATTATATACTAATTGACAGCACTAGAACACTCAGTAAGAATTTTTGAAATCACAGTACACAAGAAAGTTCTGCAATGTCTCTATCATTGTGAAATCACATTTTCCGCATAGTTCTCCTACCATTTTTCACTTGTATCTTTATCTTTTGTCTCTCCTTCAGTTATTCCAGTTTACATGTCATTTCCAAAAGATTCTTCCTAGAAAACTTATGCTTAGCATCTCAAGGAAGCAGGGCAATAGACAAAATAATGCCTCAGGGAGAATCATATCACAGATCAAAGTTCAAGTTTGATCCTTTTATGCAATGAAATCAATAATCTCCAGATAACCAACTATTACCTAGCTCAAGTGAAACAAACACTTACCGTCAAGGCTTTTATTTGTAGAAATCAAATTCATCTGGAAAAGCCTTTTCTTTCCCTGAATTTACAACTGGGTTTTGTCAAATTATTCCGTCATTTTTAAAGCTAGTGCTTATTTAACAAGGTAATACATATCAAATCAAGAAAAAATGCATCTCAATGGAGATTGCATTCTCAAGCAAATATCCCACCAACATAATGAATCGTGCCAGCCACTATCGCCCCAAATTTTCAAAAGATAATATCCTTCTTAATGGTATGTGGAGTTCATAATCCCCTTATTAAGAGAGAGAACCACCATGTGCAAAGCTAAAGGAACATATACCTACTTTGCTTTTATAGCTCCCTAAAAATACCAACATACTATACAGGACCTAATTGTTTCCACGATATATCTCTCATACGGTTCAAAAGCAAAATGCCCCTCAATATACAGAGGTGAGCAGGAAGTGTAGTCAGTATGATGACCAGTAAGAGTAAGCAACATGGACATACGTAGAACAAATCAATAAAATACAGCAACAAACAGAAAAGCGAAGAGGAAAAAAAAAGAGCTTGAAATAGTCAAACGCCATGAATCACCCTGGTAGGCCTCGTTTATCTCTTGGAATCTTGAAGTCGCGCTGTCCTGGTCTTTTTTCTTATCCGGATGCCATTTCTGCACAAAGCAATCCCAGGGGCGAATTAATGGGTGCCTAATTAGTAAAATCGCGTTTCAATAACAATTAAAATAGCAAACTAAAACACACACCAGCGCTAGGCGAATGTAATTGGATCGAATGGCATCGTCCGTAGCATCATAATCCACCTCTAATATCTTGTAGTAATCCTGCGACACAAATATAAATTTACAACCTAAAACAAAAGATTAAACAAGAAACCTAAAGGTGTGGAATCGCACGTATACCTTGGGCTTAGACAGGGCAGAGATAAAATCGAAATTAAGGTGGGAATCTTGGTCGGGCTGTTCGTGGTCAGTTGCACTGTCGTCCCACTCGTCACACATCATGTTCGCGTCCGTATTCAACAAAATGTCCCAAAAGAAAGCGTTGAAGCTCACTGATTAGCTTCGAATTCCCGCTGGGGCTGGGGCTGGGGCTGGGGGTTTGGGGACTCTGCCTCCAGAGTGAGGGAAGATTATCCTTTTCTTAAGATGGTCGGCGTGCTTGCGTTGCGTCCTCGTGTTTGTGCGCATTGGCGTGCCGCGTATGTCACAACTCCCGATGCTCCCCGCCATCCATCTTTCCTTTTTTAAGTGGAAATATGAGAAATGAAATAAATTAAAATTAATAATTAAATAAAATATTATTAAATTTTTATTTTTTAATAATATTATTAATAATTATTTTAAATTTTAAAAAATTTATTATTTATTACATTTTATATAAAAACTTTCAAAAAAATTATAATAATAAAATAAAATATGTTTATTATTTAAACGATATTGCAAATAAAAGAAGAAAGATCTATATTCTAAAAGATTTTTTCTTTATTAAGAGAAAAAAGAAAAAAAATAGTAAGATATTTTTCTTAATATTTTCAAGTCGTATTTTCCTTCTTATTTAAAAGAGCTTCGTGGTTTGGGCATTTCCTTTTTTTTCTTTTTCTTTTTCTTTTTCTTTTTCTTTTCTCGACAAATTTCCTCAGTTTTTAGTTAAATGTCATTTCTCCATTTCATAGCAACTCGCATCTTTAAAAAAGTATCAAAAACGAAGTATCATATGTATCTCTCTTAATTAGTAATTAATTTAATTCATTTCAATAATGAGTCTCGAGCATTTTTTTTCTTATATTTTTTTATTTTTTACTTAATAATTAAATAAATATTTTTTATTAATTCGTAAATCTTCTTTTTTTTTAAAATAACTTGATTATTTTAAAAATATGTATGAAAAAAAAAAAAAGTTAAAACACAAACTATTAAGAATATGTACAATATAAAGAACAATAAATAAAGGGAGCGTGGACAGACAAAAAATTAAAAATGAATTTTTTACTTTTTATTATTGAGGTTTTGTGAGATAAAAACAGAAAATACATTAATTAAAGTTACTCTCCAATTTCTAGAGCTTGATGTTGGAGCGCTTAACAGATTTATTTTATCAAATTTAAGGCAGTAAGAGTATTTACAATGGACTCAACCCGATTACAACAATAATTTTCTCCCAATCCGATTACAACAATCTCAATAAGTGGCAAATGAAAATAATTTTCTCTCTCTTAACTTAATAAATATAGTTAACGGATAAGTATTAATCAAAATATTTTTTGGAACTAAAATATTCATCATTCTCTCTTATTTACTTTTCCGCACTAGCCTTTACTTTTCATTTTCGTTTTCATTTTCAAGTTTGGTTAGATTTTTACAAAATATAATTCCAGTTCAACATAATTTCATAGAATATATTTTCATAAAATATAACTATTGAAGAAATATGACTGTTAAAATTTTTTCTCCATTATAAATAATTTGAAAGTTAAAAAATTAATGTATATTTTATAATAATAAATCAATATTCAATTTATAATTAGAATTAAAATAAATAAAAAGTTAAAAATTAATATTTTAATATAATAACTATTAATTTGTTGAGTATATTATTTGATATATAAAAAGTGACTAGTTATAATTTATAAAAATATAATTTTTAGTCAAAATTTAGCTAAACAATATCTAAACTATTGTGAATGCTCTAAGACTATGGTAGTAGTTAATGATCGATTTTGAGATTTGGTCTTTTGAGACAAACCGCACTGAAATCAACCCAAATGTGTATATATATTAAATATTCTTTATACATATATAATATATTTATTATGTGTATATATTAATTATATAATTTTCATTTAATGGATCACTATTAACTATATATTAGGGGTGTACAAGAATTGATAGGACTGACTGGCGCTAACAGAAATCGATCACCAGAGTCAAAAATTGATCGAAACTAGTGAATAATTGACCGGCCGATGATAGAAAATATAAGAAATCAAAACTGGCCGGTTCAATCCCAAAATGAACCAAGTTCAAACTACCAAACTGACTAATATAATATTATATATACATATATATATCATAGGTAAAACGGCGACATTTTAAATGATTTAACAACTTCGTTTTACACTACAAGATATAAAAATATATATATATAAAAGTGAAGTGATGTTGTTCGGTTTAGTACACCAAATTGTATAGTTTAGCTCTAGGGTTTAATAACTCGTCCATCTTCTTCATCCCAACGAATCTCTTTTTTATTCTCTCACCCTCTCGCTTGTAGCATTGCGCCATAGCCCTCCCTTTTCCTCCTTTCTCATATTGTTCAAAACTTTACCTATCCTCACCTCTCAAAGATCTCTCATTCTTGGCATATCCCTCATTTTTTCGAAATTTCTCTTTGCTGAAACTTGTCTCCAAGGTCGAGCTTTATGTCTTTCAACTTCACGTCAAGCTCTTCACAACGTCCCTCCCCTCTCTCGTTCTTCTCTCATCTCTCGCATTAACCTCTCCTCTTAAGTTTTTATTTTGAATTTGTGATTTTATTGTAAATTTTGTGAATTTTAATTGATTTGTTACCTGAGTTTGGAGATGAGTTAGCAACTTATGGACTGACCGTAGAATCAATTGGTATCAACGATAAGATTCTGGTTCACTCTCTTAATCCCTACCATCAGGTCTTGGTCGACACCATCCCCTTGAAAAACTATTGGTATTCGATTTTGAATCATAACCGCATCGATAACGTCAGTTTTCAACCCTACTAGATATAATTTATACAATAGAATTATTTAATATTCATCAACTCTACATAAGATATTAAAAAAATTACTTAATTTTAATTTTAATAATTTAATAATTTGTTTTATTAATTTTTCTGTCAACAAATATTAATAAACTGACCGAAATGATAACTAGCAATCTGATTTGACAAAAATTATAGACCAATTATAACTTTTAGATTAGACCGAACCGATTATATATAGTCAATTTTTAATTTGAAAGCTGGTTTAAGGATCAATATAGGCGCGCTTATGGACAAAAGCACGCGATGACAAATATATTTATTAAAACATTATTAATATAAATTATTATTTTTATGAGAAAATATTAACACCTAGATAAATGATATTTGAAATTATATAATGCATAAATATTATTATAAAACTAAAAATGAAACTACTACTATTGCAATAGATAAATATAAAATGAACTCTTAAGAACTCTCGAAAACTGAAATTTTATCTGTTCTATATATTTTCTTATGAATTTCATAACAACGAAACTCATATTTATAAATATTGAAATTACTATACAAGTCACTATGCAAGATTTAAAATAATAGTGGTGGAACAGGGGGCGGCAGCCGTCCCTCCAATCTCGTTCATTACACTCCCTATTGAATTATCATCCATAAAAAATATGTCTCGTTAAAATCTTGTCAAAGGAAAAATCCAATGGGAAGAAAAACCAATGGCGAAGGAAAAAGAGTACAATCAACACAATTTTTCATGATATTTACTCCCCCTAAAAAGTGCATAACGATAGATTTTTGAGTTTTCGCATTCAAATGTTATGCACAATCTTCTTGAATATTGCAGTTGGTAATGCTTTTGTGAAAAAATTTGTCAGATTATCACTAGATCGTATCTTTGATATATTTTCATCTGATTTGAGTGATACAAGTAATATTATCTTCATATAAAATTGTTGGACTATTATTGATCATGGGGAGTCCACACTTTTCCTGGATATGTTGAATTACTGATCTCAGCCAAATACACTCTCGACTTGCTTTATGAATAGCAATGATCTCTGAGTGATTTGAAGATTTGACATATACATGCAGTTTCATATCCCCATCTGATATTGTCCTCTTTGGCACTTCAGAGTCTTATGGGTTTAAAGTGTGTCGGATAAGGTAGAGGGAACCCTACATATAAGGCGCTTGACAGACTTAATAGAAATCTGAGATCTGTAGTAATACTCAAACTCCTCTTGAGAATGTGCGTCAGTTTTTTAAGTAATAAACAAACATGATTTCAGCATATATAACAGGTTAAGAATTCAAATAAGATTTCCATCTAATTAATGTATTAGAGAGAACATTATAATATTTTCATCTAAATTTTTCTTCTCCTCATTTGGCGTTATTAGGGAGAACTTGTTTATATACGGCGGAAACAGCATTAAAAACCATCCATGTATGATAAAAGCTGTAAAAGCTCGAGATCTAATATTATCGGTTCGGCGGAAAATCAAATCCGTTTGACATTATTGACAAACGAGATCTTAAAGAGATTTGAAGGTTTCAAATTGTTATTTATTAATAACCAGTTTTACCATTGGTTTACTCCAGCAAAAATATCTCACAGTCTTCATAGATTCAGTTATTGTTCACTAGAACGATATTATGTCTGATAGAAATTCTAATGTCTCAGATTTGAACCATGAATCTTTTATACCTCAACCACTCATATATTTCTCCTGAAGCTGTAAACACCATGATATGAGTAGAGATATATCTTTTTAGTAAATCTGATTTTGAAATTGTTGCAGCATCAAGAACCCTCAGTGCTCAATATGCTTATTCTGTTACAACCATGTCTCAGAGGCTACTGGCAAGAACGAGTGAGGTTGATTATATTAAAAATCAAATATGAGTTGAATCAAATGCTTGCAACTAAAAACAAAAAAAAAATAAAAATTTAAGACAATAAAATAAGGAGCTGAAAAAATTTGTAAACTGGTATTCTCGTAACTTGAAAACACGATTAGAAGAGATGGAACGAGAGAAAGCACAAATACAAAGTCAACAACAACAGTTAACGGCAGAGGTTCGGGTTTACAAGAAAATAATGATAGTTGTAATTAATCTCGCTGGCTTTTAAAATTATGTATCCAGCATATCTTGTAAAGTGAGATTTGAAGAGATTATGGTTTTTCTTATTCTTATTTCCATTTTTATAAAAACCATTTTTAGTTTCATATAGTTCGCATCGAATCTTCTTCTCATATTTATAATTTATTTATATTTTCATTCTTATCCTACAAATTCCCAATGGCTCATCAATTTATTTTCAATATTTTTCACGATCAACATAAGAGGTATTCTTCACCTCAATTACAAGTTATTCCTGTATTTTTCGCAAGTGCCATATTGTAGCAAGCGAATGATCTGGCTAATAAGACAGATTGTGAAGTCGTTTATGAGTTGGTGACTCTCGTCACCTGATACTCCTCCTCTATTATCGGGTTTTCCAACCGATTATAATTCAAAAATCATGAAATTGAGGAGCTTAACGATAATGTTTCCGTACTTCAACAACTCGTTCAAGAATATGACATAAAAATTGCAGACTTAAAGTAAGAGAATAAGAATTTAAAATCCTTACTTGCTTTTTCATTTCGATTGCTTAATCTTTTAGATAAGGATGACATGCTGTTTTATGAATAGCAAATGCATTTGAGAGATGAGGCTAGAAGTTTCAAATTCTTGTAACTCATCTATCAATTGAATAATAAGATATTTCATTTTCAAATGCATTTTTTAAATTTATAACAACCTATGTGATCTATTCAGGAGTTCTAATAAGATAAATCATCAGCGTAAATTACAATAATGACAAATTCGGATTATGATAAAACATATGCGCATATAGGATTATTTTCAAATTATTTTTTTAATAGATATTCGTTGATTTAATTATACCACATGCGTCCGAATTGTTTTAATTCATATAAAGATATTTGAACCTTTATAAAGTACATACTCCTAAATGTACTTGGATGAAATGCTTTAAGTATCGTATATCTTTATATATGTAATGATCTAATATGCAGTGACCACATTCATCAACTGCATATCTAATCCTTTTGTAATAACTAAATCGATTAAAATTATGAATGTGATTGCATTCATAACAAGGAAACATGTTTTCTCATAACTACTCTCGAGTTTCTGCAGGAAACCTTATGCGACAAATCGTGTTTTGTACCGCAAAATTTCATTTTTCTCATTGCGCTTTCATATAAATACTCATTTATATCTTATAGGCATTACACCCTTTGCTGTTTGGACAACAGATCCAAATACTTCTTACATTGCTAGCGAATTTAATTCAGCTTTAATAGCTGCTTTCTATTTTGGCCAATCATTTATACGTCGACATTTTTTGACAATTTTTAACTCACTTTTTTCATTACTTCTGGTAATATCAAGTATTATCATATATGTCGTTGACAACAGTTTTATTTTTATCCATAAATTTTTCAGTACTCATGAAATGTATTGAGATCTCATTGTTTCTCTTCAGGGGAAAATATTTTATGAAACACCTCTACAGGAGGTTCCTCTTCAGGAGGTTTGTACTCTTTAGGAGTTATATTTTTCAGGAGTTACCCTTTCAGGAAGATTATATTTTATACAAAAAGTACGGTTTATTTATGAGCATCGATTTTTTTTCTTTTTTGCACCAATAGGTCTTCAACGTTTCAAGCGTATCTTAAACTCATCTATTGTTGTTTTAACAACTCGTCTTTCAGGAACTTCAATTCTTACTTAAGCATTAACAGCAGTAATATATGATTTTATAACACTTTTAGTGTCAGTAAATACATCCTATAACTGATTTGCAACACTTTGCAAATAGGTAATCCTCTAAACTTCTAATTCACATTCATTTATAAGAGAATCAAATTTAGACAGGGTTTTATTATTCCAAGTAATTTCTTGTCGTGCTTTAGGCACCGACTTTTTCTTATTTCAAAACATGATAAAACTTTACTAAAATGTATAAAAATTTAGTATAAGTAAATCAAGTGTTTAGTTGTACAATAGATACGTGACCATTGTTCAGTCATATCACATCTATGACAAACATTTTCATCACGTGTTTAGTCGTACAACAGTTGTACATTATAATTTAGCTTCAGATGAAGATATTTGTCATAGAACTCTCAAAAATTGAATTTTTTTTTTGTTCTATATATTTTTTTATGAATTTCATAACAACTGAAATTCATATTTATTAGCGTTGAAATTACTATGCAAGTTACTATACAAGTCACTATATAAAATCTAAAATAATAATGGTTGAGTCATTCACATAATTTTGGTGGTGGGACAGGAGGAGACTGCCATCCCTTAAATCTTGTTCATTATAAGTATTTTATATATATTTTTTTAAATTGAGTATATACAAAATTTATATATAAAAAAATTAATTTTTGAATGATTTTTTTTTTCCTAAAATGAATGCACACAGTTTATAATTGTTTTTTGCATCATTCTAATAGGCCACTAGCTAGTTGATTGCGGTGATCTTTCAAAAATATTATTTATTTTTATGTCACTGATAACATTAACGTCACATTAGTTTACTCGTGGTCCTTGCTGAATACCGATGGCAACCAGCACACGAAACACACTAATCAAAGAATAAAAACTATAATATATTATCACACGAATCACATTGGTAGCCATAGTTTGACATCAATTATTGGAGGAGGGAATCAGGGATTGATCGTCTGCTACCTAAACTTCAACCTCCAAAAGTCATAGGGATAAAGATTTGGGTGCTGTCAATTTGACTACTTTGCCAATAAAGGTCAATTTTTTTTTCTTCACATAGCCAATGGAGTTAAATATTCTTTGGTAGCCTAAAACTACGAGCCATTTTACACCTTATACTTTTTTATTTTTTTTAAGTGAATTAATTTGATTAGATAAATTAACAAATTATAAAATATAAATTTTAATGAGAAGGGAGTCCTTTACAATCTTCCCAAAAAGTTAATACATAATGCAATATAAAAATAGAAACTAAATAAATAACTTTCAGAAGAGGGGCATAGCGAAACCAATAAATGACTCGCAGCCAATAGTTTCAATAAAGGGAGGACCGCCTTGAAATGGTTTTAGGTTGCAGCGATGAGGTGTGTACTATACCGTGTTAGTCTGGATAGATTATGAAAGATTTTTACTTTCACTTTTACTTGATCTTCGATTAGGAGAAGAAGAAATATATGAAAACTGGAATTAATATCAAATTATCCGACGAATGACCTAAGGCGACGATGGCACACGCCGCCAGTGACAGAAAGCATGCGACTGGATCTAAGATAACAGGTATTGTGAAAACCGCCAGGATGGCGCATGAATCATAAAGTCATTACAGGACGTCGTAACTCACGTGCAAAGTGTGCAGACAAGGTTATGCGTACTTCTTACCTATCGAAATTATGAAGTCTCATTCAAAACTTGAAAATTGGCGGTTATAAGAGCTTGTGGGATGGCGCATGTGAGTCATTGAGGGCTGATAAGCAGCAAATCAGCTATGAACAGTTTCAATAAAAAATTTGGGTAAAAAAGGGCAAAAAATAGACTAAAAATGTAAAGGAAAATAGTAGAAACATAATAGAGGATTGAAATGATGAAAGTTTTGTCGAAAATTGTCGATTAAAACCAAAAAAACAGAACAAGATCGTCTTTTACACCTTATATCTTAATCTATTAAATTTGACATATTAAACATTTAAATTATAGAAATATTTAGATTTATAATCGTTCAATTTTTATTGATATTCGAATCCCGATCATTCGATCAATACTGTGTTACCTTATTTATTTTTATTTACGTTAGATTAAAATTATACAAGGATGTAAAGTATAAATTATTTATACTTAAAGGTGCGATGCGTCAATTTTGATAATTTGAATACAAAAGATTGGCATGATGCAATTGGAGGTGAGAAGTATGTTTTTCTATATGGTTATTATTATGAGAGATAATACTCGATTATTATTTAATAATCTTGATTACAAATAAAAATTTAGTAATTACCTTTCATATAGAGTAATATTATATATAATTTTAAAGAATTTCGTACATTTTTTCAGAAATAATAAATGTATTATTAAAAAGTTCTTAATAATATTATCAGGACAAGTTCTACACGTCGTGACGGTGGTGTTAGCTATTGGCGGAATGAGCCATTGCGATTGCCCTGGCGTTCCATGCCCGTCGGTGACGAGGAGGCCAAGAGTGGAAACTGGAAAGGAATATGCGGGGTACTCCTGTAAAAGGGATATTTACAGGGGGCATTCCTGTTAATATAGGAGAAAAGACCTACCAATCAATGTGTGAACCGTGTCACCCAGAACCAGAAGACAACCTTCACAACACCCCAAACCAGCACGTCGGAACCATTTTTGTTCAAAAAGAGTCGAGGAAAGGAAAATATAAAATCGAACAAACGCAGACGTGGAGGATTTGTAACATAAACTTCTCGTCATCGTGATCATCGCTCATTCCGATCCAAGTATGGCTTCTATCTCGGGCATTTTCTCCTCTTCCCCTACTCTCAGGTCCCTAAAGCCCCTCCTCAAACCCGCGAATTCTCTCCGTCGAGACTCGTTCTCATTCCCCACCCGCTCCAGAATCTTCGATCGGAGCTTCAGTCTCGGATCGACTCATTCCGTTGCTCGGGAGATCTCATCCGAGTTGTCGAAGACCGACGATGGGGTTCTGAAGGAGGCGAAGAAGAAGAAGGGGCTGGAGAAAGATCATCGGGAGCTGTGGGACAGATACGTGGACTGGTTTTATCAGCATAAGGACCTGGGCTTGTTCCTGGACGTGAGTCGGGTCGGTTTCACCGGCGAGTTCGTAGCGGAGATGGAGCCCCGCTTCCAGGCCGCGTTCCAGGCTATGGAGGAGTTGGAGAAGGGCGCGATTGCCAACCCGGACGAGGGGCGAATGGTTGGCCACTATTGGCTGAGGAACTCCCAGCTCGCTCCCAACTCCTTCTTGAGGTCGCAGATTGACAAGACTCTTGACGCTGTTTGCAAGTTTGCAGACGATGTCATCAGCGCTAAGGTGAGTTTGTCTTTATCCCGCCCTTCTATTCCTTTTATTTATTTTGGCGTTGCTTAGTGTATTGATCAGTTCTAGAAGCAAGCCTGGCGTTGTGCTGATAGGAAGAGCTGCTACTGTTAGAAAGCATTGCACGGTTAATTATAACAATTTTCAATTGGTTTATTGTTATCAGAGCATTCTTATTGAATTGCCCAAAACTAAATTTCAAAAAATACAAATTTGCACATGCAAAAAAATCTTAGTCAATTTACACAAACTTTTAATTTTATTATTTACTATTTACTTTTGAAGACAAAAAATACTTTTATTCTCTTTTATTACTTTCTTCTCCTTAGTTTTGATTAAATATGAATAAATTTTTTTGATATACGTGCAAACTTGTACTTTTTGAAGTTTAGTTTTAGACAATCCAATAACAATGCTCTTAGGTCCGGTTTGGATTGGGAGATGAGTTGAATTCATTTCAAATTCATCATTATACTTTTTCAAATTCCTATACAAAATACAAAATTTTCAAATCCTAAACAAATTTTTCAAATCCTAAAACAATAATAATAATATAAAAAAATAATATTTTATTTAATTTTCAAAACTTATTTCAACTCATCTCTTAATCTGAATGACCCCTTAACCAGTCCCAGATTCATTCACTAATCTGATGAATTGGCGGGGTATTTGGTTTCTTAGGGAAGATAGACATGAGATACTAGCTTGAGCTTTCATGCCCCCGAAACATGCATATAAGAAAAAATAGTATTTGACTTGGTTGTGCATGAAGGCATTAACTAAGAGTAAATTAAGCCGAATGATTTACAGGATATGTTTAGCGCAGGCTTCCCCTTCTATTCTATTGCTTGTAGTCTTGAGATATCTATTGAATCTGCGAGTTTTTAAATGCACAGGAAGCCTCTAATCCCTGGAATGTATCATTCTTTCCGAATTATATTGGTACTGATAGTCAACTATTTCAGTTTGTTTGATGTGTTGTTCGTTTGAAATAAAAAATCCAGATTAAGCCCCCACCAACTTCAGCAGAAGGTCGCTTTACTCAAATTCTTTCTGTTGGGATTGGAGGTTCAGCTCTTGGACCACAGTTTGTTGCAGAGGCATTAGCTCCTGATAATCCTCCTCTGAAGGTATATAAGGGCCTTTTACTTGGATATTTATTGGTGATTGTTTTCCTTCTTCTTTTACCACCAGTTTGGAAGTGTAATGTATAATTATGTTGAATTTTAATTTGATAATGCAATTGAGTTTCTACCCCGACATTAATACCTCAAATTTAGTATGAGAGGGTGGTAAATGGGGGTTCCACATTGTTTGAGAGGGAGAAACTCTTACCCCTTAATGATTTCAAAGAGGCTCAATTGTAACAATGATTAGTCATTTTAGACTTTGGCTCATATGTGACCTGAGCATTCCTTAGGTTGTTACAAATGATATCAAAACTAATCTCGATCAGAAGTATGAGACTTGAGCTGTGCAACTTATGGTAGAATGGGGGGAGGAGACTGTAATACCCCAAGTTTAGTATGAGAAGGTGGTGAATGAGATCTCACATTACTTAGGAGGAACAAGTTTTTCCATTTATAATGATTTCAAGGAACTCCAATTATAACATTGACATGTCCATTTGGAATATGGGCTTAGGGGTCTCTTGGGTCTTCCTTTAGTTGTTACATTTTCCCACTTGTTTTGCTGTCATCTAACATCTTCCATTATTTCTTAACCACATGCAGGATACAAAATATACATGTCGAATATGCATTTGGTTTGCCATCTTTTTTTAATCGTGATTTTCTTTCCCAACCCTTTCCCATTTTTCCATTGTATGGATTGAACATTTTTTTTTAAAGAAAACTATTCAAGTTGGAAAGAGAGAAATTCAAGAAGTTAAATGTTGGGTTGAGAATCTCTAGGGGTTGACTCAAGTGGTAAAGACCCTGGTCTTGTTGGTATTCTCCCTCCAGGTCTAAGGTTCGAATTCTCTTGGGTATAAGCAATTTCTAAGGGCAAGAAAGAGAAAGTGTTATCACTATACAAAATGAAGCAGCGGCTAGCACGCTAAGATGAACCACGTGGAGAGCGTGGAGCCTTTCTTTCCCAGTCGTCTATCTTAAAATAAGTGGATCCGATTCATGCGGTCATTTTGTGCTACATTGGTGTTTTCACTCTCCACTCTCCACCATAACAAAATGTTTTCACTATATCTTAGAAGTAGTCAAAGGAAGTATGGCGGGTCCAAGTAGGAAAAAAATTCACTAAGTAAGGCATACAACAATGGAACAATTCATTCAACAAGATCCGTTCGGATCGGACCAGAATGAATGGGAATACTATTGGAGGAAACTTGGGCCTGACAAGCATGAGTTTGGTTGGCATAACGAGCCTCAGAAAAATTAACTGCCCCGAACTGGTTGTTATTGCTTCCCGGGAAGCCCATTTCTGGACGAACTTGCTCTAACAAATTGAGTTCAAGGTTGCCTATTTTTTGAGGACAAACCTGCATTGGTAATTGAGCCTTCTAAATGCCTGGAGGAAAGCCCATCCAAACCCAGAGCCTCAGGCCCGGGTTGAGTATCATAGCTCCCAATGGGGGTTGGAAGTAGAGGTGTTCAAAATTCTGACCATTTTGATTCCAACGGACACCCGCTCCGATTTCGACTCTGACGGAGTCGGAATTGTCGAAATTCGGAGTCGGAGTGACCAAAATTGGAGTTTGGAACCCTACACATTTCAGTTTTCCTCTCCACTCTTTTCCTTGCGACTCCACCCATGTTCGCAAGTCGGAGCCGGAATTGTTGAAATTTGGAGTCGGAGTGACCAAAATTGGAGTTTGGAACCTTACACATTTCAATTTTCCTCTATTCACTCTTCCCCCTGCACCTTCACCCATGTTCAAAACGACAAAAACCCTAACCCTAAGACCAACAAGTTTGCAATGGATCAACCAATGGGTTTCGTGACTTCGTCGGCGACCCTTACTATAGACGAAGCAACCTTTACTCCGACAGATCAACTTGCAGTGCAACCCTTACTATGGGTTTTGTCGACCCTTACTCCAGCTTTTGCTTTGGGTTTTGTCCATGCCGACCTCGATGGATCAACCTATGGGTTTCGTGACTTTGTCGGCAACACAGTTTTTTGAGTAAGGGTTTGCTTATTTTCTTTATCAATGATTTGATATATGTATTTTTTTAATATTTAGGGTTTATTCATTTTCTTTGATTAGTAATTTAGTGGAGCAGCTCATATTTAGGGTTTTGCCGGCAATAGAGTAAGGGATTCCGATCAAAGGTCGGAATTTTAGAACTCCGAATTCCAATTGGAGTGGAAGTTCGACTCCTTTTTGGAGTTGGAGTCGGAGGGGATTTTGGGCTTCGACTTTGACAAGAGTCAGAGTTTGGAAGGCATTATTCTGACTTCGACAGAGTCAGAGCCTAGGCCTAATTGGAAGACTATGACCTCTTTAACTGAGCACACGCCCCCATTGACGCTCAGAGCATTGAGAGATAGTTTGATTACAGCAAATCTCCAAACTGGTCAGTCAAATGCATCTCAAAGAAGTCTCCTCCTAAAGTGCCCAACCTAATCTCTGAAAGTGTCCAATTAGCTATATCTAGCAGCTCCACCTATATCTGAAAGTCTCCAACTGATCAATCCCAAACTGTCATAGCACTCTCTCACCAATGGAAAGAGACTTTTACGCAAGACTGTTGGGAGAGCTCGACAGACGAGTTCATCTCTCGCTTCAGCCACAAGCACAATTTTATCTTGGAAGACGCCCGTTCCCCCCACTTCTTCAAAATAAGGAAAGGCCCCATAGGTGAATTGCAATATAAAGTTATAAATAGGGTGCCCATTAAAATCGGGAAAAGTGACTTCCACTACCTTTTTTAAAGGAGAGAACTCATAGGAGCTATTCAACAAATCCCTTTGAATTGACCATAAGTCCTTCTCGTTCAAGGGAATATTATGACTCTCACAGTTATAGATCCTATGCAGTTCACGAACTACCTCGCCTACCCCATGATCATTGATTAGTCAATAGGACTTCTAGTTCTTGTGCACAATTGTACATTGAGGTGCTTTCCCCTGGTTGTTGGAAAGACGCGAACCGGACCTTAATTGAGAAAGATAAAAGGGCCCCAAAAGTCTAAATAGGGGGGTTACAAATTATTCATCTCATTGGGGACGAAAACGAATCGATATCTCGATGTGATACAACCTTTCTATTTGAGTTGGGAAAGAATGGTGAAGTGTTGTGATCGTGCGGCAATTATGATGAACAATACGGAATAATCGAAAAAAAAATAAGAGAGAAATAACACAGAAATTTACTTATAAAAAAAAAAGAAATAACACAAAGATTTACATGATTCGGTGATGTGCCTATATCCACAGGAGTGAGCGGCAAATTTTACTATCATCAGAATTAGGGTTACAACATATGTATTTATACTAACTCTAGGTGTCGCTCGCCCGCTCGCTCTGCCATCTGCCACTTGCCACTGTATTCTTCTCAAATATGAGCCACATATTCCAACAGTGAAGTTCATCCGAACCGTCCAATGAAGAATAAGAGGAAAGCAAAGTGCCAATGGTGCACGAAGCGCATGCGGTACAGGCATGGAGAAAAAGAAGTATGGAGGAGAAATAGTCGAGCTCATTCCCTTCGCTTCCCTGGCCCAAAGCAATGCAGTCTTCTTGGCCAAATCAAGGATTTGGGACTTCTTGCTACGCTACTTAACTATATAAATCCATTTTTTTAGTAATATATATGAATAGAAAGATAGATCCATCCATCTATTCTATCTGATTTAGAGTTGATATATAAAAAAGAATCGATTTCATTCAACGTTTGATTGAAAGAACTGCGCTTAGCCCCCCGGCTCAAGAAATGGCTCTGCTGCAATGGATGGCAGAGGGTTTGTAGTACCCAAAGCACTAGAGTGATCTAGTAGCCGGGAAGGGGCCTAGAAGTGCCTACTGCTACAGCACACTACATTTGGCTCTACACATCTATAGAGCTAACCCCTGTCCAGTCCTTGGCAAAGCTAAAGGGGCTTAAATGCTTATTCCTTATCCCCATTTTCGCCTAGGCCAACAAGGCCTTACTTATTTAGGGGGAGAGTGGAGCCTCAAGAAGCACTATTGAGTCGAAGATCCTTGGCCCCTCTTCATTCTCTATAGGGTTCCAAACCTTTCTTCAACATAGGTGACAACAAGCAAAGTAGAGATGGAAGAGATCGAACACTCTCTGCTGCCTTTCCTACCTTTTCCGTAGGACCAAGGGCCTTTGTTCATGGGCCTTCATTTGGTTAGCTTAGCTGGGTTAGTTTAACTTGTCTTGTAAAGTGTCAAGTGCGAACGCTAAAGCGCTACAAAGAATTTATAGGGGGGAAAGTTTCGATTGCTCTTTGCTAAAGAGTGGATGTGACCACTTCGAGCTCATGTCATACTCGAGTACTTCGTATTGATCCCATCTAGGTGTGTTGATCGATAGGGGCAAAGGATGAACACAGAAAGGGACAACGTGAATTTCCAATTGGAAATCCAATCATTAGAACACCACCTTAGGAAGACTATGGTATAGGGGAGTTTTTTTGGTTGAACTACAATAAGACTATGGGAAAGAGAGGCATTCCCACCGAACAAAGAAAATGAGATCATGTGAGATCATTCAATCAAGTTTTAGCTGGGGCAAAAAAATGGCATTTTTTCCAGGTCTCTTTCTGAACTTGGTATTACTTTGTCTTACCTTGTTCTTGAGTTTCCATGGCTCTTTCCCATCGAAGTCCTTGTTGGGCAGGTGCCATTCGGGCAGATTCAACTTCGAGCTAGGCTTTGCTGACTTGAAGGTCCAGGTGGAAGTAATAAGCTGACAAGCAGAGCTCTACTGAACCTACTTTATAAATGCATTTGCCAGACATCAGACTGGGTGAACTTCCCCTTGAATTACCCAAGGTCCATTTGTGGGAAACTCCTTGCCGAGGGCCATGCATTCCTGGGATTAGTCAAGACTTTGTTTTTGGACATATGGTGCCAATAAAATAAAAAAAAAATGGGTTGAGATGTATTTTTCCTTTTTATTTTTTTTCCTCCAACAAGAAGTATCTGATATTTTGTCTTGAATGGTGCAATATATTCTGATTGGGAGGCTTGTCTGGTTGACGTATAATATTCCAAATGAAGGAATGCCGCCAGTTGCCTATTCTTGGATGATATGGTAAAGCCTAGCTACCCAATGGCTTGTGAGGATTTCTATGCATCATGATGACTAAGAGTTGGTTTTTAATATATAGACCTGAAATTATGGGAGAATAGTCCATTTGTGAATGATTTATCCTAGCCCTTTGCTGCTGTCAATAATGTTTTCTTGTCTTATTGGCAGATAAGATTCATTGACAATACGGATCCAGCAGGAATTGATCATCAGATTGCACAGCTTGGCCCTGAGCTGGCATCAACTCTTGTAATAGTGATTTCAAAGGTAGGCATGGCAATTATCCTTGCTTAATATGTTTTTTACATTCTTAATTATTACTTTTCTCAATTACGTTTTCGGATTTGTTGCTAATATAATTTCTAACCAATTGTTGTCAGAGTGGAGGCACTCCTGAAACTAGAAACGGTTTACTGGAAGTACAGAAGGCTTTTCGTGAAGCTGGCCTGGAATTTGCAAAACAGGTTATTGATCTCAGGTTTTTTTTTCTGCTTTTATCATACCGACATACACCCCTATTTTGTAGTAAAAATATAATTGAACTTTCTGGCTACAATACAGTTCATGAGTTGGAAAATAGGAACTTGCAAGGCTTTAACCCTAGCCAGACATGTATAAATTATATGCATCTTAGTGGAAGTACTCGCACTTACATATTATCTTGGTTCACATTCTAGTCTATCTTGTTTTAAACTGACCAGTATGGTCATGCATGAAGAAGTTTCACCTGTTTACTTCCAATACTAATGCGATGCAGTGATGTACATTGTCTGTACTAGCAATCTCTTGCGCTAGCAATCATGAGTTAAAAAAATGTTCTTTTTCAGGGTGTTGCTATAACACAAGAAAATTCATTGTTAGACAACACTGCAAGAATTGAGGGCTGGTTAGCTAGATTCCCTATGTTTGACTGGGTGGGCGGTAGAACATCCGTAATGTCCGCAGTTGGTCTGCTTCCAGCAGCACTTCAGGTTACAGGCTATTGAATTCAGAATTTGATTTCATCATCGTTTATGTTTTATGGTTATTTATATGCTATCCATAATCCAGGGAATTGACATAAGAGAAATGCTTGCTGGAGCATCATTAATGGATGAAGCGAATAGAATCAGGGTGGTAAGAATTTGGCCTAGTATTTTGTAACTCATGGTCATGTTTTGGTACTGCTGTTGTTTAGTGAGGATAAAGAACTTTTTTTGTTCCTCAACCTGGTCCCCTCCCCCGAAAAGGAAGGAGGAAATATGATAACCCTTTTGGTTGATTTCTTTGCTTTAGGTCAGGAATAATCCTGCAGCATTACTAGCTTTATGCTGGTATTGGGCTTCTGATGGGATAGGATCAAAGGTATTTAATACTATATTGAGAGTTGCTTAATACTTGAACTGTGTTAAATTTCAATTGATCAAGAAAAGAATTATATTAATTTCAACTTGTCTTATATTAGTTTTGCTTCTTTCTCTTTATTTTGTTTTATTTTTGGTCCTCAGGATATGGTTGTTCTTCCTTACAAGGACAGCCTATTGTTATTTAGTCGATATTTACAGCAGCTGGTCATGGAATCTCTTGGGAAGGAGTTTGACTTGGATGGTAATAGGGTATGAGCTACAAATTTGAATAACTGGCTTTTGTTTCTATAACTTTACCGAGTTGTAAAAGGTTGAAGATCAACCAGTATTCAATGATTTAGTTAAACCTTTAACCTTTAGGATCATAACATTCCACCACGTTTTTAAATCTGACATCCACGGCAGCCCATGACACTGACCTGGTGGTAGCCTTCCCTTTTGGTGACTTCACTTATCTACCAGTATTCAATGATTTAACACTATGCCCATACATAATACGAAGACATTTTAATCCAGCTATTAGGTCGCTCCTCGGTGTCTTGAACTTGTGATGTGGTTTCTGCTATGATATCAATTGTTAAAGATCCAACCATTAATCTAAAAGTCATAGGACTACTAGATATTAGTTAGAGAAATGATTTGTACAAGTATCTGTGGCAGGAGCGCAATGACTGAACATTCGAGGACAAAGAGAGGCCGAGAGAGGAGTTTAAAGTTTTCTATTTTAGAACTCTTTGTATTTGGGTTATAACTATGGATTTTAATAGCATAGACCTTCATAACTTTTTTTATCTCTAGTGACCCTACTTAGTTAGGGCTCATGATCTTGTAATTGGCAGTTTTGCCCATTCTTTTATTAATAATACTTGTTTACCTATAAAAAAAAAAAAGATTTGTAGAAGCCCCAATAGACAAGCCTTGTTTAGGCCCTTTTTTAAAATAAAAAAAATGGACCCCACCATGACAAAAGGTCTGCATGGAGCTTGTCTATTTGGGGCTTGTACATAGCATTACTTATTTGATTAAAACTTTAACCATCAGGATCATAACAGTGAGGCATCTATGAGTGGATCTGATTCCATCTAGCAAGTCTTCCTTTCCAAACGTATGTCTACTCTTGTTTTCCTGGAGCCATTTTATTTTTTTATTTTTTGTTAAGTAATTTTGTATTATTGATGAAAGAATAGGCAAAAGCCAAAGTACATCGACTATGTGTCCTATCAAATAGGAGCATTAGAAACAAGGAAATCATGCATGTTCATGCCATTAAAATCTACGGCAATGGACCAAGTACAAAGTGTGATAAAATAAAACTTTAAGCTCCTTCGTCGATCTCTTTTTGTCCTAAAATGTCTGGTTGTTGCGTTCCTGCCACAAACACCACATGATGCAGGTAGGGATCATCTTCCATATTGCTTTAATCTGTCTTTTGCCTTGAATCGAAGTCCAACATGCCACCATAGCCACCAGAGTCTCCGGCATTACCCATGCTATATCCAGTCTACTAAAAACTTCATTCCATAGAATCCTAGCTGTCTCGCAATGCAAAAGTAAATGGTTGACTATCTCGCCCCCGCTGCAGCATATGCAACACCAATCTGCTATGATAACTTGTCTTCTCCTCAGGTTGTCCGTGGTGAGGATCTCACAGCTGTCCACACAAAAAAAGCTGCTTTGGAGGGTGCCTTATGGTGCCAAAGCTTCCTCCACGGAAATTGAATGTCGGGTCCTTGTGCAATAACCTTGTAGAAGGAATGCACACTAAAAACACCGTTCTTTGCAGGTAACCACCACAAACTATCTGCATGTTGTGTGTTTGGTCTAAGGGAATAAATGTGGCTGTAGAAGTCAACAAAGGTACTCAATTCCCAATCCTAAGCCGCCCGATTGAAATTTACATTCTATTGTAATTGCCCGCCCAAGAATTCCATAGCCTCTGCCACCGTAGTATCTTTGTCACTTGCAATCTAGAAGGGTATTGAAAATATGTCTTGTAAAGTCTCGTTCCCACACCAGTTATCTTTTCAAAATCTAGTCTTGGTTCCTTCTCCCACTTGTAGTCTAGTATGAGATTGAAAGCCACCCCACCCTCTTCTTATGTACTTCCATAGCCCTACTCCATATGGCCCCCTAACTTCATTAGAACACCACCCACCCCAAGTATTCCCATATTTGCTATCTATCACAAGTTTCCATAAGGCTTCTGGTTCCTTGTGATATCTCCACAACCACTTTCCCAATAACGCCCGATTGAACAACTTCAAAATGCGAATACCTAGCCCACCATTCGAAATAGGGCGACAAACCATCTCCCACTTAATAAGGTGCTACTTAAATTCCTCCCCCATACCCTCCCATAAAAAGTCACGCTGTATCTTCTCGATGCGGCCCGCTACACTAGCTGGAATAGGGAATAGAGATAAGAAATAGGTGGGTAGGTTTGAAAGTGTACTTTTGATCAAAATGATATGGCCCCCTTTAGAAAGATACATCCTCTTTCACCCAGCTAACTTCCTCTCCGTTTTTTCAATCACCGTGTCCCAGATTGCAGTCGTGAAGCACTCCACAGTGGAAGTCTCAAGTAGGTCATAGGTAGGGAAGCAATCTTGCACCCCAACTCTCTTGCCAAAATCTGTATGTGCAGGACCTCGCCAACCGGTACCATTTCAGATTTATCATAATTCACTTTTAGGGTGGAGACTGCTTCAAAGCAAAGTAGCATGGCCTTCAAAGCTCGCACCTGTTCCTGGTCAGCTTCACACATAATAAGAGTGTCATTTGCAAACAATAACATATTAGTAGAACATCTAACATAAGTACCTATTGGAAATCCACTTACATAACCGTTGTCCACTGCAGCCAATGCCATTCTGTTCAGCGCCTCCATAACAATGACGAAGAGTAAAAGGGATAACGGATCCCCTTGTCTCAAGCCTCGAGAACTCTGGAAGAAACCCTCTGGACAACCATTAATTAACACTGAGAATCTAGCCGTAGAAATGCACCAGAAGATCCATTTCATCCACCTTTCCCCACAGCCACACCTACCAAGCAAATACAAAAGGAAGTCTCAATTGACGTAATCATACGCCTTTTCCATATCTAACTTGCATAAGATCCCTGTGAGTCCATTCTTCAATCTACTATCCAGACATTCGTTGGCAATGAGAACTGCATCAAGAATTTGTCTACCTTTCACGAATGCATTTTGAGGTTTGGTGATAAGTTTCCCAATCACCTCACTAAAACGGTTAGCAAGGACCTTGGCTATAATCTTGTATAGTCCACTAACTAGACTGATAGGCCGAAAATTCGCAATTTCTATAGCCCCCGCCTTTTTGGGGATGAGGGCAATGAAAGTTTTATTGAGGCTTCTCTCAAATTTCCTAATCGAGTGCAATTCCTGAAAAACCTTAATGATGTCCCCTATAATCACTCCCCAAGAATCATGAAAAAAGCCCATAGAGAAGCCATTCGGTCTGGGAGCCTTGTCTTTAGCCATTTTCCTTATCACATAATATACTTCACTTTCCTCAAAGGCTCTTTTCCATATGATCTACATCATTCGGCTCAATAGTATCAAAAATTAGCCCGTCGAGAGTGGGCCACCATCCCACCTATTCAGAAAGGAGCTTCTCATAGAAATCAACGATATGGTTTTGGATAACTCCCCTATCACGCCAGTCTTCCCCATCTATCTTAAGCATCTCAATATTGTTGTTTCTTTTATGGAAATTAGTAACTCTATGAAAAAATTTCGTATTGCGGTCCCCATCTTGTAGCCATAAAGCTCTTGATTTTTGATGCCAAGATACTTCCTCTAGCAAAATTATTTTTTCTAGGTCTATAGCCAACGTGGTTTTCTGTAGCTGTTCATCTTGAGTAAGTGGTCGTCCCTCTTGAAGGCTTTCCAATGCTTGAAGATCCATCCATTTTCGGTCCTTGTTCTCTTGGATGTTCCCGAATACTTGAGTGTTCCACACCTTTAAGTCATTTTTCAGGACTTCCAATTTGTTTGTAAAGATGATCCTAGGAGTACCAATAAATTGGTAAGAGGACCACCACTACTTAACCATATTCTCAAAACCTTCTGACTTCAACCACATATTCTCGCACTTAAAGTAGCGGCGTCCGTTACTGAGTCCCCCACAATCGAGCATGATTGGCCAATGATCCGACATTAAGTGTACCAAACACTTTTGCCAAACATCCGGAAAGTGACTTTCCCACTTAGAAGAAACTAAGAATCGGTCTATCCTAGATCAAGTTTGATTGTTTGACCAGGT
This sequence comes from Platycarya strobilacea, assembly GCA_036898215.1. Taxonomy (NCBI): domain Eukaryota; kingdom Viridiplantae; phylum Streptophyta; class Magnoliopsida; order Fagales; family Juglandaceae; genus Platycarya; species Platycarya strobilacea. The sequence goes on from CM072555.1 coordinate 9,750,431, forward strand.
TGCAGGGCCCTCAACAAGCGGTAGTTCCACCAAATTCAAATCATTGATACATTCCGAGAATTCTACCCTTGCGGTCCTCACTCTTCTGTTCCCGGAATTTTCACTCTGGAATCGAACTACATTGAAATCCCCCCTGATGCACCATGGTATGTTCCACCAACTGTGCATCCCTACTAATTCATCCTACAGTAGCCTTCTATCTACAACTACATTAGGATCATAAACACTTGCAAAAGCCCGCTGAAAATTATCAGAAATGCATTTAAAGGAACAAGCTACCACATATCGTCCCACGTAATCTTCCAGTTTGTCCACCACTCGTTTATCCCATATTATCACAATTCCCTTGAAGCCCCAGAAGATGTTATGAACGTCCAGTCCACATGAGGGCCACCCCAAAGGCTATGCACAATCCTTCTATTGATGGTCTTTAACTTTGTCTCTTGTAAACACACAATGTCTGCTTTCCATTCCTGCAGCAAATGACGAATTTGAAGACGCTTAATAACCTCATTCAATCTCCGGATATTCCAAGACACGATCTTTGGTTTCATTGGAGAACGGTTGGCCCCTTCCCTTTTGTTCTTCCCTTGCTTGAGATGCCCTTATTCAACGACCAAGTCAATTTTTTAAGCTCTCGATTTTGTTTCGTGCCCCTTATTCTTTTTTCTCTATGTCATGTCTCAAGAGCTGTAAGCAGTGCCATAAATTGTTTTTCATGCCCCTCGCAATCAATTCCTAAATAATGATGCATCCCTCTAACCTTATTCATTACCCAATCTGAACCTTGGTCTGGAAAGAAACAGTTCAAAGAGATAGGATTCCCCCTCCTATTATACTGGAAGTCTTGAAACTCCTCTCCCAAGGAAATATCGTCCAAGCCTTGCTGTCCAACAGAGTCTGACACTAATAATTCATCCTTCACCGAGTGCATAAGGTCCTCTGAGTCTTCGTCCGAGTCGGTAGCCTAAAAAAAATCAAAATGTTGGACAAACAGGTTCAACTGAGTCAACCCATCGCCGGCCAGCCTTGTCGACACGTTCTGTGATCCCCGCGAGGGATTATGGCCTCCGGCATGAGCTTGCGCATGATTAGGGATCTTGACGAGTGCATTTTGCACTGGCCGGTCCTCGTCGGATGTCGCCACTACCACCGCCGGCATTGTCTGAGGCTCCCCTGCCGACGCCTCCTTTGTCGGCACACTGTCTGGCACGAAGCCGAGGCCAACAAAATCCTAGTGCGATGGGTTAGGGCATTCTGTGCCTGTAATCAAGTTGGGCTGGGTTGGGTTAATTCCATCCCCAGACCCACTTGCGTTCGTGCTAGGCCCTAAGACAGGCCTGAGATGATTTGATGAGGTAGTCCCCGCCCCAAACCCAGATTTGGGCTTGAACTGAACCCCGGTCGATGCCCCAACCCCATCTCCTTTAAACACACAGTTTTTGGCCCAAGGTTTGGGCCGGATTTCAGGCCCACCCACTGACCTCCACACAGCCTTACCTTTTCTTCCTTTATGGGATTTTGAATGGGCTTTATAATACGGCCCATTGCTACTCCTATGATTAGAAGCCTACCCTGTAAAAACCATGTTGCCTCCCAGCTCATCTTCTACCTTAAAATGGCCAGCAAATTCCAGTATGTCTGCCATATCGCGTTGCAGTTGTCTCATTTGTCCTTGCATCTCTAAAAGCAACTTTCGGACTTCCCAAGCCTCCTGACATGCCGCAGACCTCCTGCTCTGGTCCTTGTCCGCTGTGTGAAGGCAAGTAACTGCTGGTACATGGCATAAACCCACTGGTTTGCTACAGTTACACTCTGGAACACGACAGCAATGTTTCACAGCACCACTGCTCTTTTCACGGTGATGTCCCGATGCCAAAGCCTCCTTGTAGGACTGCTAATTTGGGATCCTACGCCCGAGCTCGCCCCTGCTCTTAACACCGGCATCACTCTGTTTTGAGGTCCCACATCTCTCCATTAACAGAGTTCTAAGCTTTCTCCATCCCCACCCCTTCTCCCCTTCCGGAAGGCAAATGACGTTTCTTCTTCCCCTTTGGTTATATTCAGATACCTCAACAAAACGACCCCATTTGTTCGAGTGTCGTTGCGCTATGAAACTCTGGAAACCTTCTCGGAAAGCAGAGTACATCTCTTTTTTCTCGCCATTTGCACTCTCCTCCAGCACCTTTCCCAGCCAAGAAATCGTCGATGGACCGAGTAGAACAGAATATTTTGCCTTCCATCCCCTCTCCGTTACCCTCAGTAAACCACCCTCCTGCTCAAAGCTGAACAACTTAGCTTCAATCTTGACCTCGTTGGTGTGACCCATCGAGCTCACGGTTCACAGTTCCAAGAGCCTGGAGCCATTTTATGATGTATGTGTATACTTAATGACTCAACTTGCATCAATTTTAGCACGAGTTCTTGGGGCAACTGAATGCAGAGGACCTCTTTACATTACAATTGGTCTTTTGTGAGTTAACTACTTGGAAGTACTCATTATCAAATATGTTCAGTCTTGTTAAGATGTTAAATTGTAGTGTGATGGGAAAACAGATGATTTTTTTATGTCACAGGTGAACCAAGGCCTTACTGTCTATGGAAATAAAGGGAGCACAGATCAGCACGCGTAAGTTTTTGGTTATGGTTTTAAGGTTATATGATATGTCCCAGGATGTAAACTATGCTCATTTCTGATGCACTGTTCTTTTCTTCAGTTATTCCTGATGCACTGTTCTTTTCTTCAGTTATATTCAACAGCTGAGAGAAGGAGTGCATAATTTCTTTGCAACGTTCATTGAGGTGCTTCGTGATAGACCCCCTGGTCATGATTGGGAGCTTGAACCGGGTGTCACATGTGGCGACTACCTCTTTGGCATGCTACAGGTTAGATTTATTATACAGCCAGTTTTTTAACACTCCCATATGGCACCAAGTCTGGAGATAAATTTCACTCTTGTTGGTTTAGCTGTCGAAGCTCTGTTACTTTATCTTCCTATTAATCCGAGAGTTCTGATTAAATTTGATGCAGGGGACTAGGTCAGCTTTGTATGCTAATGACCGTGAGTCCATTACAGTCACTGTACAAGAAGTGACACCTAGATCTGTGGGTGCACTTATAGGACTTTATGAGCGAGCAGTTGGGATATATGCCTCACTTGTCAACATTAATGCATACCATCAACCTGGTAAATATATATCCCCTTTGCCTGTTATAGAAGCTTTTGGTCTGGAAGTGAGAATTGGAATGTCGTTGTGGGTGTTTCATGCCTTTCTGCACTAACATGTATTGTCTGCTTGCTTTTAATTACCTCAGGTGTGGAAGCCGGGAAAAAGGCTGCAGGAGAAGTATTAGCCCTTCAGAAGCGCGTTTTGGCAGTACTCAATGAGGCCAGGTACAACATTAAATCTTCATGCTATCTAGGTCTTTATTGTTACTTCTATTATTTCTTTCTTTTTTGATACTTTAATATCAGTTTTGGAACGGGAAGTCCTATATAAATTATAAACCCTTTCTTCAAATGAGAAAGCTTGCGGCAAAGCATTAGACAAATATCAAAAAATAAGTAAAAAAATTAAGGATGGTTTCTTTAGGCCAGTGTTGCTGTATGTTGGAAGTTCATGAAATGATTAATAAGGATTACAAGTTTGCAATCAAAAGCCAAGAAGTCTGGTGTGGCCTGTCAAATGATAGGCTGATTCTAACTAAAACCTGGACGAAACTAAGGGATTTCATTTCCCATCTGACAAGCATTCCACTGGAGTGGTGGGTAACTCTCTTTGCAACTAACTCCTGCATGACTAACTGTTGATTATTTGTCACTGACAGTACAATCAATGTTTTTCTGTGTTTCCAGTTGTAAAGAGCCTGTAGAACCGTTGACTCTGGATGAAGTTGCTGACCGTTGCCATTCTTCTGAAGATGTAAATGCACCACACCACGCTGATTCCACTTTCTTTAGAAACAATCTCACCAACCACTAAAGGCTTTTGCTAACTATTTTTCTTTGTCTCTATCTCTGTCAGATTGAAATGATCTACAAGATTATTGCTCATATGGCCGCCAATGATAGAGCAATTATTGCTGAAGGCAACTGTGGTTCACCTCGTAGCATCAAAGTTTTCCTTGGGGAGTGTATTGTTGATGAGTTGTATGCTTAAGTTACGGACGGACTAAGATTGTTGTGGCTTATTTCAGTTGTTTGGGTTGAGAATTGAATTACACAAAAATAAGTTGGTTTTGTTCTTGTTGTATTGCGCATTATGTAAGGGGTTTTTCATCGAAATAATTAGGAAAAAAAAAAGTCTCTTGTCATTTGAGATGTAAACAAAGCATGGAATAATTTGCCAAAGAATATCACTTCCTAGAATGTTGGGTTTTATTGGATTTTGAAGTTGTGGTATTTTGAAGTGCCAGAGCCAACTTTCCTGCTCCCATTGTCTAGAAGTTCAAGCTGTACTGTCGATCATTTTCATGTGCCCCGCTACACATTATTTATTACACTAAAACGGAAGGAAAACTTGGATGAACAAAAAATGCTTGGACCCTTTTGACAGAACATACTGAAGTAGACAGAATTATGGAACATTATTAAAAGGACACAGTCAATATTTCTCCTCTGCTTTGCCTTTCTTCATTTGGTTTGACCCTATCGATTAATGACATGGATAATAATTTTCTTTTCTTAGTGCTAATTACCCCTTCCTCTGCATGAGCTCTCCAGCTGTGGATGGGCATGCTCTAATGTTTTCTGACTGGAAATTATTATCCTTTTCTTCTTGCGCATGTGATTCATCGCCGACCTTCGTCATGAAGTAGTAGAAGGTTCGGTTCCTTCATCCAAATCGCGTTCATGATGGAGAATTTGGGTATTTCACATACATAGAAGCGACGAGCGAGCAACACGGCAGACGCTGGCACTGCTTAAGAAAGTGAAAAGTAGGTACCAAATGAGAGTCGAGACCCACCACTCCATGTGACTCGAGTCTTGGGTCTAATTTATTTTTATTTTGCAAGTGTCGTGTAAGCGGGAATTAAAAGAGAAAAACAGAAAGCGTTCCCACTACAACGTTCGACTTCATATATAAATTAACGTTTTCAAAATTATTAATGAATGAGCATTTCCACACATCTTTCTAATCTTTATATATTATTATTTTTTATTTTTTCTTTAATTTTTTTAATTTTTTAATATATTTTTTTGAATTTGTTTTTTTAAATTAAATTAAATTATTATTTATTATTTATATATTAAATATTTGATTAAAAATAAAATAAAATAATATGTAGTGTATAGAAGTTGTGTGAATAGTAACTCCTCTTTGCCACGTCAACTACCGGTTACTTTTTACGTGCCCGCACTCACTCACCTACGTGCCGCTTTATTTTCCCGTCTATTTCGGAAATATCTTTTTCCCTTTACATGTTAATCTTGACTACGTAATTAGTTGTACATTTGTTCTTACTGTCTTGACTTTGAAAAACGACCGCTGTGTCTTCGATGATGCGACGGCGTTTTGACCGACATCCTCGTAGGATTTTTATTTTTAATTTAGTAACGAGGAATCTCTCAAAAACGTACTGCAACAAAAAAATAAAAATATAAAAAATTAATACAAAGAAAGTTCTGTGACAGTAAGAAAAACCCACCTAGTTTCGCAGTTCTGTGGGTTTCTCACCTTTTCTCTCACAGCTGAGTAAGCAAACCTTCTGGGCTAAGCAAAATCCGATTTCTCAAATCTCGCAACCTCTTCTTAAATATCCTAACTTGATCTCCATCGACTCTCTTGTTAAATCTTTTTCTTTGTTTTGGCATTACTTTTGTTGAACTCCTTCAACAGTGAAACCGAGAAAAAATATCGATTCGTAAGTGAATTCCTCTTCTTGTTGAGGACTATAGTATCTATATTATTGGCATCTAAGTTGTTTGCTTGTTTCTTAAATTTTCTTGAACATAAAATGTAGCCGACATTTGGTTTTGGGCGCAGGAGAAGAAGACAAGAGTCCTTGGCAATCATGTTCACAGAGGGTCTTGATAAAAATGCGCTTCGATGGGTTAAGGAGGTCGGCTTAACTAACTCCTTTCCTCTTGCTTTTGATACTTCCTCTCTTTTCGAGTGGTTGTTGTGAATTTTCTTGCTCATTGGGTTTAGGATCTGGGTCTGTATTAAGTTGCTTGCATTTCTCTTTTCCCAAAATAATTTATTTTTCAAGAGAGAACTTACAAATTTATGGATTCTGTTTCTAACTAGAAGGAAGTCCCATTCTCCAATTCGAATTTGAAACCTCGGATAGATCCCATTACCAACATTCGCAGTGGCGGCGGCAGGGGTTTTGGATTGCCTCCACCGGCAAAGTTCAGAAGTGGGCATTTGCCCTCAAATGCCATCCCGGTATCTAGAACGATACCGGGTGATATAGACGAAAGTGGGTCTCACTCCGACAATGACATGAGTACTGATTCAGAAGAGGTTTATGGGGGTAGATATTCCTTGGATTCGTCACCACAAGACGAAAGGATTCCCAATGGTACTACTGCTCATAGATACGGGAACCCAGCGCAGAGGCCACCACATTATGCTAGTGATTATATCTACTCTGATGTCGGTTCGTCTATGGAAACGGTGGCAGGCCGACAAGGACACGCGGCGGAGAGTTTGGTGAGGGGAAATGGGAGGCACCCGGTTGGGAAGTATGGGTATACAGAAGATGAGTCATCAGATTCTGCTGCTAGCTCGGAGTTTTCTACCACGCAAGTGGGAAGCATCAATGGTGCAGTGCCTCACACTAGAGCTTACGTTTCGGAGGGATATAGTACTTCAAGTGTGCCATCACGGGTGAATATGGCAAGTGCCGCCAAAAAGGTTTGTAATAATTCAAGTGTACCTTTCACTAGAATTTGTGATGAATTATAAATGATTTTGTGGATGTTGCGTTTACATTTTAGTTTTAGAGAATATAATCCAAATTTAGACATAGTGTGGTGATCTTAAATCGTTTTCCTTATCAGTTTCTGTCAGTTGCTTGTTCCTTAAGTTGGTTGTGCTACTTAGATTCTCGGCAAAGATAAATTGGTTAGTGTGGAAATTTTTTCCCAAATGTTGTATTAGGAATATTGAGCAGGGTATTGTGCTTTAAAAGTTCACATCTTGAGAACTAATCCGTAAAAAGTTAAATTGAAACATATGATACATGGTCTTTACTTCCCCCCCACCCCCCACCTCCCACCTCCTTCCAGTTTGTTTTATTCAGTGTCAATTTGAATAATTTGAGGCATATTAATTTCTGGAAAATAATTTCAGGCATATTTAACTTACTGAATGATCTGCTTGCATTTCAATAAAAAGTTAATTGAACTGTATTATACATGGTCTTTTCTTCCCCCCACCCCCCTCCAGTTTGTCTTATTCAGTTGCATCAATTTCAATAATTTGAGGCATATTATTTTCTGGAAAATAATTTCAGGCACATTCAACTTACTGATGATATGCTTGCTTCTCAAAGTCCTTGAAAGAAGAACTAGATTTAATGTGTCAGAAAGCTTTTAAGAAAATTATAATGGTAGTTTTTGGCTCTATCCTGGTCTTCAAACTCCCTCGTTAAATGTCTAAAGATTTAACCCTCATCAAACTCTTCAAGGAATTAGTCCTTAATGTTATAGATTCATTGTTCCACTTTAATTGTACCTTTTTTCTCCCTTTCTGTTTTGATTTGAGGGGTTTTAGATGTTATGAAAATCGCAACTCAGTTTTTTTTTTTGTTTTTGGGATAGCAACAAACGAATTTGGTCAGAGAAGTGGTGACATTCTAGCTGGAGGTCATTGCCGTGTTTCAACATTGACTACTGTTAACCAATGAAGATGACTAAGACTGATGATTTGAAGAAGCCTTCTGATTTGCGATGAGAAACATTTCCAACTTTGGGCATTGTTTTGATTGTACTGCTACAACTCTGGGTTGGATGACCTTATGAGTCCTTGTTGGGGTGTGTGTGAGAAGGGAGTAGAGCAATTTTGTGTACAGTATATGTCATTGTGACCTGATGAATGCTGCTATTACAACTTCTCAGGACTACCTGGTCCATTAAATTTTGTTAAGCTAGAAAGAAAAACTCTTGATTCCTAAATTATGCACCCATGCTCAGGCAAGCAATAATTTACACGTGTTTCCTGGGGCCATTTACTGGATATACTCTATAGTGGAGGATTCTCCTACAGCTGTCAGCCTAAAACGTAGTTCATTGGTTAGTGAGGTGGGGGTGGGGGGACCAAACAGTTATCTGCAAGTAGCCCTGCGTTTGAATCTTTTGAACAGTGCTTAGGTGGATCACACGTCAATTCACCCTCTATTATGTTAAAGTTTTTGCCTTATTTGACTATCAATGTCTCTTATCTTCAAGGTTGTATATTAGCATGTATCTGTGCTGGAATGTCTGGTCAAGGTTTTATGTTAGTGTATGAGCTATGTTTTTTTTTAAGTTGTTAGCGTATGATATATGCAAACTATCTGTTAATTTTGTGTTCTTTGCTTTTCTTTTTCAACTTTTTCCCATCAAGAAAACTTTATGTTCTTTGCATTTTCGGCATTTGCGTTCTTACCATCAATTGAATCTTATTTACTGTCTTTGCAAAATTTGTCTATATCTTGCAGAATTTGCATTCGAGAAACCTGCAGGATGAAAAGTTCTCTGATGATGATGATGACGACATTCCCAGTGCACCTCCTTTTTGTGGTTCCGCAAAAGAAATTAAGCAAGGTGCTGTGAGAAGTCCAGTATCAACCAAAAATAATTGGAATAAATTAGAGACCACACCTAGTGTTAAGGTGGAGAATGACACTGGAAATAGGAATCCTAAACATTTTGTGAGGTTTGTGTGATCCTCTAGTAGTTTTCTTTTCTTTTTTTTGTCAGAAGACATATGCAAATGTGTTTCTGGAATGTGCATTAGCCATACGCACATTATACTTTCTTTGCAAGCTTTAACATATGAGCACTAGAGTTTTTGTGATATTTAAAAGTATAACTAGTTTGTTATGTTATCTGTTGATAGAACTACAACCAATTCTGAAGCTGGTGCATCTTCAAGTTCATATCCAGCTCGCCTCCCAACATTTCATGCAAGGTATCTCTTACCAACACTGCAATTATTGATGGTGTTGATTATAAACCCAGAGCCTTTATAATTATGTTTATTAACTGTTCTTATTTGATTTGTAAATCAAATTCAGTGCTCTAGGGCCGTGGCATGCTGTGATTGCATATGATGCATGTGTGCGACTTTGTCTTCATGCCTGGGCAATGGAGTGCATGGAAGCTCCAATGTTCTTGGAAAGTGAATGTGCTCTACTGCGCGATGCTTTTGGGTGGGCTCACTATCTTCTATTGTTGACTTATAATGCCACCGACTCATGCCCTTTTTTCTTTCTATTTTTTTTTTCTTTATGACATTCTGGAAATGGAAATAATGCGTAGGGAAGATTACAACTTAGGTCTGGTTTGTTTTCACAAACCATCTCATCTCAAACTCATCATTACACTTTTTCAAATTTTCATACAAATTAAAATAAATGATTCAACTTTTCAAATCCCAAAACAACTTTTTCAAATCCCAAAATAAAAATAATATTAAAAAAATATATTACAATAATATTTTATTCTCTTTTTAACTTCTATCTCATCTCATCTCATCTATAAAAACAAACAAGGCCTTAAAGGGTTCCTATTCTGGTTTCATGTCAGTGTCTAGAATTCCCTTACTGGAGGAAATATTTCGCATATAAATGAAGACTATTTTTGAGCCCTAAAAATCACGTGAGACAAGCGGGTTTGACCTTGCACCTCACATGCGACAAATAGCCACCAGATATATAGCTTTGCTGAGCTGAAATGGAGAAACCAGTTGGCATAGATGGTAGAGGAGAACAAATTATATGCCCAGTATCTGTAATAAGCCATATCCTATATATTTGTGGAAAACAAGAATCTCGCTTTACCGCTTCATCACATAAGGAACTAATATTTTGGATTTCTGTTTGTTAACATGGATGTTTTCATCACTGTCCTCAGTACATTGGCCCTTCTTGCTTGTGACTAAGCGAAGATAGTTGCACTTATTATTGGTACTTAAGATAAAATTTCTTATTGGCAGATTAGTAGTATAACTTTAATTAGGAATCTTAACACCCTCACCTTGGCAATTTACTCCTCATAAATCCAAAGTCCAATTAGAGTATTTTTTATTTTACAAGTCGGTACACTGTACTTTCCCAGAAAACATGTATTTGAAATTGCGAAATCAAAGTAATTGGGTGATGCTTAATTGTATTGCCCTCTCGTATCCTGTTTTGATTTTCAAGTTTGCTCTATGCAACCATGCTTTCCTCACCATTAATTGCTCCATTCTCGAGTTAGTATTTTCATCTCAACCCTGAGTTGCTCCCGACTATTTTCCCTATTAACTTCCTTATTAAATCCCTGATCCTCTGTGGGATTAGAATCCATACGTGCCCTTACACTGTTAAAAGGTTTCCAGAGTAATGATCTTTATAAAATCTGGACATGACATGCACTTCTGCTATTTTTCTGACTGCAATTGAAAATTAAAGTCACTCTAAAAGTAAATTAACCTAGAAATAGTCTATAGAATCTGTGAATTCTACAACTGAGATATTAGAATGGCTTTCAGATTACAATCTATAAGACTATAAGAAGTTAAAATCGGAACCTCGAAGTTTATGGGATTGCAATGACGCTTATATTTATATGCTACATTCCACCGCATGTTTAGTACAATTACTATCAATTGAAAGGTTCTGTATGTTATGCAGATTGTGGCAACATCCCCTGCGTGAATACTGCATAATATACAACATTTCTTGGTATTTGTTTTAACTTTTTAAGTTTATACTTCTTAAAATAATTGTAGATTACGCAAAGTGCTGTTGCAATCAGAAGATGAACTATTGGTGAAGCACACTTCAGAGCTTGTCAGCGAGGGGGTTGCTGCAAAGCCAAAGAAAATTATTGGCAAGATGAGGGTACAAGGTAGGTTTTTTCACGTAAGCTCTGGCATTCTCATTGTTCAAGTGGTTAGCATGCAGGCTCTTTTAAAATCTTGCTGATTGTGCAGTGCGTAAAGTGAAGATGGCCTTGGACCCACCTACTGGATGTAGCATATCATCTTTTAGGCCACCAGAAATTAGATTGGAGTCCATTCAATATCACTTATCCAATTTTCAGTCAAAAGTCTGTTCTGGATGGCAAGCTTTAAGAAAGATTCGTGTTACGCCACGACTTCCTGCAAATGGTTCTTTTTCACGTCAAAGCTTGGCATATGTGCAAGCTGGAACACAGTATATTAAACAGGTGTCCACGCTCCTCAAAAATGGTGTAACAACTTTGCGCAACAGCCCATCGTCATATGAAGCGGTGCAAGGTATGCAAAAGTTGCAAATTCTATTCTTTACTAATTTGTCATCTGAATTAGCAGCTGGTTTATACTGTTCTTTTCTAATGAGTTGTATTTCACTGAAAGAGAGAAAAATGTATTAATGTTATGAATACACAATATAAGATTCTTAATCATAAAATATAAAGAAAAGGAAACACAATATAAGGATGTGGAGCATACAAATAAATTGCATGCTTTAATTCCCCTTGGACTAAACATAAAAAAATGACAATTTTGCTCTCCATCTCAAAATTGCTAAGAATTGCCCATGATTGGAGTGATGAATGACATATTTACTTCCGTTGTGATGTTCTGACCTTATACTCATAGTACAAAACAATATGCTCCCCAGTCCATTCTTTTTTCTTTTTTGTTCTTAATTATTAAATTTTTTCCTCTTCTCCTCCAAATGCTATCAGAAACATACTCTTGTCTAATAAGGCTGAAAAGTTTACCTGAAGAGGATGCAATCCGAATGCAACCTGGATCTGGTGATACACATGTATTGTATGTTCTCTTCCTGGCTTCCGCTTTTGTTTTATGTAATTCTAAGATTGCTTGAGAATGATCCTGATGACTCTACAGCTTTCCAGATAGTATAGGAGATGATCTGCTACTTGAAGTCCAGGATTCCAAGGGGAAGCAGTTTGGTCGTGTCCTCGTTCAATTGGCTGCTATTGCTGATGACCCAGTAATATTTTTTGGCCCTGACGTTTGCTTCAAGCTTAAATTATGTTCAGGTAGAACACTAAAATTAAAGTTGACCGCAGGCTGACAGGCTACGCTGGTGGTCTATTTACCGTGAGCCTGAACATGAACTTGTTGGCAAGATACAGCTGTATATAAACTACTCAACTAGTTCAGATGATAATAGTCATCCAAAGGTTAGTGACCTACACCGGACTAGTCTAGATGTTTTCCCAATATTAAGAGTTGCTCATAAGCTGTGGTGTCGTATCCGAATAGTCACCAGATATTTATTTATTTTAAGCTTCCCCAAATCTTAAATCATTTTGATATTATTTCTAATCATGGCACAAGATTGTCAATATAGTTGTAACTGGACCACTGCCATGGATTTCAATGGCATGGGTCTCCATGATTTTCTTATTTTGGCTGTGCCTAATTGACAAGCATTGTATTCGGAATTCTGTAAATGGCGTTTTGCCTTTTCTTTATAATAAAATTTTACTTATAACAAAAAAAAGATTGTCAATATAGTTGACCATTGCAAGTTCTGAAAAAAATGTTGGCATTTCCTTGCTATGATTTGGATATTATGGAGGAGTGAATAGTTTACAATTGATGGTCAGTAACAGTGGGATTTAACTTGGCTTCTGGAACGGTGGAATATGCCTTAATAAGAGTATTGTTAGAATCCTTTGACTAGTGTAGAAAGTAGCTGTACCATTTGTCCAATTTTCTGTCACATCATTGTCTAGACAATTTTCTAATTCATATTTAAAGCTTATTTTCCATATCATATCATGGATTGTGAATATCTGAATGATATCTGCTACTCCTTTGGTCCCAGTGTGGCTCTGTTGCAGAAACAGTTGCTTATGATCTAGTTTTAGCGGTTGCTATGAAGGTTCAGCACTTTCAACAAAGAAACCTATTGTTGCATGGTCCGTGGAAGTGGCTCTTAACAGAGTTTGCCTCATACTATGGAGTGTCTGATGTGTACACCAAGTTGAGGTAATTGGGCGTTAAGTTTAATTGCTTCTTGATGTTGAAATAACTAGACCATCTAATATAATAAGTCATCAAAACCAGTTTTTCATCTTAGGCTTTTTACTCTAGGTTGATGTTTCAATCTGTGATGTTAATAGATACCTCTCTTATGTCATGGATGTCGCCACACCAACAGCTGACTGCCTCACCTTAGTTTATGACTTGTTAATGCCAGTTGTAATGAAAGGCCATAACAAAAACACATTGAGTCATCAGGAGGTACAAATCTAACTTTCCAGTTTGAAGCATATAATTTCTTTCATACTGATCTAATGTTCTTCTTGTTATTGTTTTACTTTGGTTATGATGTATTCTTTATGGTTGCTTTTGTATTATAGTCTTTTTTTTCGTCTGTAGTACTTTGATGGATCCTGAAGCCTCTTCTAACACAAATTTGAATAAATTGTGATTGCTTTATCAGAATCGAATTCTAGGAGAAACTAAGGACCAAATTGAACAGATACTTGCTTTAGTTTTTGAGAATTACAAGTCCCTTGATGAGTCCTTGCCCTCGGGTATCATGGAGATTTTCAAGTCTGCAACTGGGCTTGCAGCGCCTGCCCTGGAACCAGCTGTTAAATTATATACGATTCTTCACGACATCTTGTCTCCGGAGGCACAGACTGCTTTATGTCATTATTTTCAGGTCTGAGATACTAACAAAATTTTCTTATGATGCTTACTTGAGTTGTAAAATATCTTTTTAATCAGCATTAGTGTCTCCAGGTTGCAGCAAAGAAGAGATCAAGAAGGCACTTGACAGAGACAGATGAATATGTTTCCAACAGCAGTGAAGGCAGTTTGATGGACACTGTTACTATGTCTACTGCATACCAGAAGATGATATCACTGTGCATGAACATTAGGAATGAAATTTTTACTGATATTGAGATCCATAATCAACATATACTTCCCAGGTATGTTCCTCAGGCTGTCATATGAATGCTCAGTACTCTGAATTAGTAAAACAAATTGGTTTGTGAATTCATATAAATCTAATCTCACAGAAAGTCAGATCAGTTATCTTTTTCACTATGAGAGAAGTTGTGTGGTTGTACAAGGATATTGTAACAAGCATTATGGTGTGCATAAATTTTCTTTGTTGTGCATGGAAATTTAAGTGGAAATATAGAAATTCTCAGCAACATGAAACAATTCATGGAAGGAAGCAAATAACTTGATACTTTGTCCTGAATTTTTACCTTCTAATCTTAAAATAAACATAATGCAGTGCTTTATTGCTTTATATATATAATGAGCTTCTTATGTTCCTTGTATTTTTATTTTCAGAGTTTATGAATTGAGTAGGATATGTTGATTATTATGATTTGGAAACCCACTCAAACGAGTAGGTTTCTAATATTTTGAATTTCTTGTGCAGTTTTGTAGACCTTCCAAATCTGTCTTCATCCATCTACAGCACAGAGCTTTGCAACAGGTTGCGTGCTTTCCTCATTGCTTGCCCCCCAACGGGCCCTTCACCTCCTGTGGCCGAACTTGTTATTGCTACAGCGGATTTTCAAAGGGACCTTGCCAGCTGGAACATTAGGTAATGTTATCTATTCTGCTTTAGATTAATGGCTCGGGAAGAGCTGTGAAAAAAATGCATACTTCCATAGGAGTTATTACATGTTGTTGTCCCAGACTCCCAACCCTATTTTATGTTCTTTCTCAGTCATATCAAAGGTGGAGTGGATGCGAAAGAATTGTTCCACTTGTATATTATGGTATGGATACAAGATAAGCGTCTCTCTTTGCTCGAGTCATGCAAATTAGATAAGGTACACATGTTACTGGTATTACCATTAGGTCATTCTTCCCTTATGTTTGCCAGATCTTTTTGGTTATTTTGCAGCAGAATAATGTTTGCTCAGATGATTTATTTTTGTTTGGCATGGTGTGGGGGTTAATGTCAGCATGTCGATAGACTATTTTGAGAGTTGATTCTTTGGGAAAATTCTTGAATCTGAAGTTACTGCACATTGCAAGTTGTACGTTATAATCTGTGTCATATAAAGGTGTTCTGAGAGTTGATGTACTTGCAGGTAAAATGGTCGGGAGTTCGAACACAGCATTCTACTACTCCTTTTGTTGATGACATGTATGACCGACTGAAAGAAACATTAAGCGACTATGAGATCATCATTTGCCGATGGCCAGAATATATTTTTGGCTTGGAAAATGTACGTCCAGATGGATTGCTCATCTGTCGATCTTTATTTTCTTATTTGATTTATAGCATTGCCAATCACCTTCTTTTTCTTTATTTAATCTTTTGTGGTGTTCTCTTTAAAATTATCACGATCTGGTTGAGTTACTAATAGTATTCCTAGGCTTAATTTGAAGTGAATAGAGAGGTTGGTGCTAAAAACAAGGTTAATGGCTTATATAGACTCTTCTCGTTTTGAACAGTTGCTTTTATATAGAATTGGAACTTGAAAGCTGGATTGAAATTACAAAAATCAGATACTGAACTTGTTTGATTTCTTTTTTTGGACTATTTTCCACAATAGGCTATTGCGAACGTTGAAAAGGCAATAGTGGAAGCTTTAGACAAGCAATATGCAGATGTCTTGTCACCAGTGAAGGAGCATTTGGCACCCAAGAAATTTGGCCTCAAGTATGTCCAGAAACTTGCCAAACGTTCTGTTTGCCCCTATATGGTTCCTGATGAGGTCAGTTGTAACTTCTCATACTTGTAAGGTTCCTTGACTACATATATATTCTTTTGGTTTGAATCTCGTGTTGCTTCGCAGCTGGGGATTTTACTGAATTCCATGAAGAGGATGATTGATATCTTGCGTCCCAAGATAGAAGCTCAGTTCAGGTCATGGGGTTCTTGCATCCCTAATGGTGAAAACTCAGTTCCTGGAGAGCATCTCAGTGAAGTAACGGTGATGCTGAGAGCCAAGTTCAGAAATTATTTGCAAGCAGTTGTGGAGAAACTTGCAGAGAATGTGGGTGTCATCCTGAAATCACTTGTTATTTTTTTTTATGTTACATAGTTTGATAGTAGTGTATGAATTAAGATAATATATATAAATATATTCTGAAACCGATAATGCAATTCTGGTATGAAAGAGGTGTCCTTTCAATGAAATATCTTTGACGACATGCTTAGACAATATATATGCAGTAGCCAAGGATTTTCCCACTTTAATTCAAAGTGAATTTTCTTGTTCGAAAATTTAAATTAGGCATGTATTTTGCCACGTGTTTGATATGCTTCCTTTCTTTTATTTTTTTTGCACCAGACAAAGTTACAGAATGCTACAAAGCTGAAAAAGATTCTTCAAGATTCAAAGGAGACAGTGGTGGAATCTGATGTGCGGGGTAGAATGCAGCCTCTGAAAGAGCAGTTGACAGATACAATAAATCACCTTCATACCATCTTTGAGACTCATGTTTTCATTGCACTCTGTCGAGGTTACTGGGACCGGCTGGGGCAGGCAAATTCATTGCACCTGTATCTTAGTAACGTATTACATTTGAGGTTTGGATTTGATTCTAATCTTCTCTACATATTATGTTGAATTTCCTTTGTCACAGGATGTTCTAAGTTTCTTGGAGAACAGGAAAGAGAATAGGTCATGGTATAAAGGATCACGAATTGCAGTTACTGTAAGTAATAGCATTGCAACTTTTTGCTTTTCCCTTTGGATGAATAGCACTACGGCTTTACCGGCTATTGGGTGTAATCAAAACCTTGAGTCATACTCTTTCTTTTAGTTTAAAAAATAATAATAAGAATGCAGTTTCCTTTAATGGGCACTAAAGATAGGTCCATGACCGATAATAATGTGGTTTCCTTCCAAACTACGTTATCAGATTTTATTATTTAAGCCGTTTAATCCACTATAGTTTTGTCTGTTTGTTAAATGCGGGGAGTTTACGTGCGACTGAAAATAAGCTGGATCAGGTGGCTCTAATGATGTATATGACAAAACTTTTCAGTTTCTTAGGTGTATATCAATAATTCAAGTGTCTGGAATCATTCGTACTCAACCGTTGAGCATAATGAATTCTGCACGGGGTCCTTTTAACTATTAAATCCTGCATGTTTTATGTTCCCCTTGTATTTTTTCCCCTGGCCATGTTAGCTTTTGTTGTCGCGAAGAATATTATTTCCGAATTTACATATACAAGGTTTCCAATAGATCGTTTCATCGCCTTTCTGATGTCGTGACAGTTAGCAGAGGTTTTTTGTCGTATCATTTGCATTCTTCCTGTATTTTCCCTTCTGACATCTGAAATTTCTATAACCTGCAGATTCTGGACGACACCTTTGCCTCACAGATTCAGCAGCTTCTTGGAAATACAGTTCAGGAGAAAGACCTGGAGCCGCCTAGATCTATCATGGAAGTCCGTTCAATTCTTTGCAAAGATGCTCCCAATCCAAAGGACAACACCTATTACTATTAATCCCATCATCATGCAAGTAAATAATGGTAGGCATGTCTTATCACAAAGGACAGAGGCTCAAATAATGGAGGAAGATGCAAGATGTTGAGATATGATCCCATTGGCCTGCTGAAACATGACGGAGGGATGATGAGTCATTTTGGTCACGTATAGTCCCAAAACGGCTGAGTTTGCTAATTTTGTAAAGGGAGCAAGCAACTCGGCTGCTCCAGGGTTCCCTTTTTGCCTATTCCTGTTTTCATATTAAATGCTCACCTTTTTTGTCCTTGAAAATATAATCTCCATATATAGTAATAGTGGCTTTGCCTTCAATTTTGATTTACCATGTTTTAGTTTTACATAAGCTACTAAATGTATTGGCTTGTCAACCAGACTATGCCTGAACGATGCCCTTTTCCTTGAACATTGTTAGCTAGTCACCTTCTCATATCTACCCTTGAGCATTGCTAGAGCCACCGAGAGGTGGTCCCGAGAGTCTTACCGAGGAGTGCATTTTTGTGTTTCTTTTTTCAAGTATCTTTTAAATCACTCTAAACATTTTAAAAAAGAGAAAAAAAATCACAAACTTGCTTAAAAACGCTTCCTTAACACTTTAAAGATATATATATAAAAAAACAAGAAAAAAGTCTTGTTGACTTTATCTGATGGATGCATTATTTTCCATATCTTCAGCATACGATATTGCTTTGCTGCATTAACCGTACTAGAAATAAGGAGGTTAGAAGAAGAAGTTCGGTGGCAGTGAAATAATATTGCTTATGGGTTTAAGCTAGAATATGCCATATTTCTGGATGAGTACTAAACATTGGATATTCTACTTCAAAGAATAGAGTCCCTTCCCGTCTCGAAGGTTTTTTGATGAGTGCGCATTAGCTACCTTGACTTCGACTTTTTCAATCGCCACCAACAGTCTTACTCAATTCTGATTCGTAACTTGTCCAACTTCTCTACGTTGAGAGCGAGAATTTAGGCAAGGAGAAGCCATAAAACTACATAAATTGAATACTCTCTTGCTTGAATAATCTTCAAAAAAAGGAAAGATACTCAGAAAAGAAACGTCATAACTAGAAGCAATGAGATTTTTCCAAATAATTTGAATTGCAATCTGAGAATGATTCGAAAGGAAAGAAGGAAGATATTTACAAGATTACAAATTAATCAGTGGTCACGATATGTGTCACATTATTGTTGCACAATTTGTGGAACACCAGACCACCACACCCACCACACAGCAGCAACATCAGAACCTTTCTCTATGTAGCACAGGCAAATCATAAGATCTTTGATATTACATGACAAGAAGTCCAGAAGGCTTTAGTGGCGACCCTTAGAATTACAGGGTTTTGGTATATCCTGTTGGTGGGAAAACCAAAATTAAAAAGAAAAAAGAAAAGATTAACATAGGTAATTTAACAAATAGAAGGCAAGTATATGATAACACGTCATGGTAAATCAAACCATGATGCAGGAGACTAGATTCTCCAAACTTGGTTAGGAAACCGACAAAAAAAGGGGCTTTCATGCTAGTTGCCACACCACAACCAAAGACAAATCACATAAAGAAGGAAGGATATGCAAATAAACAAGAATTGGGTAGGATTTAACTTAACTTACCCTATAGCTGTAGCACCCCAAGATGCCACATTATACATTACTTTGCTTCCATCCCATGCCTTACGAAGCTTTCCCTTTTTCTTTTTCACTGAGAATGTCTTGCTAAGAGCTAATAGAGGATTTGGAGGATGTCAGAACTCCATTCCCACATCTCCAACAATAAGAATTGTTACAACTAATGTATACAAAGTATTTGGAGCGAAGAGAACAGAGAAGAACTAAAGAACCTTATTTTTCCTTGATTTTTACATTGGATATTAGGAAGATAAATAAAGGCACAGATCAAGATCGAGCCATTCAAGCTTACCATCCTGGAGTTGATTAGGGGTCAAATCCTGCAAAATAAACATCAATTTATTTTAACATTTGATCTTCAAATACAGTATTAACATAATCTTTTTCTTTGTAATTTCTTTTGATAACCAATGGTTGACATGCATGGACCATTTTATTCAAGTTGTGACAGTTAAGAATGGTGCTACTTGTGGGAAACAATCACATCTTCCTGCACTGTGATGTGTCAAGAGAGCTATGGGATGGACTACTTAGGAGGGCTGATTTGTCTTGGGTCATGCCCAAGAGTGTTGCGGATCTCCTAGCATGCTGGAAAAGGTACCATCAATGAGATAAAATAGCGGCGACATGGCGAATGATCCCTTTATGCTTTGGTGCCTATAGATGGAAAGAAATGAGAGATGCTTCAACAACAAAGAAAGGACTATGGGGGAAATCTGGAACTTTTTTGTATCCTCTTTGGTTCAATGGTTTTCTGCAATTGTACTAAAGGGAGGGAATATTAATGAGTTTTTGAGTTCTTTTCAGCTTGCTAGAGTGTAATTAGGTGTCTCTTTTGTATACTCCATGTGTACATGAGCTTTGCCTAGTTGTTCTCATCCATAAAGATTATTACTTATCAAATAAAAAAAGAATGGAAAAAATGAGACAAGCTTTAATCAAGGTTCAACAATTAATGCGCAAAAAGCACCATTCAACTAGAATCAAAAGATCGTTGATGGGTTCAACTGATGTCAAAGATGGGTTATACAAGCGTGAGATACTAGTTTAACGATAAGAACAACTATCTAACTAGAGAAAGCTGGATCTGAAAAATATAAAAACTAAACTAATATAGTAGAAATGTAGCATACCTTAGTCTGTTTTAGGGACAATATATATGCGGCCATGAAGCATGCAATACCCTCCACTATATCTTCTTGCCTGACAAGAACGTAATCTTCTTGTTCTGAATCAATACCTTCACCTTCCCATAGATCATTTTCATCTACCATATCCCAAGAACTGCCGTCTTCTGCTACAGTACATGAATTTTTTAGCACACAAGTCATAAAGATAGAAAATTACAGCTCATTAATCCTGAACTTCAGAAAGAAGAAACCATTCGGTGAATTTAAATTGGGGCCATCGTTGCATGCATACCAGAAAAATTTTGTGGAACTGATGCCTGTGCAGACTCTAGCCTTTCAAGGAAGTCAGGGCATTCAACTTTAGACTTGAGAAGATCACACAACTGCATCACGATATAAAGGATTCCAGTTAAAATATGGAACTAAGCATATAATTACTCTACCAAGAAATAAAATTGTATAAATCATCCACGATGGAAATAGTGATAAGGATGGCAATGGGTTCCATCTCCAAATTTAAAATCCCCCTTTTTTCTATATCAACAAGAACGATTCAGCCTTCTGATTGAAAAATAAGTTAATTCGGACCAAGCATTCCTTGTAAAGCAATCTGAGCAGCAACCAACAGGATCATATTCATGACTGGAAGAAGCTCATCTAGAATACTTGTCTAAAAATTTATTCTTCTAAAATATTTTCCAGTTCTAGAAAATATAAACAGTACTTTTCAATGGAGGCATTCAACATGAAACTATAGAAAATAATGCCATGTTGAATTAACTCGCTCCAGAATCAAAGGTCTAATGACTGTTTTAAAACACTTTTAGAAAGAGAAACGGGACACAATTCATGCTCCACTTTCAGCTACGGAAGATTTTATACGTTAAGAATCCCAGCAATCTCAGCCTCTTGCAACTATTGCCCGGCTCGGAAAACAATTCTAAAGCTCTAAATCCAAAAAACACATGGGCTTCAAAGTTTATTTCCCTAAAGCTTTTCTCACGTTTTTTCTTTTTAACTTTCTTTTTTCCATGAAAATCAAACAAAAGCAGAGCTATCAGCAACAACTAAATATCCGTACAACAACTCAAAACCCTAAGGAAACCATGGATTCGCCAAAAGAAAACTTCGTACCACATCGGCCTCTTGGTCACCTGGCAGAGACCCCGAACTTTCGCCACGTTGCTCCTCATCGACATTTGCACCGTCGACGCAATCGATATCGTCGTCGACGTCCTCGACACCACTAGTAGTGTTGAGCAATTCGAGAGCTCTCTGGCACTGCTCGAGCACGGTCTGCAAGGTCTTCCTCTTCAAACGGACCCGATCATGCTCCGCCAAATCCCCTCCCAGGGATTTTCCACTAGCCGAAGGTTTGGATTGCGACACCTCGACCTCCATCTGCCCTAGAATAATACGCAATTCAAGGACAGAGATCCGCCAGATCTTGACCCCAAAATCTTAAGTTCCGTTGCCTTGATAAACTTGGAATTCCATTCTGTCCATGAACTGGAAACCCTGCAGATCGTCTTGTCGTTACGATTGAGGTTCAGGTTCGGAGTATTGGCCTGCAACATGCGTATTTTATTTGTTTTGCGTTTTGTCTTCTTTTTCAGACACGTGCGGTTTTCTATGTCTTGCTTCCAGGTAGCCGTAACTGGAATCAGAACTTTCGATTTTATGTTTTTTTTTTTTTCCCGAATCTGACCTGCTTTATTTTTAAAAATAAAATAAAATGAGATAAAATAAAAAATAAAAAATAAAATATTATTATAAAGAAAATTTAATATAAATTTTATTTTATAAATTTGAAAAAGTATTTTAAAATTTGAAAAATTTTAATTTTTTATTATATTTTATATAAAGATTTAGAAAAGTGTAATGATGAATTTGAAATATATTTTTTATTTTTAATTTCATTCCCATAAACAAACCGGACCTATTTTCATAAAAATATCATAAAAATAAGGGTGTAAACAATTCGATCCGATCCAATCTAAGAGAGGTGATAGACTGATTTTATTTGGTTCGATAGTTTTTTTAATCCTGGAGCAGATCGAATGAGATATTGATCATATTCGATCCAATCTCATTTGGTTTAGTTTAGTCCAAAAGATTCTAAAGATGACTTGACGGGCCGAATTCAATTCAAAATTCAACCATAATCAAAAATAATTTCTCTCAATTTTAATTATTTTTGGCTTACTTCACATTTTATTACAGATTTAAACTAAAAGATATTAAAAAAGACCTACTCTGGAATATAAATAATAAAATAAAATAAATCAGAATAAAAAAATAAAAGAAAAAAATCAGTTTACAAAATGGTACATATATATACATATTAAGTTAACTATACAAATACTATTATAAATTTATATATATATACTATAATTTATACTACAACTCTTATAATATGTAAATATATTAATATTATATATTAGTCCTATATATTATAGTTATACATCAAAGAATATAAATTATAATAATACATTAATTTAAATATATATTGCTATAAACTAGTAACATTAGTATACCATATGTTGTTAGTAATAAAATTGATAATAGTATATTAAATAAAAGTAATACTCTTATTATTTATTACTAATACTATATGTAGTTAATAAGTTATAGTGATTTAATACCAACATATTAAGTTAACTATACTGATACTATTCGCGCAAAATATATATATACACTAATGCTATTATAAATTCATACATGTACTATAATTTATACTACAACTCTTATAGAATGTTAATATATTAATATTATATACTAGTACTAATATATTATATATTATCCCTTTCAAAAAATATATATATACTATATGTTATAGTTATACATCAAAAGATATATATATATATATATATATTTATTACTTTATTCAGTCTGATCCGATCCAAGGGAGATAATTATTGGACCGGGACTGGACCGAATCATATTTGATCCTAATTTTTTTGGACCGACCATATCCCATTCGGTCCGGTTCAACTCATCTGATTCGAATCGGAATTCTTACACCCCTATATAAAAGGCTCTATTTGTACATGGAAATAATTTTTTTAATCTCATTTTTATTTATTTATTATTATTTTTTAAAATTTTATATAAATATAATAACAATTTAATTATTGTAAATCTAAAAAAAATAGTATTCTAATATAATATTCTAATAATATTTTATTTAATTTTAATTTAAAATTATCTCATTTCATTTTACTATCAAAATAGATTTAAGTCTCCTATTGAGAGAGCTTTTTTGAAGAAATATTGTTATATTTATGAGGGATTTGCTCCTTATATAGAGATCTATTTCTTTGAAGGGTTGAATTCAACTTGAATTGTGAAGCCTTTTGCTTTTAGGAGTTTGAGTGTCTTTCCTTATCTCTTACCTTGACTTCGGCTTTATCTCAAAGCTAACTTCTAGGTTACGGATTTGACCTCTATAAATGTCTATGATTATTAAAGTCAATTTCATCATAAGAAGACATTGAGAATCTTTAAATCAATAATCTACATAATAAGTTTTAAAATTGGTTCTTGCTTCCTGTTTAGTCCCAAGTTTTCTATTTATTTTGTGCTAAGCGATGAAAAGCTCAGCATGAAGAGATAGGTGAGAGATGTATCACGACTGGATTGGGTACAAGCACAAAGATTTATTTTGGCGAAAGATATATTCGATCTCATTAGGTGTGAGAGTGGAGCTCTGCTTGGGCAGGAGATATACTCGACCGCGGTAATAACAAGCCAATCTCTACTTTAGTGAAAATGTACTTGATAGCTTCAAAGGCAAGTGCAGAGCTCGATTTTGAGTTTGTTTATTTGTGTGGATATTTGTTTGAGAGATTTTTTATTGTCAACGATTAATACATATTTCCATGATTTTTTTTTTATTTTTTTGTATTTTCATTATCATTTTTTGTTATTATTGGCAGTATTGGATTTTCTGACCGTTGGTGTATATCGCCATTTGATGTTTCCATTTCGTGGTTGATTTATAATTTATTTGTAGTAACTCTTGCTTAAGTGGTAAAAAATCTTGTCTACTCCCTCGATCCACATTAGGCGATTGTAAAGCCTATCAATTCATTCTCACATGAAACCTGCATGACGTGGTTATGGAGTTTGGTGGCTCATTCTCACAAGTAACCCTCTAGCAATAATTGTGGCACAAGCACAAACACTCATTATTTGCTGGAGAATATGTTGTGCTTCTATTGTTGTCTAGGTGAGAGAGGTTAAGTGACTCACTAAAGAATGAGTAGCATAAAGGTTATCCCAAGTGCAGGAGGATGTCGTGTAATAATTAGAAATAAAATTCCTAGATCGTCTTTTCAGGGAAAGTTGTTTAAAATCAAACTCGTATAAATGATAAAAAAATATTCACAAAGGAAAAATCAAAATGGTGATATGTGCAATAAGTAAAAGAATGCAATGGAATTGAAAATGGTACTAGTTATGGACTAGATTCATATTTTTAGATTTTTTTTAGTGTCGAAATAGAATGGAAAAGACTAACAATTTGAAATTAACAACTAAGGAATCAACTAGCTAAACATTATTGATTAATCTTAAAGTTAAATAATAAAACTGAAATGATTTAAGTCCTAATTAATCTTCTATCAATTTCAAAGGCAATTGAACTAAAACTAAGTTAAGAATTAAACTAGATTATAAAATAATTGACACCATATGAGCTAAAAATTGAAAATCCCCAAAATCAAAATTATGGGATTCATCCTTGTATTCAAATAATAAATTCTCATAATCAATCCAAAGTAGTTATAATGCCTATTTAATGGAAACTTGAAGAAGAAAGGAAAATAACTAACATAAAATAAACAACAAATAAAATATCCAAACTTCTAAGGCAAAAATATTGAGAATACACTATAAACTTCAAACTGAAATTAAATAAAAAAAGTAGGGAATGAAAAGAGCAAGCCAAATAATAGAGATGGAGATGGAAAGAAAGTAATGGAAGAGGCTGGAGCAGCTGCAGTTTGGACCATTTCGAGTTCTTCAAGCAGCGCTTTTCTCTGGTATTTTCTCCCCAGCTCTCTTTTGAAGGCCCAAAAAAAATATATATATATATATATATATTGCTCCCCTGTGTTGAAGACTCGATACCAATTATTATTATTTTTTTTTTTTTTGCGGCGTGTCTTCAACATGTAAAAATATGCCCCTTCCATTTCGTGCAGGATGTTCTTTCTCTACGTTTTGTCAAAGTCTGACCTCATATAAAAAGCAACCCATTTATTTGTGTATATCCGCTTTTCATTTTCTTTAATCCAGCAAACAAAAAAAATACTTTCATGTGTTGCCTGCTGCTATTTGTCAAACAAAGAAGAAAAAAATAAACCACTTGTGAAAAAGACAAAACTATCTCCAACCAAAAAATAACTTTATCGCTCAAAAGAAGTGCTGCTTAAAGTCCTCCAACAAGAGAAACCCACTTGTTTTTTTTTTCTTTTCTTAACTTGCAGCTTAATGGTATTGCTACTATGTCGAAAACAATTAAAATGCTACAACCAATGCTACAATTACCTTTTGAAAAACAATCATTGTTGCATTTTTTATCATTTTGTTTCTTTTCTTTTCCTTTTTCTTTTGCTTTTTTTTTCTTTTTCATTTCTTTAAACATGATCAGAAAATATAAAATGAAAATTAGAATATTAAAAATGTGATGTGCATATGAAGAAATACTATTCAAATAAATTACAAGTTATAAAATTAAGCATAAATCATGCTATTAAGAGATTTTAATTACAACTTGGATTTACACCTTATAACCAATTTTCCTATTTAAAAGCAATAAAAATATCATGAAATAATTAATATATATTGGTTCTAAATATATAAATATACAATATTTCAACTCAATCACACCCCCCAACTAGCGTTTTGCTAATCCTTGAGCAAAATGGTAAAAATTAATTGAGATGAATATTGCATAAAGATTGAAATCCAAACAGAAGCAATCAAACACAATTTTAAATTCTCACAAAAGTGACACATTACTAGTCAACCCTCAGGGGCTATTCTCACTAAGACTATCTCAACAATCTCTCACATA
This sequence comes from Platycarya strobilacea, assembly GCA_036898215.1. NCBI lineage: Eukaryota > Viridiplantae > Streptophyta > Magnoliopsida > Fagales > Juglandaceae > Platycarya > Platycarya strobilacea. The sequence continues at coordinate 9,776,879 of CM072555.1, forward strand.
TAATTGAGGCAAATGTTTCAGAACTTAGATATGTGTGTGAAACTAAACTGGCTGTGTGTTCCTCATTATTAGCCATGATTTTTCATAGGATTTTTCAACATTAAGATTAATCATTGTTGATTCTAACTACTTCAAAATCCAAGCGACTAGCAGTTTTCACGCCAGTTCTGTTTTTAAAGGTTGAACACTCAACCCCTAAAGTCTTGGGTAACTATTTCTAACCCTTAATTTAGAAAAGTTTTATAAATCACTTTCATCTTTCTTTCTTTCTTTCTTTTTTGGGAAAAGGCTCGATAGTTCTGCAATTTACTTGTCCTGTGTTAAATCAATGATCAATAAATTGAGGAACACTATAAATGTAAGCATGTGCAAAATGTCCTTCAAAACTTGGCATTCATTCTACAAAAATCTCACAAAGTCTCATCTCAATGAGTATAGCATCCCGGTGTTTCAAGCTACACATCAACAAAATATGATGCATAAAAAATTATGCTCTATGGTCAAGTTTGACAATAAATCTCCATAAAATGATTCCACTCAACTACTCTACCAAGATGCTCAAATTTCACAAGCATTTCACACCACATTAATGCATTTTTTTATTTTTTATTTTTTTTTAGCTGTGCACACACACTATCCCCCAACTAGTGAGAGACATAGTCCTCAATGAATCGATCGAAAGAAAACGAAGTGCACAGAAATAAGTAAGCAAAACAAAAAATCACCATGAAATATAAAATCAAAGTAAAACAACAAATAAATATAAAAGACAAAATGCAAGTAAAGAAAGCTGTAAAGGGGTAAAGGGTCAAAAGACTTCCCCGGGGTCTTGCACAAGTAAAATCTCTTGATTGGGATCAAAGTGATAAACGGCTTGAGACGTTGTCCATTAATAGTAAAAGAAGTACCACTCTTAGGATTCTGAACTTCCACCACCCCATGAGAATGAATTTTAGTTATAACATAGGGGCCACTCCAATGAGATTTCAATTTACCAGGAAAAATATATAAGCGAAAGGTGTAAAGAAGAACTTCCAGGCCAAGTGTGAAATGCTTGGGATGAATTTTTTGATCATGTATAATTTTCATGCGTTCCTTCGCCAGCTGAGTGTTGTCATAGGCATCTCGATGAGTTTCATCCAATTCATTGATATGCAATTTTCTCAACCCTGAGACTTCATCAAGTGACATGTTAACATGTTTTGTAGCCCAAAGAGCTCGATGCTGAATATCAACAGGTAAATGATAAGTTTTACCAAAAACTAATCGATATGGGGACATCCCTAGATTAGTTTTAAAGGCTGTCCTATAAGCCCACAAAGTATTAAGAAGCTTAACTGACTAGTCTTTCCTATTATGATTGACAGTTTTCTCCAAAATGATTTTGATCTCTTTATTTGCCAATTTTGCTTGGCCATTTGTTTAAGGGTGATAAGGGGTAGAAACACGATGTGTGATACCATATTTTTTCATAAGTGTAGAAAATAGTTTGTTGCAAAAATGAGAACCCTTATCACTAATGATAACTTTGGGCATGCCAAAGCGAGCAAACAGAGATTGCAAAAATTTTAAAACAACACGATGGTCATTTGTTTTGCAAGCGATGACCTCCACCCATTTTAAAACATAATCCACAGCTAATAAAATATATGTGTTTTCAAAGGAAACCAGAAAAGGTCACATGAAGTCTATTCCCCAACAGTCAAAAATTTCTAAAGTAAGAATGGGGGAAAAAGACATCATGTCTCTTTTGTCAATGGATCCCAATTTTTGACAAGGCTCACAAGTCTTACAAAAATTATAGGTATATTTAAACATGAAAGGTCAGTAAAAATCACTTTGCAAGATTTTAGCAACTGTTTTCTTTGCTGAAAAATGACCACCACATGCACCCATATGACAAAATCTCAACATAGAAAAAAACTCATCATCAGGAATGCATCTTCGAATCAATTGGTACGAACAATAGTCGAAAAGTTATGGATCATCAAAGTAAAAGTGTCATACCTCAGAGAGAAATCGGTGGTTATCTTGGATGGACCATTCAGAAGGCATTCGCTCAGTCACCAGATAGTTGACTATGTAAGCGTACCAAGGAGCTCTATGAATCATAAAGAGCTGCTCATCCGGGAAACTATCATCAAGAGGAAGGCTGGCATTTGAAGATGAGGATGATGACAATCTAGAGAGGTGGTCAGCTACCATGTTTTCAACTCATTTTTTGTCCTTAATGTTGATGTTGAACTCTTGAAGTAATAAAATCCAGCGGATTAAGCGTGGTTTGGCATCTTTCCTAGTTAACAAAAACTTCAAACATAGTGGCCAGTGAAAATGGTAACAGAGGAATCAAGAATGTAAGTCTGAAATTTATCAAGTTCAAAAACCACTACAAGCAATTCTTTTTTAGTAGTGGTATATCATTCAATGTTCTACTGGCATAATAAATCACAAAAGGGCTATTATCCACACGTTGTCCCAAAACAGAACCTAACGCATAATCACTTGCATCAGTCATAATCTTGAAGGGAATGTCCCACTGTGGGGGTTGCATAATGGGGGCGATGGTAAGAGATTCTTTAAGGGTATCAAAAGTTTTTTAGCACTCATCAATCCAAATAAATTCAATATTATTTTGTAAATGAGTGCACAACGATTTTGCAATAGAACTGAACCCTTGAATAAACTGCCTATAAAAGCCAGCGTGGCCAAGAAAAAAATGAATATCCTTAACCGTCTTAGAGATAAGAAGTTTAGATATTAATTCAACTTTTGCCTTGTCGACCTTTATACCTTCATAATAAACAATATGTCCCAAAACAATGCCCTAAATAACCATAAATTGACATTTCTCCTAATTAAGTAAAAGATTTTTTTCCTCATATCTCTGGAGAATACGTGCCAAATTATGCAAACAACTATCAAAAGATTTCCCAAAAACAGAGAAGTCATCCATGGATATTTCACAAATATCCCCAATTATATTAGAAAAAATATTCATCATGCATCTCTGAAAGGTGGCTGGGGCATTACATAAACCAAAAGACATTCTGGTAAAAGCAAAGGTGCCAAAAGGATAAGTGAAAGTGGTTTTCTCTTAATCCTTAGGCACTACAACAATTTGATAGTAACCAGAGTATCCATCCAAAAAATAATAAAATGTATTACTAGCCACTCTTTCTAAAATTTGATCCAAGAATGGGAAAGGAAAATGAGTATTCCTACTAGTTGAATTAAGTTTTCTGTAATCAATACACATTCTCCAGCCAGTAACCGTTCTAGTTGGAATCAACTCATTTTTATCATTTTGAACAACACTTAAACCAAATTTTTTTGTACCACTTGAGTTAGACTTACCCACTTACTGTCTGAGATGGGATAAATGATACCTATTGCGAGTAGCTTGAGCACTTCCTCTTTAACAACTTCCTTCATGATAGGATTGAGCCTACGTTGAGCATCACGAACAGGTCTAGCATCATCTTCAAGATGGATTCTGTGGGTACAAATAGCAACATCAATACCTTTGATGTCAGCTATTGTCCAACCAATTGCGTCTCGATGCTTTCTTAGGACTTCAATCAACTGGGTTCATTCTTCTGATTTAATTTTGAGGAAATCACCACAAGAAAAGTGCATTCTTCAGGACCAAGAAAAACATGCTTTAAATCTTCAGGAAGTGGTTTCAGTTCCAACTAAGAAACTTCTTCCTCTGAAGATTTAAGTATGTCTGGTGGTGGTAGAGTTTCAAACTGGGGTTTTCATCTTGCGCCTGCAAATTGTACTTCAAGTGGTAGAGAAAAATATGCAAAACAATCCAAAACTTCAAAGACATCTTCATCAATATCGTCAATTTTTTCATCAAGTGAAAATTTAGGTGTCTGAAAAATAGAATCATCGTCAGAGAAAGGAAAAGTCGGGCAAATAAATTCTATTGGTGTCAAACTCTCTCTCCACAGCATTCAAATCACTTGTGTTATCGAAATGTGCTGGCATCTTGCAAGTATTGAAAACATTCATCTCCAATGTCATATTTCCGAATGTGAGTTTCAGTACTTCACTTTGACAATTTATCAGTGCATTGGAGGTAGCAAGGAATGGGTGCCCAAGGATGATAGACGCCTGATAAATAATAGTGGCTGACTGCTGCATATCAAAAACTACAAAATCTACGGGGTAGTAAAATTTTACCACATGGACCAGCACATCCTCAACAATACCCCTTAGCACCTTGACTGATCTGTCAGCCAACTGTAGCATGATGGAAGTCTTTTTCAGCTCCCCCAACCCCAACTATTCGTATATTGAGAATGGTAGCAAGTTCATACTACTCCCCAAATCAAGTAAAACTCTCCTAATGGGCGACTCACCAATTATAATGGAAATGTGGGGAGAGCTAGGATCTCCAAACTTTTGAGGAATCTCACTCAATATTAGTGTACTAACTTGCTCCGTTAAGAATGCTTTCTTCACATTCAGCTTCCTCTTTACTGTGCACAAATCATTCAAAAATTTTACATATGAAGGAACTTGTTGTATGACATCCAAGAGTGGAATATTAATCTTTGCTTACTTGAAGATCTCCTGAATCTCAGTGTGATATTTGTTTTTTTGGCCAGCTGCCAATCTCTAAGGATAGGGAGCCATAGGTTGGTACCCCCTACTAGTTTCAGCCTCTCCACTCACATGCTTCTTTGACTTTGGTATCACTACCTTTGGTTTTTTTCAGCTTCATCAGTCTCTATTACATGTTCAGGTATAGGAACAACCACCTGTCTGTTCATAGTTATTTCTGGTTGGGAAACTCTCTTTCCACTTCTCAAAGTAAGAACGACCTTTGCTGTCTCAATAACCTCCTCTGAGACATTATGCACTTGCTGTTGTTGTTGCTGGTATACTTGAGGATTAGGTTGAGGCTGTGCTAGAAATTTCTCCTTTTCTAGAGTGCTCAATGTTGTGTCTATTTTATTGATGGTGCCCTGCAAGTCATTTATGGCCCGAGTGTTCTGATTGTTTGTGGTGACCTGAATCTGCATGAATTACTGAAGTGTATTGGCCATTTATGACATACTGTCATCTAGAGACTTCTTCACAGATAATTGAGGCTGAGAACTCTGCGCAACTGCATGAGGCTAAAATCCTGTGAGTGCTACTAAAGGGTAGTTTTGAGAACTCTGATATGGTTGATACTGGTGCTGAGGAGCACCTTGGTGAAATGGCTGCTGAGAAGGTGGTGGAGATCGGCTAGGCTGATCATTTCTCCATGAGAAATTCGGGTGATTCCTCCACCCTGGATTATATGTGTTGGAGAAAGGCTGATTCTGTGCTCTGTTAACCCAGTTCACTGATTACATCTGCTTAGACCCACTCTCTTGACATACTAGCATAATTGGGCAGTCCTAGATCTTGTGGTTTGAATCAGCGCATAAAGAGCATGCCTCTACTGTTTTCATAGCCTTCACATTTTCCATCTCCATAACCTTCAGTCTTCTAGTTAATGCAACTTTTCGGGCTTGAACTTCAGTATCCTCCTTGAGCTCATATCTTCCCCCACCAGCAATAGTCCTCAATGGCCGTGCTGTCAATGACACTCAATCAGTCTGAGTGTTCCATTGTTGTGCACTCTCGACAAGATATTCAAAGAATGATAGTGCGTCATTAGGTTCCTTGCTAAAGAATTCTCCATCGCACATCATCTAAACGAATTGCTTGCATTCTGGAGTGAGACTAGTGTAAAAATAGCTCACCAACCTCCAAGATTCAAAACCATGATGTGGACATATGTTTACCAAATCTTTAAATTTTTTCCAACTGGCCTGAAAAGTCTCATCAGGTTTCTGATTGAATTGACTGATTTGCTCTTGCAAAAACTGAGTTCTCTGAAAAGGAAATTTTTTTTGTAAAAATTATCGCTGCATATCAGACCAACTAGAGATAGAATTAGGCATCAAAGAATTAAACCAAATCTTCGCTTTATCCTTTAAAAAGAAAGGAAATAAATGAAGTCTAATAAATTTATCAATAGTGGCTCTAGTAATTAAAGTAGTGCAGGCCAACTCAAAATCTGTCAAATGCTGGTAAGGACTCTCAGAATCCATCTCGTGGAACTGAGTTATTACTGACATCATGCCATGCTTAATGGAAAAATTAGGTGCATCATCAGGTAAAACAATGCATGATGGTATAGTGGTGCAAGTGGGTTGCAAATCATCTTTAAGAGTGCGTGGTGCAGGTGTAGCCATAGTTTGTTCAATCTCAATGTTCTCGCTGGCAGAAAAGACAGAAGAGCTATCTATCTCTGAGTTGTGTATACTACTCTCAATGCTCGATGTAACTCTAAGTAACCTATTTGAGTTCTCTATCATCCATGACATGAAACACCAATCCAAATTGCATAAATAAGATTCAAGCAAATGAGTAGTGATGGCAAGTGTGAGAAATAATTAAATTAAAATAAAATAAATAAAGATAAAAACAAAATAATGAGTTTAAATTTAGATTAAGCAACTATTCCCCGGCAACGGTACCAAAAACTTGACTCACTAAAAAATGAGTAGTACAAATGTTATCCCAAGTACAGAACGATATCGTGTAATAATTAGGAATAAAATTCCTAGATCGTCTTCTTGGGAAAAATTGTTTAGAATCAAACTCGTGTAAACGATAAAAAAATATTCACAAGGGAAAATCAAAGTGGTGATATGTGCAATGAGTAAAAGAATGCAATGGAATTGAAAATGGTACTAGTCATGGACTACATTCATATTTTTGAATTTTTTTTAGTGTCGAAATGGAATGTAAAAGACTAACAAATTGAAATTAACAATTAAGGAATCAACTAGCTAAATATTCTTAATTAATCTGAAAGTTAAATAATAAAACTGAAATGATTTATGTCCTAATTAATCTTCTATCAATCTCAAAGGCAATTGAACTAAAACTAAGCTAAGAATTAAATTAGATTAGAAAATAATTGACACCATATGAGCTGAAAATTGAAAAGTCCCAAATCAAGATTCTAGGGTTCATTCTTGTATTTAAATAATAAATTTTCATAATCAATCCAAAATAGTTGTAATGCCTATTTAATGGAAACTTGAAGAAGAAAGGAAAATAACTAACATAAAATAAACAATAAATAAAACATCCAAACTTCTGAGCCAAAAATATTGAGAATACATCATAAACTTCAAACTGAAATTAAATAAAAAAGTAAGGAATGAAAAGAGCAAGCCAAATAATAGAGATGGAGATGGAAAGCGATGGAAAGCAATGGAAGAGGCTGAAGCAGCTGTAGTCTGGACCCCTTCAAGTTCTTCAAGTGACGCTTTTCTCTGGTATTTTCTCCCCAGCTCTCTTTTAAAGACCCAATATATATATATATATATATTTTATTTCTCTCTTGTGTCAAAGACCCAATACCAATTAATTTTTTTTTTTGCGGCATGTCTTCAACATGTAAAAATATACCCCTTCCGCTTCGTGCGACATGTTCTTTCCCTGCGTTTTGTCAAAGTCTGACCCCATCTTAAAAGCAACCTATCTATTTGTGTATATATGCTTTTCATTTTCTTTAATCCAGCGAACAAAAAAAATGCTTTCACGTGTTGGCTGCTGCTATTTTTCAAACGAAGAAAAAAAAAATAAAACCACTTGTAAAAAAGACAAAACCACTTCCAACCAAATAAACAACTTTACCACTCAAAAGAAGTGCTGCTTAAAGTCATCCAACAAGACAAACCTACTTGTTTTTTGTTTTCCTTAACTTGCAGCTTAATGGCGTTGCTACTATGTCCAAAACAATTAAAATGCTACAACCAATGCTACAATCACATTTTATTGTTTCATTTTTCATCATTTTGTTTCTTCTCTTTTCCTTTTTCTTTTGTTTTTTTTTTCATTTCTTTAAACATGATCAGAAAATATAAAAAGAAAATTAAAATATTAAAAGTGTGATGTGCATATGAAAAAATATTATTCAAATAAATCACAAGTTATAAAATTAATCATAAATCATGCTATTAAGAGATTTTAATCACAACTTGGATTTATACCTTATAACCAATTTTCCTATTTAAAACCAATAAAAATATCATGAAATAATTAAAATATATTGGTTCTAAATATAGAAATATACAATATTTCAGTTCAATCATTAGGCAGTCCAGAGAGTTGCCTACCTATTAAGTGTTAGGAGGTCAGGCGGTACTTGACCTTTCCCGACCTGTTTTGATGGCAAGGGTCGTGGAATTTCTCGACCTCCACTCTCTTATATTGCGAGTCTTTAAGTTCAACTTTGGTATTTAAAAAAGAGGGTCGTGGAGTCTTTTAACCTCCATGCTCATTCACCGCGAGTATTTGGACTAAATTTCGGTGTTTAAAAATGAGGGTTGTGGAGTTTTTTGACCTCCACACTCATTCCACCACAAAACCTTTAGACTCAACTTTGTTAGGGCCTTTTTTACCGCAAGTTTAGGAACTCGACTTTGATATTTGAGGGTCGTTGTTCACTGCGAGTCTAAAGACTCAACTTTGGTGGAGCGGTTAGTGCTATTGTGGAGTGAGGCAAAGTTCGCTTGTCATGAGAGGTTTTTACTAAAAGTCAAAATAAGTAAGTGTAATACAAATTACAAGTTTGATATTTGTAAACTTGCATTTCGCTAGAGTGTGATGAAGGCTTGGGGGTGCTCATGATACTGAGCAATCTATTATGATGAAAGACCGATTAAGATGCCCAAGAAAGACCCATTTCTCAACTGGATTTGTTTAATGATGAATTTTGTTTTGCCTAGGGAAGTTATCCATTATTAAGCATTTTTGTAGCAATGAAGATTTGTTTTTTGAAATATTTTTTATTTTATTTATTTTTTGAGCAAGCAGCTAAATAACCTATCACAAGATTGCTTCTTGACGCTAGGAGCGAGTGATTGTAGATGCATATATAGTGGAGTAGTAACCTGTTATGAGAAAATGAGTCATAGTGGGCAAGCAAAGGAGCTTGCCCACTGTAGGATTAATCGTGGTCTAGCTAGGAAGCTTGCCTGTTATATAGTCAGTGAGTTCGTGGTTTGCTAACATAACGCTGCGACTAGGGGGCGGACCTACATGGTCCTTTGGGGGGGTTATTGCCCCCCCCCCAACCCAAAAAAAATCTTTTGAAAACTCAAGTATGTATATTAGTATAGATCATTTTTATCCATATTGAAATATTTAGCCCCCCTGCTTGTACAGTCCAAGTTGTCCAACGTATACACTTAAGAACTAACGGATAAACTTATGAGTTTATATTTCAAACCAACGGATCATAAATTTCAGAACAAACCAGCGGGCCCTTGTATAAACTTATAGTTCAAGGACCAAGTCCATGATATACTCAATAGTCACTAGTCAGTTAACTTATATTCATAATTTAGTCTCTCATTTATTGGACTGTTACGAACAAGGATTGATCCAATATAATGCAGCATATATACTGTCTTAATATTCTAAACTACTCCCTTAAAAAAAAATGTTCTAAACTAATAGTCTAATTGCATTTTATTTTAAATTATTTTCTAATCAAGTAATTAATTTACTAACTTATTTAAAATATATCATCGACAATTATAAATTAGAAATTTAGATGTAATCGATTTTTTTTTTTGCTTTGGTTGGCCTGGAAGCCGAAGGTCAATTTAATTGTAGGATATAGTTCATATTTATTCGCAATTGGTAGGGAATATCAATACAAATAGTTCATATTTAGCCTAGCAAATCGTGCATTTAAGAAGTAAAAAGTTTATATTATATGTTGATTTAGTGCATGGCTTGGATTGCCTGATTGGTTTATAATTAATTAAATAGACTAATATATTAAAATTAATTAAACCTAGTACTCTCTATTGTGCATCATGCATATATATTGTTTCTATATAAAGTTACATGAAAAAAATATACATTATTTAATATCACATATTTTATCAATCGCCCCCCCAAACACCAAATCCTGATTTCGCCCATAACTGCGACTAGTAGTCACTACCCACTACAAACAGTGCCCATAAGGGACTATTGTTCTCTACAAGGTTCGAAGAGGGCAGTTAGAAGCTTCCAAGGCCTAGATGGGTGGTAAAGTAGATAATCATGGCGAGTACGTAGTCGAATACACCACCATGCATGGGAGGTGGTTGAGCAAACCACCGATGGGCAAGATGCTCGTGACCCAAGAGGGTGATTGTGCAACTCTCGCCTGCTTGTGTGCATGGCGAGCTATAGATCTTGCCACTATGGTGGGACGTCAATGTCGAAAAACATCTTGCCAATGATAGACATAGCCAATGGTCTTGGGGTTAGTTGTTGGTGGCCCCAACGTCCCATAGTAAATAGACAAGGTGAGACTCGACTATGTGCATGCCCATGCATACAATTTATGAGGCAGACGTCGCCTTCATGGTTGGGACCACTTTGGTGGTGACTTAGGTCATTGTAGGTCCAGGTGGCGACCATTAGGACCTACAACAAATAAGTTGTGAGCCTTATGAATGCAAGTCATGTGCATGACCTCCACGCTTAGGAGTTAGGACATTGCCTCCACATTGTCATAGCCATCGGGGATGGTCACCATGGAGACAGAAACTCCCGCGATCCATGTGGTGGCCATTGGGATCTTTATTGGTCGCGTAGTGAATGGGCGAGAAAGTGTCATTCGGGTGTATGTGACATGTGTGCGATCGTTGTGATGAACGCCACATTAGTGGGTGGTGGTTGAGGACCATCTTGGCAGAAGCAAAGGTCGTCAGTAGTCCAGTTGTGGTTGTCGACATCTCTGTCAAGCCCACAATGGGTTGGGCCGAATGGCCTCTTAGGTGCACAATGCGCACCCAGCTTATCTCATACATGGCATTGGCCTCGGCGTAGGGAGGGCTGGTTGGGACTACCTCAAATTTTTTTTTTGGGGGGGGGGGGGGGGGGAAGGTGGCCCTCTTGGGTGCACTATATGCACTCAATCTGCATTGTACATGTCATGATTAAGTGCATGCACAGTTGAGATGTCTCTGAATGCATTGTGCACTTTAAGTGTGCATTGCATATGGTCACTCTCTCTTTATGTGGTGTGTTGGAGGTATTTTTAGGTGTAAAGTGCATGTCCTGCTCTGTGTCTTTGCCTTTAATTTTCAAGAGGCAATATTCATAAAAATAAGAGATATAAAGTTGGGAGCACTGATCTGAGGGGAGTTCCATATTCTCGTTGGGGGATGATTTCGTAGGACATAAAATATTCATTCTCCCATTTTCAGAATAGATGATAATAGAAGTGACGAAATAAAATAACAACTACAAAATAATAGATGCAAGATCAATGAAGTTATTTGATATTTTTCGAAGAAGATCTTGTGAGCTAGAAAATCATCCTTTTGCTTTTATAAAAAAATAATGAAAAGTTAGATCTCAAAGAAAACGCCAACTATTATTACCTGAATTTGCACAACAAATTGGAAGAGAGGAAAAAATGATCCTTGGGTTGTTTAGGACGCAATTTCCAATCATGAGTGATTTTACAATCTCTCATTACCTCACAACAACATTTCTAAATTTAAATTGAATTCCTTTGTAAATTCTTTTCTTTTTAGAAATCTGAATAACTTTCCTTTTAAGAGTTTAAATATATTTCTTTATCTTTTCTAAATCTTATCTTTGAGCCTTATTTTCGATTTTGTCTCGAATCTAACTTTTAAGCTACTAATTTGACTTATACAACAACAATCTTATCAAGTTTCAGATATTTGAAAAGACTAATTATACTCTTAGTCCCCTTGAGTCTCTAATACCACACACTAGGATTCGTTTTTCTATAGATTCAATTCAACAAATCTAGAAAAGGGCCAATACTTGAAAAACAAATAGAAAACATGATTATGCTATGTTGAAAACCCAGAGAATTGGTATATGTATTATGTAAGGATCTAGTACAACTCCTTATATAGAGAAACACAATTAAGACTAGTGAGAAGAGAAGAAGACGGTGTGGAAGAAAGCTTTATTCACTCACTAGCATTCCCCAAATCATTATCGTTCATTATCTCTAGCATTCTTTGCTTTTCACATTCGTTCCAAATCATTGATTTGAATCTCTCCTCCCTAATATTCTCTCTACTTGTGTCACACTGTGTTACAGTACATCAACAACTTCGATCACATACTTTTACTGTTGACAACTCCAATCGACTAAAGAAACTCATATCTGCCATGTTGTTGTGCTACTCTACTATAAAGCTCCTCTTTTTAGTAAGTCTGCTCATTCACAAATATTTGAGTTCTCTCGTCAAATTTTAGGTAAGATCCAGCAATTCACAAATCAAGTTTATAGGTTTGAAGGTGAAGGTGAGTTCTCAATTGAAAAGCAATGAAGGTGAAGCTTTTCTAAAAGGAAAAAAATTTCGTCAATGAAATAATGGAATAAAAATGTTTTAAGACAATAACTTTTGACCGGATGCATTTGATAAGGCTTTTTTTTTTTTTTTTTTTTATATCAAAAACAAATAAAGTAGTGCCACACATGAACTCCATCAAAAAAACCTGACCGATGCACTGCATGAGATTTCATTTTGTTGAGCCCCCTCCCCCTCCCCACCCCTTCACTCTCGAATCTTCCCTCTGTAGAAATCTCTCTCTCGCTTTCTCTCCCCGTTTTTATAAAAGAAAGCAATACACATAACATAATTATAAAACACATTTTATAACAAGTATTAAATGAAGAGTAATTCTATAAAATACTTTATATAAATACAATATTTTAAAGAATTATCCATTATTTAATATTTATTATAAAATATATTGTATATTTATATTGTATGAATATCATTTTCCTTTTAGAAATTCTGCTCTGAGATTTAGAAGATTTGACATATTGAAACAAATAAAAAAAGTATTGTCGAAGTGAAAGCAAAGATAATGAAATAATTGTTTCTATTGGAGTTGGGGATAAGCAAGATTTGAGGGACTTCTAGGAATGGGTACGAGGAGCGGTGAAGGAAAAAGGACAAAGGCCATCAAGTACTTGTAAGGTATAGTTTTTCTCCCAAAATCTTGCCACTGTGTACGCTTTTTTTTTTTTTTTTGGAATTATAATTAGCTCCTTCTCTTTGTACCCTAATCTTAAAAGTTTTCTCTCTCAAATCCTACCAAGTACTTTTTTTCCACCACCGAAAATCAAGACAACCACTGAAGTGAACCCAGATTTTATTTTTTATTTTTTTAGTTTTAGTTTTGAATGAAAGGCACCACTTCACTCACCTATAATACCCATATTAATACTATGAAATGCAATTTTATTGCAATGAGGTTTTTTTTGTTTCTTTGCGTCCAGTTTCGGTAAATGGTGGTTGAGAGAGAGAGAGAGAGAGAGAGAGTTACGAGATTCCCTACTATGCGCATAATTTGCAACTTGTGAAACATCTTACGTGACCACCTATGATTGGTTTCCGACAGCCCTTATTTACAAGTGCCACATGCCCGTGTCAAAGATCATTCCACTTTTTTGCCATCTAGCGAACATATTCTTGCACTTGTTATCAAAATCACTTACGTATACAGGATAAAACGAACAATTTTTTTTTTCCAATTTCCTCTATCAAATAGTCATTATAGCAATAATTCTGCAACCCTTTATCAGAGCAACATAAGCTTCAATGCTTGAAATGGAGTGAGCTGCATATTCTAAAACTTTGAAAAAAAAGTTGCCTACAATTAGTTCAACATCTATACCATATGATTACACCCAGGCCTTTAACCCATGTCCTTCTGCCAAATCTATCTCCTTCATGCTATTCGCAGGTTTTCTGCTTGGGGTTTTCAAGCACTATGAATTTGAGTATAAAACCTTGACATAGTGGCCATACTGGATTTGCCACATGACGGTGTGTTGTGTTAGAGAGATAGACCGGCTTAAATATAGACTTTCTAATTCAAAAAATATAGACGATATGTTGAAGTCAACAACGATACAAATGAACTTTCTCCCCAAATGTATGGAAAAAAAAAAAACACAAGTTATCCTAAGTGACAGTGACCCTAGTAAGTGAACCCTGCCCCGTTAATGTTAGCGTATCATAATATTTGGTCCAGTGGTTAAAACAGAGCAGGCCTCCAGATCGGGCTGTTTTTGCTATTGACTTATAGTTCACGCCCTACTTTGGGCTTTGATATTCACATTGACCCAATTCACCAAGTGGATCACTATGCTAGAGTTTCCTTTTTTTTTTTAATCTATAACAAAATAACCTTAATAATTTTACTTTAAATCCCGGTTAAACTTAAAAAATGGAATGGAATAATACGTTAAATGTGAGCTATCAGCATAATTATTCCCAAGAAAAGTCCAGATGTTCTGAAAGTTCATGTTATAAAAGGTAATAAATATCTAGAAGCAAAGGGCATGCCGCATGGTAGAAGTTGAAATGATATTTGCAGTATTATGTTGTTAGTAAGTTGTGCAAGTTTTGCACATTTTTTTTCAAAAAATAAAGATAAATATGAAATTCACATAAAATATTAATTTTTAATAACAAATTTCATTAAAACAAAAGAATACACCTTTGGACCTAATATTATATATTTTAAAATTATATCTAATATTACCCAAAAAAAGTCCTACAATATTAGGACCTACAACTAGCCAGCTTGAGCTGTGTAGACTGTAGAGGCTGAATTGACGGTCCATAACCTACTTTGGACCTAAACCTTCATACCACCCAACCCGTTGGTCGTTGGGTGGACCACACGCAACTCTACTCTTCCTCTCTCTCTTTCAAAAAAGGCATAAAAATAGAGAAATTCACATTTTTTTTTTTGTTAGACTCAAAGATTTACGTAAAAGATAGAGTTTTTGATTATAAATTCTACTTATTTAAAGATAGTGCTTACTCACTTCAGAACTATATCTATATTAATATCAATTTTCATTTGGAATAAGTACCCTTACCTGCAGGCTAAAAAAACTACAATGAACTTAATACAAAATAAAAAAGCGGCCTTTGAATTCCAGTGTGGACTGTGGACCATTAATTAGTAACGCAATCCACTCCGTGAAAAGAGGAACAAAACATTATGGGTATAATACCAAAAATAGGCTCACAAATTAGGGTCACCTTTAAAATGATGTGGGTGTTGGAATTTCAGGTGCCCGATACTTACAATCATCAAGGCCATTGATGTTTGGGACTTGGATTGGGTAAATATATAAAATGGAAAAAGGTAACAAATTATAATGGCTCGGCAACCCCCATCAAAGGCCTTCAATATTGGTGGGTGGCATGGCTACCACAATCAATGTCATCAATTATTTTGCCCTCTAGGTTGCCTAGAGCAACCTTTTATTACTAATTATTTTGGCCATGCTCGCATGTCATATCTTTTATATTGTAAGTGGTCACAAGTGATATTTACCATGGACTCTTTCTATGTGTTTTTTTTTTTTATTGTTATTTGTTCTACAATTTTTTTGTCATTCTAAATGGGTGATATACAAAATCATTTAAAATTTAAAGTCAATTAATAAGCAATATCGGCCTTGATGTATCAGCCAAGCCAACTTGACCCTATACAAAATAAGGGATTCACCTTTATCTCATATAGAACAATATATTAAGATTCAACGAGCCTATAATTCATGCAATGTGCACATTGTTGTTTATGTTATATATGAGAGAGAAAGATTTAGAGAAAGAAAATTTTATAGTAGAGAAATTCAAAACAGTTTATAAGATGATTTATTTTGACAAAACAATATAAAGATTGATATAGTGCCTTTTGATAGGGTCTTAAATCGATTTATATATTTATATGTAAGAAAATAAATAGAACTTAAAAATTACAACTGTTCATATTAAAATATTATTTTAAAATAAATTACTACTCCATAAATATAACATTTTAAGTTTAATGGATAGAATATTGCTTTTACAAGTAGAATGCCACATGATAATCATATGACTTTCGCTTTTATATATAGTAATAGATATAATTAAAAGCAATACACCAATTTTAATAATGTGTAAGTTTTGTACACATTAGTTTTAAAAGAAAAATGATAGTATGACTATCGAATATGCTTACCAAATATGTTCACTCATATATTTATTTATTTTTTCTTGATAGCTAAGAAAGTAACTATTAATATTTATTTATTTATTATTTATTTTTAATGGTTAGAATGTTTAAAAAAATCCATAAAAAACGAAAAGAATGATAAACAGACATTATATATATATTTATATATATTTTGATAAGAAAGACTCATTTATATTTGTATGCATATTTAACGGGCATATTTGATAATCAACCTAGCATTATCTATGAATGTTATTGAATATAATTGTGAAGTATGCCAGCGTAATATAATTATTTTAAAAAAGAATGAAATATATTATTAAAATATTAATTTTTTAATATAAATTATATCTTTACTCAATTTTTTTTTAAATATTACATTATACTTGCACACTTTATATATCCGTAAATCTCATTTGTGTTATAATTATTATTAGTTTTATTTAAGATTCTGAAAGTTGAAATCCTCCGATCCCAGCCACTTTGGGAACTTGACCTCATTTAAATTAGCTGGTCCCCCGCATCAATCTTAGGCCCCATCCTTTGTAGTTTAAAGTTGGTAGGTAATTTGACCGTTTGGGAGCTATTGCCCTTTCAATCACTGCTCAACGCTGAAGAGTCAAGAGAGAGAAACCAAGAACGAAAAGCATTATTTACGTCAACTGTTACCGGACAAAACCTTGACCCATGGAACTTCCACTCCTTGCTAGCAACGGTACAATCATATACAGTCCTCATTGGCCGATGGATCCATCACTGTAGATGTGAGCCACGTGTTGACGTGTCTGCTTCAGAGTACCAAGAATGCCCCTCCACGGTTTTTCCCTCCAACGTACACGTTCGTTTAGGAGCGTAAGACTGCGGATACGGGGTGACGTGTACAACTGAAGTCTGACGCATATAAAGAGGGCCCGCTCTCAATAGAGTTGTCTTGATGACCGCGGGTTTCCATTTGAGAACAAGAACATTCTGTCTCAACGAAGAGAGAGAGAGACAGCAAAGTCGGTTTCACTTTTTCGCTTCCTTTCCTCCCAGCCAAACACGCTCTGCTTCGTTATAATTTCTCAAGTCAACGTAGTCTGTCTGTTTATTTGATGGTATTATTTTGAAGGTAGATTCGCAAATGCAATGCACGTTTCCGAGTTGAAAAAAAGATTTGCAAATTCTCTTTTTGCGAGGATTTTCTGATTTCGGTTGCTGTGTTTCTTTCATTACTCACGAAGGTTTTGTTGTTGAATATAAACGTGTTATTGAATGGATGCTTTACTTAATTGTTGAATTGCGTTATGAGTTCGATCAATATGGGGGTTTGCAGGGGGTGTTTTGATCTAGAATGCCGATGTTCTGGGAGATGATTCTGTGATTTGGTATCAGAGGATGACTACGCGAAACGCGGAATCGTCTCAGGTACCTATGCTTCGATTTCTTTACAATGCCACTCGTAGATATCAAACATCTTTTCCATTTTTGAGACGAATGCGTTGAATTTCACGCATAGACGTTACGATTCTGTATAGGCGAGGGATCTTAAATCGTGAATACACGCATATAGAATTTGGATTTGAATGAATTCTGTGATTTTGCATGAATGTTATAGGGTTGCATATGTACAAAGAATCTCGCCCTAAAAGTGTCTTTGCATTTTGTATCATAGGGAGATGGCGGCATTCCTCCTCCACCCCCTGGCCCGCCTGATCATCTGAGTTCTTACGATGGCAATACGGTAGTTATCAGAACTTTTTTTTTTTTTCTTTCTAACCACTATATTTTGCCATTGAATATTGCTTCTCAATATGTTCGCATTTTTATACGTATTCTTGTTTTTTTTCTTGCCCACTATGAGCACATTGGTAAAATGTAAATATCATCATAATTTACCACCATCATAATCTATGACTATGGGCCTCTGTCGTTTTGGTCCCAGATAGTGATTTGCTTGTCCCTGGTTGTATTATATGTCCCAACGTTCCTATGGGGTAAAGATTTTGCATTAAAATCCATTTGAGATAACTCTTTATGCATGCAAGAAGCTTCACGTTTAGCTTTCTAGTTTCTAGTGCATCTAACTGCAGCATTTGAGACATTCTTGCTGGTCATGGTTAACAGAGACACAAGAGGATGGTTTTTTTTTTTTTCCAGTTTAACATGGTAGGTTGGCATTAATTTTTTATTTTTTATTTTATTTCAGAGTCTTTTGTTTATTTCCCTGGTTAATAGCATTTTTTTAAGATGAGTAGGTTGTCAGAAGCCCTGAAGGCTGAAACTTATGTGTTCTGAAGTAAACTGTCTTGCAGGTTTTCAAGAGCGGGCCACTTTTAATATCATCCAAAGGTGTGTTTTACTTCACTGGTTTACACATGATTATACTCAATTACAACTGGCAAGACAGGGACTGTGAACACCTTAGGTGTTCATAGAACGGATTTTTCTAAGGTTTTACGATTCATGATTGCTGATTGTGGTTTTTAAGAACCAGCAGCTGTATGTCTGCCTTTCCTTGTTTCATTATCTTCCTCCCTGGGGAGCCCCGGGGGGGGGGGGGGGGGGGGGGGAGGATATTTGCTGAGAACTTCTTTTTGTGGCAAGGTAGTTTCAATTTGTCTGTTGCACACATATGCTACTCAGATACCTAGTATGTGTAGCTATATAAGTTTCCTGCAAACTCTGTTTATGTTATTTCCATGCTGATTTACTTTTACTGCACACAATTGTTTTCCCATAATTTCACAGAATGTTCAATGCTCTTGCTCATCTTAGTTAAGTGATGATATGGATTTTGCCTGAACTCATTAGTC
Organism: Platycarya strobilacea; assembly: GCA_036898215.1. NCBI lineage: Eukaryota > Viridiplantae > Streptophyta > Magnoliopsida > Fagales > Juglandaceae > Platycarya > Platycarya strobilacea. The sequence continues at coordinate 9,795,757 of CM072555.1, forward strand.
CCTGTTTTCTTTTTTCATTCTTTCAAATGATACATACCTATCATGGCAGTGCAATTATGTTAAGCGATACTTGTTTCATGATTTCATGTACATATAAATTCAGTGTTCTAACTCAAAACCAGTATTGTTGTAAGGATTTTGTACTTACGTGAAGATATAATTATATAGTTTCTTTTATGAAGGAATTGGATGGACGTCTTGGAAGAAAAGGTGGTTTATTTTAACATGCAACTCCCTTGTTTTCTTCAGAAGTGATCCGGTAAGTAGTTGTTGGTTAGCTGTACTATGCAATCTTGTGAAATCTGTGTTAGCACTTATCCTAAGAAATTGAGAAATCATTTTATTGATGACATGGAACTCACCAAGACCAAGGCCTTTTAGCTCATCCTGGGGAGCAAACCCCTGATACACAATACCACTTGCAAAAACCATGTATCAGACAATCCAAGGGAACTTTTAGTGTGGAACCTAATCCAGGATGTCTGAGTCTGTAGCTCATCTCAAGGTTGCCTTCTGACTATTTGATTACACTTTTGGTGGGTACGAATGATTATAAAGGAAATAATTAAAATGACCAGGCACTATATGGTTTCTTTTTCTAAAGTCTAACATCCGTAAAGATAGTACTTACATACCATGATGATCATATATTTTCACCATTTGCACTTTAAACCAGAGTATCTAGTTACAAACTCTATGTCCTCTCCCTAAACAAGCTTTTAGTGGCTCGAATCTTTCTATTGAAACTTTAGTGGGGATTAAACATGCCTCCTTCCAGAACTTTGAGCCACAAGCCAAGGAGCTTGTATTTTGTCTTCGCAAGGTGAGGAATATGTTTCTGTTCTTGTTGCTTATGATGAGACTATTGATTGGCTGGCTCCTATAGATGTCCTGTTGTACAGAACCTTAATCAGCTAGTCTATATTGAGCATAAGAAGAGAAGCCAGTTTTAATTGTTTATGAATGAATACAACTTTAAGTGATGGCTAAAGACATTTAAAATGATGAGTTTTAGAATGAATTGACTGAGATAAATAGGTGGTTTTGGTCTGCCATAGTTTTAGCCCATAGTTTTATAGGCTGCTGAACTTGAGAAACCATAAATTTGGCAGACTAATAATCTACACGCAAACCAAAATCCTTTCTCCCGATTGGTTGACTTAATTACTTTGTGTTCAATAATAAACGAGACATTTTTGTTGTGTTGGAAGGAATGGAGTTAGATTCTACTCGAAAGCAACAAGTTGGTGCCAAAGACGGCCGAGCACTATTTTATTTGTCACCTTTCCTTACCCTTATCATTCCATGTTCCTGTGGTCCGACTGTCTTCTTTTAGATGATCTACCTAATTGGACACCTGTTAGTTAGAAACTGTACTGAAAATTTTCTTTCCCTTCTTTGTAGGCACAGCAAAGGAGTTAAGAAAAGAAACTTGTTTTGGCATGATACACCATATAACAGAAAAATATGATCTATAGCTGAGGCTTTTTCCATGCACTTCATAGCAATGATTTCAAAGATCCTTTCTGTTGTAGGATGAAAAATGCAAAATAACTGCTAAAAAAATCAACTTTAAATATAATAACGATAAATATATATGTTCGATACTATGACTTGGTGTATCTGTTCTCCTTGGTGTTTGATTTATAGGTGAATCATTGCAGGAAAACTGAATTTCTTAACTTTAAGCCTAAGTTTTATATGAAGTCTAGTATAAAGCAGTAGCTGAATTAAATGGTCAATGTATATGGGTCAACAACTGTACTTCAGTAAGATTTAAATGGGCTTCAATTTCTATTTTTTAACTTCTCAGAATGCTGTCCCTCAAAAGGGGAGTGAAGTGGATTTGACTCTTGGTGGTATTGACCTCAACAATTCAGGCAGGTTGTTTTTTTTCTTATATAATTTTTAGTTTTATTCTATTCAGTTTTATGGCTCCCTTCGTATGATTGCTACCATTACAGAAATGGAAAACAATACTAACCTTTGCCACACTTCATTTCATTGATTTAGCGTGGAGGCCAAAGCAGATAGAAAACTCCTGACTGTGCTGTTTCCTGATAGTCGTGATGGAAGAACTATCTCGCTTAAGGTTCTTCCCCTGCAGGGTTTTCTTTTATATATATTTTCTTGCCAAAAGGTTTAAATGGTTTTTCATTTTGGTGAATTGTTCATTGTTGAGCATCTCAGAGAAAGCTTGGTGCATTGTCGATCAAATGATCATTTGAGTAACTCAGGCATGTGTTACTTAAGGTATGCTGTCTGCTCCTGAGATGTGCCTGACATTTGGCTTTTTCATCAGGCTGAGACATTGGATGATTTATATGAGTGGAAGGCTGCGCTTGAAAATGCTTTGTCTCAAGCACGAAGTCCTGCTCATGTGATGATGCAAAATGGTATATTCAGGAATGACCAGACTGATTCAGTTAATTATTTTGGCCAATGCATGCCTAACTTTATGCTTATGTTTTTGTAATTATGAAGTGCATTCTCTCTGAGAAGGTAGTGTAGCTTAAAAAACGTAGTTTCTGGTATAAGAATTATCATAATATAAAATTACCTTTGCTTATGTCAAGGTTAGTATGCCTATGTGGTCTCCAACGGTTAGGTTGAGATTTTTTAGACTAATTTGACAACATGATAGGAAGAGATAAATATAGTAAAGTCTGTTCACTATCCTTGAAATTCTGGTTGTAGTTATTACCACTGGAATACTTTATTATTTAAGCTATTTTCCTCATCTTAATGGTTCTCTATTTGATTTTGTTTACTTTGTTTTGGTAATGTTTTCCATTGGTTGATTTATTGAGCACGGAAGTTCTTGAAGACATTCATGTCTGATATCTAAGACATTGTTCGTTAATTGACAGGGATTACTGTTTTGAACTTGGATATCTTACTTTCCTTTATTCGCTTATAAATTGATATTTGCTTTATTTCTTTGTAGTGAAGGATGGGCAATCTGTCAAATCTTCAGTTGTTGGAAGGCCCATTTTGCTTGCTTTGGAAGACGTTGATGGAGCTCCATCTTTTTTGGAAAAATCTCTTAGGTTTATAGAAGAGTATGGTGGGTCTGGACTTTTTCTTTATTTTCTTGGATATTATATCAGTGATACTTGGCGTGAATTCAAGTAAATTACTTTCTAATGAATATTCATTTTCATACCATTGCAAACATATCTTGAATTCAACATATCTTTACAACTTTTGCAATGTATACAACTTTTGCAATGTATACATTGCAATGTATACATTGCAATGTATACAAACTTTTGAATTCAACATACCATTGCAAAAGATAGTGAATTCAAGTATACAACTTTTGCAATGTATACAGTACGAATATTCTTGAATCTTGTATAAGTACCAAACATATCTTTGGGCAGGTTATAATCTATATAAGGACTGTATTGGTCACCAAAAAACCTCGTCAGGACTGCATCTTGTTTCACTATATAAGTATACTTTATACTTGGCTTCTAAATAATTTCGTCTTACTCCTAGTAGTCTCGTGTAGAAACCATGCTTATATGATTTGAAGTTAGAAGAGTGAAGCTATTTTTTCTTCATTTAATCAACAATGTCTTGCAAGATTTAACAAGTATTGCAGCATACTATATTTTCATCTGCCACAATTACTCCTACTAGTTTCTTAAGTTAAAGCTCTCACTTTTGGGTCTGTTGTTAACTAACTGTTGTAGGTTTGTAGGACTCTTCAACAGGCGTACATGTTTGTTTGTTACTTGTTTATGTGAATTGAATCAAAGCATTAACAGGGGTTAAAGTGGAAGGGATCTTGCGACAAGCTGCATATGTTGATGACGTTGAACGTCGAGTTTGGGAATATGAGCAAGGTGGGCATGTTTGTATGTATGAGTGCTTGACTTACTTTCTTCTTATGTTCATAACAAGGCCTTGTTTGTTTTGGGGATGAGACTAAAAACTAAAAACACATTTCAAATTCATCATTACACTTTTTCAAATTTCCATACAAAATATAATAAAAAATTCCACTTTTTCAAATTCTCATACTACTTTTTCAAATTCTCATATAAAATTAATATTAAAAAAATATCTTACAACAATATTTTATTTTATTTTATTTTTACTTTTATCCTATCTTATCCCATCTCATTTCATCTCAGAAAACAAACAGGGCCTAAATCTAGCTGTGTAGATTTGATTTGTTTCAACATACATAATTGTCCAAAAGTGTTTGCTACAGTTTTCTATGTTTGGTGTGACTGAAAAATGTTGGTCAGCGAAAAATTCACTCAAAGCGGAAGGAAATGACTTCAATGCAAAGTTAACAAAGACTGCACCCTTTTGTCTGTCTTTCATCTCCCATAATCACCAAAATGCATCACCTTCACCATCTTCCATCCTAATGTGGGATAAATGAAGAGAAAATAGAGTTTTAGTTTATTTAGTTGAACACTTGGCTTTATCTTTTATTTTAGAAAAGTTTGTCATTTTAAATTTTAGAGTCCAATTAGGATTACCCAGTCAGAGAAGCAATGATTAGGAATTTTATTTGTTTAGAATATCATTTGAGACAAGGTCATAATTGAATTATGGCATTCCTTAATCTATTTAAGGGCTCTTTGTACTCCAATAGAGATATATACTTTAGAATGGAATATATTTTTGAGACTGATTTTCCCTTTCTCTCCCCCTATTTTCTCTCTTCTTCCCCTTTCTTCTTCCTCTCACTTTCCCCCTAGCTTCGTCTCTCTTTCCTACTGGCCTCTTTTCTCTTATTCTTTCTCCTGGCTACAAATTCATAATTGAATTATGGCATTCCTTAGTCTATTTAAGGGCTATTTTCACTCTTCTTCCTCTCACTTTTCCCCCAGCTTCGTCTCTTTTTCCTACTGGGCCTCTTTTCTCTTCTTCTTTCTCCTTGCTACAAAGTCATAATTGAATTAGGCATTCCATAGTCTATTCAAGGGCTCTTTGTACTCCAATGGAGATATATATTTTAGAAGGGAATATATTGTTTAGACTGATTTCTCTTCCTCCTCCCCTTCTGTTCTCTCTTCTTCCCCTTTCTTCTTTCTCTCTCTTTTGCCCTAGCTTAATCTCTTTTCTACTGGCCTCTTTCTCTTTTCCCCATACTCCATCTTCTTCTTTAGGCTGTGGACTCAGTCCTTTCTTCCCTTTTTCTCGTCTTATTTCTCCCTTTTTCAAGCTTGTGCTTCATTTTTTTTTTGGCCCTACACCAACCATTTTCCTGAGATCCATGGCCACGCTGGTGGTGATTCTTTCCATAATGCGGTCAAACTAGAAAGCTCTGACCGGGTTGATTTGAATTCTGAAACAAAAGCCTTCCATCTTCGAGTTGAGGCCTGCTGAGTTAGTGGTTGTCACAGAAAAGCACCAGTTTTACGGATTTGATACAACACATTGCCTCCATTGCATCAATATCACTACTGTTTCACTCCTTCCTTCCCCCGTCCCTACTAGATCTCGTCAATTTCTGTAGTCTCTTAAACTTAGACTTATAAATTAATGTTGATACTTTTTGTGGACATTCATGGAGGTGAATGTGTCTTGCGATTTGGTGCTTCTGTCCCTTTCTTAAATAGTAGCTTGTCTTTGCACTTCTAAAATAAGTTGCTCATGATAATGGCAGGAGTCCAAATCTGTTTTGGTATTGCTGCATAATGGGCATGATTTTGTTTAGGCAGGGGGGGCAAAGGTGTACTGGTTTTGCTGCAATGTAGACAAGATAAGTGTAACAAATACATTTATGTTTCAGTGTAAATGGCTCAACATAACAGAAAGAAACTTCGTTGAAAAAATCTCTGTTTATGTTGAAACATGTGGATCCAATTTTGTTTTATTTTTTCAAATTCATCCTTACACTGGAATGTGGGGAGCCTAACTTTTTATTTATGTTGATGCCATTTGAAATGAACTAAGGAAAGCGATAGTCTGCACTATATTCCAAAAGAACTAGTTAAAGTTAAAGTTAGAATTCCTTGGAATCATTATAAATCTCAATTTCACCATGTAAAGAACCATGTTGGACTTGGGACTCATGCACCTTTATCATAATTCACCCACCCAATGTGGGACTTAACCAATCCAAGATGTAAAAATTTCAGTGGATATAAAGGTAGTTATATAAAAATCTGAAATAGTCATGTTAAGGAGAAAATGAATGAAAAGAGAAAATCTAATAAAATCTTGCCTGCAGTGTGGGACTAAACCATAGTTGCATGGTAGTTTCACACTTGAGATTCATTTTGATTTTTTGGTTGAATATTATTTCATCTCTGAATGGTCTTTGCTTTATTTAGGAAAAATGGAGTTTTCTCCAGAGGAGGATCCACATGTTGTTGCTGATTGTGTCAAGGTATCACTTTATAGTCACAGGAAAATGAATTGTCATGTAGGCTACAGTATACAATTAGACTAAACTCTTTTTATTTATTGTCTTCCATGCAATATCCAGTATGTCCTCCGGGAGTTGCCATCTTATCTGATTCCTGCATCTTGCTGCGATGCACTGTTAAAAGCATGTCGTAAGTCTGTTAATCAACTGTTTTTGCAGCATCCTTGTTTCTTCTTTGCTTGCTGGCCTATTTATACTTCATAAAACATATAGTGCTAAAACAAATGATGATTTGAAAATGATTATAGTGCATCTTAAAATATAAGCATTGAGTGGGGGAAGTGTTGGGGATAGCTACCTTTGTGACACATTCTATTGAGCGTTTAGGAGAATTGGCTGGAAGTACTCACTTTCTTATCACTTTAGGGTAAATAGTATTAAGCATTGATTTAAAAGAAGAGTTTGGCCATGTAACGACCCAGCCCAATAATTCTAAGGTCAGAATATTGATAATTTTTATTGGGCCTAAATTATATTTAATGGGCCATAGTGGAAAAACCCATGAGCGATAAATTGTTAAGGTTGATTAGGAGTTTGAATTACGTTTATTAACTAGGTTAAATTATATTTATTATTGAATGAGTTAGACTCCTTTTAGAATTTAAAGATCGGCCGTTAGAAATTTATTTGATCATTGATTCGAATCCCTTGCTAGGGATGTCAAAACGTGTTAACGGGTCGTGTTCGTGTCGTGTCTGGACGTGTACATAATGCTTAAAGGGTCAACACGAACACGACCCGTTAAGGGTTTTGTGTCAAAAATTTCAACCCTAACACGACCCGTTAAGACCCGTTAAGACTTTTGACACTATATGACATGCTATGACACGACACGATCCAACACGATTTGACATGTTTGAGTTTAACCTAATTGATTTTATACAAATATTAAAACTTAAATAATAGTTATAAAATATAAAAAATTAATTATAAATTACAATCTTAAAATTATAATTCAATAAGTAGTATACTATAAAATATGATAAACACACAAATATGATCCACACATTGTAAAATATTAAAATTATAACTCAAACATATTAAATAACAATGAATAAACTCGTTAATGATTTTTTAATAAATATTTAAATGGGATAGCTAAGTGTCTAAGAGTATAAATCTAATTTTAAATTAAGATTTTTTAAAATTTAGCTCAAGGATATAAAAGTAAATTTAAATTTCTTAACGGATCTTAACGGGTCTTAATGGGTCATAACGGATCTTAACGGGTTTGACCTGTTATGACCCATTATCAAATCGTGTCTTAACGGATTGACACGATTTGACCTGAAACCCGTTAAGCCTAAACACTAATTCGTTTTTATTGTGTTGTGTTCGTTTCGTGTTAACGTGTCGTGTCACATATTGCCACCCTTATCCCTTGCATAGTCTTAATAACTGCCAAATCTTGAACTGCTAGATCGTGTTTTTATCCAATATGGTTGCTAAATTATATTTAATGGGCCATATTGGATAATTCCATGAGTGATAAATTGTTAAGGTTGATTAGGAGTTTTAATTAGGCTTATTAACTAGGTTAAATTATATTTATTATTGAATGAGTTAGACTCATTTTAGAATTTAAGGATCGGCCTTTAGAAATTTATTTCAATTCAAAATATCATTGATTGGAGTCTCCTGCACAATCTCAGTCACGGCCAAATCCTACATTGAATGACTTGCTAGATCGTGTTTATTAATTCAAACTCTCTTCTTAGATGATCATATGACTGAGTGTTCAATAGATTAGTGTCACTACATGTACCAAGTCCAACTCAAACTCGCCAAGACCCTCTCCCAAATCTCTCTATAAATCTCTCCATTCCATGTGTCATTTGGAAAAAATCATAAATCTCTATAAGTGCAGCGGCCAAACCCAAGATACCCAGTCCAGCACCGTGCATGTCCCAGGTTCACCACTCCAATAGCCGACTGCCTTATTCCTCTCACAACATCCCTCACGTTTTCTCTCTCCTTCTAGTTCATGTGATTGATTTCATGCTGGAAATATTGTTTTAATGCTATGAGCTAAGTAGCTTGATCATAGATTAAGATTGATATACGTTAGCTAGTTATATATATTATGATTAAAGCCAGTTAATTGACAGCCCATGTTTATGTACCGTGTATGTCATGATAGTTGCAAACACATCATTCATCATGTTTCATTCCGCATATTATAGTTACGTATGTATCATACATCGCACGCTGCATAAGACACCTAAATTTTCATAAGATCAAGTGTAGATAAGTTTAGAAGAGTGAATTAGATGACCATTTATACAAGTTGCTCTTTTTCCATTTTCTATATCTTACCATCATCATTTTGGGATGTATTTAGTTCTGTTAAGATGCATCAATCAAACAATCTATACTCCTTTACAATTGGAATATAGTTGGATTGTGGTGCTTTCATGTGATTAAAGGGAGAATGATTCTAATCAAAAGCTAAAACGTCACATGGAAGTAGGCTATCAGGAAATCGATATCTCCTGGTGGCTTGTTTATAATTTTTGCCTTGAATGAACATATCAAGTTTAAGACCTAGGCATTAAGTTATAAAGATATTATTCTTGGCCCGAAAGTGGACGAGTGAAATATAGGGAACAGCTGAGATTGGGGTGTCTTTACTGATTTAGTTGTGTTTTTTGATTGGGATTGTGAAGGGAGCTGACAAGGTGCAACTAAAAGTGAAGTGCTGAAGAATTTAATGACATACCAAAATTTAGAAGATGTCACGTGCGAGGTGTACCTTATCAAGCAGTTTGATTGATCAGTAATTTTCTAAAGATGCATCTGAATCTCTCACCATAGCTGACTTTTAGCTTCGTTAGATATATTACCAAGGAAAAAATCTATACACCATTTTTTTTGTTACACCACGTTCAGGTGTTGTATGATACTCATCTGTTAATCTTTCAAAGCTTGTTTTTCATATATTTCATCATCGGACTACTTTACCATGAATAGGATCTGATCGAGGTGTTAGAGTCAACGCTATACGTGCTGCGATATTTGAGACTTTCCCAGAGCCTAATCGTAATTTATTGCAGAGGTAGTTGATATATTAATTTATTGTTATTTTTTTATATTTTTCCTAATTCTTTAATGTAAATCTGTTTATGTTTGATTATCTAGATCTCATTTTTCATATTCATAATATAATTTTCATTATACTTATTTCCTGTTTCAGACTTGAACTGCTTGTTTTCTTCTTTACTTTAATGCTTTGTTTTCACTATCAATGTTCATTGTGCTTTTGGAAATTGATGCACGCACACACATGCACAACTATGCAGACACGTGCACTGACAGTAATAGATATCAATATACTATAATTTCCTTTTTTTTTCCCCCCTCTTTTCCCCATCTGACAACTATGCTCTCACTAGTTTTACCATGCAATATTTTGGCATTTAGTTGCATTTCTCTATATTTTAGCTTGTTTATTTTGCCCCCATTCAGAGTACTTGTGATGATGCAAACTGTAGCTTCTCACAAAGCTGAGAATCGAATGAGCTCCTCAGCTGTTGCTGCATGCATGGCACCCTTGCTTCTGCGTCCACTATTAGCTGGTGACTGTGAAATAGAACATGTTTTTAATGTTGGTGGTGATGGTTCTGCACAACTTCTGCAAGCAGCTGCTGCAGCTAACCATGCTCAAGCGATAGTTATTACATTATTAGAGGAGTATGATAACATTTTCAGGGTAAGTTCTACTATCTCTTCACTCACAGTTGCTTTAGACGTGGTTTCCTATAATAATGTTCTCACTTGCTTCATGCACCCACACGTGAATGTATGCTAATATATGATATATGATTTTTCTTACCCATAATCAGGTTTTCTACCTATGAATTGTCCTCATGACCTATGAATTCCTATGGTGTTCTTTTTCTTGTTCATAGTCATTCAAATTTTACTTGAGACTATTAAACTCCATATGAACTCTTCAAAATAGATCAGAGGCAAGGGATAATTTTAGAATAATTACCAAACACAATTTCCATAGAAATGTTTTATTTTTCTTTGTTTTTATCTTTTATTCTCTTTCATACTAGTTTGGGTATTCCACCCATGAAGATGCATTTTTTATCCTCTTTTTTTTTATCCCTTTTAGTTTTTTTATTCTCCTTACTTTAATCCCACAAAGTTTGGTTTTATGCTAGCATATAAGGGCGGAGCATAGTTTTGTTGTGAGCATGCATGTACATATATCATATATTGTCCCTATCCCACTCTCTCTCTAGAGTCTCTCTACACACAGTGCATCTTCCCCTGGTAACTTTTACAGCTTATCCAGATAAATTCCCTCACAAGGTGACCTCATCCAAGCTTACGAAAACCACTCCCATTTGAAGTACAAATCTCTTGGAAGGCCTTGACAGCAATAACTCCACCATGGATTTAAAGAATCTCATCTCTCAAACAAAGGCATTATCTTGGCAAGTCCCCAACTTGGAACCTGCACCAGAAAAAGCCAAAGCAATTTCAGACACTGTCCTGGTAGGTAGATTGGTTGCTAATAGACCTCTCAATAAGTTTGCAATCCACTCTAGTATTAAAGCATTATGGAATTCCTAATAGAGGATCTAGTAACCAACATGTTCCTTTTCACTTTTTGGTCTCCACAAGATAAACTACGGGTGCTTAACCAATCTCCATGAAATTTTAAGGGGCATCTTCTTATTCCCAAGCCTTGGCCACCTGGAGCAACCCTACAGGAAATTGACTTGAGGCATTACCTTCATTGTCCAAATTCATGGATTTCCCCGAGACCACATGAAAGTGGATAATGCCACAAACATAGGGAAGGCATTAGGTGAACTACTATTGGTAGAAGAGGACCCTATTATGGATTAGCTTTTAGAAAATTTGTAAGAATTAAGGTAGAAATGGATGTCACAAGGCCACTACAACGCTTCACGATGCGTAGCTTCAGTAACCATGAGACTTGGATTTCACTGAAATATGAACAACTATCAGATTTTTATTACGCCTGTGGCAGATTAGGCCACTCCTAAATTTTCTATAATTGTCAGAAGGTCTCTCCTATGAAACCCATATATAGGCCATGATGCAGATTAGAGTATGTTAATCCAGACGTCACTCAAGCATTTCCTCAAACAGATGACAATCAAGAGGAAGAAATGCTCAATCACACAGCTCTAAATTTGTTGCTTCTAAGCTCAGCGACAATCAGATCACAAGAAAGCTAAGGGAAAGAAAAACAAAAAACACAATCCAACCACAATGCAATCTTCAATTATCATTTTAGAATAAGGAAATGCCAACCAATATGCTAAGTATGTTGTAACTTGTTTTATCGGAAACCTCAAAGGAGATAATTTGGTTACAAAGTTTCTTGGAGGAGTTGGGTAAGAAGAATGAGAATGGTACTCTCTACAGTGACAACCAAAGTGCTATATTTCTTGCCAAGAATCAAACATATTCAGATAAGATATCAGTTTATTCGATCTCTTTTTGGTAATGCCAATTGATACTTGAGAAGATTAATGGAGCAAAATGCATATATGTTGACTAAGGGTGTTACATTTGAGAAACTTGTGCAACTTCAGTTGTTCTTCTAGCCTAAGGATAGGAGCTATGAGCTGCAAGGGTGGAGGTTTTAGTTTCGGAGGCACGTGGTTGATAGTTGTGGTTGTTCCAATCTCTAAGTGGGAGAGTAAACTCTCCCACTTAGAGACTAGTTTTGTGGAGCTTGGTTTTTTTGTGGTGGCCCAATTTGATGATTCGACCTGACATGAATTCAACGCAGTTTTTGATGGATTTCAATGAGGGTTGTCCATGTTCGTTTCGGTTTAGCCCATTTTAGCTCTTGAACCAACTTGACCTGACCTTTATTTGAGTTTACCAACTATAATCCTAATTAGGGTTTCCCCACTAGTATATTGTACTTTTGTACTGTCACTTATTGCACTGACACTGTGTATTCGGCTTTCAAGAGAATAAAATCTTATGCATCTCCGTGGATGTAGGCACGTTATCGAACCAAGTAAATCTTGTGTTCTAAATTGATTGATTTAATTTTTCTTTACTTTTTCTTTTATCATTCCCAACATAATATAATATATGCACGTTTTCTTTATGCATTTGAACTGTCTAATTGTTTTGAGTCAAAATTTGAAGGGTCATGCCTAGATAGGTGATGGGTCTTTTTCTGCGGTGGAAAGGTCAGTTGGGCAGCCTACACATTGAAATTATGGAAAAATTATCTGTTTTGCCTGTTACAGTTTGAGTGAAGGAACTAACCATAATTTTGGGAACTCACAAAGAATACGGAGGAGCTTAAGGACTGTTTCTTTAGATCTATATCTCTAGATTGAAACATAGTTTTTTTAGTCATGGTTTTCATATTTTTATATACCTTTTTACTCTTTATATACAGGGAATTCTAATTTATACTCCTAGTATACTTGGGTAGTGCTTTTTGCTTTTTAATAAAATTGTTTATTGTCAAAATCAAACAGTTAGATGGGGCATAGTGTAGAGATGAAGGGGTTATTTAGAACCATGATGTTGATTTCTGTGAGAAGCTTCTTACTAAACAAGTGGGATGGAGGCCCACTCTTGATGGGCTTTTGTCTTTGATACCATTGAGTTGAGTGATGTAGCTCGGATGGAGCGAGCCTTCAAGGAAGAAAAGGTATATGATGTAGTAAGGAAAATGGTCAAAGACAAGGCTCTAGGCCAGATGGTTTCTCTATGGACTTCTTCCAAGATTGTTGGGATATGATTAAAGAGGACTAATGAAGGTGTTTCAAGAGTTGTTCTCGGTTGGAAAATTTGAGAAAAGTTTTAACACCACTTTTCTTGCACTCATTCTCAAAAAGCTAGGGGCTATAGAAATTACGGAATTCCGGCCTATTAGCCTAGTAAGTGGGGTCTATAAGATTATTTCTAAAGTGTTTGCTAACCGTCTTAGTGAGGTAATTGAGAAGATTATCACTAAACCCCAAAATGCATTCGTAAAAAGGTAGGTAGATGCTTGATGATGTTCTCATCGCTAACGAATGTCTGGACAGTAGATTGAAGACTGGAAATACAGGAATTTTGTGTAAGTTAGATATGGAGAAGGCATATGATCATGTTAATTAGGACTTCCTTCTATATCTGCTTGACAGATGTGGTTTTGGAGAACGGTGAAGGAAGTGGATATGCTGGTGCTGTCTACAGCAAGATTCTCAATGTTGATTAATGGTAGTCTAGAGAGTTTCTTTCGGAGTTCTTGCGACTTGAGACAAAGGGATCTATCATCTTCTTTGTTGTTTATTATTGTTATGGAGGCGTTGAGCAGGATGTGATAGCTTTAGTGGAGAATGGTTTTATAAGTGGGTTTCCAATTGGAACCCCTGTTAGGAGCATTACTAATATTTCTCATTTGTTGAGCAGAATGATACACTTATTATGTGCGAGGCCGATCAAGATCAAGTGCAAGTTATGAAGGAAGGCCTTGCTTCTTTGTTTGAAGCAGCGTCTGGCTTGAAAGTGAATTATGACAAATTTGAGATGGTGTTGATTGGAGATGTTCGTAATATATGAGAGCTGGCAGGAACTCTAGGGTGCAAAATTGCTCCCTTACCTATGACATACTTAGGGGTCCGCTAGGGAGAGCATCGAGGGCTCCGCGATTTGGGACACGGTAATTGAAAAAATGGAATCTACCAACTTATTTCTTATCTCTATTTCCCATACCGGTGAGTGTGGCGGGCCGTATCGAGAAGCTACAACGTGATTTCTTGTGGGGAGGTTTGGGGGAGGAGTTCAAGTTCCATCTAGCCAAGTGAGAGATGGTTTGTTGTCTTATCTCAAATGGTGGGTTGGATATTCAAAATTTGAGAATTTTAATCGGATGTTACTTGGCAAATGATTATGAAGGTACAACAAGGAACGAGATGCTTTATGAAAAAATGTGATTGAAAGTAAATACGGGGGTATTTGGAGAGATGGTGTACTAGTGAAATTAGGGGAGCTTATGGAGTAGGGCTGTGGAAAAACGAAAGGAGAGGGTGGGGGGTCTTTCATCGACATACTAGGGTACAATTGGGTGTAAGAACCAGGATTAGATTCTAGAAGGATGTCTGGTGTGGTAACGATGCACTGCAAGATTTATTTCCTTTGCTCTTCTAGATTACATGTGATAAAGATACGACTGTGGTGGAGGTTATGGGGGTTTACGGGAGGGCGGATCCATTGGAATGCTAATTTTAATCGGGCGGCCCAAGATTGAGAAATTAGTAGTTTTGTTGATTTCTATAGCCTTATATACTCCCTTAGACCAAACATCTAGTATGAAGATGGTGTGTGGTGGACACCTGTAGGAAAATGTGTTTTTACTGTTTGCTCCTTTTACAAGGCTTTCACACAAGGACTCGATGCATAGTTTCCTTGGAGAAAACTTTGGCAATGTAAGGCACCCCCCAAAGTTGCATTTTTTGTGTAAAAAACTTTATTAGGCAAGATTTTCACCACGAACAATTCGAGGAAAATGAGGGTTATCATAGCCGACTGGTGTTATATGTGTCGAAGAGGGTGTGGGACGGTGAATCATTTACTTCTACATTGTGAGACAGCCATGATTCTCTGGAATGAGGTATTTAGTAAATTGGACCTAGCATGGGTTATGCCAGAGACCATAGTGGCAGCAATGGCACGTTGGACTTCGATCCAAGGCATGCGACCGATCAAAGCGGCTTGGAAGATGATCCCTATCTGTATCATGCGGCGTTTGTAGCAGGAGTGTAACGAGCAGACATTTGAGGATAAAGAGAAATTGATGGAGGATCTTAAAGTTTTATTTTTTAGAACTCTATGTACTTTGACCATTATTGTGGACTTGGCATGAACCTTCATGATTCATTGTTTCTACTTCATAGGGCATGAGAGTTTTTGTAATTGGCATTTTGCCTATTCTTTGATTAATAATAGATGTTTACTTATAAAAAATTAAAATAAAATCAATCAATTACGCTCAACGTTTTGTTTAAAGGTTCACTTAGCCAAATTCTTCCTTTTAGGTCTCCTCTCTTGCTAATTTCTTTATTCTTATTTTTTATTTTGGAAAAATTCCTTTCGAAAAGAAAGGAGTGTATCCTTCCCAAAAAAAATCTTACCTGAAACTAGTAAGGATAGCTATTTGTTAGACCTAAGAACTAATTATCAATGTCTTGTTTTTAAAATTTTCTTTATTTGTTGCACAATTTTATCTTTTTTCTCTCTCATTCTTTTGGTTTGTGGGAGGGAGTTGACACTTGACACTGTATAGTGACAACAAACCTATATTCTTTTTTTAGTTTCTTGAGGGTTTATGGCCTACTTAGGCCTCGTTTGTTTTCGCATATGAGAATCCATTGTTTTAAATTTCGTACCGTACCGTCCAATACGGCCAAAAATTTTGTACTGACCATGTAACCAATACACTGCATAGGTCTGTTTCGTAGCAGAGTAAATATTGGCCATACCATATTTCGGCCTTTTACCCCATATTTTTTTTTATTTCTTGCTATTTTTTACCCTAATTCAAATTAAACTATTTACATATATATATTTATATATAATTTATTCATATATTGATTATTATTTTGAAATATAATTTATATATGTATTTATATATATAATTCTTTATGAATAACTTTTTCTAAATGATACCGATACCAAAATATTTCATTCCAGTGCTTTAACCAGTACATCCACCGGTACGGTATTTAAAAGATTGGATGAGATGAGATAAAATGAGATGAGTTTATATAAAAGTTAAAAGTTGAATAAAATATATTTTTTTAATATTTTTTTGTTTTGAGATTTGAAAAGATTGAATTGTTTATTTTATTTTATATAGGAATTTGAAAAAGTTGTAATGATTATATGTGATGAGATGAGATCAGATGAAAAGTATTGTGAAAGTGAATGAGGCCTTATTCTCCCTAACTCCTCATTTCAGTCCGAACTTTTAATTTGTGTTTAGATATGCCGTCTGTTTGTCACTGCAAGTAGTAATTGAGTACGAGTGAAAGAGATCTCAACTGTCTGTTTGCAAAAGAGTAATGCTATTTTCATCTTGTATTTTGTGGTTTCTAGTCAATCATTTAAAATGAAAAGTTACTTAATAGATGACACACATTAACTATTTGCAATGCTATAGAATGGTAGTAGAAAGCCATATTGGCTGTCCTAAATCATGTAGCACTTTATGAACTACCTATTTGCATAAGAGTTATAATATTTTTTATCTTACAATTATCAACCACTTAATTGAAAAGTTACTTAATTATTACCCACTAACTGGGGTTTGTGCTATAGAGTGGCTAGTGGAATGCCATAGTAGCTGTGTCAAATTATATTGCAATTTCATTGTAAATTCATTTTGATTTTTCCTTTGTTCTCTTGAGCCCCACGTTAGTAGTGTGTTTGCAGGATGGTTCCATATCCCCTGAAACGCAGAGTGACTCAGAAGAGAGTGGAAGTGAGAGTGAGGAGGCAACCAATGCTGATGAGTCTTATGAAGGTGATGCAACACAGGAGTCTGATGCAGATGATGATCTTGAAAATGCCTCAAGTGAATCATGTGGCAAGAGTGGTAACTCCAGAGACAATGATTTTTGTAATAATAAGGTTCGTCTCTATACTATCTTACAATAGCATCTACTTTTATTTATATGCTGTGATGGTATTAAAGCTATAATTTATTCCCGTGTTCTTAGTGCCTGGACCTCAGAATCTGGACTTCTATGTTAGAATAAAGAATGATGCCCATGTGTTCCTGCATTTAAGCCACCTTGGAGCTTGTGTCTTCTGCTTAAGTTTCATTAAATGTCTCCTATTTATGGTTCCTTTGAAACATGATTTAGAGCCTAGTATCAGTTTTTATGCCTTCATGTTCTCCCCTGAAATTATATCCACGCCTTTGGATTGGATTCCAAATTAAGACAATTGTGTGTCATTTTTAAGAGGCTAGATTCTTTCTCCCTAGTTTCTTAAACATAATTTCTGCTATTATACAGATCAATCATGTTCTAATATTGAGAATTGTCGATGTGGCTGTGTATGTTGGAAATATTACACAAAATAAATATGCTTACTGGAAACTGGTTTCACTGAATCTCATTATGGCCATTGTTCGCTACTCAAATGTGTGGTTTTCATTGTCATTTGCTGCAAGTGACCTGTCTACATCTGAAATAAGTTGAACCTATGGCGAGCTCTCTTACTAAGCACTTTTTGTTTTCTTTGCCTTTTCTTTTAGACACCCGTTTGCATTAAGGATTCTGTTTGCCCTCAGTACAAAGTTATGAGCTTTTGAGGAACTTATTGTGATCATATTATTATTTAAGAACGTTTGTGCTAGTTATATAACAAGACTTAATTGCCAGTCTGTCATGTTTCAATTTGCTCTCTTCTTCTACTTTTTTCTTTCCCTCTTTTTTCAAGGGTAGTAAAAGTGCATAAACCACCCAAACTCGCACGTCTTGCTTACTCATGCATGCTGATGCTTACATTGTAAGACCAGTTATTAAGTGTGATGCTGATTGCTGTTTCTTCTCCTTGCCTGAATTTGTTGCTTACCAATCTTTATTATGCATCTAACTCTGTCAAGTTATATGGTCCATCTGGTTCTATTCTGGCCTAAACTTTATTTTGATTGATATTTTTGTTTTCTCTACAGAGAGGCTATCCATAGTTACGTAAATGACTTGAAAGATGCTGGATTCTGATGGCTTGAGCTTATACTAACTAGTTGAAAGGTGCAGGATTCTGATTCAGATTTGGGTTCCAAGTCCCCAGGAGTAGGTGATGCTTTTGGAACCAGTCAGAAGTTGTCATCAAATTTATTTGAAGCTTCACTGCATCAACAAGCTGTTCTCCAAATTAGTGGGAATCATCCCAATCAAAGCAATAGCAGTTCAGTAAAGCAGGCTACTGAGTCTGCTGAAATGCTACGAGATGTTTGTAAAGAAACATTTTTGAATCCTACGTGTACTCGTCCTACTCCAACATCTTGCATTATGACATCTACAACCATACCCAATGGACCTGCACATTGTCGTGGGAGTCGTACCTTGTGGGGACGTAATGCTGTGAGTAGATTGTTTTCTGAATTTATGATGTGCCTTTTAGCATTATTTTCTTAAGTCATGTTTCTACAGCTTTATTTCTTAAAATAATATGTAAGCTGGCTTTACCAAGGGAGGCTTCAAATCTAGACATTCATTAATTTTGAGTTGCTCATCATTCTATGTTTCAAACCTGGGGCAGTTATTGTAACGAAAGTGTTTTGATGTATTTTTTACTTGCATGCAGGCAAGGAAGAATCTTTCCGTGGAATCCATTGATTATACCGTAGAAGATGAGTAAGTGATGAAGCAATTTTTTTAACGTATTTATGTAAGCATATATTTCTATAATTGTTCATTTATCACGTGTGGTGTCGTTGATGCCTTGTACTATTTGCTTGATACTTTAATTGCAGGTGGAGTTCAATCGTTTTTAGTACAAGAGATGAATGTGTTGTGTGTTTGAGACACCATTATAGACAGGTTAAATAGTCTTTGGCAAGTGTGTCTCTCTGTGTGTGTGTGAGAGAGAGAGAGAGAGAGAGGGAGGGAGAGAGAGAGAATTACAGTTATCCTTGAAGTATTGCTCCCATTTCTCATATGAGTGCTCACCACCTCTTCTTTGACCCACTTTGACGTGAGGGGAAAAGTGTGTTCTTGGAGTGCCTAATAGTTACCAGAGAGAAGGGATAATAGCTTTGACTTTCGAGCTTCTTCACGATATGGTTGAAGGGGAGAGAGGACCTCTCTTAACCTCAGGATTAACGTGCCATCAGTCACTGATCCTAGGTCTGCGTGTATGTAATCAATGTATGAGAGAGAGAGGCAACTACTAGTTATGTTTAAAGTAGTGCTCCCACATCTCATATGAATGGTTAACCCCACTTGTTAGACACACCTTGATGTGAGGGGAAAGGACGAAAAGTGTGTTCTTGAAGTGCCTTATAATTAGAGGAGAGAAGGCCTCTCTTAACCTCAGGATAAACATGCTATCAGATCACCATTCTTAGGTCAATACTTTTCTTTTCTGTTCTTAATTACCCTTAACCATACTGAAATATTTTATGAGATTAAAGTGAATTTAGGTCTCTAGTTCAAGTAGGATCATAGTTAATGAATTTCTAAAATGAACTTTTCTAATAACTGAGTTAATCCCATTTTCAAATTTCACTCTGGAAGGAGGTACTTGAGCCAAGCCAAAATAGGTAAATTTAGTCTTTCACAAAAAAAGTGATGATGGGATTACCTATAAACGATTATTAGTAAGAGTTCTAGTCAGGATTACAATTCTACCTAATATGATATCCCACTCTACCGAATATGCAAGTATGTAAGCCAAGCCAAAACAGGTCAATCTAGTTTTTTACAACAAAGCGATAGGTTGAATTGCCTATAAATGACTTATTAATAGATATCTAGTTCAAGAGGTGATGCTTTGGTAGGACAAGTTCACTGTTTTCTTTCTTTTCTTTCTTTCTTTTAGTAAGTAGGCAGAGGAAAGAGGAGTGAGTACCTCTGTGTTTCATAGATAATCAACAAATATTGATGGTGGCCTGATATTAAAGCCATAAGTTATTCATGGTGGGAATGTTGTAGATCTAATTTAAGTATACATTGAAAGAAAGGAAACAAAAAATATTCTAAACCTTGATAGTCCCCTTTATTCTATTAATTGTGATATTCCTTTTTCAGTTCCATTGGGTAGGTATTATTTGGAAAAGAAAAATCTGTATTTTCCTGCTTCCAATGACAACTCTTCAGTGATAATGGCTTTTAATTGGCTCCAATTGTTCGATGCATCTAATTTTCTTTTCATTTGTTGCATATGTAGAGTTGAAATCCAGAAACTTGAAGCCACTAAAATAGAATTACTAAACAGAATTGCAAAAGAGGTAGAGAGTCAAAATATTTTTCTATTAAGGCATTCCTTGTGCGAAATTGCTTGGGAATTTTCATATGAATTATTTTTTGCTATGCAGACTAAAGGAAATGTAGTTATGCTAGCCAATCTGGAAAGGCGCAAGAAGGCCTTGCATGAGCGTCGCCTAGCTCTTGAGCAAGATGTAGTTTCCAATACTCTAGTTTCTTTTCTTTTCCTTTTATGTTTTTTGTTGTTTTCTAAATGACTAATACAAGAGAAGAGTGAATTGAGTTGAATTTAAAAAATAACAATTATAAACTAAGTAAACAATAGAAAACATAAACAAAATACGAGGTAGTAGGAAATATAAAGAGTAAGGATAAGAGAGAAGCAAACTCAATATTTTAATGAGGTTCAACCCCACTATTTACGTCCTTGTCTCAAACTACCCTTTAAGGATTCTTAAATTCACTATTCAACCTCCTTTTAGTGGAGATAAAAACCTATTACACTTTTAAGCAATACTAATAGAAAGAATCCGTGTAGAATACCCTTTACACTTACGATTACCTTACATGTGGTGATTCAATTATTTTTTGTATAGAACACCTTCTACACGAACAAAAATTGTACACATCCTTTTACTGATACAAGAGTTTATAGTAAATAAATTATCAGAATACACTTTTCAATGAGTGAAATAAGAATAGTTCAGTACAAACTATATCTTTCTCAAAATAAACAAGGATTAAGAGTCGGTGTTTAGGAAAGAGAGATTGAAAACTTTGAATGAATAATGCAAAATTTGCAATTGATGTGTGTAAGCTCTTGTTATATTTGTAAAGATCTCAATTGAGTTATTTATAGGCATATGAGACTTCACTTTCAAATTTAAAGAGATTCACATTTCAAAAAGGAGCACTACTCATTTTTCAAAATTTTCAAATAAAAGTTTCTCCTTTTTGCAATTGTCAAATAAAAGTCATTCATTTTTCAAAATATTTAAACCTAATATTTTACTTTTCGCATATAACAAAATGAGTATGATTTATTTTTAAATTTTTTTTAACCAAATCATTTTCCTTTTGCATGTGTCAAAAGTGTATCAATCACTTTTCAAAATTTTCAAACAAAACATGTATATGTCAAAAATGACAATCAATTATCTTTCAAATTTTCAAAATTCAAATTTTTAATGACATCATGCACATGTGAGAAATACAATTTTCAAAACTAAAATTTTTATGATGTCGTGCATATGTGAAAAATAAAATTTAATGCTTTATAAGAAAATATTAATTTTGAATTTTAATCTAATTTCAAATTTTAACAAGAGATGTACAAAACTATTTTAGAGGCTTTATTTATAAACTTGTTCCATTTTTTGCTCATACTTGATTAGTTGATGTGTTTGGCTCCAATGTGTGGACAACTTGAATTTGAGACTTTAGTTTATTTGTTATCATTAAAATCTATACGTAGATATATAATCATATAAAACTTGAAATATTGGGTTCAACATTTAGGCTGGGTTTGATTGTCAAACTCATCTAAGTTTAGTTCAATTCAGTTTACTTTTAAGGTAAATTTAATATCCAAACATCCAACTCTTAAATTATTAAATTCATGTCAACTCAAAACCTCTTTATACGTGAGACCTACAATTTTTTTTAATTTAACATTACTTTACATATCAGGCTCACAACCTTTTTCAACTTCTCGTAATTATATCTAATTTCATCTTAAGATCCAAACATATTTAAACTCATCTTAAGTGGACCCTACAAAATTTATTCTACTATCTCAACTCATTATTATTCATAAAAAAATCAATTCAACTCAACCCAGCTCAACATCTAAACGCAATCTAAAAGAACATATGTACTGCACATTGCACTCAATCTAAGCATTGTGAATGCCTTTTTTTTGCCCCCTCCAATGCATTGCTTTTAATTGAATATCATTAGCAAACTAGTTGCCGTCAGTGATGTCTTTAATAGATACCAAGCTGGACCCAGAAGGCCTTATTGTGACAATGTTATTGTACCTTTAGGTCATAAGACTAAAAGAGCAGCTGCGGAAGGAAAGAGACTTGCGGCTAACTCTTGAAGCAGGAAGTATGCATTTACCTGTTTTAGCGACCATTGATGAAAAGGTTAGTCTACCGCACATGTAACTGGTGGTATGCTGTAATTATTTAAGATCAATTTTTAACTTGCAACTGTGCCGAAGACGAAGGCAGAGCTTGAGGAAATAGTTAGGGTGGAGGCTGATGTCATCAATTTGAAGCACCATGTTGATAAGCTGGAATCACAGCTTAATTATGAATGCAAACAGAACTATTGTTCTATGCATGCTTCGTTCAATCAACCCCAACAAACTCCAAATCATCAAGAAAAAATGTAAGATTTTCTTTTCCATGGTGGTTGAATATCTTGTTGCTTTGCTTTCTGTCTGATAATTGTTAAAGAATGTTTCTAAAATTTTGCTGTTACATTTAAACAATGCAAATCTTATGGTATAACATGCATACTACAATTGTATTTAAATAAGTTTACCCACCCAAGTGGTGGAGCGAGAAACATTTGTTTGGATTGGTTGAGGTTCATGTTAAATCTTAATCCCATAGATGTATACCCATTAGATCCCTGGCCTCTAAATTCAAAAAGAGGAACGACATGACCAGCCTGCATCACAACCATATGGAACAATATGATGTATTTCTGTGCTGAAACATTTAGAATGTATATGGTGACTCATTATGAAATATTATTGCCTTTCGTTCTTATAGCATTTATATGATTTTAATCTGGAAATTCACTTTTGCTTTAATTGTAATATGTGGAATTATTCCCCTCTTGTGAAGGGTATATGCTATTGAGTAATGCTATTGTCCTAGAGTGTGCAGATCCCACGCACTCTCTTTGAAAAAAGTGGGGACCACCATTAAAAAAATTATTTTTCATGTGGATCCCAGATATAGCCACTTTTTTCAAAGGAAGTAAGCAGAGCTTCACACCCTAGGACTTACAAATAATTCGAGGTTATTTTTTGTTGTTGTCCATGTCAAGAAATAGGTTTGTCTGAAATGACCGACTTGAAAGGGCCTTTAGGTTTCTGTATAATATTATAACTTTACAAATAATTCTATACATGGAAAGAAAATAAGTATATGCCTGGCTCTAGCCCTATACAATCTATCAAATATGATGCTAATAGTACAGAAGAATAAATCAAGAAAATAAAGGAAAGAATTATGTTGTCCAGTTATGGACAACAAAGCTGTCCGTTGACAGTCCAGAATTAGAAAGAGCATAACAAGGAGTTAAAAGAGTCTGAACGTGCAAGCTAATTCTTTCCTTAAATTACCAATAGGTATAAGAAATCTTCAGGATACTTGGGGGGTGGGTCTGAACTTAACATG
Source organism: Platycarya strobilacea (assembly GCA_036898215.1). Lineage (NCBI taxonomy): Eukaryota > Viridiplantae > Streptophyta > Magnoliopsida > Fagales > Juglandaceae > Platycarya > Platycarya strobilacea. The sequence continues at coordinate 9,819,513 of CM072555.1, forward strand.
GCCCTTTTATTGCTCACTTGGTAATATGTTTGCATTACTTTGATCCTCTTTATTTTTATTCGTCTGAAATTTGGGTACAGGAAAGATAAACAGAAGGATTCCGAACCTGTGGCCACTTCACTTGTTGAAAGGTCAAGAAGTAAGGTAAGTTATGTTTGATGAGTAAGAAGTAAGGTAAATTTATTTAGCATTTGAGATACCTTTGTAAGAAATACCTAATTAGAGCTTACCCATTTGTTCTTCAAGGGGTTCAGATCATTTATCTATGTAATTGTTTTTCCCAAAAACTTCTTTCTACAAGTAATCAACAACTTAATTAATAAGGCAATGCATAGTCCATGTCATGGGTCGTACACAAAAGAAAAAGTAAAAAAAATGGCAAAAAAAATTACTGTATTCTGTATCACGCGAGAAAATCTAGTAACTGCCTGGTTTGATTCTTTGAATCTTGAGATTTCAGATGCCCACATTCCTCATTAGAGAGAAAATTACTAGAGAAAAAATAAAAGGAATCTTTGATATGCTAGAGGATGGTCTATTTTGGAAAACCTTAATCCTTCCTTTGTAAAGGTCAACTCTAGTTGCTATGCTGCTAATCAAATGTCTTAAACTCAATATTCTAGTTTTTTATATTTGAAAGAACCTGAACTATCTGGAACTAAGTAGTGTATGCAAGGTCGTTCTGTTTTTTTGTTTTGGAGGCCGGGGGGGTGTACCACCACCAATCATTCTCCCTTGCCTAATCGGATGAGAGAACCATTGGCTTTTCTAAATCTTCTTTGCCGTTTGAAAATAGATAATAAGAAGGAAATAGTGTAGAAAGTGCATTGTGATCAGAGGCTCTTGAATCAAGGATCCAGGATCGTCATAATCAGCAGCAGGTACATATGTAGCTAAATTTCCTGCCCAAAAGAGTAGGACACAGTGGTGGGTGGTTCCAGTTGAGAAATAAGTCAAACAAAGCGTTCATCTCTCTCATTGAGTGTCAGAATGTCAGAAGTAGAACAACTGGGTAGTGTCATCCCTGCTGTCGAAGTATATTGTGCACAGGGCTGGGCTACACCTCCCGAAACTCCTCTTCTACCTTTTGGTAGGATGACCATGAATTTTACGTCTTTTATGTGTCAATCTATTACAATCAACATGAAATAACTTCTCCTGGGGTCAATATCTGTCATTATTCATCCATCATGACTCATGTAATCTCTCATAACCAGACCAGATTTTTCTTGTGAGGAAGAATGGAGCGTAGCAGCTCAACACTTCTCATCATTTTGAGCATAAGCAAACACCCCTCTAAGAAGGAAGAAGCTCTTTCCATGAAATCCGAAGAACTTGATCATTTTCTGAGTTTTGCATCTGTTCCATAATTGGTCTGAATTTTTGGTAGTGATATAATTTCTCCCACAAGCCACGAAGTCAATAGAAGTTACTTACTACAGATCACTCATCTTGGGTTGTTCCATGATTCTGGTGCTTCATTTCATAAACCTATGCTGCATTCCCCATTTCTCAATAAGGCTAAGCTGCTTGTATCCCAAATCTTCTCTGCTGATAACGATGGGAAGTCATGATATCCCAAGAAATGAGGATTTTTTTTTTCCGCTAGTTCATAACAATAGTAATAATGTTATTCCAATAGTCCTAAGTCTTTTGGATCAATGGTTGAGTGTTTAACAAATAATAAGACTTGTCATTTTTTATGTTGTTTTTGGTGCTGCTGCTGCTGTTTTGACAACGGCAAGATGGTGTTAGCTTTTTTGGTTTTGGCATGTGGAATATGAATTTAAATTTCTATTCAGACTCAAGAGTGTAATTGCTGATCCTCTTCAACTGCTAACCTGCTTTAGCAGTTTCATATTCTGCTCTAGCGAGATAGGACTTGATGAACTGATGATTAAGGCTTTTTTACTTGTATGTACAACAGGAAGCAAATTCAACAACTTCTGCACTGTCGAAGTTGACAAGTAGGCTGAACTTCATGAAGGAACGGCGTAGCCAGGTAACAAATGAACTCCAAAAGAAGGAGAAAGGCCACAGATCAGGTCAAGTTGCACAATACCTTGACAAGGGTCAAGGATTTGAAGTTCAGTCTGTCCAAGATCTAGGCGTAGATGAAGAAGCATTTGCTTATTGCACATTACCCGTGAAACCCCACAAAGGTGGGAACTGATGCCAATCATTTGCAAATCCAGGGCAGTCAACCAAGGCAGAGATAGCAAATAGATTAGAAGGTCAGTATCCCCTCAGCCTGGACGGTAAAATTAGAAGTCCAACTGTCTCATAGTATGAAAAAAAGGTCCAAGGCTTTCAAGCAGCGATCTTTTTTCCCCCGCCCAATGACCACTCTGTTGTTTTGTGCATTTGATGTTCCTTTTTTCGACGTCAATAATGGTTCAACTTCAAATACCTTTGAGAGATGATGAAACTCATTGGATAAAATTGGCATAAGGTTGAGTTTGGTGCCAATTTCAAGCTCGAGCCTGATCTTCACCCAAGCCTTATGATGGATGTACAGATCATCCATCTCCTTGATATGAGCTGAAGCATTTGTAATTATGATGCCTGAACTTTGCTTGTTCAAAGGCAGCCAGGTGTTTTCTTTTTAATTCAACATCCATTCTTACTGGAGTTGCTTGGTGATCTTAAGTTAAACCTGAAGGAGTAAATCCTAGTTTCAAACCCTCATTTTTTTGGGTGAGGTTTGGGGGTCCGGGATGGATAAAAAGAGTAACAAATTATATTACGTTTTTTTGTATGCGTATTTTAGCTGTCTAATAATATATGATGCTTTTTTCTTTTCTTTTTCTGTTTTTCACAATGAGATGGGAGTTAAGTCAAACCTAACAAATACAAATTGGGACTTGCGTGAAGGTAAAAAACTGATTTTATTATGCGAAAATGGTGCATTGATTAATTTTTTGGTGGATATAAAGGATACTCATTTTCATCATCATCTCAACTCCTCTACAACGAAAATATTAGAATAATAATGACCAAAAAAAAAAAATTGTAAGCCGGTATTTTGGTCCACAAATCTTTCAATTCTTAGAACTCTTTGAGTACCTTCCTGACTTGCTCAAGTGTCACAAACAGCACCACGGTGAAGGGTCCCTGCCTACATACGGTTGGTATGAACCCCTTGTACAGAGCCATGGGGCCCTCAACCCTTATCGTCTTAATAGCACAGTCCAGTGCCCCACTGTAAGGAGGGGCCACCCCTGGCTCCACCTTCATATTCATTACTCGAGTTTTGATCACGTCCACCGGGTTCGACGCCACCGCCGCTACAAAACCTGCTGCGAAACTCGCCGTCACGTGGGTTCCTAACCCGTCGTTCATCACTTGCTTCTCCAAGATCATCTCCTTGAACTGGTCGTACGACGCCAGCTGCGAAGCCGTCACGATCATGGCACGATTCACGGTAAGAGCCGAGCCGCGCCATAGGCTTGCCACGCCTTCCTGCTTCGACATGCGCGTGATCGCATCGACCACGCTCGTATAGTTGCGCCGCTGAGCCGCCGGGAGCCGCCCGTCAGCTTGCATTCGGACCATGGCAACGTCAGCTGGGTTCCCGACGGCCGCGCCGACAGCACCGGCAATCAAACCGGCTGATATTTTGCGCAGCAATGGGAATTGATCTGTATCCGGGTCCGTCCACTTGTGTTTGAGAACGTCGTAGAGGCCCATGCGGGTGGTGGAATAGAGTGTTTGGCGGAGCACGGTGGCGGAGACCCCGGAAAACAAGGCGCTCACGCCTTCGGTCTGGAAAATTCGTACACCGACCGAGATGGGTCCTCCGAGGCGAAGAGGCGGAGCCAGCTGTTGTGGGACATGGAGGGTGGTGGTGGACACAGTGGCAGAGGGGTGGAAAGCCAATGCGGGGCGGAGAGTTTGGACGGGCTGTGGATTGGGAGCTTGAAGTTTCTCACCCTGGAGTTGCATGCGGACTTTGATCAGATCCAGAGGGTGAGTGGAACAGCCAGCGACAATGGAAGCAATACCGCCTTCAACGAAACCCTTGACACCCATCTCTTTGGTAATGCTACGAAGGTTGGAAAACAACTTCGGTACTCTTTTCTGGGAGATCCAATTGGGAAGGACAGAGAGATATAGAAAGGGTACTTACTGGACTTAAAGAGTAGTTGGAGTTGGCGTTCTGAAAACGGGGGGAGACGAGGGAGTTACTTACGCGAGGTCCCTGAGATATAGGCTATGCAGAGTGAATCGACGATAAGATGGAAGGGAATGTTCCGACTCTTGAGTTAGGAGGCCGAGAAGAGCAACTATATATATATATATATATAATATATGTAGTGTGAAGGGTAAAAGAGAGAAAAGCGGAGCGCGGCTCAGGCTAGGTCTTGGAAGGGAAGGATAGCGCGTGGGTCCCAAGTCCAAGTCCAAGTCCAAGACCAAAGATTAATGTTCCGTAGTTCATGCTTTGATTTGGCTTGCCGAGCAGTTAGCGCCACCAGCTGTTATTACGATTACTGGGTCTTTGCTCCAGCTCTCTTTCCGCTTGACTTGGACGCTAATTCAGGTTCTCTTTTCCTTAAGACTAATGATACGCCTACAATCATTTTACCATCATTTTCTTATTTATAATATATTTATTTATTTTATATATTTTTGTAATATCCTTAATTATTTAAAAAATAATAATTTTTTTATTAATAGACACTTTTTTAATTATTAAATAAAAATTTGAAATTAAAAAAATAATAAAAGAGATGTAAAGCTATTCATTTTTTTTAACCCCCCACTTGATTGGAGTCACTTTTCTTTTCTCTTTTTTTAAATATTAAGTTGGCTTTGTCAGAATTTTCTTGCGCGCCTTTATTAAACAAACAAAATCTGCAAGTCCTAATTAAGAATTTGTTTGGTTGTGTTTCAAATCTTAAAAAATATTTAAATAATTAAAAATATTTTTTCTAGAAAAAAATAATATATTTGATAATTTTATAAAAAATATTTTAATTAGTTAAAAAAGTTGAAAGCCAATTTTTTCAAAAAATATCAAATTAAAAATTTTATCAAATTTTTTTTACAGATAATTATATATTTTAAAAGAATTACTTTAACTAATTTTAAAACGTTTTAAATATATAATTATTAAATAATAAATAATTTTTACAATATATACCTTATTATTTAAATTTTAAATTTTAAAATTATAAATTATATTTTTCAATACAATCATAATCATGCAATCTTAATCATGCGCTAACTTATGAGTTTAAGAGAGAGAGAGAGAGAGGTGTGTGGAAAATGGGTGGTTTAATAAGTAAATAAGATAGATTTGATAGGGCGTGTAAGACAGAAAACAAAGAATAATTCTACTCTTATATATGGTGCGTTTCGATTGGAATCTTGTCGTGTTATAAATTTTTATTTTTTTTTATATATATTTTTTATTACTGTTAAACATTTAAAAAAAATACAATATTAATAAAATATATATTTTTAATCATCATATAAAAAAAATTAATCTTACATTCGGGAATTCGACTGGGATTCCCATCTGTAAGAGTCGAAGTACTCGAAAGAATAGCCAATAGTCAACTCAAAGCAAAAAGAAAGAGACGATGAACTATGAAGTGACATTGATGATCGAGCCTGAAAACTAGTACTAATACCGTTAGGCGTTAAAGTCATAAGTGAGTTCAAACTTCAAAGTCAGTGACCTGAATAAGCTGACAACTTTGAATGGTCGGAGAGCAAATGACTGATCCTAATCCCTAAATACCCATTCATTCTTTTGCCACTTGAAGCGAACATTTCGTTTGACGATGCCCAATCGTACGATATTCTAATAAGAAAAATCAATATTCTTATAATTGAAGGGAGAGGAAACGGTCTACTAGGATTCAAGAAAAGTAATGGATTGGTTTTATTTGATCTCTCATTTTCATCATTTTAAATTGAATCAAACTTAATATTAGTCTAATTCAATCTGGTTTGATCTAATTCAATCCAAAGATCCATATATATATATATATATATATTATAATTTATTTTATACTACAACTTATATTTATACATTAGTACAAATAATTTATATGTTAGTACTTATATATTATATAATATAATTATACATTAAAAAATATATATGTATATACATATTTTATTATAATTAAGAAATCTTATTTGATTCAATCTAGTTCGATTCAAGAAAAGAAATTTTATGAGCCTGAATTGGATTGAATGGTATTCGATTCTATATTATTTAGATCAGACTAAAAATTTATCAGTTCAGATCAAATTCCTTATTCCTTTATTATTGGGTAATCAAACATTGTTTCAAAATTATGAGAAGGAAAAATAAAATAAGAGAATATTGCATGGCAGCCTCAATCACTAATGTTCTCGTGGACGTTAATATTGGTGGGAAGGAGAGCCACCCCCACCATTTGGTTTACAATAAAATATTCAACGATTGTAATTAATTACCTCTTTCGAAGCTTTATGTCCCAACAAACGCTTCCAATAACTAAGACTATTAAAAGTCCCGACCCTCCAAATTAAAGATTATTTGTGTGAACAATATTACATACCGTTTTTATTTAGAGATGGCAATACAGGCCTAGATAATTCTATTTCGAAAATATTTTAAAATTATAAAAACATCTTTCTTAAATTAATTTTTTTCTCATTTAATAAAAGGTCTGCACATATAATTTTTAAATAAAAGCTACAATTTTTTTTTTCCATTTGTACAAGCTTCCATTTGCAAAGTCTAACAAAAAGAAAATCAATCACCACTAGAGATAGAAGTCCATTTTGGATAGGAAAGAGCTCAATCCGGTTCTGTCAATTCTGAGATGGTTTGATAGACCGATTTGGACCTATTCGATCCAAGGTTGGTTCAAATCGAGATCGGGATCGAACCTACCCAATCTAGCAAATTTGGACCGAGACCGACCGAGATTAGTCTTGATCCAATTCAGTCTGGTCCATAATGGCCAGTCCAGTCGATTTGGTCAGTCCATACTGGCCAATGCTCTCTCCTAATTTTGGGTAATAAGATGTGATGAAAAATTCTCAAAGCTTATTAAAGTTTTTTACAATTTCCTTCTAAAAAATCATTCAAATACAAAATCTATTTTGATTTTAGATTTTTAACTTATTTTTGTCTAATTATTATAAAAATTTTAAAATAAAACACAAAAATCAAAAGAATTTTTTCAAATTTAAAAATAATAATAATATTAAAAAATATATTTACAAAATTCTAAGATACTCAAGTGTGCTCTGGTGTATGACATGTACTTATACTATTGATTATCGGTCCCATGGTTTTTTTTTTCAAAGTATATATACGATTGTGTATTAATTCTAAATACCAATTTTAAATGGACAAGTCATGTATAGGCCTTTTATAAAAAATAGTCTTACTAAAAAAAAATACATGCAAAACTTTGTCTATTTATAACTTATACAAATCATTTCCCTGTATAGTTGTTGTCAAATGAAAATGATACGCCTTCATCCCTCAAGTTAGAGTTGTCCAAAAGGCGGATAGAGAGAAATATTTTAGCTATTAAAAAATCACATAAAAATAAATTTATAAATTGATATTATTTAATGTAATTCAATAAATTTTAAAGTTATTTGTATTATAAAATAGATTAAATATATCTTAAAAATCATGTTAATTTAATTTATTTTTATAAAATGTTTCTATCGTTGCAGCACCTCTCCAGACAAAAAAAAAAAAACTGTTCATTTTATATCTTTTTCTTTTTGTCGGCCATAAAACTTGGATTAGTCTAAACAAAATTAATACTTATATTCAATTAATTTCCGAATCTTGAGGAATTGACACTAATTAATTTTCAAGCGGTGCTATATTCCCGATTAGGGTAAATAAGTTTTTTATTTGTTAGCATTTTTAAAATATTTTTAAAATAAAAAAATTCACAACATTATTAAAAATCACTTTCTTAATTATTAAATAAAAAAAATTACATTCGGTATTAATTTTCTATATACTTATTTCTCTTAAGTTAATTCCTATTTAATTTGCAAACGACCAATAAAAAAATGACTGACACGACACTAGTTGTTGTTCATTTGGTAATTCCGAAGTCTTCTCGTTAAAGTCGAGTATACTCCGTGCATTCATCAATTCAATAAGAAAAAGAATGCTAAATTTCGAACTCGATTGTGGGTTTTTATTTTTTATTTTATTTTTTTATTTAATAATTACAAATATTTTTTAAGAGTAATAATATACTATTACAATTTATATTGTATTTAAGCTTATATGTTATGTCATTTTTTATAATTTTACATTTATAAGAATAAGTAGGTGGTCCATTGTGATGTAAATTAATTCGGTGCATATATATATAAATACATGTACTCAACTTATATTTTAATACATTTTTTAGTATATTTCTAAACACGTGTTAGATTTGATTTGGTATTAGATAAATTAATTCTTCTAGACGGTCCCATAGATTAGAGTTTCAAACTTTCCCATTTTCTCTCTCAGCAACTATTCATGTTCTTCCTTTGCGATTTCTTTCTAGAGTCTTATTCGATCTCTTATAAGTGATTCTAGCCAAATTTCTTACGTTTTTCATCAATTTCTTCTTGAATCTTATTTGTGATTTCAATTTTCATACAGATCTCCTCTGTTTCTTCGCGATTCCAGTTCTCCTTCGTGATTTTTCTTCGCGATCTTTGTGATTCATTTCAATTCATTTTCTCCAGAAATTCTAAACATTTTGTTCAATCTTTCTCCCATGGAATTGAGTAATCCGTCGTCTTCAAGCAATAGTTCTTCCTCAAACAGTTCTTCGATGTCAGAGTCCCTTAGTCCATACTTCCTTCATCCAAGTGATAGTCCCGTTGTTACTCTTGCCTCTCAATCTCTCAACGGTGATAACTATCACATGTGGTCCTGATCGATGCGGATGGCATTGTCTACGAAGAACAAATTAGATTTTGTGGGTGGATCTATCCTCAAGCCTTTAGGATCCTTTAGATCAGCACTATTTACTTCCTGGAATCAGTGCAATATTATGGTAATATCATGGATTCTTAACTTTGTTACTTTAGAAATTTCTACAAGTATTCTTTATATCAATACCACACATGAGATTTGGAACGATTTCAATGAGTGTTTCTCTCAAAAAAATAGACCACGAATTTTTCAGTTGTAGAAGTCAATCTCGACCTTATCTCGATGTCAATTGACTCTTAGTCAATATTTCACTAAACTGAAAGGACTTTGGGATGAATTGCTTAATTACAAACCTATGTCGGTTTGTACTTGTGGAGTTGTTAAAACACTTACTTCATACGTTCAACAGGAATGCATTATCCAATTTCTTGTTGGATTGAATGAGTCATATGCTTTGGCTATGGCTCAAATTTTGTTAATAGAGTCCCTGCCTCCTCTCAATAAGGTTTTTAGCCTTATTCTATAAGAAAAACAGCAGCGTGAGATCTTTGTTCTTCCTATTGCTCCACCTGATAGTCATGCTTTTGTTGTTGATACTAATCAATTTGTGAAGTCTCGATCTAAGAAGGAATGTCCTATTTGCAAGCATTGTGGTGTTGTAGTACATGTGATTGACAAATGCTTCAAGCTCCATGAATTTCCTCTTGGTTACAAATTCAGACCGAAGCAGTAGGCCATAGCAAATCAAGTTGTCTCTGACAACAGTTCTTTGGTTGCATCTCCTTTTTCTTTAACTAAGTCTCAATATCATCAATTAATGGCTATACTTCATCCATTTGAATCTACTTCTTCTCAACACACTATAAATGTTGTTTCTTCTTCACATGCTGGTATAAATTCACATGCTATTTCTTCTTCACATATAAATTCATTAATTCCTTGTTTTTCATCTGTTTTTTCTACTACACATTGTATGCCAACTGGTTTTGATTCATCGGTTGGGATCATTGATTCCGGAGCCATAGATCATATGGTTCCATCTATATCATTTTTTTCTTCTTATATTCCAGTACATAACACTTCAGTAACTCCTAATGGCCAAAGTCTTTCTGTCACACACATTGGCACTGTCCATATCTCTAAGATTTGTTTTTTAGAGATGTTCTATGCATTCCTGTTTTTTCTTTTAAATTGATTTCTGTTAGCAAGTTAACCTCAAGTCTAACTTGTTTCTTCTCTTTTTCTCTAATTATGTTTTTTTACAGAACCTGAAAAATTAAAAGATGATTAGAGTGGGTAGGCACAAGGGAGGCTTATATATTTTGCAAAAATAAGCCCCTCCAACAATGTTTTTTTCTCACTACAGATCTATACCTATCTTTACCTTACCAAAACAGTCTCTTACTTGTTCAAAAAATACATTGTTTGATCTTTGGCATAATAGATTAGGATATCCTTCTGTTTTAAGGAAGAAATTACTACATAATATTGTTCCATGCCTTACTAGTAAAAAGTATGGTTTTCCATGTCTTGTATGTCCTTAGCAAAATTTAAAAAACAAAACTGTCATTTCCTAATAATTCTCATATGTCAGATTTTCCTTTTGATTTAAACCATTGTGATGTGTGGGGGCCATTTTCTATACCTACAGTTGAAGGTCACAATTTTTTTTTACAATAGTTGATGATTGTACAAGAGTAACATGGATTTATCTTTTAAAATACAAATTTGAATTTTCTATTCTTATTCCTCAGTTCTTTAAGCTTGTTAAAACTCAGTTTAACAAAAAAATTAAGAAAATTTGTAACGGTCATGGTACTAATTTTTTTTTTAACTTCTTTCTTTCAGTCCAAATGTGTTATTTACCAACTCAGTTGTGTTGAAACTCCTTAACAAAATTTTGTTGTTGAGCGTAAATATCACTTCTCCTAAATGTGTCTCGGGCCTTAATGTTTCAATCTGGTTTGTCACTTATATTTTGGGATGATGCACTTCTCAGAGCCACACATTTGATAAATAGATTACCTACACTTGTCTTAGGCAACAAATCACCTTGTGAGTTATTTTTTCATTCACCTCCTACTTATGAGCATATTAGAACATTTGGTTGTTTTTGTTTTGCTTCATCTCTTTTTCAGTCACGTTCTAAATTTAATCCTAGAGCACGACCTTGCATTTTTCTTGGTTATCCTTCCGGTATGAAGGATTATAAATTGTTGGATCTTAATACTAAAACTACATTTGTCTCAGGAAATATGATTTTCCATAAACAAATTTTTCCATATAAACATTCTACTTCTTTACCCTTTATTTCATCTACTCCTTCAACTTTTATGCATTTTAATGATATTCCATTACCTATTTTAAATTCAATCTCAACTTTTGATAATCTTAATGTGCTTTCAACTATTCCTGAGAGTTCAAACCTTTCGGATACAACACCCTAAACACATAAGGATACTGTTGAACCCGTGTCTTCCCCTCAAATCATACAATCACCACCATCATAGTAGTGTCCAACCCCCATTATCCTAGTTTCAGATTCTTAATTTCCTCTTATTCCAGTTCGTAGGTCTTCTAGAAATAGAGGAACACCTGGTTATTTGTAGCATTACTATTATAAGTCCCTTGCTACATATTTTACATCAGCTTCTTCAGGTCTTACTCCCGTACCAGCAGGTACTTCATACGATCTTCATTCTTTTCTTTCATATCATAAACTATCTCTGAAACATAAATCTTTTGTTTTAGCCATAACTGCTAATATCAAGCTTGAGTTTTATCATCAGGCAGTCAAGCACTCTCATTGGAGAGATGTTATGGCTACTGAGATTGCAGCCTTAGAAAATAATAACACGTGGTCTGTTGTTTTTTTACCCTCTCGCAATAAACCCATTAGATGTAAATAGGTGTACAAAATCAAGTACAAAGCTGATGGTTCAATTGAGCATTATAAGGCTCGTTTGGTTGCCAATGGGTATACTCAACGAGAATATTTGGACTACTTGAGACTTTTTCTCCTGTAGCAAAAATGCCTATTGTTCGCACTCTTCTTGCTATTGCTGCTATCAAAAATTGATTTCTAGTTCAAGTTGATTTGAATAATACATTTCTGCATGGTGATCTACTTGAGGAAGTCTACATGGCTCTTCCTCCCGAATTTCCCACTAAATGGGAGTTTAAAGTGTGCAAGTTAAATAAATCCATTTATGGATTGAAACATGCATCTCGTCAATGGCTTTCCAAGTTTTCTAATTCCCTTGTTGAACTTGGTTTTAACCAATCTATGGCCATTTACTCTTTCCAAAGGGAATACTTTTATTGCACTACTTGTATATGTTGATGATATTTTAATTTCTAATAATGATCTCCATGTTGTTGGTGAATTGAAGACATTACTAGACAAGAAGTTCAAATTGAAAGATCTTGATGAACTTAAGTACTTCTTTGGCTTGGAAGTAGCAAGATCCCCACAAGATATTTCTTTATGCCAAAGGAAATATGCCTTGAAAATTTTACTAGATGTTGGATTTCTTGGAAGGAAACCATCATCTTTTCCCATGGAGCGAAATCTAAAACTTAGTAAGAATGATGGTGAATTGTTGAAAGATCTTACTATTTTTCAACGATTAATTGGGAGATTATTATATTTAACAATAACACGGCTAGATTTCACAGTTTATGTATATCGACTCAGTCAATATATGGATAAACCGCGTGAGCCACATTTGCAAGCTGCTTATCGTATATTGCATTATATTAAATCCAATCTTGACCATGGTTTGTTTTTTACAGTAACTTCTTCTCTTCATATCAAGGCTTTCACAAATTCTGATTGAGATTCTTGTTCAGATACTCAAAGATTTACTACTGGATATTGTGTTTTTCTTATACATTCTTTGGTTTCCTGGAAATCAAGGAAACAACGAACAGTTTCCATATCATCCGCAGAAACTAGATATCGTTTTATGACAACCAATACTTGTGAAATAGTTTGGTTTTTAACTTTACTTTTGGATTTTCGATTTCCTCATACTAATAGTGCTAATTTGTTTTGTGATAGTACAACTGCTGTTCATATTGCTACTAATCCTATTTTTCATGAACGCATAAAACATATTGAGTTTGACTGCCACTTTGTAAGGGACAAGCTTCAAGCTTCAATTATTCAGACTTTCCATGTTACTTCCTAACATCAATTTGCTGATGTCCTTACTAATACCTTGGGATTTTAGCAATTTGCCATTTTAATATCCAAGATGAGAGTTCATTCTATATACTCTCTATCTTGAAGGAGAGTATTACAATTTATATTATATTTAAGCTTGTATGTTATATGTCATTTTCTGTAATTTTACATTTATTATAAGAATAAGTCAGTGGTCCATTGTAATGTAGATTAAGTCAATGCAGATGTGTAAACTGGTGGGGCGCCCAAGTGGGCTGCCCCCCTTCCTTGCCAGTAACGTATGGCATTTAATGCCATACGTTACATAGTTTGTAACGTTTGGCTTAAATGACATACGTTACAAAATAAATATTTTGTAACGTTTGGCTTAAATTTCATACATTATTAAATAAATATTTTGTAACTGCAATTTTAATTGCAGTGTAATGGCTGGTTTTTAAAACCAGCCATATGTGGGTTGACTATAAATAGTCCCCCACTAGTTTGGTTTTAGTGACCAATCTGAAAAAACAGAAAATCTCTCTCTCTTTTTGTTCCCTCTTAAAATTGTTCTTAGACTGTGGATTTATTTAGTGACGCTCTAATTTTATACTACGTAGTGCACTAACCACTAAGAGGAATCACTGATATTTTATCAGTCTGGAAAAATTTGTGGAGCAATTTTACAAGCTGAATTTGAGGTATTTTTTTTTTCACTGTGTATTTTTTCTAACATTGGTATCAGAGCTTTGATAAATTGCTTCCAGTTGTTTTATATACTTGATGTATATATATATATATTTTGTACTTTTATTTGTACGAAAAAAAAAGGAAGCGAGCAGTGGGTGGTGCTGCGCGCACCAGGTGGTGCTGCGCGCACCAGGTGGTACCGCGGGCACCAGGTGGTGCCGCACGCACCACAGCGTGGTGCTGCGCGCACCAGGCGGTGCACAAGCACCTAGGGGTGCCGCGCGCACCTCTGCGCGCACCAGGGGTGCCGCAAGCACCACATGGGTGGTGCGGCGCATCCCCTTTCCTCGGGAAGAAGTTTTCCGGTGATGGGGCGACAGTTTCCGGCGACAGGCAGTGGCCTGGGGAGCTGTTCTTGGTTTCTGGAAATTGGGCACTGTTCACGTGAACAGTGCCCTGACCGAAGGTTGAAGAAGGCAGGTGAAGGTAATAGGGCCGGGCTTGGGCCTTACGGCCCATTTGTTCTTTTTGGGGGTCCGATTTTTGGGCTGGGTTTTTATACGGCCCAGCCCCAATTCTTTAAAAAAATAAATAAATAAATAAATAAAATAAAAGAAGTCTGGCCGTGGGTTTCGAACCCAGGCCAGATGCCAAATTTCTTCGCCCCCCACCACTGGATCGCGAGCATCTTCTGGTCTAAGTATATATTTTATATATATATATATATATATTTTAATAATGATTAAAAAAAAGGTATGTTTTAATATATGCTTAGATATATTTACTGTTATAACATGTGATATTTTATTTAACACTTTAGATTAAATATGATTACATGTGGATATTTGATGATATTCATTTTTTTTGGATAAATTACATGTGATATTATGTTTTTTTTGGATTAAATGTGATAACATGTATGTATACAACATGTGTATGTGTTATTATTTTATCATGTATAAATGTGAGGCTTGTATGATTAGACATTCGCATTTATTTATTCTAGTGATAAAATAGGAAATTCCCACTAAATAGTCTTAGTTAGAGTTGTCAGTGTAGATTGATAGGCTGAAAGAATTGCAGTGACCCCAGTAAGAACTGTAAATGCACTGTATAGCGACAACACCATGGTAGCCCTAGTAAGAACTGTAAATGCACTGATAGAATAAAAAAAATGGACTGTAATGGTCTTATATGAACCATCTTTGTAGACTGGCTCAACAGGCTGCTGTGGTTGTTGTAGCTGTCTTTGTAGACTGGCCCAACAGGTTACTGCGATTTTAGTAGGATCTGTCTCTACACGTGACTAGGACTAGGTGACTACTTTAGATAGTGAGAGTATGGTTGAGATTTATGATTAAATCTCCCATATTTTTTTAAATTTACGCGGGAATTAAGTTAGAAATTTAATAATTGGATATTGTGGCGCAAGAGATGATTCTGAAGTCTAGCGATTTTTCGATCTTGCGACATGTCTAAATTATTTTTTTTCTAGCTTGAATGGACGCGGCAGATTTCTTAGGTGTGTGTGTAATATCCCTCCTTTGCATTTTGTAGTGAAATGGCATTTAAGAGTATTGTTGCCGATTTAAACAAAGGGGAGAAATTGGATGGGGAGAACTATGACATATGGCATCGCAAGATCCAGTATGTATTAGATGAGCAAGAAGTCGTAGAGGCCTTGTCTCACTCCCTGACTAAGTCCAAGGAGGGGACTCAAAACAACACAAATTAGATGAATTAGCCTATTCTGAATGGGCTAAGAAAAATCGGTGCGCGCGCATAATAATGTTAAGCAGCATGCACAATGATCTAATGTGTGAGTTCGAGACTTATGACACTGCCCAAAGCATGTGGGAGGCTTTGAAGTAGAAGTTTGGTGGAACTTCGGCCACTAGATTACATGGATTAACCATGAGGTTTGACTCCTATAAGATGCGCTTTGACCATACGATGAAGCAGCATCTTAGGGCTATGTCAACCATGATCTGCGAACTTAAGACGGCAGGAAACGACCTGATTGATGAACAACAAGTCCAGGCAGTGATAAGATCACTACCAAGTTCTTGGGAGAACATGAGCCAGAATCTGACGCATAATGAGAATATAAAAAATTTTGATGATGTCTCACGTCACTTAGAATTGGAGGCTGAGCGCCTAGAGGCTGCTAAGCCCAATCATTCGGCCTATGTGGCTAATTCTGGTTCACGCAAGGCATCAATGCCTAAGCGTTGGAAGTCCAAGAATGGGGTAACTGCTGGACAAGTTAAGAAAGTGTCAGGAACTTCTCAGCGCAGCAAAAGGGGCAAGCGTGGGAAGAACAAGTCAAAATTAAAGTGTTATAACTGCGGAAAGAAAGGCCACTTCGCTCGTAACTGCACTGAGCCGAAGAAGGTATACTTTAACTTTTCTCGTATTGTTTTTGTAACTAGTCATGTGATGGTTGCTCACTCCTATCCTGTGTGGACTGTTGATTCAGGAGCGACCGAGCACATAGCGCGAGATAGAGTCGGATTTGTGGAATATCACCGGATTCCAGCTGGGAGTCGTGATATCAAGGTGGGGAATGGAGCTAGCGTGGAGGTGCTAAGACTTGGTACCTACAAGCTGGACTTGCGGGGTGTCCGCACTCTTTTCCTCCACAATGTGTTATACGCTCCCGAAATCCGACGAAATTTACTTTCTGTAGTTACTCTTTTAAGACTTGGTATTCGGATTGAATTTGAAAACAATCACGTTTCTTTTTATTTGGGCCATGTGTTTTATGGCAATGCTTTTCTTCAAGACGATTTTATGATAATGAATTTGGATTATTCAAATATGAATGAATCTATTGCTTTTCTTTCTGCATCTGATAATTTGGATTCATATAAATGGCATGCTAGGCTTGGCCATATAGGGTAAGATAGAATGACTCGGTTAGCTAGAGAAGGCCTGATGGGCAATCTCGCTAAGGTCATCTTGCCCACATGTGAACATTGTCTAATGGGAAAAGTTAAGAAAAAACCGTTTGGAAAAGCCAATAGGGCATTTTTTCCACTACAATTAGTCCATTCTGACATCTGTGGTCCAATGTCTATAAAGGCGAGACACGGAGGTGTTTATTTCATCACATTTATAGATGATTTTTCACGTTATGGTCATGTCTACTTAATCTCCCATAAGTCTGAAGCATTGGAGTGTTTTAGGCGTTATTTAAGAATGGTTGAAAATCAGTTAGACAAGAGTTTAAAAACTCTGAGAACTGACCGAAGACGAGAATATCTTTATGAGCAATTTAAAAGGCTCTGCGATGAAAAAGGAATCAAAAGACTGTTGACGATGCCAAGTACGCCACAACAAAATGGAGTGGCGGAAAGGAGAAATCGAACACTGCTTGAGATGATTAGGTCAATGATGGCGCAAGCAAACCTAACAATTTCTTTTTGGGGGGATGCTCTTTTGACTGCTGCCTACATTCTTAACCGAGTTCCCTCCAAATTAGTAACTTCCACCCCATATGAACTATGGACTGGCGAGAAACCTAATTTGAGTAACTTGCGGCCATGGGGTTCAACGAGTTTTGTTCACTATCTTTCTCATAAGTATGGAAAGTTAGGCCCTAGAGGGAAGAATTGTATCTTTATAAAATACTCGGAACACTCTAAAGGGTATGTGTTAATAGGTGAACAAACTGATGGAAGTGTGACTGAGATTGAGTCACGAGATGTGGATTTCATTGAAAATGAGTTTCCAAGTAGAGGTGAGATTGATAGGAGTTTAGAACTCCATGAGATTATAGAACAAGAGGAAAGTGCTCCAAAGAATTTAGTTGAGAATGAGGAAGAAATTCTTCAAACTCTTACAAAATTTAAAAATAACTTGAATCCGAGTGGGAGCACACCATTTGTCAATCAATCACAACAATCTCAGCCGCGTAGAAGCACACGTGAAAGTATTCCTCGTCATCGTTTTGAGATTGAAGGAGAAGCTTTCATGGTAGCTCCGCATGATGATGATGAGCCTAGGACAATTCATGAGACTCTCTCATCTTCTACTAAAGATGAATGGATGAAAGCACTTAATGATGAAATTGAGTCTATGAAAACCAACCAGGTCTGGGATCTTGTTGATCTACCGACAGGGCGTAAACCTATTGGGAACAAATGGGTTCTTAAGATCAAACGCAAGTCGGATGGATCAATAGATAGGTACAAAGCTCGCTTAGTGGTGAAAGGATATACCCAACAAGAGGGTATAGACTATGAGGAAACATTTTCACCAGTGGTGAGGTTTGCCTCAATTCGCCTAATTCTAGCTATAGTAGCAAAAATGGATTTGGAACTCTACCAGATGGACGTTAAGACAGCATTTCTCAATGGAGAACTAGATGAAGAGATCTATATGGATCAACCCACGGGTTTTGTGGTCAAAGGTCAAGAGCGCAAAGTGTGCAGGCTCAAATGATCTATATATGGCCTAAAACAATTATCTAGATAATGGTATCTCAGATTCCATTGAGCCATTCTCTCGATAATCACAGAGGATCATTGTGTCTATGTCAAAAGATCTAAAAAGAGATTCATTATGTTGTCATTATATGTTGACGACATACTACTAGCTGGAAATGATAAAGGGTTGATAGTCGCCACAAAAGAGTGATTATCCTTCAATTTTGAGATGAAGGATATGGATGAGGCAGAATACATTCTGGGAGTTAAGATCTATAGAGATTGCTCTAAGAGACTTTTGTGTTTGTCCCAACAGACTTACATAAATAAAGTTCTTGAGCGTTTCCTAATGAGTGAATGTAAGCTCATTGACACCCCTATTGCAAGAAGCGAGAACTTGTCTAAAGAGTTGTGTCCTAAAACTCAAAAAGAAAAGGAAAAGATGGCCCGTGTCCCTTATGCTAATGCTGTGGGTAGTTTGATGTACTCAATGATGTGTACTCGACCTAACATATGCTATGCAGTTGGCTTAGTGAGTAGATTTCAATCTAACCCCGGACTGACTCATTGGAAAGCAGTCAAGAGGATTATGCGATATCTCAAGGGAACTGCGGACTATATGTTGTGCTATCAGGGTTCAGATTTGCAGCTAAAAGGCTATAGTGATGCCGATCGGGGCAGTGACCTAGATGAGCGCAAATCAACCACTGGATATGTCTTTCTGCTCAACAATGGTACCATTACATGGAGCAGCAAGAAACAACCCTGCATAGCTCTATCGACCATGGAGGCAGAATATATAGCATGTTCTGCAGCGGTTCAAGAAGTTGTTTGGTTAAGGAGGTTCCTCAAGCATTTAGACATTGGCACAGATACTTCAAATCCGGTGACGATATTCTGTGATAGCATGGCAGCTCTCGCATATGCTAAGGACTCAAAATATCATGGAAGAACCAAACACATAGATATTAGATATCACTACATAAGAGATATGGTAGCGCAAAAGGAAGTGGTTCTGAAACATCTTTCTATGAGTCGCATGGTTGCTGATCCCTTAACAAAGCCTATTGCACGAGATGTATATGAGGCTCATGTTAGGAATCTAGGACTACGTAGATTGTAAATGTAATTTGTATTTCAAATAACATTGAGATGTAACATTTCCTTTGGGATATTAATACAATATGATTCAGTTCTTGTCTTTATCGTATTGTCTTTACTAATACACACACACAAGATATGTCAACAGGTTAAGATTGGCTCACTCACACGAGCAATCGCCTCTAGCGCTTAAGTAGCGAGAAGAGATGAGACATTGTGTTCCTAAGTACTTGTCCAAAGGGATAAGTTAGTTAACACAAAGATATGTCGCTTTAGTGGGAGCTAAGATGAGGTTTTTTGAAAAGACTGTGAATGGATTACCCACTATCCATGTAGCCTGAGATTAGCCAGATGCGAGATTCTCTTTGACGCCTTGGAGGCGTGCAAATAGAGAAACTTGAGTTAGATGCTTAATAAGCGCCTAGACTAAAGATCTGTACGGTGTTGATATAGACATATGCTCTTTGAGAAAGAGAAATCCACCGTAGCATGTGTTTCATACTAAATGTGCTTATTCGACCATATGAGTAAGTGAGTAAATGGTTTCCCTCTTTCTCATTGTGTGAGTCTCATTTTTTAGGTGTCCTTTACTTTTGACTATGTCACAAGATAGAGGTTATAACGTCTGCTATTTTGGCATGCTTTCTATGGTCATGATTGATTCGGTCTAAAGAGGTATTGCTAGGAAAGCGGTTTAACCAAAGTTGAATGATATGAGTGCAAAAGGAAGATTTTTTCGATATCGTATCTTCGATAGTGTTTGCTGACGTCAAACTATGACACTGCATATTGGTAGCGGCTAAGGTTGTGAACACATTGAAATGATTTGGAAAAAGTCAAAGTATTGTTCTGAGTTTATTAAACTAAAGAGGGTTCGAAAATACTTGACTTGATGCGATCAAATAAGTCTAGGACATGACCATACACTTCAGGGATGTTACTATGCTGGTCTTCTCTGGGAGAGATTTGGTGTATGTACTCCTATTTTTCTGTAGATGTGCTTGGTGGTCGCACAACCTATTTACTTGTGTAAACAAGATTGAGAATATAAGAGAGATGCTGACCTGGAGTCATGTCCACTGTGTGCGAGTGGGAGATGTAAACTGGTGGGGTGCCCAAGTGGACTGCCCTCCTCCCTTGCCAGTAAAGTATGGCATTTAATGCCATACGTTATATAGTTTGTAACATTTGGCTTAAATGCCATACGTTACAAAATAAATATTTTGTAACGTTTGGCTTAAATGTCATACGTTACAAAATAAATATTTTGTAACTGCAATTTTAATTGCAGTGTAATGGCTGGTTTTTAAAGCCAGCCATATGTGGGTTGACTATAAATAGTCCCCCACTAGTTTGGTTTTAGTGACCAATCTAAAAAAACAGAAAATCTCTTTCTCTTTTTGTTCCCTCTTAAAATTGTTCTTAGACTGTGGATTTATTTAGTGACGCTCTAATTTTATACTACGTAGTGCACTAACCACTAAGAGGAATCACTGATATTTTATCAGTCTGAAAAAATTTGTGGAGTAATTTTACAAGCTGAATTTGAGGTATTTTTTTTTTTTTTGCTGTGTATTTTTTCTAACAAGATGTATTATAAATACATGTACTCACCTTATATTTTAATACAATTCTCAATTATATATCCAGACAAGTGTTAGATTTGATATATACATATAAAGTAATGAAAAACTTTATTTTAAACAAGAGACATTTATGTAAAGTGATGTTATTTTTATAAATTAATTTACAAATTACTCTTCATTTAAACCATAATTGTACAAAAAGTGGTAAAACGAGCTATACATGTATCATTACTTATTTTTTAATAATATTATGATTTTTTAAATTTTTTTCAAAAATTTATAAGTATTAAAAGAACATTCAGTAGCTTAAAAGAATGAAAGCATTTAGCATCAACTCACACTAAAAGAAACCATCAAATGCATTTTAGCCGATTAATATGAACTTCAGGTGCAACATAATATCAAGGCACCTTAAGACATACGATAAACATTAAACATACTACTCCAAGCAATGTTAAGTCATGACCATATCAGTTTATAGAGATAGTTCATCCCACATTAACCGGCCTAGATCAGGCAGACAACCTCCATGAGTTACCTACAGGAGTCCTAAGTACAGTACACACTAGTTACTTCATTTATATAACAATCACAAGTAATATTTTTAATTAATAATATTATTATTGGGTGGAAAACAACATTAGAAACATATATTAAAGTCTTTTAACAATGTTTTGTATAAGGTAGTCAAAACCACCTTGAGAATGCTCTACTGAAAAAACATATCATCACAGTAAGAGTTTTCAAGAGTTTAAAGATGAATAAGCCTACTATTCAAGAGCTAGTATTGCATATGAAAATAACTGGGGCAAATTTAATTTGTTGGAAGGCCATGATTGGATGTTCAGTAATCAATCCAGCAACACCCATGAATCCCAGGGCCTCGTCCACTGGTGACCCAATTCTTGGTACCTTTTTGAGTCATATAAAATGACCATTTACTTAATTTGCCAAGAGGTAACTCGTTATACAATGTGTTTAGATATAACTCCAAGTATAAGAATTTTCAAGTAATATTAAGGAAGTTATTAAAGTTATTTTCTTAAAAAATAGTTAATTTAATGTACAAATTTATCCACTACTAAAAATAAAATTAAGTCACAAGCTAAGTCTACCTTCAATGATATTCACAATGAGGATGGACTCTTTTTTTTTTTTTACATTATAAAATATCATGTTTTTTTTTTTTTTTGTTGAAGAGATAATGAATGCCAAATCTATGCAAGAAAAATTAAGAAAACAATGAATCAAACATGAATTTGGAATCAAAAATATTTGGCTAACATTTCAGAATTTTTTAGCGCTCCAAACACTTTATGTGCAAATGAGAAAGCCACCATTTTCTACTCCAAGAAGGTTCAATCTAAATCTAAAAATTACACTACTCAAAATCTACCAACACAAATGACACTCAACCGAAATTTGACACTAAATATCCAACTATCAAAATGAATGAACACAACGAATTAAACGACACAAATAACCAAGTGTAATCACCGACTAAGAGTTGCTGAAACGAAGGCAATCAATTAACAAATAAACGAAGCTACCAATACTAAAGTAACTGAATGAACTTGCAGCATACATAACTAAAGTGCGGCTAACGAGACTCCCGAAATAAATAAATAAAACTAAACATCGAACCTTAACTTACTGCAACAATAAAATTAAACCCACTATAAACTTGTGAATCAAAAAGAGAGAAATAAACCAATGAAATACCATCGACAAGTATGCAATGGAATACAACTGCTGCTTACAAAACAAATGATGGAAAACCGATTAAGTGTTCTACTGGAATGAAAATACCAACGACAAAAAATATCAAACGTCTGAAATTACTGCAATAACAAAAATAAACACTACTATAAACTACTGAACCGAAACAAACTAAGATAGAAGCAATGTTAAATGTAAATGTAATAAAACAAAGAACTTGAAACCAGTCCCAAAGGGTCTATGGATTCAAACAACTCTGAAAATGGAAAACAAAAACAGGGGAAGAACTCGGGAGATCAGCCAAGAATGGTCTACGAAATCTCCAAGCAAAACCCAGTCTTTTTTTCTTCCCTTCCTTTCCTTTTGTTGCTCCTTGCTGCCAGGTTTCTTGCCATGTCCGGTTGGGGTATTTTTCTGTTGTGGGTCCCTCCATGTGAGGAGGAAGCCAACTCATATTAGTATATGTTTTTCGATCAAAAATAGAAGGAGAGCAGACAGAGAGATAGAGAGACGGAGAGAGTGAAAAGAAGAGAAGCAAAAACGAAGAGAGAAAGAAACTCTCGTCCAGTTTCAATCAAAAGCCCCGATCTAAGTCATCTGTGGTTCGATTGAGCTGAGATTTTGCAGAAACGTTCACAACTCAAGGTTCTACAATATGAACGGTGGAGATCAGATTTTGAGAAGTATTTCCGGTGTTCGAGTTCGTGAACAGTACTGCATTTTGGTGCTCGAGATTGTAAACAGTACCACTTATTTGAAAGCTCCGATCTAAGTCGTCTGTGGTCCGATTGAGCTGATATTTTACAGAAACGTTCACAACTCAAGGCTCTACAATCTGAACGGTGGAGATCATATTTTGAGCAATATTTCTGGTGCTCGAGTTCGTGAACAGTGACGCATGTTGGTGAGCTCTTTCCTAATCACATTGTTTGGTTGCAAAGAAAGCGTTTCTTGAAATCGTTGTTGATTGTATGCCTCGAGTATTATCTAGAGAGAATATTTGTGTACTCAAACATTGTTGATAGTGGAAGTTTTAACTGGATTAGGTCCCGTGGTTTTTCCCTTTGCATTGAAGGGTTTTCCACGTAAAAAATTGGTTTTCTGTGTGTGTGATTTTACTTGTATTGTTATCTACTCAATTACTTCCTAATAGGTTCACACAAAGTGGGAGATAATTTTTCCGCTGTTTAGATTTATTTCCCAACAAAGTGGTATCAGAGCGGGGTTATAACCGCTTAGTACTTTGTGTTGAATAATGGAAGCTAATTTGAGTAGAATGGTTACTTTGAATGGTTCAAATTATCATATTTGGAAGGGAAAAATGGAAGACCTTTTATTTGTGAAGCAATTTCATTTACCGGTGTTTGCTTCTGAGAAGCCGGAAAATAAATCTGATGAAGAATGGACTTTGCAACATCGACAAGTCTGTGGATACATCAGGCAGTGGGTAGATGATAATGTCTTGAATCATATTAGTGGAGAGACACATGCACGTACACTCTGGAATAAACTTGAACAGTTATATGCTCATAAGACTGGAAATAATAAAATGTATTTGATCAAGCATTTGATGACTCTGAGATACCAAGATGGAACCCCGTTGACAGATCACTTGAATACATTCCAAGGAATAATTAATCAGTTAGCTGGAATGGGTATCAAGTTTGATGATGAAGTACAGGGATTGTGTTTGCTTGGTACATTGCCGGACTCTTGGGAGACATTTAGAATGTCATTATCTAACTCAGCCCCGGATGGTGTAATCAGTATGGATCTGGCGAAAAGCAGTGTTTTGAATGAAGAGATGAGAAGAAAATCACAGGGCTCTTCTTCGCAGTCAGATGTCTTGGTTACAGAAAAGAGAGGGAGGAGTAAAAGCAGAGGTCCGAAGAACAGAGATAAGGGCAGAAGCAAGTCAAACAAGTTTGCTAATGTTGAGTGCTACCATTGTGGCATGAAAGGGCATATAAAGAAATATTGCAGAAAGTTGAAAAGAGAATACAAAGAAAAAGGGAATGAGAAGAAGAACGACGATGAAAAGAAAGATGATCAAGTTGCTACCACTACTACTGGAGACTTCTTCATTGTTTATGATGATAATGATACTGTAAACATCACTTCTCATGAAACTAGCTGGGTGATTGATAGTGGTGCTTCCATCCATGCTACACCTCGAAAGGATTTCTTCACAAACTATGTGCCCAGTAACTTTGGCACAGTAAAAATGGGCAATGGTGGTTTGGCTAAAATTATTGGAAGTGGAGATGTATGCTTGGAAACGAATAACGGCACAGTTCTTGTTCTTAGAGATGTAAAGCATATTCCTGACATCCATTTGAATTTGATCTCTACAAGTAAACTTGATGATGAAGGGTATTGCAACACCTTTTATAATGGGCAGTGGAAGCTTACAAAGGGTGCTATGGTTATTGCTCGAGGAAATAGGGTATCAACCTTGTACATGCTACAAGCAAGGCTCTCCAGTAACATTGTTAATGTTATGAAGAATGAGGACACAGTACAATTGTGGCATAAGAGACTTGTTCACATGAGTGAGAAAGGCCTGACAATATTGGCTAAAAAGAACCTTCTATCTGGGATGAAGAGTGCGCCTTTGAAAAAGTGTACTCACTGTTTAGAAGGGAAGCAAAACAGAGTTTCCTTCAAAAGTTCTCCTTCTTCAAGAAAGTCAGGAATACTTGATCTTGTGCATTCAGATGTTTGTGGCCCTATGAAGACAAGAACACTTGGCGGCTCTTCGTATTTTGTGACTTTTATAGATGATCATTCAAGAAAGTCATGGGTCTATCCCCTGAAAAGAAAAGATCAAGTATTGGAAATGTTTAAACAATTTCAGGCCTTGGTTGAGAGACAGACTGGAAAGAAACTGAAGTGCATCCGAACTGATAATGGAGGAGAGTATTCAGGCCCATTTGATGACTATTGCAGACAGCAAGGTATTCGACATCAAAAGACACCTCCAAAGACTCCTCAGTTGAATGGTTTAGCTGAAAGGATGAATAGAACACTGATTGAGAGGGTGAGATGTTTGCTTTCACAAGCACAATTGCCTGGATCTTTTTGGGGAGAGGCTTTGAGTACTGCTGTATATGTTCTCAATCTCACACCATGTGTTCCTCTTCAGTTTGATGTACCAAACAGAATTTGGACTGGTAAAGATGTTACTTATGATCACTTACGTGTCTTTGGATGTAAAGCGTTTGTGCATGTTCCCAAAGATAAGAGATCTAAGCTCGATGTGAAGACCCGACAATGCATCTTTCTAGGTTATGGTTTGGATGAGTTTGGATACAGATTTTATGATCCAGTTGATAAGAAATTAGTGAGAAGTCGAGATGTTGTGTTTATTGAAGATCAAACCATACAAGATATTCAGAAAACAGACAAAGCAATACTTCGGTCCAATGATAGTTCAGTTAACTTGGATCCAGTGCCATTGACTGACTTGCCAGCACAAGTTGAAGATGCTATCCAAGATTACCAACAGAGTCCTAGTGATGCAGATCCTTCATTTCAGAATGAGACCCCTGATCAGTTGCCAGAATCAGAGCTGCCATTAGATGTTCCACTCAGGAGGTCTATCAGAGACCGACATCCTTCCATTCGGTATCCTACAGATGAGTATGTGTTAATGACTGACGGGGGAGAACCCGAATGTTATGCAGAAGCAATGGAAGATGAACATAAGACAGAGTGGGTTGATGCCATGCAAGATGAGATGCAGTCATTACATGACAACCACACTTTTGAGTTGGTAAAGTTGCCTAAAGGCAAAAGAGCTTTGAAGAACAAGTGAGTTTATAGATTGAAGCAAGATGAACACACATCCAAGCCACGATACAAAGTTAGACTTGTTGTTAAGGGATTCAGTCAACGAAAGGGTATCGACTTTGATGAGATCTTTTCTCCAGTTGTGAAAATGTCATCCATCCGTGTGGTTCTTGGCTTAGCAGCTAGCCTATACTTAGAAATTGAACAGATGGATGTGAAAACTGCCTTCCTACATGGTGATTTAGAGGAAGAGATTTATATGGAGCAGCCTGAGGGTTTCAGTGTGAATGGCAAAGAAGATTGTGTGTGTTGGTTAAAGAAAAGCCTATATGGTTTAAAACAGGCACCCAGACAATGGTACAAGAAATTTGAGTCAGTTATGGAAGAGCAAGGCTACAAGAAGACCACCTCTAACCATTGCGTATTTGTGCAGAAATTTTGTGATGATGACTTCATAATATTATTGCTTTATGTTGATGATATGTTGATTGTTGGTAGGAATTCTTCAAGGATTGAAAATCTAAAGAAGGAATTGAGTCAGTCCTTTGCTATGAAGGACTTGGGGCCAGCAAAGCAAATTCTTGGTATTCGAATTTATCGAGATAGAAAAGAGAAGAAATTACGGATGTCACAGGAGCGATATATTGAGAAGGTGCTTGACAGATTCAATATGGATAAAGCTAAGACACTTAGCTCTCCTCTTGCTACTCATTTTAAGTTAACCACAAAGCAAAGCCCTTCCACAAATAAAGAGAAGGAAGATATGAAAAAAATCCCATATGCCTCAGCAGTGGGTAGTTTAATGTATGCAATGGTATGCACGAGGCCAGATATTGCTCATGCAGTTGGTGTAGTAAGTCGTTTTCTCTTAAATCCAGGTAAAGAGCATTGGAATGCTGTTAAATGGATTTTGAGATACCTCAGAGGAACTTCCAAAGTATGTTTATGCTTTGGAAATGGTAAGCGTATGCTTGATGGGTTTACTGATGCTGATATGGCTGGCGACATTGATTCCAGAAAATCTACTTCAGGGTATTTGATTACTTATTCAGGGGGAGCTGTGTCATGGCAATCCAAACTACAAAAATGTGTTGCCCTGTCTACTACAGAGGCTGAGTATATTGCCATAACTGAAGCTAGCAAAGAGTTGCTATGGATGAAGAAGTTCCTAGAAGAACTGGGTCAGAAACAAGAGAAGTATACTCTCTACTGTGATAGTCAAAGTGCCATCCATCTCAGCAAGAACTCAACTTTTCATTCTAGGTCCAAACATATTGATGTGAGATATCACTGGATTCGTAATGCTTTGGAGATGAAGTTGTTACAGATTGAGAAAATCCATACTGATGAAAATGGATCAGATATGATGACAAAACCACTGCCTATGCAAAAACTCGAAGTATGCAGAGTAAAAGCAGGTTTGATGGAGCCTCTCACATAGTCGGGAGGGGGAGATTTGTTGTGGGTCCCTCCATGTGAGGAGGAAGCCAACTCATATTAGTATATGTTTTTCGGTCAAAAATAGAAGGAGAGCAGACAGAGAGATAGAGAGACGGAGAGAGTGAAAAGAAGAGAAGCAAAAACGAAGAGAGAAAAACTCTCGTCCAGTTTCAATCAAAAGCCCCGATCTAAGTCATCTGTGGTTCGATTGAGCTGAGATTTTGCAGAAACGTTCACAACTCAAGGTTCTACAATCTGAACGGTGGAGATCAGATTTTGAGCAGTATTTCCGGTATTCGAGTTCGTGAACAGTACTGCATTTTGGTGCTCCAGATTGTAAACAGTACCACTTCTTTGAAAGCTCCGATCTAAGTCGTCTGTGGTCCGATTGAGCTGATATTTTACAGCAACGTTCACAACTCAAGGCTCTACAATCTGAACGGTGGAGATCATATTTTGAGCAATATTTCTAGTGCTCGAGTTCGTGAACAGTGACGCATGTTGGTGAGCTCTTTCCTAATCACATTGTTTGGTTGCAAAGAAAGCGTTTCTTCAAATCGTTGTTGATTGTATGCCTCTAGTATTATCTAGAGAGAATATTTGTGTACTCAAACATTGTTGATAGTGGAAGTTTTAACTGGACTAGGTCCCGTGGTTTTTCCCTTTGCATTGAAGGGTTTTCCACGTAAAAAATTGGTTTTCTGTGTGTGTGATTTTACTTGTATTGTTATCTACTCAATTACTACCTAATAGGTTCACACAAAGTGGGAGATAATTTTTCCGCTGTTTAGATTTATTTCCCAACATTTTCTCCATTCCTTTCATTGCTAGCAGCAGTTGCTTGTCTAAAACCAGTAAATAAACGACCTGCTATCGATGCTTGGGCAGGGATGAATTGCAGTGTGAGCTCTTCTTTCTTCAACCCAACGGACAAAAACTATTGTGTGTTTGATGCAAACCAGTAGACCGACCGACAGCTTTCCCTTCAACCCAATGGACAAGGACAAACTTTGAGCTTGCTGCACTGTTGTGTTGCTCTGCATCATCTTGAAAGTTCAATTCGAATGTGTTGTCCGAGACACAGAAACCTGTCACGGGAATATGCAAGAGTTGAATTGCTACTTGGATTGATTAAGGGACCCGCATGCTTTGTGAGTCAGTGAGTGGACTAGACATGCAAGGTCCCATTCTCTTGGATAGCCACGTGAAAAGTGTTGCATGAAGTGGGTTAATGGTGCTGTGTGGCTTGATCTGCATGCTTCACTTCACTTGATTTAATTTGGTGCATGGTTCAACCTGAAAGTGAATTAAATAAACATCTTCAATCGCATATGGTAAATCAAAGAATGGAGATCATAAATTAGGCTTTTGTCAATTGAGTTAGAGTTGATTTATCAAATTCTAATTCACTCAATTATTAGTAAAAAAAAGTGTGATTGACATCAAGTTCAAAGCGCAAAATAATAACAATATTATAGCTCAATCAAGAGGCAAGGTTAAAATAAATAAATAAAACAACAACAAGAAGAAACAGCTTAACAAAAGAAGCTTTTGCTTGGGGGAAGTGGCAGAAATGTTTCAGTGGATTTAAAGTCTAACTTAAATAGATGAGTAAAATAAAAAATAAAAACAAAACGAAATCGGTGGTAAAATAAACACAGCGAGTCAGTAAGCAATATATCCATCTTCTTGCTCATTGTGCTCCTGAAATCTAGATTCCAGTAGGTGATTCTCTGCATAGCCGCATACACTCCAGTGGCAAATGCCCTTAAGAGATTCAAACTTGTGATGGATTGGCAATAGGCCCTAATCATCCTGTTTGGATTTCTTGATTCTTTAGCAAATGCATCGCTGTAAATATTGTCACCTCTATAAGTTTGGCAGCTTCACTCCACCCTTCTCTTCAAATGGATCCGACCGAGGCTTTGCAAACTGGCCCTCCATTCTCCCCACCTAAATAATTATACCCACAGTCTTTCAAAATTAATCAAGCAAAGGGCTTTGACATTTTGTCGTGGAAATGCGAGAAGATGGAGACCAACGATTGATTTCAATGAGGAGAGTTGTTGCCTTTCGTCCATGAAAAATCCAATGGAGGAAGGTGAAAGGTCGAATCTCTAGATGATTTCTAGCCGTGTAGCAACCAACCAACCATGAATCTGTGGCTTAATATGTGGAAATCCAATAGATTTGCAACTAGGTTAGTCGAAAATGGAAGGGGAATTTGGGATTCTACCTGACGAAGATCGATGGAAAATATTAGGAGATTTTTTTAGTGCCTTATGCCTCCCCTATTTTGGAGTTTCGACAAAAGGAGTAACCAAATAAGTAAAAAGATATGATTTAGCAAGTTGGTAGGAGTGTAATGAGTCTGGTTTTGGCCAAAATATAGAATCAAATCGGTATCACCGGTTTTACAAAATGTAAAATCGATTACGTCCCAATTATCCCTTAAAATCGATAGCACTAGTTTTATTGGTTCCAGTCTGGTTTTTCGGTTTTAATTAATATCAAATTTCTAAAAACAAAATCTATTTTTTGAAGAAAAAAAACCTGGTCTAAAATCTGTTTTATTAAAAAATTTGTAATTTATTGTAAAAAAATTTTTACTAAAAAAAAATCTACTATATAAAAAAATCTGCAATAAAAAACTGTTATAAAATAAAAACTATTATATATATAAAAAAAATTGCAATAAAAATCTGGTTTAAAAAACTATTATAAATATGTTTAAAACATATGATCAATTAAATTTTCATGTTTAAAATTAAAATTTTATTTTATAAATATTATAACATTATTTATACATAATTATAATTATATTATTATATATAAAAATTATATAATATAAAAATATACCATATAAAATATTTAAAAAGTAATTTTAAATATATATGTAATACAATCGATCCATTCGATCCAATCCAAAATTGCTCGGAACTGGACCAATACTTACCAATTTTGTGTTTTTAGAAACCAGTCCCAGATTGAATCAATTCAAAATCGATCTAATCGATCCAGGCCGATTTTTCAAATTTTCGATTTTTTTTACACCTCTACAAATTGGAGGTGTGTGGATTTGCAGGTATGTGAAAATGGCAAAAAAAGAAAATAGATGGGTGTGGGAGTTGGAGATGGTGAAGGAGGGAAATATTAGAAGGGGAAATTAAAACATAATGTCCAAATATTTTCGTGCCCCAGAGTTTCTTGCGACATCCACGTTATTTTTCTAGTTATGGCGATGTAAATTGTCGCTAAATGCAATATAATCGCTGCAAAATTCCAAATTTAAGCCAACTTATCACTTCAGTGTTAAAAAGCAACGATGAAAAGGAACTCTGCAAATAAGCTCTTTTATGGCAATTTCTTTTGTAGCGATCTTAAAATCACTGAAAATAGCATATTTTCTTGTAGTGATTACATGAGAAAAAAGAAAAAGAATTGCACTCGAAAGGATCTGCCATATGTCGTGTACTGAACCGGTCGCTTGTAAGTACTAATTTGCAAGCGACCGATGACACTTTAAACGACGGTGAAAGAAATGACTAACACAATACTACTTGGTCATTTGGAAATCTCGAGGTATTCTCCTTAATGTAAGTACTCATATTCCCATTGCAATATTTCATCAATTAAAACAATTAAATAGATGTCCACATTTTATCTTTCAATTTTGGTAAGGTCTTATGCTATGGCCAGCACCAAATTACAACTTACTAGTGCTTATCTTTTCCCACAAGTATAACTTTTTCAAACTAATCATTATAATTATCTCACTTCACAAATTACCAGCAATGAATTATTAGTTCAATTTTTGTTCAAAAGTTTGAGAAAATTATAATAATTAGTTTGAAAAAAAAAAGATGAGATGAGATTT
The DNA here is from genome assembly GCA_036898215.1 of Platycarya strobilacea. Taxonomy (NCBI): domain Eukaryota; kingdom Viridiplantae; phylum Streptophyta; class Magnoliopsida; order Fagales; family Juglandaceae; genus Platycarya; species Platycarya strobilacea. The sequence continues at coordinate 9,851,230 of CM072555.1, forward strand.
ATTTCCAAACAAGTAAACCAATATAAGAAGTAGTTGCCATCTACGAATAATGTTATAGACCTCTTGTCACTCTCTTGGAAAATTTTGAGTTTGTTATTAAAAGTTAGGTCTAGAAAGAGATAAGTTGATAGGGGCATTTTAATTTAAAAATAACATGTGAGAACTATTCATTCTATAATTATAAAGATGATTTCTCACATTTATAACTATTAGGTTGTAAAAAATATCTATTAATAAAGGATCATTTAATGATGATAAATGTGCCACATCTTATATAATGAAATGAAAGTAAGATGGTGGTATGGTGTATAAATTTTTTTAATATATATTATAGCAAATTTAAATTAGGAGGGATGTTGGGTGCCATGTATGGCCACCAGCATATATATATATATATATATATTAGGGGTTGAGGGTCTGAGGGGAGAATAAATTAATGAATTGTTTAAGGGGCTAACGTCTGCATCGTATAGTCGAATTAGTACGATCTAGCCTCTTGGAATAGGCCGAAGAAAGGTTGAATGACTGTCGTATAAGGGAGTGGAAGATAAGAAACAAACACATTCCCAAACTTTGTGCATGTCTCTCTGCTCCCAAATTGCTAATTAATGATCACGTTGGCTTTTAAAATACTTAAAAGAGTTGTCACGTCATGTTTTAATTAATTAATGATGAAGGATAAAAAGTTGACACCCACAATTAAATCTTCAATGAAAAAGAAAAACTCTATTAATGAAAAAGAAAAACTCTATTAATCAACCGATTTAAAGTCCCACTCCACACCACCGTGACATGGCAAATCTGGTCCATTCCACCATGTCATGATTTGGCTACTGTAAGCGGCTAAATTCATTTTATGCATCTTCTCCCTCGTCTTCGAGTAGGTAAAGGAATCTCCGCTCACTTGCGTCTTCGAGCAGGGTGTCCCTCGCCAAATGCATCTTCTCCCGAGAGATAAACCCCCATGCATGCTTCTTCTCTAGAGATAACCCCCCTCTCCCGGGCGTCTTGGATCCAAGGAACCCCCTTCCCCCAACAAATCCTGCCAAAAGCGTCTTCTCTCCCTCGTCTTTGACACCTCTCAAGATCGTAAATCTACCAATTCCCTTCAGAAGTCTTCTTCCCCATTAATACCCCTCGAAAAGAACCATAATTTTGAGAAACCCTAAAGTCCAATGATGGGATTTGGTTTGGTGAACATCTCAACCAATGACGGAATTTTGTGCAATTCTCCTCTCAGCAGATGATGGGACTTGATGCCATTATCCTCTCAGCATACGATGGGACTTCGTGCATTTGGGCATCCTCTATTCTTTTCTCCAAATTTATCTATGATTTGATTAGAAAATTGCATTTGGACATGACTTTATGAATTTTGAGTGGCTGAAACTAGGGTTAGAGATCACTATATCTATTTTTTCCTTCTGTTTTAGTAATGCATTCTATATATTTCTTTCTCTAATTTAATTAGAAAACTCCATTTGGACATGATATTGTGAATTTTGAATAGCTGAAATTAGGGTTAGAGATCATTGTATCTATTTTTTCCTTGTGTTTTAGCATTGCACTGTATATATTTTTCTCTAATTTTATTAGAAGACTGCATTTGGGCTCTTATGAATCCTAGTTTACTTCTTTAAAAACTATTGGGTCTTGAAGTTGTGTTCGTATGACATTGTGAATTTTGAATGGCTGAAATTAGGCTTAGAGATCATTGTATATATAAATTGACAAATTTCATTTGGGGACATTATTGATGCTTCTCCTATATGTTTCATATCTATGTTGCTGAAAGATGTAAGACCAGATTCTTGTGGCCGTTGTTACAGGTTTTGTGTTGCTTCTTTTGCTTTACAATTGGGAACTATGATCCAAGCAAGGGCTTTGTGCATCAAGTGAGTGAAAAAGACTATGAGAGTTGTAGTACTTCGAGTCCTATAGTAGTACACAAATATGGTGTTGTTCTAAGGAAGAAGTGATGAAATCAGTTTGTAGTAGTTATAATACTCAGTGATATTGATTCAATTCATTAGAAGTAAAATGATTTATGGAAGAAACAATTTATTTTGTTATTTTTATGGTTTTTGTAATCTTCTTTTGAGGTTGCAATAAATTGAGAATATATCTATGTGTTTTGTAAGATCCTTTACATTGTTCTTAATGCTTTGCTAAAATCGTTGACGCATTTTGATCATTTATTGTGATCTGCATACACCTCTCTACTTTTGTACAAGGATCAAAATAAACAATGGCAAACGGTCAACTAGGAACATCAACTACTTCATGCCACCTAAAGGAGACTACAATGCTAGAATAATGCTCCTCTCGCAAGTCCCACACACTTACTTTAAAATGCACATCATTTTTTCATGTATCCAAAGATTTGTTTACTTTTGTAAACAAAACATGCTCACCTTAAAATGGATCACAAAAAAATGAAACTCAAACTCACTCAAGAGTTAGTTTTGCAATTTGTACAGTAAAAACACCAAACAATATAAAAATTGGTAAAGAAGAGGTTCACAAAGACCATAACACTCTAACTAGTCACCTTGTCTCCAATGGGAACATAAATCAAATTCATAATACAAATATTCATAATACAACCATTTTCACTACAACCATAATTTGATTAATACTGTTGTTTTGCATATGCTAAATCTTTTTTTTACAAGATCCAAAGGAGTAATTTGTGTAATGGTTTGAAGCCTTTAGATTGTCTAGAGACATGGTAGGCAGTAGGTTGGTAGCCTAAAGCAAGAGTCATCCATCTAAAGAGATTTTCCTCATGAAGCCTTCAAAAAGGAGCGATTTTCTCTATGTTAGCATAAATATCACCACCACCCCCTAGCACCTCCTTGAACTTCTTTTTATAGGAGCAAGTTTCATTGCAACCTACAAAGTATTTAATAAGTCAAAACGTCTGAATGTAATTACTCTTGTTAGTTGATATGTAATTCAAAATGTTTGAATTAAAGGTCAGACTAAACAAAGAAAAAGGTCCTTAAAAGGAAAATCAGAACCTATTCTGAGAATCCAAGTAAAATTTCCATTTCCATCAATAATTTAAGAATTATTTGGGTGAAAGGGTGGACATTGAAGATATTATAATGAAACTTGAACTAGTAAGCTAGACATGCCATTTCTTCAAAGTATTTCCATAGGCATGGCCTATGACATTGTCCAATCCTTATATTCAAGTAAGTTGTGAAACAAAGCCACCATGAAATCCATTGCTTTGAAGATTTTATCACTAAAGAAAATTTCAACTTGATGTTAGATTCATAAAGCATTGACACGCAAATAACACAAAGTGGGCAGGGACGCTTATTACACATAGAGAAAGAGAGTGATGTTCTAATGAATTTCCTTATTTTGCTTCATACCTATAAAAGTATTTTGCTTCATACCTATATTAAAAAATATCATTTTTTAATTTTTTAATATTTTTTAATATTTTTATTTTGAATTTGTTCTTTTTAAACTAATTTAATTTTTTTATTCATTATTTATATATCAAATACTTATTAAAAAAATGTGGTGTGTAGAGGTTATATGAATAATAAAAGGTTGTGTAGATTTTTTCTAGATTGGAATATCACTTTTGTTTATACATGTTTAATAACATAACAGTGATATCTTACACAAATAAATCTCTAGTTAAGCTAGAACTATCATAAAGAAATCTTCAAGATGGGCTTGACTATGGAAAATACACAATGAAGATATCTTACTAATATCTTACCGCTATGTTTCCTCCACAATGGAGACTTTAATTTAGTATGGTGTTAGAATGGGTCACAATGCACATTCAACAAAAAAAAACCAAGATTTTTTAGAATTTACTTAAATTGTTTGTTGAATACAACTCGACTCCTCCATACTACTCTCCAGAGAGTAGATAAATGTTGTTGGAAAATGTGTCATTGACGGGGACTGCAATCAGGCACGACGTTAGAACGGGTAAACAATGCATTTACAAGAAAAAATAAAAACTTGGAAGAGAATATTCCTAGTCGTTTGTTGAACACGGCTCGACTCCTCCACATTACTCGATGGAGGGTGGATGAACGTTATTGGAAAACCTAAGACTAATGAATCTACAGTGTCAAAACGGGGCACAATGCACATAACAAAAAAGATTAAAAAGTTTGAAATGAATCTACTTGACTATCACATGTGTATGTATATGAATTTGGATATGCATTTGGATGTATCATAAATGGCGGGTAGTACGCATTTCTTGAACCATAATGTACCTATGATACACAAATAAAAATAAATTAAATATTTGGAATCGAGATACATTCCTTTTATAAATGACGAATGTATCATACTTGAGTCAGTAGAATTAGTGTAAAAGGTCTAGGTGGCATTCTATCTTCCTCTTTGTCCATCACACTATTTCTAAGCAATATAATACTCCTATATCTTCAAAACCATATACATCAATTCAATAAATAAATGATGAGAAACAAAATTTATCAAATCAATTAGGTGCTGAGAAGATTCAGTCTTGTGCTTGTCATTGAAGCCATCACTTGGTCTTGGTGTCTAACTTTTGACTAGTCTATTCAATCTTGGCTTAGTGAACAGAGATGATAATAACTAATTTCACTTAATAGAATTCCAGGAATAATAGTTTAACCTAATAATGACAAATATGAGGTGAGTGAATTAGGGATGTGCTGTGAACTTTGTTCTCTCTAACAAGGGAAAAAAAAAACAAAGGTTCAAAAGATTGCCAAGGACATGACAACAACTAGGAAGACAACATATTTGATAATTAACCCCTGCTCACAAATAGTTGAAGCCAAAGATCTTATAAAATGTCTAAGTGGTATATCTTCAAAACCATATACATATATTAAATAAACTTTTATTTAAGTATATGATTTGAAAGATGAGCCTCAGAGTTGAACGTAGGAAAGGACACATTTGAACTTGATTTCCATGGAAAATAAAATCTAAAATAAAGTTTACAAAATCCCATAAAATCATTCAAGGAAATAAATCCCACAAATTACTTTACAAAACACTCAAATATACCCACAGTTATAGCTCTTGAAGTTTCCACAAAATTATCTACTAAACACCCAATGCTTGATGGAGATCGTGACAAGGAGAAGATTACAAGCGGATGACAGCAAAATGAAGACCAACAAGATTTGAGGGGGGAGTTGAATTTTGGGAAGGGGGAAGTGAACCAACGGGAACAGAAGTAGAGAAATTCGAATAGAATGAGTGTTCGGGCTGAAAAATGGGAAAATGATCCGATATTTTGAGTGGGTTTTATTGTAACTACTAAAAAAATGCCACATGGACAAGTGTGTGGAGTAGGGTACTATAGCCGCTACAGTGCGGCTGAAGTAAAAAATTATTCAATGAAAAAAGAAGGTGTAATTTCATATAAAACTAGTAGGCATACGTACCCTACTTGCATCCACCCTGCCTAAGATGATTGTATATATAATGTCCACCCTCAAGGTTGCCCACTAGGATTGGTGGTAGGTTTTAAACTAAGTTAGCCTTCGGTCTGGACATACTACAAAAAGTGGTTTTGTAGACAACCACTTCCAACTTGCCACATAAGCTTCCCCTAAAATTCACTCTAACCTTGCATGCATCAAATCTGAGAACCCACCCTGAGCCCAGTAGATTGAATTCGTCGAACGCAGCAACTTGAAGTCGCTGGAATCATCTGGACTATCATTGACGATGAATCCCAGGCGTCGACGACAAAGATCAACTAGAGTTGTCGACGAATCTCCTTCCAAGACTCACGCGATTTTTTCAGAACTACTAGGTATTTTTGCTGGTGACATATTGCTCATGCATTTCATTTTTCTTTCCCCAGTTTTCTCAAAAGAAATGTAAGTAACCTATTTCTTATTCTCACTACAGCTAGTCAAACACCTCCTAGCCGATTCTTGAAGATTAACTTTATGAGAAAATGGTAGATCAAAAGAGGAAGAAAAATACCCAAGAATACAAGTGATTCGTTAGAGATGGAGTTTTCGATTGTTGGTTGTCGTCCTCGGGCTGGGTTCGATTCCCAGAGATTCTCAATCACGCGAATTAGTGTTAGGGTTCTCAACTAGGACTGCAAACGATTCGATCAAAAACGAGTTCAAGTCAAATCAAGTCGAACTGGACTTAAATAACTCGAATTTGAGTTCGAGTCGAGCTGAGAATTTGCTGAGTCGAGTCGAATTCAAGCCGATCAAAGACGAGCTCTAGCCGAATCGAGTTATTTATCAATCTTTATTTTTACTCTCTAACGATCCTTACGAACTGAGTCGAGTAATTACTCGAATTTCTTACTCTTTATAAATATTTAACTCAATAATCTGTTTATAGACTTATACATTATTATTGTAAAAAAATAAAATATGTTACTTCTACATAAAGTAACAAAATATATTATTTACACAAAATATGAAAAATAATATATATAACACATAAAATATATATAATAAAAGAATATATGCAATAATATATAAATATTATGAGTATTGTTACGAGCCCAAAATAAGTCGAATCGAATTTATACGAATTTTGTTCACGAACACAAACCAAGTCGAATCGAGATTATACGAGTTTAACTCGTTTAATATTTGAACTAATATTAGTGGTTACAAATAACTTATTTTATTAAATAAATCGAGTTCAAATCAAATTTATACGGGTCGAGCTCAAATTGTTCATAAGCAAATCTATTCGTTTGAAGCTATATTTACAACAATGACAGTGTGAGAGTTAAAGTTAAAGTTAAAATTAGCTGGCTGCATGCGTGTGTAGCATGAATATGGCTAGATGCATATGTGGCAATCTGTAACTGGCTGTATGCAAAATCCATTTTTGTAGTATGACTGGACCAAGCTTTTTCCTTCTAAATTTTCAAATGGACGTAATCCAAATATATATATATATTTCAAATTAACCTTTAGAGGAAAGAATAAGATACGTACGGATCATATAGTGAATGTGCATGCCCTCGATCAATCATATTATACGAACAATTTAATATTCTTACATGCATGTGGTGATCAAGAGGCACGCTATAGCTACCTAGACTGAAAAAAATATACCTTTTTTTACAATTATAACCAAATATTCAAGTATATGTATATATATATATATATGTGTGTGTGTGTGTGTTTGTCCAAAATTAGGGGGAGGGGGGAATCGAAAACCCACTAATTCCTATTATGGAAAACATCCACCCAGCCAGCTATCTCTTGCATGATTCAAGAAATGCCAACCCAATCTCGCGTACGTTCTAACAAACGCTCAGCGATTTCGTAGGAGAATTCTACTCCATGCATGAATGCATGAAGTCAATTATAGATTACAGAGTAAATTTATAACAAACATCCACCAATGGCCAAACTGATTTATCGTGGAACCAACCATATATAATTTACGTCAATTCCCTAAAAGAATTCAGCTCCTGTATAATACCCTGCTCTCCATCTTCCTGTCCCATATATATATATATATATAAATTTGTTTTCCTCTTCTACGTCTCACCCCCAGCACCACCATCGATCCCACCATTTTAACTTGTCTCCCTTCCGCATGCGACCCTAACACTGGAAATTAACCAAAATTCAAATCCTCTCTCTCGGCCTGTCTATACCTTGTTTCCTTGTTAATTTCTGCATGTTACGTACGATCGGTGGTGGTGTGAATTTCTAAAGCTAAATCTCAAATCATGTGTCGCTAAAAATCACAACGTTGGGGATCATCATCAAGAAATGGAGGTGCAGCGGATGAGGCAATTGATGTTGTTATGGTCTAGAGTGCAAAGTACACGTGTGGCCCTCGTGGGTGGAAATCACACCGCCGCCAGGTTTTGCACTCGCTAAGTTCTTTGGCTCTGCTCATCAACCTCCCTCTCCTATATAGCTTTCTGCCAGTAGCAACCATCTTGTTTTGTTTTGTTTTTTCTTTTGGTTTCAAATATTTTCCTGTCCCCGCTTCTATGCACCATTTCCGGCTCACCATTCTCAAGAAATCAAGAATACCACCGGGCACCATAGTACTCTAGTATTCATACGTACTACTCCATCCAATAAAGATCAGTTTGCGAATATGGGCATCGAGGTCATACATCGATGTTTCTGCAAGAAATACAAACACCTGCCCAGAGGTGGGCTTGGATCGTACCATGATGCTCGATATTTAGTCATCTGCAGGCTCTCCTACTCCAACATTTTGAAACTTGTCGTGCGCTCCTTGGTTTTGGCGTTGCTCATTGTTTCTTTCCCTCGGATAGGGTCGATTATTAGAGGATTCTCGGCCTCTTCGCATGAAGTAATTCCTGAGGTTCATGAAGTTGGAGCCGATCTGACATATCTCGGACGTTTACCGTTGATCTTCCGTGATTTGACTAATGAAGGCCTCCTGAAAGTGGGAGAGAAAGCTATTTTCCTAACCAATGGCGAGGAAGCTAAATACAGGCCGCTGCAGGTTCTAAGCGACCATGAAATGGACCTCATTTCCATCACGGCTTTGGAGCGACAGAGCTCGATTCAGAGCGAAACTTTTGACTTCGCGTGGACATCTAACTTCCCAGCTGCCGCAGATTTCATCGACCGGACCCTCAAGATAGGCGGCATTGTCGCCGTTAAGCTCAGCGAAAATCCATCGGTTGCATTCAACGGGCCGTCGAACTATAAAATGGTCTACATCAGCCGTCGTTTCGAGTCGACCGTCATGGCCATGAAGAAAATCAGTGTTGCTGAACTCAATTTGGCCACAAAAAGAAAGCTATGTGGGGATACATCGGAAGCAAAGAAGGCTGCGCTAAAGAACCTCGAGGACGTTCTCCTCGAGCCGCCGCGGGCAGCTTCAGGGAAATCAAGCCGCTATTTGAAACGAACGAGGTACCTTCCTGATCTAATGGACGACAACCTCGAGAGCTATCCACGGCGTGTATTCATAGACGTTGGGTTGCCGGAGAAGGAAGGCGGAAGCGGAACGAATTGGTTCGGCAAGCATTATCCGACGAGGAATAAGGACTTTGAGATTTACAAGATCGAGACAGTGACGGAAGGCAAGGAGGTGCCGCAAATCGGGATGTCGGAGTGGTTGAAGAAGAATGTAAGAGACGAGGACTACGTGGTGATGAAGTCAGAGGCGGAAGTAGTGGAAGAGATGGTGAAGAGCAAGGCGATAAGGTTGGTGGACGAGCTTTTCTTGGAATGCAAGCCGCAAAGTTGGAAGAATGAAAACAAATATAGGAGCCGGAGGGCTTACTGGGAATGCTTGGCACTGTACGGACGGCTGAGGGATGAAGGTGTTGCGGTGCACCAGTGGTGGGGTTGACAATTGCTGCAGAACGAACAAAGATTAATTTCACAGAGAGAGAGAGAGAGAGGGGATCATCATCTACGTAGCAAGCAAAGATAATGATCATGTAGTTCTATCTTACATATATTTGTCTTAATTCTGGGAATTATTTTATTGTGAGGGTTTATATATATTTTTTGCGCTGTGTGTTTGTATTAGTCCGTTTGTGTTGAGTGTACCTGCATGTGGTACTGGTTTATGATCTATTGTTTGGGAAATTATATCGATCGCTTCCCTATTTACAAGTGATGATCAGGAAGTTCCATTTAATGTTCCCAGCTTGCTACTTGGATTTATGCCAATCATATACAGCTACTCTAAATTAATAGATTAATTTATATATTATTCTTTTGTGTGGAGTTTGACTTTACTCAGTTAAGCTTGTCAGACTAGTGGAATATTTTTGCCTCATATTTTCACTACAAGAGATTGAGACTTTTGCCATTAATTTATTTTCCACGGTATACAAGGTGACTTGTTGATACCAAATTAATAAGTGGGAATAAAACCCAACTTATTATGACTATATGACAATGGTGGATAACTGTTGGTGATAAAAACTAATTTGCCATGATAAATGAAGTTATTGCCAACAATGGAGATCCTCGAATGTAGAAATTACAGGACATTTTTATGATCACCGAAATAGTCTTTTTACACGAGTTGAAGTATCTTTCGCGGCGAGATCCAGTCGTTGCAAAAAATGCTTTGCAACTGAACTTGCTTCTCGTGGCTTCTTTTATTTTTCAACGAGAAAATATTGGCTTACGCTACAAGATTAACCGTCACAAATAGTTAACGGATGAAATTAAATTTGTCAAAATCCTAACATTTTCCCTTCTACCTCTCTCCTTCAACTTCAGTCCTCCTTCCCCCCACTCTCTCTGATCCCCCTTCTCCCACAACCCGTCTAGCCCAAACCCTCACGAAGTCTGTTGCTGACGATCCCACCTCGCCGACCACCTCCTCTCCAGCTGACGCAGATTTGTTTATTCCTTTTCCTCCCCGTAACTTCTTCTCTTGGGTTTCTCATGGTTGTCATTGTCTAGTGCCGTGCACCACCACCCACCTCGTCGCCATTCCACCAAGCCGAAAGTCCATGTGTTCGGCCAAGTAATGTAAAAAGGAAACCAAAAATGTTTCTAAAGCGATTCACTCCCTTTCCGTCGACCATGAAAGGGAAGCAAACCCATTTCTTCCTCTCCAAGCTTCATAGCCGATGCGAAGCTCTATTCCTATCTTCTTCTATTTTCATGTCTTCTTCAAGAAATCAATGTCTTCCTCTCATCTCCCTAAACCATGCAAAATTTGCTAAAGGAAAACTGGTTTCTTCTTCTCCAAAGCACATGGGTTTTAGCCCCTTTTTCCACCCATTTTGAGATTTCAACTTCAAGCTTGAGTCCAAAACTTGTTCTCATCTTTCCAAAGGGGAACGATCCTAAAGGTAAGGAACTTTTGATTCATTTTCTACTATGACTCCTCATGGGTTTCAGATTTTACTATTTTCACACCCATGTATGTTTCAATTTTTTTGGGTATTCTAGTTCAGCCATAACTTCTGTTGCCCAGATGACTAACACAAGAGGGGGGGTGAATTCAGTTGTATTTAAAAAAATAACAATTATAAATCAAATATATAATATAAAATATAAACAAAATATGAAATAACAATAAATATAAATAGTAAGAGTAAGAGAGAAGCAAACTCAGTATGTTAACGAGGTTCGGCCCCACTGCCTACGTCCTCGCCTCAAGCTACCTCTTGAAAATCCCCAAATCTACTATTCAATTTCCTTTAGGTGGAGATAGAAACCTATTACACCTTTGAGCAGCACCGCTCCAAAGAATCCGTGTAGAACACCCTCTACACTTCTAATCACCTTACACTTGGTGATTTAACTATTCCCCATGTAGAACACCTTCTACACTTCCAATCACCTCACACTTGGTGATTTAACTATTCCCCGTATAGAACACCTTCTACACACACAAGGGTTATACACACCCTTTTACAAATACAAGAGTTGATAGTAGGTAGACTATCAAAATACACTCCTCAATGAGTGAGATAGAAACAATACAGCGCAACCTATATCTCTCTCAACAAGAACAAGAATTAAGGTTCAAAACTTTAGAAAAGAGAGAATGAGAGTTTTGAAGAAATGATGCAAAACTTAGCAATAGATGTGTAAGCTCTTGTTGTAATTTTTGCAAAACTCAAGTGAGCTATTTATAGGCAAATGAGTCTTCAATTTCAAATTTGAAAACATTCACATGTCAAAGATATCATCATTCACTTTTCAAAAATTTCAAATCTAATCTTTTTACTTTTTGCATGTGACAAAAGGAGCACACTTTACTTTTCAAAAATTTCAAATCTAATCTTTTACTTTTTGCATATGACAAAAAGAGCACACTTTACTTTTCAAAGTTTTCAAATAAAAACAACTACCTTTTGCATAAGTCAAGAAAAGCATCTATCACTTTTGAAAATATTCAAATAAAACATGCACATGTGAAAGATGACAATCAATCATCTTAATATTTTCAAAGTTCAAACCTTTAATCATATCATGCACATGTGAAAGATGACAATCAATCATCTTAATATTTTCAAAGTTCAAATATTTAATCATGTCATGCACATGTGAAAGATGACAATCAATCATCTTTCAAAATTTTCAAATATAATTTTCAAAATATTCATGCACATGTGGAAATTATATTTTAATACTTTATGATAAAATATTTATTTTGAACCTTAATCCTAATTTCGAATTTTTAAGAGATTTACAAAATTACTCTATGATTTTAATGTGAATTTGTTCCCTTCTTGCTCATGCTTGGTTCCTTGATGTGCTTGATTGTATTGTGTAGACAACTTGAGCTTGAGACTCTTTTATTCTTTAAATTCATTTGTTATCATCAAAATCCATGTGTAGATTTACATGAACCTTGAAACCTTGAGTTCAACAATCTCCCCCTTTTTGATGATGACAAATACTTGATAGAACTTGAAACCTATATGAATACTTAAGCCCCCTCTGAGAATGTGCGTTAGTTTTTCAAGCAAAAATATAAATATAATTCCAAGCATATATAACAAGTTTAGCAATTTAAACAATATTAAAGTTCTAGTCTAAAACTTCTCCCCCTTTTGGCATCATTAAAAAGGAATCATAATTAATTCGATAAGATATATTCCTACAATAACCAATAGGAAAATAAAACGCTGCGTTAGTAGAGACTGTAGAAATTAGAACCACCCATGTCCGACAAAACTTGCAAACGTTGAAGCCGAATTTTATCATCTCAGTGCAGAAGAAGATTTAAATCCGCTTGATGTTATTGACAAATTAGATGTTTCAGAGATTTGAAGATGAATAATTAAAATTATTCGTGTCCGACAAAAACAGCAAAAGCTGAAGGCCTAGCTTTGGCAATGCGGTGCGGACCATGCATGTCCGACAAAACCTGCAAATGTTGGAAGTCTAACTCTGGCAATTCGGTGCGGAGCCACGCGTATCTGACAAAACCTGTAAAGGTTGGAGGCCTAGCTCTAGCAGTCGGTGCGAAAGCAGATCAATCGCCTGATGTTGTTGACAAACGGGTTTGAAAGCTCTGAGTTTCTACAAAAAAAAATCATTTTCACCAATCGGATACCAAAAAAAACATTGCTTCTTGACCTAAGTTCTGTTTCTCCATAACGATAGAATGGTCGAACAATTCTCTTCCACTAATGTTCCAGACTTGAATCAGGAACCCTTGACGCATCAACCATCAATCTTCTCTCCTAAGGCCGTCAATGCTATGATAGGAGTAGAGAACCGTTTTTCTAGTAAGAAAACTTTTGACAATGTGTGTCCAGCATATCTTATATTTCTTTTGACTAATAAGATTTGAAGAGACAATAATTTGTCTTGTTCTTTACGCTATCTCTATAAAATCGGTTTTAAAGTTCATCCGATTTGCATCAAATCTTATTCTCATCTCTATAACTCATTTGCATTCCTTCAATATTCTCGCTTTAAGTTTTCAATTATTTTCTCAATGGCTCATTCTTCTAACATTCCTCTAGATGCATCCATGAGGTATTCTACATCTCAATCTCATGTCCTTTCTGTAGCTACCATTGGCGCCATGTTGCAGCAAGAGAATAACAATTTGGCTAATAAGCCAGACTCCGATGCTATCTACGACTTGGTGAGTTTCGGGACTCGCTACTCATCCTCTATTGTCACTTTTTCCCAGCGGCTACAAGTCAAAAATCATGAGGTTGAAAAGCTTAAAGAACAAATTGTTGTACTTCAACGAATTGTTCAAGAGTCTCACACAAGGGAAGGAATCCTTCGGCAGAAGAATAAAAAGTTGAAATTTCTATTGGATTCTTCATTCCGCTTGCCAATTCCCATGGATAGGGATGACATGATATTGTATGAAGAGAATGAGCGTCTCAAACATGAGGCTAAGAACTTCAAGTTTATGTAAAAGTATTTAAAAAAATATCTCTATATTTTTATGAACTCTGATCTATCTTTCAAGAGATATTCATAACATGCATCATACCTATTTCTCTTCTAATCATAAATAATCTATCTTCTGGTAAGGGTTTTGTGAATATATTTGCTAACTGATCGTGTGTGTTTGTGAACTCCAGTACTATATCGCCTTTCTGCACATGATCTAAAAAAAATGATATCTTATTTCAATATGCTTAATTCTAGAATGTTGTATTGGGTTTTTTTTTTTTTAAGATTTATAGCACTTGTATTATCACATTTGATTGGAATGTGATTATACATAAGTTTAAAATTCTCAAGTTGTTGCTTCATGTAAAGAACTTGAGTACAACAACTACCCGCAGCAACATATTTTGCCTCAGTAGTAGATAGTGCAACAGAATTTTATTTTTTTTTACTAAACCAGTAAACTAGTGCACGACCTAAGAAATGACATGTTCTACTAAAACGTTTTCGATCATATTTGCAACCAGTATAATCGGTACCTGGATAACTAATAAGATCGAAAGAAGTGTGTTTAGGATACCATAACTCTAAGTCAATGGTACTGGCAAAATATCTAAAAATCCACTTGACTGCAATCAAATGAGATTGTTTTGGAAATGATTGAAAACGTGCACATAAACATACACTGAACATAATATCTGGTCTACTGGCTGTCAAATATAATAAGCTACCAATCATACCTCGATATACCTCCGAATCAACTAGTTTACCGGATTCATCTTTATTAAGTTTAGTGGATGGGCTCATTGGTGTTCCAGTTTCTTTAGCACCTTCCATCCCAAATTTTTTCAGCAATTCCTTAATATATTTTGATTGGTGAATGTATCACTTTTTACTTGCTTAATTTGCAATCCGAGAAAAAATATAAGTTCTCTCATCATGCTCATTTCAAATTCTTCCTGCATAGTTTTAGCAAAATCTTGGCACATATTTTCATTAGTAGCACCGAATATTATATCATCAACATAAATCTGAATCAAAAAAATATCATCATTTTCGTATATAATGAAAAGAGTTGTATCAATTTTTCCTCTTAAAAAGTCTTTTTCAATCAAGAAACTACTGAATCTCTCGTACCACGCTCTAGGAACTTGTTTGAGTCCAAATAGTACTTTTGTGAGTTTGAAAACATGATTTAGAGAAATATGATTTTCAAAACCTGGAGGTTGCTCAACATATACTTCTTCATTTATAAAACCGTTTAAAAAAAAACACTTTTAACATCCATTTGAAAAAGTTTGAAATCTTTATAACAAGCATATGCAAGTAGCATTCGAATAACTTCTAATCTTGCGACTGGTGCATATGTCTCATCATAATTGATTCATTCTTCTTGATTGAAACCTTGGACCACTAGTCGAGCCTTATTTCTAGTAATGACTCCGGACTCATGTTTCTTGTTTCTAAAAACCCATTTTGACTCAATAATAGTATGATTTTTGGGTTTAGGAACAAGTGTTCAAACATCATTTCTTTCAAATTGATTAAGCTCTTCTTACATAGCTAGAATCTAAGATTCATCAAGAAGTGCTTCATCAATATTTTTAGGTTCAATCTGAGATAGAAAAGCAGTATGATTGCAAATATTTCTAAGAGATGATCGAGTACTTACACCTCGTGAAGGTTCTCCTAGAATTTATTCCGCTGGATGATCTTTCACATGTTTCCACTATTTGGTTGCATCTTGTACTAAGTCTTGATGATCTTTCCTTCTATTTCCATGATCTTCCCTTTTGAATTGTCTCCAAATATCACACATCCTTTTTTTTTTTTAGAAGTGAAGTCAATGAATTTAGTTTTTTCTTCTGTCACGTATCTTGAGCATCCGTTATCTAAAAATCATTTATTTTTACCTGTAGAATACTTCATGCATACCTACAAAAGCAATTAAAAACAATTCCTGGTACCCAAGTCTTTGGGTCCTTTATTTATTAGTATTAGAAGAAATAAGATTTTTAGGTACCCATATGGCCCTAATAGTCATTGTATGTTTTCTTCTAATAGGACAAGCAAAATAATTATGACCATTTCTATTACAAAAATTGCAAATAGCATGTGACATATATGAAGAACTTGAGTGATTATAATAGTATCCTTTTTTAACAAAATTATTTTTATGAAAAGAATTTTGAATATTGGATTTTGATGTAGAAAGATTATCAAAGAAGTTTTTATAAGATTTATATTTTTGTTTTGGCTTATATCCCAAACCTGCCTTATCAAAAACACATCTTTGACTACCAAGAAGTTTTTCAAAATTTCTTTTTCCATTCGTAAAGTTTTCAATAATATTTTCTAAATCAGTTTTCTTTTTCTTCAACTCAAGATTTTCATCTTTCAAAACAATACTTTCTTTTCTTAAAATATCAATTTCGTTTGTTAAAAAAGAATTTTTCTTTTTCAAAACAGTATACTTGATACCCAATTTTTCAAATTCCTCATATATCTCTTCTAAAACAATTTGCAATTTTTCATATGAAGGATCTTCAATATTATCAAGATTTGTTACCTCAATGTCATCTTTAGCCATAAGACAAAGATTTGCTGATTCTCCATTGCTTGCTTCACTATCTGAGCTACTTGAATCATCATCCCACGTAGCTTTCATTGCTTTTTTGCTTTTGTTTCGATCTTTCTTTAGCAGAGGACAATCTGGCTTGATATGACCAGGTTTATTGCATTTATAACAAATTAAAGTGTCATTTTTACCTAAATCTTTCTTGGAAAACTTATTGAAGGATTTCCTTGGAAGAGTTTTATTTTTCTTTAAGAACCTCTGAATTCTTCTTACTATCATCGCAATTTCTTCATCTTTGTCGTCATTTTCCTCATCTTCATCACTTTCACTTTCATGTGGAACAGCTTTAAGTGCCAAGCTTTTCTTTGACTTTCCTTCTTCTTCTCCTCTTTTCAATGTGTACTCATGGGTGATAAGTGACCCGATGAGTTCATTCACTTCGAGTTTCTTGAGGTCTCTAGCTTCAAGAATCGCTGTCACTTTTGATTCCCAACGTTTTGGTAGAGAATTGAGAATTTTTCTTACTATCTCCACTTTGGAATAAATTTTGCCAAGAGCTGTCAAACTGTTTATGATGTTAGTAAAACGAGTGTACATACTAGAAATAGATTCATCATCATTCATCTTAAACATTTCATATTCATGAGTAAGAATATAAATTTTTGATTCCTTGACTTGAGAAGTTCCTTCATAAGTAACTTCCAAGTTATCCCAAATTTCCTTTGCTGTAGCACAAGTCATTACTCTATTAAATTCATTACCATTGAGAGCATTATATAATAAATTCATAGCAGTTAAATTCAAAGTATAAAGTCTATCGTCTTCACGATTAAACTCTTCTTCTTCCTTTTTGACCTTTACTCCATCAACCACTTTTGTTGGAATATAAGGTCCATTTACAATGCATTTCCAGATTTCTCGACCTTGAGCCTGAAAGAATATTCTCATTCTAACTTTCTAGAATGAGTAATTGTCTCCGCAAAAGAGTGGAGGCCGACTGCTAGATTGACCTTCACCAAATGAAGCTGCAATGTTAGCCATAAGATTTTAACTCAAAAGATAGTTAATCTTATAATAGAGCTCTAGCTCTGATACCAATTGTTGCCCAGATGACTAACACAAGAGGGGGGGTGAATTCAGTTGTATTTAAAAAAATAACAATTATAAATCAAATATATAATATAAAATATAAACAAAATATGAAATAACAATAAATATAAATAGTAAGAGTAAGAGAGAAGCAAACTCAGTATGTTAACGA
Organism: Platycarya strobilacea; assembly: GCA_036898215.1. Lineage (NCBI taxonomy): Eukaryota > Viridiplantae > Streptophyta > Magnoliopsida > Fagales > Juglandaceae > Platycarya > Platycarya strobilacea. Next base: position 9,868,892 of record CM072555.1, read on the forward strand.
GGTTCGGCCCCACTGCCTACGTCCTCGCCTCAAGCTACCTCTTGAAGATCCCCAAATCTACTATTCAATCTCCTTTAGGTGGAGATAGAAACCTATTACACCTTTGAGCAGCACCGCTCCAAAGAATCCGTGTAGAACACCCTCTACACTTCCAATCACCTTACACTTGGTGATTTAACTATTCTCCATGTAGAACACCTTCTACACTTCCAATCAGCTCACACTTGGTGATTTAACTATTCCCCGTATAGAACACCTTCTACACACACAAGGGTTATACACACCCTTTTACAAATACAAGAGTTGATAGTAGGTAGACTATCAAAGTACACTCCTCAATGAGTGAGATAGAAACAATACAGCGCAACCTATATCTCTCTCAACAAGAACAAGAATTAAAGCTCAAAATTTTAGAAAAGAGAGAATGAGAGTTTTGAAGAAATGATGCAAAACTTAACAATAGATGTGTAAGCTCTTGTTGTAATTTTTGCAAAACTCAAGTGAGCTATTTATAGGCAAATGAGTCTTCAATTTCAAATTTGAAAAGATTCACATGTCAAAAACATCATCATTCACTTTTCAAAAATTTCAAATCTAATTTTTTTACTTTTTGCATGTGACAAAAGGAGCACACTTTACTTTTCAAAACTTTCAAATCTAATCTTTTACTTTTTGCATATGACAAAAAGAGCACACTTTACTTTTCAAAATTTTCAAATAAAAACATATACCTTTTACATAAGTCAAGAAAAGCATCTATCACTTTTGAAAATATTCAAATAAAACATGCACATGTGAAAGATGACAATCAATCATATTAATATTTTCAAAATTCAAACCTTTAATCATATCATGCACATGTGAAAAATGACAATCAATCATCTTAATATTTTCAAAGTTCAAACATTTAATCATGTCATACACATGTGAAAGATGACAATCAATCATCTTTCAAAATTTTTAAATTTAATTTTCAAAATATTCATGCACATGTGGAAATTATATTTTAATACTTTATGATAAAATATTTATTTTGAGCCTTAATCCTAATTTCGAATTTTTAAGAGATTTACAAAATTACTCTATGATTTTAATGTGAATTTGTTCCCTTCTTGCTCATACTTGGTTCCTTGATGTGCTTGATTGTATTGTGTAGACAACTTGAGCTTGAGACTTTTTTATTCTTTAAATTCATTTGTTATCATCAAAATCCATGTGTAGATTTACATGAACCTTGAAACCTTGAGTTCAACAACTTCATTTTTGGGTCATCCAACTTTTGGAAAGGATTTGGAGTTTGAGGTAAAACCCTAAATTGTCCATTTGGTTTGGTTTAATTTTGGAAGCAAAATAGGTTTTTTGGCTTAGTTTTTTATGTTTTAAAATCACTATGTGCTATAAATTTGAAGTGCTCTATCTTTGGTGTATTTTTCATATATACATATTTTTTAATTATAGATATAGTCGTGTATGTTGAAGATAGCTACTATAGCGTTCTGTTTTGAATATTTAAAATGGTTGGGCTTTTTGTAAACACACTTGTTGTAATCTTGGGTTACTTATTGAAATGATTGGTTATGTTGAAAAAATTATTCTTATGCCTTTGTTTTGAGGCATTCGAAAATTATTAAGGCCTTGCAATAAATAAACTGTATTGTTACTTTGAAAAGATGTTGTTGAGTTTACACTATATTTTTAGTTGTGCTTAAACTATGCTAAATTAGAATAGTTGGTGTGGATTTTCTAGTTTTACATAGGGATTTCCTTCACTGTTAGATGTTCTCTTTAATCAAAGGAGGTATGTTTTTAACAAGTTTTTCCTTAATGCTTGTGTCATTAGATTTATAGCATAGGTTGGTTTTAGGAGTAGATGATTATTTATGCATGACATGCTATTGTATGAAAGTTGTCCAAGTATTTCTAAACCCATGTTATTCCATTTTTTGATGTCAAAATAGCTCATTTATGTTGTCCCTCTTTTGGTTAAATTCTACCCAACCCGAGAGTCCAAAGTATTGATAATCTAACCTTTTTTATAATGAGGGACCACAAGCTAACCTTTTTATAGATAATTCTTTTTACATGATAATCATTGTAAAAGTCATATACTGCTTATCTGCAGTAATTTTCATGATATTAGTTTGTGATTATTAATTTGGTTCTATTAGTTGTTAAATCAATAAAAGGCAAAATTAATTGATAAATATCGTTGATAATCTTGCAGGTTATATAAGTTTTTTTTCCCCTTAAGATCTTTTTTTTTCTTCCTTGTGTATATATAAATAAAAGATATACAAAGATGCAGCACCTCTAAATTGATGTTTGTCATCTGCAATATTTGTTCTTCAATGCTTGTTCATATTATGTCATTTGCTTCATGTTATTCCCCATGCATATTTTGATCATAAAATGCAATTTTTAAATTTTGATTGTCTTCTAGTTCCAAGATTGTGATAGTCATCATCACCATCCTCTTTTTTCACCACTTCATGGAGATATATCTTTTCATTTTATTGCATGTAAGTTATTTTCTTATCTTACTACAACTGTATGGATCTGTGCTGGGGAAAAAGTTTGGCGAGTAGGTAAAAAGGAGAAACTCTTGGCACATCATGAGTACTTTTGCTCTGTATTTGACCTTAACTGAATTCATATGGACTCATTTTCATTTGTTGGATTTTTAGCATTAATTTTACATAACATTGTGCAAGGATTGTTACCTAATGAGATTTGTTGGGAAGGTGTTCTTGGACATGACGCAATAAAAAAAGGATTGTTACCTGATGATAAAAGTGATAGCCAAACTTGTTGGCTTCTATAACAAAGTGATATTTCATCTCCATTCTCCATTTAATATTGAAGGTTTGGTTTCCATGTTGTGGACAATTAAGAGAGAGAGAGAGAGAGAGAGAGCGAGATAAAGTGGTATAATTTATCAAATGCCCTGCAGGTTTTCTTTTTGGGTTATCAGTTTTTATTGGCCCAATGTAAGCAATCACTTTATAGTGCATGTTTTATGGTAGGTTCTGATCATGGTTAGGGTTCCGACTTCTTCAATTTTAAAGTGGGAAAGGGTCACACGTAATTTGGAACTTAGTGTATATGGAAGTGCGTTTAATAGTTAAAAAACATCCAATGAAGGTAACAAATCTTTATCAGTTCAGAATTGCTTGAATTGTAGTAGTAGTTAGATTGTTTTTTTTTTCTTGATCAAATTGCAGTGGCTTGTTAAAAGCCTATAATTATGATACTCTTGTTGACTATGCAATGAGGAGGATCTCAATGGAACTATTAATTTAATGGCAACAAGTATTATTACTGCCATTGTTGTCCATTTAGTCATCATTCTTATTTCCCCTCACACTTAATTTTATTGTCTTCTAGAAGAGACATAAAACTAGTAAATAAATAAAAGATGGTGAATGAAGAGGACAGATGCAAGATTTCACTTACACCCCCACAACAAACAATTAGAAGACAAGTGTAGATTTAGGGTGATAGCTCAATTTATTTTTTTCTAGCCCTCAATAATTAGAGTTTGAAGGCAAGAACAAGTGCTTCCAATTAGAAGACGGCAGTTTAGAATTTGAACCTTTCCTCACTACTTTTTAGCTGATTTTGATGACTTGGCTTTGCTTGTTAATCCAGTTGGGGCATATTATGCATTAACATTGAGGTCACTTACTGTACTTTGATGATTTTGATGCTTGCCTAGTAAGATTTTTATAGAGTTACTGTATACTTCTATTCTTATATTTCATCATCTAACTCATTTATTAAAATTGATGGCTACACATTTCAAGGAAATGAAAGTGGAAAAAATGGATATTTTATCCTAGCTAGGATATTTTACTTACATCATTTTCCTTTCTATTCTTTTTCTATCTTTTTTCTTTATTACATATATAAAAATATATATATATTTCATAATAGTTTCCTACTTCTACTTTCAACCATATGTTTACTGGTCTACTCTGTCTACAATTATAAGTTAATTGATACTGCAATTGAGCTTTTCCTTTTTAGTTTTTGTTCACAAACCCCCTCATTATTAATGTTTCTATCTAATAATTAACTATGCTGGTTTCAAAATTAGAATTCCTTAGTAGTTTTCTACTTTGACTATCATGACAAAGTCGTTAAGTTTTTATTGCTTTCAAATTCAATCTATTTTTCATACTTATCAACTTTGGTGGAAAAATTAATATTGTGCAATTTTTCTAGAAGTTTATTTGACAATAATATTATAGTGGTTTGGATATGCATATGATTTTTTATTAAATGGACTACTATGCATTCTCTTACTTTGTGATATCTATTTTGAAAATGTCATTTATTAGCTTCTTTTTTCTCTAATCCCACATGAAGCCTGCAAACTTATTATCAATTTAAATTGTTTCTTCTCTTAATGTATGTGTGCAATGATATAATTGTATTAAAATATAGGTCATCATCTCCAGCAACTATGATTTATTTAACTTAATCAACTCAGGCAAACCAAAATCGACAATATAAGGCCAAAGTTTGTGGGTGTTGATAAATTTGGTAACAAGTATTAAGAGAACCTTGATATTCAATGCAGTTAGTGTTTCTTTAAGTCTTTCTGTCATGTACTTTCTTGCTATTGCAGTATTATAGGTCATAAAATATATTTTTTTGAACTTTTAGACAGTTATTACAGGTTTGAAAAAAATATTTTTAGAACTTTTGACCTTGAAATGTGTATAAAATGATTTAGCATCTAGAGTAGTTTCCTTGTATACATCACCTAGCATTTAAAGGTGAAAAAGTTATGTTACACAATTGACAGAAACCATGTTGAAAAAGTCATGTTGAAATGAGTCCAACTAGAATATGTTACACAGTTTACACATACCATAGTTAGCATTGCTTTGATAAAGCTTCTTCTAAGTCTTAGTAGAATTAGTATTTGCAGTTTTCAAGCAATAATATGCAAATTAGAAATAAAGAAGGCTGCAAATATTTTGGATATTAATGGCTAATTTCAGTATTTAATAGTTTTGGAGAAATGATTCTAAGATTTCATTTTTTGCTAGCCTCTTTTTTATTGATAAATGTTGAACTTTAGTTGCTATTTGTAGGTCAAGTTGATTAGATACCCATTTTTTTATTGGTTCCTTTGGTTCTTGGACTTGATGCATTTCAGAAGAGCTACATGTAATTTAGCTTCACTTGTATTGATGTTTGAGCATGGAATTGAGTTGGATAGAAATGAATTATTTTGAAGTGTTGGGATTAAGTGATGAAGTAATAATGAGTTTGTAAAGCATGATGTTGGTGTTCGTTTCTAAAACTTGAATGTATTGGGTATGAATTAAATTTGTAAAAATAAATATAAATTTTCTTAATATTTTTCATTTAGATTATTATAAGTATGAATTTCGATCTCTAATGTTAGAATATATTTATTTTAACCTATATTAGACAATTTTTTATGATTTTTTTTTTCTTAAGTCGCATTTTTTTATTTTATTTTTCTGAAATCTCTTAGCCTTTGCCATGAAAGTAATTCGTGGCAAATACTTTTCACCACCATACAATATATATTTGCAAGCAAATATGTTGGTGGAAAATAATCTTATTCGAGAAAGTGTAAAAGTAGGATGAATAATTTTCATAAAAGGAAATTATTCCAAAAGATATTTTCCTACAAGATTAGTTTTTGGCATTACAATGAAGTGGGTGACAATATTATTTGCCACAAATTTTGCATGTTATACCCACAATGTCTAGTGGTGGAAAAAAATTTATATTTACCATGAAATAAAATTTTGATAGAAAATTATTTTTGTTCATAAATTATATGCTACCAATATCTCACCAACAAATTTGGTGGAAAAAAAGCATTTCCTACTTAACATATATTTTTTTCGATCATATACCTTTATGACAAAAAGTCTAAAATCTTGTAATATTTATGATATATATGCAGGATGGTGATCATGATGAACACTCAGAGTCAGGACAATTATTTAATTTGTTTCCAGTGAAGATTAATTGGAGGGTTTTATGTTATTTGCGATTACTCAGCGCCACATATGGATCGCAAGTTCTTTATTTCATTTTTTTTTTTTTTTTTTGTGGGTGATGCTACATTCACATAGAATCCTCAGTGAACAGGAAAAAAAAGATTTGTTTTAACATACTTTAAACATTTGACATATTGTTAAAAATATTAAAAAAATATTTAAAATCATTTAAAATATTTTCTTAACCATTACGTAAATATATATATATATACATATATATATATCAATAAAATAAGCGTTGGCATTACTAATTGGTGAGAGTAGTGTTTTCCTCTCTTTTTTTTTCTTTTATATAGGCGGTTCGAACATTGTTTTTCCCATTTAGAGACCAAGCTCAAACTCCATTCTTCTCTCGTTTGAAGACCAATTCTTATGTCATCTAATCCTTTATTGCATTTTAGTTTTCATCATTTGTTCACTATTTAACTAGATATTACTCCTGTAAATAAAACTTAATTACAAACCCTTATACTTGGCACACAAACTCTGTACTATTATTTCTATTATATTTTTCTTGAATTTAAATCAAATATCCCTATATCTAACCTTGAGGCAGAAATCAATTGGATCAGCAATTGAGCCATCGCTTGTAATGAGTTGATCTTTTACTTGCGAAATATAATTCCTTGGCGGATGGAATATTCGATGGATCCGGCCAGCTCGGCTCCTTGCTGTGCCATGTCATGTTGGACCCACTTCCCTCGCCTAGTCGAAACCAAACACACTACACATGGGCATGCAGTACTTTCATGAGTTGGTCGAATTTGTCCTAAACTTCCCAAAAGTACCATAAATTAAGACAAATATATTACAACCATACAAATCAGGGCAACCTGTTTTTGCATGGCATTATTAAGGCATAATTTAATTACGCAAGTTGCTAGAGATGCAGCGAGGAAAAAAAAAAAAACTAGGTTAATTACATAGTTCGCGGGCAATTCCCAAGCGAGAATTCGCAACATCAAACATAATCCTAAGGTTTTGCTGCTGAAGATTGGCAATAACATTCAACACCGAGTTCACATTATTTGGCGCCGCCGCCATAGACAAGCATGCCAGAGTCCCAGAACTGCTATGGATCAAGTTGTTCTCCGTTGGCAGCACCAAGTCCAAGCCCGTGAAATGAAACGTCACTCGGGGCGTCACAGCCTCGCTGGTGGCAGCGAAGCACGTATCGAACACACCAAGCGTCGAGAATGGACCTTTCACTTGTTTCCTGAACTCGTCCCGGACAGCCGTGTAAATGGGTTCGACAAATCGGGTCACGACCGTGCCCGAGTCTATGATGGTTCCGGCGCCGGTGATAGGATCGAATGCTAGATGTTCTGGAGCGATGGGGACGAGAACACGACCAATGCTGATTCCGGTGAGGTTCAAATAGTACAAGGATGAACGGTGCGGGTTCCGGAGAAGTGGAGTGGTCCGGATGTTCTTGGGTTGACTAGCCGGACCGAGTTTGAGTGACCCGGAGAAGTAGTAGGATTTGAAACTGGGTAGACAGTACGAGAACACGCCGGAGTAGAGTGACCCGGATTGTGACAGCAAAGACAAGGGTCCACGACCCAGTCCCAACAGCCCTTGCGGTGGTATTGACCGACCGGAGACGGAGCTGATACACCCAAAATGGTAGTTCGGAACTACATCAGTGCCTAATCCGAGAGAATCCTTAACCAGGGTGGCCGTGAAAGATGAATCTCCACCGTAGGATTGGTTAAAGAGGCACGGAACGGACCCCGTCTCCGGGCATAAGGCTCCTCTGACCTGAGAGCACTGAGGCACGGAGCAATCCAACGACCCGTAAGTAGATGAAGTGTTGGTCGAAAAAGCTGTGTTGGAGCACCCAATGCAACCGGCACACGGGACCCAAGCAGCGTCGTTGCTGGTGTCCAGGACCATGAACATGGGTTGACCCGGCGTACCGAGTTGGACTCGGACGACATAGTTGGCGAGGTTAAAGAGTTGCTGACCCGATGCTATTGGGGCAGAGACGACCTTCTTTTGGGCACCAAGGCTCGCCAAGTATTTGACCCTTTCCGGGTCCTTAGAGGCCATTTCTATGACTGTGTTGACCCACGAGTCGGTCTTGTGTGGTTCGAACGGAGAGCATTTGCCATAGGTGGGAAAGACGGAGAGGTCTGAGCCGTCCGATTGTGGGGCACATGAGGAATCAAAGGCTCTGTTGGTGGAGATAAGAAGAGAAAAGATAAACAAGATTGTGGCAATTCTCAAGAACTCCATGATGGTAAGAAGGATCGTAGTGTGTGCATGGGGATCGGAGAGGGGCAGTACTTTATATATATATATGTGAAGTTAAGGGCCAATAATTCCCTAAATACCCATCTAAATCTAAAATCAGTAATATAAGATGTTAAATAGGTAGGATAATTATAGAACATTATGAGGTCTAATCACGCAACATTTCCGTGAATTAAGTTGGTGGTCCAATTGAGATGAAAAGAATATATAGGTAACCCAAAGATGATGGCAAAAAGAGAGCCAATATATATATATATATATATAGCCTCGATCTGTTGCGACCATGCAGATCATGAGAGGCCAGCTGGTCAAGTTAGTTCGCGAGTTTAAAAAACAGCGATACTCTAATACTCCAAAGGAAGTATTCACTATTCACTAACTTAAAAAACGACTGATCCAAAACAAGTCGTTATCTCTCACAATATGCATCCAAAAATAGATATTTGCTCCAACGAAAATGCCGCCAAAGTGATCAAATTAAGTTTTCTCCTAAGCATGCAACAACCTATAAGGTTTAACTCGCGTTTGATCACATGTTGAATCACGGCCCTCTCCCATAGAAAATGCATGATAGTTTTCATGACACGCACACACGTGTATATGTATATTACTGATAATATAGAGTTCATTTAGATTTTCGGCAGAGGGCTTTAGTACTTATAGAATCTTACAATTTGGTACGTAATTAGTACTATTCATTGTAGAATCTATTATTGTCATCAAACCTTCAAAAATATTTATAGGTATTTTTTTGAGGATTGTACATTTATAAAAAAAAATTTATAAACTAATATAGATTTACCTAATTCATTAGATTTTTATAAATAAAATTAATTTTATAATCTGACAAATCATATTAAATCATATCAGTTTGTGAAATTATTTTTGTATAATTTATTTAAGATTAGAGTATTTTCTCATTTTTTTATACAACCTTTTCTAGTAGATATTCAATGTATTTGACACGACAATAAATAGATCCATAACTAATAGATTTTTCATATTTTGAAAAAAAAATTAAAAAGATTAAAAAGATTAAAAAAATTATATTTATCATCTTTCTATTATCATCCTTATATATATAATCTTTTTTATTTTGCATCAAATAATTAGCTCATAAATAGATTAACATAATAAATAATCTACAATTATTTAGTCTACAATATTAGAGATCACTGATGATGGGTAAATTTTAATAACAGAAAAGAAAGGGGGAAAAATATTACTCAAAAGATCGACAGCATGAGGAGATAAAGATATCACCCAATTACGATCTTCTTCATGATTCAGCCGACGACAAGCGAAATATATGGATAATTGAAGGTAGGGGACTCTGAAAAGGTGAGGTGAAGGGGAAGCCGCTCGTGACTGCATTCATTAAGAACAAAATTATATATGTAAGCACGTACTTGATATGATATTTGGCTGTATGTACGTGGGAATCATGCATGCACAAGACAGCACTACGGTCGGTCACGGGCTCACAAAGACTAATTGTCATCGATCCCCATATGGGTCCTACGTCCTACCTGGAGTTAGCATCGATCACCAAATATCTGTCTTACTATTTATCACCATCCAATATTATTGTGCTCCCACATCTGACAACTCTTTCGGGAATAATTCGAATACGAGCTTCTTTTTCATAAATTAAGTAGCAAACCTTTGATATATATATATATATATAAATATATATCAATAATAATAATAATTATTATTATAATATATATATATATAAATGCTAATTGGCAGAATGATGACACAGTACGTGTTACCACGTTTCCTGGAAGCTCATGGGAATTAGGAGTTTAAACCCTACTGCATTAATAAAAAGATTTACATGAACTCCAGAAATCAAAAGGGTAGCTTAGGGTTTAACCTAGAGTCTGTACAAAAGATTCCCTTGTTTTATACTTTTAAAAGTCCATTAATTGTTTTTGCTTGCATGTTACAAGGAAGTACAATTTATCATCCCCATTTAATTTTTATTCACTTGATCATCACGTGTTATTATACTCTTCTATTGATCATTGAAAGTATTATTTGAAACTAGTATAACAACTGATCTAATAGCTGTACTTGATCAGTAATGTCGTACCAATGGGCAATGCAGTATAATAAGGAGATGATGGAAGAAAATTGATCAGGAGAAGAATTATATTCATAATTAGCGCCCAGCGTGACGTAGAGCACACTAGCTAGTACTGAAATATATATTGCTTATTTATCACAATTTAATTTAGAATATAAATTTTTAATATTATAAATTAATTTTTACCATTTAATTTATGCGCATAGTACTGTTCGCTACACACTCAGTCACTCAGATATATAAAATAACTCGAACTTTAGGGAAGAAGCCACCAGAGCCATACAAATCCTGGGTAAATTATGCTTCTACACGTAAGTGAAAAGACAACTTGTAATTATAAAGCAAAAAGATACATGTGGACAGAACTTGAAACGAATCCTCTCACTCTCAGCTCAATGATTTAAAGAGAACGCCCCATCGCTCACGAGTTAATTTTACTGTTCAATTGCATTAAATTATTAAAAAAAAAACTATAAAATAGATTTATATCATTTTGTAAGTTTAATTTTAATTAATTTTTTAATATCTATAGCACTTCTCAAATCATTATATAAATATTTGTTCTCGTTCAGTCTTTTAAGATTCTTAATCACGGCCGAATAACCATTAATTTTATTATATGTTTTTTAATATATGGATTAGAACACTTTCATTAGTTAAAAGTCATCTTTTAAAATATATATATATTTACACAAATTTAACAATTATTTTCACTTTTTGAGAATTATTTTAGCTTTACTATTCACTTCAAATACTTTTTGAATCTTTTTCCATACACTTTATTGTCATATTTGATTAACTATTACATTTATTTTTTAATATTTATACAAAAATACACTTCTTAAAATATAACTTTTAATTAATCCAACGAGAGTGCCCTTTTCCAAACTTGAGTCAAAGTACTAAAGTTGTTTTTTTTTACTTTGAAAAATCCATATAATACTGTTGTGGATGAAAATATACGAAATTGAATTCAAAGACCCCCCTGGCCCCAAGTATAAGAGCATTAACATTGGATTCATCAAATGATCCATCAAACATAAATTTAATGATTTTTGTTAAAAATTATTCACATTGAATCCATCAAATCTTGAGTTACAGTAAATTTTCACAATCATTCATATTTGAAGGATTACTATTCATACTTTAAACACATACTTTAATATATTTTATTCTCCTACTTTATTTTTCTCATTTTCTTTCTTATTTTCTTATTTGGTTGGAAAATAATTATTTAAGTAATTACTTAGTTGAAAATTTCAGTTTAAAAAAATTAACTTTTTAACAAGGAATTAATAAATATTTTTTCAAAATTTGATTAAAAAATAATTATTTAAGTATCAGATTATATTATTAATATACATATGGTTGATGTAATTATAAAATATAAAAAATCTATTTAAATCTATTTTTATTAAAAAAATATTATATTATTATTATTTTGATAGATCTTAATAATGAATTCAATGTAGAGATATAAACTTAGCTCTGTTTGGATTCAAAAATAAGATAAATTTAAATGAGTTTAATTTATTTTTTACTATTATTATTATTTTAATATTTGAAAAAAATGTATTGAAATTTGAAAAAATTATATAGAAATGTGTGTTTTGTATAAAAAAATTATAAAAATATAATAATAAAATAAAGATAAATTTGAGATAAATTAAAGAGAGATTCCAATTCAAACCGGGCCCGTTTGATGGATGTATCAAAATTATACTTTCTTTTAATTTTTAAAAAATTATTTAATAAATTCAACCTCTAATGTACTAAATCGAAAACTCCCTTCATACAAAAGATAAAGGACATAAAGCCGAAATGTTTGGCACAACTTGGGACAGAGGTCAAGTCGGTGAAGTGTTGTGTATACTGGGCCAAAAACCCAACACATATGAGCCCAATCATAAGTAACCAATTAATTTGTTTTTAACACGAGTAGGAGCGTTCTTTCGCGATTGCTCGGGATGGTAAGTGGTTGGAGGCCGAATTTTTGCCAAATCTTCAAGGTAAAACAAATTCTTCATACTCCCAACAACCAAAAGGACAGGTTTTCACTTGAATTCTCTGGTTCTCTGTTTTCTGATTATCTTAACACATCCATTAAATGGACAAGCAAATTCATCAATATTTGAAGACCAATTATATATATGATGAACGCAAGCAGACATAAGTCTGGTTTGTTTTTAGAAATGAGATAAAAATTAAAAATTAAATAAAATATTATTATAAAATATTTTTTTAATATTAATTTTATTTTAAGATTTGAGAAATATGTTTTGGAATTTGAAAATTTGAAAATTTTACTTTATTTTATATGAAAATTTGAAAAACTGTAATAGTAAATTTGAGATATACTTTAGGTTTTCGGTTTATCCCCGTAACCAAACCGGGCCTAGTCTTCAAGCTCGGGTAAAAAAGGGGTGGGAGTCTTGAAATGAGCATATGATCCACCGGACAAGTAGACAACTATATTCCTTACCCACTTGTTTCAGAAGGCAAAATCAGAAATAAAACGGAATCAAAACAGAAATCAAGTACCAAAGAAAAGTACTGTTGATTATTATGACAATATATCAATTATCAATCCAACACCGTCGAAGGAAGTAAATGAATCAAATTGAGCTATGTATTGACATTACATGAATTTACAACAAGAACACAAAAACATAACCAAATTTCTCAAAACAGCTTGCATAGGATATGAAAAGTGATCACACGGCGTCGGCATAGATAAGCCAGAAGCATATATATATATATGACTGCAACTCGTCACAAAACAGAACTTGGTCACAGACCTCAAATGTTCTCTCTAAGTACAACATGGCTTGAAGCTCCATTACCCCATTTGCACAAAACGAGGACAGATGGATGAAAGATAAGCTGCAGCAGAGATCCATTTATATCTAACGAGTTCAATGCATAACAGATTTGACAAACTCGATGACTTCGATATCTGAAATTCCAAGCTCTAAACAAACCTATGACCTTCGTCTAACAGCCAAAATCTATTTAACATGAGAACATGCTTTTTCCAAATCCCCTTCATCTGAAATACATTGATCTCAGAGAGATCTTATCTCTTTGGTGTAACTTAACAATCGAAACTAATCTTAGCTAGGGAAGGCACCATGCAGCGTGTAAAATAATAACTCATGTTGATTGTTGAGCCAGCAAACAATAAATTATTCAAACTAATGCTTTAAAATGTATCCAGGTAAGTAGTAACACCATTAGGCAATCTAGGTGATTACAATCTGTTGTCAGAACTGAAAATTTAGACATTTTTTCATGGACCCTAAAGCAACAACCAACTTTTGGACTTAAAAGAGTTCAAGGACATAACCATGTGCTCATATCAGGGCAAACACAACTTTATAAAGAATGACACAAATCATTTGAAAAAATAAAGACCAAAATTAAAGATAAGAACAACAGAAGTAGGCAAAGAGATGATAATACAAGATGCCACTGGAATATTCTTATTGTGGTATTGAGATTCAATACCAAAACTTACCTAATTAGGAATTGTCCTTTCCCTTGACCACGATGACTGGGCATTGTGCATGGTTTGTGCAATAATTGCTTACACTTCCCAAAAACATCCTGTAGATATAGATTGAGAATTACTATGTTTAGTATACTCATGAGTGGCTAAGGATGTCAACCACTATTTTCATCTAATCAAACCTATCAAACCCACAATATGATACAAACAAAGTATCTAAAGACAAAGCATCTGGTATTTGTTCAAATCTTCTGAATTGTGAAGCAAGAAGCAAGTGGAGTACTACAAAAGATACATGAGCGGTACCATCATTGTTCATGTCCATGGAGATATTTGAGCAACATTAGAGAAATAAAAACTCTACAAGACCAATACCAGCACAACCATGCGGATACTTTAGAGATTGCCACGTAGCTACTTACCAAAATGGAGAAAAAAACAACTATGGGCCATATTTATGTTTTGAACAAGATTCATTGTGTGAAGTGCAGAAATAAACAGATTACATAGAAATGTTTCTCATATGTCTATGCTCTGACATCATGCTAGACGCGCCTCCTATGTGTCCCCACATACCCATTCTCGGAACAAAGCATGCGAGCATTCTAGTATTTTACAAGAAGTGTGCAGCTTAAGTGTGGACAAATATAAATCTATAAGATTCTAATGTAGCCCAATGCTTCAATCAGATAATGAACAAGTGTGAACAGTAGTGTGGTATGATTGCAGAATTGTGATAGTAGGTATGATTGCTGGAGAAAAGGCTTTCAAGTTTCAACGGTCAGACGCATGCGCATACATTGCAGAAAGTTTTACACCCAGTTCGGTTGGAAGGGGAAAATAAGGATTTTTTACACTGATTTCAGGGGAGAAAATAAAGATTTTACACTGTTTCATTGAAGGGAAGCGGGGGAAAGAAAGACGGTAGAAGAAAATAGGGAAAGGAAAGGTGACTTCCTTGGGAAGGACTATAAATTTTTGGTTGGAGGATTAAATTGTAGTATTAAAATGCAACTCCAGATGAACACAAATTTGATATATATGTATGCGTGAATTTCGTCAGAAGAAAGTGTAGTCTGTCGGAACTAGAATGTTTTGGGTTTTTTATTACATTCGTCCCATATATAATAAGAGAAAAACCGTTTCTGTATCCAAAGGTCTAACTAAATTATACCTTTTAAGAGGGCCAAAAGCGCGGGAGCCCATCACAAGCAAATCAGCATGCAGAGTATCTACAACTTCACAAATCTTCTCTTTTGAATCGCCAACGACTACTTTCGTTTCGACATTCACCTGCCATTGAAACAGAAATTATCTAATTCAATTGAGCAGAGCATATTCCATGAAGATATAATTTCAGTATACTACCATATTGCAACCTCGTCTTACCTTCAAGTCAAATGTTAAAGTGAACAATTATAACATATTCTAAGCCACCAAAATCCGAAATTGAGATGAATTCATCGTATCATACAAAATATTTTGCAAACAGGAAAAAATTATATTCAGTGGTAATGAGATATGCGGACGCGATCATTCATATTCGCAATCAAGTCAACTACAAAATATCAACACCGACGTATAAAAAGCATGTGTGTTTCCACATTCCGGAGAGGAAAAAGAAAGAAGGTTGATGAAGGCTAACGTTGTATTCAGAGGAGATCCGGGAAGCGTGATCCAGTATCGCTTCGGTGATCCGTCTCTGGTGCGCCTCGATAGCCGCAGTGAACGCAGGCACCTCCAAATCACCTATTCATTCCATTTTCCAATTCCTTCAGTGACCAATAGAAGTGATTTTTTTTCCTCTTTTAGATAGACAGTGGGAAATGATAGCTTAACGAGTATGTAACAGTACTTAACTGGGCCCGCCAAAGGGGATGGCGCCGGGAGTGAGGCCGGCGGCGATGGACGGAGTGGATTGGACGTGAAGGACGACGAATGCACCGTCATCGGGGGACTGTACCGTAGGGGATCGCAGCTTGATGTTGTCGAACGCCCATCTCAAGGCGCTCATGCTCTCCTGGCTGCCATCGACGGCCACGATCACGCATCTCAAGTTTCCGCCGGACATGATTTGACTTTTGGGTGAGCTAAGCTAGGCTAGGATATGGTACGATCGATCGGGTAGCTCACACAGTCACTTGTCTTTTTCGTCCTCGAGCTCTCTCTAGGAGTACGAGAGTCCGTATTTTTTTCAGAAGGGTTGACGACGATGTCGACGACTCTTGGGGCGCTTCGATGCACGCTCTTTGTCAGCAGAGTTCAGCGTTACTGCACACGCATCTTATGTAAGCGCGCGGCCCAAATTCCTATGGCCCAGTAATGTATCCTTTCTTCTTTTCATTTCGATCTAAATTAGAAGATGGGATAAAAGAAAATAAGATTTTTTAAAATAAAATTATTAATTTTTTAATATTATTATTTTAAAATTTTAAAAAAGTGTATTAAAATAAAAATAAAAAATATTTATTAAAATTTATATTTTATATAAAAAAAATTATAAAAATATAATAATAAATTTAAAATGAATTAAGTCAAACTCGTCAAATCTATGAATTCAAACGAATCCTTATAATGCTCTGCATCAACTAGAAAATGTTTAGTTTACAGGTTTTAAAAAGGTGAAATTATAAATTAATCACTTTTTGTAAGATTTTTAATTTTTTTTATTATAAATAAACCTAAAAAATTATAGTATTATTTATTAGATATGTTCATCCAGGTCAGATACAACCCGATCCGGTTTAAAATTTTATTTATTTGTTAATACTTTAAAAAAAAATTAAATGTTTAAGAAAATTTTGAATCCGGATTCCGAATTCTCAAATCTGGAATCCGGATGAACACCCCTATAATATTTATTATCTTAGATTTTATCATTTTATAATTCAGTATGAAGATTTGATATATTTTAAATATAAGTTAATTAAATAAGTGATCATATACAATATATTCATTAAATTAATTGAAACTAATACATTTAAACAAAAAATAATACTTCCCGTAGTCATATAAAATAAATTTTATAATCTGTTTCTTTAAAAGATTTACATGAATAGTCTTTTTCTTTAAAATAAATAGTTCATTTCATACATGTATATATTGCTAAAACATAAAAAGTTATTAATAATATATACAAAAAATCTAAATGTACAGTTTCGGACAATCTATTTATAAAAAATAAACTCCATTGTAAAAAAAGTGTATAAAATTACTTTTTTTTAGTGGAAGACAATTTTATAAAAAAACTTATATAAACTTTACATATTTAAAATTTATATATAATATTACTCATTCGCACATATGTATAAGTAAGACATTTCTCGGGATGCTTAAAAAAAAAAAGATAAAGACATTTCTGGGGTATACATGGTCTACCTGGAATTTCAAGGATTTTGTTGTTAAATTTTGCGACCCCCCTAGTTCAACGGTAATTTTGTGTTTTGGGATTGTTCAACGGTAATTACGCAATGATGGAGAACTTTATTTTTGTTTAATTAGATCTACCCCATAGAAGTGAAAATATGATTATCCTATTTATTTGCCATAATATATAATAAATAAATAAAAGGCGTTTTGCCTTCTGATTTTATAGTTTAAGAGGATGCCCATTGCCCATGCCAATAAACAGAAAGAAAAAGAATTGCCGGCAGGGTAAGAATCAAGAAGGTGCAGCCGTCCACAAAAGGTATTGATGTGACCTGTTTTTTAATCTATTATTAGTTCTTTTAGATCCCATTTTAATTAAGAAATGAAATAAATTAAAATAAATTTTAAAAAATAAATATAATATTATTTTTAATATTATTATTCTTTTAAATTTTAAAATTTTGAATTAAGATTTAAAAAAATTAAATTATTTATTATATTTTATATACAAATTTTAAAAAATTATAATTATGAAATTAATATAAGTAACTCATTTTCGAATCCAAAAATAAAAAATTTTGTTGGCAAACATGATGCGTAGTATTCTTCATTTTTTATAAAAGAAAAAAAAGGTATGAGATTTATGGATTTTGAAGTGCTAGTACAAGGTCTTCCACCAAACTTTTCATTTTGATTTAGAATAGTATTGAAGTCTCTTATTACTATTAAAGGACTAGGAAAAGTATTGGTAATATAGGTGAGATGGTATCAGAAGACTTGTTTTTTAGTGTAGCTTGCTAGCCCATAAAACATATTAAGCATCCAAGGAGAGGAATGAGGCTCAGGATCAACTAAAACTGAGATAATATTATTACTTTTGTACACAACTTCAACATCAAAATCTTGAGTCTATAAAAACAAAAGTTCACCCTAGCGATGACTATGAAGAACATAAACATATCTAATAAAAGCTAGCCTATTTACATAATTAGCAATATTAGCATTAGAAATAAGAGTTTCAAAGAGGAATAGAGTATTAGGGTTATATTTTTTAATAAGAGCTCTAGTGGAACGAAGAGCATATAGTCGAGCTAAACCCCTGCAGTTCTAAGATATGAACTTCATATCCCCCTTGGTGGCAGTATGGAACCTGCCACTATGGTTTTTGAATTAATGGAAAATATAGGCATTTCTCTAGATGGAGAGATGGTACCCGATCTTGCAGTTGAACTTACTTGCTGATAGGGTGCATATCGAGCTTGCTTTTTCCTCTTGGAGCATATTCCCAGTTCTAATTTGGAAACTAGAATGCTAAATAAAGAACTTAGAGTAGCTGAGCTCATTTTGAAAAAACCTAGAAGTAGAATGATCTCTTTTTTTCCACGTTATTTACACAAGCCTCAACTCAAGAAATTCAAAAGATTCATCTGCCTCAATTTAATTATCACCACTCTACGGACAAAGTTCATTGGTTGCATCATTACTCTGGACATTTCTTTGTAAAATTCTTTTAAGCGGCCATAACTCAACATCAGCAATCCAACATATTAGATTTCCCTTGAAAAAAACTATGGAAACTCTAACTTCAAGACAGGCATAAACTTTTCATCTGGAAAATAGCTCATTATAGTCTCCCTACCAAAGCTGCAATAGAAAAATTCTTTAACAACGCTGCCCAAAATACTCAATGCTTACTATGTAATCTTAATGAATAAACAATCCATCATTTGCTCTTCACATGTGCACATGCAAGAATTATCTGGCGACACTCAAAATAGCCTATCAACATTGCTATATTCGATTCTCTCCCTATATCAAAATGGATACAAGCCATTATCAATCTAGAAAAAATACATCTCAGTATCGCAAGATGAAGCACATTCTTTTCATATTTTTGTAGTCATTGACATGGATAACTTATGGTTTGCGCGCAATAAAATTGTCCATAACAAACTAAAAATCGCCCCCTTGGAGCTAGTCACCATAGTCAATGCTCAATTTCAAGAACATAATTAAGCTTGACTTCAGAAATCTCATTCACAAAATAGCTCAAACAATCAATGTGATGGGACCTCTTACCCCATTACGCTTCAATGTGATGTTACTGTTCACTCAAATCACAGCACTGTTGTTGCATTATATTATTCTCAATCAAGCGAAATCCTTTTTGTTCACACATGTCACCTCTTTAATACAAACCCAGCAGTAGGTGAAGCAGCATCTATCTTTTTTAGCCTTACTAAAGCTAGGATCATAAACATTAAAAAAATTCTATTGAAAGCAATTCCTAGCAAGTTATTGATGCTATTCACTTGACTTGTTCATACACTCACTTGGAAATGGAGAATGTGATCATTGACATTAAGCATCTGCTAAACAACTTTGATGCTTGGACAACAAATAAAATACATCAATCCCTTAATCATGCAAGCATCTTTTAGCTCAATGGACAATTTTAAATTTGTACTTTGGATACTTGCCCCTCATCACTCTTCCTCCCCAATTTCTACCTTTTCACAATGGGAAAGACCCACCTACTTTGTAATTTATAATTCCAACAACTCTATACCCTCTTTAGTATTTATCTACCTTATGCTTGCTGAGAAAAAAAAAATCTAAAAGATCAGTACAAAGAGGTTTGAAAATAAAATTATAAAGGTAGATTCTTATCACTAAGGAAAGATAAAATACAGAGGGAAATAAAGGATGAGAGAATGTTTATAAATTTACGATTGGAAGCTACTCATTGCGCAATATTATGCGTACATCGATTTTTTGATCGATAAATTTTGTTGCTGTCCAAGCTTTAAAGTTTGGTGGAATGAACTGAATGTCTTTTGCAACTACATGCATTTTCCAATCTATCTAGTGTTCGATATGAAGGATTGCTTAGATGGCTTGATTTGAGTCGCCTTCTATGTGAATTTTTCAAAATCCTGAATTTTTGGCTTATTTGATCTAAGACAATGATGTTGTTGCTTCCCCACATTTGGGTTCTTGCGTGGTATAAAGCTGGTAATTGCGAAGAGAAGGCTTCCTTAAGTCAAGAAACAAATACTTGTTGTTGTGGCTCCTTCTGGTCTAACCGCTACATCAAATTGGATGTGGGGTGGTCTTGGGGTTTGTGTTGCTTGTGTTGGCTAGTTATAGTCTCATTCGGCTCTTTTTTTTTTCTTTCCATGCTAAGTCGTGATATGAGAAAGCTTTCGAAATAAGCCACATGGGGTTTGGAACAAGAGAGTCATGTGGACAGAACTTGAAACGAATCCTCGCACTCTCAGCTCAATGATTTAAAGAGAACGCCCCATCGCTCACGAGTTAATTTTACTGTTCAATTGCATTAAATTATAAAAAAATAAAAAATAAAAATTACTATAAAATAGATTTATATCATTTTGTAAGTTTAATTTTAATTAATTTTTTAATATCTGTAGCACTTCTCAAATCATTATATAAATATTTGTTCTCGTTCAGTCTTTTAAGATTCTTAATCACGGCCGAATAACCATTAATTTTATTATATGTTTTTTAATATATGGATCAGAACACTTTCATGATATTGGTTAAAAGTCATCTTTTAAAAATTATATTTTTACACAAATTTGACAATTATTTTCACTTTTTGACAATTATTTTAGCTTTATTATTCACTTCAAGTATTTTTTGAATCTTTTTCCATACACTTTATTGTCATATTGATTAACTGTTTCATTTATTTTTGATATTTATACAAAAATACACTTCTTGAAATATAGCTTTTAACTAATCTAACGAGAGTGCCCTTTCCTAAATTTGAGTCAAAGTACTAAAGTTGTTTCTTTTTCCTTTGAAAAATCCATATAATACTGTTGTGGATGAAAATATACAAAATTGAATTCAAAGACCCCCCCTCCCCCGGCCCCAAGTGTAAGAGCATTGACATTGGATTCATCAAATGATCCATCAAACATAAATTTAATGATTTTTGTTAAAAAATCTCCACATTGAATCCATCAAATCTTGAGTTATAGTAAATTTTCACAATCATTCATATTTGAAGGATTACTATTCATACTTTAAACACATATTTTAATATATTTTATTCTCCTACTTTATTTTTCTCATTTTCTTTCTTATTTTCTTATTTGGTTGAAAAATAATTATTTAAGTAATTACTTAGTTGAAAATTTTGGTTTAAAAAATTAATTTTTTAACAAGGAATTAATAAATATTTTTTCAAAATTTGATTAAAAAATCATTATTTAAGTATCAGATTATATTATTAATATACATGTGGTTAATGTAATTATAAAATCTAAAAAATATATTTAAATATACTTTTATTAAAAAAATATTATTATATTATTATTTTGATGGATCTTAATAATGAATTCAATGTAGAGTTATAAACTTAGCTCTGTTTGGATTCGAAGATAAGATAAATTCAGATGAGTTTAATTTATTTTTTCATATTATTATTATTTTAAGATTTGAAAAAAATATATTGAAATTTGAAAAAGTTAAATAAAAATTTATGCTTTGTATAAAAAATTATAAAAATGTAATAATGAAATAAAGATGAATTGAGATAAATTAAAGAGAGTTTCCAATTCAAACCGAGCACGTTTGATGGATGTATCAAAATTATACTTTTTTTTTAATTTTAAAAAATTATTTAATAAATTCAAGATCAATGCTCTAATGTACTAAATCGAAAACTCCCTTCATACAAAAGATAAAGGACATAAGGCCGAAATGTTTGGCACAACTTGGGACAGAGGTCAAGTCGGTGAAGTGTTGTGTATACTGGGCCAAAAACCCAACACATATGAGCCCAATCATAAGTAACCAATTAATTTGTTTTTAACACGAGTAGGAGCGTTCTTTCGCGATTGCTCGGGATGGTAAGTGGTTGGAGGCCAAATTTTTGCCAAATCTTCAAGGTAAAACAAATTCTTCATACCCCCAACAACCAAAAGGACAGGTTTTCACTTGAATTCTCTGGTTCTCTGCTTTCTGATTATCTTAACACATCCATCAAATAGACAAGCAAATTCATCAATATTTGAAGACCAATTATATATATGACGGACGCCAGCAGACATAAGTCTGGTTTGTTTTCAAAAATGAGATAAAAGTTAAAATTAAAATAAAATATTTTTATAAAATATTTTTTTAATATTCATTTTATTTTAAGATTTGAGAAATATGTTTTGGAAATTGAAATTTTTAAATTTTTTATTATATTTTGTATGAAAATTTGAAAAACTGTAATAGTAAATTTGAGATATACTTTAGGTTTTTGGTTTATCCCCGTAACCAAACCAGGCCTAGTCTTCAAGCTTGGGTAAAAAAAGGGTGGGAGTCTTGAAATGAGCATATGATCCACCGGACAAATCGACAACTATATTCCTTACCCACTTGTTTCAGAAGGCACAATCAGAAATAAAACGGAATCAAAACAGAAATCAATTACCAAAGAAAAGTACTGTTGATTATTATGACAATATATCAATTATCAATCCAACACCGTCGAAGGAAGTAAATGAATCAAATTGAGCTATGTATTGACATGACATCAATTTACAAAAAGAACACAAAATCATAACCAAATTTCTCAAAACAGCTTGCATAGGATATGAAAAGTGATCACACGGCGTCGGCATAGATAAGCCAGAAGCATATATATATATATATGACTGCAACTCGTCACAAAACAGAACTTGGTCACAGACCTCAAATGTTCTCTCTAAGTACAACATGGCTTGAAGCTCCATTACCCCATTTGCACAAAACGAGGACAGATGGATGAAAGATAAGCTGCAGCAGAGATCCATTTATATCTAACGAGTTCAATGCATAACAGATTTGACAAACTCGATGACTTCGATATCTGAAATTCCAAGCTCTAAACAAACCTATGACCTTCGTCTAACAGCCAAAATCTATTTAACATGAGAACATGCTTTTTCCAAATCCCCTTCATCTGAAATACATTGATCTCAGAGAGATCTTATCTCTTTGGTGTAACTTAACAATCGAAACTAATCTTAGCTAGGGAAGGCACCATGCAGCGTGTAAAATAATAACTCATGTTGTTGTTGAGCCAACAAACAATAAATTATTCAAACTAATGCTGTAAAATGTATCCAGGTAAGTAGTAACACCATTAGGCAATCTAGGTGATTACAATCTGTTGTCAGAACTGAAAATTTAGACATTTTTTTATGGACCCTAAAGCAACAACCAACTTTTGGACTTAAAAGAGTTCAAGGACATAACCATGTGCTCATATCAGGGCAAACACAACTTTATAAAGAATGACACAAATCATTTGAAAAAATAAAGACCAAAATTAAAGATAAGAACAACAGAAGTAGGAAAAGAGATGACAATACAAGATGCCACTGGAATATTCTTATTGTGGTATTGAGATTCAATACCAAAACTTACCTAATTAGGAATTGTCCTTTCCCTTGACCACGATGACTGGGCATTGTGCATGGTTTGTGCAATAATTGCTTACACTTCCCAAAAACATCCTGTAGATATAGATTGAGAGTTACCATGTTTAGTATACTCATGAGTGGCTAAGGATGTCAACCACTATTTTCATCTAATCAAACCTATCAAACCCACAATATGATACAAACAAAGTATCTAAAGACAAAGCATCTGGTATTTGTTCAAATCTTCTGAATTGTGAAGCAAGAAGCAAGTGGAGTACTACAAAAGATACATGAGCGGTACCATCATTGTTCATGTCCATGGAGATATTTGAGCAACATTAGAGAAATAAAAACTCTACAAGACCAATACCAGCACAACCATGCGGATAATTTAGAGATTGCCACGTAGCTACTTACCAAAATGGAGAAAAAAACAACTATGGGCCATATTTATGTTTTGAACAAGATTCATTGTGTGAAGTGCAGAAATAAACAGATTACATAGATATGTTTCTCATATGTCTATGCTCTGACATCATGCAAGACGCGCCTCCTATGTGTCCCCACATACCCATTCTCGGAACAAAGCATGCGAGCATTCTAGTATTATACAAGAAGTGTGCAGCTTAAGTGTGGACAAATATAAATCTATAAGATTCTAATGTAGCCCAATGCTTCAATCAGATAATGAACAAGGGTGAACAGTAGTGTGGTATTATTGCTGGAGAAAAGGCTTTCAAATTTCAACGGTCAGACGCATGCGCATACATTGCAGAAAGTTTTACACCCAGTTCGGTTGGAAGGGGAAAATAAGGATTTTTTACACTGATTTCAGGGGAGAAAATAAAGATTTTAAACTGTTTCATTGAAGGGAAGCGGGGGAAAGAAAGACGGTAGAAGAAAATAGGGAAAGGAAAGGTGACTTCCTTGGGAAGGACTATAAATTTTTGGTTGGAGGATTAAATTGTAGTACTAAAATGCAACTCCAGATGAACACAAATTTGATATATACGTATGCGTGAATTTCGTCAGAAGAAAGTGTAGTCTGTCGGAACTAGAATGTTTTGGGTTTTTTATTACATTCATCCCATATATAATCAGAGAAAAACCGTTTCTGTATCCAAAGGTCTAACTAAATCATACCTTTTAAGAGGGCCAAAAGCGCGGGAGCCCATCACAAGCAAATCAGCATGCAAAGTATCTACAACTTCACAAATCTTCTCTTTTGAATCGCCAACGACTACTTTCTTTTCGACATTCACCTGCCATTGAAACAGAAATTATCTAATTCAATTGAGCAGAGCATATTCCATGAAGATATAATTTCAGTATACTACCATATTGCAACCTCGTCTTACCTGCAAGTCAAATGTTAAAGTGGACAATTATAACCTATTCTAAGCAACCAAAATCCGAAATCGAGATGAATTCTCGTATCATACAAAATATTTTGCAAACAGGAAAAAATTATATTCAGTGGTAATGAGAAATGCGGACGCGATCATTCATATTCGCAATCAAGTCAACTACAAAATATCAACACCGATGTATAAAAAGCATGTGTGTGTTTCCACATTCCGGAGAGGAAAAAGAAAGAAGGTTGATGAAGGCTAACGTTGTATTCAGATGAGATCCGGGAAGCGTGATCCAGTATCGCTTCGGTGATCCGTCTCTGGTGCGCCTCGATAGCCGCAGTGAACGCAGGCACCTCCAAATCACCTATTCATTCCATTTTCCAATTCCTTCAGTGGCCAATAGAAGTGAATTTTTTCCTCTTTTCGATAAACAGTGGGAAATGATAGCTAAACGAGTATGTAACAGTACTTAACTGGGCCCGCCAAAGGGGATGGCGCCGGGAGTGAGGCCGGCGGCGATGGACGGAGTGGATTGGACGTGAAGGACGACGAATGCACCGTCATCGGGGGACTGTACCGTAGGGGATCGCAGCTTGATGTTGTCGAACGCCCATCTCAAGGCGCTCATGCTCTCCTGGCTGCCATCGACGGCCACGATCACGCATCTCAAGTTTCCGCCGGACATGATTTGACTTTTGGGTGAGCTAAGCTAGGCTAGGATATGGTACGATCGATCGGGTAGCTCACACAGTCACTTGTCTTTTTCGTCCTCGAGCTCTCTCTAGGAGTACGAGAGTCCGTATTTTTTTCAGAAGGGTTGACGACGATGTCGACGACTCTTGGGGCGCTTCGATGCATGCTCTTTGTCAGCAGAGTTCAGCATTAGTGCACACGCATCTTATGTGAGCGCGCGGCCCAAATTCCTATGGCCCAGTAATGTATCCTTTCTTCTTTTCATTTCGATTTAAATTAGAAGATGGGATAAAAGAAAATAAGATTTTTTAAAATAAAATTATTTATTTTTTAATATTATTATTTTAAAATTTTAAAAAAGTGTATTAAAATAAAAATAAAAAATATTTGTTAAAATTTATATTTTATATAAAAAAAATTTTTAAAATATAATAATAAATTTAAGATGAATTAAGTCAAACTCGTCAAATCTATAAATCCAAACGGATCTTTATAATGCTTCGCATAAATTAGAAAATGTTTAGTTTACTGGTTTTAAAAAAGTGAAATTATAAATTAATCACTTTTTGTAAGATTTTTAATTTTTTTATTATAAATAAACCTAAAAAATTATAGTATTATTTATTAGGTCTGTTCATCCGGGTCGGGTACAACCCGGCTCGGTTTAAAATTTTATTTATTTGTTAATACTTTTTTTAAAAAAAATTAAAATGTTTAAAAAAATTTTGAATTCGGATTTCGGATTTCCAAATCCAAAACCCGGATGAACACCCTATTATTTATTATCTTAGATCTTATCATTTTATAATTCACTATGGAAATTTGATATGTTTTAAATATAAGTTAATTAAATAAGTGATCATATAAAATATATTAATTAAATTAATTGAAACTAATACATTTAAAAAATAATAATACTTCCCGTAGTCATATAAAATAAATTTTATAATCTGTTTCTTTAAAAGATTTACATGAATAGTCTTTTTCTTTAAAATAAATAGTTCATTTCATACATGTATATATTGCTAAAACATAAAAAGTTATTAATAATATATACAAAAAATCTAAATGTACAGTTTCGGACAAACTATTTATAAAAAATAAACTCCATTATAAAATTACTTTTTTTTAGTGGAAGACAATTTTATAAAAAAACTTATATAAACTTTACATATTTAAAATTTATATATAATATTACTCATTCGCATAAATGTATAAGTAAGACATTTCCCGGGTATGCTTAAAAAAAAAAAAAAAAAAAAAAGACATTTCTCGGGTATACATGGTCTAAAGGATTTTGTTGTTAAATTTTGCGACCCCCATAGTTCAACGGTAATTTTGTGCTTTGGGATTGTTCAACGGTAATTACGCAATGATGGAGAACTTTATTTTTGTTTAATTAGATCTACCCCATAGAAAGAAGCGAAAATATGATTATCCTATTTATTTGCCATAATATATAATAAATAAATAAAAGGTGTTTTGCCTTCTGATTTTATAGTTTAAGAGGATGCCCATTGCCCATGCCAATAAACAAAAAGAAAAAGAATTGCCGGCAGGGTAAGAATCAAGACTGTGCAGCCGTCCACAAAAGGTATTGATGTGACCTGTTTTTTAATCTATTATTAGTTCTTTTAGATCTCATTTTAATTAAGAAATAAAATAAATTAAAATAAATTTTAAAAATTAAATAAAATATTATTTTTAATATTATTATTACTTTAAATTTTAAAAAATTGAATTAAGATTTAAAAAATTAAATTATTTATTATATTTTATATACAAATTTTAAAAAATTATAATTATGAAATTAATATAAGTAACTCATTTTCGAAAATTATGAAATTAAAAAATTATAATTAACAAAAAAATTTTTTGTTGGCAAACATGATGCGTAGTATTCTCCATTTTTTATTTTAAAAAAAAAGTATGAGATTTGTGGATTTTGAAGTGCTAGTACAAGGTCTTCCACCTAACTTTTCTTTTTGACATAAAATAGTATTGAAGTCTCTTATTACTGTTAAAGGACTAGGAAAAGTATTGGTAATATAGGTGAGATGGTACCAGACGACTTGTTTTTTAGTGTAGCTTGCTAGCCCATAGAACATATTAAGCATCCAAGGAGAGGAATGAGGCTCGGGATCAACTAAAGCAGAAATAATATTATTATTTTTGTACACAACTTCAACATCAAAATCTTGAGTCCATAAAAACAAAAGTTCACCCTAGCGATGACTAGGAAGAACATAAACATATCTAATAAAAGCTAGCCTATTTACATAATTAGCAATATTAGCATTAAAAATAAGAGTTTCAAAGAGGAATAGAATATTAGGGTTGTATCTTTTAATAAGACCTCTAGTGGAACGAAGAGCATATAGTCGAGTTAAACCCCTGCAATTCTAAGATATGAACTTCATATCCCCCTTGGTGGCAGTATGGAACCTGCCACTATGATTTTTGAATTAATAGAAAATATAGGTATTTCTCTAGATGGAGAGATGGTACCCGATCTTGCAGATGAACTTACTTGCTGATAGGATGCATATCAAGCTTGTTTTTTCCTCTTGGAGCATATTTCCAATCTTAATATGGAAACTAGAATGCTAAATAAAGAACTTAGAGTGGCTGAGCTCATTTTGGAGAAACCTAGAAGTAGAATGATCTTCTTTTTTCCATGTTATTTACACAAGCCTCAACTCAAGAAATTCAAAAGATTCATCTGCATCAATTTAATTATCACCACTCTACGGACAAAGTTCATTGGTTGCATCATTACTCTGGACATTTCTTTGTAAAATTCTTTTAAGCGGCCATAACTCAACATCAGCAATCCAACATATTAGATTTCCCTTGAAAAAAACTATGGAAACTCTAACTTCAAGACAGGCATAAACTTTTTATCTAGAAAATAGCTCATTATAGTCTCCCTACCAAAGCTGCAATAGAAAAATTCTTTAACAACGCTGCCCAAAATACTCAATGCTTACTATGTAATCTTAATGAATAAACAATCCATCATTTGCTCTTCACATGTGCACATGCAAGAATTATCTAGCGGCACTCAAAATAGCCTATCAACATTGCTATATTCGATTCTCTCCCTATATCAAAATGGATACAAGCCATTATCAATCTAGAAAAAATACATCTCAGTACCGCAAGATGAAGCACATTCTTTTCATATTTTTGTGGTCATTGACATGGATAACTTATGGTTTGCGCGCAATAAAATTGTCCATAACAAACTAAAAATCGCCCCCTTGGAGCTACTCACTATAGTTAATGCTCAATTTCAAGAATATAATTAAGCTTGACTTCATAAATCTCATTCACAAAATAGCTCAAACAATCAATGTGATGGGACCTCTCACCCCATTACGCTTCAATGTGATGTTACTGTTCACTCAAATCACAGCACTGTTGCTGCATTATATTATTCTCAATCAAGCGAAATCCTTTTTGTTCACACATGTCACCTCTCTAATACAAACCAAGCAGTAGGTGAAGCGGCATCTATCTTTTTTAGCCTTACTAAAGCTAGGATCAGAAACATTAAAAAAATTCTATCGAAAGCAATTCCCAGCAAGTTATTGATGCTATTCACTTGACTTGTTTATACACTCACTTGGAAATGGAGAATGTGATCATTGACATTAAGCATCTGTTGAACAACTTTGATGCTTGGACAACAAATAAAATACATCAATCCCTTAATCATGCACGCATCTTTTAGCTCAATGGACAATTTTAAATTTGTACTTTGGATACTTGCCCCTCATCACTCTTCCTCCCCAATTTCTACCTTTTCATAATGGGAAAGACCCACCTACTTTGTAATTTATAATTCCAACAACTCTATACCCTCTTTAGTATTTATCTACCTTATGCTTGCTGAGAAAAAAAATCTAAAAGATCAGTACAAAGAGGTTTGAAAATAAAATTATAAAGGTAGATTCTTATCACTAAGGAAAGATAAAATACAGAGGGAAACAAAGGATGAGAGAATGTTTATAAATTTGCAATTGGAAGCTACTCATTGCGCAATATTATGCATACATCGATTTTTTGATCGATAAATTTTGTTGTTGTCCAAGCTTTAAAGTTTGGTGGAATGAACTGAATGTCTTTTGCAACTACATGCATTTTCCAATCTATCTAGTGTTCGGTATGAAGGATTGCTTGGATGGCTTGATTTGAGTCGCCGTCTATGTGAATTTTTCAAAATCCTGAATTTTTGGCTTATTTGATCTAAGACAATGATGTTGTTGCTTCCCCACATTTGGGTTCTTGAGTGGTATAAAGCTGGTAATTGCGAAGAGAGGGCTTCCTTAAGTCGAGAAGCAAATACTTGTTGTTGTGGCTCCTTCTGGTCTAACCGCTACATCAAATTGGATGTGGGGTGGTCTTGGGGTTTGTGTTGCTTGTGTTGGCTAGTTATAGTCTCATTCGGCTCTTTTTTTTTCTTTCCATGCTAAGTCGTGATATGAGAAAGCTTTTGAAATAAGCCACATTGGGTTTGGAACAAGAGAGTCATGGGTGACAAGGTTTCTAAGGTACCAAGTGTTGTCAATGTATAAGGCTGTAAATAATTGGAAGGATTGTGATTCATCTTTATAAATATTTAGGGAGTCAGTTGGGGCTAGGATGATTTTTATCCATTCCATGATTGGTTTGCTAACAAATCTTGTGATTTCAATGAGTCATTTCAATTGTTTTCATAGGATTTTTGAGTAGTAACAATTAAGGGTAAAATGAAAAATTGTTTCTTATTTTGCTTGACAAAGGGGGTAGAGTGTTTGTTCTTCGCTGAGAGTGATGACCCTTCTAATCAAAGATTTGGTTGGGAGAATGTTTTGAAAAATTTTCTAGAATTGAAGTTTTAAACCATTTTAAATTTGTAGTTTTCACAAATTTTTTCGAGGAAAATCAGGGCCATGATTAACATTGGAAAAAGTTATATTACTCTATAAGCGATTTTGACTAAAAAGTTGCCGGAATTATGATGCTTCTATTTGGTTTTGTCATTGTAATTGGACAAAGGGATGCAGGAGATACATTTCTCGAGCGAAGTTAGGAGAGAAGAGGGTATGAAGGAGCAGTGTATTCCATCTTGCTCCTCAAGAGTAAGCATAGCTACCTTGAGATTTGATTCTTCCCAATTTTGTAAGGGAATTAGGTTCTGAGATGAACGAAGGCAGCATTGGGACCCAAAGGTCCAACCAAACTCTTGTGGAGACTCCAAACGAGGGCTTAATCGTATATGGATGGAATTATCGATTTCTTAAATTTGAGCTTGCAATAATACCCTATGATGCTAGATAATAAATTGGGGAAGTGCTGTGATTTCTCCAAAAAAAAAAAAAAAAAAAAGGCGATATTTAACTACAAATATCAATTCTTAATCATATATTGTAACGGTTCAACGGACACTCGTAAAGCTTTCTAAAAACGCGTGAGACCGCGTGATTTTGTTTTTTAAATTTTATCTTTATTATGCTATGCCAAAAAAAAAAAAATCTTCAAAGAAGTTTACAGCCATTTGAAAACCTGTCCGAGTGGTTCAACTTCTCTTATACGTACTTTAAAAAATCACGACATTTCTTAACAGTAAGCTTAAAACCCATTGTTATTTTATTCCTAGAATTGGTTTGAAATTTTTTTTAAAATTTTACAGTAAGAAACTGATTTTTTGTTTTGTTTTATATAGATATCATTTTTATTTTTTTATTTTTTTTAAATAAGTGTTTGTAACTTGCGCATCCTAAGATCGCATGAATTAATTAATTTTAATTGAGTTGATTTTGATAAAAAAAATATATATATATTATTATTTCTATTATTGACATCACATAATGTAGAAGGAGATTAAAACTTAAAACTATGGTTTCATTGGCTAATGGAAATGCTTGGTCCTATCCTACCCATATTTATAAATAAAATTTTACTCCTAAGTCACGATAACGCACCAACATAGTAAAGAACCAAATTAGTTAAGGTTTTGCAAATACTCTATAGTTTAATGCCATTTTTATGTAAGGATTATGGTTAGCAACAAAAGCTAATAAAATGCCTTGAATATTGGCTTCAGCCGTGCACCAACTCTTAAGTCTTACACGGGAACTTAGGAAAACATTTTATTTAACTATTTATAAATTAGATGAGCTCATCAAAAAAGGTTATTACTTGTGGAAAGGTTAAACTCTAAATTCCCAACATCTTACGGGGAACACTTCAGTTGATAATTTTCTGGAACATGGCAATGGCAAGTGAGCTATCCTTATCACACGTGTCCCTCTCCCACCTAATCAGCATTTGCGACCAAACTTCTGCCGTTCGATCCCATCTCCATGTCCCCACAAAATCACGATGCTTATCCCGGTCCGGACCGGCTTAGAGCAGGGCGAGGGTTAATAATGGACCGAATAATTTGATGGACGAGGAATTCACGCTTCCCCATAGCGTAAAAACAATTGAAAATTCCTTTCCCCCGACCAGAACATGTCCTATTTCGCCAACGTACGAACGAACAATAATATTTTAACATTAAACTCTGTTTACTTTCTTATTTAGTTTGCTTGTTTTCCCAAAATCTCGATCTATTTTTCCTAATATCCGATTTCTGAATCCACGGGTCCTTTCAATCCTCATCACTCTCGGCTCACTTCCTTCTCTGAAATTCCCCTGTCACAGTCCAAGTATTTACCCAGCAACACTATCTCTATTTCTCTCTCCCTCCGTCTTTCTATTTATCTGTTGAATTTCAGATATTGTCACCGTCGATCGCTTCCGATCGATTCAGATTTCTGCATGCGTAACCGACGGTGCCATTACCAGCGCGACCGGCGACTCTTTATGGGCCGTGGAGATTTTAGGGTTTCGGGGTTTTTATATTTCTGGATGTGTGTTGAGTGCAGGATAAATGCGTGACTACGGGTATTTTTTAGGGTTTCCGGGCCTGGTGCTTGTTGCGTGCCTGGTCGCCCCGGTGATTGGGTTCATAATTCGGAGAAAATGGCGGCACGCCTTGGCTAGAAAGGAGGAGATCAAGCGGCTATTGGTGCTGGCTGCCGATGAGGCAGCAAGAGCCGAGCTTGAGGCGACCGCTGGGTATGGTTTCGGTGCCGACTATGCTGTTCCGATTTCAACGAGTTATTATCAGTGCGCCGTGTGTTATTCCCCTACCACTACCCGGTGTGCCCGGTGCAAGGCCGTCCGATATTGGTAGGATTTTATTTGTTAGTGATCATTTGTTATTTGTGTGCATGATAATTTGGTTTGAGATTTGTATAATTCCTCAATTTTGGGGATATTCTCACATTATTATGTTTCCGTACATTCTAAAACTTTTGAGGATTTTCTATCCAAAAAAAGAAAAAACTTTAGAGGAATTATTTGTTATCTTAAGAAATTACGTATTTGGCACGAACACGGATTTGGGAACTATGAATAGCACATGTTAAGAACTTATCAAAAAAAAAAACAGCACATGTTAGGAAGACTAGGCAGGTGATTTTATATGAGCTCCATGAAACACGTTGTACTCATTTCAATCCACGTTGAATATTGGGGCTACCGGTTTCCTATCTTTGACAGGATATGGAATGTGTTCTTTTTTATTGGAAGAGTTCAGTACCTTGAGCTATATCAATCAATATGAAATTGAAGTTTGCTTCCATTTTGTGAAACTATGTGCTATTTTGCTGGTGGAAAAAAAAGAACATTAACACAATGCCCCCATGCCGCTACTAGGTAGTGTGTTGGCGGCCGCATTTTGTTCAAATGGAGCCGAGAAAGCTTTAATTGCTTTCAATTTCTATTTATTCAAGTCATGTTTATTCTAGTTAGTGACAGAGAAATTTGGATTTTGTAGCTCTGGAAAATGCCAGATAATTCACTGGCGACAAGGTCACAAGGAGGAATGTCGTCCTCCCAATATCATTCAACCGATGAATGATGTGGGAAGCAAGGTGACAGATCAAGACAGCCATGCAATCAATTGCGACAGTTTTGAGACTGAAGGCAGGTGTCTCCCAAACCCAACAGAAACATTTCCTGGGGAACCTGTTTTTTCTAATCCTGGCGGCTCTCTTAAATCTCCACACGAGAAGGTTGATGATACAAAAGCTGAGTTCCTACAAGATAGTAAAGGAAATAATTCTGATTCTGAAACATCTAGTATGTCATTTTCCGGATTTTCTGCTTCAACTACCAATGGTGAATCTGATGATGTTTCTGTGGGTGAGAGCACAGATTCAAATGAGTCTGGGGGATCAGATGTACATCTCTCTGTTGATAATCCCATTGACAGGCCTGATACCTCTTCAATTACTAGGAACATGAATCAAAGCCAGCCATTGTCTCCTAAGTTTGCTAGTTTAGTTTATTCTGTTGATCGTCTTACCAAAGTGAGTAATTTAAATCAGACTAAATCTGATTGTAGTGATGGAGAAAACGAACACGCATCAACCAGTTCTTCAGGTTTAGGAAGTATTCGCTTGTGTGAGGATTCAAATGCCAAGCATGGTAAAGTGTCTTCTGGTTTTTGGGGGACGAATCTCGACTCCATTGGGTCCACAATTGATGCATCTGAAAAATCTACTTCGTCAAATTCCCATGGACTCGATGATGCCAAATTATCTCATTCTGGATCTGTCTTACGTTTTTCATTCAACTTGTCTGAAACTACTCCTTTACATGAACAAGGTGCTGAGGTAAAAGGCATTCTAGCAGATGATGCTCTTCCACGTGCTTCACAGATTGCTAAGTTTGTTCATGGAGCAACTTCATCAGAAAATATTAGTGCTGATGCTCCAAAGGTGGTCAAACACTCTGCATTGTTGAACCATGGAGGACCTGGTCGTGCAGATAATGAAACTTGCTGTGAAGTTAAATCTATGCCATCTTCCTCTTCACATATTCATCTTTCTTCAAGCGTTATGGGGAATTCAAGAAGTACGGATGCTTTGAAAATCAGTAACTTGCCATCTTTGAGATCTGAAAGTTTGAAGCATGGTGCTGATGACCCTGCCAGTACTTCCCATCTCTTGAAGTCCAGAGAAGTGGGATGTTTACCAATTAGTGCTTTTGATGCTCATTTAGCCTCTAGTGCTCGAGGGTCTTCAGTTCCTGTGATTAAACCTGCAAAGGTAGATGGTGTTCACACTAGTGCTGCTGTATCCTTTCAGGTTAGGAATTCTTCTCCAAATGCTAGGAGTGGGTTAAAAACATCTGTACGGAAGGTTGTTGATCAGTTCAGAGTACCTAAATTGTCAAAAGATGACCCGGTGGGCAATGGGGGTGGGGTTTCTGGAAGATACACCGATAAGGTTTGTTGATATGATTTTGTTGCCTAATTTAGCTTTTGGATGCAATTTATTTTCTTGTTGATTATGTGCTTGTTTTGCAGGGAATCTTTCCATACGAACTGTTTGTCAGGCTCTATAATTGGAACAAGTTGGAGTTGCGTCCCTGTGGTCTTATAAATTGTGGGAACAGGTAATTTAAATGGTTGTTGTTTGTGGGAAGCTTTACTTGAAATGAATTTGTGCTCAGTTATTAGGAGTTGTATGCTACCACCCCACCCACCCCCCTCACCTAGCTGGTGGGCGTTGTCAACCCACACCTGCCCACCCAAGGAGGGGATTTCGCCTGCACCTGCCCTACGGATGAGTAAATATGGCACAAATTTACTCCAAGCCTCGGGCCACCACAAAACCAGTTTCTAAACAATATTTAAAAAGTAGTAATTTAAGAAAACCCCAGCAGTCCATAAGACACTTGCTCAGAGATCAGATTAAATCAAGAAACTTCATACTTCATATATCCATTATATTAAAATTTCATTGAAATATAAGTGAGGATTGCCCAATGACTTAGACGACGAGCTGAGAATGGAGACAGGCCCCTCACCCATATTTGAATGGTTTTTTATTTTTTTATTGCCTTCCCAATGTAATGGTGAAAAATATGCTTGTTACCCTCCTCAGGCAGATTTTAACAGGCTGGCCAATGTACCCGGTAGTTAATTTGTTCATGCAATATTGTATCTGTCTGCTTCAGCTTCCTTAATAGCTGGATGCAGGATATAGCAGCAGCACATTGCTGATTGATTTAAATTTATGCACTTGTATCTTGTCTTGGTCAACAATTTAGTATGGCTGTCATTTATTTGTAAGCTTCATTTTCTTGTATCAATATATGTTTATATATTACTTATAAAAAATGTAAGATATGTTTATATATTTTTATGTATTTGTATAAAAAATCACGTAGATGTAAATGACATTTGAAATATGGTGAATCCAGATCATTTTTATTTTTTATACTGATGACATAATTTTTATAATACATGAATGTGCTATAATTGTTGCACTTTGTATGTTTTAGAGCTTCTGCCAATATGACATGCATGATAGGTGACATTGCAATTGCACATTCTACCCTTCATTGTATTGCAGAAATGCTCCCCCAAGATATAAGTGGCATGTTTGCATCAGAAATTTTGAATTTTGAGAAAGATTTCTGAGATGTATTCTGTTTGGAAAATTATTAGGTACTCCCGCCATACAGATGGCGTGGTATCCTATCACAACATGCCATCTAATTAAAATTGTTTATGCATGCATCAATTTTGATTGACATGGAAACTTATGATTGGATGGGAGTACCACGCTTCCGTACTCCGGGAGTACCTGATAATCACTCTTTCTGTTTGCATTTGTGAAAGCAGCGGGGCTCACTTAAAGTGTAAAAGTTTTGTGAGAGTGGTTTTAGCAAGAAATGGTTTTGGTATTTTTGGGTTTTTTTTGTAAAATTATTATTTTTTTGTTGGTACAAAATATTTTATTGATCAATATACAAGAAACTCATGAAAGATCAAGCCATTAAAATAATTAAAAGTATGCTATTAAATTCATGAAAATTTATGTCACTAGTGGCTGATGAAATTTTGCTTGGGAAGATGAAAAATTACTTGTGGTTTAAGATCTGTATGTTTTGGAAGTTGACAAAAACTGAGTTCTTTCCTTAGGGAATGCTATGAAACCATGTTAATTTCATTTTGTTAGTGAATGTATGAGGTAACTTTCATATTATTTGCTAATTTGCTATAGCTCTGTGCATAAATATTCACATATGGACAAACAGATACCCTACCTTTTGCTAGATTTTCTTTTGTGATTGTCCATGCCCAGGCATCCCCATGTTTTCTAGGATCAGCAGTTGGGCATACACCTGTGTCTTGGCATTTTATTTATAATTTTGGTATGCTGGCTTGTGAGTTGCAACTTACTAGATGGCTTACATTTGTTAGCAGTTCGTTTCCGTGTGGTGTAATGAGATCTTACTATTGCAGGCATAGAAATATTTTATTTCTCCATTTCTGAGTATCAACTAAAATTTGCAGATTCTGAAGGCAATCTGTGTTATCTTTTTTATTTTTGTTGTATTGTCTTTCTTAGAAGGATTTTTCTCATTTAACTTTCTCCCTTTTCTCCCTTGCAGCTGTTATGCTAATGCTGTGCTCCAGTGCTTGGCATTTACCCCTCCTCTAACTGCTTATTTTCTTCAGGGGCTTCATTCAAAAGCATGTATGTTTATTATCATCTCCATCATGGACTCATTTGACTACTTGTGTAATTATCTAAGGTGACTCTTGTATAGGATCTAAGTTTATTTGCTATTTATTAATTCTTTTATATATCAGGTGTGAAGAAAGAAGGGTGTTTCACCTGTGAGTTTGAAAGTTTAATATTAAAGGCAAAGGAGGGGAAGTCTCCACTCTCTCCTATTGGGATACTTTCACAACTACAAAATATTGGAAGTCAGCTTGGTCATGGAAGAGAAGAAGACGCCCATGAATTCCTGAGGTGTGCTTTCAAATTTTTTGAATTAAATAAATGAGTTTATGCTTTACCCAAGTGCCAATGGATCAAGTTTTAAAGAGTAATGATTAGTTAACTAGAACTTTTAAAAAACAGGTATGCCATTGATACGATGCAATCTGTTTGCCTCAAGGAAGCTGGGCTAGATGCATCAGGCTCTCAGGAAGAAGAAACCACTCTTATAGGCTTTGCATTTGGAGGTTACCTCCGATCCAAGGTAATTGCATGGTCTTTACATTGATATTTAAAAGTAAAATCCTACGTCCAACCCATGCACTGTTTATATGTCTTGCAATTGAAAAATTTATAACTTTTCCTGTTCCAGTTCTTCCGGCATGCTGAGATAAGATTTTTCCTCTGAAATGTAAGTGATGCATATATATATATATATTTGATACTGTTGCCTGCAGATTAAATGCACAAAGTGCCAAGGCAAGTCCGAGCGGCAGGAAAGGATAATGGATCTCACCGTTGAGATAGAAGGAGATATAGGAACCCTGGAAGAGGCCCTACATCGATTCACGGCTACTGAGGTTTTGGATGGTGAAAACAAGTACCAATGTAGCAGGTTGGTTTGCATTACTTAGTTTTTTGAATCTCTTGCAACCATCATCTGGTAATTTTGTTGCTAAAACAAAGTTGTGATTTTTTTGTCAACCTAAATTTTTACAACTGGTGGCCATTGGATACATCAATTTTTTCAGTTTTCCTTTTCTGCCATCTCTGCTGTAAAATATGAGAGAAGTCTTTCTATTATAATAATACAACTTTTCTCGTGGTCTGGTGCAAAGATGTTCAATGCGAATAGTCAGAACAACTTAGTCAGAACAAATTAGCTTTTTTGTGTCTCCATTTATGGCAATGATTGAATTTGACAGAAAATCTGTACCGAAACTATTAACTGTTGGTGCGAGATCTGTTCGACCACATATAAAACAATTACATGGAATTGGTATATCTGCTTGATGTAAAGTTGATAGTTCCTGGATAATCATATGCATTCCAGGGATCTGCTTTTACTTTGATGCATTTGGGAAGCCCTATGGTTGACAAAAAGAAGTTCTATATTGTTACTTATCTAATTTATTTGTTAACATGTTTAATCTATTTTTTTTATTTTTTATTTTTTGGAGAAGGTAGTTGGGTAGGGGTGCAGCTGAGCTGACCTTTGAAATTTAATTGTTGTTTTTAAGTTGTAAAATATTGGATCCTCTCATATTGGCTTATGTTGAAGTAGTATCTTCCGTTTTTGTAGTTTGTTTTTGTTTTTTTAGTATCATCTGTTACCTTCTTTTGGATGGTCTCTCATTGATCTATTCTTTGGCTTATTAATGGTCTGTATGCATCCCATGTACTTTGGCTAGGTTTATTCATCAATAAAATTTTGGTTCACTTATCAAATATAAATAAGTAATTGTGTTGAAAACCTTGGCTTTATAAATTATGGCCACTTTTTTGTAATTATTTATTATCTTATTTACTCAGATGCAAATCTTATGAGAGGGCAAAGAAGAAACTAACAATAATGGAGGCTCCGAATATCCTTACAATTGCGCTCAAGCGCTTTCAGGTAATTTTATGTTACTCTTGTTAAGGATGACATTTTGCTTTACGGTTTTGTTTTATTTACCATGATGCTTTTACAGTCAGGTAAATTTGGGAAGCTCAATAAGCCAATTCGATATCCTGAGATCCTGGACTTGGCACCATTTATTAGCGGGACCAGTGATAAATCACCAATATATAGGCTTTATGGAGTGGTGGTCCACCTGGATATCATGAATGCATCCTTTTCTGGTCATTATGTGTGCTATGTTAAGAATGTCCAAAACAAGTGGTTCAAGATTGATGACAGCACTGTAAGCACCCAAATTCTATTAAACTGCATTTCTTTAACAAGTTTCAAACATTTTACGGCGTTTAGTTTTCCTATTTTTAAGGATTGGGTTCTTTGAATTGGGGTTATCTAATACTTTATATACTCGCAATTGCTTGTTTTATGAATATTGTGCGCTATAGAAACATTGAATTATATTTTACACCAATTTCCTTGTAACCATCATGTGGGCTTGTAGGTAACGCCTGTGGAACTTGAAAGAGTCTTGACAAAAGGGGCATACATGCTTCTATATGCCAGGTGATATATTTAAGGAGCCGATTTTTTTTGTTTTTTAAGTTTAAAATATAAGATTAAGATATGTCAATCTGTAGCCATTGAATTGTTGTTTGACTTATTCACCTGCCTCACAGGTGCTCACCAAGGGCTCCACGGTTAATAAGGAACAAAATAACATCTTCTGACCCCAGACATAAGGCCATCCCTTCTTGGATCAATGGGAAGAACACTATATCTAAATCAAGGGCTGCCCAGCTTTTCCCTGGTTCGATTCCTCCAGACGGTTCCACCAGCCTTGGATCTTTTACCACAAAGTTCCTCCGGCTGCAAAGAATACTAGAAGAGGACTCATCAAGTGATAATTCTTCCCTTATTAGCAGCAACTCCGATGAAGGTTCCTGCAGCACCGATAGCACCCGCGATTCCACCAGCACCGACGAATTATCCGACTTCGTATTTGGTGATTCAGGACAGAGATGGAACAGTCCTGATTCCGATACTTCTTCTTCTTCCTCTACCTCTCCCTCTCCCTCTCCATCTCCATCTCGGCATTCACCCCCTTATTCGGAGCAGCATGCAACCCATGGGTCTCAAGCCGAGGGAAATGTTCAGATTTTGCATAAGGATATGACTAGAAATTGTAGAAAGTTAGTGACTAGTAGTAGTAATAGTAGTTGTAGGGAGACTGACTCAGAGAGATTAGGATCTAACCCATTTCACGATGTAAACTCAGGCATGTCTTTTAGAAAATCAACGAGGGAAAGAACGGATTAAACATCTGGTTATAATACATCTAGTTAATGGTAAATAACAGTTTAGAAGGTATTGCATGTAATGTACTCTTGTACCTTGCTCTATTTAAAGGAATCAGAAATAACCAATTATTTTTGTGACTTGCTTGCATCATCTAACTACTGAAGCAGCTATCTAGTTGTTTGATGGGGGAGGATAATAAGAATAAGAAGCCCATCTCATAAAACATTAATTAAGTGTGAAAATTCATGATGAAATCATATTTTAGACAAAATCTCCTTGAGTGTGGCCAATGAAGATGCAGCAAACTTGCAGCCTGTACCAATTTGTGTATTTCCTTAGTTGGCTAGAATTTTTGGGTTTTCTTTTTTCTTTTTTTGGGCTCAACGAAGCCCAAGCCCACTTAGGACGCTTGGTTGCACGATGGAAATTTTTACTCTTTCAGAAAGAATAATAACTTTACTTTTGTAATAATATGTTCGAAACGGACTACTACTTTCTCTTTCATTTTTCTGATACTATCTTCTTGGTGGGTCATGACAAAGATGTTTGTCTCCTGTACTAAGTGGTGGTGTAATAAGAAAGACAGAGATGGAACAGTGAAACAAGCCAAGAGCAGAAGAGGAGGACCACGAGGGGTGGGAATTAAGGGAAGGAGGACAGGTCCACCTACTACGAAACTACAATACAAGCGGTCCCACACGACAAAGCATCCCCTCCTCCTCCTCCTCTTTCTCTTTGGCTCTTGGAGATATAATTTATCTTCCCTTTATGATGATCTGGATAAATTAATTCATTTGACCTTTTTGGTATCGTGTCGTCGGATAGAGAGTTTGGACTTTCCTTATTCAAACCAAAGGACAATTAGCGACGTACACGTTACTCTCTCTTCCTGTTTCCTGACCTCACGAGTCACTATCCCTCATCCACCGTTTTTAGATTTTTCTTCTCTAGAATTTAGACCCATTATGCCATTTTGAGTTTGAATTCAAGTGTCAACGTCCATACTCCTTATTTGGGCATTCTTTCTATTCACTTTTGAGAAAGATCATGGCAAACTAACAAGATTAGTATATATATTCAAAAAACAAGTTATACTTTACCTTCAATATGATCGAATATCTAATTTCTAAATATTAGAGTTGTCACTTAATTAATTATTAACACGAAGGGAAATGCTATTTATAGTTATGGAATATCCAAATTTTGCGCATTCTATTTGAAAAAAAAACGAATAAATTTGAGATTTATAAGAAAAATATTTGTAATGGTGTCTAAATTTTTTTCAAAGAGAGTGAAACTTACAAACGTTAAGATTGTATATAGTAATACTCTTGATCAAACAATGGTTTTGACACCAATCTCTAAATAAAAATGTCATATTTACTTGCACTCTCATGATCTCAATATATCGATGTCAATATATTGACGATAACACATGGATTAGCCCTCCGAAAATTAGGGAAAATCAATTATGACCAGTTTTAAGGGTTGTCAATTCTTTTCAGCAAAAAAAAATGATCTAGTTATTAATACTAGAAAAAAATACAAAAAAAAAATGGGTGAGATCTGATCAAAATGGTAGATACAACACAAAAAGCATTGCTTTATACACGTACATCTTATGTGATCCTAACGGAAATGGATAGAATAATTCAATTTGTCATGATCCCCACACACAACATATTTCACCAATTATAAATTATAATTGGTGATGTATAAATTATAAATAAAACAATTCAATTAGTTTAACAATAATTAAATTAAATTAAATTAAATTTTAAAAAAATATAAAATAATATAAAATGTGTGATGTAGAATAATGAGTAGCTCATATAATATATATTGTAAATGCATGCTTTAGCTTTCGATCTTGGATTGACCAAAACATGCAAGCTGCTTTATTAATAAAAGCGCGATGAGCTACATGACCTAGAATTAATGTCCTGGAAAGACAAGTCGATCGGGCCAGCAGAAAGTTAGGCCAAATGGGAAGAAAAGTAAAAACCCTTCTGTCAAATGCCACTTGGGGTTCTCAGCCGCATGCAAATTTTGAGACGAAGTCAGCACCAACCTGCCGCCATCATAATTAATCTTCTCCCTACCCACTAAACTAATTCAATTCAAACTTTGGAGCAAAGCCTCATGTCTCATACAATATTGACTATGAATGGGGCATGGGGCCCGCCGGCCTCATTTTCTGAGTTATATTAATCCCGTATAGAGACAGAACATCATCAACCAATTCACAAGTACTTCTGGTTATACTCCAGCTTACGCGCGCCGGATGGCAGGCGGTAAACAACCCTATATATGTTAGCTAATCGAATCCCATGCAACTTTTTAATTAGTGCTAATTTCTTTGACACGAGATTCCTTGGTCTCAGCTTGTAAAAGAAATAGGGTTGTTTCTTTCTCATTATTCATGCATGGAGCATAACAAGCAAGCATACAAGTAACTTTTCCCATTTATCATATACATTAACTAACAAGCATGAAAAAATAAAGTCAAACCGCCACACCGCCCTTATGTCTCGGAGATGTTGAAGAAAGCAGGAGCAAAAGAGACATACATTAAGATCTAAATCTTTATAATAATCCATATTCTTCATCATGATCAGTTGTCCTGATCATCTTTTCGGCTCGACATTATATCATATGTTTAATTCCATGTAATTAGAAATATTACCTATGATTTCTGCCATCTGTTTCGAGGCACTTTTATATATTCACACGATCATATGTTATTATTATCATCGATCTCTGCGCGCGTGATCATTATGCTCCGAAGAAAATCTCATTCAACAATAATGCTTGTCTTCTTTTGTGGAATATATCATTTCAAGCAACAGTACGAAGCAAATGTGGCTCATGCCAATTGCCAACGGTGGGAGAAAAAGAAAAAAGTTACCTGCAGATCAGGGAGCTATCTTGGACGCGTTTCTGATGTAAATTATTCTGTGCGCGGTGCACCATGACATATTGCTGCTGCATGGTTTTTAGGCGTACTTGGCTAAATTAATGCACAATGATAAAACTGAAAACTCTTGCAAATTGGCCTGTTTTGTTTTTAAAGATAAAATAAACAAACGAAATTTATTTTAACCG
This sequence comes from Platycarya strobilacea, assembly GCA_036898215.1. Classification (NCBI taxonomy): domain Eukaryota; kingdom Viridiplantae; phylum Streptophyta; class Magnoliopsida; order Fagales; family Juglandaceae; genus Platycarya; species Platycarya strobilacea. The sequence goes on from CM072555.1 coordinate 9,912,505, forward strand.
GTGCGCCCCACTAATAATTAAATTTCACAAGAGAACCTATACATAACATGCACTAGTTTATATAATTGTTAATTTATTGATCTGGGGTACTGTGGTGGGATTATATATGTTAAAAATGTTTTAACTACAAATTAGAGATTCCATAAAAATAAATCTAGAAAATAATGTGGGGTACGTTATTAATTAAATTCAAAAGTTATTTTTATTGTAAAATAGATAAAATATTATATCATATAAATCATGTTAATTTATAGATTTATTTTTATGTATGATATCTCTAATTTATGGCTATTATATGTGTGTAAAATATATATATATATATATATAATATACACACTTGTTATCATTGATCATAACCAAGTGATCAGATTTTTGAAAGTTTGTGTCTACAAAATCAATGATTAACCATGACGGCCTTTCCGTGCAAAGAAATTAGTAATATTGAGTCTAGGCCTACTTCTTGACAAACGTCGATTGAAAAGATCGAAAAGTGGCAGTTCGATCATGATGTTAGCCTCATGTATGCCTATATATATGGACGTACGAAGTTCTTGGCAACATGATGGTCATTACTGAATTATAAGCAGCATGCATCATTTTTCAAAAACTAGGTGCAATATTGTATATATATCTAGTATATATGGTTGATCTGCCTGATCATCATGTTCGATCCCCAAACATATATATTAATCCAAATAGCTTGCAAATTATGAAGAAGAAGATTCAATAATTTGAACCCTTTGCAGGACGTACGTCATTTTCTTAAACGGACATGACACCAAATACTGATGGCCAAGCAGAATTAATTAGCGCGCCTCTCAATTATAAGCCAATTCTATAAAACAAGAAAAATAAATGGGAAGAGATTTAAAAAAAAAAAAACAATTAATATTGTTAGAATTATACATATAATATGGTCCAAGTGGGTGTGCCACTTTGTCATGTAGGGATTGATAAAACGCGTTGAAATGTTTCGAGGGGACATGCACAAACTTGTGGGCGTATTCTTGGTGGTTTCGCAGCAATATCCCATCCATGCAGGACGGACATATTACGACCAAAATTCCCGTTGCAGCTACCATTTGACCCATGCCTACCAAGGCCCACAAACACAATATTAATGCAAGTCTAAAAAGAAATAAAATTATAGCTACGTTCGTGCACGCGGGAAGCTATGTACTAGCTGCGAGTACTAGCTAGGGATCGAGCTAAGCGATTGCTCCGCTTGATAATCCCCCACATATACAAGTTCTTATGGTTTTTTTTTTAATAAAATAAAATTCATTATAAAATATAGGTTTTTTAAGGTAAGTCTTACTTTCTCTAAAATGACACTCTTAAATCTGTCCAAATCATTTTTCTTTCTAATTTAAATTGGATCAACTAGTATTACATGCATTTATGAAATTTAAAACTGGGAATACATCGTCTAATTCATGAAAGTCACTGCTCATTTCTAACGTATGCCTGATTCCAATACCTTAAAAGAATGTAAAACATCAAATTATCCTATCATTAATTGTGATAAAATTCTCGTTTAGATTTAGAGATGAGATGAGTTGAAATGAGTTTAGTTTAGTTTATATTTTAATATTATTATTATTTTAAAATTTAAAAAATGTGTATTAGAATTTAAAAAAATGTGTATTGAGATTTGAAAAATGGGTATAAAAATTTGTGTTTTGAATAAAAAAATTATAAATGTGTAATGATGAAATAAAAATGATTTGAGACGAGTTTCGAATACAAACGAGACCTTAAATTGATTATGTACTTGAAGCCCTAAGTTTGAAGACTCAAAACAATTTCCTACATTAATTCTTGCTATATATCAACAGTACAACTTCCTAGAATTCTTACTCTATATATATATTTATTTATATATAAGGTACCATTTAATATAAAAAAATTTGTGTTTTGCTACTTCATCATGTACTATTTTAGTCAATAATTGGAATTTGGGGCTTAAAGAACAATAGAACAATTCGATCGATCGAATGCTTGAATAATTAATGTTCTAGCGTATCTTGTTCTAGCTACCGGATCGTACCTAACGCTACCAGCTTGTTCTGACCATTCTCGAATGGCAATCTTATATTGCAGATTTATCAAAAGTTAGGAGAAATGGAGCTCAGATTAAATACGGTCCAAATAAGAAACATCATCAAAGCAAAGAATTAGCATGATCTCAACAAACTTAATTATATATATACGTGTCATATTTTACCAAAACCCACTACGAAAAAAAAAAGATTTTTGTGGTAATTAATTACAACAAAAAGTATATTTATGATTAATTTTGACTATAAATAATCATTTAATTGAAATTCAAACAAATAATTTTTTTCTAGTTATCATATATATATATAATAATATTAATTCTGTACAGTATTTTTTCTTAGTTTGAAACTTGGTCAAAATTCTTCATTTACATGGGCCAGAAGAGGTAACTATAGAAATATTACTATAAAAAGAATATTTATAATATTTTAATTATAATTAAAATGATTATTTGTGATAAAGCAGACCGTTTTTAATTATAAATAATCTTTTTAATTGTAATTAAAATATTATAAATATTTTTCTTTTTATAGTATATGTAAGTATTTAGATTACAAGCCTTGTTTTGGAGAAAACCAATTAAAATTTGGATCCACTTACGTCGAGGTCATGACACCTTTTGAGAGCCGTGTATATATATATATATATATATATGTATCCAACACTAGAATTAATAGGATTTAAAATGGGAGGACATCTGGCAAACCCAATATTTTATGTGGTGATCTAAAATCATCAATTGTCATTTAATATTAACCATGACTAATTAGTCAACAACAATTTCTTGTTTAATTTTATCACAAATCTACACTTCAAATAGAGTAATCCACGCGCGGGGAATTACTTCCTATATATCATCATGACTACCAGAGGAATTAAATCAAAACAAATATTATTTATACAATTTTTTTAACCAAACCTCAATATTCCTTCTTACCCGACTTCCCAACTTCGAGAACCAACAGAATATGGGACATACTTACTTTTTATTGAGAGGTGGGAAGGTACGCACTTGCAGATAAGAAAATCTCTCTCTCTCTCTCTATATATATATATATATATAGGATTTGCTGATGCTCTCCAAAATCAATATATATTGATGTCTGCATGAGATGTTGGATGGGTACGTATGCGGAATGTATATAATATTTCTGGGTCAAAAGTTAATGAGTATCTTAGAAAGTGGTGCCTAATTAATATTGTTTAATTACTCATGTTAGCACTGCATGAAACTATCTTAACTTGAATCCAATGAAGGGCGGCGGCCTCGTAAAATACCTATATATATATATATATATAGCCTTTTCGATCGTACGTTTACAACAAGAAGCTGTCCCTGTTCAAAGTTCAAACTCAATAATTTTATACTGTAAAATCAAGCAAAAACAAAACAAGACTTTAGAATTGCTCAATCTCGAGATAGTAATTAGTAAATCTTTTATAAATAAGTAGGACAGTAATTCATGAAAGAAGTAGTTGGGTTTATTACCAATTTTCCAAAAATGTCTCAAATCAAATGGACAAATCTTAGTTTTGACAACTTCGAAATACACATGCAGCAAAACCCCGACACAACGCCAACTTCGTCAATTGTGAACATCTAGAGATATCATTAGGTTTAGCACCCACAGATCGGAGAGAGGCCGGAAGGGATGCGATGTTTCCGTAGAGCTCACGAGATACTTAGGTATATAATGGTGGCTCAATCAAAGTCCCACAGGCAATAATAATAAAGAATGAAAGATCATGATCTGATCTAATCTGATCAAAATGTTTCGATCATAATCATCACAAAAAATTATATTTACAAGTCAAAGAATACAGTTTGCACTCATATCGTGCTGACATGCCATATTGAAAAAATAAGCCCAAATTAAAAATTTTAAACTTCCCATATAATTCAGCTCAACACTAGGATTGGTAATTTGGTTATATAAAACTAAATTTTTAAATCTCAAAATAAAAATAATATTATCAAAATCACTTTCATAATTATATATAGATTAAACCTTCCATCGAGATGAGTTCAAAATATAGTTTACACCCAACCAATCTCGTAATCCACGTAGACTCTCCCAAAATTTTCACTGAATTGCATCCACCAGGTCATGCCTCATTGCTTCAGTGTCACCTTTCACCAGTGCGAACAAGACCCTCCCAAATTCTTGCTAGCTAACAACGATTCTTTGTCGGCATCAACGAATCCTTACCGACGATGACCAATGCTGATGACAAAAAACTCTCCATCTCCCTTTGATTTATTCTTGACACCGACAATAACGATATTGTTGTGTTGTAAATTTGGGTGAAAGAGTAAGAAGGAAAATCCTAACTTTCTTCGACCAAGATTAGTTTCTAAAGTTATGAATCTATGATCTCCAGTTGAATCAATTTTTAATATATTCTCGACAAAGAAAAAGAGAGAGAAATCCCAAATCCTTTCTTCACCGTTCTTCACTCTCTTTTTTTTTTTTCAGATTAATCTAGTGATTCATTTTTGTGTTTATACAATATATTGTAATTTACCGTGAACTTCAACTCCCTCCACCTTTTCTTGTATAAGACCATAGAAAGTCTCAATTTTAGTTGGTGTTTGATTTCTTTCTTCCACGAAAACCAAACAGATTCGATAATTTACTAAATTTCGAATAGTTGCAAACCCAAATTCAAGATGATTGTGTTTTGCCCTTTTTGCCTAGAAAAACGATCGAAACCTTTCAAATTGAATCGCCATTACAACATGATGAAAGAAATTACTCATATAAATATTTGATTAAATATATATTTATACACAAAATCTATTTATCATTTCAGTTTTCATCATTTTCTGACTATCTACATTAAATGATAAGTTTATAAATAAAATAAAATAAATATTTTCTAATCATTTAATATTAAATTACGAAATGATGAGATGGTGATAAGAATTAAAATAATAAATATATGGCATCATTCTAATACTAAAAGTACTCCAATAACATTCATGATTTCAATATTAGCTCTAAGGTTTTATAACTTAAGAATCTAGCGATGGTATTTAAACTTTTCTCGCAAATGAAATCATGATTGCGTATTCAACTTTGTTTAGAGCATTTTCGTTAGATTAAAAAATATAAATTTATATATATCAAAATTTTTTATCATATTTAATTGAAAATAAGAACAAAAATGAAAAAAAAATAAAAATACTTTTTATCTTCAAAAATAAATAATAAAACTAAAAATTTATTCAAATCTCCTCATTTTTTTTTATTAAATATAACCAATTTATATATATATATATACAAATTTATACTTTTTAAAATTTAACTTTAAACAATCCAACTAGAGTCCTCTTATATGAACATAAACTCAAGTCTAATAACATTAATAAAGTCTCTAAAAATATAATAGGAAATAGATTTTTTAACATATGACTTAAAATAAAACGTATGTTCATAGATATTGTCATTAGCGATGATTAAAATTTTTGCAAATTATATAAACGTTAGGAATATTGAAAAAAAAAACGTACGTTCGCAAATCGGTAATTGACAATAAATTAAATTATGAATATCTTACGGTAAAAGATAACATATAATTACAAAATACAAAAACTATATACTATAGTATCATTTCTAATACATTTATTAATATTGAATAATTTTTATTAAATGATTCTTTACAATTCAATTATAATAAATATATCATATTTTGCATAGTAAAATAAAGGTATAATGAGATATATATATATATATTTGTAGATAGTTTATACGCTTTGTACAATTTTTTTTAAAAAAAATAAAAAATCCACATAAAAACAAATTTTATAATAATAAATTCCATCTTTAAAAAATAGTCTTCGACGAAAAAGAAAAAAAAAAAAAGACGACCAATTTTAGCTAAAATATAAGAAGGGGTACGGTCCAAATCTCAACAAAACCCAGGACGAAGCTGTCACCCGATGAGAATTCTTGCTTAAGCTTGATAAAATATCAGCTTTGCCTTTCTTTTTCCCCCTTTTCTCTTTGCTCTAAGGACGAAAGAAAAAATAAAGAGACAAAACCAAAGTACAATTACTATATCCGAGAGAAAGCGGCATGTGAAAATGTGAAGTTGGGGAACTCGGAAGCGTTCTTGGGATAAAGCAATTAACACACATTCAGAGGCCCAGGCCCCCCATCCCCCATCCATCTCTATCATCTCTCTGCGGTCTGCTGATGCACTGAAAAGAAACTGCAACCACAACCCTAGCAAAGCCACGTTCTCTCCTGCCATTCACTTTCTCCGAATCAAGAAACTCGAGACGTAAGGAGAAATCAATCGAATCAGGCATTATTCAAGCGCACAGTAGTGCAGCAATAGCGGCAGAAAGCAGCCAGCAGAGCGTTGCAGATAATGCTCAGACAGTCTCAAACTCCAACGCAACCCTTTAATCCAAACCCAGATGTAATTAAGAATCCAATATGTGAATGCCAGAAGAAAGACGTTTAGAGAGAGAGAGAGAAGAGAGCGAGAGGGATGCCAATGCCAGAAGAGAGATTTGAAGAGAGATAATTGATTTTGACTTATGACATCAATCCAACTTCGAAAAAAGATAAGACCAGTCCATGAGTTTCCTTTTCGGTTTCAATTTGAAAACATTTACTCCTTTCCCGAACCCAATTACACCAAACTAAAACTGCCCCTCCATCCATCGTTCTCTTCAGACTAAACGCTACCCATTAAACATGATAATTAAACAAAAGTTAATCTAAGGACACAAACCATAATAACAAGTTATCAGAACAAGGAAACAAAAGAAAACATCCCCTAAATCGATAAGACTCAGATTTAACAAAAAAAAAAAAACAGCACCAGATTAATTCTTCATAGAATAGATTAGTAAGGTGGAGGCGGAGGTGGTGGCTGTCTAGCAGTTGGAGCCCAGATGACGTCTGATTGCAAGTGACCGCTGTACATAGGCATCCCACACGACTCTCCCGGCGCGTGACCACTGTCTCCACCACCAGACATGGAGGGTGATTGCCCATCGCCACCGCCGCCTGACACTGAGTTTCGGACTTCGTCCTCAGACGGAAGCCGGTGGTACGATGGGCTGTTAAACGACGCGGCGATGACGAAGACGGTTCCTGCCGCGACTAAGGACCCGGCGACCAGTCCGCCGACGACCTGGCCCTGCGGACCCGCCAGCGAGATGGTAAAGCCGTTGGGGACCGGAAGTGACGTCGTACCATGTAGGAACGTGGCTGAGATCGAGAGGATGTCGAACCGACCGTGGAAGGTGACGGTCGCTCCGGGGGTCGCGGAGGGCTGACGCAAGGTAACGTTAGCGACCGTTCCGGAGCCAGTGAGAACGCAAAGCCCCATGTTCTTGCGGCGACAAAAGCGGGAAATGGCTTCGACGACGTCGTTTCCGCCGGGGACCTCGAGAATGTAGGGCGTCATGGCAGGATCAGGCTCGCGCGTTATGAATACTGGAGGCTTAGGCCTGTTTTTGGAGCCAGGGGGTCGGCCCCTCGGTCGCCTGACCACTTCGATGGTGGCTCCGTCGCCGGAATTATGTTCAGAGGAAGTTTTAGGGTTTTGGACAAGAACTAGAGCTTGTTGATGATGAGTTGGGGTAGTAGTGGCGGTAGGGCCACCGCTGCTGCGGCTTTCGTCGTCTTCGGAGGTCTGTTGTTGGCATTCGGCGGTGGCGGAGACTTGTTGGAAGGGATGGGGAAATGGGTGGATGTGGTGTTGCTGCTGATGGTGAGGGTGAGCATGTTGATGTGGGTTTTGGTGTTGGTGTTGGTGGTGAAGTTTTGCGAACATGTTGGGAGTTTCAGTCTTTGGCTCTACATATTCACCTTTCATGCTGGTAGTTTGCCCCTTCTTCTCCTTTGTATATTTCTTTATCTGAGCTAGAGCTCTACTGCTCTATGATTGGCAGGATATTCGTTGCTCTGTAATATAATAAGGAAAACAAGTAGCTAGTTGGACTTTGTAGAAGAGATAGAGAGAGATAGATAGAGGGGAAGATAGGCCAGTTCCAGAGAGAGAGAGAGATCAAAGAAGATGGTAGTGGGTTTGGATTTGTTTATAATAAATGGGGGGATGAGATAGCATTTTATGAGGAGAGAGAAAGCTTGTGAGAGAGAGAGAGAGAGAGAGAGAGAGAGAGAGAGAGACACAGGTGGGTGAGCTTCGAAACCAAGTAAAGACTAATTGCGCCGCTGGTTGGAGGTAAAAGAAGGGTCCACACACGTGACACATCACACGATGCAGATTAGTCACAGACAGAGAGAGAGATATGTCAATGAAGATGGAGGAAATTGGGTAAGGGTTAGCTCCACCTTACTGCAACACCGCCTTTTGTTTACGGTTTCTTCATAGAGAGAGAGAGAGAGAGAGATTAGAGGGACAGATGGAGAGATGGAGAGCAAGGTTAAATGAGCGTGAGGGCCTCCCCGACCGAATGGATTGAAAGTGACTCCTTTGAAGTTCTGTTTTTTGGGTCAAGGGGGATGCCCCTTCGTGGCTGCTGTTTTTCCCCCTATCATCAAGTTTCATCTCTCTTTCTCTCTCCCCTCTCAAGTGGGCTGTCTCGTTAGATTTCAAAACATTTAGCTCACTTACTTTGACATGAAGGTACATAACACTAGGCTCATCGGCAAAAATTTGGTTTTGAAAGGATGACTTTTTTCCCAAGCCCGGATGGATTTTGGGTTCAAACTTCAAACTTTGTAATCATTTAGCTTGCGTAGGTATCACATTTTGATTTGTGCTTATAAGGTCGGAAAGATTGGTGTACTTTTACCTATTCTACGCCAATGAAAATGTTTAATGTGAATATCAAAGTGGACCCCTCCCGACGCATCTTATAAATAGCACATAATTTGGGGTTAATCCTTTCGTTTAATTACTCCCATTTTCATATTCTTGGTATTGTTTACACATCTTTTCTTAGCAATTCTTCAGAAGAAAACCCACCCCCACCAAAAACAACGATCTGTAACGATTTGAATATGCACATGCAACATGCACATTTTTATTTTTATTTTTATTAAAAAAAAGAGCTAAGATGAAGACAGATAAATGATACTCCGTGTTAGAGCTGATCTGAAATTAAGAAATCGTGCCTTTTCGTAGGAGTAAAACTTACAACAATCTAGAAAAAGTGTGCTGCTATCATTATACATAAACTAATGCAAAATAATCAAATATCTATATTTCTCGAGACTTCACATAATTTTCTCTCCTTTTTTTTTTTGGAACAATTTATCGTTGTATCAAAGATTCGGAGAGACAATATAGAGGCAATAATCATATAGAAATTGTTTCAAGCATGGGAAGATTTAAGCCTTATTTGTGTTCATATTTAATATCAATTTATCTCATTTCATCTTAAATTTATTTTTATACTTATTTTTATATTTTTATATAAAATATAATAAATAATTTAATTTTTTCAAATCTTAATTCAATTTTTTAAAATTTTCAAATAATAATATTAAAAAATAATATTATAATATTATTTTATTAAATTTTTCAGAACTCAATCTCGTTTCTAATTAAATCAAACGTGGTTGATGGAGGGCGGTGCCTTGCGTTTTTTCTTCATTTTTTTTTAGTAACGCTTTGCACGGAAGCATGGGATTAATGGTTTTCACGTGGCATGGGAGCCGAAAGAGAGAACCTTCTGCAAAATTAGAAGTTGGTACGAAGGGGAAAAAAACAAAAGGTTGTGAGCCAAAGTGTAACGTCAAACTTGAAGGACACTTCAGACTCACATATAATTTGATAACTTGATATTGTTTGTTATAAACGGTAAGAAATGCATACTTCCATTTTATTGTTTGTACGCTCTCAGCAAGCAATCAATAGGAATTGATGGATTGAAGCTCGTAAAGAAAATAAAGACAGAAAAAATATTTTCATTCTCCTATAAGTCCTGTTATTACGTACGAGGAATATTATATTTTTAATTAATTAACCCATTATGGAACCTTTTCACGTGTTTTAGTGTTTTACCAAATAATATATATATATATATATATGAATTATGTTATCATTGATTTGACAAATTGTTTGGTGCCCAGTCACACTTTAGAATAGTTTTCTTTTCTTTTCTTTTCTTTTCTTTTCTCACCCCATTTGCATCTAAGAATCTAGAAGAAGATCTATTAACTTGTACATAAAGAATGCAGAAGATCGTTAGTACTACATGCTTTAAGTGAATTAAAGGAAAAAACGAACGAAAGATATGGATGCAAAGAGATAGCCCCGCTTGGATTCGGAGATGAGATGAGTTGAGATGAGTTTGGTTTATTTTTTAATATTATTATTATTTTAAGATTTGAAAAAGGTGTGTTGGGATTTGAAAAAGGTGTATTGGGATTTGAAAAAGGTGTATAGGAATTTGTGTTTTGTATAAAAAATTATAAAAATATAATGATGAAATGGAAGTGAATTGAGATGAGCTCAACCCAGTTTCGAATCCAAGCGAGGCCATATATATTCTTGTGAGCGCTCTCTCTCCTCTAAAACAGCTTTTTTTCTTTTCTTTTTTTTTTTTCTTTTTTTAATGTTCCTCTAAAACAGCTTGTAGGTAGGCTCCTAGTTCAAACTACTTCGCATTAGTCATAGTAAAATAATGAGTTACAAAATGTTAATGAGTCCTTGAGTTGGATTTAGATAGAATGATAACAACCTTCAACTAATATTGTATTCTTTTCCTTGAAATGATGGAAACAATCGAGTAAAGACAGTGAGGTCCTATTTAGATAATGAGATAAAAATAAAATAATTTTAAATAAAAGTTAAAAATTAAATAAAATATTATTATAATATAATTTGTTTAAAAAATTGATAAAATTATAATAATAAATTGAGATGATATAAATTAAAATAATTTGTCAATCAAAACGGTACCTAAATCTAGAAATTGGTATATATTGTCTGGCTTGACATGTTTTTCTTAGTATAATGTATTGTTGGCTCTAAAAATCTTATGATCAGTACATGAGTTTTTCGAATGCCACAAGCCTTTTTCTTTTTTTATATCTTTTATTTTCTTTTTTAGGTGGGAGATTTCTTACAAATTAACAAAGTATGAAAAGTTGTTGGAGATCTTCAAGGAGGAGGGATCGATAGCTTTGATGCTTATGGAAGATCAGCTACTGATCTTACATTATTACTGTTCTTTACGGACTAATTATTTATAGCTGCGAACTGATCCCTTAACTCGAGTCTGGATTACTGTTCTTTATAGGTATTGAATGTTGTACCAGGATGATTTTAACATTTGATTAAATTAATGTTGGAGCTCTCAAGTCTCATTACATTAATGAATGTTTTATATCTCCAAAACTGAGGTTTTTGATAAAGTAACAATGATGAAAATTAAAAAAAAAAAAAAAAAAAAAAAAAAAAAAAAAAAAGAAGAAAAGAAAAGGTAATTTGCTTGGTAGATGCCAAGTAGGGTTATGTATTTCGGAAAAGGATTGGTTGGGGTTAGAAACTTAAAAAGGATGACAAGGTTGAAGATTTAATTTAAACAGAAGGAATCACTTTGTGCGATTTTAACGTGCCCAAGGGTCCTTTCGGATGGAAAGGCAAAAGTGAAATTTTAGCCACTGCTTTTTTCTATTATTGGCAACTGTTAAAGGGGAATTTCACAGTCCCACTTCAACTCTAATTTCTTCCGCAAATTTGTGCTATCTTTCTTTGTATGGGGTCCGTGATTTTCGTCCTTCAAAAAATCAATTTGCCGAAAATGGAATCCGATCCATTGATCAAGAGAAATTATATGAAATCTAAAATAGTTAATGCACAAAGAGAGTATATTTTATATATATATATGAATGAAAAATATTAGCTTGCTCACCAAGTTTGACACCGCATTTTATATGTTTTATTTATTTATTAATTAAAGAAGTGATTGTTAGTATATTGATATTTTTCACATTTCTTAAAAATATTTTAAAAAAATAAAAAATTAAATAAAAATAAAAATCCAAATTTAGACTAGCAGACAAATTGAGTGGTGCTACTCAGGCAGAAGAATAGTACTTCTCTTATATGAATAATGCTATCACATCCCTTTATTTTGTTCCTTCATTTTGACTGCTCATGTATTTTTTTTTTACTAATTAAGAAAATGATTATTAGTGTATTAATATTATTTCTATATTTTTCAATTTTTTTTTAAAATGTTAAAAATATAAATAAAATAAAATAAAACAAATGAATTTTATTTATAGGTGCGTCATGTGGTCATTGCTAAACGACATCCTATATATATATATATATATATAAATTAATAGCTTTCCTATTTCGACTTTTTAGCATTACTATTCTCCTATTTCGACTTTTTAGAATAGCGAGAAGAGTTGGACAGTCGACTAGTATTAATGTTCTCCTATTTCGACTTTTCAGAATAGCGATAAGAGTTAGACGGTCGACTAGCATTACCCTTATATATATATGTCAAATGACTAGAAAGTTGAAATTGAGTTGGTTTTTTTTCATCTTGTGGGTCCAATAGGGTAACCTTTCTTTTTTTTCCTAGAGCTATTTAGGGCCTCTACCAATGTGAATGTCTTAAATGGGTCATTTGATTAAAATGACACGCATGACTAGGTGAACATAGGAAGTTCAAATATCATCTGTGGTTTATTTTTCTTCTTTTGGGTCCGATACCGTATGCTTCTTCCCAAAGTTATCCTAGTCTATAGAGTAGTTTGTATATTATAATAATATTTTAATTTCATAATATTTTTATTCAATTTTTTTTCTCTCATTTTTTAAAATTTAAGAAATACTTAATTCAAACTATCTTACTACTACTTATAAATTATCTTATTATTAATTACAGAATTTTCATATCATCTCGTTCTATAAGTATCTCCAATGCAATGGACAAGACATCTATCATCTTCACGTGTAAGACGGAATCTATCATACTTGATACAATTGCGTGATGTTGTGGTGTATTTTGTTTGTTGTTTTACTTTTGCCCCAGTCGGGCCAAAATTGCTGGCATGGTCGAGCACATTTTTTTATTTCTTTGTAAGCAAGTTAAGCATTCATAGATAAATTAATAGATTATAAAATACAAGTTTTAATGAAGTAAAAATCTCTTACAATCTTTCCAAAATCAACACATACATCACGAAAATAGAAAAAAGAAAAAAATAGACTTGAGTCAAAAATACAGCTCCCACTCATTTTCTATTATGGGACTTTGCTTGAAGTGATTTTTAAATAGTCTAATAAATAGATTATATTACTACGACTATAAGCCATAGTGAAGGGAGGTTTGTGCATCTTGTTGATCTAGACTAGTTGAAAGAAACTTTCATGCTTATTTTTACTTGAACATCGATTCGAGGAAAGCGGAAACATAAAAAATGGGATGGGAATGCTCTAATACATCACATAATTCGGTCATGACCCATTGAATTGAACAGAAACTCAAGCATCATACCTAAGGATTTTCTCCATGTAAATCATTTGTATACCTTCAAATCGTGGCTGACTTGCATACGCACGCCAATTTGGTCAGAGTGGATTAGTGTTTTCTTTTCTAATGGAAATTGAAACGGTTGGATATATATTATATCTGTCCCTATTTTAAGATGTGTCTCAAGAAAACACCAAAGATTTTATCCACCATAAAATAGCACAAGTGATTACATATAAATCCAAGAGATGATAATATATATATATATATATATATATATATTATGGGTTTTGCTATTCATAATCCTCACGCACCATACCATTTTTCTTTTAATTTTTTTTATTGATTTGATTCTTCCTAAATTAATTGAATTCTTCTACAAATCATCCATATATTATATATTTAGTAAGAAAAAAAATTATGTATGATGTGTAGTGTGTAAAAATGATGAATAAAATTTTCTATATATATGTATGTATAAAACTTTTTTCACGACTTGGTCAAGGGCCGAATGTTATGAGCTGGAGAGTTGCAGTTTCAAACACCAAGGTGTTCGTCAAAAGCCCCCTCAAAGCTTAAAATTTTGTGTGCCACCGTGTGGCCATGACCCAGTATCAGACACCAAAAAAGAAAAGAAATAAACAAAAAAGGGGCAAGGCACCAATCATCAAATTTTCTTGACATTTGGTTTCCATGGTGGACCAAATCAATCAAGCTTTTTATGGCTTATCATGTTGGTACTGTTTCTAGAGAAAAAGTAGTTTATTAATTGAGAGGATGGAATTCATAAACATTAGAGATTCTTCCATCTTTGGCACAAAAATAGAAAAAGAGTAACATTGCAATCATTTCGGTGATCAATTATTACCACATTATACACTTACAAACTTAAATGCTCAATGGTTAACACAAGTAAATGATCTAATTTTGAAATGCTCAGAAATGTTTTAAATGCTAACTTCTTATGTTTTTACTTTATAGTTCTCAAAGGTCACCCAAACAACAGTCAACAGATATTTTATTTTTAAAATATTCGAAGCCAGTCAACTATGAAACGAAGTAGATTAACTCACGAGCGAACTCTAGTATGAAGATGGGTACATAACTTCTTTTTTCTTTTTCTTTTTTTAAATCTAAGGGCATATTATAACTTTTGAGACAATAGATATTTCACATCTTTTTGATAAGGTAAACAATAGCAAAAGACAACCCGAAGTATTTCAACAAACACAAAGAAAGTTACACAAACGAATCACCCGAATGGATGCCATAACCCGAGATGTATTATAGTATGATGTGATTTTGAGTGCTATTCATGAAAACTTAAGGTGTAGAAGTTGAGTGGTGTAGGGGGAGAGAAGGAAGGGTTATGTCCTTTGGGAAGCTTGGGATGGTAGACAATGTCGGCTTTGGCAGATCTGGGAGATGGGGCAGAGTTGGCAATTCCGGCAGTTTTGGCAGCTCCGGCTTTGCCACATGGGGCACACTTGGAAACTCGGGTTTAGACAAAGAAGGTAACTCGGGCTTTGGTAGAGTTGGGAGGTGAGGAGGAGGAGGAAGTTCAACCTTAGGTAGTGGCAGTTCAGGTTTAGGCAAGTCTGGGACTGTAGGAAGAGGCAGTGCTTCTGGCTTCGGAAGCTCAGGAACCTCCGGCAGCACTGTGTCCACTAGAAGGCGTGTGGCCATAACCTCATTGTCGCTTATTAGCAGCATTACAAAGATCAGAATGCACATGTTCTTGAGACGGTTCATGTCTGGAAAACTAGACAGGATTGACAAGTTTCAAAGAACGTTCAGCTTCTTCAAAGAAGTGTTTGCATGTCAAAGTTCACCTTACGGTAGTTTTATAGAGGAGATAAAGGGGTATAAGCAGGGCTTGTTGGCATGACTATCTAGTGTTGGTTGATCTGCTCATCTGTAAAACACATATCAAACTGTTTGGTAGAAGACCGTGCCACACATAAGCATAGGGGGTCAACGGAAGTTCATCTGTTTAGCGTCTTTTAAATTATAACTAGGCTGGCAGTAGATAAAGCCGTTGATTGAACCCTGGTCTCTGGATTGTAACAGCAAGTTCCATGGCCAATGAAGGACTCAAATTTAACATATTTCACTGTATCTTATTTCATTCTTTACAAAAGGCTTGAGTTCAAATTACTACCAAGATCAAATGCAACAACCAATACAACTTAGACAAATAATTCAACTTGAATGATAAGTTGGAAAAAATATCACCATAAAAGGATAAAAAAAAACAAAAACAAAATAAAAACAAAAACAAAAAGGAAACACGGGCTAGGGAAAGCTTTAGGTCCATCATATACGGGCAACATAGGAATTGGCCTGAGTAACATATCTCACCCACCTATATGGATTGTAAGTTCCAGATTTCTTTGCTATCTGTAAGTATTTCACCTGCATGGAAGAATTAGAAACATACCAGGTAATGAGCATCTGAAAATGCACCCGAGGTTATAGATGCTAGCTTACTTAACCACAAAACATATCTCTGGTACAATTAGAACTGAACAAAATACCCGTAAACCGACCCAACCCATTATTCCAATAGCTTCTGACCCATTATTTCGGCCCGCTTTCGGCTAATCGGATTAACGGGTATTAGCCGTTACCGCTTTAATCCCAATCAATCACCTATTTTCAGATTTCGGATGTTCTTTCAGCTAATCGAATTAACGGGTATTAGCCGTTACTGCTTTAATCCCAATCAATCACCTATTTTCAGATTTCGGAAAACATCGCGATCTCTCTCTCTCCCTCTCTCTCTCTACACGATCTCCTCCCATTGTGCGATGCAAAAACTACCACCCCGACTTTTCGCTTCTTCTCTTCAGTGCATCTTCGAATCATCTCTCTCTCTCTCTCTCTCTCTCTCTCTCTCTCTCTGATTTCAATTGAAATACCGTCTCGATTCATCGACCTGAGTCGTATCGATTCATTTTCCTTTTATGATAATGGCTTTGAGTTTTTGATCAAATATTTGCAATTTCTCTATGGGGTTCTTTTTTTTAGTAGGATTTGCAGTCTCTATTCACTATTGTGCCCTGGGCCCCTGATTATACGCAAAATTTAGAGTTTGGGTTGTCCTCGTATTGTATGTTATGTTCTGGGTCTTTGTTTAATCAAACGCGCAAAAAACCATGGTTAATTATCCCAGCTTCCAATTCACTTTCAACATTAAATGTGGAGTTTGGGTTTGGTTGTATTCATATTTTGTTATTGTTGTCTCTATTGTTGTGAAGGATGGAATCTAAATATGGAACATGGATTCACGCGGGGAAAGACGATTCTATTATGTGGGACTCCGAAGAACTCCAATGGAGTTTTAAAAAAAAAAGGGGGAAGAAGAAGATTGTTGAGTTATCGGAATGACGGCTAATTGGCTAATCGGTAAGCATCCCAATCGAGTCGGGTCGGAACTTTACTTAGCGGGTCGGGTGAACGGGTCTAGGTAAAATCCAGTTTTCAAACAATAGTTGCAGCGACATAAATGGTAGGGTATAAACCCTCCTTGCTCACCACGAGCGCTTTGAAATGGGACCAAAACATTCGTAAAAGTAGCCACTCTTGATAGTCACCTGACTACTTAACCTCGAGAGGAAAAGGGGTAAGGGGTGGGGGCTGTTAATGTAGTAGGGAGCCACTAAGATATGATAGCCATAAAAAATGCCAGTGTTCGTTATATGATGTGAAACGAGTTCGGATCAAGTTTGTAATCATCACAAAGAGCCTTCTGATCCCCTGAATGCATGCTCTGAAAGAGCAAGCAGGTCCAAATCACAAGACACAAGAATGATGGCAAAGGATTCAATGACACTTTCAATCTAATGGCAGTAGAACAACACAAGCAATCTTGCTGCACATAATCCACTCATGGGAGTTCAATTGCTGGTGCAAAGACGTTATACTGATAGTAGTGAGTACCATATAGTCAACTCAGAAAGTGCAATGAGCTTACCTGAAGCCTTGAAGCATTGTACATTGGTATTGTGAAAGTCATGCTAACGGGACCGGACTCTTTCGTGATATTTCCTATTGTAAGTGGTAAAATTACAAACATGGAAATAAGTTATTAACATTGATTTAATAAGAAATTATATCCTAAAAAATAAAGTAACCAGTGCCATAACTAAGATGTTAAAATTAAGACTAATTATGTTTGTAAATCATACCATGTAATTCCTGAGAAAATGTTAGCTTTGCACGCAGAGTATGTTCAGATCCACCAGCAATCTGTTGCGTATTGAACTTATTAGCAAATTTGTTTGCACTAGGAAGCATAACGTTTCATTAAAATGGAGAAAGTGAACTACTTTTAAATTTAATAGAAAGAATTGATAAGAAGATTGCCTTCTTTAAACCCCACTCAAGTCTCTTATTTGCTTCCTTGAAATCCATTGTTTGTCCAACTGCTCCAGGTTCCAGCTCAAAACTAGCTCTGAAACAACATCAATTGAGAATTTAATCAGTACTCATATAACACCATCATACAATGTCTTCTGCCCAACAAATGGGATTTGTATTGACTCTTTATGTAGTAAACGATGAACCAGAGTCTCAAAACTATGAAATTCTCTAAACTTCTTCAAACACCAAGAATACAAGTTTGCCTTAATCCCCCCCTCCCCCCAGTGCCTCTTTTTCCTCGTATATGCAACCAAGTGAGCAATTAGATTTGTCTGCCTCTCTTATATAGCTTTCCTCAGTGCTAAAGTACTTGGCAGAAATACTGTAGCAATTTTTATTTCCTGCACAGCCTGTACACAAAATTCTAGATATTCTATTTCTCTGTGGAACAGAGACCAGAGACTAAGCTATTAAAGCATCCTTAATCAATCCATAGAGTTTGCTTATCTTTTTTTAAAATATAAATATATATATATATTGTAAGTATGCTTCTATTCTGCAATCCACAAAGCGTACAAGGTCAATACACAGATCACACAAGAAAAATTATAAAATGAGTTACTACAAAATTGGTATCAGAAGCATCAAATGCGATCAAATAGTTTTGTTTACTCCATCTAGCCAACAATCGCAAGCTATTACACGTCAAAAAAGATGTTGTCCATTTACCTTAACAAATGATAAAGAGATGATTCCATACCTGGAAGTATATTTTGGTAGTGGCATCATAACCATTATTGTGTTTGCAGTGACGCTTGAGGAGAACTCAGCATGTACTTTAATAATCACTGCAGCCTAAAATTGCAATTTTAAAACTTTGTTTCAGACCAGCACCACAGGGAGAAAATAAGTGAGGGTAAGACAGAAGGGATATAATGGTCATTGTGACATAATAAAAGCACCCAGTTTGATGACATACAAATAGTTCTTTCAACATTTTCAATGACACTCATAATAATCAAGAACAATACTAACCTTAAGGGCTCCTGATTCTTCAATCAAAGTGTTAATACGAAAAGGAGGCTTGAACTCCTGAGTCATGCGGTAGTTCATGACAGTAAATTCACCATCTGGTGGTACCTAATAGATTAGCATCATGAACCACAATTTTAGACAGTGTTAACTAGGGGTGAAAGTTGGCAGGCCCGGACCGGAGAAACCGACCAGACAGGCCATTTTTGGACGAGACCGGATTGGACCAAATTGTGTCTGTCAGTCTCTGCCCAAATTTTGGTGGACCGAATTCATTCAGTCCTGTCCCAATCCAGGGGTTTTTTCAACCCGGACCGAATGGAAATAAAAATATATATTTTATTATTTATATATTATTTATATATTATTTATATAGAAAATTGTATATAATTAGTTAATAATATATCACAATATTAAATAAGTATTTATTCTTTAATGTATTAGGAGTAAGTCTATAACTATATATATTTAGATCAATGTATTATTATATTCTTTAATGTATAACTATAATATATAGTACTAGTATATATTCATATATTAACATATTATAATAGCTATAGTATAAATCATAGTATATGTATAAATTTATAATAGTATTAGTTAGTTAACTTAATATGTTAGCATTAAATCACTATAACTACAATGTAACATGTTAGTGGCCAAAATATACTTTGATTTAGAATTGGCCCATTAGGTAGCGACTGAACCGAATGGACCGGACCGTCCCGAATGGGATCGGACTAGACCGGTCCTTGTAGCTGTTCGGTCCGGGAAAACCCTGGACTGAATAGGCCCAATCCAGTTCACAAACCCACCTACAGACCAGAGCGGACTGAATTCACCCCTAGTGTTAACATGTATATTTAACCAATAAACATCTCCAAGCTAAATTATCTTAAATTTACTCACCAGGCTCAAAGTTTTCTCTGTGTCGAAACTATCTAGACGTACTGATTCATGGAAATTACAATCATCCAATATCACTGCTCCAGACCCAAACGAACTCTGGTAATCTATAACAGGGACCAGTCACACGGAATATAATAGAGAATATTAGATGTAAAAAATATGACAATAATCACAAAGAGCATTTTTAAAAACATAAATTCATTTTTAAGCCCCATGGTGGGCATGCAAAACATATTTAAAAAACATAGTTTGCCAAGGAAAACACAGCAAGCATGCATGCATGTGTGCACATGCACACAAAAACATTTTACCTAAAAAGTAAAAGCATGAAGGTCGGTCAATTTTTTGAACATTTTTAATAAACATGGTGATGCTGTATGTAACAGGTGGCACCAAGAGATATACCATATGTTGTTCTCCCATCTCTTCCAATGCCCAGGTCATCATTAAGAGCTATGCGGATTTCAGGATTTCCAGTGAGATAGCTTTTCATTTGAATGGTCCCATCTATCTCAGAAGTCAGTATATATCCCTGTATAAATGACTTTAAATTGATTAGCAGTGGCTTAAGTGGTGGAAAATGTAGATTATAAGATATTTTGTGTACAACAAAGAAATATTTAAGAGGGAGATCAAGCTTTAGTTCAGATACACATGAATACATCCAGCAAGTTGGTAAATAAAATCCGTGTGAAGTCACAGGACTGAAAGTGTGTGCCCACAACAAATAGCTAAGTTATTGTGAAATGTGAAGCAGATAGCCACCAGAGTTCCGTCTGCATAGACAATAATGGGAAATGAAGCATACAATGCATGTTTGTAACGTGAGTATTTCTTTAATATAAAAATTTAAATTGACTCTAAATCAGTTTCATGGGTAACTGAATATATAATACAGTAAAATCGTGCAAGTATAGGGAAAAGAAATGGAAATGGAAGAAGAATAATAGAAAGAAGACCGAAGATGCATAATGCTGCTTATCCATAGAGAAAGTTGAAGTAACCGTTATGCAATTTAGAAATGGAGGAGGGGTGACAATTGAGAGACAGAGAAAGAGACAGATGAGGTTTGCAGTTACTTCCTAAACGAGAGGGCTGCTTGGATGTGTTTAGGAGGGATTGATTGAAACTCCAGGAGTGTTTTTTCCTGAATATTTGGCGTAGTGGTAGCCCGTTTGGTTGCAGTAGTGGTGGTATTAGGGCATCTTGGGAACCACTATTGAGAGACAGCTTTAACTGCTTTAACTCTAGTATGTTTAAATAAAAGTATTCATAAAGGATAAATAACAAACACAACGTGAGCATCTATAGGATGGAAATGGTCAATCATAGGGGCCAAGCTCTTTGAAAACATAAATAAAGCTTCTTGGAATTCAGTGGCACTTGTTTGGTACTGCAGTTTCTTAAATGCTCACTTAAGAGTTAGTATCTGGTTTAAATATTGGGACTCCGGGAAGGGTTTAGTTTTTGTCTCATTGCCATAAAGAAAATACACAGGACTTGATTTTATATTATGGTTGCGAATAAACATGGCAAAATCCATTATCCATTCATAGGTCAATTATTTAAAATTTATACCATGTATGACAAAACTGAGACTAGAGTAATCACAAATGCAGAGTCAGATCAAGACAGATGTACACACACTCGAGCTAAAGGTGATGCTGATTTTCTCAATTATATCGACAAAGATTTCCTCCCTCGTCCTACCCCCTGGCTCAGTTGCTACAACAGATTTTGTCACAGCTGTTCCTGGCATTCGTTTGCCCCCTTGCTGCACATGTCCAAATTTCAGTAATCAATCAGATGAGATGTACACGAAAACAATAAAAATGACACCACTTAAGCCTCTTTTGTTGGAGAATAGTATTAGTCAGATGACATCATACCATAAAAATGGAAGCAGAGCCAAGAGCTTGTAAACGTGCAGCATCAATGACAATTGGCTCGTTAAATACATAAGACTTCAACATTTCGGTGGATGTTGTTTGTACATAGCCAAAGTCCTAGAAGTAAAAGACAATCAAACACATGTAAGCCAATATGTATCAGAAAGTGCTGTCAATCCCTAAAACGGTAATTTAGGTTCAAGGCAAAGGCAACACCTATCCACTGTGGAATGGGAAACCTAATACTTCTTGAACAGAAAGAAAAACGCACAGGTGTTCCACCAGAACTCAGGTTGCTATATTTGCTATGCTTTGATGCAAAAATAGCAAGATGAATCATTTTCTCACGATGACTACTTGAATAAGTCGCTATAAGAACCACTGCTTAAAACTATTAGGAATAACAATTATGTTTAAACATACAACTTCAAGTATAATTTAAAATCAAATGAAGCATTAGAAGTTACAGAACTCATACAAAGAGAAAGATATACAGTACTTCAACACCAAGCATAGTAGCTGACAATTTACTAGCAAGATTAAGGCTTAGTTTGTTTTCATAGAAAAGATTAAATAAGATAAAAGTTAAAAGTTAAAAGTTAAAAGTTAAAAACTGAATAAAATATTGTTCTAATATATTTTTTTAATATTAGTTTTGTTTTGGAATTTGAAAAAGTTGTTTTGGGATTTGAAAATTTTAATTGTTTATTTTATGTTGTCTGGGAATTTGGAAAAGTAGTAATGATGAGATAAGATAAGATTGTTTATGAAAACAAACCAGGCAAGTTACCACATTAGTAGAGCCATGAAAAAAATTTAAGGGCTTTGTATATACTTTCAATAAATATAAAGAACAAGAAATTCACAAAGTAGGACAAGAAACTTACAATTACTTCGTCAAGCAACTCGTACACAAGCACAAAATTTTTCCGCAATGAATCTTCATTGAGAATTCCAAGGTAGTCTTTAATGACACGGGCAATCCTTTGCAAGAGCTCCAAGACAAGAGAAGGTGACACATTAACTCTTGTAGTTGCAACAAACAGCAATCCAACGACCTTCACATGAAAGTAGTTTACACCATCCACATTCTATCAATGGAAAAGACATGAAAAAGAAAAATCAGAACCCTGCACCAGAGAATTTAATAGCTAACATGATATAACTGAAATAACCTGCAGATCATACAGATAACATACAAGCAAATTTACCAAAATGATAACTTTGTAAGCAGCGTTTTATTTAAGGAAATATTGCCAACACAATCATGATGAATATATATGCCATATGTTCTCTCCTGTAATTCATTAAGTTCATTCCAAATAAAGTTAGAAGTTAATCTTAATAATCTGACCCAATAATAGAACACAGACGACAAAAACAAAAACAAAAAAAGAGGAAAAAATAAATAGCTAAAGAAGCTTATGAACCTTAAAATCTTAATTAGTGCATTTGCATTCCCTTTTTTTTTATCGGTGAATGATTGCATCCCCCTAAAATACTCCAAAACACATCATGCCATCCTCTCTAGACTCAATAAAAATGAGGTGGAAAGAAAGAGAGAATTATCCTAGAGCTTCCAATGCAAAAATAAATATATACTGCTATGTAAAGCAATTGTAAAGACGCTTCCACTTCGAATTAATTAGCAGCTCAGCACCAAAGGAGTACATTGCCTGACATTCTTCAGTAAGATAATACCTACAAAGACAGGCGGTGCCTCCTCTTGCCCATCCTCTGTCCAAAACTTTACTTTCCGAAAAAATATCTCCGCACTTCCCTTTTGTACTTCACTGCGATCTGCAAGACAGAGATATCTTTAGGTTTCATAATTAACAATACTACCATAAACCACAAAGTCTAATAAACTCTTCTCTTTCTCATCTCGGCATAGATCTACGAGATCGAAACCGACTTGAGAGTCTTTTTCGTTTTTGGTTGGTTCAAGATATATTGTTAAAAAAAAAACATTGGATCTGCGAGCTCAACTAAGATTAAAACTCAAACTAATCAGACATAACTGAAACAGCTATTGCTGATCAGCTCTTGTACTCGTGATGTACCAAGATCTCTCATCTCATTGAGCAAGGATTGCACGACTCCCCAGTGCCAATGAAGGTGACCATTGTTTGTAGGAAAAATTCAGCACCGTATAAGGAGATACTTTCATTTATACAGCTAAGACTAAGTTCGATGGAAATTCCAAGAAAAGAGAAAAAATAATGCAGCGTAACGATGGAAAGAAAAAAATCAAATTGAGGAATTCACACGCAGAGATAGAGAGAGGACTCACAGTCGCGGAAGACAATGTTGTCGCCACGCTGCGAGAGCACGAAGAACTGCGAGATCATGACGATTCAAACCGCTCGTTCCCTGTATGCGAACTCAAGAGCCCCTGTGTCGAGCCAAGCGGAGGAGATAAAGATTGCTCTCGCTTTTGGTTATTTTTGTTCTCACGAGTCACGATCTCCCCCTCCCCCTATAGGCTATAGATAGATTCGCAGTTCTTGAAATCTTATGATATTGCACTCGCCTCCGCCTCTCGGCGTGTGCTCGTTTCTAAATTATGATTATCTGGAACGACAACGTTTCAATTTTCAAACGTGAGTTTTCTGTTTTCCCCTTTTTTTTTTTTTTTCGTTCTACTTTGAGAAAAGAAAAAGAAAACCTTACCATATAACAATAAATCACATCACGTGATTGTAAATTTTGAGAAAAGGGCAAAAATATTAACATTTATTTTATGAAATGGAAACATCTATCTCCTATTAATTGCAAAATAAGTTACAAAATAATTATATTCACTCGCTTGATTTGAATTTAGAAATGAGATAAAATAAAATCAAATAAAATAATTTTAAATAAAAAATAAAAGTTAAATAAAATATTATAATAATATTATTTATTTAATATTATATTTACTCTAAAATTTTAAAAAGTTAAATTATTTATTATATTTTATTTAAAAATTTTAAAAATATTATAATAATAAAATGAAATAAGATAAAACACTTTCTATATCTAAATGAGAACTTAATCTCTCATTTATTGTAGTGCTAAATGTTAAGATATAAATATAAATAACAAATTATATATCTTTTCATTAACTTAAATTTTTGAAATAAGTGATAAATTTATATATATATTTATATATATATATAATGGCTATCTAACAGGAAATTTTATTTTAACGAAAAATTTTATTTTACTTTTTACCGTTAAAGTCGGTTAATCCCTTATTTATTGTATGCATTATCTATGAAATGCCGTTTGTCATCCACTTTTGAAACGCCTAGGATGCATTTAATAACTGAATTTCTAGTACTTTGTTAAAATTTCGAACCATTTAAAATCAAATTTAATTTGTTCCTAATCCACTTACATGCATTAAGAACACAAATCGTTTCCAACCCTTTTTAATCATATTTATTATTTTAAATGCAAAAAATAAGTCTGTAACACATTCAATACATTCACAGTCTGTAATTCAATTTTTTCTGGATTAAATTGACTTTTGATATAATTTGCATTAAGCCCATTAATTCTGGATTTAATATACATTCATATCCTAACAAATGAACATTAAATATTCATGCAATTAAGCCTTACAAATTCTCAATAATCCATTCTGTATGACTTTTGAATTAACGCCATTAAACCCATTAAGTATGGATTTAAAATGTATTAATATCCTGACAAATGAACATAGCACATTCGTGCAATTAAGCTTTGAAAGTATTAGCACCTCCTCCACTACACGTACTACCTCTTCAGGTAATTTAGTCTTTCGATTGATTTAGTACCTCCTCATTGATCTTTGTTCTTCAAACATAAATATATATACCACTCTTGTTTTTCCTCTAATTTTATCGATCTCCTTGTAGTTGGAAGCTACTATGTTTTACTTGGGTTCAAGATATTGATGGATATTTAGAAGAAACAAAACTTTTTTTTTTTTGTTAAATTTCATCTTTTGTTTGGATTTATGACATGAACAAATTTCTTTTTCTCTATTATTTAATTTTATATTTTCTGATCCATTTGCGCTTTTCAAATATATATATATATATATTAGATTGTATTGATCTTTGTACTATTGAAAGCTACTCAAATTTAGTTGGATTCAAGGTATTGTTTTGTATTAAATTGTTTTGTTATTTTTTCAAATCAGTTTTTTTAGTTTTATTTTCAACTATTTGTTTAACGAATACACAAATTCATATTATAATATAAAGTTTGATCTATTTGATTTTTATGTTGTTTTGTGATCATGATATATGTGGCAACATTTATTTTGTGAAATTTCTCATCAAAAACAAAATTCACTAATTTTTTTTTTAGATTGTATTGATCTTAATATTGTTGGAAGCTACTCAGATTTAGTTGGGTGCAAGGTATTGACTGTATTATATTGTTTTGTTATTTCTTCAAACCTTTTTTTTAAGTTTTATTTTTTGTTTTTTCTTAATTAATTTTTTGTATCATAATAGGTTTTATAACGAATAAAACCTATAGAAAATGAGAATACAAAAAAACATTATATAATACAAATGCTATATCATCATCATAGAATTATAAAAATATCATATATTGAACTAATATTTTTTGAAAGTTTCAATTAAAATGATCTCAAACAAATTTAACAAAATTATAGACTATGTTTAATTACGGAACTATCTTATTGTTTTTACTGATGCTATTTTTTTATAATATAGAAAAGTATGTAATTATTTAACATCTACTTAATTATGAGTAGCTATCAAAATTTTGTTAGAAATTACATTTATTTACCCAAAAACATTACATTATTAATCTAAATTTAGTTTCTAATAAAAATAATATTAATTTTTAAAAATAATTATATAATTAATGTTGAACCCAAGGTTTCAAGTTTCATGTAAATCTACAAATGGATTTTGATGATAACAAATAAATCAAAAGAATAAAGGAATCTCAAGCTCAAGTTGTCCACACAATATAATCAAGCACATCAAGGAAGCAAGCATGAGCAAGAAGGGAACAAGTTTACATTAAAATCATAGAGTAATGTTGTAAATCTCTTAAAAATTCAAAATTAGGATTAAGGCTCAAAATTAATATTTTATCATAAAGCATTAAAATACATTTTCCACATGTGCATGATATTTTAAAAATTAAATTTGAAAATTTTGAAAGATGATTGATTGTCATCTTTCACATGTGCATGACATGATTAATGTTTGAATTTTGAAAATATTAAGATAATTGATTGTCATCTTTCACATGTGCATGACATGATTAAATGTTTGAATTTTGAAAATATTAAGATGATTGATTGTCATCTTTCACATGTGCATGTTTTATTTGAATATTTTCAAAAGTGGTGGATGCTTTTCTTGACTTATGCAAAAGGTAGATATATTTATTTGAAAATTTTGAAAAGTAAAGTATGCTCCTTTTGTCATATGCAAAAAGTAAAAGATTATGTTTGAAATTTTTGAAAAGTAAAGTGTGCTCCTTTTGTCACATGCAAAAAGTAAAAATATTAGATTTGAAATTTTTGAAAGGTAAATGATGATGTTTTTGATATGGGAATCTTTTCAAATTTGAAATTGAAAAATCGTTTGCCTATAAATAGCTCACTTGAGTTTTGCAAAATTCACAACAAGAGCTTACACATCTATTGCTAAGTTTTGCATCATTTCTTCAAAACTCTCATTCTCTCTTTTCTAAAGTTTTGAGTCTTAATTCTTGTTCTTGTTGAGAGAGATATAGGTTGCGCTGTATTGTTTCTATCTCACTCATTGAGGAATGTACTTTGATAGTCTACCTACTATCAACTCTTGTATTTGTAAAAGGGTGTGTATAACCCTTGTGTGTGTAGAAGGTGTTCTACACGGGGAATAGTTAAATCACCAAGTGTGAGGTGATTGGAAGTGTAGAAGGTGTTCTACACGGGGAATAGTTAAGTCACCAAGTTTAAGGTGATTGGAAGTGTAGAGGGTGTTCTACACGAATTCTTTGGAGCGGTGCTGCTCAAAGGTGTAATAGGTTTCTATCTCCACCTAAAGGAGATTGAATAGTGGATTTGGGGATCCTCAAGGGGTAGCTTGAGGCGAGGACGTAGGCAGTGGGGCCGAACCTCGTTAACATACTGAGTTTGATTCTCTCTTACCTTTACTCTTTATATTTATTACTGTTTCATATTTTATATTTTATTTTATATACTTGATTTATAATTGTTAATTTTTTAATACAACTCAATTCACCCCCCCTCTTGTGTTAGTCATCTGGGCAACAATTGGTATCAGAGTTAGAGCTCTATTATAAGATTAACTATCTTTTGAGTTAAGATCTTATGGCTAACATTGCAACTTCATTTGGTGAAGGTCAATCTAGCAGTCGACCTCCACTCTTTTGCGGAGACAATTACTCATTCTGGAAAGTTAGAATGAGAATATTCCTTCAGGCTCAAGGTCGAGAAATCTGGAAATGCATTGTAAATGGACCTTATATTCCAACAAAAGTGGTTGATGGAGTAAAGGTCAAAAAGGAAGAAGAAGAGTTTAATCGTGAAGACGATAGACTTTATACTTTGAATTTAACTGCTATGAATTTATTATATAATGCTCTCAATGGTAATGAATTTAATAGAGTAATGACTTGTGCTACAGCAAAGGAAATTTGGGATAACTTGGAAGTTACTTATGAAGGAACTTCTCAAGTCAAGGAATCAAAATTTTATATTCTTACTCATGAATATGAAATGTTTAAGATGAATGATGATGAATCTATTTCTAGTATGTACACTCGTTTTACTAACATCATAAACAGCTTGACAGCTCTTGGCAAAGTTTATTCCAAAGTGGAGATAGTAAGAAAAATTCTCAACTCTCTATCAAAACGTTGGGAATCAAAAGTGACAGCGATTCTTGAAGCTAGAGACCTCAAGAAGCTCGAAGTGAATGAACTCATTGGGTCACTTATCACCCATGAGTACACATTGAAAAGAGGAGAAGAAGAAGGAAAGTCAAAGAAGAGCTTGGCACTTAAAGCTGTTCCACATGAAAGTGAAAGTGATGAAGATGAGGAAAATGACGACAAAGATGAAAAAGTTGCGATGATAACAAGAAGAATTCAGAGGTTCTTAAAGAAAAATAAAACTCCTCCAAGGAAATCTTTCAAAAAGTTTTCCAAGAAAGATTCAGGTAAAAATGACACTTTAATTTGTTATAAATGCAATAAACCTGGTCATATCAAGTCAGATTGTCCTCTGCTAAAGAAAGATCGAAACAAAGGCAAAAAAGTAATGAAAGCTACATGGGATGATGATTCAAGTAGCTCAGATAGTGAAGCAAGCAATGGAGAATCAGCAAATCTTTGTCTTATGGCTAAAGATGACATTGAGGTAACAAATTTTGATAATATTGAAGATCCTTCATATGAAGAATTGCAAAATGTTTTAGAAGAGGTATATGAGGAATTTGAAAAATTGGGTATCAAGTATACTGTTTTGAAAAAGAAAAATTCTTTTTTAACAAACGAAATTGATATTTTAAGAAAAGAAAGTATTGTTTTAAAAGATGAAAATTTTGAGTTGAAGAAAAAGAAAACTGATTTAGAAAATATTATTGAAAAATTTACGAATGGAAAAAGAAATTTTGAAAAATTTCTTGGTAGCCAAAGATGTGTTTTTGATAAGACAGGCTTGGGATATATGCCAAAACAAAAATACAAACCTTATAAAAACTTCTTTGATAATCCTTCTAAATCAAAATCCAATATTCAAAATTCTTTTCATAAAAATAATTTTGTTAAAAAAGGATACTATTATAATCACTCAAGTTCTTCATATATGTCACATGCTATTTGCAATTTTTGTAATATAAATGGTCATAATTATTTTACTTGTCCTATTAGAAGAAAACATACAATGACTATTAGGACCATATGGGTACCTAAAAATCTTATTTCTTCTAATACTAATAAATAAAGGACCCAAAGAACTTGGATACCAAGAAAAATCATTTTAATTGTTTTTATAGGTGTGCATGACGTCTTCCACGAACAAAAATAAATGGTTTTTAGATAGTGGATGTTCAAGACACATGACGGGAGACAAGACTAAGTTCTTTGATCTTAGATCTAAAGAAGAAGGACGCATGACATTTGGAGACAACTCGAAATGGAAGATCGTGGGAATAGGTAAAATTGGTAATGAGTCTTCTCTTATAATTGAAGATGTTCTACTTGTTGAAGGTTTAAAACATAATCTTTTAAGCACAAGTCAATTATGTGATAAAGGATTTACAGTTGCTTTCAAAATGGACAAGTACATTATATTGAATGATTATGATTGTAATATTTGTTTTATTGCTTTTAGAAGTAACAATATTTATACAATTGATTTTGAAGAAATTACCTCACAAGATGCGATTTGTTTTTCAGCTCAAAATGAAACTAATTGGTTATGGCATAGAAGACTAGGTCATGCCAATATGGAACTTATTTCCAAACTTTCAAAAAATGATCTTGTGAGAGGTTTACCAAAGGTAAATTTTCTTAAAGACAAAATTTGTGATGCATGCCAATTTGGTAAACAAACAAAAACTTCTTTTAAAATCAAGAAACATATTTCTACTAGTAGACCACTGCAACTGATACACATGGATCTTTTTGGACCAAATAGAGTTGCAAGTTTAGGAGGAAAATATTATGCATTTGTTGTTGTTGATGACTTCTCTAGATATACTTGGGTCATCTTTCTTACTCATAAAGATGAGGCACATAATGCTTTTACCAAGTTATGCAAGAGAATTCAAAATGAAAAGGGTTATACTATTTCAAGTATCCGAAGTGATAGGGGAAAAGAGTTTGTTAATAAAAATATTGAAACATTTTGTGATGAAAATGGTTTTATGCATAATTTTTCTGCTCCTCGAACTCCTCAACAAAATGGGGTAGTAGAAAGGAAAAATAGATCTCTTCAAGAGATGGCAAGAACAATGCTCAATGAGAACAACTTGCCTAGTTATTTTTGGGCTGAAGCGGTAAGTACTGCATGTTATGTTATAAATAGAGTTATGCTAAGGTCTAAATTAGATAAAACCCCTTATGAGCTTTGGAATGAGAAAAAACTCAACATTTGTTACTTTCATGTATTTGGATGCAAATGTTTTATTTTAAATGACAGAGATAATTTAGGCAAGTTTGATGCAAAATCTAATGAAGGTATCTTTCTCGGGTATTCTACTAATAGTAAAGCTTATAGAGTATTCAATAAAAAAACTTTGACTGTACAAGAATCTATGCATGTAGTATTTGATGAATCTAATGCTCTACTCTCCAAGAAATCTATTGATGAAGAAACAGGAGGTATAAATAATACGGAAAGTCTCAATCTCAACAAAGAGAACACAATAGAGGAAGTCCAACATGGAGATATCAAGAAAGATCATCAAAATTTAATACAAGATGCAACCAAACAGTGAAAATTTGTGAAAGATCATCCAGTGGAACAAATTCTGGGAGAACCTTCACGAGGTGTAAGCACTCGATCATCTCTTAGAAATATTTGCAATCATACTGCTTTTCTATCTCAGATTGAACCTAAAAATATTAATGAAGCACTTCTTGATGAATCTTGGATTCTAGCTATGCAAGAAGAGCTTAATCAATTTGAAAGAAATGATGTTTGGACACTAGTTCCTAGACCAAAAAATCATACTATTATTGGAACAAAATGGGTTTTTAGAAACAAGAAAGATGAGTCCGGAGTCATTACTAGAAATAAGGCTCGACTTGTAGCCCAAGGTTTCAATCAAGAAGAAGGAATCGATTATGATGAGACATATGCACCAGTCGCAAGATTAGAAGCTATTCGAATGCTACTTGCATATGCTTGTTATAAAGATTTCAAACTTTTTCAAATGGATGTTAAAAGTGCTTTCTTAAACGGTTTTATAAATGAAGAGGTATATGTTGAGCAACCTCCAGGTTTTAAAAATCATATTTCTCCAAATCATGTTTTCAAACTCACAAAAGCACTATATGGACTCAAACAAGCTCCTAGAGCGTGGTACGAGAGACTTAGTGGTTTCTTGATTAAAAAAGGCTTTTCAAGAGGAAAAATTGATACAACTCTTTTCATTAAATACGAAAATGATGATATTCTTTTGATTCAGATTTATGTTGATGATATAATATTCAGTGCTACTAATGAAAATATGTGCCAAGTTTTTGCTAAGACTATGCAGGAAGAATTTGAAATGAGCATGATGGGAGAGCTTACATTCTTTCTCGGATTGCAAATTAAGCAAGCAAAAAGTGGGACATTCATCAATCAATCGAAATATATTAAGGAATTGCTGAAGAAATTTGGGATGGAAGGTGCTAAGGAAACTGGAACACCAATGAGTCCATCCACTAAACTTGATAAAGATGAAACCGGTAAACCAGTTGACTCGAAGGTATATCGAGGTATGATCGGTAGCTTATTATATTTGACAGCCAGTAGACCAGATATTATGTTTAGTGTGTGCTTATGTGCACGCTTTCAATCATCTCCAAAAGAATCACATTTAATTGCAGTTAAGCGCATTCTTAGATATCTTAGTGGTACAATTAACTTAGGGTTATGGTACCCTAAGCACACATCTTTCGATCTAATCAGCTACACAGAAGCAGATTATGCTGGCTGTAAAATAGATCGAAAAAGCACTAGTGGAGCATGTCACTTCTTAGGTCGTGCACTAGTTTCCTGGTTTAGTAAAAAATAAAATTCGGTTGCACTATCTACTGCTGAAGCAGAATATGTTGCTGCGGGTAGTTGTTGTGCTCAAGTTCTTTACATGAAGCAACAACTTGAGGATTTTAAACTTATGTACAATCACATTCCAATCAAATGTGATAATACAAGTGCTATAAATCTTTCAAAGAATCCAATACAACATTGTTGGACCAAACATATTGAAATTAGATATCATTTTCTTAGAGATCATGTGCAAAAGGGCGATATTGTATTAGAATTCACTAGTACACATGATCAATTGGCAGACATTTTCACAAAACCCCTACCAGAAGATAGACTATGCATGATTAGAAGAGAAATAGGAATGATGCATGCCATGGATATCTGCTAGATACTTTTATTTCATTGTCTTAAATGACCTACAGAAACTTGAGACGTTTAGCCTCATCATTCAAATGCATTTGCTCCTCATAAATCATCATGCCATCCTTGTCTAAAGGATTAGGCAATCGAAATGAAGAGGTAAGCAATGATTTCAAATCCTTATTCTGTTGCTTTAATTCTACTATTTTTTTGTTTGACTCATAAACAAGTCGTTGAAGTACAGATACAGTCTCGTTAAGCTTCTCAATTTCGCGAGTTTTGGACTGCAACCGAGCAGAAAACGCAACGATAGATGATGAGTATCGAGTTCCGAGACCCACAAGCTCGTAAATGGCGTCATGATCTGATTTATTAGCTAAATCAGTCTCTTGTTGCTTCATGGCACCCACGACAGATGCAGAAATAGATTGAGACTGAGGTAAAGGATACCTCAAATCTTGATCAAGAGAAGCACTGAAGGGAATTCTACGAGCCATTGAAAAATTGTAGAATGAGAATGCAAGCAAATTGCAAAGATGAGAAGAAAGCTTGATGCGAAATAGATAAAACTAAGGATTGCTCTTATAGAAACGGAAATAAGAACAAGACAAACTTACAAATCATGATAATATCTCATTTTTCAGCAATATCAAGCAGATCAAATCTCTGCACCGAATTGCCAGAGCTACGCATCCAGCCTTTGCAGGTTTTGTCGGGCACGGGTGGTTTCAATTATTCAACTCTTTACAAAATCTCCTTCCGCACCGAATTACCGGAACTAGGCCTCCAGCCTTTGCAAGTTTTGTCGAACACGTGTGGCTACGCACCGAATTCTCTACAGTCTCTACTAACGCAGCGTTTTATTTATCTATTGGTTATTGCAGGAATATATCTTATTGATCTAATTATGATTCCTTTTTAATGATGCCAAAAGGGGGAGAAGTTTTAGACTAGAACATTAACATTATTTAAATTGCTAAATTTGTTATATATGCTTGGAATTATATTTATATTTTTGCTTGAAAAACTAACGCACATTCTCAGGGGGGGCTTAAGTATTAATACAGAATTCAGGTTCTATCAAGCATTTGTCATCATCAAAAAGGGGGAGATTGTTGAACTCAAGGTTTCAAGTTTCATGTAAATCTACAAATGAATTTTGATGATAACAAATAAATCCAAAGAATAAAGGAGTCTCAAGCTCAAGTTGTCTACACAATATAATCAAGCACATCAAGAAAGCAAGCATGAGCAAGAAGGGAACAAGTTTACATTAAAATCATAGAGTAATGTTGTTTATCTCTTAAAAATTCAAAATTAGGATTAAGGCTCAAAATTAATATTTTATCATAAAGCATTAAAATACATTTTCCACATGTGCATGATATTTTGAAAATTAAATTTGAAAATTTTGAAAGATGATTGATTGTCATCTTTCACATGTGCATGACATGATTAATGTTTGAATTTTGAAAATATTAAGATAATTGATTGTTATCTTTCACATGTGCATGATATGATTAAATGTTTGAATTTTGAAAATATTAAGATGATTGATTGTCATCTTTCACATGTGCATGTTTTATTTGAATATTTTCAAAAGTGGTGGATGCTTTTCTTGACTTATGCAAAAGGTAGATATATTTATTTGAAAATTTTGAAAAGTAAAGTATGCTCCTTTTGTCATATGCAAAAAGTAAAAGATTATGTTTGAAATTTTTGAAAAGTAAAGTGTGCTCCTTTTGTCACATGCAAAAAGTAAAAATATTAGATTTGAAATTTTTGAAAGGTAAATGATGATGTTTTTGATATGGGAATCTTTTCAAATTTGAAATTGAAAAATCGTTTGCCTATAAATAGCTCACTTGAGTTTTGCAAAATTCACAACAAGAGCTTACACATCTATTGCTAAGTTTTGCATCATTTCTTCAAAGCTCTCATTCTCTCTTTTCTAAAATTTTGAGCCTTAATTCTTGTTCTTGTTGAGAGAGATATAGGTTGCGCTGTATTGTTTCTATCTCACTCATTGAGGAGTGTACTTTGATAGTCTACCTACTATCAACTCTTGTATTTGTAAAAGGGTATGTATAACCCTTGTGTGTGTAGAAGGTGTTCTACACGGGGAATAGTTAAATCACCAAGTGTGAGGTGATTGGAAGTGTAGAAGGTGTTCTACACGGGGAATAGTTAAGTCACCAAGTGTAAGGTGATTGGAAGTGTAGAGGGTGTTCTACACGAATTCTTTGGAGCGGTGCTATTCAAAGGTGTAATAGGTTTCTATCTCCACCTAAAAGAGATTGAATAGTGGATTTGGGGATCCTCAAGGGGTAGCTTGAGGCGAGGACGTAGGCAGTGGGGCCGAACCTCGTTAACATACTGAGTTTGCTTCTCTCTTACCTTTACTCTTTATATTTATTACTGTTTCATATTTTATATTTTATTTTATATACTTGATTTATAATTGTTAATTTTTTAATACAACTCAATTCACCCCCCCCTCTTGTGTTAGTCATCTGGACAACAATTAAATTAAGCAAACGTGTTTTATACGTTACTTTTATCTAGTATATATATATATATATACACATACACACATTAGGAAGGATCAACATGCAAAATACATTTTTTTAATCTTAACATGAATAAAAGAATTATATAAAAATAAACTATAAATTTGTATGTAATGATAAAAGATAACTATTTAATGATTTTCATAATTTCAATTATAAATTATTATTATTTGAATTTAATGTCTTATAATGAATTTAAATTGAGAAATAAATAATATTTATTCAAATAATTATATTTACAAATGTAGTTGGCAAATAGATTTAAACTTAATTATTTTATATTTCACTTTTTTTATATAAAGAATTAATAGAAATTTAAATTCATATATATATATATATAGATATATTAAAATTTATCTAAATTTAAATTTAAAAGATAATATTTAAATTTAAATTGTATTTTAAATCGTATCTAAATTGTATATATATTTAATTTATGTATATCTAATTTAGACATAATTTAAAATTATTTATATAAATAATCACATCTAAATTTTAAATTTTAAATTTTGTATAAATTATAATCATACATAATATCTAAACTTATATATAATTTAAAATGTATATAATATATATCATTTAAAGTTTATATAATTTATTCGAATTATAATTTATAACTTATCGAATTTAAACAAACGGAATAATTTATATATATAAATTTATAATTTAGATAAAATTATATATCTAACTAATCTTTTCTAAATTATAACTTATATATATAACTAATCTTATCTAAATTTTAAATCATATTTAGTATTTTGAATATCTAATGTTAAGTAATCGTTAAATTTAATAAAAAAAATTAAAAAATTATTAAATAGTCACTCATTATAATAGAAAGAAATATAAAAAACATACTTCTTTAACCTTAAGCCTACCTTTCATCCGATTAGTTAAATAGATTATTTATTAGTCAGAATCTACCCATGAGATAAAAATGAGTGTTAAGACATAAATATAAATAATAAAACTTAGGAAGAGATTAACACCAGGGATTACTATGAGTCAGACTCCATAGAATTTGATCAATCCTTTTTTCTGTCGTTAAGGTGGAGAACTGAACATCAATACACTTGATGATCTTTTCTATTCAGAGCTAGCATCTGTCACTGTACCCTTGGTCTTCAATATTGCTGTTTCCGTTTCACTTAAGAGTCCACCCCTCATAAATTACAATTCAGGATATTGCAATATATCATCTTCCATCGACGTGTACGTAAGCAAGTATATTAATGAATTCCATCCTGATTATATATATATATATATATTAGATAGAAATAATTTATAAAGTACGTTTATTTAATTTAATTTTTAATAAAAATTTAATGATTATTTATAATTAAATAGATGAAAAATAATTATATGTTTTTATTTATTATAAAAAAATTAATAAAAATAATAAGATAGTCTCATAAATAAATATAACATATAGTTTTATCAAATTTGTTTGAGATAATTTTGATTAAAGTTTTAATAAAAAGTTAGTTTAAGATATGATAATTTTTTAATTCCAAGATGATAATTTAACATTTGTATTATTTTGTATGGCCTCAAAACATAAGACATTAAAATATCTATGTTTTTTTAGTTATGTGATTATTTTTAAGAAATAATATGAGTTTTTTGAAAAAATAAATTATATAGTTTATAATTTATATAAGAATGTTATATTATAATTTATAATTTATAATTTATAATTTATATAGATTTATTTAATCATATATATTTCAATTAAATATCAAACATATAATATTAATTATATTTATTACTTATTATTACCAATTTAATATAATTATAATAAATTGTATATACCGTATATTAACTATATCTATTGTATATATAGTTAATTTAATAAATAATGCATTCATTTTAAAATTATAAATTATTTTTAAAAAATAAAATTATTAATTATATAATATGAATAAAATTTTCATAAATAAAATTAAATTCTCTAACGTATAATTTGTTATGAATGGTTTATTTCTATATATATTGTTATATTTATATATTTTATACTATTATTATATCATTCTATACTATTATTATTATTCTATATTTATTTTATATAAAATAATTAAAAAATATGTCCTAAGTAGAAATTCTAAAATAGATATTTCTACCATTATTTATGGGCTTAATGAATTGTGTTTAAAGTATTAAGTAGTATTAAATAGATGTTAAATGAGTTTTAAATGGAAAGTTTACTATTATAGAAAGTTGAAGAGGTGGAATTAATTTTAATGCCAACAATATTATTTCAGTGAATAAATTTAATAAATTGTGTTTAAAACGGTAATTCTCATTAGATGAGTATTAATTTTAACAGAAACTGGCGGAAATTATTAACTTTAACAGAAAAATAAGAATTTTCGTTAAAACAGGAATTTTCGTTAGATAACCACTTTATATATATAAAGATATATATACACACACATATGGTACATTGAATCAGGGCCAGCTCTTGCCTTAGGCAAGTTTGATAATTGCCTAAGGTCATCTAATAACAAAGACTCATTTTCAAAAAGTTCAAAATATAATTTTTTTAAAATCAATTAAAAAATTAATTAATATAATAAGAAAATAAAATTATTAAATAGATATTATATGTCATTATTAGTTTTTAAAAATATTTCTTATAATAATTATTTTAAATAATCTCTTTATAAGAATACATTTATTTTTTTATCATTATTACTTTAATATATAATGTGAGAATTATAAATAACAAAATCTAATTTTTAGATGTTCATAAAAAAATTTGTATGATCCTTTGAAGAGATAAAGGCCTTTTTTTATAGAATTTTATTGATGATAATTATTTTAATTATTTCTAAGTCTCTTTTAAAAACTAAGAATACATCAAAATATTTAATATAGTAGTGAAAGAATTTGAATTAAAATATTTCATTGGGTTTTGATTGAGAAAAAAAAAGTTAAATTTAAAAATATGTGAGAATATATAAAAATAATTATATTCCTAAACGATCCTTAAAACTCGAAAGCACGTTTTATAAAACTAGTTAGGTTTGATAAAATATTTTCAAAATCGATTTTTTTAATAAATATTAAGTTGATTATTAGTTTAAAATATAGAATAAATTTTAATTAATAATTCTATTTGGCAAATGATAGACATTGTTTTTTAATAAAAATGTACTGTAAAAATTAAAAATTAATTAATTTAATTTTACTTTAATAAAAAAAAAGACCTCAATAAAAAACTTTTGCCTAAGGCCCGATCCTGCATTGAACAACATGAATATATTTCTCGGATGATCGAAGCGGCCTTTAATGTTAGAAATCAACACGCAAAGGAGAAACTGGAGACTTCTGAAAGATGAAGTTAGATACAGTTAGTAGCAGTTGGAAGGTAAGCGCCGGCTAGAAATTCAAGAATGTAGGCGCTGGAATTCAACCATCATTTACATGTTTACATTATTTCTTTCCTCTATAAATACATATAAAATTATAATGAGAATGAGAGCCTGAAGTGAAGTCCGTTAGAGAGATTAGAAGTTGTGAGAGTTGAAAGAAACCATTGTAAATAGTTGGTTTATTGTTTAATATAAATACTCTTCTATGTATGTGTGGACGTAGGCTAAATTGGCCGAATCACATTAAATTTTAATTTCTATATTATTTGTGAGCTTCCGTCGATCCTAACATTTAACATATTCAAAAACTCTCACCACTAATATATAATATTCTGTCAAGTAGAATTTATCTGATCATCAAATTAGTCTAGGCCTCATCAGATTGCTTTGTTAAATGAAGTAAACCTTCTCACAGTACCATGGACTGCACTGCCAGCTGGTCAAACCAAAAGTGGGCTGCATGCATGCATGCATATCAACGAGGATGCACCCATTTCTTAAGAAAACTTGTCAAGATCGATCAAGATATAATCAGAAATGCAATATTAATGCATGGCATGCCATATATGCAAATCATGCACTCGACCCAAACATTTTCTCGGTCGATTTTTATAACGTTAAAAGGATTCTTTTTTTTTTTTTCCCCTTGCGGAAGTAAAAAAACTCTGCATTAGTGGAAGAGTATTCGTTACAAAAAAAAACTTAATATTTACGACAATTAATTTAATAAAATAATTATTTATAATTAAAATTAATGATAAATAATTTTTTTTATTACAATTAACTAATCACAAAAACTTATTTTTTTGTAATGTATTATTACAAACTTTAGAAATATCCTGAAATTCGGTCCGACCGACTCCCTCATTGAAGCTTCCGCCGTTTCCGGCGACCGACTCCCTCATTGAAGCTTCCGCCGTTTCCGGCAACGGTGAGCGGACTCATTTTTGAATTTAAGGCTGTCGGGACACACTGAAAGTCGTCGGAGCTCGCCGTCGTAAGAGTGAAGTCGTCGGCTCCCTCTGCTCTCGATGGGATGGGCGGTGTAGCCCACTGACACCAACGGGGACGAGGACTAGACTGAAATTGAATTATCTTAAAAATTCATTTTTATTTTATTTTTTTATTATATTTTTTAATATTTTTTATATTATAAGAATTTAGGATGTGAATTACAAAGATACTGTTGTAGTACAATCCGACCGCAACCAGCGGCAACCCCAAACTTAAATGACGATTAAAAACTCTCGCGAAAGGAATAGGCCAGCCGTGAAACGAGAAAGGCAGGGTACGGACGTTACGTGGTGGTGGTGGAGTAGCTATCGCTAACAACAATAATTTAATGCTGGGCGATGAGAGATAAGGCATGCAAAGCAAAGACAAGTTTATCCAATTACACTAATAATTTTCCCTTCTTCCATCGGCCATCTTCGTCGTTATCCGTTGTTGGGTCCCTTAATCCGACGTCACGATAATTACTTGAAAAGATTCTTGGACGTGCAAACGTCTTAATGACATTGATTGGATTTGCAGCTAGATGCTTTTTTAATTTTGTACGTTATCCTCATTCGTACGTAAATCATATGTATTGGATAATTTTGCTAGTCCCCCATTGAATATACTACTTTCAAGATCAGTCATCCTAGCTAGCTGCTAACTAACTAACTAACTAACAGTCCATACTTTAACAGGCAACAGCAAATCCATGATGATCTAATTTGCTCTTTCCAGCTTTCTTAATTTACCCACACTACCACCCCAGATTAGTATTTTACAATTGAATCGAGCATTTTTCAAATCTAGGACATTGATCAAAGGCCTCTCAACAAAAGCTCGTCGTCACCCTTAAGCGAACCATAAACCCGAGCCCGTTTGCTCCGTGACACCCCTTGACCCAGCCCAGGGCCCGAAGCTCGATTCTCAACAACGGCCTTCAAAGCCCGTTTCAAGGCCCCAATTTCCTCCTCTTCACCTCCACCACTCCCGGCCCATTGCACCACCACGACGCTCTTGGTCCGCCCGCCAACCGTCATCATTTCCGCCCGGACGGCCTTGGCCCGAACCGACCGAATCACCCCGGCTAACTCGAGGTTTAAACCAGGCCGGTCCTCGCAGCAAAGTGTCGCTTTCATCACCTTCTTCCCACCGTCACAGTAGCTCAGGGTCGCCTCGTCGAGCTCGCCCGGGAACGGCCAAACCTCGGGATCGGAGTCCGATCCACTCCCACACGCGTCACCGCTCTGACGCCCCACGTCAGCCGCTTGCTTCCTCAGCTCTTTCACTTGATGGACCACCTGTGCTAGCAACGAGGCCTTGTCCGTCTGTATCGCAAACACAAAGCATTCACCAAAGTATAATGTCAAAACAACGAGGCCCACCGTTCTGATCCAAATAACGGTTGATAGACGCAAAAGAACGTGAAAGGAAGAGGAAAAGAAAGTTGGAAACTTGAGAATGAATATTGAAAAACAAAAACAAATGAAAAACCTTGGTGGTATTGGGTAGGAGAGAGCGTAGGGTGGAGAGGTGGGCGTTGATTCGCTGTCTGCGTCTCCTCTCTGCGTCCTTGTGACTCTTACATGCTTCCTCCGATCTCCTTTCCCCCTTCGAAGCAGAGCTCATCATCGAATCCCCGCCCTCCATCGTATTGACCGCCGAGTTTGGTTCTCGACCGCGTTCATTCATTTGCTCCAACATGCTCCTCGATCCATAGTAGCTCTCAAAAGGAAGCATATCTGATATCTGTTCTGTTCTTCTAGGTTAGGCGAAATAAGAAAAAACCGGCCTGGAGCAAGAAAAACAACGTCTTTATGAATGATAACAAACAAAGACCAGCTAGCTAGAAGCGAGATGGTGTTATTCAAAGTAAACTTAAGTGTACGTAGGAGTAGCAGGCGGAGAGACAGCGAGAGGAACAAAGAAAAGGAAGAGAACAATACAAATTACAGATGAGAGAGAGAGAGAGAGAGAGAGAGAGAGAGTGGTGGAGGAATGAAAACCTGAAAATGCAGGTTTTGAGGTTTAACTGTAGTGGTAAATAAAGCCGTGGAAGGGTATAAAAGGGTGGAGCAGCGCTGCCCCTCTTTATCCCTTACCAGTATTGACTGTTGAAAAAAGTGAAACGTTAAACGAGGAGGGTACCAAGAGTCAGGAAGAACAGATAAAGCTTGTACATTAAACGGACCAAGGGAAAACAAACTAACGTGAAATGTCTGAGGACGCAAAATTATCAATTATTTTATATAAAAGTCATTTGATGAGAAAATATTTATGTAGATGGATAATTATTACATAATTATTTTGAAAATAGGGAATAAAATATGAGATTTATATATAAAAATAATAATTTTTTAATAATAAATTTTATTCTTTTTCAAATTGATTATATGATATTTACGCAA
The DNA here is from genome assembly GCA_036898215.1 of Platycarya strobilacea. NCBI lineage: Eukaryota > Viridiplantae > Streptophyta > Magnoliopsida > Fagales > Juglandaceae > Platycarya > Platycarya strobilacea. Next base: position 9,954,626 of record CM072555.1, read on the forward strand.
CTCACAATATATATAAAATTATTCTTTTATAAAACTTTTTTTTTAATAAATAATTTTATGAAACTAAGTCTATTTTTAATAAGAAATAATTATTCTCATCATAAATAATCGATTATAAATTTTTGTTTTTCTTGTAATGATACATACATACACTTGTTTATATATATAAATATCATTTGATAGGAAAAGTATAAAACAAGTTTGTTTTAGTCGATCATAATTATCAGTAATTTAGATGTGTTTCTATTGATCTTTCTTAAACTGGAGGTGAAAACTGCAGATCATGTATACAGACTTTATGGGCATATCTGATATCAGCATATGTTTATATCCGCTGTCTTATTTCTCAGAAAGTGTCTCCCATCTTCTAAAAATGGTACAGGCGTTCCAGTACTCTTCGTTGATGGAATAGATGGCATGTACCTTTCTTCCTCCATGTTTCGTTGTCTTTCCCTGCTAACTTCCCATGCAGTTGCTAAACAATATCAATCTAATACAAGTGATCTCTTGCAACTCATCAACACACTGTTTAATTATAAAACTTCTATATTAATGGTACCTACGTTGGCTGTCTACATTGACCAGCCTTGCATATAAATCTTACGAGCCTATCAGCATTATTTTTAATATAATATATCATATCAGGTTATAAATATATTTTTGTAAACTTTTTTGTAGTTAAAATGATATTTCTCATTATCTACATATTTCTAAAATCTAGTTAAAAAAATTAGGGGATCTAATTGATATATAAGATATTGCAGAGTAATTGTTATTAACAAAACTCATACAATCAGGTTTTCTCAATTTATTCATTATTCATAATATTTTTTTTATGTTAATATAAAAAAATTAGTCAGATATAACCAATTTAATGCATCTAAAAAAGACAGATATATCTAACCATTTTTTTTTGTAGTGGTAAAAGAGAAGTAATTTTCCTATAAAAAAAAAAGTGATCGAGCATTCTAACAAAGCTCTAAATTGGCCAAATGCCAAGTTTGTGGAGAAATTACCAAGATCTCATTAAAATTGTAAAATAAATCACGTTGGATATATATATATATATAGCTTATTACTTCTAACCTCGCGCTTCATAATGAGATCTTGTTGAGTTAGATACAAATGTTTGACTTTGACTCGATTAGCATCATCTATATTCTATGGGCAAATAAAATTATGAGGACTATATGAAAAAAGGAATATTTTATAGTGTAAAATTTACTAAAACAATCACCATCCTACAAAGTCTTTTAACAAATATATTAAACCATAGGACAACAATTATCTAATGAAGAAGTAACAATATTTTTTATTTTTATTTTATTTAAAAAAAAAAAGAGAGAGACAATTATTGCACACATTTATGTCGTTTGAAGTGATACGGTATCTCAACTCTCAAGTCTACTTTATAATATACAAATATTTTTTAATTTAATATATCCCAACAAATGAATTAACTCTTTTTACAATCATTTATATAATCATATTTTAAATTAATGATATCTTCATTATTACTAATGATAAAAAAAAATTATAAAAAAAATTATGTGTATTATTAATATAAATATATAAGTTAATTAAAGAAGATAAATAAAGGTGAGGGCTTTAGGTGTGATAAAGATGTGGATTCGACAGAAATGGCTTAGTCATGGGTATTGGTGGAGTGACGGAAAGCAGGTGTTGAGGTGATAAGTCAAGTCATACGAGCATTAGTGGCAAAGACTATTATTACAACAACAGTAGTTAGTGGTGGGAGGGATCCGTAAGTGGGACGTGAGTGGATATTACATCGAGAATATTAAGGATGGATTCACAATGCGAAACGTGGCAGGGTTGTTTTCCAAAGGCATAGCACTATTTGTTACGGCGGCGCAGACAGCTTTTGTTTTCAGCGAATCAAAATTTCCCAAAAGCGACAGCAGCGGTCACGAACCGACAACCTCTTTTTTCCTCTTTATAAGTTGAAGAGTCAAGACCCATTCTCTTCCTCTTCCACCTTTTTTTTTTATCCACAGTTTCAACTTTACTTTGATGAAAAACTTATTAATTTATTCTTCTAAAGTTAAAAATATAATAATAATATTATAATAGAGATTATAATATCATAATCTATTTTACTATTTTTATTTTTATTTTTTTGGCATGAATACTCGAAAATAAAATTTTTGAACTATATATTTTAGTATTAAACATCTTTTATTCTTCTCATCCTGTGTCAGTAAAGCCAATCGAATTCCCTCCTTTCAATCTAGCAAACTCGTAAAGGAGAGGCAAAGTCTGATCTGGACATGTCTTAATCTGATTCTTTTGTTCCTTATCTTGTAGTTTCCTAAAAGCTCAACCCATAAAAGCAAACAAATGTCTAAAACTCCACTGCTCCAATCCTGAAGTTAGGAATCAAGAATGTGTATATAATGCCACTAAATTCAGAGAAATGCCCACAAATGCCAAAAACAAAACTGTAGAATGTGCATGTGAGTATGTTGGAAGCAATTACAGATCTAGAATACTGTAGGAAGAGAGATCAACATCTGATGGAATTGCATACCAGACAACAGTAGCAGATATGAGTTCAGATTGGTACAGAGGGTTGGGGGGGGGGGGGGGGGACCTCAAAGTTGAAGCAGCAGCAATGAACATGACATTTACACAAGAGCTCAACCTCTATTTCTAGGTTCTGGTATTCAAATTAATATTTTTTTTGTAAAAATAAACTCTATACTAGTTTAAAAGTCCCTTCATTTTAGTACCATCAAATTAAGATATTTTAAACATGGGTTGAAATCATGAACTGTTATGCTCCAAAATCTTACCTCAGCTTGCTATATTACCCTATTAGATAAAAGGAAGGGAAGGCCACGCCTTTTGGCAGTGAGATTCTGATGTACCTGCTATATTCCACTCACTTCTGGCACGGCACAGCACGGGACCATTGAAAGAAGATGGCCCCAAAGTCTTTTATCCCCAAGTGAAATTTCGAAGGTAGATCAGACAGCAACAGAAGGAAGAGACAGAAGGGTCAAAAAGATTGAGACAAAAGGTTTAAGTAAAAAGCAGAATGAAGGGCCCTTTAAAGACAATCTTGTTGAAGCATGTCAAAAGTTATGGATGATCTGATTGCATGCCCTAAAAGCTGCCTCAGTGTCGATGTTTTTTCAAGTATGGGGAGAAGACTTTTTCATAATTGGTTCCATCTTAAACCAGTAAACCAACTCATAATGCTGTAGATCCGGCTCTCTTTGAGTTTTGTTTCTTTATTATTTTAAGATAAACAAGTCATAAACCAAAGATACGGCTCCGGAATTTCTCACTTTCTAGCAAGGATGCCTGGTTTTAATGTTTGATCCCTGTGTGAAACAATATAAGAAGAAACTCAAAAGCTAAATTTTTTTATCAAGGACTGGTCAAGACCCACCCTTTTTTCAAACTGTATTGAGGAATCCTTTTCCAATAGAATGTTCATCTAAATCTTTTTGTAAACCAAGCACATGTCTTAAGTTGAAAGAATCCAGAACCAACCAACAGAGAAATTACCTTTTTGTAAGTTTATGTCTCTTGCTCTTGTATCGCGCATGCAAATTAAGCAAAGGAAATGAAGTGCAAACACCCTTGTCAAGGTTTGAACTGTACGTTACAAGCTAAATGACTTTGCACAAGAATAATGTATCAGAATCAACAATTAGCATAACTTCAAATAAACGTGTCCACTTTTGTGGAAGGGTGACCCAGAAGGAGCAATCAGACCGAGACCTTGCATCACTTTCACCCTCCGAGCACTAAGTTCTGGAGACTTTCCGAAAAAGGTTGTTTCCTAAGAACAATAAACCAGATTTATATAAGTTAGTATCTTTGAATGGTAATGTCAATGCACCTGATAGGTCTAGAGTCCACAAGGTCCCGTTTGGATGGTTAAAGTGTTTCATTTTGTCATTACAACTTTCTAAATTTTCACACAAAATATAATAAATAATTAACTTTTTTAAAATTCCAAAACAATAATAATATTAAAAAAATATTCAACTTTTATCTCAGCTCATTTCATTTTACCTCACTATCCAAACAGCACCTTAGTCTCCAACCTGATCTTACCAAGAGAGGCCGTTTAAGCTAAATTCATTGGTAAATTTAATGTATGAGAAAAAGTAAAAAAATCTCCCAAAAATGGGATAATGATTATTAGGTGTACTTACAAAGCTAGAGTTGTTTAGCTTGTTTTTCTTCAGCAACTTATCTTGCTCCGTGGTTCTAAGTTTTGATTCCTCCTCAGTGCTTCTGTTATTTGGCTTGACTTCTTTCTGCATCTCATCTTGCTCAGGAGTCTTGCTCCTTCCTTCCTCGGTGCCTACATGCCTTGGCTTGAGTTTCTTATGCAATACGCCTTGCATTGAGGATTTGTTTTTTGTTTCTTGCCCACCTCTTGAACATTTCTTCTTATGTTCATTATGCCCTCCATTTTGTTTGGGAGATTCTTTCTCAGCAGTTTTACTGCTTCGCTTAAGATTCTTCTGCATTCCACCTTGCTCATGGGCTTCATTGTCTAGTTTTTTGTCTGTAATAGGGCTATTTGGTGTAAGGTTCTTTCCTACTCCATCCTGCTTAAGGATTTTCATTCTTGCAACCTCCTTAGCCCTTCGACTGGTAGGTTCACGGTTCGGACTGTCTAGCTTTAGTTTCTTCTGCACCACATTTTGATTAGATTTTTTACCATCACCATCTGACCCAACTCTTTTGAGTTTCCCATGCAACATATCCCGATTAGGGGCTATACTTTCTGCTTCTTCCTCTGCAGAGCTTGAGCTATTTGCTTTGAGATTCATTCTTATCCTATCCTGCTTAAAGGCCTCACTTTTTTCTTTCTCAGTTTCTTCAAAATTTCCAATCTTCATCTTCATTTTTGGTGTCATTGTTGGAAGCTGCCTTCTTGTAGAAACAATTACCTGACACCGAATTGTCATTCAATTATCTCATAATGGAAGTCCAAAACACAAGACAAAAAAAAGAAGGCGGGGCATATAAAGCAGCTATCAACTCACAGAAGTTCCATTACTCAAAAAGTTAAATCTCCTTAGCACTTGTTTCATTTTCCCTTCCTTTTCTGAAAAAGTGCTTTGGAGCTTTGGCACCAGTATAAGCCTTCAGTGCTCTATATGCCTAACACTTCAGGCCTGATATCTCCCTCAGGCACGGCTTTTCCCCAACCAAGGGGATATAATCTTCAAAGTTGCAGTTCAAGAAAATAGATATAGGATGCTTAGAGAACAAAACTAGACTTACATGATTTGAGGCTTCTATGTCCTGATCCTTTACTTCATTTTGATTGAACTTGTCTCTAGAAGCATCAATTATTACCTTCACTGCCAAATAAAAAATATTTTGGCCAGTATAAGAATCTATAATTGGAATGAAGACGGTTCATATAAAACTACAAAAGATGTACATGGATAAGAGATCATCTTCCAACACAAACAGTTATTGTTGAACAGTGGTAACACCCCCCCCACACAAAAAAAAAAATGTCAAAGACTAAAAAATGTAGACAGTATCAAATTAATGCATGCATTGATCTTTGTTCAGGTTTGTGTATGTGGAGAAGGTAAAGAATTGAGTATCAGGATATCAAAGTAGTTCAAACCAACCAGTTCCCAGAATCCAGCCGGTATGTTAGTTCAGCATGGTAAGGTACTTAGTTAAAACCAAGATGTTTGGTTTGGGTATCAGTTAGCATCGAATAAACTGTTCTCCATCAAAAAACCAACTGATTATTATTCAGCAACTCCACACTCACGAAAAATGCTTTGGGTGTCTTTAACCCTACTTTTTCAAGTCCCTCTGACCGCTGTGACACACGAAACCATGGCCTGAACTTCATACTCTCCTTTAAACTAATAGATAAGACTGATAAGTATATCCATAACTTCTCCATTTGAGATTCGTTCTCCATAAGGCAAACTTCACATGCATTTATTACTATGAGCTATTGTTGTTCACTTTTTCTTTCAAGATGCAACAGTAACACACTGGCTTTGGCAATTGATGAAGAATACTGCACGCTGACTTGATATACTACTTTAATTTACCCACAATTTGTAGGTAAGTAGTATCCCTACCATTCTGAGAGGTCTAGAAATTCTGATTTATAGGTAAGAGACTTTCCACTCAAAATGTCCACATATTTAAATATGTTTACAGGATATTGGCATGCACACAAAAATTTGGACACTATTTATTAATTTACTATAGGATCTCCCACTAAGATAGATACCTGAAGACCTTGCTCCCAGAAAATAATGCAGTTTTTCAATTTATGGCAGCTACAAACTCATGGTTTTTTATGCGATGCCCAAGTCCCAAATGACTCATGTCCGACTCATAAACATTATGCCTTATATAGTGCAGAGTGTTAGGGGCGGATTCAATGAATATGACCACAACATTAGCTCACCCTTAGATTTGGATCCTTGTCTCTTAGATCTTCCAGATTTTGAGCGAGGACAATCCTACAGCCATACCCAAATGGTAGAAAAAAAATCAATGACAAGCATCTAAGATCATCCACCACCTAAGCAGTGGCAGAGCTAGGATTTTACTTTAGGGGGGGCTAAGTGCTAAAACAATATATATAAAATATTTTTTATTTTATTTTTATATAATTTGCAGTGCTTTCGAAAATGAAAACAGGATAGAAACATCTACAAGCATAATTGTAGGCTAAAAATCATATAAAATCTTTTTTTATTTTTATCTATAGTAAAAACGTGTCATCATGTTATTATATTATTTTATATGATATGACATGTATTTTTTAGAGAGGGCGCCAATACAAGATGATATTAATATTATTCTATTAAATCATAATAAAGTAATATATATTTTTCAAAATTAATATGTATTATATATTATTAAATTATTAAAAAATAAATCAATCCTATTAACTAAGTATTAAGGGGCAGGGTTGCCCCCCCTGCCCCTTAATAGATCCGCCGTTGCACCTAAGATGAGAAGCTTTTTACCAAACTAATAACTCCTCATCATAGGTTGCCAAAAAAGGGTTAAAGAAATGGTCACCTGCTCTAGGGCTTCCTTGAAAATTTTCCAATAACACCCATTATTCTGCTCGAGTATCTGAAGATCTCAAAGAATCAGAATGATCACATGTAAAGAATAATGCTTGAAAAGGTGGACAAAACTAAAATACTCAGCATCATAATTTTAGTAACCAGCATTAAACACTTACTCGTTTAAACTCAGATTGAGATTTTACAGGATCAACATACAAGCTGCAACATAGACGGACGACATGTTAGTATATTTAATGAGAGAACCAAAAAAGGTAAAAACTAAAACTAAAAAAGTCAAGCAAGGTTAAACCACTAACTATTTATAGCTTCCATAGAGCCTAACCAGAACTTCCCCTGCTGATTTATTTCCAGGTTTAATTCTCCCACCGATAGTGTTCTCATCAATAACCTACCAAATATTTGGTACAAATAAAATGAACTATAAACGGGTGATCTCTGTGTGTACCAGTTCAGGAGACCAGATGAAGCCAAAGAGAATAACATTTCAAATACCTGTGCAGGCCACCAGGAGCCACCATTGAGACTGACCCATATCAAATCCCCCCATGTGACCTGATCAGCCGCAACCTTCTCTGCACCTCTCTGCTGGCTAAACTGGCCTTTTCCACTATGAAGGCATTTGCCTTTCATGGTTTGCCTTTGCGATATAGACTGTGTATCAACAAGTGCATCAAATGGGGATCCAATACATTACCATTAACCAGTGACAATAAAATAGCACCTTAAAAATCTAAAATACAAATTTTTGTTTTTTCACTCTAACCTTAAATTTATGTTGTGCTGGTACCTATAGATTTATATATATATATATATATAAGTAGATTATATATATGCAAAGTTTCCAGTTTTGAGTAGAGTCCTTCTATCATTAGAACCAAAGATCCAATACTATGAAGTTAAGTATACTCACAAGTCACAGGGGAGTTTGATGAACGCACATTTCACTTTCATGTTAACTGTGGCCAAAAAAGTACCAACTAACTCAGCTAGTAAAAACTCGGAGCACTCTACCAAATACCTTAAGGCCTTGTTTGTTTTCTCAAATGCTTTTACCTCATATCGTCTCATCTTATCTAATCATTATAACTTTCTTAAATTTTCAGATAAAATAAAATAAACAATTCAACTTTTTCAAATCCTAAAACAAAAATAATATATTTTAAAAATATTTTATTGAATTTTTAATTCTTATCTTAATTTATCTCATCTCATCTCATATCTGAAAACAAAAAGGCAAATCAAGTTAATCGACTCCGCCACACCCACACCCACACCCAAACACACTCGCACAAAACAGAAAGGCAGAAACCAGTTATAGGGAATAAGGAATTAAAGCGTCGCTACACCAATTCACATAAAATTAAACCTCGCTAGACAATTTCATGGTCCAAGCACCCTACTCGTTATCACAAAGCAAAATATTGCCTCAATAAGGACACTAACTGTCTTGAACCTCGAACGGTGAGTCAATGACTGGCTACTGCTAATATCTAAACCCTGAATAACCAAAATAAACGAAAATGTCGCAGAAAGGAAATTTGTGAAACCTTTCAGTCATTCAGTGCTTTCACCAACCAATAAAAAGCAACATTCTGGTTTCACCTAAATGGCATGCACATAAGAAATGTGCTAATCTCCTAAGAAATGGAAGACGAGTTTTTCCGGTTGGTTACCAGGAAAAAGGGGGGGAAAACATAAAACTTATAAATGTACTCTGCATCTATTAATGCATGCAAATAGATCATTCTTCTCTTTCATATCGAAGTAAAAGAGAGGTATCAAGCTTTTTCTAAAAATTTCTCTTTTCGTCTTCTAAGCCCCGGACAACGACGAAAGGCATGCAATCGAAATCATCTATCGTCTTTCAGTTATCTTCCCACGTTATCTCGGCAACCAAACAGCGCAGATGCGATGCGGACCCAAAAAAGAAATCGGGTTTCTAACAGTCGGGAAACGGGCACAAAATCAAAACTCAAACAAGGAACGCAGGGTCTGTAAGTACTTACAGTCTACCAAGAAGAAGCCAGGGAGAAAAGACCGAAAAATCTCAGGTCAAAGCCACGAACGAGAAGCAATTAGCAGAGTGGAATGTATACTTTCGATCACCCAGCGCGGAGTGTTTAAGGGTCTCGGAAGTAAAGAAACTCGGCCAGCAGCATTTACGGGTTCCCGTGCGTGTGTCAGTGGGACTTACAGTCAAGCTAAACACCGTGTCTAATTCAAACTTGTATCATATATATATAAATGAAATTTGTCCTTTCCAGCTAATTAAATTGGTAAGATTTTTTAATTTCATTCATTCATTTTAGGATAACCGTTATAGTCATAAATATATTATATTAAAGTAATCTTGTAAGTTAAGATAATTTTATGTAATTTATTTAATTTATTTTATAATATAACAAATCATATAAAATTATATTAATTTATAAATTTTTTTTTTATAATTTATTTGTAATTAAAATATTTCTCTAACTTTCTATTGTATTCATGTTGGATTATTAATTATGATAAATGAAATTTTGTTATAAAATTAAAAAGAAAACTACTACTATTTTAAGAGAAATATAAAAGAAACTCTTAAGAACTGAAACTTTCTTTCTCTCTCTATATTTTCTTATGAATTTCATTACAACTGAAGCCCCTATTTATAGGTTTTGAAATTACTATGCAAGTCACTATGTGGAATTTAAAATAATAGTGGTGAGGTCATTCACATAATTTTAGTGGTGGGACGGGGGGCGACTGCCGTTTCGTTCGTTCATTACACTCCCCCTTGAATGACCACCCATAAAGAATCTGTCTCGTTAAAACATTGCCAAGTAAAAACCCAGTGGGAAGAAAAACCAATGGCGAAAGAAAAAGAGTACAGTCTTCTTATGTATCCACAAGTGCTTTAAGATTGTCTCATTAAAACCTTGCAGAGGAAAATCCAGTGGGATAAAACCTCAGCGAAGGAAAAAGAGTACAATCAGCACATTTACTCCCCCTGAAAAGTGCATGACAAAAGATCTTTGAGTTTTCGCATTCCAATGTTATGCACAATCTTCTTGAATGTGGAAGTTGGTAACGCCTTTGTGAATAAATCTGCCAGATTATCACTATATCATATCTGCTTGACATCAATTTCACATTTCTCTTGAAGTTCATGAGTATAAAAGAATTTAGGTGAAATATGTTTGGTTCTGTCACATTTGATATATCCTCATCTGATTTGAGTGATACAAGCAGTATTATCTTCATATAAGATTGTTGGGCTATTATTGATCATGGGAAGTCCACACTTTTCCTGGATATGTTGAATAACTGATCTCAACCAAATACACTCTCGACTTGCTTCATGAATAGCAATGATCTCTGAGTGATTTGAAGAGGTAGCAGATAGTGTCTGCTTAACAGATTTCCATGATATAGCAGTATCTCCATAAGTAAATAAATATCCAGTTTGAGATCTACCTCTGTGTGGGTCTGAAAGATAACCTGCATCTGCATATCCAATCAATTATGGACTCGAACTACGTTGATAAAATAATCTCATATCAATCGTACCATGAAGGTAACGAAGGACATGTTTAATATCATTCCAATGCCTTCGAGTTAATGCAGAACTATATCTTGCAAGCAGATTAACTGAGAATGTAATATCTGGTCGAGTGTAATTTGCAAGATACATCAAAGTTCCAATTGCACTGAGATATGGTACTTCAAGACCAAGAATTTATTCATCGTCATCACAAGGACGGAATGGATCTTTCTTCACATCAAGTGTTCGAACAATCATTGGAGTACTCAAGGGATGAGATTTGTCCATATAAAAATGCTTTAGGACTTTCTCAGTATACATGGATTGATGAATAAAAATTCCATTTGGCAAGTGCTCAAGCTGCAGGCCGAGACAAAGTTTTGTTTTGCCAAGATCTTTCATTTCAAATTCATTCTTTAAATATATAGCTGTTTTTGAGATCTCTTCAGGAGTTCCCACAATATTTAAATCATCAATATAAATCGCAATAATGACAAATCCGGATTCTGATTTCTTAATAAAAACATATGGGCATATAAGATTATTCTCAAATCCTTCTTTCAATAGATATTCGCTTAAGCGATTATACCACATGCATCCGGATTGCTTCAACCCATATAAAGATCTTTGTAGTCTGATTGAGTACATAGTTGTAGATGTACTTGTAGATGCTTCAGGCATCTTATATCCTTCAGGGATTTTCATATATATGTCACAGTCTAAGGATCCATATAAATATGCAGTGACCACATCCATCAACCGCATTTCCAATCCTTTTGTAACAACCAGACTAATCAAAAATCTAAATGTGATTGCATCCATAACGGGAGAGTATGTTTCTTCATAATCAATCTCGGGTTTCAAGCCGTGCTTTGTATCGCACAATTTCATTTTTCTCATTACGTTTTCGTACAAATACCCACTTATATCTAACACGCATCACACCCTTTGGTGTTTTGACAACAGGTCTAAATATTTCTCGTTTTGCTAACGAATTTAATTCAGTTTCAATAGCTGTTTTTCATTTTGGCCAATCATTTCTACGTCGACATTCTTCGACGCTTTTTGGCTCACTTTCTTCATTACTTCTGGTAATATCAAGGACCATTTTATATGAAAATATGTTGTCGACAACAGTTTTATTTCTATCCAGAATTTCTCCAGTTTTCATGAAATGTATTGAGATCTCATTATTTTCAGGTACCTGTTCCTCTTCAGGGGAAAACATTTCATGACACACATCTTCAGAAAGTTCCTTTTTATGAGATTTATACTCTTCAAGAGTTTCCTATTCAGGAGGTTCTGGAATAGAAGATTTGAGGTCTTTAGGAGCACCAATTATATTTGTAGACTGTATTGTGGGTACATGTTCTTCAAGGACACCAAATTCATTTTGTATTCTTTTCCTTCTGGAAATTTTGTCTTTTACACCAATAGGTCTTTCACGCTTCAGGCGTGTTTTAGATTCACCTATTGCTGCTTTGACAATTTGTCCTTCAGGGACTTCAATCCTTGCTGGAGTATTAACAGCAGGAATATAAGATCTTACTACACCTTTAGTGTCAGTAAATACATCCGGTAACTGATTTGCAACATTTTGCAAATGAATAATCCTTTGAATTTCCCGTTTACATTCATTTGTAGGAGGATTAAAATGAGACAGGGTCTTATTATCTCAAGTAAAATCTTGTCGTGCTTCAGGCACCGACTTTTCTTTACCCATTAACGAAAAATTTGATTCGTCAAAATGACAATCCTCAAAACGTGCTTTAAACATATCCCCTGTAAGGGATTCAAGGTATCTAATAATGGATGGAGAATCAAAACCAACATATATCCCAAGTCTACGTTGAGGGCCCATTTTTGTACGTTGTGGAGGTACAATTAGAACATATACAACACATCCAAAAGTACGAAGATGAGAAATATTTGGTTGTTAACCAAATGCAAGCTGTAATTGAGAATATTTATGATATGCAGATGGTCTAATACGAATTAGAAATGCTGCATAAAGTATAGCATGTCCCCAAGTAGAAACAGGTAGTCTTGATTTCATAAGTAAAGGTGTAGCGATTAGTTGAAACTTTTTGATCAAAGACTCAGCTAAACCGTTTTGTGTGTGTGTATGGGCAGCAGGATGTTCAACATCTATTCCTATTGACATGCAATAATTATAAAAAACTTGAGATGAAAATTCACCTGCATTATCCAATCGAATAGTCTTAATTGGATACTCAGGAAATTGTGCTCGTAATTTAATTATCTGAGCAAGAAGTCTAGCAAATGCAACATTTCTAGTGGAAAGAAGACAAACATGTGACCATCGACTAGATGCATCAATTAGAACCATAAAATATCTAAATGGTCCACTTGATGGATAAATAGGCCCACATATATCTCCGTAAATCCTTGTAAAAAGAATGGAGATTCAACAATGACTTTTGAGGGAGATGATCTAATAATTAATTTACCTTGAGAACATACAGAGCACGAAAATTCATTGGGTAGAAATATCTTTTAATTCTTTAAGGGATGCCCATGCGAATTTTTAACAATTCATCTCATCATTATAGAACCCGGATGTTCAAGGCGATCATGCCAAGTCATAAATACTTTAGAGTTAATGCACTTCTGGTGCATTACCACATATGATTCAATTGTTCTCATTTTTGTATAATACAATCCAGAACATAGAGCAAGCAGTTTTTTTAATACGAGCTTCTGGTCCGATATTGTTTTAGTAATAAGAAGATGCTCTTTACTGACTTCATTGGTTGTTTCAATATGGTAATCATTACGACGTATATATTTGAAACTCAATAAATTTCTTCTGGATTGTGAAGAGAATAGAGCATCATCAATACAAAATTTGGTGCCATTAGGCAACACAATATAAGTTCTTCCGAAGCCCTCAATTAAATCCGATGAACTTGAAGTAGAAGACCACTAGTTTCAGTATCGGTAGAACCTCGTGCTAATAACGTGTTATAAAACTAAAAAGAAAACTACTACTATTGTAAGAGAAATATAAAAGAAACTCTTAAAAACTGAAACTTTCTTTCTCTCTCTATATTTTCTTATGAATTTCATTACAACTGAAACTCCTATTAATAGGTTTTGAAATTACTATGCAAGTCACTATGTGAAATTTAAAATAATAGTGGTGGGGTCATTCACATAATTTTAGTGGTGGGACAGGAGACGGCTGCCGTTTCATTCGTTCATTACAAATTTTGTATAGTTATTTTTGTTTTAAATATTATATGCGTTTGAATAATTTCAAATCAGATTTGCTAATTTTGTTTTAAATTTCTATCTGATTAATTGCTTTTATAATTCATATTTCATATTTGTAGTGACAAGATTAATAAACTGAATGCCCATTTAGAAATAAGGGTGAGATAATTTTATCTCAATTTATTTCAACTCATTTTAATTCATAATTTTATTATTATTTATAAACTATTTCAATTTATCTCATCTCAATTATCATTTTACTATTTTAATTAAACCTAAATATTCAAAAATAAAACATACTCTAACTACAAAAAAAATTATATAAAAATAGATGTAATTTGATATGATTTATTAGATTATATAATTATTTTTATTATAAAATAAATCTAATAAATTAGGTGAAATCACGTCAATTTAAAAAATTATTTTATATAATTATTTTGTGCATCGAACAATGCTAATTTTAATTATGACACCAACTGTTTAAACTTTATCATGCTCAAAACACCACAACGAAATCTACAAATATGCATTACGAAAGCCTTCGATCGCCAAATTTTCGTGGGAGGAAGATGGCTACGCACTCTCCTTTTTAGGATCAGTTTTGATACTGAGACAAGATAATTTTAAATAAAAGTTAAAAATTAAATAAAATATTATTAAAATATTATATTTTATATTATTGTTATTTTAATATTTTTAAAAAAATTGAATTATTTATTATATTTTATATACAAAATTTAAAAAATAATAATAATAATAATAATTTTCTGTAGTCAAACGTAACTTTCATATAAATCATACTGATTTTTACAAGTCATAGATATATATATATATATATAAATTAAAATGTAAATTATACTAATTTATACAAGTCACAAATACATAAGTTGCTCGTAATTTTTTGATAAAAATATAAATAAATAAATCTCAACTTAAAAAGTACAAAAGAAAATCTATTTTGACTATTTTTTTTTTATAAAGAGTCTATACAAAACTTGTACTTAGAATTTTCTTTCTTTTTCTACTAGAGTACTTAGTATTATTCTACTAATATTATATCAATTATTATAGAGGAAACATATTTAAAATAAATTATTCTAGTATTAAGTCAGTATATAAAGCGTGTAATATTTGATACAAAATTTAGATTTTAAAAATTTTCTTTTAAATAAAATTATTTTGAAAGTTGAATAAAATGTTATTAATACGTTATTTTTTAATATTAATTTTATTTTCAAATTTTAAAATTTAAAATTATTTATTATATTTTTTTACAAGAATTTAGAGAAAAAAAACTGTAATATTTATATAAGATGAATAAAATAATATAATTTGTGTAATCAAACGAGACTAATCAATGTAATTTTTCACAACTTAAAAAGTAAGAAAATGGAAAGACGTGCCTTTGCTCCAAAACTTGTATTAGCTTTGTAGATTTCATGGAAGACTATAAGTGTACTCGATCTGATTTATTTTAATTTTGAACAAAATTTAAAATTGAACTAATATGTACTATTTTTATCTTTTTAAAAATCGATTATGCACTTATTATCCTCCCTCTTGAGAGCATCGACAAACGAGTTTTAGTTTCTAAATTCCAGGTAACCGAGCTTTTCGTCTATTGTGAGGCATCGAAAAACTCCAGATCTAATTTTTAAGGCTGCAAACGGTGGTTTTCTTGAGTTTCAGACAAACGCATACAACTGTTAGTCTTGCAAGACTCCACTCTCCCAGTCCGGGGTGGTCCCTCGCCATTCTCAGCATTGCGTGATGTTTAAGCGTTATAAAAATGTGGATTTGTTTCCCTCACATGCCACCTCCTAAGGTGGTTTATGCTTTCACACGCAACATCGAATTGATTAAGATTTTAGGCAGGTCTAAACCTGTTGTTTGCCACCATCTAGGGACAGTGCATGACCCCTTTGCACCAACCGTACAGGCGGTTTCTCTTGTTCTTTCTCATGTTTTTTCTTTCAAGGTTGAAAATCAAATACATGTATTTATCATATATTTTGGTCTTCCCATGTGATTTTTATTTCTATTTTATTGTCCTTTTTGTTCAATAAAAAAACAAAAATATACAATCTCTTAGACTTATGGTCTGTGGAATGTGTCTCTTTGACTAGTCTTAGTGCGGGTGCGGGATTTGTTGAATTGTTTGGTGGTTGTCACTCTATCTTGAATAGAGTTTTGTTGTTTTTAGACGGTATTTCTGAAGAGGTTGTGTAGTTAGAGAGCTAGATTATATGAGTCATTTTGTATACTAAGAAGTTACAAATCATCGTTAGTTTGGCTTGTAATGTATTTTTCAAATCTACTTATAATGCTCATTATTAATGAGTGCATTGTACTTTTCTATAAAAAAAAATATAATAATATAGTGATATATTATAATATATAGTGCTATAATATTAATATAACTATTAATACAACAAACTATAATGATATAAGATTTTAAACTTTAGTAATATCTTCTATTAATAATTTAATTTATATCCAATATCAAATATCAATATATATATATATGAACTGTTCCGATTCAATTATAGAAAGAAGAGAAACTAGTATCGAATTGATTTTGATTAATTTTGAGAAAAATAAAACTGATACCACGCCGAACCAAACTCGATACTTGTTCAGACCCACCAATTCGATATTAATCGATTATTTTTTAGAGATAACTGAGGGCATTTTCAACGTCTTGCCTGCAAAGAAGCTAAGAGTACTACCTTGGTTTCTTTAAAATATCTTTAAAATTTATTGAAACGTACATATTTTTTTTTATAAATCTAAAATCTCTTTAGATATAACCTCAAATTAGTCAAAATAATAATATAATATTATTTTTTAATAATAATATTTGTAGTTAGATTAATACTATAATGTTATTTGGTTAATATAACCCAAATAATCCCACAGTGTTTTTTTTTTTAATCGCTATTGGGCATTATTTATTGGAATCGGATTTCTTAGCTAATAATATTATATTATATTATATTATTATAACAAATAAAAACTACTGTGGGTATAACCATATAGTATTAACCCTATACGAATTTAATTGGGTTATTATTTAAAGAACAAAGTATTATAATACTATAATCATTAAAATATTCCTTTTGACGATGAACTATATCTTCAAATTTGAAAACGGATTTTAAATCATTGTAACTCAAAAGTTCAAACTTTTGTATTTTAAGAAATCAATGTAGATAATTTTATCTTCAAATTTTGATGATGTATTGATAAAACCAATACTAATATTCTAACAACTTTTAAGAGGAAATTTGGATTCAAATCATTCCAATTCATCTTGTTTTATCTTATTTAATAATCATATTTTTTAAAGAATTCATACAAAATACAACAAACAATTTATAGTTTATAAATCTTAAAAAATTAAAATTAAAATAATATTGTAATAATATTTTATTCAACTTCTAACTTTTATTTCAATTCATCTCATCTCAACTCACTATCCAAATATCTCCTAACATTTAAGGCAATCATTTGGTTACCAAATTATCTCACCTAATCTAATCTAATTTCATATTATTTAATTATTATAATTTTTTCAAACTTTTGTATAAAATATAATAATTTTTAAAAAAATTAAAAAAATATATTTTTAATAATATTTTTAATTTTTAATTTTCATCTTCTCTTATTTTATATGTACTTTAGATTTTTAAAATAGATAGAGAAATATTTTAGTCACAAATAAATTATACAAAAATAATCTTACAAATTGATGTGTCTTGATACTATTCATTATATTAAAAAGTTGCTTTTATTGTAAAATAAATTTAACAATCACATAAAACTATATCAATTTATAAAATTATTTTCATATAATCTTTTTATAATTATACCAACTCTTAAATAAATATAGAGGCCTCAAAGGCTACAAATCAAACGACGGACGGTGGCCTAAAAAACTATTGGACCTCGATGTATTGGGCTTCCAATATAGATATGTCTATTATATGGTCTCTATGTGGTAATGAATCAGTACACTGCCTAATAGTAATAGTATATCCCGACCCTTCCAATGTGGATTTTTTTTTTCTCCTCCTTAGAGCTGAGAACATTCCCAATGTGGCCCGTTTGTTTTTGAGAGATGAAATGAAACTTATTAAATTTATCTTAGATTGTTATAAACAAAACGTCGGCCGCCGCCCCTATGTCCCACCACTAAATTATGTGAATGACCCCACCACTATTATTTTAAATCTGCATAGTAACTTGCATAGTAACTTGCATAGTGACTTGCATAGTAATTTCAACGCCTATAAATATGGGCTTCAGTTGTAATGAAATTCATAAGAAAATATAGAGAGAGAAAGAAAGTTTCAGTTCTTAAGAGTTTCTTTTCTCTTGCAATAGTAGTAGTTTTCTTTTTAGTTTTATAACACGTTATCAGCACGAGGTTCTACCGATACTGAAGCTAGTGGTCTTCTATTTCAAGTAAGTTTTTCAATATATTATTTGCAGTCCTTGAGATAAATATTAAAGGTAATATTTCTGAATATTACTTGATAAAATTTTATTTTTATTCTCATGATAATGTGAATATATTTATTAAATTCACAGATTTATTTTTGTAATATAATGTCAAATATTGAGATTTATTACTATTGACATTTCTGAAAAATGTTATTTATCCAGATCCTTGATGAGATCTATTTGGATATGATGATGAACTTGAAAGATACAATCATAGAAGGAATTCATATGTCCCTGAAGGACCGAGCTGTGTATCTCATGATGAAAAATCATCTTACTATGTGAAATGAATTAAGAGAGTGATATAAGCACCAGAAGATGTAATCCTCTCAAAAGATCATTATGATTTATTGCACTTGAAGTTGCAAGATTTTAAGAGTGGTATTGAATATTCTGCACTCTTTAAAATCAGCTCAATATTAAAATTATACAGTGAAAATGTCACTGATGATGATATATAAAAGAAGACATTATTTTTCATACCTCGAATATACTCCTGCAGTAGCAATATCGAGAATGAAAGTTCAACAAATATTCTGAATTTTTATTTTGTCTTCCAGTGATTGAGCTAAATAATGAGTTTTTGTTACACCAGTTACGTCCTATTAATGATATCGAATTTACACAATTCCCAGAAGTGAATGGAAACTAAGGGCGTAGACGTGGTAGAAAAATTATAGAAGTGTTGGTCCCAAAAGCGACAACACTAAAGATGATAAAAATATATCGTATCACCAGAAGTGATCAAACTCAGAGAAGGGTAAAGACCCTCAGAATAATTCTTCATAAAAAGATGAAGATGTTTGTCATAGATGTAATATGACTAAACAGTAGTCACGTACCTGTTGTACGGCCAAGTACTTGATTTATTTATACTAAGTTTTTATATATATAAGCTTATTAATATTTCATCATGTTTTGAAATAATATCGGTGCCTGAAGCACGACAAGAAATTACTTGGGATAAAGTCCTGTTTAAATTTGATCCTCTTACAAATAAATGTGAACCAGAAGTTCAGAGGATTATTTATCTGCAAAATGTTGCAAATCAATTACATGATGTATTTACTGACACTAAAGGTGTTGTAAAATCATATATTACTGCTGTTAATGCTTAAGCAGGAATTGAAGTCCCTGAAGGACGAGTTGTTAAAACAGAAATAAATGAGTCTAAGATACACCTGAAGCGTTGAAGACTTATTGGTGCACAAGAAAAATAAAAATCGGTGCTCATGAAGAGACCGTATTTTCTGTATAAAATATAATCCTCCTGAAGAGGAAACCTCCTGAAGAGGAAAACTCCTGAAGAGGTAACTCCTGAAGAGTGTAACTCCTGAAGAGTATAACTCCTGAAGAGAAAACTCCTGAAGAGTATAAACCTCCTGAAGAGGAACCTCCTGTAGAGGTGTTTCATGAAATGTTTTCCCCTGGAGAGGAACAAAGAGATCTCAATACATTTCATGAGTACTGGAAAATTTATGGATAGAAATAAAACTGTTGTCGACAACATATATGATAACACTTGATATTACCAGAAGTAATGAGTCAAAAACCGTCGAAGAATGTCGACGTAGAAATGATTGGCCAAAATGGAAAGCAGTTATTAAAACTGAATTAAACTCGCTAGTGAAGCGAGATGCATTTGGACCTGTTGTCCAAACACCAAAGGGTGTAATATTTGTCAGATATAAGTGAGTATTTATACGAAAGCGTAATGCGAAATGAAATTATGCGGTATAATTTGTCGCACAAGGTTTCCTGTAGAAACCCGAGAGCAATTATGAGGAAACATATTTCCTTGTTATGAATGCAATCACATTCATATTTTTAATCGATTTGGTTATTGCAAAAGGATTAGATATGCAGTTAATGAATGTGGTCACTGCATATTTATAAGCATCATTAGATTATTACGATACTTGAAGCATCTAATCCAAGTACATTTAGGAGTATGTACTTTATAAAGCTTCAAAGATCTTTATATGGGTTAAAGCAATCCAGACACATGTTGTATAATTGAATCAACGAGTATTTATTGAAAGAAGGATTTAAGAATAATCCTATATGTTCATGTGTTTTATCAGAATCTGGATTCGTCATTATTGCAGTTTACGTTGATGATTTACCTTGTTAGAACTCTTGAAAAGATCACAAGGGTTGCTATAAATTCAAGGAATGCATTTGAAAAGGAAAAATCTTATTATTCAATTCATAGATGAGTTACAAGAATTTGAGACTTCTAGCCTCATCTCTCAAATGCATTTGCTTTTCATAAAGCAACGTACCATCCTTATCTAAAGGATTAGGCAGTCGAAATGAAGAGGCAAGTAAGGATTTTAAATCCTTATTCTCCTGCTTTAAGTCTGCAATTTTTTTGTCAGACTCTTGAACGAGTCGTTGAAGTACAGAAACCTTCTCGTTAAGCTCCTCAATCTCACGATTTTTGGATTGTAATCGGTTGGAAAATCCAACAATAGAGGAGGAGTATCGGGTGCCGAGAGTCACCAGCTCATAAACAGCTTCACGATCTGACTTATTAGCCAGATCATTTGCTTGCTGCAGCATTGCACTTGCGGAAGATGCAGGATCAACTTGTAATTGAGGTGAAGGATACCTCATATGTTGATTGTGAGAAATAGTAAAAGGAAATTGATGAGCCATTGGAAAATTGTAGAATAAGAATACAAATACAGATGAATTATAGATATGAGAAGAAGATTTGATGCGTACTAAATGAAACTAAAGACGGTTCTTATAGAATTGGAAATAAGAACAAGACAAACCATCATCTCTTCAAATCTCACTTTACAAGATATGCTGGATGCATAATTTCAAAAGCCAGCGAGATTAATTACAGCTATCCCTATTTTCTTGTAAACGCTGAACCTCTGCCGTTAGCTGCTGTTGTTGACTTTGTATCTGAGCTCTTTCTCGTTCCAGCTCTTCTACTCGTGTTTTCAGGTCAAGAGAATACCAGTATACAAGTTTCTTCAGCTCTTTGTTATCTTGTTTTAAATCTTTATTTTTTCTATCTTTAGTTGCAAGCGTTTGATGCAACTCAGATATTTGATTTTTAAGATGATCAACCTCACTCGTTCTCGCCAATAGCCTCTGAGACATGGTTGTAAGAGAGGCAGCATATTGAGCACTGAGGGTTCTTGATGCTGCAACAATTTCAGGATCAGATTTACTAGATAAATATATCTCTGCTCCTATCATGGTGTTTACAGCCTCAGGAGAAAATATAAGTGGTTGAGGTATAAAAGGTTCATGGTTTAAATCTGGGACATTAGAATTTCTATCAGACATAATATTGTTCTGGATGAACAACAACTGAATCTATGAGGAATGCGAGATCTTTTTGCTGGAGTAAACCAATGGTAAAATTGGTTATATTTAAAACAACAACCCGAAGCCTTCAAATCTCTTCAAGATCTCGTTTGTCCACAATGTCAAGCGGATTTGATTTTCCGCCGAACCGATAATATTAAATCTCAAAACTTTTACAGCTTTTATCATACATAGATGGTTTCCAATATTATTTCCGCCGTATATAAACAAGTTCTTCCTAATAACGCCGAATGAGGGGGAGAAAATTTTACATGAAAATATTATCATACTCTCTCTAATGCATTATTTAGTTGGAGATCATGTTTGAATTCTTAACTTGTTATATATACTGAAATCATATTTGCTTATTACTTGAAACACTAACGCATATTATCAGGGGGGAATTTAAGTATTACTGCAGGTATCAGATTTCTATTAAGTTTGTCAACCAGATATTATTTTTCATCTTCAAATCACTCAGAGATTATTGCAATTCATGAAACAAGTCAAGAGTATATTTGGCTGAGATCAATGACTCAATATTTGGCTGAGATAATGCTACTTGTATCGCTCAAATCAAAGGAGGATATATCAAATATACGATCAAGTGATAATCTGGCAGATTTATTCATGAAGACATCACCAACTGCGACATTCAAGAAAATTGTGCAGAATATTAAAATGTGAAGACTCAAAAACTATTGTCATGCACTTTCCAGGGGGAGTAAAAGTCCTGAAGACTTGTGCTGATTGTACTCTTTTTCCTTCGCTAAGGTTTTATCCCATTGGGTTTTCCTTTGCAAGGTTTTAATGAGGCAATCTTAAAGCACTTGTGGATACATAAAGAGACTGTACTCTTTTTCCTTCGCTATTGGTTTTTCTTCCCACTGGGTTTTTCCTTGGCAAGGTTTTAACGAGGCAGATTCTTTATGGGTGGTCATTCAAGGGGGAGTGTTATAAACAAAACGTCGGCCGCCGCCCCTATGTCCCACCACTAAATTATGTGAATGACCCCACCACTATTATTTTAAATCTGCATAGTAACTTGCATAGTGACTTGCATAGTAATTTCAACGCCTATAAATATGGGCTTCAGTTGTAATGAAATTCATAAGAAAATATAGAGAGAGAAAGAAAGTTTCAGTTCTTAAGAGTTTCTTTTCTCTTGCAATAGTAGTAGTTTTCTTTTTAGTTTTATAACATAGATTTATTATTATAGTTTTTTAAATTATTAGATAAAATATAATAAAAAACTTAATTTTTGCAAATTCTAAAATTATTTTTAAAATTTTTTTATATAAAACTAATATTCAAAAATATTTTATAATAATATTTTATTATTTTTTTAATTTTTATACCATCTTATTTTATCTCTAAAAAAAAACAAACAAACACTGCAAAAGTTATTATAGA
Organism: Platycarya strobilacea; assembly: GCA_036898215.1. Lineage (NCBI taxonomy): Eukaryota > Viridiplantae > Streptophyta > Magnoliopsida > Fagales > Juglandaceae > Platycarya > Platycarya strobilacea. The sequence goes on from CM072555.1 coordinate 9,977,720, forward strand.
AGGACAACCGTGCTTCCGTATGGCTGTGCGGAGTCAATTTCTCTTCTCTTGTTCTTTTTATGAAGCAATGACTTGTATTAAAATGAATTGACTTTATTGAGTAACCATGTTACTTTTTTTCTTTAAATATGATAACATTAAATAATAATTAATTAATTAATATTATTTATTACTCTATAATAAATAAATAAATAATTTAATATAAAGATTTAATGTAAATAAAATAGGCAAAATCAAATTTATCTTATATTATTTTATTATTATATAATAAATTAATTAATAATTTAATGTAAAGACTTGATGTGATTAATGGAATAGTTAAAGATAAATTCATATCATATTCGCTAAAATTTAGGTTTAGTTTTGGTTATTCCAATCATGAGAGTGAATTGGTGATCTTAAAACACGCATTATGTCTATTAACCTAATGGGAAATGTTAGGGAGTCTAATAGAAAGCATTTGTTTTTACTAAGATTTAGTTTATTTTTAGAGATTAGATGAGATAAAAGTTAAAAAAAAAAAAATATTGTTATAAAATATTTTTTTTAATATTAATTTTGTTTTGAGATTTAAAAATGTTTAATTATTTATTTTATTTTGTGTGAAAATTTAAAAAAATATAATGATAAATTTAAGATGAGATAATTTATTTAGGGTTTGTGTTAACAAACCAGGCCTCTATTTTTTTCTTCTATTTATTTAATTACATTATTTTTTAAATACTCTTAAATATTTTTTAAAAATTAAAAAATCATAATATTTTTAAATAATATTTTTTAATCATTAAGTAAAAAAATAAAAATAAAATATGAACGGGCCCAAAACGGACTCCCAACGGGGCCATTATTATTTTCCTAATCCTACTATTTTAGCTAATATCCTACTATTTTACATTTGTCCAATCTCCTACTATTTTAACCAATATTTTAAATTTTATCCAATATCTTACTATTTTAATTAATATCTTACTATTTTTTATTTGTCCAATCAATTTAAATTTAAAGTACACATTAGATTAGTCATTTCTTTTTTATATAATAATAAAATATTATTAAATTAATATTCTTTTACCTTTGTTGAATAAAATAATAATATTTTAATTTGAATTCAAAATACTCCAGTATTTTGTTAGATAAAATAATAATATTTTAATTGTTAACCAAATAACTATTCATTTTTTATATTTAAAGAACTACTACTCACATACTATTCACATTACTTAAATATTTTTGAATTTGACTAACCTAACGTAATTCAATTGGCTTGTTCCAATGAGTTGTAATCCAATTCACTAAACCCCCCCTCCCCTGCCGCGGCCGCCGCACCGGGGGGACGGCATCCGTCGCATTCTCCCCTTCACCACTCTCTTGCAACTCTTAACTATTGTACATTGGTCAATGAGACTATCACGGTTTCAAGACGTGGGTGGAAAACATCATGGTGTTCTTTGCATTCTTATCCAAACCTTGTTTTTTGGTAAAACTTATGTAGCTTGCAAAGACTCATTTGCTTGAGAGTAGCATCGGCGACGAGCTTGAAAGCCTGATCGGCGAGTGGGAACTTGTTCTTGTCCGGATGGAAGAGTAGCACAAGCCGGCGGTATTGTTTCTTGATGCGATCCTGGTCGTCAGACTGGCAATCAACCTGGAGGATAGCGTACCAATCGTGGTGATTGTTCGTGCGCTTCTCTACCGCAAGATCTTGTCGGATCCATGATCCTCAAGAAGGGGCTCCGTCTCCTGAGCCAAGATGGCGAAGTCTCTGGCCCTGCTATAAAGAACCTAATAAAATGTTATGAAATATTGGAACCGGAGATGAACAGTACATGAAAATAGGATGAGATAACATGGTTAATTACAGTACGGAATATTTGAGTTCCCTAATTTCTCGTTATGAAAATAATACATAATTTTTTCAATAACTTTCTAGATAGCCAAACACTAATCCTATCCCTTTTACTTATTCTCTCGATAGCAATCATAATTTACTAAGGCCGTGGCCCAACTAAGACCATTAAAATCAATAAATTAATGATTTATTTTCAGAAATAAGATAAGATAAAATAAATAATAATATTATAATATATTTTTTAATATTAATTTTGAATAAAATTTGAAAATGTTGTATGAAAATTAAAAAAAAAATTATTATATTTTATATAAAATTTAAAAAATATATATAATAACCAATTTAAAATATATTTTAAATTTTTAATCTCATTTTTCAAAACAAACAAAACCAAAATATATACCATCATTGAGCCCGATCCTATATTAGGTTCCTAACACCCACTTAAATTTCGATTCTGCAGTAACTTCTCGATGATTCCCAAAAATCGTTCGACTTTGACTTTGGGATTCTCTCTCATTTTGTTGTGTTAAGGCGCTCACTCCATTAATTTGATGGGTTGGGTTGGGTTTGGGTTGAGATCATTTGCTTGGGTTACAAGGGTGTTTGTACTTTGTAGCCTTGAAGTATAAAATAAAACAAAAAAAGATTGGGTAATATTATTCATCATTTATTTATTATTTAATGTCATATCTATCAAAATAAATAATAAATAAAAAATTTCAAAAAAAGATTTGACAAGTGGGATGAGATATAAAATTCTCATCTTATCTTATGTCATCTTTATAATTTATTTTATAATTCTCCATAAAATATAAAAAAACAATTTAATTTCTTCAAATATCAATTCAATTTTCTCAAATTTCAAAAAATAAAAAAATTTTAAAAAAGATAGATTTTAAACTTTTATCTAAATTAAAAATTATCATCTCACTATTCAAACCTGGCCAATTCATAAATCTATGATTCTATGGCTAAAGAAAGCAAATAGGAATCCATAGTTTCATTATTTTTGTAATAATTAATTTTAAATAAGCATTCTAAATTAATAAAAATATTGATGAGTTTTTTAATTCCATAAAAAGTATTTATACGAAAAGTGAAGATCCGCATGTTGCTTATCATATCGTTCTCGGTTGACAATACTTTGTAGATTCATATTTTTCTGCTCAAATTAATACACGAATCATTACAACTTTAAATATTTTGTGTATTTTTATTAAGTTGTTGTTTGAATATTGAGTTTAAATAAAATGAATTGAGATGAAAATTGAATAAAATAATTTAAAATAATATTTTTTAATAATATTATTATTTTTAAATTATAAAAAATTAAATTATTTATAATGTTTTATGTTAAATTTTGAAAAAATTATAATGATAAAATTAGATGAGATGAACTATTCTTATTTCCAAACAAACCTAATTCTAACATAATTTGTATCAGGTAATCATATGAACTTTAAGAGTTTAGTAACCCTATAATAAAATCTTAGATTCTTAATCATCTTGATACATGAGGGTAATATTGTAATACCTAGTTTTTATTTTATTTTATTCTAACAAAATTTTATTGTTGTAATTATCTAAAAGTTGTATGAATATTTTTATTTTAAAATTCAAACTACGTTTTGTATTATTTAAGAAAATCACTTTAAGAAAAAAATTCATCAAACGTATTTTTTTAGTTTATTTTAGATTAAAAAGCTTTCATATGTGACATTCAACTAACTATATTTTTTTAAACGAGTTTTTAAATCTATTTAATCACTTCTTAAGACGTCAACCGTAATCCCAAACGGATCCTAACTCAGGAACATTATCTTCATGATTGCCGAAATACTATAAAATCAGAAGATTACGTCTCAAAAAGTTTTAAACCCTTTCCTAGATGAGCTGCTTATTGGGCCCTAGTAAACAAGATACGTGGGCTGCCACTAGAGGTCCATGGTAAAATTCGTTATTAGCTTTAAAGAATTTAGAATTCATCATTACCAAACTACCAGTTCAATTTTTAAAGCGTATGTTTCTTTTAGTTTGGGCCTAGTTGACAGCTGTCCTATGCCTTAAGGTGGAGTAGTATCCTAGTTTGCCGCCTCGTCCCCCAGGGCCCAACCATTTCTTCCCGAGGTTTTGGTGAATGTTGTTAACATACTTTGTACACGTTGTTATGAGTTATATTCTTAAAAGTTAAAACACATTAAAATATTATAAAAACATATCCGATTGAGGTTATCATTTGGGCACGTCATCTCACCTTAAATAGAGAATTAGGCAATATTTTATTGAGTTTGGGAGTGCTGTGCTCGACTCAAATAGCAAAGAGATAGCCAAAGTAGAACAGATTCTTTTTCCCAAACCGGGGTTGGGAGTTATCATTGGAGTTGGATCAAATCGATTATTATTATTATTATTATTATTATTTTTAAATAATAATTAAAAAAAAAATGGTGGCATGCCGCATGCGTATGTATGGTGGCTGGTGGCCTCTAAATAATGTAATAATATATAGAAATAATAATCTTGGGATTTGGAGAATTTTTCCTCGTGCGCTGTTTCACTGCATCGTGCTTTGCAAAAGCCTTCCCTGCGTCAATATTTTTTTAGCCTTTTTTAGCCCCCGGATTACCATTACTTCATTGGATGAGATGTGACACAAAAAAAGTACTATACTTCTTTCCTCTTACAGCTGATCGTTCACACTTTTATAATATATAATATAATAATTTTTTGAATTTTAAATACATTAATTAATATTTAAAAGTCAAATTAATTATTATTATTATTATTATTTTTTGCAAAAACTATTATTTTTCTATATGAAGTTGTCAGCTGCTCGTAAAATAATTTGGGTTTTTTTTCTTTTTTTCTACCATAAGATCACCTCAATTTATTTTAAATGAATTATTGATGAGATTTATATTCTTTTGAGAAAATGTTAAATGTATTTAATAAAATTAAAAAAAAAAACTTATTTTTACATATATCAGTTATTCATAGATTATAATCATTAAATTTAAATTTTCAAATTTTAAATTTGAAAAGAAAACTAATAAAATGAGTATTATAAGTAGAATTATAAATATATATATAATATTATTCTATTTTTTCAATTTAAAAAAAAATTAAACATATTCAAACTCAACTTTACCGATTCTAATTTGGATACCTGCTGGCAATAAGTTGTAATTGTTTCACTTTTGGCATGGTCATTGTTATATATATATTTTATTTTTATAGACTATTTTTTTTTTTGTAGTTTAAGTAATGAATAGATAGAAAAATTATAATTTTAAAATAAAATTAACTCAAATATTTTTATTTATATATTAAAATTTTCAAAAACCTAAAAACTTTATTTTATTTACTCATTAAACAACAACATTTTAATTAAATTTATAATACAGTCTGTATGAACTAGAATAAGAACATTACAGAGGAGACAACCTAGCACAAACACGCGTTAATCCTCGCGAGATATTTGGGCGAGGTTTAGCCAAGGCCAAGGGTGATGATATCATACACGCCATTTCACAACATATCTTATAATTATATTCTAAAAGAAAAATATTTCTATAAAATAACGTTACTTTTAAGGCAATGTTATTATTTCCTATTTGAAATTTCGATTTAGGGTCCGATTTTCATCTTATTTTATTTTAAATATGTAAAAAAAACATATTATTTTAAAATATTTATTTAAAATCATGTTAAAAAAATACAAATTGAGATATTAAATTATGATCCCAGATAAGAACAAATATCATTTTTTTTTATTTTTATAATTTCTCTCTCTCTTTCTCTAAAACTTAAGAGTATTGTTTTTTTAATATTTGTCTGTAAAGACTAATAGCAAAAGTAAAGATTAGATTATTCACAAAAGAATATTGTTTATTGATAGAGTTTCAAATATATTATTTTAATTTATGATAATATATTTAATACGGAGATATCCATATATTTGAATATGGGTGTAAATGTTTTTATAAATGAGATGATATTATAAAAAAAAAAGGTTACATATATAGGTTTTTTTATTAAAATGTTTCTAATTTTAAAATGAGAAATGCTTGATGTACCAAAAATTTGTCTCGAAAATTTGTTTTGAATAATAAGAAAAAATATTTTTTGTATTTAATTATTAAGGATGTATTTTTTTAATGATGGTGTGTTTTTTTAAAATATATTTAAAAATAAAATTTAAAAAGTACAGTGTGATTATTACTTTTCGTAGGATAATAGAAAGAACGTACAGCTGATCACATGAAGATTAAAAAAAAAAAAAACAGATGACATGAAGAGCAATCACATCCATTATACAGATACAAAGCTGGAAGCTGCCTGCACAATACCGTAAGTACATCCATTACATGACATGAAGAGCAATCACATCCATTACATGTTGCAGCTCACGATACCGTAAGTACACATGCTTTGCACGAATAGTCAGAAGTTGGTCCTGTTTATTTTAAGATGAGATGAAATTAAAAAAAATAAAAATAAAAAAAATATTTTTAAAAAATATTTTTTTAATATTAATATTTTTTAAAAATTTTAAAAAATTATATTCAAATTTGAAAAAATAAATTTTTTTATTTTATTTTATATAAAAAAATTAAAAAATATAATAATAAATTTAAGATAAAATAAATCAAAAAAATAAACAATACCTTAAGCTGCATTTTCATATTGAGTAAGGTGATTTTGTTTTTTAAAATAATGAGTTAAAATGTTCATGTGAGTTTTATAAAATTTAATTAAAATTATTTAAATATTAAGATAAATTTATATATTTTTAAAAAATTGAAAAATAGTGAGTTTTATGTGTAAATAAATGTTAAATCTAAAAAAATTATAAATTTTATAAAAAAAATTATTGAGCTTAAATGAATTTAATAATTTAAAATTTTGATATTTAAATATTTAAATTAATCTTAATTGAATATTACATCCCTACAGAGCCCAAAGATCACCAACCACCATCCATTTCTTTAGTCCTTTTCTTACTTTGTCAAGACATCTTCTGACAATTTTTTTTTGTAGTTTTTTATATGCTTCTACTTAGTGATTAAAGGCATATTTTAAATGATTTTTTTTAAATGTCTATAAAAATTAAAATAATGAATGAAAGAAAAATATATATATATATATATATATATAACTTTTTTTGGCTGTGGGTCGGGACATCTCGTCCTACATACTAGATGAATGTCACACTGCTTATCATATTTAAGAAAAAAAAAATCAAATTCTAATTCTTTCATTTTAGTTGTTCACGTATCTGATTTTTTTAAAAATTTATTTATTAATTAAAGAAATAATTATTAATGTATTGATATATTTTTATAGAATATTTTTAAATTAATAGTAAAAAAACTAAATTTTGCCTAGAGGGCATGCCCAACCACTGATGGGCGGCATGCACTAGCAAATATCACTCTTTAATTAATTATATTGTTACCTTTATTTCATTGACATGACATCATCATGTAATGCCATATATTTTATTTTAAAAAAATAATAAAAACGCAAAACAATTGATTTTTTTTTTGTATTTTTCAGACATAATTTGAGTTTAAATATATATATATATTTTAGTAAGGCATATGACATCAACATCAATAGAGCAAAATGAGAAGTATAATAAAGACGGCATAATAAGTGTTATGTTCCATATTATTATTTATATATTTTTTTTCAACAAATGAGCTTGAGTCCTTGACAAAAGAAGAATGAGAGACTCAAATAAATGACCCCATTTTCGTGATATAGGTCCCTCCACAGCAACCTAGTAACCCACTTTCTTATATTGATTCCTGCTTTTATACAGAGTCCATGGAAGAAATAGATTCGCAGAGGGAAAAAAAACCAAGGTACCGATCGCTTGCCAAAACTAAAAGCAAAGGCGAGAAACAAAAGGTCACTTTTCTTTTTGGGGGAGAATTTAGAATATAGAATATAGAATATAGAATATTTATAACTCATCACATTATTTAGAATTTAGAATTTAGAATATTAATTAATTACTTTATTGCAACACTCACAATCAGATATAGTACTACTACGTGAATGCATGTCTTTTTTTAATGACTTGTTTTATAAAATAGTAAGGAAGCACCTCAAGATGTTGAAGTACGTCATGATATTGAATATTTTACCTATATATATATATAATAATATAAAGATCAACATGCATCTGTACGTATGTGCAAGTGGCCTGTGAATAGGCTAAACAGCTTTGAAGAGGACTCTGAAGTTAAACAAAATAAAAATAATAAAAAGGAAAAGGGAATCCGAAAAAGGAAGAGATCAGAAAAGACATATATTTTTGATATGTATTTAGTGGTATAAAGTACACATTTTTAATTATTATAACAATTTGGAGCAGAACAATATATACACAACTTAGGAACTCATGTGCATATATATATATATATATATATATATGCCGATCTGATCTATCTCAGAGCATTCACGTTGATTTTATTAAAGTAATTTTCAAAACTTAATAACAAATACAAATTTTTTATTAATTCAAAACATTTACATTTATAATTCTACATTAAATTTATCAAAATAATCATATAATAATATATTTTAAAAGATTAAAAAATATTTAAAAAAAAAAAAGAAAAGAAACGTGAGAGATTAAAATATATTGAACAAATGGTCTGATCATATTAAATTTTTTTAAATTTATGAATAATAAACTTTTAAATATAAAGGAAAAATGAGATGATACTATAGCTCAGAGTTTTATTTAAAGAGTTTAATTTGATAAATTTAATATAGATGAATTTTGAATAAAAATATTTAATTTTATATTTAATTTCACTTTTGATAAAATTAATGACAATACTAAATCTCAAGTAAGTTGAAAACCTACTCCTCCTTTTTTATTCCCACCTTTCAAAGCCTGTATGGACATATCATGTAGAAGTAGGAAAAGGTGACGATAAGAATAAGTTTTTTTATTTATTGCATACCTTTTTTTATATTCTTAAATATATTTTTTAAAAGATTTACAACATCATTAAAAATATTTTCTTAATTATTAAATAAATAAATATAATGAGAGGAATACTTAGAGAGAATTCTCAAGAAATTTAACATTTCTCATATATATATATATATATAGAGAGAGAGAAAGAGAGAGAGAGAGAATATTCCGCATTTCATCACATGGTATATATGGCTTGAATTCAACAAAGCCTTGTTAGTTATAAATAGGCTACCACATATACGCGTGTAAATAAATTAATATATATATATATATATATATTATTTCTTTCCCTTGAAAATGACAAACAAGAAAAAGCTAAATTTTTAACGGACGAATTAAGCTTTAGAAGGATTCCAAGTACTTACTTGTGCACATGATAGAATGAATTGTGGATGAAAATGATCAGAAGGGGTTGAAATATTGCTTTTAGAGAATCATGTGATCAGGACCCGAGCGAATTAAGCACGTCAATTGTAATTTTTGCTGATCATAATTATTACACATCATTTTATAACACATATTCGTCAAAATCCACATGTATCAATTAATATTATTGGAGACATCAAAAGTCTGAATTATTTCTTGCGTAATTCATCGGTTTTGTGTTTTTTTTTTTTTTTGGGAAAAATAAAAAATAAATAGAAGAAAATATTATTCAATTTTTGAAAAAAAAATCACCAAAATAGAAGCCCAAAAAAACCAAATATGTTATAAATAAATTACTAAAAGTGTGATCAACTGATCATGACGTGGTATTTATGCATGGGAGTTGGAGTTGTGAGTGGTGAGGAAGTTCTTGGATGCTTTATCCCATGATCTCATTATCCAATAAAGCGTACTTTCATCGAATTTGGGAACAGAGAAACGCATTCTCAAGTCCAAAGGCTCCAAATAAACAAACACACGCCACTAATGTTTAGTACTTTTGTGGCAAAGCAACTACTGATAAAATAAACGAGACTAACGTATATTTATTTTCATAATCGTTATCATCTCATCTTATTTTATTTCTTCTAATTATTATAATTTTCACACATGGTTTTAACATAAAATAAATAAATTATTTAATTATTTCAAATCTCAAATTAAAAATAATATTAAAAATATATATTATTGTTAAAATTCTTTCTATTTGATTCCAAACTCATAATTGTATGATCAAGATTGTCAAGAAACTTACAGAAAATTTATAATCAATAAAAATAAAATAAAGAACATAAGAAAATTACGTAGTTCAATTTTAATAATCTACATTCATAACAAGAACTTTATGGAGTAGTCTCTCATTAATGATCAAACACAATTTAGAGAATATAAAATCACACAACTCTTGAGAGAAAGAAAATTTTCTTTTGATCTCTCTATTTTCTCCTGTAGTTTTTTTTTTTTTTAATCTCAAAGTTACATTATGTAGGAATACAACCAAGTCCCTTTATGTAGGTTACACATTTGACTTGGTGGAAATTGAGGCCTTATCTTAATACAATATGTTATACGTGTCTTACACATATAGGCTGTTGGGTCTTCCTCTCATATTATAGATATTCTGATTTAAATGGTAGACACTTTTTTATAATAACTATAATATTATTTTATTTAATTTTTAATTTTTATTTCAACTCATCTCTTATATACAAAAACAAACTATGCTTAATTACCTTTTTGGGACCACATAATTTTTTATTTTGTGGAACCCTATATAGAATCACGTGATCTAAGTATTTATGAATAGTCCCTCTTTGGGTAAGGCTGTGTTATTATTAGATAAATGACACTAACAGAAAATAGATACATCAATATCTAACAAAAATCTTCTGGATATTTGCATATACTAAAATTAGGGGTGTAAATGGTCCGGTCCGGTCCGGGAAATTTGTGGACCGATTTCATTCGGTCCAAGAATTCCCTCACCCTGGATCGGACCGAACAGGAGTTCGGTCCATACCGGTCCGGTCCAATTCGGTCCAGGGGCGATCCGGTCCGGTCCAGGGGTGCCCCATATGATTTAATGGGCTAAATTTAATATATAATTCTACAATAATCAAATATTTTTTTGGTCCAAATTTAATTACTATAAATTATAATATATTAATATTATAAAAGTATATATTATATATTAATATGTTAGTATATATTATATATTAAGTATGTTAGTAAATTATAACTAATAGTCTAATAGTCTAATAACACTTTCACATTAGTATATGTTAATAAACTATAATTAATAAGTAATAACATTATTACAATTTACATTAGTATATTATATATTTATATGTTAGTAAATAGTAATAAATTAGTAATAATATATTAAATAATAATAATACATTTATTATTTATATGTTAATATTATAAGAGTATATATTATATATTAATATATATTAATTTTAATATTAAAATTAAAATTTATATATTATTATTTATATATACATATATTTAAAAAAAAATTAAAAAAAAAAAAAGGATTCGGTCCGGTCCGGTCGGGTCCAGGGGGATGAACTCCCTGGACCGGGAGCGGACCGGAATTTTCCGGTCCATATATTTTTTGGACCGGACCGGACCGAACTCCAACCGGTCCGGTCCGGTCCCGGTCCCGGTCCGGGACAACCGGTCCGGTCCGGTCCGCCGGTCCGGTTCGATCTTTTTACACCCCTAACCAAAACATCAAACAGAACAACTCATTCAAGAGAATCTTGGTTCTATCTCCTACTCATGCATAGAAATCCTTGACCTCCCTTCCTTCTTGTCGACCTCCCCTCCCTTCCTTTGATGGAAAAAAAAAGCCTCAACTGCTGCATGTCGTATGCCAGTTGAGAATAGACTGGTTTCCATTTTTCCTAAAACTTTCTTGCAAATTTTCCTAGAACTTAAGTACATCCCAATTTCTACAAATTCTGAGAAATGTTTCGAATGTCACCATTTCCCAACATTCTCAACATTCTAAAGACACTAATTCTCAACTTTTCAAACCATTTGATTACACTACCAAACACCAAAAAGAAAATCGAAAAAGGGGGATTGTAGATTAAACTGCACAAATAATTTATAATTTTATTATTGCTGTTATTGTTCAATATAAAGGAGAGGAATAAAGAAAGTGTTGAATGTGATCAAGGAAGGTGAGGGGTTGATGCATGTCCTTCCACTTCACATAACCCTTGGTCTCCCTTTCTGTATAAGTGCTCAATCATTCTTCTCATTCTTCATCCATAGCTTCATCGTGTAGCTCCTATGCACGTAGTATGCCTATGCGCTCGCCAGCCTCTCGGCACCACACAACATACTTAAAGCACCATTGATCCCACCATCGTCGTTATCACAGGGATCTAACTCTAACAGAATGAAGAGCCTCTTTTAATGGCCGCAACTGATACCCTCCAACTCGTCCATCCTCAATAGTCCCTTAATTGACACTGCGTAGAGCTCATTGTAGATGCACTAGCTACAATTGAGGATATCAAGGAAGAAGGGTGTCTTTGGCTTCAATGGGTTGGAGCTCGAAGGTTGGAGCTTTGGAGTTGGAGTTTCTTCATTAAGGAGAGACACAAAGAGGAGAGAGAGAGAGAGAGAGAGAGAGAGAGAGAGAGAGAGAGAGAGAATGGATTTGGGATATTTTCTAGAATGCAACACATCAATTGTGTCATGTGTTTTCTATGTGGCTTCCGCCTATTAGTATTTACTGTTTGAAGAAAAAAATAGATTTAGGATATTCTCTAGAATGCAGCACATGAATTGTGTCATGTGTTCTCTACGTAGCTTTCGCCTATTAGTATCTATTGTTTGAAGATAAATGGATGAACCCCATTTGAATATTTTCTCGTTTATAAACCATCTATTTTTCCATGATATTGACATGTATAAATATATAAAAAGAAATATGTATTTACTAGTATTTATTATATCTTTTATATATATAAGCCAAAATGCAAAAAGTAATAGTAACATTTTGGTCTGACCAATTTTTCTATTATATTCTTCTAAATTAGGCTCTCATCTAGCCTACCTCTTTCACCACCTTATTTGCTCTTTGAAGTTCAATGACTTCCTCTACTCTGCACATAGCACTCAGTACCCATTATAAATGAAATCAAATTAAAAAAAAAACCATATATGTAATCCAAATCTTCAACGACGAACCACCAGATCTACAACAATAAACTAAAACCTAAAAATAATTGAAAACTTTCTCTTTCTCTCTCTCACCCCTTTTTTTCTCTCTAGAAAGAAAATTATAGTAAACCTCTCCCTAAAAAACCTAGACCATAGGAGGGGAGTTGGAGCTTTGGCTCCTTCCTAATCCGTTTTTCCCAATTTCTCTAGTTTATTCTCCTTTTTTATTTTTATGGTCTTGTTTGTTAGTTTTCTTTTGTTTAAAGTAGGACGAAATATAGATATGTTGTTCTCCAGAGCCTCGTGTCTACCGCATAAACCACCACAAGATTGCCAAGGTGTCAATCATTCAGACGGGTGAAGATCTCACTGAATGGAGCGGCACACGAGCCAAATGCGCGGTCTAAAGTATGAACGTGACTTCCACGTGCCACTACAAGAAGAGCTCTACCGTCGCCATGCATGATATTTTGGAGACCAGGACAATTGGTTTTATCAAAACAGACAGTCCGTTGTGCTTCAAGTGTGTTCCACATGCACCACCACAATTTCTGTGTTTGTACTTTTGATTTCCTCTAAGATTAAAAATGTGGATCTACATTTTCAGTTGTTATTCGTTATTTTCCCATGTATCTTTTATGCTTTATGTTATTTTTTTTGTTTTAGGTTAAAAAAAAAAACATACACGCATATAGTCTCTTGGACTTTTTTCTATAGAGTGTGTCATCTATTCCGTTTTAGACTAATGTAGGATTGTTTAATTCTATCTTTAGACAGAAATGTGAAATTTGTCTTAAGACAAAATGTTGTCTCTTATATGATTTGTTTGTAAAGAGTTATAGCAATGAACTAGATCATGTTAATCGTAAAGAAATTTATGTATTAGGGAACCTAAAAAGTAGTAGATAGCTTGTATTCTATATATCTCAAATCACAATTGTAATGTCCCTTTATAAATAAATAGAATTTGTTTTATCGCAACCAAAAAAAAAAAAACAATCCACAAGATCTTTACATTTCTACAGGTTTAATATAAAAAAATAGTACCCATTATAAATGAAATCAAACCAAATCCATCCATGGTATAATGTACGTGTACAATTCCAAAAGAAAATCCATCCATAAGTCAAAAATTAGAATAAGTTGCGTCCACAAAATGTGTTAATTTAAGTGATATTTTTAATAAAATAAAATATAGAGACAGAAGTAGCTTTTTTTAAGCTTGTAACAAGTCTATCGCTGCTAGTCTGATATGTATGCCGTCGTTTTGGTTTTTTGCCTAAGCTAATTTTGTTATGAGATGGATACAAATTAATATATTTTTCGTCCTTGAATTATATATGATTCCTTTTATAATGTATAACTTGTATGAAGATAAATATAAAATTAATTCTTTGTTTTCTAAATTCAAACTCGTCAATGTGCTTTTTATTTGAATTTTTTACTCTTTGTAACTTTAAAAACGATCAAATTAATTTTCTGTCAAATTCTATTAATAAATAGTTTATAAGTAATGTTATATAATATACTAATATTTTATTTTCATCTAAGATGGGACATCTATCACCATTAGATATTGAAGGGGGCTGGACAGCAGTCCACTATTTGCAATAATCGCACTCTTATATATGAATAGTATTTTTTATTATTTATATAAACAATAAAAATATTATTTATATGAGGGTTATTGGCAGCTGCGACCGCTGTAAATAGTAGCGGCTGCAAATTTTTTTTTTAAAGATATTTCTCTAACAACAATAACTATTCAACACGTGTCATTTAATAGGACAAACGTACACTACGGTTACAAAGTAACGAGTCTTCATTTGACAAGTATAATAAGATTAATGTTATATAAGAATAGCAATAAAATCTAATTTATCAAATTAAGATACATGAGTTTATAAATTTATTTTTATAAGAATTTCTTGATTAAAATTTATCTTAGAAATTAATTGTGTAATTTAACGTACTATTAATACGTGTATACTTGTGGGTTTACTTATGTGGTTAAAATATTTATCTTTAAAAAGAGAAAAAATTTATATAAATTTCAAATAGATAAATTTTGTGTAAATTCTCTCTTTTTGCTTAAAAAAAAAGGACTAAAAGGTGTAGTAAAACTGTTTTTTTTATTAATAGAATTTACATATTTACGAAAGATTTATATGATTTTGGTCCTGTTTAGATTTGAAAATAGGTTGAGCTCATATCAATTTATTTTAATTTTATTATTATATTATTATAATTTTTTTTTATACAAAACATAAATTTATATATATATTTTTTAATTTTTAAAATAATAATAATATTAAAAAATAAATTAAACTTACTTCAACTCATATAATTTTTAAATTCAAGCCGACTTTTATTTAATTAGAATTTATACTTGATTTTAAAAAATAAGCAAGAAAATAAAGGAAAAACAGAGAAGGGAAAAGCATGACAGCTGGCTCTCGTATCGTACAAGTGTCGAGTGATGGGCAGACCACTTCAGCAAGCAAGAAACTGTTAAAAGGTGTTTATGCTTCCTCTGTGTTCAGAATTTTCACGTGCACGAACGCCTTTTCTCGTGGAAAATGCTCCCCAAGGGCCCATACTCTTCGAATCCAAAAAAGCCCCAAAACAGCTAGAATTTCCAATCTTGCGTCATTTTGTCGCTGCTTGATAGTTGAGAATCTTGAGATATGTATACTATTTCGAATGGCACCTATATTGGCTGTAAATTGCAAAATGAGAAAATTAGAGAACGTGTTCTTGAAAGTAAAAAAAAAAAAAAAAAGTTATCTTTTGTTATTCTCAAGTAAAGTTCTTAAAAATATATATAAATTTTAGAAAGGATGTACAATATCTCATTATATTCAAGAAAATTTAGATCATTATTAGCTACTCTCTAATAAATAAGATTTAGATAGTGAGTTAAAATAAGATAAAATTAATTGAGATGAAAGTTGAAAATTAAATAAAATATTATTTTTTAATATTATTTTTTTAAGATTTGAAAAAATTAAATTATTTATTATATTTGTTTATATAAATTTTTAAAAAAATATAATAATTATATATTTACATATATTTACAAAGAATGTACAACATCATAGCATATTTAAGAAAATTCAAAACACTATTAAATACTCAAGGCAGGTTTGGGGCTATAGATTGATCTGATTTTATTTTATCTGATTTTATTCTCAAATAAAATTCAAGTGCAAAATTTTAATACTAATTATTACAACTTTTTAAAATTAATCATTATAACTTTTTCAAACTTTCAAATAAAAAATAATTCCAACATTTTTAAATTTTCAAATAAAAATAATATCATAAAATTATATTTTTACAATATTTTTATTTTATAATATTCTTTATTTAATCTTTTCTTTCAATTTTTTCAAAATTTTAAAAATATTCAACTCAAATTATCTTATTACTATTCACAAACTATTTTACTATTCTCAAAAATCTCGTATTATCTCACTCCTCAAATGAATTATAAGTTTAAATAATGAAATATTGGTACATACATGATCGCATTTTTTTTACGCCACACATACATCGCATGCTACAATACTATAATTAAAATTTTTATACAATAATCGATTTTAATTGACATAACATTGAATAATAAAATTAGAAAACCATGTCTCTATATCTCGAAACGTCTATCTAATCATTATTTATGCATTATAAAACCCTCATATTTAAGTATCTTACAGCTATTGATTCGTCAAATTAAAGTTGTTTACATGACCGTTTATCTATCAGAAATATATTTTCCACATCTACATTATTTCCACACTTGTAGCGAAGAAAAATTATTTTTAAGGAATCCTGAGTTTATTAAAATAATGCTCCCATCTACGTTATTTGGTCCTTGACATGCAATTGCAAACAATGCTCCCAGGTTGGTCCTAGGAAATTTTAATGAGATTTCATTTCACCCTAAAAAATGGGTGGATGCTCCTGACCTAAGAGACAAGTCGAATTTTTTGGGGCTGCAGTTGAATATTATTGTGGATTGAAAGACCTAGAATTTAGAGGTTGCCCTTTTTCCTGGTCTAATCGTAGTTAAGGGAATCAATATATATATTAGTGAAAGGCTAGACCGATGTCTTGGCAAATATTTCATGGTGGAATGTATTTCCAAATGCCACTGTTACTTATGGCTTGGCTGCATATTCGGATTATGTTCCGATTTGGGTCAATTTGGAAAGGGTGATTGAGGCTCCTAGTCATAAAAAGCTGTTTAAATTTGAGGTCATATAGGTGGGTGAGCAAGATTACGAAAGTATAAAAAACATTTTATTTTATTAGTCATGCTGCGTGGACTGCAATTCTGTATTCCAATGGACTTTTTCAGGTTTATTTTAGAGAATGACAGTCTCTAATGATTGAAGCTCTTCAAAATTATGATGTTGCTTCTATGTCTATTTTGGAAAATTTAATACTTCAGGTCAATAACATATTGAAATGCTTTGAGGATTTTAAGGTGCAACTTGTGTTGTGGATGGGGAATAAAGTGGCACACCAGTTGGCCAAAAATGCTTGGCATCTGAGTGATGTTGAGCTCGATGGGTGTCACCCCTCAATGTATTTCCCATTATGTTTGGTTGGACTTTATTCATTTGCAATCCTCTTTATTATGAATGGGAGTTCATTTATTATATAAAAAAGAAAGAAAAAGAAAAAAGAAAAACGTATCTCTTGTTGTTAAAGATTGTGTTTGGGTTGAGGTCATTCACTAGTACTATTTACTATTTATCGTTACTTTTCATATTTTTTTTAATTTTATTATTATTTATATATCATGTGAAATTCTGAGATCTCCCACTACTCAAACATAATCTAAATCAGAGATGACATATTCAGTATACTATTGTCCTGAATTGATATTGGAACGAAAGTTATATATATATATATATATATGTGAAAATCCTATACGTGTCATTTTATTTTAATATATAGATGTCACATATTTGTCATTATTAAATAATTATTTATTGAATTATTCTCTATCATCCAATAATGATAAATATGTTATATTTTAGAACACTCTCAACAAAAGCCTTTAAAATACATCTCTCTTTAAAATACATGGTTAGACCTCTCAAAATCATACTCTGATAAAATACGTCAAATATAAAATTTACAGTTTACTACAGTGGTCTCGGTACATGGATCATGTTCAGAATGTAAACTTATTTCATTCTTTTCTCTAGCTCTCTTTGTCCTCTCTCTTCCTCTTCGAGTCCATGGCCAAACACTAGAGGCTGCTTAGATTGGGAAGTGGGTTGAGCTCATCTCAACTCACTTCCATTTCATCATTATATTTTTATAATTTTGTTATACAAAACACAAATTTCTATACACATTTTTCAAATTTCAATACACATTTTTTAAATTCCAACACACATTTTTCAAATCCCAAAATAATAATAATATTAAAAAATAAATCAAACTCATCTCAACTCATCTTATCTCCGAATCCAAGCGGGGCCTAGCTCTCTCCATCCCCCTTTCTCTCTTTGATTAGACAAACATCTTTGTCTTCGAATCCATGCCAGACCCATCTTCGTCTTCAAATCCATGACTAGACCCCTCTGCATCTTTAAATCCATAGTGAGAGTGAGTGAAGAACTAAAACCCTAGATCTGGTTCTTGACGATGAGGCCTGTCTTGTTGATGAATGGAGAATGCGAAAGGTGGAGAAAAAGGTTATCAAGGAAGAAGAGAAAAGTCGAGATTGAATAATGTTTAAATTAATATTTAAATGTATAAAAAAATAAGAATATTTAAATGATATATATAAAAAAACAGATTAACTAATGAATGACATATTGTAAAAATTAGTATATAAAACAAAAAAAAAGTAAATTTTAATAATATATTTGAAAAGACAGAGTAAATTAACTATTGTGAGTGCTATTATCTAATGAAAATAAAATAGAAAAAAAAAATGTGGTATAAAAGCATTAATTACCATATATATATTTAGACACAAGAAATACATAAGAAATATTCATAATATAATATTATAACCTGATTCGGAACTCATCTCATTTTATTATTATAATTTTCATAAATTTTTACATAAAATATGATAAACAATAAAATTTTTTAAAATTGTAAAATAATAATAATAATAAATAATATTCTAACTCATATTATTCAATTTTTTATCTTTTATATTAAATTATATTATCTAATCTCTGAATTTAAATTGGACTTATATCAAAATAAATTTATAAAATAATATAAATTTATATAATCTATTAGGTTTAATAAAATAATTTTATGATATAACCTAATATATCAAATCGCTTTATAAATTTATTTATAAATAATATTTTTATGATTAAAATATTTTAATTTTCTTCTATTTTCTTGTATTCGTATAACAATTAAGTTATTAACCAATCCAAAAAAAATCACCTTGTGGTTTACGATTTTACCGATACAATCTTTTGTTCAGTACGGTTGTGTAAGTGTGATCTGCAAAGAGTACTTGTGAATAATGCTTTGGAGGACAAGACTCTCGAAACACGTCTCTCGTACTTTTTCTTTCGTTTTTAAAACGAGGGTATTTTGATAAATTAATATTAGTTTTGTAAAATAATTTACAGGAATATCCTCATTTTATTATTTGTGTCGTGTAATGTTGTGTAAAATGATGTGTCTATCGTTGTTTTTTCTCGTTAGCAACCTGGCCAGAATTCAAGGGACCGTTACGAAAAAGTTTCATCTTAAATATTTATTTTTTAATTTAAAAGATTCAATTAATTATATATTTAATGATTAATTTTTTTAAATCTTTAAACAAAATATAAAAAATCATTCATTGTTTTTTTTTTAAATTTCAAAATAAATATAATATTAAAAAAATATTTTAATTTTATAATATTTTAATTTAATTTCTTATTTCTTATTTTCTAAAACTCAAAGAAAAAAAAAATTACTATTTATAAAATTTTCATCTTATTTCTACAGAGGAACCTAAACCACAAGTAGATTTTATGCTCTGCGCGGAAATACAATTGTTCTTATATCACTTTAAATTATTTTATTTTATTTTAATTTAGTTTTTATTAATTATTTTATTACTATTCCCGATTGATTAGAGGTATTTTTAACAAACCTAATTAATAGCATAGCCTGCGTGCTGTGTCTGGTTGAGTGGGAGATCGATCTGGAAACTTTGGAAGGCCCTTAATTAGATTTCGATAAATGTTTCCTCTATACATAATTTTTTATGCTTATTTAATTGATTTTACAACTTTATTTTTTAAGAAATTAATTACCCCTAAAAAGTTTAAAATTCTTTATGTTGCATTGATGCAAAAAAAGAAGTATTTTTCACATTTTTTGAGTAATTTCATTAACATTAGCAATTATATGGTGATTGAGATTTGAAAGGCGTACTAGGTTTTGTACATCTTATCTCGTCTCGTTTCGTCTCAATTTGAGATTTGAAGCTGGTTGTTTCATTCACTAATATTTACTGTTTGGAATTTGGATAAAATACTATACTATCATATTATCTTATTTTATTTTTTTAATTTTTTAATTTTTTTTATAAAATATAATAAATAATTTAATTTTTTTAAACTTTAAAATAATAATATTATTAAAAAATAATATTTTATATTTTATTTAATTTTAAATTTTTATTACATCTAACCGTCTAAACGGCACATTAACAGAATCATTAATGCCTGTATTTTCTATGTAGCTAATTTTACGGTACATCTATGAACGTTCTCAACTAACATAACCTTACTTTATCGAAGAAATTAATACTAAAGTTACAAGTACGAAGATTTTATTTGTTTGAAAAATGTTTTAGGCTGAAACAATATAAGTCTTGAGGCTATGTTTGGATTTAAATATGAGATGGGTTAAAATGAGTTTTAAAATTTGAATAAGATATTATTATAATATATTTTTTTAAATATTAATAATTTTTTTAAATTTAAAAATTTTGAATTAAAATTTAAAAAAATTGAATTATTTATTATATTTTATATAGAAATTTAAAAAAATATAATAATAAATTTAATATAAAATAAAATTAGTTAAAATAACTTCTAGATACAAACAAGATCTTACTATCTTAGTAATCTCTCATTGAACCCCATTAATTCAGTAAAATTATTTGTGCTGCGGAACGACTCTTAAAAAGCTTTCAAATAGTCTTAAAAAAATTTTAGTGAAAAAATTAGATTATTTAGACCTTACATGTTAAACATCAAATAAACTAAAAAGTAAATTTTTTTCAAATGAACTTTTTTAGATAAATGTAGAATGTAACTTGAATTTTAAAAAGACTGCTGTCTATAGACGAAATACCTATACAACCTTAATGATAATTAAAATTTTCAAATTTTTAAGAACATAATCATAATTTTTAAAAATTCAAATAATCATTATTTTTATCCCATAAAGTACATTTTCAATTTGTTTACAAACAATTGTAATATGTTTGAAAGTGTTTTAAACATATAATTACCAAAGAATAAATAAATTTTTAATAGTAAAATTTATTATTTAAGTTATAAGTACAAATTCTAAAGTTAAAACTTATATTTTCCAATTCAGTCCTAAACAAATATTAAGATTAAAATACGGTTTCAACATTTTGAAAGTTACTTATTTTTTTGCCCAAAAAATTTGAGTATAATATAAGGCTTATGTTTATAACAAAATAAATGAATTTGTAGTTTTAGAATGTGTATGTTCTGTGATTTATTTTTAAAGAAGTGGACAAATTTAGTATCTATAAAAAAAATTATTTTTTAATGAGATATACTACTTTTTCTCAAAATGAGCCTACTAGATTTGCATATTTAAAATTGTACCCACCGTTGTTCCATAAAAAAGAACATGGCCCAAAGTTTTTAACAATAAATTTGAGATCTATAGCTATACGTTGAAAACCAGAACTAGTGATTAAGGGTATAAGAAAAAATTAAAAAATCAGTAAATCAGATTGGATCGGTCTAAATAAGTAAAATTGGTCTGATTTTGAGTAAGTACTGGTTCGAAATCGGTTTTCATAATGTTAAAACTGGTAAGTACTAATTCGGTTCTTACTCTAAACTTTTTAGAATTAGATTGAATCGGTTAAATATAATATATATTTTAAATTATTGTTTTTAATATAATATGAAAGATAAAATATTTTTTATTTATATATAATATCTTATCCATTAATATATAATATAAATTAATTACAATTTACATTTTATAGCCTAGTACTAATATTATATTACTATTAGTAATATACTTTAAGTCTATATATAAATTATTATACTAAATAATTACATATGAAATAATAATATAGTAATACTAATATAATTTTTTTGAGCTAATACTAATATTACTAGTTATAACTATTAGTGATATAATTATAAAAAATTAAACTTATTATAATAAATACTAATATATAATTATTTAATCATTATAAATAATACTAATATATATATTAATAGTCTAATAAATTAATATGGATTAATTTAAAATTGAAAAACCAGACGGAAACCGATAAAATCGGTACTACTAGTTTTGGGGATAATCTCTGCGTAATCGATTTTAAAAAAATAAAAAATCAGTGGTACCGATTCGATTATAAATTTTATCCAAAATTAGACCAAATTGAACCGGTTACATCCTTATCAGTGACTACAATTTGGCCTAAATTTACAAGAGTACTCTTAGGCTCCGTTTGTATTCAAAATCCATATCAACTCATCTTCATTTTATCATTATACTTTTATAATTTTTTATACAATACCCAAATTCTTATATATATTTTTCAAATTTCAATATACAAATTTTAAATTATAATACACATTTTTCAAATATCAATATAATAATAATATTAAAAAATAAATTAAACTCATTTCAACTCAGCTCATCTTTGAATCCAAATAGGAGTTAATGTATCCAAAATTAAAAGACAATTTTAATTAATTTGGGAAGAGTTTAACTTTGACTATTCCAATTTCTATATTGAAATAATTATTTTTTTATTATATAATAATAAAATAATATGAAATAAATTTGACTTTAATTATTCACATCAAATTTCTATATTAGATTATCTATTTATTTATTATATAGTAATAAAATAATATTAATTTTAAAAATTAAAATTAAAGTTATTAATAAATTATATTTTATCTTCTACTCATTGTTTATTAATTAGTAATTATATTTTAATTAAATTATGACATAGTGTAGTTGTAATGAGAAAAGGAAAGAGAGATAATAATAAAATATTGCTTTGACCTATGAACCATCACTTTCAAAATTTGAAAATTATTTGACATTTAAGGTAGCTAAACTCTAAATATTTAGACTTTAACTAATTTAATGTGATTTTCTTTAAGGTTTATTAGTTAAATCTTTAATAGATTAAGCCTTTGACTAATCTATTAAAAATGTTTTAAGAGTACTAAATTCTAGAATAAAATTTTTAAATCTCAAAATAAAATTAATGTTAAAAAAATATTATAATAATATTTAATTTTATTTAATTTTAATTTCATCTTATTTTATCTCATTTTTAATTGAGATGTATTTAATTATGAATAGATTAAAATATATATTTAAATATATAAAATAAGTTAATGTAAATATATCTAAATTTTATACGGAAAGTTGAAAAATAATGAGTCGAACGTAATTAATTTGAAACTAGTTTATAACTTCATTGACATGAAATAGTTGACTCTTTAGAAAGAGTTGATTGAAATAAAAGACTCTTCAGAAAAGAAAGAGGAAAAAACAAAAAAAAAAACACACTCTTTTGAAAGAGCTGATTGAAATAACTGGCATACTATAAATTATATGGACAGTTCGAATCTGTTTTCTGACATCTAAATTTGCAAGAGAAAAGAGAAATAATAGGATTTATCAGAAAAAGAAAAGAATATGATGGTATTGCGAATAGTACACAATTAATTTATTTTTATCTTTTATCTTTTGGTGAGTACACAGAAAACCCTATGAAACTATAAAGTGAAGTGCTCGGGTAGGTAGTATACTGTATAACTATGCTATGAAGCGATGACGCCATGGCTATGGATGTACGGAATGCGGATCGTCCACATATTAAAAATAGAAAAAATAAGAACAATTTAATTTATCGAAAAACTAATGAGGAAAAATAAAAATAAAATATCCAAGTCTTCGCTCTCTTCCCTCCCCCAGTCGCACATAAGCTAGATCTAGTATTTTTTCTGAACTCTTTTGAGTTCTGTTTAGCTATAAATAGGGAAAGCACTCTTTCCTTTCTTGAACACAAACTGGTCTCTCTTTCTCTCTCTCAAATTCTTCTTTTCTTGTTTTTTTTTCCTCTTCTTGAGTTGTAATTGGTGACTTTTCGTCTAAAAGCTCTCACAGACCTAACGGGGTTCCTGACCAGTATCCAGCAAGGTAAAGAAAAACAATCCCATCAATTCCATATTTCCAGTTATCTCCTCTGCATGTTCATTTATGGGTACTTATTTGCTCACTTTAACCTAGATCTGTGACAGGTAGTTTTCTAGGGTTTCTGCTTATAAATTTCTCCATATTTAGTAGAAACGAGAAATTTTGCAGAAACCTGTTTTTTTCCGTGCCATGCTGTGCGATTCTATGTCCATTCTTTTTATTAGTATATATGAGAACGTTAATGGCTTGGTTTGATTTTTTGAGGGAGAAAGGATGGCGAGGGAGAAGATCAAGATCAAGAAGATTGACAACGTGACGGCGAGGCAGGTTACCTTTTCTAAGAGAAGACGAGGGCTTTTAAAGAAAGCTGAAGAGCTTTCTGTTCTGTGCGATGCTGAGGTTGCGCTCATCATCTTCTCAGCCACCGGAAAGCTCTTTGAGTTTTGCAGCTCAAGGTACTGCATTTTTACTTCTTATACTACTTTTGTTTGTAAGAATATCACTCTACATTTTGATCAATATTTGACTTTTCTTCTAGCATTCCCAGCTCCTTTGGTTCGTGTTTATGTGTTTTTGTGTGTGATTGAGAGAAAAAAAGGGGGGGGGGGTGAGATCTTTGCCGAAATCTCGGGCTTTCTGTGAGCACTAGAAAGCCTCGTATCGTACACACATTCTTAAGGGTTTTATATAGGCCGTGTTCAAGCGATCGATAAATCAAAAGCCAGCAAGGATCTTCCCTGATCTTTTAGATTTAGCCTCCGTACGTCTTCATGCGATAGCTAGCCGATGACAGTTCTAACTTTGTTGGTATATATAGTTGCAGCAAAAGGTCACGTTTCAGCCACGGCGTAAGAAAAAGACGAAAGTCTCGATCAAAAACCTTCTGGGTGTTTCATTTTCGAGATGCCCTTCATTGATCATTCCGTACGATTTCAGGATCTTTAGTTATTGATGTTTATTTATTTTTTACATGAAATTCTCTCAAGTCAATCCCTTTCTCAATGATCTAATCTTCGGGTGACTTTGTGGTCCTTCCGACCCATTAGATAGCTAATTAAGTGTATCTTCGTGGTGTACCGAAAAGTTTGATCTTCTAATCGTTGTTTTTCATGATCATCTTACCAGCTGTAAACAGTTTCGTGTGCGTGGTGGGTGTAATAATCTTAGCTATGTGTTAGATAACTTGGAAGAACTATGTAAATGTTACTTGATCATGTTATCTGGAGGTTTTTTCTTTTTAATCGAAAATGGTTAGATCACTCCCGAGTTTTTCTTTTTGGGTTAACAGAAATATGAATCTTTTTCTGTTGGAATATACGTCGTCAGCTATGCCCATACAATATATATCTCTGAAGTACTTACAGCAATTGATTAGAGAGGAAGAAATGTGTTTTGAGGACTATATATAGTACGCCTAGAGAAATATATGATAGTTTCGCATTATGAATTGCAAATAAAATCGTGTAATTAAGCGACACCAAATATCTAGGTTTTTTAAATCTGATGTAAAAGATTTTTTGGCCAAAATGAACGTAGTCTAGCAGTGGTTTTGATCTATATTTTTGGTTTCATAGTGGTGCCAATTTTCGAGTGAAGTACTAGGAAGCTTCTTTTGCAATCATGAAGTAATTGCTAGTGGTGGGGTTTAATTGAATTGTGTTTGAAAACCAATGGAGGAAACGGATAGTTCTGGACGAGGCGATCTATATTTTTAGGAAAATTGAGTTATCAAAACGGGAATTTGCTGAATGAGTAGAAAATTTGAGGAAGAATAGCTTCTGATCGAGTCCAATCATTAGAAAGTAGCCAAACCATCTGGATTGATAATTAGCAGAGAAGAGAAAGCGATCTAAATAAGTAAAAAATAATGTCTGGTACTAAGTGTGTGTGGGGATGATGAGTATGTAGAAATTCTCATACTGTAAGGTGTCAGATATAAGTACGTAGTTTTGTTGACATTTTAATTAATAAGTGAATCATAATGTTTAAATTCTATAATTGAGGTTAATCAAGTTATTGCTCAAGTGCTACAGAAAATTATTTTTTAAAACAAACTTGCACAACTCTTATGTCGTTGTCATGTCTCAGTTCTGTGATTAGGTAGATATATCAGTCATCCTGACTAAGTGATTCAGCTAATGCTTTATACTTAAAAAGTCCTGGGCTCCCAGTCTTCTAAATAGAATAGCTTATGGTATTTACCTATATTGATCTAAAGCTGTCGGCAATTCAATCAAGCTGCATCGATCTTTACACATTGGTGACATTTTGGTTTGGAAAGACATGATTTTCTACATGCCTGATGTTGATATTGGCATTTGTATTTTCTGGAAAACAATGTTTCTTAACACGATTATGTGTAGCACTTGGTTCTTGGTTGACATAAATGATCATGAGCAACAATTAAGAACATTTAAAAATAACAACAACGTCGACCTTTGTAAAGAACATTAATTTAACGTTGTGGTTTGATTGTCGTGGAGCATGTGAAGTAGTTATATTAATAATGTTACCAAGACATGAGCTAATATTTATAGATACTATGCCAGATCATCCATAGTTAATTTCACTAAATAGGACTACACTTCCTACCAACAATCAATGGATCAGGTTTCGCTTCTCTGCTTCATATTCTTAATTCTTTGAACGTATCTCCAGTACTTTCAACAGATCGACAACAAAAGTTACAAAATTCCATTTTACTCATGGAATTATAATCCAAATGCAGAAAAACAAAAGTTTCTGTATGTAGTAGTAAGATGCCCTATTTTCCATTTGAAAATAATGGTCCGTTTGTTGCCTAATTATTCTTATATCATGATTTAATTTGGTATAGTTTGGGTGGTCTTGTTTGGAAGAAAAAGGTTGCATTAAGGATGATTGGTAGATTGATCAATGTTCAAATAAGAGTAATTTACATTATTGAACGATCCTAGACATAAACTTCCATCGTTCAAGGAAATCTGTGCTCGGGTTGGGCTAGGTCAACTAATTAGATAATTGTCTAAAACTTCTAGAGAAATACGACACTAAGAACCAAGTATACAATATAGATTGTTTGGTGTACTGTTATCATATGTATAAAAACTGATCATAGATTATTTTATTAGAAAAGACATAGATAAGGTCTCAACTTTAGTAAGATCAGGTACCGAGGTAATCCTTCATCCGGCTCGGCATAGACACTCAAATTAGGAATTATTCCCAATCGACTCGTGCTATTGAAAATTGATGATCAGCTGCCTTTAAGCTGATTTCATCTCTTTATAAATAGCTAGGAAAGACCAGGCAGATACGAAAGTTCACTCCGAGCCACAGTTCAAATGATAGTCATTGGAAACTTTTTACATCTGTTTATTTTTTGAGATGAGATAAAATAAGAGGAGAAGATATAAGATGTGATAAAATAAAAGTTAGAAGAAATAAAATATTGTTAAAATATTTTTTTTAATATTATTGTATTTTGAGATTTAAAAAATTAAACATATTTTATTTTATTTTGAATGAGAATTTAAAAAAAAAATTGTAATGATTAAATGAGATGAGAATAGTTGTGTAAACAAATTAGGTTTTACTTTTCCTTGGGCAATTTTTAAGGATGATTTTAATTAATTAATTATTTTATTAAGGATTTTTTGTTTTTGGAAATTATTAGCTCTGATATATGCTGATCTAGCGGCGTATGGACAAAATATCGTATCAATAAAATTTGTTAAGCGTATGTTGTAAAGTCCTTTCAAAGAGTTTAGCTTCTTCCAATATGCTAAGTATCCAGATTATTATGGATTCTAGTTCAATTCCCGTCTATCAAATTTTTGTCTTCCTCCTATCAATAGCTAATTTACTAATAAAAGTTATATAATAAAAGTATAAAGTGCATTAATATTGTGTAGTCGTTTTAAATAATAATGAAGTTTCTTATTAAAAAATTAATTTTTTATGTCAATAATAAATATCATATTTATTTAAGTTTTTTAAATGATTGTATGGCGATTGCGCATTCATGATTGTAGCTATCATTTCTCTATTGTTTTATTCTCTCAGCATACAAATGTGGAACAATGAAGATCATAATTAATAATCTTACCTAGCTACGGCCAGCTAATAATTCATTGTTCAGCTGGATAATTTCAAGCTGGAAGCTGATAAAAAATTTCATTGCCACAATAATTAATTTCCCACGGCTAATTTCAAGGAAGCTGAACAAAGAATAAACTTTCCTACACGTGCATGAACTAATTCATTTTTCTTGACAAAGTTGGTAGACATAATTGTCCAACACATCTTAATTTATATATATATATATATATGTATGTCAATTGGTAAAGTTTGAAATTCAGATTGCAGTTTTGGTTTGAGAGTTCTTCACCCTTTTATTCAAATTTGAAGACCTTAACTGAGATATTGAACTAAACTTTCGAATTAGAAGCTTTTACAATATTTATAAAATATTTATTTATTTTTGAAGAAAAAAGAATTTATTAGGAATGTAATAAACGGTAATAAAGTCCACCTGAGGTCATGCTCGAGCTTGATTTAGAATTTTGAAATGATATTTTTGATAGTCGGTTACAAATTCCGATCACAAAACGATAAAGATTTTAAAGCATGGATTCTTAAATGGAGATGAACTTTCTCCAAATATATATATATATATATATATATATATATATAGATAGATGCCTGCATGCTAAAACAGGTGGATTGATGAGTGTTTTTTTAAGGTAAAGAACCTGGCCGGGGTACAGCTTCATGGCATTTACCATTAATTTTCTATCTTATGTTTTAGAAGTTAATTCACTACTTTGAGTGGACCGATTGACTTCTAACTGTGTTGTCCTTCTTATTGTGAAGCATGAAGGATGTACTTGAAAGGTATAATAGGCAATCTAATGGCATTAAACAACTGGATCAGCCATCCCTTGAACTGCAGGTACATACTGCTTGCGAATCATATTTCAAGATTTAGGGGCTCGCTTGGATACTAGAAAACCATCTCATTTCATCTGTTTTGAATTAATAATTTTACTACTATTTACAAATTATTTTAATTCATATCATCTCATCTCGCAGTCCAAAAAGGCTAAAATTATTTTGCAAGGACTCATGTAATGCTCCGTGCTAATTGACATGGAGGAAATAACATTTCATATAAATTGTAGATCCAAGTCAGACCCGGGAATTTGCTTTTGTTTTGGGCTTTCTGCTTAAAGGTGGTCATCTGACCACTGTTTTGGTTTATTTTCAGCTAGAGAATGATAATCACATCAGATTGAGTAAGGAAGTAGCTGAAAAGACCCATCAACTAAGGTATTAATAGTTGCTGAAGGATAATCTTTCCCAGTATTCGATGCCTAAGAAATTGACATACTTTTGGCTGCAGGCAGACAAGAGGAGAGGAACTGGAAGGATTAAATTTAGAGGAATTGCAGCAATTGGAGAAAATGCTTGAAGCTGGGCTTAGCCGTGTGCTTGAGACTAAGGTTTTTGCTGTTTCCTTTCCGTAGTATTTACATATCAAACTACGTACTTAAGAATATTACATGAAGAATCGTGTGGGCCTTCCTCTTTTCTTTCAGGAAGAGCGGTTTCTGAATGAGATTACTACACTTGAAAGAAAGGTTAGTAATTAAACGGACTTCCTTATTTGATAAAAGACATGCTCAGTTGTTGCAACAGATTGGTAGTACGTGTACCTATTTGGACATTCATCAAGAAAAAACAAGGGAAAATATGCATCTTGACTTTGTTCTGGTCCATATGTGGCGCAGTTCCTAGCTGTTCAATATTTTATCATTATTTTTTTCTTATTTTTTATCTCACTTTTCTAAACGCAGTCTTGGTCAAATTGACAACTGGTGAAACCTACGTTGTGTTTCATTATAGAGAGATGTCTAGCTAAAGAATGAGACGTCCATGAATTGATGAGAGAATTATTTCATTCTTAACATGCTTCGGAGACCTAGCTAGTCTTGGTTTCAGTTTGGTTTATTTTTCTGAGATGACGTTGTAATTCTCCTTGCCAACTAAGTTCAAGTTTTGATGCTTTCTTTGTTCACTTGTGTTCTTGCAATGGCTTACCAAATGCAGGGAGCTCAGTTGTTAGAGGAGAACAGGAAATTGAAGCAGAAGGCCGTAAGAATATTTACTTGATTTGCTTTGTTTGTTTGTTTTTACGTTCTGCACAAAATGGTGGATGGAATTTTTGGATTGGTGCAGATGATGTTGCCTTCCAAGGGAAAAAGACCCGTTCTTGTAGAGTCGGACATCCTTGTCCAGGAAGAAGGCTTGTCGTCAGAATCTGTCACCAATGTCTGTAGTAGCAGCAGCGGTGGTGGCCCTCCTTCTCTTGAAGACGACAGTTCTGATACATCTCTCAAATTAGGGTAAAGCAGTAACAGTTTTTACGTTCTATTATTGATTTAATTATGGTTGACATCCTTTCAGTCTTTGGCCTTTCTAAAAAAGTATTAATGAATTATTACAAAAACTTTCATATAATTCATCAGTTGATTTCGACACGTTTCAACTTTTCAAATGCCTAGTCCTTGCATGCTAGCGTCTTCGATAAAATATACCATAATATTATCGCTTACGCCTTCCGTGAATTTCCTGCAGGCTCTCTCTCTTTAGCTGAACTTAGAGGGAAGATGGAGCAGGCTCATGCAAGAAATTGATAAAGCCTTTGGAGTCTTGTCATTCTGAAGATGTCACTGAGTTTTAATCAAAATGTACGAGGAACTAGAACAGAACTTGTTCCGGTTCTTCGGTATGCATGTCATATTGTCAAGTCATTTGCCCTTTAATTTATACGTGGTTGTGTTGTGGCTACTCCTAATTATTATTGGTGTCTGTAATGCGTGGGAATCCATTCCCGAAAATCTTTTGTACTAGTTGAGACCGTGACCTCCGTGGTGCGTGCGTGCGTGCGTGCGTGCATGGCGCGCTAGGCTGTTCCCAACTTTAGGCGGTAACGAACGGCCTACGAATTAAAAGTGTAATGCCCCGGCGGATGATCCCATGTATATATGCCCGAAAAGCATCTAAAAGAAACCTCGAAATCAAGACCTTAATCTAATGAGGTTTGTTGAATATTTAATGCTATTCGATAAATCACTCAATTACTTATATTTACTATCTTAAATTAAGTAGTGTTATATGTACTTACATTTATACTTATATTTATATTTATAAAATTTATTTTGTAAGTCTTTTTTTAATTCAAATCAACGTGTAGAGAAGTAAATTCTTTTTAGAAGTTCCTTTGAAGTATATAAAATAATTTTCAACTAAATTCAGATATTTCTTTTTTCTCATTTTAGACTTTCAAATTATAAATTAGCAGCAGCTCGTCGATCCATATTGTTGACTTTATTGCTCCTTTTGTAATTCTACATCGGTGAGATTTGTAAAAAGGGTATATATAAAAGGAGGCCTGGTCTTTTTAGTTAATTATACCAGTTAAAAACTTATCTAGTAATTTTTTACTTTAGTAAAATTATTTTGTTATTTTTTTGGTATGTAAAAGGAAGAAATGTGAAAGTTAAAATTTTATTAGTGGAAGAAGTTTTTGTTGGTGTCGTTGGGATAAGAAAAAAAATTTTGTGATTGTAATAATTTTTTACATAGTGAATTTTTTTCTCTGGGTTAGATATGTTTTTTTTTTAGAGTTTTTCACGTAAATTTTTGTGTTATTTTTATTTTTTTATTTTTTATGTTATTTTGTCAAAAGTAGATCCTGATGGAGGGAATTTGGGAGGTCCAGATTCCTAACAAGTGGTATCAGAGTTATTAGGTTCTTTTGGCTGGGTGGAGTTTTAGTGTGGTAGTGTGGATACGTACGGTCTAAGGAGGTTCTGTTTAAGAGATTAGAAATTTTAAGTATGTACGTTGTGACCCTCCAATCTTTTACTGGAAACTTACTTAGTTCATACTATTCATTTTTATGGTAAAATTCAACGAGACAATGTTAAGAATGGAGGTAGAGAAATTTAATGGGAGAATTAATTTTGACTTATGACAAGTGCAAGCCAAGAATAATTTGATTCCATCAGGATTATACAAGGCGTAGACCAACCCATAAAATCAACAATTTACTAGAGGTATGGACAACCTGAGCACGTCAAGAAAAGTTGTCAACAAGCGTTGGAGCAAGTTCGGCAAGTAGCTCCAAGTCAGTAAATAAAGATACTGGTATTGATGCTAACGTTGTGTCTCTTTCCATGAAAAAGAGATATGTATATCCTTATGGGATGCCGTTAATTCCAAAATTGTCATGGTAGAGGATGTGTTAATGTTTGTTGTTCCACTAGTTTCCACACGGGCATTAGTTTGGCATTGATGCAAGGTGTGTGGTGAAAATTTATGTCGATAACTGATGAAATTTCAGGAAAGCCAAACGTGGAAGTTGCAACATAATTTTTTAGAAAGGTTATTTTCGACATGGGTCGAAGTGAAATGTTTGGAATTGGTTTATTTTGAGTGGTTATGCTTTTATAGTGGAGTATGATAGCGAAAGCTATGAAAATTTTCATTATGGTGGAGCGTGGATATGGGATCATCAAAGTCGTAAGGTGTAGATTATTAACTTTGTTACTCTTTTTGTAATCCCACATCGGTGGGATTTGTAAAAGGCGGCATGTTATGTAGATATAAAAGGAAGCCTAGCCGCCTTAGTTAATTACACCAGTTAGAAACTTATCTAGTAACTTTTGATTTTAGTAAAATTCCTCTGTTGTCTTTTTTGTATGTAAAAGGAAGAGATGTGAAAGTTAGAATTTTACTAGTGGGAGAAGTTTTTGTGGGTGTCGTTGGGATGAGAAGAAAAATTGTGTGATTGTAACAAATTTTCACATAATAAATTTTCTTCTCTGGGTTTGGTGGTTTTCTCCTATTTTAGGAGTTTTTCACGTAAATTTTTCTGTTGTATTTATTTCTCTATTTTTTTTGTTATTTTGTCAAAAGTAGATCCTAGTGGGAAAAATTTGGGAGGTCCAGATTCCTAACACATATATCGTTGTCTTTGTAACCGCAATTAAAGTTGGGAAATTCAAAATGATGGATGCTATACCTATTGATCAGTTTCATGTGATCATGCCTAATGTTGTGTTTTACTTAACTAAAGAGAAATATACAATCAGAAAACCTCTCCGTCTCACTTGACCTTTATCATCCCTAGAAATCCACACGAAAACAATCCTAGAGGGGTGGGAGTTTGGGGCCTTTGTCTCCTCCTCCTTGTCCTCTTTCGTTAGTTTTTTTTTCCTTTTGATTTTGTCATGTTTTGGTGGCCAACGACTACCTCGTGTCTTAATGCGGAATTTTTAAGCTACTGATCTATGAGAATCTAGTCGAATATTTTGTTGAAAAGAGCCACACTATGAGGGTCAAAATGCATGTGTGGCATCCATGCGATACCACATAGAGGACTTTGTTGTTGCCATGCATGGCGTTGTTGGTGTTAACGACTTCGATAGTTTTAGAATTAGCCGTCTAACACACTCCCAGTGTAGCGCATGCCCTTTACTAGCCATTACAACCTCTTTGTGCAATGTATTTTTGTTTGTTTTGTTGTTTTAATGTTTTTTTGGTGACTTTTATGTATTTATGTATTTTTGTTATTTTGTTTGTGTTAAGTATAATGAAAAAGAATAAGCTATTTTTTTTAGTAGTCCCACTCCTCCTTTAGAGAGTGAGAGTTTGGTTATCTATGTTTGTACA
The DNA here is from genome assembly GCA_036898215.1 of Platycarya strobilacea. NCBI lineage: Eukaryota > Viridiplantae > Streptophyta > Magnoliopsida > Fagales > Juglandaceae > Platycarya > Platycarya strobilacea. Next base: position 10,011,832 of record CM072555.1, read on the forward strand.
GAATTATACTCTTAAACAAGTTAAAATTAAAATCTTAAAAAATTTTGTCATTAGAGAATTTATAGAAATTAAGATAATATCCGTTACAAAAATAAATTATGTATAGAAGCATCTCAAACAGATGAGTAGCTTGCTTTGTAATTTGAATTTTTTTATTGTCTTTTATCAATCATAATTATAACTTCCATTTCGTGAAATGAAGTCATTTTCCATATAAAAAAGTAAAATATACATATTTAGACTGAAGACAAACCGTCCAGACGTAATTGTTGCACATGTTAATAGTTTTTAATAGAATTGATATTGCAATAGTACTAGAAGGCCGTTGACAAATCAAATTTAGGCATATTGTATTAAATAAAACAAATACTTTAATCATAAATGAAATATAAAAAATAAAGTTACGAATTTCTATGACTTGATATGGTATGTAAAATCGTAATATTATTTTTATTATATAATAGATTTAACAGATTTCATAAAATTATATAAATTTATAAGTTTATTTTATATAATTTACTTGTGTTTGTAACAAATATCTTTTTTATATTTTTAAGTAGACAACGACGTTTATACTAAACTTGGTCAAATGTTGGGAATGTAATGTAGCACTTGGCATGTTAATTTCGTATTTTGTACGACATAAGGCTAAATTCCAACAACTTAGATTTTTTGTGTTTGGACTTGCAGAAATGATACGGAGATGACAGGAATTTCGGTGTGGTTAGAGAGTCTTTTATACTTAAATTAATATCTTTGTATAGAAGATAATAGAGTACTTGAGATTATTATTTATACTGAGAGTTTAGAAGGATAGATCGTATCGGTCTTGTAAGGCTTATATTTTTTCAATTTTTTTTTTTTATCAATCTATTAATATGGTATGATTTTTGAGATAATGTCATTAATGCAACGTGTAATTCAAATAGTAGTGCCATTTATATGGCGTGATTTCCTCATTGGATGCTGTTATAGAGACCGAAAATTCTTACCAATGTATTACCGATTCAGTGTATTTTATTTATTTTATTTTAGTTTTATTCATTTTTTTAACATCTTTAAATATTATTTTTATTTAAAAAAATACATAAACTTAATAACATTTACTTACTTAATCACTCAGAATTTTTATAAAAAAAAAAAGGGGTCAACTTTCGGTAAAAAGATCGGTTCAAATGGCTTATCCTTCCTGATTTATTTTATTCTCAGACATCTTTGATTGCCTGTCGATATCCTATTGTCAGAAGATCGAGGACTCTTCTTGCTTCCTACACACCTGCTTGGCAAGTCTCATCTCCCTGCCGTCTACTCCTGTACGGAGGTTGCATCAGCCATCAAGTGATGGTTCCTGTAGGTCATGTCGTTCAAGTGTTGGATCTGCTGACTTATGTGCGGGCTGGGCCTGTTTGTGCTGGGCTTTGTCCTCCTAGCCTATTACTTTTAACTGTTTCTCACAAACCCATGGGCCGAAAAGGGAATAACCTCCTTATACGCCATACGGCACATCAAAATTCTATTCAAAACATTGAAGAATTTGACAAAGCCGGGACAACAGGTTACAGGAGTGGCATTTCCTCTCTCTCTTCAATAATTTGTTTCTTAACGTGTTGTCTCGCCAAGCTATCTTTTAAAGGAGAAAATAAATTATATAAAAATAAATATATAAAATAATTTTACTTTATATCATACATTAATTTTATAATTTTTTTTAAAATTTCAAATCTTAAACTTTTTGTCCAATTATTATAATTTTCCAAAACTACCAATTAAAATACAATAAGTAATACAACATTATTTAATTTCAAAATAAAGATTATATTAAAGATTTATATTCCTCCAATTTTTAAACTTCATTATTATAATTTTATTTAATTTTCTTCTCTTCTCATTTCAAGACATTATAAAACATCTCACCGCAAATAATTTTATTTGGGTGATGCTAGAATCCTCATTGTGAGGCAAATTTTTAGTTTTTGAATTTTTTGCTTTTTTTTGTTTTTGTTTTTGTTTTCAATCAACTTTTAAATACTATAAACATTTTAAAAAAAAGCTGGACATGCACACAAAAAATTGGACACGATTTATTATTTGATTTATTATAGGATCTCCACACATCCACTAACATGCAGGAGATAGATAGGGTCCTTGAAAATCGTCCCTGGAATTTATTGATTTTACTTGGTGTTAAAGCAGTGGCCCCCCAGGGCTTAATATACATGAGGTCTCCTTGAATAATTTCTATATTTTTATTATGGTGTTATTTGGATAGTAAGTTAAAATAAAAGTTTAATAAAATATTATTTTTAATATTATTATTGTTTTGAGAATTTGAAAAAATTAAATTGTGTATAATATTTTGTGTTATAAAATTGTAGTAATTAAATTATGGAAAAAGTTGGGGATCTCGATTTGGGATCTCCATGGAGCTTCCTGCTCCATTTTTTCTTTAAAATTTTATGATTAAGTAAATATTTTAAAATAATAGTTTTAAAAAATATATATTATAAGATGTTACAAGAATCATGTAAAAAGTTGGGGGTGTAGAAGCACTATTTGGTAAAGGGGTTGGTCCACCAATGATTATGTCATAGTTATGAATATATTGATATAAAATATTATTTTTGAATAATTAAAAAATCTACCATAAATAAATTTAAATCTCAAAATAAATTAGGAAGTTATTAGCCGAAATTACTATATAATTCTAAAAAATAATTTCTCTTTTTGAAAGATATTATTTTATAAGATATTATTATTCCAATAAATAATTTAAATCCCAAATTATATTATAATTTCTTCTTTCTAAAAGATGTTTTTATCTATTGATTTTCAATATATAGGAAATTCGTCATTTTTTATTCTAGCTATAAAATTATAATAATTTTGATTATTGTTACAAATAAATATATGAATTATGTTGTAGATTTGTTTTAAATAACTTATTAGATTCGTGTTTTCTAATAAAACCCCAAAATGGACTTATATTCAATATTCACAAAATTATCATTTTCTTTGTAAAAATATATTACTCTAATTATGATAGACAAAAATGTCTCATCCATACAAATTAGATTAGATTTTGACTTTGTTTAGATTGAAAAATGAGATAAGATGAATTTTGAAAGTTGAATAAAATGTTATTAAAATATTATTTTTTGATATTATTATTATTTTAAGATTTAAAAAAATTAAATTGAGAATTGAAAAAATTAAATTATTTATTATATTTTATATAAAAATTAAAAAAAAATACAATAATAAAATTAAGAAGAGTTGACTCTCAACCCAAACTGCCCTATATCTGGCAAACCAAACCAGGCATTAACCATCTTGGAACATGGGTGTAATATTGTCAATATTTGTAACGGAGAACACGTCATTTCTTTCCCTTGTAAAACCACTTCGAATAATCACGACAAGCATGCAGTCTACAGGAACAATATCTTCTTGATTGCCAAAAACTATAAAATCAGAAGAATACGTCTTAAAAAGTTTAAAACCCTTTCCTAGATGAGCTGCTTATTGGGCCTAGTAAGCCGACATGTGGGCTGCCACCAGAGGTCCATGGGGCTCACCCACAAAATTCGGTAGCTTTAAAGAATTTAGAATTCATCGTACGGTGTACCAAATTACCAGTTCAATTTTGAAAGTGTGTTTTTCTATTGGTTTGGGCCTAGTTGACAGCTGTCCTATGTCTTATGGTGGAGTTTCCTAGTTAAGGTTGCCTCCTCGTCCCTCAAACCATTTTTTCCAAGGTTTTCGTGCATATTAACATATTTGTAGACGTCGTTATCCTCTTAAAACATATATAAATATTATAAAAACATATCCGTTTCAGGTTATCATTTGGGCACGTCATCTCCCCCTAAAAAACGGGTTTTCTTTAAAACAAATAACAAAAAATATTTAAAAATTAAGACTGATCTATAATACAATAAAGAGTCTTTTGAGAACATATATAGATAATTAGGCAATATTTTATTGATTACTATTACTATGCTGCTTTGGGAGTTAACTTTCCAAGGTTTTACTTAAATATTGGATGAATGTGATACAACGAGTACTATACTTCTTCTTCACAGCTGATCGTTCGCACTTTTAATATAGTATATTATTATTATTATTTAATTTAAACGCATTAATTAAAAATAATTTCAAAATAATTTCTTTTAAAGTAGCTATTATTTTATTATGAAGTTCATATGAACTCTTCTAAAATAATTTGGGATTTTCTTATGTTAGTATCACCTCAATCTATTTGAAATCAATTATTAATCAATTCTTTTTTATTTAAATTTTTATAAAGAGCTCATATCAATCTATTTCATAAATTCAAATACAAATCCCCATTTATTTGAAAAGTGCACACTCTAATTAGTATTAACATTGAATATACTAAATAATGATCAAATATGCTAAATTTGCGTTAAAAACTTCTCACGTTAAGCTTATCAAATTCCATAATGTCTAATTTTAAGCTACAATAAAAAATCTTAATCTTTCATATATGAAGGGTTATTGTTCACATACTAAACACTTACTTTAATATATTTGATTCTTCCACTTTATTTTCTTCATTTTCTTTTTCTTATTTTCTTATTTTATTGAAAAATAATTATATAAGTAATTATTTGATTGAAGATTTTGGTTGAAAAAAATTAATTTTTTACCAAGGAATTAAAAAACATTTTTTCAAAATTTGGTTGAAAAATAATTATTTAAGTATTAGATTATATTATTGATATATATATATATATGGTTAGTGTAATTACAAAATATGAAAAAATATTTAAATATATTTTTACTAAAAAAATATTATTATATTATTATTTTGATGAATCTACTAATGAATTCAATGTGAAATTATAGATTTTAAAGGTTTGAGGGATCCATCAAAATTGTACTTTCTTTCAAATTTTGAAGAATTATTTAGTGTATCCAATACTAGTACTCTCATAAATGCTGTCGTATGTATGTACAAACACTAGAAATGACAAAAATCCAAAACTAACAAATTAACAAACCCCAACATATTCAGGGGTCACTACAAGAAAAATAATCAGATATAACCAATATGATGTATCCAAAAGGGACAGAAATAACCAGATTGATTATCTCTACCCTTTTTGGATGCATCAAATTGGTTACATCTAATAATTTTTCTTGTAGTGGGTGGACAGTATGATGTATACAAGGTAGGGCCTACCAATTGTCAAGCCGAAGGCAATAGCATTGCTCGTGGTAAAATCTCCATTCTAAGGTTCTTCCTTAAGGTGAAAATAAGAGGTGGTGAACCAGGCACAAATAGGGAGTGATTTTCTGAGGTAATGATTCTATTTTCTGCAATTTTTAAGAGAGGGTGAGAATATTCGTGTTTTAGTAGTGTGGTAATGGAAGGGTTGGAGGTTCTATATGAGCAAATGGAACTAACGGAAGAGGAAATTGATGCAATTGAAGTAAATGAAAAAGATGTTGGAGAAGTGATTAAGAAGGGAGAATTATCCCTTGTCGGCAAAGTTTGTGTTGAACGAAAAATAAGTAGAAACGTATTGCCTCAATGATGTAAAAAATATGGCGATTAAGCAAGCATTCAGTGTTTCAAGAAGTGGGGATGAACTGCTTTTTTATCAGATTTAACACTCAGGCGGATAAGCAGAGGGTGGATGAAGGACGACCCTGGTTGTTCGATGGTAACTTATTCGTGTTAAGAAGATTTGAGGGTGACTCTCAACTAGCAAAAATGAAGTTTGATAGGGAGGTATTCTGGATACAATTAAATAATTTGCAATGGGCACGATGTTGGATATTGAAGTGGATGATGAGCGTATCAGATGGGAAAGCTATTTACAAATGAAGGTGGACTTGGATATCACAAAACCGCTAGCTGGGGAAGAACAATTTCCGTAAGTGGTTCTAAACATTGGGTCCCAATCAAGTACGAAAAATTACCTAAGTTATGCTTTTCTTGTGGCCGAATCTTACATGGTGTTGTTTCATGTAACTTTTAAAATTTTGAGGGAAATGGTTCGGAAATTCATTTTGGGACATGGCTTAGAACTTATGGTGGAGGAAGAAGCAGATGATTCATGTATTCTTATGGTACTGGATATAGTGGAATGAGGCAAGAGGGGTAGGGTCGATGGAGAGCAGCGGAGGAGAATAAGGTGACAAAAGCAGGTAGCAAGGAGGAGGATTCAAGGGTGGGGATGGACAAGCATACAACTCATCCCATGAGTTTGGCTAAAAACTCAGCCAAAGTAATACTTTCCAATGCTTTTGATAATGATGGTATGAACAATTTTATCCCAAGACAAGGAATTGGAGAGTATTCTCATGATAGTAGGGAGGGTGTGGTTGAAGGGGAAAGACAAAGTAGCAATCATAAGGATTATGAGCAACAACAGGATGAGCTGAGACAGTTGCAAAGGGAAGATGAACTATGTTCAAGCCATTCACCATTAAATCAAGTTGATCATAACGTGGGACACATCTATGAAGAACCTCACACTGATGGGAGAAAGAAGGGAAATAAAAAAGAGGTAAGAGGGCAAAAGAAGGTGTTAATTAGGGAAATAAAAAGATGGGCAATGCAGGGGGAAACAAAGATTAACTTACAATATGGAATTGGAAAAATGAGAGCTTTGACAACTATTTTAGACGAAAAATTAGTTGCTTGCATTAATAAGAAGGGAATGGGACTAAACGATGAGGTTGAGATAGTGAGTGTTGAAGAACTGAAAATTTTAAGTTGGAACAGTAGCTCAAGACTTTATCAGATTGGTAAGGACTAAGAAGCTCTGTTTAGTTTTTTTAATGGAGACAAAACTTAAAACCAGGAAATCAGAGTGGGTAAAAAGAAAGTTAGGATATGAGGGATGCTTTGTAGTGGAACCAAGAGGAAGAAGTGGAGGTTTAATGACGTTATGGAATGAAGATGTCAATTTTGAATTCATAAACTACTCACAAAGTCATATTTATGGATTGATTGCTAATAAAGAAGCGAATGTGAAATGGGTTTTCACTGGATTTTATGGAATCCAGATGTAGCCATAAGAAAAGAGACTTTGGAGTTGTTGAAGTTTCTAAGACCATTAGATGCTTTATGGTGTGTTTTTGGAGACTTTAATGAGATTCTAACTTAAAATGAGAAAAGGGGAGGTAGAATAGGAAGGGAAAATAAATGGACAGTTTTCGAGAAGCACTACATCAGTGTAGTTTATTTGATATAAGATGGACTGGCAGTTTTTTCACATGGTGTAATAATCATGGTGATGCTACTTTTACAATGGAGAGATTGGACAGAGGTTTAACAAATCATAGATGGTCTGAAACTTATAGAAACACCATCATAGAAGTGTTAACAACAAACACTTCAAATCATAAGCCTCTTATACTATTTTCCACTAAAGATGGTAGAAGACAAACTTGTCAAAACACCAAGTTTCGATATGAGCTTGGTTGGTTTCTTGAAGAAGAATGTAAAGAGGTTGTGAACGCAATATGGGATGGAAATAATTATGGTGTTGGAAATGTTCTTGGGCTTCAAGGAAAACTATTGAGATGTCGTGAGGAGTTGAGCAAATGGAGCAAGATGTGTTTTAACAATAGAAAATTGGTGCTAAAGGGAAACAAAAAAACTATTATTGAGAGCCTTACAGAAAATGAAGGAAGAGAGAATGTAGAGGAAATCAAGAAATTAAAACATGAAATAGGAGTAATGTTGGAACAAGAAGATCAAAAGTAGAGACAAAGAAGTAAGAGTCACTAGTATCAAAAGGGTAATAAAAATACAAAATATTTTCGCTCCTGTGCTACTGCAAGAAGAAAAGGAAACATAATTCATCATATTAAAGATAAGGAAATTCCTAGGGTTTGGTTCGACCGAACCCCTTCAAATGTAGCTCCCGCCGTTCTCGATAGCGGTGGGCGACACCGCCCATCTCATCGGGACCGGAAGGAGCTGGCGACCTTACTCCTGCAACAGCGAGTCCTGGCGGCCTTAAACCCGAAAATGGGTCCGCTCCGATCCCGATGGGATGAACAGTATCGCCCACTACCATCGGCGGTAGCGGGGGCTGGGCTGAGGCCGAATCTCTTTTAAAAATTCATCTTCATTTTATTTTTTATTGTGTTTTTATTATATATTTTTATTTTATTGTATTTTTTATTGTGTTTTCTAATTTTTTTTTTATTGTATTTTTATAAAAATTATAGGGGTTTAAGGGGTAGGCTGCAAAATACTTGGGTGCAGCCCGACCGCACCCCAGCGTCACCCTAAAGATAAAATTCAGCAACTGCAGAAAGAGGAACAATAAATTACAGGGGCTTCTAAGGAGTATTTTGAAGAGGTATACTCAACATCCTCCCTTTCCATACAAGATATTAAGGCAGTTTTAGACACAAACGTACATAGAATCCTAGAAACTATGAATACAAAATTGACTGTTGCATACATAAGCGATGAAATTGAAGAGGCGATGATGCAAATGAGTCTTATGATGTCACTAGGTCCAAATGGCTTTGGTGTAGGATTCTATCAACAACATTGGAGCATTATAAGGGAAGAGGTATGCACCACAACTTTGAAATTTCTTAATAGTGGCTGTGATTTCCAGCTTATTAATTCCACTCTTATAGTCCCAATTCCCAAGGTCAAGAGCCTTGAATTATTTCAGGATTTTCGACCAATTAGCTTGTGTAATATATTTTACAAGTTAACCTTAAAGTCATTTGTAAATAGACTTAAGAAGGAATTAGCACATATTATTACACCCACTCAAAATGCTTTCATTCGGGGGAGACACATCACAAATTGTGTGATGGTGGCATATGTAGTGTTTCATTCCATGAAAACTAAACAAAAGGGAAGATTAGGAAGCATGACTTTAAAGCTAGATATGTCTAAGATATATGATAAGATAGAGTGCGATTATTTACATGCTGTTATGGAGAAGTTAGGATTTGATTCCAAGTGGATTGATCTTGTAATGCGATGTGTTAAAACAGTGAGATATGTAGTGTTAGTAAATGGCAAAGTGAAGAAATTACTCCAAAACGTAGTTTGATACAAGGGGATCCTTTATCTACCTATCTATTCCTCTTGTGCGCTGAAGGGTTAAGTTATTGGCTCAATAAGGCATAAAGGAATGGGTTGATAAAAGGAGTTAGTGTGGCCAAGGAGGACCTGACTCAATCATCTTTTGTTTGTTGATGATTGTCATTTTTTATAGATATGCTAAATCAGAATGCAGTAATCTGCAATCGATTCTTTAGGATTATGAAACAGCTTCATGGCAAGTTTTAAATAGAGAGAAAACTTCTTTATTTTTCAGTTTCAACACCACACATGAACTCATAAATAGTATAAGAATTGCAGTTGATGTTGTACTATATGGTAGTTATGAAAAGTACCTTGGTTTGCCTTCTCTAATGGGTAGATCAAAGTATAACACATTTAGAGGTCTGAAGGATAGAATTTGGAAGAAGAAAAATATTTGGGAGAAGTGCTATCTTTTAAGGGCAGGAAAAGAAGTACTAATTAAAGCTGTGCTCCAAGTCTTGCCAACATGCACTATGAATGTTTTTAAACTCCCAATCAAATTGTGTAATGAGATCTCAACAATGATAGCCAAGTTTTGGTGGGGGTAAGCAGGGCAATAAAAGAGGAATCCATGGGAAGAATTGGGAACATATGGGAAAGGCTAAGCAAGAAGGGAGCTTAGGATTTAGGAATCTAGAAGATTTTAACACAGCTTTACGAGCAAATCAGTGCTGGAACTTTCTTCAAAATCCTAACTCTTTGGTGGCTAAAGTATATTGCAGTAAATATTTCAAAAATAGTGGTGTTATGGAAGCAAAAGTAGGAAGCTCGCCTTCTTTAATATGGACAAGTCTCTATGAAGCTAAGGAGTTATTAAGAGATGGAATGATGTGGAGAGTCGTTATAGGGCAAAATATTAAAATTTGGGAACAACAATGGCTGCCAAAGCCAATATCTCACTGTTTTCATGCTCTTGCAAATTCGAGTCTTGGAATACAAGCAAATGTGACTTGCTTGATTAATCAAGAACTAAAAATCTAGGATGAACAATTAATATAAGACATTTTTAACAAGGAAGAGGCTACAATGATATATAGAACCCCAGTTAGCAAAAGGAATTTAGAGGATAAATTGTTTTGAAAATTTACCAACAATGGGTTGTTTAATATTAAAAGTGGGCTAGAGATAGAAGAAGCAACCAATTATGGAAATCAATATGGAATCTAAAAGTCTCAGAAGCAACCAATTATGGAAAGTAGGGTCTAACTCACTTCCAACAAGGGCTCAACTTTATCAAATGAAAATAGGGAATTTAGAGGTATGTCCTTTATGCAAATAAGAAAAGGAAACTATTATTCATACTTTATGGCAGTGCTCGGCTGTCAGTAATATATGGTTTGAACAGGGTTGCAAATTCCACAAATGGTCGATCATGATAATAGATTTCTTGACATTATGGCAGACAATAAGGGACCGCGTGGAACAAGAGGTCTTAAAAGAGATTGCTGTCATTTTTAGTGCAATCTGGCATAGAAGGAATAAGGTGATTTTTAAAGATAAGTTTGAATCTCCAACACAAGTGCTGAGGCAAGTAATACAATCTTAGCATGAATATAAAGCTGCCCAGGTGGTAGGTCAGCAATGTGCATCAGCTCCTAGTTTTGTGCTACAGAGATGGCAGAGCCCCGAACAAGGTTTGTTTAAAGTTAATTTTGATATAGCTATAGATCCAAAAAATAAGAATGTTGGTTTGGGAATTATAATTAGGGATTGTAATAGTGACGTTATAGCAACATGTTGTGCACTCATTATGTTAGATCCCTTTCCCTAGCTTGCAAAGGCACTAGCAATAAGGAAGGCGACCAAATTGTGCTTAGAGCTAGGATGCACTCAAGTTATTCTAAAAGCAGTCGCAAAGGAAGTGGAATGTTGGACAATATATGGCTGGATTATTAAGGACATAAATGCAAATTTGAAGGATATCTTTGCTAGCTAGATCATATATGTAAGAAGAGAAGGGAATCACATAACACATAGTTAGCAAAATTAGCTTTATCTTTACAAGAAATGCGATGTTGTATTAAAGAAGATATTGTCTCTATATCCAAAATGTTAATCTCAGAGAAAATTGTAATGAGTGACTATATTTTGCTCAATGATATATAAATGTTATTTAAAAAAAAAAAGGTTGGGGCTACCGCTCCCATTTTTTTCTTAAATTAATATAATATATAAATAATTATAATTCTTCTTTATATAATTGAAATTACCTGTCCTAATATTTAGGCCTCCAAATTTTTTACTAAAATTATTTTCCAATACTCACATAATTCTCATTCTAACATTTTACTTCATTTGACACTCTTAGTATGGATTCTAACAGGTAGTTTATATTGAAAAAGAAATTGCAGACTATTTATTAATTTATATTGAGAAAGAAATTGTCAAGAATTTTACTTCAAAAATGATAGTAAATGAATTTTATTCCATGAAAGATTATTGTCAAACTTAATTAGAAAGGAAAATTTTAAGTTGATATTTCATTTTTTTTTTGTAACAATTTTTAGTAAATTACAAAAATCTTAAGAAAAATTATCTTATAAGATGATTATAAACATGTATTTTTTGTCTATAATTTTATGATGTATGATTATTACTTATACTCACACATACCATGCACTTTATCAATCACTCTTCCAAATATGGTCTTGTTTGTTTTTGTAAATGAGATTAGATGATGTGAAATGAGTTGAGATAAAAGTTGAAAGTTGACTAAAGTTGAGATGAGATATATAGATTATTTATTTTATTTTGTATGAGAATTTGAAAAAGTTGTAATGATTAGATGAGATGAAATTTTTTATAAAAATGAAATACTAGTTATAAATCTTAGTTTCACCCCTAAAAAAATTCATGGAGACTTAGAAGAGAAAAATAAGAATTAAAGCTGCACAAATACTTGATTATTTACACTAATAGTCACATGTTTTAAGATAACCAACCAACCTCCATTCCAAACTAATTAAATGGCCGCTATTAATTCATTATTTGACGTACCCAACCAATTGATCATCTCATTCTTGAAATCACTAAATTTCAATAAAAATTAAGCAAAATAAAAATAAAAAAAGCCTTATATTGAGAAATGCTACTTAATTTGTTACTATAGTAATGCCGCTGATTTTATTTTATTGACATGACATAGTCATATAATGTCACAAGTTTTAATATAATATCACCTATGGAAATTTGTTATCTTATTGTCTATTTAACAGATATACAAGGACAATATCTCTTAGTGCATGAAACAGTGTACTTAATGTATCTAAATATTCTACCGTTGCTATTTCCAACGATGTACATTATTCTATTGTTATTTAATTGGTTGATTGTAAATTCATATTATGAAATTGTGAATAATGAAATTAGCCTCTTGAATAATGTTAATAAAACATTTGAAAACTTTAACTCATTGTATTAGCTAGATGGTAAATTTTCAGATAACATGAAAAAACTTGTTTGAGGGTCAATCTTCATATTGATCTACTGCATGTGTATGTGTATTTGTGTTCTTGTCTATCATTTTCTTTATACTTATATATATTTTTTTGTCCTCTATATTCATTTCTGCATGTTTTGGTGTGTTTTATTTCTATTGGTAAATTATTTGAAAAGAAATTTCAATTATTGTACAAAAGAATGTACATTGTTGTTGATTTTGAGAACTAAAAAAAATGTACATATATGCAGGAATTAAAAATGAAGATGGCATCTAATTTTGAGAAGAAGAGTTGAAAAAGGCGGTTTTGAGATCATAAAGAAGAAAGCTTCCAAGGGATGATTGCCATGTGCTTAGAAAACCCAAGTTATCCTATATTCAACATTGGTAAAACAATATTGATTTATTGTGGGAAGCTAACATAGAGTAAATAGTCATGAATTTTAATTTGAGCTCTTTTTTATTAATGTATGATGTTTAAACCTTTTATGTATATAATATATATATTTCAATGATGAATTCATGATATTGTAATGCTTATTAGAAAATATAATTGATTAGATGAATCATAAATTAAATTAATGTTGAAAGTAGGCTAATTGTATAATTATTTAGCATTTATAAAAATAAAATTAATTTTGGCTAAAAATTTACATTTTTGCGCGTAAAAGACCAATTGCATTGAGTAACTTGTGTTGCGCATCACTTATTTGAGGCGCTACAACCACTATTTGCGTCAACCAAAAGTCGCCCCAAAAAGTCTTTTGATCCGGTGTTTTAAAGTTGCGCTAGAAATTTCTTTTTCCCACTCAACTATTGTGGGCCTTAACTGTGACGACCTGAGATTTTCAATTTGTATTATTTAATTGAATATTTATTTTGATTAAGTGGTTAATTAATTAATTAGATTATTTATATTAAACGGTATGGAAAAAAGGCATGGGCTTAAGATTAAGGCCTTGAAGATTAGAATGAGTTATCGGGTTTAAGAAGGAATAGCAAGCCCACAAGCCCATGAGATTGACCCATGACCCACTAAGCTTACACATGGGACACTTGTCACCCATAAGAAAACCCTAGTGAGTCAACTACAACTAGTAGGTGGGAATGAGAAATTACCATTAGGTGGAAGTTGACTAATAGGTGGATGGTGAGGTTGAGTGTAAAATCTTGTGATAGGATTTTCCCATTATTGGAATATTTTTGGAAGATACTAAGGTATGGTCTATTTTATTTTATCTAGTACATGTCATGCTTAGTAGAGTGACACTTGTGCATTGGAGTGGAAAGTGGAAGAGAAGGAGTGAGGAGGGGCATTCGGTTAGGCTAGTTGTCGAAACCCTTTAGGGGTTTTTCCCATACCATTCTCTCCAATCTAAGCTAATGATCATTATAGGATCATGTAAGAGGGAAGTGATAAGGTGATTGACAAGTGAAAAGAGGTGTAATGAGGAAGAGGAAAGGAAAAAGAAAGAAGAAAAGTAAGGAGGGGATTTGGGTGAGGTTGCTGTGTGTATCCCTCGGAGTTTTCCTAGGATTACTTGCAAATCTAGTAAAAAGAGTACCTTAAACTTGTGTAAGGGATAAAGTACATGATGTAAGGTGTGTAAGAGATATGGTGATGTAAAAAAATGAGTGGAGATTACTTGAAATGGAAACAAACTAGGAATGGAGGGAGGGAGAGTGTCGGATGACACTTGGATCCAAGGCATGGCCGGATCATGCAAGTTCTTTTTTCCAAAGGTATGTCCATGGAATCTTGTGGATTGACTTGAGAGTGGTTAGTTGAGTGTGTCATAGGATTGACATGACAAGAGAATGAAGCAAGGAAGGGGAGGAGGTTTCGGTGGACACTTGGGGAGGCAAAGGGATCCGGTTTCTCACTTCCCCTATTTCTCATCATTTGTTTTCTTTTCCCATGCAACCACATTTACCTAGTCTTATGTCTTTCAAATCAAGGTATGGTGAAGTGTCCTTGACCCCTAGAGAGAAGAGCTTGGTCGAATACCTTTGAGGAGACCACCCCTCACTTAGCTAACTCACAAACACATACAAGCCCCTTTCTTTCTACCTCTCGACCAAACCCCATTTCTCCCTCAACTCTCATTTGTTTTACTTTCTTCTAACTTCTAAACCTCACCATATTTTTAGAAGAAAAGAACTAGGACAAATATTTTGAGGAGGAATTGCTTTTGAAGAGATAAGTGCATTCTTATCCTACATTTAGCAATCTTAGTATACCTTTGAATGAATTTAATTGTTTGTTTTGATTCTTTATGTGTATGTAGAAAATAAAACCATTAGAAGGAAAACTTGCCATGTTTAGTTTAGTAAGAATTCATATTTAAATTATGGTATTTTTCCTAAGTTGAGAAGTTAAAATGATATGTGATTTAGTTAGTTACTTATCATAAGATGGAAGGAAGGAAATGCATACATGATTGAATGTTTATTAGCATGATGTTGGATGATACCTTTAGTTTATTTAGTTAGTAGTAAAAATCCATATCTAAGTTTAATTATTTTGTCAAGATTAAAGATTATTTCATGTGGAGAATTTGAATAATTGATATAAAAGAAGACTATGGCATGATCAACAAGTTGATTAAAGGTGAATATATGTTTCCTAGATTTTGACTTGGAGATGAAAATGTTGGGTTATGCATGTACATATTTTGGATTTAAGAACTTCTTTGAGTGTAAATTATTGATTTGATTATTGTGTTATGTCATGGTGATTTGCTTAAATATTTGGAGACATGAGATGCATATGAATAAAATGGTTGCTTTAGCATGATTGGTGGTTTTTACTTAAATCTTTGGGTGAGTTATTTTGAAAGAAAAAATGAATAAAATATTAAATTAAAGGACATAGAGTTTCGGCCAAGCCTTGTTTTTTGGGTTAGGAAAAAATACTTTTAATTGGTTTGAGTTGAAATGGAGTGATTGGAAAAGATTAGGAGACAAGAAGTTAGGAAAATGCAAAGGGAGGGTCTCGGCCCAACCTTAGTGGGAAGGGACCGAGCACTTCTAAGTGTAGTAGAGGCCCATAAATTAATTTGGGGAAGGAAAGAAGTGAGATTATGAGGTGCGAAAAATTTTAAACAGCTTAACGTAGAATAAGCATTATGTTAGTCACTTATTGTATATGTTCGTGACACGAGTCTCATGCATATCGTACAAAAATCCTGTTTTAAACATGTTTTTTTAAAAAAAGAAATTTATTAAAGTTTTATAAGAATCCCAAAGGCTGAGACGTGGTAGTGTCCTAGTGAAACTCCCTGTTCATTCAGGAGTGACTAAAGTTGAGTAAAAGCCTCTGGGTCGACAAAGAACCGTTGGCAGACCATGTATGGCTCCAAAAGGATGTCCGGAGCGTGGTCGCACCTAAAACTAGTGGGTGCATACAGGACGGTGTTGACTTCGGTCTCACCGATATTAAAAAGTTTGTAGTCACTCGGTGAATGATCAATCGTCGAGTGATGAAGAGCGCAAAACGTAGCTACTTAGGTTTGATACAGTTGTCGAGTGCTACGGTAACTAGCAGGAACACACGGTGCGTAGTAGAGCCGTGAGGTGTCCAACAGAGGTCATGACAAAATATGGGCCTTCGGGCCATATAAGATATGATAAGTGGTGCCTAAGATAAGAAAAACGAAAAGTATTTGCAAAAATAGGAATTTCAAAAGGAAACTCAAATGTTTTGGTTTTTCTGAGTTTATAAGCAAATGAAGAGAAAACGAAATAAAAAGGGAAATTGAAAAGACTTAGCATGAGTATGAGCATGCGCATACCATGAAGTCATGAGTCTCATAATGCATAAAGTGTGACTGATTGTTTGCTATTCATTTATCTGTATGTTTAAATTGTTTTTGTTATGATATAAATGTGCTTACTGAGATTTCTCCCGAAATCTCACTATTGTTTATCTCTCCACTATTACCTTTTTGGGATGATAAAAATAGTTGCAGGTAATGACGACCATGAAGAGTACGACCCTAGGGACGGTGCCTCGGACCCCCACGGGCCCGACTGAGTCCGTCACCTCCGAGCTAGTGACTCTTGACTACTTGAACCACTGGGCGGCGGAGTCACTACCTCTAACTACGTATGTCTGGGGTGTACGCCCTACTGGGTGTTGTATAGTTCTTGGCATGGACGATTCCCTCCACGTGGGTCGCTTTTACGAGTTATCTTCCGGGATGAATTGTGAGGTGAGACCGGCTTTGGAGTTGGACTGCTTCCGTTACGGCCCAAACTTCAAGAGGATTAAGAAGGAACCATTGGATTAGAGAGTGATAATTGGGGATCCTCTATACAGCTTTTGTATTTATTTTCATGTATTTTGGTCTTCCATTATTTTGGAAGAATGAACACTTGTGAAGGATCCTTATGTTTATATTAATGGTAATGTAATATTTTGGAATGTTATTGTATTAAGCCATGTGATACATGCTTAGAAAAGGTTTGATCTTTATCCATTGCGATAATAAAAAAAAAAAAAAATCCAGTATACGATAAAACGATGGGTGAACTTCCCTATAATGCTCATCCTCGACGTCACAGTTTGCGTACGATTCCAAGAGCAAGTTAGGGCGCCAACATTAATGGCAATAAAAATTCATTGCAAATACTTATTTGCGACGAGAATAATAGTGTTTGTGGCAACACCAGTCACTAGAAAAACAAATTTTCCTTCTTGTGAATATTATAAAGAATGAAGCTGGTTAAAGTTATACCCCCACAAATTTTGAATGGGTGAATAAGTAAATATTTTTCTAATAATATTATGAGTTTTTTTTTTAAATATATTAAAAATGATAAAAAAAATACATAAAAAAAGTACATACACTGGCGGAATCCTAATCGAGATCTATTAGTTGTGGCTCTAGCACAGCCCCCATGTGAATATTAATAAAATAACATTCTGTTATGAAACTTAAAAAAAGAAACTACTATTGCAAAAGAGAAATAAGAAATTCTCTCTGAAACTCTTAAGAACTGAAACTTTCTTTCTCTCTCTGTATTTTTTTATGAATTTCATTACAACTGAAACCCCTATTTATAGGTTTTGAAATTACTATGTAAGTTACTATGCAAGTCACTATACGGAATTTAAAATAATAGTGGTGGTGTCATTCACATAATTTAGTGGTGGGACAGGGGGCGGCTGATAAATTTCGTTCGTTCATTATACTCCCCCTTGAATGACCGCTAATAAGAAATCTGCCTCGTTAAAACTTTGCCAAGTAAAAACCCAGTGGGAAGAAAAACCAATGGCGAAGGAAAAAGAGTACAGTCTTCTTATGTATCCACAAGTACTTTAAGATTGCCTCATTAAAACCTTGCAGAGAAAAACCCAGTGGGACAAAACCTCAGCGAAGGAAAAAGAGTACAATCAGCACATTTACTCCCCCTGAAAAGTGCATGACAAAAGATCTTTGAGTTTTCGCATTCCAATGTTATGCACAATCTTTTTGAATGTGGAGTTGGTAACGCCTTTGTGAATAAATCTGCCAGATTATCACTAGATCGTATCTGCTTGACATCAATTTCACTTTTCTCTTGAAGTTCATGAGTATAAAAGAATTTAGGTGAAATATGTTTGGTTCTGTCACCTTTGATATATCCTCCTCTGATTTGAGTGATACAAGCAGTATTATCTTCATATAAGATTGTTGGGTTATTATCGATCATGGGAATTCCACATTTTTCCTGGATATGTTGAATAACTGATCTCAACCAAATACACTCTCGACTTGCTTCATGAATAACAATGATCTCTGAGTGATTTGAAGAAGTAGCAGATAGTGTCTGCTTAACAGATCTCCATGATATGGCAGTATCTCTATAAGTAAATAAATATCCAGTTTGAGATCTACCTCTGTGTGGGTCTGAAAGATAATCTGCATCTGCATACCCAATCAATTCTGGACTTGAACCACGTTGATAAAATAATCCTATATCAACCGTACCACGAAAATAACGAAAGATATGTTTAATGCCATTCCAATGCCTTCGAGTTGGTGCAGAACTATATCTTGCAAGCAGATTAACTGAGAATGTAATATCTGGTCGAGTGCAATTTGCAAGATACATCAAAACTCCAATTGCACTGAGATATGGTACTTCAGGACCAAGAATTTCTTCATCGTCATCACAAGGACGGAATGGATCTTTCTTCACATCAAGTGTTTAAACAATCATTGGAGTACTTAGGGGATGATATTTGTCCATATAAAAATGCTTTAGGACTTTCTCAGTATACATGGACTGATGAATAAAAATTCCATTTGGCAAGTGCTCAAGCTGCAGGCCGAGACAAAATTTTGTTTTGCCAAGATCTTTCATTTCAAATTCATTCTTTAAATATATAGCGGTTTTTGAGATCTCTTCAGGAGTTCCCACAATATTTAAATCATCAACATAAACAGCAATAATGACACATCCGGATTCAGATTTCTTAATAAAAACACATGGACATATAAGATTATTCTCAAATCCTTCTTTCAATAGATATTCGCTTAAGCGATTATACCACATGCGTCCGGATTGCTTCAATCCATATAAAGATCTTTGTAGTCTGATTGAGTACATATTTCTAGATATACTTGTAGATGCTTCAGGCATCTTATATCCTTCAGGGATTTTCATATATATGTCATGGTCTAAAGATCCAGATAAATATGCAGTGACCACATCCATCAACCGCATTTCCAATCCTTTTGTAACAACCAGACTAATCAAAAATCTAAATGTGATTGTATCCATAACGGGAGAGTATGTTTCTTCATAATCAATTCCGGGTTTCTGTAGGAAACCTTGTGCGACAAGCCGTGCTTTGTATCGCACAATTTCATTTTTCTCATTACGTTTTCGTACAAATACCCACTTATATCCAACAGGCATCACACCCTTTGGTGTTTAGACAACAGGTCCAAATACTTCTCGTTTTGCTAGCGAATTTAATTCAGCTTCAATAGCTGTTTTCCATTTTGGCCAATCATTTCTACGTCGACATTCTTCGACACTTTTTGGCTCACTTTTTTCATTACTTCTGGTAATGTCAAGGGCCATTTTATATGAAAATATGTTGTCGACAACAGTTTTATTTCTATCCAGAATTTCTCCAGTTTTCATGAAATGTATTGAGATCTCATTATTTTCAGGTACCTGTTCCTCTTCAGTGGAAAACATTCCATGACACACATTTTCAGGAGGTCCCTTTTTAGGAGATTTATACTCTTCAAGAGTTTCCTTTTCAGGAGGTTCTGGAATAGAAGATTTAAGCTCTTTAGGAGCACCAATTATATTTGTAGCCTGTATTGTGGGTACGTGTTCTTCAGGAACACCAAATTCATTTTGTATTCTTTTCCTTCTGAGAATTTTGTCTTTTGCACCAATAGGTCTTCCACGCTTCAGGCGTATTTTAGATTCACCTATTGCTGCTTTGACAATTTGTCCTTCAGGGACTTCAATCCTTGCTGGAGTATTAACAGCAGGAATATAAGATTTTACTACACCTTTAGTGTCAGTAAATATATCCGGTAACTGATTTGCAACATTTTGCAAATGAATAATCCTTTGAACTTCCCGTTTACATTCATTTGTAGGAGGATCAAAATGAGACAGGGTCTTATTATCCCAAGTAATATCTTGTCGTGTTTCAGGCACCGACTTTTCTTTACCCATTAACGGAAAATTTGATTCGTCAAAATGACAATCCTCAAAACGTGCTTTAAACATATCCCCTGTAAGGGGTTCAAGGTATCTAATAATGGATGGAGAATCAAAACCAACATATATCCCAAGTCTACGTTGAGGGCCCATTTTTGTACGTTGTGGAGGTGCAATTGGAATATATACAGCACATCCAAAAGTACGAAGATGAGAAATATTTGGTTGTTGACCAAATGCAAGCTGTAATGGAGAATATTTATGATATGCAGATGGTCTAATGCGAATTAGAGATACTGCATGAAGTATAGCATGTCCCCAAACAGAAATAGGTAGTCTTGATTTCATAAGTAAAGGTCTAGCGATTAGTTGAAACCTTTTGATCAAAGATTCAGCTAAACCGTTTTGTGTGTGTGTATGGGCAACAGGATGTTCAACATCTATTCCTATTGACATGCAATAATCATTAAAAACTTGAGATGAAAATTCACCTGCATTATCCAATCGAATGGTCTTAATTGGATACTCAGCATATTGTGCTCGTAGTTTAATTATCTGAGCAAGAAGTCTAGCAAATGCAATATTTCTAGTGGAAAGAAGACAAACATGTGACCATCGACTAGATGCATCAATTAGAACCATAAAATATCTAAATGGTCCACTTGATGGATGAATAGGCCCACATATATCTTCGTGAATCCTTTGTAAAAAGGATCGAGATTCAACAATGACTTTTGAGGGAGATGGTCTGATAATTAACTTACCTTGAGAACATGTAGAGCACGGAGATTCATTGGGTAGAAATATCTTTTGATTCTTTAAGGGATGCCCATGCGAATTTTCAATAATTCGTCTCATCATTATAGAACCCGGATGTCCAAGGCGATCATGCCAAGTCATAAATATTTTAGGGTCAATGCACTTCTGGTGCATTATCACATATGATTCAATTGTTCTTATTTTTGTATAATACAATCCAGAACATAGAGCAGGCAGTTTTTCTAATACGAGCTTCTGGCCCGATACTGTTTTAGTAATAAGAAGATGCTCTTTACTGCCTTCATTAGTCGTTTCAATATGGTAATCATTATGACGTATATCTTTGAAACTCAATAAATTTCTTCTGGATTGTGAAGAGAATAGAGCATCATCAATACAAAATTTGGTGCCATTAGGCAACGCAATATAAGCTCTTCCGGAGCCCTCAATTAAATCCGATGAACCTGATATGGTATGGACATAGGCTTTACTTAGTGTTAGATTTTGAAAATATTTATTTTCTTTGAGAATTGTGTGAGTTGTAGCACTGTCAGCCAGACATATATCTTTATCATTCAACTCAGAGATAAAAAGCTCATCAATGTGATCTATGATTTTACAAAATATATAAAACTTTTATGACTGATAGAAAGAAAATACATTAATTAAGTGGAACACTTCCATCTCCAATTAAGTGTTCAATACTACCATCAGGATGATTAAAGAAATCAGATACATCAAGATGATTAACGTCTACATCTACTGAATCTAATAAATCATCTGATGGTTCTACTAAATTTGTTTCATGCGCTTTATTCTTTCCTTTAATAGAAGCTTGATATAAATCAGTTAAGTGCCTGGCCGTACGACAGGTACGTGACCAATGTCCAGTCATTCCACATCTATGGCACACCTCTTCACTTTTCTTTGAAGAATTATTCTGAGGATTTTTACCCTTTTCTGAATTGTACCACTTCTGGTGATATGGTATATTATAATCCCTTTTAATGTTGTCACTTCTGGGACCAACATTTTTATAATTTCTCCTACCACGTCCACGCCTCCGATTTCTTCTAAAGGATGCACCATTCACTTCTGGGAATGATGCAAACCTATTACCATTCACTTCAGGGAATGATATTGAGCCACTAGGGCGTGACTGGTGGCTTTCTAATAAGAGCTCATTATTCTGCTCAGCTACTAGAAGACATGATATAAGTTCAGAATATTTTTTGAACTTTCTCTCTCGATACTGCTGCTGCAGGAGCACATTCGAGGCATGAAATGTAGTAAAATTCTTCTCTAACATATCTTCATCGGTGATTTTCTCACCGCATAATTTTAATACTGAGCTTATTTTAAAAAGTGCCGAATTATACTCACTAAT
This sequence comes from Platycarya strobilacea, assembly GCA_036898215.1. Taxonomy (NCBI): domain Eukaryota; kingdom Viridiplantae; phylum Streptophyta; class Magnoliopsida; order Fagales; family Juglandaceae; genus Platycarya; species Platycarya strobilacea. Next base: position 10,034,194 of record CM072555.1, read on the forward strand.
ACTTTTATAATCTTGCAACCTCAGGTGCATCCATTGAGAACGAGCTCTTGGGAGGATGACAGTCTTCTGGTATTCATACCTCTCCCTTAAATTGTTCCACAAAATATAGGGATCTTTTACTGTGAGATATTCAGTTTTCAATTCTTCATGAAGATGGTGGCGAAGGAAAATCATTGCTTTAGCACGTTCCTGCAGGGATGCTTGATTTTCTTCTTTAATAGTTTCTCCCAGATTCATTGCATCAAGATGTATTTCAGCATCAAGTATCCAAGATAAATAATTTTTTCCAGATATATCAAGAGCAACAAATTCTAATTTTGTAAGATTTGCCATTTTCTACACATATAAATAATAAATATGTGTATCTCAGAAAATATATTTATAAATTCACACAGATAATCATCAATAAAATATATTAAAGATTTCAAATAATATATTGAAAAACTTACAGAAGAATAAGGCCACTAGCTTCAGAATTGGTAGAACCGTCGTACTGATAACGTGTTATGAAACTTAAAAAAAGAAACTACTATTGCAAAAGAGAAATAAGAAATTCTCTCTGAAACTCTTAAGAACTGAAACTTTCTTTCTCTCTCTGTATTTTCTTATGAATTTCATTACAACTGAAGCTCCTATTTATAGGTTTTGAAATTACTATGCAAGTTACTATGCAAGTCACTATGCAAAATTTAAAATAATAGTGATGGGGTCATTCACATAATTTAGTGGTGGGACAGGGGGCAGCTGATAAATTTCGTTCGTTCATTATATATTCTTATTATTTAGATTTTTTTTTCAACGAATGAGCATGACAAAGAAGATTGAGAGATTCAAATAATTGACACGCCCCCCCGCCCCCCCAATTTTCGTGATATAGGTCCCTCCGATCCACTGATATTGATACTTGCACAAAAACATAGTAACCCACATTCTAATTGATTCCCCCGCTTTTGAAACAAAATATTCCACAGAAGAAGTAGATTCGCAAACAAGGAAAAAAACAAAGGTATTGAGTACTATTGAGCGCTTGCCAAAACTAAAAGCAAAGGCGAGAAACAAAACTAAAAGCAAAGGCGAGAAACAAACAAAGGTCACTTTTCTTTTCGGGGAGAATTTAGAATATTTATAGCTCATCACGACATTAAATTTTTGTTTTCCAGGGCATCGATCTACCTACGTTTAGTTACTTTTTTGCAACAATCACTATCAGTGTACGTGAATGCATGTCTTTTTTAAATGTCTTGTTTTATAAAAGAGAAGAAATATTCTAAAATAAAAGAATTATACAAAAATAAAATTTTGATGACAAAATGACGTAGTTTGATCTAATTTGATAAATTATAAAATTATTTTTATTGTAAAAATAAATTCATAAATTAAATGAAACTATATTAATTTATAAAAAAAAATTTGATATAATTTTTTTTTTATAAATATAACAGTACGTAGTCTTTATACAACAAATTATAAGGCAAACACCTCATCATGTTAAAGTACTACGTCATGATCAACATGCAATATCTCATGTCCGCGGTATGTGCGAGTGGCCTGCGAATGGGCTAAAAAGCTTTGAATAGGATTCCAAAACTCAAAAAAAAAAAGAATGGGAAAGGGAATCCGAAAAAGGAAGAAGATCAGAAAAGACATATATTGTTGATATATATTTCATTATATAAAGTACACATTTTTATAACAATTAGGAGCAGTACAATATATACAACTTTTGAACTCATCATGTGCTGCTCGATCTATATTCTCAGGTAAGTTGAAAAACCTACTCGCCTTTTTTTATTCCCCCACCTTTCAAAGCTTCTATGGACATATCATGTAGATCAAGTAGTGGTAATTTATTTGGCAAATGATATGAATTAATTTTAAATAAAAATTTAATGTAAAAATAAAAATATTGATCAATTTTACTTTAAAATAAAAATCAATCAAAAATATATTTTTTAAGCCCCATATTCTATTGAACTGGTCCTAAAGTAGGAAAGACTGAAGTAGGAAATGCGACTAGAGATCGAGGCTTGAAGACAGAAGGTTAGTAGTAACAAGGTTACTACTCTCTTGCTACTTATAATTTACTACTTATAGTGTATTTGAAGTTTTTTTTTAAAATATTTTTTTAACATATATCCTGAGTCATTAAGAAGAGATTTAAAAATTTTATAATTTTATTAATAGTCACTTTCTAACTATTAAGTAAAATACAAAAAAAAAAAAGATAATAAAAGAGTAATAACACTATCATTAATTATTCAAAAAAGAAACACTCCCACCAAAAACACCACTTTCGGAAAAATCGAGAACTTCACAATTATTACATGATATTTTTCATGACAAGATGAGAATATATAGAGAGAGAGAGTCTATTCCCGATTTCGGTCTCCAGGCTAAATCAGACGTACTGTGGCTTGAATTCATCATATAAAATAGTACTTTATAGGTCTCATTGAAATGTATTTAAATGTTAATAAGTTGCATGGTATATATGCTTGAATTAATGTATATAATAGGCCATTGATCGAGATGAATTTAAATTTTGTACGAAAATTATTAAAAAAATAATTAATTTTTTTATAACAATTCTAATATTTTAGAATATGAATATATTAAAATATATAAAAAAAAGATTAAGGTTAGTTTATCTTTTATACGGAAAGTTGAAAAATAGCCAGTCGAACGTAATTAATTTGAAACGATCGAGTTGATCATTGAAATGCAAGAGTTGATTGAAATCAGTGGTATATTTTGATGAGGTTTTCTATTCATTATTTTTTACACTACACATTATATATATATATATATAATTCTAAGTTTACTCTTCGACTTAAATTATCTGAATCTTTGTATGCATTATTCATATACCAAACATTTAGAAAAAAAAAAATATGTGATGTGTATAGATTATAGTATAGAGATTATTGAATAGAATTTTTTAAAATTTCTATGTGAACAGTTCAAATCTGTATTCTGACATATTTTTAAATGCAAGAAAAAGAGAAATAATAGGATTTATTATAAAAAGAAAATAATCAAAATAATAGCATCTATTTATTTTTAGATAATGATAAGATTACTATTTTTATTATTCATTTATTACTCTATAATGTATTTAAATTTTATTTTTTCTTATTTTTTAAATATTTTTTAACTTCTTTAATTATTAAAAATAAAAAATTACATACTTTTATTAATAATCATTTATTAAATTATTAAATAAAATCAAATAAAAATTAAATTAAATTAAAAAATAAAAAATAAAAAAAATGACAAATAGATATAAGAAAAAGTAATAACTAATAACCTATCATTTAAAAAAAATGTCTTTTGGTGAGTACACAGAATTGTCTTTTATCTTTTGGTGAGTACACAGAATTATCTTTTGTCTTTTGGTGAGTACACAGAAAACCCTATGAAACTATGAATTAAGTGGAAAGTGCTCGGGAGTCGGGTAGGTGGTCATTTTGCGATGACGCCGTGGCCATGGATTTACGGAATGCAGATCGTCTACATATTAAAAATAGAAAAATAAAAACAATTTCATTTATCGGAAAACTAATGAGGAAATATAAAATTAAAAGATTTGAGTCATCTCTCCCCCAGTTGCACATATAATACAATTACACTATAGACCTAATTGGTCTGTTTTGGGTTCTGTTTGGCTATAAATGGGAAAGCACGACTCTTTCCTTTCTTAAACACAAACTGGTCTCTCTCTCTCTCTCTCTCAATTTTTTTTTTTTAAATTTTCCTGATCTTCTTGACCTGTAAATTGTAATTGGTGACTTCTGGTCTAAAGCTCTCAGACCTAACGGGTTTCCTGACCAGTATCCAGCAAGGTAAAGAAAAAAATCCCATAAATCCAAATTTTCCAGTTCTGATCTCCTGATCTTCTGCAGGTCAGCATGTTCATCATGAGCTAAGGCTGGTGGGTTTTTATGGGTTTTTTCCTCACCTTAACCTAGATCTGTGACTGGTGCTTAGCTTCTAGGGTTTCTGCTTATAAACTTCTCCAAATTTAGGAGAAACGAGGAATTTTGCAGAAACCTTTTTTTTTTAATGTACCTTTTTTTATTAGCTAGATAGTATAAATAAGAACGTGAATGGGTTGGTTTGATTTTCTGAAGATCAAGATCAAGGATGGCCAGGGAGAAGATCAAGATCAAGAAGATTGACAACTTGACGGCGAGGCAGGTTACCTTTTCCAAGAGAAGACGAGGGCTTTTAAAGAAAGCTGAAGAGCTTTCTGTTCTGTGCGATGCTGAGGTTGCGCTCATCATCTTCTCAGCTACAGGAAAGCTATTTGAGTTTTGCAGCTCAAGGTAATGCATTTTTACTTCTTATACTACTTTTGTTCGTAAGATATAACCCTATATTTTGATCTATATTTGACTTATCTTCTAGCATTCCCAGCTCTTTTGGTTCGATTTTGTGTGTGTGTGTGTGTGTGTTTATTTTTTGTGTGTGTTCGTGCGTGTGATTGAGAGAAAAGGGGGGGTGGCCGCGGGGTACTATTCAGTCAAGGTCAAGTTAGTAGGTTGAACACTAGCTTCATAACAAGAAAAGCGGGATCTTTGCCGGAATCTCGGGCTTTCTGTGAACAGAACACCTCGTATCGTACACATATTCTAAGGGTTTTCCAGCGATCGAGAAATCACAAGCCAGCAAGGATCTTCGCTGATCTTCCTCCGTCTTTCATGCAATAACAGTTCTCAACTTTGTTGGTATATAGTTGCAGCAAAAGATGTTTCAGCCACGTCGTAAGAGAAAGACAGAAGTCTCGATCAAAAAAACTTCTGGGGTGTTTCAGTTTCGAGATTCCCTTCATGATCATCCCATACGATTTCAGGATCTTTAGTTAAATTTATTTTTACATGAAATTTTCTCATCCTATATAAAAATTCCTTGAGACACGTTTCCTCAAGTTATTTCGTTTCTCAATGATCTAATCTTCGGGTGACTTTCTGGTCCTTCCGACCGATTAGAAAGCTAAAAGCTCAGTACTGTATCTAGTGCGTGGTATGCCGGAAAGTTTGAGCTTCTTGTTGCCTTTTAATGATCATCTTCCCATCCGTATATACATACTTTCGTGTGAGAACGACGTTGGTACTGGGTGGAATAATCTTAGTTATGTGTTAGCTTGGAAAAACTATGTAAATGTTACTTGATCACGGCCGTCAGATCACTCCTGAGTTCTTCTTGTCGGTTTAACAGAATCAGTGATCTGAATAATTTTCTGTTGGAATATACCTCAAGTAAGGTAACCGTACGTCGGGAACTACGCCCATAGAATATTAATGATCTCTGAAGTTTTTTTTACGGCAATTGATTAATTAGCGAGGAAGACGGGTTTGAGGACTATATGTAGACGCCTAGAGACATGAACCATGATAGTTTCACCTTATGATCAATTGCAAATTAAATCGTGTAAGCGACACCCAATATCAAGCTTTATTAAATCTGATCATTTAAGATTCTTGTTTAGCCTAAATTAACGTGGTCTAGCTGCACTGGTTTTTATCTATTTTGGTTTGATGGTGGTAGCTAGGGGTTAATTAATGAATTGTGTTCGAAAACCAATTGAGGATCAAACGGTTAGTGCTAGAATGGAAAATAAGTTTGATGATCAAAATAGGAATCTGCTTAATGATCAGTAGGAAAATTGAGCAAGAATAGTTTCAGATCGAGTCCAACTATTAGAAAGTAGTCAAACCATATGGATCGATAACTAATAGAGAAGAGAAAACTGCTAGAGAAGAGAATAACTGGCACTGCGTTTGGATGTTAAAAGTGTTCTGAGTTGAGTTAAGTTTTTTTTGAATAATAATTAGTTGAGATAGTTTAGTGAGTTTAGTAGAACCTACTTAAATGAGTTTAAAGTGTGTTTGAATGTTAAATGAATTTAAATAAATTTATATAGAAAGATGTGAAATTATGAGACCCACATAAAATCTGTCCCCTTAGGCGCATGACCTGTTGGGAAGAAAAATAATAATAATTGCGTAATCTTCTTGTTGGAGAGAGAGAGAGAGAGAGAGAGAGAGACCCTGTAGGCTACAGTGACGTGCATATATAGTGTCGTGTTACAGTACAATGTGATATGCTGATTGCTACAGTAATGTGCTATAGTGACTTAGTTTACCGAATTCACTTTAAGGTGGGTTTAATTTGTTTGTTTGGATGATAAAATGAGTTAAAGTATACTAAGATGGCTTTGACAACCAAACGAGGCTAGTGATCTAAGATCAGCTTTATGTAATAAAATTATGGCTTGGATAGGATAAAGAAGACACTTGTTCAAGAGGGTATTGGAATGTATAATTGCCGATCATTAATGTATGCTTTAAGTGGAGAGCTATTTGCAGGAGAAAGGAGGAGTCAATAAATTTATTGTTGATGATGATAGGATCACCAAGTTTATAATAAATTGAGTGAGTTTTAAGATTGTTTACCCGAGTCTCATAGCGGGTACCCAGGTGTACCTGGCCTGGGTAAATACAGATTATGATCCGGGCCAAAACTCAAATAAAATCGAGTTTTTAAAACTTGGAAATCTGGGTTCTGGGTTTTACCCAGATTGTTCTTTTTCTTTTTTTAACAAAAGCCTTATATGTTGTTAAAAAAAATATTGAAAGGCATAATTTTTGTTTTATTTTTATCTAAACGCCTACATTTCATTACTGATTTTTCAAGAAAAATTGTTGTTAAAAAAGGCATATTTATTTTTACAAGAAAGCCTCTAAGAAGTCATGTTGAAAATCATAAGACTAATACATTGAACATTATCTATAATAAAAAAAATAATTGAAATGAAAAACAAATGTTGACAAAAATAAATAAATCTAGAAACAACTAGTTACCTTTTTAACTAAATGCATGTAAAAAAGAAATTCAATATCCATCCTATAATATGCATGGGACACAATGCCATCCACTAGATATTACATTATTTTGTATTATATAGATTACACTACAAAATATGAGTTACATATCAATAATATAGTCTTCTATCAGCAGGGGCGGACCCAGCTTAGGCCTTGGGGGGGCGGATATTAATATAGTCTTCTATCAGCAGGGGCGGACCTAGCTTAGGCCTTGGGGGGGCTACCGCCCCCCCAAGGTTTTTAAAATATTAAATTATAATAAATATATATATATAATTATATATATATATATAATTAAAACTCTCTCTCAAATTAAAAATAAATAAAAATTGCCCCCTCCAAATTTTTTTTATTAAAATTATTCGTCTAAATCTTAATATATATCCATTTATATTCTAACTTTTAATTTCACTTAAACTTAAATTACAACTTATATAATCTTACAATTACTCAACTAACAGTCTAATTTTAATAAAAAAACTAATAAAAAAATTGATTGATTATATTCACTTATTTAGTTTCAGTCTAACTTGTATGATTATGAGATATAGTTTGTTAAAAATTTAACAGCATTACATCATTACTTATTAGAAAATTCTTAAATTTATTTTTAATCTATAAATTTTTCTTAAATCATAGAAAAATATGAGCAAGTACTTAAAAATAATTGATTTTTTTTTAAGAAAAAGACGTGAACAATTCGAAAATTAATATACATCTAGAGAGTTCGTTAATAACAAAATATGACATTTTTATCACTGATGATCATCCTTATAACATTTATATTTATTGTATATTTTATCGATCGCCCCCCCAAATACAAAATTCTGGTTCCGCCCCTGTCTATCAGTGATTTAATCACAACAAATAACAACTTCCAAGTCTATCCTCTATAGCCACCCAAACTGAAGACAACAGCCACATCGAATTCCTAGTATATTTTGGCCTGAAGCCACCCAAATACATATACGTATTCACATATTTCATTTATTACAATTTATCTATATGGGTGCAATGTGCATGAGTTATATGTATATATATATATACAAATATATATATATATATACCAGTATAGCCAAAATAATAGCTCAAATAGTAAGACCAAAATATTATTGATATATCATGAGAAGGACTATAAACAAGCCGAGTTCGAGCGAGTATGGAGTGTGCGAACTCGGCTCATTCACAACTCGAGTCGAGCCCAAACTTGACTCGTTTATAGTTAGGCCTAAGAAGACTTCCAAGCTCAACTTGTTTAAATGGAATGCAAATCTGAGTTCGGCTCGAGCTGGATTCTGTTAACGAGTTGAGTTTGAGCTCAACTAGCTCGAGCTCGGGACAATGGGGAGTGGCGCTTGACACAGCTTGACACAAGAGGCTAGCTAGGCATGGTGGTTGTCGGCAGATATATGGAGATCGAGGGTAGAAGATTCTAGATAGTCACAGAAGGCAACATATGAGAACAACGGGATGGCTGAGAGAGAGATATACTTGCATGACGATGGTGATGATGTGAGGTGCAATGGAGACGTCGAAGAGGGAGGGAAAAGTTCGCCAAATTGTCGATGACGATAGTGATGATGCGACTATTTGTAAGGTGTTGGATGGTGCGGCCATGCGATGGAGACGTTGAAGGGGGAAGGGGTGGAAGGCGACAACTGTGAGTCTGTGATTCTCTGAAGGTGAAGATGAAAGTGAAGGGGGCCAAGCTGCAAGCGCATGGAAGGGAGAAGAAAGAAGAAAAACAAAGGTGAAGAGATGAATGAGATGTGGCTGGGGGAAGGGGAGAAGAAAATAGTTAGGATTTTTCAGCAAAATGGCCAAAATTACGCTGTTTCTATACTAGGGGCTGGGCTATTTAAGGCACACGGGCTGGGCCCTTTACACATACAAACAAATTAAACACACCCAAACACAACATAAATCACACCAAACACCAAAGGCCCAAACTGCAAAAAACCAAAAATAAAATTAAAATAAAAAGGCACATTAAAATAAAAAGTACATAACAATAATAAAAATAAAATACTAAGACTCAATATTAATAAAATAAAATTATATAGATCATAATAAAAAAATACAATACAATAAAATAAATTAAGATAAGATGAACAATAATAGTACTAACAAATAAATTAAAACGCATTATATTTGGAATCTCACATTAATAACTAGTGATAAGTTATTAATTATACTTTATAGCATGATAGAATCATAAGTACAATATAACTTCATAAAATATATATAATGATGTAATATATAGAATATATTAATACTAAACATGTATAATATATACTACTAATTTACTATAGCTTATATGATCTTACGAATAAACTAATACTAGTGTAATGATTATTAATAGTACTTTATAGTATAATAAAATCATACATCATAAATAGGATGTAATTTCATAAAAAAATATAATGATAGAATTTAATTCATAAGTTATAAGTTAATTCATAAAATGATAGGATCATAATTCAGAAATTATAAATTATAACTATAATTTAGAAAATATTATGATTTATTACTTATAATATAATATTCTAAATTTATATAATATATTATATACTTATCGTAGATGACTGTTTAACTTATAATACTATTACTAGATCACTATCTTTCTTTCATATATTAGTATATTAGTATGTGTTAATGTTATGATAATATATTATCGTATATTAGTGAATTAATGGACTAATAGTATTAGACTGTTAGTATATAAAATTATGAATGTAAACTAGTTCTAACATCACCATAGCATCATATTTCTAACACCACTAATATGTATATACCATCTTTCTAACATATATATACTAATATGATATATATATATTATATAAAATAAATGGACATAGGAGTTAGGACTATATACTCTATATGGTGCAATTTGTATATATATAATGTTATATGTAATATGTTTATTAGAATTTGGACTCATAAATTCATGAATCATCACAACTTATAAGATTAGAAGATAATATTATAATTTATAAATTTATACATAATATATGCAGTAGATTATTAGTCTATAAGTCTACATAAATTTATAATTATTATGTATGTTATAATATACATTGTACTTTATATGTAAAAATATATACAAGTCTAGTTCACGTATTTATACGAATTGATTGAGTTTTAAATGAGTCTGTTCATGAACATTAATCAAGAAAAGTCAAATCGAGTCGATCGAGTGTTATACGAGTTTGTTCGCGAACATTAAACAAGTCGGTCGAGTTTTATACGAGTTGTATCATCGAGTTTAATTCTATGTTTACAATCGGTCCATTTAATATATGATTCTAGTCCATCTCAAATTTTATCGAGTCAAATTTGATCTGATTATCGAGTTGTTTGTTTGTTTTACAGCCCTAATCATGAGAATCATTATCATTGCTCTTATTCCACAAGGCAAACACAATGTGACAATACCAGGTTTATATGACAATTAATTGCTTCTTTCTAGTATTCGATAAACACCACTAGCTAGCTAGCTAGCTGCACTCACGAAGTTGGTGAAAAATAAATAAAAAATCTTATTTTCCAACCAATAGGGAGACAATCAATGCATGGATTCCTTTAATGTGTTATTAATAGAGCTCAAATGCATACAATTCTCAAACTACAAAAGCACTACAGAGTTCATGATGAGTACAATCTGTGGGCAATATATAAAACTAAAGTTTTAAAATTAACTACATGATTGAAATCTTTCACAGCCATTAAAAGAACTTTTATCTGCATATCAGCACATGAGAACAACATATGAGTAGGAGAAATATTTTGCCAAAGAATCCGTGAACAACCGCACTAAATTCGTGATATCACTAATGAGGTAATATCCCTTTTGATGTATACTTAGATCTAGTATTTCCAACACATGCCATAATGAAAACATGAGAAAGATCAAAGAAAAAAAAACTTTTAGACTTAGATTCTTATCGTCTCATAAATCTCTCTCCTGAAAATTAGATGGTATGGTACCGACGCAAACACATAAACAAACACAACTACATCCTCTAGCTAATTAAGCAATTAATTTTTGGTTATTGTTTAACTTAATGTTAAAATTTTCACTGGGGAGGTTCCAAGTATATAAAAATTCTAATAGTACATGAAAGAAGAACACACAGAGAAGTACAAAAAAGAGACTCCTACTCTGGCCTAGATAAAGATTTTTCAACATGTTATAATATTTCACTTTATGAACTTTCTTTGAGCAAGCGGGCAACGAATAAAATAAATACAGGCTATTTTTTGTTTACATACATAGACACTTCTATATATTATGTTACATGATGAACAAAGATGAAATTAAAATTTAAACAAAAAAAAGCAGTACCAACAAAGACCAATCTTATTCTCGCACTCGTTTCTTTCTTACTTTATTTTATATGCCATGGAATCTAGGTTTACAAAAGATTTAGGCCTTGTTAATTTGTTTTTCCAACTTATCTCATCTTATCTCATATCATTTCAAACTCATCATTACATTTTATCAAATTTTTATACAAAATAAAATAAACAATTCAATTTTTTTAAATTTCAAAACAAAACTAATATTAAAAAAAATATTACAATAATATTTTTTTTTAATTTTTATCTCTGAAAATAATAGGACCTTAGTGCTGGGTGGTTAAATCCAAGGTTATAGACTGAGGCTGGAAATTGGGGATTATTCATGTTTATTTTTGTTCGTTTAATCTTCTAGCCTATATTTGTCAAACATGAACATTTTTGTTCGTTTAATCTTATCAACCGAGGCCGAGAGATCTCTCTCCCTCTCTCTATCTCTTAAATGTTCTTGAACTGGGATTCGGTCTCCTGGTATTTGTCAAACACATATTTGCAAGTGAAGCTTAGCAGCATTTTTCTTGAAAGCCAAAAAACATAAACCATCAACGTTTTAAATCTAGATGCTAACCTAGACCCCTACCCAGACACACGCGCAAAAAAGAGAGTTCCATACCCAAACACACACAAATAGTGATACTCAAGATCTGGGCAAATCAACAGTGAAAAACAACCAATGCTAAAGATAAAAGAAAAGATCTTAGGAAACCATGTTTATAAATGATCACAGTAATACAGAAAGAGCGAGGCTTACCAAAATGCGAGAGAGACGGTGGCTTAGTGCTTTGGAGACGGTGAAGAGAGCTACCCTCATCGTCGTTGTTACGGACAATGTGGACTCCATTTGAGAGAGGAAATGAAAGTGATCTTCGGAGGTGGGGGCGGTTAGTACTCATGTCTCATGCGGCTTAAGTATAGGGCTTTTTGTTTTCGTAGAACTTGGGTACCAGGTGTCAAAACCGTACCCAGACCAGATAACTGGGCTAGGAAAAAAACCCGACCAGGATGTATAGTCTTAGTAAGTTTCTTGATCATCCGCGAGCCAAATTTTAAAAAAAAAAAAATCTTGAACGTAGAACGGTTAAAATTTTCTAAGTTTACTTGAAACGACATTGGCACATAATTAACTATAAAAAAAAGTAAAGTTTTGATTAGTGAATGTCAACGAATAATCACCACTTTCAATTTCTCATTGCAACCTCGAGGTATGATATAAGGTGTCAGATATAACTAAGTAGCTCTGTTGACAGTGTAATTAAATATAAAATAAGTCACGAATCATAATGTTTAAGTTTTATAATTGAGGTTAGTCACTATAAAAAATTTGTTTATCTGTAGCTAATTATTTTTTGTTAAAATGAATCTATTTTTACAATAAATAATTTTTTTGTAATAAATAATTCATCATAAATATTCATTTTTTTTTTAATGAATTAAGTTATTTCTCAAGTGCTACAGAAAATTATTTCTTAAATAAACTTGCACAGGCACTCTTATATATGTCGTTATGATGCATGTTTCATCAGCTGATCTGTGATTAGATACATAGCAGTCATACTGACTAATTAAGTGATGAGCTAATGCTTTATACTTAGAATGTGATCCTGGCCGGCTCCCAGTCTTCTGTATTGGTATTTACCTTCATTAGTCTAAAGCTATATATATATATATATACAATTAATTCAATCAAGTTGCATCGAGCTTTACACATTATTGGTGACATTCTGGTTTGGAAAGACTTTATTTTTTACATGCATGATGTTGATATTGTCAGGGAGCATGTGAGTAGTTAGATTAATAATGTTACCAATACATGAGCTAATATTTATATATAGAAACTGTGCCCAGATCCATATATAGTTAAGTTCACTAAATAGGATTAAATTAGTTCCTAACATTAGCAATCATTAATATTGGATCATCAGGTCATGTCGATTCTCTTCTTCTTCATATCCTTAATTCTTAGAATGTATTCTCCACTGTCCTGTATCATCATTTGGTCAATTAGTATATTTCAAAATTCTCACGACAAATCAATAACAATAGATATATAGTTACAAAATCCCATTTTACTCATGGAATAATCCAAATCCAGCAAAACAAAAGTTTCTCTATGTAGTATTAAGATGCCCTATTTTCCATTTGAAAATAATGGTCCGTTGATCTCAAATTATTCTTATATCATGATTTAATTCGGTATAGTTTGGGTGGTTTAGTTTGGAAGAAAATGGTTGCATTTTTAATGGTAAATTGATCAATGTTTACATGAGATCAGTTTGTGCTCGGGTTGGTTACAGTATAGCTAGCCAACTAATTAGATAATGGTCTAAAGTTGCTAGAGAAATACATTAACACTTAATAAGAAAAAACTGTGTATATATAATGTTGATGTACTGTTATCACATCTATAAATTCATGGATTATCTTATTAGAAAGACATGATAGATAAGGTCTCAACTTTAGCGTATGGGGTTCCAAGGCCAATCCTTCATCTGGCTCGGCATAGATCTCATGCACTCAAATTAGGAATTTCCACTCTTTGCTATTGAAAATTGATGATAAGCTGCCTAGAAGCTGATTTCATCTCTTTATAACTAACTAGGAAAGACACAAGCTGGATACGATCAAAGTTCACTCCGATGAGCCACAATTTATAAAATGATAGTCATCGGGAACCTTTTATTGTTTTCCTTTTATTGTTTTCCTTTGAGCAATTTATAAGGATGATTTTCTTGTTGTAAATTAGCCTATATATGCCGATCTAATGGCTTATGGACAATATTATATCAATACATATAATTTGTTAAGAGTATGGTATGGTATATGGCATAAGTCTTATTAAAGAACTTAACTTCTTCCAATGTGCTAAAATAGCCAGAGTACTATTAATTCTAGTTCTTTTTAATTCCCGTTTATCAATTTTTTGTCTTCCGTTGTATTTCTCGCATTATATTGATTTCTCATATGATCATAACTATATGCCTATCTCCTATCGTAGCTAATTTATTAATGCTACATACAATACTAATTATGGAGTATGTAAATATCATGCATGCTAGTCGTTTTGAAAAAAAAATAGAATTTATTGTTAAAAAAATTATGCAAGTCTTATTTTTATTTATAATTTATGTTTATACATTCATAACTATAACTATCATTTCTCTTTTGATATATTCTTTCAGCATAGAAATGTGGAACAATGAAGATACTTAATAAACTTGTTACCAGCCAGCTAATTTTTCATTGGTCAGCTTGGATAATTATTTCAAGCTGCAAGCTGGTCGTTTTCATGTCAATCATAATTAATTTCCTACAGCTGATTTCAAGGAAGCTGAACAATGAATAAACTTTCTTACACATGAACTAATTCATTTTCCTTGACAAAGTTGGTTGATATGATTGTTCAACACATCTTATTTTATATATGGTGTCAACTGGTAATGTCTGAAATTGGTATGGCAATTTTGGTTCGAGATCTTTTCAAGTTTTTATTCAAATTCGAAAAAACGTCATTAAATGAAGAGACATGATTGAACTAAACTTGCAAAGTAGCTTCTACAATATTTATTAAATATTTAATTTTCTTTAAAAGAATTCTTATGGAATGTAATAAAGGTAGGAAAGTCCACTATATGTGCTTATTTCTATTCCACTTAAGTTGTGTTTGAATGTTGAGTTAAGCCAAATTTTTTTATCAATAGTAGTAAGTTAAGATAATTGAGTGAGTTATGTGCGACCTACTTAGATAAATTAAAAATGTATTTAAATGTTTAAATGAGTTTAGATATATTTATGGGATGTTGTAAAATTTGTGAATTCATCACTGTACTTGTCTTCCACGTGTCAACCTGTAAAGAGAGAGGAACATAAAGATTAAAGAGAGAAAGAAAGAGAGAGAATTGAAGAAATGAGAGAGAGGGAGATTGTTGGCAAAAAAAACTGTCAAGTCACTTTTATACACTGTGACTAAATCCAATTTTATCCGAAATGTGTTGAGTAGGCCCTATTTGGATTGGGAGATGAAATGAGTTTAGTTTATTTTTTAATATTATTATTATTTTAAAATTTGAAAAAGTTGAATTGAGATTTGAAAAATGTGTATTGAAATTTAAAAAATATATTAAAATTTATGTTTTGTATGAAAAAAGTGTAATGATAAAATGGAGATGAGTTGAGATGAGCTCAACTCACTCTCCAATTCAAATGGGGTCTAAATTAAGGGTTTGGATGGTTGGGAGAGTTTAAAGTGAAAGAAATTAAGTTAAATTTAGTAACCAAACAAGACCTTAAGGTCATGCTCAAGCTTGAATTAGAACTTTGAAATGATGTATTTTTTTTTTTGTTCGTCGGTGACAATTAATTATTCCGATCACAAATTGTTAAGAATTTAAAGCATGGATTTTATTAAAAGAATAAATGGAGATTTAACTTTCTCCAACGTATAAATGTGTGCATACTTAAATGGATTGATGATCAGTTTGTTTGTAAGTTAGTACAGAACCTGGGTTTACTTCTTTCAGTGGATCGATCATCTTCTAACCGGGTCCTTCTTGTGAAGGATGAAGGATATACTCGAAAGGTATAATATGCAATCTAATGGCATTAAACAAATGGATCAGCCATCCCTTGAACTGCAGGTAACATATATATTGCCAATCATATTTCAAGAATTATGGAAAAGATCTCATGATAGAGGTTGTTTGGATAGTGAGATATTGAGATTAAATCATTTTAAAGAAAAATTGTATAAAATATTATTTTTTAATAATATTATTATTTTAAAATTTGAAAAAAGTGAAATTATTTATTACATTTTATTTGAAAAATTATAAAACTTATAATGATACAATGAAATGAGATAATTTGAAAGTATTTTCCAATCTAAACCATTTCTAAATGTTTGCAAGGAAATGACATTTCATATAAATTGTAGATCTAAGTCACGGAACCTGCTTTTGTTTTGTCCTTTCTTTTTAAAGCATTCACATTGATGGTCGTTTCTTTATTTTATCTTTTAAAATACATGACCAAACTTCATTTTTTTCTATTTTACATATTAATTTTTACAATATATCATTCATTACTAGTTATCTATTTTTCTTCATATCATTTAAATAATATTTGTTATTCTTTTTAAACATATTTTCTTTCTACCAATGTGATATTCATATATCTTTTTATATTTACAACATATTATTGTATATAATATAATATAATACAGTCCTACACACACAAAACAAAAATATATAAGCTAAATAAAAATTAAAAACTAAAATCAAAATATGAAAAAATTGGACAAATAATATTTTCAAGATTTTATTTAGAAAAAAGAAATATAATAGAAGTGTTTTAAATGATGAACAATAAAAAGAATTTGTACTGAAATATAAAAATAAATGGAAATAAGAGAGTAAGTGAAGTATAAATAATTAAAATATTGTTTGAAAGATGAATAGTAACCAGCTATATATACGTAGTAGCTGTTACTGTAGCAATTTTGTATTTTACATGTTTTAACATAATCGGATGGAACTCATTTAACGAGCAATTCTTCAAATAATTTACTTCTTTCGTTTTATACATGAGCCATTGAGAATGTTTAAGGAGGTCATCTGACCACTTTTTTAGTTTATTTACAGCTAGAGAATAATAATCACATCAGACTGAGCAAAGAAGTGGCTGAAAAGACCCACCTACTAAGGTATTAATAGTTGCTAAAAGATATTTCTCAGTATTTGCTGATGCTAATTTAGACACTTTTGGCTGCAGGTTGACAAGAGGAGAGGGACTAGAAGGATTAAATTTAGAGGAATTGCAGCAATTGGAGAAAATGCTTGAAGCTGGACTTAGCCGTGTGCTTGAGACTAAGGTTTTTGCTGGTTCCTTTCTGTAGTATATACATGATATCAAGATTCAAACTACATAAGAATTAATATTATTATTATTACATGAAGAATTGTGTGGGCCTTCCTTTTTCAGGAAGAACGGTTGCTGACTGAGATTACTACACTTGAAAGAAAGGTTAGTAAACAGATCACTCCTAATTATATGATTATATATATCCAAGTTATTGTATAGAGTGATTAAAGACATGTTCAGTTCTTGTAACAGTATGGTAGTACGTGAAAAAACAAGGGAAAATATACATCTTTGCTTTGTTCTGATTCCATATATATGTGGCGCAGTCCCTCGAGTGAAAGTGGTTTTAGTCCAGACTGGAAACTGGCGAACCTACGTTTTAATGTGTTTCATAAGAGAGTTATTTTTCTCATGAGATGTTGTAATTATCGTTACCAACTAATTAAGTTCAAGTTTTGATGCTTCCTTTGTTGACTTGTGTTCTTGCACTGGCTACCAAATGCAGGGAGCTGAGTTGTTAGAGGAGAACAGGCAATTGAAGCTGAAGGTAAGAATATAATTTATTTGATTTAGTTGCTTTAATTTGTTAGCTTTTTTTTTTTAATTAAAAGAGCTGTTCTTGTGGAGTCGGACATTCTGGTCCAGGAAGAAGGCATGTCGTCGGAATCTGTCACCAATGTCTGCAACAGCGGTGGTGGTCCCCCTTCTCTAGACGACGATAGTTCTCATACATCTCTCAAATTAGGGTAAAGCAGTAACGACACCCAGAAAAATATTGTTTTCTTCCTATTTTTTCCGCCCATATTACTAAGTGTAATTAGACGTGCTGCTATCGACTCATATTTATCAAAGAATAACGTTAGGAATAAGTCATAAGTCTTATACAAAATTTTTATAAAAAATATCTCACTAACAAAAAATAGTTTTTTAAAATAGTATCTATTTTTTTATAAAAATTTATATAAAACTTATCTATTTAAAACTTTTATAAATGGTATCTCATTTTCAAATGCATTTCCCTTGCATGATACAGGTGTTTTCGATAACATATAAGAAAAATGAGTTTTTATAATTAATTATTTATGATAAAAAGATTATTTGTGATTAATTTTAATTATAAATAATTATTTTCAAATTAATTAACTATAAATAAATAATTTTCTTAATATATTATAATATTATCGCTACGTCTTCCTTGAATTTCCTGCAGGCTCTCTATTTTCTAGCTGAAATTGAGGGAGGATGGTCGAGCATATATACAGCTCATGCAAGAAATAAAGACTTGGAGTCTGGTCATTTCAAGATTCACCGAGTTCAATCAAATTGTACGAGGAACTAGAACAGAACTTGTTCCGGCCCTTCAGTATGTCATCATATTGTCATTTTCGCTACTCCTAATAATTATTCGTCTGTATGCATGGGAATTCTATCTCTATACTATGTATCTTTTTAACTATCTCGTACCCTGACCTCCAGCTTTAAACGGGCGTGCGTGCGTGCGTGCGTGCGTGCGTGGCTATTCTTAACTTTAGACGGTAGAAATGTCGGAAACATTAATATTAAATACACTAAATGATCTATTAAATATAAATTTATCAAATTTATGCTAAAAAACTTTCACATTAGACTTATCAAATCTCATGATGTCCAACTTTAAGCTATAGTAAAAAGTTTCAATCCATCATATATGAAGAATCACTATTCACATGCTAAACATTTACTTTAATATATTTTATTCTCCCACTTTATTTTTCTCATTTTCTCGTTTTTATTTTCTTATTTGGTTAAAAATTTTGGTTGAAAAAAAATTAATTTTTTAACAAGGAATTCAATTTTTTTTTTCAAAATTTGGTTGAAAAATAATTATTTAAGTATCAGATTATATTATTAATATACATATGGTTATTGTAATTACAAAATATGAAAAAATATTTAACTATTTTTTTATTTAAAAAATATTATTATATTATTATTTTAACGGATTTAATGAGGAATCCAATGTATAATTATAGACTTAAAGGTTTGATGGATCCATCAAAGGTATACTTTCTTTCAAATTTTGAATGATCATTTAATGTATCTTAATATATCTAGTGCGCTCTTAGATATGTTTCTTGTAAAGAAAATCACACCTATAACATATTTATAATATATATTATAAAATAATGGGCGGTGTTACATCCATATTTATAGTGCACCACCTCATTCTATTGTTAGTACAAATAATTTTTTTTAATTTTTATATCATTTTTAAATATTCTTAAACATTTAAAAAATTCATAATATTATTAAGAAATATTTATTTAATCATTAAGTTTTAATAAAGACCTTTATAATATTTTTTTTATGTGATAGATAAAGTATGTAGATTATAATATACTAATTTCAGTGGAGTGAAAATCTTCAATGATCATCTCAAAATAAACATCGAAAATGAAAACATAGTTTTAAAATCACAAATGTGACACTCACTAATCTTATTAAATGGATGTTGTCTAAAGTGATTTTAGAATAATATGATAAACAAACTATTTGACTGCGACTAAAAATCACAGTGAAGAAATGTGTGTTGCATTCTGTTGAACTGGTCCGGTTAAAGGAAATTATTACATCCACTTGATTTTGATCATTGATTAGGGAAATAGAAAAATAGTAACCAAAAGAGATACCGATATACCGACAAAGGATCACCTGCTGTGATGGCGCATGGGAAGGACGTGCCATATTGAAGAGAGAATGGGTAGCACAGATCGACGGATTCGAGACTGCTGATCTCGATGGTGTCACGCATGTTAGCAAGGGAACCACCAAGGCACAGCAAGTGTGGCTAACATGCAGCCTGAAACTCGTGTGTGAGGCCTACGCACCACACTTTTGAGTAGATTGCTTCATCCCTCCACTAGATCGACGGTAGGAGAGTTCATTCGTTTGGCACATGGTAGTCGAAAGCGTTCAACAAATGGTAGATCAACATCTCTTGGTGCTATGGAAAAAAAAAACTAGATAAACTATAAGAAAACACAAGGAAATAACCACAAGGGGTTGGGCACACTACAAAAAAATTGATTATTTGCGACTAATTATTTCTAATGAAATAAATATTTTCCGCTAAAATAAGTCTATTTTCATCGTAAATAGTTATTTTTATCGCAAATAATTGATTACAATGTCCATTTTTCTTATAGTGATAGGAGCCCCTCCCTCTCTCGAAAACGACCGGCTATGGCTTGAATATTGCAAGAGAAAACACTGGAGAGAAATGTTGGAGAGAGAGAGGGGAAGAAAGAGGCTCAATAAAGACGATAATCTAATGATGTTTGTTGAATATTTAAGACTTGTTTGGATATTAAAATTACGTTATCTTATTATCCAAACCAGCCCTCTCAAAACTATTTGATAAATAGTTATATGAATATATAGTATTGTTAAAAAATAAATTTATGTGGCTTTTTTTTTCTCATTTTAGACTTTCAAATTAAGATCTCTCTCAATGGATTAGCCAAATCCAAACCCAAGACGTTTTAGCTAATATAAGATGAATTAGCTTTAGCTTTAGCTATTCATTATCACATCAAATTTTTATATTGGAATAATAGTCATTATATAAAAATAAAATAAAATGAGATGAATTTGATATTAACTATTCTACTCGCATCAATTTTTTATATTAAATTATTTATTATTTATATGGTAAAAAAATAATATATTTTTTTTTAATTTTATCATTCTACTTATTATAATTAATTAGTATGTATATTCTAATTAGATTATTGTTTAAGAAATCACATTTTTGAGTCTTTGACTAATGTGAAAAAGTAGAGAAAAAAAAAAATATTTGATTAATGAAAAGTACTCACAAGATTTGATCTTATTTTTTAAATTATTGTAACTAAAGTCCAGTTTTTTTTTTTACTTTAGCTCATTTTTTTTTGTCTAATAATTAAATGCATAATGGATTCAATTAAATGCATAATGGATTCGGTTTTTAGTTAAGAAAAATGATAAAGTCACAATAACTTGCATAATATATTACACAATGTATATTATATAATAGGGGTATTTTTATAAAATAATTTATAAAAATATTCTCACATTATAATTTTTATTATATAAATATTATAAAATATATTATGTGTTGGGCCTATTTAAGTCAAGGGACTTGGAAACCCACCAATATGAAAGTCCGAATAGAAGAAAGTTAATATTATGGGTCCAATAACTTATCCAGGAATACGAATAAGGATAGAATCCCGCAGAATCACGTACATAAACTAATACTCAAATCTTCAGCATATTCTACGAGATTTCATACAGATACGTAATCATGTCAGTTACAGAAATATAACTTGTAAACGGAAATCACATCAAATGATAAGCACCACACTACAACAAATAGTAGTTTTTGCCACGAATTCTTTTTCCATGATAAAATATCGTGATAAATAGTATTCTATTGACACCAAAAATTTTTGTGGAAACAAATCATGTTTTTTACCACAAGATCATATTGGTGAAAATAATGTAGTGGTAAAAGAAATTTTTACCGCGAAGAAATGTATTTTTGCCACCACTTTGTATTGATGGTAAAAAAGAATTCACAATAACACTTGGTCTTCATGAGTTAAAACTTTTAACGTCACCAAAAAAATATTTGCCATGAAATTGACATCATCGCAAAAAATATGTTGGATTACAAGATTATTCTTTGTGGTATTTAATTATTTGCCACGAAATTAACTATCTTTTGCCATGAATTTAAGTGGCCGCAAAAGAGAATAAATTTAATTTTAAAAACCCCATTCATCGATCCCTGCCATAACCCTCGCCTCTCTCTCTCTCTCTTTTCCCCCCAATGTCGTTCTGCTTCTCTCCCTTGATCTCTACTCTTCAGGCCTCCACGCAGTTGCCACTACATGCCGCCATCGACCCACCTTCACCGTCCACCTCTACCGTCGCCGGCCAACCCAACCAAGACCCTTTCTCGCGGCTTCTCTCTGTCTCGCAGATCTCCCTCCCTTTTCACCTTGGCAGTCCTTTCTCTCTCGAGTTCCCAGTGCCACCACATCCTCAGCCGCCGGCATAGCTACCCCCCAAAGCTCCCTAGTGGCGCCACAAGCTCTCCCTCTTTCTCACCGTTGATCTGCTCTCCCCCGCATAGATTTGGCTTAAGTGCCTCATACAAACCCTACGCTGCCTTCCTCTATGGTGCATCACCACCGCAAGTCAGCCTGCCACACGGTCACAACGCCATCCTCATGCTCCACTGCCTCCCCTTCAACGCCGTGAGCCAACCCAGAACAGAGTAACCCTCGAGTTTGTGACTAAAAAATACTTTTTTTATATAGGTAATAAGATATTTTATTCAATGTGATGTTGTAGTTAGTCAAGCATGATAGTGATATCTCTATTTAATTTTCTAATTGCTTCGATATGAATGGTTTGAATTTGCAAACTAACACCCTAATTTTGCATTTATAGAATAATTAGGCTTATAGAGATTTCAATTTGACTTTCGGTACATGATTGGGTGTTCAACTCTGTATCTTCTTTCTATTATTTCATGTGACCAACATTAAGGTATGAGTACTTGTTACTTCCTTTTGTAGTCTGTTGCATTGAAATGTGACAAAAATGATGGATTTTTTTGTGTGCTTCATACGTAGTATTTTGTTGATGATTCAAAAAAGGAAGCTTATTTATCATATTTAAGTCATTGCCTTATTTTTTCCTTCATGCCTGACATGTTCTAAGTTTCTTACAATCTTTGTTCACATAAAGTCTCATGTTTATTGATTATTGGAAAAAAAAATTAGTGATCCAGATTTTGCTTACAATACAACACATCATGGCAATGTTAGTATAGATGCCTGGGGAACAATATGTGGCTATGGATGTCGACTTATAAATTTCAATTTTCTGAAACTGTAAAATAAAGTTGGCTATGGATGTTACTTATATGTGTGTGTGTGTGTGTGTGTGTGTGTGTGTGTGGCTATGTATGTTTATAGCCATTTCTTCATAATTGATATTGTTTATAAATGTGTAAAAATAAAAAGATTAGTCTACCAGACATGGTTTAAAGTAGCTTGGACATTATTTTGTGGTTGCAATGTTCTAATAAATTTTTTGTTTTTCCCTTTTTACTGTTATTGTGCAAGAATAGGAGTCGTTAATTCTGCAATGAAAACAATGGCAAGGATATCAGGAAATAATGAATTTGTTTTTTATAGTGCTTGGAGTCAATTCTGGGTAGTTGATGCCAAGGTCAGTAATTATACTCTCATATTCTATTATCTGCTACTTTGCTATGAGGTATTGAATCCAATCTTCTTGTTGTTTTTGTTGTTTTGCTTATCATTATATATATTAATTTTTTTTTTTTTTTTTATATTCATGCCAATCTGTTCAAAGTTTATGTTGTCTTTACATACCAGTAGTGCATACATAGTTTTATTCTGCTAGTTACAATCTATATGTATGTGTTTCATAAATTAATTTTTAACTTGGGATCCAACCTAGAGGAATTCATTAGGTTCTGGTTTAAGCTAAGAATCATTAAGCAAGTCTATTTTTGTTTATTGGAAAGAAAATCATACTAAAGCAGTAAGGCCATTTTTATCTAGTTCTTAGCTTTCTTTTTATGCTAAAGCTGTACTATTCAAGCAACAATGATGTTACCTTGACTTGGGAATAGAGGTCACATATTTATATTTGAGATTAATGGCAGTTATACAATATAACTAATTAAACTTCTAAAAATGTGTTGCATGATGAGTTTGGCAGTTTTCAAATTGAGAATCACTGAAAAATATGTTATTTCTTCTAAACTAGTTAGCAGGGGAGAAAAGTACAAGATATACATATAATTCTTCTACATGCAGTTATAAGTGTTTTGAATGAACTTTACTTAAATTTGGGGTAAAGAAATCTGATCTGTGCATCTTTAATGATGAATATCTATATCAATGTTTCAAAGCATATTTTACTTTCTTTCGTATAGATAAGCATTAAGTTATTGTTGGATATGGCTATGATCCAAGGACTCACTGGGATCTACAGGCTCATTTTTTAATCTGATGAACTTGATGTTGGTCTATTTTTCCTTATAATAATTCTGTTTTCTGTTGGTTATTTGGTTTTTTGAGTATATGAGCTTTTTTAATGCTGGTCAATTATATTATGCTTTGTTGATTATATATTTAGGATGTCTAAGCTGTTTTCCATGCACACAGAGTTTCTACTCCACTATATTAACCTTGCTGCTATAGCTGTTATCTCTAGGTTGCTGCTATAGCTGCATTTTCCTTTATCATAATGGGGGGAACTCAAAGTTAGATTGAAGGAAGCAATACTTTTGGTAAGTTTCAGCCTTAAGTAATTTTTTATACTTGATCACAAGTCCTATTGGCACTCATCAATATTTGCATATTGTCGCGATTGTGATAAGACATTAGTATTGATTTAAATCAGTATTTCATTGTGATAAGACATATCTGTTAGAGTGGAATTATCTTACTCCATTTATTTTAATGTCATTTAATTAAGTCATATAATTGACTCATTCAGGTCCTTGTGACTGGCTCTTTACATCTTGTGGGTGATGTGTTAAAGTTTGTGCTGAAGTGAGTATTCAAGATGCGAGGTCCAAGTCCACCATATTTGATATGAATGTCTTGGCTTTGTATTAGTGTATTTGATTCTAGTTCAGATATACTCTGTTTATTGAAGTAGTTTAATAACCTAAATTAGGTGACTGTATTACAAATATTTATAGCTCAAGTGAATTAAAGTCGAGGGAGTCCCCAGCTCCGGAGAGAGAGAGAAAGAGGGTTTTCAGATTGATTGAGAAGCGGAAACTTATGTAATGGAATTTCATGATTGTGTTTAATTGCATATATATATATATATTTTAAAATTTTGTATGGGCTATTTTTGGCTTTTTATTTGTTGAGTATATATCTTTTTTAAATTCTGACACTACTTTGTAGCAAAAAGTCTTTGATTTTGATTTTCTCTGTGAAAAGTCCAAATCGCAGTAAATAGTACCTAATATTTGCGGAGGAACAATTACGATGAGAAATTAGACTTATGCCACACCCAAATTGCTGCGGTTAATCCGTAATCCTCAAATCATGGCAAATAATTTTTTGTCGCGATTTTGAGACTGTTTGCGACGCATTTCAGTTGCTACATAAAATCTTATATGATCAATATGCTATATTGCTAAAAACTTTTTTCCACCAGATTGCCCATGAAAATGTTCATGGGAAAAAAGTATTTCCGGCCATAACATCTAGTGGATAAATAAGTAAAAACAAAACAAAAACTTGGTTGACAAAAGCAATTGCTACAAATAAAATTATTTTTTACTACAAACGAATTTCATGGAAAAAAGTCATTATTTTTCATGATTTTTTTTTGTGGCTATAATATTATTCGCCACTCATTATATGCCACAAAGCTCTCACGATAACAGTTGGTGGGAAAAAAAATTTTGCCACCTAATTCTAGCTTTTTGTGACCACTATCCTTCATGGCAAAAGCCACTATTTCTTGTAGTGCCAACACGATACCTATATAAACCAGGTAATCCTTTATGAAAAGAGGATTTCTCTTTGGATCCTTCAAGTTACTTTTAAAATAATTAGCAAGATTACTGATTTAGGCATCGAAACTTTCTCAAGCGAAGATCGCCGAATCTCTTCAATTTCTTGCAGGTAAACAGTTGTAGGATAGGAGAGAGACACGTTCTTAACATTGGCGCAATCTATGGGATTCATCTTGTATTGACGTAATACCTCGAATGCTTCTCTCAGGTCGTAGATGTGTTGGGCAGGCTCCTTACTTTTCACCAAGAGGTTATCCGCATAGACTTTCATAGTTTTCTCTATTTGATTTGCGAACATTTGGTTGACCAGCTTTTGGTAAGTTGCCCCTGCATTCTTTAGCCCAAACGGCATTACCTGGTAACAATATAGTTCTTGATCTATTATGAACGCCATTTTTTCCTTATCTGCCGCATATATCTGTATCTGATTGTATTCCGAGTAGACATCCATGAAACTCAGTGTCATGTGTCCTGCTGTTGCATCCACAATGAGATCAATGCGCGGCAGAGGAAAGCTATATTTTGGACAAGTTTTGTTAAGGTCAGTGAAGTCTACGCACATTCTCTACTTTTCGTTCGCTTTTTTTACCAGGACCACATTAGATAGCCACTCGGGGTAGTGGGTTTCTTTGATAAAGCCGGTGATGAGCAGTTTTTCGACTTCCAAGTGGATGGCGGCATATTTTTCCGTGCTGAATGACCTTTTTTTTGGCGTACTGTCTTGTGTCCAAGGTCCACCCCTAAGCGATGCTCAATGATGGCATTGTCCACGCTCGGCATTTCTTCATGGCTCCATGCGAATACATCTCTGTGTTCGACTAAAAGCTATTTTAGGCTTTCCCTGTCCGCTGGGAAACATTCACACCAATCCGTACGATTGTTTCCGGGCTATTGGGGAAGAAGGTGATGAGCTCTAGGGGCTCATTGACCTCGGCATGCTGCTGACTTTGTTTGTCTCTGGTCTCTACATCTTTTCCCTTTGTTCCCATCATGGGTGGTAGAAGAGGTGGCATGGACTTCTTCTTCTTCTTTTCCAGGATACACACTTCGTTTCTATCCTTCCTCAATTCTTGCACATAACATTTTCAAGCCAATGCCCGCTCGCCTCTTAGTTCTCCTACCCCGCCGTCGATTGGGAACTTCATTTTGAGGTGATATGTTGAGATTACTGCCCTGAAATGGTTGAGTGTTGGCCTGTCCAGTATGACATTATAGGAGGATGGAGCTTTAACCACTAAGAAGTCTGTCATGGTAGTCGCTGTCTGCGTTTCAGTTCCGGCGATTACCGGAAGGGTAATGGCCCCAATATGCTGAATTTCTCGCCCGAGAAACCCTTCAATGGCATTGGGGAAGGTAGCAGTCAATCAGCATTAATCCTCATTCTGTCAAATGCTTCCCAAAATAGTATGTCGGTTGAGCTTCCATTGTCAATCAGCACCCGTCTGGTTACATAGTTGGCTATGATGAGGGTGACAACTAGAGCATCGTCGTGTGGGTATAACACCCCTTCTCTATCTGCCTCTTCGAAGGATATCACTACCTAGTTATTGTTGAGTTTTTGCTGTTTGGGTGACCTGTTTACTACAAAGACTTCCTCGTATCTCGCCTTTCGTGCGTATGCCTTCCTACTGAATGTGGACATCCCACCTCCAGTAAAACCTCCTGCTATTGTTCAGATTTCCCCAATGGACGCCCGGTTCCCATCATCTCTTGGTGGCGATCTGTTCCTATTGCCTCTTTGGGGCGACCTACTCCTGTTGCCTTTTCTGAGCGCCATGTTTCTGTCGCCACCTCTTTTTGATGTCTTCTGGTTGCCACTGTTCTGGCGGCCGTTGGCTTGGCGCATTCTTTCGGGGCTGGCACTCCTTTTAATTTCCCGTTCGTACTCATGTCGCCTTCTAGGTTTCGAACGCTCTGCTACCATTCACTCCAACTCTCCAGTTCCCGCTAGTTCAGTGACCTTTTTTATGGTCGTGCAGTCCTCTATCCAATGTGAATCCATTTGATGGTATTTACAATACCGTCCATCCATTTGATGTTGTTGCTTTTCATCCCAGTCTCTCTCCTCTTCTTTGACACTCAGGTTGTTATGTATCAGCCTAGTATTTCGGTCTGGCTATCTTTCTTGCCTCCTCTCTCGCCAACTTGCTCCACTTCTTTTATCATCCCGCCCGCTTCTCTGTTCTCCTTTTTTGCTTTCCTTTTATTTGACCGTGAGCAAGTAAGCGGCTAGGCGTTGGCGCCTTCTGCTTGGCATTAACTGGGTTATGAATTGTTTGGCCAAGTCTTTAAAGCTGTCAATTGACCTTGGTTTAAGAGTCTCAAACCATCCTCTTGCTGTCCCCTTTAGAGTTAGAGGAAAGGCTCGGCAGGCGATCTCGCCTCGAAAATCGTGGAGCGTGGTGTGGATTTTAAAGTTTTTTAGATGGTCCACTGGATTCTTAGACCCATCGTACAAATCTATTTGGGTAATTTTGAATTTTGGCGGGAGTAGGACTCCCATGATCAGCTCGCTATATGGCAGGTTGGTTCGGTTCAACAGGCAGTCGACTGACGAAGATCCACACATCTTTCTTGCTATTTCCTCGTACTTTCCCACGAGATCCTTCAATTCGTCGTGCATCTTCTATTTCTCTGTGCGTTCCTGTTTGGCTTCAGTGTTGCTATCCGCTTCTTTTTCACCTTGCTCACTGTGAGCAGGTTGAACGGCACATTCAGTTTCAACATTCCTCCGCCGTAATTCCTCATTTTCTTTTTGCAACGCTTCCAAAGTATCTAACGCCTTCTTCAGTCTCTACTTAGTTGCTGCCAATCGTGCTTCATAGATGCTTCCGTTGTTCGGCTTGCTACAGAATGAGTTACAGTAGGCATGCGAGAACCACGTTAAAAGTTCATAAAGATATCCCACAAGCGGCGCCAATGTTAAAGATGTGTCTCGCTCCTATCCTGCAACTGTTCACGTGCAAGAAATTGAAGAGATCCGGCAATCTTCACCTAAGAAAGCTCCGATGCCTAAGTCAGTAATCTTGCTAATTATTTTAAAAGTAACTTGAAGGATCCAAAGAGAAGTCCCTTTTCCATAGAGGGTTACCTGGTTTATATAGGCATCGTGTTGGTGCTTATCCTTTGATGTGATTTCCATTTACAAGTTATCTTCCCGTAATTAACGTGATTACGTATCTGCATGAAATCCCATAGAATGTCTTGAAAATTTGAGTATTAGTTTATGTACATGATTCTGCAGAATTATATCATTATTCGTCTTCTTGGGTAAGTTATTAGGCCCATGGTATTAACTTTCTTCTATTCGGGCTTTCATATTGGTGGGTTTTCAGGCCCTTTGATTTATTGGGAAGTACGTGATCTATTCTCATATTTCACTATAACCTAGATACCCCGAGCCGATAATGGAGTAGCAGACAAGCTGGTTCGAACGGTATCCGGAATGAAAGAAATGCCCCCTCCTTGGCAAGCTGAGAGAAAAATCATTGAATCACCAGCCATTGGCGTAGAGGTGGTAACACAAGGCCCTAGTATCCCCGAGTAGGCAAGCGAAGTGGTAAAATACCTGGCGGGAGGTAAACTACCAGAGAAAGGAGAAGAAGCACGGAAAGTAAGAAGGAAGGCAGCAAAGTTCCTGCTTTTTAATGGGACTCTTTACAGATTGGGTTTCTCTACCCCTTTACTGCGATGCATCTCACCCTAAGAAGCACAATACGTCTTAGCAGAAATACATTAAGGTATACGTGGCAACCACTCGGGAGAAAGGGCTTTGGCCAAGAAGGCGGTCAGAGTAAGCTATTATTGACCCAATGCAATAAGGGATGCGCGGGAGTTCACTAAGAGGTGCCTTAAATGTCAAGAGTATGTGCCCATACAACATGCTCCACCGAAATAACTCACGTCCATAATAGCACCATGGCCTTTTGCCCTGTGGGGCGTGGACCTGGTAGGACCTTTCCCAACTGGGAAAAGCAGAGTGAAATTCATGATAGTAGCTGTGGATTACTTCACCAAACGAGTAGAAGCAGAATCATTAGCAACCATAACCAGCAAATTCGTGATAAGGTTCTTATGGAAGAATGTTGTCTGCAGGTTCAGAATACCTCACAACATAGTAACAAATTACGGGCAGCAGTTTGACTCCGACCAGCACCGGGATTGGTGCACTAAATTAAAAATCAAGGCCAAATATTCCTCGTCAGGTCACCCCCAGACTAATGGGCAGGTTGAATCAACCAACAAGGCATTGCTCTCAATCCTGAAGAAGAGGCTCGCGAAGAAAAAAATGAGACTGGGCGGACGAGCTTACGGGAGTACTATGGGCGTACAGAACAAGTATACGGGACTGAGGCAATACCGCCAGTCGAGGTGGGGTTGCCCAGCTACAGAACAAGCCACTACTCCACCCTCCAAAATGACCACAAACTGGAAGAAAACCTAGACCTAATAGAAGAAGAAAGAGAAATCGCAAAAGCCAAAATGCTGCGTAAAAAGGTCAAAATCAAGCAGTACGAGCAGTACTTCAACAAGAGGGTGAAGCCCAAAACCTTCAAAGTTGAGGACCTAGTCTTGAAGAAAAACGGAGTAACAACTTAGAGCTAGGGAAAAATGGGACCCCAATGGGAAGGGCCCTACTTGGTAATGGCAAACAATATGCATGGGTTGTACCGACTAAAAGACAGTCAAGGAAAGGAACTGCCTCATCCCTGGAATGCAAAACACTTAAAGAAGTTTTATCAGTAGTGTCACCAATACTTTTAATTCGGTTATGTTTTTCACATTCCCCTAGTAGTAGTTTTCTCTTTCCTTTATTATTACAGTAATCCATGTTTTAGTATTCTTATTGCAGTCGAACTCTTGAATGATTATAGTTATAATATTCGCATTTATTGTTTCAAGAATCCCAGCATTCACCCAGTCTCAACTGCAGTAATTCTCATGTCTTGTCTAAAGTACGCATGATTACTTGGGGGGCCCTGTACAAAAAAGAGACGTAAGGGGCGTGCGGAAGTCAACAGAACCCGCCGCACCTGACCATCGGCACCAAGATGTCACATCCGAGGAAGGCCTTACTAATAGAGACCTGGGACAAGCTATCCAGCTCGCGGGATTAAGGGAAAGATCGCGGACTGCCCAAACCATATAACACCAAAGACGAGTAAAACACTCGTAGGTGCCATACAAAAAAAAAATGGGGCCCAGAAGCAAATGACTCCGTCTACCTAAAACACCAAAGACGAGTAGAACACTCGCAGGTGTTACACAAGAAAAAAGAGGGTGCAGAGGCAAATGATCCCGCCTACCTAAAACATCAAAGACGAGTAGAACACTCGCAAGTATCACACGAAAAAGAGGGCACCGAGGTAAATGACCCCGCCTACCCAAAACACCAAAGACGAGTAGAACACCCGCAGGTGTCACACGAAAAGGGGGCGCTGAGGCAAATGACCCCGCCTACTTAAAACACCAACAATAAGTCTCAAGGCCTGCAATGCCATAAAAAAAAAAAGGTCAAGGACCGCTGAGCTAACAAAAAACCCACAAGAAGTTATCTAGCTTGCGGGGTCGAGGAATAGGCCAAGGACCGCAAAAATAATCCAAACAAAAGTAAAGGTAAGAGTAAAAGCAGATCGCAACAATGATCGAGACGAGCACTCAAATGCTGTCCAGCAACAAATCAAGAATACAATATTAAAGCAAATAATCTATGTTATTTACAAAAAAAGAATTTGATTACAGTTCGAGGTTACAATGCGCAACCACAATAAAAATAATAATGATAATAATAAAATAATATACAAAAAATTGCGATTTTGAATTAGGGGGTGTTGCCTTCTTCAAGAGGAGACAATGGAGGCAAGTTCAAAAAAGCGTCTGGAACTTCTTTATGCCTGACCATATCCACATGGCGGCAGGCGGTCATCTCAGGAGAAAACAAACTCGTATCGAGAGCTTGGAGATCCGTAGCAGGGTCAGCCAAGAGACAGTTCCTCAGGCGCACAATGCCAACGCCATGGTCATAAGTAAAGGCTGCATCCCTGACCTGAGGAACCAAAGCCAATTGGGCCTGAAGGCGGATGACGTCTACCTGAGCAGCACCCAACTGGTCTGCTTTCCTAGCTAACTATTCATCTTTGGCCAAAGCAACCAGGTTGGCCTTTCTAAGTTTCTCGTCCGCTTTCGCACGGCTTACCTTGTACTTCTGGTGGCGCTCTCTAAGTTTGGCTAAAGAACCCTGCGCCTCGGAAATGTCTTGAGGGATAAAGCGCGCTTTCTCTAAGGTGTTCAGTAGGTCCTTCGACAAGCCGCTACACCATTCCTGAGAACGGGCAAGCTCCTCTTAGACCAAGTTTAACTCCCCATTACGGGCAAGGAGTTCCGAGTCCCGGCGGGCCAATTCAACGTTGAAACCCTGTTGGACTTTAGAAAGTTGCTCCCTCGCCAGATCTCTCTCGGACTACAAGATCTAGTGAAAGAAGTCGTCCCTGATCTTCGCCTCTTCAGCAAGGCGAACAGCGTCCCGAAACTCAAGGACCTCGCCATCACGCAACTCCAACTCCCCTTGAAGAGAATTGACGAAACCTTCCACCTGGTCCAAACGACGCTCGAGTTCCTTGTTCCTCTCGACTAGGGCCTCCAACTCGGTTTTGTCCGCCTGCCACTTCCCTTTAATTTCTTCTTCCCGTCGAACAAATTTAGCCACTACCCTTGTCGCCAGGTTGTCGACACCCTTTTAAGAAGAAAATAAAGTCCGAGTAAGAAAAGGAAAGGAAAACAAGGAAAAAAGGTGAATGACGAAGACAAGCTAAGGAAATACCGTAGAAAACCAGTCATTTAGCTGGTTGGCCATTTCGGTGACAACATCAACTTGAGCAAAAATTGGCGAAGAAGAGGAACCCCCACTGCCATCGTCTCAGGTGTTTCCCCCGAGACCATTGATTTCCTCAGCCGTCACGATTTTCACGGGCTCAGGAGCCGTACACTCTACCTGGCCTGACAAGTGCACAGTGTCAGGTATCAATATAGGGTGGGTTGTCTCCTCCGCATTGGCATCTTCCTGAAACAAGTTATCCAACTCCTCATCAGTAAGGGAGTTGGGTTCCCCACCAAAAGAAGATGCTGAAAGAGGAATCGAGGAGAGACACTCGTCGCTACCAACCACAGAAGGAGTGTTACCCCCGGATATGGTACTTGGGGGAGTTTCCAAATCCAATTGGCTAATGCCTAAAAGAGGACAAATGCCCTCCCGAGCAAGAACTAGGGAGTCTTCTTGACTAAGAAGTTGGGCGCCAACCAAACTCTCCTCCATTTTCCTATGGGCAACCTCCGAGGGCGATGGCGGGCGCGCACTAGAGTTGGTAATTCAGTCCAAATGGAGGGCAGCCACAATGTCGACAGGCATGTC
This sequence comes from Platycarya strobilacea, assembly GCA_036898215.1. NCBI lineage: Eukaryota > Viridiplantae > Streptophyta > Magnoliopsida > Fagales > Juglandaceae > Platycarya > Platycarya strobilacea. The sequence continues at coordinate 10,067,312 of CM072555.1, forward strand.
ACCGCCTCTCACGGGTCCCTCAGTGGAGGGGGGCACAAACATAGGAACAAGCTCCCGAGGGCTGGTCTGAAGGGGCACCTGAACCTAAAAGGTGACGGCCAACTCGAAAAGAGCTATGCTAGCCAGAAATTCCCTATCCCCTAAACCGACAGATCACGACCTCAAGGAAGAGCCACCGGAAACAGCGGAAGCAGAAGCCGCTGGCGATATAGAAGCCTTAGACTGGTTGCCCCCTGAACTAGCCTTAGACTTAGGGGGCGGCTGCTTAGGGTCGCCCGCGGAGGACGCCAAGCTTCCCTTTGAAGTTGGAAGCATGTGCGCCTGCTTCAGACCTTCTTTAGTGGACGCCAAGGGTTTCTTCGGGACGGGGCGGGGCGGGGGGGGGAGTTGAGAATGATCCTCAATGCGAGTCATTTTCTTTTGACCCTCATCATTCTCCTTCTTGGACTTTCTTTCCTTTTTGCCCTTAACCACGTCAGTCTCCAACAGCCTTTTCTCCTTTAGCTCCCCCTTCCTATCCCGCACAACAGGGGCACTTGTCATGGTTTGGTCAGAAGGAATAGGTAGGGGGCAGGAATAACATCAGTGATCATGAAATCACGTCCCTGAGCAAAGAAACGATTGAAGGATGTCAGAAACCGATCTATGTGGACAGAGGGACAATAGCTTATCGGTCTAGAGGTCGTTAGGATGTTCTGCAGCCCAGGCACAAATGACATCTATACGAGCCAACTCTCGGCAGGATAATGGGGGCATGAGAGCCCACAAACATCGACTCTCAGGGATAGGACGTCAGATTGCCCTGACAAGAAAGTATCTGAAAACCTCTTCTTGGCCAGGAAATCCCCATCCCTGCCTGCTGATAAAAAAGAATTTCGTGGTCCATGCATTGGCATTGGAATACCGGCCTTCAAACGTAGCCAAAAGTTATCCTTTTTCCTTTTTATGAAAGACAGCCACACAACTCTTGTTGGCCGCCCTCACATCGTAGAAAGCTAAAAACTCCTGAGCAATCATATCGGGGTATGGGTCACAAAAGGGTTCTATAACCATCTGGAAGACAATGCAGGTGCACAAGTGATGAGTGCACAAAAATGCACTCTAAATACTCTATTTAAATACTAAAAGAAATGAGAAAATAATGGATATAACTCATATTATTAAAATTAATGGTCATTTATCTTAAAATAGATATAAGCATGATTAAATATATTGATGAGAATATAAAATGTCATATTTTCCTCTCTTAATGTTTAATACTTTATTCTTATTTGATGCCTAAATATACTCATTATTCTTATATTTTGATTTAGGACACAAATGGAGACATTAGGAGCAAATGAAGATAATTGCGGAATTTTAGACAGTTCTGACATCTTTTCGTAATATGGGCATAACTCTCTCATCCAATCTCCGATTGAGCTGATTCAAGATGATATAGAACCGCAAGAGAAATATATATAACTTTTGTGTTTTATTTTTGAAGATATATCCACTCAATATAAGACAAAATCGACCATCAAGTGGACTCACCTACACTTGACGTTCCTGAATATTTTTCAGCCACTTGCATCAAATCTAAATGTTATCATAATATTTTCCAGCAAGCACTCATACACCAACTTGGAAATTCAATGATCAATTCATATGCAAGATGAAGTGCACTCAAGTTTCTTCAAGACAAATTATTTGACCACAAGATATTAAGTCATACAAGACAACTAATGGATAGAGAAGCAAAATTGAAACACTCAACCTACAAGCAAAATCCAGCTCATGCATAGTGGGAAAACAAATGATCAAAATGACAACTTACAAATCACTTGGATTCAAGAATGACACATGGCAAAACAAGTTGAAATTGTGATGATTTTGTCATGACAACTTGCATGAAGGATGCTTATAAATAGAAGGGAGGGGTGTGTGTTCTAAGACAATGCTTAGTTGGGGAGGATGCTTTGGAAGAGCCATTATTTTGAGAGCTTGAAAAAAGAAAAGAAAAACCAAAGAAGAGAGAAGAAAATAATGGTTGGCTCTTCCATATTATCCCTTGGAGAATTTTTGTTGCATATTTTCAATATGTGTAACTAAATTCTCAAGGAGGGCTAGGGATGAACTTGTGTGTGTGATGGTATTTGTAATTTATTTTTTATTCATGTATTTGGTCTTTAAATATTAAAACTCTTTTGTTCTATTATTCTCAATTTATTTGTGATATTTTTTCGTCTTTAAATAATTATAGAATCTATTTCGTTTATGGATTCAGTCATGCTTTTTCTATTAAGTGAATTAGTTCTATAATTATGTTTGGAGCAATTGATTATCTATATTGATTTAATTCTCTGCTGCAATATTGCCTCTTGGGTATATTGTCATCGTTGGATTTTCTCAATATCGATAACAATTTATGAGAGTTAAGCGCGAAAAATGATTTTTCAAAGAGTTACATGTGATTTAAATTTTGGTTATTAATGTTATATCTTCTGATTAAGAATTTGGACATAGAATTCTTAATTGAGTTATCAATGAATTAAGAATAAATTTGAATACCACAAATACACAAGGAATTCCCTACGCTCTACTTTTCGTCTCATTTTTATATTTTTCAAATTACTCATTTAATTTTAATTTACATCACACGCTAAAATTTACTTATTACACTCATTTAATCTTTTTGTTAATTTCATTACTGTTCTTCAATTTCTCAATCCATCTCCCTGTGGAATCGATACCCCAAAGCTATACTGCAAACGACCGCGTTATTCTTTGGGCATAATCAAATTTTGGCGCCGTTGCCGGGGAGACGGTAGAAGAATTTGTAGTTTTTTTTAGTAGTTTGTAAAAAAAAAAAAAAGAGCGGTAGCTTCGTTCATTTTCTTTTTGGCTTTCTGCATTTTTTTTTTATTTTACTTTTCTTTTCGTAATTATTATTTTTTTTCAGTATTACGCTTTTCTTTACTTTGCATGCGCAGGTACAGAGACTCTTTTGGACGGTTTGCTAGTAAACCCGTGCTAGAATCAGATTCAGAATCTAATTTTTCTAATCGCCTGTTTGATAATTCTTCCAATTCTGACGCAATGAGTGAACACGTGGACCAACCTGTTAGAACCCTCCAAGATTATCTTCATCCCGCACGAATAGCCACACCATCTTGTATTATGTTCTCACCTAATGTTCGTCACGTAGACTTCAAAATAGGAATGATACAATTACTTCTGACTTTTCATGGTCTAGAAAATGAAAACCCCTATATTCATATTAGGGAATTTGAGGAAGTAGTTGCAACATTCCACAGTCAAAATACCACTGACGACACAGAAAGGCTAAAGTTCTTTCCTTTTTCTTTAAAAGATAAAGCTAAGAGTTGGTTGTACTCACTAAGACCACGGTCTATTGGAACATGGAGTGAGATGACTCAAGTGTTTTTCAATAAATACTTTCCCCAACATAAGACCAATGCTTTAAAAAGACAAATCTCTACCTTTGCACAAAAGGATAGTGAAACTTTGTACCAATCTTGGGAAAGATTTAAAGAATTACTGAGTATGTGTCCCCACCATGGATATGAGAATTGGCGCTTAGTGAGTTATTTCTATGAAGGGCTTACGCCCAGAGAACGTCAATTCGTGGAAATGATGTGCAATGGAGAATTTTTACAGAAAAATCCCAATGAGGCCATAGAGTACCTCAATGAGCTTGCTGAAAAAGCTCATACTTGGACTGGACCTAGTGCTACTGATAGCACAAACAGGTCACGACCTACAGGAAACTTGAGTGGTGGTATTTACCATCTCAGGGAAGAAGATAATCTAAAAGTCAAGGTTGAAATGTTTACAAGGGAAATAGAGCTGTTAAAGATAAGAAACTTAAAGTCAACACACATGGCTAATCATGCAGACTCTTTTGAACCATGTGTTGTCTGTGGTGGGGTAGATCATCATGCCTAAGACTGTCCTACACATGCTAACATGAGAGGATGGCATAATCACCCCAACTTCAGCTAGAAGTCTGAAAACCAACAGCCTGCATAGCCTGCACAACCTTCTAGATCATATCCTGCACCATACCATGCACCTCAATCTTTTAGAAATTCTTTAGAAGACACTTTGCATGCATTTATTGAAGTACAGGGTAAGACTAACCAAAAATTTGAGTCTTTAATTATGCAGGTTGTTGAAGAACAAAAGGAGATAAAGAGCCAGGTATCTAAAATAACGAGTTTCTTGAGTGTAAATGAGCAAGGTAAGTTCCCTTCTCAAACTCAGTCTATACCTCATGGTCAACATATGACACAAGAAACTGTGAAGAATCACGAGTGCTAGCAGATATATATGATTGACTCACTCATAGACAGGGAAGTTTTCACAACTCATGATTTTGATCCCCTTGAGAATTTTATTGTTGATTTTGAGTATAATCCTATCAGTAATTCATCTGATATAGCTAATATTTGTGCAATTTTTTACAATACTCAAGATTATAGCACACAGGCTTGGCAACCGAAATTTGAGGAATTGCTTGAGAAAAATGAAAAACAGATTTCTTCAAGTGGGCAAGTACCAAAAGTTAATCTTAAACCTTGCCACCTACCTGTGAAGTTCGAGCACCGAGTTTATTGGGCAAATAAGCGTTTCGTTTTTTACCCAGGAGGAATAGTTCAAGAAGTAGAAGATAGTCCAGTTGTAGACTTGGTCTATCAACTTTGACCACACCATGCAACAATAATTATTATTATTATTATAATTATTATCATCAACAATTATTATTATTATTATTATCATCTTATTTGTTTTGTTTTGTTTTTATTTACTACTGTTTTCTTTATTTTTGTTTGCAGGATAGTATCATTTTGTCATTTCAGATCACTATTTTTTACGCTTAGCGAGCTATCTACATCACACATCAGGTGTATCCTACCCTTTTTAGTTACTCCCCATCCAATTTTGATTATTAAACATTGAGGACAATGTTTCATTTAAGTTGGGGGGTGGAAATACAAATCTGTTATTTAAATTATGTGGCATATTTCAATCAATATATAAAAAATTGCCAAATTTTTTCACACAGGCATCTTTTCACACATGATACTCGTGCTCATTCATAACCATCTTGGTGAATTCAACAAACCCATTTTAAATCATTTTGCTAAAGCATCCACAGAACCATTTATGCACTTCTCCAAACTTTGTGGTAATATGGTGATTTGACACATGTAACTAAAGAATTATTTTGCTCAAGTATTCATGTGAATTTTGTGAGAATTGAGAGCTTACAAATACAGAAATTGTGATAAGTATCCATTGATCTATTGAATTTGACACTTCTTTTGAGAATATCATTACATGGTTTATGGTAAGATGGTGGATATACTTGGGATATGACAAAAGTCAACTTAGGATTAACGTCTGAGCCTTTCAAGTTGACCTTTTTTATCATAGACCCCTAGCAGCCAATTTTCAGCCAATATACATACATGGCCTTTTCTTTTCATATCTACATCATCCATACCTCTCCACATTGGAGTATAGCTTATACACTATATTTTCCTACCATTTTACTTCCAAGTGTGTACTAGGTGTGAAATTATCATAAAAAAGAAAACAGAAAAAAAGAAAACCATGACAAAAATGGCATGGTGCTAGATGTGTCCATCAAATTATTCATGAAAGAGTTCATCAAATTGCGAAGACACCAGTGGCAAAAGAAGATGGAAAAGTGTACTTAGTCAAAAATCTAAAAAATTGAAAAGTACATCAAAAGGAAAGTATAGTCTACTGAAAAATTTAACAGATTCCCTTTTGTGTATACTTGGAAGTTTTTGAAACCTCTTCACCTCTTCTTCTTATGAACCCCAGCCCTAAGCCACATTACAATCTTTGTGTTGATTTTTCTGATCCTAAGTATGCTTGTGGAAAGAACGGTGGAAATCTCATTTGTTAGTATTCCTATCATAAGATCAATGTTTACTTGTTACTTATATATATAATTGGCTAAATTTTCATGAGAGTAAATGTACACCTTTGTCAACTCCATAGAGAGAACCCATACATGAAACACTTCTATACCCGTGAGTTATGGAGTTGAACCTTTTTGCTTAAGATATTCTAATGTTGCATGTGTCGAAACCTCTGATTTGATAAAAAATAGTTTGGAACACATACACACTCTGTGGATTACTATATTTGAATTACTTATGAAAGGGTTATTGAATTTCTAAGATTGTTTTGATATGTAAATTTGAAAAATGTGTCTTGATGGCCCCTATGTGTGATTTTATTTGGTCTTTCTCATCATTTTGCATGAAAATTGCTAGGGACTAGCAATGAGTAAGTTGGGGGGTGTGATGAGTGCACAAAAATGCACTCTAAATACTCTATTTAAATACTAAAAGAAATGAGAAAATAACGGATATAACTCATGTTATTAAAATTAATGGTCATTTATCTTAAAATAGATATAAGCATGATTTAATATATTGATGAGAATATAAAATGCCATATTTTCCTCTCTTAATGTTTAATAATTTATTCTTATTTGATGCCTAAATATACTCATTATTCTTATATTTTGATTTAGGACACAAATGGAGACATTAGGAGCAAATGAAGATAATTGCGGAATTTTAGACAGTTCTGACATCTTTTCGTAATATGGGCATAACTCTCTCATCCAATCTTCGATTGAGTTGATTCAAGATGATATAGAACCGCAAGAGAAATATATATAACTTTTGTGTTTTATGTTTGAAGATATATCCACTCAGTCTAAGACAAAATTGACCATCAAGTGGACGCACCTGCACTTGACGTTCCTGGATATTTTTCAGCCACTTGCATCAAATCCAAATGTTATCATAATATTTTCCAGCAAGCACTCCTACACCAACTTGGAAATTCAATGATCAATTCATATGCAAGATGAAGTGCACTCAAGTTTCTTCAAGACAAATTATTTGACCACAAGATATTAAGTCATACATGACAACTAATGGATAGAGAAGCAAAATTGAAACACTCAACCTACAAGCAAAATCCAGCTCATGCATAGTGGGAAAACAAATGATCAAAATGACAACTCACAAATCACTTGGATTCAAGAATGGCACATGGCAAAACAAGTTGAAATTGTGATGATTTTTTCATGACAACTTGCATGAAGGATGCTTATAAATAGAAGGGAGGGGTGTGTGTTCTAAGACAATGCTTAGTGTGGGAGGATGCTTTGGAAGAGCCATTATTTTGAGAGCTTGAGAAAAGAAAAGAAAAACCAAAGAAGAGAGAAGAAAATAATGGTTGGCTCTTCCATATTATCCCTTGGAGAATTTTTGTTGCATATTTTCAATATGTGTAACTAAATTCTCAAGGAGGGCTAGGGATGAGCTTGTGTGTGTGATGGTATTTGTAATTTATTTTTTATTCATGTATTTGGTCTTTAAATATTAAAACTCTTTTGTTCTATTATTCTCAATTTATTTGTGATGTTTTTTCGTCTTCAAATAATTATAGAATCTATTTCGTTTATAGATTCAGTCATGCTTTTTCTATTGAGTGAATTAGTTCTATAATTATGTTTGGAGCAATTGATTATCTATATTGATTTAATTCTCTGCTACAATATTGCCTCTTGGGTATATTGTCGTCGTTAGATTTTCTCAATATCGATAACAATTTATGAGAGTTAAGCGCGAAAAATGATTTTTCAAAGAGTTACATGTGATTTAAATTTTGGTTATTAATATTATATCTTCCGATTAAGAATTTGGACATAGAATTTTTAATTGAGTTATCAATGAATTAAGAATAAATTTGAATACCACAAATACACAAGGAATTCCCTACGCTCTACTTTTCGTCTCATTTTTATATTTTTCAAATTACTCATTTAATTTTAATTTACATCACACTCTAAAATTTACTTATCACACTCATTTAATCTTTTTGTTAATTTCATTACTGTTCTTCAATTTCTCAATCCATCTCGCTGTGGAATCGACACCCCAAAGCTATACTGCAAACGACTGCGTTATTCTTTGGGCGTAATCAACAAGTAAACCCTCAAAGTGAAAGGGTAAAGCTAAATCGGAGTTAGTTCCAGCAGATCCAAAATGTCGCGAAGAGGGCGACAAAAGGGAAGTTTCAATCCATGAGACAAAAGGGTTACGGAAATGGCTACCCAGCCCGAGAACCCTTCATTGTCATAACACCCAGATTCAAGAGCTTTCATCACAACGGACTCCGGGATGCCAAACTCCTTTCAGATCTCAGCCAAATGCTTCTCTCGAACGCTTGAGCGCCGTGTGCATCCATCAAATGTTGTGCCCTCGGGAATGTCAAAAGGTTGAATCGAACCGCTACCTTGTTCCGCCATGGGGTTGTAAAAAGAAAAGAAGTAGGAAGAAGAGGCAAGAACAAGAAGCAAGAGCAAAAAGCAAGGACAAGAGACAAGAACGAAATAATGCAGAGAACCGGGAAAATACCAATGAGTAAAATAAGCAGAAGAAAGAAAGGAAAAAAGGAAAATGGGGTATTTAAAGGGAAAGATGACTGTGGAACACCAACGGAAGAGACATTATGACTTGACGTGAAGATAGAGAAATAGCCGTCAGATATAAAATAACTATCACACGCTAAACCTTCCCACTACTGCCACAAGAAGATGAAAGGACGACAGGCAAGTGAAAGGTTACGAAAAAGAACACGTTCTCATGCATATTTGGGCAGAAACTGAAAACACACGAATGTCAAAATAAATTGAATTATCTACGCCTTGAGGTGTAAAGAATTCGCGGGGTAGCTGTAGGGCCTATTTAAATCAAGGAGCCTGGAAGCCCACCAGTATGAAAGCCTAAATAGAAGAAAGTTAATACCATGAGCCCAATAACTTACCTAAGAAGATGAATGAGGATAAAATCCTGCAAAATCATGTACATAAACTAATACTCAAATTTTCAACACATTCTACTAGATTTCATATAGATACGTAATCACGTCAGTTACGAGAAGATAACTTGTAAACGGAAATTACATCAAAGGATAAGCACCAGCACGATGCCTATATAAACCAGGTAACCCTCTATGGAAAGGGGAGTTCTCTCTGGATCCTTTAAGTTACTTTTAAAATAATTAGTAAGATTACTGACTTAGGCATCAAAGTTTTTTCAGGCGAAAATCGTCGGATCTCTTCAATTTCTTACAAGTGAACAGTTGCAGGATATGAGCGAAACACGTCCTTAACATTATGTATATCACTTTCCTTCGGCTAATCCTTCTAAAGCAGCAGCCCAATGATCTACATCTTTGTCTTGGTAATTGTGAAGCTGGGAAATTGGAAATTATGCACGCTTGTCCTACTACTCAATTTGTCGATCACCTATTGTTTTTTTTTTTTTGGAGGTGGTGACCTATTGTTGCTTCTTTAGTATGGTGAAATATACATAGATCGAAGGCAAAAACCATCCGAACATAGATGTCGCACATGTACGTAGTTTTAATAGAACCAATATTTATAAAACCGATTTATAGTATTAGAAGGGTTGTTAATTGATCAAGTTCATGGAAATCATCTTAAATAATGAAAGAAAATCACAAAATAAATTATACAAAAATAAATTTATAAATTGATGTGACTAATTAATAATTTAATATAATATGTAAAATTGTAAAGTTATGTTTATTATAAAATAAATCTAACAAATTTCATAAAATCATAAAAGTTTGGGAATTAATTTTATGTAATCTTTTTGTATCCATAATAGTTCTCCCTTTTATAATTCTAAATAGACAGCGTTTATAATAAAGTTAGCTAAATGCTAGGAATGTAATTTAGGCTTGGTTTGTTTTGAGAGATGAGATAAAATAAAAGTTAAAAAAATAACAAAATATTATTGTAAAATATATTTTTATTATTAATTCTATTAATTTAAAAAAATTATTTTAGAATTTAAAAAAATTGAATTATTAATTTTATTTTATGTAAATATTTGAAAAAATATTAATGATGAGTTTGAGATGAGATGATTTGTGTAAACAAACTAGGCCTTAGTCCTCAGCATGTTAACATTGTGTTTCCTTAGGGTAAGTTTTCGAGCCCTGGGCCGAGTTAATCCAACCCAGAGCCCGTCTTGAAGGCTCATACAAGGAAAACTAAGTGAGGTTCGTCAGCTTGGATTTTAATTTTCTACCAAATTGGTATGCTAGGAAGTCGCATGGTACTGTGTGAGGGGAATAATTCCCTAGTATTAGGCTAATCTAAGCCACTTTACCCTAGGTTGTCAGCTAAGACCAAAATTGGGGGCCCATAGTGTTAGGAACAACCCTAGCACCTAGGAGTCAACAACATTGATACAACATCAGACGAGTGGCTGACAGTACTTACTTAGGGTGTTAGGAGCAACTCAAGTACTCAAGTATCGACAGTTGGGTAAGCCTAAGCAATAAGGGCGCATCAAGCAAAAATATGTCATATTAAATGAGGACTACACCACATTAAATGAAATGTGGCATGGGGGCACGACACTACAAGGGCGTCAAGAGTTGGTGTGATCAATCGTGGGAGGTACTGCCACCTGATAGTAGATTGACGAAGGACTCGATAGAGATACGGTAGACGCCCCCACAATCTAGCTGAAAGGTACGAGCAACATCCCTGAATCCTCTTGTCAGAAGATCTCCTCAGCTAGGTATATAAATTCCCCATGCACTCCACTAGGGTGCTCTTTGATTTTATTCTCTCTTATTCTTTACTGATTGAATTCTCATTATTCTTCATACTAACTTAAGTATCAAAAATACCTCGGATCCCCCAAGCCCTCATCTCACATTTGGTGGTTGCAAATTGAAGACAAAGCCTTGCGGCATGGAATTGCCTAAATTAGTATATTTATTTGGACCTACACAAATGAATAAGATAGATCAAAGAATAGGGTCTTAGTGAGGTCTGAGATTCTCCAATACTTAAGTTAGTATTTTTATTTAGAAGTCTATGAATAACTTGGAGAGAGTTCAAAATGAGTTTCTTCATATTTGGGCTTTCTATTTATACTTTGAACCTATGGGGACAGTTCATATCTGTTCCCATGGAACCATATCCTTTCAACTATTCTTTTTATCAGAGTCATTTAATGTGGTATAGCCTCTACGATGACATCATTGATGCGGCATGTAATCCGAATAGTTAGGTAATTAATGTGACGTGACTTCTTATTTTGCTTTATTTTAAAAACATCATCGGTGGTTCGTCGTTTTCCTATTGTCAGAAAATCGAAAGGCTCTTCTTGCCTTTTTGTTTGCCTATTTATGCAGGTGCTTATGAGTCTGACACCATTTAGGGGAGCTTCGGGGTAGTAAGTCCTATTTCCCGTACCGTCTACTCCTATATAAAGGTTGTATTAAGGGGTGTTTTCTCATAGGTCTAGGACCTTCAAGTGTTAGTTTTGCCGACTTCTATGCTGGCAGGGTTGATGGACTTGTTTGTGCTAAGTTGGGCCCCTCTTATCCTCTTTCTTTAATTATTCCTCATATACCCATTATTTAGGACACAAAGGAGAGAAACCACCTTACATTGCACATTAAAATTCTATTCAAATCATTGAAGAGTTTGACTGACGCGGGATAATAAGAATGACGCTTCTCTCTTTCTCTTTTGTAATTTGTTTGTTGAAGTGCTGACTGGCCAAGCTATCTTTAGATAGGAATACAAATGAATTATATAAAAATAAATATATAAAATGATTTGATTTTATAATACACCAGTTTTATAAATATTTTTTCCTTCCAAATCTCAAACTTCTTGTTTAGTTATTATAATTTTTTCAAGCTATCAAACAAAATACAAAAAGTTATATAATTTTTTCTAATTTTAAAATAGAAATTATATTCGTAAAATTTTTAATTTTATAATAATTTTCTTTAATTTGTTTCTCTCGTTTTTCAATGCAATAAACATCCTACCTCAAATAATTTTAATAGGGTGATGCTACACCCACACAGAGTTCTCACCAAGAATTTTCACCGAAAGGCAAATTGTTTTTAATAATTTTTGCTTTTTTCAATCATTTTTTAAACACTGTAAACATGTGAAAAAAAAAATTCATTAAAAAAAAATACTTTCTTAACTAACAAGTTTAAAAAAAAAAACAATCAATGAGTTTTGTCAATAAATTTTATAATTGAAAATAGTATTTTTCATTATACTATTATTCACAAAATTATATTTAGGATCCCCAAAATTGAAAAAAAAGCCATAAATGTTCTTGCATATTATAGCATGCATTCACACATTACAATCCCAGATTTTTAGCCTCCATGATTCTATCAATCAGTTACCATATAAATGTTTATATTCTATACAGATTAATTTGATTTATTTCCTTTTAAAGCATAAGCATTTATAGCTATATAATTAGACTCAAATCAATGAAAATAGTATGAAAGCTTTTTTGCTAATTCTCTACTTTGCCCCACTTACCAATTTATGCCAAAAAGGGGGAAAAAAGTGCCAAAGATATTTAAATAGAGGTAAATTGCAAATCTTAGCTGCCAAAAGAAAGAAAGAAGATAAAAGTCCCATGAATCAGCCCAAGTTTGTACAGGAGTTTTAGGAGGTAAAGGCAGTATGCAGCAACAGGTTTTCTACGTAAAATATATGTTCATATCATTTATATTTTGAGTGTTTGTACATTCAAGTTAACTCCCTGATATCTCAAGAATAATTCATGCATATATGTATGCATGCCCCAATTTGTATTTCAGTTCTATGCAGTATGAAGGTGCAGCTTTTGAGGATGGCAAATGATTAAGTGTGTGAGATTATTACAGCCACAAATATTCAGGGGCTAGGTCTCTCTCTCTCTCTTAATTTTTTTTTTTTTGTAGAATATAAAGTTATTGAGATAATTGATTATTTAAAATGATATCAAGCCTGTATATACATGCTCTGGAGTGTAATCTACATAACTAACCACATGATACAGAAAATATCATTTTGGCTCAATGTTGATTAAAAAAATGACTGCTGCCTTTAATTGATGCAACCTTATTTCCTTGTTTCATCCCCTCTTGAGCCTTCACCCCTTCAAGACCAATCCTCTCCTAATTTGTGTTTGGGCTATAAAGTGTTATTAGGTTTATACATTTTCAAGTTCTTAACATAGTAATTTCCCAACATATGAACATACTTCTTGGTCAGTGTGAGTTAAGAGATTAACAATACAATAATATTTGTCCTCTCATTTGGGTCCAGCTGATCTGGCTATAACAATTGTTTATATATATACATACATATATATATGTATGTATATATATATAAATAGTTTCCATTTATATCAGTAGTATATATGTGTATATATATATATATAGGATAATGCTAATTAAACCCATACAAGATCATAATTTTGCTCCCAATCAAAATCCAAAATACCACATTGTATAGAATAAACTTCAAGCATGTTTAAACAAGTAGAGATATATAGTAAATCAAGTAGAGAATAAACTTGAAACCATGTTTAAGCAAAACCCCAACCTTAAAGCATATTTATATGCAGTAAATCAAAAACCCTAACTTATCCCCACAGGATTGAGTGTTAAAAATCAGGTAGAGGTCTCACCACAAGAGCAGCAGAACGTTGATCTACAGAAGGCGCAGATGGGGGAGCAATATCCAAATCTCAGTTTCGGATTCCTCAAAATCCAATCTCTCCAAGCTGCGAAACAGTAGTACTCTCTATGATTAGGAAACAAAAAACAAGTATTTTTTACTATAAATCGTCGTTTCTAATGAAATAATTGAAAGAAAGATTCAGTTACCTAAAAAACTCGAGAATGAGAAGCAGAGTTCCACGCGCAGATGGATTTTAGGGTATTTCCAGTGAGCTGGTGGCACCCGTACGTCGCCGGTGGGTTTCTGTAACGATGAAACTCGAAATCGGTGATGAATCCGACATCGATTCCCGTAACGTTCTTTGCAGACCAAGGTTTTCGTGGGAGGGAGGGAAAACGCTGAGTGTGGGGAAAATAAGAGGGAAATGGTGGGTGGGGGGCAAAGAAAAGTATAAGAGCGCTGGGGTTTTACGCGCGAGTTCATTAAAAAGTCTTTTGCGGTGAAAACATTCACTGCAAAAGTATAAATTTTCGAAACTACGGATATAACGACGACTTAATTCACCGTAAAAACGAGAAGATATATTGCGGCGCAATAAATCGCCGCAATATTAACTAAAATTGCTTCAATAAATCAATTAGTCACCGATACGTTATAAATTTACAACGGTGTCAAATTCGCCACAAATATTAATCTTACATAGCAAACTCATTACCGACGCCTATAAAATCGTCAGAAAAAATACATTTTCTTGTAGTGAATATTCCAAACCCGTCGTAATATTATTAAAGTCTAGAAGGAGATATAAATAAATAAGAAATAATATATATAAGTCTAAAATGTACAAGACCAATGCAAACCCTTTATAAAAAGTAAAATCTACTATGAGAAAGTGTAAACAACTTTTTTTTTTATAGAGCTCACATTATTATAAATTAAAGAAAATATTACATAATCATAAATGGATTATATAAAAATAATGTCTCATATTAATATAGATTAATGTAATTCGATATGATTTATCATATTATAAATTTATTTTTATTGTAAATTAGATTTAATAAATTAGAAAAAACTAAATCAGTTTATGAGATTATATTTATGTAATATTTGATAAATATGGCAGTACTCTATTATAAAAGACTTGTATAAAATTTATAAAATTAAAACTTGTACCTAATATTATTCGAAAGAAATAATAAAAAATTTTCTAGAGGAAAGATAGAACTTGCCAATTTGTTGATTCCATATTTACGGTCTGAATAATGAATGACACTGTGTGCCAAGGGAGCTCAAACCATGCTATCAACGATATCAAAATCGTACGCTCTCCTCGATCTTAGAATGATTAATTAAAGAAAAATATCCTATTTCGTTGGACTTTTAACAGTGAAAAAATCTTAGATGTCATACAAGTTATCTAGTTGGATCACCAGTAAATCGATTTATTTTCAAATATAATGATATATTATTATTTTATATATTTTTTGGATATGATTGGTTAAAATAATTATTTTATATTAAGAAAATACAGCTAATCATATTATTAAAATATACAAAAAAATATCTAAAAATAATCGGCCATCAATTTTGTATTTTAGTGTATATATATATTTGAGATTAGTGTTTCTTTTTAAGTTCATACACCAACATAAAATATTAATAAAATAGACTAGTCATATTATCAATTAAGAAAAAAATTTTGAAGAATAATAATCTTAAAATAAAAATATAATTAATTATAACTTAATTTAGATTGATAGAAGAAAAAATTCCATTATAACTTCTCATCTTAAGTCTCAAATTTTCTTAAGCCACCCTGCATTATTTTTAAGGACTTTAGAAATACTTGTTTATCAATTAGAAATACAACCATTTATCTTGGTGAGAATTACATATATAAAGAAATTATCTAAAAATAATTTTATAAATTGATTTGATATAATATATAAAATTTATTTTATATTAAAAACAATTTTAAAATTTATTAACATTACGTTAATTTATAAAATTATTTATATGTAATTATTTTATTTTAAAATATTTTCCTTTTTATCTGTGCGCACACAATTTGCAGAGCCCGATGCTCACATTTAGCAGTCGACTGCGAGGAACAAACTAAAATGGCGCTGATATTAATCTTAGGAAAATGATACCCCCACTACACCTTCTACAACAAATTTTATAACAACAGTTATGTGTCACAACAGCGCTTAATCCAAATACATTGCACTGATACATTGCAATTAATGGCAAAAACTGTCGAATTGTGCGGTAACTATTTTAAAATTAAAATTAAAATATTATATGTATTTATAATTTTATGAAAAAATATATGTACAATGCTCGATTGTACTGTAACTAGTTAAATATACATATATATATATATATATATATGGGATCACATGAAAAAAATTAATTTTTTAATAAAAAATTTCATTTTTTTAAGTGATCATCTAATATTTAGGTATCACATAATTATATATATAATTACTCTAATTTTATATATATAATTATAAATATATGTCAACGTGTGAATTATTAATATCATAAAATTTTAAAAATATTTTGATAAAATAAATAATAATTATATATAATAGGGAAGTGCTATTCATTCCAGTGAATAGCATCCTGAACCCATCCCGTTTAATTTTTTTTTCAATTTTTTAATATCATTTTTAAGTAAATATTTTTAAATAATATTGTGATTTTTTTAATATTTTTATAAAATATTTTAAGATATTAAAAAAATCATAATATTATTGAAAAACACTTATTTCTAAATCAAATAAAAAACTGGAAAAAAAATTAAAATGGAATGGGATCAGGATGCTATTTATCAAGATGAATATTATTTTCCTATATAATATGGTACTTAAAATTATAAATTGACGTACAAAAATGATTGTAAATTTGTTCCAATAAACCATGATTTAAGCCACTCCGCCATGAAATGCGCATATGCATATATGTCTCTCATTCTCCACTACCCAAGAGCCACTCGCGAAATCCCGTCCAGAAAAAGGTA
This sequence comes from Platycarya strobilacea, assembly GCA_036898215.1. Classification (NCBI taxonomy): domain Eukaryota; kingdom Viridiplantae; phylum Streptophyta; class Magnoliopsida; order Fagales; family Juglandaceae; genus Platycarya; species Platycarya strobilacea. The sequence goes on from CM072555.1 coordinate 10,083,937, forward strand.
CGAACAGTTTTATACAACATCTTAAAATATTTTAAAAAAATATTAAAAAAATTATAATATTATTTAAAAATACTTACTTAAAAATAATATAAAAATACTAATAAAAGAAATTAAACGGGATGGGATTGTTATTCATCGGAATGAATAGCACTTCTTTATTATATATAATTATTATTTATTTTATCAAATTATTTTTAAAATTTTATAATATTAATAATTCACACGTTGACATATATTTATAGTTATATATATAAAATTAGAGTAATTTTATAAAATTGTGTGATACGTAAATATTAGATGATCACTTAAAAAAAATGAAATTTATTATTAAAAATTAATTTCTTTCATATAATCTCATATATATATATATTTAAATAGTTAAGGTACAATTAAGGGTTGAAGATATATTTTTTCATAAAATTATAAATATATATAATATTTTAATTTTAATTTTAAAATAATCACGGCACAATCCGGCAGTTTTCGCCATTAATTACAATGTGCCAGTGCATTACATTTGGATTAAGTGCTGTTTAATACGTAAATGTTGATGTGAAACTTGTTGTAAAAGTATAGTGGGAGTATCATTTCCCTTAACGTTATTTCGCTGCCTCACTCCAACAGCTATGCTTATTACGCATTAGCACATCTTGACCTGGCGACCCCGGGCAACATTCGAAACCCAGGTTTGCTATTTTTTTTTGTACGACTCATATGCCAACTTCCAAATGCGCGTCAACTTTACTACCAAGTCCCTACAAATCTGAGTTTTTATCCGAACACCCCGTAGCGCCTGATTGGTTGGTTTCCTGCGCAAATTAGGGCAAGCACCCGTCTGCTCGAGACTTTCCTCTCAATTTCGCCGGAGTTTCACATACCCTAAATACCCGCTCACTAGTTCGGAACCTAATTTGTCAAGCTGGTAATGAAGAGCTCGCCGCGTAGAGCTTTCGACGTGTTCGAGTTCAAGGAAGAGGACGAGCTCCCTCAATTGGAGGCCGGAAGAAAATTCATCGAGAAATTAAAAAACCCCAATCTCGATGATCATGCCGTGTTGAAGTACTCGTTTCTCGAATGCGGTAACGTTCCTTCCCTCCTGTCTTTTCTTTTCTCTCTGCAGTTTCTAGGGAACCAAAATGGAACTTTTTATCTTGATTTTCTCCACAAAAACTTCGTGATCTATTTGGTAATTCGAGGACGCGTAAAACAATACTTCGTGTTCGTATAGCAACGTTCATTTTCGTTACATATTTTGGCCATGAATTACGCGGTATTTGTCGGGAATGAATACTGCATAGTGCATATATCCATCGATGGGGATTATCTATTTCACCTAATTGTCCTTGGACGAGAGAAGGTTCGGCTGTGTTACCCTTTGAAAATATTTGTTGAAGACCGAGTCTGAAGTTTGTTCTTAGGGGAGGTGTGAAAATGGTTTATCCCGTTACGCTTTCTTCTGCTTTCTACTTTTGCTAGTGTATTCAATGGACATCTTGACTAGAATGTGTGGAATGTCGCATTTGGTTAAGGATATGCTATGGCTCGCTCCCTACACTGCCTCATTTTCTTCAGGAGATGTTGGAAGAACTCAGTATAATTTGCAAGTAAACGTTGAGGAGTAGTCCCAACAAGGCTTGGTCTAGTCTATGCCATTGGATTTTCTATTTTAATAATTTCCGAAAATATATCTAAATTTGTTGAGTTCTTCAATCTCAGCTGGGAAAAGGGATTCGCATGACTGATTATGATTAGTTGGTATTAACGCATACTGAGTTGAATTCCAAGCGGAGGCCTGTAGTTTTGTTCAGTCTGAATTCTGGAGTTTGTCTTGCCCAGAGGATTCGAAGTCTAGGATGTCACTGTCAATTGATGGTTTTCACACTTTGTTTTGGGGGTATAGGGATATAAACCAAGATAATTTTTTAGTATTTGCTTTATTTTCAATACAACAAAAATTTATAAGGTTAGGATTTTACTGTTAAGTTGACAGTTGGCTGGACTTCACTAGCTATTCTAATATGGCCTGGAAAACTTATGTGGAGGCAGTTTATTTTGATTAAGGTCAGACTGGCAATCATACAATACATTTGTTTCAGTTTACCCACTTTCAGTCTCATGCTGTCGGGCTACATTTGCGCTAAACACGTTTTTCTGTTTGAATTGGTTTTCCATGCCTCTTAAATTCCCATTACATATGATGCATCTGTTTAGGATATGTTTGACTTTTTTGTTCTTTTTTCTAATCTCGCTCCAAACTGCTTGATTGAACACTATCGTTCATGCACTGCATTTGTTTGTAGTTGCCCAGGGAGAGGAAGCCAACATCGAAAGAAAGGAGGACAGCCATGTACATTGTGTAGATGTTGAGGCAATTGGCTATGACCATAATTGTGACAATGCTGAATCATATACCCAAAAGGAGGAGTTGTCTGTGCTGGATACTGGTCTGCATTCCGGCTCTGTTAGTCAAGAACAACCTGATTTTATATTAGAAACTAACAAATCCAGAAATTTCCCTTCTGAACTGGAGAGAAAAGATCCATGCCCTGAAGATCCCCCACCAGGGAAAGGCCAGATAAATTATGACCTTTTGAAGTCTCCATCATCCAGTGTACTTTGGCTTTTATATCTGTACTAACTAATTATGAAGGCAAGACATGAATATTCAAGTTTATGATTTACTTTTCTTAGGATTTTTGCAGAATGGGCCAGTTGATGTAGTCTCAGATGCTGATGAAACCATGAATGGGAATTCTCCATCAAGTCCTACTTCTGAAATTGCAGATGATGGTATTTCCTTAGAGGACTCTTGATAATTCTTAACCCCAATGCATGCTTTGCATTTATGTGGATCACCTTCATCTTCTTACTGTATTTTGTTATATAATTTCAGTTTCATTAAATGGCTATGCATCAGATTGTTGCTTTGGCAGTATGGAAATGGTCAGTATCTTTTCTTTTGATAGATTAAAAAAGATTGGGATTAATGAAACAGAGATTGAGCTAAATTTTTCTTAACTTTCTTGAGGTCCAAATTGATACTGTTTAGATCTGAAAGACAAGCTATTCAGTGTTACTGGATTATGTTGTCTTCTGTGTCTGGACTCAGAACATGTATAGTGGCAGTATTATAACTTGTATTAGAATTCCATTAATAAGTGAATTCTTTTGAGAATGTAAATTATTTGCAAATAGGATTAATACCTACTCTGTTGGTACATTTAGCTCTATTATCTCTATTGTAGTGTTGAGAAGCCCTTTTGACTTGTGGCTTATCCTCTTATGAAATTCACAGGATGACATATATATGGAGGTCGTGCTTTGTCCTGATTATGTTATATATCGAGATATTTACTGTACAGCCCCCCTGTTAACTTTTTCACGCAGTTGCATCAAAATCAATGCTTCAACTCCGCACGAAAATGAAGGAACCTTTGAATTTGAATGTGGAGTTGATGATCTTATTGATATTGAGTGCCAGTGGATGCGAAGAGTGAGTTCTTGAGTTCTTACATACCTGTTCAGATGATTTTATATGTTTGATTTTGAATTTATGTATCTTCTCATGTTGCCTTTCTTCAGGTTGAGACTGTCACCATAAAGCTCCGTGTAATAGCAAAGGATCTAGCTCAAACTAATAATGTTAGCACTTCAGGTTAGTACAGTTCAACAACTTACATAATTAATCTTTATTCCTGTTCATTTTTGCACCTTAGGGGCTGGCTTAAGTGATAAAGGTCTTGATCTTTTGGGTGCAAACAATCTTGCGGGAAACTCTATCGATAGCCTATGCACCCCCAGGATTAGTCGGGACGCTGTTCCTAAGCACTCAGTGCCAATAAAAAAAAGTCCTGTTCATTTTTGCATTCATTTAGTTTGACTATGTAACACCCCCTCCCAGTAGGCTGGGGATGTCACGTGTTTTCATAAAAGTGACTCGACAAGAGATCTCATATTTAATAAAATAAAATTTACATTTATTTCATAAAAAGAATTATTTAATAAAAACATGTCTCCAAATAATATTAGATAAAATAAGCTGAATATAATTATATCATAAAAAAAATAGTTTACTCTAAGAAGTCTAGAATTTAATCAATTGCTCCATCTAAACTTGGCCTGCTTGCTCGTATTCATCACCATTCTTACCTGGGGTGGTTTAAAAACATAAAACAAACTAAAATTAGTCGATAACTCAGTAAGAAACCCATTATAACGTAAATATACTTAACATAAGGTTTTTTGATAAAACATTTCATGCTGAGAACTTGAAATTATGAATGTTCATACATAAGCTATGTCATGCAAGACTTATCTTGGCTTATCTTACTTATTTTCTTTATTATACTAGCCCGCATACTTGACCTTGTGTGTAAGGTCTTACACCTTTCTTATATCTCGCGGCCGCAGGGGAGCCCCTATAGTATTCAAGCATACTATGGTGATCACGCTAACGTCCGTGACATGTATGTCCACCTATAAATCGCATTGATACTATGCATCTATTGGCCATCTTATTAACCGCTTGGAGCTTATCTTACACTTGATTTTATGAGAGTTTACGTGTCTTATGCAACGTGAGATGCATAATATATACACAAACATAACATGTGGAATGAAACATGATGAATGACGTCCTTGCAAGTATCATGAGATGTGTGGTACATAAACACTGGATTCCAAAGAATTAGATCTAATAATAATAAATATAACCAACGTATGCTAATACTAATTTATGATCAAGTCACTTACTTCGCAAAGCTAATCCAATATTTCCGTCATGAAATCAATCACCTATAAAATAGAAATATTGCATAAATTCTAATATTAAACACTTTCTTTGTAATTAAAGCCCGAAATTCTAATATATGGGGGAGGTGGTTCGTTTTTGAGTGGAATCTAAGGCTTTTGAGTTTTTACCAGAAGCATGAAGATCCTCGTTAAAAATTATAGAGAGGAGTAGAAGGGTTTGGAGGTCTCTAGCTATGGGTTATAGTGGTATAGGATGGTTGGTGGCTACGGTAGAAGTAGTTCTAAAGGACAGGAAAAATTCGGAATTCTCGAAACACTTGCGCGAAAGGGATTGAGCATTCATGGCTCAACGATGCTCCAATATTTATGGTAGGTATCTAATTGTCACCGAACATGGTGGAGGTGGCCAACGGAATGTCGTAGTCATTCTAGAAGGGCATGAAGGTCAGGGTTGGGAGAAGTTTGTTGTTGAGTTACGCAGAGCTGTGGATATGTTTTTTGCCTTTGGGTCAAGAAAAGAAAGGCAAAAGAGGACATCTGATCATTAGCACATCCACTTGGAGTTGAAACAAAAAGACCCAAGCACAACCAAGGTGGCGATGCAATCATATGCGGTTGTTTTGAAGTCGGGTCAAGCTTCGGTGACGTAATGTGAGGAGAATTGTATAAGTGGTATGCAGATCACACAAGCTCAGAACCAGCTTGTTGGGATGCATAAAACATTAAGGAGAAAGGCGACGATCACTCTCTTGTCTACGAAGATAGATTTGCTTTTAGTTAGAGGCAACATGGTTGTAAGAAACATGTCTAAGATAGGCTTGAATCCTTTAAGCTTAGATAAAGGAAAATGAAAAATTGGATTCGGCCTTATCTCTATTACCAGATCCAGGAAAGTGTGGTGGGTTAAGAGGAAATCAGGTTATTTGAAGTGTGTTCGACGTCGAGTATTAGTGTTGAGACATCCGTAATGGAATTTCCTTCACCACAGGTGATTTAGGAAAGACTGATAGTTGGTGTTACACCCTTGGTCTGTCCTGAAAAAACTATGGCTTCCACGTCAAAGTTGAAAGATAATAGTGTAATGCCGAGGTCTGAAACAGCTGTAGCGTCTGTTGAAGTTGCTCATATAGGGTTGCCAAAGGTGAAGGGACTTGCTGCCAACCCAGAATCTTCAATGGAGAGTACCATTAGAGTTGTTGAAGAGGCTCGGGTTTGACTAAGGGTTTGTCGTTGGTGCCTTGCGAGGATGAAGGCTTAAGACCCAATGTTTCGGGAGAAGATGATGTTCGCATTGTATCTCTTCCTCCTTTAAACAATATAGTTGGATCATCATCGGATTTGGTTTTGCCAAAGGTTAATGAGATTTGGCATTCGTGGGAATCTCACATGAAGGATGTGGAGACTAATTTAAAGTACTACTCACTGTGATTGAGGCGAGTCACTCGCGCGACTCCAAATCAAAGTTTAAGAAAAGTAGGGAGTTGGAGTGTCTTTCTTGGAGAATCAATTACAACGCTTTGGGCGGTAACTCAAGTCGGGGGAAGACTAAAAGGAGGGCATTATGAAGATGTTCTCATAAAGGGTGTTTCAAGTGGAGTTTTAGTCTATGGGAAACATTGGGTTGGGGTTGGGGTTGGGGTTGGGGTTGGGGCTGGGGCTGGGGCTGGGGAAGTGTATTTTGGGTTGGGGTTGGGGAGTTTTAGTCTCGGGCTTGATGTATTTTAGGTAGTTTTTCACGGGCTTTTTGGGATCATTAGGAGCTTTCTAGCATGTGATATGTTTTCTTGTATACATCCAGTGTACTCGGTTACTCCTATTAATAATATTTCCAGCAATTAATACTAATTAGGCATGGGTAATTTTGTAATTTAAACATCTCAAGGAGGGATAGAGAGGGATAGAGGGCACGAATTGTGAATATTTATATTGGTGGGGAGAGTTGCGTGAAAATAGCAGACGAGGTCTGGAGAAACCTTGAAACCACATGTTGTAGAGTGAGTGTAACTATGAATAAAGGGTAGGATTGTAATTGAGCTTCCAAATTAAAATTCTATACTCTATGGAAAGTTACCGGGCACTTTTGACTTGGCTGACAATAGCATAACATGATTAATAATACTACCTTATGTAGTTACTTCCAGTGTGTTCTGATGTTAAACAAATGGCTGAATAAAAGCCATTGAAAGAGAGATAAGAGAGCAAGTTACATTAGAGAGGAGGGGAGAGAGAGCAGCAAGGTAATTGAGCTTTCATTTTTTTTAATGCTATACGAAAAAGCTACCGACAATCTCCTTGGGAAGTACAGCAATCATTAACGCATCTATTTTAAGGTGTCTGATGCTAGAAGAAAATAACACAGAAGAAACAAGGTGTTTGGCATTGGGAGAAAATTTGACAGAGAGCTTATCGTGAAAGAAAATCGTGCGATGGACTGGGGTAGAAGGGCATGCTACAGATTGGTGATTGATTCGAGGGCTATGGCAGCAAAAAGCTTCAAGAGTTCCAGAGAGATGGATGTGACTTGTCGAAAGGAGAATGGCTTGGGGTGCAACATGGGTTGAGGAAAGGAAAGACTACAGTGATGTGTTGCCTTGTTGTGGTTTCAATTTTGCAAGGGAGAAGGGATATATATAGACAGGAGGAATGGTTGGACAAGTTTAACTCAAAGTCGATCATTGGCTTCCATAGGATGAAACTCGGTTAGTGGCTAAGGTTCTAATAATCGGAAGAGTTCTATACGAAGATCAGTAGTTTACTTCAAGAGGGACTTGGTCAATGGATTGGGATTTGAAACTTAGGCGTTGTTACAACTTTCTAAAATTTTGACACAAAATAAAATAAATCATTTAATCTTTTCAAATCCTAAAACAAAAATAATATTAAAAATATATTTTAACAATGTAATATTTAAATTTTAATTTTTATCTCAACTCATCTCATCTGCGAAAACAAACAAGGCCTTAATAAAAGAAATAAATTAATAATTTAAATTAGGAAAATTCCAATTTGAATTTGATTACATTTATCAATTAATAATAATACTATTCAAAAATAAAATTGTTAATAATTAAATAATAACTAGACAAAATAAAATGATTTTATTATTTTATTTATTATTATTTTCCGATATGTATGTTACAGACTAGCACTTTAAATAATTTCAAACTCGTATTATTCATCATTTTTCTCAATAAAAAATTATTAGCACTTCAAGTGTTTTGTTAGTTTAAAGAAACTAATATTGAACTCTTGCATGTTCTAATATTAGCTTACTTTCTCTCCAGTTTTTGTACGAATACTCGCTTCCCTTTCAATGACCTTTAACTATGGGTAATTAAACGATATCAACTTGATATCGTACATATACGGTGAGATTAAAACTTAAAGAGCTTAGAATATGAGGTGGATAAAGGGGGCTCATTATCATTTAGTCTTCTAACAAAAGCATTCCTTTATTAGATTAATTCAGATGGAAGGTTATGGTTGTAAGTAATACTAGAATACCTACGTGTTGGCTTAAGGGATAAGAGTCTTGGTCTTAGTTGTATGCTTCCTATAAGTCCAAGGCCTCGTTTGGTTGTTGGATTGCACTGAGATCAACTTAGTTCAATCTAATTTTAAGCTGAGTCTAACATCTAAATATCCAACTCTTAAATTACTAAACTCATCTCAACTCAAAACCTCTTTACACGTAAAACTCATAACCTTTTTCAACTTATAAAATCACTGTTTGTCATAAAAGTTTAAACTGATGAAAAGAAGTAGATTTTATTATATTCTAACACTTCCCCTCAATTAATAGGCCTAACAAGTGGACTATTTAAGTAAATAGGACATCGAGTGTAGAGTTAGGGTTCGAATTCAAACCCTCTTCTTTGATACCATGTAAAAGAAACGATAAAACTCATACGGGGATACCGGAGGTGAATTAGAGAGGCAGGAAGCCCTCGTAGTCCTCGGGTTGGGGGAGAGGGGGGTTACATTAGGAACACCCATATACGAGTATTACGAGATAAGAATAAGAAAATCACTGTTTATCCTAAAAGTTTAAGCTGATGAAAAGAGGTAGATTTTATTATATCTTAACACAACTAAATGCATTTTTATAAGCGAAACCTGCAACCTTTTTCAAATTTTCATAAGTATATCTAAATTTATTTTAACATCCAAACATATTTAAACTCGTTTTAAGTGAGCTTTACAAAACTTACTCTACCATCTCAACTCATTATTATTCATAAAGAACTCATGTCAACTTAGCTCAACATTCAAATGTAGTCTAAGGTTCAAACCCTTGGTGCAAACAATTTATAGGGGCCATTGAACTCAAGGAATTTTCCCTTGAAATTACCTGAGGTGTACTTACGGAAAACTTCTTGCTAAGGGCTTGTGCACCTGTAGGATTAGTCTGAAGTTTGTTACGGTCAGCCGGTGCCAATAAAAAAAAAAAGTAATACCAGTTATTAAAAATGGTTGCAAGTGAATACTTATAGCTAGTCTATATCATTAATTTCAGTGAGGCTCTTATTACAATTCAATTTATACGTATATAAATACCATTTTTAGTATTTACATATAAAAATATATGAGACATAATCTTTGGATCATTTAGTTTTTAATATATGCATAAACCCCATTGTCTTGAATAGGATGTGGTTTAATTTTGTTTTTTAAACTTTATTAATTTAGAGTTATGCTTTCACGTTTGTTAGGACATAAGAGTCTTAAGCTCATGGTAGTTTAGTTTCGTGGTTTGCTAAGAACCTTCACATGTGTCAATTTCCAGGCATTGAGGAGTTAAATATTGCAGTTGTTGACCCTAATTGGTCCCACAAACAGGAAGTGATCACCTCTATGAATGTAAAGTACATGGCTGTATGGAATGTCATGGTTGAGTAAGTTCTTTAGTTTTCCCTAATTACATATTTTATTTTTCTTATATTTTTATTTTTTCACAACTCAATAATGTGTCTTGTTTCAAGTGAAAACTGAGTAGTCTTATAAGCTGTAGGGTTTGATAACTATCATTCTATATTGGATTTTGCTTGCTTACTTAATATAAAGGATAAAAATTGAATGATGATATTCCCTAAATGTATGTTTTCTTCCATCCCACAATGAAATTTCAGATTAGTTGTTACTTTAGAGCGATATACTTCTCCCATTCTTTTGCACTTCCAGTGTACCATTGGCTGATTCGCAACTATGACATAATAACTTGCTAGTATTCTGGAAATTATGACTGGGGCATTTGTTTGTGACAGTCAAAGCTTATTCTTTTTTTGTTGTAGTACGGACCTGGGAATGGATGGGGATGAATTACATGGACAGAGGCATTATTTTCCAAAGTGAGTGAAAATTTACATATAACTCAGTTTAATGTATATGTAAATTTTGATGCACTTGACTGGCTTTGTTACAATGTTCTTCTGTATTCCTGCAGTTTGTTCTTTATGTGTTCGTCTTTTCTATTTATATTCCTTCATGTGTTGTTTTTCTCTTTTGATGCATGAATGGGCTGAGATTCTTTCATGCATTTGCATGAAACACCCATTTATGCCTTTTTTATGGCTTAAATGATCAATAAATGAGATTATAAGAACCTGATAAAGCTGTCAGAATGGTTTTCTATAGAAAGTATAGCAGACGGAAAGAGACCTATTTGGTTGTTAAAATTAAAGCCCATTTTGTGTCAACTTACCCTCAGCAGAAGATTTTAAATTTTCTTTACATCGGATAATGGTGGCATTTGGAGAACATTTGTTGAATAAATTTTCGTTCCCCCCCACTTTTTGAAGAGAAATGCTGTCTTTTTCAGACTATTCATCTTGTTGTACGTCATTACTTCTTAATGGTAGCTCTTGTTTAACTTTTTGCTGTAGAGCACAATACGCACTGGTGCTATTTTTGTGGTTTAGTACTGTAATGTGCACTGAATAACTGTGACATGTTTATATACAGTTTTGATCAGCCGTTTGAAGATGTTGTCTATCCAAAAGGGGACCCTGATGCTGTTTCCATCAGTAAGAGAGATGTTGATCTATTACAACCGGAAACATTCATAAATGATACAATCGTTGATTTTTACATCAAGTACGTCCAATTCACTAATTTCTGTTTTCATTTAAATATGACCTATGATTTTTTTAGTTGGAGTTTGCTTCTTTTCTGGACTAATTTTCCTTAGTCCTTACTGCATATATATTTTTTTTTGAAGAAATAGTGTTTCATTAATCTTCAAAGGAATGAAGCATACAATGTAACTAGTAACTGAGATAAAATCAATCTACAAATCAACTAGATACAATTGGAGCCCAGCTTCCCATGCTCTACAGACAAAGTCTACAGAAACTATGTGCTGCCTAAAAGGCAGTAACTAATAACTCATCCTCCACAAGAGGAGAGTACTTCAATTCCACAGACATAAAGTCCGGGACACTATCTACCTTTTACATTTTATCTATACAAACAAAACAAGAAAAAAACACAGAAATACAACAAAAAACAAAAAAAAATTACCTTAAACAAACAACCTAAACAGCGGCATTATATTAGCAGCACGTGGACAACACGCGCCGAACCAAACTTGAAGCACAGCTGTTCACGGGCGCTAGGAAGACCCCGGATCTACCTTGAACCAATTGGCGACTCCACCAGCGACGAGGATCCACCATAAACAAGTTGCGTAAAACTACGGACTTCGTGCATTAAGGTGACACGCCCCTCTGATCGACCAAAAAACGGTCGGACAACCACGATCGACTGACGGGAGTGACGGAGGCACGGCATGTATCGGTCTTGGAACGTCCGCCTCCAGTGTACCTGCAATCCAAACCGCCGGACCCAAAAGACCCAAAAGCCACCAAAACCCAAACTTAGTGTCTTGAAAAAGAAAGGGAAAGATGGAGAAGAAGAGGTGGAGGGAGACCGGAGCCGAAGCTCCCCCCCCCCCCCCCACAAAAACGGCAGCTCAAAATGAAAACCCTAGGGGAGAGAGAGAGAGAGAGAGGAGCTAAGTCAATCTCCTACTGCATAATTGGACAGTCATTTTTGAAGCTCAAGTCTCCCCCTCCCCCCCAAAAAAAAAAAATCTCTTTACTTTCTCCATTTAAAGAACTGTTTCTTCCAGCCATTTGCAGGTTGCAGTTATGGTTAGTCTCCGCTTACTTATTTTCAAAACTTGAATCTGTTCTGATGGAGCTGTAATCGATATTGAATCTGTTCTGATTATAGGCTTGCTCCTATATTTAAGTATTCCTCTTAAAATATCTCGGGAGGGTGGATGCGCCATTGGAATTAAAAAGGCTATTGACTATTTAGAATTGTATTTGATTGGCAGGTATTTGAAGAATCAGATTCAACCTGAGGATAAACACCATTTCCACTTTTTTAATAGTTTTTTCTTTCGGAAGCTGGCTGACATGGACAAAGATCCAACTAGTGCTTCTGATGGTAGGGCTGCTTTTCTACGTGTTCGTAAATGGACGAGGAAAGTTGATATATTTGAGAAAGATTACATATTCATTCCTATAAACTTCAAGTAAGATTTTGAACTCAAAATCTTCTTATAGGGTAGCTTCTATTAAATTCGGGTACTGATTTGAACTATATTTGCATTCTGATGACAGTCTACATTGGAGCCTAATAGTCATATGTCACCCTGGTGAAGTGGCTAGATTAGATGGTATGCCTTCTTCTGGAATGAATTACCAATTATTCTTAATAGTCCTGTCATTCATTATTTTGTAATGTTTTTAGATGAAGATTTGGAGAAGTCGCCTAAAATATCATGTATATTGCATATGGATTCTATCAAAGGAAGTCATACGGGTATAAAAAATCTTATTCAAAGGTATCCTTGAAGTTTTGGCAGTCCATATTTTTCTGTTTCCTGACATTTTTTTATGGGTATTTTCTGACATTATTTACCGTGTTCTTTGGAAGAATATGCAGCATTATATGCAAATATTAGTTTATTTTTGTTTTCCCCTATGTTTATCTCATTGTGTGTGTGTGAGTGAGGGACAGAGAGACAGAGAGAGAGAGATACAAAGTGTTTTTGGAGATGATATCCCTATGTTAAACAATGGAGTTCTTACATTCAAAACCCCAAATATATTACATGCCATCAAATAATATCTGGAGCTTTTGTCGTCAAATAATATCTTGAGATGACATCAAGATAGACTTTCTCTCCCTTTCTAATACCTAGGAATTGTACCAGAATATCTGGAGCATGGCCCTACATGTGTGCTTATAAAAAAAAAAATGTAAGAACTACATGTTGAAGTCTCAAAATTCAAATTGTGCTTTCCATCAATTCGTTTCCTCTTTTTCACTAATGACTAATGTTTCTTATTTACACAATTATATTTCTTTGTCATTCTAAACTTGTTTTGTTATTCTTTTCGGAAGTTACATCTTGCAAAACGTTGGCATACTCATTACAACCTTGAAATGACAGTTACTTGTGGGAAGAGTGGAAAGAGAGGCAAAAAGAGACACGGGAAGATATCTCATCCAAATTCCTCAACCTGCGGTTTGTCTCACTTGAGGTATTGCCTCTAGTTATTTATCGGCCCACCAACAATAGGCAAGATGTGGAGGTTGAGTAAAAATGTTATTGTCATCAAATCTTTGCTTGTAGATTTCGGGCTTTTGGGAGTGTCTATGCAAATGTCGTCCATTCTTGGTCATCCTGGATCTTGTTATCATAGCTTTGGATTTATATGCTAATCGTAGTTAGAAATGAAGAACAATATGCTGAACTATAATAATAAACTAATTAATGTACAGTAGGTGTCCCTGTTAGTTGAGTCTCAATCTCTAGAGTTTCCTCATAAGTGCAGACATTGTGTAATGTGCATCCTGCATGCATATTGTGATGAGCTTGCTGCACGCATATTGTGATGATGCGCATTTCATTGTGATGTGAGAATATAATTGTAATAGCTCATATGATAAGGTTAAGAGTAGATAGTGTAAGACATCCCATATTACTTGGGAAGGAAAATTTTTTTATTCTTTATAAGGTTCTAATAGGACTCCAATTGTATTATTGATTAGTTTTTTTAGAATATAAACCATATGGTTTGGGCTTTCGATTGGGGTGTTATAAATGGTATCAAAGTCTATCCCAATCAGAAATGTGGCACTTGAACCGTGCCACCAATAGCAAATAGGCCCAACAAAGATGTCGGAAATTTAAGGGAGGAGATTGTGATACCTCATATGACAAGGATAATGGTAGGCGGTATATGAGATCTTACATTATTTGGGAATGAGAAGTTATTGCTCTTTATAAGGTTCTAATTGGGCTCTAACTGTATCATTGATTAGTCTTTTTAGTGTATAAGTCATGTGGTTTGAATCTTCTATTGAGGCATTACAGTAATGGTCAACTCATGTTGTGTTAATTATTGAACTTCTTGTTGTATGGTATCAATTTAACAGATCATGTTCATGTGTGATTTCGTACAGTATTGTTTGCAATTAAATTCATGTTGGTCTCTTTTGTAACGGCTACCAGTTATTTTTGCTTTCCTAGCATATAAATTGCTTCAACTTATTTTGTCTTTTTCTCATTCTACTTATTAAAATTCTCTCTCTCTCTCTCTCTCTCTCTCTCTCTCTCTCTCTCCTTGGTGTATTCTCATAATCTTCTGACATTTTTCCATTTCATTCCATGTCAGCTGCCACAGCAGGAGAATTCATTTGATTGTGGTCTGTTTTTGCTCCACTATCTGGAGCTCTTTTTGGCTGAAGTTCCTGATAATTTCAGTCCATTCAAAATAGTAAATCCCTCCAAGTTTGTAAGTCTGGTTCCTCATGAACATCTTGATCTTTCTTTCTATTTTTCCCGGTTTTTAGTTTCTTGAATATGATCTTGGTGAGTGACTTCTGAAAATATATTGAACAAAATGCTGACATATTGCATTTCGTAATTGTGTAAGCTTTACAATTTTTGGAGTTAACTTCCGTCAAAGAGAAGTTTCGAGTTTTTTTGTTTAAATTGACTTTTCTTTGAAACCTAAGCACCCTCTGAAGTCCTGAACCCTCTTTCCTGAATTTCCTTTAATTTGAAAATTGATGCTAACATTTCTTGGGATTAGTTGGGAAGTTGTTCTCAGACACCTTGTGTCCATCAAAAAATAATAATAATGCAAAATTATTTCTTTCCCCAGCTTAATGTGAATTGGTTTTCACCTGCTGAGGCTTCCCTCAAGCGTACTCTTATCCAGAGGTTAATATTTGGACTCCTTAAAAGTTCTCCCGAAGTCTCTTCAGCTGCTTGCAGTGATGAAGAAGAGCCCCCTGAATTTCCAGTGAACAATAAGAATGAAACTTGTCTGGAGTTTCTTTCTGGTAGAGGCAGTCCTTCAGTTGATCACCAAGACAATATTTCTAGTTGTCAAGCTCAACCAGGTCTTGAAATGACTCTACTATCAGCATCTTCTATGAGTTCCCAGTGTGTTAACAACTCAGGCTTGGTACTCAAGGAGTTCCTTGAGTCAGGAGCCACTGCGGGATCCTTACTCAGACAATATTCATCTTTTGACCATCCATCATCTTATTACCGACTCAACGGTGCTATATCACCATCAGAGGTATTAAATTCTATACTTTGTTTCTTTTTATTTTACTAAATGTTGTTCATCCACTTGATACTGTTCTAAAGTATGTCATTTCTGAGCGTGTTATGTGGAGTTGTTGAGTTTGGAAACAGAAGTGTCTGTTGATAATACGTAAACTGATTTAGAATTTTCCCACTCTTATGCTATGACATACTTTGGAATAATTTCTCTTTATGCCTATTTTGTGTATTAAGCCACGGAATGAACCTAATAATACTGTAATTCTAAGTTCTTTTGAAACCAACTACGGTAATTGCACTTCTAATGCCTCGTTTTTTTTTTCATTCTAGGATGATGCAGAAAACAGTGACCGCTTTGTGTATTTGCCTTCCGGTGATGGTGGCTTTCAGCAAATAGTTGGCATGACACCCCAAGCACGTAGTGTTCCATATTCATCGAGAGCTTTTAGAGGTGAAACTTCTCATAGCTTGGGGATCTCTGTGCAAGAAGAGCGCGACAATCTTGAATCATCCCCAGAAACATCAAACTGCGGCTCTGATGATTCAGACATAGGGATCATTGAAAATCTTCCAGTTGGAGAAGATGTGGGTACCAGTCAGAAAGAAGAAACAAATGAAGGAAGACCTCCATCAACAGATAACATGGAGTGTTTGACAGAAAACCTTGTTTCTGCGGCTAGCATGTTGCTGGACGCCTCTGCTGTTGAAGGTTTCCAAGACCCTGATAAGATATGTGACGGTAATGGGGATAGTGATCAGGTGCCAACCGATCAAAAAAATTACGTCTCTGGGCTTCAAGATTCTGATATTATAGATAACAGGGAGGTTGCTTGTGATAACGTACTGATGAATGCTGATGATGAGGTTGCAGAGTCATGTGGGCAAAGAGCTGCAAAAAGGCCGCGGCTTACCCCACCTGAGGATGCTTGTGAAAATGTGCTAATGACTGGTGATGATGAGGTTGTGGAATCAAGTGGACAGTGAGCTACAAAATGGGTGTGACTTGCACCACACCACCACTTAAAAGGGCATGAAATGTTGCAATCTTTGTTGAGGGGAATCAAAACCTTTCCCTTGGTAAGTAGGACTGGAGATTAATGGTTCGTTCCTTTTACCCTCTTTCTTCTTTCTTACTCGAGGAATGAAATGTGACACTGTGAATAGTGTTGTGGTGCGATATTGAATGTTGCTGGTGTATGGATGGACGGACCGATTGAAAAAATGCTCAGGTATAGTCTTTTGATTGGAAGATCAGTAATTAAGCGACGATCTCTTAACTTTTGAAGGAACAAGCTCGCTCTCTCTCTCTCTCTCTCAATTTAAACCATGCTGCACAACCTCTCCAATCTCTACAGTCTACACCACATTTCTTTGGTTTTTGTTTTTGAATATATTCTTTTAAAACTAATTGAATTTTTCTATTCATTATTCATATAGTAAATATTTGATAAAAGAAAATAATAATAGAAATTAAAAAAATATGACGCGTGAAAGTTGGGGAGGTATAAATTTTTTCTAATATAAATAAACGAAACTAATATGAATTATGGATACATTAAAACGTTGGCATATAATGACCCCTTTGCACCGAAGTGGCTCAATTCATTTACCTACCCGTACGAGGGAAAACAATACTCACAGTCCTTGTACGATTCTCCTCCACGAAAAATTGACCAAAAACTGCTAAATTGGCTTCAAATAACTAAATAAAGGAGAGATGATTAGTAAGCTTTATACTTTTTTTTTTATACGTAAAAATGTATTAATAATAAAAGAATGGGCAAAAGTCAATTACAAAACACTGTCTATCCACTCAGGACATTTGAAAAGAGAAAAGTGTGAAGGTCCATGTCATTAAACACAGCAATGGATCATGTACATGAAGTTTTAAAGAAAAATTCAGTCAGCTCCCCCCGTAATATTTCTTTGTCTTCAAAATCTACTTGTTGTGCTCCTGCCAAATACACCACATTATGCAAATAGGAATCATTTTCCAAATAGTTTTGATCTGTCTCGTGCCTCGTATAGATGTCCAACTTGCCATTGTTGCTTCCACGGTTGTTAGCATGACCCATGCAAGAGTCAATCTGTTAAAAACCCCATTTCAAAGCATCCTAGCAATCTCGCAATGAAGGAGTAGGTGATTAGTCGACTCACCACCACTACGGCACATACAACACCAATTCGCTATGATAATTTCCCTTCTCATTAGATTATCTATTGTGAGTATTTTGCCTAACGCAGTTGTCCACATAAAGAACGCCGTTTTCGGTGGTGTCTGATGACACCATATCCTGCTCTAGGGAAATTGAGTACCAAGTGTGTTCAATAGAGTCTTGTAAAAAGATCGAACAGTGAAAGATCCTCTCCTCATAGGGGTCCGCCATAGTCCATCTGCAATCTGAAGGTTGGGTCTTTAGGTACGAGGTTGTAGAAGTCTACAAAGTTGTTTACTTCCCAATCTTGCGCTGTTCTGATATAATTAATGTTCCCCAAAAGTCGCCCCCCTTCAAGCCTGACAGACTCCGCCACAGTTGCGCCATTATCTCTCGCAATCTGATAGATAGAGGGAAACAAATCCTTAAGAGCCCTGTCCCCACTTTAGACGTCCTTCCAGAATTTAATTCTGTTTCTATCACCCACCCGAAGCCTAGTTTGCTGCTAAAAAATCCCCCACCCACTTTTGATATGTTTCCACACCCCCACACCACTGGCCTCCCTTACTTCATTAGTGCTCCAACCCCCCCCCCCCTCCTTTCACATACTACCATATTTGTATAACGCCTCAGGTTCTTGATAGTATTTTCATAGCCACTTACCAAGTAGCGCCCTGTTGAACTTCCTCAAATTTCGAATACCCAACCTGCCCTCTGAAAGAGGACTGCAAACTTTCTCCCATTTGACTAAATGGTACTTGAATTCTTCACCCAGGCCACCCCACAGAAAATCTTGTTGCAACTTCTCCAAGTGTCCTGTCACGCTTGCTGGAATAGGAAAAAGTGAGAGGAAATAAGTAGGTACATTGGAAATGGTGCTTTTGATCAAAGTAACCCGACCCCCCTTGGACAAATACATCATCTTCCACCCTGCAAGTTTCCTTTCCACTTTTTCGATCACTGTGTTCCAAATCGCCACCGCCCTTGAAGCTAAACCCAAAGGGAGCCCCAAATATGATATAGGAAGCGAGGTTACCCTGCAACCAAGGCTGCCAGCCAACTCTCACATATTACCAATTTCTCCAACTGGTACTATCTCAGACTTGTCATAATTTATTGTCAAGCCCGACATAGCTTTAAAACAAAGAAATAAAGCCTTCAAAGCTCACACCTGGTCATGATCAGCTCTACAAAGGATAAGCGTATCATCTGCAAACAATAAATGAAATATGTTAGTAAAACCACGAGTGGGGTTTCCCACAGGGAACCCGTAAATGACACCATTATCCACCAAAGCTAAAAGCATCATGCTTAACGCTTCCATGACAATAACAAACAAAAGAGGAGATAGCGGGTCTCCCTATCTCAGTGCACAAGAACTCGGAAAGAATCCTTCAGGACACCCATTGATCAACACCGAAAATCTTGCAGTCGTTATACACCATCTAATCCAGGACCTCAACTTCCCTCCAAAACCACACCTGCCAAAGAGATACAGAAGAAAATTTCGGTTGATATGATCATATGTAAATAGAAGAAAATTTCGGTTGATATGGTCATTTGCTTTTTCCATATCAATTTTGCATAAGATCCCACAATTTCCTGTTTTAATCTTGCTGTCAATACACCCATTAGCAATCAGGACTACATCAAGAATTTGACTGCCTTTTACAAAGGCATTCTGAGGCTTGGTGATAATCTTCCTAATAACAGTACTTAGGCGGTTTGCTAGAACTTTGTAAATGATTTTGTATATCCCACTCACTAAGCTTATAGGCCGAAAATCTTTTATCTCTGTAACCCCAACCTTTTTGCGAATAAGAGCAAGAAATGTGTTGTTTAAAATTTTCTCAAATTTCTGGACTGTAAACAATCATTGAAAAACCTTCATAAAGTCTTCTTTTACTACCTCCCAACAATCTTGAAAGAAGCCCATGGAGAATCCATTAGGTCCTGGTACTTTATTTTTAATCATTTTCCTGATTATCGTGACCACATCGTCTTCCTCAAAAGCTTGCTCCAGCCAAATGAAATCATCAATGTCTATGGTATCAAAAGTTAAGCCATCTAAGTTAGGTCTCCACTCTTCTTGCTCCGTGAGGAGGTTCTCATAGAATTCCACAATGTGGTTTTGAATGACCCCCTCATCTGTGTATTCAATACCATCAATCTTTAACATCTCAATGTTATTGTTCCTTCGATGCGAGTTAGCTACTCTATGAAAGAACTTAGTGCTACGGTCTCCTTATTTTAACCATAACGCTCTTGATTTTTTATGCCAAGAAACTTCTTCCTGTAAAACTACCCACTCAAGATCTATCATCAACGACGTTTTCTGCACTAACTCTTCCTCTATAAGCGGCCTTCCCTTTTACGCCCTTTCTAACACCTAGATGTCTCTAAATAAAGCATTCTTGTTCTCCCCTAGATTGCCAAATGACTAAGAATTCCAAATCTTTAGATCCCTCTTTAAAGCTTTCAATTTGCTTGCAAAGATAAAGTTAGGGGTCCCATCAAACTGGTATGTAGTCCACCATTGTTTAACCCTGTCCATAAAACCTTCCACCTTCATTCACATGTTCTTGAATTTAAAGTATTGACGCCCTCTCCTAAGTCCTCCACAATCGAGCAAAACGGGTCAATGATCCAAAGATAATCTACCCAAACGCTTTTACAACAGATCAGGAAATTGGCTTTCCAATTCGGGAGATATAAGGAAACGTTCCAACCTGGACCAAGACTGGTTGTTTGACCATGTAGTCGGGCCCCCAACAAGTGGTAGATCCATAGAATTCAAATAAAAGATACACTCGGAAACTCCAAACCAGTTCTCCTTCCTCTTCTATTGCTCGAATTCTCGCTAGGAAATCTAACAACGTTGATGGGGCTGTTTAGGGAGGGAACTGTGCAGGCTGGTACTGGGATTGCAAGGGCAAGTAAAGGCGCTACAGAGGGACGTGAGCTCTATGGTATGTTTTGTCTGGCTGTTTAGGGAAGGAGGAGATTTAGGGGATGCTTCACGGTTATCACTTGCTAATAGCAAGTTAAAGCAGACCCAGCATGGGTCGAGGCCCAGGATTCATGGGGCCCATAATAAAGGTAAAAAGAAAGTGGCTTGGAGGATAAAACAAGGCCATGCCCAGCGATGCGAAAAGAAAGGGGATGTTGGGTCTGGTTCGTGGAAATCTCGGGCTAGGTCTGGCCAGCCCACGACCTCGGTTAATGTGAAGCTGGTCTCATTTAGCGGTAATGGGCTTGAGCTGGGTCAAACAAGTTTTGGGTCTGGCCAGTCCTACCCGCCTCATGGTGGTAGCTATACACAGTCATAGGGACTAAGCATGGTGTCGGAGTCACTGTTGACGGTGAAGAAATCAGCGGATTCCACTCAGACAAAGCTGATGAGTTCGGCGGGGATCTCCGTTGGTGAAGGCACCGACGCCAGCCTCATGGATCAAGGTGTGCTAACACCAATTATTTATACTCCTTAAGAGTTGAGTTAAAACTTTTGTTGTCGCTGAAAAAGGTTGACGGTATCAACGTCTCGATGCCTTTTGCTTAACTTCTTAATTGATTAAAAAATAACATTAACATGAAAACAAAATGTCCACCTGTGTTGTGGATGGAGTTTTTTTTTTTCTCAAACCAAACATGCTTGTCATAAATATGGAAAAGTTACAACCTAATAGGAGAGAGGTCCTTCCCATTATTAATATAAAAATAGAGGTAGGTGGGTTCTATATGGTATGCAACTAAAAATACAGTTGGTTGTTGTCTACTGCGTCATTGAGTGTGCACATAAATTTTGAGATCAATCAATTTTTTTTAATACTCCAATTAAGGGTGTAACCGGTCCAGTTTAATCCAATTTTGAAAAAAAAAATTGAACCAAATCGGTATGTACTAATTTTGCATTTTCATGAATCGATTCGGTATCGGTTACTCCCTAAATCGGTTCAACTCGAATCGGCCCCATTTTTTAGTTTTAATATACTATATTTATGTATTACATAATATATATATAGTATATAATATAGTATATATACTATAGTGATAATATAGTGTAGTATATTATAATATATATTATTATTGTAGTATAGACTATAATGATATATTATAATGCATAAAATAGTGATATATTATAGTATATTATAATATGACTGATACAGTATTAGTATAACTATTAATACGCACTATATATTATTAGTATAATTATAACAAGATTTCAGATTTTAATATTATATTAATTAATAATTTATCATATAATATAAAATTATTTTATATATTTAATTATATATTATATATAAACATTATATACAATATAAAAAATTAAAATATATATATGATTCGGTCCAATTTAAAAAAAAAATGGAACCAACTGATTTTGATTTTAAGAAAATAAAATCAATACTGGACCGAACAAAACTCAATACTGAACCAAATCTACTAGTTTGATCTGATCCATATAATTCACCGATTTTTTTTACACCCCTAGCTCCAATCATTTTGATTTTTTAACACTTATCAATGTCTTCAATGATAGGAATTATTTGCCAAACAGGACCTTTGCCTTGGATTGCTAATATCACGAGTTGTGCATAGCCTTCCAGGATTGTTGAATCCTTCAGTAAGGGTTTTTTCATCCTTGTTGCAAGCAGTGCTGCATAAGCTTCTGCAATGACGTGATTGTAAAAATATTTTTTTACTGTCTAGATTTCTAGAAGGTTAGCATTTGAAATCGACTTACAACTGAAGACATAAAGAAAAAATTCCTTATTGCAACATCAAATGACAAACTAGTTTGATTTCTTAACTATGCTTGCCATTTCAACATTTGATGTGATTTCGCCTTTAGTTTCCATGCTTGTATATTTTCTTGGTAGAAAAAATTCAATTGCTCATTCGCTTTCTTTAGAGAAAAAATGCTTAGTTGTGGACAACGTCATTCTTCATTCTTTATAAAGGACGTTTTTCCAGAAAATTTAATCCCAATCTTAATTCGGGTTTGATGAGAATCAATATCCATTCTTGCATTGTAGTGATTGCTAGTGAAGAGATATTTAAAAATTAATTGATTTAGTTCCATAAAATTCTGATAATTGGACATTCAATAAAGAGATGGAACAATGTTTCTTCTTGATCTTTGTACAACAGGCAGTTGATAGAAGGAATATTTAAAAGAATAATTATATTTGCAGTACACATATGTAGATTGCAATACAATCAATTAATAAAATGATGTGTTTCATTCTTCTTAAGTGTTGCGTTCATCCCTTAGAACATTGGTATTGGATTGGCTAAAAGTTTTCTTTAAAAAAGTACAATTTTGCACAGATATCAAAAAATTTTGGTCATGTTAAGGACGTGTCTCACTCATGTCCTGCAACTGTTCACCTGCAGGAAATTAAAGAGATCCGGCAGTCTTCGCCTGAGAAAGTTCCGATGCCTAAGTCAGTAATCTTGCAAATTATTTTAAAAGTAGCTCGAAGGTCAATGAGAGTAGTCCATTTTCCATAGAGGGTTACCTGGTTTATATAGGCATCGTGTTGGTACTTATTTTTTAATATGATTTCTGTTTACAAATTATCTTCCCGTAACTGACGTGATCACGTATCTATATGAAATCCTGTAGTATGTGCTGAAAATTTGAATATTAGTTTATGTACGTGATTCTGCAGGATTCTATTCTTATTTTCCTTTCTAGGTAAGTTATTGGGCCCATAATATTAACTTTCTTCTATTCGGGCTTTTATTCAGATGGGCTTCTAGGTCCCTTGACTTAATTAGGTCCTACAACTACCCCGCGAATTCTTTACGCCTCAAGGTGTAGGGAATTCAATTTATTTTGACTTTTATGTATTTTCGGTTCCCACCCAAATATGTATGAGAACATATTCTTTTTCGTGACCTTTCACTTGTTTGCCCTCCTTTCATCTTCGCGTCTGATAATCGTGACAGTAGTGGGAAGGTTTAGTGTATGATAGTTATTTTATATCTGACGGATGTTTCTTCATCTTTACGTCAAGTCATAATGTCTCGTCCGTTGGTGTTCTAAGTCATCTTGCCCTTTAAATATCTCATTTTCCTTTTTTTTTCCTCTTTCTTCTGCTTATTTTACTCCCTGGTATTTCCCTCGTTCCTTGCATTTTTTCATTCTTGTCTCTTGTTCTTGCTTCTTGTTCCTGCCTCTTGTTCATGCTTATTGTTCCTTTTTACAACCCCATGGCAGAACAAGGTAGTTGTTCGGTTCAACCTTTTGACATTTCCGAGGGCACAACGTTCGATGGATACACATGGTGCTCAAGCATTCGAGAGAAGCATTTGGCTAAAATCCGAAAGGAGTTCGACATCCCGGATTCCATTGTGATGAACGCTCCCAAATCTGGGTGTTGTGACGATGGAGGGTTCTCGGGCTGGATAGCCATTTCCGTAACCCTTTTATCTCATGGATTGAAGCTTCCCTTTTGTTGCCCTCTTCGGGACATTTTGGATCTGCTAGAATTGGCTCCGATTTAGCTTCACCATTTCGCTTTGCGGATTTATTTGTGCGCCTATATCGTCTTCCGGATGGTTCTAGAACCCCTCCGTGACCCATACCCCGATATGACTACTCGAGAATTTTTGGCTTTTTATGATGTGAGGGCGACCAATAAGGGTTCTGTGGCTGTCTTTCGTAAAAAGGAAAAAGGGCAACCTTTGGCTACGTTTGAAAGCCGGTATTCCAATGCCAAGGAGTGAACCACGAAATTTTTTTTATCGGTGGGCAGGGATGGGAATTTTCAGGCCAAGATGAGATTTTCAGAGACTTTCCTGTTAGGGCAATCTGGCGCCCCATCCCTGAGAGCCGGCGTTTGTAGACTCTCATGCCCCCATTGTCCCCCCGAGAGTTGGCTCGTATAGATGTTGTTCGCGCTTGGGCTGTAGAGCATCCAGACGACCACTGGACTGATAAGCTATTGTCCCCCGTCCATATAGATCGGTTTTTGACGTCTCCCAATTGCACATTCTCTTAGGGACGTGATTTCATGATTACTGATGTTATTCCTGCCCATCTACCAAATCCTTCTGACAAAACCACGGTAGGCGCCCTTGTTGTGCGGAAGAAGAAGGATAAGCCAAGGGAGAAGGGGCGATCAGAGTCCCATGTAAACGAGGGCAAAAGGGAAAAAAGATCAAAAAAGAAGAATGATGAGAGTTAGAGGAAAAGGGCTCGCGCTGAGGATCCATCTCAACTCCCTCTCTCAAAGAGATCTTTGGTGTCTGCCGAAAAAGTTCGGGAGCGGACGCCTATACTCCTATCTTCAACAGGAGAGTTGGCGCCCACGATGGGTGCTTGCGAATAGCTGCCCCACAGGTCCGAAACTCTTTTGGGGGGCGGTCAGACCACAACAACTTCCTCGCCTGTGGCTACTTCACCTGCTGCCTCTGGTGATTCCCCCTCGAGACCATGCTCCACTGGCTTGAGGAATAGAGAAGGACTAGCCAGCATTGCCCTTTTTGAGCTAACCGCCACCTTTCGAGTCCAGGCGCCCAGTCCTTTGAAGTCTACTATTGTGTTTGAGCCTCCTGCTAATTATCTTCATCCAAAGCTACTCCTAGGGGAATGTGCGAGAGTTTGGTTGGTGCCCAGCCTACTAGTCGAGAGGACTCCCAATCCCCTGCTCCTGAGGGAGCTTGTGGGGAATCGCTGTTGGCTGGTCTAACTTGGAAATTCTCCCGATTACCATATCTAGAGGTTATACTCCATCATTGGTTGGAAGTGGCGAGTGTATTTCACCCATCCCTCTTTCTACGTCTTCATTTGGTGGAGATCTTGAATCCCTCACAGAGGCGGAGTTGGATGTCTTGTTTCGGGAGGGTACCCAAACAGAGCAAGGGGAAGCAACCCGCCCTGAAGTACTGTCTGACTCTGGGCACTTGTGGGACCAAGTGGCGAACGTGGCTCCTAAGCCTATGAAAATTCTAGAGGCTCAAAGGGTTGATGATCCCATTGAAAATACTGAGGGTGACGGCAGCCTGTGAAAATACTAAGCCTGTTCTTGTTCAGGCCGATATTGTTACGGAGATGGCAGTCAGCTAAAGGATTGGTTTTCAGCAGTAACCTCATGGCTTTGCTTAGTCTCTCTTCCCTTTTTCTATCTTCTTTTTTACTCACTTTGGTTCTCTTTCCTTCTTCACAGGGCGTTGACACTTTGGCGGCACACGTAGTGGCCGACTTCGCCCGTAGGGAAGAAGAGATGAAAGGGCGGTGGCAAACCGCCAAGGTTGAATTGGAAGCCCTGGTTGAAAGAAACAGGGAGCTCGAACTCCGCTTGGACCAGGCGGAGAGTTTTGCCAACTATCTTCAGAGGGAGCTAGAGCTCCGCGACAGCGAGGTCTTTGAGCTTCGGGAGATTGTCCACCTTGCTCAAGAGACGAAGATCAGGTACGACTTCTCCCACCAGGTTTTGCAGTCAGAAAGAGACCTGGTGAAGGTTCAACTTTCCGAAACTCAACGGAGCTTCGATGCTGAGTCCGCCCGTTTGGGCTCGGAGCTCCTTGCACACAACAAAGAATTAGGCTCAGTCCGGGAGGAGCTCGCCAATTCGCAGGAAATGTGTAGTGGGTTGACTAAAGACTTACTGGACGCCTTGGAGAAGGCGCGCCTTACAGCTCAAAATCTTTCAAAGGCGCAAGGATCTTTGGCTGAGCTTCGGGAGCGTCACCAGAGGTATAAGGCGAGCCCTGCGAACATAGATGAGGAACTTAGGAAGGCCAACCTGGTTGCTTTGGCCAGGGACGAATAGTTAGCCAAGAAGGTAGACCAGTTGGCTATGGTTCCTCGGGTCAGGGATGCGACCTTTCCTTATGGTCATGGGGCTAGCATTGTGCTCCTGAGGAACCGTCTCTTGGCTGATTCTGCTACAGACTTCCAGGCTCTCGATATTAGCTTATTTTCTCCCGAGATGGCAGCTTACCGCCGTGTTGATATATTCGAACGCTAAGAAGTTCCAGACGCCTTTCTAGAAGTGCCTCCATTGTTGCCTCCTGAAAAGGGCGACTCCCATTGACTCAAAGCCACAATTCTTTGTACTTTATTATCATTTATTTTCTTTTCTATTTTTACTGTGGTTGCACATTGCGACCTTGACTTGTAATCAAATCCTTTTCTTGTAAATAATGTCGATTATTTGCTTTGATATCGTATTCTCGATTCATAACTGGGTAGTTTTGAGTGTTCATCTCAATCCCTATTGCTGTCTGTTTTACTCTTACCTTTGATTTTGTTTGGATTATTTTTACAGTCCTTGACCTATTCCTCAGCCCCGCAAGCTAGATGGCTTGCTGTGGGTTTTTTTGTTAGCTAGGCGGTCCCTGACCTTTCCCTCTTCTCCATTTTTTTTATGGTATTGCAGGCGTTGAGAATTGTTGGTATTTTAGAGGTAGGCAGGGTCATTTACCTCTCTGCCCCCCTTTTTTATTGCATGACACCTGCGAGTATTCTACTCATCTTTGGTGTTTTAGGTAAGCAGGGTCATTTGCCTCTACACCCCCCCTTTTTTATTATGTGACACTTGCGAGTGCTCTGCTCATTTTCGGTGTTTTAGATAGATGGGATCATTTGCCTCTGCGCCCCCTTTTTTCTTGTGTGACAACTGCGAGTGCTCTACTCGTTTTCGGTGTTTTAGGTAGGCAGGGTCATTTGCCTCTACGTTCATTTTTTTCTTGTGTGAAACCTACGAGTACTCTATTCATTTTCGGTGTTTTAGATAGGTGAGGTCATTTGTCTTTGTGCCCCCTTTTTATTGGTTTGGGCAGTCCGTGACTCTTCCCTTAACCCCACGAACTGGATAACTCATCGTGGATTTTTATCAGTAAGGCCCTTTCCCTTAACCCCGTGAGCAGGATAGCTCGTCGTGGGTCTTTACTAGTGAGGCGTTCCTCGAGTGTGATAACTCGGTATCGGTGTTCAAGGATGGCGTGGTCTATTGACCCTGGTGCTCCCTCTTTTTGTAAGTGACGCCATAAGCAATACAAATACTTTAAACAGGGCATAAGAATTAGTGGACGAAATATCGGGATTCTCGAATCAATGGATACGAATGTGATAATTATAATCGTTCAAGAATTTAATTGAAATAAGAATAACAAAACAAAGATTGTTGCAATGAAAGAATAAACAATACTACTAAGGGAATGTAAAGACATAACTGAACCGAAAGTATTGGCGATACTACTGATAAAATTTTTTTAAATGCTCTGCATTCCATGAATGAGGCAGTTCCTTTTCTTGACTATCTTTTAGCCAGTATGACCCGGGCCTATTGTTTGCCACTACCAAGTATGGCCCTTCCCATTGAGGTCCCAATTTTCTCTGGTTTTAGGTTGTCACTCTGCTTTTCTTTAAGACTAGATCCCCAACTTTAAAGGTTCTGGACTTCACCCTCTTGTTAAAGTATTGCTTGGTTTTGACTTTTTCATGTTGTATCCTGGCTTCCGTAATTTCTCTTTCTTCTTCTAATAGGTCTAGATTTTCTTCTAGTTTGCTGTCATTTTGGTGGGTAGAGTAGTGAATTGTTCTGTAGTTGGGCAACCCCACTTCGACTGGTGGTATAGTCTCAGTCTCATATGCTAGTGTGAATGGTGACTCTTAGTAGGTGTCTTAACTGTTGTCCTGTACGCCCAAAGCACCCCCGAGAGCTCATCCGCCCAATCTCCTTTTTTCTCCCCGACCCACTTCTGCAGAATTAAGAGCAATGTCTTGTTGGTTGACTCAGCCTGCCTGTTAGCCTGGGGGTGACCTGGCGAGGAATACTTGGCCTAGATTTTTAACTCAACGCACCAATCTCGGTACTAGTTGGAGTCGAACTACCGCCCGTTATCGATTACTAGACTGTGGGGGATCCCGAACCTGCAAACAACATTCTTCCATAAAAATATTATCACAATTTTGTTGGTTATGGTTGCCAATGGTTCCGCTTCCACCCATTTGGTAAAATAATCCATAACTACTATCATGGATTTTACTCCGCCTTTTCAGGTTGGGAAAGGTCCTACCAGGTCCACGTCTCATTGGGCAAAAGGCCATGGTGCTGTAATGGACGTGAGTTCTTCTAATGGAGTATGTTGTACGGGTGCATACTCTTGACATTTGAGACACCTCTTAGTGAACTCTCGTGCATCCCTTATTGCATTGGGCCAACAGTAACCTGCCTTGACCGCTTTCCTGGCCACGGCCCTTCTTCCCGAGTGGTTCCCACATATTCCTTCATGTATTTCTACTAAGACGTATTGTGCCTCTTGAGGTGAAATGCATCGCAGCAAAGAAGTAGAGAAACCCTTTTTGTAAAGAGTCTCGTCGAAAAGCAAGAACCTGGCTGCCTTCCTTCTTACTTTCTGATCTTCTTCTCCCTCCTTTAGTAGTTTGCCTCCTGCCAAGTATTTTACCACTTTACTTGCCCATTTAGGAATACTGGGACCCAGCATTACCACCTTCATGCCAATCGCTGGTGCTTCAATAATTCTTTTTTTAGCTGGCTAGGGAAGATGCATCTCTTCCATTCTAGATGCCGTTTGAGCCAGCCTGTCTGCCACTTCATTATTTGCCGAGGTATCTGGGTTATTGTGAAGTATAAAAAAAGATCACATACTTCCTAAACCCGCTCCAGATATTTTTTCAGTTTCTCACTCTTGGTGGCGTACAAGCCTAATACTTGGTGGACAATGATCTGTGAGTCAGATCTAACTTCTATCTCGGTTATTCCGATCTGAGCTGCTATGGAAAGCCCAGTTACCAATGCTTCATATTTGGCCTCGTTGTTTGTCACCTTAAAAGTTAGCGTGATCATGTAATGTCTTTCTTCGTTGTTGGAACCTAGTAAATATATACCCAGGCCCCATGCCGCCTTACAGGATGAGCCGTCTATATACGCTATTCATAGATTGCCCACCGGTGCTATTGTGACTTGATGAGTGCACAAAAATGCACTCTAAATACTCTATTTAAATACTAAAATAAATGAGAAAATAATGGATATAACTCATGTTATTAAAATTAATGGTCATTTATCTTGAAATAGATATAAGTATGATTTAATATATTGATGAGAATATAAAATGTCATATTTTCCTCTCTTAATGTTTAATACTTTATTCTTATTTAATGCCTAAATATACTCATTATTCTTATATTTTGATTTAGGACACAAATGGAGACATTAGGAGCAAATGAAGATAATTGC
Source organism: Platycarya strobilacea (assembly GCA_036898215.1). Lineage (NCBI taxonomy): Eukaryota > Viridiplantae > Streptophyta > Magnoliopsida > Fagales > Juglandaceae > Platycarya > Platycarya strobilacea. Next base: position 10,113,657 of record CM072555.1, read on the forward strand.
GGAATTTTAGACAATTCTGACATCTTTTCGTAATATGGGCATAACTCTCTCATCCAATTTCCGATTGAGCTGATTCAAAATGATCTAGAACCACAAGAGAAATATCTATAACTTTTATGTTTTATGTTTGAAGATATATCCACTCAATCTAAGACAAAATCGATCATCAAGTGGACGCACCTGCACTTGATGTTCCTGGATATTTTTCAGCCACTTGCATCAAATCTAAATGTCATCATAATATTTTCCAGCAAGCACTCCTACACTAACTTGGAAATTCAATGATCAATTCATATGCAAGATGAAGTGCACTCAAGTTTCTTGTAGACAAATTATTTGACCACAAGATATTAAGTCATACAAGACAACTAATGGATAGAGAAGCAAAATTGAAACACTCAACCTACAAGCAAAATCCAGCTCATGCATGGTGGAAAAATAAATGATCAAAATGACAACTCACAAATCACTTGGATTCAAGAATGGCACATGGCAAAACAAGTTGAAATTGTGATGATTTTGTCATGACAACTTGCATGAAGGATGCTTATAAATAGAAGGAAGGGATGTATGTTCTAAGAATGCTTAGTGTGGGAGGATGCTTTGGAAGAGCCATTATTTTGAGAGCTTGAGAAAAGAAAAGAAAAACCAAAGAAGAGAGAAGAAAATAATGGTTGGCTCTTCCATATTATCCCTTGGAGAAATTTTGTTGCATATTTTCAATATGTGTAACTAAATTCTCAAGGAGGGTTAGGGATGAACTTGTGTGTGTGATGGTATTTGTAATTTATTTTTGATTCATGTATTTTGTCTTTAAATATTAAAACTCTTTTGTTCTATTATTCTCAATATATTTGTGATGTTTTTTCGTCTTCAAATAATTATAGAATCTATTTCGTTTATGGATTCAGTCATGCTTTTTCTATTGAGTGAATTAGTTCTATAATTATGTTTGGAGCAATTGATTATCTATATTGATTTAATTCTCTGCTGCAATATCGCCTCTTGGGTATATTGTCGTCGTTAGATTTTCTCAATATCGATAACAATTTATGAGAGTTAAGCGCGAAGAATGATTTTTCAAAGAGTTACATGTGATTTAAATTTTGGTTATTAATGTTATATCTTCCGATTAAGAATTTGGACATAGAATTCTTAATTAAGTTATCAATGAATTAAGAATAAATTTGAATACCACAAATACACAAGGAATTCCCTACGCTCTACTTTTCGTCTCATTTTTATATTTTTCAAATTACTCATTTAGTTTTAATTTACATCACACTCTAAAATTTACTTATCACACTCATTTAATCTTTTTGTTAATTTCGTTACTATTCTTCAATTTCTCAATTCATCTCCCTGTGGAATCGACACCCCAAAGCTATACTGCAAATGACCGCGTTATTCTTTGGGCGTAATCATGACTTCTTGGGAAAAATCTGAGAGTTCTGCCACGAAATCTACTAGTGCCTGTCCTTTGACTGCTTTCTTTGGCTCGTACTTTAAGTCAAATTCACTTAACTCGATTGACCATCCTATTAATCTTCCCGTGCAGTCTGGCTTCCTCAAGGCTTTCGTCAGCAGTGCTTCTGTAAGGACCCTTACCGTGTAAGCCTGAAAGTATGGGCGTAGCTTCCTGGCTGTCGTCACCAAAGCAAATGCTAGCAGCTCAATTTTGGGATATCTTACTTCTACTCCTCTGAGGGCTCGGCTTACATAATATACGGGGTGCTGTATGGCCCCATCTTCCTTTACCAAGACGGCCGATACTGCGTGTGGAGAAATGGCCATGTACGCACAGAGTACATCGTCTTTTTTCGATTGCTTCAAGAGGGGGAGGATTGGTTAGATATTGCTTCAGTCTTTGGAATGCCTTATTACATTCCTCATTTCATGGATGTGTTTCGCGTAGCACCTGGAAGAAGGGCATACACTTGTCAGTAGATCTGGCTATGAATCTACCTAAGGCGGCTACCCTTCCTGCCAACAGCTGTGTCTCGTGCAAGTTTCTCGGCGGCTTCATATTTACTATTGCCTCTATCTTCTCGGGGGAGGTTTTGATTACTCTCTCAGATACAATGAACCCCAAGAACTTTCCTGACTCGACCCCGAAGGCACACTTAGCGAGATTCAACTTTATCTTGTACTGTCGTAATACCTCGAATGCTTCTCTCAGATCGTGGATGTGTTTGGCAAGCTCCTTACTTTTCACCAAGAGGTTATCCACATAGACTTCCATGGTTTTTCCTATCTGATTTGCAAACATTCAGTTGACCAGCCTTTGATAGGTCTCCCCTGTATTTTTTAGCCCGAACGGCATTACCTGGTAGCAATATAGCCCACGATTTGTTATAAACGCCGTCTTTTCCTTGTCCGCCGCATGCATTTGTATCTAGTAGTAACCCGAGTAAGCATCTATGAAACTCAAAGTTCTGTGTCCCACTGTTGCGTCCACAATTAGATCAATGCGTGACAAGAAGAAGCTATCTTTTGGACAAATTTTGTTGAGGTCAGTGAAGTCTACGCACGTTCTCCACTTTTAGTTCGCCTTTTTCACCAGGACTACATTAGATAGTCACTCTGGGTAGTGGGCTTCTTTGATAAAACCGGCGGCGAGTAATTTTTCAACTTCCAAGTGGATGGCAGTATATTTTTTCGCGTTGAACGACCTCATTTTCTGTCGTACTGGCTTATGTGCGGGGTCCACCCCTAAACGATGCTCGATGATAGCATTGACCACGCCAGGCATTTCTTTATGACTCCATGTAAACACGTCTCTATGTTCTACTAACAACTATTTTAGACTTTCCCTATCTGTCGGGGACGCATTCGTGCCAATCCGCACGGTTGTTTCCGGGCGGTTGGAGAATAAGGTTATGAACTCAATGGGCTCGTTGACCTCGGCATGCTGCTGACTCTGTTCGTCTTTGGTCTCTACTACCTCCACCGTCGGTTGGAAACTTCATTTTGAGGTGATATCTTGAGGTCACTGCCCTAAGATGGTTGATTGTTGGCCTCCCTAGTATAACATTATAAGAGGTTGGAGCTTTGACCACTAAGAAGTCCGTCATGGTAGTCGTTGTTCGCCATCCATCTCTAGCGGTTACTGGAAGGGTGATAGCAGCAATGGGTTGGATTGCCTCGCCCGAGAAGCCCTTCAACGGCGATGGAGAAGGTCGTAATTGGTCAGCCTCAATTCCAATTCTTTCGAATGCTTCCCAAAACAGTATGTCGGTAGAGCTTCCATTGTCAATCAACACCCGCCTGGTTGCATAATTATCTATAACAAAAGTGACAATTAGAGCGTCGTCGTATGGGTATAGCACCCCCTCTCTGTCCGCCTCTTCGAAGGATATCACTATTTGGTTATTATTGAGTTTTTGCTACTTGGGCGCCCTGTCCACCACATAGACTTCCTCATACCTCGCATTTCGAGCATACGCCTTTCAACTAGATGTGGACATCTCGCCTTCAGCAAAACCCCCTACTATCGTCTAAATCTCCCCAATAGGCACTTTTTTCCCGGTCATCTCTTGGTAATGACCTGTTCCTACCGCCTCTTCGGGGCGATCTGCTCCTGTTACCTCTTCTGGGTGCCCTGTTTCTGTCGCCGCCTCTTTTTGATGTCGTCTGGTTGCCACTGTTCTGGCGGCCGTTGCCTTTGCGGGAATTCATGGACCTCTTTCGGGGCTGGCGCTCTTTTTAATTTCCCATTCGTACTCCTGTCTCCTTTTGGGTTTCGAACACTCTTCTACCATCCGTTCCAGCTCTCCAGTTCCCACTAGTTTAGTGACCCTTTTTTTCATAGTCGTGCAGTCCTCTGTTCAATGTGAACCCGTCCGGTGGTATTTGCAATACCGTTCGTCCATCTGATACTGTTGCTTTTCATCCCGATCTCTCTCATCTTCTCTAACACTCAGGTTGTTATGTATCAGCCTGGTGTCCAATCTAGCTGTCTTTCTCGCCGACTTGTTCCACTTCTTTTATCATCCCACCCGCTTCTCCGTTCTCCTCTTCTGCTTTCCTTTCGTGAATCTACCTAGACTTGCAATGTGTTTTCGACGTTGACGAAAGTATCCACCTAGTCCATGAATACCCAAAAGGTGACTGGAGTCTTCTTGGCTAGCTCCATCATGAAAGGGCTTTGCGGCTAGATTCCGCCCAGGAGAGCGGCCAGAGTGATCTTCTCATCCTAATTATCTGTCGTCAATCGCTCCTTGTTGAAGCGCGTAAGATAGCTCTTGTGATTCTCATCGTCCTTTTATTTGACCGTGAGCAAGTAGGCGGCTGGGCGTCGACGCCTTCTGCTAGGCATGAACTGGGTTATGAATTGTTTGACCAAGTCTTTAAAGCTATCAATTGACCTTGGTTTAGGAGTCTCAAACTATCCTCTTGTTGTCCCCTTTAGAGTCAGAGGAAAGGCTCGACAGGCGATCTCGCCTGGGAAACCGTGGAGAGTGAAGTGGGCTTTAAAGTTTTCTAGATGGTCCACTAAATATTTAGACCCATCGTAGAGATTTATTTGGAGAACTTTGAATCTCGACAGGAGTGGGACCCCCATGATTCGCTCGTTGTATGGCAGGTCAGTCTAGTTAAGTAGGCAGTCGACCGACGAAGATCTACCCATCTTTCTTGCTATTTCCTCGTACTTTCCTGCGAGATCCTTCAATTCGTTGCGCATCTTCTATTTCTCTATGCGTTCCCGTTTGGTTTCAGCATTGCTATCCGCTTCTTCTTCATCTTGCTCACTATGAGCAGGTTGGGCCGCACCCTCGGTCTCAACATTCCTCCGCTGTAATTCCTCGTTTTCTTTCTGCAACGCTTCCAAAGTATCTAACGCCTTCTTTAGTCTCTCCTTAGTTGCTGCTAATCGTACTTCCATAGATGCTTCCGTTGTTCGGTTTGCTACAGAACGAGTTACGGTAGGCATGCGAGAACCACGTTAATAGTTCGTAAAGAGATCCCACAGAAGGCGCCAATGTTAAGGATGTGTCTCGCTCATATTCTGCAACTATTCACCTGCAAGAAATTGAAGAGATCCAGCGGTATTCGCCTGAGAAAGTTCTAATGCCTAAGTCAATAATTTTGCAAATTATTTTAAAAGCAGCTCGAAGGTCAATGAGAGTAGTCCCCTTTCCATAGAGTGTTACATGGTTTATATAGGTATCGTGTTAGTGCTTATCCTTTGATATGATTTCCGTTTACAAATTATCTTCATATAACTGACGTGATCACATATCTGCATAAAATCCCATAGTATATGCTGAAAATTTGAATATTAGTTTATGTATGTGATTCTGTATGATTCTATCTTTATTCGCCTTCCTGGGTAAGTTATTGGGCCCATGGTATTAACTTTCTTCTATTCAAATTTTCATTCTATAGGCTTCCAAACCCCTTAACTTAATTAGGCCCTGCATGTCATATTAATTTGAAGAAGATTTTGAATTTATTATTTATTTTTGAAAAGTAAGAGTACTTTTATTTCCTTTTTGAATATTTTTTCATCACTATTAATTAAATATGAATAAAATTTTTTGATATCTGTATAAAATTATACTTTTTTAAAGAAAATTTTTAACTAATCCAATGCTCTTAGGCCTTAAGCAGAACAAATCCACCAAATCCATCAGCCTTCCAAACAAGTGATGCTCGCCGTACTCTTGATGTGTTTTCGATTTCCGGTATAGGGATATTGGGACGGTGAATGATATGTATCTTTTATTCGTCTTAAGCTTTCTATTCATTGCTTTGTATAAGATTTCCTTGACTCCAAGTCTTTGCTATTTAAGGCGAGGAAGTAGCACGTCCATCCATGTGAAATACAAGGCATCAGCTGAAACAGAGCAAATGATTGTTTTTTTAAAAAAGCAAGAACACTTGCTTTTAAGCCATTATCTACTGTTTCAGAACCCAAACCGTGTATAAATTGTACAGATAAAAGTCTCACCTTGAAAGAGAGTAAAGAAGCGCGTCCGCCATGAGAGGGACCTGGCCTCTGTTGGTTTTCTGCTAGGTGTTTGGAGGTGCCCGACACTTTCAAACTTGGGCAATAAGGAAATTGAACACTTTTTACTCATTGAAAGTTTTTTTAAAAAAAATCTTCAAATTGTTTAAGAGCTCACAGAATGTAAAAATAATAATAATAATAAATAAATAAATAAATAAATAAAGACCTTATTAATTCGACCAAACAGTAAGAGGTTGAGTTTGGGATCTTAAGTACGAAGAGTCTTGAGCGGCACTGTAGATTTAGTAAGGAGTGGGACAATTATTTTGATTTGGGGGTGTTTAGGTTATAGGTGTGTTTTGGTCAATTCACTAATGAAATGAGAATTTTTTTTTTTATCTATTTTAAGATGGATTATAAAAGAGTCTAAAATATTAGATTGTGCTTAACATCACCCAATTGATGGGTCAATTCAGTTGGTATTGTATGACTTTTCAAATGAGTAGCTTGTGTCATGGATGGAATTGATGGGGAAAAAAAAATGCTTGAATATGTCCCAAAATGTGATCTTCTTCTATTTTAATATTATTTAATTAAAATAATTAAAAAAAAGTGATTATTGATAAATTTATATATTTTATAATAAAAAATAAAAATATTCAAAAAATATTTTTAAAAAAATACAATTACAAAAGAGAAATGTCCACTATTCGACACGTGCCAAAAGCATCCCCTCGACACGTGCCATGTTCATCGAAGGGGACACCTCCCGAGTCGATTCACACATTTTGCCACCTCCGGACGCTAAAATGGCTTCCAAGTTCAGCCTGGAAGTCTAGGGTTAGAGTTCCTGCCATCGACGAACCGATTACTATTTTTCTCGCTCAAAGGTACTGCCAATGGAGCTCTACTTCAGCGGATCTCAGAGAGTTGCTATTGCTGGGCTTTTCTTGGTCCTTTTGCCAGTTTTCCTGCCCAATCTGTTCCGCCCACTGGGCCGTGCCTCGCCTTCCATGTTCTCCGTACGTCTCCCATATTATTTCTTTCACTTCAATCTGTGTTCTCTAATTAATATATCATTGCTATCAAGATTAAAGTATATATTGAATAAACTTGAATGTAATTAATTATCCAATTAGCTTTGAATCTCCTCTATTTTTCAGTTAATAATTTACTTTATTTGTTTAGAAAGTATATTTTTATATATGATCATTTGGTGTTAAGCATAATCAAACCATGATTAATTCTATTTTCGGTTAAGAATTTACCTTATTTGTTTAGGAAGTATATTCTTAAATATGATCATTTGCTGTTAAGCATAATCAAACCATGATTAATTCTATACAGTTAGTTAAAAATGCATGACGAAATTGATGCATTGTATGATGGCAGGAGTGGAATGCTCCAAAACCTAGGCACTTGGATCTACTAGAGGGCGCTCTGATAGGCCAAACTGTGAGTAGGTTTCAACTAACTTACTAAGTGCTTGCTATGTATATACATATACATTTTGGGTATTCTTTTGGTAAATAATAAAAAATGTTTGATTCTTTTTAGTCAGTTCGACAACAGAATAAACTTTGGTCTCCCTTGCCCAACCAAGGATGGAAGCCTTGTGCTGAAACTACAAATTTACCATGTAAGGGCTGAAAGTACATCATATATGCTATATAGGTTTTATGCATGAGATGAAGTGCTGTGGGGAGGTTTTGGGAGAGAATGGGTTTTCAATATTTTGGTGACAAGAATTCTGTCTCAGTGGACTTGCATTTATTAATGTCTTGCAGCTGTGCCGGAAAAAACTCAAGGGTATATTCAGGTATTTCTTGATGGAGGATTGAACCAGCAGAAAATGGGGGTTAGTGACCATTTAATATTTATACTGTTAAGGAACTATATGATAAATTCAAATTCTTGTAGCAACTATGCAGCTAATTGTTTCCCTTGTAGAATATCTGTATAACTTTATATTGTTTCCTGTTTCTTAAAGATCTGTGATGCTGTTGCTGTTGCTAAAATCTTGAATGCAACCCTAGTGATTCCACATCTCGAAGTAAATCCTGTATGGAAAGATTCAAGGTAGTTTATAAGTAAACTACCTTTGCAAACATACTTACAGTAATTGCACGTCCCCCCCCCCCCCCCCCTCTCTCTTTTCCCCTTAAAAAAAAAAAAAGTGGTATTTATATTTTATGCAAGTTGTGTATGCTTGTTGCAGTTCATTCACAGAAATATTTGATGTTGACCACTTTATTGATGTCTTGCGCGATGAAGTTTCTATAGTGAAAGAGCTGCCCAGTCAATTTTCTTGGAGCACGAGGGAGTATTATGCTACAGGCATTCGAGCTACCAGAATTAAAACAGCACCTGTTCATGCTTCCGCTACCTGGTATCTGGATAATGTCTTGCCCATATTGCAGAGGTCTGTAACTTGATCTTATTCTTTAAATTTAAAATTGCTCCGGTCTAACTTAATGCTGTAAATTTCTGCTCTTTTATTGATTTAAGATATCAATCATCCAATACTTATCAAAAAAATAAAAGATATCAATTATCCAATAAGTTTATGTTACTCTTGCCAGAACCACGGAAAGCATTTTGGATTCAAAGAAGTTCCCCTATGAAAGATTTAAGTTCCTGAGAATGCCATTCCAGGAAATGTAATACTCAGTTAAGATTTGAAGAGTCAGGACTCAGTAGACAACCTGAAAGTAGTTCATGCAGCATTACCCAAATATTTCTTGGAACTTTTTAATACTACTGTCTGCAAGTACTCTTAGGTTTATGATTAGGAATTACATTTACAAATTTGTTTTACTTATCTTGAAGGCTTCTCAATTGATGCAGTTATGGAATTGCTGCTATTGCCCCATTCTCTCACCGACTCACTTTTGACAACTTGCCCACAAGCATTCAGCGATTACGTTGTAAAGTCAACTTTCATGCACTGGCCTTTGTTCCTCATATCAGGGCATTGGGAGACACCCTTGTCAATCGCCTCCTTAACCCTCCCAACAAAAACCAGGCTGCATACCTACAAGAGGAACAAGATCGAATTGGAAAAGGGAAAGCCAGGAAATTTGTTGTATTACATCTTCGTTTTGACAAGGTATGTTCTCATTTTCTTTTATGCAATAATCATTGAGAGTTAATTTCTTCTTCTTTTTTTTTTTTTTTTTCTTTGGACCGGTATCATAAGGTGGCATGGGGCTTGTGCTGTCTTGTTTCTTAAAAATCTGGACAGTTTCCTTGTCGACTATGAACAATACATTTGATCTAATGCTGGTGTTGAACCATGCATACAATTTACAAATGAAAGTTTCTGAGATTGGTGTTTAGGGTCCCAGTAGCAGGTTGTTGATCCAATGCACGTTATAAGCCCTAGATTGGACAACTCACAGAAGCCATATTTCTAGACCATCTATTTTGGATCTAATTTTATCTACATAAACTATCTTGCTGAGCGACTTTGAAGGGTAAAAGAAACATTGAATTTGCTTAAATGAGTCTAATCAATTAAATATATGTATCTGCTGATATTATTTACTCAACTCAACCCCTCCCCCCCCCCCCCCCCCCCCAAAAAAAATAAAAAATAAAAAATCCCCGTGCAGGATATGGCTGCTCATTCAGCTTGTGATTTTGGTGGGGGTAAAGCTGAGAAACTGGCTCTTGCAAAATATCGGCAGGCGCTTTGGCAAGGAAGGGTCCTGAACTCTCAGTTCACTGATGAGGAGTTGCGAAATCAGGGACGTTGTCCATTGACTCCAGAAGAGATTGGGTTGCTGCTGGCAGCTTTGGGCTTCGACAATAATACTCGTCTTTATCTTGCTTCCCACAAGGTGTTGATGACATTTTCATTTGAGTATTAATGACTTTCTATGATTTGAGAACCAAGCATACGGTTGGTCGGGACTCGGATATGTTCTCAATTGATAGTGCCATAGTGGATTCCATTGTCTTATGTTAGGGATTTAGATTGGATCCATGATTTTTATTTCTTTGTTTTTCAGGTTTATGGTGGAGAGGCAAGGATCTCAACTTTGCGCCAATTATTTCCTCTAATGGAAGATAAGAAGAGCCTTTCCTCAGTAGAGGAACGGACTAAGGTTGAAGGCAAGGCTTCTTTGTTAGCTGCAGTTGATTATTATGTGAGCATGCAGAGTGACATTTTTATTTCTGCTTCTCCGGGCAATATGCACAATGCTTTGGTAAGCATTCTTCACATAACTTTTCTGTCTTCAGATATATATATATATATATATATTTATTTATATCAAAATCTCGAGCAAATGAAATTTCACTTGTATCATTCAGGTGGGACATCGAGCTTACCTGAACATGAAGATAATAAGACCAAACATGGTACTGTTGGGCCAGCTCTTTCTGAATAAAAGCATGAAGTGGCCAGAGTTCCAACAAGCAGTTGTGGAAGGACACAAAGGTAGACAAGGACAGATCAGGTTGAGAAAGGAGAATCAATCCATATATACATATCCCGCTCCCGATTGCATGTGTCATCCTTGATTGAATCCAAATTAACTCTTTGTACGTGATAGCAAGCACCATTAATTTGTTTGTGGCCTGTGTATTAAAAATATTAGTTGCATCCTTTTCTTCTTTTTTTACCTAGTAAATATTGATTGTATCTGGTCGCTCATTAGTGTATAGATGAGGGTTTTCATTTGGGTTCCACTGATAAGAAGTTTTGGCCTCTCTTATGCCAGTCGATAAATTAGAGAAGGCATACGGCAGCCTCTACGCCGCAATCTGGGTTCCATTTTTTTTTTTATTAATCCTTGTGTAAAGCGAATCTGACGGCAAAAACATTCCCACGAAAGCCTTCCGACAGTTAATTGCAAAAGCAGAGGATCACTAACATCTGATTTGTTTTCATGAGAATTGAGATATGTATTTAGATATGTTGAAAAAAAAATAGAGATGAGTAGAGATATGTGCTTATTTAGATAAATAAGGTGAGGATGTTTTTTTGTTTTTTTATAGTGTTTACTGTAATAGGGCCCACAAAGTTAATTGACAACTTTTATTTTAATATTATTTTATATACATATTGTCGTTGAGAAGCTTGTTGCCTATGATTCCTGCGCGGCAAAGTACTTGGACATTATTCACGCGTCTGATACACACGTGAGCAACGAGCCCAAAATTCTAGAAGAAAAAATTTATGTACAAAGAGACTTGTGTCACGGACTTAGAAATTCTTCACACGTTCCGTGCGGTTTTAGGAGGTTTTGTCTTAGACAAGGAAACTCTTGGTACAAAGAATGGTTAGAATTGTGACAAGTGTCATAATCTTAAAGACAAGGAACATTCTAGACTACTTCTAGAAGTATGGCTACGATTGTGACAAGTGTCACAATCTTAAGGGCAAAGAACCATTCTAGGGTTTTCTATACAACTCTACAACAATCTACTACATTCTAAAATAACCTACAAGGGACTAGGAGGTTCTAGAAGGTGGTAGAATTCTCTAGAAAAATCCAGGTAGTGACATTCTCCCCCACCTAGCTTCGCGATATTCTCGACGCGGTATCCTCATGGAACCTTCGGATTTGATCTCCAAACTGCCACAGCGACTCCTTAGGTTCCCAGGTCGTTTTACTTGCGGGCAATCCCTTCCACTTGATCTAGTATTCTTGGCGTGGTTTATGACCCCTTCGTCTGACTTCCCGATCCGCCAAGATTTCTTCTATTTCTGTATCAAAAGTGGTGGTTATGCCCAATGGGGCACGCTTAGAGTCTCGTCGTGTCGGCTCTTCTTCATCACCATGATAGGGCTTCAGACAGCTTACATGAAAGACCTGATAAAGGTTGAACTTGGAGGGTAAGTCTAGCTTGTAGGAGGCCTTCCCTATTTTCTTGATGATTGGGAAGGATCCCTCATATCGCCGCACAAACTCCTTGTGTAGCTTCCTGGTAAACTTGTGTTGGTTTGCCAAGATATTTACCCACACCAAATCACCTACGCAATATTCCTTGTGCCTCCTTAGTTCTTCAAGCTTTGAAGGTGACATGAGATAAGGCGTTTTGGTGGGTGGTTTGGCGCTGAATTTCAACTCAGTCTGATGATCCACCTCTCTCCTAGGTGGTAGTTGCTTGAACAACTCTAGTGGCCTGATATCCTCATAGCCCTTGGGGACCTCTTGGGTCTCCTTAAGTGGAGGGGAGTGAATCTTCACTTCACCTTCCTTCATAGTAGCCAAGTAAGATTCCTCATCTTTCTTGACTTGCATAGCCGATAGGAGTTGGGTGGTGTTTGGCTTAGACATGATGGGTATCATGCAAGACCCATCTTCTAAGATGCACACCGAGTTGTAGTGAGGGAGAGACACTACGTTGAACTGTCTCAAGAATTCCATCCCCAACACGACGTTGAAGTCGTCCATGGGTGCGACGGAAAAGTCCACTTTTCCCTTTCACGTGCCAAGTTGTAGCTCTATGCCATGAGCTACGCCATCAAGGGGTCTGGCTTCAAAATTCACCGTCTTCAGCCATCCTTGACCCTTCTTGAGAGGGATGCCTAGCCGTGTGGCCTCTTCCTTCTTGATGAAGTTGTGAGAAGCCCCTGAGTCAACCATGGCATGGGTCTTCTTCCCATTGACAAACACCTCTACAAACATTAAGGATCTATCCTTGGTGGTTGACTTGGTGTTTGCCTTGAGTGAGCTGAAAAGTTGCAAGCATCCCATGTATGACTTCTCTTGTACTTCCTTCTCTTCTAGCATGGCATTGAGGGCCTTCCTCTTAGGACAGTCTCTAGCCCAGTGTGGTCCATCACAAAGGAAGCAAGCATCATTTGGCTTCTTGTCTTTGGAGTACTCCTTCTTTCTTTCCCTCGATGTCGAGGGCCTATCTCCCCGCTCTTTGTGCTGTGGGGGCTTGGACCCCTTTGCTCCCCCACCTTTGTTGTAGTTATCCTTCGAAGACTTGGGTTTTGAAGAGTTATCACTCTTGTGATACTCAAACTCTTCCAAAGTTTCGGCTATGATTAAGGCGGTGGAGATGTCGTTGACCCCACGATACTTGAGCTCTTGAGTCACCCATGACTTGAGGCCATCGAGGAAGTTGAAGAGAAGATCTTCTTCACTCATGTTTGTGATTTGAAGCATGAGTGCGGAGAACTCTTCAACATAATTGTGGATAGAAGAAGTGTGCTTCAACTCCTTCATTTTCTTCCGTGCATAGAGGGCCACGTTCTCAGGGTAGAACTGCCTCTTGAGTTCATGCTTGAACTCCTCCCATGAGTTGATGGTATAAGTACCTTTTTCTATCTCACTATGCTTACGACGCCACCAAGTACCAGCAAGATTAGTAAGATAGAGAGAAGCAGTACGTACCTTGACATGCTCGTCTTGCATGTTCAACGCTTCGAAGTAGCGTACCATATGCCACAGGTAGTTGTTGAGTTCTTTGGCATCTCGCTTGCCGTCGAACTCCTTCGGTTTGGGAGTATCCACCCTTGGTGTTGCTACCATTCCAGCTCCAATGGTACCTCCGTTGGCCACTGTTCGCTTGCATATGACCCAGTTCGCCCTGGTCTCCTCTAGACCGGCGCGGTGTTCCTCCATTTGCTCCTGGAGTTTGATTAGTTCCCCCAAGACCCGATCTTGGAAGGCAACGTTCTCAACACGCTGTGCTTCGAGGGTGGGGTTGATGGTGCTTAGAATGGATTCCTTGAGCGATTTGGATTGGCCCTCCAATCCTAGCTCCTCCATACTTTGCTCCATGATGTCAAAACGGTCCTTGACATCCGCCACTGCCACCTCCACCCTGTTCACGGTGTTGTCAAGGGTGCTCACCTCCCTGTGAGACTGATCTCATTCTTCCATCTTGACCAATATCTTGGCCATGGTCTTCTCGATGCTATCGAGGCGAGACTCAACGGACGAGATCGACTCCTTCGACCTCTTACTCTTTCGTGGTTCCTGATTCTCCATGGTGACCACATTTGGTTCCGCCATCCCAAGCTCGATGCTCTGATACTAACTGTCACGGACTTAGAAATTCTTCACACGTCCCGTGCGACCTTAGGAGGTTTTGTCCCGGACAAAACTCCCAAGTAAGCCTTCTAAGCAACTCAAGACAAGAGAGAACAACTCTAGAGAGAGAGAGAGTAGAGAGAGAAGCTCAGAGAACTTGTTACTCTTATTGCTTGGTGATTTACACAAATGAGACTCCCTCTATTTATAGGGAACTCTTGGTACAAAGAATGGTTAGGATTGTGACAAGTGTCACAATCTTAAAGACAAGGAACATTCTAGACTACTTCTAAAAGTATGGTTAGGATTGTAACAAGTGTCACAATCTTAAGGGCAAAGAACCATTCTAGGGTTTTCTATACAACTCTACAACAATCTACTACATTCTAAAATAACCTACAAGGGACTAGGAGGCTCTAGAAGGTGGTAGAATTTTCTAGAAAAACCCAGGAGGTGACACTTGTGTGTACATCTATTCATATAAATAATATTTTTATTATTTATATAAATAATAAAAATACTATCCATACAAATAGATATGTGTGCATATCTGTTTGCATACAGCACTGAGCATGCCAAAATACGAAGCCCCTCATCATTTCCTATTTCCTATCGCACGCGATTTTGGAGCAAGTAACCATAGTAATTACTTTAGCAGCCATAACTCAATAGTGTTTAGTCATATTCACGATTAAATTAAGAGATAGGATAAATTGAAATAAATTGAATTTATTTTTTAATATTATTATTTAAAAATTTAAAAAAATTGAATTAAAATTTAAAAAATGTGATTAGAATTAAAAAAAATTGTATTAAAATCTATATTTTGTATGAAAATTTAAAAAAATGTAATGATGAATTTAAGATGAATTGAGACGAGTTCGTCTCGTTTATAAATCCAAATGGCCTCGAGTGATCTCAATATGGATGCCTACGAGTTGTTTGTTTTGGGAGATATGTTTTGACCGTACAAAACTTCAAACGTGTTTTATGGTTTTTTGTTTATTTAATGTTTTGAATATCGTATTAATATGTAGCAATCAAGATATTAGAATTAAATATTTTGATATTTGTATCATTTCGTATATCATTTCAGAATAGTCTATACATAAATATATATACATATATATATTATATTTCAACATAATAATCAATCAATAAATAAATTATATATATGTAAATAGTCTAATTTGAATTAAGATTAAAAAAAAAAACAAAAAAAAAATCCGAAGTCCGGTATGGTTAATACATATATGGTCAATACGGTCGAAATACTGGTTGGTACGATCAATATTTGAGCCGATATGAAATAGATCATATTTTTATATCGACCACTATTCTAATACAGTATGTATCAATCGATACGATACGAAATTTAAAACACTAATTTTATCTTCGAAAGAGTATTGATAATGGCCAGTTAATGGTTACTTGGTTAGTTATTGTCAAGATTAAAATTTAATTAAAAGTTGAAGTTTTGAAAATTTAAATTATTAGAGAAATTAATCTAGATTAAATTATTTATCCAAAATTTAAAATAATAATATTCTTTTAAATATTTGTATTTTTTTTTATATATATTTTATAAATACACTTCATAATTTTTTTACTTATAATTATTTTTCTCCAACTATTTTTTTCAACTTAAATATTTAACAAACACATTTACTCAACCTTAATTAGTAAGATATTATAGAAGATTATTTATGAGATAAATAGTAGCTAATCAAAGTAAAAAAAATGTTAAATTTATTGTAGCTCAAAAGTGAAGTCTTAGAATACTTTCAATGGAGTAGATAATTTTCTTTTAAAATAAAGTGTCAAAAACTTCAATTTTTATTTTACCTATTTACTTTTATATTTTACTATCTATCAACCTCTCTATATTTTTTAAAATATTCATATTTAATTCTAATACTATTTATTTTACAAATTAAAAAAAAAAAGTAAACGAAAAAAACGGTTTAACGCATGAGAGATGATGGAGTTTTGTGTGGGAGATGACGGCAAACTTGTTGGATATGAGATTGTTGGAGGTTCATTGTCGTCGTGAGAGAATGACAATGAAGGGGCGATATGGCTAGTGGTGGCCAACGATGGGCCGAACGAAAGTCAAAAGTTGCAGTTGAGTGTGAGAGACGACGATGGCCTTACAAGAGCTAGGATTGTTGGAGGTGGTCTCCGGCGTAAGGGGATTCAATTGTCTTCAAGCCCAACTCCATTGTCTCTCACATTCGACCCATTTTTTGTTGGGAGTGGTCGCCGGCGCGAGGGGATTCAATTGTCTTCAAGCCCATTTCTTTATTAATTTTTTCTCATTTTTATTTATATTCTTTCTTTATATTCTATTAAATATAAGTTTAGAATAAAAAAATAAAATGGATGATTTAGGACGTATGCAATTGCTCCCTACACATTCTAGAATTAAAAGATTATATATTTACAAAAAATTAAAAGTTATTATAGAAAATCGAATGTAGCTTTGTTTTTTTTTTTCTTGTCATATTTTTGTTTCTATAATTTTAAGGACCACTTATAAGAAACAGATGGGAATGCTCTAAAGTTGCGTATTTAAATTCTAGTGCATGTTTTTTGTATGACACGAACGGAGAGCGAAGAAAATCCAAAGCAATTGAAGCAGAAGCAGAAGCAGAAGCAGAGCAGATCGTCAAACATGGCAATCAAAAGCAAGCCGTCGAGTATCGATCCCAGAAGCGGCTTCTGCAACTCCAACTCCATCTTCTACAGCAAACGCGACCTCACTCCTCACCCACCCAGCCCTTACCTTGACGTGACCACTTTCATCTCTTCCCATGCCCACCACGGCGATATAGCCTTTCTCGATGCCTCCACTGGCCGCCATCTCACCTTCTCAGATGTCTGGCTCGCCGTCGATTCCGTCGCCTCCTCTCTCTCCGACATGGGCGTCAGGAAAGGCGACGTCATCCTCCTCCTCTCTCCCAACTCCATCTTCTACCCTGTCGTAACCCTTGCCGTCATGTCCCTCGGCGCCGTAATATCCCCCACCAATCCCATCAACACCACCCAAGAAATCGCCAAACACATTGCCGATTCGAAACCGATCATCGCCTTCACGACTAGCCAACTCGTCCCCAAACTCGCCGAATCGAGTCTCCGAATTGTAATCCTCGACGAGCATCAGTCCATCCCCGCCGTTCGAAACGCTAGAATCGTGGCCACCTTGGAGGAAATGCTAAAGAAGCAGCCAAGTGGGGACGTCCGAGTTAGGGACCGTGTCAACCAGGACGACATGGCGACTCTGCTCTACTCGTCGGGTACCACCGGCATGAGTAAAGGCGTGGTGATTTCGCACAGAAGCCTCATTGCGATGGTTCAGATTAGGTTAGTTCGGTCGAAAGGAAACGAAGGAGAGCGTAGGTTCCTCTGCACCGTCCCCATGTTTCACGTCTACGGTCTAGCAGCGTTCGCGTTGGCCCTACTCGCGTCGGGAACAATGGTGGTGATCCTCCCGAAATACGACATGCACGATATGCTCTCAGCGATCGAGAAGTACCGGATCACCTCCCTCCCAGTCGTGCCGCCGATACTGGCGGCTCTGGTGAACGGCGCGGATAGGATACTGTCAAAGTATGATTTGAGCTCGCTGCAGCTGGTTTCAAATGGTGGGGCGCCGACGAGCAAGAAGGTGGTAGAGAAGTTCATGGAGAAGTATCCGGCGGTGGCGATTCTTCAGGGTTATGGGTTGACGGAATCGACGGCGGTTGGAGCTTACACGAACTCGTCGGAGGAGAGTGAGCGGTACGGAACGGTGGGGTTGTTATCTCCAGGCATGGAAGCGAAGATTGTAAACCCGGAAACCCAGGATGCTCTGCCGGTGAATCGGACCGGTGAGCTTTGGATGAGAGGTCTCCCCGTCATGAAAGGTACCTACAAATTTACAATAAAAAAGAAGAAAATTGTTATTGATTGTCCATTAACGACGACGTCACGTAGATATATAAGGATTGACGCAAAAAAAAAAGGATTAAATAATATTTTTTGAATAAAAATAAAAATAAATAGCAATTTTTAATTTACCGTATTTGTAGAAAAATATGCTAATTATAAATATATTTCATAAAATATACTAATCTCTAATTGACAAAGTCTGATTTATTTATTGAGATGAAATCAAAATTTTAAAATATATTTTAAATTTATTGTTATATTTTTTAAAATTTTCGTATAAAATATAATAAAAAATTTAATTTTTAAAATTTTAAAACATTCTTTTAAAATTTTAAAATAAAATTAATATTAAAAAACTATTTTATAATAATATTTTTTTTCATTTTTATTTTTTCTTATTTCATTTTTAAAAATAAATCAGATCTTAATTTGATGCATTATATTAAAGGATAATGATATGGGGCCGGGCTCCTTTGCGCCCCTTAGTAAAAAATTTCTTTACATTTTTTTATAATTTATTTATTTTATAAAGAAATATGTAAAGGTAAAATATATTTAATTTTTTTATTTTATTTTCTATTTAAAAACTCGGCGCGAAGGACCCGACACCGGGGCCCAAAACATTTCCGTATATTAAATTATAAATATACTTGCGTTATAAATTCTTTTGTATTTAAATCATTTTTCTTTACTATTGATCGTTAGAAGTCTCTAGTACTCGTGATCATTAGAAGTCTTAGGCTACGTTTGTTTTAAAAAAAATTATTAAATATTTTTTATTATTATTCATTATTTTATTATTATTTTTTACTTACTTTTAGTACTATTTATTATTTTTTATTAGCATTTAATATTTTATTATTATTTTTTATTATTATTCACAAATATTCTTAAATACTCTCAAATATTTTTAACATCTAAAATAATCATATTATCATGAATTTATTGCATCATTGGGCATTGATATGCTTAAAAGGTATTAAAAGATAGAGTAATTACTGTTGTTATTTATTTCTGCTCAAGGCTCAAATGCACAATTATGCACAATAAGAAAATGGGAGATACTAGGAGCCTAACAGAGGGCATTTTTTGTGTCCATTTAGTATTTTTATTTTATTTAATTTTAAATTATTTTTTAAACACTCTTTAAATATTTTAAAAAAATCATAATATTATGAAATTTTATATTCTTAATCATTAAATTAAAAAAACAAAAAAAATCCTGCAAGCAACAAAACGAGATACCAAATCGGACCACTTATCATTTTCTTAAAAAAATTACTTATATGTCATCAGTTATTTTTTATCAAAATAATAATGTTTTATCAAATTAAGTCTTATTTTATAATAAATAATTACATTTATCACAAATAATTTATCATAAATACTCATTATTTTTATACTAATAATGATAAAATCACTTGTGCATGTTGGGAAAAAACTATTTGACTTTCATTTTAAAAAATGATTTGTGTATATAAATGCCGGTAATTTGTGCAGTCTTTTCTAGAGAAAATTAAAAAGGTGCGTGCAGCATGGGTCATACTTGAGACCACTTTCTCCATTTGGATTCGATGATAAAATAAATTAAAATTATATTTTAATATTATTATTATATAAAAATTTTAAAAATGTATATTAAGATTTGAAATATATATATAAGAATTTATATTTTGTATAAAAAATTATAAAATATAATAATAAAATAAAGATGAGTTAAAATTAATTTTAAATACAAATGAAGCTTAAACAAACGCACTTTTCAGTTTTCATGATAGTTCTCAACTCTTAGATGTTCAGAAGAAACCCATGTTCTTTTTAAAAAAAGAAAAAAGAAAGAAGAAGAACCCATGTTCCAATATTATTACCGTATTTTAGTATTTGAATATGATATTCAGTGGCGGAACTAGAATTTTATATTTGGGGGGCGATCGATAAAGTGTACGATGCATGTAAATTTTAGAATGATGGTCATCAGTGATAGAAGTATTACGATCTGTTGTTATCGAGCTCTCTAAATATATATTAGTTTTCGAATTGTCTACGTCTTTAAAAAAAATCAATTGTACTTAAGTGCTTGTTCATATTTTTCTATGATTTAAGAAAAATTTATAGATCAAGAATAAATTTGAAAAATTTCTAATAAGTAATAATGTAACGCTATTAAATTTTTAACAAATTATATCTCACAATCATACAAATTAGAGTAAATTAAATAAGTGAGTATAATCAATTAATTTTACAATCATATAAATTTATAATCAATTTTTTTACTAGAATTAAACTGTTAAAATAACTACAAAATTACCTGAGTTAAAATTTGGATTTAAATGAAAATAAAAGTTAAAATATAAATAGATGTATATGAAGATTTAGAAAAATAATTTTAGTAAAAATTTGAGGGAGGGAATTTATTTTTATTTTTTAAATTTAAGAGAAAATTTTAATTATATATATATTATATATATTTATATTAAAGTTAATTTTTTTTTAAAAGTACCGCGGCCCCCCTCTCCCACTCCAAAAAAAGGTGATACATGGGTCCGCCCCTGATGATATTACTGTTCTAGGTTATTTCGGGAATGCAGAAGCGACGGCATTAACTCTGGATTCAGAAGGATGGTTGAAAACTGGAGATCTCTGCTATATTGATGGTGATGGCTTCATTTTCGTGGTTGATCGGTTGAAGGAACTCATTAAATACAAGGGGTACCAGGTCAGATCGATATTTATAAAGCTAAATAATGTTGTTGGAATACTTCAGAGAAAAAAACAAAAAACAAAAAAAGTAATGATGGAATATATAGTATATGTTGTGCAAGGATGTCGATCAATGCATGGAATTAAGTTATTAACATTAAATTACATGCTTGTTACCATATTAATAATATCCAAAAATATATATGTGCTGATCGTTTATTGTCGTGATATCTTCTTAATTAATTAGGTTCCCCCAGCAGAACTCGAGGCATTGTTAGTTACTCATCCAGAAATTTCTGACGCCGCTGTTGTACCGTAAGTCGTACTCTTCTTATTAGGATATTCTATGTATTAATGTCAAAGAAAAAGAGTTCAAACTCGAACTGCATGTCGTTTTTTTATTTCCTTTAATATATATTATATATATATATAAAACATTATACACCACATTGACATTTCATTTTTATTCTATTATGTAAAATATTATATATATATATTTATCACTATTAAATAATTAAAAAAATCATTCAATTAAGTATCATAGAATTTTGATTAATATTTCTATTTCACGAGTTTCAGAATTGCTGATAAGGAGGTTGGACAGTATCCCATGGCTTACGTGGTCAAAAAAGCTGGAAGTAATTTGTCTGACCGTGCTGTCATGGACTTCGTGACAGCACAGGTACTTACCTGGATAAAATTTGAGTTATTTTATATATTAATATTTGAATCTCTAATTAATTAATTAATTAAGCACAAAATTAATTGTGTTTTATATTAATAATTTTAACTAAATGGTCGTGTACTTTTAATTTGTATTTCGCAGGTGGCTCCATATAAGAGAATCAGGAGAGTAGCATTTGTAGCTTCTATACCAAGGAATGCGTCCGGCAAGATTCTTAGGAAGAATCTAATGCAACTTGCTACCAATTCCAAACTTTGATTTATTTTTTATTATTTATCTTTCCTGAATATATAATAATTTAACTACCCATCTAATTAATCTTGTTTTGCATGTTATAACAGTGACGTACGTGTTAACATTTTAGCTTTTAAGTATTCATACCGGTTCCATGCCCAATTAACAAATAAAACTCTTTAATTTGATTCTCTTGAGCAGAGTTTTTCTCTTATTATATTTTAGTTTCCTATCCATTCTCATTATATATGTTGTTGAATAAAAACTAAATCATATATGTAATTAAATCTAAAGTTGTTAAAATAAACAAAAGCGCTTTAGACTAGGCAAGGTGTCGTAGGGTGTTTAACACCCACCAATAAAATCACACCACGCCAGTGAGTTATATCATATAAATGTAAAGACTGTTGTATGTGATTATCACTGAAAAAGCCAATCCTTAGTTTGTCATCCCATTTTCCTTTCTACCACCATTTTCGTTCACCTTCGAATCCTTAGTATGTGCCGTCAGCCCTTGCCAGACGCCGAGACCCATTTCATTGCCAGATTCCGTCGAGTCACGCCCAACCGCCTTCCACACGCTGGATTCTCGAGGTTCCGATCGATAGAAGAGAAGGTGACTTAAATCATTAAAGTGCTCTCAGCTCTATGCTTCTCGAGACAAACGGAGGCCATAAATATATGCAAACGAAATTAACCCATATCTCTCTGAGACAGAGGCCATCAGTAACTGATGTTCACATTAAATGTGCAGATGTCTTTTATGGGCATAGAAATAGGAGGTTTATGGAAAATATAGGACTTGAAATTAAAAAAAGAAAAAGAAAAAAGAAAGTAAGAAAAGGTAGACATAGTCCGAAAAGAGTACTGGAAAAGAAGACCTGCACAGCACAATTGCCAAGCATATTAAGCTGTGCTTTGATTTTATGCATGAAATTCATTGCTTCTTGACTAGGTCTAGTCAGTTCATCCCAATATTTCACCAGCATGTCATAATAAGCTTCCTGATTACACATTCCAAATGTATTCATTCATACATTGGGGAAATTATTTTCAAGGGACTTTCTGATCGATGAAGAAGCTAAAGGAGAAGAGTTCGATTTGGGAGAACGAAAGGACTGAAACTGAGTGAAGGAGAGAAGCTCAGCATACATCGGTGGCCTATGATTAGTTCCGTGCGTTTGCTACGTGTCAAGACCTTATTGGTGTGTGTTATTTGGCCTACCGCACCTTCTCCATCTAGAAAATTTTCTCTAAAATAAAAACTGATATTTCTAACCACATTCGTAATTTTCATTGAATTCAATTTCTTTGGACCACCAAGACAGCCTATATATTCAATGACACAATGAAGATTTCTTTGGACCACCAAGACAACCTATTTACTCCGTGAAGGCCACATCTCACGGCCCTGTCTCTAGGAAGCCCCTCAACTTACTCTCATATTAATTGTAGTCAACCAACTCACCCTTGATCTTTTTGGAGAAATCACTCCACATGAGTCGCATGACTATAATTTTATATATAATTGCAAAGAAATTATATAAAATAATTTTATAAATTGACGTTATGTCATGTAATTCGTTAATTTTATTTATAATAAAATAATTTTAAAATCTAACGAATTATAAAACTACCATCAATTTATGAAATTATTTTTGTATAATCCATTTATATTTTAAGTATTTCTCTATAGATTAGTACCTGTATAAAATAAAATAAAAATTGAATACATTGTCCCGATATCGGATTTAAACCAAACTCAGGTTTAAAACTTGGGACCTGATTTTATTTTATTTTATTTTATTTTTATACAAAGTCTATGCATTAGTCCAAGCTGGTACGTACCTGAGTTTTTTTTTTTTTTTTTTTTTTTTAACAAAGTCTATGCATCAATCCAAGCTGCTAAAAGTTGCATGAGAGGCATGGAGAGAACAGGCCTCATTTGAGTTGAAGGGATTCAAGAATTCGCGCTAGTTGGAGTAGCTAACGACTTGGATGAAGATGTACTAGGCAATCCAAATAGCATTGGGAGGTATAAGTACATATTTTTCATATATATACATATATTATATGATGAAGAAAAGTTAGACAAATCTAGGTAGGAAGAAAGAGAAGTAAATGGAAATGGAACATGATATTTGGATAGAGGAGGTAGTTCTTCATGACTAATAATACCCAACACAAAACATTTCATAACATATTTTACAACATATATTGTAAAAGAAAAATCTTTTTATAAAATGATGTTTTTATCTTATTATTTACAAATTAAGTACCTCTCATTTTAAAATGTCGCCGTGTAAAATTTTGTAAAAATTGATGTGTATTTATTATTTTTCTTAATTGATTTGATTATGTTCTATGATCAGATGACACGAAGATTGGTCGGATTCTTCACACAAGAATCGGATGCATTCCTCTTCTCTTCGTTTTGTGTTCTTTTTTGTTTTGAAGTTGTCTTAAATGCGCATGTGTAATGTAATGATGGCTTGGATGAAAATTTAAAAGAGAACAAAGAAGAAGATATTATGAGTAAGTGGAAAGTGTTAACGGTAATCCAATGGGGGCCTGGTTGTGTTTCCAATTTTGTTGAAAATAAAGGTGAAAATCAACTAAAGATAAGAGATATATTTCGAAAATATAAGCCGCTTGTTCTGTTTCAACGTGGTGGTTAAAAAAAGGGGCGTTATTGTAGATTGCATGGTGATGGGTCCATCTATCTAACTCCCATTGGCAACGAATACAATGCGGTCACACGGGCCGAAGCTCATCAAAACCATAAGCCCGGCTCAGAATTACCCGGTCCATTTTGCCGATGGTCTCAAAATTTTGTTATATTGGTTTAATCTTGCTAGGTATTTTAATAAATATGCAAGGGATTTTAACTTTATGCAAAATATTTTTAATTGTTATTTTTCTTTTCTAAGTGGTCATCTTTAATGTGGGATGAACAAATTTAATATATATATATTAATTTCTGCTAAGATTTCATGTCAAATAATGAGAATACTTAATCAAACGGAAATGACGATTGATATGCGTTTGATGCCACTTATAGTCAGTGAAAAATTAAAATGAAAAGACTGGCTAATGCATGTTGAATGGTGCATGCAAATACAAACTCCTGTAATGTCCCCCCTCTTACCGGCTAAGCTCCAATATATACAGTCAAAATTGTAAGGCAAAATGTTGATCTCTCCTACATTCTCTTACTCAATTAGCCTTACTCACTCACGTGGAGAATTCCAACTGCTGGAAACTTCTGGCCAAGCTATTTCTTCTTGTCTCTAGGACCTAAATGCCGTTTGAACTTTGAAGGCTGATTTAAACATCGGAAAAATGTCTAGTCAATTAAGATGACATATTGTTCCAAGTTCTTTTTTTTATTTATTTTTATTGTTGTGGAACTTAATTTCCAAACATAAAGAAAGAAAAAGCTAAGAAACTAAAAATATCAAGAAAAAGAAAAAGTTATATATTTAGGTGAGATTCGAATGGTGAGTTGATATAAGATGAATTTAGATAAAAATGAAAATTTTAATAAAAATTATTAGAATATTATTTTTTAATACTAGCCAAATGTAAGTCAACTCCAAAATATGACTAATCGTTGTCAAAATCTGTTGCATTGGAGTAGTCAAAATACTCTAACTCAAACCATGAGCTATAATAAATAGAAAACCAAAGTCATATTTAGTGAATTACTTAAACCATGGGCCAAACAGGCTCCGCCCAAAACAATTGTTAGAACCCAAGACAAGACCTAAGTCTGGGTGTGAGCTGAGTCATTCTAAGGCCTAAAGCCTAGACCACCAGCCGAGGCTCATATAGCGAGTCCATTGGAGAACGTCAGGCACATACAATATGTAGGAATCAGCAGCCACGCAGAATTGGGCCATGCAAAGTCAGGCTACAAAGAGTCATCTAGGCACTCGAGTATCGACGAATGTGCAGCCCTGAGCAGTACAACCATGTGAGGAAAAACCACATCGCATTAGATGGGGACCACACTACATTTAATGAAGGACCACGAGAGCACTACACGACATGACATGATGTGCTACCATTGGATAACAAACTATCAAATGATGCAACTTGGAGTACAAACAACACTCTTAAGTCTCTTCTATTAGAAGATCTACTCATAAGTATATAAATATCCTACCCACTCCATATGTGTGTTTTCTCTTATTTTTATTCTCACTCGTATTCTTGTTACTCAAGCATATATATACCCCCAAATAGACTTAAACATTGGAGGAATCACGGCTCCCTTGAACGCCTCTCTCAGTCTCAGTATTTGTTAGTGGAAGATGGGGCCCTTGTAACGTGAAGTTGTCGAGGTTGTAGAACACGACCTCCGCAGTTGCTAGCCCATTCAATATTGGACGCATGCAACAAGTAGAAAATACTTCCATCTCTTTCGTGGATATTCTCTTTCCTTGACAACTAGGGGTCCTTAGGAGGCAGACAGGCATGACCACAAAAAATAAAAAATAAAAAATCCCAAATTTTATAATATAAGTAGTTATAGACTTTAATATTTGTACAGTACTAAAGAGATGGTTTATTATTAGTGTCTATTAAATGAGGGGTGCTACACACCCTATTAAGGGCAGGGCACACCTACCTCCGCCCCTCGCCCCCGCATGGGTGGGAGGGAGTTTTTTGTTCCGCATCCCGCCCTCGCCTACAAAAGGATGGGGTACCCCATCTCGCTATGGGAGTGGGGGTCCAACCCCCTGCCCCTTGCTACCATCCCTATAAGGCCTTGGCTCATTTCATTTTTTGAATCATTTTCGGCTTAGATCAATTTTTTTTGCCATTTTGCCGAGAAACACCATCAAGTCTAATTTAAACACATAATTACACTTCAAAAAACAATTTTAGTTTATTAAATATTAAGTAATAAGTTAATAACCATTACTAAAGTCACTTTAAAAAAAAATCACTAAAGGTTAAAGTATTACGACTAAATTATTACAAATTTACAATAATACAAATTAAGATTTAGACAATTAAAAAACTATTATAGAAATACAAAATTATCAATATATCTGAAAATAATAAATTCTGCAAATTGTGCTATTACCTATTTATAATTACTACTTATAACTTGTAAGAATCTAAACTAAAAAATCATAATTTAAAATCATAACATTGAAGTTTGAGCTTTGAAGATTTATTGAATCGTTGATCTTGGACAATAATTTGATTGCTATGAGAATGAAAATGATAAAATCTGTAATAAAAATAAGTTAAAAATAAAACAAATTAAATTATAAATATAAAGCTATAACTTAGAAACATGAAAAAAAATACAATTGTATAAAAAAAATTAAATTGGGTCATCCATCATTCGGTTGGAATATGGACATTAAAATATTTGAGTCTTGACATACATTCTATCATACACAATGAGAATATAAAAATTACAAAATGTCAAAATGTCAAAACTCATAGGCAAGAGTTACAAAATAATTAGATATTAACAATACAAATATTATAAAATTATAAATGCAAACAACAATCAAGAGACAACTTGTGTAAAATGCAAAGATCAAACTATGGTGATAGTGGGTCATACTACATCGAAGATAGCCATTGACATTGTCCCAGGTGTTGTCGTTGCAGTCGCTATAAGTTACAACAATTAAATGTAAAATTAACACAAATTAATATTTAATTAAATAAGTACAAAATAATGTAAATTGATTTGAAGTAAAAACTTACCAAATCCAAGTTGATCAACACCCTTCTCCTTGGTCTCGACCGGACCATAATCAATAACATCCAAACTATGAATTGGACGTTTCGTGATCTAATTCTATGTGCAAATTAGTGCTCTACAATGATAGAATCTAATAAGTTCCAAAATACATCCAATGCGCACCCTCTAGTGCTGAATGTCGACTATGATGCTACTGTACGGATTGAGATAACCAAAATATTGCGAATAATCTGTGAAAGTACGGAATATTTAGGAACATTCATATCCCACCAATCTAATATATCAAAATCTCATACATATGTATGAAGATCCAACACTAAACATCTTTCTATCTATGACTGAGTATCTGTAGATGAATGTGTTAAGAGGGTCGTCTCCATCTTATCATCCAAGTCCATTCTACGTTTTTTCCCATACCCGGCATCCGAAGCTGGTGGGGGATACCTATAGGTGCTACAATACTACCACCTCCCATAATGATAAACTCATCAAATAATCTATCAAGAGTATTTTGAGCCCGAGATGCAATCTACTCTGCACAATTTTTGTCAATGACATCAATCAACACAAATATCATGCCATCCACTTTAAACCGCGAGTCAATGACAAATGTTACATATAACAATATCTTGCCCTATTAAACTCTCACTCCCAAAACTTGTCGTATTTTTCCCTCATCATCAATGCCATCTCCCGCAACATGGTGTTACAACCTCCTGTAATATCATCCAATTATTCTCTCACCTTAGATGTTTGTTGACAAAAATGATGTGTTATAGGATACAAAGAATAAGATAAAATGATCGTAACCTCGTAAAAAAGTCTTAAAAACTCTACAAAAGTATAAGCAACCTTCAAATAATCAGATATAAACTTCCTTAATTTTTCATCAAAATACTTGACATATTGCATATCTTCATCACTCAATACATAAAATGCCAACTTATACTTCTAAGCTGTCTCTAACATAAAAAAGATTAAGTTTCGCCTTGTACACAGTTCAATGCAAAGACTATTTTTACATGTTATGCCCACAGTCTTTATAGCAACTTTGAACCTCTCCGATCTAGTAGGAGAATATTTCACCCATCTTATAGCAGTCATGGCCCAAGCAACCAACTCGTCAAGTTTTTTCAACCCATCACCCACAATAAGATTAAGAATATGTACTGCACACATAACCCTCGTACAAAATCGTTCTATTCGCATTATTAAGGAAAGTTTTAAGATGTTCTATTGCGACATCATTAGTGGAGGCATTATCAACAGGTCAGAACCTATGTCAACTTATATTCTTTTATAGCGGCTTCCAAGGCCTTCCCTATCATCTCACCTTTGTGATCAATGGTTTAATAAAATTTGAGGATCTATTTATGCAATGTTCAATCCCCATCTACCCAATGTACAGAGCAGTACGGTCATACATATGTAATTAACATTATTACACAAAGTCCAACAATCAATGGCGATGCAAACACTCTCTCCCACCAATATATCCCTCAACTTCTCTTTTTCTAAGCGGTAAGGTTTTTTCTTTTATATATTTTTTGCAATTGTGTGGCGAGAATAAATATTGAATCTTGGTTCCAAATACCTAAAATAAGTTTGGAACCATTTCCTATCCACCACTTGAAAAGACATCTCATCTATAATGACCATGTGAGTTATATGTGTCTTAGTTTTGTTAGGATCGTACTTTGTGTACTCCTTTAATACCAACTCACCATTACTCCCCTCACCCATTTTTTAATCTAATTTCAACCCTAGATTGACTATTTCCTATCAACGATTTTAAAATCGAACTTTTGTTGCAATGCTCCTCCAAATGCAACTTTATTTATGAAGTGCTATGTTTCTTGTAGTAGTACCAATAAATTTTGTTACAATAGTTGCGCTTAGTTTTTAGTTCATTTAGATCACCATCTTTTATCTTAGTAATATGAGCTCAAATTATGGATGCGACTTTCTTGTTAGGCTTGGGAGAGGGACAAGATGATGATTTAGGGTTAGTAGTAGTGATATGGTTCTTAGTCGAATCAGCAGTAGTGGTAGGGTGGGTAGGGTTAGGGATACCCAAAGTCTCGACCGGGGAGTTCGCACTAGAATCAACTGGACTTTCCATTCATTAAACTAAAAAAATAAATATGAAATTATTGCAAACAAATAATCAATCAAATCAAGTATTAACAATTATAAACAAGAAAAAGAAAACTAACTCAGTACTCTAGTCAATCAAATGGTCAATCAATCATCTATTCCGCTAGCATAAGGCAATTATAGAAAATTAACTCAATATAAAATATTTCTAAATAAGGATATATTGTAATGTATGTGCCTATGTAGATGTTTTAGAAAACTAACTCAATATGAATTATAAATTAACTCAGTTTTAACTTTTTAAGGTTTGGAGTCTTGGACTATGAGAGATGTAGAAAATAAAACTATCTCACAAACATAGTGTTATAAAAACTCAAAAGTTAAAACATTGCACATTCCTTTTGAAAAAAAAAAATTACATATACCAGTAGGCAGTAACCAGAACTAGAACATCCCAATAACTAGAACTAGATATCCCAATATCCCAAATTGAGTTAGTTTACACTTTACAAAAAATTACAGAAATCAATACACAAAAAACACACATGCATAGACATCCCAGTATCTCAAATATGATAAAGAATTTTTTATTTACAATTTACATGTACTAGTAACCAGAACCAGAAAATCACAAAGTCTACTTAATCAAAACACAAACATCAAATCACAAAGTCACAATACAGTTTACAGATCACACATTTGCAAAATCAATTTCTACAACATATAGTTCACAATCACTTCCTTCACCTCTAATTCTCCATTAATCATTCCATCCACAATTTTTAATTTATAGAAATTTAAGAAACGAAAAAAATGGGGGAGAATTTGAATTTACTTTCAGTTAGAAATGACGACACTGAAGATGTGACAATGGTGACGAAACAAGCCTTAAGGTGCGATGGTTGCTCAAGTTTCAATAGCTCAATCGCACAATGGGATTTGCGATTTGGGTCTAAAATTTCAAAATGGAGAGAAAATGAAAGAGACGAGAGATAGAGGACACTGGCAAGAGAGAGATGAGCTTGGGGGCAGTGAGATTCTGACTTGAGACTAGGGTTTTGAATTAGGGGAGGGGGGAAAATCGATTTGAGGCCCTGGGGTTTGGAATTGGGGGGATAAGAGATGAGAAAGAGAGGGCATAAGTGAGATTCGAGGGTCATTGAGGGTGTTGGGGTGGGGAGGAAGGAAATGAATTATTAACCCATAATCAAAATCGGGAGGGGAGAATGACGTTGTTTTGATTATGTGTTAATAATCCTTTAACCTCAAAATGATACTTGAAGTTTGGGATTTAAAAAAAAAGAAAATACCAGATACTAAATATATATATTTTTAAATATATTATTATATATGATATTTATTAAATTAATTAATTATGCAGGACTGGGGCGGGGTATTGTAGAATAGGGGTTCACCCTTTACCGCCCCCGCATTCAACCCTTAAAGTAGGCGGGGTTTGGGATCCTGCGCCCCTCGCTTGTCACGCGAATTACACCACCTCCATATAGTGGGGCAGTGCGATTTTTGGGCGGGACAACAAGTGCAGATACCTGTTGCACACCCTTACATTAAACTCTATCTATAACATAGTCATGCCAAGAGATGAACTCTTTTTTATGATTTAAAATTGGAATATTCTAGGGGTTGGTCTAACTAAAAGCAGCCCCTGTCGCTGCCGACCATTGTGGATGACACCATCCATGCCATCGGATTGCCTCTTTCCGGCGACCTCACTTATATGACGGCGACACCTAGTAACTTCCCACCTTCTCCCGACAGCCTTAAATTCAAAATGGGTTATAGCAGCAATGGAGGCTGGACTAAAGTTGAACGCCTCTCTATCAAATCATCTTTATTTTATTTTTTAATTATATTTTTTATTGTGTTTTCTTCATTTTATTTTTTTATTATATTTTCTAAATTATATTTTTATTATATTTTTAAAATTTTTTTATTATATTTTTATGTGAACTATTCTTTACACTAAAAACAAGAAGACCGGTCCCGACACACCCTTTAAAATTTTTTAGAGGTCAACACGCCGTCACTCAGGCGAAAAAACAAAAAGATGGCAATTACAATCGGGCCAGCCTATCCGGACCCGCAAGAATTTACCGTTTGCAAGGCCACATGACTCGCACGTGATCTGCGCTATATTTGAATTCGGACCTCAGCGCCTTTTCTTCAATTCACTTTAATTCAATGCGAATCGCCCGCTTTCAAATTCTCGCAGATACATTGCTACCCATTTGATTTTATTCAAAAACTATTAAAAAAAAAAAAACCCTTTCTTCGATTTCCACCATCCAGTTCTCGCACTGTTCGCTGCCTCCATCTCCTGCAGGAACAATCAGGTCCGGTGATTTCTTCCCTTTGGCTTTGGCTTTCATCAAGGTTTCGGAGCTCATCTGTCGAGTTTTTCTTATTATTTCAAAATTTTCATCAACATCTTATAGCCTTTTATCTGATCCATGATTCAAACAGAGAATAGTGTCGAAACCTAGTTTCATTTGATTTATGCAGCATATCATCACATTTTATTTATATTAGTTTTTCTACAATTGACATTTGAAATACACCGGGTCTCAAGTTTTTGGATTTTTTTTTTCGTTTAGATGAAAAAGACGGTGCATTGAAGCGTAACCTTCTAATTGTTTTGTTTGTAGATTATATCGTATAGTGAGTGTTTCCAGGTTTGCGATTTGGTTGAGAAGGTATTGCATAAATTAGAGATGGAGATTTCGGAAGTGAAGAATGCAGATTCTTCGCAATGCGTGCGAGTCGCAGTCAACATCCGGCCTTTGATTACATCCGAGCTCCTAATCGGCTGTACGGATTGCATTTCCGTCGTTCCCGGCGAACCTCAGGTACCTAAATTTTCGTTTTAGTTAGTTGTATGGACTATAAACCTTCGGTTTTATTTTTTGGGTGCACGAAATGTTTATGATTGAACTCTTTTTTTCCTTTCCACAATTACAAGTTTTCTACCTTAGTTTAATATTGAGTCACCATTTGGCTTATAACGCATCAGTTTATTAGAATGTTGAAATGTTGTTTTGATTTGCAAATGTGGTCGGGTGTTCAAATAGGTGCAAATCGGGTCCCATTCATTCACCTATGATTATGTTTATGGTGGCATGGGCTCGCCTTGTTCTGCTCTCTACGATGATTGTGTTGCTCCTCTTGTTGATGCGCTATTCCGTGGATACAATGCCACAGTTCTTGCATATGGCCAGGTACTTCTATATATCTAGCATGTTTGGCATTTAATTTTTCATTTTGGGGTTTAATAGTGACATCAACATACTGACTTTATTTTGTTTGTTATTTAAGACGGGGTCTGGGAAAACGTACACGATGGGGACTAACTATACGGGGGAAGGAAGTAATGGTGGAATTATACCTAAAGTAATGGAAAATATATTCAGAAGGGTTGAGGCAATGAAAGATTCCTCGGAATTTTTGATCAGAGTATCATTCATTGAGGTAGCATATGCTTTTGGTCAGTTCATTAATTTTTTTTCTTTGTCTCAGTATTTGAATTCATTTGCTGGAAGTGGCATGTTGATGACAGATATTCAAGGAAGAAGTGTTTGATTTGCTTGACCAAAATTCATCGGTTTTCTCTAAAGCCGAAGGGGCATCTTTTGCGAAGCCTACAATGCTTGCAAGAGTTCCCATACAGATAAGGGAAACGGTGAATGGAGGAATAACTCTTGCTGGTGTGACTGAGGCAGAAGTTATGACAAAAGAAGAGATGGCAACACATCTATCTCGAGGTTCTCATTCTCGTGCCACTGGGAGTACAAATATGAATAGTCAATCAAGGTGCACATTTGATTTTTTAAAATCAATTTAAAACTGTTCATTTTTTTCCTCTTTGCTATTTTGCATAGCCTATATGGCTTTCACGTCTTCTTTTTAAAACATGCTATTTCTTATGTCATTGGATTTTATATAGTTTCTAACATTGAGCCATGTATTATTCATTTGACCCTTTTTCAGTCGCTCACATGCCATCTTTACAATTACAATGGAACAAAAAAAAATTTCTCAATGCCTGACTGGAGCTATAAATGATGACTTTGGTGATGATATTTTATGTGCAAAACTACATTTAGTCGATCTTGCTGGTTCGGAACGTGCAAAAAGAACAGGTGCAGATGGAATGCGTTTCAAAGAAGGTATATCTATCATTTACCACATTGGAGACTTTCATTGGTCAAGGGATTTCATCTTGTTACATTAGGTTTAAGGGGTTGTTAGCTTTTTGGATAGCCATCTGTTGGGAATTTGGTATATAGAATAATAAATTTGTTAAATCATCTAATTGGAGCTTGTGTTTGATTTACTTGTTCGTGTGGTATAGGCATACATATCAATAAAGGTCTACTGGCTCTTGGCAACGTGATAAGTGCTTTGGGAGATGAGAAAAAGAGGAAAGAAGGAGGTCATGTTCCATATCGTGATAGCAAGTTAACGCGGTTGTTACAGGCAAGGGAACAATCTTTCTACTTTTGCACTTAATTTCTTAGTGAGAACTTCTCTCAATATGCTGTGTAGTGTTCATAGATGATTAGCTAAGGCTTTTAGATTGCTTCGCTTACTCTATTTTTCTTATGGTTTGATGACTGGAGATACTTCTTGTTAGTTGAATCTATATTTTTAATTACTTATAAAAGTACCTCTAGAGGATATGCATATCTTGTGAAAAATGGACCTCTACATTATATTTTATATTACATAGGAAACACACAATAATTAGGAGTTGTGGTGAGTCTTCACTAAGAACCTTTTTTTTTTTTTTTTAAATAGCACATTTCTTTTTGTTAAACACCACATGCACTCAGTGAACTTTAATTTTTTCTATTTCATTCTTATTGAAGAAGTTGCATTGAGCTAGAGCTCATTCACGTATTGGCACATTTTGATGTTTAAGGGAAAAATTATTTACTGAGCTCTAAAAAAATACTCATGCCTTGTCATTGGAATTTGAATATGCAGGATTCTCTTGGAGGGAACAGCAAAACAGTCATGATTGGTATGTGTCATTTGTGTGTGCTAGGGATTTGTAATGCTGCTTTAAGCATTTAAGATATTGCTTTCTTGTATTTTGTTTTCCATTCTATTTCAAAAAAAAATTGAACAAATTTTTTATGTTTATTTTGTCTATGATTGAAGCTTGTGTGAGTCCTGCTGATACAAATGCTGAGGAAACCTTAAACACTTTGAAGTATGCAAATCGTGCTCGTAACATTCAGAACAAGGCAGTTGTAAGTTTTCTTTTATATTGCTTTTTTGACATGTCATGTCGTGCTTCTCTTCTTGATGAACTTGCCTTCTTTCTTCATGTAGATCAACCGTGATCCAATGGCAGCTCAGGTGCAGAGAATGAGGAGCCAAATTGAGCAGTTGCAGGCTGAGCTTCTATTTTATCGTGGGGATGCCAGTTCACCATTTGAGGAACTCCAAGTATATTATTGTATAAGAAAAGGTCTATGCGATCCTTATTTGCTAGTTTCAGATGTTTATTAACCTTTGGCTTTTCCAGATTCTCAAACACAAAATATCGTTACTAGAAGCAAGCAATGCAGAGCTACAACGGGAGCTTCAAGCACGTCGAGTTACTTGTGAGCATTTAACACAACGTGCTCTTGATGCTCAGGTATGATCTAATTTCTCCTTTCCAGAAGTATTAAGATGTCATCATTTGCTTGCAATATCTTCCGCTAGAAAAAAATCCAGCTTAGAGATTTCACCTGCGCTTACTACTTCAGGTTGAAAAAGACAAGCTGATTGTCAAAATTGAATCAGCTCGAAATGGTAAAACCTGGGATGAGATTGATTGCAATTCAAATCAGGTTTGAGTGCACTGATTTCTTTGCTAAGCTATTGCAGGTTTTTGATGGAACAAAACATTTTGCTGATTTTTTTACAAAATCCCAAACCTTTTCAGGATTTTGACTTGATAAAAAATTATGTGACAAAAATTCAAGATTTAGAGGGAGAGCTATTGCGCATCAAAAGCTCAAATGGCTCAAAAAGCAGCCGATTTGTTGATTGTATTGGCTTAGATGATGATGGATTTTGCTCAAAAAAAGCATTATTTCCATGCACTAATGATTATCCACCAGATTTTGACACAAAAGCTGTGGATCTTTCAGGTAACTTGTAAATGCTTTAATAATTATTTTGATTTGTGTTGTTTACTTGCCTTTGATTTTATTGAGCTAGAAGCTTTGCTGCTCTTTATTGCAATTGATATCAATGGTTTTAGTTGGTTTCCACGTAATCGAGGCCACCTCATGATATTGTTCAATTTTAGTGGTTACAGTACAACAGTTGTTAGGAGTATTATGCATTTTATGGGATATTGTTGTCCATAATTTCTTGTAGTGTAGTGATTTCTAGAATTTATATTTAAGCTTTAGAGGTGGATATGCGACAGCACAAATGGAATGAAATATCAAATTTATATGCAGATGAGATTGAGGATGATGTCAAGGAGCTAGAACAAGAACATTCCTCTATTCAAGAAAAACTGGACATGGAACTCAAAGAATTAGACAAAAAACTTGAGCAGAAAGAGGTAAGACTTACCATCTTTTTATTTATACAACCTTTGCTTCTAGTTTGGTTGTATCCATGTTGATGCATAATGGAATGGGCCTTATGTTATTTTCAAAATATTTATGAATCACCTACTTGACTTTGCAAAAATCATTTAATAAATTACTTGATTAAATGTGAGAATCTTTTCCTTATCAAGATAGAAGAAGAAAAAACTATATATATTTCTTCTTGGCCATCTACGTGTTTATTTATGGGATTCTGGCCTTGGATTTGCATTTTTGCTTCGTTTCTGACGTCATTTACTTGTTGAAGGCTGAAATGAAGCGGTTTGCAAATGTTGATACTTCGGTTCTTAAACAACATTACGAAAAGAAGGTTCAGGAGCTAGAACACGAGAAGAAATCTTTGCTGGTAAGTGCTATTTCTGTGGAAGTCAGGCTGTGATTGATAGGTCATTCTACTAAGCTATTTTCTACTTTGTTGTTAATTGGCAGAAAGAGATTGAGGATCTGAGACACAATCTTGCAAATATTTCATCAACTTCTGATGATGGTGCTCAAAAGTTGAAGGAAGATTATCTTCAAAAGTTGAATATCCTAGAAGCACAGGTGAAAATTGGCTCGCCCTCTTAAGTTTCAATGGTGTTCATAGTTCATGGTTCTGAGAGACTGAGACTCATGCTTTGGGTTGCAGGTTTCAGAGTTGAAGAAGAAACAAGATGCTCAAGCTCAACTTTTGAGACAAAAACAAAAAAGCGATGAGGCAGCAAAACGACTACAAGATGAGATCCACAGAATAAAGTCTCAAAAGGTTCAAGTTGGTTGTAGAAGGCATTTGTTACTTGAGTAGACAAAATAATATTTTCTTAATATCAGTTTCATATTTTGTTTTTTAGGTTCAACTGCAACATAAGATTAAGCAAGAGTCCGAGCAGTTTAGGTTATGGAAAGCATCACGAGAGAAAGAAGTTCTTCAGGTATGCAGAATGTTGACTTGTTAAAACTGTATCTGCTAAAACTTGAAAGTGGCAATGAACATAGAATTGTTGAAGATTTTGTAGACATTTATTTCTGTGGATAGAATGTGATGTAGTGGTAACTGAATGAAAGATATAAAGCTAATAGCTGATTAGGATGATTCAAAAGATGCTCACCACCTTTGATTTGTTGTGTTTACTTGCCTATTGTTGTGGGCACTTCAGGGCCTTTTATAAGTTAGAACCCAACTCTCTGAGTCTGGTCAGCCATCTCTCTCTCTCTCTCTCTCTCTCTCCCCCTCCCTTGGAGTGTGGGTGCATGGGCTTGTGCATTACATGACGGTCAAATTGTGATGTATATTTTTTATGATATAAAGCCATTTATAAAAATCACCGAACAAGGTTGCTGTCACAGATTTTAGGATGCTGTAAGAAAGTCATCTATAAATCGGAATCCTCTCGTTGATAGTTAAATCATCTTCCACTTTATTTTCCAAAGTTACGTTTTATTAATAACTTGGTGAGATGTATGATTTCATTCTAAACATGGGAGAATTTTCTTGATTACGAATCGTGAAACAATTTGGCATTTTGAAATGATACGGAGCAGCAGAAATCTGCTGTTGCTAGATGCATAGATAATGTATATTGTTTGATTTGAGAGTTTTTAAGATGCTATCATAGAGCATCTTGACTGTTGTGTTTTATTAACATTGCTCCTTATCCCAAGTAATAAGATGTATAATACGGAAATAAGTTTTTTGGACTTAATTTTTTTTTTAATCACCAGCTTAAGAAAGAAGGGAGAAGGAATGAGTATGAGATGCATAAGCTAATGGCTCTGAATCAAAGGCAAAAAATGGTAAGCTGATGTTTGTCTAGAATATTAGAGGTCGCCCAAGTTAAGAGAAACTCTTCTTACTTGTTGTATTTCATGCCAGGTTTTGCATCGAAAAACAGAAGAAGCTTCTTTGGCTGCAAAAAGGCTAAAGGAACTTCTAGAATCTCGAAAGGCTTCCTCACGTGAAACTTCCAGTTAGGAGATATACCGCATCATGAAGTTCATTTTTTTAGTGTGTATGACTTATTGACGAGATATCTTTTATATGCAGGTGCTGGAAATGGCAATGGTCCTGGAATTCAGGTATTTATAATACGCATATAAGGACTACTTAGAAATAAACTATATTTGAAGGATTGGTTTGTGAATGCAATGATGACTAAATGATCTGGTGTTATATATGACTAACACATTCTTGTTACTGAGTAGGCCCTGATGCAGGCAATTGAACATGAGCTTGAAGTCACCGTGCGGGTACATGAAGTACGTGCTGAGTATGAGCGTCAAATGGAAGAGTAAGTCTTATTTATTTCATTCTTTCAGTTCATGAATCCATTTAGAGGTTTAGTGCCTTTTCGAGTTTTCGTTGTGGAGATAAAATGGTTTTGTTTTCTTTATCAGCTGGATTAGAGACTGTCGGCAACTAATATTTGCAGGCTAAATCTATTTCAAGACACTTCAAACAGTTCTTATTTGTTGTATCCTGGATTTTCTGTCTCAAGCCTAAACAAGTCTTTTTAGTCTCTGTTATGCTTTTGAGCTGTCATTGATATTTATATAATAGTGGGTCAACTAAAAAAGGGAAAAAAAACTTTAATTAAGGAATTATTTTCATGAAAAATGGTTGCTAGAGCATGAGGAATGTGGAGATGGTTATTAGGAGACCAAATCTTGAGAACTAGGCCAATGAATCTAGAACTTTGATGGGAGGTAGAGTTTGTAGTAATACGTTTCAGCAAGACACAATTGTTGCAAGACAAAGTAATGTTAGAACTGGGGCGATAAGCTCAGAACTTCGAGTGATTCCTGTTATTTCTGGTAATTGTAGCTCACTAAAGACGTTTATTTGACAATTAAATCCAGTTTCTCCTAAGGTGAAAAAGGAACTTTCATATTCTATAAATTAGTAACAATTGTTAATTCTGGTGGCATTGGTTAAATCACGTTGATTCAATATTGTCTCAAATGCTTGAAATTTATTCATCAGTCTTGTAGCCATGTTATTTTGGAGCTGGCTTTCATGTTTAATTTGTTTAATTTTTCTTTCTATGTGAAAATTTTATATTGAATTTTTTGCTCATATTGCCAGTTTTCACAAATATAGTGACGCTCTTAAGATATATATATATTTTTTTTCTGTTCCTAATTGATTTGATCCCATTGATGTTTCTTGACGTTATAGGAGAGCTAGGATGGCCAAGGAGGTTGCAAGACTGAAGGAAGAAGCAAACTTGCTCAAACAATCAAATATGAGGTGGCTTTGTTCTTATATTATTGGTGTTCTCTGTAATAGGTTTTTTATTCTCCTTAGATGGGTTCCATTATACTTGAACATCATTAATATTTTTATTTTTTAACCTTTCATTGCTTTTAATGTAGAGAGGGCACTGAGACACTGTCTCCAGGTGCAAGAAATTCGAGGATTTTTGCACTTGAAAACATGCTTGCTACTTCATCTAGCACCTTGGTTTCGATGGCATCACATTTGTCAGAAGCTGAAGAGCGTGAACGAGGTTTTAGCGGCAGGGGCCGTTGGAACCAAGTCCGGTCACTAGCTGATGCCAAAAATATAATGAATTATTTGTTCAATTTAGCATCCTCCTCTAGGTAGCAATTTGTTTTTCTCAAGTAAAAAAGTTTTCCATTTCTTAGTTAAAGGTTGATTTTTTTAACAATTAAAAATTTCCTGATTTTAGCTGAGCCTTTTCTTTCTTTCCCTTCCTTTCCAAGGTGCTTGGTACGAGATAAAGTAGTTGCCTGCAGAGAGAAGGATTCAGAAATAAGAGATTTGAAGGAAAAGATAGTGAAACTCAGTAGCTATGGCAGGCAGTTGGAGATGCAAAAAACAGAACTTATACAACAGGTGAAGTCACAGGTAACTACATTTGGCCTTTAGTGGCGATCTGTACCTTTATCGGTTTGTAGTAATTAATTGGATAGTTTTTTTTTGGCAAACTAATGGGTAGATAAATAAATGCTTATATAGAGTCACTGTCCAAAAGTGTAAATTAATGAAAATATATAGATTTAATTATCTAACTTATATTTTCATCTAAGAGCGGAAAAGAGAAACTCTTTCCATAATGGTGCATTTGGCACAAACATGCATACAGGTAATTTGACCAAATTTAGTTCAACCATGAATCATGACTCTTTTAAGTGAAAATCCAGGGTCAATAAATGGCATGAGTAGTATATCTGTAAATCTTTCGACTTTGTTGACATGGTTATCGGTGTGGATTATACTGAAACTTCTTTGTGATGAATCCACTCGAAATTTAAGTTTTTTTTTTATCTTTTGGAACACAGAACTCAGCATTGAAGAAATATTCCACGAGAAATGCGGCAGATTACAGTATGCAGGACCTAAATAACGGAGGACATAAGTATGACTTGCGGAAGCAGGTAGGTGCCCTGGCTCTCCCCTTCTGTGGGAATTTGCCCACGAATTGGTTGCTATTTCTTGTTTTGATCATTAGCTAATATTTATTGGCTGAATTCTTCTCTGTATGATTGTAGGATCACAGGAGCTCCATTTTCTTATTAGAGGACATGGATACGTCCGAATCAGAACATTTGGATGGAGAAAGAACTGATGGAACTGATGATGAATGGGTAGCGTCAGCGCCAGCGCCAGGTAACCGCCGCCTGGATAGGAAACGGAACTCTAAAAACGGAGGCCGTTCAAGCGTAGCATCTGATCAATCTGATCCCAATGATTCAGAAAGCTTGAAATTAGGCCGTTCAGGTGAGGAAATTACTGATGGAACTGCTAATAATAACCCATCAGGTGCATGCTGCTCTTGTAGTAGATACTCTTCATGCAAAACAACGAAATGCCCGTGCCGAGCTGCTGGGGGTAGTTGTGGGAGTTCTTGCGGTTGTGTCCCCAGGAAATGCGCCAACAGAGAATCTGACGAGACACAACAATTAGAGATTGTTGAAATAAATGGAAGTGGTTCAGGGTCAGATGAAACAGAAAAGAGTCGCATTCTTGCTTCACAAGGTGCAATGTTACTTCAGAGCGCTCTGGTCGAGAAGCCTGTTGAGACAAATGATGATAATGTGTCCAAAAGGAAGCCTTTATCTGATATCGGAAACACATTGGTATGTAGTATCAATCTTTGGTTTGCGCAATATAAATTTCTTGGCTCATTTATATTTGTAAATTACAGGCCAAGTCAAATGCACCAAATCCTAATCGGAGAAAGAAATGGCGAAAATCTACCATCCTGCTTGTATCCAATCCTCCACCATCCTCCCAGCCAGAAAGCGCTGATGCCACACAGAAGTCGGAGAACAATAATAATGCTAGTGATGCGGACATCCCTTTGAAGTTACCGAGGGCTATGCGATCGGTTGCATCGAATAGTGGCAACCCATTGAGAGAGAGGAATGCCGGCAAATCGGAGGTTTTAGCGAATAAGGAGTCTGCTGTTGTTCTAACTCCACCAAGCCCTCAGAAAAGATCATCGGAAGAGAAAGAGAACAATGGCCTTTGACTTGGATCGTTATATCCCTGTTCCTGATTGGTGATATTTATACCAACATTGTGAATTTTTTTTTTTCCTTTTAGATGTATGAAATTGCCTTGATTCCATGGACTACGTTTTAGCTGATTCGTTGAGGAATGGATTTTGATGTTAAACAAATCCAATTGATATTGTGGCTATTCAGCTTTCATCACTTGGAGCCACCATTTGTGGCTTATGATTTTGATGTTAAACAACCCACTAATATTGTTCATTTGAACAAAGATCGACCTTGTTCTTCTTGGTGGTAGCCTTTTAGTTGTTTAATATATTTACTTATTTATTTAGATGAATAATTATTCAAAATGTATCGTAATAAGTGTAAATAACTAACGGTGGCATGGCGTTATATTCGTAAAATTTAACTTCAGGAATTAGATTTGAGAGAATTTGTCTTAAATTGTCACAACGACACTTGATGTTATTGCCATTATCATCTTATATTATAATATATTAATGATGATATTAGAGTTACTGTTAGAAGGCGAGCAAAAATTATAGAGAAAATCGTAGAAAATTGAAATGATCCCAGATTCCTATATATGGATGTCTCATAATTCAATAGCTTTAAGACGTTGAAAATAAGAATTTATTAAGCCGGCAAGTAAAGCAAACTTATTAAAGTCATTACATGACGTAATTTGATTTATTTAAATAAAAAAATTCTAATATTATAACATATTATAATTTAAATGATTTAATATGTTATAACATATTATAATAATTATATGCTTATCTTGTTGAATTTTGTTATTTATTATCTTCAAGCACTATACTTTTTAATTTGAAGTTTTTGATTTTATTCTTCTTAAATTAATTGATTCTTCTATTTATCATCTATATTACATATTTGATAAAATAAAATAAAAATAAAAATTATGTATAGTTTGTTGTGATGGGACACCAACACAGGGAATCCGGAATCGTTTAGCGATAAAACGACTCGTCGTCTAAGTTTTATGGGCACGCTTGTCTATATCTATTTATTTAGTGGTAATACCGTAATATAAGGACGACTTTGAATATTTGGCCTTTCCAGGGTCTGATGTGGCAAATTTGAAATGCAAATGCTTTTGGCTCCAATTGGGTAGTATGATGCCGTTGCGGAAGGGTGGTCCGGATGTAATAATTAAAGGAAGAAAGGTGCAGTTAAGCAGACAAACGATGGATCCCTATATATATAATTAACAAACTTATTAGTCATTTCTTCATCAGTAGGAAGGGCTTCGGGATCCGATCTACACCGAATCGCGAAAACCGGTTAGGGTTTTCTTTTGATTCTTTGAATTTCGCTTTTCAGTTTCTCTCCTCCTCCGCATCCGCCGCCGTTGCTACATTCCACAAGATGAAGAAGACGAATCGTCGCTCAAAGGAAGCGAGCCCAGTGGACGCCTCGTCGTCAGCTCCTGAAGATAAGCAAAACCTACATTACGAGGGAAAGATTCGTCAGCTCGAACAAGAGAACAAAGCGTTTCAGGTCAGTGCTATACTATTATTCCTTTCATTGTTTCAAGATGAATTGATGGCAGTTTGATCGATTGCTAGGTTTTCTAGTAACTGAGAACTTGAGGAACAAGGTGCTTCAGTAGGAAGAATTTTATACAACTATCTGGCATCATTATTTTAGAGTCTGTTTGGTCGTTGAGAAAACGTCGGAAAAGCCAGAGTCGGCGCCTATTATTTCCAAGTCTTTAAGATAGGTAGAAATTAAAACGGCTGGTTTGGTATTGCTTTAAAGCATGCATCCTTGTTTCAGAGTTTACACTTGCAAAATCTTATGGATATCATGAGTTTTTTCCTCTTATATATGGCTTCTTTCCAGTCTGGATATGAAAAATGAAAGCATCGAAAGGCGCTTTGAAAAGGATCTGTACACGATGCAACTTCAGCTTAGGAGAAAACTTTTGAATAACACTGGGAAACAAATTAGGCACCGCATCCCTCCTCCCCGTCTTCCTTTTCTTTCTTGAATGAAAACAGTTATTTTAAACAATGCCTTGAACCTAAAATTGGCAGAACGAGATTGCGGAACTAAGGGAAAGACTTTCAAATGTTTCATCTTCTTCTGGTGGTGGTGTTGAAAAGCTCAAAGCGGACTATCTTCAAAAGCTGAATGTCCTTGAAGAACAGGTGAATATATTTGCTCGTGATAATGTGGTTGATGACACTGTTACATTTTTTGAAACCATATTCTGTTGCAGCTTACAACGTTGAAGAAGAAACAGAATG
Source organism: Platycarya strobilacea (assembly GCA_036898215.1). NCBI lineage: Eukaryota > Viridiplantae > Streptophyta > Magnoliopsida > Fagales > Juglandaceae > Platycarya > Platycarya strobilacea. The sequence continues at coordinate 10,157,361 of CM072555.1, forward strand.
TTCAGTCTCAATTCTCAATACAAAGACCAAAAGGTGACGAAGCAACAAAAAGGTTGCAGTTTGAGATTCAAAGTTTGAGGGCTCAGAAGGTGCCATATTGTTGTAGATGAGCACGTCTATACAAATTGCTTATTTCTATGTTTCAACTATGAACTACTCTCTTATTATTTAGGTTCAACTTCAATGTAAGATCAAGCTAGAATCCGTGCAGTTTAGGATATGCAAGGCTTCACTGGAAAAAGAAGTTTTTCAGGTATATGCATTATTGAAGGCACTTGACATCTTTCCATCTTTTTTATTCCTTTAAGCTTGGCACCCTGAATAATATGAAGTGTAGGTATAAAATGTTTGGGTAGGATCAAGTTGGGATTAATTAATTGTTGTTCATGTATTAGACTTGAATGCTTTTAATTCTTATTGTTTCTAATAAATATACTTGGGAGAATTTTGATACCAAACATTGTTTTTTTGGTTGACAAGAAATCTCAGACACCATGCAAATCCAAAATGTGTGTAATGGGCATGTAAAAATTACATGATAGACTCTTAGTAGATTGAAAAAGGTTGCTTGCATGCATTGTTTGATCATTCTTTGACTATGTATCAGTGTATTAGAACAATTTGGTATTGTCTGACACTTCATGTAGTGAATTTGAGGCACTGTATTATATTGCCTTGTCTATCTGAGAATGCATTGGATGGAGTTAACAAAAGGATGTATTGCTCAACTTGTTTTGGTATTAAGTGGTTACTTGGGGCGTATTAGAGCCAAGGAAATTAAAATTTTGAAGCTGGATCAAACTGTAGAATATTTTGATAACCCTGTACCTAAACATTTTTTAATCATTGATTGGAACAATACTGATTTAAGCTATCAACTTGCTTTTATTTTATTGATGTTTCTGCTGGTGCACATGGATAATTTCTGGCCCTTTTTATCTTGAATTTTTCATTATGTGAATGCATTTTTTCTGTAATATATCTATATCAACAGCTTAGGAAAGAGGGATGGAGGAATGGGTATGAGGTGCAAAAGCTATTTGCTGCAAACCAGAGACTAAAGATGGTAAAGTAGCCTTTTTTTAAGGATTCCAGTAACTTACCACTTGCTGAAACGTCCTATTTTATAGTTTTTAAAGCTATAATTTCTGGGAAATTATTTTTCTTACCTTCAGTCCTTTTATGGCAGGTTTTACAGCGGAAGACAGAAGAAGCTTCCATGGCTACAAAACGGCTGAAAGAGCTGTTAGAATCTCGGAAAGCTTTGTCTCATAGATCAGCTGGTTAGGATATCTACTGCCCTCATTCAGTTCATTTGGTTTTGAAAAACTACAATATATTGACATTTTCTTTGCTTCTTTTTGGTTAAACATCATGTAGGTGCAAGAGTTGGAAGCATTCCTCGAATTCAGGTACTTCAAAACCAAACTGGAAGGCTTAAGCTCTATATTCATGCACGTGTTTTTACATTGGCCATTTGATATTTATATATAATGTTCCCTTCAGATTTGCTTTTGATGGGATGACATGTGTGCCTAGATTCATTTCACAATTGGGTTTGGTTATATCATTTGTAAAATATCTATACCTTAATATGCTTTTGTATATAAGCATAGAAACCCATGCAATACTTGTTCATGGCCACATGGGTATAATGCTGAAAGTGTTCGCATATTTTTCTTCTCCACTCCAATCCAATGTTTGCATATTTGTTGCAAGTTTTGATTGGAACTCTACTTTGATTGGAAAGGCTAAATTACCAAAACTTGGATAACATTTTTACTTGTTAGTCGAATATTATTTTCCCCCTCATCTTGGAATCTTTGGGCCTGAGATAGTGTTTATTGCAAATTAAGGGTGAACTGGTGCCTCGATAACACTGGAAACTTCTTAGCCTCTTGAAATTCAAGCAGAGAGTTTAAACCCGGAAGTTATAGACTATGATGCGTTTGTAGGGGTGTAAATCGGTCTAGTCTGGTTTGGGGGGATGTTGGACCAAAGTTTGGCCCATCATTTTCTCTACTGGACCACACCCCTAGTGGACCGTTAGCTGTCGATCTGTTCAGTCTGCCCAATTATTTTGTTATTTTGCTTTTTTGCAAATAAATTAATAAAAAATTATTTGAATTACGAAAATTAGAATTAAGTGGATTATGTAACTAATTCAATAAAAAATATATAATTAGTATTATATTTATGATGTTTATAGTTACTACTTACTAACTTAAGACTTTACTCTTCAGTATGCATAATTATTAATAATGTTCTACATTTTATATATGGTTAATGAATATCAAAACAATTTCATCGTACATAGATTATTCATGCTTGCTTGCAACTTAGGTATTTAAAAATATTTACTTAATTATTTTAATTTAGTGTAAATAGTAGAGTATGTATGAATGTATTATTTAATTCATAGCATATATTATTTAACATTTTATATGGTCAATGTTAATAGATTAGACGAAATTACATAATTAACTTACATAATTGCTATATAAAAATAAAATATTATTTCATTCAAATATATACTTCAGTCAATTTTGGTCCAGTCCAAAACGTACAAATCCCGGGACCGGACTGAACCCCTTCAGTCCCACAAATTGTGGACAGAAACTGACCACACCAATTTCGGTCCAGTCCGGACCGAAAATGTTTCACCCCTATGCGTGTGTAATTTTCTGTATGTACCAGATGCAATAATCTGTATCTGGGTTTGATCCATGCCTAGATTGGTTCATTGGCCTTTTTGTTCTATAATTTCTTTGATAAGAATCTTTATATTTTTGGTATGGTACACCTGATTTATGATGGTTGATGCAGGATGTCGAGCATGAGCTTGAAGTCACAGCACGGTTACAAGGAATATGTTCTGAATATGAACGTCAAATGGAAGAGTGGGTTCTTGACTTCTTGTATCTTTAACCCATTTTGAATTAACTCTAGTTTATTTCTTTTATTAGATTTACTTTATTTTAAAGGTTAGGTCATTGGTATAAATCATTTCAGAACTTTTATTGTGTAGTAGTTATATTTTGTAAAGCTCAGGTTTCTGTTAGTTGTAATATTATGAATAGATCAGAGTAGCTGAGAGCCTGATACAATGTATTATTGAGCATTAATTCTTTTCTGGTAAGAATTGTATATATATCATTTCTGGTTGCCTTCCTGGAAAATGCTGCTTATATATCTCTAAAACATCTTAATGGGGGATTCATGTGTCCTTTGTTAGTATCAAGTACATCTAGCAGCATATGCTTTCAGCAGCTTGTTTGAGGTATGTTTGTGAATCATATCTCCTTCTGACAAATCCCTAGCTGTTGGCTCAAGTGGTAGAGGCCTTGGTCTTGGTGGTATGCTCCTTCCAAGTCTAAGGTTCGAATCCTTTTTGGTGCAAACATGTGTGCCTAGATTTATTTCAGATCAATATGACATTATGTGTGTTAGAATATATCTTTCTCTAAGAGCTCTCAAGTCTCTAGTTTTCAAGCACCGGATGCTCAAATGCATGCTTGGGTTCAGGCCGACTGTATTTTCCATGTGTTCTAGTTGGATGGATGGTAGGAATTCAAATTGAAGCAGGAAAATTTCTAGAGCGTTGGGTTAGAGATGCTAGAGTTAGAAATGATCTTTTTTTTTTTAATCTTGTTATGTTCTTTATTGAAATTTTAATTATCTTCTCCACGTCTCTTAACTTTTAACCAGATTCATATTCCCTATTTGTTGTATTACTTTTGCTTCTCTTGTGGTTAATCTGGGGAAAAAAGTAAGCTTCCAGTTTTTACAATTTCAAGATGCATGTGGAACCAAATTCTGGAATGTCTGTTTCTTTCCATTAATATATTCATCTTATCATGGGACGAATAGGATGGCTGATGAGGTTGCAAAGCTCAGGGAGGAAGCGGAAATGATGAAGCAAGAAAATATTAGGTGAGAGACTTTGTTGCTGAGTTTTATTACTGTAAGTTTCTGTTTTGTTCCGCTGGCAGTTTATATGGCCATTCTATGATTATAAAAATCTTAATGAAGCTTTTCTTCAACCTTTAAGGTGCCAATTACAGGAGAAAGAAGTCGACTACTTCGAGAAGGATGTTGATATGGAAGACCTAAAGGAGCAAGTGTTCTACCTAAGTGGTTTGCTTAGACAACTACATATTCAAAAGGCTGAACTTCCACATCGGGGCAAATCACAGGTTCATGCATTTGGCTGTGGTGTGATTCTTTTTGTTTATCTTGGAATAGGCACTTACATTTTGACTGAGCTAATGAGCCTACGTAAAGCTTTTTGGTTCAAATCGAATGCAAGATCAATGTAACATTTGAAATTAAAACATATTTTTCCTTAGTATATAAAATTAAAATATCTGTACTGATATGTGATGATCAGGATGTTTTGGGTCAACCCTCTTTTACTCTTGCAAGTAGTGATGACTTGGAGGTCCGGGAGGCCCCTAAATCTAAACATTTTGAGAAAAAAGAAGCTGGGGTGTGCTGCTCGTGCAGTAAGAAGTCTTTGTGCAAGACAACGAAATGTAGATGCAGATCTAATGGAGGTAGCTGTGGGAAATCGTGCGGTTGTGCACTTTCTAAGTGCACCAATAGAGAAGTGGCTCCAGTCAAGTTGCGTTGCGCCCTAGAGTTAGAGATGGCTGAAAGCAATCTGAACTGTTCCGGCAATGGCGAGGCAGAAAAGACTGGTATAGCTGCTTCTGAAGGTGCAATGGATGAGAAGTCTGCTGACATGAACGAAAATCTTAGACCAAGAAAGGAGCCTTTATGTGACATTGGTAATATATTGGTAAGATTCTCTTGACAAATTTGTATTTACCCAAGCTATAGATATTAAGGGGGGAATCCAGGGAATGATATGGTCTCTCCAACTCTAGATTGTCTTAAAAATTTCTGGAATTCTGAATTCACTCCAATCCCCTCACTGCAGCTGATATTAGTAATGTAGTGCTTGCTTTGTTTTTTCTCATTTTGGCACTAAACCTTGGATCCATCTATATTGGGATAAGATTTTCTCCTTTCTAACAGAGAATTTGAACCTCTTCAGATTGAATCGGATGCTATAAAACCTGGCGACACAAAGAATGGGCAAAAGTCAGCAATTCAGCTTGTTGCTGATGACCCTCCCACACTGCCAGAAAATACTGAAGGCCCAAAAAGAGTAGATAAATGCGGAGTGCAGGTAGACCTCAGGAAATTAGCAGGGCCGGTGTCACTGGCAGTCCCAAATAACGGTGCAGTGACAGAGAAAGATTCTGGTCATGCTGATGAATTTGTTATTGGTAAGGCACCTGGTGTTCCTGCTTCTAGATATCCAGTTCGACGGGGTAGAGCATTTAATCAGAAAGAAAACCACAGCCTTTGAATGGACAAATTCTCCTTAATCCCCAGCAGCATAAGAAATTCACCCCCAACACGCAAGTATGAGAATTAGACTGCTGTGCTTGAAGTGAAACTCTTGGAATTTCAAGAGAATGTAATCTAATGGAAGTAATGAGTTTTCTGACAAGAGGGAATGGATAAATCTTTTTACATTATTGGTTTGTTTGATTGATATAGTGAAGGGTCGGATGCTCCTGAAATTCAGTCAACTTCTGTTGCATGAATGCTGTTGAAATTGTGTTTTTTTTTTTTTCTAATTATCTGGAAAGAGTGTGAGTTTTATCTTTCTGTGTCTGTCATCTTGGTCAACCATGTTATTGGATTCAGTAGATAAGAAATTGTAATTCAAACTATTGTGTTGGCGACTTTGAAGGAAAGTACTAAGCCATTATAAGCTAGTATGCACTGAGTATATACTTCCAGAAAGTTCCATGCTTACATACAGAAGAAACATAGATTCAAGCACAAAAATGCCTGTGACATTGAAACAGGCCATGACATTTGAAGTGATCATGCGTGTTTACTTTAGAAAATTAATTCCAGAAGACTAATTCCATGCTTACATACATGATACACGCTTTAAACTCGGGCACTGCCCAGAGAGCTTGAGGAGAGGGGCTCCCATGGTCGGGTTTTATTTTAGAAGATTAATTGGAATGTAGTATATTAATTGCTTCGGGTTCGTTAAAGCCTAACCTTGCTCATTGCTCAAGCCCAGCGTGGGCAAAGGATATGGGTTAGTATATAAACAACAACAACGAAAAAAAAAAAAGGGCATCGAGGAAAGTTGTCGTTTCCAAAAATGACAGAAGAAGATAGATGTTGACAATGCCGACCGCTGGGCATCAACATTTCTGCTTCACTCCAAACGCAATTTACAAATCTTAATTCAAGTACCGAATTCCGATTAGTTTAAAACTCAACCTGAAAAAAAGACAAATCATATCAGGCAAAATATGATCTTGAAAACCAGTTTCATCTCACTTTTTGGCTAATAACAACCATGAAATTGAGAACTCCTACGGTAGAAGGTGAAGCTAAAATGGAAGATAGAATCTTAATATCAAAGGGGTCATATGGTTCATTAAATACTTCTCCTTACAACAAAGCATTGCTCCTGCATCACCAAGAAAGAGCACAGCAAAGTAAATCCCCCTACCACTAATGTTGGCATCTTGGCTCATAACATACACCCAGTCTTTTATTCCCGCTGCAGCGCCATTTCCAAGACCCCAGATATGGCTTTCCCAACTAGGGTGAGCATTTTGATGTCAGGCAAATTATCTCCTATTCCATTTATTCCTAGATTCAGACTCAGTTGATTCCAAGCTTAGTAACCCAGTAGCCAAGTTGGCTGGATACACACTCTGATCCCGTGGATCCATATGAGCTGAATTTCTTAACTGCATTTTCTACTCCAAGGTACTCATATACATCCTCGTCAAATACCGAGCTTATACTTCTCAGCTCATCAAGACTCAGGTCCTGAAGCTGGCAGCCTTTTGAGACACATAAGGCCACAGACCTTCCAACTATATCATGAGAAGTTCTGAAAGGTACTCCCTGCAAAAAGAAAAACAAAAAAAAGATTAGGAGAACAACTTTGAGAAACCAGAAAGAGATGGAAGGGATTCCATTTACTACCTACTCTTGTTCTTATTATATGGCGTATCACAATATATAGCTTACCTTTATCACAAGATAATCAGCAAGTGTTGTGGCATCAAGATGACCAGCAGGTAAAGCCTTTTGTATTCTCTCCTGATTGAAGGTAATGTTCTGTGCGAACTCGGCTGACACTTCAAGCATCCCCAAAATTGTCTTTACACTGTCAAACGCAGGTTCCTTGTCTTCCTGCATCAAGGAAATGATTTTCATAATCAAACATAAAAAAATTATCTGAGTGACTGACTGAAAAGATGAGGACTTCCTCTTGGATGAATAAATATATAAATGGAGGCTAGCTTTTGAAACTTGTCCCGTATGAAATCCACAGATTTAGCAAAACAGCTGGATCAGGATACTCAGAAAGAAGTAAAGCAAATACATGATCGTCGCAGAAAGAGCATCTATGCTATCTTTGGCAACTGCCAAAAGATCCATAGATAAACTCATTGTAGATGCATGCACATGCACATTTCTTACTGGATGATTGTAATGAGCAAGCATGTGCGTTAGTATGCAAGAAAGCCAAGAAAGCAATTTAAACCTGACACCCACTTACACCCACTTCTAACCCCCCTCCCCCCTGGGGGTGGCCATGGGTAGATTTTGCCACCACGAAACAAAAAATGGAAGTTTTCTACCTGCAAATCCCTATTGTAGGCAAGGGGAAGCCCTTTGCACAATGTGAGAAGAGTAACCAGATCTCCTATGACTCTGGCAGACTTTCCACGAACAAGTTCCATTGGATCTGGATTTTTCTTCTGGGGCATTATACTACTTCCTGTGGAAACAGCGTCACTTGGGGTGATAAACCCAAACTCCTCTGAAGCCCACAGTACCCATTCTTCACCGAGCCGAGAAAGATGAACGGCTGTGATGGAATTAGCAGAAAGAAACTCCAAAACAAAATCTCGGTCTGAAACTGCATCAATACTATTCAAAAAGATAAAATGTAAACAGTTATTTGTTATGCCAGGGATCAAGAAGTAGGTGAAATACAACAAATAATTTTTTTTGATATCCGTGCGTGTCCAGACCAGCTTGCACGCACCTCGACTAATCCCACGGGGCCCTGAAGTTAACAGCCAGGTAAACCTCCAGTGGCCCTAAGGGGACTCGAACTGGTGACCATTGGGGAGCAAACCCAAGGCCTGACCAACTGAGCTACCCCTTAGGGTTGAAATACAACAAATAATGGCAGTAGATTAATGCAAATGGGCAACAAAGCATCAGTTCCAGGTCATTGATCTTGTGGGGGCTGAATCAAACTATTCTGAAAACCACCATTACAAATCCTATGCCTCATTCTATAACACATTGACTTGTCCATGCAACATGTTCTTGCTTTCTTATGTGGTGTTTAATCATAAAAGATAATCCTTAAAACTGATAGAAAGATCTCTAAAGATGAAATTCAACCATAGAATCACCATGTATATGCATAATGTGCGATGGGAATTATAGAATGACTGTGGGGGACACAAATAACAAAAAACTGTAAAAGCATTCATTAATAAAAGACAAGAGTCCAGGTACAAAATACTCATCAGTGTTACCGCTAAGTTCTTGACTTTGACAACCCAAGGAGTAAATTATCAAGGGCATACCTGTTCCTCATGGGAGCAGTGAATCCCAAAGCATCTGAAGTCATGAAACGATCAATGGGAAGGCCAGTGCCAGCCAGTGCACATGCACCTAAAGGACAGAAATTTAGCCTAGCTCTGCAATCTAGTAAACGGCCAGCATCACGTTCAAGCTACAAGACAACATTGTGGCCAGACTTATGATTAGCAGATGCAAGCCAGTTCAAAAGTTAGCAAGAGGAAAAGGGTGACATTCTTTAAACTATCACAGGATCACCTGCCCCTTTTTTATCTACTTATGTAAGTAGCAGGACAAAAAGATAATCAGCAGTCAAATTTGCAATTTTGAATGGTCAGAATGAAATTTTCACTCGGGACTCTAGAATTCATAAATTCCATTCCAAATGATAAATCATAGCTCCAGGCATACAAGAGTCAGCTAAGGAACAACCCATCATCAAGACATAATGGAAAAATAATCAAATAATAATCTACTAACACCCAAACCATCAGATTTAAGCTTTTCTCTTAGTTCTTACATCAATTCCATCCCTTAAATTCAATGAACTTGTAGTAATTGCAAGAGATAGATATTTATAGTCCCATGCCCATTGGCTATGCCTATTGCTTTATCAACAAAACACTTGCTTGCCTATCAAAGAAAATATGTATATATATATATATAGCCACGTGGCTAACTTCATTTTTATGAAGTATATATGTATGCATTTCACCCTTGTTAAGAACGTTAAAAAAAACTTGAAGAATATATGCATTCGCAAATCCTAAGATTTAAACTCAGGCTTTGCTATCCTTTTAGTACAACACTGATTGCTAGCTAAACTTCACTTGATAAAAGTGTCATCATTCTAATAATTTAATTTTACCATTAAATTCTTGCATAATAAGTGTAAAATGTTTAAGATTTCACAGTCCAAGCACCCAAACATAAACAGAAGTCTTCCACCGGAGGCTTAGTGCACAAATGAATCAATTCAAACCTGCTCAATGTATGCTATGAGAAGATGTTGCAGTAAAACCGGTTGAGCCCTTTGCAAATGTGTATAACCGGGAACAATAAGGCCGTCATTTTTCAAAGCCAAGCTCACCAGTGCAGCCTGAAGATGTTTGATGCGTGCAACAATCTTATCAATGGCATCACGACACCACAGACGAAAGTCTGTCAAAACCTGATCGTTTCGGCTCCGAGCTGTATGGAGTTTCTTGGCAGGTTCCCCAATCAAATCAGTAAGCGCTGCTTCAATGTTCATATGCACGTCCTCCCTATCAGTTCTCCAAATAAAGTCCCCACTTTTAATCTTCCCTTCAATTTCATCAAGACCTTGAAGGATACTATCCCTATCACTGTTACTCATCAATCCCTGAAACAGAACGACATATCATCCAGTGTCATTGAATTGCCTCCTGTAAGAACTATATGAGTATATAGCATAAGAGAAATTCCATAACTGTAATGCGAGCAGTTTACACTTGATGAATTCTAGTTTGCCCAGAAAAAATGAAAGAAAGAAAAACTAAACAGTAGAGTCTAGTAGTGATAGAAAATATAATATAATAGAAAAGAAGACGGAGAAGAGAGGAGGAGGGAGATAGAGGGCTACATCTTTGCTATTCTCAATTCTAATGGGATAAAAAGGATTGGTCGCGAGAGTTTTTCATTTTGTGAAATCAGTGCCCCGAATAAGCTGTTAAGTAAGCAATATATCTGTGCAGTTCTTGCTTTAAAAAAAAATACAAGAGCTTCGAGCCCACACACGATACTTTTTATTTTTATTTTTTCAATTTTTTTTTTTTAAATTTGTTCTTCTTAAATAATTGAATTATACATCTCGTTACTCATTATACATATGCCAAAGAAGAAATTAAAAAAATTAAAAAAAAAAGTATAGTGTGGTGCGTGGCTTATGTAAATCTTCGAAAAAAATTAAAAATAAAAATGACTCAGCCACGTGTCTGTACAACATGCAATTACCTAGCTCAATTAAAATATTCCTCACATTTTCCCAGTAGCTAAACCGGAGCATTATACAAACACGGAAGACGGGAAGAGCATAACACTCAATCGAAGTTACTATTTTCCCGGCATTTTCTCCGGAAGCAAACATACTAGATCAAAGGAAAGAAAAGACCTGTTTGGCGAGCATCGACGCGTGGGCCCTACTCCCCATGATATCCTGCTTGTACAGCTCCTTGTCGTATGAGATCGACTCAGTGAATCGCTCCACTGCATCGGTTACGCTCTCCTCGAACCGGCCGCCCCAGAGCTTGGTCTCCTTGGCCTTCTCCACCACTCCATCGGCGTGCGATGAGCTCATGGTCTCCGCGGCGCACCGTACCTGCGACCGGCGAGTTAAAGCGAACGAGACTGAACGAGGCTTGTGGCCGACGGGACTGGAAATCCGAAGTGGGGGCAAGGAGAATGCGGTTGCAGAAGAAATGGTAAGCGATTCCATCAAAAAGTTGAAGCTGAGAGTGCGATGGGAGGGTTTAAAGAGAAGTGGGTTTTAACTTTTATCAGTGGAGTTCGCATCAGCCTGACAGACAGTGCGCTTGAGCTTCACGAGGTTTTTCTTTTGGTTTTTGTCTTTTGTTTTATTATTTTTAGGGTTTTGTTGTCGGGCAAATGCAGATCCGGATTGGAGTTTCGGACTTGGGCTGACAGGCCCACCCTGTGGGGATAAGTTAAGCTCGGCCTTTTTTGATTATTTATTATTTTTTTTACCTCGACTCACTCTTTATTTCTTTCTTTCGCAATAATAGTTATAAGAACAAATATACTTGCAAGCCAGGATATAAACAGTAAAAATATTATTTATGTGAGAATGGATTGTACAAATTTGACTTGTATGTAGCAGTATTCTAGTTATAATTACGGTTGGAGTACCGCCCCCAAACTTAAAAAAAAAAAAAAAGAGTATATTAGTATATAAATAGATAATTTTTTTATATAATTAGAATTTATGAACTAATTTATCAAAAAATAAATAAATTGCCTCTATTAATTCTTTTCTTTTAGAAATAGTCTCTATCAAATTATAAAAATTTTAAAAAAATTTATCTTATAAGATAATTTATAAATATGTATTTTTGTATACAATTTTAAAATTTATGATTATTATTTTTATGTAATTATGTTCAAAAAACACTCATTTTAATTCTTTTCTTTTTGAAATGGTTTCTAATAAATTACAAAAATTAAAAAAACTTATTTTATAAGATAATTTATATATATGTATTTTTTATATAATTTTATGTGTATAATTATTATTTTTATATAATTATGTCTAAAAAATACACATTATTTTTTATTTTTCTTTTATTTTTTTAATTTTAAAAAATACATTATTTATATTAATAATATTATATATTTTGTTAATCACTCCTCAAATATCAAATCCGTTACCATATATATATTATACTTTTACTTTGTTTTGTTTTTATTACCGTTATAATATTGTGTCAGCACATTAAGACAAGAATACAACCAGAATTTAACATATAAATTTTTCTTTATATATATAATTAACAATTCCCATGGTGCATTTCTAGTCAAATACCAATTTTGTAGAAAATATGCTTGGTTAATGTTAATTCATAATCTTTCTATGTTTAGGAGAGTAACGTTATCTTTGTTCTTATTCTATTCAATATATGAAATCATTTGCCTAGTTTGGATTTAAAAATAAGATGATATGAGTTAAGATGAATTTTAAAAGTTGAATAAAATATTATTTTTTAATATTATTTTTATTTTAAAATATGAAAATATTGAATTGAAATTTAAAAAAGTTGAGTTTTTTCTTATATTTTATATGAAAATTAGAAAAAAATATAAGGATGAGTTTAAAATGAGTTGAGATGAGGTAAACTCATCTTGCAATCCAAATTAGCCCTTAAAATGTGTTACATTCATAAATATGATTCAAGATGATATATATTTTTTTAAAAAGAAATATTGACATTAGCCTATCTAAATGACTTCTTAATCAAACTTTTTTAATGATTTTTTTAGCATTTTTGGTGAGTCGCTAATTTTATGTTAAAAAAAAAAAATTAAATCAATCCGTTTGAATAAGGAGATTAATGAAATTATCTCATTTTATTTTAAATAATTAATTCATCTTAATTTATTTTAATTAATAATTTTATTATTATTTATAAACCATCTTAATTTATCTTAATTTACTTTTTTCATCATTTTTTTTAACGCAAATATGTTCATTCCATAAAAATAAAAAACATCGTCCAGATAATAATAAATGACAAACTAATTATACAAAGGTAGATTCTTACTACTATGGAAATATAATATAGATGGAGGTAATTAAATAAGGGGATGTTACCATAGGCTTGCGAGGATATTGCCCATTGTGTCAAATCATGCGCGCATCAATTTAAAGATCGATAAATTTTTTCTACCTTCCACTTAAAAAAGAATTTAAAATGGTAGTGAATATATTCAATAATGGGGTTCATTAACCAGTCTTGAGAAATAAAAGAGCTGGAAATGACTTGTACCATCATAAGAGAGTCACCTTGGAGTATAATTTTTTTTTTGTTCCTTTTGACTGCTTCATTGATAACTAAAAGAACTACCATTACTTTCCCAATATTGGGATTGGTATTGATGATAAAATCTGTTACACCAAAAATGGGGCCTCCTGTTGAGTCCTAACAAATTGCGGCTAAAAGCTTTCATTCCCTCTCACTGCTACATCAAATTTAATCGTGTAGAAGTTTTGTAAAAAACAACTTGTATTGGGATGATTTAAGACCGGAATGATATGCCAGGCTTTGAGATGATTTTGGTAGACCTTGAAAGTCTTTTCAACAAACTCTATATGGGACTTATGAGTTTGGGCATGCATCATTTTATTCCTACCAAATATTGTCCATTGCAATAATAGCAAAGAGTTGAAAGGCTTGATGATCATCTTTAGAGATTTTGAGATTTTTTTTGGATTGATGAAATTCTTAACCCAATCAATCATAGGTTGAACTCCAAAAAGAGATATATCAATTGGCCATTTGGAAAGTCTTCATAAAACTCTTGAGTAAATGCAATTCAAAAATAGGTGAGGCAGGTTTCCAGATGTGTTTGACAAAGTGGACCCTTATTGAAAGTTTAATACCTTTTATGGAATTAAGATGTGGTTTCTGGTTTATAAACCTTGAAAGAAATTCAGATCTCAAAATAAAAAGGAAGAGAGAAATAGGGTCGCTTTGTCTTAGTCCTCTCGATAGTTTGAAAAAATCATGGGGAGAACCATTAATAATGATAGAATAAGAGACAGTAGTAATGCATTCCTTAATCCAATTGATCTAAGTGTCTCTAAAATCAAGATGGTGAAGAACACTTAGGATGAATAACCCCTCCATTGTATCAAAATATTTGGCCATGTTAATCTTGATAGCCATCTGGTTAGATCTTCCAAAATTTTTCTTTATTCTATGGAAAATTTTTTTGGGCAAGGATAGTATTGTCTTGAATGAGTCTTTTAAAGAGAAAAATAGATTAAAATGGTGATATGATTCCAGGAAGCAAAACTTAAAGTCTATTAGCAAGAGTTTTTACTATAATTTTATAGCAAATATTTGAAAGACTGATAGGTTTGAAATGAATGACATCTATGGGATTATCCGTTTTGGGAATGAGAACAAGATTAATAAGATTAAGTGCTTTGAGCATTTTCCTAGAAATGAAGAAGTTTTTGATGGCTTTTAACAAATCAACCTTGATAACTTCATAAAATTTGTTGTAAAAGAGTCTAGTAAAGACATCCCGACCTAGAGCTTTGGTAACATGAATCTTTTTGACAATGTAGTAAATCTCATCATCAGTAAGAATGCTGCATAAAAGATTATTGTCATGTGCATAAATTTTTTTAAGTAACAGATTTTCAATCTTAGAGGATTGATGGAGATTGGAGGAGGTGTAAATGGATTGAAGATGAGTTTGAAAGTGAATGATAATATCATCCTAATTCGAAGTCCAATTGCCATTAGTCAATTTCAATAATTCTAGGAAATTTCTTTGACGTTTGGTAGTGGTTGAGGTATGAAATAATTTGATATTGAGATCAGGAGTAGTAAGCTAAATAATTATGAATTTTACTTTCAAGTGATTATTCTTTCATCACTTATTTAGACAGGCATGTATAATATAAGTTTTTATATTAATATGGATATTAAGGTGATAACCTCGAACCTCCTTAGGATCAAAGATCGAAGACCAAAGACAAGTTGATATATAGGCATGTGAAAAATCTCGTGGGCAGCCTGGGTAGTACAATCACGTGCCCATGTCACGTGGCATGTGGGCTGCTGGATTATTAAGCACAGATCGTCACCAACGAATGATTGAGATGATAACAATAATAATAATAATAAAAAACTAAATCAATTGATGTCACAATTGAATGATGTTTGAAATTTAGTTCTAATTTATCATAAATGAGATGGGGTAACATAAGATAAAAATAAAAAAAATATTATTATAACATTTTTTTCATATTAATTTTATTTTAAAAATTTAAAAAATTATTTTGAAAATTTAAAAGAAATCAAATTATTTATTTTATTTTATATAAAAAATTTAAAAAATATATAATAATAAATGTAAACAAAAGATTAGGATTTAGAAAAACAAACCGAGTCTTACTAAATACTAATTAATTAGGTGGATGGGAATGGGATTGTACCAAACTCTTTTTGTCCGGATCTTAGTCCTGGTCCGTAAATTAACGCCCAATTTACCTAAATTCCAGGAAATAACCTTAACAAATATAAATGAATGTGGTCGTGTTCGTCCCTTTCTATGAATGAATTGATCTGGTCCCACAATAAAGCTGTATTCAATTTCGACTTTGCTTTTACCATGAGGGAATTTTTCTTTGTTTTGGGACATAGTTTGAATTATTTGGTAAATTACCATATAACATATAACACAAAGTTCACATGCTTGTCATGTTGACTAGGTCGTGGAATTTCCATTTAAATCAAGGTGATATAATAATTGATATAATCTAAAATTACAAATACCAAATCTGCATCGTCACGCTGCTAAAAAGTAAAATCACAAGGTTCTTAAAAAATTTAGAAAACAATATAATAACCAGAGGCCATAAAGAATTACTTGAACCACACGTGCACGCAAAAACCGCGCACGCGTCAACCAGATGAACGTAAATTCTAACTCCTCACTTTTCACGTGGAGAATTCCAACCTAACGCAGTCTCAAGGGATAAATGGTACTGATTTAAGCCTTCTTTTGATATAAGATATTTTTATATCATCTCATAATTAATCATAATAAATAAATATTTTAATAGTATTTTTATTTAAAATCATATTATCTCTTTTTATTATTCAAACAGAAATCATATCCAAATCATATATCAACATATAATTTATTATTTTTATTATTTTTCTATATATTTAAATAAAATAATAAAAATCACAAATCAATAAGTTAGTATACAGTGTAAGAGATATTAAGTATCAATTTTTCATCCACTAAAATGATATATATGTATTTATGCTTTATTTTTTTTTAAATTGAAATTTTTAGATGCTTGAGAAATGGTATTTAATGGTGTGTAAATTTTAGGCAATCTTTTTCCTTTTTAAGAAATGGATAAATCTAGACTCACATAGATTTTTTTTTTTTTGATTTTTTCCTTGTAAATTAATGTATAAAGCAAACCCCTCTATGCCGTTGATATGATGACTTAATTTATAAAAAATTTATCTTATAAATAAAATCATGTTATGCCAACTACTATAAAAGGTGTGCTTTACACATTAGTTTATTCAATTTTTTAATAATAGATTCTATTTTTTTTTTAAATTATACACTTTAATATATCTACCATTACTTCTTATAATTGCAAGAAATTATATAAATCATTTTAAAATGTATAAATCTCGTGCATTTACTTCAATTGTAAACTCCACTTTTTTAAATAACAATATGCAACGCTTGAACACAACAAAAATGTATCTAGTATTACTTTATAGTTAATAAATGAATTATTATATTTTTAATTCGATGTATAGAGCACATTATTTACATGAATTAAATGATAATATTTAATTTATAAAATTCATATTATAATTTTAAAAAAACAATTATATTATATACACTATATTAAATATACCATGTAGATCGACTCGAAAATAGAAATTTTCTTATACTCACCAAATCAATTTTAATTTTAACGATCAATAATAAAATTAAAGTAACAATCATTAATGCTATGTTTATCGAGAAATAATAATAAATTATTAAATTGACTATAAATTTTCTTTTAAGATCGGACTGTACACAAATCGCCGTCTTCCTTTTTCATCTTTCAATCGAAAAGCCATAATTGTTCCACGTGTACACACTTGCAGGCCGTGGGTGACTCCATTTGCGCCACGTAATAGCACAGGAATGGCCCACCCACTTCGTTTAATTATATTTTGCTTGCAAGCTATTGGAGGAGCTGGGATCAGTTCGACATGCCATACGTAATATGGAATCGCCCACGCTCCCCCCACCTTCCCGGAACTCTCTTCTGCTCTGCCCTTAAATCTATTTCCTTACCTTAAACGGCGAGGGTTAAAAGCCTGAGGTTTCATTGCCAAATGCAAATCTTGGTCCAATATATCTAAATCAAACTCTTTTTTATTTACTTGTCTTTCTGTTTTCCTTTTTATGGGTGCATTGAATCTTCTTCAAATATTCCAAGTCTGAGCGAAACGGCATCAATTTAGGCTTTTTTTTCATTTCGTTTGTTGGGATACTTGGATTTCTACAAGCAAAAGGTAGCTTTCGCTATTATTCTTGTGTGGCAGGTCACGTAGATTCGAATAATATATATGAAGTCTCGATGTTTTCGAATATAATTTAGTTGATATGTGTTTGTTTTTGTTTTTTACTTCAACCGATCCGGGGTGATTTCGGTGATATTTTGATTTAAAATCAGAAATAAAAACATGGGTTTTGATTGTTTTGATGATTTAGATAATGAGAGAGATTGATCTTTGAAAAATGACAATAATATGAAAAAGATTTGGCCGTGTGAATAAGTTTCTTAAGTCAGGTGGGTTCTTTGAGATTTGTTTTTTCCGCGCATATCCGACTCTGCGTTGTTCATTGCATTATGAGAGCCAAATTCCGTAAATGCTTGTTTTCTTCTCTAGGAAAGATGATTTAGTAGATGTTTATGTAACTGTGTCTAAGTTGTATGTACCCATATGCCTATGTTTGGTTCCGAGAAAATATGGAGGAAAGAAGGGATGGAAAAATTAAGTTTATGTATATCTTTTATAGTTCTAGTCAATCCAAAAAGCCAATCCAATACGTATTGACTAAGCCAAAGATTTGTCAGCACTTTGCAGTTGATCAAACAAGACGATTTTGTAGGTTTCAAGGTTTCTGTCTTTTTCTACGATTTCTCTGCAACCAAACTTTTTAAACTTTTTTATTTTTTTACGAAAAGCTGTAGTTTTGCTACATAGGCTCATGTAAGTGAGTACCTGATTGAGATTCCATATAAAGTTCGGATATTGACGTACGTTCATCGATCATATTGTTTTCAGGGAATATTCGTGCACGAGGCGGAAACTATTTCTCATTATATTTTCTCGGCTTCCAAGCACCGGGCGTTGGAGATAAAGCGATTAATCGCATTGCCTAGGATTTTTAGGTGAATTAATGGCCGTGGCTTTTACCAATCTTTCATGGTGGATGTGGAGTGGGAAGCATCAAGAGCCTAGCATCCCCAATAAATCTTCTTTAAATTCCTCATCTGATTCGACTTTGTGGGAATCCGATGCTCTGAAATTTCCTTTGGTTGAACGAGCCAATATAGCCTCCTCATCGAGAAGGGTGAAGAGGAAATGGCATAGTCGGGAAGAGCGGAAGATCGATAGGGAGTATGATGTTGTTCTTGTCCCATCTGATGGGGGGTGTGTTTCAGTTACAGAGTCTGATGATTCAGATTGGTCAATTGGATGGTTGGAGCCTCTTGGCCCTGGATTCCAGAGTGATGATGATCCTGACGACAGTTTTGCTGTGCTGGTTCCATGCTATGGGCACGGTTACAATGATCTGGTGGAGGTTTCAAAGAACAATATCTTGAGAACTGTTGCCAACATCCCAGATAGTTATTCTGATGGTAAGAGATTCTTCTTCTTTTATTCATCATGTTCTTGTTCTTATTGTTACCTGCTGACTAGAATTTCTATTCCTGGGGTTGAGATGGTTTCCCTTTATGTTTTTTGGTTGATTACTTTAAAAAAAAAAAAAGTTTTTTGGTTGAGGAATGCTATATCCATAAAAAATTACATAAAAATAATCTTAAAAGCTGATGTAGCTCATCTAATCTATTATATCTATTTTATAATAAAAATAATTTTATAATTTTATGAATCGCATTTAACCACATCAGTTGTGAGATTATTTTTATGTAATTCATTTGTGACTAAATGTTGTAAAACATGTGGCAATTATGATGAATAGTACAGAATCGCAAAGAGAGAAAGTAAGAAAAAAACACACAGATTTAATGTAATTTGGTAGTATGTCTACATTCATGAGAGCGGCGGCTGTATTTTTCACCATGTAGAAAATTAGGGTTATAATATATGTATATATACTAACTATAGCCATACAAGGTACTAGGAAATTTCAAAAATACTCCTATATGCTCACTTCACTTCACTCCACTCCACTCCACTCCACTCCACTCTGGCATCTGCTTGCTTTTTCAGTACACATGTTTCACTTGATTTGAGCCACATACTACAACACTAGAAATAGTATTTCACTTTTTGAAATGGGCAAAGTTCTTATTAGAAAATACTTTATGGTTAGCATTGGTTACTAATTTGTAATTCTTGCAACTTAGAAAGGAGAATCTTGTATTTGCTTGGAATTGTTGATTCATATAGAGAATTTGATTGCCTTGTCGAGCCTGTTAATTTAATTACTTGGAATTCAATGTGCATAAAAAACTTACTATATATCTGGATCATAATAAATTAATAATAGAAAGTGGGAGAAATTCATGTAGGAAGCAACACCGTTCAAATAAGTTCTGCCAAGCCCTGATTCACTGACCTTGAGTTAGCCAAACATGTTGAGACCCAAATGCAAAAACGCAATAGGCTGTAGAGTGATTGGTGTCCCTAGGCTCTTACATAGGTTATGTGGATTCCATGAGCAATAGATTAATTTAGTACTTCCTGTACCCATAAAAATGCGGCAGAGGAAACTGGTAATTTGCGAAACTTTTCAATGAAAGTAAAAAGAAATCTGTGAAAGTCATTTAAAGAAGCTGCTGTCTTTCAGCTTTTCAATTGGATGTTGAATTTTTGCATCTTTCAGTGAGCTGAGAATTGGTTATCATCAAATGTGGCTTATATAACCTGTTCTTTTAATTGACTTAATATAGAAGAAAGCAATATGGATGTTATCACTTCCTATTAAGATGTTTGTGATATAAACATACAGAGAATGAAGCTTTTTTTAATTAATTTGACTGATATAGGCTCATACATTCAACGTAATGGTAAAGTCTGCTGGTACATTACACAGTTGCTAATAATGTAAGATACCGTTTGAATGTTGAGCTATTGCGATGGCCGATGAGTTGAGTTCTTTATGAATAGTAGTGAGTTGAGATGGTGGAGTGAGTTTTGTGGGCCCACTTAAGATAAGTTTAGACGTGTTTGGATGTTAAGATGAGTTTAAATAAATTTATGCTAAGTTGAAAAAGGTTGCGGGTCTCATGTGTAAAAGAAATTTTGAGTTGAGATAAGTTTAGTTATTTGAGAGTTGGATGTTTGGATGTTAGAATCAATTTAAAGTTAGACTAAAATGAGTTGATTTCAGTTGAATCTAACTTCTAAATGGGGCCTAGGAGTGAAGTCAAGACCTAGGGCGTCTTGGATCTATACGAGTATCGTTGTTAATATTAGCACAGCCAAATCGATAGGATAATTAGATTATATATAGTATGGCATTTAAGGAATACATAGCTATGGCATGCAAATTCTAAAGAAATGCTCTCCAACTCTGTATATCCTACCAAGTCTAGTCTTCATGCATCAGATTATGTTTTGTTTTGACTCGTGGGCATTCTCTGCAGACATGTCCAATGTATTGATTTGATAATTCATAGTCACTCCTTTTTTGCATTTTGCTTCAATGTGCAGAGAGCGCGAAATATATGGAACAGTTGCTCTCTTCTCTTCAAAGCTGCTAACTTCCAAGAAGGATTGCTGGTGATCAACTATTGGTGCTTACGATGCTGCTTCTGTCATGAGTCAACTATTGGTGCTTACGATGCTGCTTCTGTCATGAGTTATAAATTTTATGTACAGTTGAAGAAGCAAAAACTAAAAGGAAAAGAAGTTAAAAAAAAGGAAAGAGATACATGTGCATAGTTTGATGTTACTACTAGAACAAGGACTTGCTGATGTCAATTGTCAGGTCCAACCTGATATAATTCCAAGGAGCAGCAATGGCTAAGATGAGGGATGGGCGTAGCTCTCACTGCTGGGAGAGAACTTCCTTTCTCACGACTTCTTTCCGGGTTCACTGCAATGGACTGAGAGCTGCCGCCTTCTTACCCTGCTGCTTTGCCATCCGAGTTTGAGCATGTATATAAAAGTGTGATGATATGGTAATGAGAATTCTTATACAGAAAAAAAGAGGAAAAATGAAAAGAAAAGAACCAGAGAAAAATTGGTCTGAGTTGGATAGAAAGTTAAGGTGGTGAAGGAAAAAGAGTGTAGTAGTAGGAGTGCGTGCCCATAATTCTTTGATGTGTATGTATAGGAAGGGGGCATTTGTTTGATATTAATGTGACTATGTTAATATTATGTTAATATTAATATGATTGTAAATAAATGGAGTCTCTCTGTCTCTCTAAATGGTAAATAAGCGTAGTGGGGGAACGATGGCGTGTTGTTTTTCTTGTTTCAATGCCATTCCTCAGAGCATGAAGTTTGTGAAAAATAACTCTATTTTTTTGGGCAAAAGTACTCTCTACTTAAAAAGCACCATTTAGCAATGCTGATTGCAAACTATATAAAGGGTTCAAATGAATATTCCAAAGTATTATAATGCTACAATATTTACAACTTTTTTTCCCATTTAGTTTATGCTGTATATTATAATTTAATAATAATAATAACTCGAGAGTGAACAACGTTATTCCGTTTCTCCATCCAAATTCACACATCTGCTATAAGGTAGAAAATGGAGGTTAGCAGAGCCGACAGAATTGGTATTTGCAAAGGGAAAGCGTAGAGAACATTCTCAGCAATAAACAGGTGTTGAGGTGAGCGTGTTGGGTCGCCTAAGTCGGCGTCTGGTGGCGGTGGTGGGTGACCATTGGTTTCCTCAACTTGCATGCAATGAATATTATTGTTGGGACAATTAGTAGTCA
Organism: Platycarya strobilacea; assembly: GCA_036898215.1. Classification (NCBI taxonomy): domain Eukaryota; kingdom Viridiplantae; phylum Streptophyta; class Magnoliopsida; order Fagales; family Juglandaceae; genus Platycarya; species Platycarya strobilacea. Next base: position 10,179,469 of record CM072555.1, read on the forward strand.
AAACGTTGGAAGATAAAAAGAGCAAAGGAAAAAGTCTTCATTCAGCGTATCTGTCATTTGGTAGGATGACAGGACAATACCATTCCTCAAGTAAAAAATACTTTGGACTAAAAAGTAATTACAAGTACAAATTAATATGTTGATATGATATGTAATAATATAAAATTATTTTATTATAAAATATATTTAACGAATTTCATAAAATTGCATATTAATTTATAAATTTACTATATATATATATTATCTATAGAAGTTCTATTCCTAAAGAGCCTCTTATCTCATAGGACCCTAGGTTTTGTTCTGGGCCCATCCCTGTTATTTATATATCGTGCTCCCCAGTATTGTCTTGCATTTTATATTGGGCAATGCTACAGTTACAATTGGGGTATCTTGACTGGAATCTTGTTAGTGTATTTGAGGATTTTTTTTTCTTTTCTTCTATATATATATTTTAATTATTTTCTAAATATTTTTAAAAAACTTCATACATCATTAAAAAAAAACTCACTTTATCATTAAATAAATAAAAAGAAAAGAAAAAAAATCTAGTAAGTTCTGATTTTGGGATGTAATTTTGAAGAGTGATTTTAGTATTTTCTTTTGTATTTTGGATACCACAATATATAATAAAAAAATGCTTTATTTATGTATAAAGTATACCGAAAAGTGTATTGAAATTTATGTTTTTTTTTTAAAACATTTCGTGGATAATATTTCTAAAAATATACAAATACTAACACATGCTTTAAAAAAAAAAAAACACCATTCGGTAGACGTTTCGGTACTCATATTAGGTTTCCTTGACATGACCTTATATTATATTGTAATACTTTTATTTATTTTATATTTTATTATATCTTGTAAGTGGTTAGAATAAGTTTATTTTTCATCTGATGTGATATTAGAAGATAGATTAATAAGTAAAATGTAATAAATAATTTTCAATCATTTTATGTCACATTATATATATATATATAAATACATATAAATATTAATAAAAAAGAAACACTTCTTTAAATATTAAGTAAAAAATAAAAAAGAAATTCCATCAGTTTGAGTGGTGAGAATAGTATTTTTCTTTTCTTTTACTTATTAAAAATCATTTAATTATATTATGAGATTTTATAACGAATTATTCCGAGTTTTAATTATTATTTTTAAATTAAATCATTCATATTCTGCCACATTAACATTTAGCGGATTATTCTTATATAATCTATAGAATTCATTCTCACTCTTTTAAGAGTTTTATGGATTATGATCATCTAATTTTTAATTTTAAAAAATAAAATAAAATTCACCATGCAGTTCATAAAATATTCTAATGCCTGCCTGGAAAAACCTAACCTCTCTGATTCCAAGTTCAGTTCGAGGAGTTTAAGAAATTTTGGTGTATTTAAGCAAACTCCACGGTATTTTGGTATCTTCATACCAAAAGTGGTGTTTTTTTTAACGAAATTTATGGAAAGGGTCCGAAATATTAAAACAAAGGATCCTTCTATATCCACAGCTCACATCTCCCTTCTATTAGTTGTAATTATTGGTTTTTTTTTCTTATATGTATTTTTTAATATTTTAAAAAATCATAAAAAATACTTTTTAAATAACTAAATAAAGAATTCTAGTACTAACATCGAGTAATAAAAATAAATAGTAAGATTATTATTTTCCTTAAAAAAAAACCTCTAATTCTAGGTAGCCAGATTGGCAAAGCCAATATGTGACACGTGGACATCCCTCTAATGGCCTCAACAAAATGAGAGATATTCTAGGACGCAGCTTCTATAGTCGGGGCGAAGTATCCTCCCCTCCATGTCCGTGTCCAATGTCCATGATCAGCCATTTTACTAAGCTTTCTTTCTCTTTTGCCATCTTCTCCCTTTGTTCACGACATCAACATCACCTTCCCCGCCATGGTCAGGTTTTCTTTTCTCGAGGGTAGCCGTAGCATCTCTTTGGCTCTCCTCTAGAGAGAGAGAGAGAGAATGTTGCAGAGAGCAGCAAGTAATGCATATTCATGGTGGTGGGCAAGCCACGTAAGGACAAAGCAGTCGAGATGGCTCGAACAAAACCTCCAAGGTATGCCGCTTTCATTTCTTTTCATACGTAATGTCAATCTCATCGACCCATGTTCAATCAATCTTAGACTGCTGCAATTTTTTGTTAGATCTCTGCTTTCGAATGCTTGAAAGTCTATAGATTTTTTCTTTACCCCTGTAAAAATATGGTTTTTTTTAAATCTATATAACTTAATATAGATATGAATGCATAAATCAAAATGATTCATGTGCATTGAGAATTTGTATGTGATACTCCCAGTTGGGTAGTGCAGATTTTTCTTTTGTAAGAACATCAATGCATTTGTGTTTTGAGAGTATCGAACTATTAAAAAATGCGTTTTGTTGGGGAAAAAAATTACAGATTTGGAGGAGAAGGTGAGAGAAACGCTCAAAATCATCGACAACGATGGGGACTCCTTTGCACAGAGGGCAGAGATGTACTACCGGAGGAGGCCGGAGCTAATCAACTTCGTGGAAGAAGCATTCCGGGCATACAGAGCTCTGGCAGAGAGATACGATCATCTCTCGAAAGAACTACAAAGTGCGAACCGCACCATTGCCACAGTTTTCCCCGAAAGGGCTCAATATGCAATGGATGACGATGTAGAAAATCTCCCGGAAACATCCTCTCCTTCCGATGATCCAAACAACAAACAGGACCAGGATGTCTCCGCTGTCCCTAAACCAAGCATTCCCAAAGTCCCAGACATTCCAAAGAAGGATTTCAGGAGCCAATCTATGTTAGTCTCAAGGAAAAAACCCATTAAAAGAACCGGTACTACTGTTAAAGCTGCTGTCGTTCCGAGTTCAGGACTGAGCAAAACGGAAGCATTAGAAGAGATTGATAAGCTTCACAAAGAAATCTTGGCACTTCAAACTGAAAAGGAGTTTGTACATAGCATGTATAAACGCAAGTATGAAAAGTTTTGGGAAATTGAATGCCAAATCACTCAAATGCAAAAAAGGGTTTGCGATTTGCAAGATGAGTTTGGCGTAGGCACTGTTATTGAAGACGATGAAGCTCGAACTTTAATGGTTGCTACTGCTCTAAATTCATGCCAACAGACGTTGGTTAAGTTGCAAGAGAAACAAGAACAAGCAGCTGAAGAGGCAAGAGTTGAGCGGCAAAGGATTGAGGAAGTCCAAAAAAAGTTTGGGACTCTAAAATATGAGTTCCTTTCCAAACTAGAGAGCAAAAGTCCAGAGTTGAAGAATATAGAACAAGGGATCAATATTGATGAGGAACAAGAAGGTCATGACATGGAATTGCCACTGCAGAAGGTTGAGGAAAAGATTGACTTGGATTCAAAAACCTCATACACTGTAATGGAACTAGCAGATAAGATTGATGAGCTTGTAAATAAGGTTGCTATTCTGGAAACTTCTGTCTCTACTCAGACTGCTATGGTGAAGAGACTAAGGTCTGAAATAGATGAGCTTCAGGCACACATTCAAAGCTTGGAAGAGGAAAAGGAGAATCTGGTTAAAAGTTCAGATGTTATGAACAATAAGATAAAAGAGTTGGAGGAGGAGTTGAGGAGAATCAAAAGTCTTAACCAAAGTTTGGAGTACCAAAGCAACAATCTCCAAACACATTTCACAGAGGCTAGTTGTGGCCTTGATAATCTTTCTGGGAATTTGAAGATTGTGAAGGATGATGAGAAGGTCGAGGATACAGAATTGCTCCAGGAATTGAAAGCTGTTCCTGATGCAGAACCAGAGAATAAGTCTGTCGAAAATAAGGATAAGAATGTTCCTACTCCTAGTGAAAAGCCAGTGATCTCAGTGGAGGGGATGGCAGAAGAGGAAGAGAAGAAGGATGATGAGGTTTTGGCTCTCAACAATTCCAACTCAGTTGAAGATGAAAACCAGACAAACTTGAGCAATGAACTCGGTTTGATGCCTGAAAAACCCGAGGAACCAATGCAGCAGGAGAAAGATGAGAAGCAAGATTCTTCTCCAATAATGGATGGTGATCTTGATATTAAGACTGGGGAATTAGAGGCAGAGGAGGAAGAAGATCAACCTATCTGGAAGAAGCTGTTTGTAAAGGGGTTAGAGGACAGGGAAAAGATTCTGCTAGATGAGTACACTTCGGTTCTTCACAATTTTAAGACAGTAAGGAAGAAGCTGAGTGAGGTGGAGAATAAAAACAGGGATAGCATCTTCGAACTTGGGATGCAGATAAGAGAACTGAAGAGTGCTATTGTCTCAAAAGATGAGATGATCCAAACTTTACTTCATAAATTAAGCAACCCACAAACAAGTCCATACACTACGCCTGAGTATAAATACATACAGCAGGAAAGCAAACCTCAAGCAGTTACATCCCAGAACTCTGATACCGTAACTTCAAACACAAATCAAAAGTCACTTTCTGATTTGTTTAGTGAACAACCATTTGAACCCACAGAAACAACCAAGGAAACAACTCTCATAAAGGAGGAAAAAAAAGAGGAAAAACATGCTACTTCACCTGTTGAAGAGAAAGTCCGTTCGGATATTGATGGACTGCTGGAGGAAAATCTAGAGTTCTGGTTGAGGTTTAGCACATCTGTTCATCAGATACAGAAGTTCCAGTCATCAATCCAGGATTTGCAGGCAGAGTTGATGGAAATAAAGCATAAGAAGCAAGAAGGAGGTGGTAAAAACCAAACAGGAAAATCAGATATCCGACCAATTTACAGACACCTGAGAGAGATACAAACTGAACTGTCATTATGGGTGGAGCATAATGCATTGCTGAAAGAAGAACTTCAGAGTAGATGCTCATCCTTGTGCAAGATTCAAGACGAGATATCAAGAATATCCAAAGCAGATTCCAGAGCAGAAAAGACAACAGAACTTAGTCAATATAAAGCTGCAAAGTTTCAAGGTGAGGTTCTCAACATGAAACAGGAGAACAACAAGGTTTCAGATGAACTGCAAGCAGGCCTCAACCGTGTAAAAGCAATGAAGGTTGATGTTGAGAAAACAGTGGCGGAACTGGATGAAGAACTTGGGATTTCAGCATCAAAGAAATATTACATAACTGGGGCTAGAATTCCTTTGCGATCTTTCTTATTTGGGGTCAAGTTGAAGAAGCAAAAGCCATCAATCTTCTCGTGTGTGAATCCAGCACTGCAGAAACAGTACAGTGATTTAGCTGCTGGGCTGCCCACGTAGAAGATTATTAGCCTTTCAGAAGTTGTACATATCAAAAAAATCCGGAAAAGAAGGGAAAGACAAGATTTGTAAGCTAAATCCTCTAATACATCTCATAAACGAGAGGGAGATCACAAGTTTAATCCCGGTCGGATTTTTTGTATTGCGTTCATCGAAAATTAGAAAATAACAAATTATTTTTCTTAAAGGCCATCAAAGGTCCAGATGTTATAACTTATGTTTGATTCAGTTAACATTTCTAAATGGAGAGTACTTTGGAGTTATAACTCCTGCCTCCTGTAATTATGGGTTGAATGCTTTTTTGGGCTCCTTAATTTCAGATTTCTTTTTTCTTTTTTTCCAAGAGCTTCCTTCATATTGCCTCAAGTTAATTTTAAGGTCTAAAAGCTAGAAAGAGATAAATATGTCAAATAAACTTTACAAAACTGATGTAATATTTTAATGCTACCCAGAAAATGTGAAAATAATTGTCGTATAATCCCATCTCATGTATCTCTCGACTTTTGAGTCGCAACGACTTTGAAGATTTTTATGATTCACCTCAAGTAAATAGTTTCACTAGCAGCTTATGGCAAGACGGTCTTATGCCTGCAGTGCAATACCATTATCTCCAGAGTAATTTATGAAAAAATATTTACCCTATTAACAAAGATATTCATCCCACCATTTGATTTCCACTATTTTTTAACGTCTGAATTTACAAATTGTACAAATTACTTGACATTATCCTCCCCCTCAATCTCATTGCCAGCCTCATTTTTGCGCATGACATCCAGCTTTTCACCGCATTCATCTGATATTGTTGCTAATGAATCTGCGCATTTCTCATCTGTGCCTTGATTCTCACAGTTCACCTCAAGAGCAGAATGATTGTTACCTCTAACTGGTGAAACCATCATAACGTTATCATTTTCGACTTGTCTAGCCTCCGCCTGGTTGTCGATGACCATGTGGTCACTTTCTGATGTCTTCGTGTTCAAAGAACCATCAGGATTTTTAACATCAGTCCTTTGTTTCTTGAATTCTGCCTCCCTGTCCGGTGAAAGGGCTCTATCTTCAACTTGCTCTCTCTCTACATTTTGATAACCACAAGATCCATCTTCTAGAACTTCTTTTTCGGGTGAATAGACTGGCATAGAAACTTTGATCTCTTCTGTGGTCTTAACCTCTTGCGTTGGCAGGACTTCAGAGGGCAGACTAGAGATAAGAGCATTAGTCTGTTCAGATGACATATTCGATGATGTGGCAAAAGTGGATGGAGTATGCCGAAATGCGGGCAAGGCAACCATATTTGTGACCGTGCCTGCATGAGAGGAACATGGTTTGGCTTCAGGGCCAGCACAATCAGAGTTTACATTACTTTGAGTCTCAGACTGAAGTGACATGCCGCTAGGCCCAGGCAATTTGGTTGAAGAACTACCTGTGGGTTTGAGATGGACAACACTCTTCGTTTGAGTAGCCTTAATAAATGATGCAGCATCTGATGAACAGATAATGCGGGCGCCAGCAGCAACTGCAGTTGCTCTCAGCGCAGAATCTGAACCTATGGTAGGCTTTATTGAGGGTTTTATGGAGGATACTCGAGTTTTTGCTATGGAACCTACTGATCCAATCGGAGAGGATTTTGTTGGGTCACAGCCTTCTTGAGTCTGGTTTTGGGCTTGTGTTACACCACCGGTAGTACCTATAGGAGGAAGCACAGAATTACTGGGTGTATTTGTGCCAGCTGCTGCAAATTCAAGAAGAGATCATTCAAATTTTAAGCATAATATGTAAAATTAACTGCATCTAAAACATCAGAAACCAAGAGATAGAAAGCAACTAATCATGAAAATGGTAACAATCATCCCGTCAAGTTCAGCAGAACTTGTAGACTTGCAAGCCAGGTAAAGTAGTACTAGTTTAAAAGTTTTAAGAACCGCATCATTTGTCATGTCCTGAACACATCATCTGCTCACCTTGTCAAAATCATATCCCAACAGTCTACAAGAAAAAATTAATTTAATCCGTATTTAGATTGATATATAACATCTTACCCATAAAAAAAATTCTCCAAATGAAAAAGAAATGTAAGATCCCCACGCAATTCAAGCATAGTAAGGGTTGGATCAACCACAAAAGAAGCTTCGATATGTTGGCCTTATCTAGACATGAGGCTAGTATTTGAAAACCACAGCTGTCATTGACCCCCCACAACAACCTATGGGATAACAGATAAACGGCTAGAGTAGGTTTCAAACAGGTGTGTCCTCCACAAAATAGGTAATGCACCCATCAAGTGTCTAGATGCATAATTGTTGGTGAAAAAATAAATATCTTAGGTCTTGTTTGTTTTTAGAGATGAGATAAGATGAGATGAGATAAAAGTTAAAATTTTAAATGATAAAATATTGTTGTAATATGTTTTTTTAATATTAATTTTGTTTTGTGATTTGAAAAAGTTGAATTGTTTATTTATTTTGTATGAAAATTTAAAAAAGTGTAACGATGAGTTTAAGATGAGATGTGATGGTTTGTGAAAACAAACCAAGCTTTAGTCTTGCAAAAATATTCAATAAAAGTAAACCAGACATATAAATCAAGCAGGTCCATCAGGATGATTTGTTATATTGTTCCCCAGTCACTTCTAAAACTAAAAGTAAAATAAAACGAAGTAAAGGATTACCAGGGCGTGCTGCTGCTAAGTTTTTAACTGGCATATCAAGGGCTAGGGACATTGCATGATGAGCTGCCCGCCGAGCTTCAGAAAGTTGTGACCCAGAGTAGTTGGGTCCCACATTCAAGTTGCCACGTCGCTTCCTGATATTAGCCCACCTCTGCATATGTTGCAATAATGTAACTTTTAGTAGAATATGAAGGGGAAAAACACATGAGAGAGAGAGAGAGAGAGAGAGAGAGAGAAGTGTAAATGACAAGCTCTTAAATATTGACAGAGGTGTAATTTCACCAGATTAAACTATATCCTACGTGTTCAGAAAACTACCCCGATTATTAGTAGGATAAAGGTAAGGGAAAAGGTAAAAGAAAATAGAAAACTCAAAAAAGTTTCGGGAAAAAATGATCACAAAACTAACACCAAGAGATAAATGCAAGAATTATGTTTTATCTTGTGATCCACCCTTCAGACAATCCACATTATCCACAAATGTAATCAAAACTAATAATAAGGGTAAAAGTTCTGTTGCTGGGATTTGAACCTGGGAAAACTGGGTGAAACCCAGGCATCCTGACTGGACTAGATGACAACGGATTTTAATTTATTTATTTTTGATAGGTATACAACGGATTTTAATATGGTAGTAGCTAAGTGTAATCAAGGCAATTGACAAAACCACCTAGGTACAGTCCTTAGTGATCACATCCTGTTGCAGTAGAGTCCTTAGTAGCCTGTCTAAAGATGGCACATCCCAATAATTTCCTAACAAATGAGCTACCCATCATCTGATCCACAGCCACGTGGTTCAGCTAGATCACATGGAGCATGTGAATTGTAAAATGGGTAAAATCCAGCAGTTAAATAGGATGGAATATTGAACTCCATGGTCAATCACAGATGGGGTCAGGTCACTCCAAACCCGTCTTTATGATAGCTATGCATTAGGAAATAGCTATATCCTAGAAAAATCCTCTGAACCATTAATCAAATAATTACACATGGAGCATCTATATTCCATTGATTACATGACAGGAGAAATGGCATTGATGGGATAGAAAGCACATAGATAGAGAAGGAGAACATAAAGTTACAAAACGGTTAATTGACATATGGTAAAACCTGAGATAGCTGTGAAGCAGTCCTATCACCCTTGAAGTCTCCCCTTAAAATATTGGCCCAATTTCCTTCACCACATTTTTGTACGGCAGCAATCAATTCCATATCCTCTGCCTCTGACCAAGGCTTTCTTTTCCTCCGAGGAGGCATGCTGCCACTGGCTGTTCCATTTGCATCCAATCCTTCGGCAGGTGTGACTGCAGGAAGGGGCAGTTTCTGAAGAGAAACAGGAACAGTAATGTTTGTTCCTTGCATTGAACAAGTGGCTTCTAAATTATTGGAAGAAGCCCTAGATGATGGACCATTGGGAATATTTATAGTTAATGGAGCCTGAACCATTGAACTAGCTGCGAGACTAGACTCACTTGGTAAACCAGAGGCAACCAGTACCTGAACGAAGCAACAATTCTCAGAAACCAAGGGACTTAAATTCCATGAAACAGTTAAATATACAAATAACTCCAGCGCCGTGATGGACAAAAAATTTAAATCCCTAAATCCCCAGTAGATGTGTAAAAAAACATGATAACCAAACTAAGTACATATTCTAAAGGATTCAGTGTCCTGTCTTCTTGGAATCATCCAGAAGTTGCCTATCAAAAACAATACTCCAGAAGTTAACCAAAATGGATGGAAGCTGAACACATACAGCTAAGATAACCAGGCTCAATATAATACAAACAACGTAATTATCACAAATATCTGGTCTGTACATTTTGGTGCAAAACTGCAACTGTAGGCTGTAGCCACCCATTTACAGCATAATGACGGGAAATTTTACCCCATACACATGATGGGAAATTTGGTATAGGTCGGGATGGGAACAGGTTTTGCAGCAGGCTTCTTAATCCTCAATTGATGTGCATACCAGTTTTTGGCCATCTTTATTCTTGAATCTTGAAACTTTATGTGAACATTAAAACACTTTTTGCAGAATTGTGCAGAGCAGAATCAGCAACTTAATGGTAGTTATTCAACCTGCTTGAGATAGTGCATACATCTTTGGAAACCCTCTTCTTCTTTTTTTTTTTTTTTTTTAATTGGTAAACAAATTTTTATTGATCAAAAGAGTATACAAGAGCCCAAGTATACATGACATATACAAGAACAACGCCCAAGCATACCTTAGGAAAGCCTCTTCTTAACAGTGGTATTTACCAAATTCAGTTTCTAAATACCTGAAGAAATCTACTCATGTCTATCTAGTTTATACGCTAGGTTTTAGTGTCAAGAAAGCATAATTCTAAACAAAGAACAAGCAGGGCTCTTGACCAATACCAAAGGATAGTGGTCCAAAACAATGTAGCCTTTTCAGTTTCTTCTCTCCAAGATCTTTTAGCACTTTTTCTCTTTTCTTAGTTACATGGATCTCTTGCATACTTCATGTATGCTAGGGTAACACTATAATTTCAGCTGACTAAATATTTTTTATCTTGCTTATAAAGAAATATCCAAGAGTGAAAAGTACAAGGGTAAACTATATTTTTTTTTTTATAAGTAAGAAGCCTCTTTATTAATGAGAATATAAAAAGGCATAACCCAAGTACATGAGAAGTATACAAGGAAACATGCCTAGTTACATGTTTCCTTGAGTTTGAACTAAAAGACAAAATATCATGCACATTGTTTCCATAAGGTACAATGGCTGAGAACCATAATAAGAGAGTATGCAGAAAAAAACTCCTAGAGCTCCTCCATTGTTCTCTCTCTGTCTTCAAAACAATGCCCATTTCTTTCTGACCCAATGCACCACATAATGCACAATGAAATCATCTTCCATGCAGCTTTCACCTGTGGACAACCTTTGATCCCTTTCCAGCAAGCAAGCAGATCAACTACCTTTGCCGGCATCACCCACTCAACATGCACATGACTGAAAACAACATTCCACAAAACCCGTGTCACCTCACAATGCAATAATAGATGATCCACTGATTCATTGTGAGCCTTATACAAACCACACCAATCCGTCACTATAATACCCCTCTTCCTCAAGTTGTCTGTGGTTAGAATTTTTCCAAGAGCAGCAGTTCACTCAAAGAAAGCCACTTTGGTGGGTGTACTGGACCGCTAAATACTCTTCCACGGGAAAGCTAAATGTCTTTGGAAAGCCAAGATTGTGTAATAGGATTTTACTGTGAATTTCTTGCTGGCTATGGTCCTCCACAGGATTGTGGGTGCACCGGACCGCCTAAACTATATTTTGCACCCGAACTACCAATGTTTTTTCAATTTGTACCTTAAACTACAACAATTACAAATTTGCACCATAAAAATTACTCTCGGCTAAGATCTAACCATTACAAACCATGGGGTGCAAATTGAAAAGCCAATGGTAATTTTATTTTGATAAGTAAACAAGTATTATTAATCAAAGAATGGGCATGAAAGCCAATGGTAATTTATATGTGCAAAACGCAATTTCTTCAAAATAAATAATCAATTCATCTTTCCAATCCACTCCAACTAAGGAGTTAACCCAGAAAATACAAAATAAGAAGGAAATTAGCATTTAGCATGCAATTTAGTCAACACACCTTCACGCACGCTGCAGCCTCTGTCAAATCTTCGCTGCTAACTGTGGGAAAAGCTTGAACTTCATATTCTAAATCACTATCATCATCCTGCAATCAAATTTAAGATAAGTGTAACAACAATAATATAAATGTATCTTAAGCATACGCCAAGCATGTGATAAGCATTTAATATAAGTGTAACAATGGTAATATAGCTTGTTTTTTTGTGTGTGCCTTTTTTAGAGAGCTTAAAGTGCAAAAGGCACACTTTTTTGTTTTATAAGAAAATTATAACATATCAGTTTTAACTCTATGTTTGTCTGTACACTTAATTTTTTAATAAGTAAAAGCCCAAGTCTGGACAATTATATAGGTTCGATAAATGATGAGAGTTACATATTTTTAATGATAATGATGAGGATGATTATATTATTTAGGATTGCATTGTATTGAATACGTTAGCATGGAAGTCAATACCTTCATTCTTTGTGCTTTCTTTCTTTTGGCATATTTTAATTTGGCCAAGTACTTTATTTTGATTATAGCTATCATATATTATGGTTATATTTTTTGAAGTACAAGAGAATTAAATAAAATACTATTCTTAAATTTTATGTAACTGGTTGATCACTTAGCAATAAAAAAAAATAATTTAACTGGTTGATCACTTGATTGTCATGTTGCTTTTTATAGTAGCTGTAGATTTTTTTTTTTCATTTGAACTGCATCTATTTTCCTGTGTGCCTTCCAAAGTGGTTTTTTTCATTTGACTGCATCACTTGGGAAAATCTTGATGCTGGATAATTTAAGGAAGTGAGGTAGTATAGTTATGGAATGGTTCTTCATGTGCAAAACGAATGGGGAAACCGTGGATCATCTTCTCTTGCATTGTGAGTGGCAAGGGCTTTGTGGAATGGCATTTTTTGTAGAATCGGATTGGCTTAGGTGATGCCATTGAGAGTGGTAGACCTTCTTGCATGTTGGAATGGGCTTCATGGTTATTCTCAAGTGGGCGCAACTTGGAAGATTACTCCTTTAGTCCTTTGTCTTATGAGGTGCATTTAGATGGAAAGGAATGGGCAGCATTTTTGTGATAAAGAGCGCTCTCTTGAACAAATCTGGAATTTTTTTGTACATTCCTTGTTATTTTGGTTTTCAGCTTTAGGGAATAACGGATCCACCCTTCATGATTTTCTGATGTCATTTTCCGTATTCTAGAATGTATTTTGGTATTTCTTTTGTATACTTGTGTACATGAGCTTTGCCTATACATTCGATAATAAAATCTCTTATTACTTGTAAAAAATAATATACCCAAAAGGTGAACCCTTAGGGGTTGGTGGTATACTCACTCTAGGTCTAAGGTTTGAACTTTTAGGGGCAAACAGTTTCTAGGGATCATGGGAAGGAGGATTTTCCTAAATTACCCAAAATGCACTTGCAGAAAACTACTTGACAAAGGACTGTGCACCCTCAAGATTAGTGGGGACTTTGTTCCTGGATACCAAGTGCCAATAAAAAAAATGTCAATACCCAAAAACATGATACCCCCAAAAACACATGTTCCAAGGATTGTGGATATCCTTGGAATGCATAACAAACTTTGCATCTTCTAGGTGTGTAGCGCATACCAATACAACTAGCATGCAATAATAGTTTTGCATATAACTTGTCTACAATTAGCTGTCATATATATATATGTATGTATGTTTTCTCATAAATCTATCATAGCCAACCACTACATCAACCAAATTGTTTTAAAGCATATTTAAAGTGTCATCTAGGCGTGTAGCACATGCCAAATAGATGCAATAATATTTGTGCATATAACTTGACTATTATTAGCTGTTATATATTCATCACAACAAAGCACTGCACCGACCAAGTTGTTTTCAGCATTCAAATACTGAAATACAGATGATAAAAATGTAGCTAGTAAATGAATATTAAATTCGAGGAAAAGCATCAAACTTATTTTTATTTTTCCGATAAACAAAATTCTATTGAGCATAAAATAGACAAAGGCCCAAGTATGGGACATATACAAGAGCGCGGACCATGCATGCTAGTTTAGCGATACAAGGAAGTCATGAAAATATATGCATTAGAATCAAAGCAGCATATATATAATATATATATATATATATATTTATCCATGAAATTTTTTTATTGAGGACAAAGGCCCATTTACATACTTACCAGAGGAGATGCCCCAGATTCCAATTGACCGAGCAAAGCGTGGCGATAGGCTAAATGGTGCCATAGCATCTGATACTCCCTAGCATCAGAGATCCCAGTTGAAGTATTCTTCACCAACGTGTTCCAATCGATCTTAACATCAGGGCAATGCGCCACTTCGTGAAGCAGTGCAAGCACTGTCGTCGCCGTATACCTGAAAAGCCCCAAAACCTTTAACCACGTCAATTTTAAAGTTCAATCCCCTATAAAAACCCCCAAATTACAGGAACACAAAATAGAAAACAAATTCCTACGAAAACTTATCAACGAAAAGAATCGACCACACATATACATGCACGATCTCAGAATTGTATAGAAAAGAGAAAGAATAGACGAGATAAAAAAGATGGGGACGACCTTTGTAGGAGAGTGGAGATATCTTTTTCACTGACGGAGCCCTTCATGACCTTCTTGGTTTTTTCAAGCATTCTTCTTCTTCTTGTGGTAAAACAATGGCATGTTACAAGCAGCGAAAACTGGCCTAGTAGTAAAACAATGGCGCGAAAATCACCGAACCCCGAAGAAAAATATTCCTATTAGAGGAAAATAAATAAAAAATTAGCGAAAACTCTAAACCCTAAACACTAAAACCTTATAAATCCTAGATGCTACAATGGGTTTCAGAGAGAAAATTAGAGTGCGCGGAGAAGGGGAGGGAAGCCTTCGCAAGAGGAGAGTAGAAGAGAGAGAGAGCGTAAGAATAACCGTTGAAGAGCGTGGAGAATACGCGCTACTTAGGAAATTTGGCGGACAAAAATAGGTGGGAGAGGTTCACCGTTCACATTTTTCAAATGAATATTATTTGTATGTGAAAATATAGGAAACAGCCTGTGTGTCGAGAAGAAAAAAAAAGAATTATTATAGTTGTGTTTTGATGTATCGGTGTGCTGCTGCATATCGGCGGTTGTCAAGTACAGTAGTTCTATTTGAATACGTGTATCTTTTATTTATATCTCATATATAAATATTTATTTTTTATATTTTTTAATTTAATTATTTATATTTTTTAATTTATATTTCTCTTTTATTATATTTATTTTAATATTTTAATTGACATAATATTTTTAACTCATCATCAATTTTATAAAAAGTATACTGAAGTGATAATACCTAGTACATGTTTAGAATTGCGTTTAGAAATATTACTTTTAACTTAAGGTTTATATCTTAAAATTTAATGTAATAAACTTTTCTACTAAAAATTCATTTACTGTTTAGAATCCATATGTCTAAAACACTTTTACAATTAGTTACGATAATTATTTTAAAATATATAATTATTTGTAGGAATTTTTGATAAAAACTCTAATTTTGTACTTATTGAAAAAGTTGATTTTTAACTTTTTCAATCGACTAAAACGATTTTAATAAAATTATCCAAACATATCATTTTTCTTTAAAAATAATTCCAACTATTAAAAATCACTTTTAAACACAATTTCAAATATACTGCTGGCATGCTCAACATTGAAATCCCGTGGATGCTGAAACCGTTGTTATAAGCCCCTCGGAGGCACAAAGAATCTGGAGGTCTAAATGACGGTAGTGCCCCCTAGCGGTATTTCATACTACTTTTATTTTTTATTTTTTAATTCTTATATAAAAAATTTTAATTTTTTACATAACATACAATTTTTAATTAATCAAATAAATTTTTAGAGCAAGTCCCTGTAGGCTGTACCGTATAGGAATAAGGGTATACATGTTTAAATAAAAATATATACGGACGACAAATCTTATTATAGCTATAAAAAAATTACGAAAATAAACTTATAAAATAATATGATTTGATATTATATGTAAATGGTACTTTTCTTGTAAAATAGATATTATATTTGTTTTTGTAAAATTAGTTCGTGATTATAATACTTCAAAAAAAAAAAAGAAAAAGTATACTATACAATGACAAACAAGAAGTCGTTTTTATTTGCTTGGTTGTTTTTCCAATGGTTTAGGGCTCGTCAAGGATGAGTAACTGTAGCCATGTTTGTTTCAGTTTCCATCCTCCTACGGAAAGTCCTTGCAATGCCAAATAACATGGTCTTTTACCTTCTCTCAAAATACCAAATCAAGTACGGAACAATGTATTATGTAGACATTCTTTGAATTTCTTGCCCATGTTTTTGGTCCTTTTAGTTGGAGCAAGATTGCTTTTAGGTTAAGCCAATCAACAGCAATGGTAAGGAATATAAATATTTTGTCGAAAGTCTGAAACCTAATTGACATAATTTCCAACTTTTAAAATAAAGGTCTAGAATTCGAAACCTCCTCTCTTAAGTGCATTAAAAAAAGGATCACAAATATTCTAAAATGATTGTCTATAATTTCAATGAGCAGCTGCAGAATCATTTCTAAATCATACAGATTGTAACCCCACACATTTTGGTTGAATCGATCTGCATGAATTAAAATGTTCAGAGTTTCGCTTTATTATATGCTATATATATACCAGCATTAACCATTACAATTATTCATGCAACACAATCCCGACACCATCTAATAATCTACTGTGGAGTATTATCTTCGTGGAATCTTTGTCCCATTATTTGTTCAAAGTCCAATTGCATTAACTGTTTTCCATTTTCAATTCTAATAATCTTGGAGGTAGTGCCATCGCGGGCTCCATTATATTATTCATTAATTTAACATCCAACAATCGTGGTTCCATTATCCTCTCTCTCTAAACTCTTGTGAACCCCTTCGTTGAAAAACCTCTTCGCCGTCCGTTGCCTGGGGGGAGGGTAGAGCCTTGCTCCGGCCCTCTCTTCCAACTTTTCTTATCTTTTTCTCTTCTCTGGTTTGGTTTGTCTCCCGGCCACCGGTTGTTCCTATTTTGATGGTGGTTTTTCAGAGACATGTTTTTTGTTTCAGCTTGTGCAGGTTAATGTAGTTTCGGTAGTCTTAGACCACCACATGCCTCATCTCTACTCTTGTCGTCCACTGATCCTGCTGTCACCTAGAAATTTTGTCGAACGGAATGGCGCGTACTCTTCATGCGCGGGGTTGGTTTGTGACGCGCTCCGCGATTTGGTGCGATAGCTTCCGTCGTATGTGGCTAGCCGTTCTTGGATCAGTGGCCGCCGAGCTACTGTGACTTACGGTTTCCACTCCTAGCGGGGCTCGTGTGTTCCGTGCACCTCCACAGCTGATTATTTTTGGTTGTTTTGTGTTTGTTGTTGTTTTATTAGTTGTTGTATATATTTACTTGTATAGAGAAAATTTAAATTTGAAAAATAGTCTCTTAGGTTTAGCCTGTTCATCTTTTTAGAGGAGAAGCTTAGTACATACCTCTATTGAATATAGTGTTTTTAGTCCCTTGGATTTTATCTGAGAGTTGTAAAAGTCTATGCGTTTATTAGTACTTAGTTGACGTATAAACTGAATTTCTCAATTATGTGAATCACATTGTAGACTTTATCTTTATAGTTGAATGCGACTATTTTTCTTAAAAAAAAAAATTAACATCCAACTGGGATAGTATTCCTTCGGATTTGGGCCTTGAGTAATTAGGTCAAGCTCAACCCATACGTGGAACATTCCTGCACTGCCTGCAATACTTCTCATAAAAGCTTCCATGCTTTCGCATTGCTCCTATTTCAATGTCCACCTTTATTCTTTTGTTTTCTTTTGTTTTGAAAAATTCCCTTCTCGTATAAGTGATTGAAACGAAAGACATTAGTAAAATACAATTGATCTTAATCTGTAAATTGAGCACTTTTCAAATTAAATTATTGTCTATTAGTCAACATGTATAGAAAAAGTTTTAAAGTGTTTTTATATAGATAAAACTTATTATTTGAGTTGTTGAGATGTGACTTGAATAAACTACATCAGATTATACTTGGAGTTTTTAATCCGTAACTTCGCTCGACCCTCGCTCGAGCGAGACATCAAACGGAGATTTTTGGATCCAGGCATAGACTTCGCTCGATTCTCGCTCGACCTCCCGCTCGAGCGAGAATCAATCATAGGGTGGCATCGCTTCCAGGAACTAGAGTTAGCGCTGTCTGGAATAGTGTTCCGCTCGAGCGAGAATGTCTCGCTCGAGCGAGATGCAGCCTATATAAGGATCTGGGCCATTTGTGCAGAAGAGAGCGGAAGCAGAGTGCTGTGAGAACTGGCGATTTCGCTCGAGCGAGAATACGAACACAGGCGTCCGTCTCCCATTTTCTTCTTGTTTGAGTTTGTAGATTAGAGAGAGCCTACTTGTAAAGGGTTTGAGAGCCTTGTGAGAGCTTTGTAACCTCCAGGAAGTGTACTCAATCTTTGTTTATTATAGTGATTTAGACCGACCCAACAGTAGATGTAGGCTCAGTTTAAGCTGAACCACTTCAATTTTGGTGTCCATTACTGTTCTCTGTCTTTAGTTTTATTTTTCATTGTTGCATCTGCTGCGTAGCTCCATATTTATTATTTGTCTGTCGGCCAGATTCCCAACATAAGTATTTTAATGATTGTTTAATCACTTAATATGAAAAAAAAAATCATTTTGCCTTAGAATATAATGAAAAAATTCTTGATCCTAAAATAATATATAATGTGCAATTTGTGTTTTGATGTCTCTTACCATAATTGCACACGATCAGATATTTCATTTTTATTTAATTGACTAACAAGATATATTTATGCACCAATTTGAAGGCATTAAAATGAAGTTAAACATATTCTACGCTATTTTCATGGGATGGTTGACATTGGATTGTTTTATTCAAAATGATCAAATTCTCAATTATTTGGTAGACTTGAATATCTTTTTGATCTACATAAAGGAATATCACAAACATATTACTTGTTCACTTGAGGAGATACAACTATTTCATAGAAATTTGTCAAACAAATATTATTTACTACTTATTCCAACTACTCAAGATTAATGTAATTCATAAAACATCAAGTAGTGTATTTGGTTGGGATCATTAATTCAACACATTCAAGATAATTGTTGATTATCTACAATCAAAGATAACCTAATAACAAAGATAATGTACTTGAATCACACAAATTAGAAGAAGTTATATCAAAAGGTGATAAAATCAAATATATTTCATCAAAATTCTTTTTATATACATGAGTTTTGAAATAACAATGATATTGATGTGAAACAAATTTGATCATGTGACAATTTGACATATTTGTTCAATAAAATATTACCAACTGTGACATTTACAAATTGGTACATAGTAATGGAATGAGTCAACTCAAAAATCTTTCATTGTAAACTATCCAAATTTTAGGTACTTTTGAGAGGAAGAAAATGATCATACAAATTATTCTATTTTTCTTTTGTTAAAATTTTTTCTCATTAAGATTTTTTTTTTGGTAAGATTTTAATGAGTCAATCCTAAAACTTTTTAAGGTATATAAGAATATTGTACTATTTTTTATTCACTATCAATCTTTTTGCATCAAGTTTTTTCATGACAATGTTTTAACGAAATATGTTTTTTGTGTATGGTTATCCAAAGGGAAGTACTGTAAATACATGAATATAGTAAATTACATTCTATGCATTTGATACATGACCATTAGAATATTTACCTATTCATGTATGTTCATGTATCCTCTTGATTTATGTATTATCATATTCAAAGTTTATGCATCTATTTAATAAGTCATGCTATACAACCTCTCTCACACACCATATTAATTTACAATAACAATTAAGAGCATTAATTTACAATAAGCAAGCTATTTTGGACACAAAAATGTGATATGGTTAATAGACACTTAGACGTTGTTTTTTTTTTATTAGATGAGATGAATTGAGATTAAAGTTAAACATTGAATAAAATATTATTAAAATATTTTTTTTAAAATTATTTTTATTTTGAGATTTGAAAATGCTTGAATTATTTATTTTATTTTGTATAAGAATTTAAAAAAATTATAATAATTATAAGATATGAGATGAATTGAGAGGAATTATAAAAACAAATAGAGCATTAATTTATCAAAATACGTTTTCTAATTGCTCATCTAAAAAGATTAAAAAAAAACTATTTTACATTCTTGTAATATATATAATTGCTTGTCCACATCAGTGAACCATTCACTTAACTACGTGATATCAGTATTCTACTCTTTGGTTTCTTTCAAGCTACGGCTACCTACTCACCTAATTTGCTGTTGTGAATAGATACACACACACACATATATATATATATATATAATAAATCCTCGGGATCGATCTGGGGACCGATCCCTTATTGAAAAATAGCCCCATTAAAAACATAATAAAATAAAAAAATATAATAAAAAATAAAATAAAGAAAACGCAATAAATCCAAAATGATCTCAAACTTATAATCACTGCTCATGCCATCGGGACTGTCTCCCTCCGTCGATTTCACACTTGCGATGACGACTTCCAACAACTTCCCAACAGTCTTAAATCCGAAATGATCCCGATGACATGGACGGTGAAGCTCCCGGTGGCCAAAGGGCCGCTGGGCTGCTTTTGTAGGGGGGCGGTCGGACCCACGTCTCCCAATGCTACCCTATATAATATGATTGTGATTGTGATTATAAGGTGATGGTCAATGTGGTCATTGTGGTCGGTTGGTCAATCTATTATTTTTACTTGGAAAAAATTTGGGTTCGGAAGGGTGTAAAGGAGATTTTCATACCGTCCAATCCTAGCCTAACATGTCAGAGCATTGATATTGGATTAGCTAAAAGTTTTCTTCAAATAAGTACAATTGACACACATATCAAAAAACTTTCGTAATATTAGATCAATAGTATGGAGAAAAAAATATAATAAAAAAATAAAAGTACTCTTACTTTAAAAAGTAAATAGTAAATTCAAATGTTGGTGGGCCATTTAACTTGATTAATGGTACTTACGCAAATGATTATACATGATCAATTAAGATGGTTAACCACTTAATTTGTCAAAATATGTTCTCTAATGGTTCATCTAAATAATAATAATAATCTATTTTACATTCTTACTATATAACTGCTTGTCCACATTTACAGTGAACTATTCACTTAATTACGTATAAATATTTATACTCTTTGGTTTCTTTCTTTTTAATTTGAGAATACTCTTTGGTTTCGTAAGATAGCCACATGCTCACCCAATTAGCTGTATGATTATGGTTATGAGGTGCTGACCATTGTCAATTGTGGTCGGTCGGTCGGTTCGCTACTTATCCTCCATTAATTTTGGCGTGTCTTTTGGTCACTTAAGACTTTGGCTGGGAATTTTCAATTTCATAAGACTTTGGGTTGGTTTTGAATACTTCAAAATATCTTAGTACATATGTTAATGGTAATAAAGTAATTTGAGTTAAAATATTTTATTGAATTTAGAAAATGAGTGAAAAAAAAGTTGAATAAAAATATTATAAAAATAAAATTTTGTTTGAATAAAATTTTTATTTTGAAATTAAAAAAATTGTGTTGTTTTTTGTATTTTGTTTAAGAATTTGAAAATTAATTTTATAATGATTATATAATAATTGAATGAAAAGGTTGAATATTTAATGTTGATAATATTTTGTATTTCAATATTTGAAAAGCTTACAATCAAAATAAATTTACAATCTAACATATCAGAGAATCCAGTTGGCATCACCAGTCACTCTAAGTCACCAAAGCCATCGTCGCATCTTTTCCTTTTTTCGATGAGTTGCACGGCTTCTATGGCATTGGGGCTTTTGTCACTAGTTCTTTTTCTGCAATATACGTTCGTGGCAAAAAGTGGCCTATTGATATCATATTGTCTAATGGGTATAAAATACCAATTATTGCCATAACATGTACTTGGTGAATAAAAATTGGTTGGAAAAAAGGCATTTTCGTGAGAAAACAAGTTATTTCCACAAGATTAATCTAGTGGATTGTAAATGGCACTATACATGATGATGTTCCTAGAAGAAAACTTTTTCCATCGAGTTGAACTTATTTTTGTTGTGATGTTTGATCACTGCAAATAGTCTTAATAACCTATTTTTGTGTCTTTCTATTTTTCCCATGATGTAAGATGGTCGAAAATACTTATTTTAAGAAATTTCATGAAAAAAATACGTTCTTTTAACATGACCCACACTCCATTTTTGTGGTGAATTTGTATCGTCGCAAATCAGTTTGCCATTAAAACCATTGAGCTAAGATATGTCAAATTTTTATGGCGATGTCTTGTAGATGCAAATGAGCATTCCGTATGCAAATTATTTATTGTTAAATATCTAGAGAGGGAAAACCGAAAACCTTAATCCCCTTTTTTCCACTTCCCTCTCTCTCTCTCTATGAGCTACCATCTTCTCATCCAGTCATGATGTTGCACCATCACGAGAAACCCACTGATATAGCAGCACCTCCCGCACACTTTCCTTCGTTGTTGAAGCCCTTAAGCATGGAAAAATCCTACATTTATGTCTCAAGTGCTTTATTCTAGAGTAAATGGACGTGTATATAGCGGTGCTTAGACAGATTTATATTCATGGATAAAGAAGTTCATGCACAATTCTCTAAAATGTCTTATTAGGAAAGAGAGATGATGTCTCATATAAAACTCAGGACAATCTCCTTTCAAAGAAATGTGAAACTTCCTTCATTCCCCCTCATTTGTGGGTCAAACTTTTGTCGTAATCCTACAAGTGGATCTTATTGGATCAATGGGTGGAGCGCATTGTTAGAAGATTTGGCTTTGATACCATAAAGAAACTCATGCACTATTTTCTAAAAGGCTTTATTAGAAAGGAGAGATGATGTCTCATATAAAACCCAAGATAATTTCTTTCTTAGACAATGTGAGATTTCTTTTAATTGATATGAAGTATTTTGATTGTGTTGTTGTGGAAGACGGAGGAGAAGTGGATGTTGTTGTGATATTGTTGTTGGATTGTGAATTGATGGATCTTGTGTTGTAGTTGTGAAGTTGTGCTAAGTGTTGGAAGCACGTGTATTTTCATCATATGCTTTGTTGTGACAGATTTGATTATTCTGGGTTTTTATATGGTTTAGGCATAGTTTTGTGGCATCTTTATCTGCTTGAAGATCTTTTGCCAGTTGGAGCAATCAAATTTTTTCTTGGGGCCTATTTCTATATGCACAGAAGGTAACTGATGCCTTTGAAATTGCATCTAGCTGCATATACAAGGTTTTTTCAAATATATGTTCAGAAGATATGGAAGACTGACCAGCACCCTGTACCTTGCTTGGCTTTGAAATTTTTAGCTCAGCCCTCTTTTTCAGATATCTAGGCTCTTCGAATTACCACCTAAAGTCTTTCACATATTATCAGAACTGGATAGGCATGCCCATTCCTGTAACGGCTAGACAATTCTAACTAGTATCTCCAATTGCACCCTGGTCTTAGTAGAGAGGAAAATCGATTGCCTTCTCATAATGTCTTTGCCATAAACATGAAAAATGTCTAGATCTTAGGGAGTCACCAATACTGCTTCGTAGCATTAAAGCATCTTTTGTTGGGTTTTTTTTTTCTCGATCTTACATGGTACCTCTAGTTTTCAGTATGCTCAAATTATTTAGATGCTTGGTTTTCCAGCTAAGTTCAAGGTGTTAATTTTGTGTAACTTCTCTCTCTTTCTCTCTCACACACTCTCTCACCACCACACCCGCAAAGCGCGCACACATTTTTATTCATATAAAAATAATAGACACTTCATATGCAAGTCATTAGGATACAAAGCTTTACCCTTTGTTTGAAACTGATGATTTTCACTGTTGTAGGATTTCAAGATTCAGAACATGGTTGGTTCTTGTGATGTTAAATTCCCAATAAGGCTTGAAGGACTTGCTTATTCCCATGGTGCCTTCTTAAGTGTAAGCGATGACAGTGTGTCCATATGTGTTCTTTCTACTGAAATGTCTAGGTCATTATTGGGTATTTGTGTTGGAACCATTCATAAAAAAAAGGGTATTTATGTTTGATTTATTAATATTTTGAATGCACTCACTAAAAACATAGTCATTGGAGTCTTCTCCTTCCTGTCCGTTGTAGTGTGGGTTGTGCACACGTACCTTATTGTGGGATCTTCTCAAAATAAATGATTGGGGTGTGGATTGCACACACCTACCTTATGTGGGATCTTCTCAAGATAAATTTATTTATGTAAATCTTTTTCTTTAGAGAAATTTCAACCCACACTGATAATGATAAAAGTTTAAAAGAGTATTTTTGAAAGGAAGTTATGAAGTGATAGACATGGTATTATTGTAAGAGGATTGCTGCGTACAGTCCTGGCTTGTACAAGTCTAACATATTTTTACTATTCATATGAACAGTAAAAATACTGTTTATGTGTGTTAGACTTGTATAAGCCAGGACTGCACCTAGATTTTTTCTTGTTGTAATGTCTATGAAAATGAGGGAAAATGAACATTTTTTGAGTGCACGTTGCTAGAGTATCTTCTAGGTACTTTGTTGGGTCCCTAGAGCAGCAAAAAAATAAATAAAAATCAGCATTTTCTTGTGTTGTGTATTCTTTTTTTTTGGTTTTTTGAGCACAGATGCATATCATAGATAAAGAAGAAATACAAAGTAGTGTTACCAAATTACATACCAAAGACTAAAAAAAAGAACAGAGTAGTGTTGTGTTGTGTATTCTAATTCCATTATTTGGTGCTTTGAGCTTTTGAAGTATTTTACACGCTGACCTAAATATTCTCCACACTCTAATTGAAGATTTGCATGCTGACTCTTTCCTCTGATTTTTTTTAAGCATAAAGTTAATCAATTATATATAAATGCAATAGTACTGTTCTCTAGAGAAGTCTGGTACTCATGGGGACAGCAGACATTGAAAGTATCTACATTCTATATTTGGGTAACCAAAGTCACAAAATGGTTTGCATCTATCTGCCAAACCAAGTACCTGGTTTGGGATTCTTTTACTTGCATGCAGAATTCTTTGTTTAATAATATCTGTTTCTATTATTTTGAAATCATTTGGAAGAGTACAAAAACAAGCCACCAGTGATATGATATTTGGGCATATTTAATATGGGAATTTTTTATTATTGAATGAAGTGACTTTTGTTTTTCCAGATATATTATATATGTGGATGAAGAGGTTGGTTTCAGACTTTGAGCAACGAATGGAGATGGATAAAGATGAATTATTTATAAATTGTTGGGATTAGGTGATGGAGTAGTAGTGAGTTTGTAAAACATGATGTTGGTGATTGTTTTTAGGACTTGAATGTATTGGGTATGGACTAAGTTCGTAAAAACAAATGTTAATATTCTTAATATTTTTTAAAAAAATTATTATTAGTGTCAATTTAGATTTGTAATGTTGGGATATATTAGACTATATTAGACTATTTGTAATGATTATTTTTGGCTCAAATCTTATTTTTTTATTTTGCATTTTTTCCCTTGGAAATCTCTTAGCATTTGTCATGAGTGTAACTCGTGTCAAATATTTTTTTACCACTATACACTCGGTAGATTAATACTTATTTGCAAGCAAATATGTTGGTGGGAAATAATCTTTTTCCAGGAGGTGTAATACTGAGATGAGTAATCTTTACAAAAAGAAATCAACCAAAAAGATCTTTCGCAACAACATAGTGGTGAGAATTATGTATATGCCACCGAATTAGCCACGATTGAAATTGTGAGTAAAGATGTATTCCAACAAATTGGTTCCATAGATAGACTAATATTTATAACCACTATAGTATGGATGGTAACATAATTTCCCATGAAAGAAAACAATTATTGCCACGAGTTCAACTCATGGGAAAAAAGATAGTATTTTCCACGATTTAGTTTATTGGTAGATAAAGTATTATTGTCCATAAATTATATGCCACCAACTGCCCACCAACGAACTTGGTGGAGAAAAATTCATTTTCCATCCCACATATACTATTTTAGACCACACACATTCATCGGAAAAAGTCAAAAATCACTACAATAAAATAGGTTTTTTGCGATGCCAGCTTTGGTCACAAAAAGTAGAAAAGAATATCTTAAAAATTTATTTTCAGCAAAAATACTCATTTTAGTCGCAAATATTTGGTCACTAATGTTCATTTTTCTTGTAATGAATGTTGTAGTGATAATATATGCGGGAAGTTTTCAAATTGTACACGGTATTCAACATCGTACTGATTCAAAATTATGAAGTAGAAACAAAATTTTCAAGATCAGAATTTTCAACATTTGAGTCCCTACACATATTGTGGTTTATTACTTTACATTGCATGGTGCATGCTTGATCATCAATGTTGCCCAGATGACTAACACAAGAGGGGGGGTGAATTGAGTTGTATTTAAAAAAATAACAATTATAAATCAAATATAAAATATAAAATATAAACAAAATATGAAACAACAATAAATATAAATAGTAAGAGTAAGAGAGAAGCAAACTCAGTATGTTAACGAGATTCGGCCCCACTGCCTACGTCCTCGCCTCAAGCTACCTCTTGAGAATCCCCAAATCCACTATTCAATCTCCTTTAGGTGGAGATAGAAACCTATTACACCTTTGAGCAGCACCGCTCCAAAGAATCCGTGTAGAACACCCTCTACACTTCCAATCACCTTACACTTGGTGATTTAACTATTCCCCGTGTAGAACACCTTCTACACTTCCAATCACCTTACACTTGGTGATTTAACTATTCTCCGTGTAGAACACCTTCTACACACACAAGGGTTATACACACCCTTTTACAAATACAAGAGTTGATAGTAGGTAGACTATCAAAGTACACTCCTCAATGAGTGAGATAGAAACAATACAGTGCAACCTATATCTCTCTCAACAAGAACAAGAATTAAGGCTCAAAACTTTAGAAAAGAGAGAATAAGAGCTTTGAAGAAATGATGCAAAACTTAGCAATAGATGTGTAAGCTCTTGTTGTGAATTTTGCAAAACTCAAGTGAGCTATTTTTACTTTTTGCATGTGATAAAAGGAGCACACTTTACTTTTCAAAAATTTCAAATAAAGACATCTACATTTTGCATAAGTCAAGAAAAGCATCCACCACTTTTGAAAATATTCAAATAAAACATGCATATGTGAAAGATGACAATCAATCATCTTAATATTTTCAAAGTTTAAACCTTTAATCATGTCATGCACATGTGAAAGATGACAATCAATCATCTTTCAAAATTTTCAAATTTAATTTTCAAAATATTCATGCATGTGTGGAAAATGTATTTTAATGCTTTATGATAAAATATTAATTTTGAGTCTTAATCATAATTTTGAATTTTTAAGAGATTTACAACATTACTCTATGATTTAATGTGAACTTGTTCCCTTCTTGCTCATGCTTGCTTCCTTGATGTGCTTGATTATATTGTGTGGACAACTTGAGTTTGAGACTCCTTTATTCTTTGGATTCATTTGTTATCATCAAAATCCATTTGTAGATTTACATGAAACTTGAAACCTTGGGTTCAACAATCTCCCCATTTTTGATGATGACAAATGCTTGATAGAATCTGAATCCTGTATTAATACTTAAGCTCCCCCTGAGAATGTGCGTTAGTTTTTCAAGAAAAAATATAAACATAATTCCAAGCATATATAACAAGTTTAGCGATTTAAACAATGTTAATGTTCTAGTCTAAAACTTCTCCCCCTTTTGGCATCATTAAAAAGGAATCATAATTATCTCAATAAGATATATTCTTACAATAACTAACAGACAAATAAAACGCTGCATTAGTAGAGACTGTAGAAGTTAGAACCACCCGTGTCCGACAAAACCTGCAAAAGTTGAAGCCGAATTTATCATCTCGGTGCGGAAGAAGATTTAAATCCACTTGATATTATTGACGAATTAGATGTTTCAGAGATTTGAAGTTGAATAATTAAAATTATTCGTGTCCGACAAAAACAGCAAAAGCTGCAGGCTTAGCTCTGGCAATGCGGTGCGGAGCCATGCATGTCTGACAAAACCTGCAAATGTTGGAAGTCTAACTCTGGCAATTCGGTGCAGAGCCACGCGTATCTGACAAAACCTGTAAAGGTTGGAGGCCTAGCTCTAGCAGTCGGTGCGAAAGCAGATCAATCGCCTGATGTTGTTGACAAACGAGTTTGAAGGCTCTGAGTTTCTATAAAAAAACCATTTTCACCAATCGGATACAAAAAAAAACATTGCTTCTTGACCTAAGTTCTGTTTCTCCATAACGATAGAATGGCCGAACAATTCTCTTCCACTAATGTTCCAGACTTGAATCAGGAACCCTTGACGCATCAACCATCAATTTTCTCTCCTAAGGCCGTCAATACCATGATAGGAGCAGAGAACCGTTTTTCTAGTAAGAAAACTTTTGACAATGTGTGTCCAGCATATCTTATATTTCTTTTGACTAATAAGATTTGAAGAGACAATAGTTTGTCTTGTTCTTTATGCTATCTCTATAAAATCAGTTTTAAAATTCATCCGATTTGCATCAAATCTTATTCTCATCTCTATAACTCATCTGCATTCCTTCAATATTCTCGCTTTAAGTTTTCAATTCTTTTCTCAATGGCTCATTCTTCTAACATTCCTCTAGATGCATCCATGAGGTATTCTACATCTCAATCTCATGTCCTTTCTGCAGCTACCATTGGCGCCATGTTGCAGCAAGAGAACAATAGTTTGGCTAATAAGCCTGACTCCGATGCTATCTACGACTTGGTGAGTCTCGGGACTCGCTACTCATCCTCTATTGTCGCTTTTTCCCAGCGGCTACAAGTCAAAAATCATGAGGTTGAAAAGCTTAAATAACAAATTGTTGTACTTCAACGAATTGTTCAAGAGTCTCACACAAGGGAAGGAATCCTTCGGCAGAAGAATAAAAAGTTGAAATCTCTATTGGATTCTTCATTCCGCTTGCCAGTTCCCATGGATAGGGATGACATGATATTGTATGAAGAGAATGAGCGTCTCAAACATGAGACTAAGAACCTCAAGTTTATGTAAAAGTATTTAAAAAAATATCTCTCTATTTTTATGAACTCTGATCTATCTTTCAAGAGATATTCATAACATGCATCATACCTATTTCTCTTCTAATCATACATAATCTATCTTCTGATAAGGGTTTTGTGAATATATCTGCTAACTGATCGTGTGTGTTTGTGAACTCCAGTACTATATCGCCTTTCTGCACATGATCTCAAAAATGATATCTTATTTCAATATGCTCAATTCTAGAATGTTGTATTGAGTTTTTTTTTTAAAGATTTATAACACTTGTATTATCACATTTGATTGGAATGTGATTGTACATAAGTTTAAAATCCTCAAGTTGTTGCTTCATGTAAAGAACTTGAGCACAACAACTACCCACAGCAACATATTCTGCCTCAGCAGTAGATAGTACAACAGAATTTTGTTTTTTACTAAACCAAAAAACTAGTGCACGACCTAAGAAGTGACATGCTCCACTAGTGCTTTTTCGATCTATTTTACAGCCAGCATAATCTGCATCTGTGTAGCTGATTAGATCGAAAGATGTGTGCTTAGGGTACCATCATCCTAAGTTAATTGTACCACTAAGATATCTAAGAATGCGCTTAACTGCAATTAAATGTGATTCTTTTGGAGATGATTGAAAGCGTGCACATAAGCACACACTAAACATAATATCTGGTCTACTGGCTGCCAAATATAATAAGCTATCGATCATACCTCGATATACCTTCGAGTCAACTGGTTTATCGGTTTCATCTTTATCAAGTTTAGTGGATGGACTCATTGGTGTTCCAGTTTCCTTAGCACCTTCCATCCCAAATTTCTTCAGCAATTCCTTAATATATTTCGATTGATTGATGAATATCCCACTTTTTGCTTGCTTAATTTGCAATCCGAGAAAGAATATAAGCTCTCCCATCATGCTCATTTCAAATTCTTCCTACACAGTCTTAGCAAAAACTTGGCACATATTTTCATTAGTAGCACCGAATATTATATCATCAACATAAATTTGAATTAAAAGAATATCATCATTTTCGTATATAATGAAAAGAATTGTATCAATTTTTCCTCTTAAAAAGCCTTTTTCAATCAAGAAACTACTGAATCTCTCGTACCACGCTCTAGGAGCTTGTTTGAGTCTAAATAGTACTTTTGTGAGTTTGAAAACATGATTTAGAGAAATATGATTTTCAAAACCTGGAAGTTGCTCAGCATATACTTCTTCATTTATAAAACCGTTTAAGAAAACACTTTTAACATCCATTTGAAAAAGTTTGAAATTTTTATAACAAGCATATGCAAGTAGCATTCGAATAACTTCTAATCTTGCGACTGGTGCATATGTCTCATCATAATCGATTCCTTCTTCTTGATTGAAACCTTGGGCTACAAGTCGAGCCTTATTTCTAGTAATGACTCCGGACTCATCTTTCTTGTTTCTAAAAACCCATTTTGTTCTAATAATAGTATGATTTTTGAGTTTAGGAACAAGTGTTCAAACATCATTTCTTTTAAATTGATTAAAATCTTCTTACATAGGTAGAATCTAAGATTCATCAAGAAGTGTTTCATCAATATTTTTAGGTTCAATCTGAGATAGAAAAGCAGTATGATTGCAAATATTTCTAAGAGATAATCGAGTACTTATACCTCGTGAAGGTTCTCCTAGAATTTATTCCGCTGGATGATCTTTCACATGTTTCTACTATTTGGTTGCATCTTGTACTAAGTCTTGATGATCTTTCCTTCTATTTCCATGATCTTTCATTTTGAATTGTTTCCAAATATCACACATCCTTTTTCTTTAGAAGTGAAGTCAATGAATTTAGTTTTGTCTTCTGTCACGTATCTTGAGCATCCGTTATCTAAAAATCATTTATTTTTACCTGTAGAATACTTCATGCATACCTACAAAAGCAATTAAAAACAATTCCCGGTACCCAAGTTCTTTGGGTCCTTTATTTATTAGTATTAGAAGAAACAAGATATTTAGGTACCCATATGGCCCTAATAGTCATTGTATGTTTTCTTCTAATAGGACAAGCAAGATAATTATGACCATTTCTATTACAAAAATTACAAATAGCATGTGACATATATGAAGAACTTGAGTGATTATAATAGTATCATTTTTTAACAAAATTATTTTTATGAAAAGAATTTTGAATATTGGACTTTGATGTAGAAGGATTATCAAAGAAATTTTTATAATATTTGTATTTTTGTTTTGGCATATATCCCAAGCCTGCCTTATCAAAAACACATCTTTGACTACCAAGAAGTTTTTCAAAATTTCTTTTTCCATTCGTAAAGTTTTCAATAATATTTTCTAAATCAGTTTTCTTTTTCTTCAATTCAAAATTTTCATCTTTCAAAACAATATTTTCTTTTCTTAAAATATCAATTTCGTTTGTTAAAGAAGAATTTTTCTTTTTCAAAACAGTATACTTGATACCCAATTTTTCAAATTCCTCATATACCTCTTCTAAAACGTTTTGCAATTCTTCATATGAAGGATCTTCAATATTGTCAAGATTTGTTACCTCAATGTCATCTTTAGCCATAAGACAAAGATTTGCTGATTCTCCATTGCTTGCTTCACTATCTGAGTTACTTGAATCATCATCCCACGTAGCTTTCATTACTTTTTTGCCTTTGTTTCGATCTTTCTTTAGCAGAGGACAATCTGGCTTGATATGACCAGGTTTATTGCATTTATAACAAATTAAAGTGTCATTTTTACCTGAATTTTTCTTAGAAAACTTATTGAAAGATTTCCTTGGAGGAGTTTTATTTTTCTTTAAGAACCTCTTAATTCTTCTTATTATCATCGCAACTTCTTCATCTTTGTCGTCATTTTCCTCATCTTCATCACTTTCACTTTCATGTGGAACAGCTTTAAGTGCCAAGCTTTTCTTTAACTTTCCTTCTTCTTCTCCTCTTTTCAATGTGTACTCATGAGTGATAAGTGACCCGATGAGTTCATTCACTTCGAGCTTCTTGAGGTCTCTAACTTCAAGAATCGCTGTCACTTTTGATTCCCAACGTTTTGGTAGAGAGTTGAGAATTTTTCTTACTATCTCCACTTTGGAATAAATTTTACCAAGAGCCGTCAAACTGTTTATGATGTTAGTAAAACGAGTGTACATACTAGAAATAGATTTATCATCATTCATCTTAAACATTTCATATTCATGAGTAAAAATATAAATTTTTGATTCCTTGACTTGAGAAGTTCTTTCATAAGTAACTTCCAAGTTATCCCAAATTTCCTTTGCTGTAGCACAAGTCATTACTCTATTAAATTCATTACCATTGAGAGCATTATATAATAAATTCATAGCAGTTAAATTCAAAGTATAAAGTCTATCGTCTTCACGATTAAACTCTTCTTCTTCCTTTTTGACCTTTACTCCATCAACCACTTTTGCTGGAATATAAGGTCCATTTACAATGCATTTCCAGATTTTTCGACTTTGAGCCTGAAGGAATATTCTCATTCTAACTTTCCAGAATGAGTAATTGTCTCCGCAAAAGAGTGGAGACCGACTGCTAGATTGACCTTCACCAAATGAAACTGCAATGTTAGCCATAAAATCTTAACTCAAAAGATAGTTAATCTTATAATAGAGCTCTAGCTCTGATACCAATTGTTGCCCAGATGACTAACACAAGAGGGGGTGAATTGAGTTGTATTTAAAAAAATAACAATTATAAATCAAATATAAAATATAAAATATAAACAAAATATGAAACAACAATAAATATAAATAGTAAGAGTAAGAGAGAAGCAAACTCAGTATGTTAACGAGATTCGGCCCCACTGCCTACGTCCTCGCCTCAAGCTACCTCTTAAGAATCCCCAAATCTACTATTCAATCTCCTTTAGGTGGAGATAGAAACCTATTACACCTTTGAGCAGCACCGCTCCAAAGAATCCATGTAGAACACCCTCTACACTTCCAATCACCTTACACTTGGTGATTTAACTATTCCCCATGTAGAACACCTTCTACACTTCCAATCACCTTACACTTAGTGATTTAACTATTCTCCGTGTAGAACACCTTCTACACACACAAGGGTTATACACACCCTTTTACAAATACAAGAGTTGATAGTAGGTAGACTATCAAAGTACACTCCTCAATGAGTGAGATAAAAACAATACAGTGCAACCTATATCTCTCTCAACAAGAACAAGAATTAAGGCTCAAAATTTTAGAAAAGGGAGAATGAGAGTTTTGAAGAAATGATGCAAAACTTAGCAATAGATGTGTAAGCTCTTGTTGTGAATTTTGCAAAACTCAAGTGAGCTATTTTTACTTTTTGCATGTGATATAAGGAGCACACTTTACTTTTTAAAAATTTCAAATATAATATTTTACTTTTTGCATATGACAAAAGGAGCACACTTTACTTTTCAAAATTTTCAAATAAAGACATCTACCTTTTGCATAAGTCAAGAAAAACATCCACCACTTTTGAAAATATTCAAATAAAACATGCATATGTGAAAGATGACAATCAATCATCTTAATATTTTCAAAATTTAAACCTTTAATCATGTCATGCACATGTGAAAGATGACAATCAATCATCTTTCAAAATTTTCAAATTTAATTTTCAAAATATTCATGCATATGTGGAAAATGTATTTTAATGTTTTATGATAAAATATTAATTTTGAGTCTTAATCATAATTTTGAATTTTTAAGAGATTTACAACATTACTCTATGATTTAATGTGAACTTGTTCCCTTCTTGCTCATGCTTGCTTCCTTGATGTGCTTGACTATATTGTGTGGACAACTTGAGTTTGAGACTCCTTTATTCTTTGGATTCATTTGTTATCATCAAAATCCATTTGTAGATTTACATGAAACTTGAAACCTTGGGTTCAACAATCAAGTTCTGATACACTTGTTTAGACAAAATATTCTTAAATATATAGGACGAGATATACCTTTTGAGCACAAGAATTATTTTGAAATAATAATATTTTTTAAGGTCATCGTACCTTAGACACTTTGAGTTTTGATTAAGAGTACTACTCCATGCCACCTTACTCTATAATGAAATCTATATTTTTGCTTGCTCACATTTTATGGCATTTAAAATGATCGTAGACAACATTAACTAAACAACAAAATTAGTTTGGAATCAAAATCTACCAACCAAACAACAGAGACAAACAGACACACACGCACACACCAACATTTAAGTTTATCGAACAACAAGACACAAAACCTTACAACAAGAATTTCATGATTGAGTTTCACTGTCTCCAACTAGATGCAAGAGTGAAACTATATGTAGGAGCTTAGCTGAAGGCTTCCTACTGAAAACAAAATCTTGGGACACACATTTCATTGTTGGTTGAGATTTTGGTTTTGTGCGTAGGCATGCAAGTGCTATTGTAGCAACAAAGCAAATATCTCATGCAACTCGATAATTTGGAGGTGGTAACTGTTGGCTTAATATTCATGTAACATCACATTTTGAGATGATAATAAAGTCAAGAGTTCCTCTGGATGTCTTCCCATTAATATTTCTAGGGCCATCACTCCAAAGCTATATACATCGTATTTTTCCGTAACCACCATGCTATAAGCTAGTTTTGCATATAAAGAATAAAAAAATTGCAAATTACTTAAAAGTGTAATACTTTTAAAGAAAATTAAGAACTATTGAAAAGTATAAGGCATTTCTTTTTCTTCTTTGTTTTTTATATTATTCAAGTTTTTCTTATAAATAAATTGTCAAAGACCTAAGTGATTGCAAAAAAAGGAAGAATATACCTGAGGCAATGTAGCCGTATGTTCCGACAACTAATGTTTGATTTGAAGAATCAAGATGAAGGAGTTTAGCAGTGTCAAAGTCAGAGACGAATGTTTCCAATTTAGAGTTCAATAGGATATTGTTGCTTGATATATCTCGATGAACAATTGATGGTATGCAGTCATGATGCATGTAAGATAGGGCATGTTCTATGCAATTGATGATGCTCACCCTCTTCTTCCAATCTAATTCCAAAGCTTCAATATCATCTCTTAATACACAAAATAGGCTACCCCTTCCATATACTCATAAACCAAAAACATGTATTGCTTATGTAAACAAAAACCATGAGGCTTTATAATGTTTCGATGTAGAATCTCTGTCAGCACCTTTACCTCGTTACGAAAACTCTTATCAAAAGTTGTGTTCTCAACCTCTAATCGATGAAGTTTCTTCAAGGCAATCACTTTACCACCAAGTAATTCGGCTTTGTAAACACTACCATAACCACTAGTTCCAATGCAGTATCTAATGTCAAAGTCCTCAATTGCTTTAAGGATGTCTTCATATGCAATATGTCCATCGTAATTCTATATCGATAACAAGTTCCCATTCTTTGTTTCTCTTGAATTAGATTTGGTTTTCTTAACCTTGCGTCTAGGGCTATAAAAAGATCGAATTGGACCGGTAGACCGGATTGAACTGGTCGGACTGGATCGAGACCGGACCGGACCGGACCGGATGGAGTTCGGTCCGATCCGGTCTAATTTTTTTATGGATCGGAAATTTCCGGTCCGGTCCAGGGGGAGAGCATTTCTCCTCCTGGATCGGACCGAATGCACACATATTTTTTATTTTATTTATATATGTATGTATATATAAATAATAGTTTATAAATTTTAATATTAATATTAAGATAGATTAAGAGTGGTAGTATAACATATTAATATATAATATATACTTTTATAATATTAACATATTCTAATTTATAATAGTTGTAGTATAAAAGTATAAATTATAGTATACCTATATAGAGTATTAGTAACAACTTATAAATAATAAGTGTATTATTATTTAATATATATTTATAATATATTAATATAAATTATGTAATAGTATTATTAGTTATAGTTAACCAACTAATGATGTATCACTAAATCACTATTAACTAATTAATAATTACTCTTTTTATGATTACATGTAGCAATTATAAATATTAATTATTAATGTTGTTTTTGACTATATATGAAATATGATCAATGATCATTAATATTATTGATTAATTGATATGACTTATGAGAATTATATTAACTAATCAACTTATGGGCTATATATAATATAGAATATTAGTTATAACTTATAGTATAAATATTAAGTCTATAGACTATAAGTTATAACTATATATTTTATTTAATATTTAGATGAGATAGAAATTAATAATTAACAAAGATGATTATTTTTTTTATGAAAATAGTACTAGCATATATTTAATAATTTATAAACTTAGGCTAAAATAGTATATTTAATTATTGGAAGATTTTGGATTAAATTTAGCCCATTAAATTATATGGGGTACTCCTGGACCAGACTGGACCGCCCTTGGACCGAATTGGACCGGACCGGAATGGACCGAATCCTATTTGATCCGGTTTAGAGTGATAAAATTTTTGGATCGAATATAACCAGTCCACATTTTTTCCAGACCGGACCGGACAATTTACACCCTTACTTGCGTCAACAAAGGATTGAAACCCCAATAAATAAGAAAACAATGAAGATAGGGATGGGGACAAAAATTTTAATTTTGGAATCAATAGAATAATTGTTGCTGGCTGGAGGAGCTGAAAAGCAAGGAGGGAATTCCATGAAGTCACCGCATAGATCCTTGTTGCCAATAAGAATATTAGGCGTGCGATTTCGGTAACTGTCTGAAATTGGACCCTCCAAAGAATTGTAGGACAAGTTGACACCTCTAATATTAATGACTGATTGGGGAATTTCGCCAGTAAGATTATTGTAGCTGAGATCCAAAAGCTTTAATGCTAACCTATAGGGATCTCTCCGCTAAGATGGTTATGACTAAGATTAACAGTATGTAGAGAATAATGGTAACTGATCATGTGATCGAGAATGCTTCCAATTAAGTAGTTGTTGCTCAATAACAGTTCCTCCAAGAGAATTAAACTTTCTATATCTGTGAGAATTGAACCCATAAGATTGTTATCTTCAAGAGCAAGATGTTCCACCTTCGTCAAATTTCCTATTTCTATAGGGATAGAACCATTGAATTATCACCAAGGGACAAGATGTACAAACAAGTTAAACAACACAAATTGAAAGGGATTGGACCATTAAGAATGTTATTACCGAGGTCTAAACTCATTAGGTTCCCCAAAAGCCCTATTTTTGACGGTATAAAACCGCTGAGTTGATTAGAAGACATATTCAGGTATTTGAGATTGGTTAAAAGCGAAAGAGAAGAAGGGATTGGTCCAGAGAGCTAATTGTTTCCATCTAGATATCATATGAAGAGACTGATTAGATTTCCTAGTTCTTCGGGTATGGAGCCATTGAGTTGGTTTTCAAACATGTCTAGATAGGTGAGATTGGTCAGATTTCCTAAGCTTTTGGGGACGAAACCAGTGATTTGATTAGAAGAAATATCCAATGATTCTAATTGAGTGAGGTTTGTAAGAGAAAGAGGAAACTTGCCATTGCCAATGAGTTTATTGGGGGATATAAAAAAGTAGCTGAGCTTAGATAGAGTATCGAACACAGGTGGGATGAATACAGTAATTCTGTTTGAAGAAATATCCAATCCTTCCAATCGGGTGATGAAAGTGTTGGGATCGGCAGAAGCTCACAAATAGTATGGAGACCGAAATTTAACGTGGTTCGGCCAAAATTGCCTACGTCCACACAGAGAAAAGAAAATTCCATTAATAACCAGTGAAATACAGAGAATATTTAGGGAGGAGATCACACCCTCTCAACTCGCCTCTCACTTCTCTCAGAGCTCAACAAGCTCTCTCTTTCTCTCCTTACATCTCTCATACCATGCCCCTTTTGTTTCAACCCTCATTTCATGTATTTATAGGCAAACAAATAAGTGTGAACGTGTAAATGGTGGAATTCCAGCGCCTCAATCCAGCTCCTTCCGTTCGGCGCCTACCATTCTAGAAGCCTCCAGCTTCTTATCATTTGCTTATTGACTTGATTATTCCAGCAATCTCCCCCTCAACACCAAATGGAGGATGTTCTGACATCTTTTAATTCAAGGTATCTATTCAAATTATGTCTTCACATAGCTCTTGTGAGATTACCTTTGTTAGCATGTCGTCAAATTCTCTTTCTCATGGATCTTCACAAGCTTCAATAGCTACTGATCCATCACCTCATATATCCAATGATAGCGAATTACATTGTGACCCAAGTCAAAAACTCTTTTGACTTTCACAATACACTTTGTACTCCTTGGTTGAACCATGTCTCTTGGAGAAACCGCTTTAATCACAACATCTCTTCCGTTGTGAATAAAGCCACACATGCCTACAGTCTGAACTGTCTTAATACAGCTCCCCCTGTAAATGTGTAAATGAATCTTGATATAGATCTTCCATCAAGATCACCAACTGTATCAGCTTAACCTTCCAAGACTGGATCCGCTCCCCCATAGTACAAAGTTGATATACCTTTGCGGTACTTGAGAATCGACTTTACTGCTCTCCAGTGTTCTTTCCCTACATTTGAAAGAACACTACTCACTATTTTCATAGCATAAGTGATGTCAGGTCTGATATCCACTGCTTGTGTACATAGGACTTCCTACTGCTGAAAAGTAAGAACTGCAACCATCTCTTGAATCTTTCCTAACTCCCCTCATCTGCCAATTGTGCAGATTCTAATAGAAAAGGAAACTGCTCCCCTTGCTCAATGTTTATTCCTCCATCAGTTCGGCTTTAATCTTTGATTTGAGTGATCGTTTCTCAACGTTTGGAGCTGAATCTAGACAAATGGAACTCACCGTTGCGTCCGGAACGGTGGAAAACCTTGGAAACGACTCTTGTCTCGTTCCAAAACGATCCAAATTACGCCGAAAACCTGAAAAATAAGAAAAACGGAATATTCCTTCGTATGCCAGAATATTCCCAACCGTCCACCGGAATATTCCCTCCGGTACCGGAATAATCTACAAGTTACCAGAATATTTCTGTACCAGAATATTCCTGCCAGTGACGGAATATTCTGCTGGTGACGGAATATGCTGCCGGCGACGGAATATACCGACTGAATATTCCTTATCACTTGGGTTACTGTAGCGGGTCGAAAAACCGGGTCAAACCGGTTCGGGTCGGATCACCCGGATTTAATAGGTCGGAGCTTGTCTTCTTCACTGTGCGCGCGTGTGGTGCGTGGGTCCCGTGGGCCGTGGCCGGCCCGTGGCTGTCGCCGAGTCGGCGCGTGTGGAGCGTGTAGCTTCGTCCGGTGTCCGTTTGAGACAAAATTTTCACCAAAATTTTTGTCTTGACCTGAGGAATGTGATGGTATTCTCCAAACTTGATTTCGATCAAGTTTAAAAATGAGTCTTTTACGAAAATTCACAAATCCGGCCTCCTACCGGCTTTGATACCACTTGTTGGGATCGGCAGAAGCTCACAAATAATATGGAGACCGGAATTTAACGTGGTTCGGCCAAAATTGCCTACGTCCACACAAAGAAAAGAAAATTCCATTAATAACCAGTGAAATACAGAGAATATTTAGGGAGGAGATCACACCCTCTCAACTCGCCTCTCACTTCTCTCAGAGCTCAACAAGCTCTCTCTTTCTCTCCTTACATCTCTCATACCACGCCCCTTTTGTTTCAACCCTCGTTTCATGTATTTATAGGCAAACAAATAAGTGTGAACGTGTAAATGGTGGAATTCCAGCGCCTCAATCCAGCTCCTTCCGTTCGGCGCCTACCATTCTAGAAGCCTCCAGCTTCTTATCATTTGCGTGTTGACTTGATTATTCCAGCAGAAAGAGGCAATTCTCCCGTGAGATTATTGTAGGAGAGAGAAAGGAATTTGAGTTTGGATAAATTACCGATCTCAGGTAAGATGCAACCACTGATTTGATTTAAAGAAATATACAAGTCCTCCAATTGGATGAGGTTTCTGAGTGAAAGAGGCAATTCATCCGTGAAATTATTGTCGATCAGATAAAGGTATTTGAGTTTGGATAAATTACCAATCTCAGATGGAATGCTCCATGAAGATTAGTTTCTTTCAAATCAAGATGGACTAAATTTTTCAAGGAAGAAAAGTTGTTATATTTCAACGTATTTCTCAAATTGACACCGCTCAAGTTGATGTCTGTGACGCTTCCATCATCATTGCAAGTGATTCCATGCCACTGGCAAGGGCTCGTAGGATTAGTTCTGGCGATGTCGTCAAATTGCCACCATTTAGTCTCCAGGAGAGTCTGGGCTTCGAGTTGTAGTGGTGAAGAAGAGGATGATGGGGCTGCCAGTACTGCAAAGTGGATGGTGGTGGTTACGTACGTAGAAAAGAAGAGAGAGGAGACACCATGTGACAAGCGCATGAGTGGAATTAATGCGAGAGGCCATATCAATATGGGACAAATAGTACATGAAATGTAATTCGTTGAATCAAAACAACACTCGGAGATCAAGGGCTGGGCTACTAGCCTACTGTTACGCAAAAAGGTTGCATCTCGTTAATATTAATATTAATGGTCAACTGGTAGTGGTGGCACAAGACAGTAAAAAATAACACCGTGACTCATGCAGAGAGACTCGTCATGACATGTGTCTCGGTTGACCTGGATCATGTGGTCTCCAAGTCTTCGCGCGGTAGCGGGCTATTTTTTTTTTCTTAGAACATTTTTAATGGAGTAATTAATTTTCATCTATTTTAAAGAGTCAAAAACTCATTTTTTTCATTTTAGTTATTCATTTTTACATTTTACCATTTATTAGCATTTTTATTTTTTCTCTACATTTTTTAAAAGATTTATATTTCATTTTAAAAATATGGTCGTCAGAGTTAAAAGAGCCACACGAGAGACAACAGCTAGCTCTCTGGAGATGAGATTTTTAGGGGATGGTCGCTGGAGTAAGGCGATGCTGTTGATATTGACGGTGTAGCAGATGATAGCTAGCGGTAGGTCCAACGACCTCGATGATGCCCGAAACCCATTTTCAAAGTGCGATCGACGCGTAGAGGACAAATAATCCGTCGTCGGAGCTGGAATCGAGGGGGTATGGTCACCGGCAGTGTCTCTTGTTATGGTCAGCGTTGAAACCGGTGATGGCTGAAGCCCACTGCCAAACGAAGCAACGAGCAGTCTGCGACACTGTTCATGAAGAAATATATTAAAATAATATTT
Source organism: Platycarya strobilacea (assembly GCA_036898215.1). Lineage (NCBI taxonomy): Eukaryota > Viridiplantae > Streptophyta > Magnoliopsida > Fagales > Juglandaceae > Platycarya > Platycarya strobilacea. Next base: position 10,220,305 of record CM072555.1, read on the forward strand.
GAATCATGAACAGTGTTGCACTATATGTAGTACAAATTCTGTTCATCTTCAATTTTTTTTTTTAAAAATTTTTAAATTGTCCATTGGAGCCATTTTTTTGGCTTTTTTTTTTTTAATATTTTTGGGCTAAATTTTATAATGAAAATGTTTTTAGCTACTCCATTATAAGTACTCTAAGCTTAGCTTTCTCTATATATAATTTTAACTTGAACGGTACTTATGTAAATAACTATAAATGATCAATTGAGATGGTTAATCGGCCATCTAAAAATATTAAAAAAAAAATCTATTTTAATTACATTATTCCTATATATATAATTGCTTATCCACAATTAGAGGGAACTATTCACTTAATTAATTACTAATAAATATTTTATACCCTTTTTTTCTTTCTTTTCAATTTGAGAAATACCGGTCTTGGGTTTCTTAAGATCAAGCTACGTGCTCACCCAATTTACTTCTGTGCACGATTATAATTGTGAGGTGCTGGCCATTGTTGTCGGTCGGTCGGTCGGTTTGTTCTTACTTTTCAACACTCCACTTATTAATTTTGGAGTGTCTTTTGGTCCATTAAGACTTTGGCTAGGAATTTGAATTTTCATAAGATCACTTTCGCTCCGTTTTGAATATTTAGAATTACTTAGTAGATGTGTAAATAGTAATAAAATAATTAGAGTTAAATTTTTTTTATTGAATTTTGGAAAATGAGTAAAAATTTTTGAATAAAAATATTATAATTAAAAGCTTATTTGAATATAATTTTTATTTTCAAATTGGAAAAAAATGTGTCGTTTTTTGTATTTTGTTTAAGAATCTGAAAATTTTGGAATTATTAGATAATAATTAAATTAAATATTGATTTTTTTAATCCAAAAAAAAATGAATATTTAAAATATGAAATATTTTCTATTTTTATTTGAATTTATGATAAAAAAGACTTTACGATTAACATATCAGATGAGTAAAAATCAACTATCCAAACCAATTTACTAATCAGAGTTTGTTAATAATTGGCCGGCTGAAGTAAAAGTTGCGACACTTTGATTCCATTCTGAAAAAAAAAAAGGCACAAAACGCGTAATGGTAGGCCAACTCAAGATTATTATTTATTATTTTAATGAAATGCCAACTCAAGATTGGATCAGAGTTCAACCAATTGATTAGTCATTAAAATTTAATACAAGTGTTATATTATTTTTTAGAATATAAGAGTAATTTTATTTATTTTATTTTTGACAATTTAAGATAAACTTAGGTTATGTTTGGGGTTGAATTTCAAAATTTAAAAAGTATTTTTAATTGCTTACAATCTCTTTTAATGAAAAAATAATATGCTTGATAAATTTATAAAAAATGTTTTTAAATCTCTCTTAAAATCTATTTGCAGCGACTATGTGTCGCCGGAAATAATATAACCGCCACAATTTTGGTTGTTCCTAGGTTTGGCACCCACACGCACATTCATTCAATCAAAACCATCGATGCTCTTTGGGTGCCCCTCTTTAGCTGAAACCAAAATTAATCGACCCAACCTTTAAAAAGACCAAACAACAATTAAAAAGTGAAATTCCTTTTTTTTTTTAATTAACTTTTCATGTCTCAATATACCCATCCATATCCGGATATTAGAATTCCTTTTATTTTATTTTATTTTTACTTTTCATGTCTAAGTATACAGTATATACTCCAATTGATTAAACATTACCTATGCAGAGATTCAAAAAGGAGTGAAATTTGAGTAAAATGAGAAAAAATACTAGAAAGTATTCATTCATACTATATATGCTGTTCAAAGAAACGTTTTACTAACATACATGGACTTTAAAGCACTCTTCCAACCACAAATCTAAGAAAAAGCTAAGCATGTCCTAATAGTTCATGCAGCATCTTTTCAGTTCAAAATTTCTCCTCATGCAGTTACTATAAGCCACCTAAGAGAATTAGATATTGGCATATGGCACAGCACTAATAAGCAATATCCTGCATCTTGTGTGTGGATATGAGCAATGCCTCTTGCTGTACCTATAGCAATTCTTAGCCGAGTCTCCCAATCTATTGGAGTCCGGCCCTCTCGTCTTTTTCCTGCAATAATGGCAAGCACATGATTTTTTATAGAATGAGACTTTCTGGAACATATTAGGGCCAAAATAGATTTTATGCAGTTTTGTTGCTTGCCAAAGTGAGAGAATTCCTATATGGCTTCATCAAGTTCAGAGAACAACAAATAAAAATAAAACATCTTTACTACTTCAAGAAAGCAAATATATAATTTCCATTCTACCACATAACTGTCTGAACAACTAGAGAAACTAACCCAGACAAATTCAGGCAATATTCTCCATCAAGACACAAACTAACTCAGACTTGCCATAGTTTTCTACTAGATGCACCAAGACTAGACCCCTTTTCACAAGAACTATTATGTTGCAGCTTAGATGCATAAAAAATTAACTAATTCCACATCTAACCTAGAGTTACTGCACCAAAACAGTCCACAGAGAAGTAACACAACAGCATCAATTCTTGAGACTGCTTAATTCTTGATACTGCTTAATTAGTGCTACAGATCAGGAAAAGAACAGCATAGTATTTCTCAAAATTACAGATCGAGAATAGCATAATGCATTATTGTGCTTTAAATACAGAGGACAACATGAATACCATGTCCTTAACTCCTTTGGCATATTCCCTAGATCCAAATCTATCGATGATTTGCATCCAACTCTTGTCCATCTAGATCCTGTTTTCGATAGTCTGGCTGGGGTTTCATGAAACCAAGGATTAGTGAGGTAATTAATAAAGTTAGCTGCCTTATCTTTTAAAGATTTTTTGTATGGTTATTTGGTTCAACATTATATTTCACATGGATGGTTGTTCAAGAAGTAGAGATGTTATGTTTTCCATACAAGTAGAGATGTTCTGCTATTTATGTGAATACTTACATTTTCAAGCCTGTTATTGTTCTTATAATTAGTATGAAGTTTGATGGTTTTACTTCTTATACCATGTAAATGCCATTAACTACAAAAGATCAAAGCTTTCACCATCGGTCTGTAGTTGCCTAGTGTGTTGCTAATACGAACACTTGGAGCAGGCAAGGCAGAAGAGGTTCAGTTGGATTATTTTTTAGGGAGCTTTAATTTTATTTATTTTTTGATAAGTAAACAAGACTTTATTGATGGAAGAATAGGCAAAAAGCCATTACAAGATTGTTATGCCCTATCAAGTAGGAACATTAGAAATAAGAAAATTATGCATGTCTATGCCCTCAAAATCCACGACAATGGCCCAAGTATAAAGAGTCCTAAAAAATAAAAGTTTAAGCTCCTCCATCAATCTTTCTTTGTCTTCGAAAGTCCGCTTATTGCGCTCCTACCACAGACACCACACTATGCAGATTGGGATCATCTTTCAAACTGCTTCGATTTGTCTCCTGCCTCGAATCGACCTCCAACATGCCAAAGTAGCTACCACGGTCTCCGGCATGACCTATGTTATGTCCAATCTGCTCCAAATCACGGACCTTAGGTTTTTGTTAGATATAAAAAGAAATTTATGAGACCAGTTATAACATTGAGCTCACAATCATGTTTATCTATCTCTCAATTAAGATCCTAGAATTCAAAAAAGGATTCTAAGGGATCTAGTTTGGTCACCCTCTTTTGTTTATCAGCAAAATCTATGGGAACAGTTATAGTTTGTATTATAGGTCATTATTATTGCAGCACTTCTTGACTGTCATTTATTTTCCCATAGTCCCCTCGACAAACCATACTCACATATGGAGTTGCAAAAAAAAAAAAAAAAAGGAATTGATTAAAAGATTAAACAATAATCATATGTAACTAGCAATTTACAAATAACTCAACAAATTTAATTAGTAGTGCTTTAGGTGAGCCAATAAAATTCAATAAAAATCCAAATAGAAATGTTTTTGACAAGTATTTCCTTGTATAAACATTACCTGTAAGATATATGCAATTTGATCAACCAGTTTTTCTTACCACAAGTTGGAGAACTTTCACAGAAGCTGCTGTATCAGATACATAGTTCAGTGAAGAGTAGACAACAATATAAGACACAATTATTATGCTCCATAACATACCAACAAACATTGGGTTCCAACCCCCAAACATACCATCACTGCATCAGGAGTGTTGCTTCATCTGCAACATCTGCAGGCAGTCAAAATGCCTCCTGTAGTAAACTGTGCAACTAAAACGTACCTATTTGCTTGGTTTGTGAAAAAGTCCAAAACCTTGTTAGCTCACAGATGCACACAGCCACATCACTAAAACACATTTCTGTATATAATCAAAATAGTTGAAAAAACATATAAATAGAATAAATGGTATTTTTTTTTACCCAGATGGTTTCTCAATTTGAATAAGTAGGTGACAAGGCTTGGATCAAAGCATTCTGTGTTGGCTTTCTCTGTTTTTGCTGCACCAGAGATTCTCTCCACCTCTTCCAATTCTAGATCACAATTAATACTTGAATTTAACATATATAACTCAAATAATACAAACACAAACTTATAAATTTTTCTTTGATGAATTAGAGCACTAGTGGGAAGGAATGGTAAAAAAGAGAGATGAGAGTAAGTAGTATGAAGAAGAGGCAGATGGGAGAAAGGAAACACTGAGAGAGATGAGAGTTGAATATTTTTCAATTTTAAACAGAACAATCAAGATCTACAGGAAGGTAGAGTGATGCTCACACCCAAGTTTCAGATTTATTTTTCAATCTTAATTTTTAAAAAATTCCTCAAAATCAGTCACTCAGCAGACTTCAAATTACCAAAACATGCAGAAGAATAGCACAGAAATAAAAGGAATATAATCGGACCTCATGTGTTCTGTCTTGCATAATTTCAATCAAGTCATGCTCTTATCATTTTATTCCAGAATACAAAAAATCAATATAATATGTCCATCTGTCTTATGAAAGGGGAAGTAGGAAGAACCATGCCAAGAGTTCCATATCTTATGAAGGGGAAAAGAAAAAAATAATCTGATATTTTCAAGCTCAGGCCAAACACATACCCACAAAACAAAGACAACCTTTTCTTAATCTCATGTCTCTTTTTTTATAACAACACCCCGCTCACCTCTTAAAATAAATAAGCCTCCAAAACCTATATTTGCTTTTCTAAAGAGCTGATGGTAGGTGGAAGCAGGCAGAGCAATGACGTAATTAGGACCGTACAAAATGAAACCCGACCCGATCCGTTCTACCGACTCAATCTGACCCGAAATGCTCGATCCGTTTGCGTTAAAATCGAAAATGGGTACTACCCGTTACCGATTTCATACCTATTTCTCTACTTGACAAAAACGACGTTTCCCTCTCTCACTCTCTCTCTCAGTCTCTCAATGGATCCCGTAAGCGATTTTGGGGAAACACACCTCTCCAAACCGTCGACCTAGAAATTCATCTCCTTCGCCGTCATCAAGGCCCTTGGCAGCGCCTTAACTAACAAGTCTGGAGGTAACGACACTCTCGATGGGCACAACTTCAACATCGCTGCAACGATGCTCTTGGCGTCCGGCATGGTGGAGTAGTTCGAGGCCGCCGAGGGTTGGGCTGGGATAACGCTCTTCGTCCCTGTCGACACTGTTATCGCCGATCTGTCAGCCACCATGAGGGTCTGTCGCGATAGGTTTGTTGCCGATCTTCCAGCCACTGGAATCATTTAGGCTCTGGTGAATGAGTTACGGAGGAGGTTCCTATTTGTTGATCTCGTATTTTTTATTTTTTTTATAGGATTGTTTTTCTGGTGCTTTCAATTTGTTTCCGTAGTGATTTGCATTTGGATTGAGTGATCTGGGTTAGTGAAATGAAATCTCACCAAGAAAAGTAAAAAAAAAAAAAAAAAAGGAAGAAGAAGAAGAGGAAATCGGGCAATCGGGTAACGGATAATCGGTATGCAAAGCGCTATCGAGTCGGGTCGGAATTTGGTGATATTGAGTCGGGTCGGGTCGATGTACAGCCCTAGATGTCATAACCCATATAGAAAAGAAACCTATCTCTATGCTTTCCTTTCTAACCGGCAATCAAAGAGTCAGTAGAAGAATTAAAATGTGGAACATATATAACTTGTTCTAGCTAGAATGTAGAATTAAAATGTGAGATCTAACAATAAATGTTTCTGCAGGAACCATCTGTTATAGTCTTATCATATCCTCATTTAAACATGTGTTTCTGAACATATATCCCTAAAGAGTGGTTTCAAACCCAAAAGATTTTGAAACGGGATTGAAACCAAACTCTAAAAAATTTGAAATCCAACTCAACCATTTTAAAAAACCAACTGAAATTTTATAGACCAACTCAAACATTATCTCAGGTACATCTTTTAATATGAAAACTGTTATTATAAACATATAATGTGATGCATTAGTACGAACTATATATTTAATAACAAATTTACATAAAAAAATTTATGCTAACCGATCAACAGAAAGAAAAAAAAAATGTTCAAGTGACAACCAGACACCAAATGGTTACTGGAGACGTGAGTTCAATTCAGAAAGTCCAAAACAACTTTCAAATCACAATAAAACATCAATTCCAGAGGGAAGATTCAAGTGTAGATGATGTTACATCAAACTATTCTACTCGACAACAGCAAAAGACTAATAATAGAGTTTATTGAAATTGCATGATCATCAATGTGCAGCAGCTTCAATATGCATGCCTTGAACATGATACATTGGCTTCTAACTTATTTGGAATTGTTTCAAACGCAACTAGATCAGCCCCCAAGTTTGCTAGAATCTACGTCCTTCTTCTGTGAAACTCCTTCAACGTCTCTAAAGTAACTTCACAACCGTAGTTCCCGCTGTGAAGAGGGAAAAAAATCATATAGATATAGAGACATGTAGATGAATCACGATAGAGAAAATTGATGGAGAAAGAGCGAGAGAGAGAAGCGAAACTTGCAGAACCAGAGAGAATCGATGGAGAAAGAGCGGCAACCCCCATGCAGAACCAGAGACAGAGAGAGAGGAAAATAATAGAGAAAGAAAGCGAGGGAAAATGGAATGAAAGTGTGGAAAAATAAGCGTGGGGTAAAACAGAAACGTAGGGACTTGTTACGGCGACGTTTATAAGTGAAATAACGAAAAAAAATATATTGCAGCGCAAAGATGTTACGGTAACAAATCTGCGCCGTAGCAAGTCTTATTTTTGGCAAAACCTTTTCTGGCGACATAAAATCGTTGGAAAATAGTATACAATTCTACTACTTTCCCAGCTAGCCACAAGAATCTAACGAGGGCGACGTCTCTTTGTGACACAGTGCAAAAACAGTATTGCCAATGGCAGTTGGCAATAAGGGCAACGCAGGCGAACGATGGATTTTGCGAGGGTGAGGATACAAACTTTCAAAGGTTTAAAACTATAAAATGCATGTTTTTGGCTTTGGCTTTGATTATTATTTTTAAAAATAAAATAAAATAGAAGAAAAACGTGGTAGAATATATTTGATTCCAAGTTGGATGAAAAAAAGCAGGCAGGGCATCTCCTTCAATCATGCCAACCGAGTAGTAAGGAGAAGATAGTATAAAGCTTTGGATGAAAAGGGAAATATAGGATATTTTATTGGGTTGAACCATCCATGTTGGGAATATAGGCTAATGCACTCTTTTTCCTCCGGACTGACACGTGGGTGTGCCGCTTCTACAGTGGTTATTTCCTAGAACGATTCATTTATAAAACAGCGACGATAATCACGTCGCCGAAAATAAAAATAGTCTCATTTACTCTTTTTACTGATACAGTATAAAATAGCCCATTTACTCCTTTTTTATTTGTGCAATATTTGCTCTCACTAGTTATAGTATGTACACGACTTACAAGTGAATTTAATTCTAAAATACAATAAAGTTCAAAAAAGTTTATTTGTTTAATTGTATTATGCACATACCAAATTAAATTGAATACTTTCAAATTTTAATATTCAACCAAAAGATCAAAAATATATATTTTTTAGAATGAACAAACCCAAAAAAAAAGTTTTTTGTGATAGAGAGAATTTCAAAATTTCCTTATAAAATTGTTAAATTTGTGAGCCAATAAGTATATTCATAAATGGCCAAAGGATGCAACTTTTCATTTTATGAAAACCGATTTTGAATAGTAACATATGTCAGGGATGTAAGGGGTTTGCTCTAGACTAGAAAAACTAACCACTGCATCTTTTGATTCGGATTGGATTGAACTAAATTCTTGATCGAGACTTTTGATCTCAGTCTCATAAATTGTGGATTGTGAAAATTCGGTCCGGTCTTAAGGTTTATAAATTTTAGATCAAATCGATCAGACCAAACTCCTATATATTTTTAAAATATTTTTAATAATTCAATATATTAATTTTATATTGTAATTATATAAGTTAAAGATGTGCTTTTTATTTAAATTATTATCATTGATCATATAAAATATTTTTTTAATGAATTAGTTATATAATTCATATTAATAATTCACTTAATTTTAGTATAATAATTTAAATAGTTTTCTTATTAATTTGTTTGAAAAAAAGAAAAAAAGTGGTTGGACTGAACGAAACTGATTGGACCGGATTGATAATTATCGATCCAATTCCTATGAATGTTCAATCCGGTCTGGTTGAAATTGTACCAATTTACAACTACACATACATTAATTTCCTAAGGCGACTTGAGCTCATGGGCACACACCCAGGCCCGTGTGAGTTACCTCTCTGCATAGCCCACTTAACAAAAATGTTCTTTATGTCTCAATGAGAGCCAAACGCAGGGAGTCGATTCAAGGATATATAAAGTAATTTTATATGGAATTGATTTTAGAAAATTGATGGATAGTTGGTTTTGATTTAAAAAAAAAACTTTATTTTCAACCTTCTTTTCATTAATCTAATGAGTTTTATTGATTTGTTTATTAAATTTTTTTTATTAATAATTAAGAAATTAAATATAAGTAATTTGGTTCATTTATTTTTAAATGTTTAAAGATGTTTTAAAAAATATTTGAAAGAAAAAGGAAAAAAAAAAATACAATTACATTAGAAGCACATTTGGAGGCATTGTTGCATTGTTCATGAAAATAAGCCATAAAATCACTAAAAGTCCCTTGTTATGAAACTTAAAGAAAGGAACTACTATTGCAAAAGAGAAATAAGAAATTCTTTCTGAAACTCTTAAAAACTGAAACTTTCTTTCTCTCTCTATTTTTTCTTATGAATTTCATTACAACTGAAACCTCTATTTATAGGCTTTGAAATTACTATGCAAGTTACTATGCAAGTCACTATGCAAAATTTAAAATAATAGTGGTGGGGTCATTCACATAATTTAGTGGTGGGACAGGGGGCGGCTGCCGACGTTCGCTTATAACACTCCCCCTTGAATGACCACCCATAAAGAATCTGCCTCGTTAAAACCTTGCCAAGGAGAAAGCCAGTGGGAAGAAAAACCAATGGCGAAGGAAAAAGAGTACAGTCTTCTTATGTATCCACAAGTGCTTTAAGATTGCCTCATTAAAACCTTGCAGAGGAAAACCCAGTGGGACAAAACCTCAGCGAAGGAAAAAGAGTACAATCAGCACATTTACTCCCCCTGAAAAGTGCATGACAAAAGATCTTTGAGTCTTCGCATTCCAATGTTATGCACAGTCTTCTTGAATGTGGAAGTTGGTAACGCCTTTGTGAATAAATCTGCCAGATTATCACTAGATCGTATCTGCTTGACATCAATTTCACCTTTTTCTTGAAGTTCATGAGTATAAAAGAATTTCGGTGAAATATGTTTGGTTCTGTCACCTTTGATATATCCTCCTCTAATTTGAGTGATACAAGCAGTATTATCTTCATATAAGATTGTTGGGCTATTATTGATCATGGAAAGTCCACACTTTTCCTGGATATGTTGAATAACTGATCTCAACCAAATACACTCTCGACTTGCTTCATGAATAGCAATGATTTCTGAGTGATTTGAGGAAGTAGCAGATAGTGTCTGCTTAACAGATCTCCATGATATGGCAGTATCTCCATAAGTAAATAAATATCCAGTTTGAGATCTACCTCTGTGTGAGTCTGAAAGATAACCTGTATCTGCATACCCAATCAATTCTGGACTTGAACCACGTTGATAAAATAATCCCATATCAACCGTACCATGAAGGTAACGAAAGACATGTTTAATGCCATTCCAATGCCTTCGAGTTGGTGCAGAACTATATCTTGCAAGCAGATTAACTGAGAATGTAATATCTGGTCGAGTGCAATTTGCAAGATACATCAAAACTCCAATTGTACTGAGATATGGTACTTCAGGACCAAGAATTTCTTCATCGTCATCACAAGGACGGAATGGATCTTTCTTCACATCAAGTGTTCGAACAATCATTAGAGTACTCAGAGGATGAGATTTGTCTATATAAAAATGCTTTAGGACTTTCTCAGTATACATGGACTGATGAATAAAAATTCCATTTGGCAAGTGCTCAAGCTGCAGGCCGAGACAAAGTTTTGTTTTGCCAAGATTTTTCATTTCAAATTCATTCTTTAAATATATAGCGGTTTTTGAGATCTGTTCAGGAGTTCCCACAATATTTAAATCATCAACATAAACCGCAATAATGAAAAATCCGGATTCTGATTTCTTAATAAAAACACATGTGCATATAAGATTATTCTCAAATCTTTGTTTCAATAGATATTCGCTTAAGCGATTATACCACATGCGTCCGGATTGCTTCAACCCATATAAAGATCTTTGTAGTCTGATTGAGTACATATTTCTAGATGTACTTGTAGATGCTTCAGGCATCTTATATCCTTAAGGGATTTTCATATATATGTCATGGTCTAAGGATCCATATAAATATGCAGTGACCACATCCATCAACCGCATTTCTAATCCTTTTGTAACAACCAGACTAATCAAAAATCTAAATGTGATTGCATCCATAACGGGAGAGTATGTTTCTTCATAATAAATCCCGGGTTTCTGCAGGAAACCTTGTGCAACAAGCCGTACTTTGTATCGCACAATTTCATTTTTCTTATTACGTTTTCGTACAAATACCCACTTATATCCAACAGGCATTACACCCTTTGGTGTTTGGACAACAGGTCCAAATACTTCTCGTTTTGCTAGCGAATTTAATTCAGCTTCAATAGCTGTTTTCCATTTTGGCCAATCATTTCTACGTCGACATTCTTCGACGCTTTTTGGCTCACTTTCTTCATTACTTCTAGTAATGTCAAGGGCCATTTTATATGAAAATATGTTGTCGACAACAGTTTTATTTCTATCCAGAATTTCTCCAGTTTTCATGAAATGTATTGAGATCTCATTATTTTCAGGTACCTGTTCCTCTTCAGGGGAAAACATTTCATGACACACCTCTTCAGGAGGTCCCTTTTTAGGAGATTTATACTCTTCAAGAGTTTCATCTTCAGGAGGTTCTGGAATAGAAGATTTAAGTTCTTTAGGAGCACCAATTATATTTGTGGCCTGTATTGTGGGTACGTGTTCTTCAGGAACACCAAATTCATTTTGTATTCTTTTCCTTCTGGGAATTTTGTCTTTTGCACCAATAGGTCTTCCACGCTTCAGGCGTATTTTAGATTCACCTATTGCTGCTTTGACAATTTGTCCTTCAGGGACTTCAATCCTTGCTGGAGTATTAACAGTAGGAATATAAGATTTTACTACACCTTTAGTGTCAGTAAATACATCCGGTAATTGATTTGCAACATTTTACAAATGAATAATCCTTTGAACTTCCCGTTTACATTCATTTGTAGGAGGATCAAAATGAGACAGGGTCTTATTATCCCAAGTAATATCTTGTCGTGCTTCAGGCACCGACTTTTCTTTACCCATTAACGGAAAATTTGATTCGTCAAAATGACAATCCTCAAAACGTGCTTTAAACATATCCCCTGTAAGGGGTTCAAGGTATCTAATAATGGATGGAGAATCAAAACCAACATATATCCCAAGTCTACGTTGAGGGCCCATTTTTGTACGTTGTGGAGGTGCAATTGGAACATATACAGCACATCCAAAAGTACGAAGATGAGAAATATTTGGTTGTTGACCATATGCAAGCTGTAATGGAGAATATTTATGATATGCAGATGATCTAATGCGAATTAGAGATGCTGCATGAAGTATAGCATGTCCCCAAACAGAAATAGGTAGTCTTGATTTCATAAGTAAAGGTCTAGCGATTAGTTGAAGCCTTTTGATCAAAGACTCAGCTAAACCGTTTTGTGTGTGTGTATGGGCAACAGGATGTTCAACATCTATTCCTATTGACATGCAATAATCATCAAAAACTTGAGATGAAAATTCACCTGCATTATCCAATCGAATGGTCTTAATTGGATACTCAGGAAATTGTGCTCGTAGTTTAATTATCTGAGCAAGAAGTCTAGCAAATGCAACATTTCTAGTGGAAAGAAGACAAACATGTGACCATCGACTAGATGCATCAATTAGAACCATAAAATATCTAAATGGTCCACTTGATGGATGAATAGGCCCACATATATCTCCGTGAATCCTTTGTAAAAAGGATGGAGATTCAACAATGACTTTTGAGGGAGATGGTCTAATAATTAACTTACCTTGAGAACATGCAGAGCACGGAGATTCATTGGGTAGAAATATCTTTTGATTCTTTAAGGGATGCCTATGCGAATTTTCAATAATTCGTCTCATCATTATAGAACCCGGATGTCCAAGGCGATCATGCCAAGTCATAAATACTTTAGGGTCAATGCACTTCTGGTGCATTACCACATATGATTCAATTGTTCTTATTTTTGTATAATACAATCCAGAACATAGAGCAGACAGTTTTTCTAATACGAGCTTCTGGCCCGATACTATTTTAGTAATAAGAAGATGTTCTTTACTGCCTTTATTGGTCGTTTCAATATGGTAATCATTACGACGTATATCTTTGAAACTCAATAAATTTCTTCTGGATTGTGAAGAGAATAGAGCATCATCAATACAAAATTTGGTGCCATTAGGCAACACAATATAAACTCTTCCGGAGCCCTCAATTAAATCCGATGAACCTAATATGGTATGGATATAGGCTTTACTTAGTGTTAGATTTTGAAAATATTTCTTTTCTTTGAGAATTGTGTGAGTTGTAGCACTGTCAGCCAGACATATATCTTTATCATTCAACTCAGAGATAAAAAGCTCATCAATGTGATCCATGATTCTACAAAATATACAAAACTTTTATTACTGATAGAAAGAAAATACATTAATTGAGTAGAACACTTCCATCTCCAATTAAGTGTTCAATACTACCATCAGGATGATTAAAGAAATCAGATACATCAAGATGAGTAACGTCTACATCTACTGAATCTAATAAATCATCTGATGGTTCTACTAAATTTGTTTCATGCACTTTATTCTTTCCTTTAATAGAAGCTTGATATAAATCAGCTAAGTGCCTGGCCGTACGACAGGTACGTGACCAATGTCCAGTCATTCCACATCTATGGCACACCTCTTCACTTTTCTTTGAAGAATTATTCTGAGGATTTTTACCCCTCTCTGAATTGTACCACTTCTGGTGATATGGTATATTATAATCCCTTTTAATGTTGTCACTCCTGGGACCAACATTTCTATAATTTCTCCTACCACGTCCACGCCTCCGATTTCTTCTAAAGGATGCACCATTCCCTTCTGGGAATGATGCAAACCTATTACCATTCACTTCAGGGAATGATATTGAGCCAGTATGGCGTGACTGGTGGATTTCTAATAAGAGCTCATTATTCTGCTCAGCTACTAGAAGACATGATATAAGTTCAGAATATTTCTTGAACTTTCTCTCTCGATACTGTTGCTGCAGGAGCACATTCGAGGCATGAAATGTAGTAAAAGTCTTCTCTAGCATATCTTCATCGGTGATTTTCTTACCGCATAATTTTAATACTGAGCTTATTTTAAAAAGTGCGGAATTATACTCACTAACACTTTTAAAATCTTGCAACCTCAGGTGCATCCATTGAGAACGAGCTCTTGGGAGGATGACAGTCTTCTGGTGTTCATACCTCTCCCTTAAATTGTTCCACAAAATATAGGGATATTTTACTGTGAGATATTCAGTTTTCAATTCTTCATGAAGATGGTGGCGAAGGAAAATCATTGCTTTAGCACGTTCCTGCAGGGATGCTTGATTTCCTTCTTTAATAGTTTCTCCCAGGTTCATTGCATCAAGATGTATTTCAGCATCAAGTATCCATGATAAATAAATTTTCCCAGATATATCAAGAGCAACAAATTCCAATTTTGTAAGATTTGCCATTTTCTACACATATAAATAATAAATATGTGTATCTCAGAAAATATATTTATAAATTCACACAGATAATCATCAATAAAATATATCAAAAATTTCAAATAATATATTGAAAAACTTACAGAGGAATAAGGCCACTAGCTTCAGAATTGGCAGAACCGTCGTGCTGATAACGTGTTATGAAACTTAAAGAAAGGAACTATTATTGCAAAAGAGAAATAAGAAATTCTCTCTGAAACTCTTAAAAACTGAAACTTTCTTTCTCTCTCTATTTTTTCTTATGAATTTCATTACAACTGAAGCTCCTATTTATAGGCTTTGAAATTACTATGCAAGTTACTATGCAAGTCACTATGCAAGTCACTATGCGAAATTTAAAATAATAGTGGTGGGGTTATTCACATAATTTAGTGGTGGGACAGGGGGCGGCTGCCGACGTTCGTTTATAACATCCCTTACATTTTATCGATCTCGCTTATTTTATGGAACAAATCTCAACCGACAACAATTACCTTTTTCATTCTTTTATTGCGTTATCCACAACTATTTACATAAATAATGTCATGACATGTAAAACTGAAGTAGTATTTATTTATATATGAAAATTATCAATTATTTTTATTAGAAAAGAATTTCAGCTATAAAAAATATTTTATAAAATTAATCTCTAAATTAACATATTTTATAATAAAAATAAATTTATCGTAACATTTTCATCCACAGAGCATCCAGCTTTCCGCCTCCAATTCCTTATTTCCTGTTTTCTATAGTTCAAATTGTGCGAATTAATCATGATTTTCACCAATTCTTATGGTTCCACCTGTCGCTTAGCTATTTAATGCAATGGTATTTATGCATTCAATAGTATTAAATTATGGTGAGACATGTATAGTAGGTGCTCGAAACAAGGTTGCACTGAAACCTCTCTATTGTATTGATTTCAATATCTTGACAAAACATGTGCTTTAAAGAGTATATTTATAGACAAAGCATACAATGCCTAAAGACTTGGATCTTTAGTCACGTGTCCTTTCAAGATTGTCTTTATTATAGCTGGTTCTATAGCCTTGCAGAGTACCTTCATAATGTGCAGTGTCCTTGATGGTCCTGCTTTGTTTTACTCCTACTATGTATTGCCTTGTTGTTGTGCCCTTCACAGCTACACTCTACTCCTTTGGCGTGTCCTTATATGGCAATGTCTCCTCTAATATGGCAGATGTTTGTGTTAGAAATCATTGACTTTTAATAGCATCTTTATCCTTAACAGCCCCCCGCAAGTCAAGCGGCACTGGATTAAGAGTGAGGTTTGATCGAAGTAGATGGAAGCGAGCAATTGAGAGTGGTTTAGTAAAGATATCTGCTAGTTGATCCCTACTTGACAAAAAGGAAGCTTTGAGTGTTCTTGCTGCAACTCGATCCCTTACAAAATGGTAGTCTAATTCTACATGCTTAATACGAGTATGTAAAACTAGATTTACAGTTAAATATGTAGCCCCCAAGTTGTCACACCACAAAATCGGTAGATCTTTTAAAAATACACTCAATTCACTTAAGAGAGATTGAATTCACAAGACCCCACAAGTAGTGTTAGCAATAACTTTATATTCAGTCTCAGTTGAAGATCGTGCAATAGTGGGCTGCTTTTTAGATCCCCAAGAGACCAAGTGGGATCCAAACAACACACACATACTACCGGTGGATTTTCTGTCATCAAGACAACCAGCCCAATTAGCATCAGAGAAGGTCGAGAGAGTCAGGGAAGAGGATTTGGAAAAAAATAGACCAAAATCAGAGGTAGACCGAAGGTACCGAAGGATTCGTTTGATTGCTTGCCAATGAGAAATTTTAGGATTATGCATGTATTGACAAACTTTATTAACAGCAAACAATATATCAAGACGAGTAAATGATAAATATTACAAACTACCAACAACACTCCGATAAATGATAGGGTCTTCAAACGAGGTACTATCAAAGGCGGAGAGTTTGGTAGTGACCGACATAGGGGAAGACACAAGTTTTTCATGATGCATATTAGTTTTATGAAGAAGATCAGTTATGTATATGGACTGACAGAGAAACAAACCAGCATGATTTTTAAGAATTTCAATTCCTAAAAAGTAATGAAGTTGGCCAAGATGCTTAACAGGGAAAGATAAGCTAAGGGCTGCAATAAATTATGAAATTAAATTTGAATTGGACCCTCTAACAATGATATCATCCACATATATAAGTACAAAAATGATATACTGTCCATTTTTATAAATGAATAAGGATGTATCAGATTTTGATTCTTAAAAACCTAAGGAAAACAACTTGCTGCTCAATTTGAAAACCAGACTCTAGGGGCTTGTTTTAAGCCATAAATGGCATTTTTCAATCTACATACATATGAAGGATATTCTGGATGTACTAATCCAGGGGGTTGTTACATATACACAGCTTCAGTCAAGTCACCGTGTAGAAATGCATTTTGTATGTCCAGTTGTTGTAAAGACCAGTTTGAAGACACAACAAGAGAGAGTAGGATGCGGATGGTGGTGGGTTTTACGATGGGTGAGAAGGTCTCGTTATAGTCTATACCTGGTTGTTGGTGGAATCATTGGCTACAAGGCGTGCCTTGTGCCGTTCTAAGGTGCCATCAGCCTTCCTCTTTGTTTTGAGGATCCATTTGGGACCCAAAACATTGTAGGAGGAAGTCGGTGGGACAAGGTCCCAGGTGTGATTGTATAACAGGGCATCAAATTCATTTTGCATGGTCTCTTTCCATTCAAGAAATTTTATGGCCTTTGAGTAGGATGTGGGTTTCTCAGGGATCAGAGTGGGTGGAGTTGTAGTGAGTGAGAGTGAAACATGCTTGATAGGCCACGGCATAGTGCCATCACTACACAGAAGGGGTTTATGCGTGTTTACCTTGCTTCGTGTGGTCATGGGATGGGTTGGCTGAGGATGCACCGATGGACTTGGTGATGGAGATGCATTGAAGGACAGAGGCACAGTGATAGCAGAATCAGGCGCATCATCTGGGAACAAAGACTCATTTTGAGCATTTGAGGTAGGGTTAGGTTGAGTTAGGGCTGGGAGAGTTGAGTTGGGGCTGAGAGTGGATGGGTTTGGATTGGTGTATGGGCCCGAGTTAATAAAGGGAGAAATCGAATGGGTCGTATCTGAGAGGATATGCGACCGTGTGTGATGAGAGGCCATATGTGATGAGTTCTGAGACCAAGAATGGGACTGAGGTATGGGTGTGGTTGTGGGCCAAGTTTGAGTGGATATTGTGTCAAAAGAAAAGGAACAGAGACTCTGTTCCTGGGTAGCGGATGAGGAGTCGCAAATGGGTTTAGTGGAAAAGGAAAATGGGCTTCATTGAATATCATGTCTCTTGAGATATACGTCCGCCTTGATGGTGGATGTAGACAAATATATCCTTTATGATCCGGACTATATCCCATGAAGACACAAAGTGTGGATCGAAAGTCCATTTTGTGTTTTTAAACGGGCGTAGGTTAGGCCAACATTCCAAACCAAAGACTTTCAGCAATTTATAGTTCGGAATTTTTTTGAACAACGCTTGAAATGGAGAGATGTTTTGCAAGATTGGAGTTGGCATCCTATTGATTAAAAAAGCTAATGTTTGAAATGCATGTGACCAATATTTGAGTGGCATTGATGAGTGAGCAAGTAAACAGAGTCCCGTTTCCACAATGTGTCGGTGGTGTCTCTCAACCGTGCCATTTTGAGCATGTGCATAAGGACATGTTATGTGATGCGCAATTCCTTGATCCTAGAGAATTTTTTTAAGTGGTTGAACTTCACCTCCAAAGTCAGATTGCACTGCTTTGATTTTGGAAGAGAAATATTTATGAACAAAGTGAATAAAAGCAACAAAGAGAGAAGAGACATCGGATTTGGACTGAATAGGAAACAACCAAATGTATTTCGTGTGATCATCAACAACCGAAAAATAAAATCTACATCCATTAGAAGATAAAATTGGGACCGGACCCCATACATCTAAGAACATCAATTCAAATGCCTGTTTAGACTTGGAAAAAGAGGTAAGATAAGGGAGAGCATGCAACTTAGATTAAAGACATGCGGAACATGGTTGGACAGGCTTGTTGTTGAGCACAAGAAGTTGGAATCGCCGAATAGTGAGAGAGGTGGTGCGTGGTGATGGGTGGCCAAGTTGATAGTGCCAATGATCCGTGGTAGTACGTTGTTCACTAAGATAAGCTTGAGGGAAGGTGGAAATTGAGGATAAACTAGTTGAATCCGCAGCAAGGATATACAAACCATTTCTAACGATGCCCCGGAGTAGAACCACCTGAGTAAGGATATCCTTCACAAGAAAATATGTAGAGTGAAATTCAAAATACACAGCATTATTCGAGCAAAATTGTCGGACCGAAAGTAAATTTTTTGTGAGAGATGGAACATGTAATAATTGAGAAAGAAGAAAACTACAAGAATGAGTTTGAAGAAGACCAGAACCAGTGTTTTGAATCGGCATGGTGGAGCCATCGCCAATGCTGTCTTGGTTCGGTCCCTGATAAGACATGAAATCCATATTCAGATTAGTAATATCCGGTGTAAAGTGTGTGGTGGCCGCAGTATCTGGGAACCATGGATGCACATTAGGCGCCGAAGGTGGGTATCCAGTGGTGGTAACATTCGCAATGAAGGAGTTTGGAGGAGAAGCTTGTTAGCTGTGATTGAAACGCTGTCGACAGGTAAGTGTCGTGTGACCATATTTGTTACAAACTTGGTAAAGTGACCGTGCATCATTATTTGAGAAAGATGAAGGGCCACCTCGACCACCACGGTAAGATGAAAAGGAGGAGTTAGAGTGAGTCTTAGTAGTGGTCAGATTTTCAGAGAGTGGATTTCCACTAAGAAGAGTGGTTGTTTGGTGTGAAAGATGTGACTCATGATTCAGTAGAAAGCTATATATTTGATGAGGGGTGAGGGGTTTAGCTCTAGTGGTAAGAGAAGTCACCAGGGCATCATAGTTAGAGCCCAAACCTACAAGGAGGTAAACTGAAAACTCAATGGAGGATAAGGGTTGTCCAGCCGCACCCATTGAAGCAGCCAAAGTTTTGGCTTTATGGTAATACTCTGTTATTGATTTCGAGCCCTTTTTTAACGTAGCCAGTTGATATTGGGTCTGC
Source organism: Platycarya strobilacea (assembly GCA_036898215.1). Taxonomy (NCBI): domain Eukaryota; kingdom Viridiplantae; phylum Streptophyta; class Magnoliopsida; order Fagales; family Juglandaceae; genus Platycarya; species Platycarya strobilacea. The sequence goes on from CM072555.1 coordinate 10,239,810, forward strand.
ATAATATGTGCACTTGATTGTGCAGCAAATAAATTGTGTAGAAGCGTCCAAACCTCATAAGAGGTGGCACACTCTAGAACTTGAGCAAGGACTTGCTCAAAGAGAGAAGAGTTGAGCGCTGACAGCACTAGTTGGTCTGTCAACACCCATTTTGAGTGTGCTGGATTTTTGGACTCTTCAATCATCGTAGAGGGCATTGTAGTTGAGCCATCCACATGATTAAATAGTTGATGTACTTTGAGAAATGGCACCAATTGAGCCTTCCATAACAAGTAGTTATCAATGGTTAGTTTGACTGTAACAAACTAGGAGGCTGAGTTGAGTATGTTTGGATTGAAGGTGAGAGGATTAGGAGAAGGAGATGAGATATTTGAAGTGTCCATTGAAATGAAGTAGAAAGGAGAGGAAGACGAGAGCGTAAGAACAAGGAGATGGAGAAAAAAAAACTCTGTAGACATTGGTCACTATATGGCTCTGATTACCATATTAAATTATGGTGAGACATATATAGCAGGTGCTTGAAACAAGGTTGCACCGAAACCTCTCTGTTGTATTGATTTCAATATCTTGACAAAACATATGTGCTTTACAGAGTATATTTATAGACAAAGCATACAATGCCTAAAAGCTTGGATCTTTAGCCACATGTCCTCCCAAGATTGTCTTTATTATAGCTGGTTTTGTAGCCTTGCAGGGTACCTCTAGTATGTGCAGTATCCTTGGTGGTCTTGCTTTGTTTTGCTCCTGCTATGTATTGCCCTGTTGTCGTGCCCTTTACAGTTGCACTTTGCTCATTTGGCTTGTCCTTATATGGCAATGTCTCCTCTAATATGGCAGATGGTTGTGTTGGAAATTTTTGACTCTTAATAGCATCTTTATCCTTAACATATAGGAATAATATTGCATAACACAAGCTAAAACCACTAGAAGTATACTGTATGTGAATAGTGGAAATTTCTTATAAACATAAGGTAGATGATATTACATAATTTCTCATAACTTATGTAAATATTACTTGACATAAACTAAAAAACAGAGACAAAAACTGCCACACACACACGAGCATGTAAGCTCATCGAACAACAAGACACTCTGCCTTGTATCAAGTATTTCATGATTGAGTTTCCACGTCTTCAATTAGATGCAAGAGTGAAACTGCACGTAGGGGCTCAGCTAAAGACTTCTTGTTAGAAACAAAATCTTGGGACACGTGTTTCATTATTGGTCGAGATTTTGGTTTGGTGTATAGGCATGCAAGTGCTATTGTAGCAGCAAAACAAATATCTTGTGCAACTCCATGACTTGGAGATGGTAACCATTGGTCTATATTTCATGTAACATCACATCTTGATATGATGGTAATGATAATAAAGTCAACAGCTCTTTTGGATGTCTTCCCATTAATATTTCCAAGGCCATAACTCCAAAACTATAAATATCGCATTTTTTTGTAACCATCATGATATAAGCCAACTCTAGTTAAAAAGAAAAGAAAATTGAAAACTATTGAAAAGTCTAAAGCATGTTTTTATTTTGTGTTCTTTCTGTCTTTTTATTTTTTAACTTGTTTCTTATAAAGTTATGATCACTTGAAAGACTTTCTCGAATGCTCATTTCGGCTTCTCATCTAGCTTCTCACTCACTACTCAACCCTATTTCTTATTATATCATTTTTTTAGTATTTAAGATTGGAATAATAGGTTATGCTTCTAATAGATTCCTAGCTAGCTAAGATGCATCATCTACGAGAAGCTATTTTCTAAAGGGAGTGATTAACACAACTAGTGTGGTAGTCTACATTAAAATTAAAAAATAGAACCATAACCTCAAAATAAAGCATATCCCCTCAAGGTATTATAGGATTGTTACTGTAGCAAGCTCACCGAGCGAGCATGAGTAGATAGAAACCTATTCATGCCATATGTAGAACTATTGGGAGGAGTCAAGTAAATAAATTGCTAAAGACTTAAGTTATTGCAGAAATGGAACAGTTTACCTAGAGCAATATAACCATCAATTTCGACAACTACTGTTTAATTAGAGGAATTGGGATGGAGTTTGGCAGTGGAAAAGTCAAAGACAGTTGCTTCCAATTTAGAGTTCAAAAGGATATTCCTTAATATATCTCGATGAACAACTGCTAGTATGTAGCCATGATGCATATAAGATAAAGCATGTGTTGTGCATTCGATGATGCTCACCATCTTCTTCCAATCCAATTCCAAAGCTTCAATATTATCTCTTAATATATAAAATTGGTTTCCCCTTTTCATGTACTCATAGACCAAAAACATGCATCACTTATGTAAACAAAAATCATGAAGCTTTATAATGTTTCGATGTTGGATCTCTGCCAACGCCTTTACCTCTTTCTGAAAAGTTTTAGCAAAATTTTTGTTCTCAACTAGTTTCTTCAAGGCAACCACTTTACCATCAGGTAATTCGACTTTGTAAACACTAATATAGCCACCGATTCGAATACAATATCTAATGCCATAGTCCTCATTTGCTTTAATAATCTCTTTATATGCAGTGTGTCTATCGTAATTCCATACTGAGAACAAGTTCCCATTCTTTGATTTAGTTTTATTAAGCATGCATTGACTAAGGAGTAAAACCCCTAGAACTAAGAAAACAAGAAAGATGGAGATGGGAACAATAGTATTTATTCTGGTCACAATTGAATTGTTATTGGTGGAAGGGCAATGAGAGAAATCAATAAAATCACTATATAGATGCTCGTTTCCAATTAATTTGTTGGGGGGGGGGGGGGGGTTTATAACCGTATGGAATTGGACCTTCCAAGAAATTGAATGACAAGTCGATGATATCTATAGAAGTGAAATTGTTGGGAACGTTGCCAATAAGATTATTATGGCTGCGATTCAAAAGCCTCAAATTTCCTTTCTAAAGTTGAAGAGGTAACATTCCAGTAAGGAAGTTATGACTTAGGTTAACTGTATATAGACGAATAAATTGAGTGATATCAGAGGGAATGCTTCCAAATAAGGAGTTGTTGCTCAATGACAAGTGCACCAAGTTGTAACTTCCTAGACCAATAGGAATTGAACCTTTGAGATTGTTATGGTCGAGATCCAGACGTGCCAGAGACTCCAGCTTTATTAATTCTACTGGAATATTACCGCTGATTTGATTGCCACCAAGGAACAAAGTTTGTAAATTAGTTAATGTTGAACTCAAGGTTTCAAGTTTCATGTAAATCTACACATGGATTTTGATGATAACAAATGAATTCAAAGAATAAAGGAGTCTCAAGTTCAAGTTGTCCACACAATAGAATCAAACACATCAAGGAACCAAACATGAGCAAGAAGGGAACAAGTTCACATTAAAGTTATAGAATAATATTGTAAATCTCTTAAAAATTCGAAATTAGGATTAATGCTCAAAATTAATATTTTATCATAAAACATTAAAATACATTTTCCATATGTGCATGAATTTTTTAAAAATTAAATTTGAAAATTTTGAAAAATGATTGATTGTTATTTTTCACATGTGCATGACATGATTAAAGGTTTGAACTTTGAAAATATTAAGATGGTTGATTGTCATCTTTCACATGTGCATGTTTTATTTGAATATTTTTAAAAATGGTGGATGCTTTTCTTGACTTATGCAAAAGGTAGATGTCTTTATTTGAAAATTTTGAAAAGTAAAGTGTGCTCCTTTTGTTATATACAAAAAATAAAAGATTAGGCTTGAAATTTTTGAAAAGTAAAGTGTGCTCTTTTTGTCACATGCATAAAGTAAAAAGATTAGGTTTGAAATTTTTAAAAAGTGAATGATGATGTCTTTGACATGTGAATCTTTTTAAATTTGAATATGAAATCTCATATGCCTATAAATAGATCATTTGAGAGCTTCACATTGACAACACCAAGAGCATACAACATTCATTCAAAACATTTATTCTCTTTTCTCTAAGTATTGAACCTTAACCCTTGTTCATTTTGAGAGATATAATTTGTGCTGTATTGTTCTTATTTCACTCATTGAGGAGTGTTTTCTGATAACCTACTCACTATCAATTATTGTATCAGTAAAAGGGTGTGTATAACCCTTATGTATGTAGAAAGTGTTCTATACAAGGAATAGTTAAATCACCACGTGTAAGGTGATTGCAAGTGTAAATGGTGTTCTACACGGATCCTTTGTAGCGGTATTGTTCAAAGGTGTAATAGGTTTCTATCTCCACCTGAAAGAGATTGAATAGTGAATTCGGGGATCCTCAAGAGGTAGCTTGAGGCGAGGACGTAGGCAGTGAGGCCGAACCTCGTTAACATACTGAGTTTGCTTCTCTCTTACCCTTACTCTTTATATTTATTGCTGTTTCATATTTTGTTTATATTTTATATTATATATTTGCTTTATAAATGTTATTTTTTTTAAATATAACTCAATTCACCCCCCCTCTTGTGTTAGTCATCTGTGCAACAATTGGTATCAGAGCTAGAGTTCTGTTATAAGATTAACTATCTTTTGAGTTAAGATCTTATGGCTAACATTGCAGCTTCATTTGGTGAAGGTCAATCTAGCAGTCGGCCTTCACTCTTTTGCGGAGACAATTACTCATTCTAGAAAGTTAGAATGAGAATATTCCTTCAGGCTCAAGGTCGAGAAATCTGGAAATGCATTATAAATGAACCTTATATTCCAACAAAAGTGGTTGATGAAGTAAAAGTCAAAAAGGAAGAAGAAGAGTTTGATCGTGAAGACGATAGATTTTATACTTTGAATTTAACTGCTATGAATTTATTATATAATACTATCAATGGTAATGTGTTTAATAGAGCAATGACTTGTGCTACAGCAAAGGAAATTTGGGATAACTTGGAAGTTACTTATGAAAGAACTTCTCAAGTCAAGGAATCAAAAATTTATATTCTTACTCATGAATATGAAATGTTTAAGATGAATGATAATGAATCTATTTCTAGTATGCACACTCGTTTTACTAACATCATAAACAGCTTGACAGCTCTTGGCAAAATTTATTCTAAAGTGGAGATAGTAAGAAAAATTCTCAACACTCTACCAAAACGTTGAGAATCAAAAGTGACAGTGATTCTTGAAGTTAGAAACCTCAAGAAACTCGAAGTGAATGAACTCATCGGGTCACTTATCACCCATGAGTACACATTGAAAAGATGAGAAGAAGAAGGAAAGCCAAATAAGGGTTTGGCACTTAAAGCTGTTTCACATGAAAGTGAAAGTGATGAAAGTGAGGAAAATGACGACAAAAATGAAGAAGTTGCAATGATAACAAGAAGAATTCAGAGGTTCTTAAAGAAAAATAAAGCTCCTCCAAGAAAATCCTTCAAAAAGTTTTCCAAGAAAAATTCAAGTAAAAATGACACTTTAATTTGTTATAAATGCAATAAGCCTAGTCATATCAAGTCAGATTGTCCTCTACTAAAGAAAAATCGAAACAAAGGCAAAAAAACAATGAAAGCTACTTGGGATGATGATTCAAATAGCTCAGATAGTGAAGCAAGCAATGGAGAATCAGCAAATCTTTGTCTTATGGCTAAAGATGATATTGAGGTGTGCATGAAGTCCTCCACAAATAATGGTTTTTAGATAGTGAATGTTCAAGACACATGACGAGAGACAAGACTAAGTTTTTTTTATCTTAGGTCCAAAGAAAAAGGATACGTGACATTTGGAGACAACTCGAAAGGGAAGATCGTGGGAATAGGTAAAATTGGTAATGAGTCTTCTCTCATAATTGAAGATGTTCTACTTGTTGAAGGTCTAAAACATAATCTTTTGAGCATAAGTCAATTATGTGATAAAAGATTTACAGTTACTTTCAAAATGGATAAGTGCATTATCTTGAATGATCATGATTATAATATTTGTTTTATTACTTTTAGAAACAACAATGTTTATACAATCGATTTTGAAGAAATTACCTCACAAGATGCTATTTGCTTTTCATCTCAAAATGAAACTAATTGGTTATGGCATAGAAGATTAGGTCATGCCAACATGGAACTTATTTCCAAACTTTCAAAAAATGATCTTGTGAGAGGTTTACCAAAGACAAATTTTCTTAAAGACAATTTGTGATGCATGCCAATTTAATAAACAAACAAAAACTTATTTTAAAATCAAGAAACATATTTCCACTACTAGACCACTGCAACTGATATACATGGATTTTTTTGGACCAAATAGAGTTCAAGTTTAGGAGGAAAATATTATGAATTTGTTATTATTGATGATTTCTCTAAATATACTTGGGTCATCTTTCTTACTCATAAAGATGAGGCACATAATGCCTTTACCAAGTTATGCAAGAGAATTCAAAATGAAAAGCGTTATATTATTTCGAGTATCTGAAGTGATAGGGGAAAAAAGTTTGTTAATAAAAATATTGAAACATTTTGTGATGAAAATGATTTTGTGCTTTGTTAATAAAAATATTAAAACATTTTGTGATGAAAATTGTTTTGTACATAATTTTTCTGCTCCTCGAACTCCTCAACAAAATGGGGTAGTAGAGAGGAAAAATAGATCTCCTCAAGAGATGGCAAGAACAATGCCTAATGAGAACAACTTGCCTACTTATTTTTGGGCTGAAGCGGTAAGTACTACATATTATGTTATAAATAAAGTTATATTAAGGTCCAAGTTAGATAAAACCCCCTATGAGCTTTGGAATGAGAAAAAGCCCAATATTGGTTACTTTCATGTATTTGGATGCAAATATTTTATTTTAAATGACAGGGATAATTTAGGCGAGTTTGATGCAAAATCTGATGAAAGTATCTTTTTTGGGTATTCTACTAATAGTAAAACTTATAGAATATTCAATAAAAAGATTTTGACTGTACAAGAATCTATGCATGTAGTATTTAATGAATCTAATTCTCTACTCTCCAAGAAATCCATTGATGAAGAAACATAAGGTATAAATAATACGGAAAGTCTCAATCTCAACAAAGAGAACACAATAGAGGAAATCCAGCATAGAGACATCAGGAAAGATCATCAAAATTTAATACAAGATGAAACCAAACAGTGGAAATTTGTGAAAGATCATCCAATGAAACAAATTCTGGGAGAACCTTCACGAGGTGTAAGCACTCGATCATCTCTTAGAAATATTTGCAATCATACTACTTTTCTATCTCAGATTGTACCTAAAAATATTGATGAAACACTTCTTGATGAATTTTGGATTATAGCTATACAAGAATAGCTTAATCAATTTGAAAGAAATGATATTGGACACTTGTTCCTAGACCCAAAAATCATACTATTATTAGAACAAAATGGGTTTTTAAAAATAAGAAAGATGAGTCCGAAATCATTACTAGAAATAAGGCTCGACTTGTAGTCCAAGGTTTCAATCAAGAAGAAGGAATCGATTATGATGAGACATATGCACCAGTCGTAAGATTAAAAGTTATTCGAATGCTACTTGCATATGCTTGTTATAAAGATTTCAAACTTGTTCAAATTGATGTTAAAAGTGATTTTTTAAACGGTTTTATAAATGAAGAGGTATATGTTGAGCAACCTCCAGGTTTTGAAAATCATATTTCTCCAAATCATGTTTTCAAACTCACAAAAGCACTATATGGATTCAAACAAGCTTCTAGAGCGTGGTACGAGAGACTCAGTAATTTCTTAATTGAAAAAGGCTTTTTAAGAGGAAAAATTGATACAACTATTTTCATTAAATACGAAAATGATGATATCCTTTTGATTCAGATTTATGTTGATGATATAATATTTGGTTCTACTAATGAAAATATGTGCCAAGTTTTTACTAAAACTATGCAGAAATAATTTGAAATAAGCATGATGGGAGAGTTTACATTCTTTCTCGGATTGCAAATTAAGCAAGCAAAAAGTGAGACATTTATCAATCAATCAAAATATATTAAGGATTTGCTGAATAAGTCTGGGATGGAAGGTGTTAAGGAAACTGAAACACCAATAAGTCCATCCACTAAACTTAATAAAGATTAATCCAGTAAACCAGTTGACTCGAAAGTATATCGATGTATGATTGGTAGCTTATTATATTTGACAGCTAGTAGACCAAATATTATATTTAGTGTATGCTTATGTGCACGCTTTCAATCATTTTCAAAAGAATCACATTTAATTGTAGTCAAGCGCATTCTTAGATATCTTAGTGGTACAATTAACTTAGGATTATGGTACCCTAAGCACACATCTTTCGATCTAATCAGCTACACAGATGCAGATTATGCTAGTTGTAAAATAGATCGAAAAAGTACTAGTGGAACATGTCACTTCTTAGGCCATGCATTAGTTTCCTGGTTTAGTAAAAAATAAAATTCTGTTGTACTGTCTACTGCTGAGGCAGAATATGTTGCTGCAGGTAGTTGTTGTGCTCAAGTTCTTTATATGAAGCAACAACTTAAGGATTTTAAACTTATGTACAATCACATTTCAGTCAAATGTGATAATACAAGTGCTATAAATCTTTCAAAGAATCCAATACAACATTCTCGGACCAAACATATTGAAATTAGATATCATTTTCTTAGAGATCATGTGCAGAAGGACGATATTGTATTAGAATTCACTAGTACACACGATCAATTGGCAGACATTTTTACAAAACCCCTACCAGAAAATAGACTATGCATGATTAGAAGAGAAATATGAATGATGCATGCTATGAATATCTGCTAGATACTTTTATTTCATTATTTCAAATGACCTACATAAACTTGAGACGTTTAGCCTCATCATTCAAATGCATTTGCTCCTCATAAATCATCATGCCATCCTCGTCTAAAGGATTAGGCAATTGAAATGAAGAGGCAAGCAAGAATTTCAAATCCTTATTCTGTTGCTTTAACTCTAGTATTTTTTTATTTGACTCATAAACAAGTCGTTGAAATACAGAAACAGTCTCACTAAGCTTCTCAATTTCGTGAGTTTTGGACTGCAATTGAGCAGAAAACGCGACGATGGATAATGAGTATCGAGTTTCGAGACCCACAAGCTCGTAAATGGCGTCATGATCTGATTTATTAGCCAAATCAGTTTCTTATTGTTTCATGGAACTCACGACAGATGCAGAAATAGATTGAGACTGAGGTGAAAAATACCTCAAATCTTGATCAAGAGAAGTACTGAAGGGAAATTGACGAGCCATTGAAAATTTGTAGAATAAGAATGCAAGTAAATTGCAAAGATGAGAAGAAGAATTGATGCGAAATAGATAAAACTAAGGATTGCTCTTATAGAAACAGAAATAAGAATAAGACAAGTTTACAAATCCTGATAATATCTCATTTTTTCAGCAACATCAAGCGGATCAAATCTCTGCACCGAATTGCCAGAGCTAGGCCTCCAGCCTTTGCAAATTTTGTCGGGCACGGGTGGTTCCAATTATTTAAATCTTTACAAAATCTCATTCCGTACCGAATTGCCAGTGCTAGGCCTCCAGGCTTTGCAGGTTTTGTCGGGCACGGCTGGTTCTAATTATTCAACTATTTACAGTGTCTATTAATGCACCGTTTTCTTCAGTCTATTTACTTGCTGCCGATCCTTTTTAATGATGTCAAAAGGGGGAGAAGTTTTAGACTAGAACTTTAACATTGTTTAAATTGCTAAACTTGTTATATATGCTTGGAATTATATTTATATTTTTACTTGAAAAACTAACGCACATTCTCAAGGGGAGCTTAAGTATTAATACAGGTTTAAACTTCTATCAAGTATTTGTCATCATCAAAAAGGGAGAGATTGTTGAACTCAAGATTTTAAGTTTCGTGTAAATCTACACATGAATTTTGATGATAACAAATGAATTCAAAGAATAAAGGAGTCTTAAGTTCAAGTTATCCATACAATAGAATCAAGTACATCAAGGAACCAAGCATGAGCAAGAAGGGAACAAGTTCACATTAAAGTCATAGAGTATTGTTGTAAATCTTTTAAAAATTCGAAATTAGGATTAAGGCTCAAAATTAATATTTTATCATAAAGTATTAAAATACATTTTCCATATGTACATGAATTTTTTAAAAATTAAATTTGAAAATTTTGAAAGATGATTGATTGTCATCTTTCACATATGCATGATATAATTAAAGGTTTGAATTTTGAAAATATTAAAATGATTGATTGTCATCTTTCACATGTACATATTTTATTTGAATATTTTAAAAAATGTTGTATGATTTTCTTGACTTATGCAAAAGGTAGATGTCTTTATTTGAAAATTTTGAAAAGTAAAGTGTGCTCCTTTTGTCATATGCAAAATATAAAAGATTAGGTTTGAAATTTTTGAAAAGTAAAATGTGCTCCTTTTGTCACATGCATAAAGTAAAAAGATTAAATTTGAAATTTTTGAAAACTGAATGATGATGTTTTTGACATGTAAATCTTTTTAAATTTGAATATGAAATCTCATATGCCTATAAATAGATCATTTGAGAGTTTCACATTGACAACATCAAGAGCATACAACATTCATTCAAAACTTTCATTCTCTCTTATCTAAGTATTAAGTTTTAACCCTTGTTCATTTTGAGAGATATAGTTTGCGCTGTATTGTTTTTATTTCACTCATTGAAGAGTGTTTTCTGATAACCTACCCACTATCAATTATTGTATCAGTAAAATGGTGTGTATAACCCTTATGCGTGTAGAAAGTGTTCTATACAGGAAATAGTTGAATCACTATGTGTAAGGTAATTACAAGTATAGAGGGTATTCTACACGGATCCTTTGTAGCGGTATTGTTCAAAGGTGTAATAGGTTTCTATCTCCACCTGAAGGAGATTGAATAGTGAATTCGGGGATCCTCAAGAGGTAACTTGAGGCGAGGACGTAGGCAGTAGGGCCGAACCTCGTTAACATACTGAATTTGCTTCTCTCTTACCCTTACTCTTTATATTTATTACTGTTTCATGTTTTGTTTATATTTTATATTATATATTTTATTTATAACTGTTATTTTTTTAAATACAACTCAATTCACCCCCCCTCTTATGTTAGTCATCAGAGCAACAGTTAAAATGGAAATCGTTGAAGGGATTTGGCCATGAAGCATGTTATCATGACTTAGGTCCAAAACGACTAGGTTCTTCAAAAGTTTTATATCTGATGGTATAAATTCACTGATTTGATTAGAAGACATATTCAGCCAGTCTAATGGTGTGGTTTGTCAACGAAAGAGCGAACTCACCGAGAATATTATTGTGGGATTGATGAAGGTGGGTGACTTTCAACATAACACTTATTTCATATAGGAAGTTAGGAGGTTGCGTAGATTTTTTCTTATTTAATATAACGTATCTTCGCATGCCTAGAAAATAGAGTTTTGAGAAGCATTTGTAATAGACATACAACAAAACAGTTTAGTGAAATAATATTGAATTTCTCAAAAATTAATTTCATAAATTGAAATCTTTTAATTCTCTTGTTACTAGTTTTATAATAAATATATTATTATTCATAACTCAACTTATCTCAACTTCTAAACATAGCCTAAATGGATTTTTGACAAGAGACTCTTTCCTTTCCCACTTTTGCAATGTTGTAAGTATGATTTCTCATATTTTATCATCTCGCGTTCAACTACTTCTCAAGTCTTTGGACGGCAAAGATAAGTTAAAGCCCTATTTAGATAGTAAAATAAGATTAGATAGTTTTAAATGAAAGTTAAAAATAAAATAAAATATTATTAGAGTATTATTTATTATTATTATATTATTATTATAATATTTAAAAATTTTAATTGGAATTAAAAAAAATTGAATTATATATTATATTTTTATGTAAAAACTTTGAAAAAAAATCATAATAATAAAATAAAATGAAATGAATTAACATAACTTCTCCATCTAAATGGGCCTAAATCTCCTCAAGCTTCAATTGCACGTAAGGGCAAAGATGACAAAAGCAGTGAAGTCCCATTGTTTGTTTTATCTACAAGGGTATAGCGGCTTTGGATTAGCCTGATGTCGTGCGCTTTCAATATAAATATAATATTATTAAAATATAATATTATTTTTATTGTCAGATTTAAAAAGTTAAGTGTTTGAAATAATTATAATAATTAAATAGGATAAGTTAAAATATCTCTTCAATTTAAATAAAGCCGTACTTTTCTTAGCCTATAATTATATATCTAATTAACTGTTGGTCAAGATGTAACCAATGGCATTGAATATTCTTCCTTCTAATGTTTGGCTCTTTGTCAAATTTTGGCAGTCCCATTATTTGTTCAAATTCCAATTGCACTGAATGTTTTTTAATTGAGTAGTGTTAATATGTCTCTTTAATTTGTCTATTTGGTATATTTTTAGCGTATATTATACTTTTTTTAAAATATATTTTAAACATTTTTAAATATTAAAAAAATATTAATATATTAATAATTACTCCCTTAACTATGAAGCAAATTTTGTTAATATTGAACTGGGCTAGTATCGGATTGGGCCTTGGGTAATTAGATCAGGCTCAACCCATAGCTGGAACATGCCTCCACTGCATGCAATACTTCTCATAAAAGCTTCCATGCTTTTGCATTGCTCTGAATTTGGTGTCCACCTCTTTTCTTTTGTTTTTTGTTTTTTTTGAAAAAAATTCCCGTATCTGATATAAAAGACTTATTTTAACATTTAAAAAAATTGAATTATTTATTTTATTTTATATAAAAATTATAAAAATATAATGATGAATTTGAGATGAGATGAGATATATTTAGAAAACAAAAAAGTTGATATCCTTACATGAAATCAACGATTGCAAATCAGATTTTTCTTCAATAAATAGGTTTAATATATAGGATATTTAATTAAATTGAATAAAGAGTAGAAATAGAATTCAAACTTAAAATCTCTATTATAATATTGTGTGAAATCATCACTTATTTTAAAAGTTTAAACTCATGAGTAGATGTAGATTTACGTACATTAACAGTAGTTATAATCTGATTACACTTCACAATATTAAACCATCTATAATCCACAATAATTAGGTCCCTTGCACTAAGTTGAACTCATCAAATGAGTTCTTTGTACCAAATACCAGACCTGTCTGTTTAATTTATTGAAAATATAGCTTAGAAACAATTCAAGTATGAAATCATTAAGCAACCAACAGAAGCAGAACACCAAAGATTGACATTTCTCTGTTACTGCATCCAATCCCTCTCAAGCTTGTTTCTTAGCAGCTGAAATTGATTTTCAGGCAAAACCATGGTCACTGTCACTCCAACTCTGTCACCACTCTCATCTTTGCCTTTTGCTGCTCCTGGAAGCACCAAGACAACCCCTTCATCACCAACCCCATTAATGGCATAATTCACAAAAACAGGTTTCTGTCCCTTCAATTCCAATCCATAAATTTCAGCTTCTTCCAAATTTACAAACGTTAACTTAGCTCCATAGGCTATAAAATCTGCCTCCCCATTTTGTTTCTCCACAATTTCTTCAGTAATTCCCATCCCATCCACTCTTTTCTTAGCTATTAAATCTACCACTTCTGATATATCAGCTTTAGCCACTGAGAAATCTGCTTCAACTGTGCTTAGCACCATGGCATTATTTGGATATTCATTTTCCCTGTTTTGAGAACTAATTGTACAGACTGTAATAATTCTTGGTCCCAAATCTTTCCTGATTTCAGATAAACATTTCCATATTATTGCAGTCAGAAGTTCGAAATGAGAGATTTTGGATTCTTGGTCCAATGCACAGACATTTGCTAGCATTTGGTCAAGCTGTTTTGCAGTGATTTGTAAATAGTTTGTCTCCATTTTGATGTTGTTGGCAATTAGCCAGTGATCTCCAAGTGGGTCCACCCTTTTCAAATTCTCCAGAACTGAAGGTGGGGATTTGCATTTCCAGAAATTTACCGGTTGCAGAGAATTGGGTCGAATTTTTTGACTGGACAAGATCTTGGCCCACGTGTTGACAAAGGATGTGGCTGAGAATGCATCTCCAAGAACATGGGCCCAACTGAGACCCAATGACATTCCTCCACATTTGAACCAAGTGAACTGTTTGAAAGCCATGATCACACAGAAGAAGCACTCAACACTTGCTAATGAATTAGATCTAGTTTTTGCAAAAAGAACTGGAGAGGAAATAACAAAGGAACATGAAACTTGACGATTCCATTAGAAGGAATCATCTCTGAATGTGGACCAGATGAGAAGGTTGGATCATTAAAGGACACGATCAAAAAATATAACAATTATTATAACTAAAATTAATAATAATAATAATAGAAAAAGTCAGCATCTCATTAATAATAATAATAATAATAATAATACAAAAACTCAGCCTCCTTTGAGGTGCACCACCGCCCAAATCATCACGAAAGGAGGGGGCTCTCTTAACCACACACAAGGGCGGCTAGAGATCAAAATTGTCACGGAACTCTACGACTCAGCAACCTCATCATCTTCAATTGAAACCATAATACATACTGCAACTCAAGATAACATTTATATTCATTTTATCTTATCATCAGTGCTTCAAATCATTCTGTCGTGTATTTCAAACTCATATATAGAATTTTTTTTTTTTTTTAATTAACACGAGTGTCAAGAATAGCATGATCCCGACTAATCTTGGAATGCACATAATCACATACTCTCGACAAAGAATTTTCTACAGGTGCATTTCGATTAATTGTCGGTAACAATTTTAATTACCTGCCATATTATCTATAAATATTACATAACATTTTTAGACGACGTCATTATTAAATCATAATTTATTTATTGTTATTCTCACTACTATTAACCAAAAATGCTTTTAATATCTGAAAGACGGAGCCTCAACAACCAAAGAGGTGAGTGCGGCCAGGAAGAAACTGCTATGTATGTAGTACGTACCTGAATGATGACGAGAGGGGAGAAAGCGAGATCAGGACCAAGAACTTGATTATAAACAAGAAAACTCTGAAACGAAGGATCATCCAGCTTGTTCATGTCCAAGATCAATTCCTCGATGGTCGTGTCGCACTCCGCTTCGACTATCCGCACGCCACTGTCGTTGCACTTGATGAATGGCCTGCCGGTTTCCGACCTCCGAACCCTCCCTGCAACGGTGGTGTAAAGGTCCAGACATTTGAACATGGGTTCCTTTAGCTTATTTATCGTCAGCCCCTCGACTGCTTCGCGAGTAAAGAAGTAAACCCCTTGAATGTAATGGAGCTTCATGGCCAAGTCCATGTCTGTCAGCTCATGAACATCGTTTTTCTCGCCCGTCACAGTCGCTGGCACCACGGACGACAGCTTAACGTTATAAAGCACAAGCTGGCTTTGGTCGTTGTTTGCAGAACCCGTTCTCATGCTTGTGGAAGTTGCTTAGTTTTAATTTAGACGATTCACAAGATAAAAAGACGAGATAATAGATAAATCAGTACTGTTTTTGTGTCTTTGATCGGATATATTTATAGAAAGGATATTTGCCGTAGTATAAGTATTATATAATTATTTTAAAACAAAATAAAAGTTATTATTAAAATATTAATTTTTATTATATAAATTGATCTTATTTAATTATTCTTTTCAAAAAAATTATATAGCGCTGGTACATTTCAACAAATATTATTTTTCATGTATTTTATAAACTGACCTTGTATGGTTTTACAAAACTTTCTTCCCATAATCAATATCATCTCTTTTCATTTCAACATCCTATATTATTTAAATACCAATATTATTTAATTTTTAATTTTATCTTTTAATCAATACAATTTTTTAAAACTTTTAAATAAAATTAAAAAACAATTCAACTTTTGTAAATATCAAAAAATTAAAATAATATTAACAAATTATATTCTAACCCTTTTTAGATTTTATAATTTTTTATTTAATTTAATTTTTTATCTCTCATTTTTTTTTTAAATAATAGTTGTAATCGTGAATACACAGGCATCGTACATTCACTTTTAAAAAATGAATACGAAATTTAGATAAAAAATATTAATTTTTAAAAAATTAATCTTATTTTTTTTTCAAAGCTTGTACTGTACGTACGCGCTGGCATATTTTACAATTATATATAATATTATTTTTTTCTAAAACAACATAATTAAAACAATTTAATTTAAATTATTTTATTATTATTTAAATGGTACATCCAGCGCACTTTTCTTCTTACATTGTCATATGAGATAGCATTTGATAAAGGACGGATTAATAAATGTAAAAAAGCAAATTGGACCAAGTTATGAAAATAATGTTTTCCTTCCGTATGGTTATTAATTTGAATATGGACGTCTCTCTGAGCCGGGGACCGGGTCGACTGCTGAGTAATGAAGGGAACTTACTACCTAGAACAGTTGGCTTAATTGAATCGTATTTAATATTGATTAGTCTTTTTTGGGGGTATTTGATGCTCATATGACAAATCCCCTTTTTGTGGTATATTATTTGACTTATGCCATTCATATATATATATATATATATGTATATATATATTATATATAATATTCTATTTTAATAATAGTCACTTAATAATTTTTTTATTTTATTTTATTAAATTTCTTCATTTTTTTTCTGTTAAATTTAATAGCTACTTGACAATACATATTCTAATATAAATTTAACAGTGTCATTAATATTCATGCGAGATACAAGCTCATTTCTTTTTTTTTTTTTTGAATGAGAATATAAGCTTCATGCACCGAATATTAAACAGGCAAACGAGTTCCATTATACATTCCCTAATTTTTTTAAGTACATATATCCCCTAATTAAACCAAGTAGGATTCTCCATTTCTAGAATATGTGCGAGAATGAAGTAACCAATTCCAAAATCTAGAGATGGCAAAGTTATTATAACTTTTTGATTAATTCTCTCTTCTACTTATTATTACTTTTTAAAAATTTTAAATAAAACTCAAAAAACAATACTATTTTTTAATTTTAAAACAAAAATTATATTAAAATATTCTAACACTATTTTAATTTTATAATTTTTTTATCTATTTTTTTTTTCAAAACTCAATAAAATATCTTAACTCAATAGACACAATTATATCCGCCGCGAGTATGGCACCAGAAAATTAAGGCCATTTGGACTTTCTTTAATGAGCTTTTTTTAATCCTGATAAACATTTTAAAAAATTACAACATCAGTGAAAAGAAAAGACTTACTTAACGTTAAGTAAAAAAAAAAAAACAATTAGGATCCATTGTCGGGTCACAAAGCATTTTCCTAACTCAAATTATATCAATATTATTCATAAAAGTATTATATCGTCTAATTATCCAAACATCTCTTAAAAAATCATTTAACTAAAACAAAATAATATAAAAATAAATTCAAATTTTAATAGAATTGAGAAATGATATCTAAAATGGTGAAGTCTTCAAATACTGCCTAATAGTTTTGGAAAAGATAAGTAAAATACGGGATGCAAATAAAAAATAATTATTTTTTTAATAATAGTCTTTTTATTTTTTTTAAGTAAGTTTATGTGATAGTTATGTACTCTATATTTACATATAACATTATTATTTATAATTTAATAAGATAAATCAAATTATAAAATTAAATTAAGGCCTCATCTTTGTTATTAAATTTGGCCACAGTGTAGGCTAAGCCGCTCTTGACCCTTGAGTCTTGAATTCCCGAATTGTGTGCTCTTTTGGCTTTTTAACTTTGAAATAATCTGACAAATTTTTTCTCTAAGAAAAAGTTTAGAAAATTTTCAAGGAATCGGCGCGTGCATTTTCCACCAGATATTCATTTCGGTTGTTGGGATATCAGGGAAAAAGATACAAAAGTTGTTGGGAGTTAAACGAGTTATGATGAAGTTGCTAGTTTCACGTGTATGCATCACAATAATGTTTCACCGTTCACGTGTACGCATCACAATAATTCTCCTTATAATTTGTATATGATGGATTACATTAGAGTTTACATAAAAATATTCTTGTTTTATGATTAAATAAAATTAATTTTTTAGATTTTTAGAATTTGTATTTATAAATAAAAATATTTTACTTAATTTTATTTTAAAATATAAAAAATTCTATTTATTTATTATTTAAACTATAAAAGAGTTTAATTTTTAAAATTATATGTAACATGTGGCGATGCTAGCTAGCTGACTGGCTGCTTTTAGAGCTCTCAGAATTAGTTTTTTTTTCTTCATGCAATTAATTGGAGCAATAATAGAAATAATAATTAGCTGTACAAGTTGTACTACTCATTCTAAAAAAAAAATAAAGTTTATTATTAAAAAATTAACTTTTTATATAAATATCATATTTATATATTAAAAAAAACTGTTGCAATTGCGTTATCTATAATTACAAATATAATTTATTTTTAATTAATTAATTAAAAAAATTATATGCATAATCTGTTAATTAATATTCTATCAGCATTGACCATCCTCTCAATTAGTATCCATTGAACTAATAATTAGATAATAATTAGTAAATAATAAATAATTGTTTAATTATTTAATATCACCTTAGAAGATAATAGCAAAACGAATGGGATGTGAAGCAGGAGGTATGCAATGATCATTAGTAGGACCTGCCATACCAAATTTATGATCATATGGGATGTGATATAATGAAAAGCATTGTACATTTGTTGATGAGATACAGTTTAATTCTTTCTCATATAATTACTTAAATGACAGTCACTAAATATGTTACAAAATAAATATAATTGAAAATAAAAAAATTTTGAAAGAAAAATAATATTTATATAACGAAGAAATATGGAGAATTGATTTCAATACGCAATATATTTACCGCTAAATAAGTTTAATGTACTGTATAAAGATATAGCAATTTATACGTTTTTTTTTTTTTTTTAATAAAGTTTCTTTGTAGAGCTAACATTTCTCCGTTGTATTGATATGCACGGGTTCACTCTTAGAAAGCAAAAGAAAAGCATGAACCCAACTTGCCTTTTTAGTTGGAATTTCAACTCGAAGAAAATGGACCCCACCAAAAATTCGTAAATATACAATAATACTAGTAATAATATTGAGTAAGTTGTGAGACATTTATTAACATTAGATGATAAAGATATGTAATAAATAATTTTAATAATAATAAATATGTCACAATTTATTTAATGGGATGAAAATAAGATAATAGTATGATATATAGAATTTTCCTAATACTAATAATAACAAAATTCTCAAAATTTAGAAAGCATTGATAGGATCTCACTGGCAATGGAGGGCCAATATCTTCGAATGCCCAAACCGGAACATTCTAGACTTCAATCCCATCAGATAAATGGGCTCAACCCAACAAAGGGGGGAAGTAAAATTTTGAATCCGATCTCACTTTCAAAGCTGAGGCTATTAAATTAGGAAGAATAATAAACTCACAATAATTTGCACAACATATTATATAATATATGTTGTAAAGTAAGAATATTTTTATAAAGTGATATTAATTTTATAAGCAGATTACAGAAATATTCTTACTTTATAACTTGTGTTGTGTGTATCATCATATCATAAGGAAAATGGTCATCCAAGCGCACGACATTGCTCTCACTTTGATAGATTCGAGGATTTCGGTTTCGGGTTTTCACTTCTTCGAAAGCCACGAGTGAGTGAGACAGAAACGTCTTTCGTCTCAGGGGCAGTGGTACGGCGCGGGGATCCTCTCCTGCTATTTGCGTGAGTCCTTCACATTCTTTCATTGCCGTACAACTTATTTATGTCTCCTCGCTAGTGATATCAGAAATGATACACTTACAATCAAATTATAATTATTTTTTAATTTTTTAATTTAATTTATAATTTAATTTAGTAATTGAGAATATAAATATTAATAAAATTATATATATTTTTTATTTTTTCTTAATAATTAAAAATATTGAAAAAATATTGAAAAAAAATATTAAAAAAAATCTGATAACACTATAAATTATAAAAAAAATTATAAAATTATTATACGGATATGATCACCTTAGTGATATATGCTTTGCCAGTATCCCATATGGCCTTACCCACTCCACACTTTCTTTTTGATCCTCTTTAAAATAATAAAAAAGAATTTTAAAATTTTATAAACATCATATTTTATATTCTTTGAATATTTTATTAATGTTATTAACTGCATTATTTTTTTAGTATAAAATAATTATTTTAATTAATTACATCAATATAATACATAAAAAATATGCAAAAAATATTATATATAATAAAACTTAAAAAGATTTTAAAATTGTATAAATAGTCAATTAGGTACTACTTAGAATAAGAATTGAGCTCAACTCATCTCATCTCACCTTATTTCATTATTATAATTTTATGAAAATTCTATATATAATAGAATAAATAATATAATATTTTTAAATATTTATATAATAATAATATTAACAAATATTGTCTTAATAATACTTTATTCAATTTTTAAAATTCATCTCATCTCAACTTACTATTTAAATTATATTTAAATGATCAAAAAACCATTGATCTTTCACGAGCAAGAATAAATTAAAAGTTCAGAACCTCATGTCATTCCCTCTCCTAGTCTTCAAAAGAGAGAGAGAGAGACAGAGAGAATCGTGCCATTGACTGCCCATCTACGCCCATCGACACCCTCCCCATCAGATAAGAGATTGAGAGACTATACACAATATCAGATACCAAGCTCCTTGTCGTAATGCAACAATATCAAAATATCAAAATATCAAAATCTTATCAAGCAAAATGCCTAGTATTGTGGAAAGTCAACAAATTAATGGTTTTGATTTGACCCATATGAAATTTTGTACCCAAGATTCAAACATGTTAATTTGATTCTCCCTTCCATAATCGATGACAGCATAAAACAGAACTCACGCACAATTCTTCAAAAACTTAATTTCATCCCAATTTTTCCACCATTCAAGAAAAAACTCAAAACAAAAGAAAAACAAAAAACACATATAGCAGAGCTAGGTTTCTCATCAACCAAATGTCAAGCGAAAACGACTGATTCCTTCACTTAAGGCTGAAGAGGGCTGCTGATGCCCACGAACATAATTCCTCCCCTTCGCAGCAAAGCCAATGGCTTACACAGCTGATTCCTTTGCTTAAACGAAACGACTCGTTTTATTTATATAGTGAGGCCTGCTTTGCATTCCTCGAATGGAGTCTACAAATAGAATATTTCTATCCGTATGTATTTGTATATATAACCACGCTTGAATTAATGCAAAATGTATTACATGACAATATTTTAAAATAAAAGATATTTTATAAGGGTGACACGGACCGAATCCTATAAGAAATGCAGCCCTTATAAAAATATAACAATTTTTTTTAAATATAATAAAAAATAGAATAAAAAAAAGAAAATTTAGAAAACACAATAAAAAATACAATAAAAAAATAATATGAAGAAAAAATAATAAAAACATAATAAAAAAATAAAATGAAGATATTTTTTAAGAGAGGATTCGGCTCTCAACCGAACCCCACCGTCTCTAGTGGCAGTGGGCGACACCACCCATGCCATCGCAACCAACAAGTTCCGGCACGGATCTATTTCGGGTTTAAGGCTGTCAGAAGAAGGTGGGAGGTCGTCGGGAGTTGCTGTCGTAGAGATGAGGTCGACGGAGCCCGTTAATCCCGATGGCATGGGCAGTGTCGCCCATCCGATGGCGGAGGCTGCATTTCCTATGGAATTGGATCCGTCGGACCGAATCGCAGATTTCCTCATTTTATAAACTAACTTCTAAAAATAAAATTATTTTATAAAATAACATTATTTTATTAAAAAAATACTTTTATTTTTCAATATATATTGGTATCATTACTCAAAAATTATAGTAGAAGCATGCGTTGGCATGGCTACAATCATTTTACCAGCTCAAACTAAAATGTGATCCAGTATAAACTGTTTTACAGCCTAATTATTTCTATAGAGAATAAGAATAATTTAATTATCATCCTTACATGTCACACACCATATATATTTTTATTAT
The DNA here is from genome assembly GCA_036898215.1 of Platycarya strobilacea. Classification (NCBI taxonomy): domain Eukaryota; kingdom Viridiplantae; phylum Streptophyta; class Magnoliopsida; order Fagales; family Juglandaceae; genus Platycarya; species Platycarya strobilacea. Next base: position 10,261,757 of record CM072555.1, read on the forward strand.
TTTTCTTACAATAAATATATAGTATATGAATAATAAGTAGAACAATTTAATTAATTTAATAAGAATAAGATAAATAATAAATAATAATTTTAAAACATAGAAAGTGTTTAATAATAATTTAAACGACAGTTAATGGTAACGACACTTTTTTTTCCCTCCTCTCTCAAGCAAAGTAAGGCAGTTAATGCTAACGATAATTTGTACTAATTTAAGGGAAGTGATACACATACAATATATTTTACAACACTTATATAATACAAGTTATAAAATAAGAATATTTTTGTAATCTGCCTTACAAAATTACCATCACTTTATAAAAAAAATTCTTACTTTATAATACATGTTGTGTAAATTATTATAAATTTATCATTTCTATATGAAATTAGGCAAAATGAATAGCTCGAAAACACAAGACACCAACCCCTCGTAGGACACAAATCGATTCATTGGCTCTGTTTTCATGGTTTGTTTTATGATCCGCGTCTGCAATATATTCATACCGTATCTCACATTCATGTCCATTATTATTGTTTTATTACTTAATATGCCACTTTTGCCTCTGAGTCTCTCCTTCCGCTTCGAGTTATCTGCTCATGGATTTCGTTTCTTGCATTTATTCTCTCTCTTTTGGAATTTAAGCCCCCCTTTTTTCCTTTCTCTTTTCTGGGTATTTTTCCAGGAATTTTATTTTTGAGCCTCGACACGAACGAAACGGCATTCCCCTTTAAGATGATTAATATCTTAAAATATTTTAAATTTTCAATTTATACAAACTCTATCGATTTTAAATAAAATGAAGGTATTATTTTCCAAGAAGCACCATCTTATTATTTTATATTTATAAATGATAATAAAAAAATACTTTAATTGTAAAAATATTGTATTAGAATAATTTCATAAATTGATATAATTTAATGTAATATGTTAGATTATAAATTTATTTTTAAATTAATCTAATTTGATGTAATAGGCTAGATTGTAAATTTATTTTTATTACAAAATATACCTAATATATTAGTTTAGATATTTATTTTTATAAAAAAATTTGTAGCTATAATCTTTTCTAATAATAATAATTGATAAGGCTCAAAAGAAATTCTATACACCATATCATTCATCACAATTTTACTTTCATCTCATTATAAAATATAATATACTTATCATCATTATATCCTCTGTAAGCAAACGTAGAATAATAATAGATCACATCTTATATAATGAAATACAAGTAGAATAATAATATAGTACATATTATTCATTTTCAAATATAAGTAAATAGCACTTCAATGCTACATTTCATGACATTATTTATATAAATAGTTGTAGATAACGCAATAAAAGAATGAAAAAGAAAGTTGTTGAAATTTGTTCCATGAAATAGCGAGATGGATAAAATGTAAGGGACTTTAGTGATTTCATGGCTTATTTTCATGAACAATGCACCAATGTCTCCCAAATGTGCTTCTAATGTAATTGCAATTTTTTTTTCTTTCTTTCAAACACTTTTTTAAACATCTAAAAATACATAAACTAATTTATTGATAATTACTTTCTTAATTATTAAGAAAAAATTAAAAAGAATACAAGAGGACATATTTGGAGGCATATGTGGGAGGCATACAAGCAATTTTCTATTATATTGGAGTTATTAAATTCTTAAGTCGGTATGTAGAGCACATCATCCACACTATTTATATAATAAGATTTGATTTGTAAATTTTAAAAATTAAAATTTATCATTTAAATTAAATTATATAATACAAGCACTTTATTAAATATGCTTTATAGTTTAACACTGACTTAATAATAGAATCTATTTTATTATTACTTCTATAGGAAGTAATCCTTGAATGAAAGTAGCTTGCCTCAAAGAATGATAAGCTAAGCAAAGATGTATTTTGTATAGACCATGTGATGTTATTCTTTTGTGTTGGAAAAATTTATAAAAAAAGAAATTAAAGAAATTGATCTAGCCTAATGACATTAATGCCTTTGTTTGACCCTCGTAGAGACATAAAGAACATTTTCATTCCTCGGGTGGGCTGTGCATGGAAGTAGCCCACATGGGCATAGGCGTACGGGCCCATGACCCCAAGGCGTCCTAGGAAATTAATGTAAAAATTAAATTAATATTATTTTTAAAATTTATTTGGGAAGATATGGGTTAGTTTAGAGAGAGAGAGAGAGAGAGAGAGAGATTATAAAGAAATTGATCAGGTCTAATGACATTCATGCCTTTGTTTGTTTGACCCTCATGGAGACAAGAGGAAACAATTATTCCTCGGGTGGGCTGCGGAAATTTATTATTCATCGGGTGGACTGTGCATTGAGGCAGCCCACACGGGCCTGGGTGTGTAGCCCATGAGCCCAAGGCGCCTCAGGAAATTAATGTATGTGTAGTAATATATGTACATATTCGAAACAGTTTAATTTATTTTTTAAACTTTTTATTAGGATTTATTCATTTTTTAGAAAACATATTTTTATTCACCTGGTTGAATATTAAAATTAGACAGGCTTAATTTGGTGTGCACTGTGCACATAATACAAGTAGACAAATAGACTTGTTCTAAGTTTTATTATATTTTAGAGTCAAATTCGTTTGTAATTTGTGTGCTTACTATAACTAGATAGAGTTAATGTTATCTTAAGAAAAATAACATTATAACGTGTTTTGAAACACTCTTTCCTCTCATTATTTTATTGTTTTGCAACTCATTTGCACTAACATTTTGCTCATCTTGTTCGACTTGTGGACGATGAGAAAGTTATATGAATGTTGAAATGATTGTCTATTTAGGGCTAGTTTGGTTAATAGAATATTTTGATTATTATTTTGTTATTAATTTTCACAAGCTTTTCATTATTATTTATTATTATTCAATATTTTATTATTATTTTTTAATTATTATTTACAGAATATATGAGATTACCTTGTTATCCAAACACAATTTTAGATGCTAACTTATAGATATTTTTAAATGATATGTAAATTTAACATATTTTCTTTGAACTGATAGTCCAGCAAACCATGCACGGAATTAAAGACGTACAATGAAAATATTTTAGGTATAACACTAAACATTCAACCAAACCCAGCTGTACTTAGTTTATCTTAATTATCAAAACTAAAATAAGTAAAATTACTCTTATACTCTAAAAAGTAATATAACACTTCAATTAAATTTTAAAGACTCCATCATTTGGTTGAACTCGAATGGATCTTGAGTTGGTCTACCATTACAAGTTACGTACGCGCCTTGTTTTTATAAGACTTCATTTAGATTGAGAAGTGATGAAAACTCATCTCATTTTATTATTATAATATTTTTAAATTCTTAAATAAAATACGAAAAACAACATAAAATTTTTAAATTTTAAAATAAAAATTATATTCAAACAATATTTATACTTTATATATTTTTATCAATTTTTTTTCACTCAAATTTCTAAAATTCAATAAAATATTATAACTCAAATTATTTTATAATTATTCAAATATATTAAGATATTTTTAAGTATTCAAAACAGAGTCAGAGAACTTATCTACTAGTCTCTCTCTCTCTCTCTCTAGTTACTTCTCTCCAATGATTTTTGGCAAAACCTACCAACATTGCAATTCTCCTTCTGGCTCCGGCCACTTTCTCCCCCTTCCCTCTATTTTTTTACTGCTTTTCGTTACCTATCTTGTCTATTCTATCCAGTTTCTCTATCGGAGATGTTTCTCACCAATCTGTTGCTTATCGATCCTTTACAACCCACACACACCACCCCACAAGCCACTACAACCACTCATCTTTAAGTCAAGAGAGTGATTTTGCGGTTCCAATGGGTGGGTGTGCAGCACGCACAACCCTGGTTGCGTGCTTCGCACACGCGTAATGGCGTCCTGGAGCTTCTTTGAGGTCCACGCACTCCCCTAGTGGGTTTCGCGACACCAGATCTCTCTGATTTTGCCGCCTGCTTTCCTTTTATGGTGACAACACGCGCTGCCACTACCATGGGTCTTCCACGAGCAATTCAATATTGATTCCAACTTTTGTATGTTCTTGTTTCCCCTGACTGAAGATTAAACAAAACTAGAAGTAGAAGTTCCTCGCAGTTTGCCTAAACTAATATGGTGCAGCATACACCTCACCATTGTAACTTCTTACTTCCTTTATTAAGATTATGGACGAGAGCCATTTTTTGGCTCTGATCTGTCCCTCTTTTAAGAGTCATTCATTTGACTTCTTTTTTTCATGTTGTATTATGTATTAATTTTTTGTGAAGATCGTAGGGAACTCCCATCTCATTGAAATTTTTATTTTATAATCCGTTAGTTTATTTAATTCTTAAAAAAAAAAGTATTCAAAACGGAGACAAAGCCTTATGAAATTGAAAAATTCCAAACCAAAGTCTTAAATGACCAAAAGACACTAAAATTAATGGCTGGCGTGTTGGAAAATAAGAACGAACCGACCACAGTGGTCAGCACCTCACAATCATCAATCATACACTTTAATTTTTTAAACATACCTGGCCTCCTCTCTTTACTCTTGATTGATAAATTGATTTGAATAGTTGATTTTTACTCATTTGGTATGTTAGTCGTAAAGTTATTTTTATTATAAATTCAAATAAAAATACAAAATATTTCATATTTTAAATATACAACTTTTTATTTAATTATTATTTAATCATTACAAATTTTTAGAATTTTAAACAAAATATAAAAAACCACACAATTTTTCTAAATTTTAAAATAAAAATTATAGTCAAATAAGATTTTAATTATAATATTTTTATTCAACTTTTTTTTTTTACTCATTTTCCAAAATTCAATATGAAAATGAAAATGAAAATTCCTAGCCAAAGTCTGAAGGGACCAAAGGACACGCCAGAATTAATGGCTGAAGTGTTGGAAAATAAGACCGACGGAGACGCCAAAATTAATGGCTGAAGACTTGGAGTGATCCAACCAATGTTTTAAATTTCATACCGTACTGGCCGGTACGGCTGGTACATACCGTATCGGAGCAGTGACTGGTACAGAAATGGGATCTGTTTCGTACCGACCCAGATTTCGGCCGTACCGGCCTGTACCAGCCGTACCGGCCGGTATTTCGGCCGTACCGGCCATGTGTACCGGCTTGTACCGGCCGATACCGGATTTGAGTTTTTTTTTTTTTCATTTTTTCCTATTTTTTTATCCTAATTTAGACTAGATTATTTACATATATATTAATATATATAATTGATTTATATATTGACTATTATTTTGAAATATAATTTATATATATTTTTATATATATAATTTTTTTTTTTATGTATAGACTATTCCGAAACGGTACCGGTACTGAAATATTTCGTTCCAGTGCCTTGGCCGGTACGCTCACCGGTACGGTATTCAAAACATTAGATCCAACAACGATGGTCAACGGAGACTCATCACATGAGTGACGGTGTTATTTATTTTTTACTTTCTTGTGCCGCCCACCAGTACTACCAGTTGGCCACTGGCCCACTAATCTATACTAACACTCATGCGTACCAGTTGGCCTTTAAGAGCATGCACACTACAAGATTTTGAATTTTTTATAATAAAGTTATATAATGAAAAAAATATATATATTAAGTGAAAAATATTTTTTTTTACCAAATTTATTAGTGGGATGTTAGTGGGCCAGTGGCATATAACATTATGGATATAGTATAGAAAATTCGTGACAAATAATATTTCTATCTACTCTATTATAGTGATAAAGATGATACAATTTATGAAGATAATAGGCCAAAAAAAATATTTATCTACAAATATATTGATGGCATATAACTTATTCCGACAACTAATATTGTGAGGAAAAAGTATTTGTCTCGAATTATATTCATGACAAGTACTAAGAGAATTTAGAAATAAAAAATAAAAAAATGCGACTTAAGCAAAAAATAATCCTAACAAATACTCTAATTTAAGTTGAAATATACATTTATTTTTATAAACTTAATCTATACCTAATACATATAAGTTTTATAAACCAAACTAAGTTCAACCATATAGGCTATTTTTTTTTTATAGATAAAGTTCAATTTTTTAGTTCCAAATTTATTATGACTAATATATATATATATATATATATATATTTATGACATATTGGTGGTGTTATCACATAGCACTTTTATTTTTTATTTTTTGGAAGGAATATTATACTTTTATTAAATTTTAAGAAACAAATAAAATGGAAACTTCTAGACTCCTCAATCAATCGGTTGAAAACTGGAATGATCCAGTTCTCTTAAGTTATTTCACACGCTTATTTTTCTTAAGGGGTGGCTCTAGAGCCATCACTCCCAACTTTTGCTAGGAGCTACCGTTAGTTATAGTAGTATTTTTTTCCCCTTTTTTCTTACATGTGTTTTTTAAATTTTTTCATATTTTCTAAAAAATTAAAAAATATATATATATTATTAAAAGATGTCTCCTTAATTATTAAGTAAAAAAATTAAACAATAAAAGAAAAAATTCTAGCAATAAAACCGAGTGATAAGAGTAGCATTTTTCTTTTCTAAATGGAATTAGCCACCCAATTATTAACAATCTCAGGATTGGTAAATTCATTTGGATTATATAGAATTACTTGCTGATTACTATTGGAATAATTAACCTAACATTTCGAGTACTATTTTGGGGGGATTTAAGATCCAAATAATGTACATGACAAAGCTTTCGGAATTAATGAAAATTCCAAAGTCCAAGGAAACTTCCGATATTCATATATAGGGACTGCTTTAATTGGTCTTTAATTAGTAGAAGAGTCTTAAGCGACCAAAAGACATGCCAAAATTGATGGCTGGCGTGTTGGAAAATAAGAATAACAGACCGATGGACCGATCCACAATGGCCAACTGTTAAGAGCTAACTTTTTAATTGTGTGTAAACAAGATGGGGCTGTGAAGAAGACGATGGAATATTGTAGAACGAAGGAAATGACATGCACGCAACCTGTTTGTAGAAATGGCTCAAAGGCTAAAGGATTGTATTCTCCATAGGGTTGTTCGAGGGAATCCAATTGCACTACAACATTAATATTCTTTTCAATTTTATTTCAAATTAAATAAAATTTTCTATTTTCTTTTTTAGCCAGGGGGCAGCGGCCGCCCCATCTAGTCTCCATGTGGCACCGTCACTGTGTGGCACGTTATCCGTGGTATGTTAATGATCAAAAATATATACTTACAATCAATTTCCAACTATTTTACAATTTTTTTAATTAAATTTTTTATTTAATTTAATAATTAAGAATGTAAATATTAATAAAATTTTATTTTTTTAAATTTTTTCTTAATAATTAAGAATATTAAAAAGATACTAAAAAAAATGATAATTTTTTTTTTTTGATTATACCATAAATCATAAAAAAGTCGTAAAACACGTCGTACATGTATCACGGCTCGTTAGTGATGAGCTCACGAATTTAGCAAACAATCACTTCCTCTAGAAAGATTCATGCATTTACAAGTGTTGACAACTTAATAATGATTATAAAAAAAAAAAAAAAAGGAAAGATACAAAGAAAGAAAAAAATGCATTAAACTTTTAGTGATTTTTCTTTTTCTTTTCTTTCCATGCAAAATTAGCCTATACCATGTTGATCACTGAAAATGTGATGTATATAACTTCGGTGATGTGGTATTGAAAATTTTAATGGAAGACATCCAGGAGAGATAAACTGATCTTAACTTTATCATCATCGTTATGGTCTAAAAATGTAATGTTACATGAAATTTTAGACAAGCGCTTAATTACCACCTTTCCAAATCATCAAGTTGCAAAGGATATTTGCATGCCTTTTTCTACTACACTGGCAATTGCTTGCCCGAGCACACAACCAAATTCTCGACCTACAATAAAACGTTTGTCCAAAGATTTTCTTTCCTGCAAGAAGCCAGCAGCTAAACCCCTACATTCAGTTTCACTTTTGCATCTGAGGAACCAAGTACATGCAAGGTTGGAAAGAGTAAAAACTCAATTTTGAGTGTTAGAGTTCGACGACCAGTTTTCCTATTTTTTTCCTAGGTTCCATATTTATTTTCTTCTGTTTTTCAGAGTGAATGCATGAGATTTGAACATTATTTTAAGACTATAAATATCATTTCTTGTACGTTTTGTCCTTCTTGTGGACAATTAGAAAGAAAGGTGAATGTTGGAATGAATACTTCTATTTAGACGTGTTAAGACTTCGTTTGTTTTCATAATCATTCTCATTTCATCTCATCTTAACTAATCATTATAACTTTTACATATTTCTATACAACATAAAATAAAAATAAAAAATCAACATTTTCAAATCCTAAAATAAAAATAATATTAAAAAAAATTCTAACAATATTTTATTCAACTTTCAATTTTTATTTCGACTCATTTTATCTACAAAAACAACCAAGGCCTAAGTATGGTGCAATGAATAGGTATGTTTAAACTCAACCTTAAATTGAATGTATTTGTTTGAAGCTAGCTAGTAGCTAGTCATTCATTGTCTAGCAAACAATGAAATTAAAGACGTATAATGAAAAAACTTTTATGTATATAATTAACTGAGCATTCAGATTGTGCAATCGATCATTACCCACCTTACTAATTAGTTTACTTCAAATTATCAAATAATTGTAGTATACCCTCATTTTAAAATAAAAATAAAAATTACTCTCAAATTCTAAAAAATCACATAATACTTTTACTAAACTTTAAGAAACAAGTAGAATGTGAAATTCTCTGACTACTCTTCAATTGGTTGAACGATCTGCTCTTAAGTACTTGACCTACCATTGCGCATTATGCACATAACTTAACCTAACTTGTCGACTACTCTTCGAAGAAATTTAAGATCCGGAAGTGCAAAGTCTGGCGGAATTAATTAAAATTCCAAGTCAAGGAAATTACAAAATTGATACATGAGGATTGCTTTATTTGATCTCTAGTTTCTTTTACTGACAAAAAGATACCCCAAATTGGCTGGCAGCCTGTTGGAAAATTAGAACATCAGACCGACCACAATATCCAGCACAATCTGATCATAATCATAAAATAATAATAATAATAATAAAATTGCAACTGATCTAGTGGGTGCAAGTGTCGTGCAATCCTTAAAAAAAAAAAGAGTACATATGAGATCCAAATAAAAAATAATAATAATTTAAGGTCAACAGTTTGAATGCAGGTTTAGAGCAAGAAACTAAAATGGCAAGTATTTATAGAAGAAAGTAAAATTGTGAAACAATATCTAAACACGTGCACAAAGTCTCCACATGTTTCCTGAATCATCCCTGACGTAGCATGTTTTCCATGGATGTCACATGGGAAGCATAAATGGGTTTTACCAAGAAACGTTTTCCCTTATTAGATCAGATCAAGAGAGAGAAGTACTAATTATTTGGTGTAAGATTTTATCCCTATTTGATAAAATTTGTGATTTGTTTCCTTAATCATCCCTGATGTAGCATGTTTTTCATGGATGTCACATGGGAAGTAGAAATGGGTTTTACCAAGAAACGTTTTTCCTTATTAGATTAGATCAAGAGAGAGAAGTACTAATTATTTGGTGTAAGATTTTATCCCTATTTGATAAAATTTGTGATTCTAAATTCTTGCAGTTTTGAGATTAATAAAGGAGTTAGACTTCCAGTTTTTAGATGAAGTGGGCAACTTCAATCTCAATGATAATCAAGACTTGCTTAAGAAATCTTTGTTACACTATATAGATGGGAGTACACCTGTTTACATTGAATTATTAATATGAGATGTTGGAATAAATTTGAAATAGTACTTTTTATGATGAATGAATGATATATCGGTATATATTAGAGGTATTGAAAACATCTATATCAAGTAAATGATTAATTCATGATATTATATGCTTATTAGAGAATATATTGATCTATTAAATATGTTAATGTATTTAATGAAGGATTATAGATGTTTAAAAAAAGGTTGAAATGGAAAATATATGAAATCAATAGGGACAAAAACCAATTTCAGAGACATTATAGTATTGGCCAACTGATATTTGGTCTTTTTACAGAACCTGGAGAAAACAATTAATTGTTGCAATTTGCAAAGGAGGCTAGAAAAGTGGATGTACTGTGTCTACGATTATCTCCGGCTCGTAAGATTCTCATGGGAACAGCATCATACAAAGAAGTGCAGAGGATAGTGGAATCTGCTGTGAAAATACTGAATGATGAAGTGGGGCCTCTAAGTCTAGATCAGGTATGCACTAGTATGATACGCTGCATTGTCAACAGACTGCGGTGCTGAGGTCCCGAAGTTATGTGCTTCTGTAGTGCTATCTTTTGATTCGCTGGTTTGCCCTAATTATATGGAAAAGAAAGATCCATTTGGTAAGTTTCTTTCTTTTTTTGGCTTATCAAAAATTTCTTTTTTTGGAGGAGGAGAGAATGATCTCTCAATTTTCTTATGAATTGTCTTGATTTAGTATTCAAAAGAAACTTATACACGGTGTTGAGAGTAGACCGATTAAAAAACAACTAAAGAGAAGTAACGTAGCAAAAATACTATAAGAGAAAATATGACAAGCACACAGAACACCAAGATTTAAGTGATTCGGCTCAATATAAGCCTACGTCCACTATGGGTCGGTCTGAAAGTTTTACTATCAATAAATATGGAGAACAATAAATGAATCACAAGATTCTCACAAAGAAATCACTCACTCTCACAGTCAATATATGTTTTTTCTTTTCTCACAACTCACTTCTCTTAAAAAAAAAACTAAAACAAACTTTATAATGAACCGTGTTCAAATGAACACCGTGTAGCTTTTATAAGCCGCATCTCGCTCGAGCGAGAGTAGTTTCGCTCGAGTGAACATAAATGAAACGACACAAATCCTAGTCCATAAAACATTAGCTCAAGGTGAAACATCGAGCGAATCTCGAGCAAAAGTCTAAGGTTGCCACTCGTTCGAGCAGAATGTCGAGCGAAGTCTCTATCTGGAATCTCACTCGAGCTAGATGTCGAACTAGAGTCAAGCGAACTCTCTGTCTAACCTCTCGCTTGAGCTGGATGTCGAGTAAAAGTTGAGCGAACTCTTTGTCTAATGTCTCGCTCGAGTTGGATATTAGGCGAGAGTTGAGTGAGCATACTTAAGAGGCACGTTCAACATAATTCAAACCACCTCTCAACCCAGAGTAATGCAGATACATAGAAAATCTTTCAGATACTAAATCTCTTGATGACATTTAGTTGAAATGCTTATAGCAGCTTGTCATTCCCGGGTTGAAAAGTCCACCCCCACATCAATGATTGTTGTGTTGGAATATGAAGACCATCTGTTAAAAAACAACCCAAGTTGTAGACTATGGCATCGAGAGTCTGTCATTAAGGATTATCCAGAGCAACCCACTTTCACTATATTCAGGCCAGAGAAGAGATTCAATATATGTCACCTCCATCCTTCAACAGAGTATCTTTGCAAAGTGTCTCTGTTTGGCAGCATTGGTGTCTTGGGTGTTTTAGATGCTAAATGGGAGACACCTGCTTCTGGTGGGATCTCTTTTACAACTTTAGAAATGGAAAATTAGAACGTAGAATTATTGCTCAATCCCTTGTGAAGCTTCAACCATTGGTTAAGATTAACAAGAGCAAGAGTGAAGTGTTTTACTCTCCTCCTTAATTTCATTGAAGCCATATCTCCTTCAACGCCTCTTAAATGTAGTGAAATGAGAGCCGTTCCAGATATGGCTCATAAAAAGAGACCAAATGTTGAGAGGTCCTATGTTTCTCGCTCGACTCTCGCTCTGCTTTCAGCTCGAGTGAGAGTCATCCAAAGATTTCGCTCGACCCTTGCTCGACTTCCAACTCAAGCGAGATACCATACAGAGATTTCGCGAGACCCTCGCTCGATATCTAGCTCTAGCGAGGTCCAGGCAGAAACTTCGCGCAACTCTCACTCAACATCTAGCTCGAGCGAGATTGCAACCCGAGACTTTGCTCGAATCCCGCTCGAGCGAGATGGCAACGTGTCCGTTCGCTCAATAGTTCGCTTGAGGCTCGCTTCGAGCTAATGTTCTTTCTGTAGGATTTGCATCATTTACAACAATGTCTCACTCGAGCGAGTGTCACTTATATAAGGCAAACACGTTCATTTGAACGTTAATGCCCAGACTGCCTCCTATCTCATTTTTCTTTTGTATTTGTGAGCTTTGGGTGTTTATTGAGAGTAAATACTTATGAGGCTGAGAGTATACACGTGAGGGTGAGTGATTATTTTGTACAATCTTTAGATTCAATCTCTATACTCCATTTTTTATTTATAGTAAAGTTTTGAGACCGACTCGACAGTGGACGTAGGCTTATTCTGAGCCGAACCACTTATATTTGTGTGTTTATCTATCATTTTATATTCTCCTGTGTTGCATCCACTGCGTTACTTCGATTATTGCTGTTTGTTGAACTTCTTATTCCCAACACTAAAGGTTAGTGATTATGAACATTCTGTGCAAGTGGTCAGAGGGTTAGAGCATGAAGGGCACATAGATGAAGATTTTAGAGTTAAATTTCTAACTTGGTTCAGCCTCAAAGCTACAGAGCAAGAGAGAATGGTGGTTGATGTTTTTGTGGATGCTTTGCTTGATGACCTTCCTAGCTTAGCTGGACGGCTTTTGGATACTTTTGTGCATATATGCTTCGAACAAAAACCTGTTTCTAGGCATGGTTTTTGCTTTAGTTTGTGGCATGAATGTAGAATTAAAGATGTTGGGGCCGTAAAAATCGACCAATAGGTCGGAATGAGAGAAAGAATTATTTCCAATCGACTGGTGCGAGTTGGGCTTCATTTGAGGTCGTTTGGGGCTCCCAGCGAGGTCCCGGCAGAGCAGTTCGTACGTGGATAGCAGATGAAATAAATAAAGATGGACATACATTTTTACGTGCTTCGGCAAGTGCCTACATCTATGGGTATTTGGGGATGAAAATCCACCATAATGGAGATTTTTACAGTCTATCATACCTCACTGTACAGGAAAAAATATAGATGAATATTCAGATAAATTCGCCAGTCAAAGCTCTCAGGGAAGGCTGAAGAAACCGATGTTGGGGAAGATGAACCACCCAAATCGTTTTAGAGAGAGAGAGTCTTTTATAGCCAAGTTTCAGTCAATACGATCTAATATTTCCCTTGCGTGTACCAATCGAATACTTCTTTTCCTTCACCGCTTTGTTTTTCACTGACACCCCTATTCAATTCCAGCGTTTCTTTATACCATGCACACTGCCCCAGCCCTTGGCAACCTCATCTTTTAATCCCATCACCCATCATTTTGTCCCCTTGCCATAAATTCCTTGTTGACTCTTTCTACCATCCTCACAGTACCTCGCAAATTCTTAGCAAAAATACTTTGATGGGAATTTTGTCTTATCGTTTTGTATCCTGAATTCTGAGAAAATATTGATTGTGTAAAATGTAGCTGTAGAGCTAGGTTAAGGTGAGACTTGACTGCTAAAAAATATGAGCGCGGAGCTCAAAGGTAGCGGAAGGTGACATTGTGTGGGACTCGACTGGAGTGCATCGCCTAGGATCCTGTGGGAGGAATTATCGCGTAGGTGAGCTGAGGCGCGAGGCTGAGGCTTATCTATCACCCCGTGGGACTTTAGTAATCTTCGCGTAGGTGGATTTTTCGGTAGGTTTTGGATGGCCATACAACCTCGTGAGTCTTTGAGCGGGATGTGGTTGATCTGACAACCCCGTGAGCCTTCGAGTGGGATGTGGTTGATCCGACAACCCCACGAGCTGTCAATGAGATTCGCTGTGATGAGGGCACAAAGCCTATTCCTATTATCGCATGGGACCCAACGGTGGTGTTATCATGTGAGACCCCGCGGGAGGTGTCATCGCGTGAAACTGCACGAGAGGTGTCATCGTGTGAGACCCGGCGGGAGTGCATCGCCTAGGACTCCACGGGAGGTGTCATCGCGTGAGACCTGACGGGAGTGCATCGTCTAGGACTCCGCGGGACGAGTCATCGCGTAGGTGAGCTGAGGCGCGAGGCTGGTGCTCGGCCATCACCCCGGGGGAAATGTCATGGCGTGGGACCCGGCGGGAGTGCATCACCTAGGACTCTGCGGGATTTTGATGTTGCTCCGACATTACATGTGATGTATTTTTGTCTGTGGCAAAAAGTTTTCGAGTGTCGAATGTCGAGCGATGAATTTTTGAATGTTGACTCCCGAGCGAGAAGCCGTGAGATCCCAAGCGTCATCTCCCGAGTTTTGACTTCCGAGTGAAGAGCCGTGAGATCCTGAGTATCGACTTCCGAGTGTCGACTTCCGAGTGTTGAGGCATGGGTGGTGGTTGCCTGATTCCTGCAAAAATGAGAAGAAGATAGCTCTTATAGTGCGTGAGTATTCTCAGCGAGGTGAGCCCCGAGTACACGAATAATGAGAACCCAAGCTGCTTAGTATAGTTCCTGATGACCTTCCAAGGCCAGTGTGCCTGCGAGAAGGGCATGATTGGTCCCGAGCGGGTGACAAAATTCCAAGTCCTGAGGAATGGATCCACGTAAATGGGTCCAGGAGAGTCCTAAGAGCACAGAGACTGGGAGTGGTTCCCAAATGAATAAATTCTAAATGTGATGCCGTGGGTTCACGTGTGAGGCGAGTTTCCGGATGTGTGTAAGATGTTTTGGCCCAAATATGCATGAGTGATGTGAGTCTTGAGCAATGGGATGTGTGATAACTCCCAGAGAGATGGAGGGAGCTTAGTGGACCCCCGAGCTGATGGAGCCGGTGAATGTGAGTTGTGCATATGATCCATTATGGCATGAGTGTCGTGGAGGGTCTTGAGTGTATTCGTGAGGCGTGTCCCGAGTGGCACAATGGGTGAGTTGTGGGTATGTCATGCAACTGGATGAGGCGAGGGGCGTGTGAGCTCGTGTGATGGTGAGTTGGTTTGAGCTGGTTCGAGCTCAAACTTGGTTCCTAAATGAATAAATTCTGAGAGAGGATCTAGGCTAAGGTGGCGAGCTAGTGCGTGATGAGTGTATTTAGAGATGTTCCCAAGTGGTGACTGCCGAGATCATGGAATATGAAGGGAGTCTGTACTGTGAAGTTCTGAGTGAACAAGTTCTTGATGTTGTGCTTGGGAGTGGGTCCTGTGTGTTGTGTCCGTACAATTTAGCAAGTCAAACACTGGAGTTGGTGTAGGAGGTTTGTGCATATGTGCTTCCTAAGTTCCTACAGGGAAGTCCAAGTTCACGGAAGTGTGCTCAAAGCCCGAACAAAGTTGCGAGCTCGAGGTGTGGGTAGTACCCCGCAAGTTGGGCGGTCCAAACCTACGAGCTCCGAATGGAGGTGGGAGTTTCCAAGTGGCATGGTAAAGGTATTTTATTTCCTAGTGGTGATCTAAGATTGAGCTAAATGTGGTCGAGCTCGTGTGAACTTGAACACGTATGGGTGATGTGAGTCCTGAGTGTGGGACCATGTGACATGTCTCGAGAGAGAGGGAGCTTGGTGGAGTCTCGAGCTGGTGGAGCCCGAGATCTGGTGACCCGAGCCAGTGGACGACTGAGCTGGAGGGGCTCGGACTGGAGGTGTCCTAGTGGGTGGTGTTCGTTCATGGTTTCCTAGCTGAGTTGTCCGTGCAGGTTGGCGAGATGGATGATCGGGTCATTACGGGAGGTGGTTTCCAAGTGTTTGATATGTCGATCCTGAGTTGTGGGACACCGTGTTCTGGTACCCCTGGTCCCGAGACGATTTTTTTTTTCTTAGAGTGATGGTTTGAATATGGAAGGAGGTCAGCTCGGGAGTGGGAGTTTCGAGCTGGTGAGCGTCATCCCGAGTGTGTTTCTTGAGTGCCTGAGTGGTATTTCTTTGAAGGCAACTCATGGTACCCGTGCTCGGATCCGAGCATCAAAGTTGGTAAGCCTATAATTCGAGCTAGTGTGAATGGGCTCCCGAGCATGGGTGGTGAGGTCTCGAGGGTGACTTTCCCGAGATGAAAAGTCTGAGAGGAGTAGATCCAAGCTGAAAATGTTCGAGAGATGGCCCGACCGAGCTGGTAGATATCGAGCAGGTGGAATCCCCGAGCGATGGAGTCCATGCTATTACTGGGCCCGAGTTGGTGGACAGCTGAGCTAGGAAAGCCCGGATCAGAGAATTTTGAGTTGGAGGAGCCAGGGTTGGGGAACCCCAAGCTGGTGGTGCGTTGACTCTGAGGGACTTTTCCCGAATTGTGCCAGGCTGAGCACCTTTGCCGTGAGAGATGTAGAAGGGATGGAGGTGCAATCAATGTAATCGCCGATCGTGGGAGTGTCCATCGGCGACAAAAAAAATGCCAGCGACTCTCTCGGTGGTCGTTGGGGGCCTAGTAGCACCATGACGGCTCTGGGCTTTTGTCATCCCGAGCCGGAAGTCCGTTCGTGGTGGAGGTGCTTGCGATGGAGTTATCGGCAACGCCACCTTCCGAGGCGTGACCGTCGAGGACAGAAAATTCCGACGGCCATCTTGGTGGTCGCCGGAGGCCCAACAGTGCTACGACGGCCTTGGGCTAACGCTGGCTAGTGTTCGGTGCCAGCTTGGGAGTGAAACCGGTGGGGTCAACATCGGTGATGAAAGTTGATAATCGATACTCCGGTCGTGACACAAACCATCGGCGGTCCTAGTGGGGACCGCTGGCAGGCCCACTATGCCATCAACAGTGGGCCGTGAGTGTTAGGGTGACGTCGTGCTCGGGGTGCATGGCGTCAAGCCCTGAGTACTGTGCATGCATGCACAGTACGTGCATGTGTGCACACTACGTGCATGGTTACTATGCATGCACAGTTCATGCATGCATGTACGAGTGTTTGTGCACTACACATCCGAGCGACGTCCAAGGCCATCATGTTTTTAGTATAGGTGTTTGTGACTCTCGTGAACACCAGAGCTGGCCTGATAAATGAACAGGTAGTACAAGATAAGAGCTTGATACTGACCGAGCTGGTACCAGCATTTATTTATTTGCTATGTCATTGATAGAAAAATAAAAAATAGAAATAAGAAGGAGCTGGACGAGCACACTTATCTGGAGAAAATTTTTGCCGAGTTAATCAAAAATTTTTATTTAACGGATTGAAAAAGTCATCTTTCTTCCACCTCCGATTTTAAAGATCCCACAAACGGCGTCACTGTTGGAGCCATAAAAATCGGCCAACAAGGCAGGGTGAGAGAAATAATTATTTTCAACCCACTGGTGCGAGTTAGGCTTCATATGAGGTCGTTTGGGGCTCCTAGTGAGGTCCTGGCAGAGCAATACGTACGTGGATAACAGATGAAATAAATAGAGATGGACACACAATTTTACGTGGTTCGGCAAGTGCCTAATGTCCACGGGTATTTGGGGATGAAAATTCACTATAATGGAGATTTTTAGAATCTCTCACAGCTCACTGTACAGAAAAAAATATAGATGAATATTCAAATAAATTCGCCAGTTCGAAGCTCTCAGGGAAGGCTGAAGAAGCCGATGTTGGGGAAGATGAACCGCCTAAATCGTTCCACACAGAGAGAGAGAGTCTTTTATCTCCCATTCTTTCATTTGTTCGAGTTCTTTTATAGCCAAGTTTCGATCAATACGATCAGATATTTCCCTTGCGTATATCGGTCGAATTCTTCTTTTTCTTCATCGCCTTGCTTTTCACTGACACCCCTATTCAATCCAATATTTCTTTATATCATGCATATTGTCCCAATCTTTGGCAGCCTCATCTTTCAGTCCCATCACCCATCATTTTATCCATTTGCCATAAATGCTTTGTTGACTCTTTCTACTATCCTCACAAGAGATCTTGACTACACGAAATTTTAAGAGGAAGCGAGACAGGATCGGCTTTTGCCGGCAAAACAGGAAAATGTGTTTGGATACATTTTCAAGCCAGAAAAACGTGAAGCTCCTTGATTTTTATAATTTTATATTTCTCATAGGAGTTGGTGTTTGGGCATTATAGCCACAGGTTAAAAAAAATAAAATTGTGTACATATAGAATGGCAGATTGATGTTTGGTATATAACCACAACCTCTAACACTCACCTGCTATTTACCGCCGACTTTTCTTTGCAATTCTGACCTCTATCCTAATACCGTTTGGTCTGAAACGTCTGCGACAATGTGGCTTTATAGCTCGCATCCCCGGAAAAATGCAGACTTTACTGCGTAGGAAAATGTTAATTGAACCGATGATGGGCACCGATCGGCAAATATACAAAAAGGAAACCTTTATCGGCCAGACCGCAAATTTGATCCACGTGGTCTAGAATGGAGATGCTAGATTCACATAAAAAAATTCATTAAATATAACATAATCTGGTTGGGATTACGTTTAGAAATTTAAAATATATTTTTAAATAATTAAAAATATTTTTAAAGAAAAAATAATATATTTAATAATTTTATAAAATATGCTTTAATCAATTAAAAAAATAAAATGTTTAAAATTATACTGAAAAATATAACTTATAACTTTAGGACTTATAACTTATAACTTAAATAATAATCTTTATATTTCAAAAAATATTTACTGTTTAGTAAAGATGTATCTAAAATACTTTTAAAATTAGTTACAGTATTTTTGCAATATATACATTTATCCGCTAGAGCTTTTTAATAAAAGTTTTAATTTGGTATTTTTTTTTTAAAAATCTGATTTAGATGCTTAAAGTATTTTTTTTATAAATTTATTAAATATATCATTTTTTGCTTTAAAAATATTTTTTAGCAGTTAAAATATTTTTTAAACTTTGAAATGCAATTTCAAACATACTCTAAGAATTGATATAGATGAACATGATCTAGCTACTTCATTATATGGCATACTTAATTTCAAATATTACGTGAACATTACATGGTATTCATGTAATTTTAATAGCATTCAATCCATTGAACAACATATTGTCATAATTCATCAAAAATCGTGAAAAGAATTTAATCTTGACTTAGCTTGTAGCATAACATAAATAATATCACATTTTCATATACAATTAGAATATTTACAGTACGCATGTAATTATATGATTATACTACTTACCTCTTATCATTATTTTTTGAATTTCAAGTTGTAGCTCGTGATCTATACGTGGCATTAATCATCACTAACTTTCTAAAAGAATGTGTCGTGACTTAAAATCATACCATAGAGATGAAATAATAAATATTCAATTTTACAAATATAAATGATAATAGTATTCAAAACCAAAACACATTCTTTAATATTCTATTTTAAAATGTTGATAATAGGCTAAAAATACTTTAAATTATGTTTTAAAATCTTTTAAATACTTTCAATAAGAATTTAAGTTTATGGGCTCATATCTATTTACTCTTAAATAAAACTGACATAAAAACTAACCCACTGTAACGAAATGAACGCATAATTGGTGGGACGACAGCCGCCCCCTGTCCCACCACTAAAATTATGTTAATGACTCCACCACTATTATTTTAAATTTTGTATAGTGACTTGTATAGTAACTTGTATAGTAATTTCAAAACTTATAAATAGGTGCTTCAGTTGTAATGAAATTCATAATAAAATATAGAAAGAAAGAAAGTTTCAGTTCTTAAAAGTTTCAGAGAAAGAGTTTCTTATTTCTCTTTTACAATATTAGTTTCTTTCTTTAGTTTTATAACACGTTATCAGCACGACGGTTCTACCAAATCTGAAGCTAGTGGCCTTATTCCTCTGTAAGTTTTTCAATATATTATTTACAGTTTTTAATATATTTTATTAATGATTATCAGTGTGAATTTATAAATATATTTTCTGAGATATACATATTTATTTCATTATTTATATGTGTAGAAAATGACAAATCTTACAAAATTGAAATTTGTTGCTCTTGACATATCTGGGAAAAATTATTTATCCTGGATACTTTATACTGAAATTCATCTTTATGCAATGAACCTGAAAGAAACTATTAAAGAAGGAAATCAAGCATCCCTGCAGGATCGTGCTAAAGTAATGATTTTTCTTCGCCACCATTTTCACGAAGAATTGAAAACTGAATATCTTACAGTAAAAGATCCCTATATTTTGTGGAACAGTTTAAGAGAGATGTATGAACACCAGAAGACTGTCATCCTCCCAAGAGCTCGTTTTCAATAGTTGCACTTGAAGTTGTAAGATTATAAAAGTGTTAGTGAGTATAATTCTGCACTTTTTAAAATAAGTTCAGTATTAAAATTATGCGGTGAGAAAATCACCGATGATGATATGTTAGAGAAGACTTATACTACATTTCATGCCTCGAATGTGCTCCTGTAGCAGCAGTATCGAGAGAGAAAGTTCAAGAAATATTTTGAACTTATATCATGTCTTCTAGTAGCTGAGCAGAACAATGAGCTCTTATTAGAAAACCACCAGTCACGCCCTACTGGCTCAATATCATTCCCTGAAGTGAATGGTAATAGGTTTTCATCATTCTCAGAAGTGAATGGTGCATCCTTTAGAAGAAATCGGCAGCGTGGACGTGGTAGGAGAAATTATATAAATGCTGGTTCCAGAAGTAACAACATTAAAAGGGATAATAATATACCGTATCACCATAAGTGGTACAATTCAGAAATGGGTAAAAATCTCTAGAATAATTCTTCAAAGAAAAGTGAAAATGTGTGTCATAGCTGTGGAATGACTGGACATTGATCATGTACCTATCGTACGGCCAGGCACTTAACTGATTTATATCAAGCTTTTATTAAAGGAAAGAATAAAATGCATAAAACAAATTTAGTAGAGCCATCAGATGATTTATTAGATTCAGTAGATGTAAATATTACTCATCTTGATGTCTCTGATTTCTTTAATCATCCTGAAGGTAGTATTGAACACTTAATTGGAAATGGAAGTGTTCCACTCAATTAATGTATTTTCTTTCTATTTGTAATAAAAGTTTTGTATATTTTGTAGAATCATGGATTACATTGATGCGCTTTTTATCTTTGAGTTGAATGATAAAGATATATATCTGGCTGACAGTGCTACAACTCACACAATTCTCAAAGAAAAGAAATATTTTCAAAATCTAACACTAAGTAAAACCTATGTTCATGCCATATCAGGTTCATCAGATTTAATTGAGGGCTCCGGAAGAGCTTATATTGTGTTGGCTAATGACACCAAATTTTGTATTAATGATACTCTATTCTCTTCACAATCCAAAAGAAATTTATTGAGTTTCAAATATATACGTTGTAATGACTATCATATTGAAATGACCAATGAAGGCAGTAAAAAACATATTCTTATTACTAAAACAATATCGGGCCAGAAGCTCGTACTAGAAAAACTATCTGCACTATGTTATGGATTGTATTACACAAAAATGAGAACAATTGAATCATATGCGTTAATGCACTAGAAGTGTATTGACCCTAAAATATTTATGACTTGGCATGATCGCCTTGGACATCTGGGATCTATAATGATGAGACGAATTATTAAAAATTCGCATGGGTATCTGTATATTCTCAAGGTAAATTGATTATCAGACCATCTCCCTCAAAAGTCATTATTGAATCTCCATCCTTTTTACAAAGGATTTACGGAGATATATGTGGGCCTATTCATCCATCAAGTGGACCATTTAGATATTTTATGATTTTAATTGATGCATCTAGTCGATGGTCACATGTTTGTCTGCATTCTACTAGAAATGTTGCATTTGCTAGACTTCTTGCTCAGATAATTAAACTACGAGCACAATTTCTTGAGTATCCAATTAAGACCATTCGATTGGATAATGCAGGTGAATTTTCATTTCAAGTTTTTGATGATTATTGCATGTCAATAGGAATAGATGTTGAACATCCTGTTGCCCATACACACACAAAAACGGTTTAGCTGAATCTTTGATCAGAAGGTTTCAGCTAATCGCTAGACCTTTACTTATTAAATCAAGACTACCTGTTTCTGCTTGGGGACATGCTATACTTCATGCAGCATCTTTAATTCGCATTAGACCATCTGTATATCATAAATATTCTCCATTACAGCTTGCATTTGGTCAACAATCAAATATTTCTCATCTTCGTACTTTTGGATGTGCTGTATATGTTCCAATTGCACATCCACAACGTACAAAAATGGGCCGTCAACGTAGATTTGGGATATATGTTGGTTTTGATTCTCTATCTATTATTAGATACCTTGAACCCCTTACAGGGGATATGTTTAAAGCACGTTTTGAGGATCGTCATTTTGACGAATCCAATTTTCTATTAATGGGTAAAGAAAAGTCGGTACCTGAAGCACGATAAGATATTACTTGGGATAATAAGACCCTGTCTCATTTTGATCCTCCTACAAATGAATGTAAACGGAAAGTTCAGAGGATTATTCATTTACAAAATGTTTCAAATCAATTACCCGATGTATTTACTGACACTAAAAGTGTAGTAAAATCTTATATTCCTGCTGTTAATGCTCCAGCAAGGATTGAAATCCCTTAAGGACAAATTGTCAAAACAGTAATAGGTGAATCTAAGGCATGTCTGAAGCGTGGAAGACCTATTGATACAAAATACAAAATTCCTAGAAGGAAAAGAATACAAAATGAATTTGGTATTCTTGAAGAACACATACCCACAATACAGACTACAAAAATAATTGATGCTCCTAAAGAGCTCAAATCTTCTATTCTAGAACCTCCTGAAGAGGAAACTCTTGAAGAGTATAAATCTCCTGAAAATGGACCTCCTGAAGAGGTGTGTCATGAAATGTTTTCCCCTGAAGATGAACAGGTACCTGAAATAATAAGATCTCAATACATTTCATGAAAACTGGAGAAATTCTAGATAGAAATAAAACTGTTGTCGACAACATATTTTCATATAAAATGGCCCTTGACATTACCAGAAGTAATGAAGAAAGTGAGCCAAAAACCGTCAAAAAATGTCGACGCAGAAATGATTGGCCAAAATGGAAAGCGGCTATTGAAGTTGAATTAAATTCGCTAGCAAAACCAGAAGTATTTGGACCTGTTGTCCAAACACCAAAGGGTGTAATGCCTGTTGGATACAAGTGGGTATTTGTACGAAAACGTAATGAGAAAAATGAAATTGTGTGGTACAAAGCACGGCTCATCGCACAAGATTTCCTACAGAAACCCGGGATTGATTATGAAAAAACATATGCTCCTGTTATGGATTTATATTTTTGATTAGTCTGGTTGTTACAAAAGGATTAGAAATGCGGTTGATGGATGTGGTCACTACATATTTATATGGATCTTTAGACCATGACATATATATATATATATGAAAATCCCTGAATGATATAAAATGCCTGAAACATCTACAAGTACATCTAAAAATATGTACTCAATCAGACTACAAAAATCTTTATATGGGTTGAAACAATCCGAACGCATGTGGTATAATCGCTTAAGCGAATATCTATTGAAAGAAGAATTTGAGAATAATCCTATATGCTAATGTGTTTTTATTAAGAAATCAGAATCCAGATTTGTCATTGTTACGGTTTATGTGGATGATTTAAATATTGTGGGAACTCCTGAAGAGATCTCAAAAACCGCTATATATTTAAAGAATGAATTTGAAATGAAAGATTTTGGCAAAACAAAACTTTGTCTCGGCCTGCAGCTCGAGCACTTGCCAAATAGAATTTTTATTCATCAGTCCATATATACTGAGAAAGTCCTAAAGCATTTTTATATGGACAAATCTCATCCCCTGAGTACTCCAATGATTGTTCGAACACTTGATGTGAAGAATGATCTATTCCTTCTTTATGATGACGATGAAGAAATTCTTGATCCTGAAGTACCATATTTCAGTGCAATTGGAGTTTTGATGTATCTTGCAAATTGCACTCGACCAGATATTACATTCTCAATTAATCTGCTTGCAAGATATAGTTCTGCACCAACTCGAAGACATTAGAATGACATTAAACATGTACTTCGTTACCTTCATGGTACGGTTGATATGAGATTATTTTATCAACGTGGATCAAGTCCACAATTGATTGGATATGCAGATGCAGATTATCTTTCAGATCCACACAGAGGTAAATCTCAAACTGGATATTTATTTACTTATGGAGATACTGCCATATCATGGAGATCTGTTAAGCAGACACTATCTCCTACTTCTTCAAATCACTCAGAGATCATTGCTGTTGAACCCAAGGTTTCAAGTTTCGTGTAAATCTACAAATGGATTTTGATGATAACAAATGAATTCAAAAAATAAAGGAGTCTCAAGCTCAAGTTGTCCACACAATAGAATCAAGCACATCAAGGAAGCAAGCATGAGCAAGAAGAGAACAAGTTCACATTAAAATCATAGAGTAATTTTGTAAATCTCTTAAAAATTCGAAATTATAATTAAGGATCAAAATTAATATTTTATCATAAAGCATTAAAATACATTTTCCACATATGCATGAATATTTTGAAAATTAAATTTGAAAATTTTGAAAAATGATTGATTGTCATCTTTCACATGTGCATGACATGATTAAAAGTTTGAATTTTGAAAATATTAAGATGATTGATTGTCATCTTTCACATGTGCATGTTTTATTTGAATATTTTCAAAAGTGGTGGATGATTTTCTTGACTTATGCAAAAGGTAGATGTCTTTATTTGAAAATTTTGAAAAGTAAAGTGTGCTCCTTTTGTCATATGCAAAAAGTAAAAGATTATGTTTGAAATTTTTGAAAAGTAAAGTGTGCTCCTTTTGTCACATGCAAAAAGTAAAAATATTAGATTTGAAATTTTTGAAAAGTGAATGATGATGTTTTTGACACGGGAATCTTTTCAAATTTGAAATTGAAAATTCATTTGCCTATAAATAGCTCACTTGAGTTTTGCAAAATTCACAACAAGAGCTTACACATCTATTGCTAATTTTGCATCATTTTTTCAAAGTTCTCATTCTCTCTTTTCTAAAATTTTGAGCCTTAATTTTTGTTCTTGTTGAGAGAGATATAGGTTGCGCTGTATTGTTTCTATCTCACTCATTGAGGAGTGTACTTTGATAGTTTACCTACTATCAACTCTTGTATTTGTAAAAGGGTGTGTATAACCCTTGTGTGTGTAGAAGGTGTTCTACACGGGGAATAGTTAAATCACCAAGTGTGAGATGATTGGAAGTGTAGAAGGTGTTCTACATGGGGAATAGTTAAATCACCAAGTGTAAGGTGATTGGAAGTGTAGAGGGTGTTCTACACGGATTCTTTGGAGCGGTGATGCTCAAAGGTGTAATAGGTTTCTATCTCCACCTAAATGAGATTGAATAGTGGATTTGGGGATCCTCAAGAGGTAGCTTGAGGCGAGGACGTAAGCAGTGGGGCTGAACCTCGTTAACATACTGAGTTTGCTTCTCTCTTACTCTTACTCTTTATATTTATTGTTGTTTCATATTTTGTTTATATTTTATATTATATATTTGATTTATAATTGTTATTTTTTTAATACAACTCAATTCACCCCCCCTCTTGTGTTAGTCATCTGGGCAACAATTGCTATTCATAAAACAAGTCGAGAGTGTATTTAGCTAAGATCAGTTATTCAACATATTCAGGAAAAGTGTGGACTTCCCATGATCAATAATAGCCCAACAATTTTATATGAAGATAATACTGCTTGTATCACTCAAATCAGAGGAGGATATATCAAAGGTGACAGAACCAATCATATTTCACCTAAATTCTTTTATACTTATGAATTTCAAGAGAAATGTGAAATTGATGTCAAGCAGGTACGATCTAGTGATAATCTAGCAGATTTATTCACAAAAGCATTACCAACTTCTACATTCAAGAAGATTGTGCATAACATTGAAATGCGAAAACTCAAAAATCTTTTGTCATGCACTTTTCAGGGGGAGTAAATGTGCTGATTGTACTCTTTTTCCTTCGCTGAGGTTTTGTCTCAGTGGGTTTTCCTCTACAAGGTTTTAATGAGGCAATCTTAAAGCACTGGTGGATACATAAGAAGACTGTACTCTTTTTCCTTCGCCATTGGTTTTTCTCTCCATTGGATTTTTCCTTGGCAAAATTTTAATGAGACAGATTTTTTATGGATGATTATTCAAGGGAGAATGTAACGAAATGAACGCATAATTGGTGGGACGGCAGCCGCCCCCTGTCCCATCAGTAAAATTATGTGAATGACCCTACCACTATTATTTTAAATTTTGTATAGTGACTTGCACAGTGACTTGCATAGTAATTTCAAAGCCTACAAATAGGGGTTTTAGTTGTAATGAAATTCATAAGAAAATATAAAGAAAAAGAAAGTTTTAGTTCTTAAAAATTTCAAAAAAAGAGTTTTTTATTTCTCTTTTGTAACAGAAGTTTCTTTCTTTAGTTTTATAACACCCACTTAATTTATTATAGTTTCTGAAATAAAAGAGAATCAGGCCCAACAAATACATTTAGGAAAACTAGAAGAAATCTGGGCCCATTATAGTTGCACTAGATTGAATGGGCTCAAGGCCCGAGGCCTGTTATAATTAAAAGAATCTGTCAAGAAAAAATGGTGATCGGTTTCAAGAGTCAAAAGGCATTATTGTGATTATAAAAATATTGGAAGGGCTTTTTGGAAAAGTATGAAACAAAATAATAAAAGGGAAGAATTGGAAAACAATTATTTAAGCCTGATTTGAATTTGAGAGTGAATTTAATTCATTTTAACTTCATTATTATATTTTTTAAAATTTTTATACAAAATATAACAAATAATTTAATTTTTTTAAATCCTAATTCATTTTCTTTAAATTTCATCACAATAATAATATTTTATTCAACTTTCAAAACTCATCTCAACTTATTTATCTTCCAATTTAAACCACCCCTCAATGGCAAAGAAGTCGTGCAACTCACAGAGAGAATGAGAAGATGCAACAGCAACTGTGGTCACTGGTGGCAGAGAGTGACCGGCGACGCGCATTGAATATTTTCAATTAAATATTTTAAATTGTAAAAATATTATAGATTGTAAATTTATTTTGAATATAAACTTTTCAAATATTGCAAATACAAAATATTTTCAATATTAAGTATTCAATTTTTTCATTTAATTATAATTTAATCATTATAAAATTTTCAATTTTGTAAGCAAAATTCTAAAAATAAAAAAAATAATACAATTTTTTCAAATTTTAAAATAAAAATTATATTCAAATAATATTTTTATTTTATAATATTTTTATTCAACTTTCTTTAACTCATTTTCTAAAACTCAATAAAATATTTTAACTCAAATTACTTTATTACCATTAACATATATACTAAGATATTTTTAATTATTCAAAACGAAGCCAAAGTCTTATAAAAATTGAAAATTCCCAGCCAAAGTCTCAAGTGACCAAAAGACACGCCAAAATTAATTGGGGACGTGTTGGAAGATAAGAACGAACAGACCAACTAACCACAATGGTCAGCACCTCACAATCGTAATCATACAGCAAATTGGGTGAGCATGTAGCTATCTTAAGAAACCAAAGAGGATTTCTCAAGTTTTTTTTTTTTTCATTTTTAGATGAACCATTAGAGAACATATTTTGACAAATTAAGTGGTTAACCATCTTAATTGATCATCTATGGTTATTTTTCTGAATGGTATCAAAGTGTCGCAACTTTTACTGCAGCCAGCCAATTATTAACAAACTCTGGATTGGTAAATTGGTTTGGATAGGTAATTTTAGTCATCTGATATCTGATATATTACTAGTAAAGTTATTTTTATCATAAATTCAAATAAAAATACAAAATATTTCATATTTTAAATATTCAACTTTTTTATTTAATTGTTATCATAAATTTCTCTGTTTCTTAAACAAATTAATACAAAAAACGACACAATTTTTTCCAATTTTAAAAGAAAAATTATATTCAAATAAGCTTTTAATTATAATATTTTTATTCAATTTTTTTACTCATTTTCCAAAATTCAATTAAAAAAAATTAACTCTAATTATTTTATTATTATTTACATATATACTAAGATATATATATATATTTTATAAGAATATACTAGGATATTCTAAATATTTAAAACAAGCCAAAGTGATCTTATGAAAATGAAAATTCCTAGCCAAAGTCTTAAGTAACCAAAAGACACGCCAAAATTAATTCAATCTGAGATATATGCAACCTTTTGCGTATGGCAGTAGCCCATGATCTCCAAGTGTTCTTTTGATTCAACGAATTACATTTGTGTTTGTCCCATGGCCTTTCGCTTTTCCACTGCGTTTCTTGCATCGGCTCTTTCTCTTCTTTTCTACGGAACCGCCACGATCGACTTTGTGGCAGCACCATCATCTTCACCACTACAACTCGAAGCCAAGACTCTCCGGGAGACTAAATGGTGGCATAATGACAACAACGCCAGTACTAATTCCTCGAGTCCTTGTGAATGGCCTGGCATCACTTGCAATCTTGGTGGAAGCGTCACAAAGGTGGAGTTGTTCGATGTCAGTTTGGGAAGTACGTTGAAACTCAACTTTTCTTCCTTGCCAAATTTAGTCTCTCTTGTTGTGATTAAAGCTAATCTTCAGGGGAGCATCCCACCTGAGATTAGTAATTTATCCAAACTCAAATACCTTCATCTGCACTACAATAATCTCACCGGTGAGTTGCCTCTTTCACTCAGAAACCTCACCCAATTGGAGGAGTTGTATATTTCTAACAATCAAATCAGTGGTTGCATTCCACCCGAGATAGGTGTTATGTCGCAACTCACCCGCCTTGATCTGTCCTTCAATAATCTCACCGGTGAGCTCCCTCTTTCACTTACAAATCTCACTCAATTGGAGCTGTTGTATATTTCTTCAAACGGAATTGCTGGTTACATCCCACCTGGGTTAGGTACTCTATCTAAGCTCATGTACCTTGTTCTATCCTCCAATAAACTCATTGGTGAGTTTCCTCTTTCACTTACAAACCTCACTCGATTAGAAGTATTGGTTATTTCTTCAAATCGAATCACTGGTTTTGTCCTCAAAAGTTTAGGAAATCTGACCAATCTCCACTATCTAGACATGTCTAAAAACCAGCTCAATGGCTCCATACCCGAAGAACTAGGAAATCTAAGCAGTCTCCGCCAACTATATCTAGATGGAAACAAGCTCTCTGGACCAATCCCTTCTTCTCTTTCGCTTATAACCAATCTCGCATACCTGAATATGTCTTCTAATCAAATCAGCGGTTTCATACCGTCAGAAATTGGGTTTCTGAAGAACTTGAGGAGTTTAGACTTTGGTAATAACAGACTTAATGGTCCAATCCCTTCCAATTTGTGTCGTTTAACACTGTTAAAATATTTGAGCCTCCAGAGCAACAGACTTCATGGTCAAATCCCTTCCAATCTGAGTCATTTAACGCTTTTGCAATATCTGAGCATCCAGAGCAACAGACTTCATGGTCAAATCCCTCCAACTATCGGTGATTTAACTCATTTGTACATCTTGTCCCTTGGCGAGAATCAATTCAATGGTTCTATCCCAGTACAAATAGGGAATTTGAAGAAGCTCAGACGTCTTGCTCTTGAAGATAACAATCTTATGGGTTCAATTCCCACAGATATAGAAAGTTTATTTGCCTTGGAAGAATTGTTATTGAGCAACAACTACTTAACAGGAAGCATTCCCGATCACATTAGTCACCTTTATTCGCTAGATACTGTTAATCTTAGTCATAACCATCTTAGCGGAAATATCCCTCTTGAGCTTGGGAGTTCAACATTCAAGCTTTTGGATCTCAGCTACAATAATCTTACTGGTAAAATTCCCCAATCGATCATTAATACTAGAGGTGTCAACTTGTCCTACAATTCTTTGGCGGGTCCAATTCCAGTTAGTTATCGGAATCGCACGCCTGATATTCTTATTGGCAACAAGGATCTATGCGGTGACTTCGTGGATTTCCCTCCTTGCTTTTCAGCTCCTCTAGCCAGTCACAATTATTCTATTGATCCCAAAAATTACAAAAATACCGAAATTAAAATTTTTGTCCCCATCCCTATCTTCCTTGTTTTCTTATTCATTGGGGTTTCAATCCTTTGTCGACGCAAGGTTATGAAAATTGAGTCTAATTCAAGAGAAACAAAGGATGGGAACTTGTTCTCGGTATGGAATTACGATGGACACATTGCATATGAAGACATCCTTAAAGCAACAGAGGACTTTGACATAAGATATTGCATTGGAACCGGTAGTTATGGTAGTGTTTACAAAGCTGAATTACCTGACGGTAAAGTGGTTGCCTTGAAGAAACTTCATCGATTAGAGGTTGAGAACGCAACTTTTAATAAGAGGTTTCAGAACGAGGTAAAGGTGCTGACAGAGATTCGACATCGAAACATTATAAATCTTTATGGTTTTTGTTTACATAAGCGATACATGTTTTTGGTCTATAAGTATATGGAAAGGGGAAGCCTATTTTGTGTATTAAGAGATGATATTGAAGCTTTGGAATTGGATTGGAAGAAGAGGGTGAACATAATCGAATGCATAGCACATGCCTTATCTTACATGCATCATGATTGCATACCAGCAATTGTTCATCGAGATATATCAAGTAGCAATATCCTATTGAACTCTAAATTGGAGGCATTCGTCTCTGACTTTGGCACTGCTAAACTCCTTCAACCTGATTCTTCAAATCAAACATTAGTTGTCGGAACATACGGCTACATCGCCCCAGGTAAATTCTTCCTTTTATTTTTTTGCAATTACTTCTGTCTTTAATGATTTATTTATCAGGAAAACTTGAATAATAAGAAAAAAACAAAGAAGAAAAAGAAATGCATTATACTTTTTAGTAGTTCTTAATTTTCTTTAAAAGCATTACACTTTTAAGTAATTTAATTTACAACTTTTTTGTTCTTTTTATGCAGAATTGGCTTATAGCATGGTGGTTACAGAAAAATGCGATGTATATAGTTTTGGAGTGGTGGCCCTGGAAATATTAATGGGAAGACATCCGGGAGAACTCTTGACTTTATTATCATCTCAAAATGTGATTTTACATGAAATATTAGACCAACGATTACCACCTCCAAATTATCAAGTTGCACAAGAAATTTGCTTTGTTGCTACAATCGCACTTTCATGCCTACGCACAAAACCAAAATCTCGGCCAACAATGAAATGTGTGTCCCAAGATTTTGTTTCCGGCAGGAAGCCTTCAGCTAAGCCCCTAGATGTAGTTTCACTCTTGCATCTAACTAGAGACAGTGAATCTCAATCGTGAGATACTTGTTGTAAGGTTCAGTTTCTTGTCGTTCAATGAACTTAAATGTTGGTTTGTGTTTGTGTCTGTGATCTCTATTGGGAAAATACCCAATGAACAAATAACAAGTATATGAAATAAACCGCAGCGAATGCAACAATGAGAAATAAAATAGTAAACAAACAAAGAACACAGCGATTTAAGTGGTTCAGCTCAAAATGAGCTTACATCCACTGTGGGGTTGGTTTCAAAGTTTCACTAGATCAAATGAAAATTACAGAGAGAGAATCAGAAGATTCTTACAAAAGGGAATACTCACCTCATGTGTATACACTCAATTCTCACAAGTTTCACTCAATATAGTGGAGAAATGGAGAAGAAATGATCTAGGGAGGAGCTCTGTTCTTCGGCGTCCAAAACAGGGGCTCTGCGTTTCGTCGTCTGCTTCCGTGTGAAATGACTTCGCGATATTTATAATATGCAATCTCGCTCGAGCGAGGACTTCTAGGTCAAACTCGCTCAACTAGTAAACGGACACCTGGCAACACGTGGCACTTCGCTCGAGCGACTGTCGAGCGAAGTCACTGCCTGATCCTCGCTCGAGCTGAAGGTCGAGCGAGGGTCAAGCGAACTCTTGGGTTTAAGTAAATCTGGAAGTGTGAAAGTCTCGCTCGAGCGAGAGTCGAGCGAAACAGAACCGAGGCGTGTATTCTCAAGCCATACTTAACAAATCTCCACCTTGGCTTGAATACCTAAAGCCTCATAAAATCCAGATCAACCTAAGAATGCAAAATGCAGCAACTGAAGAAACCAACCCCATCTGAGTTCCCTAAGGAACCTGGAAACCCCGAACCCCTATCAAGTCCAAACAAAATTTGAACTTGTATACTGCAATTGGCTTGGTCATTATATCTGCTGGATTCTCTGAAGTAGCAATCTTCTGAATACTAACTATACCATCTGCAACTACTCCTCTGATAAAGTGATACCTGACATTAATGTGTTTCGTCCTTTTATGATACATTTGATTTTTAGTCAAATGTATAGCACTCTGGCTATCACAAAACACTGTCTTCTCTGTCTGCTGAAGACCCAAGTCACTGATCAACCCCTTAACTCAAATGGCCTCCTTAATAGCCTCTGCTACTGCCATGTATTCTGCCTCTGTAGTTGATAAAGCAACAGTTGATTGAAGTGTTGCTTTCCAACTAATAGCAGAACCACACAATGTGAAAATATAGCCTGTCAATGATCTTCTCTTGTCTAAATCCCCAGCATAGTCAGAATCAACAAAATCAACAACAACACAACTGAGATCTACATCTCTATCAAATATCAAACCCACATGCGAGGTTCCCTTCAAGTACCTCAAAATCCATTTCACGGCCTGCCAGTGAGTTCTACCAGGTCTAGCCATATATCTGCTAACCACACTCACTGCCTGTGAAATATCTGGACGGATACAAACCATGACATACATAATGCTACCTACAGTATTAGAGTAAGGAACATTTGCCATGGACTGTTCCTCCTCATCAGTCTGGGGAGATAGGGAAGTTGAAAGTTTAAAATGCAATGTCAGCGGCGTGCTAACAGGTTTAGAGTTAGACATTCCAAACCTGTTTAGAACCTTCTCTATATACTTTCTCTGGGACAAGTATAATTTCCAAGCTTTCCTATCCCTATGGATTTCCATCCCCAATATTTTCCTAGCATCACCTAAATCTTTCATCTCAAACTCATTTTTAAGTTGAGTTCTCAACAAATCAACTTCAACCATGCTTTTAGCAGCTATAAGCATGTCATCAACATAAAGTAATAAGTGAATAAAAGACTTATTAGGCAATTGTTTATGATACACATAACAATCACACACAACAATCATAATTACTTCTCAAATAATCATGATCAATCATAAACAAATCAAAACGTTTATACCATTGCTTAGGCGACTACTTCAACCCATACAAAGACCTCTTCAGTCTGCATACACGGTCTTCTTTACCTTCAACTGTGAGCCCTTCTGACTGACGCATATAGATAGTCTCTTCAAGCTCATTATGTAAGAACGCTGTCTTCACATCAAGCTGCTAAAGCTCCAGATCATACAAAGCCGTGATGGCTAGTAAAACTCTGATTGAGCTGTGTTTTACCACTGGAGAGAACACTTCATTGAAGTCGATCTTTAGCAACTAGACGAGCTTTGTATCTTG
This sequence comes from Platycarya strobilacea, assembly GCA_036898215.1. Lineage (NCBI taxonomy): Eukaryota > Viridiplantae > Streptophyta > Magnoliopsida > Fagales > Juglandaceae > Platycarya > Platycarya strobilacea. The sequence goes on from CM072555.1 coordinate 10,295,200, forward strand.
CATCAGACTGGATTCCCTCTTTTCTCTTGAAAACCCACTTGCTGCCCACAACTTTGGTCTTTGCTGGTAACTTAACCAAATCTCAGGTTTGGTTCTTGTGAAGAGACTCAATCTCTTTAATCATCGCTAAACACCACTATGCATACTCAATACTTTTCACGGCCTCTAAGTAACTGAAAGGCTCCTGCCCAACAATTTCTTCTGCTGTAGCAAGTGCATAACTGATCATATCTGCATGAGCATATCTCTGAGGTGGTCTGATCTGCCTCCTCTGTCTACCAGCAACTATACTGTATTGCTCATCAACTGGTGTCTCAGTCTCTGATTCAGAATCATGCTCATCAGCTATAGCATGATCCTGAATCTCAGGTGGTGTCTCAAGTGAAGCCTGTAACTCCACCTTCTTCCCTGTAGACACGGAAATCTGATTTCTCGGATTAAGCATTGATTTTTCATCAAATACTACATCTCTGCTAATCACAAACTTGGGTGACTTGGGATCAGTACACCACAATCTATATCCCTTCAACCCAGAAGCATTTCCTATAAAAATACACTTCTTTGCCCTAGATTCTAGCTTACCATCATTCACATGAAAGTAAGCAAGACAACCAAATATCTTCAAATTCAAATAATCAGTAGGTTCATCGGACCATACCTGATTAGGTGTCTTCAACTCAATAGCTGTGGCTGGAGAGCGGTTCACCAGAAAATAGGCTGTATTGACTGCTTCCGCCCAAAAGTCCTTAGATAGCCCGGCATTGGAGAGCATACTACGTGCTCGTTCTAGGAGGGTTCGGTTCATGCGTTCAGCCACTCCATTTTGCTGTGGAGTGTACCTGACTATACGGTGTTTGGCAATTCCTTCGTTCTTGCAGAACTCATCAAAGTCACTGCTGCAAAAATCCATCCCATTGTCAGTCCAAAGCCGTTTAACCTTCTTACCGGTCTGATTCTCTATTAGAACTTTCCACTGCTTGAAGTTCTTGAAGACATCACTTTTCTGTTTCAAAAAATAAACCCACACCTTTCGTGAGTAATCATCAATAAACGTAAGCAAGTAATTAGCTCCACCTTTCGATGGAACTGAAGACGGACCCCAAAGGTCGGAATGAATGTAGTCCACTGTACCTTTTGTTCTGTGGACCCCTATTGCAAACTGAACTCTGCTCTACTTGCCAAATACACAGTGCTCACACAGGTCTAATTTGCCTAAATTCTGATACCCTAACAACCCTTGCTTACTGAGAATAGACATCCCATTCTCACTCATATGGCCCAATCTCATGTGCCATAGACGAGTAACATCTGACTCTGACTGATCAGATACTGAAACTGTAGCTTCACTGCTGACAGTACTGCCTTGGAGGAAATAGAGACCATCTTTCAGGTCTCCTTTCATAATAATCATGAAGCTTTTGTTGACCTTCAGAACTCCACCTTGTCCCGTGTACTTCAAACCCAAAGAATCAAGGGCCCCCATGGAGATAAGATTCTTTTTCAAGTTTGGAATGTGCCAGACATTAGTCAATGTTCTAACTATCCCATCAAACATCTTGATCTTCACAGAACCCATTCCCGCAATCTTGCAAGCTGTGTTGTTCCCCAACAAAACAGAATCACTGTTGACTGGTTCATAAGACATGAACCAGTCCCTTCTGAGACACATATGGTAAGTGCAAGCTGAGTCCATAACCCACTTGTCACTGAACCGACTATTCGAATCACTGATTGCAAGGACCACATCAGAGCCATCAGATTCATCAGCAGCACTGACGGCATTAGAGGAACTTGTGGATTCCTCCTTCTTCTTCAGCTTCGTACATTCACTCTTATAGTGTCCAAATTTCTGACAGTAGTAGCATTTTACATTCTTCTTGTTGAACTTGGACTTTGATTTCCCCCGAAATTTTCCTCTGCCCTTCTCTGAACCCTTTTCACTGGATCTTCCTTTGTTTGAGGTATCTTTGACAAACAAACCACTGGCTTGTGCTTCACCACCTTTATCATACTTACTCCTCAACTCTTTCGAGTTCAAAGCTGACTTCACATCTGCTAAAGAGATAGTATCTCTTCCATAAAGTATAGAATTTACAAAATTCTCAAATGAGGCAGGTAATGAACACAACACAATTAAAACTTGATCTTCATCATCAAGCTTGATGTCAGGATTTCTAAGATCCATAATAATCTTGTTAAACTCATCTAGGTGTTCAGTAACTGACGCCCCTCAGTCATTTTGAGCGTATACAACCGTTGTTTTAAATACAACCGGTTAGTAAGAGACTTCTTAATATACAAGCTCTTAAGGTTGTTCCAGAGACCCTCAGCGGTCTCCTCCTCTGCTACCTCTCTCAACACTCCATCAGACAATGACAATAAAATAGTACTATGTACCTTTTCTTCATCGTCCTTAGACGGTATAAGAGAATTTGCCATCCTTTTCTCTAGAACTTTGAATAATCCCTGCTAGCGCAACAATGCTTTCATCTTCAGGCGCCATAAGCTGAAACTGTTCTGACCATCAAATTTCTCAACTTCAAATCTTGCTGTGGCCATCCCTTCAAATATTCACAAAGCCTGAATGCTCTGATACCAATTTGTTGGAAAAAAACCCAATGAACAAACAACAAGTATATGAAATAAACCGCAGAGGATGCAATAATGAAAAATAAAATAGTAAACAAACAAAGAACATAACGATTTAAGTGGTTCAGCTCAAAATGAGCTTACATCCACTGTGGAGTTGGTTTCAAAACTTCACTAGATCAAATGGAGATTACAGATAGAGAATCAGAAGATTTTTACAAAAGGGAACACTCACCTCACATGTATACACTCAATCCTCACAAGTTTCACTCAATATAGTGGAGAAATGGAGAAGAAATGATCTAGGGAGGAGTTCTGTTCTTCGGCGTCCAAAACAGGGGCTTTGCGTTTCGTCGTCTGATTCCGCACAAAATGACTTCGCGATATTTATAATATGTAATCTCGCTGGTGCGAAACTTAAACTCGCTCGAGCGAGAACTTCTAGGTCAAACTCGCTCAACTAGCAAATGGACACCTGGCAACACGTGGCACTTCGCTCGAGTGGGAGGTCGAGCGAAATCACTGCCTGATCCTCGCTTGAGCTGAAGGTCGAGCGAGGGTCGAGCGAACTCTCGGGTTGAAATAAATCTGGAAGTTTGGAAATTTCACTCGAGCGGAGCTCGAGCAAGAGTCGAGCGAAACAGAACTAAGGCGTATATTCTCAAGCCATACTCAACAATCTCTGTTGTCTGGTCAGTAGATTTTAATTTCAAACTTAGTTTGTTGTTTAGTTAATGTTTTCTGTAATCACTTTAAATGCCAACAAATGTGAGCAAGTAAAAATATATATTTCATTATAGAGTGAGGTGGCATGGAGTAGTGCTATTAATCAAAACTCAATGTTTCTAAGGTACGACGACCTAATAATATGATTGTTTCAAAATAATTTTCATGCTTTAAAGGTATATCTCTTGCTGAGCCACTTAAATCATGATAAATCATCAAAAGCTATGAATGGGGAGGTCTTATATATGTAAGAATATATTGTCTAAACAAGTGTGACAGAACTAGTTGATCAGGCACCATGCATGATGTAAAGTAATAAACCACAATATGTGTAGGGACTCAAATGCTGAAAATTCTGATCTTGAAAATTTTGTTTCTACTTTATAATGTTGAATCAGTACGATGTTGAATACTGTGTACAATTTGAAAACTTTCCACATATATTATCAATACAATATTTTTGACTTTTTAATGTGCGTAGTCTAGAATAGTATATGTGGGATGGGAAATAAATTTTTTTCCACCAATTTCATTGATGTGCAGTTGGTGGCATATAATTCATGGATAATAATACTTTACCTAGTAGTAAACTATGTCTTGGAAAATATTACCTTTTTCGCACGAGTTGAACTCGTGGCAATAGTTGTTTTCTTTTTCGTAGCAAATTATGTTTCATCTAGACCATAGTAATTATAAATATTAGTCTATAAAGATAACCAGTTGGTTGGAATACATCTTTACTCATGAGTTCAATTATGGCTGATTTGGTGGCATATACATAATTCCCACTACTAATGTTGTGGCAAAAAAATTTTTTGGTTGATTCTTTTTGTGAAAATTACTCATCTCAATATTACACTTTCTGGAAAAAGATTATTTCCCACCCACATTTTTGCTTGCAAATAAGTATTAGCTATTGAGTGTATAATGGTAAAAAAATATTTGACACGTGTAATATTCACGACAAATGCTAAGAAATTTTAGGAAGAAAAACTGCAAAAAAAAAAAAAAAAGAGATTTGAGCCAAAAATAATCATTTCAAATAGTCTAATAAAGTCTAAAATAAATATATCCCATCATTACAAATCGAAATTAACACTTACAATAATTTTTTAAAAAATATTAAGAATATTTACATTTGTTTTCACAAACTTATTTCATACCTAATACATTCAAGTCTTAGAAATCAACACCAACATCATGTTTTATACTAACTCACTAATACTCCATCACTTAATCCCAACATTTCATAAACAATTTATCTTTATCTAACTCCATTCGATGCTCAAACTGAAACCAACCTCCTCATCCACATAGATGATATATCTGGAAAAACAAAAGTCATATATTAATCTTGCAGGTTTAATCAGTTTCTATAGTACTGGGGACACACACTTCATTCAATGATAAAGATTCTCATATTAAATATGCCCAAATATCATATCACTGGTGGCTTGTTTTTGTACTCTTCCAAATGATTTCAGAATTCACGTAAGTGAAAGAATCCCAAACCAGGTGCTTGGTTTGGCAGATAGACGCAAACCATCTTTGTGACTTTGGTTACCCAAAGATAGAATGTAGATACTTTCATCTACATTCTGCACCAGTAATTCGTCAAAATCAGACTTCTCTAGAGAACAAAAAAACAAAAACAAAAGATGCTTTAATGTTACGAAGCAGTATTAGTGACTCCCTAAGATCTAGACATTTTTCAGGTTTATGGTGATGACATTATGAGAAGGCAGTCAATTTTCCTCTCTACTAAGACCAGGATGCAATTGGAGATATTGGTTAGAACTGTCTACTTGTTACAGGTATGGGCATGCTTAATTCACCATCCAGTTCTGTTAATATGTGAAAGAATTTAGGTGGCAATTCGAAGAGCCTAGATATCTGAAAAAGATGGCTGAACTAAAAATTTCAAAGCCAAGCAAGGTACAGGGTGCTGGCCAGTCTTTCACATCTTCTAAACATATATCTGAAAAAACCTTGTAAATGCAGTTGGATGCAATTTCGAAAGCATTAATTACCTTCTGTGCAGACAGAAAAAGGCCCCAAGAAAAATATGATTTCTCCAACTGGTAGAAGATCTTCAGGCAAATATAGATGCCAAAAACTATGCCCAAACCATGTAAAAACTCAGAACAATCAAATCCGTCACAACAAAGCATATGATGAAAATACACGAGCTTCCAACACTTAGCACAACTTCACAACTACAACACAAAATCCATCAATTCACAATCCAGCAACAATATTACAACCACATCCACTTCTCTTCTGTCTTCCACAACAACACAATCAATATACTACACATCCATTAAAAGAAATCCCACATTACCTAAGAAGAAAATTATCCTAAATTTTATATGAAGCATCATCTCTCATTCTTTATAAGGTCTTTTAGAAAATAGTGCACATACTTATTTATAGTATCGGAGCCAAATTTTCCATCAATGCGCTCCACGGTCTCTACCCATTAATCCAATAAGATCTACTTGTAGGAGCACAACAAAAGATTGGCCCACAAGTGAAGAAAATCTCACATTGCTTTAAAAGGAGATTGTCCTGAGCTTTATATGAGGCATCACCTCCCCTTCCTAATAAGATCTTTTAGGGAATGATGCATGGATTTCTTTTTCCATGAATATAAATCTGTCTAAGCAATCAACATCAGTACACTATACACGTCCATTTATTTTAGAATAAAGCACTTGAGACATAAAAGTAGGATTTTACCATGTTTAAGAGCTTCAATAGCGAAGGAAAGGGTGCAGGAGGTGCTGCTGCGTTAGTGGGTTTCTCGTGGTGGTGCGGCATCATGGCTGGAGGAGGAGATGGTACCTCACAACAAGAGAGAGGGAAGGGGAAAAAGGGGGACTAGGGTTTTCGATTTTTCCTCTTTAGATATGAAAAAATAAGTCATTTGCATATGGAATACTCATTTGTAGCTATAAGACTTCGCCGTAAAAAGTTAATATATCCTGACTTAATGGTTTTAATGGCAAACGTATTTGCGGCAACACAAATTTGCCGCAAAAAGGGAATGTGGGTCATGTTAAAAGAACGTTCTTTTTTCAACAGATGAAATTTGTCAAAATAAGTAAGTATTTTCGACCATCTTACATCGTGGGAAAAATAGAAAGACATGGAAACAGGGCTTTTGTTACTAAGACTATTTGTGGCGACCAAACATCACTGCAAAAACAAGTTCAACTTAATGGAAAAAGTTTTTTTCTTAGGAACATCATAATGTAGTGCCTTTTACATTCCACCAAATTAACCTTGTGGAAATAACTTGTTTTCTAGCAAAAATGTCTCTTTCCCCACCAATTTTTATTCATCAAGTACATGTCATGGCAATAATTGGTATTTTATACCCACTAGATAATATGGTATCAATAGGTAACTTTTTGCCATGAATGTATATCCCACAAAGAGAACAGGTGGCAAAAGCTCCAATGGCAGAGAAGCGGTACGATTCACCGAAAGAAGAAGAAGATGCGATTATGGCTTTGGTGGCTTAGAGTGATTGGCGACACCAACTAGGTTCTCTGATATGTTAGATTATAAATTTATTTTGATTATAAGCATTTCAAACATTGCAAATACAAAATATTAATAATAATAAATATTCAACCTTCTCATTTAATTATTATATAATCATTATAAAATTTTCAAATTCTTAAACAAAATACAAAAAAATAACATAATTTTTTCAAATTTCAAAATAAAAATTATATTCAAACAATATTTTAGTTTGACAATAATTTTATTCAACTTTTTTTTCACTCATTTTCTAAAATTCAATAAAATATTTTAACTCAAATTACTTTATTACCATTAACATATAACTCTTATGAAATTGAAAATACCTAGCCAAAGTTTTTTTTTTTTTTTGAGAAAAAAGAAGAGAGGAGGGAGGAGGGAGATGGGGGAGGAGCAAAACCTTAAGTGACCAAAAGACACGTCAAAATTAATGGCTGGTGTGTTGGAGGATAAGAACGAACAGACCGATCAATCATAATTGACAATGGTCAGCACCTCACAACCATAATCATACAGCAAATTGGGTGAGCATGTAGCTATCTTACGAAACCAAAAAGTATTCTCAAATTAAAAAGAAAGAAACCAAAGAGTGTAGATATTTATACGTAATTAAGCGAGTAGTTCACTCTAAATGTGGATAAGCAGTACTTATATGGTAAGAATGTGAAATAGATTTTTTTTTTTTTTTTTTTAATCTTTAGATGAACCATAAGAGAACATATTTTGACAAATTAAGTGGTTAACCATCTTGATTGATCATCTATGGTTATTTGCATAAGTACCATTCAAGCTAAAAATTATATATACAGAAAGCTAAGCTTAAAAAAATAAAAAATAAAAAATAAAAAATAAAAAATAAAAAATAAAAAATAAAAAGAAGACGAAGAAGGAAGAAATTAATTAGAAAGCAAGAAAGAAAGAAAATGGCCCACCTACGTGAAGACTTGGAGTCATCTACCAAACGATTGTTAATGGACCACGGGAGATGCATGTATGTTCAGTTAATTCTAGAGGAAATTTCCAACAACAGTGGTCGGGGACTCAGGTAAATGGAATCTGGATACTATACTAAAATGAAAAATTCCGACTAAAACGACTAAAATAGAACAGAATTTAAGACTATGGCGAACTCATGAATCTCTATGTATGTGGCTTACTGTATTATTTTTGCGTTTGGACGTAACTACGAGTGATGAACATAGATAACTATGTCGACAACCCCTTCGAAGTTAAAACTCATCAATCATACACTTGAAGCATTCATGCATGGCCTCCTCTCTTTCCATTTCCGTTTTGCTACTCATATATATTATGTATCTCCATGTTTCTTGTTTTCTTGGTTCTTGGGTCTCTTTGTCGACGCATGGTTAATAAAACTCAGCCAAAGTTGTTGTGCTGCTCGCATCCATTATTTTTTTTGTTATAGAAAAAATTAGATTTTATTTTCTGCCTAGAAAACTAGCAAGTGATCTGAATATCTGTTGGGTTTTGCTCATTGAATCCCACATGGGAAAGAAGTGGGTGAAGGGGCAAGGCCAAGGCCTATATAAGGAGGCTTAGCCTCCTTAGTTAATTACACCAGTCAGAAACTTATCTAGTAACTTTTGACTTTAGTAAAATTCTTCTATTGTCTTTTTTGTATGTAAAAGGAAGAGAGGTGAAAGTTAGAGTTTTACTAGTGAGAGAAGTTTTTGTGGGTGTCGTTGGGGTGAGGAGAAAAATTGTGTGATTGTAACAATTTTTCACATAGTGTATTTTCTTCTCTGGGTCTGGTGGTTTTTCTCCTGTTTTGGAGTTTTCCACGTAAATTCTTGTGTTGTATTTATTTCTCTATTTTTCTTGTTATTCTGTCAAAAGTAGATCTTGGTGGAGGGGAATTTGGAAGACTAGATTCCCAACAAATGGTATCAGAGACACTAGGTTCTTTTTGCAGGGTGGAGTTTTGGTGTGGTAGTGTGAATACGTATGGTCTAAGGAGGTTCTGTCTAGGAGATTGAAAATTTTAAGTGTGTCCGTTGTGACCCTCCAATCTTTCCTGGGAATCTTGAAGTTTTGTCTAGGAAAGATTAGTCTTTCCTGGGAACTTACTTAGTGGGTACTATTCATTTCTACGGTAAAATTCATCGAAGTTATGTCAGGAGGTAGAGCTTCAAATCCTGTCAGATTTGATGTGGAGAAATTTGATGAGAGAATCAATTTTGGCTTGTGGCAAGTGCAAGTCAAGGATATCTTGATTCAATCAGGATTACACAAAGCGTTGAAAGGTAGACCAGTCCCTAAAGTCAGTAGTGGCTCAAGCACTACTGGTGAAACAAAGAGCAGATCTGGAATGAGCGATGAAGATAAGGAGGATTTGGATTTGAGAGCGGCAAGTGCAATTCGTCTGTGCCTGGCCAAAAATATTCTTGCAAATGTGCATGGAATATTTACAACAAAGGGACTTTGGGAAAAGCTCGAAGAGTTGTATCAGACGAAGGGTGTATCGAATAGAGTGTACCTGAAGGAGCAGTTTCATACACTGCGAATGAGTGAAGGTACGACTATTTCAGATCATTTAAGTGTTCTCAATGGTATTGTCTCTGAGCTGAAATCTATTTGAGTTAAAATTGACAATGAGGATCAAGCCTTGAGGCTGATCTGGTCTCTTCCATCTTCCTATGAGCATATGAAGCCTATTTTGATACATGGGAAGGAGAAAATAATTTTTTTAGAGGTTACCAGTAAACTTTTTTCTGAAGAAAGAAGGCTAAGTAGTGGAAGTAATGGTTCACTTGAGAACTTAGCAATGGTGACAGCTGATGATTGGAAGAGAAAGAACTCTATGAAGAAGAAAGTAGTCTGCTAGGTGTGTAAACAACCTGGGCACGTCAAAAGAAATTGTCCAAGAGGTGGAGTAGGTTTGGCAAGAGGCTCCAAGTCAGTAAATGGAAATACTGACAATGAAACTAACATCATGTCTTTCTCTACAGAAGATGACTTCTGTTAAAAGGAGACATGTACATCCTCATGGCATGTCGCTAATCCCAAAGTTGCCATGATAGAGGATATGTTAATGTTAGTTGTTCTACAAGTTTGCACACGGGCATTGGTTTGTCATTGATGCAAGGTGTGTGGTGGAAATTTATGTCGATGGCTGATGAACTTCCAGGAAAGCCAAACGTGGGAGTTGCACCATAATTTTTCAGCAAGGTTATTTTCGACATGGGCCGAAGTGAAATGCTTGGAATTGGTTTATTCTGAGTGGTTATGCTTTTATGGTGGAGCATGATAGCGAAAGCTATGAATCTTCATTGCGGTGGAGTGTAGCTGTGGGACCAGTCAAAGTCGCAAGGTGGAAATTGTTTATTTTGCTCCTTGAATCCCACGTGGGAAAGGAGTGGGTGAAGGGGCAAGGCCAAGGCCTATATAAGGAGGCTTAGCCTCCTTAGTTAATTACACCAGTCAGAAACTTATCTAGTAACTTTTGACTTTAGTAAAATTCCTCTATTGTCCTTTTTGTATGTAAAAGGAAGAGAGGTGAAAGTTAGAGTTTTACTAGTGGGAGAAGTTTTTGTGGGTGTCGTTGGGGTGAGGAGAAAAATTGTGTGATTGTAACAATTTTTCACATAGTGTATTTTCTTCTCTGAGTCTGGTGGTTTTTCTCCTGTTTTGGAGTTTTCCACGTAAATTCTTGTGTTGTATTTATTTTTCTATTTTTCTTGTTATTCTGTCAAAAGTAGATCCTGAGAGGGAATTTGAAAGCCCAGATTCCCAACAATATCTCGTAGCAGTTCATCTTTTATTCTAGTATATAGATTAGTAATTTATCAAAATTTATATAAAATATAGATCTTTTGGTATCAAATTAAGCATAATAATATTACAATTTAGACTTTCAATAAGTTTTGTATAATTTCTTTATACATAATAACAGTACTCATGTAACGACTTTGGTTGAGTACTCATATAATTGAGTACTCATATAACAGTACTCATATAGATCATTATACGTCATAACTTTTTGACTACTTTTTGGAGGAATTTAAGAATATTCAAATTAACGTACATGACAAAGTCTTCCGAAATTAATGAAAATTCCAAGTCCATTCAAGGAAACTTCCGATATTGTTATATACAGCCGACTGCTTTAATTCATCTTTAATTAGTAGATCGAAGAGTCTCAAGTGAACAAAAGACGCGCCAAAATTAATGGCCGCGTTGAAAAATAAGAATAACAGACCGATGGACCGATCCACAATGGCCAGCACCTCGAAATCACAATCACAATCATATTATATATATATATATATATATATATATATATACTAGATAAAAATAATGTACAAAGTATATTTATCTAGTTTAATTTCTAACAAATAAATGATAAATAATTACACGTTTTCATATATTATAAAAAAAAGATATTAATAAAAATAATAAAATAATCTTATAAATAAACATAACCTATAGTTTTATCAAATTTGTTTGAGATAATTTTGATTGAAATTTTAATAAAAGATTCGTTAAAAATATTATATTTTTATAATTATAAGACGATAATCTAATAATTGCATCATTTTGCACAGTCTCAAAAGAGAGGACATTAAAATATGTATGTTTTTAGTTTTTGAGTTTTTCTAGATCTACATAAACTTGAATCATCCACAGTTTTTTTAATTATGTGATTATTTTTAAGAAATAATATAATTTTTTTTAAAAATTAATTATGTAGTTTATAATTTATATAAAAGAATGTTATATTATAATTTACAACATGAAATTTTAATCTTAAATATGTAAATTTATTAGATCATATATATTTCAATTAAATATCAAACATATATAATATATTAATTATATTTATTGTCTATTATTACCAATTTAATATAATTATAATTAATTGTATATACCGTATATTTATTATCTTAAAAAATAAATAAATAATACATTCATTTTAAAATTTAAAATAATTTTTAAAGAATGAAATTATTAATCATATAATAGGAATAAATTTTCATGAATAAAATTAAATTTTCTAACGTATAAATTTACATCTTTAAGTGAGAATTGCATTGTTATATTGTTATGAATGGTTTATTTATATATATTGTTATATATTCTATATTATTATTATGTCATTCTATACTATTATTATTATTATTATTATTATTATTATTCTATATTTATTTTACATAAAAAAAAAGTTTTAAATGAAAAGTTTATAGTTATAGAAAATTGAAGTGGTGTATTTAAATTAATGTCAAAAACATTATTTCGGTGATTAATGAAATTAATAGATTGTATTTAAAATAATATTTCTCATTAAATGCAGTATTTATTTTAACAAAAATGGATGGAAAGTGTTAACTTTAACAGAAAAATAAAATTTTCCGTTAAAGCAAGATTTTCCGTTAGATAGTCACTTTATATATAAAGATATATATATTATAAGAAATATCACCTTTTGCGACCAATAAATAGTAAAGAAAATGCTATTTGCGATTAATTTTAATTGTAAATAATCATTTAACTGAAATTAACTGGCTATAAAAAGACATTTTTCTTGTAGTGACATACTAGGCGGATTCAACGTGCAAAGCACGTTTGTTTAATTTTTTTTTTTTTAAAATTATTTTTAATAAGAACTAATTTTTGATTAATAACAACGTAATTCTTTTGGTAGTAATTTTAATTTCTAACTTAAATTTGACACTTACTCATAATATTTTAAATGAAAAATAATTAAAAGAAGAACATTAATAAAAACAAAACATAGTCCTATAAATAAACAGGCCCTCATAATTTTATGATACTTGTTTGAGATAATTTTGATTTTAGGATGATTCTAGGATGACGATCCAGCATATTATTCATCTTGCATTTCCTCAATATTAAGAACATTAAAATGCCTATATTTTTTCTCCTCTAGTTTCTCTATATTGCATAAATTTGAATCTTCGACAGTTTTGTTGATAACTTCTCTATAATGTTTTTAATATATGGTCGATGTTCCTACAAAATATATTATTAAAATCTTTACATAATTTATAAAAACCCAATTCTTTTTATTAACTCATTATTAGTAAACTAAATTTATGAATTAAAATTTTAAAAGATACATTTCCTGCATGTTACATCAGCTCAATTGTTGAACAACCAAATGTCTTTTCTACTATTTCACCAAACATAGCAGCAGCTAGCTTTCCAATAGCATCGTCCAGTTCAACATATGCCCGAGCACTATAAATGCGATGATATTATTATTTTCAATTTGAATATTGTTGAATTCTAAATTAAATTAGAGATAAATTATAAATTAAAATTGGAAGATACATACTGTGATTTGTAGATCCCTTAGTTTTTGCAATATATACAAATGAAGTTTTCATTGTATTTATTTCCAGTTCCTTTATTACAGCTAACACATGACATATAATAAAATACTTGGGCCAAGTCAATCATATTTATCTTTGCCTTTATCCAAAATTTTGCTTTCTACATTAAATCAAAATTAATTTTTAGATGGAACGATTGTGAAATATTTTAATTTGTTATTAATGAAATTATATTTACCGCCATGGGTTGCAGACCTTTCATCAACTCTGCAATATCGCAATTCTTACAATTTTTCGAATACCAACATATGACAAAGGGGCAGATGGGGTATGTCAAGCATCTTGCAATATTGATACTTCTAATTGTCAAATCGTTATTCTCCACCCTTAAAATTCAGTAAAAAATAATTATATAAGGAAACGAAATATATAGATAAATTAGATAAATCACGTAATTAACTATAATATAAATGTAGTAATATGTACTTGATAATTTATGAGAATTACCATTGCTTCACTTGGGAAGAAGAGGATTGATTGTAAAGTACTTGACGGGCATGATGACAAAAATAATCCTTTGTTAAAATTGAAATCATTATTCATGCAAGTATATATAATATGAGAAAACATCTAAGGTGTTTAATTATTAAAAATACCGTTATATGATCCAACAAATATTTTTGTTCCAAGTATTTATTGGTTTATCTTCAATAATTTCTGATATTTTCTGACATTTGTCATGAACAAATCGACCCCACATAGTTAAACATATGAGATTCAAGCTACAAAATATGAAATAAGTAAAAGAATTAATAGAAGTTCCACAAATTAATATTGGAATTCAATTTAAAAAGAAATGAGAAGTTTTAAGATTTTTTACATTTCATCTATAACATATATCTCTTGGATTGTTCTTAGTCCAAATGCTAATGTTACCTATTTAGTTGGCTTAATTTTGATTGCAATAACTAAAATATCTAATTATTCAAATATGAGTTATTAATTATTTTATAATTAATTTATAATAAAATTAAAAGTAAGTTACTTATTTCTACCATCGACTTTTTATAAGCCTCTAACTCATTGAATGGGACGATCTAATGTTTTGGTGCCTCTATTTTCACTTCAATTTGTGGAACATTTTCTATTATCGTTCTTGAATTCAAAGTCCATTAATATTGATAGATCTACTGGTTTGACATATGTATTGTTGATATAATACGACTAAAATATTTAAAGTGTCTTCCCATGAGTCAATATAAGTCCCAAACATTGCTGCCTGCACTCAATTCCCTTAGGCAATATAAATATTTGTGATTAACAATGTATTTTATAAAATTATGAGGATTATTTTACTATAATAATTTTTTTGTTAATAACTTTTTTGTTTTTGAATTTTTTCTTTCTTAACAAATATTTTGTAAAAAGATAACTAAATAAATGCAACATCATTAATATTTTTATATAATATGAAAGAATTTAAGAACATCTAGTTTCAAAGAATATCAAAATCTGGAAACATAATATATTCTAACAAATATTATACCTCTTGATCAATTAATGTCAAATTTTGGTACTCAATGATGTTTGTTGGCTTGTTCGCTTTGGTGATTTCTCTACATAAATCATCTTGATTTTTCAATTATTTATATTTTGAATGATATTCTTTATTGATGTATACATAGTCCGCATTTTTTGCCCTTTTCAAATACAAAAATATTAGATGCATAAGTATAACAAATCTTAATTTAAAATCATGAACTTCCAAAACAATGGACGAAGACATTTAATGTAAAATACACGCACGCATGCTGCACTTACAAGTTTTTATATTATATTTGTCAAACTTAATTCTCTATTCCAAGCAACTACAACGTTGGTATAATATAAATATTTAATGTATAATATTAGTTAACTAAGAATTAAAAGCAAACACCAACCAAAGAATATATATTAATGTATAATATAAATTTATAATATAAAAAAAATGCACTTACAAGTTTTTGAATTAACAGTGGAGATTCTTTTATATGTTGAGATATCTTGATATATAGAATAATCCCTGTTTGAATATAAAAGATAGAGTAAATTTTAATTGCATTGTATATACTTCTTTTTTCTCTCTCTCTCTCTCTCTCTCTCTCTCTCTCTCTATATATATATATATATTATCTTTGTTGAAAATAAGCAGATAATAAGGATGGTTAGGAATAACAAATAAATATTAAATTTCAATTTTCTTGATTGAGAACTTTTTTTAATTAAAATAAAATAAAATAATTTCAATTTTTATATTACATTTTTTTAATTAAAAATAATGCCCATCGTTTAAGTAGATGATGAATAATTATAATTAATTAGATGATAAATAATTACATATTTTTATATATTATAAAACAAAAACATTAGTTAAAACAATAAGATAGTTCCATAAATAGTTATAGTCCATAATTTTAATAAATTTGTTTGAGATAAATTTGATTGAAGCTTTAGAAAAAGGTTTGTTCAAGATATTATTTTTTAAATTGTTATATAATATTTATAATTATATAAAATTATATTATAATTTATAAGATAAAATTCTAATATTAAATATAAATTATAGTTACATAAAATAATGTTATATTATAATTTATAGCATAAGATTCTAATCTTAAATATGTAAATCAATTTGTTCATATGTTTTAAATAGAAAACATATATATAGTACATGTAGTATATATTATTCTTTATTGGTGTTATTTTTCTACTCGGGTCGGGCCTTGTGTATATTTATTGTACTTTTAGCTTGTTGGGCCAGTCTGTGAGTGATTTTATTAAGCCCAGCCCGTGGGCTTTAGTTTCGCCCCCCACATAATACTAAACGGCGTCGTTTTAGACGATCTATATATAATAAGCCTAGGGCTTCTTCTTATAACCCTAGCGTGCTGCACCCTTTCTCACTTAACCCTGCTTCTTCTCTCCTTCTCCCTTACCGCTTCTTGTGGCTTTTTCAGCCATGGTTGCCACTCGAGCCCGCTCTGAACTCCTCGTTGCGTTCCAGGCCTATAGAGCTCGGGTGATCCCCAGCTTCCAAACATCATGTAAGGGCTATGGTGTTCGAATCTTGACGTTTTAGTCTAGATTCGAAAATCTTATCTTTATTTTACCTGTGTAGATGCATTTTTATTGTGTATCCTAACTTGTTACTTTATTTTCTGCACGGCTAGGGTTTCCCATCCAAAAAATCGAAAGGCCGAAAAACTCAAGCCTGAGTCTCAGATACGTGTTTTCTTTTTTCAAGATCTAGCATTTTTCTTCAATGTATTTTTCTCTCTCTGTGCGGCTGCATATATCAATGAGATGATATATATCAACGAGTGGTGATGGAGGTTACGAACGATTCAAAAGATGAATTAAGGCCAGTTAACAGGTAGGTAACAAACTCTTTATCTGGAAGAGGATTACAGGTGGAGGCTAGAGTGTCTGCAAGAGATCTAACTTTGGCAAAGTAGTCCGTGATGGACTGAGAACCTTGATTGAGATTTGTGAGCTGAAAACGAACATGAAATTCCTTTGCCTGAGAATGAGAGGCAAACATGGTTTCCAGAGATAGCCAGAGTTGGCGAGAAGATGTAGAAGAGAGGACATGATTGACTATTGAATCTGAAAGAGAAGAAAACAGAATGCTAAGAACTAGTTGATCAAGGCGTTTCCAAGATTCAAAAGCAGGGTTTGGATTGGTGGTGTCTGGTAAGAATTCAGAGGGAGATGTTTGAGAGCCATCTACAAATTTGTAAAGATCCTGGCCACGAAGATAGGTACTGATTTGAACTTTCCATAGATTATAGTTTTCAGAGGTAAGTTTGATTGAACAAATATGAGAGAAGGAAGAGCTGATGGCGGAGAAAGAGGAATTGAACAGAGCCATGGATTTGGTATGACAGCTAGACGAATACCAGCTCTGATACCATAACAGAACAAGGATTTGCCAAATTCTCCATGTATTCATTGCAGCTTTATCATCTATTCTAATAGTAATTTTTACTCTGTATGATTTATTCTAATAGTAATTCATTGCATGATTTATTCTTATTGTATTTTTTACTCTGTGTGCGAGTGCATATATACATATTGAGCTTGGGATCTGTTTGAAGAGATTAGGATTTTTTTTTGTTTGGGTATTTTATTCGTTTGTTTTGTCGTCTCTTTGTTGTTTTTCGTTCATTTTCCAAATTTAGCCAAAACCATTTTCTGTTTTTGTTTTTTAAGTGGTTTTAGCTCATATTAAAATCATGTTTTGTTTTTGGTAATGCATATTAGAAAATGAAGATGAAGTTTTAAAAAATTAAACGCATGTTAAAATCAGATACAACCTTTTGCAGATCACACCTAAACCAATCTGGCTATTCTTTTCTGCTGTTTAATCTGTTCATAAATTCTTCAAACTATTCATCTGTTGTGAAATGAAGATGCATATTAAAATCATAATATGAATTAAGATAAAAATGAAAAAAAAAATAAAAATGAAGATAAAATTCCACAACAAATTTGATTGTTTTTTGCAATGCATAATAAAAAAAGGAAGATGAAGTTTTAAAAACTTAAACAAAAATATGTTATGAGATTAGAGAACAGATTAAAAAGATAGATATGAATACCTTAAAGTACCCAGAAAAATTTAAGTCACAACAAAATAAAATAAAATATAAAATGAATAAATGTAATAAAATTAAACTGAAAGTTTAAAAAATTTAGAGAAAATAATACAAGTTACAAATATATGAACAAATTAGAGAACAGATAAAAGATATATATGAACAAATTAGAGAACAGATAAAAGATACAGTTGAACAAATTATTTAATCTTACGTATTATATTTTTAATTTGTATGTTTGTTTGTATATTTGTATTATATCTAATTTTTAATAAACAGAACCCAAATACAGGGGGCTTTTGAGGAAAAAAAAAAGATAAACATAAAATTAGATATATTTGAGAAATAACAAAAGGTGATTAATATAAATGGAATACCTTGAATTTAGTCATGATATTCATAGTTTTAAATATGTTTTTTTGTCTGTACTCTAAATTATCTATTGTTTGGTTTGTTTGTTTGTAGGGAATTTGGATTATGATCCGGTCTTTTGTGTTTGGTCTCTGAAAAAAGAGATGAGTTTCATTTTTTTTTTCATGTTATGATGTTCCGTTTCATTTTTTCTTTAGTTAATCTGATTTGTTGGTTTGGTTCTTGTAGGGAATTTGGACTTTTTTGTTTTAAGTTTATGATGCTTTGAGGTTTGTATGTGTCTATTCGCAGTCAGTTTCTAACCCTTTCAATTCTTTTACCTCTGTTTTTTCCGTTTCTTTTTTTAAAAGCAGCAAACACATAATGAAACAAAATCTCTAATATTAAACTGTAAATGAAAACATCACATGCATAGGCCAGTGGATAAATGAATAAAATGCATAAACAAATATTACACAATTAAACCATATACACAAACAATTAAACCATAAATTAATAAACCAAGGCATGAAAGTACAGCAAACAAAAGAAAACAAATATTTAAGTTAAAACATATACTTACAAAGATGAAAATCAGAAATGCTAAGCTTCAAAGTCCCCCAACCAAGACCTGAAACGAAAGCACCAAAAATAATTAAATTACAGTATACAAAAATAAACACA
This sequence comes from Platycarya strobilacea, assembly GCA_036898215.1. Classification (NCBI taxonomy): domain Eukaryota; kingdom Viridiplantae; phylum Streptophyta; class Magnoliopsida; order Fagales; family Juglandaceae; genus Platycarya; species Platycarya strobilacea. The sequence goes on from CM072555.1 coordinate 10,314,050, forward strand.
ACTAAATAGACAGCTGGAACAAGTAAATAGAAGAACATGCAAAATAGAACCGCAGAAAAAAGAACTTAACAGATTTGAACGTATGCTTTTGCAAAACAGAAAAAGGTGCATGTTAAAGTTAACCAAAAATAAACACAACTAAATAGGCATCTAAATAAGAAAACAGAAGCTTTCCTTACAAATCAGATCTGAAAACAAGAAAAAAACCCCTTAATTTGAAGGAATAACCTAACAGAAGATGAGGTTAAAAAAAATAACAAAACAGAAAACAAAAAAACAGATTTGAAAAGATAAAAAATAGAAGATTATACAAAATCTGAAAACAGGAAAAAAAAAACTTACAAACCCAAATAATAGCACGGAATTAGGAATAACACATGATGACAACCCTTTAAGTGCATTGTCCTGCAGAATAAAACTAAACATATCAGATAAATGATCAAACAAAATAACATAAAAAGTTTGTAAATAATATGATTTTTATAAAAATAAAATATATTTTAATCAATAATTTATAAAATAACTCATTACAATAATATGGTTGAGGATCTTCTGTACGTGGTTTTGGAAGATAACCCAAATGCTATATGGTTGAGGAGTAGTTTATTTAGCAAAAGAAAAAAAATAGCAGCACTTGACCCAAATGCCGTGGTCCATATTTATTTTGGAGATATGTTTTGTGTATGTATTTTGTAAGTCTTAATAGTTTTACTGCTGCTAGTTTTTTTCTTCTTGTGGGCAAATTATAAGTGTAGTGCTGCCAGATTTTTCTTCTTGTGGACAAATTATAAGTTTTCAGTTTTTTTCTTCTTGTGCAGAGGTTTGAGTTGCCCTGTTGTATGTTTGCAATAAATATATAAATTAGTTTGGGTTGCCTGTTGTAGAAGTTTGGCAATATCATTTGCTGTATGCATGAATAAATGAAATTTTTTTGAAGATTTTATAATTAATGGCTTTACCATTTCAACCTTTATGTGATTTTTCTAATATTTTCTGATCTCAGGTGCACTTGTTTTCTTTTTATATTTTTTGGGGGTTCAATTGATTAATTAACCAATAATGACCTTCCTGTTAGATTATTTCAAATCATTTTTCAAATTTGATTTTCAAATGTTATTTCAAATTTTAAATTTTAAATTATCTATTTTTTTTAATCCCACATTGGTTAGACAGTAAAATATTTAATGGTTTATAAGTGAATGTATTTCACTATACATAAAATAAATAAAAATGTAGACAGTCTAAGAAGCGTCATCCAGTGCGAAGCACTGATCGCACGCACGCACGCATGCGCGTCGCGCGCGCGACGCATAGACGCTTTAGACGCACTTCGCATGAACGCATCGTCGCAAGTGACGGAATTATTTTGCTAAGTGAAATAATGTGTCTGATCACTATTTTGACAGTTGTGATTAACTGTCAATTACAGTTACTTTTGTAACTGTTCAGATAATAACTGTCATAATTTTTAACTGAAACGTTATGTCTGCTGCTATTATATCTTTTCGTTCAAAAGGTTAGTGTTCAGTATTTGCAATCTGCACACTATATAAACAGTGTTGTATCCTGAAGACATAATTGCTAATTATTCCCTTTTGCAGAACTCTATACGAGTGGGAGACAATATTTGTCTGAGAGACAGATTAACAATCGCCTCACTGTTCTCACTGTTCTTTTCATTCAATCTCCATACGTATATAAAATTTTTATTCTAACACTTCCTGTGTTGTTGGATGATAATGACCTTTCTTTCTTGAGATGATTGTTTTCACTCATTCTCTTGTTGTTTATATATTTTGTGCTTTTGGATTTGTAATGTGAGTCTGATGTTCAGGTTTTTTTGTGGGTTGCGAAGTCTAGAAGAAGAAATGCATGTCAGGGTCTTTATTTGTTGCTTCCTGTTGGGTGTTCTTGCCCTATTGTTAATTTTTTTTGTATATTTGTATTATATCTAATTTTTAATAAACTGAACCCAAAATACAGGGGGGCTTTTGAGGGGAAAAAAAATTAAATAGAAAATATATTTTTTAGAAATAACAAAAGGTGATTAATATAGATGGAATACCTTGAATCAGAATAATTGCTTGCAGCTTCTGAATCTGAACACAGGTGGACGGAAATGAGTGAGTTATATATAAGATATATTTGAAAAGTAACAGAAGATAATTAATTCGATGGAATATCTTAAACAAGAGTAATTGTTTGCTTGTAAATCTGAACACGGGTGGAACAGAGTAATTTCACTTTTTTCCTTGTATTTCTCTTCAGCTTTTGTTATGTATTCTGGGAGAACAATACCTTCTACCTGAGATTAGTGTATTATTTTCTTATGTATTCTTAGAAAATAATGGGAACTCGTGTAATTGTGAATTTAATGAGTAGTCTTTTCACGTTTCTTACTATGAATGAATGAGAGAATACAATGAATGAATGAGATAATGCATTAAAATGCATTTATTCAATACAATTGAATATACGAAAAATATTTAAATTTGAATATACGAAAAACACTTCAGGAATATTTACAAAAAAACATTTAAAAGGAAATTAAATTAAAATGCATTTATTTAATACATTTTAATAACGGATTAAATGCAGCAATCACAACGGATTTAATGAAGGCATTTGGGCTGAGGACATTGCATATATGTAATTAATGCAATTTAATTCAACATTTAAGCTTACACGTTGTTTGATAACCTGACTTCGTACGTTAACATTTAATTTGTACGTTCATTTGACTTGTTACTGCAAAGTTAATGGTTTGCTGTTAAACTAATATTTTTCTGTTAGATAGCACATTATATATATAAAGATACATATATTTAGAATTTATTAGGATTGGTTGAACTCAAATGAATCTTGACTTGGCCTACCATTACGTGTTATGGGAACTAATTTTTCCAAGATTAATCTATTTGAATTGAGAAGTGATCTCAACTAATCTCGTATTGTTTTTTTTATTATAAATTTTTTCAAATTTTTATACAAAATATAATAAATAACTTAATTTTTTCACATTCAAATTCAACTTCTTAAAATTTCAAAACAATAATTATATTAAAAAAATAATTTTTTAACAATATTTTGTTTAATCTTTAATTTTCATCTAAAATTATCTTATCTCATCTTGTTATCCAAATAATTTTTAAATAGAATCAAAGTGTCCCAACTTTAACCTCAGCCAATTATTAACAAATTTTGGATTGGTCAATTTGTTTGGATGGTTGATTTTTGCTCATCTGATATCTTATATGTAAGATTGTAAACTTATTTTTATTGTAATCCTTTCAAACATTGCAAACACAAAATATTTTCAATTTTAAATATTTAATTTTCTCATTTAATCATTACAAAATTTTCAAATTCTTAAACAAAATACAAAAACAACACAACTTAATTTTTCTAACTTTAAAAGAAAAATTATATTCAAACAATAATTTTCCTTTATAATATTTTTATTCAATTTTTTCACTCATTTTCTAAAATTCATTAAAATATTATAACTTATTATTATTCACATATACATTAGGATATTCCAAGTATTCAAAACGGAGCCAAAGTCTTATGAACTTGAAAATTCTAAGCCAAAGTCTTAAGTGACCAAAACCAAAAGATCACACGCCAAAATTAATGGCTGGCGTGTGTTGGAAAATAAGAACGAACCGAGCAGAATGGTCAGCACCTCACAATCATAACATACACGGCAACAAATTGGGTGAGCACGTCCGTAGCATGATCTTAAGAAACCAAATTAGAGTATTTTTCAAATTATTAAAAACAAAGAAACCAAAGAGTACAAAATATTTATACGTAATTAAGTGACATTATATAGTAAGATAAATACTAAGAATGCAAAATAGATTTTTTCTTTTTAGATGAGCCATTACAGGACATATATATATATATATACACTACAAGATATATAGCCTTTTCCAACAATTTATATTTCTCTGGAATTATTATCGCCGCAACAAGTATGTTTTTGCAGTGATTTATAAATCGTTGCAGCCTTTGAAAACTGTACTAAAGTATACAGGGGTCTCAAATCTGGTGAGAAGCTATAGGCCCGATTTGGATGGGGAGATGAGATGAGATGAGATGAGTTGATATGAATTTAGTTTATTTTTTAATATTATTATTATTTTAGGATTTAAAAAATTGAATTGTGATTTGAAAAGTAGGTATTGAAATTTGAAAAAATTGTATTAGAATTGGTGTTTTGTATATGAATTTAAAAAAATATAATTATAAATTTAAAATGAATTGAGATGAACTTATCTCGCCTACAAATCCAAACTGGGCCATAGTATAAGTGGTTGCTAAAATTTGAAAAATGTACTAAAGAATGACAGACTCGAGGATCGAGAATGCAAGTAAGTGCCAAAAGAGAGATTATATTCAAATTTTAAACAAAATACAAAAAACAACACACTTGTTTTAAATTTTAAAATAACAATTATATTTAAACAATATTTGAAACTCAAATCATGAAATGCTTGTTGTAAAAGTTGAGTGCCTGGTTGTTTGATGAACTCAAATCATGACAGTCTTTGTCTCCTTTTTTTAGTGTATGTTATGCAATATTTACATAACATAAGTTATGAGAAATTATGCAATATCATCTGGTTTCTGTTTATGAGAAATTTCCATTATTCACTTACCTTCTAGTGGTTTTAGACTTTTAGTGTATGACGTTATGCAATATTAAAGACTTGCGATGAAAAAACTAATTTAGGTCTATTCCTGATTTTTCAACGAAATCCAGCTTACTAGTTAATTTATCTTAAATTATCAAATAAATAAATAAATAAATAAAACTACTTTTAAAAAAGAATAATAAAACTACTCTTAGATTCTAAAATATAATATACTACTTCTCTTAAATTTTAAAGACTCCCGATCAATTGGTTGAACTTGAATGATCTAATCTTGAGTTGGCCTATCCATTACGCGTCATGCACGCTTATTTTTCTAAATAGATCAAAGTGTTGCAGCTTTTACCTCAGCCAGCCAATTATTAACAAAGTTCAAACTCCAGATTGGTAAATTCGATTGGATAGTTGATTTTGGCTCGTCTGATATAAACTTTTCAAACATTGCAAACATAAAATATTTTCAATTTTAAATATTCAACTTTATCATCTAGTCATTATCTAACCATTATAAGCTTTTCAAACTCTTAAACAAAATACAAAAAATCATAAATTTTTTAAATTTTAAAACAAAAATTATATTCAAATAATATTTTAACTATAATATTTTTATTCAAAATCAAATAAAATATTTTAGCTCATATTATTTCACTACTATTCACATATATACTAAGACATTCTAAGTATTTAAAACGAAGCCAAAGTCTTAAGTGACCAAAAGACATGCCAAATTAAATTAATGGCTGGTGTGTTGGAAAATACATTACAAAAAAATAGGCTTTTGTGACTATTTAATTGCGACCAAATGACTATTTGCAGTCAATTTTGGTCAACACGTCACAATCGTAGACACATCACCAAATTGCAAGTTGAGCATGTAGCTTGATTTTTTTTTTTTTGAGAAAGTCAAGGATAGCATTAAACTAAACAAATGATACATGAGGAAGGAGTGGAATTTCCCAAAAGTGACTCTAAAATAAAAAATAACACTGCAAAGAGGTGGAAAAAAAAAGATTTTTTTTTACCAATTTCTTGATTTCTACTCAAGCCTTAAAAAAGCATGTCGTCTTATTAAAAGACGAAAATAAAGTGTTCACCAAAGGACAAACACAAGAACCAATACAAGGAGCAGTGAAAATGATGAAAGCACTCTCGGTTGTTGTCTAAAAATAATTTTTGGGTGAATTCACAACCCCTCAATCAAAATCACGGTTTATGGAAAGCAAAACATAGAGTGGCTTTGTAAGTGGACTCGAGTCGCAGACGGGCAACTAACACTGGCAGTGGTGGTGTGTGCAGCACACGCGTTGCCTGAAGAGATTCACGGATCGATCTCTGTGGCTAACGAGACCGCACGTGGCCTCCACAGCCAATCCAAAATGCAACTATGAGTGTGCCATGCGCACGACAAGTGTTGCGCGTGTGGCAAACGTGCCCAATGAAAAACCTAGAAAAACGAATGGAAAAACATGGAAAACTAAGAAAGAAAAAGCCGCTAAGGTTGGTGAGGGGAGGAGGAGGTTGGTGCTGGAGCACCTAGCCTCCTCCGCTTGGAAAAAAATCACAAGGAATGGTCTAGTTAATTGATCTGATGATCAATAATGTGATTAACTGCAAAATAAATAGTTTTGGATACAATAATAATTGACTGACCACTAATGACCCACGAAATAAGCAACAAAGAGATCATGACCCAACGGCCCACTACACTTAAGCCAAAGAATCCGGTCCATAAAACCAAATGACTCCAAATGACAAAATGACCCCTACAAAATTAACAATAGACGAAAACAACCCTTTAACCCTACATATAAAAGCAACTTAAACTATCCCCCATTTCCAGAAGCCTCTTGAGATTGATCTATCGTTCCTTTTGCATGTTGTCTGAACCCTAGTTTGTAACCCTAACATAGTTCAGTCTTCCGATTTATCTTTAAATAAAGTGTTTCTTTTCTATGGATTTTTAAAAATGAACAAAAAAAAAGTAGTAACCACAATTCTGCTTCCTTTTAGTTTTCAAACAACATGTCCATATCATAAAATAGAAACCCTCCCTTCAAAAGAAACAAGATGTAAATGAAGTTGGAATCAGAAATTAAAAAAGAAGCAGTACCTTGAGATACTCGTGATCTGAGAATGATAGTAGATGGAGAGACTAAATCATAATCACTTCAGTTTCCTCTTGGAGTCTAGAATGGATGGATCTTTTTTTACTTAGAGAGGGAGAGAGAATGAGAACGCAGAGAGAAAATATACAAAAATTGAAAAGATGCGAAAGCGAAAAAACCAAAATATAGACGAACTTAAAATAGACTAATAGAGAGTTAACAGAAAATAAACATAAAGATATGTTTTTTTTAGAGGAAAGCATAACTGCATTCATTAATAATGAGCATTACAAATAGACTTGAGACATACAATACAAGTCAACTTAACGACGATCTGTAGCTCCCTGGTACATATCTCTTTAGAATAACGTCTTAGAGACAGCCTAAACTCTATCCAAGATAGAGTGATAACCAACACACAAACAAATAACAAACAAACAAACCAACCAAACCCCAAATACTCGTACTAAGACAGGTTTTGGGGACATACTCTACAGACTATAAGGCCGAGAGACAATGTGTTTTTTGTTTTTTATTTATCTAAAAGAGAAAAGACAGTAAATAAAAAACAAATGGGAAAACTGGATCACAAAACGAAATCCCCACATCAAGGCGCGCGCATGCCTCACGTGCGCTTGCAAACGGCGACAAAACCTTCCTCGTCGGAGAGATCGGGGCCATGTGAGTCTAGTGGCAAGGTGCGACAACATAAAGGCCGCCAGACAAACCAGAGGGCTTCGGACCTCCGGTCGCACCTTCCAAGTCCAAATCTAATGGCCTTCAATCCCAACGTCTTTCAAGTCCGTGCGCATACCAACCCCAGGGGCCAAAAAAGGCTGTCGGTGCTCCTGTAAAACAAGAAGGTAGAAGGGGGAGAAGGGCGGGAGGGAGAGAATGGGGGAAGAGAAAAACAGAGAAAAAACATAGAAAGCCAAAGAAATAGAAGAGAAGGGGAGGTAGGGAGAGAATGAGAGTTCGGAGGAGGGGGGGGGGGGGAAGGAGCCGGAGCTCCCAACCTCGACACTGTTTTCGTAGAGAGAGTCCTAGGGTTTTTGCTGAGAGGGTTTTCACTCAATGGCAGCAATTATTGGCAGTTTTCTATTGACATAAAAATACGTTAAACCAACAATTTTTGGTTGAATAGCCGCATTATATATAAAGAAAAGATATGACCATCCTATGATATTTTGTTGAGAGGTGGCTTGAATAAGCGCTTCCCCTGTATTCTTGCTCGAGCAAGATACTTCCAACTAGAGCGAGACTCAATCCGAGAGTTCGTTTGACTTTCGCTCGACGTCTAGCTTGAGCAAGATCCAGATAGAGATTTTGCGAGACCCTCTCTCGACATCCAACTCAAGTGAGTCTGACCTAGAAGTGTTCGCTCGAGCGAAAGTTACTCTCGCTTGAACCCAGACGAAGCTCCAGAGACCCTGTTTTTCCTCATCTCTTCCTCATTTCTTGTGAGATTGAGTGTAAACACGTGAGGTGAGTAATTTCTTTTGTAAGAATCGATTGATTCTCTCTCTATGTACTCTATTTGTTTATAGTGAAGTTTTGAGACCAACCCTACAGTGGATTTAATTTCAGTCGAGCTGAATCACTTAAATTTTATGTTCTGTAATTGTTTCTCTTCTCTTTGTTGCTACCGTTGTATTTGATTCTTTTTATCTGTTATTTGTTTTATTGGTTTATTCCTGACACATTTCAAATTAGACTTGTGCTGGGCCGCAGCCCACTATGCGCTGCAGCCCATATTTTTTCTTCAAATTAACATTACTCATCAGCCAATAGAATTTGATTAACATTAATTAGCTAATTTAACATTAAATTTCTTCTTATATATATATATATATATATGCATTCGCATAAAAGTAAACCGAACTGCATCGCGTTCTTAGATTTCGAAAGATGGAACATGCAGTACCTTGCGTATACGGTACATCCATAGACTATAGTACCTTCGTTTTCTAGCAGGTACATAAGCAATACATATATATATATATATATGTAACGATTATCAAATAACATTTTTTGAAGGTTAATAAAGTAGTTAACACACTTATCAAAAAGGCAAGACAGAAAGATGGTTATCAAACTTGACATGTCAAAGACATACGTACTTAGAGTAGAGTGGGATTTCCTAGATGCCATGTTGACAAAGTTGGGTTTTGGGACTAGCTAGTTGTATGCGCATGTTGATGTTATGTGTGAAATCAGTAAGTTACTCAATGCTCGTCAATGGGATCCCTGGTGAGAACATATTTTCATCTAGGGGATTGAGATAAGGCAACCCTTTATCTTTGTATTTATTCTTGATTTGTGCTGAATGTTTGATCTCTAATTTGTTGAGGCAAGCTGAAATGAAGGGGGTTATCAAGGGTGTTGCGGCTACAAGAGGAGGGACAAGGATTAGTCACCTTTTATTTGCCGATGAGTCATGACCGTGTTATCTTTTGCAGGGCTAAATATGAATAATGGATTAATGTTATATCTTTATTACAGCAATGAACAAGCATCAGGTCAAACCATCAATAAACAGAAGACATCTATTTTATTCAGTTCAAATACTGGCAGTGAGGCAAAAGAATTTAGTATCCAGCAGACAGATGGTATTTCTTGTGACAACTAAAACATGTATCTTGGACTTCCTTCTATGATGGGTCGATCAAAATAACAGTTTAGAGGATTAAAGGAAAATGTGTGGAAAAGGATCAATTGCTGGCAGACAAGTTTCCTTTCTCGTGAGGGTAGAGAAATTCTTATAAAAAGTGTTTTGCAAGCTATTCCGACCTATACCATGAGTGTTTCCAGATTACCTATTTCATTATTAAAGGAAATTGAAGCTTTAATGTCTCAAGTTTTGGTGCAATCATCAAAAAGAAGGAAAAGGGATATATTGGAACTTGGAAGGGATGGTCTAAGATTGGTGATGCAAAGAATAAAGGAGGACTGGGCTTTCGTGATTTACCAAGCTTATTGATAGCAGGTCTCGGGCATGGAACAAAGCATTAATTAATGCAGTTTTTAACATGGAAAACTCCAACAAAATATGCAGCATACCAATCAGTGCAAAAGGAGCTGAAGATAAACTTTTCTGGGGTTTATCTCCTAAGGGAGTTTTTTTCTGTTAAAAATGCCTATTATGCTGACTTAGTGCATAAATATCAGTTATTGGGGGAATCTTCATCAGAAGAACAACATGTGAAAAAGTGGAAGAAGATATGGCAATTAGGAGTGATTGCAAAAGTTAAGCAATTTATATGTAGAGTGCTCCAAAATATTCTGCCTACAAAGCATAATCTTTTTAAAAAACAGATTGTAGTTAATGCTTTGTGTCTTATTCGCAATATAGAAGAAGAAACTGTATGTCATGTTCTATGGAAGTGCCCTGCTGCAATGGATGTTTGTGGAGAAATTGGTAGTCCAGTCTTTTGATACTCTGTGGTATGACTTTAACAGCAGATTGGAGAGTGAACAGCTTCAATTGGTTGCTACAGATTATAGACCAGAAGGAATGAATTCGTTTTTTAGAACAAATTTAAAAGCTCCTCTTTGGTTCTTAAACTGGCAGTGCAGGAAATCGAAGCTTTGGATGAGTCAATGCAGGAACATAATTCAGATAGCAGTTCAGCTGCAGTTAGAGGGACTCCAGATGCAGATAGCAGTTGCTACAGAGGGACTTCAGATACAAAGAAAAATTTTGAATTTAGAGTTCGACGACCAGTTTTCCTATTTTTTTCTAGGTTCCATATTTATCTTCTTCTGTTTTTCAGAGTGAATGCATGAGATTTAAACATTATTTTAAGACTATAAATATCATTTCTTGTACGTTTTGTCCTTCTTGTGGACAATTAGAAAGAAAGGTGAATGTTGGAATGAATACTTCTATTTAGACGTGCTAAGGCCTCATTTGTTTTCCTGATCATTGTCATCTCATCTCATCTTATTTTAACTAATTATTATAATTTTTACATATTTCTATACAACATAAAATAAAAAAAAATTCAACTTTTTCAAATCCTAAAATAAAAATAATATTAAAAAAAATTCTAACAATATTTTATTCAGCTTTCAATTTTTATTTCAACTCATTTTATCTATAAAAACAACCGAGGCCTAAGTATGGTGCAATGAATAGGTATGTTTAAACTCAACCTTAAATTGAATGTATTTGTTTGAAGCTAGCTAGTAGCTAGTCATTCATTGTCTAGCAAACAATGAAATTAAAGACGTATAATGAAAAAACTTTTATGTATATAATTAACTGAGCATTCAGATTGTGCAATCGATCAATACCCACCTTACTAATTAGTTCACTTCAAATTATCAAATAATTGTAGTATACCCTCATTTAAAAAAAAAAAAAAATTACTCTCAAATTGATCTAAAAAATCACATAATACTTTTACTAAACTTTAAGAAACAAGTAGAATGTGAAATTCTCTGACTACTCTTCAATTGGTTGAACGATCTGCTCTTAAGTATTTGACCTACCATTGCGCATTATGCACAAGACTTAACCTAACTTGTCGACTACTCTTAGAAGAAATTTAAGATCCGGAAGTGCAAAGTCTGGCGGAATTAATGAAAATTCCAAGTCAAGGAAATTACGAAATTGATACATGAGGATTGCTTTATTTGATCTCTAGTTTCTTTTACTGACCAAAAGATACCCCAAAATGGCTGGCAGCCTGTTGGAAAATTAGAACATCAGACCGATCGACCACAATATCCAGCACAATCTGATCATAATCATAAAATAATAATAATAATAATAATAATAATAATAATAATAATAAAATTGCAACTGATCTAGTGGGTGCAAGTGTCGTGCAATCCTTAAAAAAAAAAGAGTAAATATGAGATCCAAATAAAAAAAAAAATAATAATTTAAGATCAACAGTTTGAATGCAGGTTTAGAGCAAGAAACTAAAATGGCAAGTATTTATAGAAGAAAGTAAAATTGTGAAACAATATCTAAACACGTGCACAAAGTCTCCACATGTTTCCTGAATCATCCCTGACGTAGCATGTTTTCCATGGATGTCACATGGGAAGCATAAATGGGTTTTACCAAGAAACGTTTTCCCTTATTAGATCAGATCAAGAGAGAGAAGTACTAATTATTTGGTGTAAGATTTTATCCCTATTTGATAAAATTTGTGATTTGTTTCCTTAATCATCCCTGATGTAGCATGTTTTTCATGGATGTCACATGGGAAGTAGAAATGGGTTTTACCAAGAAACGTTTTTCCTTATTAGATTAGATCAAGAGAGAGAAGTACTAATTATTTGGTGTAAGATTTTATCCCTATTTGATAAAATTTGTGATTCTAAATTCTTGCAGTTTTGAGATTAATAAAGGAGTTAGACTTCCAGTTTTTAGATGAAGTGGGCAACTTCAATCTCAATGATAATCAAGACTTGCTTAAGAAATCTTTGTTACACTATATAGATGGGAGTACACCTGTTTACATTGAATTATTAATATGAGATGTTGGAATAAATTTGAAATAGTACTTTTTATGATGAATGAATGATATATCGGTATATATTAGAGGTATTGAAAACATCTATATCAAGTAAATGATTAATTCATGATATTATATGCTTATTAGAGAATATATTGATCTATTAAATATGTTAATGTATTTAATGAAGGATTATAGATGTTTAAAAAAAGGTTGAAATGGAAAATATATGAAATCAATAGGGACAAAAACCAATTTCAGAGACATTATAGTATTGGCCAACTGATATTTGGTCTTTTTACAGAACCTGGAGAAAACAATTAATTGTTGCAATTTGCAAAGGAGGCTAGAAAAGTGGATGTACTGTGTCTACGATTATCTCCGGCTCGTAAGATTCTCATGGGAACACCATCATACAAAGAAGTGCAGAGGATAGTGGAATCTGCTGTGAAAATACTGAATGATGAAGTGGGGCCTCTAAGTCTAGATCAGGTATGCACTAGTATGATACGCTGCATTGTCAACAGACTGCGGTGCTGAGGTCCCGAAGTTATGTGCTTCTGCAGTGCTATCTTTTGATTGCTGGTTTGCCCTAATTATATGGAAAAGAAAGATCCATTTGGTAAGTTTCTTTCTTTTTTTGGCTCATAAACAATTTCTTTTTTTGGAGGAGGAGAGAATGAGCTCTCAATTTTCTTATGAATTGTCTTGATTAAGCATTCAAAAGAAACTTATACACGGTGTTGGGAATAGACCGATTAACAAACAACTAAAAAGAAGCAACGTAGCAAAAATAGCATAAGAGAAAATACGACAAGCACACTGAACACCAAGATTTAAGCGGTTCGGCTCAATATAAGTCTACGTTCACTATGGGTCGGTCTGAAAGTTTTACCATCGATAAAGATGGAGTACAATAAATGAATCACAAGATTCTTAAAAAGAAATCACTAACTCTTACAGTCAATATATGTTGTTTCTTTTCTCACAACTCACTTCTCAAAAAATAAAAAAACTAAAACAAACTTTATAATGAACTGTGTTCAAATGAACACCGTGTAGCTTTTATAAGCCACATCTTGCTCGAGTGAGAGTAGTCTCGCTCGAGTGAACAAAAATGAAACGACTCAAATCCTAGTTTGTAAAACATTAGCTTAAGGTGAAACATCGAGCGAACCTCGAGCAAACGTCTAAAGTTGCCACTCGTTCGAGCGGAATGTCGAGCGAAGTCTCTGTCTGGAATCTCACTTGAGTTGGATGTCGAACGAGAGTCGAGCGAACTCTCTGTATGACCTCTCGTTCGAACTGGATGTCGAGTAAGAGTCGAGCGAACTATTTGTCTAATATCTCGCTCGAATTGGATATCGAGCGAGAGTTGAGCGAGCATACTTAGGAGGCGCGTTCAACATAATTCAAACCACCTTTCAACCCATAGTATTGCAGATACATAGAAAATCTTTCAGATACTAAATCTCCTGATGACATTTAGTTGAAATGCTTATAGCAGCTTGTCATACCCGGTTTGAAAAGTCCACCCCCACATCAATGATTGTTGTGCTGGAATATGAAGACCATCTGTTAAAAAACAACCCAGGCGGCAGACTATGGCATTGGGAGTCTGTCATTAAGGACTATCCAGAGCAACCCACTTTCACTATATTCAGGCCAGAGAAGAGATTCAATATATGTCACGTCCATCCTTCAACAGAGTATCTTTGCAAAGTGTCTTTGTTTATCAGCATTAGGGTCTTGGGTGTTTCAGAAGCTAAATGGGAGACACCTGCTTTACAACTTTAGAAAATGGAAGAGCAGAACGTAGAATTATTGCTCAAATCACCATCCCCTGCGAAGCTTCAACCGTTGGTTGAGATTAACAAGAGCAAGAGTGAAGTGTTTTACTCTCCTCCTTAATTTCATTGAAGCCATATCTCCTTCAACGCCTCGTAAATGCAGTGGAATGAGAGCCATTCCAGATATGGTTCATAAAAAGCGACCAAATGTTGAGAGGTGGCTTGAATAAAGCGTCTCCTCTGTTTCATACTCGACTCTTGCTCTGCGTTCAGCTCGAGTGAAAGTCATCCAGAGACTTCGCTTGACCCTTGTTCGACTTCCAGCTCAAGCGAGATACCATACAGAGATTTCACGAGACCCTCGCTCGACATCCAGCTCTAGTGAGGTCCAGGCAGAAACTTCTCGTGACTCTCGCTCAACATCCAACTCGAGCGAGATTGCAACCCGAGATTTCGCTCGACATTCGCTTGAATCCCGCTTGAGCGAGATGGCAACGTGTCTGTTCGCTTAACAGTTCGGTTGAGTCTCGCTTCAAGCTAATATTCTTTCCGTAGGGTTTGCGTCATTTACAACAGTGTCTCACTCGAGCGAGTGTCACTTATATAAGGCAAACACGTTCATTTGAATGTTAACGCCCAGACTGCCTCCCATCTCATTTTTCTTTTGTATTTGTGAGCTTTGAGTGTTTATTGAGAGTAAACACTTATGAGGCTGAGAGTATGCACGTGAGAGTGAGTGATTATTTTGTAGAATCTTTAGATTCAATCTCTATATTCTATCTTTGATTTATAGTGAAGTTTTGAGACTGACCCCACAGTGAACGTAGGCTTATTTTGAGCCGAACCACTTATATTTGTGTGTTTATCTATCGTTTTATATTTTCCTGTGTTGCATTCGCTGCGTTATTTTGATTATTGCTGTTTGTTGAACTACTTATTCCCAACACCAAAGGTTAGTGATTATGAACATTTTGTGCAGGTGGTCAGAGGGTTAGAGCATGAAGGGCACATAGATGAAGATTTTAGAGTTAAATTTCTAACTTGGTTCAGCCTCAAGGCTACGGAGCAAGAGAGAAGAGTGGTTGATGTTTTTGTGGATGCTTTGCTTGATGATCCTCCTAACTTAGCTGGACAGCTTATGGATACTTTCGTGGACAAGATATGCTTCGAGCAAAAACCTGTTTCTAGGCATGGTTTTTGCTTTAGTTTGTGGCATTAATGCAGAATTAGAGATCTTGACTACATGAAATTTTAAGAGGAAGCGAGACAGGATAGGCCTGTTCATCCGGGCCGGGTTGTACTTGGCCCGGTTTGAAATTTTAATATATTTCTTAATATTTTAATTTTTTTTTTAAATTGAAAAAAATTATAAATTTAAGTTTCGAATTTAAAAATTCAAAATTCGAATGAACACCCTAAAACAGAATAGGCTTTTGCCGGCAAAAACAGGAAAATATATTTGGATACATTTTCAAGCCAGAAAAACGTGAAGCTCCTTGATTTTTATAATTTTTATATTTCTCATAGTAGTTGATGTTTGGGCATTACAGCCATTGGTTAAAAAATAAATTGTGTACAAACAGAATGGCAGTTTGATGTTTGGTATAGAACCACAACCTCTGACACCCACCTGCTATTTACCGCCGACTTTTGTTTGCAATTCTGACCTCTTTCCTAATACCGTTTGATCAGAAACATCTGCGACAATGTGGCTTTATAGCTCGCATCCCCGGACAGATGCAGATTTTATTGCGTAGGAAAATATTAATTGAACCGATGATGGGCACCGATCGGTCCCTGGAGTGACCTCATTGCGCTTACTTGCAGACGGCAAATATACAAAAAGGAAACCTTCATCGGCCAGACCGCAAATTTGATCCACGTGGTCTAGAATGGAGATGCTAGATTCACATAAAAAAAATTCATAAAATAAAACAGAATCTGATTGAGATTACGTTTTGAAATTTAAAATATATTTTTAAATAATTAAAAATATTTTTAAAGAAAAAATGACATATTTAATAATTTTATAAAATATATTTTAATCAATTAAGAAAATAGAATATTTGGAATTGTACTAAAAAAATATAACTTATAACTCATAACTTATAACTTATAACTTAAATAATAATCTCTATATTTCAAAAAATATTACTATTTGGTATGTATGTATTTAAAACACTTTTAAAATTAGTTATAGTAATTTTTCAATATATACATTTATCTGCTAGAGCTTTTTAATAAAAGTCTTAATTTGGTATTTTAAAAAAAAATCTGATTTAGATGCTTAAAACATTTTTTATAAATTTATTAAATATATCATTTTTTTCTCTAAAAATATTTTTAAGCAGTTAAAACATTTTTTAAACTTTAAAATGCAATCTCAAACATACTCTAATAATTGATATATATGAACATGATCTAGCTACTTCATTATATGGCATACTTAATTTCGAATATTACGTGGTATTCATGTGATTTTAATATTATTCAATCCATCAAACAACAATTCATACATATATAGACTTACTTACAACATATTGTCATAATTCATCAAAAATTGTGAAAAGAATTTAATCTTGACTTGGCTTGTAGCGTAACATAAATAATATCACATTTTCATATACAATTAGAATATTTACAGTACGCATGTAACTATATGATTATACTACTTATCTCTTATCATTATTTTTTGAATTTTACGTTGTAGCTCGTGATCTATACGAGACATTAATCATCATTAACTTTCTAAAAGAATGTGTCGTGGCTTAAAATCATACTGTAGAGATGAAATAATAAATATTCAATTTTACAAATATAAATGATAATATTATTCAAAACCAAAAGACATTCTTTAATATTCTATTTTAAAATGTTGATAATAGGCTAAAAATACTTTAAAAATATACTTTAAATTATGCTTTAAAATCTTTTAAGTACTTTCAATAAGAATTTAAGTTTATGGGCTCATATCTATTTACTCTTAAATAAAACTGACATAAAAACTAACCCACTTAATTTATTATAGTTTCTGAAATAAAAGAGAATCGGGCCCAACAAATACATTTAAGAAAACTAGAAGAAATCTGGGCCCATTATAGTTGCACTAGATCGAATGGGCTTAAGGCCCGAGGCCCGTTATAATTAAAAGAATCTGTCAAGAAAAAATGGTGTTCGGTTTCATATCAAGAGTCAAAAGGCGTTATTGTGATTATAAAATTAGTGGAAGGGCTTTTGGAAAAGTATGAAACAAAATAATTAAAGGGAAGAATGGAAAACAAATACTCAAGCCTCCTTTGAATTTGAGAGTGAATTCAATTCATTTTAATTAATTTTAATTTTATTATTATATTTTTTTAAATTTTTATATAAAATATAATAAAGAATTCAATTTTTTTTAAATCTTAATTCAACTTTTTCAAATTTTATCACAATAATAATATTAAAAAAATATTATTTTAATAATATTTTATTCAAATTTCAAAACTCATCTCAATTCATTTATTTTCCAATATAAACCATCCCTCAATGGCAAAGAAGTCATGCAACTCACAAAGAGAACTAGAAGATGCAACAGCGGCTGTGGTCACTGGTGGTAAAGAGTGACCGGCAATGCGAATTTGAATATTTTCATTTAAATATTTTAAATTGTAAAAATATTATAGATTGTAAATTCATTTTGATTAGAAACTTTTGAAACATTGCAAATACAAAATATTCTCAATATTAAATATTCAATTTTTTTTATTTAATTATTATAAAATTATAAAATTCTTAAACAAAATACCAAAAAACAAAAACACAATTATTTCAAATTTTAAAATAAAATTATATTCAAATAATATTTTAATTTTATAATATTTTTATTCAACTTTCTTTAACTCATTTTCTAAAACTCAATAAAATATTTTAACTCAAATTACTTTATTACCATTAACATATATACTAAGATATTTTTAAGTATTCAAAATGAAGCCAAAGTCTTATGAAATTAAAAATTCCCAGTCAAAGTCTTATAAGTGACCATAAGACAGGCCAAAATTAATGGCTAGCGTGTCGAAGGATAAGAACGAACAGACCAACCGACACAATGGTCAGCACCTCACAATCATGATCATACAGCATATTGGATGAGTTGCATGTAGCTATCTTAAGAAACCAAAGAGGATTTCTCAAATTAAAAAGAAAGAATATAAAATAGATTATTAATATTATTATTTTTTTTAGATGAACCATTAGAGAACATATTTTGATTAATTAAGTGGTTAACCATCTAATTAATTGATCATCTATGGATATTTGCATAAGTACCATTCAAGTTAAAAATTGTATATACAGAAAGCTAAGCTTTAAAAAAAAAAAAGGAAAAAAAAAGAAAAAAAAAAGAAAGAAAGAAAATGGCCCACCTACGCGTGAAGACTTGGAGTCATCCCCCAAACGATTGTTAATGACCACGGGCGATGCATGTATGTTCAGTTTTTAGAAGAAATTTCAAACAGTGGTCGGAGACTCCAGGTAAACGGACTGTCATGACTCAAGTTTTACGTTGAAAAAATCAAAAACTTGAGTTTGAGATAAAAAAATAAATTAAAAAAAATAAAAAAATTATTAAAAATAATAATATTTAAAAACAAAAAAAGAGAGAATGAAGGAATACATTTAAAGTTACAATGAATTAAAATTATATAAATAAATTTATATTTTAAAATTAATTAAATATCATCTAAATTTTAAAATTATAAAAATTTTAAAAAAATTATAAAAACAGCCCAAAATGAAATAAGAATAGAAATGTTAATTTCGACCAGTATGATCAGAACAATCGAAATGGACCAAAATTTAAAATGAAACAAAACGGAGAAGTATAGCACACTGGATGCTATACTAAAACGAAAAATTCCGACTAAATGGAATCAAAGTGTAGCAACTTTACTTCAGCCAGCCAATTATTAACAAACTCTTGATTGATAAATTGGTTTGGATGGTTGATTTTTATTCATCTTATTTATGATATTTTAATCGTAAAGTTATTTTTATTATAAATTCAAATAAATATACAAAACATTTCATATTTTAAATGTTCAAGTCTTTTTATTTAATTATTATTTAACAATTACAAATTTCTCTGATTCTTTAACAAAATATGAAAAACAACACAATTTTACAATTTTAAAATAAAAATTATATTCAAACAAGCTTTTAATTATAATATTTTTATTCAAGTTTTTTTTTACTTATTTTCCAAAATTCAACAAAAAAAAAACTCTAATTGTTTTAATATTATTTACATATATACTAAGATATTCTAAATATTAAAAAGTACAGAGCAAAAGTGATCTTATGAAAATCCAATTCCTAGCAAAAGTCTTATGTAATCAAAAGACAGATAAAATTAAGAAAAAATATAGCAGCAGCCCGGCTGCGCCTAAAGTGTTGAAAAATAAGAACGAACAGTCCGACAACACGCCAAAATTAATGGCTGAAGAAGACTTGGAGTCATCCAACCACAACGATGGCCAACGGAGACTCAAGTCAAGACGTGCCACCAGTTGGCCACTAATATTAATATTTAAAGAGATGCAACCTTTTTGCGTAGCAGTAGCCCATTATCTCCGAGTGTTCTTTTGATTCAATCAATTACATTTGTGTTTGTCGGTCCCATATGGCCTCTCGCATTTCCACTCATGCGCTTCTCGCATGGGCTCTCTCTCTTCTTTTCTACGGAACCACCACCAACGACTTTGCAGTGGCAGCACCATCTTCATCTTCAGCACTGCAACTCGAAGCCAAGACTCTCCGAGAGACTAAATGGTGGCAATTTGACGAAAACGCCAGGACTTATCCCTCGAGTCCTTGCAAGTGGCATGGAATCACTTGCGATCTTGGTGGAAGCGTCACGGAGATCAACTTGTTAGGTGTCAATTTGGGAAGTACGTTGAAATTCAACAACTTTTCTTCCTTGAAAAATTTAGTCCATCTTGATTTGAGCGAAACTAATCTTCAGGGGAGCATCCCATCTGAGATTGGTAATTTATCCAAACTCAAATATCTTTATCTGATCGACAATAAGCTCACGGGTGAGTTGCCTCTTTCACTCATAAACCTCACCCAATTGGAGGACTTGTATATTTATCATAATCGAATCAGTGGTTGCATCCCACACGAAATAGGTGTTTTGTCGAAACTCAAAAAGCTTGATCTGTCTTACAATAATCTCACGGGTGAGTTGCCTCTTTCACTCAGAAGTCTCGCACATTTAGAATGGTTGGATATTTCTTCAAACAGAATTGCTGGTTTCATCCCACCTGTGTTAGGTACTCTATATAATCTCACCCTCCTTGGTCTATCCTCCAATAAACTCATTGGCAATGGCGAGTTTCTTCTTTCTCTTACAAACCTCACTCGATTACAATCATTGGATATTTCTTCAAATCAAATCAATGGTTCCGTCCCCGAAAGCTTTGGAAATCTGATCGATCTCATCCATCTAGACATGTCTAGAAACGAGCTCTATGGACCAATCCCTTCTTCTTTTTCGCGTTTAACCGATCTCAAATACCTGAATATGTCTTCTAATCAGCTCAGCGATTTTATACCGTCAAAAATGGGGCTTACGGGGAACCTGGTGACTTTAGACCTCAGTAATAACATGCTTAAGGGTCCAATCCCTCCCAAACTCATGTTATCGAGCAACTTCGACTCCTTACCCGGAAGCATTAATCAAATCAGTCATGTTATTAATCCGTTAAATAGCCTTAATCTTAGTCATAACTATCTTACCGGAAAGATCCCTCCTGAGCTTGGGAGTCCAACATTAAAGCTTTTGGATCTCAGCTACAATGATCTTACTGGCAAACTTCCCGAATTGCACATGATTGATATTGGATATGTCAACTTCTCCTACAATTCTTTGGAGGGTCCAATTCCAAACGATTACACGAATCGCTCGCCTGATATTCTTATTGGCAACGAGGATCTATGCGGTGACTTAATGGATTTCCCTCCTTGTCCTTCAGCTACAGCCAGCCATAATTATTCTATTGATTCCAAAATTAAAATTTTTGTCCCCATCACTATCTTCCTTGTTTTCTTATTTATGGGAGTTTCAATCCTTTGTCGACGCAAGGTTAAGGAAACCGAGTCTAATTCAAGAGAAACAAAGACTGGGAATTTGTTCTCGGTATGGAATTACGATGGACACATTGCATATGAAGACATCCTTAAAGCAACCGAGGATTTTGACATTAGATATTGCATTGGAACCGGTGGTTATGGTAGTGTTTACAAAGCCGAATTACCTGATGGTAAAGTGGTTGCGTTGAAGAAACTTCATCGATTAGAAGCTGAGAATATAACTTTTGATAAGAGTTTTCAGAACGAGGTAAAGGTGCTGACAGAGATTCGACATCGAAACATAATAAAGCTTCATGGTTTTTGTTTACATAAGCAATGCATGTTTTTGGTCTATGAGTATATGGAAAGGGGAAGCCTATTTTCCATATTAAGAGATGAAACTGAAGCTTTGGGATTGGATTGGAAGAAGAGGGTGAACATCATCGAATGCATAGCACATGCCCTATCTTACATGCATCATGATTGTATACCAGCAATTGTTCATCGAGATATATCGAGCAACAATATCCTATTGAACTCTAAATTGGAGGCATTCGTCTCTGACTTTGGTACTGCTAAACTCCTTAATCCTGATTCTTCAAATCAAACGTTAGTTGTCGGAACATACGGCTACATCGCCCCAGGTAAATTCTTCCTTTTTTTGCAATTACTTATGTCTTTAATGGTTTATTTATAAGAAAAACTTGAAAAATATTAAAAGACACGAAGAAGAAAAAAGAAATGCATTATATTTTTCACTAGTTTTTAATCTTCTTTAAAAGCAGTACATCTTTAAGTAATTTTCAAATTTTCTATTCTTTTTTATGCAGAACTGGCTTATAGCATGTCAGTTACAGAAAAATGTGATGTATATAGTTTTGGAGTGGTGGCGTTGGAAATATTAATGGGAAGATATCCGGGAGAACTCTTGACTTCATTATCATCTCAAAATGTGATGTTACATGAAATATTAGACCAACGGTTACCACCTCCAAATGTTCAAGTTGCACAAGATATTTGCTTTGTTGCTACAATAGCACTTGCATGCCTCCACACCAAACCTAAATCTCGGCCTACAATGAAACGTGTCTCTCAAGATTTTGTTTCCGGTAGAAAGCCTTTAGCTAAGCCCCTACATGCTATTTCACTCTTGCATCTGATCGGAGACGGTGAAACTCACTCATGAAATGTTTGTTGTAAGGTTGAGTGTCTTGTTGTTGGATGAACTTAAATGTTGGTGTGTGTGTGTTTGTGTGTCTTTTTCTCTGTTTTTTAGTGTACGTTATGCAATATTCACATAAGTTATGAGAAATTATGCAATATCATCTGGTTCGCATCTATTTATCTGGTTTATGTTTGTGAGAAATTTCCACTACTCACACGTAAGTTAAGAGAAATTATGCAATATCATCCTGTTCGCATCTATTTTATCTGGTTTATGTTTATGCGAAATTTTCACAATTCACCTATAGTATACTTCCAGTGGTTTTAGTATATGACGATATGCAATATTATTCCTATTCAATGCATAAAAGAACAAAAGAGAGGACGACGGTATTGCACGAATATTGTTTTGTGAACTCTGAAGTAATGAAATGGAGAATTTAGGTTAAATTTAGATAGTGAGATGAGATGATTTTAAATGAAAATTATAAGTTAAATAAAAAAAATATTATTTTTTAATATCATTATTGTTTTAAGATTTGAAATTTTTTTTAATTTTTTTAATATATTTTATATAAAAATTTAAAAAAATTATAATTATAAAATGATATTAAACCAAATTGTTTCCATATCCGTTTCAATCGGAATCTTAATTGTTTGGAGAGAGAAAGAAAGAGAGACGGATATCGATCATTTTTACAATTGTAACAGCAAATCAATTGCTTCCACGTACAGTGTTTTGTAGTGAAAATTTGCTCTGCAAAACTACGCACTGTTAGATGACAAACAGCATGAGAAGCACAACTTATATGGCAGATTCCATTGCCTTCAATCTTGGTAGGTAGCAAGGAAGGGAGTACTCGATTGCATTATTACAACGTCAAAACACATCAAAGAGCATGATGCCACAACATAGAGATGAATGCATACCTATTTATAGTTAATTTCAAATTTGAATAAGAAATAACTTAAAAAGATAAAGGCTGTCTCCACTCAAAAACCCATTGCAAATTGTAGAACGCCCTTCTCTGCATCTTTTGTAAAGGTTTCAGCTTGGTGGGTATAATTGTCCCTTATTTTTGGGGAGAATGATTAGACAAGCAACGCAGCTAGATACTAGTTGTCAACCACAAAAAAGGATGAATCAGTCACCGTTATTTGGTTATTCCGACTCCAAATCAGCTTTGGGGTATTGGAGAATGTTTCATATTGATAAATCAGCTAGGTTACGTTCCCACCCATCTGTATTAATGGCATTGGAGACTTGAGCAACTTCTTCAGGGATTGAACTATACTAGCAAAAGATGAGCGCTGAACAGGCCATCACTGCCAAACAAAGTAAGAAAAACCCGATTTTGAATTTAACAATTGACTGGACAAAATGCTTTGTTGGATAAGCCAGACATGGTTTGTTGGATAAGCTGCGTGTTCCGCATGATGCCATGCAGTGATCATGATGTTCTTGTGTATCCCCAACTAGAAATTAATTAAAAACTCAAATCCGGGAATTTCAACAAAACATGTAATTTCCCTTTTAAAAATCTAAAATATGATTGAAATACTAGAAATTAATTGGATTCAATTAGGGAAGCCAAGACTGGGAAGACATTCTGAAATAATTTTGTATGGAATCGGTTTTAGGGAATCGACTTTAATTTAAAAAAAAAAAATTCCTCATTTTCAATCTTGTTTTCATAAATTTAATGTGTTCTATTGGTTTTTTTTTTTGTATAAGAATTAAAAACAATGTTAAAAATGAGAAAAATCTTTTTTAAATCAAAATCGACTCTGCATTGACTCTCTAAAACTGACTCTATATAGAATGGAAAGTTCTCCAACACCTTGATCAATTGGTTGAACTCGCAACAGCGTGATTGCCAAAAACATTAACACTTCCCTCGACAATTGTAACAGCATCTTGGCGACCAAAAATTATAAAAAATAAGCATTTTTGGCAACTTTTGATTATTTTTTTTGGGCGAGAGTGATTGTCAAAAATAATCATTTTTCTTGCGCATGAAGCTTTCCCCAGCCACTAATTATTAACAAACTCAGGATTGGTATATTGGTTTGGATAATAGATTTTTGCTGGTTCTTCGGACTGAGTTCGAGGACGTAGTAGTACTTGCTGTTTTTTTTTTTTTTTTAACTTGCCGATCATCACTATTGGAATAATCAACGTCCTAACTTTTTAAGTACTCTTTGGGGAATTTAAGATCCGTGTGTTGGGATAAACGGACACACACAAATAATCAGGGACCAAAAATTTAATGTGGTTCGATCAAAAATTAAAATAGCCTATGTCCATATAACATACAGGAGATTTCTTATTTCAATTAATCAAAGATTACAACACTCAACTCTCCCATCACAATTTTCTTGTGGATTGGATTGGATTGTGCTTCTCAGATTACACCACAATTTCGGATGATACATATATTTATAGAACAACTGAGTCGGTTTAAGAAAAAAATCAATGTCCATGCATGGCGGTGAAGGATTTTAAAAAATTCCGGCTGCCTTCAAACAAGTATCCTTCCATGTTGGAGCAATCAAAACCACATAGATGAGCTAGAGTTAAGATCTCGAGAAGCCAAACAGAAGGCTTCATCTGCTAGTTCATCCGCTGGTTGACAGTTAAATTAGTTGAGCATAAGGCCAGATGTCAATAGTTTATTAGTCTTATTGATCAACTTAAATAGAGTCACTTTGTACAGCAGTTTGGTTATCGAATTATAGAGAATTCACCAAGTTTTCAATCCAGGTTACATTTCTCTAATCCTCTGTTTTCCTTTACAATTTTATCTCAATTCTGTACAATTTCACACCTTGATCTTATCTGCACCGATTTCATCATGGTTTCTGTTTATTCAAGAAATCTCTGTCAACTTCATCCATTTGAATTTTCAAAGCTTATCCATTTGGTGTTATTTTTTCAACACCGTACGTGACAAAGTCCTGCGCAATTAATGAAAATTAATTTCCAAGTCAATTCAAGGAAACTTCCGATATTGATATATAGGGACTGATTGAATTAAGCGACCAAAAGACGCGTCGAAATTAAGGGCTGGCGTGTGGGAAAGTAAGAATATCAGTAATCAGACCCACCGGCCAACGACAATGGCGTCCAGCACCTCGTGATCACAATCACAAAATTATGAGGCATTCACAGTCGTACGTGGACTCCAGATCAACGGACACTGTCATGAGTCTCTATCTGCATGACTCATAGCATTAGTAATAAACTCTTTAATTTTTTTTTAAGTATAAATTTATATATATATATCAAAAAAAATCTTTATATTTAATTAAAAATAAAGAGACAAAAAAGTAAGAAAAAGAGAATAAAAATATTTTTTTAGAATAGGATAACTATTTATATATATATATATATTTTAAATTTTCCTCTCTTTATCCATATTTTTATTTTATCAGATTTTTCCATAAATTTTGATGAAGCAAAGAAAATGATTAAGTTAGAGAAATAATTTTCATAAACTTTCTTCAAGAAAAAGATTTCATTATAGCTGACTTTAGTATATTTTATGAAATATTTATTTCTGCATAAAAATAATTATATAATTTTCATGATAGTTGAAGATTCTGATTTCAGTAAATTAAGTTTTATATGTGGACTTACTATCTATCTTGGACCAAAGATCATGGTTTGATATGGGGCCACTTTTATGTCTTATATAGTAAATTAGTAATGGCCATATTTCTTGATTTAGCGGACTCACCATTCCTTATTTAAATAATTGTTTTATGTGAGTTTTTGTTTGATTCAGTACGGGCCATATCGATGTTTTATGATAGTAATGATTGCTATGTTATGGACTTGTATTGGATTAATAATTGTGTTTATGCTTTTGTATGGGCTGAACTGTTATGGGCCGAATTTTGAAGTAAGAACAGTGTTCAAAACAATACATGCTTACCAATTGAGCTACCGTCTTTCTTGATAATATTTTTATTTTGGGATATTATTTATTTGTTTTGAACGTAGACAGATTTTTGCTTGGTTATTTATCAATCAATATTTATATTATGATTAGCATGTTGTCACCAAAGTGATCTTGCTAGAAAAAGTTATAAATATTGAATTGAATTATGACTTTGCAAAATTTTTATGGATTGATTATTTGATTATTATGGTTTGACCCAAAAGTGTACTGACTTTCAAGTAATCATTAAATTAATTAGGATAATTGATAGAATGATGTTAAGATTGGAATGGATGTCCAAAAGTTGACAAACCAATCAAACTTTGAAGGGCTATCAATTATGCCTAGATGAGTGAAAATCACCATTAAATTTCATGATATCTCAAGCCAGTCCATTGCAAGAGATGGTTCGAGATTAAGTATTTTGGGATAGTTAGAGCAGAGAATCTCCCTTGACTTTCAAGTTTACTATCGACCTCCTTCATAACCAACTGGCTCGATAAGAAAGTTTATAATATTACCTTAATCATTGTATTATCTTATGCATGAGCGATAATGTAAATTTCTTACTCCAAAACAAATACCTAAGCACTAGTGAGTGCCATCATAAGAGTTAAGTGGAAAAGCATATAATTTGAAAACTAGTATAGTCTTCATGACACTAACAGAGAAAAAAGACTAAAAAAAATAAATACTAAAACATAGTGTAATAAAGAATCTCATACCTTCATTTCACTGATGGATTTTCAACGAGAGTTTTAGAGACTTTTGACAATCTCCACTCTAAGTACTATTTTTTGACGGTGAAGAACTCATTAAAATTTAAAACAACTGTTTACAACACTAATATATTATTAAAACAAAGTAACGCAATAAGAAAATCTTATACATTGATTGCACTGAAGGATCTTCAACGAGCGACTTTCACACTTTGACAATCTCTACTCCAAGTATTCTTTTTCAACGGTGGTAAACCTACTAAATCTATAGGTCATTCCTTGCGTGTGTTTCCTTTATTTCCTTTCCTAATCCCTTGCCAATGCCCTGACACCGCCATCTCCTTTTATTCCCTAGCCCCATACCAATCACATGGTGTCTGCTGCCCTCATTGGTCACATCATTTCATGCCTTACAATGCCATAATAGTTAGGTCTCATCAGTATCTTTCCTCCTTCCCAGGAACCATGGCTGAAAAAAGGTCGAGAAATTTTATTTTCAATCCTCGAGACGAACGAAATGGCATTCTCCTATTCCCTTCAAGGCTTTAAGATGATTAATATCTTAAAAGTATTTTAATTTTTCAGTTTATACAAAGTCTATCGATTTTAAATAAGATGAAAGTATTGGTAATTGGTATTGTTTCCCAAGAAGCACCGTCTTATTACTTTTTATTTATAGATGATAATAAAAAAATATTTTAGTTATAAAGATTTAATAAGAATTGATTTATGAATTAATATAATTTGATATGCTACGATAAATTAATTTTTATTATAAACTATATTAATTAAGAGATTAATTTTTATAAAAAAAAAATTAAAGCTGTAATTCTTTTCTAACAAAAATAATTGATAATTTTCAAATATAAATAAATATTACTTCGATTTTACATGCCATGACATTATTTATGTAAATAGTTGTAGATAACGCATTAAAAGAATGAAAAAGATAATTGTTGTCGGTTGAGATTTGTTACATAAAATAAGCGAGATCGATAAAATGTAAGGGACCTTTAGTGATTTTATGGCTTATTTTCATGAACAATGCAACAATGCCTCCAAATGTGCCTCTAATGTAATTGTATTTCTTTTTTCTTTTTTCTTTCAAATATTTTATAAAACAACTTTAAACATTTGAAAAAAAATGAACCAATTATTCACTAATACTCAATTCCTTAATCATTAATAAAATAAAAAAAATAAAAAAATACAAGAGGGGCATATTTGGAGGCATATATGGGAGGCATACAAGTATTTTTCTACATTATTGGAGTTATTAAACTCACGAATAGATTTGTAGAGCACATTATTCACGTCAAATAAATGGTAAAATTTGATTTATAAAATTAAAATTATAAAATTTATTTTAAATCAAATTATATCGTATAAGTACTTTATCAAATGTACTTTACAGTTTATATACTTATTTGATAATAGAATTTTTTTTTATTATCACTTTCTTAAAAAAAGTTATATATATATATAATGCTTCTACGTAAAGTCGTGAGATGCAAACGTGGAAAGTCGACTACGCCACACGTTAGCTGGAAAAAAAAAAAAAAAGAGCGCCAAAATTAAGAAAAAAAACCAAAAACAGAGCTGCCTTTCTTCTTTTTCATCTTTGTCTGATCTAGTTCTGAATTAGGAAACCAACAACTATGTGATGAGCATATAAACAAAGATGTTTTTGTATACACTATGTGATGTTATTCTTTTGTGTTGGAAATATTTTCAGAATATTATTTTATTCATATTATTTTTTAGGTTTATTTGAGAAGATATGAATTAGTTTAGAAAGAAAGAAATTATAATTAAATGACATTAATGCCTTTGCTTGACCCTCGTAGAGACATCAGAAGACATTTTTATTACTCAGGTGGGCTGTACATGGATGCAATTCACATGGGCCTGGGCACGCGGTTCATAAGCTCAATGCGTTCCAAGAAATTAATGTAAAAGTTAAAATTAATATTACTTTTAATGTTATAAACAAACGTCGGCCGCCGTCCTTATGTCCCACCACTAAATTATGTGAATGACCCCACCACTATTATTTTAAATCTACATAGTAACTTGCATAGTAACTTGCATAGTGACTTACATAGTAATTTCAACGCCTATAAATATGAGTTTCAGTTGTAATGAAATTCATAAGAAAATATAGAGAGAGAAAGAAAGTTTCAGTTCTTAAGAGTTTATTTTCTCTTGTAATAGTAGTAGTTTTATTTTTAGTTTTATAACACGTTATCAGCACGAGGTTCTACCGATACTGAAGCTAATGGTCTTCTATTTCAAGTAAGTTTTTCAATATATTATTTGCAGTCCTTGAGATAAATATTAAAAGTAATATTTCTGAATATTACTTGATAAAATTTTATTTTTATTCTCATGATAATGTGAATATATTTATTAAATTCACAGATTTATTTTTGTAATATAATGTCAAATATTGAGATTTATTACTATTGACATTTCTGAAAAATGTTATTTATCCAGATCCTTGATGAGATCTATTTGGATATGATGATGAACTTGAAAGATACAATCATAGAAGAAAACCATGTGTCCCTGAAGGACCGTGCTGTGTATCTCATGATGAAAAATCATCTTACTATGTGAAATGAATTAAGAGAGTGATATAAGCACCAGAAGATGTAATCCTCTCAAAAGATCATTATGATTTATTGCACTTGAAGTTGCAAGATTTTAAGAGTGGTATTGAATATTCTGCACTCTTTAAAATCAGCTCAATATTAAAATTATACAGTGAAAATGTCACTGATGATGATATATAAAAGAAGACATTATTTTTCATACCTCGAATGTGCTCCTGCAGTAGCAATATCGAGAGTGAAAGTTCAACAAATATTCTGAACTTTTGTTTTGTCTTCCAGTGATTGAGCTAAATAATGAGTTTTTGTTACACCAGTTACGTCCTATTAATGATATCGAATTTACACAATTCCCAGAAGTGAATGGAAACTAAAGGCATAGACGTGGTAGAAAAATTATAGAAGTGTTGGTCCCAAAAGCGACAACACTAAAAATGATAAAAATATATCGTATCACCAGAAGCGATCAAACTCAGAGAAGGGTAAAGGCCCTCAGAATAATTCTTCATAAAAAGATGAAAATGTTTGTCATAGATGTAATATGACTAAACAGTAGTCACGTACCTGTTGTACGGCCAAGTACTTGATTTATTTATATTAAGTTTTTATATATATAAGCTTATTAATATTTCATCATGTTTTGAAATAATGAAATATCGGTGCCTGAAGCACGACAAGAAATTACTTGGGATAATAAAGTCTGTTTAAACTTGATCCTCTTACAAATAAATGTGAACCAGAAGTTCAGAGGATTATTTATCTGCAAAGTGTTGCAAATCAATTACATGATGTATTTACTGACACTAAAGGTGTTGTAAAATCATATATTACTGCTGTTAATGCTTAAGCAGGAATTGAAGTCCCTGAAGGACGAGTTGTTAAAACAGAAATAAATGAGTCTAAGATACACCTGAAGCGTTGAAGAACTATTGGTGCACAAGAAAAATAAAAATCGGTGCTCATGAAGAGACCGTATTTTTTGTATAAAATATAATCCTCCTGAAGAGGAAACCTCCTGAAGAGTATAACTCCTGAAGAGAAAATTCCTGAAGAGTATAAATCTCCTGAAGAGGAACCTCCTGTAGAGGTGTTTCATGAAATGTTTTCCCCTGGAGAGGAACAAAGAGATCTCAATACATTTCATGAGTATTGGAAAATTTATGGATAGAAATAAAACTGTTGTCGACAACATATATGATAACACTTGATATTACCAGAAGTAATAAGCCAAAAACCGTCGAAGAATGTCGACGTAGAAATGATTGGCCAAAATGGAAAGCAGTTATTAAAACTGAATTAAACTCGCTAGTGAAGCGAGATGCATTTGGACCTGTTGTCCAAACACCAAAGGGTGTAATATTTGTCAGATATAAGTGAGTATTTATACGAAAGCGTAATGCGAAATGAAATTATGCGGTATAATTTGTTGCATAAGGTTTCCTGTAGAAACCCGAGAGCAATTATGAGGAAATATATTTCCTTGTTATGAATGCAATCACATTCATATTTTTAATCGATTTGGTTATTGCAAAAGGATTAGATATGCAGTTAATGAATGTGGTCACTGCATATTTATAAGCATCATTAGATTATTACGATACTTGAAGTATCTAATCCAAGTACATTTAGGAGTATGTACTTTATAAAGCTTCAAAGATCTTTATATGGGTTAAAGCAATCCGGACACATGTTGAATCAACGAGTATTTATTGAAAGAAGGATTTAAGAATAATCCTATATGTTCATGTGTTTTATCAGAATCTGGATTCGTCATTATTGCAGTTTACGTTGATGATTTACCTTGTTAGAACTCTTGAAAAGATCACAAGGGTTGCTATAAATTCAAGGAATGCATTTGAAAAGGAAAAATCTTATTATTCAATTCATAGATGAGTTACAAAAATTTGAGACTTCTAGCCTCATCTCTCAAATGCATTTGCTTTTCATAAAGCAACGTACCATCCTTATCTAAAGGATTAGGCAGTCGAAATGAAGAGGCAAGTAAAGATTTTAAATCCTTATTCTCCTGCTTTAAGTCTGCAATTTGTTTGTCAGACTCTTGAACGAGTCGTTGAAGTACAGAAACATTCTCGTTAAGCTCCTCAATCTCACGATTTTTGGATTGTAATCGGTTGGAAAATCCAACAATAGAGGAGGAGTATCGGGTGCCGAGAGTCACCAGCTCATAAACAGCTTCACGATCTGACTTATTAGCCAGATCATTTGCTTGCTGCAGCATTGCACTTGCGGAAGATGCAGGATCAACTTGTAATTGAGGTGAAGGATACCTCACATGTTGATTGTGAGAAATAGTAAAAGGAAATTGATGAGCCATTGAAAATTTGTAGAATAAGAATACAAATACAGATGAATTATAGATATGAGAAGAAGATTTGATGCGTACTAAATGAAACTAAAGACGGTTCTTATAGAATTGGAAATAAGAACAAGACAAACCATCATCTTTTCAAATCTCACTTTACAAGATATGCTGGATGCATAATTTCAAAAGCCAGCGAGATTAATTACAGCTATCCTTATTTTCTTGTAAACGCTGAACCTCTGCCGTTAGCTGTTGTTGTTGACTTTGTATCTGAGCTCTTTCTCGTTCCAGCTCTTCTACTCGTGTTTTCAGGTCAAGAGAATACCAGTCTACAAGTTTCTTCAGCTCCTTGTTATCTTGTTTTAAATCTTTATTTTTTCTATTTTTAGTTGCAAGCGTTTGATGCAACTCAGATATTTGATTTTTAAGATGATCAACCTCACTTGTTCTCGCCAATAGCCTCTGAGACATGGTTGTAAGAGAGGCAGCATATTGAGCACTGAGGGTTCTTGATGCTGCAACAATTTCAGGATCAGATTTACTAGATAGATATATCTCTGCTCCTATCATGGTGTTTACAGCCTCAGGAGAAAATATAAGTGGTTGAGGTATAAAAAGTTCGTGGTTTAAATCTGGGACATTAGAATTTCTATCAGACATAATATCGTTCTGGATGAACAACAACTGAATCTATGAGGAATGCGAAATATTTTTGCTGGAGTAAACCAATGGTAAAATTGGTTATATTTAAACAACAACCCGAAGCCTTCAAATCTCTTCAAGATTGCGTTTGTCCACAATGTCAAGCGGATTTGATTTTCCGCCGAATCGATAATATTAAATCTCAAAGGTTTTACAGCTTTTATCATACATAGATGGTTTCCAATATTATTTCCGCCGTATATAAACAAGTTCTTCCTAATAACGCCGAATGAGGGGGAGAAAATTTTAGATGAAAATATTATCATACTCTCTCTAATGCATTATTTAGTTGGAGATCGTGTTTGAATTCTTAACTTGTTATATATACTGAAATCATATTTGCTTATTACTTAAAACACTAACGCATATTATCAATGAGAGTTTAAGTATTACTGCAGGTATCAGATTTCTATTAAGTTTGTCAACTAGATATTATTTTTCATCTTCAAATCACTCAGAGATTATTGCAATTCATGAAACAAGTCGAGAGTATATTTGGCTGAGATCAATGACTCAACATATCCAAGAAAAGTGTGGTATTTTGATAGCTCAACAATTTTATACGAAGATAATGCTGCTTGTATCACTCAAATCAAAGGAGGATATATCAAATATACGATCAAGTGATAATCTGGCAGATTTATTCACGAAAACATCACCAACTGCGACATTCAAGAAAATTGTGCAGAATATTAAAATGTGAAGACTCAAAAACTATTGTCATGCACTTTCCAGGGGGAGTAAAAGTCCTGAAGACTTGTGCTGATTGTACTCTTTTTTCTTCGCTAACGTTTTATCCCATTGGGTTTTCCTTTGCAAGGTTTTAATGAGGCAATCTTAAAGCACTTGTGGATACATAAAGAGACTGTACTCTTTTTCCTTCGCCATTGGTTTTTCTTCCCACTGGGTTTTTCCTTGACAAGGTTTTAACGAGGCAGATTCTTTATGGGTGGTCATTCAAGGGGGAGTGTTATAAACAAACGTCGGCCGCCGCCCCTATGTCCCACCACTAAATTATGTGAATGACCCCACCACTATTATTTTAAATCTGCATAGTAACTTGCATAGTGACTTGCATAGTAATTTCAACGCCTATAAATATGGGCTTCAGTTGTAATGAAATTCATAAGAAAATATAGAGAGAGAAAGAAAGTTTCAGTTCTTAAGAGTTTATTTTCTCTTGTAATAGTAGTAGTTTTATTTTTAGTTTTATAACATTTAAAATTTATTTGGGAATATATGAATTAGTTTAGAAAGAGAGAGATTATAGAGAAATTGATCTAGCTTAATGGCATTGATGCCTTCGTTTGACTCACATGGAGACATGGAGGACATTTTTATTCGGTGGGCTGTACATAGAGGTAACCCACACGGGCCAGGGTGTGTGGCCTGGGTATGTGGCCCATGAGCTCAAGGCGCCTCTGGAAATTAATGTATGTGTAGTTGTAAATCGGTCTGGTCCAACCGGACCGGATTGAACATCTATAGAGACTGGACCGGCAGCTATTGGTCCGATCCAGTCAGTTCCGTTCAGTCCGACCATTTTTTTCCTTTTCGATTTTTAAAAACAAATTAATAAGAAAACTATTTAAATTATTATATTAAAATTAAGTAAATTATTAATGTGAATTATATAACTAATTCATTTAAGAAATATTTTATATAATCAATAATAATAAATTAGATGAAAATTACATCTTTAACTTATATAATCTTTTTTTTTTTGAGCTTTAACTTATATAATCACTATATAAAAATAATATATTAAATTATTAAAAATATTTTTAAAAATATATATATATATATATATATAGGAGCTCAATCTATTCGTTTTAGTCTAAAATTTATAAACCCCAAAATGGGACCAAATTTCCTCAATCCACAATTTTTGAGATTGAGACCAGTCAAAAATTTAGTTCGGTTCAATCCGAACCAAATGGTGTAGTGGTTGATTTTTTTCAGTCCGGACCAAACCCCTTACATCCCCTAACTTTACTATCATCTCAAAATATGATGTTACATTAAATACTAGACAAACGGTTACCACTTCTAAATCATCGAGTTGCACAAAGTTATTTACTTTGTTGCTACAATAGCACTTGCATGCTTACGCACAAAACCAAAATCTCAGCCAACAATAAAATGTGTGTCCCAAGATTTTGTTTCTGGCAGGAAGTCTTCAGCTAAACCCCTACATGTAGTTTCCCTCCTACATCTAATTGGAGAAAGTAAAACTCAATTATGAAATGCTTGTTGCAAGGTAAAGTGTCTTGTTGTTTTATGAATTTAATGTTGGTGTGTGTCTGTCTGTCTCTGTTGGCTGGTCAGTCTAAGATTTTAATTTCAAACTAATTTTGTTGTTTAGTTAATGTTTTCTGCAATCATTTTAAATGCCAGCAAATGTGAGCAAGTAAAAATATAGATTTCATTATAGAGTAAGGGGGCATGGAGTAGTACTCTTAATCAAAACTCAAGGTTTTTAAGGTACGATGACCCAATAATATGATTATTTCAAAATCATTCTCATACTCAAAAGGTATTAATCCTCTTGCTGAACCATATAAATCATAATAAATCCTCAAAAGCTATGATCAGGCACCATGCATGATGTAGAAGTAATAAACCACAATATGTGTGGGGACTGAAATGCTGAAAATTCTGATCATCGAGAGAATTTTGTTTCTACTTTATAACGCTGAATCAGTAGTACTGATGTTGAGTACCGGGTATAGTTTGAAAACTTTCTGCATATATTATTATATATGACCCTATGACATTTCAAATTAATATAACGATTATAAAATAACATGTTTTGAAGTTTAATTAAGTAGTTAACACATTTACGATAAACAAAAGATAAGCTAATTAAATAGTACTTGACACAGAAGTATAACTGAGCGTACATGATTTAGATTGTGCAAATTACCAGACCCACCTCACTACTTAATTAGTTTTCTTCATTGGCCAATGCAAATGGCGATGGAGAAAGTTCGCTTCACAAGTTTTGGATTGGATGCTCTGATATTATGACTAGGGGTGTACATTCGGGCAGTTATTTTTCCGGAGCCTCCAGAGCAACAGACTCGTTTAGTATCTTTGAGCCTCCAGAGCAATAGACTCCATGGTGAAATCCCTCCGGCTATCGGCAATTTAACCAATTTGTACATCTTGAACCTTGGTGTGAATGAAATCAATGGTTCTATACCAGTAGAAATAGGGAATTTGAAGCAGCTCGCATATTTTGATCTTGAAGATAACAATCTTATGGGTTCAATTACCACAGGTATAGAAGGTTTCTTTGCCTTGGAGCAACTGTTATTGAGCAATAACTACCTAACTGGAAGCATTCCCGATCAAATCAGTCACTATCATTCGCTAGATACGGTTAATCTTAGTCATAACTATCTTAGCGGAAATATCCCACTTGAGCTTGCGAGTTTAGCATTAAAGCTTTTGGATCTCAGTTACAATAATCTTACCGGCAAAATTCCCCAATCACTACAGGAAAATTCACTATTTGCGGCGATTTTATTTGTTGCAAAAGCCTCAATTTTCGCTGGTGACTGTTAAAGGCAGCGATTTATTGGCGCCGCATTTCTTGCCGTTATAAAAAAGCCGCTTATAAATTAATGCAGCGAATACTATTATTCGTCAGAAAAATACACTTATTTGCGGCGATTATAATCGCTGCAAGATGAATAATATTCGCTGCAATTGTTGTTCCACATTTACGCAGCACCATTCGGGGCAAAAGTTAGTTGCAGTGAATAATTTATAAATACAAAGATGGTGCTCCAAAAAATTATTCAATTTTTTTTTTTTTAATGTGCTGTCAGTACCTTTTTTTTAATGTTTCTAGTGGCTCTTTATATACCCAACTCACAATATTAATAAACACTATAATATTTATTATGCTTAATCAAAAATAGAAGATCAAACCAAAATTGAAATGTAAAATGACATAATCAATTTTCATTGCGTACTCTATACACAATGGCCATGGGTGCATACATGAAAGACAATTTATAAGTGTACTACATAAATGAGCAACTAATGTTTTTTACAAATTACAAAAACTTGAGAATTTGAGCTTTGAAAACATAAACTGTGATGTCAATTTAATCTTTTCCCTTCAGGCGTATGATAACTGCTGCAAATCTACTTCAATCCACTGCCTCCGTCATTCAACCTTTCAAAAAAATATCAAAGGAAAAAAGTCAAATATAATAAAAGCAAAAAATGCTACAAGTTAGGAAAAAGGGGTAGAGATAAAATAAGAGGCAAAGGAGTAGAGAATAAGAAGAAACAGTCTGAAAATAAAAATACCATTTAAAAGAACTGAACAGATTTAAAATGCAATATACTTTGTATATGAGAATTCTAAGCAAACCCAAGGCACCCGCAAGATTTTGAGTATTTGAAAGGGAGCCTTTTGTACATATTTATCATTCTTAGAAGTTGCGAGAGTTCGTATGTCTATATTCTGCAATATTATGCTCTAAGTTTCTGAATGTCATACATGTGAAACCATGGAATAAGCTTCTAATTTTTTATGGATCAGCTCAAATTAAACGGCATAAAAATCAGTCCAGAATTTACTTCACATTATGTAAATTCTGCTAACATAAGCTTCTAATTTTTTACGGATCAGCTCAAATTAAATGGCAAAAAAATCAGTCCAGAATTTGCTTCACATTATGTGAATTCTGCTAACACTCTATTTCAAGATTATGCTGCAGGCAAGCTCACCCAGTTTCAAGATTTTGTTGAACAATCCCAATCAGAAAAAGTTTCAAGGGGAAAACAATCAGGAATTCAATGCCCAATCCTACCCATATATATGTGTGTGTATATATTCGACCTTTCTTATCAAATGCCAATCTCAGATTACTTATTCATGAAACTACATCAAATTATGAATAGTGGTTTCAACTTTTAATAGAAAAATGAAAGAAAGAAAGAAAGCAATTGGTCAATATTTCTAAGAGTTTGTTCAGAAAATATCACCAAGGAGCTGCAGTGAAGAGTCCGGCATGATCCGTGCAACAACTAATCTGAGTCTTTATCAA
This sequence comes from Platycarya strobilacea, assembly GCA_036898215.1. Taxonomy (NCBI): domain Eukaryota; kingdom Viridiplantae; phylum Streptophyta; class Magnoliopsida; order Fagales; family Juglandaceae; genus Platycarya; species Platycarya strobilacea. Next base: position 10,351,720 of record CM072555.1, read on the forward strand.
ATCCAACATTGAAAAGCTATACCTGCAAATTAAGCACACCATGCACCAGATTAGCATAATTTGTTTCCAAACTAGCACACCAATTAATTATGAAGAAAATGAAAAATAAATACCTGAAAAATAAAATAAAATACCTTTATCTTCCCAAGACTAACATCCATAAAACATGAACTTAACATTTTAGATGACAAAACAATTTTGGAATCATAGCCTTCAAATCAAAATATGAAGGTTGCTCCCACAATACATATACAAAAAAAGCACCCCAAAAAACTCAAAAAATATGTCCCATATTACAAAATAGACAACCCAGCTCACTGAGCCTCTTGAGGAGACACAGCAAGGGACGAGACGCAATACTGCTAGTACATATGCAACCCCATGAATAGATTCATGTCAATTTTTTAACATCATATATGAAACAAATGACAACACCTGATTTCACTGGCAAATACCAAATCAAGCAAATAGCATCAACAAGTTCTTCCGGGTTTTTCTACAGAAGATCAGTCCTCCGTAGTCTCCCTAAACCCAAATTTTAGGTGCTTGGCAACATGGGCAATGCTATCAGTAAATGATGAGTAATAGTTCTATGATAAAGTCCATATTGTCGTGCCAGTATATATTAGAACCAAACTCTATTTGAAGCAGGAAATCAGTGTTTATCCAAGCTGGTCTAAAAACAAGAATAAAGAGAGAGCAATAAGTGTTAATAATTTATTAATAATCTCTAGCAATTCTATATTCTATACATAATGGCCAACGATGATGATGCTAGCTTAGCTTGCTCTGTTTTGTCATTACCTTTTTAATGCTACTTTTTTGTCAAACTTTGAGTGGGCATAACCAGTTTTAAAGTTTTAAAGGATGATTTCATCATTCTGATGCTTCCATCCTAACCACTGCAGGACAAGCCTCATCCTAAATGGTCTAATAAAATATTTGTCACAATATATTTTTAATACTTGCACACATTGAAATTGGAAGTCCTAAATGCGCATGTAACAACCCTAGCATGTCACGGGCCAAGCCCAACAATTGGGACCTGAGAAGCTTCAGCACGTGTGGTCATTAGACCCAAAGCATTATGGGTTATGTTTGGTTATTTTATTGAGTTGAATTAGTCAAGGTGCAAATAAAATTTGCTATCGAAGTTGTTGGTAATCAGTTACGTAGTGCGCCGTGTCTTTAGTAGTTGTTATATATTTAATTTCAGTGTTGGTTATTTCCCTGTGTTTCGGCAGTCATGTGCTAGTAGTACGCAGTAATTTAATTCCTTGTAATTAGGCAATTAATTTGCCAAGTCAGTTGAGTCAAGTTTCTATATAAATGTATTGAAAGCATCAATGAAAATCATCTGATTTCCAGTCCACAATTTATCCAGAAGATTGATCTTCTCGAATTGATCATTTCACTATCTTATTTCTTATTTATTCATAACATAGCATATCCTATCATACATTATCTCAATACTCTGGAAAGACTTTGGCAACGGAAACAGAGACTATACAAGACTATAACGGCAAATTTAGCATATCCTATCATACCCTAGCAAAATATCTCATAAAGAGTTTATTCTGCTAGGATTTAAAACAAAACCCTAGCAAAGTAAGAATCCTAGCCTACTTAGAAGTTATTTACAGTTAGAAAATGAAATTACACTTACGTGAGTCAAATCTTGAGTGAAATCTGAGATTGTTAAGTGCATTTCGCTAAAAGAATCGCGTTTAACTAGGCCGCTTTAGGGATGGCGCGTTTCGCTGAGAGAATCGCCGGATTTAGGGGGATTGTGGAGTCTGGCCGTAGGGGGAAACTCCAAGGGGGACTCGAAGCTGAGAACCCGACGCGCGGGGGGGGCCGCGGAACTCGAAGGCTGGGGCGGGGATTGTGAAGTCTGGTTAGGGGAACTCGAATGCTGGGGACCGGAGGGGAGGCTCGAAGGCTTTGTTGTGGGGAGAGGGGGGGGTGTCGAAACTGGGGTGAAACTCGATCAAATATATGTAAAAATATTTCCGCGCATTTTGATTAATTGCAGGGAATAAATTCGCTGCTAATCTACGCCATGCGCTGCAACAACAGACGCACATACTACAGGCGGCGATTAAATTCGTCGCATAAATCGAATATCATATTGCAACGAATGATTTCGCTGCAATAGTACATATAATCGCCTCCATATTGAACAGGGAAAACCAGATGGAGATTATATGCAGCGAAAAACAATTTGCTGCAAATAAACAATAGTCACAGCGATTTTATTTGGAGCGATTTTAAAATGGCCGTAAATGGTAAATTTTCTTGTAGTGAATCTATCATTGCTAGAGATGTCAACTTGTCCTACAATTCTTAGGAGGGTCCAATTCCATTCAGTTACCAGAATCGCACGCCAAATATTCTTATTGGAAACAAGAATCTATGCAGTGACTTCATGCATTTCCCTCCTTGCTCTACAGGCTACAGCTCCTCCAGCTAGCCACAACTACTCTACTGATTCCAAAAATCAAAAAATCAAGATTTTTGTCCCCATCTCCATCTTCCTTATTTTCTTACTTATTAGGGTTTCAATCCTTTGTCAACTCAAGGTCAAGAAAACTGAGTCAAAATCAAGAGAAACAAAGAATGGGAACTTGTTCTCGGTATGGAATTACGATGGACAAATTGCATATGAAGACATTTTTAAAGCAACTGAGGACTTTGACACTAGATATTACATTGAAACCGGTGGTTATGGTAGTGTTTACAAAGCCGAATTACTTGACGGTAAAATAGTTGCCTTGAAGAAACTTCATCGATTTGAGGTTGAGAATACAACTTTTCATAAAAGTTTTTAGAACGAGATAAAAGTGTTGATAGAGATTCGACATCGAAGTATTATAAAACTTCATGATTTTTGTTTACATGAACAATGCATGTTTTTAGTCTATGAGTATATGGAAAGGGGAAGCCTATTTTATGTATTAAGAGTACAGAAGTTTTGGAATTGGATTGAAAGAAGAGGGTGCATCGAATGCATAGCACATGCCTTATCTTATATGCATCATAACTGCATACCATCAATTGTTCATCGAGATATATCAAGCAACAATATTCTATTGAACTCTAAATTGGAGGCATTTATCTCTAACTTTGGCACTACTAAAGTCCTTAAACCAGATTCTTCAAATCAAACGTTAATTGTTGGAACATGCGGTTACATCGCCCCAGGTAATTTCTTCCCTTTTTTTTGCAATTACTTATAAGAAAAACTTGAATAATATTAAAAAACAAAGAAGAACATGAAATGCATTATACTTTTCAATAGTTCTTATTTTTCTTTAAAAGCATTGCACTTTTAAGTAGTTTACAATTTTTTTTTTTTTTTTATATAGAAGTGACTTATAATATGGTGGTTATAGAAAAGTGCCATGTATATAACTTTGGGGTGGTGGCCATGGAAATATTAATGGGAAGACATCCTGAAGAACTCTTGACTTTATCACCATCTCAAAATATGATGTTACATGAAATATTAGGCCAACGGTTATTCCCTCCAAATCATCGAGTTGCAAAAGATATTTGCTTTGTTACTACAATAACACTTGCATCTCTACGCGCCAAACCTGAATCTCGGCCAACAATGAAATGCGTATCCCATGATATTGTTTCTAGCAGGAAGCCTTCAACTAAGCCCCTACGTGCAGTTTCATTCTTGCATCTGATTGGAGACGTTGAAACTCAATCATGAAATGCTTGTTGTAAGGCAGAGTGTCTTGTTGTTCGATGAACTTACATGTTGGGATGTGTCATGCATATGTGTGATGGTTTGTCTCTATTGTTTGGTCAGTAGATTTTAATTCCAAACTTTTTTTTGTGAGCAATGTTAGTGTCCGTTTGGATGTCAAGAAGTTCTGAAAATATTTGAGAATATCTGTAAATAGTATGAGTAGAAGGTGAAAAAATTTTGTGAATTCTACTGAGAATGTTATAAGTTGTTTGGATATATAAAGTATGTTGAGTATTGAATTTTTGATTGATTTGGTTATTAATAATAGTGAAATAATGATTTTATTTACATTTTGTAATAATAATAATAATTCTTATTAGAAAGAATTTTTAATATATTTAAAAAATGTTTTTGCACAATTTCTTTAAAAATAGTTTATTTAAATTAAAATTGATAAAAATTATTCTTTAATTATTTTTAAAAATTGCATGTGTTTTTTTTCATTTTAAAATTAATTTAATTTAATTTATTTATATTTATAATTATTTTTTCATCTCTCTCCCATTTTGGCGCATTCACATGCACAGGATTTCAATTGGATTGGCGCTTTGAAGTGCAGGACTCCAAGTTTGAATTTTTCTTTGACGCGTTGGAGTGTGTTAAAATATATTGAGAGAGGAAGTTTTGAGACATTTTGGCATGTTTGGACATGAAGAATCCTTAACCGTAAAAAAAGTATTGAGAATACTTGAGAGTATTCTGCCATCCAAACCTAACTAATCTGCTGGTTGCAATTGCCTGCTGTAAGTTATCACTAGACTAAAATTAGTTTTTCATTTTTTTTTTCAGTTTTGTTTCATATTTTTTTCTATCATTTTAAAATATTTTTAAAAAATATCAATATATTAATAATCATTTCCTTAATTATTAAGTCAAAAAAATTAAAATACATTAAATGTCAAATTACATTACAAGAAAATTGGTCTTTTATAGTCAGTTAATTTCAACCAAATTACTATTTACAGCTAAAATTAATCGCAAATATAATTTTTTTGCTATTCATTAGTCACAACAGCTCACATTTCTTATAGTGTTAAAGTATCAAAATAACATTATTCTTTTGTTGTTTAGCTAATGTTTTCTGCAATCATTTTCAATGCCAGCAAATGCGAGCAAGTAAAAATATATAGATTTCATTATAGAGTAAGGTGGCATGCAGGAGTACTCTGAATCAAATTAACTCAATGTCTAAGGTACGATATTGCCCTGAGGATCATCCGTGCAAGTTTTTAAAAACTCCAATAAACATCAAGTACTGTACAAGTATATAAACCTCTGGATGATGCATGATGGAACCGGCGGTTATGGTACCGTTTATAAAGTCAGACTACCTAGTGATAAAGTGGTTGTTTTGAAGAAACTGCATCAGTTAGAGGCGGAGAACCGAACTAAATTTTTTTGTAAAAGTTTCAAAAATGAAGTTGAGGTGTTGACAAAAATAGGACATCGAAACATTGTAAAACTTCATGGATTTTGTTTCTATAAATTACGTGTACTGTTTTTTATTTTAAAACTTCATGGATTTTGTTTCCATAAGTTACGTGTACTGTTTTTTATTTTTGAATACATGGAAAGGAGAAACCTATTTTGTGTCCTAAGAAATAATGTCGAAGCTGTGTAATTGAGTTGGGACAAGAGGGTGAACATGATCATCAAATGCATAGCACATGCCTTATTTTATATGCATCATGAATGCATACCAACCATTGTTCATCGAGATCATATATCAAGCAGCAATATCTTATTGGGTCGGACCTCATCTCCAAGGAAATGAGAAGGGGTCAAACACGGGAAGAAATGGGTTTGCAAAAAGAGAAGGCCAGATGTGGAAAGAAATGTGAAAAATGAGCTGAAAACATGGACAAACCACGTCAAACGGGACAATAAAACGGAATGGCGCTACAGCGGTGGCTGTGGCGCTGTAGCATTACCAATGCTCTGAAGGCCCCTGCCACAAGTAAGGCCTCTAAAAGAATATTTCATTCTATTACGTAAAGAATGTTATGGAATTAGCTCTCTGCATTTGGAACAATTAAAAGTATGTATGTGTATATATATACTAGGAATAATGCAACGTGCGAGGCACGTTGCCCTGTATCACTATAAAATAAATTAAAAATATATAAATATTTAGTGTAAAAAAAAAACTTAAAAAAACTGAGAATAACATATTCCATTCAAGTTGCAAGCTACTAATTCAAATAATAATAAGTTTAAACCAACTATAGATCCAAGTAAATTTGGATCCAAGCAATAAGTTAAAACCCTCTCCAAAAAAAAAATAGAAGCTAGAATTTCAATCCGGATCTCCTAAAAGATCACTTTCGAACAGCCAAATCGCAACAAATAGACATAAATTAAAAACTTATTTGTTAAAACCTATTGATTCAAGCTTAAAATTCATTGTTATTTTAATATGCCTTTAAATGACATGATCATCATGCTAAACATTGAATCAAATCTGCATATGGGTTTTAAGTATGAATTAAAATTCAAACTAAACATCAAGCCAAATAAAGAAATAAGAATGCTTAATTTGTTAAAATAAATGGGTTTTAATTTTTTCATATCCCTATACTACTGAATTATTCTCTTAAGAAGTATCAAATTAAGCATGAATTATCCCCTCAAGAACTTCCTTGTGAAAATGTAAAAAAATTCAAACTAAGCATCAAACCCAAATTCACGGATCTGATTTGGTCCTCGACTCTTCATCACCACTTAAAAAAGTAAAACCAAAAAATTATTAAATTTGTGCTCTTTGCCACTGAAGACATCAATATTATACATTTAAGCACCATTAAAAATCAAATACATTTTAGTTGCAAACAAAAATAATCAAACTTGAAAGATAGAAAGAAAACAAAGAGCAGATCTTAAGCTGCTAATAGAATTTGCAGACCCCCTTATGTCTCTCAAAATACAATTGTTGTATGAAACAATGGTATAGAGGAAGAATAATGCTTAGTGCATTCAGGGTCTAAAAGGACCTCAAAGCAGGTAAATTATTGTTGAGAAAATCCCTTTTTTCTAGTTGATATAAAAGTTAAGACTGCCAATTTCAGAGCCTTAAATCAAATCTAAATCATGCTTTAATAGACAAAAAAGTAAAACAAAGTAAATCCAAATTATCAGCCACCACTTAAAAAGGTAAAACAAAAAAGTTATTAAAGTTGTGCTATTTGCCACATAATGCATCAATACTATAAGTTTAAGCACTATTAAAAAATAAATACATTTTAGCTGCAAACAAAAATAATCAAATTTGAAAGATGGGAAGATATAGAGAACAAATCTTAAACGGTAGAATAGTTGGAATTCATCATTCAAATCACTATTAATTTAGCATATATAATAATACTGTTAGGGATGTGATGCTATAGAGTTTAAATTACAAAAAAAAAAACAAATACAACACAAAATAAATTGAAGTTTTTTGAAGATGATGGAGGTCTAAGAGTTTTCAAGTCTGAGAGTTGAAAGTGGCTCGTGGTTGGAGAGAAGAAAAAAGAAGCGGAAGGAGAGAGAGAAGGTCATTGGGAGCTGGATCTCATAGTAAATGTTGCAGTGTGGATGACGCTAGCACAACCTAGGCTTCCCACATTGAACTGAAAAACCACATTACAAAATACTAATTAATTTATGCTTAAAAAGAAACAGAACAAGACATAATAATCACTGTGCAATCAATTAATCATTAAAGACGAGCTCATGGAAACCAACCTGAGAGTGTTTGTTGAATGGGATGAAAATTGATACTCGTGGGAACCGACATTCCTTATTCTTGAAGCTATAAATTGGTTACAACAAAAAGGATTTGTCTAAAAAGTTCTTATGATAAAATATAATTTTTTTGAAAAGGCGAAGCCAGTCTAAAAAAAGCTTCTTGATCTCAGAAAAAGCAAAACATGAAATCAAAGCAAAATTTTAATGAACTAAATCTAAAGAAATTAAGTGAAACAAAGAGATATGATCTTCTTCCATTTAAATTTTATTTATAAGTAAATAAGATTCTACAATGACTTCAAACAATTTAAAATATCCCTTTGGAGATTAAAGAAACATTTTTATCCAAAACTAACTGCTGTTTTTATTCAGCATATATCAATCACACCAAGAAAAGGAAAAAAATAGTAGTGCTATAAATAAAAAAGTGCAGAAGTGAGATAAAGTTTACCTTGTTCTTCTTCTCCAAACCACCTATGACACAGTAACTACCTCAAAATGTTCCATAGTGATCTCTATGCTCTCATTCCTTGAGGTAATTAAAACAATTTCATTGCAAACATTTCAATGTTCTAGAAAAAAGAAAAACCAGATTGTTGGAAGTTTTCATTCAAGTATATCAAAAGTTTTAGAAGCTTTGCAATTACTTTTAGTTGTTGTTAGTTAATAATAGTTTATAGGAATTAAGTTTAGACAAACCATAGGTCCAAGTCAGTTTAGAAAATAAAAAAGATAATTTTTCAAATCCATATTACAATTTATTTCTTAAAACACAAAATTGCTTGGAATTGTTTTCTTCACCATTGAAATGATAGTTCATTTTTTTTTTTTGTAAATTATGCATCTAGAGGTGGAATGTTCTCTTTATTCATAATATTTATGGAAAGAACATTAAAATTTTTGTACTGCTGCTTTTCACGTAGATCTATCTTTGTATTCAGTTGTATTATTCATTTTTTGCTTGAACATCTTGTTGCAATATTTTAGATATACGATAAATGTTCATGTATTATCCATTTTTTTTAACGAAATGAAAAGAAAACCAACACTGAAAAAAACAAACATGAAGAGAACCATTCTAACAGAGAAAGAATTATCTGAGCTAGAATTTATTTGCCTTAAATTCATACTCCAAACATGTTATATACATTTAAATTTTAAAATTGATATAAAATTAATAATAATTATATAATGCATAGGTAAATGATGCGACTTTTTTTCTTTTCAAAATTATACATCTTAATAAATGATTAAGAAGAAATCATTAACAAATGTCAAAAGAGAAAAAAATGTGCAAACAATTACATATTTGTACAAAATATAGAAATGGACCAAGATACTCACAAAAGCTAAAAATAGCAAGAATAAAATATTGTATAATATTTAAATTCATCTCTTTAAATTTTTTATTTTCTTGAGAATCTTTTCTGCTCTTCAGGGTAGCTAGATTACTTGCAATAAATAAGAATTTTGTGACGAATTAAATATTCCTATGTCAATAGAGTTGAGAATATATCATCAACACCAATTTGCAAATATAATGTTCCTAGAATTTATTTTCTAAATCTTTGAACAAGTAATTTTAGTAATATGGCCAGCAACTTCTAGCAAATTATTAGAATTAAAATAATAAAATTTGCTTTAAAATATCAAACTTTTCAGCATATTCACACCAAATTGTTCCACTTCAATATTTGAGATAGTTTGTAAAATTATACTCTAATCCAATACGTTGAAGTTATGCAATGTGAAACAACCAAATTCAGACTATCAACATCTTCGAAATAATAGCAAAAGCAGTAAAATTACCTGTAGGAGCATGCATACTTCCAAACATATATTCCAATTAGTGGGACCAAAGCTAATGCTTTAGTTACAGGTGGAACCTGTAAAGTTTTATGTCAGCAAACATGATTTCAGTCACTCATAAAATCTAAAGAACAAAAAATAGAATATCTAATGCACCTTAGAATCATTCAAAAGTTGAGAATACACTATACTTACTAACAATATTTCTCATATTTTCATCCTGATTGTCTACCACCTAAAATGTTTTAGTATTCACCATTGAATTATCATTTCAACATAAATGCACACACGATAGCAAAAATTTGTTTAAAATCTCAACAGCAAATAACATCAAACTACTCAGGCACATAACATGCATATATATTTTTTAATGAATGACTTAAACAGCAACGCTCTGATGACCATACCTGATCTCTAGTGGTTTCAATTGAGAGTTACTTCCACTCTATCCAGAGCAAGCCACTATCCATAACTCAATTAATTATATAGTTCTCCATTAATTGAATTCTAAGATCTATCCAATACATTTAGAATCTGATGTAACTCAAAAAATAACTAAAAAAAAGTTTTCGAAAAGTTACAACCTACCTAGAGCCTTGCAAAGCATCATCTTCTGCAGCAACTTTTTCTTTTACTTTCAACTGAGACAGGGATTAGAAAAGAAGAGTGGAAGAATCCCTACAAACGTGATTATCACCAATAACATATTTCACACATATGTTATATACATGTGATATACATCCAAACATACACATATATGTCGGCCAAATAGAGAATTTTACATATATGTATATACACATGCGTGGTCTAGCATTTAAGAAAAGAGATACATAAAATAGAGAATTTACATTTATTGGGATTTTAGCAATATCTCGTTTTTTGATGTGATGAAAAGTGAGAACACCAAGGTATGTATGCATTGTTTAAATAAATTTACAAATTGTTTTTCTTTTGTTAGCATTATTAATTTGTAGTGTCTAGGTTGTTCTCATGTCAGTAACCAGGCAAAATGCACAAGATCATAATAGTCTATATTCTCAAAGAAAATAATTTAAATATCGAAAGAAGTCTCTCCTACATAAAGGGTCAACGTGCAAATGCACCTTTGCCGCTAATTGTGCTGAACATAAAACTTCACGTAAAAGCAACTAATAGCAAGTAATAGATGGAGAAGTACAATTATTATGTGTAATAGACAATAATAAGATAAAGTTGCAGCTATAAGAACAAATCGGATCATATTAGGTTACATTTTTTTTGTAAGTGGATCATAAAGGGTGAGCTCAATGAACCAAGGTGGAATTAATAAGCAATGAAAATCTTACCACCATGAAAATTTTAACATGTTGAAAAGAGTACAAAATTTCAGTATATTAGAACAGAAAATTCTTAAATTTATATTTTAATACCCAAGAACACAAAATATGAATTTTATAATATAAAGATTATATCAAAATAAAATGCATTAATTTTTTTATAAGTATAATCAATGATTAGAAAGAAAAATAAAATGCATTAATTACATCAAGATTAATTACCTAAAATGTCATGGAATCCATTGCAGCCCAAAGTGGTCTATAACAAAAGCTAGAGATCACAAAAGGCTTGGAAGAAGGCCCGCATCATCAAACAATCAAAATTCAAAATTTTGCAGCAACCAAATGACAAAAAAGAAAAAAGTTCTATTGGGTGATAGTAAACCTTTACCTACTTATTAAAACCTGCTCCATAGTATCTAGGTACTTCACTGGCCAAAACTCATTTTCGAGTATCTGTAAGGATAGTAACGAGAACTAAAAGAATTTAAGAGATAACACGAGATCATGTATCTTAGGGTGGATGTGGCAAAGACATATTTGGCACCAATAACAAGTATTCCAACTTGCTTTCGAGAGTTATTTTGTCGCTGCCCAAATTCATCATTCCCAGGTTTTGCGGGGTAAGAAGTTACATTGACAACAAAATTCAATTAAAAAAATAATGATATATTTAATAATTAGTGATGACACCAAAGTGCAAGGCTACATGGTTGATGACAATATCTTACCAAGCATCTGTGAAGGCTTCCATTCCTTATTGGTTTTGTTCAAATTATTTTCTTGGCTATAAAAGGAACCAAAAATAAAATATAAGAACACTACAATGCTATTGGAACGATTACATCACGAAATAGTATAATGATCCGAAAATGTGTTCAATGGACATATGCCAAACAAGTAGTCATGATAAAGTAACAGTATTCACCATATGTCTTTTCTTTTAGAGATATCTCCACCAGACAAAAGGGTAAAGTAATCTTTTCAGAATTGCCTTAGTTACAACTCAAAGCAGTGAACTAACAACTTATCAATACCTTAAAATAAATTAAGATATTGAACAAACAAACAACTTTAAATGAATTCAAAGATATTTTCTTGGTATTTCATAAGTCCTTTACCTTAATATATACACAATTAGACAAAAAAAAAATAGTTATATAAACATTTTGGTAAAAGAATCTATTTATTGTTTCAAAAAACTCATGTCCACTCACATTTGTTAGGTATATTAACTCATGCCCATGCAACCTATTAGAATTTAATTTTGAAAAAAGGGGATCCCAAATCTTAGCTAATCAGAGAATTGAAGAAACGAGAGAGTGAGCGATGAAAAAGGCACCATTCCTTAGATGACTAAAAACACACTGGACCCCAACAAGCATTTCTTCTTCTAGACAATAGACTATATTTCAAACAAAACTCAAAAGAAAATATCAGCTAAGATTTTCAAATCACAATCATTCGAAATGATAATCAGCAAAATTATAAAAGGGGTTTTAGACGTAAGCGTACCCCATGCGACCTCACCTACACTATATATGCATGCATGCCTTCCAAATATTTTAAAACCATTGTTTCACTACATATATGGGTAATGACTGAAATAATGACTTACTGCATCAATGAATATTAACGATGAAGAATACTAAGGGAAATAGTAGAAAATAACATAGCAGTTTCTGAAAATACACAAATGCAACAAATATATATATATATATATATATAAATAGCAGCTTGTTTATCCAATAAAAGCTAATTAAAACCAAACATTCTCCTAGTTGTGACATACAACTTCAAACCAAAGTTAAGTAGAAGCCACGGAAGTTGCAGAAAACAAACGACCAAATTTGAGCAATTAAACTATAAAAACATGCACAAAAATAAACCAGTCCGAAGTCTCTGAAAAGAAAAAGCCACCAAGTCAGATCAATTAAATTAAAAAATTACAATGAGAATAGAACAATGTCCAACAGTATACAAATTCTTTTTAACCGAAGACATACAAAATGCAAAACAACAATAACCTCATTGTGTACTATACAATATACAAAATTTTGAAAAAGTACCACACCGATTTTTTATCTCATTGTGTATAATTTGATATCACTGTGTATATAAGCTTTTTAAAAGCAGTAAAAAGTAATCCAAATACAAACATCACCATAATTTTAGATCATTAAACCAACCAAAAAGACAAACAAGTAAAAACAAATAGAGAGAGGAAGTAAAATAACAGAGCTACTTCTTTTCAAATAGTCATTCACAATGAGTCATGATCAATCATTTTGGAACGTAACTCCAATAAAAGTGCAGCATGCTGACCATTTACATATTAAAAAAAAACCCCCAAAAAAAAAAACAAAGGACTTAAACAGCAAAGCTCTAATGACCATACTTGATCTGCAGTGGTTTCAACTAAGAACTACTTCCATTCTTTATCCAGAGCAAGCCCCTGTTCAGAATTCAATTAATTATATAGTTCTCCATCAATTAATTTCTAAGATTCATCTAATACATTTAGAATCTAATGTAACTTAGAAATAGCTAAAAAACAGTTTTCGAAAACTTACAACATACCTAGAGCCTTGCAAAGCAACACCCTCTACATCATTTTTTATACTTTCAGCTACAGCAGGGATTAGAAACTCCTAGAAGAGATTACATTGTCTATAATCGACATTTTCACCAATTAATTTTAATTAAAAACTAAAAGGTAAATTAAGCTCAGGAAAAAACTAATGCAGAAAATGTAAAATAAAAAATAAACTTCATTTGCAGTGAGGAATTTCAATTTGCATGCTTTACCTTCAATCTCTACTGGATGTAGTCAACAGCTTGCATTCATGATGACAGAGAGTTAGTACAAAGGTGATCTAGATGGGGCCATTCCAGGGTTGATTCAATATGTAAGCAATTACACACGTTAGTGGTTTAAAACAATTTAATATCGACTCATATCTTATATGGATATGTCATATTTTCAAATTTTAGTTAATGATTTTAATTTATTCAAATTAGAAAGGTGGTTCTATTAGGGTCTTTTACACCTATTAGGGTCTTTTACTTGCAATCTTATTCTACTAAAAAAAAATCCTTAATGACTATGAATCAAGCATCAAAGCCAGCATACAATACAAGTGCTGAAAAAGTGTTTACCAAATCTTGATATCAAGATTCACAATCGAAGTATATAAAGGGGAACAAAGCACTACCTCTTTATTTACAGTTTTAATTTGCACCATCACGAGTCAAAAACTCTTCACGTTCTCTATCAAGGGACTGCAGAAAAGAATTCAATTTAAACAAGAGTATATGAAGTTGTTAAGAAAATAAAACTAAGCACAACTGCATAAAGGGGAACAAAACACTACCTCCTTATTTACGAGTCTCAGAAAGTCAAAAAATCTTCACATTCTCTATTAAGTGATTATAGAAGAGAATTCAGTTTAGACAAAACTATGCAAGCAAGCAGGGGTATAATTTAATAATTTAATAAAACTAAGCAAAACTATGTTAATAATTTAATATCCAAAAAATGATTTATATAAATTTACAACATTCAGTACCCAATACCATACAACCATCAAAATATCGTATCATTTCTCTAAACCTACCACCACTTATCTCCGACAAAAACCACAACATCAAACTCACGTTTCATATCCAAAAGAAAAAATATATAGGCAACAACAAGAGAAAAAACTAACATTAGATCAAGTCAAGAGATATGCATTTTGCTGCTGCAATATCAGACTCATTTCTCAACTATTGAACTTAGACAAAAATCAACACAATCACAAACAAAATCGAAAAGACCTTAGCGATTTCTACAAAATCCAACAGATTTAGAAAAGAAATCAAACCTCGGCCAAAAAGGAAACCTGAGGTCAGACTTGAAAGATTTGGCTCGAAAGACGTTCCACATAGGCAGACAATTCGTGAGCATCAAAAAAACCCATAGTCTCGTCTGATTCTAATACTACAAAAATACACAGAGATTCAAACGATTTCTACAAAACCCAAATAAAGGGAAAAATGAAATCATACCTATGAGAAAAAGGAAATCAAACCTTTGAAACTCACGGTGGTTGCTGCTCGCATCGGTGTGGCTGGTAATGAGGCTTAGGTGGTGCGGGCATGGCTGAGAAGATCGAGAGCGAGAGGAAGAATTTAGGGTTTCGGTCTAAAGATGGGCCTAGATTGAAAAAGGGTTCGGGAGGGAGGTGGGAAGCCATGAGGAGTTGTGGCGGTTGGAATATGGTCTCCGGGGTAAGAGGAGCTGATGGTGGCCAGCGGTGAGGTTAGGGGCTGATAACGGCGGCGCGAGAGAAAAAAAATTGTGTGAGGTGCGGAGTGTGAGAGAGAACTCGGGAAGGTGGGAGATGGGATGCCGTGAGGGGTTGTGGTGGCTGGGGTATGGTCTCCGGGTAAGGGGAGTTGATGGTGGCCGGCAGTGAGGCTAAGGCCCGATGACGGCGGCGCGAGCGCAGAGAAGCCGTGTGAGGTGCAGAGCGTGAGAGAGAACTCGGGAAGGAGAAGAGAGCCGAATGAGAGAGACCCATGTGCTTTGCAACTTCTTAAGGATAAAATGTAAAAACACCAAGCAAGCAGGGGTATAAACGGAAAGTAAAGTTAAACAATTAATACTGTTTAATTTAGGATAGATGCTTTTTAAATATAAAGATATATATATATATATATAACAATTAAAAGACGCATGAAAATAAAATATTCTGAAAATATTTATTCTGAGGGAGTTTTTTTTTAATGAAAAATTAGGAAAATGATTAGACTACTCTTTTAAAATTAAGCCAACACACACACACACACACACACACACACACACACAAAAAGTTGATAAATAATTCTTTTGTTTAAGAAGGTTTGAACCATTAATTTTAAATACGATTCCAAACCTTTGTATTAAACAGAAATACAGAATATTTAACTACCATAATAAAACATCCATAAGCCTTTCTTGAATGTTTGCCAGCTAAGACCTCATTTGGCATTGACCCGCCCCTGGCATAACTTGTCTTTAATCAAAAATTGATTTCATGGAAAACTCAATATGTCATCGGGGTAATAACCTCGGCGCGGCTACGCGTCCTATGTGGACGAAGAACGACATCGTTTTTCATGTTTCCATCTCTCCTCTATTTTCCTTTGGACACTTGGATTTATTTTCTTGGCTGCTGTCTTTCAACTTCATCATTTTAATTTGAATAGCAAACTACAGCAGTCTGCCCCATCGACTTCATCAGTTCATCGTCTTCATCTTCTCCCCACCGAATCACCTATCGACTTCATTGTCTTCGTTAAAAGATCATTAACAGATCTGGTGGAGAGTTAAAAGTTGGATGCATTTTATTTTCCCTCATCTCCAAAGCATGAAGCTATTCACTAGTGCGCACAGTTGAAAGTTTCAATCTTGATGGGTCTTTTGGATGTGAAAGTGACAGGAATTTGCTTACCGCCTGGCTATGATAGGTGGGTAGATTCTTTCGAGAAAAACGCTAGTTTGATTCTAGAGGGAGGGACTGCGGGTTTTGACATTTTCATTTTTGCTATGTTTGGTTTCTGAGAAAGTCGTAAGACACAGAAAATGACAATTTCGATTTCTTTTTCTTATTTGTTGGAACGTACGAAAATCAGCTTCACTCGCAGGATTGTTAACATAAAGAAAATTTTCATATGATCAAGAAAAGTTGTAGATATCGGTGTTCTTTCAGGGATAAGGTAATACGGAAGAAAAAAGCAAAACGACGTTTCTTTATTTTTTAATAACCAGGTGATGTGGCAGCCTGAAGCTGCGGTGGGGATCTCTCACGGGGGTCCCTAGCAGTACTACATTACAGTAATACTAACTACCACATTCTTTAATATATATAATTATCTATTAAATTTTTTATTTTATTGCAATAATTAGAAAATTATATTTCGGTTTTTTATCATATATAGTATAAGAAATGGGTCGAAATATAATAATATAAAAATATATTTTGAAAAGTCAAAATATTTATGAATTTTTTAAAATAAATAATAAATATTACTTATTTTTAATATGTTCATAATATTTTATAACCAATAATTAAAGATACTTCTCAATAATTGGTAGGATCTACCACTTGATCAAATCCCAAAAAGTTAAGAGAAATACTACTATTACATATAGATATTCCTACTACGATCTTGCCTAATAATTAAGTAAATGTTTTGTAATGATGTGAATTTTAAAAAATATATATTTAAAGTGTGGAAACATGTGGCTCATATTTGACGTGTGTATAACGAAAAGATGACATATGTCAAACTGAGTAGAGTAGATTGTAGCAGACATTCTTGCAGTATGATACAAGAATATTTTTATATATTTTATTAAGTACGTCCGTACAATTAGAATTAGTATAAATACATACAATGTAATCATATTCTCAATATAATAAAATTTTTGTCGCTCGTTCCTGTGAATGTAGGCATATCGTTGAACTATGTTAAATCTCTGTATTATTCTCTCTTGTTTTTTCTTTCGATTATTCTGTATATTCATCATATTGTAGCATGATAACAACAAAAAGTATTAAAAAATACATGAAAATAGTTTTAAAAAACAAAAGTGAAATACACTAGGCAAAATCTCTGTCGAAATCCCCTATGCCTGGATGTAGAATTACTCAAAAGTTAAAAACATCTCATCTAGTTATGTCACTATACAAACACACATTTTTACATACCATCTCATCTTATTTTAACTCAAAAATATCATTATTACTTAAAATATATCATTTCATCTCATCTCATCTCATTTCATATGAATTATGTAACCAAATGAGGCCTAAACTCCTCATAAGAACATAAGATTAACACCCATGTATTACATACTGCTAATGTGGTAGGCATGATTTTCAGGTTATGGTTCAATTTTTGAGTTTCAGATTTATTATGAGTTTCAAAAAAGACATAAATGAAAGAAAGAAGAAAATGAAATGCAATGCAGTTTTAGTAGTTTCACTTTTATATTCTTTCTATGCAGAACTTGCCTATACCATATTGGTGGTTACTGAAAAATGGGATGTTTATACCTTTAGAATAGTGGCCCTGGAAATATTAATGAGAAGGCATCCAGGAGAATTATTGACTTCATTGACATGAAATATTAGACCAATGGTTACTATGACCTCCTAAACATCAAGTTGCACAAGATATTTGCCTTGCTGCTACAATTGCATTTGCTTGCCTAAGCACGGAACCAAATTCTCGGCCCACAATGAAACGTGTCCCAAGATCTTGTTTCCTGCAAGAAGCCAATCGCTGAGCCCCTGGTAGTTTTACTCTGCCGTCTGACGAACCAAGTGATTGGAGAGAGTGAAACTCAATCATGAAATGCTTGTTATGAGTCTGAGTATGATCTTATTGTTAATTGAAACATGATACTTACCATCGTGGAATGCGCAAATGATACACAAACGTTTTGAAAAAAGTAAATAAGTATGAAATTGACATAAAAAGAATTAATTTTTTAATAATAGACACTATTATTTTTCAAAGTATTTATATGATGTTTGCATCCACAATTATATATAGTATTATTCTTATTAATTTGATGAACTTGCATGTTTAACACATGAGATGCTTCACTTCTAGCCCAATGGGCCTACCTATACATAGGGGTGGGGTTGGGGGAGATCTTTAGTTTGGAACTGAACAATAGCAAAATAAAGAAAGAAGGGCGGGTGTCATATTTTCCATATGCGTGGTAAGAATGATTTGCTATTGCTACAACCTTTCAGTTATTAAAAACAAATGTTCCATCTGCAACAAGAGAAGGGATGATCAACTCATAAAACTGACATCTTATCGGTATCACGGACTCGAAGTCTTACATAACAGATGTTACATCAGATGTTAGTGGTTCCATATATAACTACTGTAGATTGCCAAATACCGACTAGACTGGGTGCATTAATGTGGATATCGGCCAATGAATAATTTTATTTAAAGGTTTTTAACACTCAAAAATTCTACTTGCAGTTATTTTTAGGTACTCTTATGCGTAGTACTAATGTGATTAACTACATTTTTTTTTAATATAAAATAACTAATTTAACCAATTATATCAGTGAAATGTATTCTATAAAAGTAAAGCTAGCTAACTGCATCGCGTTCTTAGAATTCAATAGATCGACGAAACACCTTGCGTACGAGGTGCATAGGACCTTTGTTTTGTAGCTGGAGCATAAGTGATGTAACGATTATCAAATAACATTTTTTGAAGGTTAATAAAGTAGTCAACAAAGAAGTACTATACATGATTTAGATTGTGTCAACCAGACCCACCCAATTATATATCACTACTTAATTAGTTTACCTTAAATTATTAAAAAAAACGCAAATAAAATCACTCTTACATTCTACAAAATATAATACAATATATAGTTCTATTAAATTTTAAGGAACAAATAGAATGGGAGGAAGTTCTCAGACACCTCCATCGATCAATTGGTTGAACTTGCAACAGCGTGATTGCTAAAAACATTAACACTTCGCTCGACAATTGCAACAGCCGCGTCTTGGCGACCGAAAATTATCAAAAATAAGCATTTCCGGCAAATAGAATGGAAAGTTCTAGATCAATTGGTTGAACTTGAATGACCCAGTTCTCTTAAGTTATTTCGTACGCTTATTTTTCTAAAGGGGTGGCTCTACAGTCATCGCTTCCAACTTCTACTAGGAGTTAAGAGTTATTGTTAGTTATAATGGTATTTTGTTTTTTTTTGTTTTTCTGACATATATTTTTTAATACTTTAAATATATTTCAAAAAATTAAAAAATCATAATATTATTAAAAAGTACTTCCTTAATTTTTAAGTAAAAAATTTTAAATAAAAAAAAAATCTAGCACAATAAAACCGAATGATAAGAATGAGGTGTAAGAATAAACTTTTTCTTTTTTAAATGGAATCAGCCAACCCAATTATTAACAAACTCAGGATTAGTAAATTTATTTGGATTATATTAGATTTTTGCTTTAATTTTTAGGTTCATCGGACTGATTGCGAGGTATTATATCTATCTATATATATAAAGAGCCTATCTAATAGAATTTCTTGTTTTGACGGATCTGTTAAATATTGTTCTTGTTTTAATTGAGTGTATAATTTCTTGGGTATAACGTCTGTTAAATATATGTGTGCCGACTGCTTTACGTCCATTTAATATGGAATTTAAATATTTCTTGTTTATAGCGTCTGTTAAATATATGTATGCCGACTGCTTTATGTCCATTTAATATGGAATTTAAATATTTTTGCCGCATTCTCCTCCCCATTGGAATTCTTCTAAATACAACGCCGAATTATTAGACAGTGATATGAAATTTTATATGCATGCTCCATTTAATATGGAATTTAAATTCTGACGATCCATCTGCTATGCATGCATGCTGTACTTCATTGTATTTACTCTATTTGACACTAATATCGGTAAAATAATATTAAAAGGCTCCACTAAATTGACAATTACACATTAAATTCATAATTACCGTTTCAATCCGTTTAATATGCAATTTAAATTGTGTCCATCCATCTACCATGGATGCATGCTCTCATTCATAGTATTTACTATATTACACACTAATATCGTTCAAGTAATGTTAAAAGACTCCATTAAATTCACAATTACACATTAAATTTACAATTACAGATTTAAAAGTGTCATTTGTTGATAATACATCAAAAAAGAAGAACCAAAATAGAAGAAAACCCTGACAATCTCTTAAGCCCAAGTCATTCATGTGCGGCAGTATTGAGACTCACAAGCAATCATTTACTCTGGTTGAAGGTATTCATCTATACTAATAATCCTTTCTTTTCCCAGATTGCTTCTTTTACATCATAATGCACTCATTTTCAATTTCTTTTTCATTTTTCTTTGTTTTAACAACGGTTAATATGCAAAATAAGATTTGAAACTTACCAAAGAAGAAATAGAAGTGTATATATTGTAACTGAAAAAATTCATACCACATCTGGTTCTAAAGTCACCAACTTATCAGATTGCATCTTTTAGCTTACATCTCCCTTTCATATTGTGCCAAGGGAAGGTCTTGAGAGTGGTATTCATCAAAAGCATCAAACGAGTCTAGATGCTCAAACTTGCAGCAATTATACTGCATTGCAACCCAAGCCAAAACAGAGATAATATTAAATATAATTCGAATCAAAGTGTATAAATATTATATTTGTCTTGTTCATAGAGGATGAACAAGATTTCTCTACATGTAGTAGAATCATTATAGCTGCATGTATAATTTTTTCATTTTATAGTGTCCATTAGAGGTAGTTTTAGGCGGATTTCCTTTATATTTTGAAGGAATATGTATTTTA
This sequence comes from Platycarya strobilacea, assembly GCA_036898215.1. Lineage (NCBI taxonomy): Eukaryota > Viridiplantae > Streptophyta > Magnoliopsida > Fagales > Juglandaceae > Platycarya > Platycarya strobilacea. The sequence continues at coordinate 10,372,722 of CM072555.1, forward strand.
CGTAATCCATTAGGACTGCTCTTAATCTTAAAATTCGATCAAAAACTCTAAAAAATAGCAATTAGCTTAGCTACATGTATTCTCTTTGCTTTGTTTTGGTGCTCGTGAACTTGTTGAAAGAGATCATGCCCGGGCTAGGTTCACTTTGTCATTAACAGAGAACTCAATGTTATTTGATATATATGGATAATGGTAGGCTTATATTTTTTTTGTTATTATTTTACTATTTAAATGTTTTTTTCTTTTTACTCTTTAAATATGTATCGAAAATCTTATAAAATAACATTCTTGTATAATCTAGAGGAAAATAAATTCAATCAACCAAAAAAAAAACATAAAAAAAAACAGTTTTAATTTAACTGTAGAGTTGACAGGGGAAGAAACATAAAAAAAACCTAAAAAACAGAGGAATTGAAAAAAAAAATACTTAAAAAACAGTATGAAACACTATCAAAACAGATCCCAAATTTTAACATTTTGATAGTACTCATGTACTATCAAAACAGATCCCACAGATAAATTTATACCCAAAACAATAAATTAATAAAAGAAATAACAATAAATAAATTAATACCTAGCAGCCATGAGGATAAAAACTAATTAACAACACCCACAAATAAATTTCAATTTGCTAAAATACACTTTTTTATGTGTATGCTGCATATAGATTATATATTTTTTATATTCATTTTAATAAACAAAATTATGAGACACTATGAAAATAGACCACAAATTTTAACATTTTGATAAAAAGTCTCTATTTCCAAATTTTAACATTTAAATAAAGTCTATTCCAAATTTTGTTGCATTTTGTTTACATAAATAAATGGATTGAAATAGAGGCATTAAATAAAAAAAGTAAAAAACAGTATGAAACACTATCAAAACAAATCCCACAGATAAATTTATACCCAAAACAATAAATTAATAAAAGAAATAATAATAAATAAATTAATACCTAGCAGTAATGAGGATGAAAACTAATTAACAACACCAACAGATAAATTTAAATTTGCTAAATAATAGACTTAAACATATCCCATACCTATATCTTTGACATGGTCTTTGCATCAAGAAACTTCTATGCAGCAGGCGAAAGCAATTTTTTTGAAGCCAGGATTAGCATTGACAATGCACATTTGATGTAACGTCAGTGGATGTATTGAAACAATTATATATAAGCAAAACAATATTTGAAAACCAAATATCATTGGAAAAACTCTAATACATCAGGATGGTAACTTTTGTCAATTTTTGTCATAGCAGCCAAGAGATTTGCAGCAGTCCGGGTAGAACAAAACATAATTATCAATTGGCAACTAAAATCCTAGAAAGAAGTACTTTCAAGTTATAGAAAGAACCAACCATTGTTGTTGGAACCATCCAATACCTTTTATATATTGGTATACCTGATTGTGATGTATAATTACTAATCAAAGTTTTTAAAAAAATACCATTTATTTAATATCAAAACTCCATAAACATTTGTCCCTCAACAAAACCAAAATCAGGGGGTTATATCTAAGAAGACTTCCCATGTGCCAAACTAAAAATAGCCATGAAAAATAAAAAATAAACAGAAACAAAAGTTCAGAAAACAACTTCTCTATTCTACAAGCTAAATATCAACGGGAACCAAAATACGTACAAACCCATCAAAAGCTTGCATATTTGAACGCATAAACATCAAGAAAATGAACGACAAATAAAAAGTAAACAAAACCTTAGAAATTAAATGCATAAACCCTAAATGCAAAACTATTTACACATACCCAAATGCACGAAACAGAGGTCTAGCAAACCTACAAAAATAAAAATTCAAAGTACGAGATGCGAAAAACATTAACAAAAGTTTGCATATTTGAACGCATAAACATCAAGAAAATGAATCACAAACAAAAAGTAAACAAAACCCTTAGAAATTAAATGCAAAAACCCTAAATGCAAAATTATTTACACATACCCAAATGAACAAAATAGAGGTAGGGTTTCGGCAGGTCATATGAGAAGAGAAGCGAAGAGATGAAAAGAAGAAGTCTGCTCAGGAATCTAGGGTTTGATCGAGGATGGGGTCGGCGATGATGGTCATGATCAGGAATCTAGGGTTTGATTAGGAAGGAAAAAAAGTAAACCCAAATCTAGCAGAGGCTAGATCGTTAAGGAATGCTAAGATTTCTGGAGAGAGAGAGAGAGAGAGAGATATGGAGGTCGGGGTTGACCAGGCGCGGGGCGTGGGGGGGAAGACGAGATTTTAGACATGGCTGAAGAAGAAGAATCGAGATGTGAAGAGAAAATGGTCGAAATGGATTTAGGTTTTGGTGGAGGGCAGGAAGTCTAAAGAAGAATCGAGAAGGGGCTTCGGTGTCCAAAATAGATTGTGGATTGAAATATAACGTCATCTTATATAATTAAGATTTATATTAAATAAAAATTTCCGAAATATAAAGATTTATAATTAAGATTGAAATATAAATGTCCGAAATCTACATATATTAAATAAAACAGAAAAACAATGTCCGAAATCTACCTATATTAAATAAAATATAGATAGGTTCTTTATAAACAAGAAATTATACACTCAGTTAAAACGAAAACAATATTTAACAGATCCGTTAAAACAAGAAATTCTGTTAGATAAGCTCTTTATATATATAGATAGATATAAATCTACATATAAAGATAAATCTACATATATTAATTAGGAATGTAGATTGAAATATAACGTCATCTTATATAATTAAGATTTATATTAAATATAAATTTATACATGATATAAATATTATTATATATTTCTTTAAAAAAATTTAAAATGCTAATAGAGTTTTTATTCATTCTTAATAAATCAACAAGTAAAATAAAAGGTATTAAAAATAACAAATAAATCTGAGTTAAATAATGAAGATTAAAATATACATATAAAATAATTATTTTACTCCCATATAAAAATTGGCAAAAAAAAAATTGTGAGAGTAAGGCTGTTGACAGGGAAAGGGGAAAATGAAGCCCCAAAATAATTCACTCCAAAACAAATTCTACCAAAAAAAAAAAATTCCACCAATGAAATATAAATTTCAAAGAGAAATGAACCATAAACTCTAAAATTAAGAGGTGGAAATTTTTTATGATAAACCTCATTTAAAGAAAGTGATATTTGTATATGTTTATTTATCTTTTGTGTATACATTATATATAAATTTAAATATTGCTACCTATCAATATTTTATTAATTCTTACTAAATATACAATGTTGGTAATTGTATTTATTGTTAGGTAGCAACGCAATATTGAATTTTAACTTTTTTTATTTACATAATATCCGTCTGTTACTAATAATCATTGTTGTTATTATTTTGGATTATTTTTGTCTAAATAGGGATTATTCTCTACATCAAAATATCTCAACATATATAAGATACACCAATCTCAATTCAAATACTTGTAAGTGCATTTATTTTATTTTATATTATATTATAAATATCTATATTATTTACTTGGTGTCTGCTTTTAAATTTAAGTTGGTATTTAATTGTAATAGGAAAATAAGTTTCACAAATTTGCTTTTGTTAGATTCCATTTTCGTAGTATTTTATAATTTTATTATTAATTTAATTAAGCGTTTCAATTAATTGAATTATATATAACATTTAAGATGCACAGTGTGTGTATTTTACATTAAGTAGTTGTTTTTTACTTATTTATTTTGCTTGGGTAGAACATTATCCAACAATTGAAACAATTATTTCCTTCTTTAACAGTATGATAAATGGTAAGATTCTTTAATTAATTTAAAAAAATTTTAAAAAATTTATATAAAATTTAAGTTTTTAACATTTTTTTTGAAAATCGTGGAAAACAACCTACAAAAAGAGTCCTATATAGAGGTTTATCAGAAGAGAAAAGGGGTGAGATCCGTAGAAAACAGAGGGAAAGATATGCTAAAGAAAAAACATCCAAAAGAAATTCGATTCATATAAATAAATCCACATCATTAGGGGATGATGATTTCAATACATCTCTTCATCAATATCCAAACAATGATATCCAACATATAGACAACGTTCAAGACTCCACTCTTATTCAAAGAGTATCAAAGAGACAACGGAATTCTGATCTTCATAGTGATATCATTGAAAAAGCCTCGTCTCTTCAAATATGTATTGTTCGAGAGCAGTCAAGCTATGAAACAAATATAACGACACCTTGTAGGGGTAAGAAACAAACAAATATTACTATTGTAGAAATAGTTCCTTAGTTAGATAATTCAAAAAATATGACAAGTTTGTGATTGTTGCCTTATTTTCAATTTTTAACAAAATAGGCCAGCTGCATCATCGCTCTACTGGATTTAGACAGTTGTTGAAAGTAGTGCCATCTGAAGAATATTGTTTAACATTAGTTCCGTATTGCACATATTGTAAAGCAAAGCGATTCCACCATGAAACAACTGGCTTTTGTTGTGCGAATGACACAATTTCTTTAGCCACAAATGACGTTCCTGATCAGCTTTATAAGTTGTTTACCTCCAACACGGATGATTCTATACATTTCAGAACCTATATTCGAACTTATAATAAGAAGTTTGTTTTTACATCATTTGGAGTGAAATTCGATAAAGATCTCTACAGAAGAAATAGGGGAATTTATATATTCAGGACTTAAGGACAAATCTATCACTATATCAATGACTTGCTTCCTTCAAATGACCGTCCTTCTTATCTGCAACTGTATTTCTATGATACAGAACATGAAATACAAAATCGCATTTCTGATTCAAACAGAATGGATCCATCAATTGTAACCCAACTCATCGATATTCTTCGCATCAATCCTTATTCTGTGTTTTTTTGTTCTCTTGGTGATTTGCCAGATTTGGAAAATCAAATAATTCATATAAGATCAGATGCTGGCCTAGATCAACATGTATTCAATAGACCGACATCCACACAAGTTGCAGCAATATGGGTAGAAAATGATAATGAAGATCAACTGAAAGGATGTGACATTTATGTCTTAAACCATTCTGGTGGAAGTCATATAGTTCAGTACTATTTTGGGTGCTACGATCCATTGCAATATCCGTTGTTATTTCCTTTTGGTGATATTGGTTGGCATCAAGGGATTCAAAGAGTTAATAGAGGGAGCAGATATACATGTAACGAAACAACTCGATCAATAAATCCTCAACAATCAACGACTACAGAAGAATTACTTACAAGAGAACAGCGAGGTTAGATTGCAGTATTAATATTCAAAAATTCATTTACTAATTACATAAACTTTAGTAACATTTCATTCACATTCAACTTTTGTAGCATTAAACAGAAAAAGGAAGGATCCAATTGTTTCATGCCGTGAACATTATTGCTACAAATTGCAAATAAGAGAAAATGTTAGATCAATTATGCTACTTTCTGGTCGACTATTGCAACAATTTGTAGTAGATATGTATGTTAAGATAGAGACGTCAAGATTAGATTATTTTAGAAACCAACAACAACATATTCGATCTGAGTTATATCAGGGTGTTGTTGATACCATTACACTTGGGGAAACAAACGCTTCTAATGTTGGAAAACGGATTATACTACCGGCATCATTTATTGGAGGTCCAAGAGATATGAGAAAAAGATATATGGAAGCAATGGCTTTAGTTCAGCGTTATAGCAAACTAGACATCTTTTTAACAATGACGTGCAATCCAAACTAGAAAAAAATTACAAAGGAACTCAGTCTGCATGAGGAGACCCATAATCGACCTGATTTTGTTGCTCGAGTCTTTCGTGCAAAATTAGAAGAACTAAAGGATCAATTATTCAAGAGGCAAATATTCGGTAAATTATCAGCATATGTCTATGTTATTGAGCACCAAAAAAGAGGTCTACCACATGCGCATTTTTTAATCATCTTACAGAATGATTGGAAAGTCTATGCGCCTGAATCTTTTGACGAAATCGTATCAGCAGAGATACCTGATAAAAATACAAATTTCCACTTGCATAACACTGTTCTCAAACATATGATGCATGGACCATGTGGAGTGTTGAATTCATCCAATGTTTGCATGAAAAAAAATGGTTGTTGCAAAAGTAATTATCCAAAGAATTATGCAACTTCTACAACAGTTGGAAATGATTGCTTCCCAATATATAAGCGTTCAAACAATGGAATAATTGTCAAAGTCAGAGGCAAAGATCTAGATAATCGTTGGGTTGTTCCATATAATCCATATCTGCTTGTAACATTTGACTGTCATATTAATGTTGAGATTTGCTCTACAATAAAAGCAGTGAAATATCTATATAAATACATTTATAAAGAACATGATCGTGTTGCTTTCAACTTGATTTCTGAACAAAGCAATCAAGTAATTGATGAAATCCAACAATTCCAATCAGCCCGATGGATTGCTCCACCTGAAGCTATGTGGAGAATATATGGCTTCATCATCAATGAAATGTACCCAGCAGTTTACATTTACATATGGAGGATCAACACCCAGTGATGTTTCGAGCAAATGAAGATCTAATCAATGTTGTCAATTCAGATTGATCTACAAAATCGATGTTAACAGAATTTTTTGCATTAAATCGAGTAGGTGAGAATGCAAGAACATTATTGTATAAAGAATTTCCAGAATATTATGTTTGGAGCCAACAATACAAAGAGTGGACCCCTAGAAAAAAGAAAACTATTATAGGTCGGATTGTTACAGCAAATCTATTTGAAGATGAGAGGTATTATCTTCGGATATTGCTAAACCATGTAAGAGGGCCTTTGTCGTATGAGGATCTTAAGACAGTTGATGGTGTTGTGGCAACAACATTCCGTAAGGCAGCAACAATGCATGATTTGCTTCAGAGAGACAATAGCTTAGAAGATTGTATGCATGAAGCATCTCTATATCAAATGCCATCCAGTTTGAGACGGTTTTTTGCAACAATATTAGTTTATTGTAATCCAACCAATCCTAGAGAGCTTTATAAACGTTTTGAATAAGATATGTTAGTTTATTTCAATTCAACAGAATATTCTATATCAAATGTAAGAATAAAATTATTGCGCTCAATCTCTTTTACAATAGAATCAATGGGAAGAGACATTAATTCCTACCATCTTGTTGATGAAGACATATGCTTTGATGAAGAATTTCAATCTAGAGATATCGATGATGAATTGGCTGTTGAAATTCCAGAAGAAGATATTGATTCATCAGGGTCTCTTAATAGTGAACAACAGCTTGTCTATAATGCAGTGCTAGAAAAAGTTTTTGCAAACGAAAGTGCTGCATTCTTTGTCGATGGCCCAAGTGGGACAGGGAAAACATTCTTGTACAAGGCACTTCTTGCAACAGTACGATCAAGAAAATTAATAGCACTTGCAACTGCTTCATCAGGTGTTACTGCATCTATTCTTTCGGGAGGACGAACAGCACACTCACGTTTTAAGCTTCCACTTGATACTGACGAAAGAAGTACATGTTGTATAAGCAAACAAAGTGCCTTGACAAACCTACTACATGCAGCAAAATTAATAATATGGGACGAGGCTCCGATGACAAGAAAACAACACATAGAAGCATTAGATAAAATGCTAAGAGACATAAATGATTCAGATGTAGCATTCGGGGGAAAGATTGTTGTTTTTGGCGGAGATTTTAGATAGGTTCTACCAGTAGTTCGTAAAGGAATAAGACAAAAACAAGTTAATCCAAGTTTGGTTTATTCCTAGTTGTGGCCTACATTGACCAAGTTCCGATTAAATGAAAATATGCGAGCAAGATTGGATCCATTTTTTTTTCAGATTATATGTTACAATTAGGCAATGGAATGCCACCAAACACAGTTGATGAAACTATAAAAATTCCGGATGGCATGCTTGTTCCCTATAATGAAGACATCACATCTTTAGATCATTTAATAGAATATGTTTTCCACAATATTCATCAATATTCAATAAATATTGCGACTATGATGAATAGGGCGATATTAACACCAAAGAACAATTATGTTGATGAAATAAATTCAATGTTAATTCATAGGTTCCCAGGTGAGGTTCAACAATATTACAGCTTTGATGAGACAATAGATGCATCTGAACAATCAGTTATGGAGGATTTCTTAAATACTCTAACCCCAAATGGATCCCCGCCTCATGAACTGTTGCTGAAGAAAAACTGTCCCATCATGTTGCTTAGAAACATTAATCCTTCAGGAGGGCTATGCAACGAAACACGTTTAATTTGTCGGGCATTTGATCGAAATGTCATAGATGCAAAAAAAGCAGTTGGACACCATCTCGAAAAAAGAGTTTTCATTCCAAGGATACCATTCTTACTAAATGTTGATGAAAATAGTGGTTTCCCATTCAAACGAACTCAATTTCCTATAAGATTGAGTTTCGCAATGACTATAAATAAGTCACAGGGACAAACATTAGACTTTGTTGGAATTTATTTATCTCAACCAGTTTTTTCACATGGTCAATTATATGTCGCTTTATCAAGAGCAATACAGTAAGGATTCTAATACAACCAATGTCCACTGAACGGTGTGACAAGAACTGTACAAAAAATATTGTGTTCACAGAATTACTAACTTTATCATGTTTGAATTAACGTTATATAGGTAACTGGATTCAATTGTATAGCTTTCATTTATTTCCTATTTTATAATATAAATCTCTATATGTCTAATATTCTTTCATTTAATAAAATGTCTATTTCAATTATTTTTAAGATTCATACATGTAAATTGATATTTGTTATACTTATGCATCTTATATTCTTGTATTTCAAAAAGAAATAAAATGCGGACGGTCTATACATCAATAAAGGATATCACTCCAAATACAATTAACTGGAAAATTAAGATGATCGTCGCAAAGAAGTCACCCAAACGAATAAGCCAACGCACACAGTCAAATACCAAAATTTGACACTAATTGATCAAGAGGTATAATATTTTTTACCATACATTATGTTAACAAAATTTTTAATTCTTACAAATTCTTTGTTCTTAAATCCTATCATATTATATAATAAAAATTTTCTCCTCATATTTTTATATAATACGCTATTAATCACGATTATTTATATTCTCCAGGGGAATCGAGTGCAGGCAACAATTTTTGGAACTAATATTGACAGCCGAGATGACACTTTAAATATTTTACACTCTTATTATATCAGCAATGCATATGTCAAACCAGTGGATCCAAAATACAGAAGTGGAGAATATCAATATCAGTGGACTCTCAATTCAAAAACCATAATAGAATATGTTGCTCCAAATGAAGAGAAAATAGATGCACCAAAATATAAGATCGTCCCGTTCAAGGAGTTAGAGGCTTATGAAGAGTCGATTGTAGAAATAGGTAATTTACTTTTATTTTTTTAATTAAATAATCATAAAAAAATTAACAATTCATATTTCAATAATTAGATATTTTAGTTGTTGCAATCAAAATTAAACCATTTAAAGAGGTAACGTCAGCATTTGGACCAACAACAATCCAAGAGATATATGTTATTGATGAAATGTACGATTATCTTACAAGTTCTCATTTTTTAAAAATACAATTCCAATATTAATTTACTGAAATTCTATTAATTATTTTACTTATTCCAATTTTGTAGCTTGAACCCTATACGTTTGACTATGTGGGGTAAATTTGTCCAAGACGAATGTCAAAAAATATCAGAATTGATTGAAGATAAACCAATAATTCTTGGAACAAAAATTTCAGTTGGATCATATAATGGTATTTTTAATAATTAAGCTGCTTACATATTTTCTCATTTTCTATTATACTTGCATTAATAATGTTTTCAATTTCAACTAAGGATTATCTTTGTCGTCACGTCCGTCAAGTACTTTTACAATCAATGCTCTTCTTCCACAAGCAACTACAATGAAACAATGGTAATTTTGAGAATTTATCAAATACATATTACTGCATTTATATTACAGTTAATTCTGTTATTTATATATTTAAAATATATATTTCATTTCCTTATATTCTTCTTCATTTTTGTATTTTAAGGAAGGAGAATAATGATTTGACAATTAAGAATATCATTGCAAGATGTTTGACATACCCATTTGCTCCGTTATCATCTGTTGGTATTCGAGAAATTGTCAAGAATTGCGATATTGCATAGTTGATGAAGTGTTTGCAACCAATGGCGATAAATTTAATTTTATTCATATTTTATATTTCTTCAAATTGGTTTTACAATATTGCCACATAACTATTATATTTCATTTATTGTAGAAAGCAAAATTTTGGATAGAGGCGAACATAAATGTTATTGACTTGACTCAAGTATTTTATTACATGTCATGTATTGGCTGTAATAAAGGAAATAGATATAAATATAATGAAACTTTTGTTTGCATATATTGCAAAAATTAAGGCGTCTACAAACCACGGTATGTATCTTCCAATGTTAATTTCTAATTGATGATTAATTTAATACTATTTTAATTATAAATAATATTATCATCCAATTTATAGTGCACGGGCATATGTTGAACTGGACGATACTACTGGAAAGCTAGCTGCTTCTTTGTTTGATGAAGTGGCAGAAAAGGTATTTGGTTGTTCAGCACTTGAGCTGATGGAACATGCTGGAGTGGTAATTTCAAAAATTTAAATTTATAGTTTTTGTTTTGTAATAATGAGTTAATAAAAAATATTGGGTTTTTAAAATTTATTTAAATACATTATTTTTTTTTTTGTAGGAACATCGACCATACATCAAAAATATTGTGGACAAATTAGCAAAAAAAAAAAAAGTGAAAGATACACGTTTATGGAGATCCAGAGAAAATGAAAGAGCAGAAATATAGGTACTTTAATATTCTCGCTATTGAGGAAATGCAAGATGAGAAAAATATTGGATCGTCATCCTAGATAAATCATCCTAGAATAAATATTACCTCAATTATATTTCATAAAACTACGTTAATTTATCTTACTATATTATTGTTTTTATTAATATTCTTCTTTTATAATATAAGAGTGATTCTCAATTTTAGGTCACAATTATTTTTACTTAAACCTAAATCATCAATTCGGCGTTATTAATAAAAAATTAATCCAATATAAATTAATTAAGCAAATTAAGCTAACGTTCACCTAGTATATATATATATATATATATAGAATTAGTTGCTGATTACTATTGGAATAACTAACCTGACATTTTGAGTACTATTTGGGGGAATTTAAGATCCGAATTAATGTACATGACAAAGTCTTGCGGAATTAATTAATGAAAACTCCAAAGTCAATTCAAGGAAACTTCCGATATTGATATATGGGGACTGTTTTAATTGATCTTTAATTAGTTAAAGAGTCGTAAACAACCAAAAGACATGCCAAAACTAATGGCTGACGTGTTGGAAAATAAGAATAACAGACCGATGGACCGATCCACAATGGCCAGCTGTTAAGACCTAACTTTTTCATTGTGTGTAAACAGGATGGGATGGGGCTGCGAAGAAGATCACGATGGAATGTAGAATGAAGGAGATGAAATGCACGCAAGCTGTTTGTGGAAATGGCTCAAAGGTTAAGGGATTGTGTTTTCAATAGGGTTATTTGAGGGAATCTCTTAACCTCCAGAATTGCACTACAACAATATTTTTTTTCAATTTTATTTCAAATTAAATTAAATTTTCTATTTTTTTAGGCAAGGGGGCAGTGGCTTCATCTAGTCTCCATGTGGCACCATAACTGTTTGCCTCGTTGCTAGTGATGAACTCATGAATGTAGCAAACAATCACTTCCTCTAGAAAGCTTCATGCATTTAATTACAAGTGTTGACAAAAATGCATTACACTTTTAGTAATTTTTCTTTTTCATTTCTCTCCATGCAGAATTAGCCTACACCATGGTGATCACTGAATAATGTGATGTTTATAGCTTCGGTGTTGTGGCATTGGATATTTTAAAAGAGGTTATACACATAAATCCACATACCAGACACTACATTTTTTTATTTTTTATTTTAATTTTTTTCATAATTTTTTGGATTTATTCTTTTTAAATAATTGAATACTTTCTATTCATTATTCATATGCCAAATATTTTGTAAAAGAAGAAATTTAAAAAAATATATATAATATGTAATGTGTGAGCTTATATGTTTAAGATTTCTTAAATTTTAATGGGAAGACATTCAGGAGATCAACTCTTTAACTTATCATCATCGTTATGGTCACAAAATGTACTAATGTTACACGAAATCTTAGACAAGCGCTTACCACCTCCAAATCATCAAGTTGCAAAGGATTTTTGCCTTTCTACAGCTCTGCTACATAAGCAATTGCTTCCCTAAGAGTATTAGTAATGAGCTTATTATAATTTTTTTTTTTAAATTGTATATTTTTACACATTTTAAAAAAAAAAAATTGTCAAATTTGATCAATAATGAAAAGAAAAAAAGTAGAGAGAGAAAAATATTTTTTTACTTATGCATAATAATCTTTTAAAACTTTCTAAATTAGTATACAATTTTTTTTAAAAAATTATAACAAGTTTATTACTAACGCTCTCCAGGCACACAACCCAATTCTCGATCCATAATGAAACGTTTGTCCAAAGATTTTCTTTCTTGCTGAAGCCAGCAGCTAAGCCCCTACATTCAGTTTCACTGTGGCATATGAGGAACCAAGTACATGCATTGGAAAGAGCGAAAACTCAATCTTGAATTTTAGGCCTAGTTTGCTTACATGACAGACTTATTTTTATATTATTTTATCTTATTTAATTATTATATATTTTTTGAATTTTAATACAAAATAATATAAATTCTTTAATTTTTTTAAATTTCAATATAAAAATCTTATTAAAAAATATTTTATAATAATTTTTTATTTATTTTCAATTTATCTCAATCTTATATCTAAACACAAACCAAACTTTAAAATTCAACCGACAGTTTTCCTATTTCTTTCCTAGATTCCATATTTATCTTCTTATTTTTTTCCCATAATGAATGCATGATATTGCACATTTTAAGATTATAAATATCATTTCTTGTACAATTAAAAAGAAACGGGAATGTTGGAATGAATATTTCTATTTAGACATGATAAAACCTCGTTTGTTTTCATCACCATTATCATCTTATCTCATTTTAACTAATTATTATAATTTTTACAAATTTCTATACAACATAAAATAAAAAATTCAACTTTTTAAATTTTTAATATAAAAATAATATTAAAAAATATAATTTAATAATATTTTATTCAACTTTAATTTTTATCTTAACTCATCTCCTTTACGAAAACAAACTAGGCCTAAGTATGGTGCAATGAAAGGAATGTTTAAACTCAACCTTTAAATGAATGAATTTGTTTGAAGTTAGTAGTAATCATTCATTGTCCAGCAAACCATGAAATTAAAGACGGAACAATGAAAAAACTTTTGGTATATAATTAACTGAGCAATCAGATTGTGCAATCGATCAATACCCACCTTACTAATTAGCTTACTTTAGATTATCAGATAATTGTAATCCATCCTCATTTTAAAATAAAAATAAAAATTACTCTCAAATTCTAAAAAATCACATAATATTTTTATTAAATTTTAAGAAACAAGTGGAATGGGAAGTTCTCTGACTCTTCAATTGGTTGAACGACCTGCTCTTAAGTTGGCCTACCATTGCGCATTATGCACATCTTAATCTAACTTGTCGGCTACTCTTTGAAGAAATTTGAGCTCCGGAAGTGCAAAGTCTTGCGGAATTAAGGAAAATTCCAAGTCAAGGAAATTCCGAAATTGATACATGAGGACTGCTTTATTTGATCTCTAGTTAGTCTTTAAGCTGACCAAAAGACGCCGAAATGGCTGGCTTGTTGGAGAATTAGAACATCAGACCGACCACACACTACAAGACTTTTAGAGAGATATAAATAATTTGATACATCTAAAAAGGGTAAAAATGATCAAGTTGCATCAGATTAATCATTTCTATCATTTTTAGATATATCAAATTGATTATATCTAATTATTTTTCTTGCAGATCATAATCATAAAAAAAATAATACTTACAAATTCTTTAAAAAAAAATGAATAAATAAGATATTTAAATAATATATATATATATAATAATGAATTCTACTCTATTTTAAAATAATTATGATATTTATGTATTTCATGACCGTATGCAATATTACACTTTATTTTTTGGGTGACGCTGGGGACCGGTCCGGCTGTCCCCAGCGTCCAAAGCAGCCCAACACTAGTTGGGCTGCTTGATGATGAAAAACACATCAAAATAAAATAAAAAAATATAATTAAATAAAAAAATGAAGATTAAAAATATATTAAAAAAATAAAATGAACAAAACATAATAAAAAGCATAATGAAAAACACAATAAAAAAATAAAATGAAGATGAATTTAATAGGGAATTCGGCCATAAAGCAGCCCCGCCGCCGCCGGTGGCGGTGGGCGACACCGCCCACGCCATCGGGACCGGCGGACTCAGACGAGCTCACCCCTTCGACGGCGAGCTCCGGCGAGCTCCGGTGTGCCCCCGGCAGCCTTCAACCCGTTTCGGACCCGTACCCGGTCCCGATGGCGGGGGCGGTGTCGCCCACCGCCACCGGGGGCGGCGGGGCTGCTTTTAAGGAGGGGGGCAGACGGTCTGCCCCCCAGCTTCTGTCTTATTTTTTTCGTTTCATGTGCCCCAGAACAAGAAGATCCTTTATTTGGCATCTTTATGCCCGAATAACTATTATCATTTCTCTTTATAGGTATCTAACAATTCCTAGCACAAGTTAATTTAGGTCTGCTCATTCGCGCCGCATACAAATTTTATTTATTTTTTAATATTTAAATTTTTTTTTTAAAAAATATTTAAAAAATTTTTAAATTCAAATTTCGGATTTAGAAATTCGAAACTTAGAAAAACACTCCTACAAGTTATGAAGCCTAACGAAAACAAATTATAAATCAAGGAAGAAAGCTTGAAAAAGAAAAGAATGGCTAATGGGAAGACTAGGCCATTTGGATTTGGAGATGAGATGAGTTTAATTTATTTTTTAATATTATTATTATTTTAAAATTTGAAAAAAATATATTGAGATTCAAAATATATGTATTATGATTTAAAAAATATGTATAAGAATTTATGTTTTATATAAAAAATTATAAAAATATAATAATAAAATAAAAATAAATAGTGATGAGTTGAGCCAAATTATAAATACAAACGGTCCTAGTCATCCAATAGAGATAGTCAATGGCCGTCGCCGTGAGGATTCGGGAATCGGGAATGCTCGCTTTCCCGAGGAAATTTCCAACACTTATCTCTGATTTGCATCAACATAAATCAAACATCCCTACGAAGCTGCCTGCACTAATGCATCAAAATCATACACTTGAACATGGTTCTCTCCCCTTCCATTTCCACTGCGGTACTCGCATGGGCTCTCTCCATCTTCTTCTACGGAATCTATTTCGACACTAAAATTGACTTTGTGGCAGAAGCAGCATCTGGATCATCATCTTCAGCACTAGAACTCGAAGCCAAGACTCTGCGGGAGAGTGGATGGTGGCCGAGTCACAATGCCAGTGCTTCCTCCAGTCCTTGCGAGTGGTATGGTATCGTTTGCAATAGTGGTGGAAGCGTCATAGAGATCGACTTAGGCAGTGTCACTCTGGGAAGTAAGTTGAAACTCAACTTTTCTTACTTGCCAAATTTATTCCTTCTTGGGCTGAGCCAAACTAATCTTCAGGGGAGCATCCCATCTGAGATAGGTTCTTTATCCAAACTCAGGTTCCTTGATCTCTCCTACAATAATCTTGTTGGTTTTATCCCTCCCGAGATTGGTCTGCTATCGAAACTCACCTGCATGTATCTAACCTTCAATGCTCTCGTTGGCAACTTCCCTCCTTCGTTGACAAACCTCACCCAAATGGAAATATTGGATGTTTCTTCAAATCATCTCACTGGTTTCATACCCAACAGCTTCAGTAATACGAGCAAGCTCGTTGCATTGGATTTGAGCAATAACAATTTCACTGGACCAATCCCCTCGTCTCTTGGTCTTTTACCCGATATCACCCATTTTCTTCTCTCTGAAAACAACTTCAATGGCTTCTTACCCAAAGAATTAGGAAATCTGAACAAACTCATTCTATTAAATATGAAGGGAAACAGCTTTGTCGGACCAATCCATTTTTCTCTTCTGCCTTTAACCAATCTCACCCATTTGCTTATTTCTGGAAACAACTTCAATGGCTCCGTACCCGAAGAATTAGGAAATCTGACGAAACTCGTTCAATTAGATCTGAAGGGAAACAACTTCATCGGACCAATCCCTTCTTCTCTTGTACTTTTAACCAATCTCACCCATTTGATTCTCTCTGGAAACAATTTCAATGGCTCCATACCCAAGGAAATAGGTAATCTGAGGAGACTCGTTCAATTAGATCTGAAGGGAAACAACTTCATCGGAACAATCCCTTCTTCTCTTCCATTTTTAACCAATCTCACCTTTTTGGATATGTCTTCTAATCAATTCACTGGTTTTATTCCGTCAAAAATAGGGCTCCTAAAGGGCCTTGTCGGTTTGGACCTGAGTAATAACATGCTTATTGGTCAAATTCCTTCAACTATTGGGAATTTAACTAATTTGCAAACTCTGTTCCTTGGTTGGAATCAAATCAACGGTTCTATTCCATTACAATTAGGGAGTTTGAAGAAGCTGACACATCTGAATCTAGAAGGTAATAATCTCTCTGGTTCATTTTCAGTTGATCAAGCCAATTTCCAAGTCTTGGAGCACTTATTATTGAGCAACAACTCCTTAACTGGAAACATTCCCCGTCAACTTGGTTATATACGTTCGATAAAATCTATTGGCCTTAGTCATAACTTTCTCAGCGGAGAAATCCCTTCTGAATTTTGGAATTTACCGTATTTAAATTTCTTGGATCTCAGTTACAATAATCTCACCGGAAAAATTCCCGATGGGGTCGGGAATTGGGGTTATACCTCTTTCGCATTAATTGGCAACAAAAATCTATGTGGTGATTTCGAGGGTATCCCTCCTTGCCTTGCAACCTCTCCGGCAATTGTTTCGAGTGAGAAATCAACCAGAATAACAATTTTTCTACCCATCCCTCTCTTCTTCCTTATTCTCTTGGCTATTGGGGTTTTACTCCTTTGTCGACGGTTGGTTAAACAAACTAAACCAAATTCAATAGAAACAAAGAATGGGAACTTGTTCTCGATATGGAATTATGATGGACACATTGCATATGAAGACATCCTTAAAGCAACCGAGGATTTTGACATGACATATTGTATTGGAACCGGTGGTTATGGAAGTGTTTACAAAGTTAAATTACCTAACGGTGAAGTTGTTGCCTTGAAGAAACTTCATCGATTAGAGGCCGAGAACACAACTTTTGTTAAGAGTTTTCAGAACGAGGTAAAGCTGTTGACAGAAATTCGACATCGAAACATTATAAAACTTCATGGTTTTTGTTTACATAGACAATGCATGTTTTTAGTCTATGAGTATATGGAAAGGGGAAGCCTATTTTGTGTACTAAGAGATGATTCTGAGGCTCTGGAATTAGATTGGAATAAGAGGGTGAACATCATCAAATGCACAGCACATGCCTTATCTTATATGCATCATGAATGCATTCCAGTAATTGTTCATCGAGATATTTCAAGCAACAATATCCTTTTGAACTCTAAATTTGAAGCATTTGTCTCTGACTTTGGTACTGCTAAACTTCTTCATCTTGATTCTTCCAATCAAACATTAGTTGTTGGAACTTACGGTTATATTGCCCCAGGTAAATTCTTCCTTTCCTGCAATCATAACTTCGATGTCTTTAATCGTTTATTTATTTCACTCTTTGATCCAATTGTTCTACATGTGGGGATGGGTTTCCATCTACTCATGCTAGTTGGGTGACCTTGCTACGGTAACGACCTTGTAACACCATCTCGGGGATATGCATGATTTTGTTTATTTTTAGATATAGGGATATGCATGATTTTGAGGTTTATGGTCCTTTTTATTAATTTTAATGCATATCTAGAGACTACCACATTAGCCATGTTAATCACTTCCTCTATAAAATTTCTAGTGATCGCAAGTTTTGATAAGTTTGTTAAAGAAAAATATAACAAGACAGAAAGAAGAAAAGAAATGCATTTACCTTTTCGTAGTCTTTGATTTTCTATAAAAGCATTACGCTTTTAAGTAATTTTTAATTTTCTCTTCTTTTTTATGCAGAACTAGCTTATAACATGGTGATTACGGAAAAATGTGATGTATATAGCTTTGGAGTGTTGGCCCTGGAAATATTAATGGGAAGACATCCAGGAGAACTCTTGACTTTATTATCATCTCAAAATGTAATGTTACATGAAATATTAGACCAACGGTTACCACTTCCAAATCATCAAGTTGCACAAGATATTTGCTTTATTGCTACAATAGCAGTTGCCTGCCTAGCCACTAAACCAAAATCTCGGCCAACAATGAAATGTGTGTCTCAAGATTTTGTTTCCAGTAGGAAGCCTTCAGCTTATAAGCCCCTACATGCAATTTCACTCTTGCATCTGATCAGAGAAAATGAAACTCAATCATGAAATGGTTGTTGTAAAGTTGAGTGTCTTGTTGTTTGATGAACTTAAAAGTTGGTGTCTGTGACAGTCTTTGTCCATGCTTTTTTAGTCTTACGAGATATTTAGCAAATTATATGGTTTGCATCTATTTCATCTAGTTTATGTTTATAAAAAATTCTCACACACTAACTTCCAGTGGTTTTTAGTGTATGACGGTATGCAATATCATTGCTATTAAATGTATAAAAGAAAAAAAAGAGAGAATGGCAGTATTGCATGAATATTGTTTAGTGAATCCCTTAAGTAATGAAATGGAGAACTTTAGTTGTTGTTAGTGTTGAGGAATAAATCTCATATTGCCTGTAGAGAAGGTTGGACATGCTTATAAACAATGTACAAATCTCTTTTGTTGAACCGGTTTTATAAGATGAGTTAGGCTACGAATTTCTACATGGTACAGAGCCTGCTACAAGACAAATGGGGCCCACACTACTTATCCCTTGAAAAGGACCAGAAAAATTACCGTTCTGCACGTGAGGGAGGGTGTTGAGGAATAAATCTCACATTACTTGTGGACAAAATTTTGGGCATGCTTATAAACAATGTGCAAACCTCTCTTATTGAACCGGTTTTATAAGATGAGTTAGGCCCATGAATTTTTACAGTTAGAAGAGAGACGGAGACAGATAAAAAGAGAAACAGATATCGATCATTTCTACTATTGTAACAGCAAATCAATTGCTTCCATGTACAGTGTTTTGTAGTGAAAATATGCTTTGAAAAACTACATACTGTTAGATGGCAAACAGCATGAGAAGCACAATTTAACAAAGAAGTAATTTTTAGCAGATTCCATTGCCTTCAATCTTGGTAGGTAGGAAGAAAGGGAATACCCAATTGCAAGGGCGGAACCAGGATTTTATATTTGGGGGAGCGATTGATAAAGTGTGCGGTGTGTGTAAATTTTAGAAGGATGATCATCAGTAATAAAAATATTATATTCTGTTGTTACCGAGCTCTCTAAACGTATATTATTTTTCGAATTGTACTCCATTTCTTTCTTTTTTTTAAAAAAATAATAATTATTCTTAAGTATTTGCTCATATTTTTTTATGATTTAAGAAAAATTTATAAATTAAGAATAAATTTGAAAACTTTCTAATAAATAATGATGTAATGCTATTAAATTTTTAACAAACTATATCTCACAATCATACAAGTTAGAGTGAAACTAAGTAAGTGAGTATAATCAATCAATTTTACAATCATATAAATTTATAATAAATTTTTTTGCTAGAATTAGACTATTAGAGTAACTGTAAAATTATGTAAGTTAAAATTTGGGTTTACGTAAAGTTAAAAGTTAAGATATAAATAGATGTATATTGAGATTTAAAAGAATAATTTTCGTAAAAAAAATTTGGGGAGAGGGCAATTTTTATTTTTATTTTTATACTCTAAGAGAGAATTTTAATTATATATATATATTTATATTATAGATGAAGTTTGGAAAACTTTGGGAGGCCGTAGCCCCCCCAACCATAAACGTAGGTCCGCCCCTGTATACCACCATGTCAGCCGATCGAGCGGGGACGCAAGGGCAGCTGTCTATAGAAGGAGTCCGGAATTAAAGACGTACAATGGAAAAACTTTAGGTATATCAATGAGAGCAATCCCCCTAAGTTTGGGCCCTTTGCACTTCGTAAATATAATTTATTTAATATTTTTTTTCTGATTTTTTTTTTATTTTTTAAGAAATGATAAAAGATGATGGACAGGCAAAATATATTTAGTTTTTTTTTTCATTTTTTTCTAACTAAATAAGCTTACGAGACTGTAAAGGGTCTCAAGTTTCAACTGCAGAGTTCCAAATCATTTCTCTATCATCGATATTCAACCAAATCCAGTACTTTTTATTTATGCAACCAAACCCATCTTACTACTAAGTTTATCTTAAATTATCAAAAATAAAATAAACAAAATTACTCTTATATTCTAAAAAATAATATAACACTTGTATTAGATTTTAAAGACCGATCAATTGGTTGAACTCGAATGATCCAATCTTGAGTTGGCCTATCATTACGAGTTTCGCGCATTTATTTTTCTGATTGGAATAAAAGTGTCGCAGCTTTTACTTCAGCAGGCCAGCCAATTATTAAAAAACGAGTAGTGTTAGGTACAGTCCAATATTTTGGACTCCCATTTTAAGAATAGATAAAAATATCCTTATTTCATTATTAACTTGACTAAAATACCCCTAAATCAAAATACCTAAAATTAAAACATCCCCAAATCACACGCCTCCTGCACTCCCGTATGCTCAAAGACTCCCTCTCAATCTCAGTCTCCCAACTTCATTTTCAACGGATCAGCAATTTTTCATATATTTATTGGTTTGTATGTGCGCAACAGGTTTGTTTGTTTACGTGCACTTATATTTATTTAGTTTTTCATATCTTTATCTCCCAATTTTTTTCATATTTATGGTGGTTTGTTTGTGTGTACTTTTTATTTTTTTTTATTGTAAATATTGTTATAAGTAATCTTTACTTTATAAAAGTTACGGTCTTTGACTTGATTTTATCCCAAGTTTTTGTCGTCAACTTTTTGTCGTTGTCAGTAATCTTTATTTTATAAAAGTTATGGTCTCTGGCTTTATTTTATCCCAACCTTTTGTCAATTTCGGTAATCTTTATTTTATATAAGTTATGTAATGGTTTGTTTGAGAGGTTTATCTTGAATTTAGTTGGAATTTTCAAGAATGAAAAAATCAATAACATGCATGTTTTGTTTCCATAGTGCATTTTTGTTTGTTTGTTTTGTATGTCTCCCATTTCTATTCTTTTTACATATTTGCTCCCCCATTTTTTTGTATATCTTTACTTATCAAAATAAATATATAAATCTATATATTTTTTACTGCACTCATTGTAAAGAATTTAGAGCCTTCTTTTGGCACTATCTAACAATTGTAGAACCACTACAACATTTTTGGTCATTTGCTGCAATTTTTTTATCCGCAATTTAAAAGTTGCTGCAAATACATGATTTTATTCACAAAATTGAAGTCTTCGCAAAAGTTGTCAATAATAATTATTATTATTGAGAAGAACGTGTTGACAAAAATAAGGTGGCCATTATAAATAAATTACGGCAATATTTTATTACTTATTGTGGAGACACACGGCCTGCCACTATTTTCTCTCTTTTATTTTATTCACTAATTGTTTGGGTGAGAACAAGGTTTTGCCGATATAAGTGGGTGAAATAAATAGACTACGTACCTTATACCTAAACGCGAGATTTTTTCCTCTTTCCCACCTTCTTCGATCTTTTTCCCACTATTGTTTTCCCAAGTGGACAATGGAAACGCGAAATTGATTTGGGTAAAACCCCCGATTCATGTGTGTGAGAAATTTCGAGTCCCAATCTGCGTTTCATTCTCACCTCCCAATCTGCGTTTCATTTTCGCCCATTTTCGAGTCCCAACAGAAGCCATCTTGCCGGAAACAGCGCAAAATACGCCGACGGTAAGTCCTCTTCTCTCCTTTGTCGCTTTAACCTCTCCCTTTGCCGTGAAATCCCACTTCTGTCTTTAATCTCTTGCAGCCCATCCAGTGAAATCCCTAAAGTCCCAAACGGAAGCCCCTTCTTCGATCCCTCATCTCATGGCCATGTAACAAGGCATATTTGAAAAGAAGTTGTTTAAATAGTTAAAAGGAAAATGACAATCGATTGTGAGTAGTATTTTGAAGGGAAAGCGTGGGTCGTCCTCTGCGTTAGTCTTGCAAACAAAGAGAAAGAGAGTTGGAATTTATTCAAGTCCAAAACGAACTGAGGTAGGAGACGAGAAAGGTAAAGTGAATGTGCTATGAAGATGAATACCTTTATTTTTACTCTGTTTTTCTGGTATTATTATCCTGTCAACGAGGCATTCTTTGGCTGAAAATTAACAAGTGGCTTTTGGGGCAATAGGTCAGCTTGTTGGGCAGTTTGCGAAGCTTTTGGGTTGCTATGTTGTTGGAAGTGCCGGAAGCAAAGATAAGGCGAGTCTGCTGATTATAGGTGTTCAACATGTCACTTTGGTGGAGCTTATTTATTTATTTATTTGATAAGTAATAACCTTTACTGAATTTAATGTAGCTTATTATGGTTGTGCTTGGTCTAGCTAGCTATTAGTATCATTTAAATTATCTGTTATGATGCATAGTCATTCTAATCTATCATTGTCCATACCATGAATTCCTAAATAAAGAACTCCTACCAGCATTTTAATGAATTCAAAAATATGATACCTCAACCGTCAGAACTCTAATAATTATATAATGATTTCAGATGGTCCTCTATCAATCAGATGGCTTGAACCCAACCGATTAGATGAAAAGGGATAATATGCTTATAGTTCAATCGGTATTTATTTTTAACAGTAGTGTATGTATTATCCCTGTTGTCTCAATGCTTATGTTATATAGATAAATGAAGGAGATGGTGCATTTTATGGACCAAAGATAAATATCAATGTATCTGACGCATTGAATAGGAAATTCCAATGTGCAACATTACAGGTTTATGGCGTGCATTTGTATTTGTATTTTATCTTTAAATATGTTTTGGTAGTGCAGAATTAGCACTTAAGAGGTTGATGTCTGTGCTTGCAGCTGAGTTTCCAGCTTCCTGCTCGTTTTGAGTTGTAATACTCAGCAGAAGATGAAGCCAAGAGGGAGACCCCTGTTATGATAGACAGAGTTGTTCTAGAACTTGTTGAGCGTATGTTTGCGATACTTTTGGAGCACTACAATGGGAAATGACCCTTCTGGCTTAGTCTAGGCCTAGCAATTGTTTGCCCAGTGTCAAAGAAATCTCAGCCATATGCGTTAAAGGTCATTACTATTATTATTTTTGAGTTTCGTGTAAATATAAGGCTGGAAACGAGCCCAAATTATGCTTAGTAGTTGGTAGCTCATCTATAATGTCATTCTCCATATTGAACAAATATAGGTGGTGAGTGAGATCCTACATTGCTTGAGAGGGAGTTCTTGCTCTTTATAATAGTTTCAATGTCCAGTCTTTTTGGTGTATGACTCAGATGCGGCTTGAGACTCCCTTGGGGCGTTAGATATATTCTTAGGCTGATCATTTAGATCTTAATAAGTGAATCACGTGTCGAATTCGAGGTTCTCAAACTTTTAGGTAAAAGTTATGGCCGAGTCAAACAATACATTCATTGATATGGGCTCACAACACAAACAAGCAGTAGGTTGCTGGAGTCTTTGTTTGCTGGAGGTCTTGGGCGATTAAGCCTTTGTTATGAAATTTGTCTTTTAACAGTTGCTATAGTTGCCGAATTATTTAATTTTTATTAGCATATTAAGGTGCATCTGGCATATCATGGTGGAATTAGCTGTCAGAAGTACTGGATACTTCATTTGATTGGGTTGAAGTTATGATTACCATTTCTAGTTGTGAATTATTTGAGGCTCTTTTCTGTTTTTCCAATGCTTTGTTATAGGTGCAAGATCAGATATTTAGAGCTGGTTATCATGTCAATGTTGATACTACTGATAGAAAGATCCAGAAAAAGGTTCATTTCTAATTCCTGCCTCACATGTTTTGTTGATCTTTTACATACCCAAGAACTGTTCCGTATAGTTAGAAATAATACATGGAATGCCCCAAGCAAAATCAATATTCTGGTCCTCATGGGGTTTATGTAAAATTTGGTCGTTTTTCACTCTCTTTCCCATTGGAACTCATTGTGGTTTTTAGCCGAGAAAAAGAAGTTCTACTTTGGTTAGGACGTTGTATGAGAATCTGTTCAATTACTAATCTTTTTAGCTTCCTGCAGGTAAGAGAAGCTCAATAGGCACAGTACAACTTTATATTGGTTGTTGGGGAGGAGGAAGCCAACACTGGACAGGTTCTACCCATCTATTACTTGTGAAATTCCTATTTGTTGCAGTGTTCTTTATAGATAGTTCACTTACCATATGGATGCATGCATTTGCATTGCTGGAAAGCAGGTTTTTGTTTGAATTTTTGTTTACTCTTTTGTAACCCTGGGTTTTATACAGGAAATATGAACCATGTTATGTGTGAATGTGAAGTGTCCACATTCTCTGAGTATTTGGCATGTGTGGATCTATTTTTCAGGCCAATCTAGATAAGTTAAAATAAATCGATCTGTTAAAAGAACTTTTAACCTAAATTTGCATTTAAATGAAAAAAAAAACAGGCATTTAAGAGTTAGTATTGGCTACTTTTAAGCTGCCATGAATTTTTTGGATGAACTTCAATAAAAAAATATCTTGATGCTTTTAAGAATCCTATATTAAATTATTAATTCTGTAAGTAATAGAAAGAAGAAAAGTAGAAGAAAGTTGCTCGGATTCTATATTGTAAGCACCTTTGTATGTCTGGGAACTGGAGCAGTACAACTACGTAATATTATACCTCGGCTTTGTCATAAAATTTATTACTGGGAAAATAATTTAGAAATGTAAATCATAGGACTGGACGCCTGCAAATTGGTTGTATTATTCATGTGCGCATTTTTATGGAAGTATAATACAATTCATGTACCGTAGTTTGATTACTATCAAACATAAGCATTAAATAGTTGTGAAAAAATTAACTTGATTCCCCATTAAAAGAAGTAGATATGTAAAACTAAAGGTCAGGATGAGGGTTCTCTCGATTTTTATAGAATTGCTCTTCTTTTTCTGTCATTGCATAATATAATATTGTGGCAAGTGTTAGCCCTAATGAACAATACTGACATAGGCTAGGTGAGTGTACAAGTCAGAGACGAGGCAGACAAGGCTAATCATCCAAAACTGAGCATTGAGAGCCTTCTGGAACAATTTTGAGGCAGAAATTGCAGCATTCCATTAGATATTTGTTTTCATAAAGTTATTAACAGGTGCATCTCATTTCATTTGTATGATCAGAATGTTAGCACGCTCTTGTACTTCGATTTACTGTAGCATCAGTTCTTCTTTTGTGTTTTAATCTCCCAATTAAAGTGTTACAGATTTTTTGTTCTCCCTCTATACAAAGTCAGAACCTTCGTGGGACTATTGAAAAAGGATGTGCACTTTCTACTTTCATGCTTGTGGTTTTTGCATGCGGCTGTATGCTATTTTGTTTGTCGTGCCAACGAGTATTATAGTGCTGAGAAAAAAAAACTCCATCCTCTTAATGGCTAGAGCAAATGATTTTTGTCATATCGGACACAAGTGGATACAGATCTCTTGTCCACTCATTCCCATTAGTCATTTTCATTACTTGAAGATTTTTCCTTTATTTACCCAACATCAGTTCAGAGCTATCAAGTTGTTATGCCATTTTTTGGTATTTAATTAAAGGAAAAAAAAATTATGGGCGCACGCGCACACACACACATGCGGATATATAGTTAACTCTGTCATGTTTAAATAGAAGGGAGCATTCATTCTGATACGATAATATTCATGTCAAAATGAACTTTGTATCCCCTTTCCACTAGTCATAGCAGATATTTAACCTATTGTTTAATCTTGGCCTGCCTGCCTACCTGATGAGAGATGGATTTATGATTGAATAATAGATTGGTTATAGACTTTATGAAGTTACCAAGGAGATGCAAGTTCAGAACGATCATCCTATTGACTAAGATTATAAAGATGCTCATTTGATTTTCCAATGTCAATAGCTGAAGAAAATAACTAAAAATTTATGTAATTCAAGAGGTTTTCTAATTTAAGTAGTATCAAGTTTATTAACCCCCCACCCCCCACCCTCCCCCTGAAAAAAAAAAAAAACCAAAAAAGATAAGTAGAAAGCAAAAAAAGATAAAATAAAGTTCTGAATTAGGTTCTAAATATGGGTATTTTGAATTTGGTTCAAAACCAATATGGAAAAGTATATCATTTCCATATATTTTTATTTTCCCTTATAGTGAAATTTCAGTTTTGATGCACATGCTCAATTATAAACATACTTATGCGAGAAACATGCCCAAAAATGTGTTTTTATAAGTAGCATGCTCACAAATTTTACTGTGAGTGATATTGTTTTTCTATTGATGAACTCGTTGATGAAGAATTAAATTTCAATTTTTTTTATAATTTTTTTTATACATTTAGCATGACCAAAGAGATTTTTGAAGTTTTTTTTTTTTTTTTTGGTATTGAACAAAATAGATATTTTTCAAGGTTCCCCTTCCATGTTGCCTTCTAATCCCCTGTGCAAAAGTAAAATGTAAATAGGGTTGAATGCTGAGACTTCTATTCAGCCTAATTGAGTTGAATATTGATTATTTTTTGTAAACAAAATCAGCAAATTGGTGTTTATTTAAAACAAAAGTTGGAAAAAATATGTGTTATAGCTCCAAGTATATGGATGGATTTAAGTAGGGAAAACGTAAGCTATTAGGAAATAGATTAATAATGTCAACCTGATAAGCTCTCACTTCCTCCTCCATTTTGAATGTATAGCTAGGACTGCCCTTTCCATTATATTCTAAATTAAGGGGGAACAAAAGTTGTTGATGCAATTATGGAAGCATAGGAATTGGAGAATGATAGCTTTGATCGATACCAGGTACTTTTGTCTTTTGGCTTATCAATTGCTTGTATTAGTGTACGTAGCATGACTTGAAGAATACCATTTCATTATATATTGAAGAAAAGGCTTACAGATTTCTCTAATTGGCAGAGTTCCAATATGTCAATTGATGCACTTCTATTCTTAAAGGAAGACACTTACTAATTCGATCCAATCCTTTTCCACCTCTATATGTATGTTTCTAACTACCATTCTTTGTACTCTAGGACTGTAATCCATGCCAATACGAAGAAATATGATTTTCTTTTCATGAGTGCTTGGGTAGAGGGATGTAACTCCATAATTTTAGCAAATTTTCCAACATATAATTGGGAATGTTAAAATCCATCTCAAAGGCGCATTGCTAATGTCACCAACTGATTGAAGAAAAAAATAAAAGCTTGGGGGATCTCTTGGTTTTTCTCTGTTATTCTTGGCTTTACATGGATTAAATAATCCCATACCTTTATTAGCTTCTGGTATAGGTGTGTAGGGGAAGAACAAGTTGGAATTGCTCAAATTCCAACTTGACTAGTGTCTTCAGTTATCTAAACGAAACATTTGAAACATATATTTAGAGGATATCTAGTTTGTATGATATACTTGTCTATGGTGCTGGAGGATCTAGATCAGACAATGAAACATGATAATATTGAAGATGGAAAGCATATAGCATGGTACTATTATATACTCACTGCTTGTTAGGTACTCTGTTTTGGGTATTCATAAGCTGACATTTGATAAACCTCTTATAATATCTTATACCAAGCCAAGTGATTACCAGTGCTGGCTTTGGATGCCTTTGTATCAGATTATTGCACTATTTATAGCTCTTAATTGCTCTATGGAACAATGACAATAAAATAAAACTCCAGCAGAATATTTTGATACTTACATCACATGCAGTAATTTGTTTACATAATGAATTTGAGTTGCTAACCTTAATAAATACTACTTTTCGTCTTCAGGAACTATTGAAAGCTCTCATTGGTTTTATAGAGTACTAATGGCCTTTATTTTGCCTTGACACGGTTGACTCACAGGAACATTTCTTAGAATCATAAATTTCAAGCTGTTGGACTAGGTGAGTAAGACATTAAAATAATATGTTTGAGAAACCAGTGGTCTGGATCAACTATCAATCTCTTGTCGTCTATACAAATTCCTTTTATGTAACCACATATGTGAGGGTATGATGCCTTTTATAGTTGGTGACTTTGTAGCCTCCTTTTACAGTGATATATGTGTTTTATTCTTTCAATTTATTGAGCTAAAGTTGCTTATAAGTAATATAAGTTATTGATGGAGATAAAATTGCTTATAAGTAATATAAGTTATTGATGGAGATAAAATTGCTTATAAGTAATATAAGTTGGGGCGGCACCAAATTGGAGAAAAACCCTAATTAGTATGAAGAATTAGGAGGATTTTATTCACTTCTATGACAAATACTTTATTTTTATTCTGAAGTGTTGTCATTTTGAATTGCTTGAAATTCTCAAATGTACCCAACATACAATGATAAAGTTATAAATGCACATATTACCAAAGAATTCATCCACTGGTGTAAAATATTGGTTCAAATCAAAGACTCAAGCAAATCAACAATATCTCTTAAGAAGGGCCACCCCATATAAGACGGAGTGTGTAAGCTTGAATTTAAAATATGGGTTTTCGACTACAGTTCCTTTGCTGTAGTCAATATTACACTTATTAGCTTTGCATCATTTCTTTCACCACCTGGTGATGCATCAAAGAAGTCTGGTGTGTGTTGTTTAGTGACGATTTAATATTATTCTATATGGTATGCTTCTCATTAGTTCCTTCTTTTGTTTCAATACATATATATATTTATTTATTTATGTTTTTGTTGAAAATAAAAGATTGTAGTGAATGAATGTATTTTTTATGTAAATATGATGATATAGTTGGCCTACATGCTCATGATTTTAAATAATCAAGCATCTTAAGCTTTCTCCATTGAATTCACTTGTAGTTTTAAGTACCAGAGAGATGGCATTTTGATAAGAGAATCTAGGCCTCTTGGTTACATTTGTTCTTCTAGTTGGTTTCCTTTATAGCAAAGTATTATAGGTTCCATTGGAATGGAATATGAAGGAAATTTTCATTCATATTTTAAATTAATAATGCAGGCATAACATAAGAATGTGAGTCTATTCTACTTCTAGAAAAAACTGAAGACTTTAATTTTGTGTATATTACTCTACTTCAAAAACTTGTGTCAAGTTATGGTCTATTTTGATGGGCGCTTGCAGGAAATCTACGTTCATATGTTTGTGTATGGTGAAATCATGCACACCTTATGCTAATTAGTTGCGTGTCTAACAACTGGTGAGTTAACATTTCTGATTATACTTTAACTGTTTTAATCATTCAGGCAATTTTATAGCATATCTTAACGTTTTGTTTTTTGAGATCACACCCAAGTCTCAAACATCTATGTGTTTTTTTCTTGACTTTTGATGTTTTCATTTTTGACCACTTTTATGTACTTATCCTTCTTGGTTCACTGGATGTAGTTCAATCTATGCCTATGCATTGCACATTACCTCTGTCAGTTTATTAGGATTCTCCATACATTTAACCCATTTGCTTTGATAAGGATGTCTGTCATGTGGTATTTAATGTGTTCTTCCAAGTGTGATATACACAAGTGTGGTTCAAAAGTGGATCTCTTGGGGAGTAATGCATCTGTACTCAATACATGTAGGCTTCTCGTGAGCATTAGTTACATTGTAACCCTTGATGGTAGGTGTAGCATGAATATTGGTCAAAAATTGCTACTGTGTTAAGTGAAAACTTTTACGACACGTGTGTATTCCTCCATCATTTTATGTTTACTGCTTTATAGCTTCCTACTATGATAACATCAGGCTTACTGCCCGAGACAATCTCATGAAAAAATCGAACACAATGCTGAAATTATTTTCTCATTTACAGCACCCATCACCGGCCCACACTATAATTATTTTCTTCCCTGGAATATATTAACTAAAAGAACAGCAAAATACCCATGAATCACTTGTTCAGGAACTGACAACCATAAAAAAAAAAAAAAAAAATTGTCCACCACTTCGTCTTCCTTCCACATTGAATCTAAAAACTATTTTGTTAATGTGATTTACATCACATTACTTGCTTTTGTCTTCAGCATGCTTGTTATCCCCAATGTTTGTGGCAACAACTGTTGTGCCTGTTGATTCATTGGTCACCATCCTTCACTTTTGTCAATATCAACTATTTTTTACTCTCCTATCCACAATATGTATGCTCATTCTGGTTGTTGCATATAGATTTGAAAGTTTTCATGCTTTATTAATACAAACAATGCCTTAGATACATACCGGATGATACATTATTTTGACACGAGGCTAGCTCACTTGCATGGAGGTTGAAAGTTGGTGGTTTATATTCTGAATTCTTGTATGATAGCTATAAAGAATGGCAAATATGCATGTCTTATATTTGTATCAATTGAGCATATAAACATAACACGGTGCTTTCCAGTAGTAATATGCTGGTTGTCTTGCTTATAAGTAGAGTTATTGCATAGTTCAACCACTAGAAATTTAAGTAATGTGACTGCTAATAAGTTAAGCTGCAAGTGGTTGTCCACTGTATAGATTTGCTTGCTATACTTGCTTTCTTATATGATTAAATTATCTGCATTGGATCTTGACTGCAAGTTACATCATTTTGACATGTGTCTAGGAGCCTTCCAATGGCTGAAAGTTGTTGGTTAGGGACTATTTTATATTGTTATACTGTTAGTTTATTTGATGAGGATTCTTATATTAATAAACTAAACAAAGATTTTGAAGGTTGTGGTTAATGTTTGAATAATTGCATATATAGCAGGTTCCTATAAGTCACAGCAAGGGCACTTATGAGGAGAAATATGGTGCATATAAGCCACAATGATAACCAGCTGAGAGATCAAAGGGCATTGGAGGTGGTTGGTGCACGTTTTTGATCCAAGACTGGCTCGGTGTATTAGTAGGGAAGTAGGCCCCCATGTCTCTGGATTGACACTAGTTGTATGTCATGTATTGCCTCTAGACTTGCCAATTAAGATTGCAAATTTTGTGTATCCCTGGATGTAGTTTATGTTGGCTAGTCATATAGCTCATGTATCAAGTCTTTTGATGGCCATATATTAATTGTTTGCTAAGAACAGATCCATTATATGCCAAATGTCAGCAAGTGCTACTGATTTGATTTAAACTTATTTTGGACTTGATGTTGAGGTGGTTTCCATGATTATAATCAATGCATTCCACATGTTATGATGAAATAAAAACTAGCATTTTCATTTCTTGACCTGTGGGTGATGGTTACTTCTCATAATATTGTAAATGCTAGTTAGATCAGCAGATATGAATCATTAATTAGCTCTATATTTTACACAACAAACAAAATAGGCACTAATATATAAATGTATGTGAGGGGAATGAAATGGACCAGGTTCATGATCTTCAAGACCATGCACTTTCCAGGAACATGATGCATGTATAGCTAGGTTGCTTACATCAATTGTTGCGGCAATATATCATGCAGCAAATCTACTTTTATTGGCAATATTAAGCTAGGACATTGTCCAGATGTTGAAACAAATACCTTGTTTCTACATGTACTTATTGTGGAGAATAAACATAAATTCACATCAAATTTTAGTTAAATTGGTGATGAAATGCAGGAATAGATTATTAGCGGCAAATTATGTTTATCAGTTTTCACTATTTACCAAGAAGAATGAGCCGAGCAATGGCCAATTTAAATGCAAAAACTGTGAGGGAATTGAACTTTAGCTGCAAAATGATGTGGTCACGACAAATACATTTCTGGGGAACAGCTTCATCACAAACCAAAAAATGTGGGAAATTGTTGTTGCAGCAAAAACATATTATAGCTGAATACAGCTTGCAAGCATATAATATTTACTAAGAATGGTTTGGCAGCAAATTTATTTTACCGGTGGGTATGAATTGTAGCAATGTCACTTTGTCTACCAAGCATGATAACATCGTTTTTGCCAAATGGTCATTATTGGCGTCAATTGTTGCCAATAATATACATTTACCACAGTATTTAGTGGCAGTAACTTAGAAATAGTGATGGAATAGATTGACAATAAAAATGAATTACGGCTGTGTTCTGTGCAACAATTTGTTATATTAGTCAATCTTGAATGAATATGTAAGCACATTTGTGACAAAAAAAAATTATATTAGCGAAAAAAACTATTGCCGTAATAAGTGTGCATTTGCTTCCAATTGTTGAGTTGCCGCAATATGTGGTATAATTGGCAATTCTTTATCCACAAAGATGTGGCAAACATAAATGGCCAATATTGCATATTTTTGGCAATTTTTACAGGTTTTTGTGGCAAAATGAATTGCAGATATAGGCCAAAAATGTTGTAGTGAACCTTTATTTTCGCAACGTTTAGAACCTTTATTTCAATACTAACTTATTTAATTTTTTTCAATTTTATGTTGTGCAAAAATATATGAAGATTATTCTTGATGGATACAAGAGAAGAAAGCATCTAGTAGGCAATCACTATTTTTTTTTTAAATAGTAATTATATGAATGCTCCAAATGTGAGAGATGGTGAAAGAGCAATTAATGATCATGGAATTTTAAAGCCAACACTAAAGGATGATGATGATGTTGGAGGTTTAGAGCCAATTATTGAGAATGATGATGATAATGGGTGTTTAGAGCCAACTCTTGAGAATAATGATGACAAAGTCGTTGATGAGCCAATGCCGCGAAATGATAATGATGGAGTTGAAGAGCCAACAGTTGGGATGTTTTTCAAAACTGAGCAAGAACTCAATGACTATTATAAGCAATATGGGAGACAAACTGGATTTGGCATAATGACCCAAAAAAGTAGAAGGGAAGCCGATGGTAATCTTAAATACGTAACACTTGGTTGTGTACGTGGTGGTAAGACAAGAAACCGTATTTCCAACCTTTCTAAACCACGTCCGACAATGAAGACCAATTGTAAGGTGAAGATTAATGCAACTTTAGTTGATGATGGTCTACGCATAACTACTGTGCAAAATGCACACAACCATGGACTAAGTCCACGAAAGGCAAGATTTTTTATATGTAATCGAGCTATTGATGACTCTGTGAAGAGGCAGTTAGATATTAATAATAGGGCAGGCATAGGAACGTCTAAAATTTTTAATGCTGTGGCTGTCGAGTATGGCGGATTTGAAAAACTTTCATTTACTGAGAAAGATGCACGAAATTATATTGACAAGGCTCGACACCTTAGACTTGGCGAAGGGGGTGCTGATGCACTACGTGGTTATTTTGAGAGAATGCAGTATAAGAATGATGGGTTTTACTCATGCATGGATTTGGATGATGACAGCCGATTACAAAATGTTTTTTGGGCCGATGCACGTAGTAGAGCAGCATATGAGTATTTTGGGGATGTTGTGACATTTGATACAACATACCTAACAAATAGACATAACCATGCCATTCGCTCCGTTTGTTGGTGTGAATCATCATGGACAATCAATACTTTTGGGAGCAAGTTTGATATCATGTGAAAATACTGAAACATTTGTTTGATTATTTGAGACTTGGTTGAAATGTATGGATGGGAGAGCACCACAATCTATCATCACTGATCAAAATAGGGCCATAAAAAATGCGATTGCAATAGTTTTTCCTCACACCCGGCACATATACTGTGTGTGGCATATAATGCGAAAACTGCCAGAGAAGTTGGCTTCACATGCTCAATATAAATGTGGTTTGAAAAGTGCATTGCAGAAATGTGTTTATGATTCTGAGACTTCTGAAGAGTTAGATAAGTCATGGGAGATGTTTCTTGACAATTACAATTTGCATGAGAATGCATGGCTTCAAAATCTCTATAGTGAGCGGATGTTTTGGGTTACTGTCTACCTAAAAGATACCTTTTGGGCTGGGATGAGCACAACTCAAAGAAGTGAGAGCATGAATGCGTTTTTTGATGAATTTGTACATTCAGGGACTAAATTAAAAGAATTCGTCGATCAATTTGACAATGCTCTAAGGAAGAAAGTAGAGAATGAAATAGCAGAGGACTTTCACTCATTCAATTGTACAGTCCCATGTATATCTCATTTACCCGTGGAGAAAAAATTTCAAGAAGTGTACACAAATTCTAAATTTAAGGAAGTACAAGCAGAAGTACATAGGATTATCTATTCTCAATTTGGTCTCATAAAAATAGAGGAAGCGATTACAACATATCAAATAAATGACCAGAGGCAAGTTGAAGACTACATCATACGATCCATTGTGCAAGCATACTTCAATGAAGATGAGTGCGAGGCGAAATGCATGTGTGGACTATTTGAGATGAGAGGAATTGTATGTAGGCACATTCTTGCAATTTTTACTGCAAGGGATGTTCGAGAGTTGCCGGAAAAGTATATTATGGATAGGTGGAGGAAGGACATTAAACGTAGTTATACTCTGATTCGAAGCAGTTATGATGACTTGAGTGGTAAACCAGCGGCTAGTAGGTACTCTAACTTGATAAAGCTATGCTATCAAGTAGCTACAAATGCAGCTTAAAGCGAAGATAATTCCTTAGACATGACACAAAAGTTACAGGCAATGAATGAAATTTATATGAAATCAAAATCTCATGCCACAGTTGCTAATACTCATACTTCCATTGATTCTGAAACTGGAAGTTCAAAAAAAGTGCGGAGTCCTCGCGTTGTTAGAGGCAAAGGGCGGCCCCCATCGAAGAGGAAACAACATCCAATTTAAAAGTTACAAACCAAAACCAAAAAGGTCGGTGGGAAACGACAGAAGAAAAATGTAGAAAGATTTAAATAATGTGAGTTTAATATACACAAACATTTAATTTTAAGTTATTTAATTTGTTTATTTATTCAAATGTAGGGACCTGCATATTCGGCAGATGTATTAAACCTAATAGATTCAGTAATACCGTCTGGCACGCAACAAGGTGTTGTTTTGCAAGTACCTTGTACACAACAAAACATTATTTCTCAAGTAAATGTTGTTAATTTTGTCTTTTTATTTCTATTTTGAACAATTAATGAGAATTTTTGCATAAGTAGTACAGTGTTTCATACTACTTGTAGGTGAACTTTCAACATCATGGCTTTCTCAAGGATTGATGAGAAAACGATGTGAACTGCTGCATTTTGATGATGTTAAGAGATGAGAAGACGTTGAAGATTGCATTTTGACTTCAAATATCATTGTATTATTTAACTCAATGTATTGCTGACGACGTTGTCATGAAAACATACTTTTTAAAAATTTCAATGCATGAGGGAATGTATTTTGCAATGTTAATTTTTTTTTCTATTATGTCAAAGTAATTTATTTTAGAGTAATTTGCATTCTCGATGTAAGGAAATGCTCTTTGTTGGAATAATGTTAGGGTTTGGGATATGTATGGTATCTCAGCATCACTATTTTTTGTTAATCAATTCCTTCTTAATCATCTTCATTAGTGGATGAAACTTTTTTCAGTACTTTGTTTAATTCTTTATTTTTTTCTCTTTTTTGCTTTGTGACGATACAAAATCTCTTATCTGATTGTAATTTTGAGATTTTTCCTCATTGTTTTGAGTTTTATCCACAAAACCATGTATAAAACAAGGAATTCTAGTATTAACACGTTCTTTTAGTTTGAATGGGCGTGGCAACATCCAAAAGAATCATTGGCTGTGAGGATTGCAGCTACAAGCTTTTAATCCATATCTGGAATAGCTAATAAGATCAAGAGTGCTGCTACAAGGAAGCCCATTTCAGTGCTCGAATAGCACGAATAGTGCTAAGCCGGATAAATAAAGAAAACTTAAAATAACATAAGAAAAAATGAAACGGAAGTTGCTTTACGATTTTTGGCATTTTTCTTTCTCCTATACAGTTCTTTCTTCTTCTCGCCCAGGTTTACGAAAACAAATAAAGAAAAAACTTCAAAAGCTGATGGATCGGTGAATAAACCCAACAAAAGCAAAAAGTAGCCATGATTTTTTGCTCTTTTTCCTTGCTATCTCGACCCAGCTGATCCAGTTTTTGTCCTGATTGATATGTACATTTATCCCCTAGCAGCATTCATCAAGGTTATGAATGGAACCAAATCATTATAAATGGCGCTAATTCTAGATCCTGTTTAGCCAAAAGATTAATCATGGGTGTACTTCAACTAAAACTACTGCCGCGCGTGCCCCCAATCTAAAAATTAGATAGATGAATGAAGTTGATCAGTGGAACATTCATCTAACAAATTTCACCTTCGAAAAATAAAATTAAAAAGAAAACAAAAATCAACCTCAGGCTATTGGACAGAAGTGAATATACATAGAAAATAACATATTTGAGCAAAACAATCTAACAATCTTCTCCTAGGAATATACTCAAACACTTGCCGTGCAATATAAAAACCAATCTAATTGAGCTGCAATTGAAAGCGCCGGCCATAATTCAATACATTACAAGAAAACACCAACAATGGATTACTTGACTGGGTACCGCACCAACAAAAACATCAACAGAGAAAAAAAAAACCATTCTCATTCCCAATCCGAGTGACCAAAATTTGAAGTCCTGGTGGAGTGACCCCACTGCTGGCAATGTGTGTATTTCTCATTCGCAATCTCTCTCTGTTTCGCTCAGCATAGAGCTCTCATTCACACCTTCCTTTTCACTTCAAATTCGAGCCATAACCGCCTCGTTATAAAGCACCCTTTCATCACACCACCATACCTGCCAAGTCCACTGGAAAATCTCTTCATTCTCTCTTACAATGCCATCCGTGCAGTACTTGTTTTGCTCCGAGATGCAACTGGGGTTTGCAAGACTGAGGCTAAGATGACATTCCATGATCGGCATCATGGGATCTCAACCCTTAGCCTTGGCTACTCTGGGCATTAGGAGAACGAGTTGGGCAAATTTTCTCCCATCTGAAAGTGAAACTCTCGACTAGGTAAATCGGCATGTGGTTGCTCTAAGAGACGGCGATGTTATAGTCGTCTGGGTCCTGGGTTGCTATGCAGATGATTTTTGTGCAGATGGCCAAGGGTTGCTCTGAGAGACGACGATGTTATAGTCATTTGGGTCCTGGGTTACTTTGCAGATGACCAAGGGATGTAGAGGGTGAGGGGTAGGGGTGAGGGCGAGGGCGAGGAATCTAGGTCCTAGGATGGCGCTCTGATGGATTTATTTATGAGAAATTCTCAGCTCGTTGAAATGGCTTGATAAAATGCAACGTTTTATTAATGGATTGTATTGCAGTCCAAATATGTGGGCTGCAAATAGAATTTCTCTTAACAAACTCTGGGTTGGTAAATTGGTTTGGATAGTTG
Source organism: Platycarya strobilacea (assembly GCA_036898215.1). Lineage (NCBI taxonomy): Eukaryota > Viridiplantae > Streptophyta > Magnoliopsida > Fagales > Juglandaceae > Platycarya > Platycarya strobilacea. The sequence goes on from CM072555.1 coordinate 10,410,318, forward strand.
ATTTTTACTCATCTGATACATGATATGTTAATCGTAAAGTTATTTTTGCTATAAATTCAAACAAAATATAAAATATTTTCATATTTTAAATTTTCAACGTTTTTATTTAATTATTATCTAATCATTATAAATTTCTCAAATTCTTCAATAAAACACAAAAAATAACACAATTTTTTCAAATTTAAAATAAAATTATATTCAAATAATATTTTTATTCATTTTCCAAAATTCAATAAAAAAAATTCAACTCTAATTATTTTATTACTATTTACATATAGATTAAGATATTCTAAATATTCAAAGTAAAACTCATAATTATATTTGATCATCTTTCTCCAAGGAAGATGCTAAACATATATAGCCAGCTTCATCCCGGGCCCCCTCGCATATCTGCCTCCCAGAAGGGGGGCTGCAATTATCAGCAACGGCTAGGATGACTTGTGTGGAGCAGTGACAAAAAGCTCAATTTGTGCTCCTCTTAACAATTTACCGGGACCAAAAGACACACCAGAACTAATGGCTGAAGACTTGGAGTCATCCAACAATGATGGTCAACGGAGACTCATCTCATGAGTGACGGTGTTATTTTTTACTTTCTTGTGCCACCCACCAGTACTACCAGTTGGCCACTAATCTATATTAATATTTAATGAGATGCAACCTTTTTGCATGCGTATAGCAGTAGCCCCCTCATCATCTCCAAGTGTTCTTTTGATTCCACCAAGGGAATTACATTTCATGTGTTTGTTGTCCCATATTGAAATGGCCTCTCCCATTAATTCCACTCATGTGCTTCTCGCATGGTCTCTCCTCTCTCTTCTTTTCTACGGAACCAACACCTTCCACTTTGCAGTACTGGCAGCACCATCCTCCTCCTCATCTTCACCACTACAACTCAAAGCCCAGACTCTCTTGGATACTAAATGGTGGCAATTTTTATTTGACAACAATGCCACTACTAATTCCTCCAGTCCTTGCGAGTGGCCTAGCATCACTTGCAATCTTGGTGGAAGCGTCACAGAGATCGACTTGATCAGTGTCAGTTTGGAAATTAGTACGTTGAAATTCAACAACTTCTCTTCCTTGCCAAATTTAGTCTCTCTTCGTTTGATCAGAACTAATCTTCAGGGGAGCATCCCACACGAGATTGGTAATTTATCCAAACTCACCTACCTTGATCTGTCCATCAATCATCTCACGGGTAAGTTGCCTCTTTCACTCAAAACCTCACCCAATTGGAGGAGTTGTATATTTATAATAATCGAATCAGTGGTTGCATTCCACACGAGATTAGTAATTTATCCAAACTCAAATACCTTGATCTCTCCTACAATAATCTTACGGGTGAGTTGCATCTTTCACTCAGAAACCTCATCCAATTGGAATGGCTATATATTTCTTTAAATCAAATCAGTGGTTGCATTCCACACAAGATTAGTAACTTATCCAAATTCAAATACCTTGATCTCTCCAAAAATAATCTCACAGGTAAGTTGCCTCTTTCACTCAAAAACCTCACCCAATTGAATAGGTTGTATATATATCATAATCGAATCAGTGGTTGCATTCCACACGAGATTAGTAATTTATCCAAACTTAAATACCTTGATTTCTCCAACAATAATCTCATGGGTGAGTTGCATCTTTCACTTAGAAACTGTTGACTTTTTTGCTTCTTTGTAATCTCACATCGGTGGGGTTTGTAAAATAAGACAAGGTCATGGAACCGTTATAAAAGGAGACCAACCCTCCTTGTTTTAATTACACCAGTCAAAACCTTATCCAGTAACTTTTGACTTTAGTTAAATTTCTCTGTTGTCTTTTTTTGTATGTAAAAAGGAAAAAAAGTTAAAGTTAAAGTTTTACTAGTGGGAAAGTTTTTGTGAGTGTCATTGGGGTGAGAAGAAAAATTGTATGATTGTAATATTTTTCACATAGTAGATTTCCTTCTCTGGGTCTGGTGGTTTTTCTCCTGTTTTGAGAGTTTTCCACGTAAATTCTTGTGTTGTGTTATTTCTCTATTTTTCTTGGTATTCTGTTAAAAGTAGATCCTGGTGGAGGAATTTAGAAGGTCCAGATTTCCAACAAGTGGTATCAGAGCCACTAGGTTATTTTGGCGGGGTGGAGTTTTGGTGTGGTAATGTGGATACGTACGGTCTAAGGAGGTTTTGTCTAGGAGATTGAAAATTTTAAGTGTGTCCGTTGTAACCCTCCAATCTTTTCTGTGAATTTTGAAATTCTGTCTAGGAAAGACTAGTCTTTCTTGGGAACTTACTTAGTGGGTACTATTTATTTCTACAGTAAAATTTATCGAAACTATGTCAGGAGGTAGAGTTTCAAATCCTATCAGATTTGAGGTGGAGAAATTTGATGGGAAAATCAATTTTGGCTTGTGGAAAGTGTAAGTCAAGGACATCTTGATTCAATCAGGATTACACAAGGCGTTGAAAGACAGACCAATCCCTAGAGTCAGTAGCGATCTGAGCGCTACTAGTGAAACAAAAAGCAGATCTGGAATGAGCGATGAAGATTGGGAGGATTTGGATTTGAAAGCGGCAAGTGCAATTCGTCTGTACCTGGCCAAGAATGTTCTTGCAAATGTGCATGGAATATTCACGACAAAGGGACTCTGGAAAAAGTTCGAAGAGTTGTATCAGACGAAGGGTGTCTCAAATCGAGTGAACCTGAAGGAGCAATTTCATACATTGCAGATGAGTGAAGGTACGACTATTTCAGATCATTTAAATATTTTCAATGGCATTGTTTCTGAGTTAGAATCTATTGGAGTTAAAATTGATGATGAGGATCAAGCTTTGAGGCTGATCTGGTCTCTTCCATCTTCCTATGAGCATATGAAGCCTATTTTGATACATGAGAAGGAAAAAATAAATTTTTCAGAGGTTACTAGTAAATTTTTTTTCGAAAAAAGAAGGCTAAGTAGTGGAAGTAATAGTTCACCTGAGAACTTAGCAATGATAACAACTGGTGATTGGAAGAGAAAGAACTCTATAAAGAAGAAAGCAGTCTACCGGATGTGTAGGCAATCTGGGCACGTCAGAAAAAGTTGTCCAAGAGGTGGAGCAGATTTGGCAAAAGGCTCCAAGTCAATAAATGGAGATATTGACGATGAAACTAACATTATATCTCTCTCCATGGAAGACGATGTCTGTTAAAAGAAACATGTACATCCTCATGACATGTCGCTAATATCAAAGTTGCCATAATAGAGGATGTGTTAATGTTAGCGGGTCCACAAATTTGCACACGGGTATTGGTTTGACATTGATGCAAGGTGTGTGGTGGAAATTCATGTCGATGGCTGATGAACTTCCATGAAAGACAAACGTGGGAGTTGCACCATAATTTTCGGCAAGGTTATTTTCAACATAGACCGAAGTGAAATTGTTGGAATTGGTTTATTCTGAGTAAGTATGCTTTTACGGTGGAGCATGATAGCGAAAGTTATGAAGATTTTCATTGCGGTGAAGCGTGATTGTGGGATAAGTCAAAGTCGCAAGGTGGAGATTGTTAACTTTTTTGCTTATTTGTAATCCCACATTAGTGGGGTTTGTAAAATGAGGCAAGGTCATTGGGTTATAAAATGAGACCAACCCTCCTTGTTTTAATTATACCAGTCAGAAATTTATCTAATAACTTTTGACTTTAGTTAAATTTTTCTGTTGTCCTTTTTTGTATATAAAAAGGAAGAGAGGTGAAAGTTAAAATTTTACTAGTGGAGAAGTTTTTGTGAGTGACGTTGAAGTGAGGAGAAAAATTGTGTAATTGTAACAATTTTTCACATAGAAGATTTTCTTCTCTGGGGCTGGTAGTTTTTCTCCTGTTTTGGGAGTTTTCCACTTAAATACTTGTGTTGTGTTTATTTTTCTATTTTTCTTAATATTCTATCAAAAGTAGATCCTGGTGGGAGGAATTTGGAAGGTCCAGATTCCCAACAGAAACCTCACCCAATTGAAATGGTTGGATATTTCTAATAATCGAATCAATGGTTGCATTCCACACAAGGTCAGTGATTTATCCAAACTCGAATATCTTGATCTGTCCTACAATAATCTCATGGGTGAGTTACCTCTTTCACTCAGAAACCTCACCCAATTGAAGGGGTTGTATATTTATCATAATCAAATTAGTGGTTGCATCCCACCTGAGATTGGTAAATTATCCAAACTCAAATACCTTTATCTCTCCTCCAATAATCTCACGTGTGAGTTGCCTCTTTCACTCAGAAACCTCACCCAAGTGTTGTACTTGTATAGTTATCATAATCGAATCACTGGTTGCATTCCCAAAAGCTTAGGAAATCTGACCAATCTCGCCTATCTAGACATGTCTGGAGACCAACTCAATGGCTCCATACCCAAAGAACTAGGAAATCTGAGCACTCTCAACATTTTATGTCTAGGTGGAAACAAGCTCTCTGGACCAATCCCTTCTTCTCTTTCGCTTTTAACCAATCTCGAAAACCTGAACATATCTTCTAATGAAATAAGCGGTTTTATACCTTCGGCTATCGGCAATTTAACTAAATTGAACATCTTGTCCCTTGGTCAGAATCAAATCAATGGTTCAATTCCCCCAGATATAGAAAGTTTAATTTCATTGGAGGAACTATTATTGAGCAACAACTACTTAACTAGAAGCATTCCCAATCACATCAGTCACTTTTATTCAGTAGATACCATTAACTTAGTCATAACTATCTTACTGGAAAGATCCCCCTTGAGCTTGGGAGTTTACATTTAAAGCTTTTGGATCTCAGCTACAATAATTTTACTGGTGAAGTTTCCCAATATTTAGCTATCATTACTGGAGATGTGAACTTGTCCTACAATTCTTTGGAGGGTCCAATTCCATACAATTTTCGGAATTGCGCACCTGATGTTCTTATTGGTAATAAGGATCTATGCGAAGGCTTCATGGATTTCCCTCCTTGCTTTTCAGCTCCTCCAGCCAGCCAAAATTATTCTATTGATTTCATGAATTCCAAAATTAAGATTTTTGACCCCACCTCTATCTTCCTTGTTTTCTTATTTATTGGGGTTTCAATCCTTTGTCGACGCAAGGTTAAGAAAACCGAGTCTAATTCAAGAGAAACAAAGAATGGGAACCTGTTCTCGGTATGGAATTATGATGGACACATTGCATATGAAGACATCCTTAAAGCAACTGACGACTTTGACATTAGATATTACATTGGAACTGCTAGTTATGGTAGTGTTTACAAAATTGAATTACCTGATGGTAAAGTGGTTGCCTTAAAGAAACTTCATCGATTAGAGGCTGAGAACATAACTTTTGATAAGAGTTTCAGAATGAGGTAAAGGTGCTGACAGAAATTCGACATCAAAACATAATAAAGCTTCATGGTTTTTGTTGAACCCAAGGTTTCAAGTCTCGTATTTACATATAAATTTTGATGATAACAAATAATATTGAAAACTCAAGCTCAAGTTGTCTATGCATGAAGGGAGCTAAACACATCAAGAAATCAAGCATGAGCAAGAAAGATATCAAGTCTACAAATGAAGCTCATAGATTATTTTTGTACATCTCTTGATAAAATTAGAAATTGGATTAAGGCTCCAAATTACTCTTTTTTCTCATAAAACATCAAATTATTTTTTCCACATATACAAAACATTTTTAAATGTCTTAGTTTTGAAAATTATGTTTTTCACATGTGCATAACACCATCAAACAAAATAATTTCGAAAATTATATTTTTTTTATAAAAACTTGATTTTATAAGATGATTGATTATCATATTTGACATGTGCATATTTTGTTTGAAAGTCTTGAAGGGAGGTGGTGTGTTTTTTTGACTAATGCAAAAGGTAGATGATTTTGTTTGAGAATCTTAAAGGGTGGTTGTGTGTTTTTTTGACAAATATAAAAGATAGATGATTTGTTTGAAAATCTTAAAGGGTGGTTGTGTGTTTTTTTGACATATGCAAAAAGAAGATGATTTGGTTTGAAAAATAAATCATGCTCATTTTGTCTTGTATGAAAAGCAAAAGATTAGGTTTGATTTCTTTGAAAAATGAATGGAGTTGTCTTTGACAAATGCAAAAAGGAAATGTTTTTATTTGAATTTTTTGAAAAGTAAATAGTGCTCTTATTTGACATGGGAATCTTTTCAAATTTGAAATTGAAGAATCATTTGCCTATAAATAGCTCACTTGAGTTTTGCAAAATTCATAACAAGAGCTTACACATCTATTGCTAAATTTTGCATCATTCTTTCAAAGCTCTCATTCTCTCTTTTCTAAAGTTTTGAGCCTTAATTCTTGTTCTTGTTGAGAGAGATATAGTTTGCGCTGTATTGTTTCTATCTCACTCATTGAGGAGTGTACTTTGATAGTCTACCTACTATCAATTCTTGTATCAGTAAAAGGGTGTGTATAACCCTTGTGTGTGTAGAAGGTGTTCTACATGGGGAATAGTTAAATCACCAAGTGTAAGGTGATTGGAAGTGTAGAAGGTGTTCTACACGTGGAATAGTTAAATCACCAAGTGTGAGGTGATTGGAAGTGTAGAGGGTGTTCTACACGGATTCTTTGGAGCGGTGCTGCTCAAAGGTGTAATAGGTTTCTATCTCCACCTAAAGGAGATTGAATAGTGGATTTGGGGATCCTCAAGAGGTAGCTTGAGGCGAGGACGTAGGCAGTGGGGTCGAACCTCGTTAACATACTGAGTTTGCTTCTCTCTTACCCTTCCTCTTTATATTTATTATTGTTTCATATTTTATTTATATTTTATATTATATATTTGATTTATAATTTTTATTTTTTAAATACAACTCAATTCACCCCCCCTCTTGTGTTAGTCATCTGGGCAACAGTTTTTGTTTACATAAGCGATGCATGTTTTTGGTCTATGAGTATATGGGAATCAAAAGTGACAGCGATTCTTGAAGCTAGAGACCTCAAGAAGCTCGAAGTGAATGAACTCATCGGGTCACTTATCACCCATGAGTACACATTGAAAAGAGGAGAAGAAGAAGGAAAGTCAAAGAAAAACTTGGCACTTAAAGCTGTTCCACATGAAAGTGAAAGTGATGAAAATGAGGAAAATGACGACAAAGATGAAGAAATTGCGATGATAGTAAGAAGAATTCAGAGGTTCTTAAAGAAAAATAAAACTCCTCCAAGGAAATCCTTCAATAAGTTTTCCAAGAAAGATTCAGGTAAAAATGACACTTTAATTTGTTATAAATGCAATAAACCTGGTCATATCAAGCCAGATTGTCCCTGCTAAAGAAAGATCGAAACAAAGGCAAAAAGGCAATGAAAGCTACGTGGGATGATGATTCAAGTAGCTCAGATAGTGAAGCAAGCAATGGAGAATCAACAAATCTTTGTCTTATGGCTAAAGATGACATTGAGGTAACAAATCTTGATAATATTGAAGATCCTTCATATGAAGAATTGCAAAATATTTTAGAAGAGGTATATGAGGAATTTGAAAAATTGGGTATCAAGTATACTGTTTTGAAAAAGAAAAATTATTCTTTAACAAACGAAATTGATATTTTAAGAAAAGAAAGTATTGTTTTGAAAGATGAAAATCTTGAGTTGAAGAAAAAGAAAACTGATTTAGAAAATATTATTGAAAACTTTACAAATGGAAAAAGAAATTTTGAAAAACTTCTTGGTAGTCAAAGATGTGTTTTTGATAAGGCAGGCTTGGGATATAAGCCAAAACAAAAATACAAATCTTATAAAAACTTCTTTGATAATCCTTCTACATCAAAATCCAATATTCAAAATTCTTTTCATAAAAATAATTTTGTTAAAAAAGGATACTATTATAATCACTCAAGTTCTTCATATATGTCACATGCTATTTGCAATTTTTGTAATAGAAATGGTCATAATTATTTTGCTTGTCCTATTAGAAGAAAACATACAATGACTATTAGGGCCATATGGGTACCTAAAAATCTTATTTCTTCTAATACTAATAAATAAAGGACCCAAAGAACTTGGGTACCAGGAATTATTTTTAATTGCTTTTGTAGGTATGCATGAAGTATTCTACAGATAAAAATAAATAATTTTTAGATAACGGATGCTCAAGATATGTGATAGAAGACAAAACTAAATTCATTGACTTCACTTCTAAAGAAAAAGGATGTGTGATATTTGGAGACAATTCAAAAGGGAAGATCATGGAAATAGAAGGAAAGATCATCAAGACTTAGTACAAGATGCAACCAAATAGTGGAAACATGTGAAAGATCATCCAGCGGAATAAATTCTAGGAGAACCTTCACGAGGTGTAAGTACTCAATCATCTTTTAGAAATATTTGCAATCATACTGCTTTTCTATCTCAGATTGAACCTAAAAATATTGATGAAGCACTTCTTGATGAATCTTAGATACTAGCTATGCAAGAAGAGCTTAATCAATTTGAAAGAAATGATGTTTGGACACTTGTTCCTAGACCAAAAAAATCATACTATTATTGGAACAAAATGGGTTTTTAGAAACAAGAAAGATGAGTCCGGAGTCATTACTAGAAATAAGGCTCGACTTGTAGCCCAAGGTTTCAATCAAGAAGAAGGAATCGATTATGATGAGACATATGCACCAGTCGCAAGATTAGAAACTATTCGAATGCTACTTGCATATGCTTGTTATAAAGATTTCAAACTTTTTCAAATGGATGTTAAAAGTGCTTTCTTAAACGGTTTTATAAATGAAGAGGTATATGTTGAGCAACCTCCAGGTTTTGAAAATCATATTTCTCCAAATCATGTTTTCAAACTCACAAAAGCACTATATGGACTCAAACAAGCTCCTAGAGCGTGGTACGAGAGACTTAGTGGTTTCTTGATTAAAAAAGGCTTTTCAAGAGGAAAAATTGATACAACTCTTTTCATTAAATACGAAAATGATGATATTCTTTTGATTCAGATTTATGTTGATGATATAATATTTGGTGCTACTAATGAAAATATGTGCCAAGTTTTTTGCTAAGACTATGCAGGAAGAATTTGAAATGAGCATGATGGGAGAGCTTATATTCTTTCTCGGATTGCAAATTAAGCAAGCAAAAAGTGGGATATTCATCAATCAAAATATATTAAAAAATTGCTGAAGAAGTTTGGGATGGAAGGTGCTAAGGAAACTGGAACACCAATGAGCTCATCCACTAAACTTGATAAAGATGAATCCGGTAAACTAGTTGATTCGAAGGTATATCGAGGTATGATTGGTAGTTTATTATATTTGACAACCGGTAGACCAGATATTATGTTTAGTTTATGTTTATGTGCACGTTTTCAATCATTTCCAAAATAATCTCATTTGATTGCAGTCAAGCGGATTTTTAGATATTTTGCCAATACCATTGACTTAGAGTTATGGTATCCTAAACACATTATTTCGATCTTATTAGTTATTCAGGTACCGATTATACTGGTTCTTTGAAATAAGATATCATTTTTTTTGAGATCATGTGCAGAAAAGGCGATATAGTACTGGAGTTCACAAACACACACGATCAGTTAGCAAATATATTCACAAAACCCTTACCAGAAGATAGATTATTTATGATTAGAAGAGAAATAGGTATGATGCATGTTATGAATATCTCTTGAAAGATAGATCAGAGTTCATAAAAATAGAGAGATATTTTTTTAAATACTTTTACATAAACTTGAGGTTCTTAGCCTCATGTTTGAGACGCTCATTCTCTTCATACAATATCATGTCATCCCTATCCATGGAAACTGGCAAGCGGAATGAAGAATCCAATAGAGATTTCAACTTTTTATTCTTCTGCCGAAGGATTCCTTCCCTTGTGTGAGACTCTTGAACAATTCGTTGAAGTACAACAATTTGTTCTTTAAGCTTTTCAACCTCATGATTTTTGACTTGTAGCCGCTGGGAAAAAGCGACAATAGAGGATGAGTAGCGAGTCTTGAGACTCACCAAGTCGTAAATAGCATCGGAGTCTGGCTTATTAGCCAAACTGTTGTTCTCTTGCTGCAACATGGCGCCAATGGTAGCTGCAGAAAGGACATGAGATTGAGATGTAGAATACCTCATGGATGCATCTAGAGGAATGTTGGAAGAATAAGCCATTGAGAAAAGAATTGAAAACTTAAAGCGAGAATATTGAAGGAATGCAGATGAGTTATAGAGATGAGAATAAGTTTGATGCAAATCGGATGAATTTTAAAACTGATTTTATAGAGATAGCATAAAGAACAAGACAAACTATTGTCTCTTCAAATCTTATTAGTCAAAAGAAATATAAGATATGCTGGACACACATTGTCAAAAGTTTTCTTACTAGAAAAACGGTTCTCTGCTCCTATCATGGCATTGACGGCCTTAGGAGAGAAGATTGATGGTTGATGCGTCAAGGGTTCCTGATTCAAGTCTGGAACATTAGTGGAAGAGAATTGTTCGGCCATTCTATCGTTATGGAGAAACAGAACTTAGGTCAAGAAGCAATGTTTTTTTTTGGTATTCGATTGGTGAAAATGATTCTTTTTATAGAAACTCAGAGCCTTCAAACCCGTTTGTCAACAACATCAGGCGATTGATCTGCTTTCGCACCGACTGCTAGAGCTAAGCCTCCAACCTTTACAGGTTTTGTCAGATACGCGTGGCTCCGCACCGAATTGCCAGAGTTAGACTTCCAACATTTGCAGGTTTTGTCAGACATGCATGGCTCCGCACCGCATTGCCAAAGCTAGGCCTGCAGCTTTTGCTGTCTTTGTCGGACACGAATAATTTTAATTATTCATCTTCAAATCTCCGAAACATCTAATTTATCAATAACATCAAGCGGATTTAAATCTTCTTCCGCACCGAGATGATAAAATTCGGCTTCAACGTTTGCAACTTTTGTCGGACACGGGTGGTTCTAATTTCTACAGTCTCTACTAACGCAGCGTTTTATTTGTCTATTGGTTATTGCATGAATATATCTTATTGATCTAATTATGATTCCTTTTTAATGATGCCAAAAGGGGGAGAAGTCTTATACTAGTATTATACTACCCTGTTATATATGCTAGAATCATGTTTATATTTTTCTTGAAATACTAACGCATATTTTCAGGGAGAGCTTAAGTATTACTGCAGGTCGCAGATTTCTACTAAGTATTTGTCATCATCAAAAAGGGGGAGATTGTTGAACCGAAGGTTTCAAATCTCGTATTTACGTATAAATTTTGATGATAACAAATAATATTGAAAACTCAAGCTCAAGTTGTCTATGCATGAAGGGAGCTAAACACATCAAGAAATCAAGCATGAGCAAGAAAGATATCAAGTCTACAAATGAAGCTCATAGATTATTTTTGTACATCTCTTGATAAAATTAGAAATTGGATTAAGGCTCCAAATTACTCTTTTTTCTCATAAAACATCAAATTATTTTTTCCACATATACAAAACATTTTTAAATGTCTTAGTTTTGAAAATTATGTTTTTCACATGTGCATAACACCATCAAACAAAATAATTTCGAAAATTATATTTTTTTTATAAAAACTTGATTTTATAAGATGATTGATTATCATATTTGACATGTGTATATTTTGTTTGAAAGTCTTGAAGGGAGGTGGTGTGTTTTTTTGACTAATGCAAAAGGTAGATGATTTTGTTTGAGAATCTTAAAGGGTGGTTGTGTGTTTTTTTGACAAATATAAAAGATAGATGATTTGTTTGAAAATCTTAAAGGGTGGTTGTGTGTTTTTTTGACATATGCAAAAAGAAGATGATTTGGTTTGAAAAATAAATCATGCTCATTTTGTCTTGTATGAAAAGCAAAAGATTAGGTTTGATTTCTTTGAAAAATGAATGGAGTTGTCTTTGACAAATGCAAAAAGGAAATGTTTTTATTTGAATTTTTTGAAAAGTAAATAGTGCTCTTATTTAACATGGGAATCTTTTCAAATTTGAAATTGAAAAATCATTTGCCTATAAATAGCTCACTTGAGTTTTGCAAAATTTATAACAAGAGCTTACACATCTATTGCTAAATTTTGCATCATTCTTTCAAAGCTCTCATTCTCTCTTTTCTAAAGTTTTGAGCCTTAATTCTTGTTCTTGTTGAGAGAGATATAGTTTGCGCTGTATTGTTTCTATCTCACTCATTGAGGAGTGTACTTTGATAGTCTACCTACTATCAATTCTTGTATCAGTAAAAGGGTGTGTATAACCCTTGTGTGTGTAGAAGGTGTTCTACATGGGGAATAGTTAAATCACCAAGTGTAAGGTGATTGGAAGTGTAGAAGGTGTTCTACACGTGGAATAGTTAAATCACCAAGTGTGAGGTGATTGGAAGTGTAGAGGGTGTTCTACACGGATTCTTTGGAGCGGTGCTGCTCAAAGGTGTAATAGGTTTCTATCTCCACCTAAAGGAGATTGAATAGTGGATTTGGGGATCCTCAAGAGGTAGCTTGAGGCGAGGACGTAGGCAGTGGGGCCGAACCTCGTTAACATACTGAGTTTGCTTCTCTCTTACCCTTCCTCTTTATATTTATTATTGTTTCATATTTTATTTATATTTTATATTATATATTTGATTTATAATTTTTATTTTTTAAATACAACTCAATTCACCCCCCCTCTTGTGTTAGTCATCTGGGCAACAGTTTTTGTTTACATAAGCGATGCATGTTTTTGGTCTATGAGTATATGGAAAGGGGAAGCCTATTTTGTGTATTAAGAGATGATACTGAAGCTTTAGAATTAGATTGGAAGAAAATGGTGAGCATCATCAAATGCATAGCACATGCCCCATCTTATATGCATCATGACTACATACTAGCAATTGTTCATCGAGATATATCAAGGAACAATATCCTATTGCACTCTAAATTGGAAGCATTCGTCTCTGACTTTGGCACTGCTAAACTCCTTCATCCTGATTCTTCAAATCAAACGTTAGTTGTCGAAACATACGGCTACATTGCCCCAGGTATATTCTTCCTTTTTTTGCAATCACTTAGGTCTTTAACAATTTATTTATAAGAAAAACTTGAATAATATAAAAAAAAAAACAAATACATTATACTTTTCAATAGTTCTTAAATTTCTTTAAAAGCATTACACTTTTAAGTAATTTACAGCTTTTTTGTTCTTTTTATGCAAAACTAGCTTATAGCATAGTAGTTACGAAAAAATGCGATGCATATAGTTTTAGAGTGGTGGCTTTGGAAATATTAATGGGAAGACATCCGGGAGAACTCTTGACTTTGTTATTATCTCAAAATGTGACGTTACATGAAATATTAGACCAACGGTTACCACCTCCAAATTATCAAGTTGCCCAAGATATTTGCTTTGTTGCTACAATAGCACTTGCATGCTTCCACACCAAACCTAAATTTCAGCCTACAACGAAACGTGTCTCCCAAGATTTTGTTTCCAACAGGAGGCCTTCAGCTCAGCCTCTACATGCTGTTTCACTCTTGCATCTAAATGGAGATGGTGAAACTCACTCATGAAATGTTTGTTGTAAGGTTGAGTGTCTTGTTATTCAATGAACTTAAATGTTGGTGTGTTTGTGTGTGTTTTTTTCTCTGTTTTTTAGTGTATGTTATGCAATATTCGCATTAGTTAGGATAAATTATGCAAATCTTCTGGTTCGCATCTATTTTACCTAGTTTATGTTTGTAAGAAGTTTTGACTATTCACACATAAGTTAAAAGAAATTACGCAATATCATCCGTTCGCATCTATTTCATTTGGTTTATGTTTATGAGAAATTTCCACTATTCACCTATAGCATACTTCCAGTAGTTTTAGTATATGACGTTATGCAATATTATTCCTATTCAATGCATAAGAGAACAAAAGAGAGAATGACGGTATTGCATGAATATTGTTTTGTGAATTCCTTCAGTAATAAAATGGATAATTTAGATTCAATTTAGATAATGAGATGAGATGATTTTAAATGAAAATTATAAGTTAAATAAAAAATATTATTAAAATATTATTTCTTAATATTATTATTATTTTGAAATATGAAAATTTTATTTTATTTTTATATATTTTATATAAGAATTAAAAAAAATATATAATGATAAACTGTGATTAAATGAAATCGTTTCCATATCGATTTCAATCGGGATCTTAATTGTTTGAAGAGAGAAAGAAAGAGAGAAACGGATATCGCGAGTGTAACTGTAACAGCAAATTAATTGCTTCCACGTACAGTCATGTTTTGCAGTGAAAACAGCAAATCAATGCATACCTATTTAGTTAATTCCAAATTCAAATGAGAAATAGCTTAATAAGATAAAGGCTGTCTCCACTCAAAAACCAATTGTAAATGCAGAACACACTTCTCTGCATCTTTTGTAAAGGTTTCAGCTTTGGGGTATTGGAGAATGTTTCATATTGATAAATCAGCTAGGTTACGTTGCCAAATGCCACCCATCTATATTAACTGCACTGAAGACTTGAGGAACTTCTTCAGGGATTGAACTATACTACCAAAAGATGGGTGCTGAACAGGATCCCTGCCAAGCAAAGTAAGAAACCCGTAAGAATTCCACCAAGATTTTAAATTTAACAACTCACTGGTCAAAACGCATCCACAAAATTGATCTATATATATAATTTATAGAATTATTTTTTAACGTACTAACTTTATGAGTACTCTTTGGAGGAATAATGAATTTAAGATCCGGATTAACGTAAGTGACAAAGTCTTGCGGAATTGCTGAAAATTCCAAGTCAATTCAAGGAAACTTCCGACATTGTTATATACCGACTGCTTTAATTGATCTTTAATTAGTAGATCAAGAGTCTTAATTGACCAAAAGACATGCCAAACTTAATGGCTGGCGAGTTGGAAAGTGAGAATAATAAATAGACCGACCGACTGACCACAATGGCCAGCACCTCGTAATCACAATCACAATTATAAATATATGCACAGCAGCAAATTAGTTGAGTACCTAGGTAGCTTGAACGAAACCAAAAGAGTAGAATATTTAATTTGAACAAGAAGCTGCTCATAATCCTAAGCTGGTAAGATTTAGATTTGACAAGCCCTCCTTTCCTAAGTTGGGAAGAGATTAGGGCCGGTTTGGATTTGTAGACAAGACGAGCTCGTCTTAAATAATTTTATACTCATCATTATATTTTTTTAAATTTTCATGTAAAATACAAATTTCAATACAATTTTTTCAAATTCTAATACACAATTTTCAAATTCTAATTCAACTTTTTCAAATTTTAAATCAATAACAATATTAAAAAATAAACTAAATTTATCTCATCTCCTAATCCAAATTGGGCTAATACTACAACTAGATCACCCACTTTCCTGCATAACTTGTTGACTTACACAACTACGTACATTTCAGAAACAAAAATAGTAGTAGCTCAGTGCTACTTGGCGTCACCATCTTCTATTTCACCTATACCAGACCTCAGTACCACAATACATTTCAAACAAAAATGATTTTTTTTTTAAGTAACAAGAATGCATAAAGCATACGGCATGGCACTTGGCCTCATATTCATCTTGGTCCTTTTCAAAATCTTCATAGGACCGTGTCCTGGAACAGTGGCATTTCTTCATGCCCTAAAACAGTGCCCTTTGTGTGCAGAGATGGTCGAGTCTCTTGAGTAGCAATACGAGTTTGAAACAGGGGAAGTTGCCGAATTTGCATGAATACAGCGTTATTTTTTCCACATACATTCGAATAATGTGAAAAATTAAAACGCAAGCCACGCTTAAAATATAAGCGCACAAACAATTCTCAATAAACGAGGCGAACAAGACCAGCAGATTCATCCATAGGCCATTGCAGGGCTGGCTTGATTCATTTGTTTTGCAAAATAAATAAATCTAAAACAAATAAAAAATAACAAATAACTTCGCAGAGCGAAAGAGAGAGAGATACCGGCTGACGACCGCAGAAGACCGGAGGTAACCGAGGTCGAAGCCGAAGTTGGAGGTAGAGAAAAATTCGAATCCGCTTTGTAAGGGCAGGGTTGTCGGGAAGGGGAAAAGGAGGAGGGGGGTGGGGTCTTTTGAGTAAAACTGGGCGTTTTACTATAGCGAATAAAAAAACCCCCAATATGGCAAGAATGTGGTGTGGGGATTGCAGCTGCTACAGTAACAACTAAGTATAGAATTACTCATTATGTTTAAATAGTGTAAGAGTTTCATTTTATTTTATTTTATTTTATCTTATCATTATAATTTTTTTAAATTCTTACACAATATATTATAAATAATTCAATTTTTTTAAATCGTAAATTAATAATAATATTAAAAAATAATATTATAATAATATTTTATTCAATTTTTAATTTTCATCTTAACCAACTCATTAATCAAATAGCACCTAACACAAATATTTTTCAATTTTAAATTATTAAAATTTACATCTAATAATTATAATTTTTTTAAACTTTCAAACTAAATACTAAAAAACAAACAATTTTTTCAAATTTTAAAGCAAGAATTATATTAAAAAATTATATTCTCACAACATTCTTTTTAATTTTAGTTTTTTATTTAACTCTCTATCTCTCCTTTCAACATATCATAAAAATCTTAACTTAAATCATTTCACTATTATTTAAAAATTATAAACTACATATTTTTAATCTCATCTCATATAATTTGTGTATTAACCAAACGACCCCTCAATCTCTATGCATGACCTAAAACATGATAAATGTCATGAACATGCATGTACAAAATTCTTAGCTCCCTCGAAGTTGAACTCTGCATCAATCATACACTAAAAAACATACATGGCATCCTCTCTTCCATTTTCGTTATGTTATTCAGATGTTGCATCTCTATTTTGTTCCACGGATCCTATTTGGATTCAGCAGTTGACTTTGTGATGGTAGATGAGATTTATGAGCCTAACTCATCTTATAAAACTGGTTCAACGAGAGATGATTGTTTATTCTTTATAAACATATATAAACTTTTGCCTACAGACAATGTAAAATTATTTCTCAACAATCGGGATTAGAAGCTCAAACTTTGTCAAGAATGGTGGTCGAAATGACGAAGCCAAATATCCCTTTGATCCATGCATGTGGAATGGGATCATGTGCAATGAAAATGCAAGCGTGATAAAAATCTCCTTGTCTTTTGTCTTTATGGAAAGTACATTGAAACTCAACTTTTCTTCCTTGACAAATTTAATCCGTCTTGTTCTCACAAATGCTCAACTTCAAGAAAGCATCTCATACGAGATAGGTGTTTTGTCGAAACTCACTCACCTTGATTTGTCCAACAATTATCTCACATTTGTCCAATTAGAAACCTCGCCCAATTAGAAGAATTCAATCTTCATTTAAATCAAATCAATGGGAGAATCCCACTAGAGATGGGTGTTTTATCGAAACTCGCCTACCTTGATCTACCCTATAATAAAATAATAGGTGAGTTCCCTCGCTCACTTACTAATCTCACCAAATCGGGATGCTTGGATGTTTATCATAATCAAATCAATGGGAGCATCTTGCACGAGATAGGTGCTACATGGAAACTCACCCATCTTAATCTATCATTCAATAATCTCATCAGTGAGTTTCCTCTTTCGTTGACAAACTTCACCCAATTGAAATGGTTGGATATTTCTTCAAATCAAATCAACGGGAGCATCCCATAGGAGATAGGAGTTTCGTTAGAACTCACCCACCTTGGTCAGACATTCAATGATCTCCCCAGTGAGTTCCCTCTTTCGCTGACAAACCTCACCTAATTGGAATGGTTGGATATTTCTTCAAATCAAATCACTAGTTTCATCGCACACGAGTAGGTGTTTTGTCGTAACTCACACACCTTGGTCTATCATTCAATAATCTAACTGGTGAGATCCATCCTTAGTTACAAATCTCATCCAATTGGAATAGTTGGATATTTCTTCAAATGAAATCACTAGTTTCATCACCAAAAGGTTACAAAATCTGAGCGATCTTGTAGGTCTGGATATGTCGTCTAATCAAATCAGTGATTTTATATCGCCAGAAATAAAGCTTCTAAAGAACCAAGTCATTTTGGACCTAAGTGATCATATGCTTCATGGCCAAATCCCTTCGACAATTTCTGTTTTAACTAATTTACAAACTCTATTCCTTGGTGGTAATCAAATCAGCACTACTACTCCAGTAGAATTAATAAATTTGGAGTCTCTTATACATCTGAATCTCGACAATAACAATCTCAAAGGCTCAATTCCTATTGGTCTAGGAAGTGGCAACCACTTGGTGCACTTGTCATTGAGCAACAACTCTTTAACTGGAAGCATTCCCTTTGATATCACTCAACTTACTGGTCTATATACAGTTAACCTAAGAGCATTCACAATTTACTAGTTAAATAGCTTGTTTAGTCAAATTTTGACTAAAAAAATAAAAAAACGTACTTCAATTAACTCAACAAAATTAAAATAAATTTAATTTTATCTCTCATTACTCTTTTAAATTTAGTTTAACTTTGTTGAGTCTATTGAAATTTGTTTTTATACCTTTTAGCTAAATTTTGATTAAACAAATGAGATAACTAGTTGGTTTTGAGTGTTCTAACAAATCAATAATCAAATTATAACTAGAATTAAAATAAATAAAAAGTTAAAAATCAATATTTTAATAAAATAACTTTTGATTTGTTGAACCTATTATTTGATGTAATAAAAAGTGGCTATCTAAAATTTATAAAAATAACATTTTAAGTCAAAATTTGACTAAACTTTAACTAGTGGGTTGTGAATGCTCTAAGTCATAACTTCCTTACTTGAACATTACCACTTCAACTTTTGGAAGGAATTTTAAGGCTTTTGAATCTCAGCCATAATAATCTAACTGCAACATTCCCAACAATTTCACTTCTCCAAATGTCATGGACTTGTCATTCAATTTCTTGGAGGGTCCAATTCCATATAATTATAAAAATCCGGACAAGTTAATTGGAAATGAGCATCTATGTGGTGATTTTATTGGTTTCCCTCCTTGGCCTTCAACCAATAACAATTCAATTGTGACCAGAATAAATACTATTGTTCTAGGGGTTTTACTCCTTCGTAGACGCATGCCTAAGAAAACTAAATCAAAGAATAGGAACTTGTTCTCAATATGGAATTAGGATGGACACATTACATACGAAGACATCATTAAAGTAACGAGGGCTTTGACATTAGATATTGTAATGGAACCAATGGTTATAGTAGTGTTTAGTGTTTACAAAGTCGAATTACCTAATGATAAAGTGATTGCCTTGAAAAAACTAGCTGAGAACAAAACTTTTAATAAAAGTTTTCACAATGAGGTAAAGGTGTTGAAAGAGATCTGACATCAAACATTATAAAGCTTCATGATTTTTGTTTACATAAGCGATGCATGTTCTTGGTCTATGAGTATATGGAAAGGAGGGGCCTATTTTGTGTATTAAGAGATAATACTAAAGTTTTGAAATTGGAATGGAAGAAGAGTATGAACATCATCAAATGCACAACACATGTTTTATCTTACATGCATCATGAAATATCAAGATAATATCCTTTTGAACTGAAGATTGGAATTATTTGTCTCTAAGTTTGGCAGCGCTAAACTCCATCCCAATTCCTCCAATCAAATGGCAGTTGTCGAAACTTATGGTTATATCGCTTCAGGTAAATTGTTCCCTTTTTGCAATAACTTATGTCTTTAACAATCTATTTTTTTGACTCCTCCCAATAGTTCTACATATGGCACAAATGGGTTTCCAACTACTCATGCTAGCTGGGTGATCTTGCTACAGTTACGATCTTGTAACACCTTTAGGGGATATGCATGATCTTGACGTTATGGTTCTATTTGTTAATTTTAATGCATATCTACAAACTACCACATTAGTCGTGTTGATCACTTGATCCCCCTAGAACAAGAAAAAAATGCATTACACTTTTCAATAGTTTTCAATATTCTTTTCTTTTTATCTAAAGCTGGCTTATACCATAGTGGTTACGAAAAAATGCGATGTTTATATCTTTAAAGTGGTAGTGTTGGAAATATTAATGGGAAGACATCCAAGAGAGCTATTTACTTTATTATCATCATTATCATATTAAAATGTGATGCTCTATGAAATATTAAACCAATGGTTACCATATGCAAGCTTCATGGAGTTGCACAAGATATTTGTTTTGTTGCTACAATAGCACTTGCATGCCTATGCACCAAACCAAAATCTCGACCAACAATGAAACGTGTGTCCCAAGATTTTTGTTTCCGACAGGTAGCCTTCAGCTGAGCCCCTACATGTGGTTTCACTCTTGCATCTGATTGAAGACAATGAAACTCAATCATGAAATGCTTGTTGTAAAGCAAAGAGTCTTGTTGTTCAATGAGCTTACATGTTGGTGTGTGTGTGGCAGCCTTTGTCTCCGTTTTTAAGTGTATGTTAAGTAATATTCACACAAGTTACGAGAAATTATGCAATATCATCAACTTTATGATTATGAGAAATTCCCACTATTCACATACAATATATTTCTAATAGTGGTTTTAGTGTGTGTGTGTGTGTAATGCAATATTATTCCTATCGAATGCATAAATACCATTGTGTTAAAAAGCTAAGCATCAAGTGAAACCACAAGGATTGGTTTAAATCACGATTAATTCTCACGGATTCGAACTGTAGAAAACAAGAAATAAGGAAATTGGAGGCAGAAAGTTGGAAAATTCACGGATGAAAATGGGGGTTCTTATAGCAATTAGCATACCTTGAAGGTCATAGATAATATTAAACTTACTGGTTACAATTGTGATGGATCTTGCCATTAATAGCTGAAGCACGCAGTGGCGGAGTCAAAAATTTGGATTAAAGGGGCCAAGCAAGACTAAAATAAAATATATAAAATATTTTTTGTACTATTTATATATAATTTTTTATGCCGTATAAAATAATTTGATATAACTTATGTAATAAAAAAGTATATAACATAATAAAAACATGTCATCATAATAAAAACATGTCATCATGTTATGTCGTATAAAATCATTCAACTTCTTTTTTATTTTTATTTTTATCTATAATAAAAACATGTCATCATGTTATAAAATTATTTTATTTTCTATGAGATTTATTTTATTTTTAAATTAGATTAATTTTATAGAGAGATCAAAATAATTTTTAGAAAGGGGGCTAATATAAAATAAAATAAATATTATCTTATAAAATTATTAAAAAAAAATAAACATATTTTATTTTATTTTTTCTTAAAAAATATATATTATATAGATTTTTAATTTTTTAAATAGAGGTGAGGTCATGGCTCCACCACTGAAAGCACATATGGGTAGCACTCATGCATCCCTGTAGCATAAATGGAAGTAGTGACCTCGTTCTGCCTTTTGGAACTGTTAACATTGTAAAAATCGGTCAACGGGTTGAAGTGAGAGAAATAGTCATTTTCGGCCCATTGAGACGGTTTGGGCTTCATTCAGCGTTGTTTGGGGTCGCCGACGAGATTTTGATGCGGCTCGCACTTACAATAATAATAGATGAAATAAATAGACATAAACATAAGATTTACATGGTTTGGCATTAAGCCTACGTCCACAAGTGTTTGGGGTGGGGAGAATTTACCATAATAAATATTTTACAGTCCCTCATATCTCACTGCACAAAGAAAAATATAAAATCTGTAAATAAAATTCTATTAGTTAGAGTTCTTGAATGCCTCCCGAAAAGGCCAAAGAATTGAAGGGGAGGAGGAGTTGGAGGAGAGAGTGAGTTCTTTGTCATCTAGTCATGGCCTTTTATAGGACATCTTGAATTACGTGTGTTGGTAATTTGCTGTGATAGGACAAGTTTGAAGTGTGTTTCCTTTCTTTTCTTTCCATCTTTTCTCTGCTTTTCTTTCCCTAATCCCATGCCCATGCCCTAATATCCCATCTCCTTTCATTCCCTAGCCTCATACCTATCACATGTTGTTGTCTGTCCATCCTTATTGGTTACATCATTTCATGCCTTACAATACCATAAATAATTAGGCCCCACCAGTACCTTTTCTCTCTCACAGGTGTTGTTGTTGAAGAAAGGATGAGGAATTTTACTTTCAATCCTCGAGATGAACGAAACGGCATTCTCCCATTCCTTTCAAGGCTTTAAGATGAATAATATCTTAAAAGTATTTTAATTTTTCAGTTTATACAAACTCTATCTATTTTAAAATAAGATGAAAGTATTGGTATTATTTATAAGAGTTTTATTTAAACTTCGTATTTCACACACTCATTTTATCAATTTGAAATAATTCAAAATCTTATTAATTAATATTTGAGTTATAAAGGGATAAGAATTACTCCTAAGAGATAAGATTAAAAGTTAGTATCTCTAATTATAGTCAGACACAAACTCTTAGATTTTTTTATGGTCGAAAGTCTATAAATAGCACTGCGAGTTTCAAGGGTTCTTATCTACAGCATTAGAGTGCCTCTAACCATCAAGAAACACTTGTAATGCAACATTGCTAGGACGATCTTTCTCTCATCGTCAGTATAATTATTTATCAGTCAAATAGAGAAATGTATGTTTCTTATATTGTTATTTATTATTATTGTATATTATAAGAAATAGAAAATCATTTTATTAATATCATGTTAAAATATTTAAAATGTGGTATTAGAGCCAAGTTACACTATTTTTTATGATCTCAATAAAATATAGGATAAATATTGCTTTCGTTTATGTGATTTTATCATTATTGCCAAAGACGAAAAGTTTTATTTTGATCTGAGATAGAAATTTCTAAGGGTGTTTCCTTTACATCCATTCTGTGTTTGCCGCATTGTGTTTGTGAAAGTGGAAGATAAAAACTTTCAAAATTGTTCACTGATTCCATCAACACATGAACATTTTTCCGAAGCAGATAATACTTGGATTTTATTTTCACTTGCCTCTGTTGTGTTGGACAACTGTTGTTAATTTAAAGTTCCTTTTGCACTGTTGCGATGGGAGAAAAGGAAAAACCATGTAATTCACTGCATGTTTGTGTGCCTATGATAAAGCCGCTGGCTATGGGCAGAGCACCGTGTGAGCATGGTGGTCACTGGCTAGTGGCTTAACACTTGGCGGAGCAAAGGTGGTGACCGAGCAACACATGGGGCTACGAAGTTCCAAATGGGTGCCGCCCCTCCTCGATTAAGGTTCTCATCGGCCTCTAATGAGGTCGACGCTTGGAGGAGCAGAGGAAGCCCTCCGCGACGCCACTGTACTGAGAAGAACAAAAAAAAAAACAAGGGACGGAGAGATGACCTGAACGTCATCGGCAAAAGTAGGACAACATCCTTTACTCGCCAACGTGGTCCGTAGCCGCAGCTAAACGCTGCGGCGGCTGAAGCTTGAAAGGATGGGCGACGGCTGCTTTGTCTAAAGGTTGAAGAAGATTCTGATAGGCAGGCCGAGCTGGGCCATGGGCTCTAGTTCAGTCCTATAATCAAAGAAATGCATTGTGCTACTGTTGTGGCTCGGCCCTAATTAAAGAACATAAAAAAATGTATATTTTATGTTATTATTCTCTCTTATATGCATACTTTAATAATATATGCATGTATTTAAATTATGTACATGTTATTATGGTTATCTATATGTATGTATGAAATATTTATTTAATTTATATATATATTATTATTGTGATTTTCTTATAAAATCAATTTTAGTTAAACTTGAATTTTTTTTATTATTATTAATTTTTGTTGTGGGAGTGTGGATGTGTACAAACTAAGGTGGTTCTGTCTAGGAGATTGGAAATTCTAAGTGTATTTGTTGTGACCCTCCAATCCTTCATGAGAATCTTGAAATTCTGTTTAGAAAATATCAGTCTTTTTTAAGAACTTACTTGGTAAGTATTATTCATACCTGCAGTAAAATTTATCAAAGTTTACATTTGTATGCATATTATTATTGTGAACTATCAATTTTGGCTCTTATTGTTATGCCAAGTATATCCAATATGGGACAAATGATTTACATCAAAATCAAGAAAAGATTGGTTACCTAAAGGTACAATATTTTCTTAAGTTTTATGACAAATCATTAAACCTATAGTAAGGTGGATACGATGGAGTGAACACCTTGTGTGTCAAGATTTACTCCCAAATGAGGGTCTTGATGACACTACTAGTTTATCCATCAAAAGTAAGGTTGGAGGGAACACTTTGTGTGTCAAGATCTACTTCCAAAGGAGGGTCTTGATGACACTACTAGTTTATCCATAAAAGTACGGTTGGAGAGAATACTTTTATGTCAGAGTTTACTCCCAAAAGAGAATTTTGATGATACAGCTAGTTCATTCACAGAATTTAATATTGAAGGAAACACTTAGTGTGTTAAGATCTACTCCTAAAAGAGGGTCTTGATGACACTACTAGTTCATCCATAATTATTTAAATTCCAATTATTGTTTACAAGTGTCTAACTCAAAGCATAATGTTGTAAAATTTTATTGTAGTAAGCATACCCACATCACTACACTCATAAATTTCATCTGTTCCTGTTTTGAATGGCTCCAATTTTTTTGAATGTGTTGAGAGAGTTAGGTTCACTTTAGGAGTCCTTGACTTGGACTCACCCCTTTTGAGTCCAAAATCATCACCCATCACTGCAACTAGTACCAAAGATCAAAGAGAATCCTTTAAACAGTGAGAAAGATTAAATAGGCTGAGTTTGATATTTATGAAAATGATCATAGCTGAAAATATCAAAATTTCAGTCCCTAGTATTGAGGAAGCCAAAACCTTTTAAAAAAATACTGAGAAGAGGTTTAAATCTGGAAATAAGTCTTCAACGGGAATACCAATGAATAGACTCACCGCCATGAAATATGATGGTGCTAAAAGAATGCAAGAGCATATCCTTGAAATGACCAATATTATTGTCAGATTGCAAACCCTAAAAATGAAAGTAGATGAGTATTTTATTGTTCAATTTATTCTGAACTCATTGCCATCTCAGTATATTCTATTCCAGATGCATTATAATGCTATTAAAGATAAATGGAATGTGAATGAGTTGGCAAGTATGGTAGTTCAGGAGAAAGCAAGACTGAAACAAAAGGACATCACTCTATCAATTTCATTAATAAAGTAGCTGGAAAGAAAAAGCACCATCACGGTAAACTGAACCACCGAAAGGAAAGCAACCTGTGAAAGTTAATCAGATTCAGAATAATACTAGCAAATGCTACTTTTGCAGGGAACATGAACACATGCAAGCTAAGTATCCGAAATGTAAGGTTTGGTTTGAAAAGAAGGGTAAGTCACTTACCTTTGTATGTTTTGAATCAAACTTTGTAAATGTCCCCACTAATTCTTGGTGACTAAATTTATTTGCTAATATTCATGTTTTCATAACTATGAAGGATGCCTTACAAGCCAAATACTAAACTCCAGTGAGTATTTATCTTTATAGAAAATAAAAATAAGGTTGAAGTTTTAGCCATTGGATATTTTCATTTAGTTTTGAATACTAGTTAATCTTAAACCTTCGTAAATGTGCTTTCAATGAGGCATAGTTTGATTTCTTATCTAGACTAAAACTGATAGTTATTCATTTTCGTTCCATAATAGTAGTCTAAGTTTGTTTTAAACTTTTTTTTTCTATTGCATCTGGGTTTTTTTTATCGTTTGTGTCTCGATAGTACGTTTATTAAAATTTTTACACCCAGTACCATGAAACATGTATTGGAACAAAAAGAAACATGATGAATGAAAACTCATATGACTTATGGCATAAAAGGTTGGGGCATATCTCCAAAGAAATATTACAGAGATTAGTAAAAGAAGTGATTTTTTCGCACCTTAATTTTACTAATCTTAAAGTGTGTGTGGATTGCATAAAAGGAAAGCAAACCAAATATACTAAGAAATGCGCCACAAAAAGTAAAGAACTTCTTGAAATAATCTACACCGATTTATGTAAACCATTCTCTATAGAATGTTTTAGTGGAGAAAAGTATTTCATCACCTTGTAGATAATTTTTCACGTTTTGGATATATCTATTTGTTACATGAGAAATCTCAAGTTGCATCGGTACTTAAGGTATTTCTCATGGAGGTGAAAAGATAATTAGATAGAAAAGTGAAAATCATCAAGTAGGATAAATGTGGAGAATACTATGGAAAGTATGATGAATCAGGCCATAATCTAGGCCCATTCGCCAAACTTCTTGAAAAGTGTGGCAATGTTGCACAGTACACGATGCCTGGAATGCCATAGTAGAACGGAGTTGTTGAAAGGCGTAATCGGATTTTATTGGATATGGTCAGAAGTATAGTAAGTAATTCTACCTTACTCAAATCATTGTAGGGTGAAGCTATTAAGAAAACAATGTATATCTTAAACCAAGTTCCCAATAAGGCAGTTTCAAAAACTCCTCTCGAGTTATGGACTAGTAGGAAACTAAATTTGAGATATATGCATGTTTGGGGTTGCCCAGCCGAAGCCAGACTTTACAACCCACATGAAAAAAAATTGGATTTTAGAACAGTAAGCGGGCATCTTATTGGTTACCCATAAAGATCCAAAGGGTACAGATTTTACTATCCTAATCACAGTCCGAGAATGATGGAAACAGGAAATGTCAAATTCATTAAACTTGGCAAGATCAGTGGGAGAATTGAACCCAAAGATGTGATCATTGAGGAAGTACGGGTAGATGTCCCTATACCTACATTCTCAGAAAAGATAATACTTCCTTTAATCGATCATCACGATAATACCATAGAATAAATAAGTGATCACCCATCTTAAAATGATAATGCCATTGATGAACCAAGTTCGAAATCACTAGAACAAATTGTCTTGCGTAGATCTTAAAGAGATTGGAGACCTGCTATTTCGACAGATTATATGGTGTATCTTTAGGAATCTAAATTTGACATTAGGATAAGTAAAGATCTACTAATATTTTCACAAGTCATAGAGGAAAATGATTCTAGTAAATGAATTGATACCATGAAAGAAGAGTTAAAATCTATAAATCAAAATCAAGTCTGAGATCTCGTTTAGTTGCCTGAAGGGAGTAAGAGAGTTGGGTGTAAATGGGTCTTTAAGACCAAACGCAACTCAAAAGGCAACATCAAACGACATAAGATCATACTTGTTGCTAAGGGTTTCACTAAAAAAGAAGGAATTGATTACAGAGAGACATTTTTTTCGGTATCTAAAAATGACTCATTTAGAATCATTATGGCATTGGTGGCTTATTATGATTTAGGGTTACATTAGATGGATGTGAAAACAATTTTTTAAAATGGAAGTTTGGATGAAGTGGTTTATATGGAGCAGCCAGATGGCTTCTCAGAAACGGACAACAATTACCTAGTGTGTAGGCTTAAGAAATCGACATACGGGCTTAAACAAGCTTTCCGATAATAGTACTTAAAGTTTAACGATACCATTACTGCCTTTATTTTTAAAGAAAACATCGTTCATCGGTATATATACCAAAATGTCAGTGGGAGTAAGTTCATAATTTTGGATTCTGTATGTTGATGATATCTTGTTGGCTAGTAGTAATCTTGGCTTACTTTATAAAACCAAGGATTTTCTCTCTAAGAACTTTGAAATGAAAGATATGAGTGAGGCATCATTTGTGATCAGAATTTTTTGAGATCGAAAACAATGATTGTTGGGATTGTCTCAGAAAAATTACATAAAAAGCATTCTTAAGAAATTTGGCATAAAATATTGTTCATTACTGGAAAGCAGTAAAGAGAGTATTACAATATCTGCAAGGAACTAAAGATTACCAGTTTACTTTCAGAAGAACTAATAGTTTGAAGATAACTAGATACTTAGACTATATTTTAACAATTGCTCTAAGTTTGTGGCATGCTTTGGGGTCACAATATATGGTTCATGGGTGAGAAATTTTATTTTAGGACTTGTAATTGTCGACTTATAACCAAGCCGCTAAGAACGTATGTCCTCAGAGTAATTGTTCTCCAAATAATAAGTATTTAATTAAATTTTAAATACCTTCTTGTTAAGGAAAAAGTACATAAACAAATGTGTCCATAACAATCGTATGTTAGTAATTACACTTTAAAATGACATGTTGAAAAGATGGGTTGTATGTTTATACCTATAATATGAACATGATGAAGTGATAATTGATATAATGAGTATTTTGTTATTGGATATTAAAAGATATCTATTACGGTTATTTCTGTTTTCTTGTCTTTTCATTTAATATGTACATTAAAATGTGTGGATGAATGATGACAAGCTAATGTTTACAATAGACATGAATTGGAACCTAAAGGCATTACAGTATTAACCTTAATTATCTCAATTAAAGATCGTGTGTTAAATTTAGTTACTAGTGTTGTGGTACATGAAAGGGAATATTTTGATTATATAATAGAGGACCGACATGACTCGTATTGATAATTAGTTTGATATTGATATTATGGAACTCATAAAATGTATTTTGAGTTATAAAAAGTTCAGGAAATAAATTTGCATAGTATGATTAATTTCTTGTGATAATCCTGTAAACGAAAAGTATTATTTTATGGGCGTATGAGCCAAGTGAGAGAATATAAGAGATTTATTACTAGAGACACTCTAATATTATAGGTGAAAATCCTTGAACTACCTAGTACTATTTATAGACTTCCGACCATCAAGAGAGACTTGTGAGCCAACGTTGCTAGAGCGATCCTTCTCTCCTAGTCAGTATAGTTCTTTATCAGTCAAATAGAGAAATGTACATTTATCATATTGTTGTTTATTATTATATTAGATCATAAAAAATCGAAGATCTTTTTATTAATGTCATGTTAAAATATTTAACACTATTTCCCAAGAAGTACGGTCTTATTACTTTTTATTTATAGATGATAATAAAAAAAATATATTTTAGTTATAAAGATTTAATAAGAATAAATTTATAAATTAATATAATTTGATGCAAATGTGGGGAGTCAACTACGCTACCATCAGCTGGAAAAAAAAAAAGGATAGCGCTGAAAATAAGAAAGAAACCAAAAAGAGAGCTGAGTTTCTTCTTCTTCATCTTTGCCTGATGTAGTTCTGAATTAGAAGACCAACAACTATGGAATCGGGGATGAAAGCAGAAGTGAAGGAAGGTTCTCTGTTTAGAGCGCATTTCTTGTAACCCCTCTTAACTGAACTTGACCTCAAGTCATGGCTTTTGCTATGCTGTGCCAATAGTCTCAGACTTGCAGCCTTTTGCTGGAAAAGTTGATAGATTCTTCCAGATTGTAAAACGTCCAATTCTACTCGAGGCTTCTCCAAGAAAAAAGTTCGATAGTTATATATATGAAAAATTCTAAACAAAATTCTGCACACTCTACACATTCATTTTAAAATGTAATTTTACATTTTTTATCTTTTTTTATTTTATACTTAAAAATTATTAATTACAGAGTGTGCAAAATTTTATATAACATTACTCAAAATAAAGGAAAGATGGAGATATGGAAGGCGAAGGGAGGGAGCTTTCTAGTCTTCATAGGTGGGTGGAAGACGAAGGGAACTGGTTTATCAAAATGATTCATTTTTTCCACTTAATCAAAACTGTGTTTCATTCCACGTGGATATCGGCACCCCCGCAGTTACGCATGCAGACTGTATTCAACATTTTTTCATATATACATATAATGTTATTTGTATACAGTTTTGATATCTTTTGTATATATACCATATAAAAATATAACTTACATGCATCATTTGAACTAATTATTCATATTTTTTATTTTTATATATCTCTAATCACGTTTTTGTCTTTTTTTGTATAGTTTTTAGTTTTTTTACATACGCGACATCATTGTCACATTATCAATTTTGTAAAAGATATGCAAAGTAAAGTACTGTAGCACTATTTTATATATATATATAAATACTTGAATGAAAGTAGCTTGCCTCAAATGATGATCAAATAAACAAAGATGTATTTGTATACACTATGTGATGTTATTCTTTTTTGTTGGAAATATTTTTCAGAGTATTATTTTATTCATATTATTTTTTAGATTTATTTGAGAAGATATGAGTTAGTTTAGAAAGAAATTATAAATGACATTAATGCCTTTGCTTGACCCTCGTAGAGGCATAAGAGGACATTTTTATTATTCAGGTGGGCTGTACATCGACGCAATCCACATGGGCCTGGGCATGCGGTTCATAACCCAATGGGTTCAAAGAAATTAATATAAAAGTTAAAATTAATATTATTTTTAAAATTTTTTTGGGACAATATGCCGGGTTTTAAATCTGTTTCATATCGGCCAATATGATCAAAATATGTCATACCAGCCGGCTAACCGGTACAGAAAAGCACATATTTTGTTTCGTTCAATTTTTCGGCCATTTCGGCCTATTTTGGCTGGTACAAGTTGAAATATCGGATTTCAGTTGATACCGGATTTCGGATTTCAGGATTTTTTTTTAAAGTGGTTTTTAATTTTTTTTCCTTTATAAATATATAAATTGTATATTTTGTTTGTATAAATCATAAAACGATTAATAGTTTTATCTTTTTATAATTTATATGTGTATATATATTTTTTTTATATAGACTATTTTGAAATAATATACAAAACGATACCAGTATTGAAATATTTTGTTTCAGTAGCTTAACTGGTATGTTCACCGATACTATATTCAAAATATTATAGAGAAATTATAGAGAAATTGATCAAGGTTAATGACATATGCCTTTGTTTGATAGAGGTCATTTTTATTTGGTGGGCTGAGCATAGAGGTAACCCACACGGCCATGGGTGTGTTGCCCCGTCAGTTGTACATGTAGTTGTAAATCGGTTTGGTGTTCGTTTTATTTATTTATTTTAATAATTAAGAAAATGATTATCATAGATTGGTTTATTTATTTTTAGATGTTTGAAGATGTTTAAAAAAGTGTTTGAAAGAAAAAAGAAAGAAATTGCAATTACGTGAGAAGCACATTTGGAGGCATATTTGGGAGGCATTGGTGCATTGTTCATGAAAATAAGCCATGAAATCACTAAAGACCCCGTGTTATGAAACTAAAAAGAAAACTACTACTATTGCAAGAGAAATATAAAAGAAACTCTCTGAAACTTTCTTCCTTCTCTATATTTTCTTATGAATTTCATTACAACTGAAGCCTATATTTATAGGCGTTGAAGTTACTATATAAGTTATTATGCAAGTCACTATGCAAGTCACTATGCAGATTTTAAAATAATAGTGGTGGGGTCAT
Organism: Platycarya strobilacea; assembly: GCA_036898215.1. Lineage (NCBI taxonomy): Eukaryota > Viridiplantae > Streptophyta > Magnoliopsida > Fagales > Juglandaceae > Platycarya > Platycarya strobilacea. The sequence continues at coordinate 10,441,548 of CM072555.1, forward strand.
TCACATAATTTAGTGGTGGGACAGGGGGGCGACTGCCGACGATCGTTTATAACACTCCCCCTTGAATGACCACCCATAAAGAATTTGCCTCGTTAAAATCTTGCCAAGGAAAAACCCAGTGGGAAGAAAAACCAATGGCGAAGGAAAAAGAGTACAGTCTCTTTATGTATCCACAAGTGCTTTAAGATTGTCTCATTAAAACCTTGCAAAGGAAATCCCAATGGGATAAAACCTTAGCGAAGGAAAAAGAGTACAATCAGCACAAGTCTTCAGGACTTTTACTCCCCCTGGAAAGTGCATGACAATAGTTTTTGAGTCTTCACATTTTAATATTCTGCACAATTTTCATGAATGTCGCAGTTGGTGATGTCTTCGTTAATAAATCTACCAAATTATCACTTGATCGTATATTTGATATATCCTCCTTTGATTTGAGTGATACAAGCAGCATTATCTTCGTATAAAATTGTTGAGATATCAAAATACCACACTTTTCTTGGATACGTTGAGTCATTGATCTCAGCCAAATATACTCTCGACTTGTTTCATGAATTGCAATAATCTCTGAGTGATTTGAAGATGAAAAATAATATCTGGTTGACAAACTTAATAGAAATCTGATACCTGCAATAATACTTAAACTCCCCCTGATAATATGCGTTAGTGTTTCAAGTAATAAGCAAATATGATTTCAGTATATATAACAAGTTAAAAATTCAAACACGATCTCCAACTAAATAATGCATTAGAGAGAGTATGATAATATTTTCATCTAAAAGTTTCTCCTCCTCATTCGGCGTTATTAGGGAGAACTTGTTTATATATGGCGGAAATAACATTAGAAACCATCTATGTATGATAAAAGCTGTAAAAGTTTTGAGATTTAATATTATCGATTCGGCGGAAAATCAAATCCGCTTGACATTGTGGACAAACGAGATCTTGAAGAGATTTGAAGGCTTCGGGTTGTTGTTTAAATATAACCAATTTTACCATTGGTTTATTCCAGCAAAAAGATTTCGCATTTCGCATTCCTCATAGATTCAGTTGTTGTTCATCCACAATGATATTATGTCTGATAGAAATCTAATGTCCCAGATTTAAACCACGAACCTTTTATACCTCAACCACTTATATTTTCTCCTGAGGCTGTAAATACCATGATAGGAGCAGAAATATATCTATCTAGTAAATCTGATCCTGAAATTGTTGCAGCATAAAGAACCCTCAGTGCTCAATATGCTGCCTCTCTTACAACCATGTCTCAGAGGCTATTGGCGAGAACGAGTGGGGTTGATCATCTTAAAAATCAAATATCTAAGTTGCATCAAACGCTTGCAACTAAAGATAGAAAAAATAAAGATTTAAAACAAGAAAACAAGGAGCTGAAGAAACTTGTAGACTGGTATTCTCGTGACCTGAAAACATGAGTAGAAGAGCTGGAACGAGAGAGAGCTCAGATACAAAGTCAACAACAGCAGCTAACGGCAGAGGTTCAGCGTTTACAATAAAATAGGGATAGCTGTAATTAATCTCGCTGGCTTTTGAAATTATGCATCCAGCATATCTTGTAAAGTGAGATTTGAAGAGATGATGGTTTGTCTTGTTCTTATTTCCATTTCTATAAGAACCGTCTTTAGTTTCATTTAGTACGCATCAAATCTTCTTTTCATATCTATAATTCATCTGTATTTGTATTCTTATTCTACAAATTTTCAATGGCTCATCAATTTCCTTTTACTATTTCTCACAATCAACATATGAGGTATCCTTCACCTCAATTACAAGTTGATCCTGCATCTTCCGCAGGTGCAATGTTGCAGCAAGCAAATGATCTGGCTAATAAATCAGATCGTGAAACTATTTATGAGCTGGTGACTCTCGGCACCCGATACTCCTCTTCTATTGTTGGATTTTCCAACCGATTACAATCCAAAAATCGTGAGATTGAGGAGCTTAACGAGAAGGTTTCTGTACTTCAACGACTCGTTCAAGAGTCTGACAGAAAAATTGCGGACTTAAAGCAAGAAAATAAGGATTTAAAATCCTTACTTGCCTCTTCATTTCGATTGCCTAATCCTTTAGATAAGGATGGTATGTTGCTTTATGAAAAGCAAATACATTTGAGAGATGAGACTAGAAGTCTTAAATTCTTGTAACTCATCTATGAATTGAATAATAAGATCTTTCCTTTTCAAATGCATTCCTTGAATTTATAGCAACCCTTGTAATCTTTTCAAGAGTTCTAACAAGGTAAATCATCAACGTAAACTGCAATAATGACGAATCCGGATTCTGATAAAACACATGAATATATAGGATTATTCTTAAATCTTTTTTTTTTCAATAGATACTCGTTGATTCAATTATACAACATGTGTCCGGATTGCTTTAACCCATATAAAGATCTTTGAAACTTTATAAAGTACATATTCCTAAATGTACTTGGATTAGATACTTCAAGTATCGTAATAATCTAATGATACTTATAAATATGCAGTGATTACATTCATTAACTGCATACCTAATCCTTTTGTAATAACCAAATCAAATAAAAATATGAATGTGATTCCATTCATACCAAGGAAATATGTTTCCTCATAATTGCTCTCGGATTTCTACAGGAAACCTTGTGCGACAAATTATACCGCACAATTTCATTTCGCATTACGCTTTCGTATAAATACTCAATTATATCTGACAAATATTACACCCTTTGGTGTTTGGACAACAGGTCCAAATGCATCTCGCTTCACTAGCGAGTTTAATTCAGTTTTAATAACTGCTTTCCATTTTGGCCAATCATTTCTACGTCGGCATTTTTCGACGATTTTTGGCTCACTTTATTCATTACTTCTGGTAATATCAAGTGTTATCATATATGTTGTCGACAACAGTTTTATTTCTATCCATAAATTTTCTAGTACTCATGAAATGTATTGAGATCTCATTGTTTCTCTCCAGGGGAAAACATTTCATGAAATACCTCTACAGGAGGTTCCTCTTCAGGAGGTTTATACTCTTCAGGAGTTTTCTCTTCAGGAGTTATACTCTTCAGGAGTTTTCTCTTCAGGAGTTACCTCTTCAGGAGGTTTCCTCTTCAGGAGGATTATATTTTATATAGAAAATACGGTCTTTTCATGAGCACCGATTTTTATTTTTCTTGTGCACCAATAGGTCTTCAACGCTTCAGGTGTATCTTAGACTCATTTATTGCTGTTTTAACAACTTGTCCTTCAGGGACTTCAATTCCTGCTTAAGCATTAACAGCAGTAATATATGATTTTACAACACCTTTAGTATTAGTAAATACATCATGTAATTGATTTGCAACACTTTGCAGATAAATAATCCTCTGAACTTCTGGTTCATATTTATTTGTAAGAGGATCAAATTTAAACAGGACTTTATTATCTCAAGTAATTTCTTGTCGTGCTTCAGGCACCGATATTTCATTATTTCAAAAAATGATGAAATATTAATAAGCTTATATATAAAAACTTAGTATAAGTAAATCAAGTGCTTGGCCGTACAACAGGTACGTGACTACTGTTTAGTCATATTACATCTATGACAAACATCTTCATCTTTTTATGAAGAATTATTCTGAGGGCCTTTACCCTTCTCTGAGTTTGATCACTCTTGGTGATACGATATATTTTTATCATCTTTAGTGTTGTCGCTTTCGGGACCAACACTTCTATAATTTTTCTACCACGTCTACGCCCTTAGTTCCCGTTCACTTCTGGGAATTGTGTAAATTCGATATCATTAATAGGACGTAACTGGTATAACAAAAACTCATTATTTAGCTCAATCACTGGAAGACAAAACAAAAGTTCAGAATATTTATTGAATTTTCACTCTCGATATTGCTACTGCAGGAACACATTCGAGGTATGAAAAATAATGTCTTCTTTTATATATCATCATCAGTGACATTTTCACTGTATAATTTTAATATTGAGCTGATTTTAAAGAGTGCAGAATATTCAATACCACTCTTAAAATCTTACAACTTCAGGTGCAATAAATCATAATAATCTTTTGAGAGGATTACATCTTCTGATACTTATATCACTCTCTTAATTCATTTCACAGAGTAAGATGATTTTTCATCATGAGATACACAGCACGGTCCTTCAGGGACACATGGTTTTCTTCTATGATTGTATCTTTCAAGTTCATCATTATATCCAAATAGATCTCATCAAGGATCCTGGATAAATAACATTTTTCAGAAATGTCAATAGTAATAAATCTCAATATTTAACATTATATTACAAAAATAAATCTGTGAATTTAATAAATATATTCACATTATCATGGGAATAAAAATAAAATTTTATCAAGTAATATTCAGCAATATTACCTTTAAAATTTATCTCAAGGACTGCAAATAATATATTAAAAAAACTTACTTGAAATAGAAGACCACTAGCTTCAGTATCGGTAGAACCTCGTGCTGATAACGTGTTATAAAACTAAAAAGAAAACTACTACTATTGCAAGAGAAATATAAAAGAAACTCTCTGAAACTTTCTTCCTTATCTATATTTTCTTATGAATTTCATTACAACTGAAGCCCATATTTATAGGCGTTGAAGTTACTATGTAAGTTACTATGCAAGTCACTATGCAAGTCACTATGCATATTTTAAAATAATAGTGGTGGGGTCATTCACATAATTTAGTGGTGGGACAGGGGGCGGCTGCCGACGATCGTTTATAACACCCCGAATATTTTATCAATCTCGCTTATTTTACGGAAGAAATTTCAACAAGTTTCTTTTAATGGTGTCATGACATATAGGAATGAAGTGCAATTTATTTATATTTGAAAATGAGTAATGCTATATACCATATTATTATTTTATTTTTATTTTATTATATAAAATGTGACATGTTTATTATTATTAGATTATATGATCTAATGATGATAAATATGTCAAATCTTTTAATGAGATGAAAGTAGAATAGTGATGTGGTGCATAGAATTTAATATAAAATTATCAATTATTATGATTAGAAAATAATTATAGCTACAAAAAGATTTTATAAAAATAAATCTCTAAACTATTATATTAGGTATATTTTATAATAAAAATAAATTTATAATCTAGTATATTATATCAAATTAGATCAATTTATGAAATTATTTTTATAAAATTATTTTACGATTAAAATAATTTTTTATTGTCATCTATAAATAGAAAGTAATAAGACGATGCTTCTTGGAAAAATAATATATTTGTTATGAATTATTGGGGACGGCTCCGCCCCTTTAATTATTTTGTGAATGACCCCACCATCATTATTTTAAGTCTTGCACAATAACTTGCATAATAATATTAACGCCTATAAATATGGGACTCAATTGTTATGAAATTCATAAGAAAATATATAGAAGGAAGAAAATTTCATAGAGTTTCTTAAAAATTTCTTTTATATTTCTCTTACAATAGTAGTAGTTTTCTTTTTAGTTTTATAACACGTTATTAGCACGAGGTTCTATCGATACTGAAGGTAGTGGTCTTCTACTTCAAGTAAGTTTTTCAATATATTATTTAGAGTTCTCGAGTTAAATATTAACGATAATTTTGCTAGATATTCCTTGATAAAATTTTACTTTTATTCTTATGATAATGTGAATATATTTCTTAAATTCATAGATTTATTTTTGTGATATAATGTCAAATATTGAAATTTATTACTATTGACATTTTTGAAAAAATGTTATTTATCTAGAATCCTTGATGAGATCCATTTGAATATGATGATAACCTTGGGAGATACAATTATAGAAGAAAATCATGTGTCCTTGAAGGACCGTGCTGTGCATCTCATGATAAAAAATCATTTTACTGTGTGAAATGAATTAAGAGAGAGATATGAACACCAGAAGATGTAATCCTCTCAAAAAATATTATGACTTATTGTACCTGAAGTTGTAAGATTTTAAGAGTGATATTGAATATTCTACACTCTTTAAAATCAGCTCAATATTAAAATTATGCAATAAAAAGATCACTAATGATGATATTTAAAATAAGACATATTATTTTTCATACCTCAAATGTGCTCTTGCAGTAGCAATATCGAGAGTGAAAGCTCAACAAATATTCTGAACTTTTATTTTATCTTCCAGTGATTGAGCTAAATAATGAATTTTTGTTAATAAATCACCAGTTACGTCTTATTAATGATATTGAATTTATACCATTCCCAGAAGTGAATGGTACATCCTTTCAAAGGAATTAAAGGCATAGACGTAGTAGAAAAACTATAGAAGTGTTGGTTCCAAAAGCGACAACAGTAAAGATGATAAAAATATATCGTATCACCAGAAGTGATCCAACTCAGAGAAGGGTAAAAATCCTGAGAATAATTCTTCATAGAAAGATGAAAATATTTGTCATAGATGTGGTATGATTGAACAGTAGTCACGTACCTGTCGTACGGCCAATCACTTGATTTACTTATACTAAACTTTCATATATAAGCTTATTAATATTTCATTATATTTTGAAATAATGAAATATCGGTGCCTGAAGTATGACAAGAAATTACTTGGGATAAAAAAATCCTATCTAAATTTGATCCTCTTACGATTGAATGTGAACCAGAAGTTCAGAGGATTATCTATTTGTATTGCAAATCAATTACAATATGTATTACTGACACTAAAAGTGTTGTAAAATCATATATTACTGCTGTTAATGCTTAAGCAAAATTGAAGTCCCTGAAGGACGAGTTGTTAAAACAGCAATAAATGAGTCTAAGATACGCCTGAAGCGTTGAAGACCTATTGGTGTAAAAGAGAAAAAAAAATCAGTGCTCATGAAGAGACCATATTTTTTGTATAAAATATAATCCTCCTGAAGAGGAAACATCCTGAAGAGGTAACTCTTGAAGAGTGTAACTCCTGAAGAGATAACTCCCGAAAAGTATAACTCCTAAAGAGAAAACTCCTGAAGAGTACAAACCTCTTGAAGAGGAACCTCCTGTAGAGGTGTTTCATGAAATGTTTTCTCTTGGAGAGAAACAATGAGATCTCAATACATTTCATGAGTACTGAAAAATTTATGGATAGAAATAAAACTGTTGTCGACAACATATATGATAACATTTGACATTACCAAAAGTAATGAAAAAAGTGAGTCAAGAATTGTCGACGTAGAAATTATTGGCCAAAATAAAAATCAACTAGAAACTGAATTAAAATCGATAACAAAACAAGAGGTATTTGGACCTGTTGTCCAAACAGCAAAGGGTGTAATGCCTATAAGATATAAGTGAGTATTATACGAAAGCGTAATAAAAAATGAAATTGTGTGGTACATTTGTCGCACAAGGTTTCTTGCAGAAACCCGAGAGTAGTTATGAGGAAACATATTTTTTTTGTTATGAATGCAATCACATTCATATTTTTAATCGATTTGCTTATTACAAAATGATTAGATATGCAGTTAATGAATGTGGTCACTGCATATTTATAAGAATCATTAGCTCATTACATATATAAAGATTTATAAGAATCCAAGTACATTTAGAAGTATGTACTTTATAAAATTTTAAAGATTTAAACAATCTAGACACATGTGGTATAATTAAATCAACGAGTATTTGTTGAAAAAATGATTTGAGAATAATCCTATATGCCCATGTGTTTTATCAGAACCCAGATTTACCATTATTATAGTTTACGTTGGTGATTTACCTTATTAGAATTCCTGAAGAGATCACAAGGGCTGCTATAAATTCAAAGAATGCATTTAAAAAAAAATCTTATTATTCAATTGATAGATGAGTTACTAGAATTTGAGACTTCTAACCTCATCTCTCAAATGCATTTGCTCTTCATAAAATAACATGTCATCCTTATCTAAAGGATTAGGCAGTCGAAATGAAGAGGCAAGTAAGGATTTTAAAACCTTATTCTCTTGCTTTAAGTCTGCAATCTTTCTGTCAGATTCTTGAACAAGTCGTTGAAGTACGGAAACCTTCTCGTTAAGCTCCTCAATCTCCCAATTTTTTGATTATAATCGGTTGGAAAATCCGACAATAGAGGAGGTGTATCGGGTGCCGAGAGTCACCAGCTCATAAACGGCTTCACGATCTGACTTATTAGTCAGATCATTCGCTTGCTACAACATGGCACCTACAGAAGATGCAGGAATAATTTGTAATTGAGGTGAAGGACACCTCATATGGTGATCGTGAGAAATAGTAAAAGGAAATTTGTGAGCCAGTGGGAATTTGTAGAATAAGAATGCAAATACAGATGAATTATAGATATGAGAAGAAGATTTGATGCGTACTAAATAAAGCTAAAGACGGTTCTTATAGAAATAGAAATAAGAACAAGACAAACCATCATCTCTTCAAATCTCACTTTACAAAATATGCTGGATGCATAATTTCAAAAGCCAGCGAGATTAATTACAGCTATTCCTATTTTCTTGTAAACGCTGAACCTCTGCAATTAGTTGCTATTGTTGATATTGTATTTGAGCTCTCTCTTGGTCCAACTCTTCTACTTGTGTTTTCAGGTCACGAGAATATCAGTCTGCAAGTTTCTTCAGCTCCTTGTTTTCTTATCTTAAATCTTTATTTTTTCTATCTGTAGTTACAAGCATTTGATGGAACTTAGATATTTGATTTTTAAGATGATCAACCTCACTCGTTCTTGTCAGTAACCTCTGAGACATGGTTGTAAAAGAGGCAGCATATTGAGCGATGAGGGTTCTTGATGTTGCAACAATTTTAGGATCAAATTTATTAGAAAGATATATCTCTACTCCTATCATGGTATTTACAGTCTCAGGAGAAAATATAAGTGGTTGAGGTATAAAAGGTTCATGGTTCAAATCTAGAACATTAGAATTTCTATCAGACATAATATCGTTCTAGATGAACAACAACTGAATCTATGAGGAATGCGAGATCTTTTTGCTGGGGTAAACCAATGGTAAAATTGGTTATATTTAAACAACAACCCGAAACCTTTAAATCTCTTCAAGATCTTGTTTGTCAACAATGTTAAGCGGATTTGATTTTCCGCCAAACTGATAATATTAGACCTCAAAGTTTTTATAACTTTTATCATACATAGATGGTTTCTAATATTATTTCCACCGTATATAAACAAGTTATCCCTAATAACACCGAATGAAGGAGATGAAATTTTAGATGAAAATATTATCATGTTCTCTCTAATGCATTATTTAGATAGAAATCATATTTGAATTCATAATCTGTTATATATACTGAAATAATGCTTGCTTATTACTTGAAACACTAATGCATATTATCAGGAGGAGTTTAAGTATTACTGCAGGTATCCGATTTCTATTAAATCTGTCAACCAGATATTATTTTTTACATTTTCAAATCACTCAGAGATTATCGCAATTCATGAAACAAGTCGAGAGTATATTTGGTTGAGATCAATGACTCAAAATATCCAAAAAAAGTGTGATATTTCATAATCAATGATAACTCAACAATTTTATACGAAAATAATGCTAGTTATCATTCAAATCAAAGGAGGATATATCAAAGATACGATCAAGTGATAATCTGACAGATTTATTCACGAAGGCATCAGTAACTGCAACATTCAAGAAAATTGTGCAGACTATTAAAATGTGAGGATTTAAAAATCTATCATCATGCACTTTCTAGGGGGAGTAAAAGTCCTGAAGACTTGTGCTGATTGTACTCTTTTTCCTTCGCTAAGGTTTTGTCCCACTGGGTTTTCCTTCGCAAGGTTTTAATGAGGCAATCTTAAAGCACTTGTGGATACATAAGAAAACTGTACTCTTTTTCCTTCGCCATTGGTTTTTCTTCCCACTGGGTTTTTCCTTGGCAAGGTTTTAACAAGGCATATTTTTTATGGATGGTCATTCAAGGGGGAGTGTTATGAATTATTGGGGGCAGCCTCCGCCCCCTTAATTATTTTGTGAATGACCCCACCATCATTATTTAAGTCTTGCACAGTAACTTGCATAGTAATTTCAACGCCTATAAATATGAGATTCAGTTGTTATGAAATTCATAAGAAAATATATAGAAGGAAGAAAATTTCAGAGAGTTTCTTAATAGTTTCTTTTATATTTCTCTTATAATAGTAGTAGTTTTTTTTTTAGTTTTATAACAACATTCACTTTATTTAGGATGATGCTACACATCTCACTACGGGATTCCGCTTAATTGGGATCACGTTAGGCTTTCTATACCTGATTTTTTAATATTTTTAAAAAGTATATAATATTATTTTAAAACATTTATTTAATCATATAATAAAAACTAAAATAAAAACTAAAAAATAAAAAAGAGCGGGAACTCCAACGGGATGCATAACTTGTTCTTTTTATTTAAAACCGATAGAGTTTGTATTTATTGAAAAATTAAAGAGAAATACTTTTAAGGTATTACTATTTTTTATATGAGATAAATTAATTATCTGTTGACGGTTGCTTGTAAAATTACTCTGAAAATAAAAGGAAAACTCTATATAAGGATGCACTCCTCTATATAAGGATGCACTCCATTTCTTCAGCAATGGTTCCAGAAGGTGACTCACTCCATTAGTCCATTTATGCTACAAAGATGCACGGGTGAATGGTGATACCCACACGTGCTTCAGCTATAAACGGTGAGATCCAGCACAGCCATAGCCAACTCAAGATTAATATTATCACTGAGCTTCAAGGTATGCTAATTGCTAAAACAACCCCATCTTCATCCACGGATTTTCCAGCGTTCCACCTCCAATTGCTTATTTTCTGTTTCTAAAGTTCGAATCCGTGCGAATTGATCGTTATTTCACAAATCCTGATGGTTTAACCTGTCGCTTAGCTGTTTAATGTTGGGATCGGCGGAAGCTCACAAATAATATGGAGACCAGAATATAACGTGGTTCGGCCAATTTAGCCTACATCCACACACACAAAGAAGAGAAATTTTTATTAAACAATAAACCAATTATTTACAATGGTTTCTCTCTTCTAATCTCTCAAACGGACCTCACCTCCGACTCTCCTTCTCATTACAATCTTATATGTATTTATAGGAGAAAGAAATGGTGTGAACGTGTAAAAAACGGTGGAACTCCGGCGGCCGACTTTCTTGAATTTTTCGGTGGCGTCTACCTTCCAGCTGCTACTGACGGTGCCGTCTTCCACCTTCCAGAAGCCTCCAGCTTCTTCATTTGCGTGTGTTTATTTCTAACAATCTCCCCCTCAACACCAAATGGAGGATATCCTGACACATTTTAGTTCAAGGTACTTAACCTGGCTATGTTTCTACATAGCTCAAGTTTTTCATATGTGACTACCTTTGTTAGCATGTCCGCTGGATTCTCCTTTGTATGGATCTTTACAAGCTTCAACAGCTGTTGCTCCATTACTTCACGTATCCAGTGATACCGAATATCGATGTGCTTTGTTCGGGAGTGGTACATCGAGTTTTTACTCAGATCAAGAGCACTTTGACTATCACAATAGATTCTGTACTCTTTTTGACTGACTCCCATTTCTTGGAGGAATCGCTTTAGCCACAACATTTCCTTTCCTGCTTCTGCTATAGCAATGTACTCTGCTTCTGTTGTAGATAAAGCCACACATTTCTGCAGTTTGGACTGCCATGATACAGCTCCACCTGCAAATGTGTAAATATATCCTGATGTAGATTTTCTACCATCAAGATCACCTGCCATATCAGCATCTGTATAGCCATCCAAGACTAGATTAGCTCCCTCGTAGCACAAGCACAACTTTGATGTACCTTTAAGGTACCTGAGAATCCACTGTACTGCTTTCCAGTGTTCTTTCCCTGGATTTGAAAGAAAACGGCTCACAACTCCAACAGCGTGAGCGATGTCAGGTCTGGTACAAACCATAGCGTACATTAAACTTCCTACTGCTGAGGAGTACGGTACTGTAGCCATTTCTTGAACCTTTTCTGGTGATGAGGGACATGAGCTTTTGCTCAATTTGAAGTGATTAGCCAGTGGAGTACTGACTGGCTTTGCTTTCTCCATGTTGAACCTTCGTAGTATTTGTTCAACATACTTTTCCTGTGACAGCCATAGCTTCTTTTTCTTCCTGTCACGAGTGATCCTCATGCCCAAAATCTGCTGGGCAGGTCCTAAGTCTTTCATCTCGAAGACTTTGGAGAGATCCTTCTTTAGCTTCCTGATAATGGATGGATCTTTACCAATAATCAGCATGTCGTCAACATAGAGTAGTAACATCACGAAGTCACCTTCTGAAAATCTTCGGATGTAAACGCACTGATCTGCAGCAGTTTTCTTGTAGTCATGACTCTTCATGAATGAGTCAAACTTCTTATACCACTGTCTGGGAGCCTGCTTCAAGCCGTAAAGGCTCTTTTCCAACTTGCAGACCAAATGTTCCTTTCCAGGAACTTGGAAGCCTTCTGGCTGCTCCATGTAAATTTCCTCATCAAGGTTACCGTGAAGAAATGCTGTCTTCACATCCATCTGTTCAAGCTCCAAGTCAAGACTTGCCACCAATCCGAGTACCACTCGAATTGAAGTCATCTTCACAACAGGTGAAAATACCTCATCAAAGTCGATTCCTTTCTTCTGCTGGAATCCTTTGACGACCAAGCGAGCTTTGTGCTTCACCTGCTTGCCATCATTTTTCAGCTTGAACACCCATTTGTTTCTCAGTGCTCTCTTATCGTTTGGAAGTTCCATCAACTCATAAGTCTGATTCTTCTGTAACGAGTTCATCTCATCCTGCATAGCCTGCATCCATTTGTTGCTATCTGGATGAGATATTGCCTCCTGGAAGTTTTCTGGCTCCCCCTGATCTGTAAGAAGAATATAATCTGATTCCGGATATCTTCGTGACGGAATCAACAATCGCCCTCTAGAGGATCTGTCCTGCTGAGGTTGATCACCTGACAACTGTGGACACTCTGCAGTTTCTGATGGAGAAGGCAACTGCTCCCCCTGCTCAGTGGTGGTTTCTCTGTTGTCAGTATCCTCTTCTTCTTCTGGGAAAACTTCCTGTCTATCTTCAGTGTTTGAAACAGACTGAAGTGGTAGTGAACTCGAAGCTGGTTCTGGAGCACTTGGAGTTGTTTGTTCTGATCCAAACATCTGGTCTTCATGGAACACTACGTCCCTGCTTCTGATGACCTTCTTCGCTTTTGGATCCCATAATCTGTATCCAAACTCTTCATCTCCATAGCCGATGAAAAAACACAGAGTAGACTTTTCATCAAGTTTCTGTCTTTTCTCCTTGGATACATGTGCAAATGCTTTGCACCCAAATACTCTTAAATGAGAGTATGAAATCTTGCGGCCTGACCACACCATCTCTGGGACTTCAAACTGCAGTGGAACTGACGGTGTTCTGTTGATCAGGTAACAGGCTACTTTTACTGCTTCACCCCAGAATGGCTTAGGCAACTTTGCCATACTCAGCATGCATCTGGTTCGTTCCACAATGGTCCGGTTCATCCGTTCTGCTACACCATTGTGTTGTGGGGTGTAGGGGACACTCTTCTCGTGTCTGATGCCATGTCTGGAGCAATATTCTCTGAACTCTCGAGAAGTATATTCATCTCCATTGTCTGTCCGGAGGCATTTCAGCTTCTTGCCAGTTTCTCTTTCTACAATGGCATGAAAGTTTTTGAATTGCTCAAAAACTTGATCTTTCCTTTTTAGGAAATACACCCACACTTTTCGTGAAGCATCATCAATAAAAGTAATAAAATATTTGTTACCTCCAAGTGATTCAACTTCAAAAGGACCGCAAACATCAGAGTGTACCAAGCTCAATAACTCTGATCTTTTTCCAGCAGATGTCTGGAATGAAACTCTATGCTATTTACCAAATAAACAGTATTCACAAGGATTGAGAGCAATACCTTTGTTTACTGTAATCAATGCTTTCTTTGCAAGCATAAACACCCCTTTTTCTCCCATGTGGCCAAGTCTCCGATGCCACAAGTTTGGTGATGTATCATCTTCAGCTACATTGAGACTGTTTGCACTTATCTTAGCACTTGATTTGTACAAAGTGCCACAGACATGTCCCCGTGCAACAACCATTGCTCCTTTCTTCAATTTCCAAGCATTGTTGCTGAAGATGCTCTCGTAACCCTGTTGATCAAGGGTTCTTATAGAAATTAGGTTGAGTCGAAGATCGGGTACGTGCCGAACGTCATTTAGCACCATAGTACAGCCAACACTGGTTTTTATCCTGACATCTCCAATGCCCACGATCTTTGAGAAACTCGAATTTCCCATCTTGACTGTACCGAAGTCTCCTGCCTTGTAAGTACTGAAGAAATCCTTACAAGGAGTGGCATGATAGGATGCTGCTGTATCTATTACCCACTCGGTTTCCTCGCTTGAAACGTGCAAGCAAGATTCTTCACCAGCGGAAAGGAGTACACAATCTCCAGAAAGCGTCACTGCAGCTTCGCCTTCTTCGTGCTTTGACTGATTGCTTGGCTGATTTTTCTCCTTCTGCAGCTTTCGGCATTCTCTTTTAAAGTGGCCTTCAATACCACAATAAAAATATTTTCCCTTCTTTCGCTGTTTACCGCGACTTTGGGATCTCCCTTTGTTTTGACTTCTATTCCTTTCTCGACTTCTACCTCTACTATTTCTCTGATGCCTTCCTTCTGTTACAAAGGCATCTGTCTCGTCTCCTCCAATCTCCTTTCGTCTAGCCTCTTCATTAAATAAGGCGTCTATCACCATTGACATGGCGAGCTTTCCATCTGGAGCTGAATTACTAAGTGAGACCACTAGCGTTTCCCAGCTATCTGGTAGAGAACTGAGAAGTAGTAGAGACTGCTCTTCATTTCCGAGCTTAAAATCTACGGATGCAAGTTGATTTACAAGATTCTGAAACTCGTTGGTGTGTGCGGCCACTGAGATGCCGCTTTTGAGTTTCAAGTTGACAAGGCGTCTCATTAGTAATGCCTTGTTCCGAGCAGTTTTTGCCTGGTACATGTTTTCCAGCTTTTTCCATAGCTGATAGGCATCCGTTTCCTGTGCAACATGATGAAAAACACTATGGTCAATCCACTGCCGGATCTGACCAATAGTTTTCTTATTCAACTTATGCCAGTCTTTTTCCGCTACATCATCTGGCTTTACGCTTTTCTCTTCAATTGGATCGAAGAGATCTTTACAATTCAGGAGATCTTCCATTCGAGGTCTCCATAGTGCGTAATTTGTAGATGTTAGCTTGATCATCGCACTTACTCCCGAGTCCTCCATTAGTTCGGCTTTAATCTTTGATTTGAGTGACCGTTTCTCAACGTTCGGAGTTGAATCTCAACAAACGGAGCTCACCGTTACATCCGGAACGGTGGAAAACCTTGGAAACGACTCTTGTCTCGTTCCAAACCGATCAAAATTGGGCCGAAAACCTGAAAAATAAGAAAAATGGAATATTCCCTACTATTCACCGGAATATTCTCTCCGGCCACCGGAATATTCCCTCCGGTCACCGGAATATTCTCTCAGTCACCGGAATATTCCTGAACCAGAATATTCTTTCCAGTGACGGAATATTCTTTCCGGTGATGGAATATTCTTCCGACGACGGAATATACCGACGGAATATTCTTTATCCGTTTGGGTACTGTAGCGGGTCGGAAATCGGGTCAAACCGGTTCGGGTCGGATCACCCGGATTTAACGGGTCGGAGGTTGTCTTCTTCACTGCGCGCGCGTGTGGCGCGTGGGTCCCGTTGTCGGCGCGTGGCCGTCGCCAAGAAGACGCGTGTGGAGCGTGTAGCTTCGTCCGGTGTCCGTTTGAGATGAAATTTTCACCAAAATTTTCGTCTTGACCTGAGGAATCTGATGGTATCCTCCAAACTTGATTTCGATCAAGTTTAAAAATGGGCCTCTCACGAAAATTCACAAATCCGGCCTCCTACCGGCTCTGATACCACTTGTTGGGATCGGCGGAAGCTCACAAATAATATGGAGACCAGAATATAACGTAGTTCGGCCAATTTAGCCTACATCCACACACACAAAGAAGAGAAATTTTTATTAAACAATAAACCAATTATTTACAATGGTTTCTCTCTTCTAATCTCTCAAACGGACCTCACCTCCGACTCTCCTTCTCATTACAATCTTATATGTATTTATAGGAGAAAGAAATGGTGTGAACGTGTAAAAAACGGTGGAACTCCGGCGGCCGACTTTCTTGAATTTTTCGGCGGCGTCTACCTTCCAGCTGCTACTGACGGTGCCGTCTTCCACCTTCCAGAAGCCTCCAGCTTCTTCATTTGCATGTGTTGATTTCTAACATTTAACGCAGTGGTATTTAGTTTAAATTTCTCCTGGCAAAAAAATTGGATCAGTCTTTAAGCTTTCTTCATGCAACTTGCGGCGGCTTTTTGTGCGTTTGAAATGTTTGAATTGGGTTTTCTTTAGGGTTCTTATAGCCTATATAGGTAGCTTCATTACTGTAAATGTAATTTAAATTTAAATAATGGATGAATGAAATTTTATAGTTATTTGCATAAGTACCATTCAAGTAAAAAACTATACCCAAAACGCTAAGCTTAGAAAAAGTAAAGAAAAGAAAAAGAATATGGTCCACCTACGTGCAGAAGACTTGGAGTCATCCAACATCGATGGTTAATGGAACACTGGAGATGCATATGTATGTTCAGTTTCCCGCGGGAATTTCCGATAACAGTGGTCGGGGACTCCATCCTGGTCAACGGAGACTGACTGATGTTTTAAATTTCATATCGGTAATATTTTAATTTAACTATTAGAATAAAATATTTTGATATTAGTATATTCTAATTTATTGTTTCAAAATTTGTATGAAAAAATTTATTTAATATCTCTTTTATCATCCTCTTATTATTTCATAATGTGATATTAGATTATTAAAAACTATTTATTATATTTTATTATAAAGAATCTTCAATTATGGAATATCATATCATAAAATAATAAAAGAAATAGATGATGAATAATAATATTACTTAAAATGAAAAATTGATCTTTCGTAGAAGACTTCTTTTATTTTTATTTTTATTTTTTGATACATTTGAGAGATGGGATTTCAAACTCCAAACTCCATTTTGGAGGCTAAAAATTATACTAATTAGGCCACATGCCTTTGGCTTAATAGAAAACTTCTTGAGTGACCAAAAGACGCTCCAAAATCAATAACTGATATGTTGGAAAATAAGAACAAACAGACCGACCGACCACAATGGTCAGCGCCCCACAATCATAATCATACACAGCAGCAAATTGCCAATTGGGTGAGCATGTAGTTTAATCGTAAGAAACCTAAGAGTATTTCTCAAATCAATTAAAGGAAAGAAATCAAAGAGTATAAAATAGTTATACGTCATTAAGTGACTGGTTCACTCTAAATGTGGATAAGCATAGTAAGAATGTAAAATATAATTATTTTCCTCTTTTGATGAGTTATTAGAAAATATATTTTGACAAATTAAGTGGTTAACCATCTTAATTGATCATTTATATGAGTTACTTGCATAAGTATTGTTGACGCAATAAATATCATCCAACAAGTTGGAGAGAGAGAGAGAAATAGTTATTATCGACCTATTGAGATGATATGAACCTTGATTAGGATCGTTTGGAGCCCCTAATAATATTTCGATACAGTTGTACGGTGACTGCGTACATTCATAACAGATAAAATAAATAAAAATTGACACAATTCACATAGTTTGGCATAATATTTATGTTTATGGACGTTTGGGGAAAACAAAATATACTATAACATATATTTTATAGTCTCTCATATCTTATTGTAAAAATAAAAAATAAAAAAATTTCGTGCATCATTTTTTATGAAGAAAATCTAGCCTCTGCAAAAAGATACCGAGCATTTGAAGAAGGAGAAAAAAAAGTAGAAGGAGAGATCGATGGAGCAAGCTCAAAACAAGAAGAAAAACTTTCCCCTTTGAAAATGTATGCACCTCCCTTTTTACAGGGGTCCTTCTGTCTGTGTCTTGCAGTGACGAGATGTCTACATTTGCATGTACAGTAGTCCTCGTGCCGTACTGCATCCTAACAGCTCCACCTTTCCACGTGACCACCCTGGTAAGGGCCTCGGTCTAGCCCCTAACCAATGCGGGTCCTCCTCTACGCATGTCTCCTAATGACCGAGCAAGATTTCTTGGTTGGTTGGTTGAGGCACTTTTCCCTACTTTCTTGAGTTCCTAGGTGGCTATGGTGTTTAAGGATAGGTTTAGTTTGGGTAGGGAGATGTGGTGGTTTATGTGGTAGATTAAACTTGAAATGGTTTAAGGGAATGTCCTTTGGGTAGGTTTATGTGTTAGCATTCTTTTGGCAAGGCATATGGGTCATATAGTGTAGTTAAGCTAGGGTTTTAGTGGTGACTAAGGGCAATTTCGAGATTGGGATTAGATTAGGGTTTGGTAATGTAGTTTGGCCATGGAAAGGAAATATAAGACCAATCCTTGATTGATTGGGGATTGAGAGGTGATAGGGTTGAGTGGTGGTCGAGTATGATAGTTGGGTAGTGTGATTGGCCTTGATTGATAGGTTGATAGGTATGATGGGTTTGACTAAGGTAAGTTGGGTAGGAATATATTGTTGATTGATTGGGAATTGGTTTGGAATTGATTGATTCAATTAAGGGATGATTGACTAATCAATTAGGTAAGGAAGATATGATTGGAAAATATAAGGGATTAGGGTTCAGTTATGTATGGCAATGAGATATCTTGTGAGGATTGATTGGGTGGTCGAGTAGGGCATTAATTGGGGAGATTGGTTTGACTTGGTTGAAGGAATATTTGATTTAATCAATTAAGTGTTAATTGATCAATCAAATAGGTTATGGAAAGTTATGGTGGGACTATGATGGAAAGTTATGGGCGGGTTTGACAAGGATGAGGTGGCCGAATATAAGATTATTATGGAAAGTAAAGTTTTGTGTGGATATAGAAAGATATATGGTTAGGGTTTTGATTTGTAAAAGTATCTCTTAATTGATTGGACAAGTGAGGAAATGGTGGGATATGATAGTGGCTGAATATGGGGGATTGGATGAATTGTAAGATGACTTCCTCAATTGGAGGAAGTTTAAAATTCAAATTAGAATTTTGAATTTCAAATGGAAGGAAGTGTGGCCGATTATGTATAGTGGAGATACAGATGGAATTTGGTTGGGGATTTGATTGGATTTGAATGGGTATGATTGGAAGGAAGGGATATTTGATTAGGTCAACTAATGAGGTGATTGACTAACCAAATAAGGAAGGAAAGTATGGTGATGTGGCATTAGGGTTTCGGCAAAGGCAAGTGGGGCCTTGGCCTAGTATTGCTAGAGATGGGAATATCTTGGCTTGGTTTGGGAATATTTTGGTGGGATTGGAGAGAGATGAGTGGCCGGCTATGTGTGGGGGCTATAGTGGTCGACTAGAGCTTTTTTTGAAAGGTGAAAGATTGATTTGGGTAAGGGAACTATGGGAATATATGATTAGATATGGGGGTTGATATATGGCCGGTTATGAGATGAGGACTTGGACAACTTTGGTAAGTGGGTTAGGTGTGTATGGTAACTTGGTGAGATGCTTATGGTAACTTTGTGGGACTGATTTGAAAAGGGTGGCTAGGGCAAGGGATGGATTGTCCAAATAGCCTAATTATGGTAAGTAAGAGTTGGTTTGATTGGAAGAAATTATGGGAATGGATTTGGTGATTGATGGCCGGTCAAGGGATTGGTGGGATAGTGTAGCCGTGTATAGTAAGTAGGATTTCCTTTGGGTGGTCGGCTAGAGTATTGGAAACAATGAAAGTTTCAAGACACTTCAAGAGAATGGATTGAACATCCAAGAAAATGGATGAACAAGCCAAAAACATGAAGAACACGCCAACCACTCCAAGATCACCAAAGTGGTTCGGCAATGACAACTCCCACACTCCAACTCAAACACTCATTTTCTTACAATTGATTAATCCAAAATTCACAAGTGATGTGAATTTCAAAACTCACCAAGAACGCTCACACACAATTTTCAAATTCACAAGTGGTGTAAATTTGACACTCAAACAAGACACTAAAACACTTAATTCTCAAATTCACAAGTAGTGTGAATTTGACACTCAAAACAAGATACTTTAAATACAATTCTCAAATTCACAAGTGGTGTAAATTTGACACTCAAACAAAACACTAAAACACTTACTCACTCTTTTTGTGGGTTTTCACTAATCAAACAAATCGAAAGGAACTCCAATTCACTCCAAGAACAAAAGAATACCAAAATAAACAAGAACACAAAATGATAAGAAATACCTCAAATACTTTATTGATAAAAGGATATATGTGGATTACTCCTATTCATGAATTGCAATGAGTAATCCTCTTCAAGGGGATTCATGAATTGCACCCCAAGAAACTCAAGTGCTCAGCACCGATGATAATCCGTACCACATGGTGGTCGGCCTAATCTCTTAGGAAGCCACTCCAATCCTCAATTCTTCAAATGGTCAAAAGATATCTAAATTAAGAGACCTAGGGTTCTATTTATAAAGCTTACAAGGTGAAAATCCCTAAAAGGTCCCTGGGCATTATTTAATTAAATAAAATAAGTAAAAGCACTTAAAAGCAAATAACATAGTCTTGGATAGCCCATGTGGCCGTGGCATGCAAAGAAGGGATGGTGGGCTTGGCTAGCCTACGACATAGGCCATGGGTGTGATTGGCATGCTTGTTGGCCCGTGCCTTAGGTGGTTTTGATTGGTCAATGGCAAAAACTCTAGTCATGGACATGTTTTGGCCATGGCTTGTAGCTAGTGAGCACATGGCTTGATGGTGGCTCGGCTAGACCCATGCAGGTCTTGGCTTGTGGGGCGTGGGGCACGACCTGGGCTTGGTTGCCTGGCTGGGTGGTCTGGCTTGGTGGCATGCATGCGGTTGGCTTATGAGTGACCCATGCATGGCTTGAGCTGTGAGGCGTTAGGCATGACCCAGGTTGGTATGGGCGCTGGGCATGGCCCAGGTTGCTGCTGTGGTGCACCCACAGTCATCAGGCAGCTGTGCTGGTGGGCACACAGGTGGGCACTAAAGTGTGGCACGCTATGGTGCGCGCAAGGGCATGCAGCACATGGTTGGTGCAATGGTGCATGCAAAGGTGTGCGGCACAAGGTTGCTGCAGAACTGCATGCAGTGAGTGTCAGGGGGACGCACCGGTGGGCACTGGAGCATGGTGCGCTGAGGTGCTTGCAAGGGCGTGCGGCACATGGCTAGTATAGTGGTGCACTCAAGGGAATGCGGCACATGTATTGAGGTAGGGTTGTGCGCCGTGGGTTGTTCATAGGGCTAAGCAAGAGGTTGCATAAGTGGGCACGCATGAGTGACATGTTGGGGTGCGTGCCGGGCTGTGCGCAAGCATGCGCCCAGTGGGCTATGCGCTGGGTTGCGCATGGCTGGTAGCCTTGCTGAGGGCTTGGTGCGTGTCAAGGCTCGGGCCAAGATACCCACGTAGGCTGCTAATGGCATCCTCGTGCTGCTAGGCACTAATGACATGTTGGTGGACATGTTGGTGCTGCTGATTAGGCTGATGGGCGCTAGGCTTGCCTACTGGCCATGTTGGTTTGTTGTTGGTTACGCTGGTGGTGCTGCTGGTATGCTGATGGGCGTGTCATGGCATGTTAGTGGCTGTGTCATGGTGCTATCAAGGCCTAGTCGTGGCACGGTCAATGGGGAACAAGTGAGTCACGTCCCAATTAAATCGTGTGTCTCCTCTAATCTTCCTTGGACACACTCAAGACTCTTAAGAGAGTCCTCCAATGTTGGGTTTCGTGCAACAAGTAGTGTCAACTCAGTTGTCAATGTGTGTTTAAAGCCTTGAACATGGACGGTTTTTGATGGGATATTATCACACTCATCCCATCCCCTGTCGCCTGAGTCCCTGACCCACTCTTCATGCCTCCCATACCCTCTTGATCCCCTAATGGATTGGACTGAGGCCCACATTTTTCTCTTTCACAAGTACGATTCAAGTTGAAAATTATTTATAGAGAAAGTTAAGCTTCGAAAAAGAAAAGAAAAAAAAATGGCCCACCTACTTAAAGACTGGGAGTCATCCAGCAACCATGGTTAATGGACCACGAGAGATGCATCCATGTTCAGTTTCCAGAGGGAATTTCCAACAAGAGTGGTTGGAGACTCTAGGTCAACAGAGACTGGCCTGACTCATATATTAAATTTTCTTTTAGTGATTATTTTAGTGTAAGTACTGAAATAGAATATTCGATATCAGTATATTCTGATATATTATTTTAAATTAATTATATATTATATATAAATATTTATATGCATATATAAATTAATAATTAATAGAATAAATGCATGTATATAAGTATGAATTATGTGTTAAATATTTTATGCATATAAATTAATAATTAATAGAATAAATGCATATATATAAGTATGAATTATGTGTTAAATATTTTAATATAATATTAATACAGATCTTTAATTTTTTATGATCCACAATAATAAAATCATAATAAAGAGAGACATACACTTCTTTATTGATTGATGAAAAATTACACTAACTATGAGAGAATGATCACCCTAACAACTTTGTCTCCTAAGTGTCTCTCGATGGCTAAAGGCACTCTAATGTTCTAGGTGAGAACTCTTGAACCTCCCAATACTATTTATAAACTTCCGACAATCAAAAAATCTAAAAGTTTGTATCTGACTATAATTATAGATTTTGAACTATTTCAAACTGATAAGATGGGTACGTGGGACACAAAACTTAAATAAAACTCTTACATTCTCCCACTTGGCCCATACACCTATAAAATAATGCTTTTCGTTCATGGGTTTATCATAGGAAATTAATCATACTGCGCAAATTTATTTCTTTAAACTTTTCATAGCTCAAAACATATTTCACGAGATCTATAATATCAATGTCAAACTAGCTACTAATGCGAGTCATGGCGGTCCTCTATTATATAATGAACAAATTTCTTTCTATGTACCACAACACCAGTAATTAAATTTAACACACGATTTTTAATTAGGATAATTAAAGCTAATATTGTAATGCCTTTAGGTTACAATTCATGTCTATTGTAGACATTAGCTTGTTATCATTCATCCACGTATTTCAATGTATATATTAAGTAGAAAGACAACAAAATAGAAACATCTATAATAAATATCTCTTAATGTCCAATAACAAAATACTTAGCGTATCAATTATCACTTTATCATATTCACATTATGGGTATAAACATACAATCCAACTTTTCAACATGTACTTTTAAAGTATAATTATTAACATATGATTGTTATGGACATATTTGTTTCCGTACTTTCTTCTTAACACTTAGGTATTTAAAATTTCATTAAATACTTATCATTTGAAGAAAAAACGCTCTAAGGACATATGTTCTTAGTGGCTTAGCTATAAGTCGATAATTCCAAGTCCTAAATTAAATTTTCTCAGCCATAAACCATATATTGTAACCTCAAAGCATGCCACAAATTTGGAGCAACTGTTAAAATATAGTATGAGTATCCAGTTACCTCAAGACTATCAATTATTCTAAATATAAACTTGCAATCCTTAGTTCCTTACAGGTAGTTTAATATGTTCTTTAATGTTTTCCAGCAATGAATAATTTTTCTTGCGAAATTTCTCAAGAACTCTTTCTATGTAACTTTTCTGAGACAACCCCAACAATCTTTATTTTTTATCTCAAAAATTTTGATTCCGATCACATAGGGTGCCTCATCCATATCTTTCATTTCAAAGTTCTTAGAAAGAAAACACTTTGTTTCATAAAGTAAGCTAAGATCACTACTAGCCAAGAAGATATCATCAACATACAGGATCCAAAATTATGAACTTACTTCCCCTCACATTTTGGTACATACACTGATCAATGATGTTTTCTTTAAAATCAAAAGCAGTAATGGTATCGTTGAACTTTAAGTATCATTGTTGGGAAACTTGCTTAAACCCGTATGTTGATTTATTAAGCTTACATACTAGGTGATCTTTGCCCATTTTTGAGAAGCCATCTAACTACTCTATGTAGACCACTTCATCCAAACATCCATTTAAAAATATTTTTTTCACATCTATCTAATGTAAATCTAAATCAAAATGAGCCACTAATGTCATAATGATTCTAAAAGAGTCACTTTTTGATATCGGAGAAAATGTCTTTTTGTAATCAATGTCTTTTTTGGCTTGTGAAAACGTTAGTGGATATTTACTTGTCCCAATTTCAAATTCAGATTCGTGGAGATACACCATATATTATATCGAAATAGCATGTCTCCGATCTCTCTAAGATCCGCGCAAGACAATCTGTTCTGGTAACTCCGAACTTAGTTTATCAATGGTATTTGTTGCCTAGATGACTAATACAAGAGGGAGGTAAATTTGGTTATATTAAAAAATTAACAATTACAAATTAAATACACAATATAAAATATAAACAAAATACAAAATAGTAGGAAATATAAAGAGTAATGGCAAGAAGAAGCAAACTCAGTTTTTTACCAAGGTTCAGCCCCACTAGACCCACTGCCTACAATAATTTGGGTAAGGTAGAATTATTTACCATACTTCTGACCATATCCAATAAGGTTCGATTACGCCTTTCAGCAATTCCGTTTTGCTGTGGTGTTCCAGACATTGTACACTGTGCAACTATGCCACAATGTTCAAGAAGTTTGGCGAATGAGCTCGGATTACGGCTCGATTCATCATAATTTTCATAGTATTCACCACCTCTATCCGACCTGATGATTTTCACATTTCTATCTAGCTGTCTTTCCAACTCTATGTGAAATACTTCAAGTACCAATACAGTTTGAGATTTCTCATGTAATAGATAGATATATCCAAAACGTGAAAAAATCATCTATAAGGTGATGAAATAATTTTCTCCACCAAAATATTCTATGGAAAATGATCCACATATATTTGCGTGAATTATTTAAAAAAAAACTCTTTACTTCTTGTAGTGCATTTCTTAGTATGTTTGGTTTGCTTTCTTTTTATGTAATTCACACACACTTCAAAATTAGTAGAATCAAAAGGAGGAATAATCCATTCTTTTACTAATCTCTGTAATATTTTTTGGAAATGTGCCACAATCTTTAATGTCACAAGTCATCAAATTTCTTTTAGTTCTAAAAAAAAAAAAGTCATGGTGCTAGGTGTAAAAATTTCTAATAAACGTACTATCGAGACAGAATCGATAAAAACCATCTGAAAAAAACCCAGAACCAATAGAAAATTATTTTAAATATGCTGAAACTAATATTATGAAATGATAAAGAATAGCCATCGATTTTTAGTCTAGATAGGAAAATCAAATTATGCCTCATAAAATTGCACATTTACTTTGTTATGAAAATCTAAACGATGATCAATACTTAAAATTAAACAAAAAGTTCTAGTGGCTAAAACTTCAGGTTTATTCTAATTTTCTATAAATATAAATGCTCACTGAGTTTTAGTGTTTAGCTTATAAGGTATCCTTCATAGGTATGAAAATATGAACATTAGCACCTGAATCTAATCACCAAGAATTAATGGGAACATTTACAAAATTTGATTCAAGACATACAAAGGTAAGTGATTTACCCTTCTTTTCAAATCAAGCCTTACATTTTGGACACTTAGCTTTCATGTGTCCATGTTCCCTACAAAAATAGCATTTGCTACTATTGTTTTGAACCTGATTAACTTTCACAAGTTGCTTTACTTTCGGTGGTCCAATTCATTTCTTTTTACCATAATGGTGCATTTTCTTTTCAGTTTCTTTATTCACACAATTAACAGATTAATGTTATGGTTGTTTCAACTTAGCCTTTCTTGAACCATATTACTTATCAACTCATTCACATTCCTTAATTCTTTAACGGCATTGTAATGCATCTGGAATGAACTATACTAAGGTGGTAATGAATTCAGAATAAAATAAACAACGAAAGACTCATCTACTTTCATTCCTAGGTTTGGAAATATGGCAGCAATGTTGGTCATTTCAAGTATATGCTCATGCATTCCTTTAGCACCATCATATTTCATGGTGGTGAATCTAGCCATGAGTGTTCCTGCTAAAGACTTATTTGCATATTTAAACCTCTCATAAGTATTTTTCAAAAAGGTTTTGGCTACCTCTACTAGGGAGTGAATTTCTGATATTTTCCACTATGGTCATTTTCATGAACATTAAACTCAGTTTATTTGATATCTCCCACTATTTAAAGGAATCTCTCTAATCTTTGGTACTAGTTTCAGTGATGGGTGATGGTTTTGAGTTCAAAAAGGATGAGTCCAAATCAAAGACTCCTAAGGTAAACCTAACTCTTTCAATGCATTCCAAAAAACTTGAGTCATTTAAAACAGGAACAGATGAAATCTGTGAGTGTAGTGATGTGGGTATACTTACTACAATAAAATTTTATAATATTATGTTTTGAGTTAGACACTTATGAGCAATAATCAGAATTTAAACAATTATAGATGAATTAGTAGTGTCATCAAAATCCTCCTTTGAGAGTAGATCGTAACACACAAAGTATTCCCTCTAATATTAAATTATGTGGATGAACTAGCTGTATTATCAGAATTCTCCTTTGGGAGTAAACTCTAACATACAAAGTGTTCCTTCCAATTTTACTTTTGATAGATAAACTAATAGTGTTATCAAAACCCTTCTTTGGGAGTAGGTTTTGACACACAAGGTGTTCTCTCCATCATATCCACCTTATTATGAGTTAATGATTTATCACCAAAATTAAGAAAATTTTGTACCCTTAAGCAGCCAATCTTTTTTTATTTTGATGTAAATCATTTATCTCATATTGGATAAATAATAATATATGGCATGATAATAAAAGCCAAAATAAACAATTCATACATGTTTAACATAACTTTAATAAAATTTTCATACATGTAGATGACAATAATGACATGTATATAATTTAATGAAATATCCATACATTTGAATAATAATAAAGCATACATAGAGAATGAATTTTAATTAAAACCTTTCAATGCCTTGATGAATTTCACTGCATATATGAATAATACTGCTAAATAAGTTTCCAGGAAAGACTGATCTTTCCTAGAGAGAACTTTAAGGTTCTTAGGAAAAATTAGAGGGTCACAACAGACTTAGTTAAAATTTTCAATCTCCTAGACAGAACTGCCTTAGTTTGTACGTATCCACACTTTCGCAGCAAAAGTCTATAAAACATTTCATTTTAAACCAATTTTGATTTTACAAGAAAATCACAATAATAAAATTATAGTAATTTAATAAACTTTTAATATATACATGTACACAACAATAATAACATGTATATAACAATAATATGCATATGAGAGAATAAATATACAAAACTTTATTTAATTAATTAATTCTTTTTAAAATAATAATAAAAATAATAACAAAATATCATTATTTAAGCTGACGGGACTAGGTCGGAAGCGGACTCGTTCACGAAACCGGGTTAAAAACCCAGATCATATGGTCAACCTCATGTGTTAACCAGGTCGTGCTACAATATTGGCCCATTTAGCCCATTGTCCTTTCTTTCCTTCTGAATTGGGCCAGAGCTACGGTCCTACCCATTAGCCCAATTATGAAACCCTAGAGGTTTCATCTTCAACCTCTAGTCCGAGTGCAACCGCCACCCATCCTTTCAAGTTTCAGCTGCCATAGCCTTCACCTGCAACTACAGGCATCGTCAGAGATGAGAGGACGCCATCCTCCTTCTGCCGACAGCCTTTAAGTTGCCATTCCGTTACTGCGATTTTTTTTTAATTTGTCGCTGTTGTGGACTTTGGAGCTCTCTCCTGTTGTTACAGAGATGTTGACGAGGAGTTCAACTCGTCCTCCTGGCACCAACCTCCCTCAAGTCTAACAATGCACAGCACGTAAAGCTTACAGGACGATGACTCACAATACATGGGCTTTGTCCATCAACACAGACACCTTAAT
Source organism: Platycarya strobilacea (assembly GCA_036898215.1). Taxonomy (NCBI): domain Eukaryota; kingdom Viridiplantae; phylum Streptophyta; class Magnoliopsida; order Fagales; family Juglandaceae; genus Platycarya; species Platycarya strobilacea. Next base: position 10,469,583 of record CM072555.1, read on the forward strand.
CCTTTCTCTTTCTCCATACGATACAAAATTAAAGAAAGTTTACAGTAATGCACAATACAATAGAGGAATGTGAAAATAAAACCCGAGCAAGAATGCATCAATAGACTTCTGGAACCGTGAACAATTATGAGAGCTTTCCTCTTTCTCCATTACAGACACAACACAACAAAAGGAGAAACAAGATCACCAAAAATACATGTGCATAATGTTATTGTGTGAGTCTTTCACAGAATAGACGTAAAAGGAAAACATCATCATAAATCCTTCTTTCAAATCGTATGGTATTGTTTTTAGTCTTTCACAATACGATAAAATAACACTTACATAAAAGCATTTATTCATTTTATTGAGTCCATAAAAATCTGCAACCTAAACTTTGAAACCACATGTTAAATATTTTAACATAACATTAATAAACAGATCTTTAATTTTCTATGATCCACAATAATAAAATAATGATAAAGAGAGACATACATTTCTTCATATGATTGATGAAGAACTACATTGACTATGAGAGAAGAATCATCATAACAACTTTGCCTCATAAGTGTTTCTCGATGACAAAAAGCACTCTAATATTATAGGTGAGAACCCTTGAACCTCCCAATGTTATTTATAGACTTCCGACCATCAAGAAATTTAAGAGTTTCTGTCTGACTATAATTAAAGATGTAGAGTTTTAATCTTATGATCTCTTAGGAGTAATTTTTATCCATTCATAATTCAAATATTAATCGATAAGATTTTAAACTATTTCAAACTGATAAGATAGGTGTGTCGGACATAGAGTTTAAATAAAACTCTTATATTATATATGTATATGTGTATATAAATAAATATATATATGTGCATATATATATATATATACACTACAACATTTTTGTACATTTGCCACAATTTTTTTATCTGCAGTAAAAATATTGCCAAAAATAGCATGTTTTATTCACAACATTGACGTTTCCGAAATTGGATGCTAGATTTGTCAAATTTTGTGCGATTTATTGGCAAAAATGTGATGCTGGTATTAAGATGGCCGAGTTAAATCAATTGCCGTGCTTTTCTTACATCTATTATAATGATATATTTTGCCGAAATTATTATTTCCTTCGTATTGTTTAACACCACCTTTGCTTGAGAAAAACTTTTGCCATTAAAACATGGGCTATATAAATAGGTCGCACGAAACCTGCATCTTTCTCCGCTCCTCACACGAAACCCATTCCTATTCCACACCGATCTCTACTCCACTCCTCGCACGAAACTCCATTCCACTCCACTTCTCGGACCAGACCTGAGAGAAACCCTCATCTTTCTCCACTCCACCCCACTCCACGCCACTCCTCGGACCAGACCTGAGAGATACCTATTCCTATTTCTCTCAAAAATCTTGACCTTCCTCACCGATTCGCAGCAGCTCCGGAGATGCGATCAATATAAGTGACTGGGGCTAATTATTTGAGAAGTTTCTATAGCTAAGGCTAAAAAATAGAAGTTTGGAGTGCTTGTGCTGTGACCAGCCAAAAAGAGTGGTAAGAATCGATGTGCATGGTATAAATTTCATTTTTTTTCCTAGTTCTGCCCCTGTTTTTCAATTTACCGAAACTCTGTTTCCAGTTTTGCAAAGATATCTGATTAGGGGGAAAGCCCAGGTTTTCGTGATGTTATTCTTAAATTTATACCCCAATAACAGTGCATAGGCATTTTATTACCGGTTAGATGTTACTTTGGGGTTTAGTTCGAATTGAATCTTATCGTGCTTAATTTGGTTGATTTATTTTTCACTCTAGGGTTTCTTTTTTGACAGACTTGTGTGGGCATTTCCATGATTTTCAGGTCTTTAGTGAATCAAAATTTGGGGAATTTAGTGTTAGAGAATATTTTTCAACATCAGGAAAGCAAGAGGTTTAAAACTTTGAATTACCACTCATCAATTTTTGTTTTCTTAATTTATCTAATTGAATATATTCTGTTTGAGTACATGCTGAATGCATCTTTGTTCAAATCCATATAACAATTGGCAACAAGTAGCGGCACTACAAGTTGTTGTGAAAAGACATAGGTGTGATATCACTCATAAAACTGTATTCAGTAGATGGAACTTGTTCACCGTGAAGATTGGTATGCCCTAAACTTCTTCCTTGTTACTAATGCAGTATCTGGTTGATACACTATCCTTTATTACCCAAATCTACACTAGATTTGGATCCTCTCTAATTCAGTGGCAAAATATGAGCTGCTTCAAGAATTTAAAGTGTTATCCATTAACATGGGAACTTTGCTTCATAAATTCTAAATATATTTTAAGCTATCCTAAATGTGAATAGTATAATGTTATTTAGACATTTCATGTTGTGGCAATTTTTGAGATATGTTGTAGTGTGAATTCGAGAAAGTTGGCAATTTTTGAATATTTTTATATAATAAATTTGTGATTAAAATATTTCTCATTATATATATACATATCAATTTCAAACAACTTTGGAAAAGACAAATAGTCACATGTTTATTAGCCAAAGAATTTCTCCCTCTCTCTCTCTCTCTCTCTCTCTCTCTCTATATATATATATATGTGTGTGTGTGTGTGTGTGTGTGTGTGTGTGTGTGTGTGTGGCCAAAGAATTTCTCTACTCCAATCACCTCCTCTTCAAAGTTTGCCAAAAAATTTTCCAATCCTACATCACACATGAGAAACCCACACCCACTCAGCTGGTTGATTATTCCATGTCTTTGGTTGGAAGTTTTTGTCTGTTCTACTTGACTGGTACCAATCGATATATGTGTGTGTGTGTGTGTGTGTGTGTGTACATGTGTGCATGCATGTATAAGACATATTTAATTCCTTAAATCCTTTAGCCTTAGATCAAGTGTCTGAGAGGGTTTGAGACTTTGAGTTATATTGGATTAATATGTACCCAAACTGGGGGGTGTTTGATCTTTGGGTTGTGCTCTATATATCTTCACCCTTGAATTGGAGTTTGGAATGAAGTTTGTAATGTTATTAACTAATCTCGTATTTTTCTGTCTAGGTATAAATTACATAATGATACATCTTGATTGTAATATGCAGGACAATGATTTAATAATATTCTTAATATATATTGTTATAGAGATGATAAGATTATTATCAATAGCAACCTCTGCCCCTTTTTGTTTTTTGAAATAAGGAGGATTATATTAACTTAAGATAAGATGTTCTATTTGAACAAAAATATGACTACTGACCTTTTTATGGAACTTAAGATAAGATGTTCTATTTAAGGCTAGAGCTCCTTAATATGCATGCATTCACTACTGATTCTATCACTTATTATCCTGAATTTGATCCATCTCTCCCAACAGATAACATTTGAATCAAATCTAGTAACTAAATAATATCACGACAAAGTAGCATTATAACCGGCCTAGATCAACATTGCAGCGACCTCAATGACTCTACCTTAAGTACCTAATTTCTTATATAGCCTACAAAAACTTCATTCGTTGGCACCATTGTGTACACATGTCACAATCATGCTATCACCTCCATCGATTGGGGATCATAAAGTTGGATCACCCGTGATGGAAACCTTCAAACCATGCATCTATCGATCGATTGATCATTAATTAATTAATGGATTCCAATTTTCAGATTTGCAATTAAACTATATATTGGCACATACACATACACACATACACACATTTAATTAGTATTGGCCGTGCAGACTTAATTGTTTTAGGATGCAATATACATTCCCAATAATTAAGGAGTACTTTCTTTAGAGATATGTTTTTCAAGATGGTAACTACAAAGTTTTATATAAAGTACTCCCATTTAATTAGCATCCAGGAATGCACACGAACAACTTACATATTATTTAACTGAAATTAGAATATATATATCCTGAAAAATGGTTAACCTATTTATATATGCTCTTGTAGTTCCAAACAAAATATAGAGCACAATATATATACTTTTAACCTGAAATTAATAATTGCACTGCCTTTATAATGATGAATAGAGTAAGTACTTGATCTATAATCAAGTTATATATATATATAGATATTTGCTCTATGGTTTAAAAGGCAAGTTTTCCTTGCTTTATAGTTATCTTGCATGACTTAAGTTGATAGGAATATATTATAGGTGCTTGCTGATCACTTTACATTGAAGAAAAAACCACATTAATGATACCAATCCCAAATACTTTATATGCCTATTTCAACTTTCTGAAATAGCAAAAGATGCATGGAAATTATCAGATTTGATGAATGGTACTTTACCAACTAGCTTTGAACAATAAATATTATCTATATATAATATATGCATTAATTGTGATTGAATTTGGACAAGATATATCGTTCCTATACATACAGAGCAACTAGCTACCATTGCAGATCTCAGTACTTATTGCTTTGCTGGACCAATATAAAAAAGATTAAAAAAAGGGAAAAAAATCCCTTCTTTTATAACTTCGCAATATGTAGCATAGTTAAGGAAATTTACTAGTCTGTACAATATTCATCGATGTGATGATTTGGCTGCTTTCCCATTGTATATATATATATTTTTTTTGTCTGTCATGCATATATATACACACACACCCACACACCCAGACATTGATTTCAACTTTTGTCAAAAACTTGTTTATATATTTGAGTACTTATTCCTCTTCAATGTGTATGCATAAAATAGAGTAGTACTGCCTCCTCGCCCCACTTTCACCTTCAGAGTTTTGAAGGTATTCGGAATAATATTGTTGTGAATTATTTGGTGTTGTTTAATTGCTCCTATATATCAAGTGGTATTCTCTTTCTCTCAAATATGAAGTGGGAAAACTTTAATTTTAGGGGTGTTGCGTTGATCTATATTTAGAGAATATATATAATATATATTCATTATTGACCATATCAAAAAAAAAATAGTACAGGAGGCCATATAGTATACTACTGCATTCAGTATCATGTATATATTAAAGTAAATGACATGATTGGATGCTTATTCTGAGAAAAGTTATACATAAATTTGAGTGGCACAAATGCATCCTAATCATGATTATTCATCCATGCATGATGTATTCAGGAAACAATCCTAATTTGGGTTTCTTGAACAGTGGTTTGATCTATGATATAATTGAATACAGTCAATAGTACTACTTCTTGAATATTTTTTATAACAGAACGTCTATATATACTCATGATCGAGCCAAACAATCCTAATAAATACCATAGTAATTGCTTCTGATTACCATTTCAGAAGCCTGTTAAAATATCTTAGTGGCCTACTTGTGTGCTACAATGCATATAAGTTTTGACATAGTCAGCCCTATAGTTATGAAACTACTAACGTATCTATGATTGTATCTATTACTCATGGTCACATTGTTTTGTGTAACATATTGATATGGACACACACACACACAAAAAAAATGTGACTTATCTAGACTTCATTTTGTTCACATGCATGATTATAACCACAATATCTTATTATCACGAAAAGTTTCCCCAACATATAGCTTTTTTTCAGTGTTATTATGTTCTGAACTCATTTTTCAAACTGATTATTTCCCTATCAGTTTTGTTGTTGTGTTGCTCACTCATTTTAATGATCATAAGTATTTCTCCTTTGTTTAGCAAATATATTTTGGGACTCTAAAACTATATGAACCCCCACCGATTGAATTGGATCCTATTTTCTTCATTGTATTTTTAATTTACATACTTTCATTTGTACTAATTAACTAATACTTCCTATTTATACTAATTTCAATGTTTGAGATACATGCAAGATTAATGGGGCTGACTATGTCTGGGTATAAGAGATCATGGGGGTTTCTAACATTTGGTAAGTTTTCAGTTCCAATTGCGACTATTTCAGGGTGATGTAGTGTTTTTTTGACATTAACGTGTAAATTGTACAAGAGAACACAACCAAGATAACTGCTTTCCCAAGTGTTTTACTGATGCTTTATTTATTTTGCTTCTTCTGTTTTTTCATGTATTATTTATGTTTCATATCTTCTTCTTTTTTTTTTACTGTGTGGCATTGGTTTTATTTTATTGTTTTTTTTTTTTGCTTTGTCTTCTTGAGTTTTTTTTTCCTTAATTGAATTTTGTTTTTGGATTCCCTATGTACTGGTACTTTCTTTTTCTTGTTTGGAAGAAAGTTTGTTTCCCCACAACTTGCCATGTAAAGGATCTTGTCTACATGGCAAGTTTTAGTAGTCTGAATGTTAATCAGCTATGGGTTAGAACCTATAAGTTCAAGTAGCACAACTAAGATTATCTGCTTTCCCAAGTGTTTTTCTTATACTTTATTTTATTTATCTTCTTTTTTTAATGTGTTATTTATGTTTATGGTCTTCCTTTTTTTTTCGTGTGTGACATTGGGTTTGTTTTGTTTTATTGTTTCTTTTAATTTTTTTATTTGTTTGGTTTCTTTGTTTTCTTTTGCTTTTGCTTTTGTTTTGTTTTTTTATATCTTTTTTGGTTTCTGTATTTGGTTTCCCTATGTACTTGTACATTCTTTTCCTTGTTTTGTTGGATGGTTGCTTCTCCATCACTTGCCATGTAGAGTGTTATTATTTGGTAAAAGACATCATGATACACTCATAGGCAAATACCTAGGTTACTAACCTTTTGTAAGTTTTCAGATCCAATTGCTACTAATTCTCCACATTGAAGTAGAGTTTTATTTCATTTGGTTAGCATTCATACGTAAAAATATTTGGGTTTACTAACACAACCATTATAAGATGCTTTAACAAATGTTTTATTTGCTGCGTTGTTTGTTTTGTTTCTTCTATTTTTTCAAGTGTTATATTGGAGGGGCGTTTCTTATCTATATTTTTTAAGGGTGTGGCTTTTGTTTTGTTTCGTTTTCTTTTATTGTTTATGTTTTTTACTTTTTTTTTTTTTGGTTTATTTGTCTTCTTTAGTTATCTTTTGGTTTTTTTTTCACCGATTTCTATTTTGGGTTTCCCTATATACTAGTACATTTTTTTTATTGTCTGGAAGAATGTTTGCTTCCCCACAACTTGCCATCTAGATTGCGTGGCTGAAGATTTAAGGCTTTACCATTCATAACAAACAAACCCATCTTTTGGAACAGTACATGTTTTGTCTCTCATAGGTGCATTATTTATACAAGGTAAAATAGGAAACTCATAAAAACAATGTATTAATCTGATTTTAATATATTTTGTTGCTATTATAAGTAAACTCGTTTTCTAAAATACTTCAAATACCTACACTCTCAGATGATATTTGTAAACTCATAAATTCATCCAAATCATGGTGACTCACAATCTCCAGTTAAAAACAAACTGCCTACTTGCTATTAGTGTGAGAATATTTTTGACTAGCATTGCATGTAGAACTGTTGACCCAATCTTCTATGAGCCACTCATCTGCACCAGCAGCAAGGGTTGTACTAATGATGCAGTTTGGCACAAAAGTTTCAACTTCTGAATGTTTCAAGCCTCCCCTTGGATGACTAAATAATTAATATGAAAATTATAGCTAATGACTAGCAAAAAATGGATAAAGAATAAGTTGTCATGAAATTCTCTCTAAAAAGTAGTGCTGACTTATTAGGTTTTCCTTCCAAATAAATCTGCTTCGTCTTTTGTGTTTCTATTGATTTTTATACTACTTTGTGTATGTGCAACTTTTGGGTGTGGTTTAACATTTTCTATTTGCCTACTGTTTCCACTCAATACTTTGCATAATCCACTTGTAGGTGGATTACGGTTGTGTAATGAATGCCGTATAAAATACAACATTTTGCATTTAAACGCAATGATATTACTTTGCAATGCATATGCTACATGTTTGGACTGATTTCTTTCATATTGAAGCCCTTCCTCCAGTTATTTGGAGTATATTTTTAAAATACATAGTAGTGATGCAATATCCATACAACTAATGAATCTACGCCAACTACAGTGCATTGACAATGTCTGCCAATAATCATTTGTGATGCTTCCATTTTCTTGAAGCTATCTCTAGACCCAACATAAATGCTTCTATTGGCCATTCAATAAATTTTAATTTGTTCATTGGATTTCCTTTTCTTATAAGTATTAACATATCAATTTCTTATATAAATATGCGTCAACCTAAGTAAACAACAGTTTTTCCTTTAAAATTGGGTCCACACATGCTACTTTCCAAATAAACATGATTGGTTGCAAATAAATCTCAAGGTGGATACTCCAAAGACCAAATTCGTCGTTTATTATTTATTTTCTTACTTATATTATTTATATTTTTTTTATTCATTTGATGTTATTTATTCATTTTAGTGATACCCAACAACAGTACTTCACAAACAATTCCAATGCCTCAAGGTGGTATATATATTTCAAAGACATGATTTATATTTATTTATTTGCTTATTTATATATCTTAGATTTTATTCATTTGATGTTATCTATTCGTTCTAGTGATACTAAGAGTATTTGTTTGGTGGGTTTTTGCCCACTGAAAGTGACAATTGGGGCTTTTTGAGTAGTGAAATATCAGGGCATTTATCGTTATTCCTAGCTTTCGCCCCTCGGTGCTTCGATGAAAGGGATTTCCTAATATTTTGTAAGTTTTCAGTTCCAATTGCTACTAATTCAGGGTGATATTTAGTCTTTTTTTGGACGTATATAATCGTGTAAAAAATTTTCAACAAGTAACGCAATCAAAATTTTTGTTCTTTCCCAAGTGTTTTTCTTATACTTTATTTGTTTTTTTTCTTCTGTTTTTTAAATGTATTATTTATGTTTATGTTTTTTTTTTCATGTGTGGCATTGGGTATGTTTTGTTTTGTTTTATTGTTTATTGTTTCTTTTTCTATTTTTGTTTGGTTTCTTTGTCTTCTTTTGTTTTTGTGGTATTTTTTATTTCTTTATTGGTTTCTGTATTTGGTTTCCCTATGTACTTGTACATTCCTTTCCTTGCTTTTGTTGGATGGTTGCTTCTCCATAACTTTCCATGTATAAGATCTTGTCTAGAATGATGTTTTGGTAGTAATTGGTTGTTATTATTTGGTCAAAGAGACCATGATACAGTGCTAGGTAAATAGAAGTGTGTACTAACATTTTGTGCAATTGCTACTAATTCTCGATGAATGAGTGTTTCTTTTTTTGGCTGTTCATTCACGTGTAAAAATATTTGGGTTTACTAACACAACCAAGATAATACGCTTTAACAAATGTTTGTTTGATACTTTCTTTGTTTTGTTTTTTCATGTATTATTTAGGAGGGGCGTTTCTCATCTTTTTTTTTTTAGTGTGTGGCATTTGTTTTGTTTTGTTTTGTTTTATAGTTTTATGTTTTTTCCTTTGTTTTTTTTCCATTAGCTTCTGTCTTCTTTAGTTTAGTTTAGTTTTTTCTTTTTCTTCAATGGCTTCTGTTTGGGTTTCCTTATGTACTGGTACATTCTTTTTATTATAATCACCAAGACTGCTTACACATATATATATATAGAAACGGTAAGCACATCTAAAATTGTTCTTCATTTTAATTGGCATATGAAAGACTGTTTTTGGATTAGGTTTTTAATCGGTCACTAGATTTTTGTATATCAATGAGTAAATTGTTTGTTTGCTACGTTTACCCTTTACTAAGTCAATCCTCTGGCTTAACTAACGATGGCACCACCTTTTTTGTGTCAGTATAACTATTCAGGCCCTTGCTACTTCGTGAAGAAGGATATTGATACGCCAGGTTGATACTTCTCGAATTGTTATTCGACACTACAGCATGCTCTACGCTTCAATCTTAGCTGACATTTCTTGCTTCGATTACCGTTCCAGATAATGTTTATATAGCTTCAATGACACATTATTAAAAACTAATAATCACATGCACTTGATAGCTAGTGGTCATTGATCTGTTGTCTGAGTGATAAAAAAAATGTTAAGAGTCTGCATAATACATGCTAGCAGTCCCAACATCCTGTATATTTTCTCACACTATATGTGTACTGCATGAAGTTGTGATATTATTGAGGTATCCTGATGTCAATCAAACTGTCATACACTTGCTATAAATTATGTTGTATTAGTAGTTAAAATCATGGGGCCTTTCGTATCCCACCTCACCATGCTTACTATGTTTCAACTACCTCTTGAGAGTCTTCACCCATGTAACGAATTCTTATTTGTTTGCTAGCAAACTTAGTTGCTCAAAGTATATCCTATGCATTTAAATCTGTCACCTTACAATTGGGGATCATATTAATTATATACTGAAAATATTTTACTTCCTCTTTTTTTGCAAAGGTTTAAATGGATAAATCGTGGATTCATATTGAGGATAGATTGCAATCCAATGAGTATGCAGAAGGAGTTTACCATTTCTTATCCATGGCTCAAGCCAATGCCCCCGCTAGTGACGCAATTAGGTGTCCTTGTCGAAGATGCCGTAATAATTTTTTCCAACCAATTACTGTTGTGAGGGATCATCTGTTCTTGCGAGGGATTGATAGAAGTTATTCTCAATGGATATTCCATTGAGAAGATGATCCTTTTCATGCCAACCAGTCTCATGACGAGGATGACGAAAACGATTTTGGAGAGTACATTGATGACGTTGATGAGATGTTGGATAACATTCGAATGGGCTCATTCTTAGATAGTACCATCGATTTAAATGATGGTGGCATTGAAGGTAATAATGCAGAACCCAATGTTGGGGCTTCAAGACACCATACCTTTGAACAGTGTGTAGAGGATGCACGATGTCCACTATATCCATCGTGTACAAACTATTCGAAATTATCATTTATGGTGAAGTTGCTCCACATCAAGACGATTAGGGGTTGGAATGTGTAGTCATTTAACATAGTGCTGAAGCTATTGAAATCCGCATTCCCAACTGCTCTCTTATCTGAAGACTATAATGATGCGCGTCGACTAGAGCGTAGATTGGGTTTTAGTTATACCAAAATCCATGTATGCCCAAATGACTGCATCCTGTTTTGGAAAGATGATGAAGACAAAGATGAGTACCCTAAATACAATGCATCTGGGTGAGTCTTAAGGACAGTTAAACACCGAGTACCTCATAAAGTGATGCGTTATTTTCCACTGAAGCCAAGGTTGCAACGCCTTTATCTGTCGAAAAAGACAGCACAAGCCATGCGATGGCATAAAGAGGGGCGTATTGATGATCCGAGCTGTATGAGGCATCCTGCAGATTCTAGGGTTTGGAAAGATTTTGACAAGAAATATGATTGGTTTGCCAAAGATGCTCGTAATGTCCGTCTTGGACTTGCGAGTGACGGGTTCAATCCATTCAACAACATGAGCAAGCCCTACAGTATATGGCCAGTAATACTTTTACCTTACAACTTGCCCCCATGGTCGTGTATCAAAGATCCATACTTTATGTTGACATGTCTTATACCTGGTCCTAAATCACCAGGAAATGATATCGATATCTTTCTGCGTCCTTTAGTTGAGGAATTGAAAGAATTATGGGAAGTCGGTATTGAGACATATGATGCATTCAGTTCCAATATTTTTCGATTACATGTAGCCTTACTCTGGACTATAAATGACTTTCCTGCATATGCCAATCTTTCTGGGTGGAGCACGAAGGGAAAGTTGGCATGTCCTGTGTGCAATGGAGATACCGATTTTATGTGGTTGCTGTATGGACGTAAACATTGTTACATGGGCCACCGTCGATAGTTGGCCCCAGAACACCCTTGGAGAAAGAAAAAAACGTGCTTTCAATGGTACCGACGAGGGTCGGCTTAAGCCATCAAGACTTACAGCCCACGCTATACTTGAACAATTACGCATGGTCTCCAACGTACAATTTGGAAAAGGTTCACGGAAGAGGAAACGAACACCACAAGAATTAAACTGGACAAAGAAAAGCATCTTCTTCGATCTCCCATACTGGCTAGACTTAGAATTGAGGCATAACTTAGACATAATGCATATTGAGAAAAACATATGTGATAGTATATTGGGCACTTTGCTAAGTATTGATGGAAAGAGTAAGGACAATACAAATGCATGCCGGGATTTGGAACATCTCGGATTGAGGAAAGAATTACACTTATGCCTGGATGGTGATCTTTGTCGGATGAGTCTTGCATGTTACACCTTTTGTGAGTGGGTGTCATAAGTTACATTTCCAGATGGCTTCGCTTCTAATATTGCTCGATGTATAAATATTCATGAAAGTAAAATTTCAGGAATGAAAAGTCATGACTGCCACATTTTCCTGCAAAGGTTCTTTCCAGTCATAATTGGTGGTTATCTGCGACCCGACATCCATCTAGCTTTGACTGAGTTAAGTACATTTTTCAAAGAATTGTGTGCTCGGACATTGACTTATGACTTATTGCATCGGCTTCAAGAAAATATTTCTATCATCCTATGTAAACTTGAGATGATATTTCCACCTGCCTTTTTTGATATAATGATGCACCTCGCAATTCATTTACCAAACGAGGCATTACTTGCTGGACCAGTGCAATACAGGTGGATGTATCCGTTTGAGAGGTATTTGGGGAAGTTCAAGCATTACGTTCGGAATAAAGCCCACCCTGAGGGTTCAATTGCTGAAGCATATATTCATGTCGAGTGTTTGATGTTTTGCTCTATGTATCTCAATGACATTGAGACTAGATATCAACGAGTTGAAAGAAACTCAGACATCCCAGAACAGCCAAATGAAGAATTTTTCTCTGTATTCTCCCAAAAGGTACGTCCGCTCGGAGCAGCCAACATTCGCATGCTAGCCGATAAATTATTTGCAAGAACCCATTGGTATGTGCTCAATAATTGTGGCGAGATTGAGCATTACCTCAAGTAAGTAGATAATCTTTGTAGTTACCGAACTATTCATTAGTGTTATTTGACACTGTGTAAAATAAGACTTTGTTTTTGTAGTGAGCATTATACCATGATTACGAGGGAATTCACAACCAACACTGCGCGCAGGCACCAGGCTCAATTCCCCGGGTGATTCAAGAAACATGTACGTATTTCTCTTGATTGATACAATCTTTTTTATGCGTACCCTAGTTGGTGTGCATGACATTTGAGTCCGACATAAAAGAAGATAAACTTTAATAGAAAATAAAAAAATATATATAAATAACAAAATCTATAAATATATATAAAAAAGAGCATCCTTAACTATTCATCTTACTATAGGGTTGGTTTTGTTGTTTGATTGGACACTAGATTCGAGAGAAGCGTGCGATGGATCCAGCTAGTGTTCGAGATGAAATGTATGCACTCGCATGTGGTCTCAACAAGTGGGTTGTGTCGTACGCTGGGTGCATAATGAATGAAATTAGATTCCAGACAAAGGATCGTGAGCAGCACCGGCGAACTCAAAATAGTGGTGTGGTTGTTCATGGTGAACATCAATCAAATCCAGTTGACTTCTATGGGGTGTTGAATGATATTTTAGAATTATGATATATGGGTTGGCGTAAGGTTTATTTGTTTCAATGCAATTAGTGGGATGTTGGTGATAAGAGAAGAGGAATTCGTGTTGGCAACCATCTAACAAGCGTCAACACTTCTAGAACATGGTATAAAGATGAGCCTTTTGCTCTTGCCTACCAAGCTCAGTAAGTGTTTTACTTAAAAGATACTAGTGTGGCAGGTAGTTGGTATGTGGTCCATAAGATAACGAATAGGAATGTATACGACATTCCTTTAGTGTCATCGGGTGAGGATGCAGATGATGGTGCAGAGTCTGGTGAGGATGATACTTTCCAGGAAGATGAAAACATTGCCACAAACATGTCGTATGCCTAATGCAATCACCTAGACTTGGTAGTGAATCCATTGAATAGGATCGATGAAGAACCATTGTTGATTGACCTTTCGACCATATTAGAACAGCAAACATCTGAACTAGACCACGAGGCCTACCTTGAGGATGTTGGCGTCGATGATGAGTTGGGAATTGACGATGCAAATGCTAATAGTGATGGCAGTGAGGAAGCCAGTGGTGCATTTGCCGATGATGCCACCTCAGAATCAGATGATGGTATGCCCTAACTAATCATGTCATTATTTGTTTTTTTCACATCACATGTTGACTTCTTTCTTAATGACCAAATGATTAATAACACATTGTTAATAGTATCACTGTGTTTAGGATCTAAAAGTATGGCATAATATTTCATTTGGTTAGCAAAGCAACAAAACCCCAACTATTTGCATCTTCAACATGATTTGTTTTTTTCACATCACTTTTACAAAGTGATCATGATTGTATGTTCTATGATTGATTGACTTATTTTCACTATAAATATGTTTGCATTGTGATGATGCTGAGTGTTGAATGTGGTAAATGGGCATTTGTAGAATGATATTTTTGTGTCATGTCATCCACTACCAACTTGAGTCAATGTCCATTGGCAGACTGTGGGCTATAGACATCAGCCAGGACCATCCATATCCTCCTTATAAAAATGCAGATCTTATTCATCATATTTCGAATGGTGGTTGTTGATCGAAGTATTAGAACAGAGGTTTGGCCTTTCCTTTACGGATTGTAAGAATTCCCATCTATGCATCTTTATGTATCAATGTTTGTGCGACTTTGCTTTGTCCCATACAAATATCTTAGAATTCCTTCTTCTAAGGTAAATGTGATACCTTTTGGAAATTTTTGTTCTGTTGTTAACTTGTTAGTCATTGTGTCAGTTAAATATTGCATTTGCTTTGTCCTATACAAGTATGCATAGTTTACAAATTTACTTAATTTAGGAATCTATTAATGTACATGTTGCTAGGAGAATTGCTACCTCAACAATGAGGAGAAGATGCATTTTAAAAAGATTATCTAGGAGGAAGTGATCACTAAAAGCATCTTCAGGGGCACGTATTCACTACCACTATTTTTTTTTATTAAAACAAAGCATAAACATTTTTACACTATATGTTGATTTTGCTTTATTATAAAATTTACTTTAGTCTCTATGATATCTAGAAACAAAGCATAAGATGAATATTCAGGCCGTCTTTCAAAACTCTTTGAGTGAATCGCGAGTTGCAAATGAACTCTTTCCAACAATTGCGGTAGCTGTTACGGAGTCAGTAAAGGTGCTCTTCTCCATGTCATATGTTGAATTGGTATTGAGGTGGTTGATTTTGTTTGAATATTTTGGCAAGTACTCCTATTTACTTCTTTGTCAACTTTAGATAGGGCATTATCTTGTGTAGATCTTGTTGGCAGGGTCTTGGCATATGTGATATGCTGATTCTAACACTGCACTCTAGCATGATATACTCTCCTACCAATTGTCTGCATTTCATTTTTATATCCTCTCTATGTATTTTTATATCCTCAATGGATATTTATTTATCTACTAACGTATTTATTTATGACTGTGTTGGAAGAACCTCCAATCATTTGCATCTAACACATATGGCTTGTGGTGATTGCAATGAAAATATTCGTACATATGTTATACCACTATAATATATTAGCAATCAATAGATGCATGAACCTATCTAAAGTAATTTATATTCTTGTCTTATATGTAGTTCAGCATAAAGGTAGTTCCAATGCCAATTATGTGTACTGCATTATGAGTTGGACTTGGCATTGTTGTTCAAGTCCCAAGGTGTGAATGTCAACAGTCGAATACTATCATATTCCTTCTATCCTATGTCTTGTCATCCTATACAATCAAACAATAAGTGGTGGTAGCTAACTGGTAGTGCATGGACTCCTATTTATTTTTACTGATATAATTCACTTTCTTATTGTTTGATGTGATTCTCGTAAGTTGAAGATTGATTGATAGGTATCAAGGAATTCAACTAATCCTAAACTTCATTTTACTACAATCAGGTTACTTTTCAAGGCCCTGGCATGTTCCCAATGAATATAACATACCGCTAAGAGATGCACTGCTAAAAAGTCATCAAGAAATGCACTGTCATTAGGTATTTCTTATCAATCCAATAAACTCAATCCAAGTAAACGGGATAATTGAAATTGTGGACCAATTAATTGGCTAAAATGATGGGGGTGTCCTAATATATAAAGGCTTGAGAACACCTTAAATGACACAAAAGGCTCCATTTGATTGAATACATGAGTTATATGCAAGTACAAAAGCAATACGTGTCCTACTCGGCTTCCATACAAAATCAATATGCACCAAGATCACTTTCAACTGAGCAATGCATAGTAAAGAAATGTAATCATCAGACTAAAAATACTTAGACAAATCTTGCCATAAATGAATTAAGAAAACATTTTTGATATTTCAATGCTTATCGAGGGGGTTTCAAATGGATAAACGAATGCAAATTAAGCAATTCAATAGACTGCCATTATTTTTTATTGTATATGCATGGTGCAACTTTGCATTTATATCCAGTGCCCTACGTTTAGTTACTTTGCAACGAATCCCAGTTCACACAATGGGAGATTAAAAAATAGATGTGAATTAAAAATGTGATCATCGGACTAAATGAATTAAGAAAACATTTGTGATGTTTCAATGCTAATCAAGGGGGGTTTGGATATATGCTAACCTCAAAGCAAATTAAGCAATTTATTATAGGTTCTATATGCAGTATGGTGCAGCTTTGTGTTTATATCCAGAAAGCTACATTTAGTTATGTTGCCCAGATGACTAACACAAGAGGGGGGGTGAATTGAGTTGTATTTAAAAAAATAACAATTATAAATCAAATATATAATATAAAATATAAACAAAATATGAAACAATAATAAATATAAATAGTAAGAGTAAGAGAGAAGCAAACTCAGTATGTTAACGAGGTTCGGCCCCACTGCCTACGTCCTCGCCTCAAGCTACCTCTTGAGGATTCCCAAATCTACTATTCAATCTCCTTTAGGTGGAGATAGAAACCAATTACACCTTTGAGCAGCACCGCTCCAAAGAATCCGTATAGAACACCCTCTACACTTCCAATCACCTTACACTTGGTGATTTAACTATTCCCCGTGTAGAACACCTTCTACACTTCCAATCACCTCACACTTGGTGATTTAACTATTCCCCGTGTAGAACACCTTCTACACACACAAGGGTTATACACACCCTTTTACAAATACAAGAGTTGATAGTAGGTAGACTATCAAAGTACACTCCTCAATGAGTGAGATAGAAACAATACAGCGCAACCTATATCTCTCTCAACAAGAACAAGAATTAAGGCTCAAAACTTTAGAAAAGAGAGAATGAGAGCTTGAAGAAATGATGTAAAACTTAGCAATAGATGTGTAAGCTCTTGTTGTGAATTTTGTAAAACTCAAGTGAGCTATTTATAGGCAAATAAGTTTTCAATTTCAAATTTGAAAAGATTCCCATGTCAAAAACATCATCATTCACTTTTCAAAAATTTCAAATCTAATATTTTTACTTTTTGCATGTGACAAAAGGAGCACACTTTACTTTTCAAAAATTTCAAACATAATCTTTTACTTTTTGCATATGACAAAAGGAGCACACTTTACTTTTCAAAATTTTCAAATAAAGACATCTACCTTTTGCATAAGTCAAGAAAACATCCATCACTTTTGAAAATATTCAAATAAAACATGCACATGTGAAAGATGACAATCAATCATCTTAATATTTTCAAAGTTCAAACCTTTAATCATGTCATGCACATGTGAAAGATGACAATTAATCATCTTTCAAAATTTTCAAATTTAATTTTCAAAATATTCATGCATATGTGGAAAATGTATTTTAATGCTTTATGATAAAATATTAATTTTGAGCCTTAATCCTAATTTTGAATTTTTAAGAGATTTACAACATTACTCTATGATTTTAATGTGAACTTGTTTCCTTCTTGCTCATGCTTGCTTCCTTGATGTGCTTGATTATATTGTGTGGACAACTTGAGCTTGAGACTCCTTTATTCTTTGGATTCATTTGTTATCATCAAAATCCATTTGTAGATTTACATGAAACTTGAAACCTTGAGTTCAACAAGTTACAAATCCAGAAAACTACATTCAGTATCGTGGGAATTGAATCCCAGTTCACACAATGGTGGCCCTTGAAATACTACTTATATAACTATCTACTTTATAAGCTGACACATGTATTGCTCTATGAAAAATAATCTACGACCCGTATTGGATTCCTATGCAGTAATAGGTTATGAATATTTACTTTCACATACGCAAATGTTGACCAGTTTTAATAAATATTTTTATACACTAATTGATTCATTTTAGTGGATGATGAATTAAAAAATTATGGATGACAATTAAAGTGGCGGGAAGAGATTAAAAAAAAAAACAAGCGGGGTGCAGTGTAGTTTTGGAAAAGGTGTTCAAAATCAAGTTACTCAAAATCTGTCCTTCTCCTGCCAACACCTAGGAGCTCGTACCCAACTACTTCAAATCACCAAGGTGTTCAAATTCTAGTATCACTTTGCTCACATAAGAGAGAAGGGCACCCAGCTGTTTCTGAGAGAAGAGAAAGGCTGAAGTCAGCCAAGCTAGAGAAGTTGGGAGTCGACCAATAAAGCAAGCTGGTTTCCACTATAATTGTGATGAAAAAAACAGAGGAGCAGATTCTTCTACCTTCAACCACTAATATTTTGGGATACTAGGTTTGCCTTCTCTCTTCTTGCTCCTCTCTCTCTCTCTCTCTCTCTCTCTCTCTCTCTCTCTCTCTCTCACACACACAGTTGTTCTAGGGGTACTGCTCTCACTCTCATTTCTCTCTCTGAGTTTTTCTAAATAGCTTTGAATGTAAGTAATGCATGCTTCTTACTATAGGGTTATACTGGTTTCAACATTGAGAAATTTCTCTCAAGCAAAGAATAGTTTTTTTTTTCATTTGTTTTTTCCTACTCACGCATGCATGCGATGCTATAATGCAAGAGCTGAGGCATCGCAGCTACTGAACTCGATCTACTATGTTTTTTTCTACAATTTTTTTATTGCAGGGTTACTTCAAGTCTTGGCTCACCTAGGGTTTAACATTATGTCACTCTCTATTTCTACTAATGAAGTCAATAGTCTGATAACTGTTGCTGTATTTTACCTAAGATGGGTTAAAAATGTCTTTTTTTTTTTAACTTAGCCATGCAGGCAAAGCTGTGATGCAATTGTTGAGGCATCACAGCTTTGCAACTCGATCGAGAAAAGTTTTTTTTTTTGTTTTTGTTTTTTGCAGGGTTACTTAAAGTCTCGGCTAACCTAGAATTATGTCACTCTTTTTCAGCCCGAATTATGAAGTCATGGACTGTGCTCTTGTACCCTTCCAAACATGTGTTATAATTGACCTATTACATTATGCCTGGAATTTAAAAGTAAACAACATTTCTTTACCCATCTGTTGTGCCTGTTGTTTGGCTCATCTTTATGCCACATGAACATGTTGATATTTCTCCACATTGTGAATCCTTTAATGACACATGGCTGTATGCAAAACTGAGATACAACATTTGTTCACTTTTTCTGATTGTAATGAGGAGTACCCCATTATTTTTGTTCACTTTTTCCATGTTACATTTTTGTTCACATTTCAACCTATGATGTAATTTGTTGTCCTATTCACCAATGCATGCAAAACTGAGATATAACATATGGGCAATCATTTAAATTGAGGCATCACAGCAGCTTGTTTTTTTTTTTCGTGTTCTATTTTTTCCAAGGTTACATAATTTCTAGATCTAGTTAAAGTATGTTGTATTATGCATGGACTTATTGTCTCTTACCCCGTTGTCTACTCAAGTGCACTACATATTTCTTTAATATAGTTGGACTAAGATGTATTCAATGGTGTGGCCTCAGCTGTGAAAGTATTAAAGTGTACCCATTATTATTTTTCCTATTGCCATATCTAGATTGGAATACATAATTTTTGTGTCAGTTTGTAGTTAGGGGAGAATCTTATAGGTTCAACTCATGCAACATTCAACTTCAATCCTTTATTAATACATATAAGACATGTTAAAAAATTTGTGTAGGGTTATACACTATAGTTGACCTTGAAAAATTTGTGTATGATATTGATAACTCGCTTATATTTTGGTGTATTAGTAGGATTGAAATTTCAAAAACCAAGACAATGGTGAGACGGGTAAGAGGAAGGCTCCCTAGACGACATGGACGTAGAGGGCATGTCTCAGCTCTATTTCCAGGCAGGGTTCGTCATGGGCCACCGCGGTTGCATGATATGGATTAGGACACAATATCAAATGATTCCACTCAACCTCCAAATGTGGGTGTAAAGGAGGCTAGGGATGAAGCAAATCCTGATTCAAAGATTGTGTGCAATGCACGTAAGTTGAGTATAGACTTTTTATACCCCTTTGTAGTGTTTGTTCTACTTATAAAACAAATTGATAAAGGTCCAATTGATTTAATCTTATTGGCAAATAGAAGATACTGATGCACCTCCCCGAAAACGCAGTCGAGGACCAGCAAAAGACATGTTGTTTGAAAGAGTCCGAAAATTTGGTCCGATACCCCTAAAGATTAAGGATGGACAAAGAGGTCCATCGTGTGAAAATTACAACCTATTTTCTGGACAGGTGACCATGATCGTGAGACTTCATGCAAACATGAGCCATGCAAGTTGGAAAGCTGTGCCAAAAGAGGAGAAAAAATAGCTCATCGACCGGGTTAAGGTAAGACAATCTTCAGTGCTGTGTTTGCCTGCTATTTTTTCTATAAATACAATTTTGCTCTTATTATTAACAGTCTTCTCAACACAACATGATTTTAAGTGAAATACTTTGACAATTTGTTATTGTAGGCTGATTTTATATTGGATTGGGCACAAAGTTCCCATCGTGAGTGTGTGACAAACGCAGTTGTAAGAAAATATAATGCATTCCACTATTTACTACGGAAGCAATACCTAGGGTATGCGTCGCACGAGGTGGCACTTTCCGGTGGGACATCGTGGGTTGAAAAGCCAGTTTGGGAACACCTATGTGCAATGTGGTCAAGTGAAGATTTCGAGATATATCCCATAATGTGCTACAAGTTACGCCCCCTTGGATGATTAAAAAAATGGAAAAACTATTTTTAAGTTAAATACTTTTGGTATGATACAAAATCAAATGACTTGGTTTTTGGATGCTAGTGCAGTTATGTGGTGTTTAACCTGATTTACTGGAAATGACAAATGGTGAAGTTGAATACAACCGTGTTAAAATAGTTCGACGTGTTATAATTTAATACCGTTGGCATGATACAAAATATACTGCTGGAACCAATTTTTGTATGCTAGTGCAGTTGTATGAAGTTTAATCCTGTGTAATATTAATATGTTACAAGTTGCATAGCTCTTAAAATAAAATAAAAATAATGAGTGTTCTACATCAAATACATTTGGCATGCAATCTGCACTCGGACAAGAGATTTTTACCTTCTTGTTGGTATGGGTGTAGGTTAATTTTGTGTAATATGACAAGCGGTACAAGGTAATTTATTTTTATTTTTATTTTTGGTTAAAAATAGTGCAAGTTGTTGGAAATTAAGTACTTTTGGCATGTAGAACCAAACAATTAGGTTTCAAATTTTTGCTTGCTATTGTAATTGAAGGTAGTGTATTCATGACATACTATTAATGTGTTACAAATTACACCCACCCTTAATTAAAATTGCATGAATAAAGTCGCCTTGTCATGAAGTACTTTGCACTTTATATATAAACCAAAATTAGTGCAGATTTTTGCTTGCTACTGCTTTCAGTTTATGGTTTAATCTTATATAAAATTAAACTTTGCTTGTCAATAACCCACAGAAAATGTCAAAGAGAAACCAGAGAAATAGGCAGAAACAAAAGGTGAACCATACTGGAGGGAGAAAGCCATTCGTTAGAATTTTGGAGGAAATGGTTAGTCTACTAGTTTTTCCATTCATCTACCACCTCATATTTTAATTAATGAATGTGATTCCTGTTTTTTTATTTGTTAAATGTGTTTGTTGCTAGTATGAACAAACACATTGGTCAAGAAAGAAAGTTTGCTTTATCACCGACACAGCAGAACACACCTATGTAAGTCGAACTTAATATTTGTTGCTAGTATTTTTGAATCGGCCAAAGGTTTTACAGCTTGCACTAATGGTGTTCAAAACTCCATGGATGTAGAATATAATGCTTGAGAGATTAGATGAAACTGAGGTGGATACAGAAAACGCCAATGCAAAGTGCAATGCAGCCTTCAAGGAGGTTTTAGGACATAAATCAGGCTATGCAATAGGACTTGGCCACTCAGTTATACCTGAACCTTCAATTGCATTGCGCAAAAATAAGGAATATCTTCGCATTGTTGAAGAGAATGAGAGGAACAAGAATGAAGCAAATTTGTACAAGAGCGAGTTAGAGGTACTAAGAGCTGAGTTGGTGGATTTCAAGAATCAATTTAAAGACTATGAGAAATCAATGAACAATCGTGTGGCTGACCTAGAATGCAATCAAAGAAAGTCTCATAACGAGGCTCGCATGGATGCATAGGCATCCTGGGTATTTGGTTTTTTGATTGCCCAGCTTTCGTTTTTTAGGAAGTCCTGGTTGAAGAAACAAGGTGGGTTAAGAAGTAATACATTTTGGTAATTTTTGCTATGCACCTGTATGGATGTGCCTTGGTTGGAAGTTTATGTCTCCTTTAATAGTCAGCTGAGTATGGGTTGATAGGTGCAAAAGTTGTTGCCATGTTGGTGCAAAAAACCTCAATGTATGCAATTTCCACGCTCACCTGAAGCTTAATATTGCTGATTGAGTCCTAATTCCATGTTATTGTTTTTTCCCTCCATTTAACACTATCATATGCTCATTTATGGTAAATTTGGATATCCACTCAAACTGTCCATGATTTAGATTAAATAAATAGTTTGCATGATTGGATAAAAATACATCCAATTGGTGGCTAGGAGTACAGTCACTTGAATGATGGGATAGGGTAGTTAGTAAGTGTTAGAGATTGACATGATATTAGTCATTTATCAGCCTTGCTATTTAGGAAGCAACTAAAGGGTAAAAATGTTGGATTTTCATGAATATAACTCAAAATATATATGGAGCAGGTATGTATTCCTAACAGTTGGATATCCACTCAAACTATCTCTGTTTTAGATTAACTAAATAGTTTTCACGGTTGGATAAAAATATGTGCAATTGGCGTCTGAGAGTAGAGTCAATTGCATGATGGGATAGGATAGATAGTAAAATCCAATATTGTCATAATATTGGTAATTTATTAACTCTGCTATTTTGGAAGCAACTACTCTGAATAAATGGATTTTAATGACTTTAACTCAAAATATAGGTGTAGGGAGGACGTATACCTGGCAGCAAGAGGAGATTTAAAGGAATTGTTCTGATGAAGACACAATGAGGCCAACCTTGGCATGATGGCACAATCGGAGGTGTGTTTTTTTTTTAGCTAAGATCCCCACAGACGCCTTTGACTAGGGAAGAGACTTGAAACAATGTTATATTTTGATGTATAATAGTTATGTTTTAGGACATAGAAATGGCACTCGTGCTGTTTTACGTTGTTTATGTATATTGGCTGGGCGTGTCAAATTGAACATGTTAACAAATTATGGTAAGCATGTAAACAAACAATGAGATCAGAATTGCTAACCAAGTCATATGTGTTGATATGATATGCAATGTTGGTTGGATATTATAGTAACAATGTTGTCATTTTCTGCATTATACTTTTCATCTCAAAAATCGATGGCATGATCATATCAAAGCCATTTGTCAGATGCAACATGCATATATAGGTCACAGATTACTAATTATGTATTGAGCATTAATTTATGGAGAAAAATCTGGTTGAGGCCACTGTTGTATAGTAATTACATATTTATCAAAATTTATCAATAGAAAAGTAGCAAGCTAGGCCGATATATTCATGTAGTTGTGGCAAGTAATTGTGGCATATATGTACAAGTAGTTGTTTTGTGGGAATAGAGGTTTTTCTGGCAAGAATGCTTCATGAGGACCCCTTTAATATCTGCAAATTAAATGTAGCTCGTTATAGTTGGAATTAGATGTAAAATTGGCCGATATTGAGCTATAGCTGAAAATGTAGATGCCAAGAATAATTATTTCTGGCAGACTTCAATCATTAATGAATCTCTGAAGTGAGGAAAATAATTAGTTGAAAAAACAGGAGATTGGAGGATACACAATTGTTAGTAAAAGTATTTTTCAAAAGACATTATTGCAGATAATAATTTTTTACGTAGATGTGTAGTTGCAGAAAAAACCAATTGAATGTCAATTACAATTTGTCGACCTTTCCCAATTCGGACAATGTGATGCATCACAATTAATTAATTGTGAGACTTCAAAGTTGCAATGAATTTTTTTTTTTTGGCAACTATTTTTTTTCTAGGAGACTACATTTCCTACCATACGTATGTGTAGTAAATCTTTAATAGCCATAATCTGAGTTGTTGAAATAGCATTTTAGTGGCAAGATTTAGTTCTGGGAAATGAGTTAAGTGATCGAGAAAGAAGGAACCGATTGTAGTATTTCTGACAAGAAAAAATACTTATAGCAGCAACATCTATTGTCAGAATAAGTAAGTATTTTCTTTAAATTTTCAAATGGCCAAGAATAATAGTTAAATTGGCAATTTATTATTGGCAAACCTACGGCAGGACATTTTTGCCAATATATCCAAATTTGCTGCAAGTTTTGATGACATTTGTGGCAAAAGTTTTTGTAGCAATAGGCTGTTTTTGTTATAGTGATACATGTGTATAAATTAAATAATAATAGTATAATATAATTTAAAAATGAAACAAATATATATTTATATATATAAAGTGTATATATATAAAAAAAAACTGAAGATTTATAAAATGAATATACATTAAAAAAAACATCACAACTTGAGTTGTGACACAAAAAATAAATAAAAAATTTCATGAACATAGATAACGGTCGACAGCCCCTCGAAGTTAAAAGTTAAGACTCATCAGTCATATACTTAAAGCATACATGCAGGCGTCCTCCCTTTCCATTTCGGTTGTGCTGCTCTCATGGTGCATTTCCATATGGTTTCTCGTTTTCTTAGTTCTTGGGCTTGCTCCTTTGTCGACGCAGTCACGCATGGTTGATAAAACTTAACCAAACTCATTGACCTTGTGCTACTCACATCCATTATTATTATTGCTGTTCAATTTGAAGGCAGGTTCGAAATATCCAACGTTCCTAATCGAGTGAGGTTTGTAAATGAAAGAGGAAACTCGCCAATGAGTTTATTGAAGGATAGATCAAGGTGGGTGAGCTTATACAGAGTACCTAACACAAGTGGGATGAAACCAGCAATTCTGTTTGAAGAAATATCCAACCATTTTAGATGTGTGAGATTTCTGAGTGAAAGAGGCAACTCATCGCTGAGGAAATTATCGGATAGATCAAGGTAGGTGAGTTTCAATAAATCACCTAACAAGTATGAATGCAACCGCTGATTCGATTATTCGAGTCACATGGCGGTGGTTGCATCCCATCCTTGTTAGGTGATCTATTTCTTTTTTTTTTTTATTTAAAAAAATAAGTCAACTAGTCAAGTCTCTCTTTCTAGCAGTCTGTCTTTTATCATTGAAACTGACCCACCCATGAACATGATCATGATATATAATATAACATCAATAAATCCCTTGGACATTGCACTGCACTAGCACTCATCACTTTAATCATGGCATCCAGCTCACTTTCCATTTCCACTGCGATTCTCACATGGGCTCTCTCTCTCTTGTTCTACGGAACCTATTTAGATACGACGATCGACTATGTGGCAGCGGCATCATCTGGATCATCATCTTCAGCACTACAACTCGAAGCCAAGACTCTCAGGGAAACTAGATGGTGGCAAAGCGACAACGCCAGTACTATTTCCTCGAGTCCTTGCAAGTTGTCTGGCATAACTTGCAATCTTGGTGGAAGCGTCACAGAGATCCACTTAGCTGGTGTCAGTTTGGGAAGTACGTTGAAACTCAACTTTTCTTCCTTAAAAAATTTAGTCCATCTTGATTTGAGCAAAACTAATCTTCAGGGAGGAATCCCACTTGAGATTGGTAATTTATCTAAACTCAAATACCTTTATCTGTTCTCTAATAATCTCACGGGTGAATTGCCTCTTTCACTCCTAAACCTCATCCAATTGGAGGAGTTGGATATTCATAATAATCGAATCAGTGGTTGCATCCCATCCTTGTTAGGTGATCTATTGAAACTCACCTACCTTGATCTATCCGGTAATTTCCTCAGCAATGAGTTGCCTCTTTCGCTCAGAAATCTCACACATTTAGAATGGTTGGATATTTCTTCAAACAGAATTGCTGGTTTCATCCCACTTGTGTTAGGTACTCTATATAAGCTCACCCACCTTGATCTATCCTTCAATAAACTCACTGGCGAGTTTCCTCTTTCACTTACAAACCTCACTCGATTAGGAACGTTGGATATTTCTTCAAATCAAATCACTGGTTTTGTCCCCAAAAGCTTAGGAAATCTGACGAATCTCTTTGCATTACTTTTGACCAACAACTTTTTCATTGGACCAATCCCCTCATCTCTTGTCCTTTTAACCAATCTCAACCAACTATACATGTCTGGAAACCAGCTCAATGGCTCCATACCGGAAGATTTGGGAAATCTGAGGAACCTCACTGAATTAGATCTAGATGGAAACAAGCTCTCTGGACCAGTCCCTTCTTCTCTTACACTTTTGACCAATCTCACCCTTCTGCTTTTGTCTGAAAACCAATTCAATGGCTCCATACCCAAAGAAGTGGGAAATCTGAGCAGTCTCTACCGATTAGATCTAGATGGAAACAAGCTCTGTGGACCAGTCCCTTCTTCTCTTTCACTTTTAAACAATCTCGCATATCTGAATATGTCTTCTAATCAAATCAACGGTTTTATACCGTCAGAAATGGGGCTTCTGGAGAACTTGATGAGTTTAGACCTTGGTAATAACATGCTTACTGGTCCAATCCCTTTCAATCTGTGTCGTTTAACTCGTTTAGCATCTTTGAGCCTCCAGAGCAACAGGCTTCATGGTCAAATCCCTCCAGCTATCGGCAATTTAACCAATTTGTACATCTTGTACCTTCGTGAGAATCAAATCAATGGTTCTATACCAGTAGAAATAGGGAATTTGAAGAAGCTCAAACAGCTTGATCTTGAAGATAACAATCTTATGGGTTCAATTCCCACAGATATAGAAGGTTTCTTTGCCTTGGAGCAACTGTTATTGAGCAACAACTACCTAACTGGAAGCATTCCCGATCAACTCAGTCGCTATTATATGCTAGATACTGTTAATCTTAGTCATAACCATCTTAGCGGAAATATCCCTCTTGAGCTTGGGAGTTTAGCATTAAAGCTTTTGGATCTCAGCTACAATAATCTTACCGGCAAAATTCCCCAATCTATCATTGCTAGAGATGTCAACTTGTCCTACAATTCTTTGGAGGGTCCAATTCCAGAGAGTTACCGGAATCGCACGCCAGATATTCTTATTGGAAACAAGGATCTATGCGGTGACTTCATGCATTTCCCTCCTTGCTCTACAGCTCCTAAAGCCAGCCACAACTATTCTACCGATTCCAAAAATCAAAAAATCAAGATTTTTGTCCCCGTCTCCATCTTCCTTGTTCTCTTACTTATTGGGGTTTCAATCCTTTGTCAACTCAAGGTTAAGAAAACCGAGTCTAATTCAAGAGAAATAAAGAATGGGAACTTGTTCTCAGTATGGAATTACGATGGACAGATTGCATATGAAGACATCCTTAAAGCAACTGAGGACTTTGACATTAAATATTGTATTGGAACCGGTGGTTATGGTAGTGTTTACAAAGCTGAATTACCTGGCGGTAAAGTGATTGCCTTGAAGAAACTTCATCAATTAGAGGCTGAGAACACAACTTTTAATAAAAGTTTTCAGAATGAGATAAAAGTGCTGACAGAGATTCGACATCGAAATATTATAAAACTTCATGGTTTTTGTTTACATAAACAATGCATGTTTTTGGTCTATGAGTATATGGAAAGGGGAAGCCTATTTTGTGTATTAAGAAATGATACTGAAGTTTTGGAATTGGATTGGAAGAAGAGGGTGAACATCATCAAATGCATAGCACATGCCTTATCTTACGTGCATCATGACTGCATACCATCAATTGTTCATCGAGATATATC
This sequence comes from Platycarya strobilacea, assembly GCA_036898215.1. NCBI lineage: Eukaryota > Viridiplantae > Streptophyta > Magnoliopsida > Fagales > Juglandaceae > Platycarya > Platycarya strobilacea. The sequence continues at coordinate 10,497,728 of CM072555.1, forward strand.
AAGCAACAATATCCTATTTAACTCTAAATTGGAGGCATTTGTCTCTGACTTTGGCACTGCTAAACTCCTTCAACCAGATTCTTCAAATCAAACGTTAGTTGTCGGAACATATGGCTACATCGCCCCAGGTAAATTCTTCCTTTTTGTTTGCAAATACTTATAAGAAAAACTTGAATAATATAAAAAAACAAAGAAGAAAAAGAAATGCATTATACCTTTAGTAGTTCTTAATTTTCTTTAAAAGCATTACACTTTTAAGTAATTTATAATTTTTTTTTTTTTGTTCTTTTTGTGCAGAACTGGCTTATAGTATGGTGGTTACAAAAAAATGTGATGTATATAGTTTTGGAGTGGTGACCATGGAAATATTAATGGGAAAACATCCGGGAGAACTCTTGACTTTATCATCATCTCAAAATATGATGTTACATGAAATATTAGACCAACGGTTACCCCCTCCAAATCATCAAGTTGTAGAAGATATTTGCTTTGTTGCTACAATAGCACTTGCATGCCTACACGCCAAACCAGAATCTCGACCAACAATGAAACGTGTGTCCCAAGATTTTGTTTCTGACAAGAAGCCTTCAACTAAGCCCTTACATGCAGTTTCACTCTTGCATCTGATGGAGACGGTGAAACTCAATCATGAAATGCTTGTTGTAAGGTAGAGTGTCTTGTTGTTCAATAAACTTACATGTTGGGGTTTGTATAATGTGTACGTGTGATGGTCTGTCTCTGTTGTCTGGTCGATAGATTTTAATTCCAAACTAAATTTTTTTGTGAGCAGTGTTACTCTACTGGTTTCAGTTGCCCGTTGTAAGTTATCGGTAAGCTAAAATTAGTTTTTCATTTTTTTCAATTTTTTTACTCATATTTAATTTTTATCATTTTAAAATATTTAAAAAAATATAAAAATATCAATACATTGATAATTATTTCCTTAATTATTAAATAAAAAAATCAAAATACATTAAATATCAAATTGAGATGTCAAAATAATGTTTTCTGCAATCATTTTCAATTCCAGCAAATGTGAGCAAGTAAAAATATATAGAGGTCATTATAGAGTAAGGTGGCATGCAGGAGTACTCTGAATCAAAACTCAATGTCTAAGGTACGATATTGCCCTGGAAGCTTAGCAAGGATCATCCGTGCAAGTTTTTAAAAACTCCAATACACATCAAGTACTGTACAAGTATATAAACCTCTAGATTAGTGGTGGAGTCAGAGATGATTTACTGTAAGAAGGTCAAGCAAAACTAAAACAAAATTTATAAAATATTTTTTATTTTATTTTTATATAATGTTTTATGTGGTATTGAACAATCCGATAATAGGATTTACAATAAAAATAAAATGCGTTTAATATAACTTATATATTAAAAAAGTATATAATATGTCAAGAACATGTTATTATAATAAAAATATATTAAAAATATGTTAAAAATCATCCAACTGTATATCTATAATAAAAATATATTTTTTATTTTTATTTATAATAAAAATATGTCATCATGTTATTATATGATTTTATTTTATATGATATGTATTTTATTTTAAATCAGATTAAATTTTATAGATGAAGGCCAATATAATTTTTAGAGATGGAGTCAATACAAGATCAAATTAATATTATATTACTAAATCATAGAAAAATCAACATATTTTATTTTTTTTCTTTAAAAAAAACATATATTATTTTTTTTTCTTTTTTTTTTTTTTTTGAAAATAGGTGAGACCACGGGAGAAAGGGGGTCATGCCCCTTTTTGCCCCAACATGTGCAAATTTGTACTTTTTGAAGAAAAATTGTGATAAATCCATTACCAATGCTCTAAGGCCTTTAAAAGAATATTTTATTCTATTCTTTTCTCCTAAGCTATTAAAGAAAAGAAGATCCAAAACTAAAAGGCACGTAAAGAATGTTATGGAATCAGTTCTCTGCATTTGGAACAATTAAAAGTATGTATATATATATATGTATGTATATATATATATATATATATATATATATATATATGATTTGGCACAATTAAAAGACGCATGAAAATGAAATATTCTGAAAATATTTATTCTGAGGGAGTTTTTTATGGAAAATTAGGAAAATGATTAGACTACTCTTTTAAAATTAAGCCAACACACACACACACAAAAAGTTGATAAAAAATTCTTTTGTCTAAGAAGGTTTGAACCATTAATTTTAAATACGATTCCAAACATTTGTATTAAACAGAAATACAGAATATTTAACTACCATAATAAAATATATATATTATATATTTATATTATATATATATATATATATATATATATATATATATATATATAAGCCTTTCTTGAATGTTTGCCAGCTAAGACCTCATTTGGCATTGACCCGCCCCTGCCATGAGTAACTTTTGTCTTCTATCAAATATTTATTTCATTCCTTCCTATTACTCTACATGCGATATAAATAGATAGAGGTGGGCAAAAATTCTAACTCTAATTTCTAACCGAATTCCATTTCAATTCCAACTCTAATCACGGTCAAAAGTTGAAAATCGAAATTGGAGTCAGAAATGTTCCAAGTCGAGCACACAATTACTCCAATATTTTACTCCAAACTCCGATTAAAAAAAAATTGATGCAAAACGATATCATTTTGCATCTATCTTTTTTTTTTAAATGAAACGGCGTCATTTCAATTAATGAGGAACAACGCCATATGTAATTATTAGCTCGCCCCCCCCCCCTACCTCCCTCCCTCTTCTTTCTCTTCTCTTTCTCCTCTTTTTTCTTCTTTCTTCTTTCTTCCGTTTCAGTTTCTCTTTTCTCCTGCTCCAGCTGCCCAGCTTCACTTCATTTTCTCCCGTCTTTGAGCAACCAACTCCCTCACTTCTCCAGTCGCAATGTCACCGTCTTTGAATCACGTCTTGCTCTATCATTGCGCATGCCTAGTAGAACAGTGACTTTTTTAATTGGTAATAACTTTTAAGATTTCAAAATAGAAATTTTTATTTTTATTTTAATCTGTAAAATCGAGGTTAGATTGTGTTAATTGTGTTCTGTTATGTTAATTTTGTATGGAGAAAATAGGCCACTATTTTATGGGTTGGATTTCATGTTGTATTTAAGTGTTTGTGCAAATGTCTTAATGAAATGTAATTTATTAATCTTGTATTTGAGTGGATCTCTACTCTTATTAGATTTGGTATAAGCTAATAGGTTTGAATCAGGTCATGCTTATGAATCTATGATCACGTGGGTTGAATTTTATGCCTTATGGTGTATCACTGTAATATAAGTTAAGTTGTATATATATTGTAAAACTATATGCCGTATAGTATGGATTGTGTTACTGTTAGTGAACTTTACTTATAAAAAAAAAAAAAGCTATAAAATTCCATATAGAAGGCGGTACTTATGGTATAATAAGGCAGTACTTTAGTAAAATTCCATACAGAAGCTGAAAATGAGCTTTGCGCTGTTCAATTTCATTCTTTTCTCCCATCATCATCTTATTTGTTTGTTTTTTGTTTGTGTGTGAAACTAAGGTATTTGTTCATTGAGAAACTTGGCATGATCTATTCAAATAGTCTACAGTCAAATTTCATTTTAGTTAGTTTCAAGAAAGAAAGTTATGATTGTTTGCAAAGTGTGTTTTTTTTTTTTTCTTGACAAGTTATTGTTTACTATTTGTCAAGCTAACTGTTGAATAGCAATTGTAAATTTTTCCAACCTTAAGGATGATTTAAGGTAGTGAAATGGGCACTTTTTTCACCGCTTGGAAATGATTTCCTCTGTCCCTATACTTCCTATTGCTAGGTTTCCTAAATTGGCCTCCAAAGGATCTACTTTTTTCCTTAATCTTATTCTGGAAAATGAAATCAGATCAAGTTGATTCTAGTTTTACCATGGAAGAATGTATGTTGGTAGAGCATAGGATGTAGTTGCAAATGTGCTAGCAAAATTATAATATATACAATTATATAAGGCTGTAAGCTATAAAATAAAAAAAAAATAAAAAAAATAAAAAAAATAAAAGATAAACTAGTATGGTGGTCTTTGTCACTTCAGATGCAACGAGGATACTAAACTCCAATATTAAATTATAATAAATAACTCAAATAAATAAATTTTTATTTATTTATCAGACCTGCCTGCTTTCCCTTGAAAAATGTGGAGAACAAAAGCCAGTTAAGTTGGTGACTCTTTTACATGATCTCTGACTGATATTCTTTCATCAAACATATATAGCTAGCTGGTTGACACATGATGGAAACAAATCAGAAAGAAAATGAAGTGTTAATGATTGTTTGGTTTAGGATGATCCGTAGATATTGATGAATGATAGCCAAGGGATCATCCAACTAAAAAAAGCATTTATAAATGATTAAGTACAATACTTTTTCTATTTTCCCCACTTTTATTAGTTATATCAAACCTTTTAACTTCATATGGAACTTTTTCTAATATTGTATTTTATTATTTTTCTTTTAAATTGACAGGTTTAAGTGAATCATTTTCACAATAGTGTACGAATAAAGTTTTAGATTTTAAAATCTTAAAAAAAGAAGTTACACTCAGTCCTCACTCCTCATCTTAAATCAGTTTTAAGAAGATGGTTATATTGGTTGTACAAATGTGAGTTGTTGATGCTTTATAAGTTTATATATAAACTTATATGTAAATTTATTTTTACTAACATTTTTTTTTATTATATTTGAATTTCAGGCAATATTACTGATGGATCTCTCAGATAGTGCTAGTGGGACTTCGACTCCATATGAGACTCCGGATGCCAGGACTTCCTCTGCATCTCAAGCAGCAGCACCGACTCAGACTCGAAGTCGACTACATAGCTCCACTCGAACACAGACCTCGTGTGTTAGCAGTGAATTTCTACTTCCAGTCAACATATAATTAGAAGTGGAAGATCTCGTTCAGTTTATGGAGGAGGAGGAGATGGATCTTGGAGACGATCCGGTTCAGGATCCGAATATACCAATACACCCTGTAACTGCGAGGCCACCCCGTCCATGATTAAATAAAAAAGATCGTGGACATTTGAACATTTCACGAAAGTTGATGGTGGGGATCCCGATAAGCCACGGGTTAAGTGCAACTATTGTGGCGCTCAAGTTAGGTAACATTCAAAAAAAAAGGTCCACTTGTTTATCATCACATCTAAACAGTTGTCAGTGGTATAAAATAGCGAAAAGGATGACGTCAAGAGGTTAGTGTCAGACACTCAGACTAATCTCATTTAATATTAATCCCATTTGATTTTCACTTAAAGCTAATGTTGATAATAAATTATTAAATGCAGCTACAGGTGAGTCTCAAACTAATCTTAGCTACGAGACTTCTACGTAGCTGTATTGTACTCTGATACAAGTACAATACAGCTATTGATGGAACAGGGATGCAGACAAGGAACCTAGTGGTCTCTCAATATAGTAAGAAGATATTCCGTGAAGCGCTTGCAATGATGATTATACAGGATAAGATGCCCTTTACCACGTTTGAGAAGAAAGGATTCCGTTATTTTGTAAAGCTGCTTGAGTCAAGATTTTCACTCTCATCCCATTATACACTGATACGCGATTGTATGAAGATGCATATGAGGAAAAATGCAGCGATGAAGAAGATGTTCACCACCACTGGCTAGAGAGTGTCATTTACGACTGACACATGGACGTCTGTACAGAATACTTTGTACATATGTATCACAATACACTACATTAACAGTGAGTGAAATCTTAAAAAGAGAATCATTGGATTTAAAAAAATAGTTGACCATAAGGGTGCATCGATAGGAGCAGAGATGGATGATTGTCTGATGGATTGGGGCATCCAAAAAATTTTATGCATTATAGCTGACAATGTCGATGCCAATAGGACTGTCATCGAGTGATTTATGCGGAATATGAGGGCAAGAGGCGATGTGATTAAAAATCACTAATATATCCACATTCGATGCGCTGCTCACATAATCAATCTTATTGTTGGTGAGCATTTCTGGTTTTGATTTTGTATTTTATATTTTTAATATTTTTACGATTAAAGTCTTCAAATTTATTATTATTTTTTATATTGTTATAACTTATGATAATTGAATATTTTTCAACGATGAAACAGTTAAGGGGATGGAAGATGTGAACGACTCAATTAAGAAAGTCTACAACAATGTGTGGTATGTGAGGGCTTCTCCCCAAAGACTGCGGAAGTTCAAGGCAATAGCAAAACAAGTTAGGATTGAGTTTTCAAAAATGTTGTGTCTGGATGTTCCCACTCAATGGAACTCCACATATCTGATATTGGATGTGGCAATAAAATACCAGAAGACTTTTGAGTAGTTGGAGATTGAGGATAGGGGTCTGAGGTATGCCCTACTGGAGCCTGATGGAAAGGAGCTCCGTCCTCCGGACAGCACGGATTGGTAACTTGTATCAGAGTTTTTCAGCTTTTTACAGATATTCTATGACATCACGATATGGGTTTCTAGATCCGCATATGCGAAGGTAAACATGTGGTTTAGCGAGATCTCCATGCTACACCACCATTTGAAAGAAAGTTGTGCTGACCCAAATGGACTGTTATCTGGTATGACATCACAGATGCAGTCCAAATATGGTAAATATTGGGGGCAAATTGAGAATATAAATAGATTATTGTTCATAGTGTCGGTCATCGAACCCCAATTGAAGTTGGTGATGGTAGAATGGTGGGCAACTCTCGGGGCAGTGAAGGTAGCGACGTTTATTATAGCGCTTAAAGCAGATTTGAACGACTTATATACCCACTACAGCACCAATAGCCTTGCTGTTGCTTCATCCTTAGCAGCTGCAAGTACCTCACGTTCGAGCTCGAGCTTAGGACCAGCCACAGATGGCTGTTCGAGTCAGGCCAGTGCAGCTAGTTGATCTCGAGGCTTCAACGTTCTGACGTCGTTTCATGCATAGTCGACGAGAAATCCACTGTAGTATACAAATGAGATTGAGAGATATTTACTGGTAGAGGTCGAGGAGCCTAGTAAGGAGTTTTAAATTTTGATTTGGTGAATGACTAATTCCATCAAGTACCCGATCCTTTCCCATATTGTTCGAGATGTGCTAGTCGTTTCTATCACTACGGTTGCATTTGAGTCGGTATTTTACACTGGAGGTCGAGTGTTGGATGTCTATGGAGTTTATTGTCACCGTCAATTATGGAGTCACTCATTTGCACACAAAACTTGATCAATGATGTACCTGCTGGATTAGACAGCATTGGCATCGATACTGTGAGCTACAGGCTTGAGTCATGTAAAATTAAATTTATTTATTTATTTATTTATTAATTATTAAAGTAACAAAACTTATATAATTATCCAATATTTCAATGATTATTTAATTTTTTATAATTTCAAAAATCTATTTAAATTTTAATTTATATTGTTTATGATTTCACAAATCTAGTTATCAATTACAGCATACTTGTCGATGACTAGTGAAGCAATGGTTACTTGTTTCATGTTTGGCTAATTTTTATTTTTATTGATAATAATACATTTTGATTTTATCTTAATCTCAGGTATGAGTTTATATAAGTTCCAAGTTCCAACGACAAATTACTTTGCTGCAGAGGATATTTTTGTTTTTTAGTAACCTCGAGTCCTATTGAATCAGTGATAGTGAATGGTTTAATAACTTAATTTATATTTTGTAAAATTTTTTGTATTATTCAGTTTGGAGTCTTGGACCATTTTTTGTATTATGTTATTAGGCTTATTGGCTTAGCAATTAGTATTGTAATTACTAATTTGTATTATTTTTTAATTGTTTAAGACTAATTAGCAGTGAAACCTCAATAGATAAATAGTTGTGGCAGCTTACATTGGAAAATGAGCTCAATTGAGCCTATTTTAGAATTGGAATGGCCCAATTGAGATCATTTGGTTTCAAAATTGGCCTAATTTGGCCCTTTCCGAAGTCGGAATTCGAATCGAAATTCGGAGTTTTAAATTTTGATCGAAACTCTATTCAAACTCTGATTGGAATCGGACTCCGACGCCATTTCGGAATCTGGGTCAAAATGGAAATTTAACTCCGACGTTTGTTGAAGTCGGAGTCGGAGTCGGAGTCGGAAACTCCGAACTCCGACACCGTGGGAGTCGGAGCACACCCCTATCATGCTAGTTGGGTGACCTTGTTGTTTCTTAAACTTTTGCAATATTAAGCCTGGTTTGGATGCCTAACCTATTTCGTCTGAGTTGTACTTCTTTCGTTTGCCTATCCAAATGCTAGAAAATAAAATTTTATCTCATCTCTAATTTTTCAACCAACGGTACAATAATGCTACAATAACATTAACATTACACTAATACTAACTACCACATTTTTTAATAATTATCTATTAAATTTTTCTATTTTATTGTAATAATTAGAAAATTATATTTCGGTTTTTATAAAATATAGTATAAGAAAAAGGTCAAAATATAATAATATAAAAATATATTTTTTAAAATTCAAAATATATATGAATTTTTTTAAAATAAATAATAATTTTTACTTATTTTTAATATGTTCATAATATTTTATAACCAATAATTAAAGATACTTCTCAATAATTGGTAGGATCTACCACTTGATCAAATCCCAAAAAGTTAAGAGAAATACTACTCTTACATATAGATATTCCTGATTAGGATCTGCCTAAATTTTTTTTACTTAATAATTAAGTAAATGTTTACTAATGATGAGAATTTAAAAAAATATTTATTTAAAAGTGTTGAAGCATATGGCTCATATCTAATGCATGTACAGCGACAAAATGACAAATGTCAAGAACGATCTCATGTGAATTATGTAACCAAATGAGGCTTAAGCACCCCCTCGTAAGAATATAGGAATAACACCCATGTATCACATACCGCTAATGTGGTAGGCATAATTTTGAGGTTATGGTTCAATTTTTGAGTTTCAAATTTATTATGAGTTTCAAAAAACAAAAATGAAAGAAAGAAGAAAATGAAATGCAATGCAGTTTAATTAGTAGTTTCACTTTTATATTCTTTCTATGCAGAACTTGCCTATACTATATTGGTGGTTATTGAAAAATGGGATGTTTATACCTTTAGAGTAGTGACCCAGGAAATATTAATAGGAAGGCATCCGGAAGAATTATTGACTTCATTAACATGAAATATTAGACCAACCGTTATCATGACCTCCTAATCATCAAGTTGCCCAAGATATTTGCCTTGCTGCTGCAATTGCATTTGCTTGCCTATGCACGGAACCAAATTCTCGGCCAACAATGAAACGTGTCCCAAGATCTTGTTTCCTGCAAGAAGCCAGTCGCTGAGCCCCTAGCGATTTTACTCTGCCGTCTGACAAACCAAGTGATTGGAGAGAGTAAAACTCAATCATGGAATGCTTGTTATAAGTCTGAGCGTGATCTTATTGTTAATTGAAAAATAATAGTTGCAGTCGTGGAGTGGAGTGCGCAAATAGTGTGCAAAAATTTTGGAAAAAAAGTAAATAAATACGAGATCCACATAAAAAGAATTAATTTTTTAATAATAGACTATTATTTTTTAAAGTATTTATGTGATATTTGCACACTCCACAATTATATGTATCATTATTTTTATTAATTTGATGAACTTGCATGTTTAACGCATGATATGCTTCACTTAAAGCCCCATGGGCCTACCTATATATAGAGGTGGGGTTGGGGGAGATCCTTAGTTTGGAACTGAACAACAGCAAAATAAAGAAATAAGGGCGGGTGTCATATTTTCCATAGCGTGGTAAGTATATTTTGCTACTGCTACTGTTGAAAATAGGCTACTAAAGTGAAATGAAAATCATTTGTACCGTCCATAATCTTTCAACAATAGCTGCACCACCCACCTCAGTGCAGAGTTTTGTCAAGATTGGCTACACCAACCATACCAGCCAGTTGTAAAACCTCTCATATAAAAGTAGAGCTCTGGTGTGTGTAATAGCAGCGGTGGTTTTATTTCAGAAGTGGTGTGTGTACAAATTTGAGTGTACATGAGATTTGTTTGAATATTTGTAATTCCATACAAATATAGTGAATTTGGCACCAGTGGACATAGGCAAATTACCGAATCACTTAAATATCGTCTTATGTGATTCTGAATAGTATTGTTTGTGCGCAATAGCTACAACCTTCCAATTATTAAATACAAATGTTACATCTGCAACAAGAGAAGGGATGATCAACTCATAATGTCATCTTATCAATATCACGGACTCGAAGTCTTACATAACAGATGTTACATCAGATGTTAGAGCACTAGTAATAATTTTGCTGAAATATTCTTTTAAAAAGTATAAATTTCCACACTTTAAAAAAAATGATCATATTTGATTCACAGTAAAGAGAAAAAAGTGGAGAGAATAAAATAAAAATATTTTTTTCTACTTGTAAATAGTAATTCTCCATATTTAGAGAGTTTTGGAGAATTACTATTCACAAATGAAAATAATAATAATTTTATTCCCTTCTCTCTACTTTCTTCTTTCTATTATTAATTAAAGGGTGATGCTAGGGGTCAATCCGGTTGGCTCCAGTGTTAAAAACAACCCACTTATATCCTCTATAAAAACACAATAATTTTAAAAAATACAATAAAAAACACAATAAAAAAATAATATAAAGAAAACATAATAAAAAACATAATAAAAAATATAATAAAAAAATGAAGATGAATTTATAGGAGGCATTCGGCCTCAGTCCAACTCCCGCCTCCGCCAGCCACCATGAGCGACACCACCCATACCATCGGGACTGGCTCCTTCCGACGATCTCACCTCTATGATGAAAACAGACTCATTTCAGATTTAAGGCTGTCGGGGAAAGGTGGGAGGTCGTCGAGGGTCTGCTTCGCAAGGATGAGGTCGTCGGAGGGAGCAGTCCTAATGGCATAGGTGGTGTTGCCGTCGATGGCCGACAACAGCGCAGACTAGTTTTAGGTGGGGTTCAGTCAGAGTCCAGGATTCCTCTTAATTAAATATGACCAAATTTTTTAGAAAGTGTGTAAATTTATATTTTTTTGAAGAAAAATTTTAATAAAACTATTGTTAGTGCTCTTAGTAGTTCCATATAACTACTGTAGATTGCCAAATACTGACTAGACTGGTGCATTAATGTGGATATCGCCCAATGAATAATTCTATTTAAAGGTTTTTACCAGTCAAAAATTCTACATGCAGTTATTTATATGTACTCTTATACTTTGTACTAATGTGATTAACCACATTATTTTTTTAATATAAAATAACTAATTTAACCAATTAAATCAGTGAGATGTATTCTATAAAAGTAAAGCTAGCTAACTGCATCGCGTTCTTAGAATTCAATAGACGAAAGACCTTGCGCCGTACGAGGTGCATAGCACCTTTGTCTTCTAGCTGGAACATAAGTGATATAAAGATTATCAAATAACATTTTTTGAAGGTTAATAAAGTAGTCAACAAAGAAGTACACGATTTAGATTGTGTCAACCAGACCCATCCAATCACTACTTAATTAGTTTACCTTAAATTATTAAACAAAAAACGCAAATAAAATCACTCTTACATTCTTCAAAATATAATACAATAATAGTTCTATTAAATTTTAAGGAACAAATAGAATGGGAAGTTCTCAGACACCTCGATCAATTGGCTGAACTTGAAACAGCGTGATTGCTAAAAACATTAAATGTACGTATGGATGTCAAGAAATTCTGAAATGTTTAAAAATATTTGTGAATAATATGAATAGAAAGTGAAAAAATTTTGTAAGTCCTATTGAGAGTATTTTAAGTTATTTGGATGTATAAAATATATTGAGTATTTATTTTTTGATTGATTTGATTATTAATAATAGTGAAATAATGATTTTATTTATATTTTTGTAATAATAAAAATAATTCTTATTAGAAATAATTTTTAATATATTTAAAAAATATTTTTGCACAATTTCTTTAAAAATATTTTATTTAAATTAAAATTGATAAAAAAATATTCTTTAATTATTTTTTAAAATTGCATGTGTTTTTTTTTCATTTAAAAATTTATTTAATTTAATTTATTTATATTTATAATTATTCTTTAATTATTTTTTTTCATCTCTCTCCCATTTTGGCGCGTTCACATGCACAGAATTTCAATTGGAGTTGGCACTTTGAAGTGCATGACATCAAATTTGAATTAATTTTTTTTTTTTTGGGTGCGTTGGAGTATTTTTAAATATATTGAGATAGGAAGTTTTAAGACATTTTGGCATGTTTGGACACGAAGAATCTTTAACCGTACGAAAAATATTGAGAATACTTGAGAGTATTCTGCCATCCAAACCAAGCCCTAACACTTTGTTCGACAATTGCAACAGCGTCTTGGCGACCCAAAATTATCAAAAATAAGCATTTCGGCAACTTTTGATACCTTTTTTTCGGCGAAAGTGATCGTCAAAAGCGATCATTTTTCTTGCGCATGCAGATTTCCCAGCCACCAATTATTAACAAACTCAGGACTGGTATATTGGTTTGGATAATAGATTTTTGCTGGTTAATCGGACTGAGTTCGAGGACGTAGTAGTACTTGCTTGTTTTTTTTTTTCTTTTTTATTTGCTGATCACTATTAGAATATTAATTAAAGTCCTAACCTTTTAAGTACAAGTTTGAATTGTTTTTAGAGATAACATAAGATTAGATAAAAATTAAAATATATATTTATAATATTAATTATTTTAAAATTTGAAAAAAAGTTAAATTATTTATTTTATTTTATATGAGAATTTTAAAAAATATAATAATAAGTTTGAAATGAGATAAGATAATTTGATAAAATAAATATGACCTAAGATCTGAACGTACGTGACAAAGTCTTGGGCAATTAAATGAAAATTTTCAAGTAAATTCAAGGAAACTTCCGATATTGATATATAGGGACTGCTTTAATTAAGCGACCAAAAGACGCGTCAAAACTAATGGCTGGCGTGTGGGAAAGAAAGAATATCAGATCCACCGACCGACGAGTCGACGACAATGGCGTCCGGCACCTCGTAATCACAATCAACTCAATTGTGAGGCATTAACAGTCGTACGTGGACTCAAAGTCAACGGAGACTGTCATGAGTCTCTATCTGGCTGACGCACTGCGTTCTTGAAGCAACAAACTCTGGATTGTTAAATTCGTTTGGATAGTTGATTTTTACTCATTCGATATCTAAAATGTTAATCGTAAACTTATTTTTTCTATAAATTCAGCAAAATATAAAATATTTTCATATTTTAAATATTCAACTTTTTAATCTTTTTAGATGAGCCATTAGAGAACATATTTTGAGTCTTTAAGAACTTAAGTGGCCGGTTTACCATCTTAATTGATCATTTATAGTTATTTGTATAATTAGTACCATTCAAGTTAAAATTATAAATAAAGCTAAGCTTAGAAAAGGAAAAGAAAGGAAAATGGCCCACCTACCGCGTGAAGACTTGGAGACCACGTGAGATCCAGGTCAACGGAGACTCATGATGAGTCTCTCTGCATGAGTCACGGTGTTATTTTTTATTTTCTTGGGTCTGTTTCAATCTGAGATTTATGCAACCTACCGCGTGAAAACTTGGAGACCACGTGAGATCTAGGTCAACGGAGACTCATGATAAGTCTCTCTGCATGAGTCACGGTGTTATTTTTTATTTTCTTGGGTCTGTTAGACTGTTTCAATCTGAGATATATGCAACCTTTTGCGTCGCATTAGCCCATGATCTCCAAGTGTTCTGTTGATTCATCATTCAACGAATTACATTTGTGTTTGTCCCATATGGCCTCTCGCATTAATTCCACCATGCACTTCTCGCATGGTCTCTCTCTCTTCTTTTCTACGGAACCACCACCATCCACTTTGCAGTACTGGCAGCACCATCATCCTCTTCTTCACCATTACAACTCGAAGCCCAGACTCTCTTAGATACTTAAGCCCTACTTGGATTTGGAGATGAGATGAGTTGAGATGAATTTACTTTATTTTTTAATATTATTATTATTTTGGGATTTGAAAAATGTGTGTTAGAATTTGAAAAATGTGTATTGGAATTTGAAAAATGTACATAGGAATTTGTATTTTATATAAAAAAATTATAAAAATATAATGATGAAATGAAGATGAATTGAGATGAATTGAGATGAGTTGAGCTCATCTTCGAATACAAACAGAGCCTAAATGGTTGCAATTTTTATTTGACAACAACGCCACTACTAATTCCTCCAGTCCTTGCGAGTGGCCTGGCATCACTTGCAATCTTGGTGGAAGCGTCACCAGATCGACTTGTTCGGTGTCAATTTGGGACGTACGTTGAAATTCAACAACTTTTCTTCCTTGAAAAATTTAGTCCATCTTAATTTGAGCCAAACTAATCTTCAGGGGAGTATCCCACCTGAGATTGGTAATTTATCCAAAGTCAAATACCTTTTTTTGTCTTTCAATAATCTCACTGGTGAGTTACCTCTTTCATTCAGAAACCTCACCCAATTGGAGGCGTTGTATATTTCTTCAAATCAAATCACTGGTTACATCCCACACGAGATAGGTGTTATGCCGAAACTCAAGCACCTTGATCTGTCCTACAATAATCTCATGGGTGAGTTGCCTCTTTCACTCAGAAACCTCACCCAATTGGAGGAGTTGAGTATTTATAATAATCAAATCAGTGGTTGCATCCCAGTTGAGATTGGTGTTATGTCGAAACTCACATACCTTGGTTTGTCCTTCAATAATCTCACCGATGAGCTCCCTCCTTCACTTAAAAATCTCACCCAATTAGAAATGTTCCATACTTTTTCAAATCAAATCACTGGTTACATCCCACATAAGATAGTTGTTATGCCAAAACTCACGTACCTTGGTCTGTCCTTCAATAATCTCACCGGTGAGCTCCCTCCACTTTCAAATCTCACCCAATTAGAATGGTTCCATATTTCTTCAAATCAAATCACCGGTTACATCCCACATGAGATAGGTGTTTTGTCAAAACTTACTCAGCTTTATCTATCCTTCAATAATCTCACCGGTGAGTTCCCTCTTTCGCTGACAAACCTCATCCAATTGGAAGAGTTGGATATGTCTTCTAATCAAATCAGTGGTTTTATACCGTCAAAAATAGAGCTTCTGAGGAACCTAGTCGTTTTGGACCTAAGTGATAACATGCTTCATGGTCAAATCCCTTCCACGATTGCTGGTTTAACTAACTTGCAAACTCTGTTCCTTGATGGCAATTAAATCAACGACACTATTCCTATAGAATTAACGGATTTGGAGTCCCTAAAACATCTTAATCTCAACAATAACAATCTCAAAGGCTCAATTCCTGTTGGTCTAGAAAGTTCCAAGAACTTGGAGGACTTGTCATTGAGCAACAACTCCTTGACTGGAACGATTCCCTCGGATTTAGTTGATCAACTTCCTAGTCTACACACACTTAACCTAAGTCATAACAATCTAACTGGCTACATTCCCCATTCTTTCATTGTTATAAATGTCGTTGACTTGTCATACAATAACAAGCATATGTGTGGTGATTTTAAAGATCATGTCCCTCCTTGCCCTTCAACCAATAACAATTCAATTGTTTCCAATAATAGACCGATTTTGAGCAGAAAAATTATTTCTGTTCCCACAATATTCTCCATATTTCTTGTTTTCTTAGTTCTTGGGGTTATACTCCTTTGTCTACGCATGCTAGTTAAGAAAACTAAATCAAAGTTGACAGAAACAAAGAACGGGAACTTATTTTCAATATGGAATTACAATGGACACATTGCATACGAAGATATCATTAAAGCAACCAATGACTTTGACATTAGATATTGTATTGGAACCGGTGGCTTTGGTAGTGTTTATAAAGCTGAATTACCAAGTGGTAAAGTGGTTGCCTTGAAGAAACTTCATCGATTAGAAGCTGGGAACACAACTTTTGATAAGAGTTTTTGGAACGAGGTAAAGGTGTTGACAGAGATCCGACATCGAAACATTATAAAGCTTCATGGTTTTTGTTTACATAAGCGATGCATGTTTTTGGTCTATGAGTATATGGAAAGGGGAAGCCTGTTTTGTATATTAAGAGATGATACTGAAGCCTTGGAATTGGATTGGAAAAATAGAGTGAAGATCATCGAATGCATAGCACATGCCCTATCTTACATGCATCATGATTGCATACCTGCAATTGTTCATCGAGATATATCAAGCAATAATATCCTATTGAACTCTAAATTGGAGGCATTCGTCTCTGACTTTGGCACTGCTAAACTCCTCCATCCTAATTCCTCAAACCAAATGTTAGTTGTTAGAACTTACGGTTATATTACTCCAGGTAAATTCTTTCCTTTTTGCAATAGTTTTACATATGGCACGAATCAGTTTCCTTGTACTCATGATAGTTGGGCGACCTTGCTTTGTATCACCATCTACCACATTAGTCGTGTTAATCACTTCCTCTAGAAAATTTCTAGTGAACATAAATTTTGATAACTTGTTAAAGAAAAACCTGAAAAAATAAAAAAAAAATATTTATTTAAAAAAAAAAAGAAGAAAAAGAAATGCATTAAACTTTTGAGTAGCTTTCAATTTTTTTGTTCTTTCTATGCAGAACTTGCTTATACGATGGTGGTTACTGAAAAATGCAATGTATATAGTTTTGAAGTGGTAGCCTTGGAAATATTAATGGGAAGACATCCGAGAGAACTCTTGACTTTATTATCATCTCAAAATGTGATGTTACATGAAATATTAGACCAACGGTTATCACCTCCAAATCATCAAGTTGCACAGGATATTTGCTTTATTGCTACAATAGCACTTGCATGCCTCCACACCAAACCTAAGCCCCTACATGTTGTTTCACTCATGTATCTGATTGGAGACGGTGAAACTCACTCATCAAATGTTTGTTGTAAGGTTGGGTGTCTTGTTATTCAATGAACTTAAATGTTGGTGTGTGTTCGTGTCTTTTTCTCTATTTTTTAGTGTATGTTATGCAATATTCGCATAAGTAATGAGAAATTATGCAAATCATTGGGTTCGCATCTATTTTATCTAGTTTATGTTTGTGAGAAATTTTCACTATTCACACATAAGTTAAAAGAAACAAAAAAAGCTATAGGAAATCGGGATAATAACCTCAGCGCGGCATCATGTCCTACATGGACTACAAAGCGACGTAGTTTTCATTCGAAACTCCAAAATCCCTTTCCCTTCTCTTCGATTCCCTCCCTCTGCTCTCACTCTCTTCGAATCTCTTCCCAACTCTATTTTTCTGGATAATTTCCAAACCCACAACCAGTATTACCTTCAGAACCTCAAGCACAAATTGGCAATCTGATAAGGTGAAATCATAGGTTACAGAGAATGTTCTAGAATCTCAAGCAAAAATCCATTTCTTCGTATTCCAATCTTTCTTCTCAAACCTAGGATGCTTATTCTTCTTCCTCTTCCTTGCATTCACAACCATAAAATACCAAGCAAAAATTTTCTACACCAGAAGCTTTTAGGACGGTCCAAATCTCCTACGTAAAACAAAGAAACAAGAACACCGAAAACTAAAAATACAAATTTTTTTTCCCTTCTAATTGTAGTGGTGATTTGTGGGGATTGGGGAAAAAATATATTTCCCTACTCAGATGGATCAGGATTGGTAGTTCTCAAAAATCTATTTGCTAATCTTTAATATATAAATCTAAAACGGGGGAGAATTATACTTGAGGAAGAAGATTGGTGGTGAACAATATCATCGACGGCGACGCTGCTGCTAAAGCTTAGCTGGGGTGAGAATGACGGTGAGGAGCACGATGGCGACGAACCACGGAGGTTCTCGATGCAGCCACTTTGGATACTAGGAGATGACAACAGAAGATTGATCATGCTCAGCTTTGCTTTTCTTCGATTTCATCAGCTTCAATTTAGTGAGGAAGACGAAGGGAGACTGGAGAGTTGAAGACAAATGGGGGAGACTGGAGAGTTGAAGACGAATGGGGGAGACTAGAGAGCTAAATAGTTTGGGGGTCGAAACAAAGAGGGAAATGAAATGTGAAACGCAAGTGGAGAAGACGAAGGATGGAGATGGTTTTTTTTAGTTTACTTGGGTGGCGAGGCAGCGCGTGGTTGCGGCAGGGATAAGCCCCTAGGGTATCTAGTACTACTCCACTTGTGAGAAATTTCCACTATTCACACATAAGTTAAAAGAAATTATGCAATATCATCCGGTTCGCATCTATTTCATTTGGTTTACGTTTACGGGGAATTTCCACTATTCACCTATAGTATACTTCTAGTGGTTTTAGTATAGGATGTTATGCAATATTATTCCTATTCAATGCATGAAAGTGCATGAAAGAACAAAAGGGAGAATAACGGTATCGCACGAATATTGTTTTGTAAATTCTTTAAGTAATGAAATGGAAAACTTAGGTTCAATTTAGATAGTAAGATGAGATAATTTAAAATAAAAATTATAAGTTAAATAAAAAATATAATTTTTTAATATTATTATTATTTTGAGATTTAGAAGAATTTTATTTTTTTATATATATTTTATATTAGAATTTAAAAAATGTATAATGATAAAGTGAGATTAAATGAAATCGTTTCCGTATTCATTTCAATCGGGATCTTAGTTGTTTGGAGAGAGAAAGAAAGAGAGATGGATATATTTCATCGCTTCATATTCAGTCTTCATCTGTAAGTCATCATTGTCCTCGTCTTTAGAATAAGAAGAAGAAGAAGAATAAAATTTCCGTATTCATTTCAATCGGGATCTTAGTTGTTTGGAGAGAGAAAGAAAGAGAGATGGATATATCTCGTCGCTTCGTATTCAATCTTGATCCGTAAGTCATCATTGTCCTCATCTTCGTCTTCAGAAGAAGAAGATTTTTTATATATATTTTATATGAGAATTTAAAAAATGTATAAGGATAAAGTGAGATTAAATGAAATCGTTTCCATATTCATTTCAATCGAGATCTTAGTTGTTTGGAGAGAGAAAGAAAGAGAGATGGATATATTTCGTCACTTCGTATTCAATCTTCATCCGTAAGTCATCATCGTCCTCGTCTTCATCTTCATCGTCTTTAGAAGAAGAAGAAGAAGAAGAAGAAGAAGAAGAACTTCGACTAAGCGTCGACTAACCCAAGATCTTGTCGGCTTGTCCTCGCGAAGAACTCCGCGGTGAAGATGGCTTAGAGGTCGACGAGATCGTCAATATCGAAAAACTGCGCAATGAGATCGAAGAGGCTGTGAGGAATGTTAATCACCATAGCATGGCCCCTGCAATTCTTCTAAAGAAATGAATAACCAATACTGATCCCAAGCTTTTTCAAGATAGATAAACATCTCCTTGCCATCCCATATTAGTGTCCCATGATATATCAAACCCCTGCTTCCTTTGCCCAAATCAAATCCATTAGTTCTTCCTTAACAACAAAATCCATCACAAGGTTTGGGGGTAAGTGAAATCTCCCATGGCGTCTTTTGATTTGTGAGTTCTTTTCGTCATAAATAGATTGCAAACTCTGGGGGTTAGAGACTTGCTGCTTTAGATGGAGTTGCTCACTTCAACATCCTCTTGCTCAGATAGGATTGGGCTTGAGCTTGATTGCAGAGTTTTGGTACTTATCAAAGCCATTCGCCCATCAAATGAACATCCTCTTCAGAGATATTGTCAAATATCCAAGGGGTAATGCAAAAGTTGATGGTAGTAGGTATCGATTTCATCATTGTATTGAGTTTGGTTTTCTGCATTCGATTTGCTGAAGTTGATATTGTTGATGCAGATAGCTTGCCTGAAGTTTGGTTTAGTCTGATCGAACCCCTTCGAAAAGCCAGCCGGCGATGCCACCAACCACCGGTGGCGTCACCGCCCATGCCATCGGGACCGGCGACCTCCCACCTTCCCCTAACAGCCTTAAACTCAAAATGAATCCGTTTAGGACCCATTTTGGGTTTAATACTGTCGGAGAAATGTGGGAGGTCACCAGAGTGAGCCGGACCCGATGGCACGGGCGGTGTCGCCCATGGTAGCCGCCGACGGCTCCGTTGGGCTAAGGGTCGAACACTCCTTAAAAATCATCTTTATTTTATTTTTTGATTGCATTTTTATTATTTTTTATTTTTTATTATACTTTTTATTGTGTTTTCTTCATTTTATTTTTTTATTATATTTTTTTATTGTATTTTTATTATATTTTATTTTTTTATTGTGTTTTTATTGTATTTTCTAGGAGTTTTATAGGGGCTACATTTGTAGGGGGTTCGTTTCGACCGAACCCCAATGTCTCCCTTTAAAAAAATATATATATCGGCTGACGGGCAAACGGAATTGCAACCAAGTCAAGTCGAGTCGAGTCGGTAAGATATAGATCATTTTTACGATTGTACCAGCGAATCAATTGTTTTGTAGTGAAAATTTGCACTCCAAAACTACGCTGTTAGATGGCAAACAGCATGAGAAGCACAACTTACAAAAGAAAATGTAATTTTTAGCAGATTCCATTGCCTTCAATCTTGGTACTAGGTAACAACGAAAGGAGTACTCGATTGCATTATTACAACGTCAAAACGCATGAAAGAGCGCGATGCCACAACAAAGAGATCAATGCATACCTATTTAGTTAATTCCAAATTCGAATGAGAAATAGCTTAATAAGATAAAAGGCTGTCTCCCACTCAAAAACCCATTGTAAATGCATAACACACTTCTCTGCATCTTTTGTAAAGGTTTCAGCTTGGTGGGTATAATCAGTCACTGTTATTTGGTTATTCAACTCCAAATCAGCTTTGGGGTATTGAAGAATGTTTCATATTGATAAATCAGCTAGGTTACGTTGCCACCCATCTGTATTAACTGCACTGAAGACTTGAGCAACTTCTCCAGGGATTGAACTATACTAGCAAAAGATGGGCGCTGAACAGGATCACTGCCAAGTTTGCAAAGTAAGAAGCCCATTAGAATTCGACCAAGATTTTGAAATTAACAATTCACTGGACAAAATACATCCACAAACTCCAAAAGATTAAGGATCGTTAGGTTTAGAAAGTGAGTTGAAAGTGAGTTGAGCTTATTTCAATTTATTTTCATTTCATCATTATACTTTTTTTTAATTTTTCATATAAAATACAAATTTCAATTTATATTTTTTTCAAATTTTAATACATGTTTTTCAAATCCTAATTTAACTTTTTCAAATTTCAAA
The DNA here is from genome assembly GCA_036898215.1 of Platycarya strobilacea. Lineage (NCBI taxonomy): Eukaryota > Viridiplantae > Streptophyta > Magnoliopsida > Fagales > Juglandaceae > Platycarya > Platycarya strobilacea. Next base: position 10,518,954 of record CM072555.1, read on the forward strand.
ATAATAATAATAATATTAAAAAATAAACTAAATTCATATCAACTCATCTCATCTCTCAATTCAAACAGAGGTACATGCATGCTAAATTCTGTTAAGCATTATATATTATGGCATACAAGATTCCCCACGTTGTGTACAAGGTTAAGAGTGCAAGCTAGACATGCTTTGTTGGATAAGCTGTGTGCTCCACATGATGCCATGCAGTGATCATGATGTTCTTGTGTATCCCCAACTATATATTGTTTAAAAACTGAAATCCGGGAATTTCAACAAAACATGGCATTTCCAAAACAGAAGGCCAGCGATACATCAGAATGTCTCCCCAGCCTTGGCTTCCCTTAACCTTCTGTTTTGGAAAGCAACAGCTCCAACAACCTGAAAATTAAAGCAGATACGGAAGATATTAATGGGTCAAAAGCAGAAACAAACGTTCAGAAGTAAAGTATATTAGGTCAAGATGATCTTGATCCTCATAGATTATCTGTGGGCTGTGCAGGACTAAGTGAATGGTTCACTCTAAATGTGGATAAGCAATTATGCAGTAAGAATGAAAAATAGTTTTTTTGTTTTTTATGTTTTTGGATGAGCCATTAGAGAACATATTTTGAAAAATTAAGTGTTTAATTTAACCATCTTAAATGATCATTTATAGTCATTTGCATAAGTACCATTCAAGTTAAAATATATATATATAAACAGATCAAAGATAAGCTTAGAAAAAGAAAAGAAAAGAAAATGGCCCACCCACGTGAAGATTTGGGAGTCATCCAACAACGACGGTTAATGGACAATGGGAGATGCATTTTCAATTTCCAGATCAGGAAATTTCCAACAATAGTAGTTGTGGACTCCAGGTCAACGAAGACTGTCATGAGTCTTTCTGCATGAGTCACTGTGTTATTTTGGCGTATATATGAAGATTACCGAGTCATGAACATATATATAATTTATAAAATTATTTTTTAACGTCCTAACTTTATGAGTACTCTTTGGAGGAATAATGAATTTAAGATCCGGATTAACGTAAGTGACAAAGTCTTGCGGAATTAATGAAAATTCCAATTCAATTCAAGGAAACTTTCGATATTGTTACATACGGACTGCTTTAATTGATCTTTAATTAGGGGATCAAGAGTCTTAATTTTGACCAAAAGACACGCCAAAATTAATGGCTGGCGTGTTGAAAAGTAAGAATAATAAATCGACCGACCGACCGAACACAATGGCCAGCACCTCGTAATCACAATCGCAATTATAAATATATGCACAGCAGCAAATTAGGTGAGTCGGTAGCTTGAACGAAACCAAAAGAGCACACTATTTAATTTGAACAAGAAGCTGCTCATAATCCTAAGCTGGTAAGATTTAGATTTGTGAAGCCCCCCCTTTCCTGAGAGATTAACACTGCAATATCACCCACTTTGCTGCATAACTTGTTGACTTACACAACTACGTACATCATTAATTTCAGAAACAATAGTAGTAGTAGCTCAGTACTATTGGTGTCACCATCTTCAATTTCACCCATACCTGACCTCAGTACCACAATGCATTTTAAACAAAAATGATTTTTTTTAAGTGACAAGAATGCATAAAGCATCCAGCATGGCACTTGGCCTCACAATCCTCTTGGTCCTTTTCAAAATCTTCAAAGGACCGTGCCCTGGAACAGTGGAATTTCTTCATGCCCTAAAACAGTGCCCTTCGTGTGCAAAGATGGTCGAATCTCTTGAGTAGAAATACAAGATTGAAACAGGGGAAATTGCCGAATTTGCATGATTCATGAATACAGCGTTATTTTTTCCTCATACATTCAAATAATGTGAAAAATTAAAACACATGCCACGCTCAAAATATAAGCATACAAACAATTCTCAATAAACAAGGAGAACAACACCCTATACTTTTATGCTATTTTTTTCACTTTTTCTTTTCTCATTTTTGATCAAATATGACGAAAATTCTTTGATGTGTGTGCAAATTTGTACTTTTCATCAACTTTTAATGATAAATTTTGATAAAACCAATAACAATACTCTAACAATTGAAGTATAGAATTACTCGTTATGTTTAAAGAGAAATTCTAAATATAAGTCCACATATCACACACTATATTTTTTTTATTTACTTTCTTCTTTTATAAAATTTTTGGCATATGGATAGTGAGTAGAAGAATTCAATTATTTAAGAAGAATAAATTAAAAAATTAAAATAAAAAATAAAAAAGTGTGGTGTGTGAGCTTATGTGTAGAACCTCTCATGTTTAAATAGTGAAAGTGTTTCATTTTATTTTATTTTATTTTATTTTATTTTATCTCATTATTATAATTATTTTAAATTCTTACACAATACATTATAAACAATTTAACCTTTTTAAATCTTAAAATAATAATAATATTAAAAAATAATATTCTAATAATTTGTGTTCATCTTTTAACTTCCATCTTAACCAACTCACCAATCCAACAGCACCTAACACAGATATTTTTCAATTTTAAATTCTCAAGATTTACACCTAATCATTTTCAAACTAAATACTAAAAAAAATCAATTTTTACAAATTTTAAAACAAAAAGTATATTAAAAAATTATATTCTCACGACATTTTTTTAATTTTATTTTTTTATTTAACTCTCTCTCCTTTCAACATACCATAAACATCTTAACTCAAATCATTTCACTATTATTTAAAAATTATAAACTACATATTTCTAATCTCATCTCATATAATTTGTGTATTAACCAAACGGCCCCTCAATCTCTATGCATGACCTAAAACATGATAAATGTCATGAATATGCATGTACAAAAATCTCAGCTCCCTTGAAGTTGAACTCTATATCAATCATACACTTCAAAACATACGTGGCATCCTCTCTTCCATTTTCGTTATGCTGCTCACATGTTGCATCTCTATTTTGTTCCACAAATCCTATTTGGATTCAGCAATTGACTTTGTAATGGCATCAGTGATAAGATTTATGGGTTTAACTCATCTCATAAAATTGATTCAACAAGAAAGGATTGCTCATTCTTTATAAACATGTCCAAGATTTTATTCACAGGCAATATGGAATTATTTCTCAACAATCGAGATTAGAAGCTCAGACTTTGTCGAGAATGGTGGTCAAATGATGAAGCCAAATATCCCTCCGATCCATGCATGTGGAATGGGATCGTGTGCAATGACAATGCAAGTGTGACAGAAATCTCCTTATCTTTTGTCTTTCTGGGAAGTATGTTAAACTCAACTTTTCTTCCTTGACAAATTTAACCGTTTTGTACCTCACAAGTGCTCAACTTCGAGAGAGCATCTCATACGAGATAGATGTTTTGTCGAAACTCACTTACCTTGATTTGTCCAACAAGTATCTCACCGACGATTTGCCCCTTTCACTTACAAACCTCACCCAATTAGAAGAGTTGAATCTTCATTTAAATTAAATCAATGAGAGAATCTCACTGGAGATGGGTGTTTTATCGAAACTCCCCTACCTTGATCTACCCTACAATAAAATCACAGGTGAGTTCCCTCGCTCACTTAATAATCTCATCCAATTGGAATGCTTGGATGTTTATCATAATCAAATCAATGGGAGCATCCCACACGAGATAGGTGCTATGTGGAAACTCACCCACCTTAATCTATCATTCAATAATTTCAACGGTGAGCTCCCTCTTTAGTTGACAAACCTCACCCAATTGAAATGGTTGGATATTACTTCAACTCAAATCAATGGGAGCATCCCATGAGAGATAGGTGTTTCGTCAGAACTCACCCATCTTGGTCAAACATTCAATAATCTCACCGGTGAGCTCCCTCTTTCACTGAAAAACCTCACCTAATTGGAATGGTTGGAAATTTCTTTAAATCAAATCACTGGTTTCATCCCACACGAGATAGGTGTTCTGTCACAACTCATATACCTTGGTCTGTCCTTCAATAATCTAACTAGTGAGTTCCCTCCTTCAGTTAAAAATCTCATACAATTGGAATAGTTGGATATTTCTTTAAATGAAATCACTGGTTTCATCACCGAAAGGTTATGAAATTTGAGCAATCTTGTAGGTTTGGATATGTTGTCTAATCAAATCAATGGTTTTATACCGTTAGAAATAAAGCTTCTGAGGAACCTAGTCGTTTTGGACTTAAGTGATCACATGCTTCATGGCCAAATCCCTTTGACAATTTTCATTTTAACTAATTTACAAAATCTATTCCTTGGTGGCAATCAAATCAGCAATACTACTCTAGTAGAATTAATGAATTTAGAGTCTCTTACACATCTGAATCTCAACAATAACAATCTCAAAGGCTCAATTCCTATTGGTCTAGGATGTGGCAACCACTTGGTGCACTTGTCATTGAGCAACAAACTTTTTAACTGGAAGCATTCCCTCTGATATCACTCAACTCACTGGTCTATATACAGTTAACCTAAGTCATAACTTCCTTACTGGAATGTTACCTCTTCAACTTTCAGACAATCTAACTGGCAACATTCCCGACAATTTCACTTCTCTAGATGTCATCGACTTGTGATTCAATTTCTTGGAGGGTACAATTCCATATGATTATAAAAAACCCCGACAAGTTAATTGGAAATGAGCATCTATGTGGTGATTTTATTGGTTTCCCTCCTTGCCCTTCAACCAATAACAATTCAATTGTGACCAGAATAAATACCTCGGCTGGTTTTCTTAGTTCTAGGGGTTTTACTCCTTCGTCGACGCATGCTTAAGAAAACTAAATCAAAGAATGAGAACTTGTTCTCAATATGGAATTAAGATGGACACATTGCATGCAAAGACATCATTAAAGCAAACGAGGACTTTGACAATAGATATTGTAATGAAACTTGTGGTTATAGTAATGTTTACAAAGCCGAATTACCTAATGGTAAAGTGGTTGCCTTGAAAAAACTAGCTGAGAACAAAACTTTTGATAAAAGTTTTCACAATGAGGTAAAGGTGTTGACAAAGATCTAACATCGAACATTATAAAGATTCATGATTTTTGTTTACATAAGTGATGCACATTTTTGGTCTATGAGTATATGGAAAGGGGGAGCCTATTTTGTGTATTAAAAGATAATACTAAAGCTTTGAAATTGGATTGGAAGAAGAAGGTGAACATCAGCGAATGCACAACACATGCTTTATCTTACATGCATCATGACTACATACCAGCAAATATTTATCGAGATATATCAAGCAATAATTTCCTTTTGAACTCTAAATTGGAATTATTTGTCTCTAACTCTGGCACTGCTAAACTCCATCCCAATTTCCGTAACCACTATGTATAAGCCAGCTTTAGATAAAAATAAAAAATGAAAACTATTGAAAAGTGTAACGTAGTCGTATATATGCATTCAATAGGAATAATCCTGCATAACGAGCACACACACAAAAACCACTACTGGAAATATACTGTATGTACTGAATAGTGAGAATTTCTCATAAACATAAAGTAGATGATATTGCATAATTTCTCATAACTTATATTGCAGTTATCGAAACTTACGGTTATATCGCTCTAGGTAAACTGTTCCCTTTTTGCAATAACTTATGTCTTTAACAATTTATTTATTTGACTCTTCCCAATAGTTCTACATTTGGCACGAATGGGTTTCCATCTACTCATGCTAGCTGGGTGACCTTGCTAAAATAACGATCCTGTAACACCTCTAGGGGATATGCATGATTTTGAGGTTATGGTTCTGTTTGTTAATTTTAATGCATATGTGACACCCCGTGCTCGTAGGGGGTCCTGAAAATCAACATGTTTGACTTTGACCTATTTTCATCTACAAATACTATCTAAAAAAATATTTAATCAATAATCCACAAATAATTTCTCATCTCCAAATTTTAAGAAACAATTAAATCCTAAATATCTATAAAGTTCATACATTAAACAAAATAATGCCATCATATAGGATCCACAAACTCCCCATAAAAATATCCTACTAACACTTTGATCTAATCATGCTAAATAATGTAACAACAAAATAATAAATATCGTCTTCACTTCAACCCCAAAAATGACCGTCTATCCTGGTTCCAACATATTAACCTTGATCCTCAGTCGAGACCTCCACTTCATCTGAAATGTATATAGATAAGGGGTGAGTTCATCCACAACTCAGTAAGCAAAACACCTATACTAGTATGTAAATCATGAGCATTTTTAATAAAATCCTTAAGCATGTAACGGAAAAACTTTAATTCAAAGGAAACACTTCCAAAACTTATAAACCAACCAAAAGCTGAGCGAACCTTTATTTTTTCATAAAGTATACACAAAACCAACTTTTTATACCCAAAACACTTTGGCAAAAATAACTGTAACATCTCATCCATTTCCAAACATATACCATGTTTAACCCCCGTGGTAGGGTTGTGCTATCCCCGGTGGCCAAACCAGGCAGTATCATAATGTGAAACTTTTCCTCATTCGTTCTCGGAGCCCCGAGTGTGCACATAGGAAAGAAACACATAAAAAGGATTACTTTGTTTCCAAAATGATTGCACTCCTATCATATCGTATCATGGAGGTACCAACCATATCACATGAATCCATATAATCATGTCCGAAACATATTCAGAAATAAAGACAAACAGATAAGTATGCCAAAGATTTTTCCGTAAACATATCATATTAAGCCACTTGTTTTTCACTTTCTTATCCATTTCCATATAAGCCAAATACACAACAAAACATATTATTTTACATGCACAAAATAGCATCAAAATTAATGTTCGCTCTTATGCATAGTTTAGAAACATGTCAAAAGAAAATTTTCTCTATCGTATAAATTTTCATGAGCGAATGCACAAAACGTATAGTGAGGTTGTTTTTCACATTTTTCTTAAAAAAAAACAGAACATGCACATTTTATAAAACCAACCTCAAGCTAATTTTCTATTTATGTAAATCTAGGATAGAAGCCCCGCTTACCTAACTCCTGTAGCGAATTATCAAAATTTCGAGTCTGATCTCTAAGATTCTCATCACCTATTTATAAAAAAAAATACTCAACATTAACGGCCAGCAAACCCAATCTATGTATATACAAAAATGATAATCTAATGTTCCTAATCTGAAAAATTTGCAAAACTCCTTTCTTCAAACTACACTACCTTAAAGCGTTACAATTTACTACAAATATCAAGTCAAACAACACCCATATAACATGCTAACCAGCCCCAACATCCGGGTTGTTATCCCACGCTCACATGAATATATATTTCTAACTTTCCAGCTTACAAACCCAACGAGACCATTCACCCAAAAATCATTTAGCAACATAATTATTGACCTCAACACAACTAATCGGTCTAGCCAGCCACACAACATTTTTACTCGATTAAGACCAACCAACCAAACAACATTTTACTCGATTAAAACCAACCAGCCAAACAACATTTTACTCGATTAAAAGCAACCAGCCCAACAACACAGCCATAAAATTTTGAATCCTTCCAAAATCCATGAACATACTCATGAAACTCCTACCCTTATTCGCAAGCATTATAGAGTAGAAAGGCCTTGAAAAATAAAATACCTCAATTCACTTGTAGCGTTGGAACCCGAGAGTCACGCACTGCCAAAAGAGGAGAAATTGCCGGTGTAAATCTCGAGTTGTAACTACCCTAATCTCCACAATAAAAACACAACGGAACAAAGAGAAGAGAAGTTAAACAAAAATCCTACATTCTGCAATGATGGCCTATCGGCCCGAGAGTATCTCCCCCCCCCCCCCCCAACCAATCAACGTTAAAACCAGAAGCCCAAATCGAAATTGTATAATGACGGAAGAAATTTAGAGCAAGGAAGAGATCATCAGCTTACCGGCGCGAAAATGGGTGAATGAGAACAGGGCAGTCGGCGATGAAGAGACCTAGCCAGAGGAATAATTTGCCGAAGGAGGAGGGAGAGTCTCTGGGTGCTGATGGATCCGTAGTACCCAAACAAATATTCGAGAAGTGGGCGGGAGCACTTTCATCTTGTTGCAACAACCGCTGGAACGTGGAGCTGCGTGCGGGAAGTGCGGATGAGAAGAACAGAGTGGTAACCGATGGAAGCAAAAGGGAAAGAAAGAAATAAAAGAAAAGAAAGAAGAAGGGGCGGAAGCTCTGATACCTGGGTGAAACGGCGCCGTTTTGGTGAGCTGGGCCGGGTTTGATACACTGGAATGGGCCTGGGCTGCTGCGGGCCTTACAGCATATCTACAAACTACCACATTAGTCGTGTTAATCACTTGATCCCTCTAGAAAATTTTTCAAGTGGTCATAAGTTATGATAGCTTAAACAAGTTGAAAAATAAAAAGACAAAAAGAACAAAAAAACAATGCATTGCACTTTTCAATAGTTTTAATTTTTTTTTTTTAATCTAAAGCTGGCTTATACCATAGTGGTTTCGAAAAAACAAACAATGTTTATAGCTTTGGGATGGAGTTTAGCAGGATTGGTTTAAATCACGATCAATTCTCACGGATTCGAACTATAGAAAACAGGAAATAAGGAAATTGGTGGCAGAAAGCAAGAAAATTTACGGATGAAAATGGGGGTTCTTATAGCAATTAGCAGGGCCGGCTTAATAAATTAGGACGTCCTAGGCAAAAATTTAAATATTAAGGCCTTTTTTTAATTAAAATAAAATTAAACTAATTAATTTTGATTTTATATTACATTTTTATTTAAAAATAATGCCTATGGTTTGTTAAGTAAAATCATTATTTAAGATTTATACTAATTTTTTAACTAATAATCGACTTAGTCTTCATTAAAAAAATCTAATTTAGAGAAGATTTTATCAAATATATTTTTATAAGACGTGCTCTTGAGTTTTAGGAGTTATTAGGGCATACAACTATTTTTATATATTCTCAGATATTTTCAAAGTTCACTTTTTTTTCACTCGAAATCTAAAAAAATATTTTAACTCAAATTATTTTATTACTATTCACAGATATTCTGAGGAATATTTATAAAACTAATAATGATGTACATAATATAAATTTAATACTTTTATTCTCTTTTGAATTAATTAGTTTTTTTAATTGGATTTCTTTTTTTTTTAAATTACTTTAAACTTTTTTTCAGAGGAATTTTTTCTCTAAGGGGCCTTAGGTGATTGCCTAATTTGCCTTAGGGGCCTTAGGAATTTTTAGAGAAATTAGCATACCTTGAAGCTCATAGATAATATTAAACTTGAAATGGTTACAATTGTGTTTCATCTCGCCATTTATAGCTTAAGCACGTACAGGTAGCACCCATGCATCCCTGTAGCATAAATGGAAGTCATCCCCTTCTCTTTTGGAACTATTAACATTGTAAAAATCGGTCCACAAGTCCAGGCAAGAGAAAGAGTATTTCTCTGCCCACTGGGGTGGTTTGAGCTTTGTTTGGGACCCCCTACGAAATTATGGTGCGGTTAATACTTACATTAATAATAGCTTAAATAAATAGACATAAACACAAGATTTACGTAGTTTGGCATAAAACTTACGTCTACAAGCATTTAGAAATAAGAATCCACTATAATAAATATTTTACAGTTCCTCATATCTCATTACACAAGGAAAAATATAAAATCTATTAATAAAATTCTACTAGTTGGAGCTCCTAAATGCCTCCCAAGAAAGAGAATGAACTGAAGGGGAGGAGGAGTTGGAGGAGAGAGTGAGTCCTTTGCATTTGGTCATGGCCTTTTATAAGATATTTTGAGTTGCATGTGTTGATTTATTGCGATGGGACAAGTCTGGACTTACCTTGCGTGTGTTTCCTTTCTTTCCTTTCTATCTTTTCCCTGCTTTTCTTTTCCTGATCTCATACCCATGTCCTGACACCCCCATCTCCTTTTATTCCCTAGTCCCATACCTATCACATGTTGTCTGTCAACCCTCATTCATCACATCATTTCATACCTTACAATGTCGTAAATAGTTAGGCCACACCTGTATCTTTCTCCCCTTAGAACATCTTCATTGGTCTCATCAAATTAATCATCAAATACAAATTTGATGATTTACGTTAAAAATTACTCTACATTGGTCTTATCAAGCTCTATTTTTTAAACTATGAGCTACAGTAAAAGTAACCAAACCTTTTAAATTTGAAGAGTTACTATTCACTCTCAACTCATTTATTTAATATATTTTATTTCTCCTACATATTTTATTTTTCCTACATCTTTTCCTCCTTTTAAAAAAATATTATTATATTATTATTTTGATGAGTCTAATAATGAATCCAATGTGGAATTATGATGAGTATGATATATGCATCTCATTAAATTTATACTTCTCATTAAATTTTGATGATTTGTTTGATGAAACCAATGTGGATGCTCTCACAAGAACTATTGTTGAAGAAAGGTCAAGGAATTTTATTTTCAATCCTCAAGACGAACGAAACGGCATTCTCCCATTCCCTTCAAGGCTTTAAGATGATTAATATCGAGTATTTTAATTTTTCAGTTTATACAAACTCTATCGATTTTAAAAATATAAGACGAAAGTATTGGTATTATTTCCCAAGAAGCGCCGTCTTATTACTTTTTATTTATAATGATAACAAAAAAAATATTTTAGTTATAAAGATTTACTAAGAATAAATTTATGAATTAATATAATTTGATATGTTACGATAAATTTGTTTTTATTGAAAAATATATTAATTAAGAGATTAATTTTTATAAAATATTTTTTTATAGCTGTAATTCTTTTCTAAAAAAACAGTTGATAATTTTCAAATACAAATAAATATTACTTCAATTTTACATGTCACGACATTATTTATGTAAATAGTTGTAGATAACGCAATAAAAGAATGAAAAAGATAATTGTTGTCCGTTGAGATTTGTTCCATAAAATAAGCGAGATCGATAAAAAGTAAGGAACCTTTGGTGATTTCATGGCTTATTTTCATGAACAATGCAACAATGCCTCCAAATGTGCTTCTAATGTAATTGTAATTTTTGTTTTCTTTTATCTTTCAAATATTTTTTAAAACATCTTTAAACATTTAAAAATAAATGAACCAATTCACTAATACTCAATTTCCTGATCATTAATTTAAAAAATTAAAAAAATACATGAGGGGCCCATTTGGAGGCATACAAGCATTTTTCTACTTTATTGGAGTTGTGAAATTCACAAATGTATGCAGAGCGCATCATTTATATCATTTAAATAATAAAATTTGATTTATAAAATTTAAATTTTAAAATCTATTTCAAATCAAATCATATCATATAAGTAATTTATTAAATATACTTTATAGTTTATACACTAATTTGATAATAGATTTTTTTTATTATCACTTTCATAGGAAGTCGTGTGTGTATATATATATATATTCTATTATAATACGTGACTATCAATGACTATCTAACGGTCACTTAACAAAATTTCTCATTTTTCCATTAAGTGACCTTTAAATTTAACAGCCACTTATTATATTTAAAATATAATTTCAAATTTTAAAATATGCTATATTAATTTAAAACCAAAACCATGATAATCATGAGTCTAATATATATTCAAAATTTAAAATATGCTATAAGTTTAAAAGCCTGCTTCCCTTCCAACCTACTACTTTCTTATTCATTTTTGCATTTACATGACTTTTCCTCTCTCATTGAATTCTACCTGTCGCAATTTGGCTCTAGCAAAGAAACACATCTTCCTACCATACATGAAAATGTCGACTATATATAGCTTCATACTCCTTAAGCTATAGATGAATCCAAATAGAATATGTCATCGTGATTTAACGTTTTGATGGAAACCTTCAGATCATGTAGATTCAGAACATATAGATTCAAAAAATAATCATCCCAACCACTGGCCTTTCCCAGGAGCAGAAGGCTGGTCCTAATGGAAAAATGAGATGATGTTAAAAAGTAAACCTAATAAAAAAAAATGCATAGAATCAGTCCAATTTTGTATGAGATCAGTGCTCATGATTACGGTACATCTTAATTGCAAATCATATATATAGTATAAATTAATAGCAAATTCAAATAATCTTGCCACACGACATACATATATAATGCATGTGTGTGTGTATATACATACCTGCCCAAGTTGTTCTTTATGTGGGTCGGTTTGTTGGTACATTAAGGTATTTGCTTGCATTACACTTTTGGAATAGAGAACTATAAATTTAATATTCATAGATGAAGAATTTATACATCTTATCCTGTGGGGTGTGTAATCGGTCTTTCATGATCATGTTCTTGTCTCAAATATTTTTTGAGATTGTGTTTCCTAATTGTCTGGCACTGATTGCTTGTAAAGCAACATATTGCTGTTGGAATTCATCTTCTTTTCTTTTAGAAGATGTTTCTTTTGTTCCACAAAATTGTGATGATCAATATGGAGCATGATTATACTACAAATTTTAGAAGATTAAAACACTTTACACACAACTCCTAACCCATGCTATAAACTTTTTAAGAGATGTTTAGCATTAGTTCCTTGTCACAAAGATGAAATCAATTATTGTTTGTAGTGTGTGTTCTGGCCATATACCTACAGGGACTCAAAACTCACTAGTATTTATATCTATACTTTGGTTGTAGGCTTGTATATTTAATTTACATAGGGGAAACGGAGTATTGGGTTGGGACTGATTAAGAGAAATATATATGCCATATATGCCCCTCACAGGCCACGTCGAGTTTATAATAAGGGCCTCAATGTTTCATGTGCTATGTGAAAAACTAACTTGTATTGCATCTTATCCGGCAATAGTTTGAGGAGTTCATAAATATTAATAGATTATATTTATGGGATATATATTATCAAAACTAACGTGAGTAACATTTTGGATAATATCATGCATATAGGGGAAAAAGAGTATATTAATTATCAAAATATACCTTATGTTAAACTAAATCTCAACTGTTACTGAATATGGTTTTGGACTCCTAAATCAAAAGTGAATCTGAACTCAAACATTTCAAAATTCTTATATTCTCAGTGATCGAGTCCTCGTAGTGATTAGTTCATTTATCTCTCTGTTCGATTACCTAAACAGAAACCATCTCTAATTCAAATTTTTTTTAAAACATCCTAATCGAAGACGTTAATCTCTTCCCCCTCTCTCTATAAAAACTCCACTAAACCCTCTGTCTAAAAAGCCCATTATCAGTGCCCATTACCTTGCCGGAAGTGTCCCTGTGTTTCACACTGCTACTGCCGACTCTTGAGCACATTACGCCGCACCACCACGCCAAAGGAATCAACCACTTCCAGCTCTTGAGCCGCCGTCGCACTACCTAGACCCAGCATAGCCCTCACGTTTCTTGGTAAGATTTAGCGTTTGAGCCATAGATAGAGAGCGAAAACATTGATATGAAGGTGCTGGTTAGCGTTTAAACCTAGGAAATTAGGTGTTCTTATACATAAAAATACGCACGTAAAAAAAAGTGAGAGATTATTAAGTACCCCCATTGGACGGTGAGGGACTTGTAATCCCGGTAAACTTTGGGCTCCAGGGCGCCGTAAATGCTAGCATTGAAGGGGATTTACCGATCTTCTGCACCAAGGTTTCTTTGAACCGGCACACTTCAAAAGTTCTTTCATCCTGCAACTCCATCCGGTAGACTTTGGGGCTCTAGGGCACCGTAAGCCCTAGCATTGCAGGGGATTTACCAATCTTCTGCACCAGGGTTTCTTTGAACCGGCACAATTCAAAAGTTCTTTCATCCTGCAACTCCAGCCCACGGTTTTACATCAAGTCTTCAACTTAAAGAGAGCAAGCCGCACATTCATTTACTCGATTTGCACTTTAATTTTGGGCCTCACTTTTATTGATGAGCAGGGGAAGGGGGACAGGCATGCTACCGGCCTCCAAATACTCGGCTGCAACGTGCGAGTAGCTAAAATACCCAGCATATCCTTCAAGCTACACTCGACATTCCTTCCTCTTAGAACCCAGTATCTAGGTTTTATCTTCTTCTCCAACGAGTAGCTAATTTAACTTGGATGGTCCACCACATCGATTATCGGCCTCCATTGAGTTAATTTAACTCTTTATTTTATATTTTATTTATATATATTTTTAATTTATATCGGAATTGTTGAACTCAAGATTTCAAGTTTCGTGTAAATCTACACATGGATTTTGATGATAACAAATGAATTCAAAGAATAAAGGAGTCTCAAACTCAAGTTGTCCACACAATAGAATCAAGCATATCAAGGAAGCAAGCATGAGCAAGAAGGGAACAAGTTCACATTAAAATCATAGAGTAATTTTGTAAATCTCTTAAAAATTCGAAATTAGGATTAAGGCTCAAAATTAATATTTTATCATAAAGCATTAAAATACATTTTCCACATGTGCATGAATATTTTGAAAATTATATTTGAAAATTTTGAAAAATGGTTAATTGTCATCTTTCACATGTGCATGACATGATTAAAGGTTTGAATTTTGAAAATTTTGAAAGATGATTGATTGTCATCTTTCACATGTGCATGACATGATTAAAGGTTTGAATTTTGAAAATATTAAGATGATTAATTGTCATCTTTCACATGTGCATGACATGATTTAAGGTTTGAATTTTGAAAATATTAAGATGATTGATTGTCATCTTTCACATGTGCATGTTTTATTTGAATATTTTTAAAAGTGATATATGCTTTTCTTGACTTATGCAAAAGGTAGATGTCTTTGTTTGAAAATTTTGAAAAGTAAAGTGTGCTCCTTTTGTCATATGCAAAAAGTAAAAGATTAGATTTGAAATTTTTGAAAAGTAAAGTATGCTCCTTTTGTCACATGCAAAAAGTAAAAAGATTAGATTTGAAATTTTTGAAAAGTCATGAATGATGATGTCTTTGACATGTGAATCTTTTTAAATTTGAATATGAAGTCTCATATGCCTATAAATAGATCATTTGAGAGCTTCACATTAACAACACCAAGAGCATACAACATTCAATCAAAATTTTCATTCTCTCTTTTCTAAGCATTGAGCCTTAACCCTTGTTCATTTTGAGAGATATAGTTTGCGCTGTATTATTTTTATTTCACTCATTGAGGAGTGTTTTCTGATAGCCTACCTATTATCAATTCTTGTATCAGTAAAAGGGTGTGTATAACCCTTGTGTGTGTAGAAGGTGTTCTACACGGGGAATAATTAAATCACCAAGTGTGAAGTGATTAGAAGTGTAAAGGGTGTTCTACACGAATTCTTTGGAGCGGTGCTGCTCAAAAGTGTAATAGGTTTCTATCTTTACCTGAAAGAGGTTGAATAGTGAATTCGGGGATTCTCAAGAGATAGCTTGAGGCGAGGACGTAGGCAGTGAGGTCGAACCTCGTTAACATACTGAGTTTGCTTCTCTCTTACCCTTACTCTTTATATTTATTGTTGTTTCATATTTTGTTTATATTTTATATTATATATTTGATTTATAATTGTTATTTTTTTAAATACAACTCAATTCACCCCCCTCTTGTGTTAGTCATCTGGGCAACAGGAATTTTTTAGTTTATATTTTTTTTATTTATATTTTAATTTATATCCGCATTTCTTTAATGTATTTTTTTATTATATAATATATGATGGTATTGTATATGAAGAGATATTGTAAATATCTAAGATATGAAAATATTATTGATAGTTAGAGAAATTATTTAAAGTGAATAAACAAATATTAAAAATATAATATTTAAATGATATAAGGAATAAATAAATTAGTTGATGAATGGTATATTATAAAAGTGAGCAGCTAATTTATTTTATTGTTTAATTATTTTTGCAATTCATAAATTTAATATTAGATTTATTATGCTTAAACATTTAAAACGTTTGTATCTAAACAGGTCAAAAAATGCAG
Source organism: Platycarya strobilacea (assembly GCA_036898215.1). NCBI lineage: Eukaryota > Viridiplantae > Streptophyta > Magnoliopsida > Fagales > Juglandaceae > Platycarya > Platycarya strobilacea. The sequence continues at coordinate 10,534,818 of CM072555.1, forward strand.
ACCGTCTATACATCAATAACAAATATCACTCCAAATACAACAAAAAGGAAAATTAAAATAATCATTGCAAACAAGTCACACAAGCGAACAAGTCAACACTCACCAAAGAAGTACCAAAATTTAACATTAATTGATCATAAGGTATAGTATTTGTTTCCATATATTGTGTTTTCATTTTTTACTATCCTTTGCTATTGGGTCTTAATCTATTTTATACTTGCTAGTCCCTGTGTTAATGATGTGTTAATTATCTTTCTGCAACATATTTTGTTAAAAAATGGAACAAGTTTACGTGATTGTCTTTTTAATTAACAGCATATTATGTTAATTATCTTTTTAAAACCCAAAAATAATTTTATATAGAAAAAATTTATTTTAGTAAATTATTCATTATAATTTTTTGTAGTAAATTATCCTTCACAATTTTTATATTGTACAGGGGAATTGAGCGCAGGCTACAATGTTTGATAGTGATATTGACTATCGGGATGACACTTTGCATATTTTTCAATCATATTACATTAGTAATGCATTTGTGAGACCAATAGATACAAAGTACAAAACTGAAGCAAATCAGTATTAATGAATGTTGAATTCTAGGATAATAATTAAGTTTCTGACAATGAAGAGAAATTGGAGCCACCAGAATATAAATTCATCACATTCAATGAATTAGAGGATTACAAATGGTCAATTGCAGAAACAGGTAATTTACTCTTTATTTTTTATTATTTAATTATCAATATATTAACAATTTAAATTATATTTATTAGATATTTTAACTGTTGCATGCAATCAAAATTAAGCCATGTAAAGAGGTAATTTCAGCATATGGACCAACAACTAGACAAGAAATATATGCTATTGATCAAAGGTAAAAATATAATATTTCATGGCTTCTTAGTTCTTTTACAATTTCACTTCAATATTAATTTTGGCATCCCCTATTAATTCTTTTTATTTCAATTTTGTAGCTTAAATCCCATATATTTGACTATATGGGATCGTTTTGTGCAAGATGAAAGTCAAAAAATTTCAGAAATTATTGCAGATAAACCAATTATACTTGCAACAAAGATAGCAGTTGGTTTTATAATGGTATTTTTACTAATTAAAAACATTTTATTTTTGTAGTATCGTATATACTTGTATTAATAAGGATTTCTATTTCCAACCAAGGATTATCTTTTTCATCACGTCGATCAAGTAAATTTACAATCAACCCTCAAATTCTTGAGGCAGCTTCACTGCAGTAGTGGTAATTCTTGCAAATTAATCATTAAGTATTAATGTATTTATGTTATAGTTAATTAATTTACTACATGTGATTTCATATAGTTTAGGGATATAATTGACTTTTTGGTATGAATCGATTTTAATTTTGTGTCAACGACTTTAAATTTTCTCAACATTTTACAATAAATGTTGGCAGCTATATATTTCCTTTTTCTTATATCAATTTTTTTTTTGTGAATTTTAAGGGTGGTGAATAATAATTTATTACTTGAAAGTATCATTGCAAGATGCATGCATACCCATCTGCGTCTCCATCATCTGTTGGTATTCGAAAAATAATTATGAATTGTGATATTGCTATCTTGATGAAGGGTTTGCAACCCATGGCGGTAAATATTAATTTATTAGTTATAAATTCAAATATTTATACAAACATTTTTTTGTAAAAATTATTTCTAATTTCTTGTAGAAAGCAAAATTTTGGATAAAGGCGAAGATAATTGTGATTAACTTTCGCCAATTCTTTTATTACATGTCATGTGTTGACTGTAATAAAGGAACTGGATATGAATATAATAAAAGTTTCGTCTGTATATATTACAAACACCAAGCCGTTTCCCAACCACGATATGTATCTTTTAAATTTATTTTATAATTTATGTCAAATTTAATGTATGATTTTTATCAATTATAACTGAAAATCATATTTCAATCACATTTATAGTGCTCGAACATATGTTGAACTTGACGATCATACTAGAAAACTAGCTGATGTTATGTTCGCTGAAGTTGCAGAAGAAGCATTGGGTTGCTCAGCAATTGAGCTTATGAATCATGCTGGCAAGGTATATTTTTTAAGTTCTGATGCTAAATGGAGTTTGGAATATAATTACTTATTTTCAGTATATAAGTTCTTTGGATTTTTATTAATCATGTCAAGTTATTCAAAATTTATTTTGTAGGAACATCTGTCATATATGAAAAACATTGTAGAAAAAGCATCACAAAAATTATGGATGATTCAACTTTATGCAGATCCTGACAAACTCGAGAAGCAAAAGCGTAGGAATTTTAATGTCATCTCTATTGAGGTCGTGCAAGATGATGCAAATGCTTGATTATCATCGTAGAATCATGAAAAATGTCATATCTTCAACTAACATTTTTGTTAAACTTCAATCAAATTTCTATCAAACAAGTTTGCTACAATTCTAGACTGTCTCTATCTATAGATTATTTTACTGCTTTAACTAATACTTTTTTATTATAATTTATGAAAGCATTTTATTATTGTTCTCAACTTAGCTATGATTATCCGTTAAATATTTGTTAGAATTTACAATATTTTTTCTATGCGTTATATTATTAATCAAAAATTATTTATTCATAAAAATAATATCAATTTTTAAAAATAATCACATAATTAAACAATAAACGTGCAAGCAAAGGTACTTTAATACACCGTGGTCATTCATTTCATTATTGGCAGCCGGTGTGCTATTAGTGTTAACCCTTTTGCAGATCTATGACACCATCTATGCTTATTATCATCCTAAATAATGGGCAGGCCTTATCCTTCTCAATCCCTCTGTTACATATATGCAGTATATCCAACATATATTTTATTAATATGTAATATGTTTTATTTCCCAATTTGGTTTTGATTATTTTCATCTATATTAAAATAATGATTGTTTTGGATGGTTAATTGTTGGACCCAAAACTCCCCTTTTGTTCAATTCTGCTTTTGTTAGTTTCATGCAATTTTGATATTGAATGAAAAAAAAAAAAAAGCAAACAAATAGATAGACCATTCATCAGTACTCCACCAGTCAAGCTCCTATATATAATAAGGTGATCTAGAAGGTTGGAATGGAACTCTATATATATATATATATATATATACACACGCACACTAGGGAGGAGCAACGTGCAAAGTACATTTTCTTAATTTAGTGAAGCGAATGATTATTTTAAGAAATTATATGATTTTTAAGCGAATGATTATTATAATCTCATTTATAAAATATTATTATTTGAATTTAATATTTTATAATGAATTTAAATTGAGAAAAATAAGAAAAATCTATCAAGTCGTTGCTAGATAACAAACAGATCGATCATTAATATTGATCGAGTAGCATGCATGCATGGATAGAATTAAAGTATTGATCGTATTATACTACTATATATAATATATAATTTAAAGCTGATATACATGATTATATGTAATAAGGGGGTGATATTTCGTTTTATATTAATTTAAATGATTTAAAATATATTATCAAATGTTAAACAGTAAAGATTTATTTAATTGGTATTGCTCTGATCGATCTGATACATGATGTATTTGCTCTTAAAGAAAATAATTAATTTCAGTTGCGAGTTGGAGATTATAAATAAAAGAAATTAGGATGCTAAATTAGAGGAGATCACATCATTAATTTGGGTGGCCCGAAGATCGGTTGGTTATATACTAGATACTGAGATGGTTGAATTCAAATAGATAAGAAATAATTTGGGTGGCCCGAAAATAGTTATATTGTTTATTATATTTTATATAAAAAGTTATAATAATAAGATGAGATAAATTTTAAATCTAAACTAAGGCTGAGAATGATATTGTTTTATCCTTTTGAACGAAGTTTTATAGGACAAAGAATAAAAAACACTATACTTTCCACCTTAAAGTTTTTATAGGCTTTTCTGAGATTTTTTTAATAGAAATTGTTATACCAAAAATGGTAGAAGAAAGTCTTGTGTTATATATTTTTATTTAATTAAAATATTGTTTTTATTTTTATTTTTATTTTATTTAATTATATACATGTTTAAGTATTAAAATAAAATAATAGTAATAATAAATTATATATTGATTATGTGAGAGTGTGTAATATAAAATTTCATTAATCCTTCAGAATGCTCGATTTGGTCTAAAATGTAGAGACCCTATGACCGGGCTAAATTTTCTCAATCCACACTTTTTGAGACCGAGACCGGGGTCAAGAATTCAGCTCGGTCCAATAAGTACCAAATGGTGTAGTGGTTGATTTTTCCATTCCGGACCAAACCCCGTACATCCCCCTACTTTATTACCATCTCAAAATGTTATGTTACATGAAATATAGACCAACGTTTGCCACCACCAAATTATCGAGTAGCACAATATATTTGCTTTGTTGCTACAATAACACTTGCATGCCTACGCACAAAACCAAAATCTCGACCAATAATGAAATGTGTCACAAGATCTTGTTCTGGTAGGAAGCCTTAAGCTAAGCCCTTACATGTAGTTTCACTCTTGCTGCCTTGCATCTAAATGGAGACAGTGAAACTCAAATCATGAAATGCTTGTTGTAAGGTTGAGTGTCTTGTTGTTCGATGAACTTAAATGTTGGTTTGTGTGTCTACGTCTGCCTGTATTGGTTGGTCGATCTAAGATTTTAATTTCAAACTAATTTTGTTGTTTAGTTAATGTTTTATGCAATCATTTAATTAAATGCCAGCAAATTGTTGGAAATCAACATGCAAATCAAATGAGCTTGAGGCTTCTGGAAGATGAAGTTAGGCACCGTCAGTAGCAGCTGGAAAGTAGGCGCCGCCTGGAAATTCAAGAATGGAGGCCGCCGGAATTCCACCGTTATTTCATGTTCACACTATTTCTTTATCCTATAAATACATATAAGATTGTAATGAGGAATGGGAGTCTGAGGTGAGATACGTTGGAGAGATTAGAAGCTGTGAGAGTTGAGAGAAACCATTGTAAATTGTTGGTTTATTATTTAATACAAATTATCCTCTGTATGTGTGTGGACGTAGGCTAAATTGGTCAAACCACCTTAAATCTTGGTCTCCATATTATTTGTGAGTTTCCGCCGATCCCAACAAGTGGTATCAGAACCGGTAGGAGGCCGGATTTGTGAATTTTCGTGAAAGACTCATTTTGAAACTTGATCGAAATCAAGTTTGGAGGATACCATCAGATTCCTCAGGTCAAGACGAAAATTCTAGTAAAAATTTCGTCTCGAACGGATACCGGGAGCCTCCACACGCGCCGGCCACTCGCGACACGCGCTGCACGCGCCAGACGAAGGAGGAAGAAGACTCCGACCCGGATTTGAGATCCGACCCGTACCCACTCCCGACCCCTTTTTTGACCCACTCCAGCAACCCATCAGGGAAGGAATATTCCGTCAACATATTCCGTTGCCGGCAGGAATATTCCGTCACCGGCAAGAATATTCCGTTCACATATTGAAATATTCTGGTGAAAGAATATTCCGGTAAGGAGGGAATATTCTGTCGATGGGAGAGAATATTCCGGTTGACAGAGAGAATATTCTGGTGACGTAAGGGAATATTCTGTTTCAGAAAGAATATTCCGTTTGTCTTATTTTTCAGGTTTTCGGCATAATTTTGATCGCTTTGGAACGAGACAAGAGTCGTTTCCAAGATTGTACACCATTCCGGACGCAACGGTGAGCTCCGTTTGTTGAAATTCAACTCCGAACGTTGAGAAAAGGTCACTCAAATCAAAGATTAAAGCCGAACTGATGGAGGATTCAGGAGCAGGTGCGATTATCAAACTAACATCTACAAATTATGTACTATGGAGACCTCGAATGGAAGATCTCCTGAATTGTAAAGATCTCTTCAATCCAATTGAAGAGAAAAGTGTAAAGCCAGATGATGTAGCGGAAAAAGACTAGCATAAGTTGAATAAGAAAACTATTGGTCAGATCCGACAGTGGATTGACCATAGTGTTTTTCATCATGTTGCACAAGAAACGGATGCCTATCAGTGGTGGAAAAATCTGGAAAACATGTACCAGGCAAAAACTGCTCGGAACAAGGCATTATTAATGAGACGCCTTGTCAACTTGAAACTCAAAAGCGGCATCTCAGTGGCCGCATACACCAACGAGTTTCAGAATCTTATAAATCAACTTGCATCCGTAGACTTTAAATTCGGAGACAAATTACAATCTCTACTACTTCTTAGTTCCCTACCAGATAGCTAGGAAACGCTAGTGGTCTCACTCAGTAATTCAGCTCCAGATAGAAAGCTCGCCATGTCAATGGTGACAAACACCTTGTTTAATGAAGAGGTTAGACGAAAGGAGGCTGGAAGAGACCAGACAGATGCCTTTGTAACAGAAGGAAGGCATCAGAGAAATAGTAGAGGTAGAAGTCGAGAAAAGAACGGAAGTCAAAACAAAGGGAGATCCCAAAGTCGCAGTAAACAACGAAAGAAGGGAAAATGTTTTTACTGTGGTATTGAAGGCCACTTTAAAAGAGAATGTCGAAAGCTGCAGAATCAGCCAAGTAGTCAGTCAAAGCACGAAGAAGGCGAAGTCGCAGTGACGCTTTCTGGAGATTGTGTACTCCTTTCCGCTGGTGAAGAATCTTGCTTGCACGTTTTAAACGAGAAAGCCGAGTGGGTAATAGATACAGCAGCATCCTATCATGCCACTCCTTGTAAGGATTTCTTCAATACTTATAAGGCAGGAGACTACGGTATAGTCAGGATGGGAAATTCAAGTTTCTCAAAAATTATGGGCATTGGAGATGTCAGAATAAAAACCAGTGTTGGCTGTACTATGGTGCTAAATGACGCTCGGCACGTACCTGATCTTCGACTCAACCTAATTTCTATAAGAACCCTTGATCAACAGGGTTACGAGAGCATCTTCAGCAATAATGCTTGGAAATTGAAGAAATGAACAATGGTTGTTGCACGGGGACATATCTGTGGCACTTTGTACAAATCAAGTGCAAAAATATGTGCAAACAGTTTCAATGTAGCTAAAGATGATACATCACCAAACTTGTGGCATCGGAGACTTGGCCACATGGGAGAAAAAAGGGTGTTTATGCTTGCAAAGAAAGCATTGATCACAGTAAATAAAGGTATTGCTCTCAACCCTTGTGAATACTGTTTATTTGGTAAAGAACATAGAGTTTCATTACAGACATCTGCTGAAAAAAGATCAGAGTTATTGAGCTGGGTACACTCTGATGTTTGTGGTCCTTTTGAAGTTGAATCACTTAGAGGTAACAAATATTTTGTTACTTTTATTGATGATGTTTCACGAAAAGTGTGGGTGTATTTCCTAAAAGGGAAAGATCAAGTTTTTAAGCAATTCAAAAACTTCCATGCCATGGTAGAAAGAGAAACAGGCAAGAAGCTGAAATGCCTCCGGACAAACAATGGAGGTGAATACACTTCTCGAGAGTTTAGAGAATACTGCTCCAGACATGGCATCAGACACAAGAAGACTGTCCCCTACACCCCACAACACAATAGTGTAGCAGAACGGATGAACCGGACCATAGTCGAACGAACCAGATGCATGTTGAGTATGGCAAAGTTGCCTAAGCCATTCTGGGGTGAAGCAGTAAAAGCAGCCTGTTACCTGATCAACAGAACACCGTCAGTTCCACTGCAGTTCAAAGTCCTAGAGATGTTGTGGTCAGGCCGTAAGATTTCATACTCCCATCTAAGAGTATTTGGGTGAAAAGCATTTGCACATGTATCCAAGGAGAAAAGACAGAAACTTGATGAAAAATCTACTTCGTGTTTTTTCATCGGCTATGGAGACGAAGAATTTGGATACAGATTATGGGATCTAAAAGCGAAGAAGGTCATCAGAAGCAAGGACGTTGTGTTCCATGAAGACGAGATGTTTGGATCAGAACAAACAACTCCAAGTGCTCTAGAACCAACTCCGAGTTCACTACCACTTCAGTCTGTCTCAAACACTGAAGATAGAAGATATCCGGAATCAGATTATATTCTTCTTATAGATGAGGGGGAGCCAGAAAACTTCCCGGAGGCGATATCTCATCCAGATAGCGACAAATGGATGCAAACTATGCAGGATGAGATGAACTCATTAAAGAAGAATCAGACTTATGAGCTGATGGAACTTCCAAAAGACAAGAGAGCACTGAGAAACAAATTGGTGTTCAAGCTGAAAAATGATGGCAAGCAGGTGAAGCACAAAGCTCGCTTAGTCGTCAAAGGATTCCAGCAGAAGAAAGGAATCGACTTTGATGAGATATTTTCACCTGTTGTGAAGATGACTTCAATTCGAGTGGTACTCGGATTGGTGGTAAGTCTTGACTTGGAGCTTGAACAGATGGATGTGAAGACAGCATTTCTTCACGGCAATCTTGATGAGGAGATTTACATGGAGCAGCCAGAAGGCTTCCAAGTTCCTGGAAATGAACATTTGGTCTGCAAGTTGGAAAAGAGCCTTTACGGTTTGAAGCAGGCTTCCAGACAGTGGTATAAGAAGTTTGACTCATTCATGATGAGCCATGACTACAAGAAAACTACTACAGATCAGTGCGTTTACATCCGGAGATTTTTAGAAGGTAACTTCGTGATGTTACTGCTCTATGTTGACGACATGCTGATTATTGGAAAAGATCCATCTATTATCAGGAAGCTAAAGACGGATCTCTCCGAAGTCTTTGAGATGAAAGACTTAGGACCTGCCCAACAGATTTTGGGCATGAGGATCACTCGTGACAGTAAAAAACAGAAGCTATGGCTGTCATAGGAAAAGTATGTTGAACAAATACTACAAAGGTTCAACATGGAGAAAGTTAAGCCAGTCAGTACTCCACTGGCTAATCACTTCAAATTGAGCAAGAGCTCATGTTCCTCATCAACGGAAAAGGTTCAAGAAATGGCTACAATACCGTACTCCTCAGCAGTAGGAAGTTTAATGTACGCCATGGTTTGTACCAGACCTGACATCGCTCACGATGTTGGAGTTGTGAGTCATTTTCTTTCAAATCCAAGGAAAGAACACTGGAAAGCAGTTCAGTGGATTCTCAGGTACCTTAAAGGTACATCAAAGTTGTGTTTATGCTACGAGGGAGCTAACCTAGTCTTGGATGGCTATACAGATGCTGATATGGCAGGTGATCTTGATGGGAGAAAATCTACATCAGGATATATTTACACATTTGCAGGTGGAGCTGTATCATAGCAGTCCAAACTGCATAAATGTGTAGCTTTATCTACAACAGAAGCAGAGTACATTGCTATAGCAGAAGCAGGAAAGGAAATGTTGTGGCTAAAGCGGTTCCTCCAAGAAATAGGAGTCAGTCAAAAAGAGTACAGAATTTATTGTGATAGTCAAAGTGCTCTTGATCTGAGTAAAAACTCGATGTACCACTCCCGGACAAAGCACAGCGATATTCGTTATCACTGGATACGTGAAGTAATGGAGCAACAGCTGTTGAAACTTGTAAAGATCCATACAAAGGAGAATCCAGCGGACATGCTAACGAAGGTAGTCACATACAAAAAATTTGAGCTATGTAGAAACATAGCTAGGTTAAGTACCTTGAATTAAAATGTGTCAGGATATCCTCCGTTTGGTGTTGAGGGAGAGATTGTTGGAAATCAACACGCAAATCAAATGAGCTAGAGGCTTCTGGAAGATAAAGTTAGGCACCGTCAGTAGCAGCTGGAAGGTAGGCGCCGCTTGGAAATTCAAGAATGGAGGCCGTCGGAATTTCACCGTTATTTCATGTTCACACTATTTCTTTATCCTATAAATACATATAAGATTGTAATGAGGAAGGGAAGTCTGAGGTGAGGTACGTTGGAGAGATTAGAAGCTATGAGAGTTGAGAGAAACCATTGTAAATAGTTGGTTTATTGTTTAATACAAATTCTCCTCTGTATGTGTGTGGACGTAGGCTAAATTGGCCGAATCACCTTAAATCTTGGTCTCCATATTATTTGTGAGCTTCCGCCGATCCCAACACAAATGTGAGCAAGTAAAAATATAGATTTCATTATAGAGTAAGGTGGCATGGAGTAGTACTACTCTTAATCAAAACTCAATGTTTTCTAAGGTACGATGACCTAATAATATGATTATTTCAAAACAATATTTTCTCGTGCTCAAAAGGTATATCTCTTGCCGAACCATTTAAATCATGATAAATCCTCAAAAGCTATGAATGGGGAAGGTTCTATATATATAATAAGAATATTTTGTCTAAACATGATATGCTGAAAATTCTGATCTAGAAAATTTTGTTTCTACTTTATAATGCTGAATCAGTAGTACTGATGTTGAGTACCGCGTACAGTTTGAAAACTTTCTGCATATAATATTATTATTATATATGACCCTATGACATTTCAAATTAATATAACGATTATAAATTAATAACATGGTTTGAAGTTTAATTAAGTAGTGAACACGCTTACGAAAAAACAAAAGATAGGCTAATTAATTAAATAGTTGACACAGAAGTATAACTGATCAACATGATTTAGATTGTGCAAATTACCAGACCCATGACCTCACGACTTAAGTAGTTTACCTCATTGGCCAATGCAAATGGCGATGGAGAAAGTTCGCTTCACAAGTTTTGAAAGGAAGCAAGCTGCTATATTCTCTTTTGCATGATTTTCTGGTGTCCACCAACGGCTCCTATAGCATAATACATTTTGAATTGGATGCTCTGATATTCTGACTATCAGATCTGATAATTGTTTGTTTGCTCACACCCATCATGTGTGTCGAACCCATTTGTCTATCTAAAGAGATCCAAAAGGGTACATAAATTTCATGGCTAGCTTACTCATCCAACATAAAGAAGTTAACAAAACAATTAAATTAAGCTTCTCGAATTGGACAGAATAACAGACTCGAGCGTGCGAAAGTTGCCAGAGAGATCAATTATATTCAAGTTTTAAACAAAATACAAAAAACAACACTCTTTTTTAAAATTTTAAAATAACAATTATATTTAAACAATATTTGGAAGGAAAAAGCTTTTGTTACAGGATGGGTTTGAAACCCATTTTCACACAAACTAATAAAATAATGACACATAAACATGTTATATAATTTTTCAATACAATTGGATACGTCCAACTCTCCCCCTCCTTTCTCACCTCTCCCTAACCCATCTGTGCTCAATGTCAATGGAAGCTAGCCCTGAAGCTCCCTCATGCCGAAGCTGTTGAAGATCTGAAGCTGAATTCTTTGATAAGGGGGAAGGTAGGGAAGAAAGGAGGGGGAGACGTTTTGGGGGTGTATGCGTCTGCATCAAAATTTTTTACGGAATGCCTACTTGTCATTATTTTATTGGTTGATGTGAAAATGGGTTTCACACCCATTCGGCCTGAAGTGCGACTCGATTTGAAACTGATGCAGGGGAATTCGAGACAGATGATGCTGAGCTGTTTGATTGCATGTTGATGACGCTGAGGTACCATGAATTGGCAAATCAGCGTAAAAGCTGGAAGTGATCGTGATCTCTTTCTAATTGGGAGAGTTTTATGTGCGTTTCAGTCTTTTTGTCATAAATTTGGCTACGGGTGTCAGAATCGCACATAAGACCCTAATTTGGAAAGCTCTTTTCGACGCGCACGCTGTCCACATTGAGCATGGCTCCATATGCCCTTTTTTCAACCTCAAATTCTGCTATTTTCCCTTCCGAATCATTATTTTTAGTTAATTTTTATTATTTTTTGTAATATTTCGTATGTTTGTTAGGAAGTCATTTTAAATTCGATTTGTTCCGGATTTTTCGCAGATTGCTTGTTTGATTTTGAATTTCAATTTTACGTTATTTTTGGGATTTTGTCATTTTTGGTAAAATTCAGTTACAGACGAATTTTAGCTATACAGTCCGGCTTGTGAACTGATTTTCGACAATTTTTCATTTGATAATATTCAATTTTTTCTCATAGACGTATTCTCTGTATTTTGGACGAATTTTTTGTGTTCTTCCCAATAAATTCATCTATTGAAACTAGCCTGTAGAATAATCGTTATTCTGTCTGGCATTAGAAACTCAATCATGAAATGCTTGTTGTAAAAGACGTTGAGTGTCTTGTTGTTTAATGAACTTAAAAGTTGATGCGTGCGACAATCTGTCTTTGTTTTTTTAGTGTATGTTATGCAATATTCACATAACATAAGTTATGAGAAATTATGCAATATCATTGATGAGTGCACAAAAATGCACTCTAAACACTCTATTTAAATGCTAAAATAAATGAGAAAATAATGGATATAATTCATGTTATTAAAATTAATGGTCATTTATCTTGAGATAGATATAAGCATGATTTAATATATTGTTGAGAATATAAAATGTCATATTTTCCTCTCTTAATGTTTAATACTTTATTCTTATTTGATGCCTAAATATACTCATTATTCTTATATTTTGATTTAGGACACAAATAGAGACATTAGGAGCAAATGAAGATAATTGCGAAATTTTAGACAGTTCTGACATTTTTTCGTAATATGGGCATAACTCTCTCATACAATCTCAGATTGAGCTGATTCAAGATGATCTAGAACCGCAAGAGAAATATCTATAACTTTTATGTTTTATGTTTGAAGAGATATCCACTCAATCTAAGACAAAATCGACCATCAAGTGGACACACCTGCACTTGACGTTCCTGGATATTTTTCAGCCACTTGCATCAAATCCAAATGTCATCATAATATTTTCCAGCAAGTACTCCTACACCAACTTGGAAATTCAATGATCAATTCATATGCAAGATGAAGTGCACTCAAGTTTCTTGTAGACAAATTATTTGACCACAAGATATTAAGTCATACAAGACAACTAATGGATAGAGAAGCAAAATTGAAACACTCAACCTACAAGCAAAATCCAACTCATGCATGGTGGGAAAACAAATGATCAAGATGACAACTCACAAATCACTTGGATTCAAGAATGGCACATGACAAAACAAGTTGAAATTGTGATGATTTTGTCATGACAACTTGCATGAAGGATACTTATAAATAGAAGGGAGGGGTGTGTGTTCTAAGAATGTTTAGTGTGGGAGAATGCTTTGGAAGAGCCATTATTTTGAGAGTTTGAGAAAAGAAAAGAAAAACCAAAGAAGAGAGAAGAAAATAATGGTTGGCTCTTCCATATTATTCCTTGGAGAATTTTTGTTGCATATTTTTAATATGTGTAACTAAATTCTCAAGGAGGGCTAGGGATGAACTTGTGTGTGTGATGGTATTTGTAATTTATTTTTGATTCATGTATTTGGTCTTTAAATATTAAAACTCTTTTGTTCTATTATTCTCAATTTATTTGTGATGTTTTTCGTCTTCAAATAATTATAGAATCTATTTCGTTTATGGATTCAGTCATGCTTTTTCTATTGAGTGAATTAGTTCTATAATTATGTTTGGAGCAATTGATTATCTATATTGATTTAATTCTCTGCTGCAATATCGCCTCTTAGGTATATTGTCGTCGTTGGATTTTCTCAATATCGATAACAATTTATGAGAGTTAAGCGCTAAGAATGATTTTTCAAAGAGTTACATGTGATTTAAATTTTGGTTATTAATGTTATATCTTCCGATTAAGAATTTGGACATAGAATTCTTAATTGAGTTATCAATGAATTAAGAATAAATTTGAATATCACAAATACACAAGGAATTCCCTACCCTCTACTTTTCGTCTCATTTTTATATTTTTCAAATTACTCATTTAGTTTTAATTTACATCACACTCTAAAATTTACTTATCACACTCATTTAATTTTTTTGTTAATTTCATTACTGTTCTTCAATTTCTCAATCCATCTCCCTGTGGAATCGACACCCCAAAGCTATACTGCAAACGACCGCATTATTCTTTGGGCGTAATCAAATTTTGGCGCAGTTGCCGGGGAGACGGTAGAAGAATTTGTAGTTTTTTTTAGTAGTTTGTAAAAAAAAAAAGAAAAAAGAAAAGAGCGGTAGTTTCGTTCATTTTCTTTTTAGCTTTTTGCATCTTTTGTTTTATTTTACTTTTCTTTTCGTAATTATTTTTTTTAGTATTACGCTTTTCTTTACTTTGCATACGCAGGTACAGAGACGCTTTTGGAAGGTTTGCTAGTAGACCTGTGCTAGAATCAGATTCAGAATCTAATTTTTCTAATCGCTTGTTTGATAATTTTTCCAATTCTGACGCGATGAGTGAACACGTGGACCAACCTGTTAGAACCCTCCAAGATTATCTTCATCCCGCACGAACAGCCACACCATCCTGTATTATGTTCTCACCTAATGTTCGTCAAGTAGATTTCAAAACAGGAATGATACAATTACTTCCGACTTTCCATGGTCTAGAAAATGGAAACCCCTATGTTCATATTAAGGAATTTGAGGAAGTAGTTGCAACATTCCAGAGTCAAAATACCACTGACGACACGGTAAGGCTAAAGTTTTTTCCTTTTTCTTTGAAAGATAAAGCTAAGAGTTGGTTGTACTCACTAAGACCACGGTCTATTGGAACATGGAGTGAGATGACTCAAGTGTTTTTCAATAAATACTTTCCCCAACATAAGACCAATACTTTAAAAAGACAAATCTCTACCTTTGTACAAAAGGATAGTGAGACTTTGTACCAGTCTTGGGAAAGATTTAAAGAATTATTGAGTATGTGTCCCTACCATGGATATGAGAATTGGCGCTTAGTGAGTTATTTCTATGAAGGGCTTACGCCTAGGGAACGTCAATTCGTGGAAATGATGTGCAATGGAGAATTTTTACAGAAAAATCCCGATGAGGCCATAGAGTACCTCAATGAGCTTGCTGAAAAAGCTCATACTTGGACTGGACCTAGTGCTACTGATAGTACAAACAGGTCACGACCTACAGGAAACTTGAGTGGTGGTATTTACCATCTAAGGGAGGAGGATAACCTTAAGGCTAAGGTTGAAATGCTCACCAGAGAATTAGAGTTATTGAAAACCAAAAACTTAAAACCAACACACATGGCTAATCATGCAGAATCTTTTGGGCCATGTGTTGTCTGTGGTGGGGTAGATCATCATGCCCAAGACTGTCCTACACATGCTAACATGAGAGGATGGCGTAATCACCCCAACTTTAGCTGGAAGTCTGAAAACCAACAGCCTGCACAACCTTTTAGATCATATCTTGCGCCATACCATGCACCTCAATCTTTTAGAAATTCTTTAGAAGACACTTTGCATGCATTTATTGAAGTACAGGGTAAGACTAACCAAAAATTTGAGTCTTTAATTATGCGGGTTGTTGAAGAACAAAAGGAGATAAAGAGCCAGGTATCTAAAATAACAAGTTTCTTGAGTGTAAATGAGCAAGGTAAGTTCCCTTCTCAAGCTCAGTCTGTACCTCATGGTCAATATATGGCACAAAAAACTGTGAAGAATCACGAGTGCCAGCAGATATATATGATTGACTCACTCATAGACAGGGAAGTTTTCACAACTCATGATTCTGATCCCCTTAAGAATTTTATTGTTGATTTTGAATTTAATCCTATCAGTGATTCATCTGATGTAGCTAAAATTTGTACAATTTTTGACAATACTCAAGATTATAGCACACAGGCTTGGCAACCGAAGTTTGAAGAGTTTCTTAAGAAAAATGAAAAACAGATTCCTTTAAGTGGGCAAGTAACCAAAGTTAATTTTAAACCTTGCCACCTACCAGTGAAGTTCGAGCACCGAGCTTATTGGAAAAATAAGCGTTTCATTTTTGACCCAGGAGGAACAGTTCTATGAGTGGAAGATAGTCCGGTTGTAAACTTGGTCTACCAACTTTGACCACAGCATGCAACAATAATTATTATTATTATTATAATTATTATCGTCATCATTATTATTATTATTATTATCATCTTATTTGTTTTGTTTTGTTTTTATTTACTACTGTTTTCTTTATTTTTGTTTGCAGGATAGTATCAATTTGTCATTTCAGATCACCACTTTTGACGCTTAGCGAGCTATCCACATCACACATCAGGTGTATCCTACCCTTTTTAGTTACTCCCCATTCAATTTTGATTCTTAAACATTGAGGACTATGTTTCATTTAAGTTGGGGGGTGGGAATGCAAATTTATCATTTAAACTCTGTGGCATATTTCAATCAATATATAAAAAATTGCCAAATTTTTTTCACACAGGCATCTTTTCACACATGATACTTATGCTCATTCATAACCATCTTGGTGAATTCAACAAACCCATCTTAAATCATTTTGCTAAAGCATCCACAGAACCATTTATGCACTTCTCCAAACTTTGTGGTAATATGGTGATTTGACACATGTAACTAAAGAATTATTTTGCTCAAGTATTCATGTGAATTTTGTGAGAATTGAGAGCTTAAAAATACAGAAATTGTGATAAGTATCCATTGATCTGTTAAATTTGACACTTCTTTTGAGAATATCATTACATGGTTTGTGGTAAGATGGTGGATATACTTGGGATATGACGAAAGTCAACTTAAGATTAACGTTTGAGCCTTTCAAGCTGAGCCTTTTCATCATAGATCCCTAGCAGCCAATTTTGAGCCAATATACACATATGGCCTTTTCTTTTCATATCTACATCATCCATACCTCTCCACATTGGAGTATAGCTTATACACTATATTTTCCTACCATTTTACTTCTAAGTGTGTACTAGGTGTGAAATTATCATTTAAAAAAAAAAAAAAAACATGACAAAAATGGCATGGTGCTAGATGTGTCCATCAAATTATTCATGAAAGAGTTCATCAAATTGTAAAGATACCAGTGGCAAAAGAAGATGGAAAAGTGTACTTAGTCAAAAATCTAAAAAATTGAAAAGTACATCAAAAGGAAAGTATAGTCTACTGAAAAATTTAACAGATTCCCTTTTATGTATACTTGGAAGTTTTTGAAACCTCTTCACCTTTTCTTCTTATGAACCCCAAACCTAAACCACATTACAACCCTTTGTGTTGATTTTTCCGATCCTAAGTATGCTTGTGGAAAGAATGGTGGAAATCTCATTTGTTAGTATTCCTATCATAAGATCAATGTTTACTTGTTACTTATATATAATTGGCTAAATTTCCATGAGAGTAAATGTACACATTTGTCAACTCCATAGAGAGAACCCATACATGAAACACTTCTATACCCGTGAGTTATAGAGTTGAACCTTTTTGCTTAAGATATTCTAATGTTGCATGTGTCGGAACCTCTGATTTGATAAAAATAGTTTGGACCACATACACACTCTGTGGATTGCTATATTTGAATTACTTGTGAAAGGGTTATTAAATTTCTAAGATTGTTTTGATATGTAAATTTGAAAAATGTGTCTTGATGGCCCCTATGTGTGATTTTCTTTGGTCTTTCTCATCATTTTGCATGAAAATTGCTAGGAACTAGCAATGAGTAAGTTGGGGGGTGTGATGAGTGCACAAAAATGCACTCTAAATACTCTATTTAAATGCTAAAATAAATGAGAAAATAATGGATATAACTCATGTTATTAAAATTAATGGTCATTTATCTTGAGATAGATATAAGCATGATTTAATATATTGATGAGAATATAAAATGTCATATTTTCCTCTCTTAATGTTTAATACTTTATTCTTATTTGATGCCTAAATATACTCATTATTCTTATATTTTGATTTAGGACACAAATAGAGACATTAGGAGCAAATGAAGATAATTGCGAAATTTTAGACAGTTCTGACATCTTTTCGTAATATGGGCATAACTCTCTCATACAATCTCAGATTGAGCTGATTCAAGATGATATAGAACCGTAAGAGAAATATCTATAACTTTATGTTTTATGTTTGAATAGATATCCACTCAATCTAAGACAAAATCGACCATAAAGTGGACGCACCTGCACTTGACGTTCCTGGATATTTTTCAGCCACTTGCATCAAATCCAAATGTCATCATAATATTTTCCAGCAAGTACTCCTACACCAACTTGGAAATTCAATGATCAATTCATATGCAAGATGAAGTGCACTCAAGTTTCTTGTAGACAAATTATTTGACCACAAGATATTAAGTCATACAAGACAACTAATGGATAGAGAAGCAAAATTGAAACACTCAACCTACAAGCAAAATCCAGCTCATGCATGGTGGAAAAACAAATGATCAAAATGACAACTCACAAATCACTTGGATTCAAGAATGGCACATGGCAAAACAAGTTGAAATTGTGATGATTTTGTCATGACAGCTTGCATGAAGGATGCTTATAAATAGAAGGGAGGGGTGTGTGTTCTAAGAATGCTTAGTGTGGGAGGATGCTTTGGAAGAGCCATTATTTTGAGAGCTTGAGAAAAGAAAAGAAAAATCAAAGAAGAGAGAAGAAAATAATGGTTGGCTCTTCCATATCATCCCTTGGAGAATTTTTGTTGCATATTTTTAATATGTGTAACTAAATTCTCAAGGAGGGCTAGGGATGAACTTGTGTGTGTGATGGTATTTGTAATTTTTTTTTTTATTCATGTATTTGGTCTTTAAATATTAAAACTCTTTTGTTCTATTATTCTCAATTTATTTGTGATGTTTTTCGTCTTCAAATAATTATAGAATCTATTTCGTTTATGGATTCAGTCATACTTTTTCTATTGAGTGAATTAGTTCTATAATTATGTTTGGAGCAATTGATTATCTATATTGATTTAATTCTCTGCTGCAATATCGCATCTTAGGTATATTGTCGTCGTTGGATTTTCTCAATATCGATAACAATTTATGAGAGTTAAGCGCTAAGAATGATTTTTCAAAGAGTTACATGTGATTTAAATTTTGGTTATTAATGTTATATCTTCCGTTTAAAAATTTGGACATAGAATTCTTAATTGAGTTATCAATGAATTAAGAATAAATTTGAATACCACAAATACACAAGGAATTCCCTACCCTCTACTTTTCGTCTCATTTTTATATTTTTCAAATTACTCATTTAGTTTTAATTTACATCACACTCTAAAATTTACTTATCACACTCATTTAATCTTTTTGTTAATTTCATTACTGTTCTTCAATTTCTCAATCCATCTCCCTGTGGAATCGACACCCCAAAGCTATACTGCAAACGACCGCGTTATTTTTTGGGCGTAATCAATCATCTTGTTTATGTTTATG
This sequence comes from Platycarya strobilacea, assembly GCA_036898215.1. Classification (NCBI taxonomy): domain Eukaryota; kingdom Viridiplantae; phylum Streptophyta; class Magnoliopsida; order Fagales; family Juglandaceae; genus Platycarya; species Platycarya strobilacea. The sequence goes on from CM072555.1 coordinate 10,554,011, forward strand.
AGAAATTTCCACTATTCACTTTCAATATACCTCTAGTGGTTTTAGTGTATGGTGTTAATTTTCAACGAGAAAATTAAGCAATATTAAAGACTTGCGATGGAAAAACTAATTTAGGTATATCACTGAATTTTCAACGAAACCCAGCTTACAAGTTAATTTATCTTATCAAAAACAAATTAAATAAAACTACTCTTTTTAAAAATAAAAATAAAGCTACTCTTATAATATTCTAAATATAATATAATTAATAATACTTCTCTTAAATTTTAAAGAACTCCTGATCAATTGGTTGAACTCAATTGGTTACTCGCGCTTATTTTTCTAAATGGAATCAAGGTGTCGCACTTTTACCTCAGCCAGCTAGCCAATTATTAACAAAGTTCAAACTCCGGATTGGTAAATTCGTTTGGATAGTCGATTTTTGCTCATCTGATATAAGCTTCTCAAACATTGCAAATATAAAATATTTTCAATTTTAAATATTCAACTTTTTCCTCTAGCTAGCTAGTCATTATCTCACCATTACAAACTTTTCAAATTCTTAAACAAAATACAAAAATTAAATTAAATTAAATTAAATTTCAAAACAAAGATTATATTCAAATAATAATTTAACTATAATATTTTTATTCCACATTTTTCACTCATTTTTCAAAAATAAAAAATTAGCTCAAACTATTTCACTATTATTTACACACACACATATATATAAAGATATTCTTTAGAGCACTCTCATTAGATTGATCATAAAATATAATTTTAGCCAATATAACTTAGATTTTGACTTTTAGTCATTCCATTCACATAAATTTCTATATTGAAATAGTTATTTTTTAAAATATAATAATAAAATAATATAACTAATATTTATCTTTGACTATTCACATTAGATTATCCATTTATGAAAATACATAATATTAATTAATTAATAATTAAAAAATATTTAATTATTTATAATTATTAACATAATTGATTTTATCATATTTGACTATTTTATCTATTATATATTAATTAATAATTATATTTTAATTAGATTATGATTTTAAAAAATTAAATTAGGAAAGGAAAGAGAAAATAAAGTAAGAAAGAGAGTGAAGAAAAATAAATAAAATAAAAATTTGACTTTTCTATCAGACTGGCTATTTTTGACAAATATTTTTAACTTTACTGTTTATTTTAGCTAAATTATTTAGTTTTTAAACAATCAAATTTAAAATAAATTTTATCATCTAATTTTTTTTTAGATTTGAGTTTTAATCAATTTAATAAAGATACTATTGAATATTTAAAATGGAGCCAAAGTTTTATAAAATTGAAAATTCGAAACCAAAGTCTTAAGTGACTAAATGACACGCCAAATTAAATTAATGGCTGGTGTGATGGAAAATAAGAAGGAACAGACCCACCGACCACAATGGTCAGCACGTCACAATCATAATCCTACACAGCACCAAATTGCAGGTTGAGCATGTAGCTTTGTTTTCAGAAGACTTGGAGTCATCCAACAACGATGGTTCATGGAACACAGGAGATGCATGGATGTTCAGTTTCCAGAGGGAATTTTCGATGACAGTGTTCGGGGACTCCATCCTGGTCAACTTGGAAACTAACTGATGTTTTAAGGTCTGATTTGTATTTTTAAAGAAGATAAAATAAAAATTATAAATTGAATAAAATATTATTATAATATATTTTTTAATATTAATTTTATTTTGATATTTTAAAAAACTATTTTGAAATTTAAAAAAAATGTTTATTTTATTTTTTATAAAAATTTATAAAAATAGTAATGATGAGATGATCAGAGTGTTTATAAAAGTGAACAAAACCTAAATTTCATTTTGGTAGTATTTTAATTTATATATTAGAATAAAATATTTTGAACTTGGTATATTCTAATATACTATTTCAAAATTTATATGAAGAAATTTATTTAATATCTTTTTTTTATCATCATCTTATATTATATTATCTCATAATGTGAGATTAGATTATTAAAAACTATTTATTATGTTTTATCATAAACAGCCTTCAATCATCGAAATATTACATCATAAAATAACAAAGAAATTAGATGATGAATAATAATATTACTCGAAATGAGAGAGTGATCTTTAGTAGAAGACTTCTGAAGGGACCAAAAGGCACGCCAAATTAATAGCTGGCTTGTTGGAAAATAAGAACAAACAGACCGACCGACCAGAATGGTCAGCACCCCACGAGTATTTCTCAAATTTAATCACTTAATAAGTCAGGAGGAGAGAGAGAGTCATTACTGATTCATTGAGGTGATTTGAGCTTTAATAAGTATCATTGAGGTGATTTGAGCTTTGATCGGTATCATTTGGAGTTTCCAACAATGTTCTAATGCGATTGTATGATGATAGCACATATATCTATAACAAGTAAAATAAATAAAAATTGACACATAATTTTAACCAAGGAATAACTATAACCATTTTTAGGTCGGTGAGTTCCCAACAATGTTCTAATGCGATTGTATGATGATGGCACATATATCTATAACCAGGGGCAGACCTGTGTAGACCGTAGCCCCCCCAAAATTTTTTAAAACCTCAGTTTAGTATTAGGTAGGTGTTACACAGCCCCCCCCAAATGGTGACTTTACAGCCGGGCGCCCCCCCAAGTCAGTCGCAGCAGCCAGCTCACGAGGCACAAGCAGTCAGTGACAGAAAACATCACTCATAGTATTAGTCATAGTCATCGCCAATTCACTCATAAATCAACTTACCGTTTACGGTACTTGTCTGTAGAGTATAAACTCGAACCAATGGTCCATGCCATGAACCAGTTGCAGCACTCAGACTGTCCATCCGTGGAGACTTGGAGTTGATTGTTAAGTGGGCAGTGGGCCGTTGGCTGTACCCTGTTAGGTTGCTGGCTGTTGCCGTATCTTATATACTCCGTCAAGCTTCCAGTTCAAGGTTCAACTTTCAAGCTTCAAGTTTCATCCTCTTAGTCTTCACAGTGCAGTCTGCCGAATCAGTGTTCTATTACTTTGAGATTCTCATACTCTGTTTTTGTGAGTTTTTTACTCTGTGAAACAGAGCTGCCGCCTGCCTGCGTGGTCGCAACTCGCAGCTTGCTGCCTGCGTGGGCTGCGCCACCCCTGCTGCCTGCTGCCTGCTGCCTGCTGCCTGCTGGTACTGGTTGAAGACAGACGCCCTCACGCTGTGGCCTGGAGACAGACACCGGACACCGGACATTGCAAAACAGAGCCCCATTTCCGTATTTCACTTCCAGCCTCCATGTTCTATCGTTTCAGTTTTACTGGTAGTTGATAACGTGATTATATATTATTTATATATATAATATATATATAAATAAATAAATAATAGATTTAACCTAGCAAATAAAATTTATAATAAATAATAGATTTAATTTATTTCCGTAAATATTGTCTATGCATTATTGCATATATTATAATTTATATATATTAATATATATATTAATATGTATATAGATTTAATTTATAAACTATAGTGATTAATGTCATTCTAATTTCTAAAACCTGAATAAATTGAATAATATATTACATATAGTTAGTTTTGTTCAAATCAATTCGTGCAGCGTGCTCATATTAATACATTATATATAGTTTTGTTAAAATTTTAATATTTGAGCATATAATTGATTTGTCATTTGTGCATACAGTATATTATATATATAATATCTATATATATATATATTATATAATATATATGTATAGGTATAACTTGAAGAAAAATAAAATTTGTATGTCTTAGAAATGATTTAATATTGTAGATTTGTATTGCTGCGTATATTATTAGGGACTTCTCCAATTTATTATTGATTTATAAGTTTTTTTTTAAAATTTAAAAAATATGAACAAATTAAGAACAATTGATTCTTTTTTTTAAAAAAAGACGTGGACAAGTCGGAGAGTAATATAGAATTAGATATACATTTAGAGGACTCCGTCACAACGGAACATGATGTTTCTAGAAATGGTGAGCGTCCCGATCCCTTTAAAACTTCAATAATGCAATCTAAGGAGATGAATGATACCTGTTTGGAATGTGATGAGCGTCCCTTTAAAACTCCAAGAATACAACCTGAAGAGATGGATGATACTTGTTTGGAACGTGATCCAGGATTACGTCCACAAATATGGGAATTTCCTACTAACATACAAGATGAAATACGACGTGCCTATCTTAAAGTTGGTCCATATCAACCTAAACTTTCAGAATATCCATTTTCAGGAATAGGCAATCAACGTCGTCGATTCCAATTTTCTTGGTTTCAAAGATATTCAAACTGGTTAGAATACTCACCTTCGAAGAATGCTGTATTTTGTCTTCCATGCTACGTTTTTGCTAAAAAATCAATAGGCCGTTCAGGATCAGATGCATTTACCAATAAAGGTTTTGATAATTGGAAAAAAGTGAATGATGGAATGAATTGTCCTTTAATAAGACATGTGGGGAAAGATCCAAATTCACCACATAAAAATGCCGTAAAATGTTGTGAGGATCTAATGAATCATTCAAGACATATTGACAAGCTAGTTGAAAAACAAGCATCACAAGAGATGAAGAATAATCAATTGCGACTCAAAACTTCGATAGATAGTGTTCGATGGTTGGCATTCCAAGCATGTGCATTTAGAGGTCATGATGAAAGCTCTGAATCAAAAAATCAAGGTAACTTTATTGAATTGATAAAATTTTTGGCAAATTATAATGATCAAGTTAAAGGAGTTGTCCTGAAAAATGCTCCACAAAATGCCAAATATACATCACCCAAAATTCAGAAGGAAATTTTGCATATATTTGCAAATAAAGTGCAAAATGTGATTCGCGAAGAAATTGGGGATGCCAAATTTTGTATTCTTGTTGACGAAGCTCGGGATGAGTCTAAAAGAGAACAAATGGCTATCATTTTGAGATTTGTTGATAAAGATGGTTTTATTATAGAACGATTTTTTCATATTGTGCATGTCAAGGATACTATGGCACTAACTCTAAAAAATGAGATATGTGCTCTTCTTTCTTGTTACAACCTTCAAGTTGAGAATATTCGAGGTCAAGGATATGATGGAGGAAGTAATATGCGTGGTGAATGGAATGGACTACAAGCTTTATTTCTCAAAGATTGTCCTTATGCATATTATATACATTGTTAGGCTCATAAACTACAATTAGCCTTGGTTGCAGCCTCTAGAGAAGCCAAACATGTTCATCAATTTTTTGTCCATTTGACATCTATTATTAATATTGTTGTTGGTTCTTCTAAACGTCATGATGAATTACAAGCTGCTCAAACTATTGTAATTGAAAGTTTGATTGCTTCCAATGAGATTGAGACTGGAAAAGGGATTAATCAAATTGGTACACTACAAAGGGCTAGAGATACTAGATGGGGATCACATTTTCAATCTATATGTAGCTTGATGAGGATGTTCGATGCTACTTGCACAGTTATAAATACTATCTCAAATAAGGAATCAAATTATTCTCAACGTGGTGATGCTGAAGCGGCTTACATAATATTGACATCTTTTGAATTTATTTTGATATTACATATGATAAAAAAAATAATGGGAATCACTAATGCACTTTGCCAATCTTTACAACAAAATTCTCAAGATATTGTGAATGCCATGAGCCTAGTTTCAACCACAAAAGTACTCATTCAAAAGTTAAGAGATGAGGGGTGGGAGTCTTTGCTTATAGATGTTAGATCATTTTGTGAAAAACATCAAATTGATATTCCTGATATGAATGACCAATATACTCGAGGAAAATCTCGTCGTCAAGTTGAAAGGACAACAATTGAGCATCATTTTAGGATTGATATATTTACTGCTACAATAGACTTCCAGTTGCAAGAATTGAACAATAGATTTAATGACCAAGCAATGGAACTTCTTATTCGTAGTGCTGCTTTAAACCCTAAAGGTTCATACAAATCATTTAATATTGATAACGTATGCAAATTAGCTGAGAAGTTTTACCCACAGGATTTTACTGAGCAAGAAAAATTCCTTTTGAAAATTCAATTACAGCACTATGAGCTTGATGTCTTGACGCATCCAGATTTTCAAGATATGTCTACATTATCTGAGTTATGTAGAGGACTAGCAATTTCAGAAAAGTCAAAAATTTATTATTTGATTGACAGGTTAATTCATCTAGTCTTAACTCTTCCAGTTTCTACTGCTACTACTGAATGAGCATTTTCTGAAATGAAACTTATAAAAACTAGATTGAGAACTCGAATGGAAGATGAATTTCTTACAGATCATTTGCTAGTTTATATTGAAAAAGAAATTGCCAAAAATTTCACTTCAGAAATGATAATGGAAGAATTTTATTCTATAAAAGATCGTCGTCGAGCTTAATTTAAAAAGAAAATTTTAAGTTAATCGCCCCCCCAAACATCAACTCCTGGTTCCGTCCCTGTCTATAACTACCTCCTGCCACCTGACTCACTTCTCATGGCTTTCATGCCCCTCTTTTTCCCACTAATGGCTTGGACCTGCGCCCACATTTCCTCCTTTCACAAGTATCATTCAAGTTAAAAATTACATATACACAAAGTTAAGTTTAGAAAAAGAACAGAAGATAAAATGGCCCACCTACGTGAAGACTTGGAAGTTGGAGTCATCCAGCAACGATGGTTAATGGATCACGAGAGATGCATGTACGTTCGGTTTCCAGAGGGAATTCCAACAACAATGGTCGGGGACTCCAGGTCAACTGAGTCTGTCCTGACTCATGTATTAAGTTTTGTTTTAGTGATTATTTTTGTTTAAATATTGAAACAGAATATTCAATCTCTGTTATGAAACTTAAAGAAAGGAACTACTATTGCAAAAGAAAAATAAGAAATTCTCTCTGAAACTCTTAAGAACTGAAATTTTCTTTCTCTCTCTATTTTTTCTTATGAATTTCATTACAACTGAAGTCCCTATTTATAGGTTTTGAAATTACTATGCAAATTATTATGCAAGTCACTATGCAGAATTTAAAATAATAGTGGTGGAGTCATTCACATAATTTAGTGGTGGGACAGGAGCGGCTGATAAATTTCGTTCGTTCATTTCACTCCCCCTTGAATGACCGCCAATAAGGAATCTGCCTCGTTAAAACCTTGCCAAGTAAAAACCCAGTGGGAAGAAAAACCAATGGCGAAGGAAAAAGAGTACAGTCTTCTTATGTATCCACAAGTGCTTTAAGATTGCCTCATTAAAACCTTGCAGAGGAAAACTCAGTGGGACAAAACCTCAGCGAAGGAAAAAGAGTACAATCAGCACATTTACTCCCCCTGAAAAGTGCATGACAAAAGATCTTTGAGTCTTCGCATTCCAATGTTATGCACAATCTTCTTGACTGTGGAAGTTGGTAACGCCTTTGTGAATAAATCTGCCAGATTATCACTAGATCGTATCTGCTTGACATCAATTTCACCTTTTTCTTGAAGTTCATGAGTATAAAAGAATTTCAGTGAAATATGTTTGGTTCTGTCACCTTTGATATATCCTCCTCTGATTTGAGTGATACAAGCAGTATTATCTTCATATAAGATTGTTGGGCTATTATTGATCATGGGAAGTCCACACTTTTCCTGGATATGTTGAATAACTGATCTCAACCAAATACACTCTCGACTTGCTTCATGAATAGCAATGATCTCTGAGTGATTTGAAGAGGTAGCAGATAGTGTCTGCTTAACAGATCTCCATGATATGGCAGTATCTCCATAAGTAAATAAATACCCAGTTTGAGATCTACCTCTGTGTGGGACTGAAAGATAACCTGCATCTGCATACCCAATCAATTCTAGACTTGAACCACGTTGATAAAATAATCCCATATCAACCGTACCATGAAGGTAACGAAGGACATGTTTAATGCCATTCCAATACCTTCGAGTTGGTGCAGAACTATATCTTGCAAGCAGATTAACTGAAAATGTAATATCTGGTCGAGTGCAATTTGCAAGATACATCAAAGCTCCAATTGCACTGAGATATGGTACTTCAGGACCAAGAATTTCTTCATTGTCATCACAAGGACGGAATGGATCTTTCTTCACATCAAGTGTTCGAACAATCATTGGAGTACTCAGGGGATGAGATTTGTCCATATAAAAATGCTTTAGGACTTTCTCAGTATACATGGACTGATGAATAAAAATTCCATTTGGCAAGTGCTCAAGCTGCAGGCCGAGACAAAATTTTGTTTTGCCAAGATCTTTCATTTCAAATTCATTCTTTAAATATATAGCGGTTTTTGAGATCTTTTCAGGAGTTCCCACAATATTTAAATCATCAACATAAACCGCAATAATGACAAATCCGGATTCTGATTTCTTAATAAAAACACATGGGCATATAAGATTATTCTCAAATCCTTCTTTCAATAGATATTCGCTTAAGCGATTATACCACATGCGTCCGGATTGCTTCAACCCATATAAAGATCTTTGTAGTCTGATTGAGTACATATTTCTAGATGTACTTGTAGATGCTTCAAGCATCTTATATCCTTCAAGGATTTTCATATATATGTCATGGTCTAAGGATCCATGTAAATATGCAGTGACCACATCCATCAACCGCATTTCTAATCCTTTTGTAACAACTAGACTAATCAAAAATCTAAATGTGATTGCTTCCATAACGAGAGAGTATGTTTCTTCATAATCAATCCCTGGTTTCTACAGGAAATCTTGTGCAACAAGCCGTGCTTTGTATCGCACAATTTCATTTTTCTCATTACGTTTTCGTACAAATACCCACTTATATCCAACAGGCATCACACCCTTTGGTGTTTGGACAACAGGTCCAAATACTTCTCGTTTTGCTAGCGAATTTAATTCAGCTTCAATAGCTATTTTCCATTTTGGCCAATCATTTCTACATCGACATTCTTTGACGCTTTTTGGCTCACTTTCTTCATTATTTCTGGTAATGTCAAGGGCCATTTTATATGAAAATATGTTGTCGACAACAGTTTTATTTCTATCCAGAATTTCTCCAGTTTTTATGAAATGTATTGAGATCTCATTATTTTCAGGTACCTGTTCCTCTTCAGGGGAAAACATTTCATGACACACCTCTTCAGGAGGTCCCTTTTTAGGAGATTTATACTCTTCAAGAGTTTCCTCTTCATGAGGTTCTGGAATAGAAGATTTAAGCTCTTTAGGAGCACCAATTATATTTGTGGCCTGTATTGTGGGTACGTGTTCTTCAGGAACACCAAATTCATTTTGTATTCTTTTCCTTCTAGGAATTTTGTCTTTTGTACCAATAGGTCTTCCACGCTTCAGGCGTATTTTAGATTCACCTATTGCTGCTTTGACAATTTGTCTTTCAAGGACTTCAATCCTTGCTGGAGTATTAACAGCAGGAATATAAGATTTTACTACACCTTTAGTGTCAGTAAATACATCCGGTAACTGATTTGCAACATTTTGTAAATGAATAATCTTTTGAACTTCCCGTTGACATTCATTTGTAGGAGGATCGAAATGGGACAGGGTCTTATTATCCCAAGTAATATCTTGTCGTGCTTCAGGCACCGACTTTTCTTTACCCATTAACGGAAAATTTGATTCGTCAAAATGACAATCCTCAAAACATGCTTTAAACATATCCCCTGTAAGGGGTTCAAGGTATCTAATAATGGATGGAGAATCAAAACCAACATATATCCCAAGTCTACGTTGAGGGCCCATTTTTGTACGTTGTGGAGGTGCAATTGGAACATATACAGCACATCCAAAAGTACGAAGATGAGAAATATTTGGTTGTTGATCATATGCAAGCTGTAATGGAGAATATTTATGATAAGCAGATGGTCTAATGCAAATTAGAGATGCTGCATGAAGTATAGCATGTCCCCAAACAGAAATAGGTAGTCTTGATTTCATAAGTAAAGGTCTAGCGATTAGTTGAAGCCTTTTGATCAAAGACTCAGTTAAACCGTTTTGTGTGTGTGTATGGGTAACAGGATGTTCAACATCTATTCCTATTGACATGCAATAATCATCAAAAATTTGAGATGAAAATTCACCTGCATTATCCAATCGAATGGTCTTAATTGGATACTCAGGAAATTGTGCTCGTAGTTTAATTATCTGAGCAAGAAGTCTAGCAAATGCAACATTTCTAGTGGAAAGAAGACAAACATGTGACCATCGACTAGATGCATCAATTAGAACCATAAAATATCTAAATGGTCCACTTGATGGATGAATAGGCCCACATATATCTCCGTGAATCCTTTGTAAAAAGGATGGAGATTCAACAATAACTTTTGAGGGAGATGGTCTAATAATTAACTTACCTTGAGAACATGCAGAGCACGGAGATTCATTGGGTAGAAATATCTTTCGATTCTTTAAGGGATGCCCATGCGAATTTTCAATAATTCGTCTCATCATTATAGAACCCGGATGTCCAAGGCGATCATGCCAAGTCATAAATACTTTAGGGTCAATGCACTTCTGGTGCATTACCACATATGATTCAATTGTTCTCATTTTTGTATAATACAATCCAAAACATAGAGCAGACAGTTTTTCTAATACGAGCTTCTGGCCCGATACTGTTTTAGTAATAAGAAGATGCTCTTTACTGCTTTCATTGGTCGTTTCAATATGGTAATCATTACAACGTATATTTTTGAAACTCAATAAATTTCTTCTGGATTGTGAAGAGAATAGAGCATCATCAATACAAAATTTGGTGCCATTAGGCAACACAATATAAGCTCTTCCGGAGCCCTCAATTAAATTCGATGAACCTGATATGGTATGGACATAGGCTTTACTTAGTGTTAGATTTTGAAAATATTTCTTTTCTTTGATAATTGTGTGAGTTGTAGCACTGTCAGCCAGACATATATCTTTATCATTCAACTCAGAGATAAAAAGCTCATCAATGTGATCCATGATTCTACAAAATATACAAAACTTTTATTACTGATAGAAAGAAAATACATTAATTGAGTGGAACACTTCCATCTCCAATTAAGTGTTCAATACTACCATCAGGATGATTAAAGAAATCAGATACATCAAGATGAGTAACGTCTACATCTACTGAATCTAATAAATCATCTGATGGTTCTACTAAATTTGTTTCATGCACTTTATTCTTTCCTTTAATAGAAGCTTAATATAAATCAGCTAAGTGCCTGGCCGTACGACAGGTACGTGACCAATGTCCAGTCATTCCACATCTATGGCACACCTCTTCACTTTTCTTTGAAGAATTATTCTGAGGATTTTTACCCCTCTCTGAATTGTACAACTTCTGGTGATATGGTATATTATAATCCCTTTTAATTTTGTCATTCCTGGAACCAACATTTCTATAATTTCTCCTACCACGTCCACGCCTCCGATTTCTTCTAAAGGATGCACCATTCACTTCTGGGAATGATGCAAACCTATTACCATTCACTTCAGGGAATGATATTGAGCCAGTAGGGCGTGACTGGTGGATTTCTAATAAGAGCTCATTATTCTGCTCAGCTACTAGAAGACATGATATAAGTTCAGAATATTTCTTGAACTTTCTCTCTCGATACTGCTGCTGTAGGAGCACATTCGAGGCATGAAATGTAGTAAAAGTCTTCTCTAGCATATCTTCATCGGTGATTTTCTCACCGCATAATTTTAATACTGAGCTTATTTTAAAAAGTACGGAATTATACTCACTAACACTTTTAAAATCTTGCAACCTCAGGTGCATCCATTGAGAACGAGCTCTTGGGAGGATGACAGTTTTCTGGTGTTCATACCTCTCCCTTAAATTGTTCCACAAAATATAGGGATCTTTTACTGTGAGATATTCAGTTTTCAATTCTTCATGAAGATGGTGGCGAAGGAAAATCATTGCTTTAGCACGTTCCTGCAGGGATGCTTGATTTCCTTCTTTAATAATTTCTCCCAAGTTCATTGTATCAAGATGTATTTCAGCATCAAGTATCCAGAATAAATAATTTTTTCCAGATATATCAAGAGCAACAAATTCCAATTTTGTAAGATTTGCCATTTTCTACACATATAAATAATAAATATGTGTATCTCAGAAAATATATTTATAAATACACACAGATAATCATCAATAAAATATATCAAATATTTCAAATAATATATTAAAAACTTACAGAGGAATAAGGCCACTAGCTTCAGAATTAGTAGAACCGTCGTTCTGATAACGTGTTATGAAACTTAAAGAAATGAACTACTATTGCAAAAGAGAAATAAGAAATTCTCTCTGAAACTCTTAAGAACTGAAACTTTCTTTCTCTCTCTATTTTTTCTTATGAATTTCATTACAACTGAAACCCCTATTTATAGGCTTTGAAATTACTATGCAAGTCACTATACTGAATTTAAAATAATAGTGGTGGGGTCATTCACATAATTTAGTGGTGGAACAGGGGCGGCTGATAAATTTCGTTCGTTCATTTCAATCTCAATAAATTCTGATATATCATTTTAAAATTAATTATATATTATATATGAATATTTATATGCATATATAAATTAATAATTATTAAAATAAATACATAAATATGTAAGTATGTATCATTTATATGTGTATATATATAAATACATATATTTGTGTATATATATACATGTGTATATATAAAAATAAAAAATAAAAAACATATATAAAAGGTGTGTATGTATATATAGAAAAATTGAAGATTTATAAAATGAATCACAAACTTGAATTGAGACATAAAAATAAAGATAAAAGATATTTGTGTATAATACACGATTTGAACCAAAAAAATAACAAAATCTTTCGATTTTAAAGAATCTTACACTCACATCTAAAGTTGAAAAAAGATCACTCACGTCTCAAAAACAAAAACAAAAATCCACATTTTCCATGAGGAACAACCATGTTCTTCATTGGCTGACTTAGGATATGTTTTTCTCATTTTCTTTGAAACCCAATACTTAGATTTGGAAAAATAAAATTAAAAATCATGTTGAGGATTGAGGAGATAGAAGCTACCGTACGTTTTGCTTCCTTTGGCTGCACACCGCCCCATGCTCTTCAACGTTCATGAGAAGCTGTCGTATCTCCACCGCACCTCAGCCATACAATGTTGTCCCTACCTTTGCACGATTTTGTCGTTCCTTTAGCGAGTCCGTAGCTTGCCTATCAACACGGCTCTTTTGGATTTTTTCTTTTAGAAAGCTTTGCACCAAACTCAATTTCTCGTATGTATTATGTTAGCTTGATTTGTTTTCTTAAATCATCTTTATCTTATCTCAAATTTATCATTATATTTTTTTAAAAATTTATATAAAAAAAAATAAACAATTCAATTTTTTAAATCTCAAAACAACTTTTTTAAATTTTGAAACAAAACTAATATTAAACAAATATTTTATAGTAATTTTTTAATTTTTTTTAATTTTTATTTTATCTTATCTTATCTCATCTTACCTATAAAAATAAATAAAGAGTTAAATTTTATATGGCAATAACCCTAATGGTACAAAGGGGTGGAATCTTAATTTTAATTACAAGTATGCCATAACAAATGTGTATTGAATAGTTTTAGGTGGGCTTGAGCTTTTTGATGGACTTTTAAGTATTATTGGTTATAAAATTCATGTTATTTTTTGTTAGATTAGGTTATTTTTATATATAAACTTATATTTCATGTTGGGTTTAACAATTTAGTTAGACTTAATTCTAAACTAAATATTTTAGCTTACCAATTTTATTATGTTATTAAGTATTGAATTAAGATCGAATTATACTAATAGCCTACAATAATTTTGATTTTGAATACTATTAAGTTTATCTTTATTTTGGGCTGAAATGAAGGCCTTCTTCTATTTTCATAATAATATATTTGTTTTTTTGTAAGCATAATAATATATTCTAATAAAATCGTAAAGTTTATATAAAATTATGTCAGATGCAATTTTTTCATTTAAATAATACAAATAAATTTATACAGAAAATGTAGTATATTCATGTGTATTTTTCGACATCTCTTCATCCAGATCCTCACAAATGAAACAATTATAAAACAATATAGATGTATTTAATAATATTTTAGATAATATAATGTCATTTTTTTATATTCCCCTCTATTCTAGCTTCAAATTTGGCTTAAGCTTTGGATTCTTAAGATTAGGAGAAACAGATAAGTCAACCTATCCCAGGCCATAGCCTTCTTGAATCCCTTAATATACTAGCATAATTTCCGTTCGAACATTCCTTTAATTTCATAAAGAATGTCGTCAAAGGGTTCAATGGTCACTTGTGTAAATATATGAATGAACAATCAAGAAGTGAAACATTCTCACATTTAGTACTCGTTAGATGATTCTAGAGTTGGGTTTTTGAAGATTTACTAAATTAGTCTATTTTGTTTTTTAAATAATTAGGTAAAGAGAATACCTGGAACCGAACCTCCCCCTTTGCAGCCCCCTCTGTTGTCGTCGGCGATGGGAGACACCGTCCACCCCATCGAGACTGGAGGGAACTGGGGACTCCACCCATGCGACGGCGAGTCCTGGCAACCTGATAGAGACCTCGGTCTTGTCCCGATCACCCGAAGGGTTTCTCCTTGCAAGATTGGTTCCCTCCAACGACCGAGTTGACTCTAGTGCTTGGGAATGGAAAGATAGGTGAGGGAAAGGGTTAAGTGAGACTAGGATTGAGTGGGGTTAAGATGGAATTTGAGGTGAATGGGCTAGATGGGAGGCAAGTGAGTTCACGGCAATTGTGGTTTGGAGTGGTTTCGGCTATGTGGCTTTTGGCTAGGCTAGATTGGGTTTGGGTATGGGTTTAAGTGGCCGAATATAGCTTAAGGGAGGCTAGGGTTTCGGCACTTGTGATTAGGGATAGGATTCTAGGGTTTTGATGGTGTTTTGGATAAGTCCTAAAATGTAGGGATATGGCTTATGGCCAATTGAGGTGGACGGCACTTAGGGTAAGGGTTGTGGCCGAATGGGCTAGGGTTTTGTGGAGGGATTTGATTGGTTCTCTTCTTCACTTGATGACCAATCAAATGGGAGTGTGAGGTGGCAATTTAGGTGATGTGGCAAGTGGTTTTCGGGTAGGATAAGGGAGGATTCCGAAATTGAGAAAAAGTAGGGATTTTGGTGAGATTTGAATTTGAATTCTTTTGAATTCAAATCCAATGGGTGGCCGGTCTTGCTAGGGTTTGAGGGGCACGAAATGGCTTTGTTTTGGATGATGGATGAGGTGGCTTTGAGTGAGAAAAAATAGGAGAGGATGGGGTGAAGTGGCCGGCTAGGGTTAAGGGCAAAATGGACAAGTGTTTGGGCTAGGGTTTGATGCCTTATGTCGTGTGGCTCTAGGGCTTGGGGGAGCTTGTTGCCGTGGCCTTCTTTGGGGCAAGGAAACACTTTTCAATTCAAGTGATCAACCAAATGATGATTAAACACTCAAATATCCAAGAACACACCAATGCCCTTCATGCACTTCAAGTTTCGGCACACACTCAATCTTCAAGTCTCCAACACTTCCTTCAATCAATCACACACTCACTCTCACTCACATGAGCAATCCGAATCTCCCTATGGAGGAGGGTTTCGAATTCCTCTATGGACACACACACAAATTCTCAAATCCACAAGTGGTGTGGATTTGGCCTCACAAACACAAAATCACTCAACAATCAACAATTCACTCAAGAACACAAAAACATGAAAATCACTCACACAACTCACTCCAAAACCGAAACACTCTTTATGGTTTACCTCAAGATTTTTATAAATAAAAATGAAAAACACATAAAAGGATAGATGTGGATCACCGATTCATGAATTGCACGATGATCCTCTTCCAAAGGGATTCACGAATTGCACCCAAGGGAAGCCCAAATGCTAAGCACCGAAATCCAAACCACAAAGCTTGTGGCCGGCCTAACTCTCTTCCAAGAGCAAAAGTCTAGTCTTCAAATCGTCAAAAAGATATTAAATGAAACCCTAAAGGTCCTATTTATAGATTCTAACAAATTGGAAACCCCCAAAAGGTCCCTTATTAAAACTAGCTAATTACCAAATTAACCAAAGCAATAAAATAATAAGATAACATAAAAATGAGATGTGGGAGGCGCCATAAGCATATGTGGCCGTGGGGTATAGTGGCCCATGGTGGGCTTGTGTCATGCTTTATCCACGGTAAGTCTTGTCTCGTGCTGTCTCGCTGCATGGCGCCTAGTGGTGCGCGGGCATGGCTCTGTGCAGGGCCAACTGGTGGGGCTCATGGTCATGTGCCATGCATGGTCCTGGTGGTAGGCACAGGGTCAAGCCACGGCACTCTGGTGCTGCCCAGTCAAAGTGCTCGGGCGGTGGTCCTGCATGGCCCAGGCTGAGTGCCGGGGTGGTGTGCATGCATGGCCCAAGCTGGTGGTCTGGACGCGGGCTGCATGGCGCGGGCTAGTGCCGCGCTCTGGATGGCATGCATGGTGTGCATGCCACTGACCTGCTCTGCAAAGGCGCGGGCTGGTGCCGCGCGCTGGTTGGCACGCATGGTGTGCATGCCACTAGCCTGCTGTGCCGCGCAAGGCGCGGGCTGGTGCCGCGCGCTAGATGGCGTGCCTGTGAAGACACGCCACTAACCTCGCTAAGTGAGGCTGTGGGGCGCAGATGCACGCGCATGCGTGTGCGCAGGTGAATGCGATGTGGGGCGCGCCTAGGCACACGCCGGGCTGTGCGCACGCACTGTGCATGGCCAGTAGCCTCGCCGAGCCCCTGCTGCGTGTCAAGGCCTAAGCCAAGGCATGCCTGCAGGCTAGCCAGGGAACTGTCCTGGCCCTCTAAGGTCTGAGTCAGGGCTCGACCTTGGGCGACTCTCCTAGGGGTTCTGACACAACCTCTAGTGTGCCCCTGCATAGGACCCATTTTCGGGTTTAAGGCTGCCGAGGGCACACCAAAAGTCGCAGGGGCTCGCCGTCGTAGAGGTGAAGTCGTCGGCTCCCTCCGGTCCCGATGGGGTGGGTAGTGTCACCCACCGCCGCCAGCAGCAAAAAGTGCTGAGTAAGACCGAATCTCCATTAAAAATTTATCTTCATTTTATTTTTTTTTAATGTGTTTTTTATTATGTTTTTTATTATATTTTCTTCATTTTATTATTTTATTATATTTTTTAATTTTTATTTTATTATTTGTATTTTTTATTATATTTTTTAATATTTTTTATTGTATTTTTATAATAATTATAAGGGTTTAGGAGTGAGGAAGGGGCGGGCTACAAAAACGCTGGGGTGCAGCCCGACCGCACCGCAGCATCTCCCTTAAGTAAAATGTGCAAGAGGCATATTTTTTTTAAAGAAGCTGGAAAGATGTTCTATTAATAATATCAATATATCTACATCTTTTGTGAATTAATTAATATATTTAATATATTGTTAATTTTTTTCTTCGCATTTAATATACTGTTACTTAGTAAAAGTTATTAATACTATTAATAATATTATTATTATTAATAGAATCTTTTTACGTGTCTGCATAAATTAGTTGTAGAAAATTAGCTGAATAGAAAAAATTAAAATAATATTTCCATACAAAATGCAGAGATAAAATTTAATTTTCATTTCTACCTTTTGAAATTTCAAATGTGAAAGATAAAGAATTTAATAAATAAATTCATAATAAAGAAATAAAATATTTAAACAAAAATACTTCAAAGGGCGTCGTAGCCCTACACTAGTATATAGAAATTTGTAAAAATTTTGAAATAAAGGATTATAGAAAAAAATCTAGTTCTATTGAATATAATACAATATAATCAATCACTCTTACATTCTACAAAATATAATACAATAGTTATATTAGATTTTAAGGAACAAATGAATGGGAGGAAGTTCTCAGACACCTCGATCGATCAATTGGTTGAACTTGCAACAGCGTGATTGCTAAAAACGTTAACACTTCGCTCGACAATTGCAACACCGTCTTGGCGACCTGAAATTATCAAAAATAAGCACTTTCGGCAACTTTTGATTATTTTTTTTGGGCGAGAGTGATTGTCAACTTTTGATTATTTTTCTTGCGCAGGCAGCTTTCCCCAGCCACCAATTATTAACAAACTCAGGATTGGCATATTAATTTGGATAACAGATTTTTTTTTTCTTTTCTTGTTTACTTGCTGATCAATATTGGAATATTAATTAACGTCCTAATTAACCTTTTAAGTATTGGCTTGATTTTTAGAGATGGAATAAGATAAAGATAAAAATTTAAATTTAAATAAAATAAAATATTATTATAATATATATTTTTAATATTAATTTTGTTTTAGGATTTTAAAAAAATTGAATTATTTATTTTATTTTATATAAAAATTTGAAAAAATATAATGATGAATTTAAAATGAGATCAGATGATTTAGAAAAATAAATAAGGCCTAAGATCCGAATGTACGTGACAAAGTCTTGCGCAATTGAATGAAAATTTCCAAGTAAATTCAAGGAAACTTCCGATACTTGATATATAAGGACTGCTTGAATTAAGCGACCAAAAGACGCGTCAAAAGAGTCAAGGAAAATGCAAAATGTCCCTCTCATTTGGGTCCCCCGATGAGAGGGTTTTTTTTATTTTTTAGTTTTTTTTATAAGATTTTTAAGTAAATATTTTTAAATAGTGATGTAATTTTTTTTATTTTTAAAAAATATTTTAAAATGTTAAAAAAATTATATAAAAAATTATATTTTTTTACATGATTTTTTAATATTTTCAAGTATTTTTTAAAATTATAAAAAAATCATAATAATATTTAAAAATATTTGTTTAAAAATTATGTTAAAAATATATATATATATTAATTTGGATAACAGATTTTTTTTCTTTTCTTGTTTACTTGCTGATCACTATTGGAATATTAATTAACGTCCTAATTAACCTTTTAAGTATTAGCTTGATTTGTTTTTAGAGATGGAATAAGATAAGATAAAAAAATTTTAAAATAAAATAAAATATTATTTAATATATATTTTTAATATTAGTTTTGTTTTAGGATTTAAAAAAAAAAGTGAATTATTTATTTTATTTTATATAAAATTTAAAAAAATATAAGGATGAGTTTAAAATGAGATGAGATCATTTAGAAAAATAAATAAGGCCTAAGATCCGAATGTACGTGACAATGTCTTGCGCAATTGAATGAAAATTTCCAAGTAAATTCAAGGAAACTTCCCATATTTTATATATAAGGACTGCTTGAATTAAGCGACCAAAAGACGCGTCAAAAGAGTCAAGGAAAATGCAAAATGTCCCTCTCATTTGGGTCCCCCGATGAGAGGGTTTTTTTTATTTTTTAGTTTTTTTTATAAGATTTTTAAGTAAATATTTTTAAATAGTGATGTAATTTTTTTTATTTTTAAAAAATATTTTAAAATGTTAAAAAAATTATATAAAAAATTATATTTTTTTACATGATTTTTTAATATTTTCAAGTATTTTTTAAAATTATAAAAAATCATAATAATATTTAAAAATATTTGTTTAAAAATTATGTTAAAAATATATATATATTAATTTGGATAACAGATTTTTTTTCTTTTCTTGTTTACTTGCTGATCACTATTGGAATATTAATTAACGTCCTAATTAACCTTTTAAGTATTAGCTTGATTTGTTTTTAGAGATGGAATAAGATAAGATAAAAAAATTTTAAAATAAAATAAAATATTATTTAATATATATTTTTAATATTAATTTTGATTTAGGATTTAAAAAAAAGGTGAATTATTTATTTTATTTTATACAAAATTTAAAAAAATATAAGGATGAGTTTAAAATGAAATGAGATCATTTAGAAAAATAAATAAGGCCTAAGATCCGAATGTACGTGACAAAGTCTTGCGCAATTGAATGAAAATTTCCAAGTAAATTCAAGGAAACTTCCGATATTGATATATAGGGACTGCTTTAATTAAGCGACCAAAAGACGCGTCAAAAGACTCAAAATTAAGGAAAATGTTAAATGTCTCTCTTATTTAGATCCCAATGAGAGGGTTTTTTTAGTTTTCTTTTATAAGATTTTTAAATAAATGTTTTTAAATAGTGATGTAATTTTTTTGTATTTTTAAAAAATATTTTAAAATGTTAAAAAAATTATATAAAAAATTATATTTTTTTACATGATTTTTTTAATATTTTAAAATATTTTTTAAAATTATAAAAAAAAATCATAAAAATATTTGTTTAAAAATTATGTTAAAAAAAAAAAAATCTCTCATCGAGATCCATCGAAATCTCAATGAAAGGGATGAGTAGCATGGTCCCAAAACTAATGGCTGGCGTGTGGAAAAGTAAGAATATCAGATCCACCTACCTACGACAATGGCGTCCATGGCACCTCGTAATCACAATCAAATTAATTGTGAGGCAGCCATTCACAATCGTACTTGGACTGCGAGTCAACGGAGACTGTCATGAGTCTCTATCTGCACAGCTCACTGCGTTGTTTTAATTGGCGTGCCGCGTCTGAACCCCGAGTTATGAACATATAAAGATAATAGTCGAGCCCCTTGGAAATTAAAACTCATCAATCATAAACTTAAAATTGCATACATGGCGTTCTCTCTTTCCATTTCCGTTGTGCTGCTCACATGGTGCATTTCCATGTTTCTTGTTTTCTTAGTTCTTGGGACTTTTCTCTTTTGCCGTCGCATGGTTAAGAAAACTCAACCAAAGTTGATAGAAACAAAAAAAAATGGGAACTTGTTCTCGATATGGAATTACGATGGACATATTGCATACGAAGACATCCTTAAAGCAACTGAGAATTTTGATATTAGATATTGTATCGGAACTGGTGGTTATGGTAGTGTTTATAAAGCCAAATTGCCTTGCGGAAAAGTCGTTGCCTTGAAGAAACTTCATCGATTAGAAGCAGAGAACACAACTTTTGATAAGAGTTTTCGCAATGAGGTAAAGGTGCTGACAGAGATTCGACATCGAAATATTATAAAACTTCATGGTTTTTGTCTACACAAGAGATGCACGTTTTTGGTCTATGAGTACATGGAAAGGGGAAGTCTATTTTGTATGCTAAGAGATGATGCTGAAGCTTTGGAATTGGATTGGAATAAGAGGGTGAACATCATCAAATGTATAGCACATGCCTTATCTTACATGCATCATGAATGCATTCCAACAATTGTTCATCGAGATATATCAAGCAACAATATACTTTTGAACTCTAAATTTGAAGCATTTGTCTCTGACTTTGGTACTGCTAAACTTCTTCATCTAAATTCTTCCAATCAAACATTAGTTGTCGGAACTTACGGTTATATCGCCCCAGGTAAATTCTTCCTTTTTTTACAATAACTTAGATTTCTTTAATCGTTTATTTATTTCACTCATTTCGGTTATTCTACATGTTGCGCGAATGGGTTTCCATCTACTCATGCTAGGTAGGTGACATTGCTACAGTAACGACCTTGTAACACCATCTCAGGAATATGCATGATTTTGAGGTTTATGGTTCTATTTGTTAATTTTAATGCATATCTAGAGACTACCACATTAGTCGTGTTATTCAGAAAATTTCTAGTGATCACAAGTTTTGATAAGTTTATTAAAGAAAAACTTGAAAAATATAAAAACACAAGAACTAAAGAAATGAATTACACTTTTTCAGTTGTTTTTAATTTTCTGTAAAAGCATTACACTTTTAAGTAATTTATAATTTTATTTTCTATTTTATGCAGAATTAGCTTATAGCATGGTGGTTACAGAAAAATGTGATGTATATAGTTTTGGAGTTGTGGCCCTAGAAATATTAATGGGAAGATATCCGGGAGACCTCTTGACTTTATTATCATCTCAAAATGTGATGTTACATGAAATATTAGACCAACGGTTACCACCTCCAAATTATCGAGTTGCACAAGATATTTGCTTTGTTGCTACCATAGCACTTGCATGCCTACGCGCCAAACCAAAATCTCGACCAACAATGAAACGTGTGTCCCTAGATTTTGTTTCCGGCAGAAAGGCTTCAGCTAAACCCCTACATGCAGTTTCACTCTTGCATCTGATTGGAGATAATGAAACTCAATCATAAAATGCGTATTGTAAAAGTGGATTGTCTTGTTGTTCGATGAACTTAAATGTTGGTGTTTGTGACAGTTTTTGTCTGTCTTTTAGTGTATATTATGCAATATTCATATAACATAAGTTATGAGAAATTTTGCAAATCATCTGGTTCTCGCATCCATTTCATCTGGTTTATGTTTTTCAGGAATTTCCACTATTCACATACAGTTTATACTTCCAGTGATTTTAGTGTATGACGTTATGCAATATTAATGCTATTGAATGCATACAAGAACAAAAGAGAATGGAGGTATTGCACGAATATTGTTTAGTGATTGATACCTTAAGTACTATTGAAATGGAGAACTTAGTTGTTGTTGGAAAAGAGACAGAAACATATAAGTGAGAGAAGTGGATATCTATCATTTCTACGATTGTAACAGCAAAACAATTGCTTCCACGTACAGTGTTGGAAAACTCCGACCTATTAGATGGCAAACAGCATGAGAAGCACAATTTAACAAAGAAGAAGTAATTTTTAGCAGATTCCATTGCCTTCAATCTTGGTAGGTAGGAAGGAAGGGAATACCCGATTGCATTATATCAACGTCAAAACACATCAAAGAGCATGATGCCACAACAAAGAGATTAATTAATGCATACTTATTTAGTTCATTCTCAATTCGATTGAGAAATAGCTTAATTAGATAAAGGCTGTCTCCACTCAAAAACCCATTGTAAATGCAGAACACACTGCTCTGCATCTTTTGTAAAGGTTTCAGCTTGGTGGGTATAATTGCCTCTTTTTTATTTTGGAAATGGGTTAGACAAGCAACGCAGCTAGATATAGTTGTCAACCACTAAAAAGGTTGAATCAGTCACCGTTATTTGTTATTGGACTCCAAATCAGCATTGGGGTATTGGAGAATGTTTCATATTGATAAATCAGCTAGGTTACGTTGCCACCCATCTGTATTAACTGCACTGGAGACCTGAGCAACTTCTTCAGGGATTGAACTATACCAGCAAAAGATGGGCGCTGAACAGGATCACTGCCAAACAAAGTAAGAAACCCTTTAGAATTCCACCAAGATTTTAAAATTAACAATTCACTGGACAAAATGCATCCACAAAATTATGATTATGAAGGCATACAAGATTCCCCACGTTGTGTACAAGATTAAGAGTGCAAGCTAGACATGCTTTGTGTTGTATGTTCTTGCGTATCCCCAACAAAATAAAAACTCAAATCTGGGAATTTCAATAAAACATGGCACTTCCCATTTAAAATATGATTGAAATACAAGAATTGGCTAGTGGCTTCGAGCACACTTACTCAGCCCAGCAGGATTCAATTAGGGAAGCCAAGACTGGGGAAACATTCTGCGGTATAGCCGGCCTTCTGTTTTGGAAAGCAACAGCTCCAACAACCTGAAAGTGTACATGATCAAATTCAATGTTGTAGCTGGTGTTTTGTTGATTGATCCTCATAGATTACCTGTGCAGGGCTAAGTCCATTCCAAGGCTGTTGCATGGTTACAAGCTCCCACAGGATCACTCCAAAACTGTAAACATCAGACTTCTCATTTGAGGGCTCTCCACGAAGGAACTCTGGAGCCATCCACTCAGGCTGAAAATAAAAGCAAGAGTGTTACATGTTGACTGACGCACTGCATAAAACTTCAACCTGCAAAATTTTGACCAAATTATCCTGACTTTCAACAGAGGAGAAGATAATGAGTAGTTTGATGAGGGTGAAAATTCATAATGACTGGGATGAAGATTCTAAAGGTTAAGCATTGTGAATAAATTTGCTGATTCCTTACAAGGAAAATCATGCCAACATTTCTACATTTTTTTATACTTTTGGGGTTGAGAATTTGCTTCCTCATATTCCAAGTATATGAGACAAAATCTGTTCCCAGATTTGCTTCTACTATAATTACGTTTCAGAGAAGAGACCCTCTTCAAAAGTAAGGAACTGAATAGAGCACGCCAGGATCATTTGCAAGTGAGAGAGAGACTTACAGTTCCAGCAACAGACTTTGATGAGATGAAAGTGTTCGCTTTGAATCTGGACAAACCAAAATCGCATACCTGAGCAAAGATGCAAGAACTTAGTTAAGTAACCAAACCAAGAGAATTCTGAAAAAAAAAACATTCAGTTGTCATTATACCTTTACTGTCCAATTTTTATCCACCAATAAATTTGGAGATTTAAGATCCCAATGCACGACAGGAGGGCTAAGGCAATGAAGATAATTGACCCCCTTGGCCTGCATCCAGTGTAGAAACATAAATTCTTGTTAACAGCAAGGACTATTACAGCTAAAATGAGAAAATAATAACTAGTACAGACCACATCCAACGCCATGCGCAACCTCCTCCTTTTATCGGTTAGTTCACCAGAAGCTGGCCTGTGTATGAGGCGGTATAGACTACCCCTGTTCCAAAAAAAAAATAAGGAATCATCAATGAACATCAATTCTGCAACTTGCTTTGAGAGAGAGAGAGAATTAAAACCGTAAATGGTCTACCTAGGCAGATATTCTGTTACTATTGACAGATGTGGACGCTTTGTCACTGCACCCATGAAGAGAACCAAATTTGGATGCCTAACACGTTTCATTATTGCCACCTGAAAACAATCATGACATATTAAATCTTTTACCATTTATAATATAACTTGTTTATCCAGTTTCATCTGCTCATTTTATAACTTGTGGCACACAAGAACATGCATGGAGATTTTACACTTGACAAATTGAATATACCAGTATCATGTTATGTATGACTTTTGATTGTTGAATAGTATGACCTATCTTGAGAGGCTAAAATATAACAAAATATTATACTCTTGAGAACCAATACAACCACATTCCCTTCACAATCAATTACAACTTAAAACAAAAAAAAATGTCAAAGTTTAAACACATCAAATTAAAGGAAAAGTCAAATGTGAAAGGTATAAATAGACATTAGTCTTGCTTGTATTTGAAACACAAAACCCCAATGGCATCCACATCTTGAATGTATTATAGCAAAATCAACATGTGTCAAGATAAAAAAATCGCAACTTTGGATCACATGAACAGCTATAACTCGCTTCAAATAATGACCATATTTCAAAGCAGCAATGTAAAGACACCCGAACACAATAAATAGTGAATAAAAAGACAGAACCCCCCCCTCCCCTCCCCCCCCCCCCCCCCCCCCCCAAACAAAACAAAAGAAGTGTGGTCACAAACAACCTCATCACCCAGTATAGGTTTATAGTATCTAAAACTCTTCAGTTACCACGTACGTACCTCTCTTAGAAACTCCTTCAATTGATCATCTTCAAAATCCTGCATGGCAAGAACCTTGACTGCTACATCCTGCAGTTGCAGGCGATATGTATATTATTTAATGGCGAAAAAAAATGGCATTACAATATATAAGAAAGAACTTTTTTTCTTTTCTCATTGCTGCAAGTTTAGATTCCAAATAAATATTTCAAGGATTGGAAAACATCATAGATTGGACATGCTTCAAAACTAATAAAACAGAATGACAGCAGAATGCTATAAAATAACAATAATTTATGTGTCCATAGATAAAACATAAAGATTCAATGCATCAGCGCACTTTCCATCAGAATCAAGCCTTAATTGATCCTCCACAAAGCTATATATCGATTACCAAATCACATGGTACAAAATACTCACTGATCCATGCCATTCAGCACGATGCACAGTCCCGAATGACCCTGAAAGAAGAACAGGATTATAATACTTGAGAATTTCACACTTAAAAGAAATGTAAATGCTAAAGAAATGCAAATATGTCTGATCAAGAAGTAGAGGAAGTACCAGCACCAATACGCTCCTTAATATGCAACTCATCCCATGATATCTCAAGCCAGTCCATTGCAAGAGATGGTTCGAGATTCAAGTATTTTGGGATAGTTACAGCAGAGAATCTCCCTTGACTTTCAAGTTTACTATCGACCTCCTTCATAACCAACTGGCTTGATAAGCTAATCATAGGTTGGTTTGATAAGCTAATCATAGGTTGATTGGTGCTGTTGCCTATGACTGGACTTTCAGATTCAAGAATTTCTTCTTTGCAAATTGATTGTAGGACCACTTTGTCTTCACCAAGCCCAGAATATTCGTGTAGCAATGCCTCAGGAACAGAATCCAGAGATTTTGAAACGTTTCCCTGGCAAAATGGTAAAATAGGACTCCGAAGTATGCAACCTTCAGCATTCCCTTCCAACTCAACAGGTGTTAGAGATGATTTTGTCATTTGTGGGCCTTCTTCCCTAAAACCTGCAAGGAAATGATCATCGATCTCGACAGACAACATATGCCATGTAGGCGTGCCATATAATTGGATACATACTCAGAAATCTCATATAATATTGATGTCAAATAAATGAAACGGGCTGCCTTGTTTCGATGTAGCAGAAAAATCTCAAAAACAATGCACAAAGAATCCCTTTCAGTCATTTAATGGTTGCAACATAGCCATTTATACCTAACTAAGAACGGAGTGATGAAATGTGAAGGAATAACACATTAGTCCAGCCAAAAGACAACTGGAGGAGATTTCATATCACAGATTGATTCTGACGCCAACAAAAAGAAAATTGGAACCATTTCAGCCACCTCTTTCAGAGCTTAAAAGTCAAAAGTTTAATTCTCAAGTAGAAAACAATGGGAACAACAAATCCAGATTTTGATGGTGAACACAGCAGAAAGTTTTTAGCCCAGGGTTTAACCGGAGAAGAATATAGTTCCAGGTACATGCACACAGGTTGTGCACAATGTTCACATGTTTGAAACCATTTCAACTGCACCACTTTCAAAGGGCAAAACATCAAAATCCTATTTAAAAATAAACAAACAAGAGAAACAACATCAGGTCCAGACTTCACAACAGCAAGATTTTAGCATAAGATTTAACCGAGAAGAATAGAGTTCAAGGTACATGCACGCATATTGTTCATGTTGTTTGCGTATTTTATGTTACCTTTCGTAATAATTTTAATGAAGGTTTTTGTCTACAGGATTTGTATTGTATTGCAAACTAAATCTTTCCCTGGTTGGAGCTATCCGGACCAAGACATCTTAATGTATCGATATAGTTACATTGACGCTTCCACCTCATTCAATGAGTTATCCTTTGGCCCTTAATGTAAAAAGAATAAAAATCAATAGGAAAAAAACCATCCAAGGTATGCCAAATGTATCACACCTGAAAAAAGAGGATTTATGGGAGAAGCACGCGTGTGATCTGAACTCATAATTTGACCAGATGATGCACTATCCATGTAAGGTTGTAGGGATTCTTTTAGATGAGAACTTTGAAATGGTGAAGGCATTAAAGCAAGTGATCCTCCATTGATTGAGGAATCTGGACCATGAACATTTCCTGGTTGCCCAACTAGATCAACTACATACTCCCTGTCAAAAAATACAACATAAAATAACAAGGCCTAGAATTGCATAGGAAAAGCCATACAAACTGCCCTCATATCAAGCATTTATTGGCGTCCAAACGTAATGCAACCTAATCCATTCAAAAAATAATAGCTAAATAACAAAACAAGCTGGTAGAGCATCAAACATGATACACCTTAATAATTAGCACGCATCTGTCAATTGTACACCATCATTGGATTGAAGACAGCAAATATAAGTGCACAAACTTGAGAATGACCAATGTTGAGGCCAGAACCATTTAGCCAAACAAAACAGCTCAAGGAATGAATCAAATTTCCAACTGCCATATTTGGAAGAAATTAATATGCCTACTCATCTTGCGGACATTTTGGATTTTGAAGAACCTTCAAATTTTATTTGCAAGAAATGAGACATAGAAGAGCAGATAATGTGTCAAACCTTGAGGACTGTTTGTCGTCCTCTACTTTGACGAGGCAAGAAGAGCGATGATCAGCTGCACAGTACTTGCAACCTCGAGCTATGCGGCATGGCAAACCTATGTAGTCTGCCAATTTCTGCAGGGGAAAATTACATACCACACATTCAGTAATTAATACAGACATTATTACTTGAAGGATGGTCAGGCTCTCATCATAAACCCCCCCTTGAAAAATAAAATAGACAGATTAATTACGACTCCTAATTTGAACTTTAAGAATGATCCCACCATCGTTACACTCATGTCCCCACCAAAAAACTGAGTAAGAGAACAAAAAATGTATGTGGCCAAAAGTAGTGTATTGTACTTTATACATTTTGGTCACATTTTATGCTTGAAAAAAATGGTTTGGGTTATAACAACAGAGCAATTAAACATTGTTCTAGCGCTTTGTTATATGTACCGCACTCATCAACTATGATGATAATCTCTATGCATTCAGAAATCCATAATTAATCCATTAACAATATTAATAGCTTTAAAAAAAATTAAACAGAAGGGCTTGTTAAAGATGTTATATTCCTAAGTTAATTTCACAGTACCAAAAACCGTCAGACAAGTACAGAAAGGGAGAAGCCCGATCTCCTCATAACGCCCCCTGATATCATATTGTCACAATATCTAGTCAGTTTGCCATGGAAGGCTACACAGATAGTTTGCTGATAAAAAAGAGTTTCAAAAATAGCAAAATTTTCATGTGAACATATCCATTAGAAACATATGTGATCAAAGAAGCTGTCATCTGAATACATACGTTAGAAATAAATATGATCACAGAAACCTCAACGACACTGAATAAAATATACCATATTCAATGCAAGCTGTTTAGAATAAAATACAACATTATCTGTACGCCACAGGAGCTAACTGGCACTGCCTTTCTGATAACACAACATATTGGACTCAGCTGTTCAATGCCAATCTAAACAGGTGAGAAAAAATTGGCACGTTACACCATTTGACCAGGAGCATGCACCGTATAAGAAAACTACAGAATTACTAGGCAATCAGACACCAATGGTCTCGCTATCCAAGCGCAGAATATCTCAAGGATCCCAGGCACAAGGACTCAGAACAATGATTAAGCTTACATAACTTTAACCTTCAAACCTGCCAACTGATAACTTCTTCTGAATACCACGTCAAAAAAAAAGCACTACAACAATGAGCCAATCTATATTTAGTGTGGGAGAGACTCCTCAAAACCAGTTAATTAAGTGAACTTGCGACTTAATTAAAAATTAAAAAATAAAAATGAAAAAAAGAAGTCGAATTCGTGAACTAACTGCATGGTGCATTCCATCACCTTGAAAAGAATGGCACGATGTCTGCAAAGTCCGATAGAAAGACTGCCAATAGGGAGCACAATGCATTGCTGAAATTCCCTCAATCTCTCGCTAACTAATTTCCAGCGCATGTGGATATCCCCTTGCTCCACTGGAAAAGTACCCCTTCAAAATTGGAAATTTTGAATCGCTTAATATGCATAAGCCAATTTATTATTTTCAAAATTCAAATTTACCAGCGCCTCCCCCAGCCCGGTACCACACCCCCCCAAAAAAATGGTTGAAACGTACCCCATGTAGATAGCAACAAGTTTGCCTAGCTTCTCCACCAACATTAAGGTATTCTCTGAAGCACAATACAATTCTTGAGCTTTATCTTCAAGTTCCTTAAGGCGAGAGTCGCCACGTCTATCAACAAGCACCACCTCCATAGACGTTTCACTGGGGTCAATTGCTTTAAGCGACATCAATGGTGGCAGCCGTCTACCTTCCTCCGCATCATTACACATCAGCCACACATACGGATTCATTCCCAATATGTTATAGAAACCGTCTGATATCTTGTCAGTGTAAGACAAGCAACCACTAACCTGAATAGCAAGAAAACTCACATTCATTGAGTTTAGATGAAATATATTGAATAATATTATTAGAATATTAATTTTTAATTTTATTATTATATTAAAACTTTTAAAAAAAATTATTTATTATATTTTATATAAAAATTTAAAAAAAAAATTAATGATAAGATGAGATGAATGAATTAAGATCATGATCTCTTAATCCAAACGGCAGCACTAATTCAATAAAAGTTAGACGCGTTACTACATTACAGTTTAGAGATCAGAGTAAGATCATGAGAGAAAATAATTTTACCTAAAAATTTAACAAAATATTATTTTTAATATTAGTATTACTTTAAAATTTAAATAGATTAAATTCTTTATTATATTTATTTTGGTAATTTGAGAATAGATAGATACTTCCTCTCCAAACGGGCTAACTCACTCAAAATGATTCACATTTCACAGGAAATTAACTTTATAGTACTATAGCAATATATTTGTAAGGCCCCATGGTAAGTAGATGGAATGAAGCAGTACATAAATTCTAGATAGTAGCTCAAATGTGTAATATAATAACGGATATGCATGCATGCGAGGCGTAGAGAGAGTACCCATAGACGATATGAAACAGTTTCCGCATCCGCATCCAGCACCGGTCCACCCTCAACCACGAGAAAGGGCTCACAAGCTAGACTAGCTTGAGAAGCAAGCCTCCTAGCAAGAGTAAGCTGCAAATAGTGACTCTCCCTCACCCTCTTGGCCAAGCTATCCCCACGTGTCTCCACCACCACTACCTCCTCCTCCTCCTCCTCCTCCTCTTGCCTCGTAGTCGTGGTCGAGTCCTTAACGTTATCGCTGGAAAAATTGCCATCGAACGTCGTCGTCCCGGAAAATAAACTCCCTGCATAGCTGCTACCCGTACTGGAGAGCCTCGGCAGTGAGACCTGCCGATCGAAGTTCCTGTCAATAGCCCGATCCTTCACCGGCTCCTCCTCATGGGGAAGCAAAAGCTCGCGGTCCTCCTCGTCACATGACAATCTCGAAGCCCTCGACGACGACTTCACGTGAGAGGACTGCTCCTCCTTTCTATCAACCAACCAATCACAACAGGCCGCAAATTGCTTCTTCTTGGTTTGGAACCTCTCGCCGCGCGTGAAAAGATCGGATACAGCTGAGATGTCCTTCTTTGCGACCGTGAACGACCCGCCCTTTGATGACTTTGGGTCGCTTTCGACGCTAAAGGTTTCTTCGCTTGTACATGCGGAGCCGGTGACTAGTTTCTTCTTCTGCTCGTGATCCAATAGTTGCTTGGACGAAGACGGCTCGAAACTACGGTCCGGAAATTGCCTGGGGAAGAAGTAAGTCGTTCTGTGAGGCATTCTTTCACGTGTTCGCAAACTCGCGCGTACTCACGCGCACGCTTCGTTGACTCTCTCTCTACCTTGCGTATCGAAGGAAATGGAAACCCGACTGAACGGCAATCCCTGTGAACTCTTTCGCGGTCTTCAAGTTTGAAGTCACAGGTATGTACGTACGTACGGAAGTAAGCACGCGTTCCTCCTCCAAAATCCAAACCTATCAACAGAAAACGCGAAGAGAAACAAAGAAACAAAAAACTAACTCCACTTTCTAAAACAATGAATTTTTTCTCCTCTTTCTGAGCCCGACTTCAGACGCGATCTCGGAGCCAACAGCCTGAGACTGGAAAAAGAGAGTATAAACGCTGCCGATTGGATAGCAAAAGGTGGTGGTTTGGAAGAGAAGAGAAAGAAGTGCACTGTGACGTTGGGGGTGTATTTTTAAGCAACCGAAGAGAACGAGTCGAATCGGTGGGAAATCGAATTAAGCAAAAAAATAAGACAGAGGAACTAACGGGCGCAGGTGGTGTGGATGCGCACCTTTTGTAGCGAGAGCACAAGTAAAATTTAGGACGAGGGTCTTTGCGACACGTAGTAGTTTAGCTCAGGGTGTGCGTAATGCGCACCGTGAATAGGTTAGAGAAGCTGGAATCGAACATTATGTTAAGAAAGGAAAACGGGAGTACCGGGATTGGTTTTATTGGTGGGAAGTTGGGGACTTTCGGTATCGAAAATTGGAAAATAATTATATCGGGCAGATCTCAGCCGTCAAATAAATATATATTTATGGAGTCTGTAGTCTTCTTCGGCTGTTTTGTTGGTTTTATTTTTTAATACGACGGCATGTGACGGTTGTTGGGGTTGATATATAGTTTGTTGTCTATGCTGTAAAGGCAGTTTGGCCAAATAATTGCACCTTTGGTTTCGTAAACTACATCCCCTCCCTCACTCACTCGGTTCTGTCTATCCTCTGTGCTTTTCGGTGTCTGTGACGTCGTCTTTGGACATTATCCACTTCTTTTTCTTTTTTTCTAATGTCTTTGTTCGTATAAATTAAGATTTATTGTTTGTACATAATTTGACCATTGGCTAGTTTGGTTTATACCGTGCTTATTTTTTATCGTGAGAATACTGAAAGGAGCAGTTTTAAGTTAGGCATCTTGTGATAGGTTCTTTTCATTCAACGATTGAGTAGCTATTCCTTTTTTAAAAAAAAAATAAAAAATAAAAGATGAGTCAAAATACTATCGGCCAGAGCTTTTGCCGTAGTTTCGGTTCTCCGGTGTACTCCCCCCATTCTTCCTGAATTGAACGTTACATTGCATTCTCTCTTTTCAGGAAGAAAGGGAGCTAATCTTTAACGAAAAGATCATTTTCATCACCTTCTGTAGCACTAAAACTAACAGGACATTCAATAGCAGCGGAGTCTGTAACAGCTTATGCTAGCACAACAGCCAAAGAGCTTCTTCTTGCCCTATTTAAAGAATATTCTGTGCATCCATGAATCCTTCCTTCCCTTACTCTTGATCGGATTCACTCTGGAACATAGGAGAACTTTGGATATCTTCCAACCAAATCTTCCTAACAAGCTGGATAAAACCAGGATGATCTGCCCAAAAGTTGAAGAACCTGAAGGGCTTTCTCGAACGGGGCATTTCAGCCACTTTTACCACAACAGGGGAATGATCCGATACACTTGGACGTAAAAAGGTAGCCTCAGACCCAAAGAATCTGGAAAAATCCAATTTCCTTTTTCAATCTCAAGGTATTATTATCGCTTAGCGCTTATGCTAAGGGTAAAGGTTTCATTAGGCATCTTGTGATAGGTTCTTTTCATCTATCTTTGATCTAAATAGTTCTCATGGCTGCTTTGCTTTATGCATGTCCCGTAGAGACTCTAAAGATCATTAAATTTACTAGGCCCGTTCAAAAAGAGTTTTGGCCCACCCCGCCCGACTCGACCACACCAAAGGCGGATTAATTGGATCATCAGCTTCTTGTCGGGTTGAAACTAACGAACCCAACTCTATCTCTAACTCATGAAGTGTGCATATCATTGTCTCCATTCTCGCTTCGAAGACTTCTAACCCATGAGATCTCTCTCTGTATAGTGCAGTCAAGGTCCCACTACGAAGTCGCGAGAAACAAGTTCTCTAACGATATTCCAACAGGATTTTGGCCGGACATGGAAAACCACGCGTACTTCACTCTAGGTATTCCAACGAGAAACAAGTTCTCTCTCTAGCACACTGAATCTCGCATTGTTTTTCTTTTTTTGTTGATTTAACTTGTATGAAAAATGAGAAAATGAAGATTGTGCTGATCGTTTCATTGAATTTGAGATTTTCTTAGTAAGTACACATTCCAAAGTAAGATATACGAGTTTGCTATGACCATTTTCGGTGCTCTTTCACTCTTTACTATCTGATTTTCATTTTCTTGTAATGTGGGTTCATTCGCTTTTTCTTGCCCAGTTTTTTATTTTTTATTTTTACACTAGATTTGAGATTTTCTTTAATTTGGATTTTATATCTGGGTAGAAAGTGAAATTCTTTACTTCTAAATCTCGTGTCATTCTAATCATACGAACTTGGCTTTATTGGTTTGTGTGTGCGTGTGTTTTCTTATCATTTTACCGAAGATTATCATCTAAAGAAATATTATGAAAGATCCTGAGGATTTTGAAAGAGAGGTAAAGACTACAACGTGTTTATGTGCATAGTGTTTAGCGTGCTGGTGTATATTGCATAGTTTTATATTTCGTATGGTATTATTTGGTATGGTTGAAATATATCGGCCGATTGGCCGGTTGTCTTATATAAATTAATGGACAATTTTATACCAGCTGATTTTTTTTTCCAGCAGTACCGGTTAGTATAGAAGATTTTAGCTAATATCTGTGTTTCGGTTGGGCCGGATTTCACTCTTTCATCACCCCTATTTTCATTGTTTACTATTTTTTATCTCATTTAAAACTATATTAATTACATATATATTTTTATATATAATTTATTCATATATTAATTATTATTTTAAAATATAATTTATATATATATAATTTTTTTTATGTGCAGTCCTAAAATTTACACCCATGTTAGTATTGGGTTTGGTTTGTCTTGTAATTTTAAGAAAATATCTATTTATCATCTTCACGTCATTTTTTTATTTTTTTATCAAATATATAATATATAAATAAAAAATAGAAGAATTCAATTAGTTTTAAAAAATAATTTAAGATTTAAAAAGAAAAATAATGAAATAAAAATATAATATGTAGTGTAAAAGATGATGAGTAACAAACTCTTACAGCAAATTATGATCTAAAAGAGAGGTCTCTCGTGACAGGACTGAGGATTGAGCTGGACATAAAATAATAAAATATTAATTAATTCTATCTATCAACGTGGCGTAGTACAATTTGTTTACAGCATGTTTATAAGCCTTTATGGGCCCAATAAATAAGAATTAATATAATCAAAATAAAATAAAGGAGTAAAGGACGGTGTTTTCTCGAGCATTCTTCAATCTATAACAAATAATCTTGCACGTTATTAGTTTCCCATTTTCGGCATTAAAAAAAGAATCGAATGTGGTCCTCAATAGTTAATCGTACAAATAAAGATTAATAAAAGTAATCTGCTGAGTGCTGATTGTGCCATTGTTAATTAATCACTATGTTAATATTAGAAATAATTTAATTTTATTGGCCATTAGATGCTCCTTGGTTCCGATCATAATGTGAGTTAGTGGCTCTACAATTGGTGGACATTTTGTTACTTCTTCATTGGTGGATTTCCTAGTTTTTATTTTAATTAAGGTTCACTTGCACGTGAATTGATTGGCTTTTGGAGACAAACGAAGCGTGATGGGGGACATTTGCTACAGAAAGGGAGGCTATTTCTATTTTAAGAAATGAATCCAACAACATATCTCACTTAAAAGGGAAAGCAATGCATTTTATAAACGTAAAATTTCAGTCACTTTCTTGGAATCCAAACAAACCCTAGCATTAATCTACGGTACTCTTTCTTTCACGGAATCGCTTTTGTAATAAAAAAAATTCCATTCATCATTTTCATATGTCAAATATATATATATACTATATATTTTATTATCAAATATATAGTATATATAGAAATGATGAATGGAATAATTCAATTAGAATAAAAATAAAAAATATATATAAATAATAATAAAATTTTTGTACTTATTATTATAATTTTTATCATTCTTTCATCATTTTATAACGGAAATCTCATCATTTTATCATGTGAAACTAGAAAATTAAAAATTATTTATTATATCTCACTTGTAAATCTATCATATTTTATTTATAAAATTATTATTTAATGCCACATTATGAATCTATTAAAAAAATGATAAATAAACTTAAAAAAAAATAAAATATGTGATACGTAAAGATGATAAATAATAAAACTCTTTATCATATATATATATATATATAATTAGAAATTCCCTTCCCGTCCTGGTGTGAATAGGTATATATAGGCTTTCTAATAATTAACAATTACTTTGTTAATAGCATATTCCATTTTGTATTTGGTATATACTTCAAAAGAATTAATCATTGTTATGGTTAAAAATCTATTCATGAAATTACTTCAAACGGAGTTGACTAGATTTGATCTTTTGTTTATGTAAAATTATCATTTATTTTAAAATTTTAAATTTATAAAAAAGATAAATTTTGTTATTTTATATCTTATATTTTTTCTTATTTATAGGCCAGACTTATTTTAATTAGTAGATTTAATAAGTGAAATTTTTAATTAAATAAAATAGAATACTGTAAAGTTAGAATTCAAATTTGAGATCTCTGCTCTGATATTATATAAAATTATTATTTATCTTAAAAATTTAAACTAACAAAAAATATATATATTATTTTATATCTTAATAATTTTTTTAAACTCGATCTAAAATATTACCATGCTGAAATACTCAATAATGGATGAATCAGTTCTGACAGACTAGCAGTCTCACCTGAACGTAAAAGACTCGTGTTGGGAACTTATGTTTCGTGAATCTTTTCCATTTGGCTGACCCTTTTATCTCTTTTGAGCATTTGGTCGTTAATGTCTCAATTTATAATTTTATTTTGATTCACATTTGCTATATTTTGGTCCACCCGGTATAATTTGGCACGGTTTATTGTAGCGTATCCCTAAAAAAGTGGCTCATTCTTGTCCATATATTCAATAGTTGTTTAAAAAGAATATTGTACGTGCAGTGATGTTTGTCAAATCTAAAAGATAATGTTCGTAACATATCTTCCAGCAATAGTGCTCATGGAATGCTGAGTAAGTCAACAAATTAATCTAAAAGATATATAATCAGGGTGGTTCTATAACCATAGCTGTGGGCTCCTACTAGGGCTTCCGTCCGTTCATTTTTGGTTTTTTTTTTTTTTTTGGTTTTTCTTTTATATGTATTTTTTTAATACTTTAAATACTTTTATAAAATTACAACATTATTAAAATATATTTTATTATTAGTAAAAAATCCAACAGGAGCTACAAGCAGAAAAAAATATCATTTTCTAACTACGAAACCAGTTTGAGACAATGTTGTTACATCTAGATCTCGCTTGGATTAATGAACAATCCTAACTCATCTGAGATCTCGTTGTTATAATTTTTTAAATTTTTATATAAAATATAATTAATAATTTAATTATTAACTTTCATATTAATTCACTATTTAAACGAATTAAAACAGTTTAATTGGCAGGGCGAGCCTTTGGTTTTCACTTATAACAAGTAAGACTGTAACAACAGTGCACCATACCAGAGGCGAAACTAACATTTTATATTTGAGGGACAATCGATAAAATATGTACTATATATAAATTTTAAAAAGACATGATAAAAGTATCACATTTTTTCGTTGTCGAACTCTCTAAATGTATTACTTTTCGAATTATTTACGTCATTTAAAAAAATTTAATTTTTTTACTTGCTCAAATTATTTTTTGATTTAAAAAAAATTATAGATCAAGGATAAACATAAAAAATTTCTAATAACTACTGATATATCGATGTTAGATTTTTAACAAACTATATTTCATAATTATACATTCAAGTTAGAGTGAAACTATATAAGTATAATTAATCAATTTTGACAATTATATAAATGTATAACCATATTTTTTTTAGAATTAGACTGTTAAAATAATTATGAGATTGGGTGAGTTGAAATTTAAATTTTAATAAAATTAAAAGTTAAAATAAAATTATATGTGTTTTGACATTGAGAAAAATAATTTTAATAAAAATTTGGGGGGTAATTTTTAAATTTTTTATAATTTGAGGGATAATTTAATATTATATATATACTTATATATACTTATATATTATATATAAATTTTTTGAAAATTTTTAAGGGGCTGTAGCGTCCCAAACTCCAAGTAGGTCCGCCCCTGCACCGTATCACAAATGCACGATGTATTCAGCAATGCATGATTGGTAATAATTTGGTAACGAAAGCTGCACAAACTCCTATCTTTGCAATTTTTTACCCATTGTATATTTTTTAAATTTTTTTATCAAATATTTGATATATAAATAATGAATAAAAAATTAGTTTGATAAGAATAAACGCAAAAAAAAAAAAAAAATTATTTTAAATATTAAATATATATAATGTGTAGAAAGTTAAAAGATTGTGTAAACATAACATTAATTTGGTACATCTCTACGATATGGTAGACAATTTTCAAAACATTAAAGAAACAAAATGAGAAATGATTGAGGCATCAAAAAAGTAATATACCCATATGACTTTAATGATTAAAGAAAATTAATGATTTTTCTTTAATCATAACGTTAATGATTAAAGAAAATTAAAGAAAAGTTAAAAGGTTGTGTAAACATAACATTAATGATTAAAGAAAATTTTTCTAATGATTTTTTTATTTATTTTAAAAAATGTTTAAATGGGTTTTAAAAATGTTTGAACAACAT
Organism: Platycarya strobilacea; assembly: GCA_036898215.1. Classification (NCBI taxonomy): domain Eukaryota; kingdom Viridiplantae; phylum Streptophyta; class Magnoliopsida; order Fagales; family Juglandaceae; genus Platycarya; species Platycarya strobilacea. Next base: position 10,592,191 of record CM072555.1, read on the forward strand.
AGAAAAAAAAATTATACTATTTAATAGAACATTTACTTTTGAGCGGTCCGTGTGCTATTGTGGCATAAACAACCAACATTAGAATTATGCCACATCAACATGAATGGTAGAGATTTTACAAATAGGATATTATACGCTTACATTATATTTATCACCACTTTATCATTTATAGTATTTTTTAAAAAATATTTTTTTAAAATATTTTTAATCATTAAATATTTTTTTGAAAAATATACAATTTTACTAATAATTATTTTTTTAATTATTAAGTAAAAGATGTTTTCTAAAAAAAAAAAGAAATTAAAATAAAATAAAATAATAATAAATAAAAAGTAAACATATCATTATTCTATCTTGCAGCAACACCCTGCATCTCTCGACATCGTTGATTTGGACAAAGTTAATTCATCTCTACGTCATTCCCGTCGCCCATCTCCCATCTAGAGTAGCCGGCCATCACCTCGTTTCAAATTATGTTATACTAAAGTTTAAATATAATTATCCTTAAAAAAAGAAAAAATCATCTACTATATATGAATTATTGTGAAGTGATGGACACAGCTTGTTAATAAGCAAGAAATTATGGTATCAGTGAGTACGATTGTAAATTTACAGTTAAATTAAGGAAAATGCTTTTGATCCTACTTTGGGGCTTTGCTTTTCTTTTTAGTTTTTTTTTTCATAACTAAATAAGAATTTTTTAAATATAATATTATGACTTTTTTATTTTAAAATTTTATTTTAAAATGTTAAAAAAATTACATAAAAAAATATTATGACTAATGGGACGACTGAGCAACTGAAACTCCAGTAGAGTTTCTAGTATTGTCCTTTAATTAAAAAATATTTAAAAGTTTAAATAGTAAAATAAGATAAGATAATTTTAAATAAAAATAAAAGTAAAATAAAATATCATTGAAATATTATTTTTTAAATTTGAAAAAAAATAATTATTTATTATATTTTATATAAATAAAATAAAATAAAATAAAATAAAATGCGTTGATATTTGAGAATATTTATATTTAAACAACTTAAGTCAGCAAAATCGTACATTAATATATCTCACGCACTTGGGTATTAATTGCATGGAGGATGGTTTGACCTTAGAGTGTGGGAAGGGGCCGTCCATTATCCATGCTACTAACATGTGAAGTAACAGAAACCGGATGAAAGGACGGTTCGATAGATGTATATGTTTGTGGCGAGTCAAAATTGGAACTACTTGTCGTGAAAAGCGTGCATGGGATGGGTTGCATTTTGCTATCAAATCCCCAGGTGCAATTTACGTGTCGAGGATTCTTAGTTGAATAACGATACTATATTTTTATTATTATTATTATTTTTTAATTTTTTTTACGTAATAATTAAAGAAATGATTATTAATAAATTTAGATATTTTTTAATCTTTTTCTTAATGATTAAAAATGTTAAAGAATACTTAAAAAATTAAAAAAATTAAAAATTTAAATATATTAAAAATATTAGAGGTGTGATAAGAGGATAACCCTATCATTATCATTCCTAGTTAATTAGTGAACGGTCATTCGTGAGCCAATCACTCATGAAAAAATAATTTTACTTACTATTATTACAGTACAAAACATATTTATTTTTTATTTTCAATAAATAATTGATATATAAATAATGAATAGGATAATTATTTAATTCAACAGAAATAAAAATAAAAATAAAAATAATATCTAGCTGTTCTCCTCCTAAAATAATTAATACTGCTCGGTTAGAGAATCGAACCTGCATATATGCACGCGATGTGCAGTACAGCAGATATTGTTTCATCCAATGGTTACGGTGTTAATATCTATTTTTGTTCTCGGTTTAGCATTTATTTAAATAAAAGTTGAAATTAGAAGAATGATTTTCTAATAATTAACCTGAAGTTATCTTTTTCTCCGTTTCAAACCCCAAAATACCCACAATATTGTGTTATCTTACTTCTGTTTTACTTTGTAAATGTGATGCTACTTTCAGTTATTTTTGGATAATATTTTATTTATAAAATTAAGAATTGATAGAAAATATTATTTTATTACAATGAATAAAAATGAGATAATATATTAATAATATAACATTCATGCAGACTCTTTTTATTGGCATATCTACCATCAAGTTTTTTGATCAAATGAAATTGCTTGACCAATAATTACTCTATTACTATATCATTTTATGTTACAATTATATAAATAATTTTATTAATGAATTAAATGTATTTTAAAAATACTTAAGTGATTAATGGTTAGAATATCTGCCACCCAACAATAAATTTGCCTCATTATTTGTTTTGTAAATAATCTTATTTCATCTTATCTTATCTTATCTTATCTTACCTTATCATTATTATTTTTTTAAATTTTTATATAAAATAAAATAAATAATTTAATTTTTTTAAATTTCAAAATAATTTTTCAAATCTTAAAATAAAACTAATATTAAAAGAATAAATTATAAGAATATTTTATTTAATTCTTAATTTTTAACTCATATTATCTATAACAACAAACCACGTCTTAGTGTGCTGTCCCGTGACAACTCGATCAAATACGAGCTTCAGAAATCAGTGTCGGTACTGTTGATGGCATCACCGCCACCGGTTGCTTCCCATGGTTCACTTTTTTTTTTTTTTTTTTAATTTTGAAATATTGTGGACATTGCATTTCAAGTATACCAAACCTAGCAAATTAATTAGGTTTTAATGTTTAATATATTGGAGATTTGGTTATTAGAAAATATTGTTTATACGGATTAATGAAACCTTTTATATATCCTTTTTTAAGGGATGAATGAAACCCAACAAAGCCAAAGACGAGGAGGAATCGACAAACGAACAAAGACAAGGATATCTCACCTGTGAACTGGAACACGGAAGGTTGTGATAGAGACCTCGGTCTTGTCCCGATCACCCGAAGGGTTCCTCCTTGCTAGTTTGGTTCCCTCCAACGACCGAGTTGACTCTAGTGCTTGGGAATGGAAAGATAGGTGAGGGAAAGGGTTAAGTGAGACTAGGATGTAGTGGGGTTAAGATGGAATTTGAGGTGAATTGGCTAGAGGGGAGGCAATGGAAGTCACGGCCAAAGGGTATTAGGTGAGTTCGGCTAGGCTAGTTTGTGTTTTAGGCAATTGGTGTTTGTTTAGGGTTAGGGGTGGCCGAATATGCTAGGGTTTTGGGTAGGGATTTGATTGGTTCTCTTCTTCACTTGATGACCAATCAAATGAGGGTGTGAGGTGGCAATTTAGGTGATGTGGCAAGTGGTTTTGGGTAGGATAAGAGTGAATCCCGAAATTGAGAAAAAGTAGGAATTTTGGTGAGATTTGGATTTGAATTCTTTTGAATTCAAATCCAATGGGTGGCCGGTCTTGCTAGGGTTTGAGGGGCACGAAATTGGCTGCTTTTGGATGATGGATAAGGTGGTTTTAAGTGAGGAAAAATAGGAGAGGATGGGGTAAGTGGCCGGCTAGGGTAAAGGGTAGAATGGACAAGTGGTGGGCTAGGGTTTCATGCCTTATGCCGTGGGGTGTGGGGAGGATTTTGGGGCCTTGTTGCCGTGGCTGCTATGGGGCAAGGTGAACACCAATTTGCTCAATTGAACAACCAAATGATGATTGAACAAAAGACAATTGATGAACAAGCAAAGTCCTTCAAGGCACCAAGGGAATTCGGCACACACACATGCATCAAGTCTCCAACACTTCCTTCAATCAACAAATCACTCACTTTCACTCACATGAGCAATCCGAATCTCCCTATGGAGGAGGATTTCGAATTCCTCTATGGACACACACACAAATTCTCAAAGCCACAAGTGGTGTGGATTTGGCCTCACAAACACAAAATCACTCAACAATCAACAAATCACTCAAGAACACCAAAAACATGAAAATCACTCACACAACACACACCAAAACCGAAACACTCTTTATGGTTTACCTCAAGATTTTTATAAATAAAAATGAAAAACACATAAAAGGATAGATGTGGATCACCGATTCACGAATTGCACGATGATCCTTTTCCAGAGGGATTCACGAATTGCACCCAAAGGAAGCCCAAGTGCTAAGCACCGAAATCCAAACCACAAAGCTTGTGGCCGGCCTAACTCTCTTCCAAGAGCAAAAGTCTAGTCTTCAAATTGTCAAAAGATTCCCAAATGAAACCCTAAAGGTCCTATTTATAGAGTCTAACAAAGTGGAAACCCCCAAAAGGTCCCTTATTAAAACTAGCTAATTACCAAATTAACCAAAGCAATAAAATAATAAAATAACATAAAAAATGAGGTGGGAGGCGCCATTTGCTATGCTTGGCCGTGGGGTATAGTGGCCCATGATGGGCTTGTGTCATGCTTCCTCCACGGTCAGTCTTGTCTCGTGCTGTCTCGCTGCATGGCGCCTAGTGGTGCGCGAGCATGGCTCTGTGCAGGGCCAACTGGTGGTGCTCATGGCCATGTGCCATGCATGGTCCTGGTGGTAGGCACAGGGTCAAGCCACGGCGCTCTGGTGCTGCCCAGTCAAGGTGCTCGGGCGGTGGTCCTGCATGGCCCGGGCTGAGTGCCGGGGTGGTGTGCATGCATGGCCCAAGCTGGTGGTCTGGGCGCGGGCTGCATGGCGCGGGCTGGTGCCGCGCGCTGGATGGCATGCATGGTGTGCATGCCACTGGCCTGCTCTGCAAGGCGCGGGCTGGCGCCGCGCGCTGGTTGGCATGCATGTTGTGCATGCCACTGGCCTGCTCTGCAAGGCGCGGGCTGGTGCCGCGCGCTGGATGGCGTGCCTGTGAAGACACGCCACTAACCTCGCTAAGTGGGGCTGTGGGGCGCAGATGCACACGCACGCGTGTGCGCAGGTGAATGCGCTGTGGGGCGCGCCTAGGCACACGCCGGGCTGTGCGCACGCACTGTGCATGGCCAGTAGCCTCGCCGGGCCCCTGCTGCGTGTCAAGGCCTAAGCCAAGGCATGCCTGCAGGCTAGCCAGGGAACTGTCCTGGCCCTCTAAGGTCTGAGTCAGGGCTCGACCTTGGGCGACTCTCCTAGGGGTTCTGACAGGTTGTCTGGTTTCACAAGAGAGAGGTCTCCCACCATCTAGTTTTGCTAAATTTAGAAAAAGCCAATCCAATGAATCCATTTCGGTCCCATCCTTCCTACTTCATTTGTTTTGATTGGCGAATTCTATTTGTTTGAGTACTAATCCGCGCAAAAAAATATAGGGCAGCAAATCTGGCCGTTGGATGGGGCCACCATAGACAAAATAATTCGGTTTAATTAATTTGGACGGCCCTAAACCACTAGGCCCCATCTCCATTTACACCCTTGATACGAAAATATTATGAAAGACTCGTGCATGTTGTTTCGGAATGCGAGTAGGTAATAATTCTATATGCGCATTTGTTTTATAATATCATAAAAACATATTATAAAAATAAATTTATAAATTAATATCATTTATAAAATAATACTTGAAATTTATTTTATAATAAAAATAAAATAATATTTATATTCATAAAATACATAATCATTTTGAAAAAATGAGTAAATGAGAGCTCTACATGAAATTCTTTTTTTCTTTAATAATGAATCTCATTTTTTAAAATGATTATACGGATTTTACACATTTCACAACTATATACAACATTGTTAAATAAAAATAAATATACAACCTTATTATATTTGTAGAATTTGGTTTATTGTTATGATGATCCAATTCGACAATGATTCGTTACAAATTTTAAGTGAATTTTCAATGAAGCTTATGCCATGACATCAAGACAAAAAATTCACCTAATGTTTGTTTGACAATGGATTGGAATGAAGGCTAGACAGATAATTCGTTTGATATATGCTTGACACTTTACTTGAATGAATGTTGAAAAAAGGTTGAAATTAGAAATTTTTTTGTATAATACTGTAAATATTCTTATTTTGTATAATATGGGTGGTTTTTGAGCTGTGAAAATTCTTTAAAAAATATATATTATAATTTTTTAATATTATAAAATCCTCTACAACTCCATAAATATAGACATGTTAATGAACCACATAAATTTGTATTGTGTGATTGATTGTTTAAGTATTTGTTGTTTATTTTTACTTTATTGTCATTAGTTTCACGATAAATTTAATATATCATATCAAGTTATGTAAATAGTAACTTTTTTATTTATAAAATTTATTTGTGCCTAAAATATTAATTTTTTGTAAAATCTAGTTAAAATTATTGCACTTATTTTTATTTTTTGTAAAATCTCTTTAAAATAGTTTTTAAAATTGTGTGAATTATGAATAAATTGTGAATAGTGATCATATTATTTTTTTGTCCAGGGAACGGGAGAGATCATTGAAGCCTATTAACTAGTGTCAAGTACTTGTAATATAGATATAAAACAAGATCAGCTTTGTTATTCATCATTCTATACACCACATATTATAGTTATTTTATTTTATTTTATTTCATTTCTATTAAATTAATCGAACTACTCGTAATCTATACACCATATATTTAATATAAAGAAATAAATATGTGTAATATATGATATAAAAGTGATGGCTGATGAGTAGAATTTTTCATAAAAGAATCTTGATATAAACTTACATATACAGACATAATTCACAGAAGGATGTTGCTGGCAAACGGGTAGTTTGAAAATTTTTTGCTTTTTGTTTTTAAATATTATTTTAACATCTCTAGTCATTAAGAAAAAAAATTAAAAAAAAAACAAGAAATTATTCAATTTTACAAATGTTGAACTCAAGGTTTCAAGTTTCATATAAATCTACAAATGGATTTTGATGATAACAAATGAATCCAAAGAATAAAGGAGTCTCAAGCTCAAGTTGTCCACACAATATAATCAAGCACATCAAGGAAGCAAGCATGAGCAAGAAGGGAACAAGTTCATATTAAAATCATAGAGTAATTTTGTAAATCTCTTAAAAAATTTGAAATTAGGATTAAGGCTCAAAATTAATATTTTATCATAAAGCATTAAAATACATTTTCCACATATGCATGAATATTTTGAAAATTAAATTTGAAAATTTTGAAAGATGATTGATTGTCATCTTTCACATGTGCATGACATGATTAAAGGTTTGAACTTTGAAAATATTAAGATGATTGATTGTCATCTTTCACATGTGCATGTTTTATTTGAATATTTTCAAAAGTGGTGGATGATTTTCTTGACTTATGCAAAAGGTAGATGTCTTCATTTGAAAATTTTGAAAAGTAAAGTGTGCTCCTTTTGTCATATGCAAAAAGTAAAAGATTATGTTTGAAATTTTTGAAAAGTAAAGTGTGCTCCTTTTGTCACATGCAAAAAGTAAAAATATTAGATTTGAAATTTTTGAAAAGTGAATGATGATGTTTTTGACATGGGAATCTTTTCAAATTTGAAATTGAAAACTCATTTGCCTATAAATAGCTCACTTGAGTTTTACAAAATTCACAACAAGAGCTTACACATCTATTGCTAAGTTTTGCATCATTTCTTCAAATCTCTCATTTTCTCTTTTCTAAAGTTTTGAACCTTAATTCTTATTCTTGTTGAGAGAGATATAGGTTGCGCTGTATTGTTTCTATCTCACTCATTGAGGAGTGTACTTTGATAGTCTACCTACTATCAACTCTTGTATTTGTAAAAGGGTGTGTATAACCCTTGTGTGTGTAGAAGGTGTTCTACACGGGGAATAGTTAAATCACCAAGTGTGAGGTGATTGGAAGTGTAGAAGGTGTTCTACATGGGGAATAGTTAAATCACCAAGTGTAAGGTGATTGGAAGTGTAGAGGGTGTTCTACACGGATTCTTTGGAGCGGTGCTGCTCAAAGGTGTAATAGGTTTCTATCTCCACCTAAAGGAGATTGAATAGTAGATTTGGGAATCCTCAAGAGGTAGCTTGAGGCGAGGACGTAGGCAGTGGGGCCGAACCTCGTTAACATACTGAGTTTGCTTCTCTCTTACTCTTACTATTTATATTTATTGTTGTTTCATATTTTGTTTATATTTTATATTATATATTTGATTTATAATTGTTATTTTTTTAAATACAACTCAATTCACCCCCCTCTTGTGTTAGTCATCTGGGCAACAATTGGTATCAGAGCTAGAGCTCTATTATAAGATTAACTATATTTTAAGTTAAGATTTTATGGCTAACATTGCAGCTTCATTTGGTGAAGGTCAATCTAGCAGTCGGCCTCCACTCTTTTGCGGAGACAATTACTCATTCTGGAAAGTTAGAATGAGAATATTCCTTCAGGCTCAAGGTCGAGAAATCTGGAAATGCATTGTAAATGGACCTTATATTCCAACAAAAGTGGTTGATGGAGTAAAGGTCAAAAAAGAAGAAGAATAGTTTAATCGTGAAGACGATAGACTTTATACTTTGAATTTAACTGTTATGAATTTATTATATAATACTCTCAATGGTAATGAATTTAATAGAGTAATGACTTGTGCTACCACAAAGGAAATTTGGGATAACTTGGAAGTTACTTGTGAAGGAACTTCTCAAGTCAAGGAATCAAAAATTTATATTCTTACTCATGAATATGAAATGTTTAAGATGAATGATGATGAATCTATTTCTAGTATGTACACTCGTTTTACTAACATCATAAACAGTTTAACAACTCTTGGCAAAATTTATTCCAAAGTGGAGATAGTAAGAAAAATTCTAAACTCTCTACCAAAACGTTGGGAATCAAAAGTGACAGCGATTCTTGAAGCTAGAGACATCAAGAAGCTCGAAGTGAATGAACTCATCGGGTCACTTATCACCCATGAGTACACATTGAAAAGAGGAGAAGAAGAAGGAAAGTCAAAGAAAAGCTTGACACTTAAAGTTGTTCCATATGAAAGTGAAAGTGATGAAGATGAGGAAAATGACGACAAAGATGAAGAAATTGCGATGATAGTAAGAAGAATTCAGAGGTTCTTAAAGAAAAATAAAACTCCTCCAAGGAAATCCTTCAATAAGTTTTCCAAGAAAGATTCAGGTAAAAATGACACTTTAATTTGTTATAAATGCAATAAACCTGGTCATATCAAGCCAGATTGTCCTCTGCTAAAGAAAAATCGAAACAAAGGCAAAAAAGTAATGAAAGCTGCGTGGGATGATGATTCAAGTAGCTCAGATAGTGAAGCAAGCAATGGAGAATCAGCAAATCTTTGTCTTATGGCTAAAGATGACATTGAGGTAACAAATCTTGATAATATTGAAGATCCTTCATATGAAAAATTGTAAAATGTTTTAGAAGAGGTATATGAGGAATTTGAAAAATTGGGTATCAAGTATACTGTTTTGAAAAAGAAAAATTCTTCTTTAACAAACGAAATTGATATTTTAAGAAAAGAAAGTATTATTTTGAAAGATGAAAATCTTGAGTTGAAGAAAAAGAAAACTGATTTAGAAAATATTATTGAAAACTTTACGAATGGAAAAAGAAATTTTGAAAAATTTCTTGGTAATCAAAGATTTGTTTTTGATAAGGCAGGCTTGGGATATAAGCCAAAACAAAAATACAAATCTTATAAAAACTTCTTTGATAATCCTTCTACATCAAAATCCAATATTCAAAATTCTTTTTATAAAAATAATTTTGTTAAAAAAGGATACTATTATAATCACTCAAGTTATTCATATATGTCACATGCTATTTGTAATTTTTGTAATAGAAATGGTCATAATTATTTTGCTTGTCCTATTAGAAGAAAACATACAATGACTATTAGGACCATATGCGTACCTGATAACGCCCAAAGAATAACGCGATAATTGTAGTTTAGCTTTGGGGTGTCGATTCCACAGGGAAACAATTAAAAGAAAAGTAAAATAGCAAAGAAACTAAAAAAATTAAATGATTAATGATTAATGAGAAAAGAAAAATTGATTTTAAATGAAAATGAAAATTAAACAAAGTAAATAATGAAAAAGTAATCAAAATTGACGAACAGTAGAGTGTCGGGAATCCCTTGCACATATCCGGTATTTTTAATTATTTTCAATTCACTGATAACTCAATTGAGAATTCAATTCCGTAATTCTCAATCGGAAGATATGAAATTATAAACCAAAAATTAAATCAAATGTAATTCTTTGAAAAATCATTCATCACTTTAAATCACACAAATTGTTATTCACATTGAGAAAATCCAACGACGACAACATATCCAGGAAGCAATATTGCAGCAGAGAATTAAATCAATATAAATAATCAATGGATCCAAAAATAATTAAAGAATAAATTCATTCAATAGAAAAAGCATGACTGAATTTATAAATGAAATAAATTCCAAAATTATTCGGAAAAGAAAACACTGACAATATTTTGAGAATAATAAAACAAAGAATTTTAATAATTGAAAATCAAATACGTAAATTAAAAATAAATTAACAATACCATCTAGTGTGCAAGTTCATCCCTAACCCTACTTGAGAATTTAGTTATCCATAAATAGAATAGACAACAAAAATCTCAAGAAGAAAATCTTCATCTGCGTTCACGTTCGTACGTCCGCTTCCCGTTCCGCGTCTGCTCACGTTCACGATTCCGTTTCTCTGTTGTACGTTCTGCTTTCGTTCCACATGCGGCTGGCGGCTTCAATTCTTCCTGCGTCTCCCCCCTTCTCAACACGTACCGATACATATATATATATATATATATATATATATATATATATATATATGCGCTGAAGGTTATTACTTATTAGGCCTCCTGCTTCTTCACGTTCCTTTCTTTTCGTTTACGTCTCACATATATATCTATATATATATATATATATGCCTTCCAATCAAGTGTTATGCGGCCTCAAATCTCCTCCTTTTTCATTTACGTACAAACATATATATATATTAGTTGCCGTGCTGCTCTTGGACTCCAATTGAAAGCCTTTGTGATGAATTAAATTTCTTGTGCTTTTCTCCCTCTTTATCTAAAAATAAATAAAATAAAATAAAATACAAATAATGCTTAAAAATATCTCAATGTAAATAGAAATGTAATTAAATAAAATAAGTGAAATCCAATCATTTCTATTTTCATTCTTTGCAATTTAATTAAATATTAGGATATTTAGAGTACACTTTCGCGCACTCATCACACCCCCCAACTTACTCATTGCTAGTCCCTAGCAATTCTCATGCAAGAATGATGAAAGAGACCAAAGAAGATCACACACAGAAGTCACCAAGTCACACTTTTTCAGAATCACATATCAATGCAATCTTAGAAATTCAATAACCCAATTATAATTAATCCACATATAGCAATCCACAGAGTGTGTGTGTGATCCAAACTATATCCATCTAACCACAAACCATAACACATGCAACATCAAGAACATCTTAAACAAAAGTTTCAACTCCATAACTTACGGGTATAACAGTGTTTCGTGTAGGGGTTCTCTCCATGGAGTTGACAAGGGGTGTACACACACTCTCATAGGGAATTAGGCAATTATGTACAAGCAATAAGCAAATATTGACCTTATGATAGGAACACTAACAATTGAGAATTTCTACCACTCATTTCACAAGCATACTTAGGATCAGAACGATCAACACAAAAGGTTGTAGCGTGGCTCGGGTTAGGGGCTAAATGAATAAAATGGTAAAATGGATTCAAAAACTTCCAAGTACATACCACAGGAATCTTATTAGATATCTCAATAGACTACACTTTTCACCTGATGCACTCGTCTACTTTTCAGATCATCAAATACTACTTTTTCTTCTTCTTCAACCTTTTTTTTTTTTTTTTTAATTTGAAACTCAATCAATTGAACATTTTGCACTTGTACTCTTCCATTTTTCTTTTTCTTTCTTTTTTTTTTCTTTAGTCACTCTCTATTTATTTATTTATTTTTTTCTCAATAAAAGAAAATATGCAAATTCCACACTTAGCACACACTTGGAAGCAATAAGGGTAGGAAAAATTAGTGTATAGGCTATACTCCAATGTGGAGAGGTATGAATGATGTGGGCATATGAAAAGAAAAAATCTACATGTGTTTGTTGGCTCAAAATTGGCTATTAAGGGTTTATGATGAGAAGGGTTAGCTTGAAAGGCTCAAACGTTAATCCTAAGTTGACGTTCGTCATATCCCAAGTATATCCACCATCCTACCACCAACCATGTAATGATATTCTCAAAAGAAGTGTCCAATTCAACAGATCAATAAACGCTTATCACAATTTTCTGCATTTGTAGGCTCTCAACCTCTCCCAAAATTCACAAGAATACTTAAGCAAAAGAGTTCTCTGGCTACATGTGTCAAACCACCATCTTACCACAAAGTTTGGATACGTGCATTAAAAATTCTGTGAATGCCTCAACAAAATGATTAAGATGGGTTTGATGAATTCACCAAGATAGTCATGAATGAGCATGAATACACATGTAAAAAGGTGCCTGTGTGTTAACTTTTTTTTTTTTTTTTCACATAAAAATAGAGGGTACTGAAAACATTGTCCTCAATGTTTAACAATCAAAACTAAATAGAGGGTACTGAAAAGGGTAGAATACACCTGGTGTAGGACATGGGATGACTCGCTAAGCACTAGAGATGACAAACTGAAATGACAAACTGACACTGACCTCAGTCATGAATTTCCTCTTATCCTGAGCGTTCCAATCCACCGGTATCTCACCTGTAGCCAAATAATTCACAATATGAGCAAACCATGGTAGAGAAGTAATAGAAAGTAAATGCTCATCGGGAAAATCATCCCTAATTGGTAGATGGTTAGAAGTTTCCTCAAATGTGAGTCTCGAGAGATGGTCGGCCACTACGTTCTCCACTCCTTTCTTGTCTTTGATGGTGATGTCAAATTCCTGCAAAAGTAAAATCCACCGTATTAGTCGTGCCTTAGCATCCTTCTTTGTGAGAAGGTACTTAAGGGCTGCATGATCTGTGAAAATAATAATAGGAGAGCCAATCAAATAAGAGCGAAATTTATCCAAAGCAAACACTACAGCTAGCAACTCTTTTTCAGTGGTTGAGTAATTCATCTGAGCACTATTTAGAGTCCTACTAGCATAGTAAATAACAAAGGGCTTCCCCTCCCTTCGCTGTCCAAGAACAGCACCTACAGCATAATCACTAGCATCACACATAATCTCAAAAGGCAAGGTCCAATCCGGTGGCTGCATTATAGGTGCTGAGGTAAGCTTGCCAATTAGCATTTTAAATGCCTCTTGACAAGCTTGTGTCCACTCAAATAGGGCATCTTTAGCTAGGAGGTCACATAGTGGTCTGGATATAGTGGAGAAATTCTGTATGAACCTCCTATAAAAGCCCGCATGACCAAGAAATGACCTCACATCCTTTACTGTCTTAGGCGTAGGCAGTTTAGAAATTAATTCAATCTTGGATTGATCAACCTCTATCCCTCTGGAAGAAATAATATGCCCTAAAACAATACCTGAAGGTACCATAAAGTGGCATTTTTCCCAATTTAAAACCAGTTCCTTCTCCTCACAACGAGTCAACACTTTCTCTAGATTCAATAAACATGCATCAAAAGAGGATCCAAAAACAGTCAAGTCATCCATAAAAACTTCCATGCTATTTTCAATCATGTCACTAAAGATACTCATCATGCAACGTTGAAAAGTGGCAGGTGCATTACACAATCCAAATGGCATTCTACGAAAAGTATAAGTACCAAAAGGACAAGTAAAAGTGGTTTTATCCTGATCTTCTAATGCAATTTCAATTTGATAATAGCTAGAATAACCATCCAAGAAACAGTAGAAAGGATGACCAGCCACACGCTCAAGAATCTGATCAACAAAAGGGAGAGGAAAATGGTCTTTCCGGGTGGCGGCATTCAATTTTCTATAATCAATGCACATCCGCCACCCAGTCACAAGCTTGGTGGGGACTAACTCTCCCAGGTCATTCTTCACTACAGTAACACCAGACTTTTTAGGAACAACCTGTGTCGGACTAACCCATTTACTATCAGCAATAGGGTATATGATTCCTGCGTCTAACAGTTTTAATACTTCATTTTTCACCACTTCTTTCATAGTGGGATTAAGCCTACGTTGTGGGTCTCTACGAGGGCTAGCTCCTTCCTCCAAATTAATTTTATGTGAACAAATCAAGGGGCTAATACCTTTTATATCAGCAATGCTCCAACCTAAAGCTGACTTATGCTCACTGAGAACCCGAATTAATTTCTCACCTTGAGACTCAGACAATTCAGATGAGATAATAACAGGAAAGGTATCACCTGGACCAAGGAAAACATGCTTCAAACCCTTAGGCAAAGGCTTCAATTCAACTTTGGGTGCTTCCATGCTTGAAGGAATCTGTCTTTCACTCTTCTCGGGCAACTCCTCGAACTTCGGTTGCCATTTTTGTGTGCCGTAATCTTGAGTTTTGTTGAAAATAGAACAAATATCAACCATATCAGATGAATCAGTAATGGAATCAAACTCATAATTAACCAGAAAATGCTCAAGGGGATCAAAATCATGAGTTTCCAAAACTCCCCTATCCATTAGTGAATCAATCATATATGTCTGGTGGCACTCATGATCCTCCTTCGGTTGTTTTGCAATATGGAAGACATTCACCTCCAGAGTCATGTTTCCAAAAGATAGCTTCATAAGCCCATTCCTGCAATTGATAAGAGCATTAGCAGTGGCAAGAAAAGGCCTACCTAAAATCAGAGGAATTTTAGAGGTAGTATCAACAACAGAGGTAGTATCTAAAATCAAGAAATCCACAGGATAATAAAATTTATCAATTTGAATTAAAACATCCTCTACCACCCCCCGGGGTACTTTGACTGAACGGTCAGCCAATTGCAATACCACAGTGGTTGGTTTGATTTCTCCTAACCCCAGCTGCAAATAAATCGAATAAGGCATAAGATTCACACTGGCTCCTAAATCTAGCAAAGCTTGTCCAAACTCCTGATTTCCGATGCTGCATGCGATTGTTGGGCACCCGGGATCCTTGTACTTGGGAGGAATCCGTTGCTCAATCAGAGCACTAACTTGCTCTGTCAAGAACGCTGTCTTCTTCACGTGGTGTCTCCTCTTGACTGTACACAAATCCTTGAGAACTTTTGCGTAAGTAGGAACTTGTTTAATTACATGTAAAAGAGGGAGATTGACTTTTACCTGTTTGAGATTCTCCAGGATTTCATTGTTAGGATCCATAGTTAGCTTGCTTGATTTCAGAGCTTGAGGGAATGGTACCTTACCATGGCTCTTTGTCACCTCTGGTTCCTTAGGTAGCTCGGGGGCACTACTATCTTGATCCTTCTCCACATCCCCTGATTTCTCCGTTGTTGGGATGTGTTGAATTGGGGGGTGTGGTGAGTTACCACTACGAGTCACAATGGCATTCATATCCTTCAAATTCTCTTGTGCCATGTGTTGACCATGGGGAGTGGACTGAGCTTGAGAAGGAAACTTACCTCGCTCAGTCACACTCAAGGAGCTCATCAGTTTTGACACTTGATTCTTTATCTCTTTATTTTCTTCCACAACCTGCGTAATCAAAGATTCAAACTTTTGGTTAGTCTTACCCTGTGCTTCAATAAAAGCATGTAAAGTGTCTTCTAAAGGACTCCTAGACGATGTAGGTGCATGATATGGTGCAGGATATGATCTAGTGGGTTGTGCAGGTTGTGCAGGTGGTGCAAGTGGCTGGTTTTCGGACTTCCAGCTAAAATTGGGGTGATTACGCCACCCCGGATTGTAAGTCTCAGAGAAAGGTGTAAAAGGCTTCTTGTACATGCCTAAGGCATTACATTGTTCCTCATACAACCCTCTCATCTCAGCAAATGTGGGACACTCTTGGACGAGGTGATCTACCCCTCCACACACAAAACATGGCCCAGAAGACTCTGCATGATTAGCCAAGTGTGCTGGCTTCAAGTCCTTGGCCTTTAGCAATTCTAACTCCCTAGTAAGCACCTCAACCTTAACCTTCAAGTTGTCTTCCTCCCTAAGATGGTAAATTCCACCACCGTTTGGGTTCCCTATAGGTCGTGACCTATTTGTGCTCTCAGTTGCACTAGGTCCAGTCCAAGTGTGAGCTTTTTCAGCGAGCTCATTGAGGTACTCTATGGCCTCATCAGGATTTTTCTGCAAGAACTCACCATTACACATCATCTCCACAAATTGGCGCTCTCTAGGTGTAAGCCCTTCATAGAAGTAACTCACCAGACGCCAACTCTCATACCCATGGTGAGGGCACATACTCAATAGCTCCTTAAATCTCTCCCAAGACATATATAAAGTCTCACTGTCCTTCTGTGCAAAGGTGGAGATCTGTCTTTTTAAAGCATTGGTCTTATGTTGGGGAAAATATTTATTAAAAAAAGCCTGAGTCATCTCATTCCACGACCCAATGGATCGTGGTCTCAGCGAGTATAACCAACTCTTAGCTCTATCCTTCAAAGAAAAAGGAAAGAACTTAAGTCTCACAATGTCATCAGTTGCATTTTGACTATGAAAAGTCGCAACTACCTCCTCAAATTCCCTAATATGCACATATGGATTTTCATTTTCCAACCCATGAAAAGTGGGGAGGAGCTGTATCACTCCCGTTTTAACATCAAGTTGACGCGTATTGGGTGGAAACATTATGCATGATGGTGTGGCTGTACGTGTAGGGTGGAGGTAATCCTGAAGGGTCTTAGTGGGCTGATCCTCGTGTTCACTCATATTTTCAAAAACAGAAGAAGTATCAAACAAAGGATTAGAAAAATTAGACACTGAATTTGACTCTATCACAGGCCTACAAGCAAATCGACCTAATGTGTCTCTATACCTATTATGCATGCAAAAATAAATAAAAAAAAAATAATGCAGCAAGTAAAAAGAGGGAACGAAGTTACCGCCTTTACAAACTGCTGAAAAGGGAAAAAAAACTATCCAACAATTCTTCTACCGTCTCCCCGGCAACGGCGCCAAAATTTGATAACGCCCAAAGAATAACGCGATAATTGTAGTTTAGCTTTGGGGTGTCGATTCCACAGGGAAACAATTAAAAGAAAAGTAAAATAGCAAAGAAACTAAAAAAATTAAATGATTAATGATTAATGAGAAAAGAAAAATTGATTTTAAATGAAAATGAAAATTAAACAAAGTAAATAATGAAAAAGTAATCAAAATTGACGAACAGTAGAGTGTCGGGAATCCCTTGCACATATCCGGTATTTTTAATTATTTTCAATTCACTGATAACTCAATTGAGAATTCAATTCCGTAATTCTCAATCGGAAGATATGAAATTATAAACCAAAAATTAAATCAAATGTAATTCTTTGAAAAATCATTCATCACTTTAAATCACACAAATTGTTATTCACATTGAGAAAATCCAACGACGACAACATATCCAGGAAGCAATATTGCAGCAGAGAATTAAATCAATATAAATAATCAATGGATCCAAAAATAATTAAAGAATAAATTCATTCAATAGAAAAAGCATGACTGAATTTATAAATGAAATAAATTCCAAAATTATTCGGAAAAGAAAACACTGACAATATTTTGAGAATAATAAAACAAAGAATTTTAATAATTGAAAATCAAATACGTAAATTAAAAATAAATTAACAATACCATCTAGTGTGCAAGTTCATCCCTAACCCTACTTGAGAATTTAGTTATCCATAAATAGAATAGACAACAAAAATCTCAAGAAGAAAATCTTCATCTGCGTTCACGTTCGTACGTCCGCTTCCCGTTCCGCGTCTGCTCACGTTCACGATTCCGTTTCTCTGTTGTACGTTCTGCTTTCGTTCCACATGCGGCTGGCGGCTTCAATTCTTCCTGCGTCTCCCCCCTTCTCAACACGTACCGATACATATATATATATATATATATATATATATATATGCGCTGAAGGTTATTACTTATTAGGCCTCCTGCTTCTTCACGTTCCTTTCTTTTCGTTTACGTCTCACATATATATCTATATATATATATATATGCCTTCCAATCAAGTGTTATGCGGCCTCAAATCTCCTCCTTTTTCATTTACGTACAAACATATATATATATTAGTTGTCGTGCTGCTCTTGGACTCCAATTGAAAGCCTTTGTGATGAATTAAATTTCTTGTGCTTTTCTCCCTCTTTATCTAAAAATAAATAAAATAAAATAAAATACAAATAATGCTTAAAAATATCTCAATGTAAATAGAAATGTAATTAAATAAAATAAGTGAAATCCAATCATTTCTATTTTCATTCTTTGCAATTTAATTAAATATTAGGATATTTAGAGTACACTTTCGCGCACTCATCAGTACCTAAAAATCTTATTTCTTCTAATACTAATAAATAAAGGACCCAAAAAACTTGGGTACCAGGAATTGTTTTTAATTGCTTTTGTAGGTATGCATGAAGTATTCTATAGGTAAAAATAAATTATTTTTAGATAACGGATGCTCAAGATACGTGACAGAAGACAAAACTAAATTCATTGACTTCACTTCTAAAGAAAAAGGATGTGTGATATTTGGAGACAATTCAAAAGGGAAGATCATGGAAATAGAAGGAAAGATCATCAAGACTTAGTACAAGATGCAACCAAATAGTGGAAACATGTGAAAGATCATCCAGCGGAATAAATTCTAGGAGAACCTTCACGAGGTGTAAGTACTCGATCATCTCTTAAAAATATTTGCAATCATACTGCTTTTCTATCTCAGATTGAACCTAAAAATATTGATGAATCATTTCTTGATGAATCTTAGATTCTAGTTATGTAAGAAAAGCTTAATCAATTTGAAAGAAATGATGTTTGAACACTTGTTCCTAAACCCAAAAATCATACTATTATTGGAACAAAATGGGTTTTTAGAAACAAGAAACATGAGTCCGGAGTCATTACTAGAAATAAAGCTCGACTAGTGGTCCAAGGTTTCAATCAAGAAGAATGAATCAATTATGATGAGACATATGCACCAGTCGCAAGATTAGAAACTATTCGAATGCTACTTACATATGCTTGTTATAAATATTTCAAACTTTTTCAAATGGATATTAAAAATGTTTTCTTAAACGGTTTTATAAATGAAGAAGTATATGCTGAGCAACCTCTAGGTTTTGAAAATCATATTTCTCTAAATCATGTTTTCAAACTCACAAAAGTACTATTTGGACTCAAACAAGCTCCTAGAGCGCGGTACGAGAGATTCAGTAGTTTCTTGATTGAAAAAGGCTTTTTAAGAGGAAAATTTGATACAACTTTTTTCATTATATACGAAAATGATGATATTCTTTTGATTCAAATTTATGTTGATGATATAATATTTGGTGCTACTAATGAATATGTGTCAAGATTTTGTTAAGAATATGTAGGAAGAATTTGAAATGAGCATGATGGGAGAACTTAATTTCTTTCTCGGATTGCAAATCAAGTGATCAAAAAGTGGAACATTTATTAATCAGTCAAAATATATCAAAGAGTTACTCAAAATTTGAGATGGAACGTGCGAAGGTAATTGGAACATCAATGAATCCGACCACTAAATTTGATAAAGATGAAAGCGGTAAGCCAGTTAACTCAAATGTATATCGAGGTATGATTAGTAGTTTATTATATTTGATAACTAGTAGACCTGATATTATGTTCAGTGTATGTTTATGTGCACGTTTTCAATCATTTCCAAAACAATCTCATTTGATTGCAGTCAAGCAGACTTTTAGATATTTTGCCAATACCATTGACTTAGAGTTATGGTATCCTAAATATACTTCTTTCAATCTTATTAGTTATTTAGGTACCGATTATACTGGTTGCAAAGATGATTGAAAACGTTTTAGTAGAACATGTCATTTCTTAGGTCGTGCACTAGTTTCCTAGTTTAGTAAAAAAAAAACAAAATTCTGTTGCACTATCTACTGCTGAGGAAAAATATGTTGCTGCGGGTAGTTGTTGTGCTCAAGTTCTTTACATGAAGCAACAACTTGAGAATTTTAAACTTATGTATAATCACATTCCAATCAAATGTGATAATACAAGTGCTATAAATCTTAAAAAAAAAAACCCAATACAACATTCTAAAATTAAGCGTACTGAAATAAGATATCATTTTTTTTGAGATCATGTGCAGAAAGGCGATATAGTACTGGAGTTCACAAACACACACAATCAGTTAGCAAATATATTCACAAAACTCTTACCAGAAGATAGATTATTTATGATTAGAAGAGAAATAGGTATGATGCATGTTATGAATATCTCTTGAAAGATAGATCAGAGTTCATAAAAATAGACAGATATTTTTTTAAATACTTTTACATAAACTTGAGGTTCTTAGCCTCATGTTTGAGACGCTCATTCTCTTCATACAATATCATGTCATCCCTATCCATGGGAACTGGCAAGCGGAATGAAGAATCCAATAGAGATTTCAACTTTTTATTCTTCTGCCGAAGGATTCCTTCCCTTGTGTGAGACTCTTGAACAATTCGTTGAAGTACAACAATTTGTTCTTTAAGCTTTTCAACCTCATGATTTTTGACTTGTAGCCGCTGGGAAAAAGCGACAATAGAGGATAAGTAGCGAGTCCCGAGACTCACCAAGTCGTAGATAGCATCGGAGTCTGGCTTATTAGCCAAACTGTTGTTCTCTTGCTGCAACATGGCGCCAATGGTAGCTGTAGAAAGGACATGAGATTGAGATGTAGAATACCTCATGGATGCATCTAGAGGAATGTTAGAAGAATGAGCCATTGAGAAAAGAATTGAAAACTTAAAGCGAGAATATTGAAGGAATGCAAATGAGTTATAGAGATGAGAATAAGATCTGATGCAAATCGGATGAACTTTAAAACTGATTTTATAGAGATAGCATAAAGAACAAGACAAACTATTGTCTCTTCAAATCTTATTAGTCAAAAGAAATATAAGATATGCTGGACACACATTGTCAAAAGTTTTCTTACTAGAAAAACGGTTATCTGCTCCTATCATGGCATTAACGGCCTTAGGAGAGAAGATTGATGGTTGACGCGTCAAGGGTTCCTGATTCAACTCTGGAACATTAGTGGAAGAGAATTGTTCGGCCATTCTATCGTTATGGAGAAACAGAACTTAGGTCAAGAAGCAATGTTTTTTTTTTTTTTGGTATCCGATTGGTGAAAATGATTTTTTTTATAGAAACTCAGAGCCTTCAAACCCGTTTGTCAACAACATCAGGCGATTGATCTGCTTTCGCACCGACTGCTAGAGCTAGGCCTCCAACCTTTACAGGTTTTGTCAGATACGCGTGGCTCCGCACCGAATTGCTAGAGTTAGACTTCCAATATTTGCAGGTTTTGTCGGACATGCATGGCTCCGTACCGCATTGCCAAAGCTAGGCCTGCAGCTTTTGCTGTCTTTGTCAGACACGAATAATTTTAATTATTCATCTTCAAATCTCTGAAACATCTAATTCGTCAATAACATCAAGTGGATTTAAATCTTCTTTCTCACCGAGATGATAAAATTCGGTTTCAACGTTTGCAAGTTTTGTCGGACACGGGTGGTTCTAATTTC
This sequence comes from Platycarya strobilacea, assembly GCA_036898215.1. Taxonomy (NCBI): domain Eukaryota; kingdom Viridiplantae; phylum Streptophyta; class Magnoliopsida; order Fagales; family Juglandaceae; genus Platycarya; species Platycarya strobilacea. Next base: position 10,613,722 of record CM072555.1, read on the forward strand.
TACAGTCTCTACTAACGCAGCGTTTTATTTGCCTATTGGTTATTGTAGGAATATATCTTATTGAGTTAATTATGATTCCTTTTTAATGATGCCAAAAGGGGGAGAAGTTTTAGACTAGAACTTTAATATTGTTTAAATTGCTAAACTTGTTATATATGCTTGGAATTATATTTATATTTGTGCTTGAAAAACTAACGCACATTCTCAGGGGGAGCTTAAGTATTAATACAGATTTCAGGTTCTATCAAGTATTTGTCATCATCAAAAAGGGGGAGATTGTTGAACTCAAGGTTTCAAGTTTCATATAAATCTACAAATGGATTTTGATGATAACAAATGAATCCAAAGAATAAAGGAGTCTCAAGTTCAAGTTGTCCACACAATATAATCAAGCACATCAAGGAAGCAAGCATGAGCAAGAAGGGAACAAGTTCATATTAAAATCATAGAGTAATTTTGTAAATCTCTTAAAAAATTTGAAATTAGGATTAAGGCTCAAAATTAATATTTTATCATAAAGCATTAAAATACATTTTCCACATATGCATGAATATTTTGAAAATTAAATTTGGAAATTTTGAAAGATGATTGATTGTCATCTTTCACATGTGCATGACATGATTAAAGGTTTGAACTTTGAAAATATTAAGATGATTGATTGTCATCTTTCACATGTGCATGTTTTATTTGAATATTTTCAAAAGTGGTGGATGATTTTCTTGACTTATGCAAAAGGTAGATGTCTTTATTTGAAAATTTTGAAAAGTAAAGTGTGCTCCTTTTGTCATATGCAAAAAGTAAAAGATTATATTTGAAATTTTTGAAAAGTAAAGTGTGCTCCTTTTGTCACATGCAAAAAGTAAAAATATTAGATTTGAAATTTTTGAAAAGTGAATGATGATGTTTTTGATATGGGAATCTTTTCAAATTTGAAATTGAAAACTCATTTGCCTATAAATAGCTCACTTGAGTTTTGCAAAATTCACAACAAGAGCTTACACATCTATTGCTAAGTTTTGCATCATTTCTTCAAAGCTCTTATTCTCTCTTTTCTAAAGTTTTGACCCTTAATTCTTGTTCTTGTTGAGAGAGATATAGGTTGCGCTGTATTGTTTCTATCTCACTCATTGAGGAGTGTACTTTGATAGTCTACCTACTATCAACTCTTGTATTTGTAAAAGGGTGTGTATAACCCTTGTGTGTGTAGAAGGTGTTCTACACGGGAAATAGTTAAATCACCAAGTGTGAGGTGATTGGAAGTGTAGAAGGTGTTCTACATGGGGAATAATTAAATCACCAAGTGTAAGGTGATTGGAAGTGTAGAGGGTGTTCTACACGGATTCTTTGGAGTGATGCTGCTCAAAGGTGTAATAGGTTTCTATCTCCACCTAAAGGAGATTGAATAGTGGATTTGGGAATTCTCAAGAGGTAGCTTGAGGCGAGAACGTAGGCAGTAGGGCCGAACCTCGTTAACATACTGAGTTTGCTTCTCTCTTACTCTTACTATTTATATTTATTGTTGTTTCATATTTTGTTTATATTTTATATTATATATTTGATTTATAATTGTTATTTTTTTAAATACAACTCAATTCACCCCCCCTCTTGTGTTAGTCATCTGGGCAACAACAAATAATCAATTTCTTAATTATTAAGTAAACAAATTAAAAAAAAAATATATATATATATATAACAAAATGCACCAACTTTAAGATTGAGGGGATAGACTCATGGGTTCATTAGATTCTGTTTGGATAATAAAAATATTTTAATAAATCTCATTTCATTATTATAAAAATTCTCTCAAATTTTTACATAAAGCATAATAAATAATTCAAAATTTTTAAATTTTATAATAATAATAATAATATAAAATAACATTTTATATTTAATTCAACTTTTATCAAAAGTTATTTCATCTTATTTCTTTATCTAAATTGCAACTTAGCATTTTCCTTTAATTTTATGCACTATTCATGCAATGCACTAATTATCATTTCACTGTATAAAATATTTTGAATGTCCCAAAATTCGGAAATCTCGAACCTCGCGAGGTTTAACAATACTGAATACACCAACATACGGTTCGCTATCTTCAAGTGATTAAAATAAAGCGAATAATGTGGTCTTCTTTAATCTTCATTTTTTCCTTTCCCTTTCATACCCCTATTGTCATGTATGATCAGTATTATAGATGTTTACATAGACGATATGGATTGCTTGTGAATAACAACATTAGATGCGGGATTTGGTCTAAATTTCTAATATTTCATGTATATATAATATATGGTTGGAAACTGTCCCTTTCATAGAAAACCCATGACAACGAGGTTTTTTGGTCTAAATAATTACAAGGACGAGTAAAACAAATTAAGAATCAGTAAATTTGAAGCCGATGGAAATAAAAAACTTTAAAAAATGAATTAGATTATAGTTATTATAAGAAAATTACTTATTTATAGTCTTATAGGACGGAGGACGGAGGACGTTGAAATTAATGAGAATTGGGCTCGGCTGTTTTTGCGTAACGAAACAATGAATAGAGATCAACATTGACGAGAAAAAGATAGACGTGATGGGCTCGGTTATTGCCCCAACCAATAATTTTCTGACGTCTCTGCTTTTTTAGGAATCTCAATACGATTCTTAGATCTCACAAATTTTAATCTAATCGTTATCTTCTCAAACATTTCCAAATACACTGGCTTTTCTTTCAAATCCACGTATATTAAAAACTGTACGCAAATATAAAAGGTAATGCTACTATTCCCTTAATATATACACTTCATTTTGCAATTTGCGGTAAGGACGAATACTAAAATTTTATCATGTTCTCTCTACCATTTTAATTTATGCTTTTAATTTTTTTAGTAAATCACATAACCGTTGATACCGTATCATAGAAGAAATAAGTAATATAAATAAGAGGACATTCCGTTATTTCTTAATTTAAGAGGTTGGGGTACTTTGAAAAAGAAAAAGAAAAATGTTATTTAATTCCTTTAATGATATTGTTCGAATATTTTAATATTTTTAATTTAATTTATTTTTTATTTAATGATTAAAAAGTAACTATTAATGAAATTATACATATTTAAAAATTTTTAATAATTAAAAATGTTAAAAAATTCTTACAACAAATGATAAAAAAAACCCTATAAATTTCATCTGTTGAAGAAAAGGCATAACAATAATCCCAGTGAAATTTGACGTGTCATATCCCACTCGCGTGTCTTGTCACTAAAGCATTAGCAATGGCTTAATTATTGATAAATTTAAATTGAAGTTTAAACTTATTCTTTTAATTAGATAGTCTATATTGATCTAACTCTTTCAAAATCTAAATAATAATAAATTATTATATTTTAATATAATTAACTTCTTCTTTTTTTAATTTGTAAATACACTTAATATATTAATTATTAATAAGTAATTTTAGTAAAAAATAATTTTTTTTGTTTAAATTATTTCAAATCCTCACTCCAGAATTGAGTACATCCAGAACATGTAGTTTTCCTCTTCCTTCCATTCACAAAGAAACTCCTAGCTAGTGAAACAAGATTACATCCAAAATCATGTAGAGAAACATCCAGAAACAATAAAACAATGTTACAGCTCCCAATATATTAAAATACAGCTCCCGTTCCACAAAACTACTGAAAATAATATAATTCGAAATCAATGCAAACAGACTAAGGGCATACATAACACATCAACAGTCCACAAAACTACATGTCCAGCCCACAAAACTACATGTCCAATCCATAAAACCTCCAACTACATGTCCAATCCAATCCTGAAAGAAAAATTAATGAGTTGTGTCAATTAATAAGCTGTATCCACCCACTGTAATTGTAGAATGGTTACATATGTCCTAAAACCTCTAACTACAATATCCAGTCCAAAAAAATACAAAATAGTCTGTAACAAATTGATGTAGGAAAATCATTGATCAAAATAGGAACCATGTGCAACAAACAATAAAAAAAAAACAGCTTGAGACTTTTTTTTCAAGCTAAAGCCAAAATAAACACAAAAAGGTCATAGTATAACATAAGTATATTTATTACCTGCTCATATATATATATATATATATGTATGTATATGCCAGATTTAATTGTGTTTTGAAATCAATAACGGTAGCAACTTTTGTATCTCAAAATATCTGAAGGAGCAAGCAATGCATTCCTTTGCAACAATTCACTTAAGAAACATTAAATAAACACATGCAAAGTGCTAGTTGTTTGTATGGTAAGTCAAAAATCTGATTATCTGATACAAGACCACATATTAACAAAACCAATGTTGTGCCAATCTACAAGCATTGTTGTCATCCCAACTTCACATTACACCTTGCATAACTAATTCATACTGGCCAATATTGCATAGAACAAGGCATAAAAGCTTGAAATACAAGGATGTTTGTTTATTTTTTGATAAGTAATAAACCTCTTTTTATTAATGAGAATATAACAAGATATAGCTTGAGTATACGAGAAGTATATAAAGAAAGCACCTAATTACATTCTATAAATTTGAACTAAAAGACAAGAAATGATGCACATTGCTACCAAAGGGTACAATGGCTGAGAGCCATAATAAAAGAGTATGAAGAATAAACTCTTGGAGCTCCTCCATAGTTTGCTCTCTATCTTCAAAACAATGCTTATTTCTCTCCGACCAAATGCACCACATAATACACAATGGAATCATCTTCCATGCAGCTTTCACCTATGGACAATTTATGATCCCTTTCCAACAAGCAAGCAAATCAATTACCTTTTTTCCGGCATCACCCACTTAACATGCACACGACTAAAAATAACATTTCACAAAACCCGTGTCACCTCACAATGCAATAATAGATGATCCACTGATTCACTGTAAGCCTTACACAAACAACACCAATCTATCACTATAATTCCCCTCTTCCTCAAGTTATTTGTAGTAAGAATTTTTTCAAGAGCAGCAATCCACATAAAAAAAAGCTACTTTGGTGGATGCACCGAATCGCCAAATACTTTTCCATGGGAACGCTACATGTCCTTGGGAAAATAGGGTTGTGAAATAGGATTTTACTGTGAACTTTTTGCTGGCTATGGTCCTCCACTGGAGCTTATCCCCATGCATCGTCTTGTGTTCTATGGAATGTAGCAAGCTGATAAATTCAGAAATAAATGGCAGCTCCCAATCATGGTTATCCCTTGTGAAAACAATGTTCTACTATGGGACCCCGTGATCAAAAGACAACAAGTCTGCCACTGAAACCTCCTTATTCGCTGCAATGGTATAAAGTACCAGAAAAGATCTCTCCAAGGAGTTAACTCCACACTAAACATCTTTCCAGAATCTAACTCTGGTGCCCTCTCCAATCACAAAGCGGGTATGATTCATAAAGCACTGTCATCCCCCCCTAATATATTTCTATAAACTCGTACCATGCCTCCCCCTTACCACGTTAGTGCACCAATCCCCCATGCCTAGAATCAATAACTTCCTTCCATAAAGACCCCCTTCATTATGGTATCTCCATAACCATTTCCCCAATAACGCTTTGTTGAAGGTCTTCAAATTGTGCACCCCCAACCCTCCCCTGGTGATTGGAGAGCAAACTTTATTCCAGTTCACAAAATGAAATTTAGTTTCCTACCCCAATCCGCCCCATATGAACATCCAAAAAAGTTTCTCCATTTTATTTACCACCCCCACAGGCAAATGATATAGAGATAGAAAATAAGTCGGGATGTTCAATAGACTGCTCTTGATCAAAGTGACCCTCCCCCCCTTAGAAAGGTGCATCATTTTCCACCCTGCCAACCTCTTTTCTACATTCTCAATGACCTCATCCCATATTGCTTTAGTTTTAAAGGCGGCACCTAACGGAAGTCCCAAATATTGTATTGGTAAAGAAGACACTTTGCATCCCAAAAGAATTGTCAAGCTATCAATGTGAGGCACTACCCCAATCACCACCATCTCAGATTTGCCAAGGTTGACCTTGAGTCCCGAAGCAACTTCAAAGCATACTAGGAGGGCACGTAAAACTTGAAGATGGCTCTGATTGGCTTCACATAAAAGTAGCGTATCATCTGCAAACAAAAGATGTGAGATCATAATGGAATCATTAACCCTATTACCTACAGAGAATCCAACTAGGAGATCTCTTTTCAACAACTGTCTTCAACATCCGTCCAAGCGCTTCCATCACAATAACAAAAAGGAAATGTGATAATAGGTCCCTTTGTCATAACCCATAAGAACTGTTAAAGAAACCTGCTGGGATGCCATTAATTAACACTGAGAAACGAGCTGTATAGACACAGTATCGAATCTATGAGATCCACCTATCTCCAAAACCACATCTCCCAAGCATGTAGAGAAGAAATTCTCAATTCACCTGATAATAAGCTTTCTTCATATTGAGCTTACCAAGAATACCCGATAAGCCTTCCTTAAGCCTATGATCTACACATTCATTGGCAATGAGTACTGAATAAATGATATGTTTTCCCCGAACAAAGGCATTTTGCGGTTTTGAAATGATTTGCCCCATAACCAAGCTCAGTCGGTTAGCAAGCACCTTTGAAATAATCTTATACATCCCGCTTACTAGGCTAATAGGGTAGAAATCTTCAATCATCATTGCACCCTATTTCTTCGGTATGAGTGACAAGAATGTTGCATTGAGGCTTCTTTCAAACTTTTTGAAAGTGTGAAACTTCATAAATACTTGCATAACATCTATTTTTACCACCTCCCAACAGTGTTGAAAGAATCCCATGGAGAAACCATCTGGCTTGGGTGCTTTGTCTTTTGCCATACCGCTTATGACCTTATGGACTTCCTCCTCTTCGAATGGTCTTTCCATCTAACTTGCACTCTGCACATCAACAGACTCAAAAAATAAACCATCGAGCTTTGGCCTCCAAGAGGTCGACTCCATCATAAAAGGACACAATGTGATTTTCTAATTCAATGGAAGAGGACAGGACTTGGTTACCTGATGTGAGTGTCTCAATGGCGTTGTTTCTCCTATGTGAGTTGGCCACTTTATGGAAAAACTTGATGCATTTATCTCATTCTTTTAACCATAGGGCTCTAGATTTTTGACATCACGAGGTCTCCTCCATCAACAAAACCCTCTCCAACTCCGTAACCACTGCATTATTCCTTGTCAATCTCTCTTCAGAAAGATCTCCCATCAGCACATGCCCTTCCAACTCTTGAAGTTCCCTCATTAAAGTATCATTTTGATTACTAAGACAACCAAAGGCTTTCATATTCCACTCCTTAAGATCCTTTTTCAAAACCTTAAACTTACTTGCGAAGATGAAGCTTGGAGTACCTATGAACCTTCTCAACAAAGTCCTCAGTAGCTAATCACATGTTCTCGAATTTGAAGTAACGACAGCTCCTATGAATACCACCACAATCTAGTAATATGGGGAAATGATTTGAGAATAAACGCACTAACATTTTTCGACACAGCTCCGAGAAGTGTGCTTCCCAAGAGGAAGAAACAAGAAATCTATCCAATCTTGACCACCCTCTATTATTAGACCATGTGTACTCCCCGCTAGTTAGAGAAAGATCCACGAGATTCAAATCCGACAAGAACTCTGTGAACTCCTCCATTGCCCTAGAAATGCAATAATGTCTCGTTTATTCACTAGGAAAGCGAGTGATATTAAAATCTCCACCCATACACTACGGTACCTCCCATAAATAAAATAGGCGCGATAGTTTCTCCCATAGCCTTCTCCTTTATTTATCCAGATTAGGCCCGTAGATGCCAGCAAAAACCCATTCCCACCCATCTATAATATTCTGAAACGAATAGCGATTGAGCAAGTACCAACACAATCCTCTATCAAGTCTACCACTCTTTTGTCCCACATTACAAGAACACCCCCCGATGCTCTTACCGAAGCCAAATAGTACCAACCAACATATGGACATCCCTACAAGCTATGCACAATCCTTCTATACATGACTCATAATTTCATTTTTTGAAGACAGACCACATCTACTTTTCATGTCCGCAAGAGGGATTTTATGTATAGGCATTTATTGTGGTCATTAAGCCCCTGCACATTCCATGAAAGAAATTCTAGGACAAGGATGTCTGTTAAAAAAATTAAATAGAGACTAGGACAGAGGCATATAACTCCATTGATTAGATAACATGATATCGTTACAAAACCCCTATGTTTACAAGACCTTTTAATATGCAAGAACATAAGCTACACTTGATCATAATAGTTCATAACATAGGATACAATACATCGTAATATGCAGCAGCTTAAACTGCACTTGATCACAACTATGTCACAAGACCTTTTTATTCTCAATATGCAGCAGCACTACACTTTAAATTTTACAGGAAACCTGCACTAACATCTCCAGTCCATAAGAATCCAAATGATATCATAATATGATATCATTACAAAACCCATATGTCTCCCCTATGTCTATATCATTCATTATATCCAAAAAAAAGAATGTGAAAACCATATGAAATCCAAGATCACTTGAAAGAAAAATTGGAACTGCACAACAACAATAAAGAAAATATATATGACACAATAGGAAATCTGTAATCTAGTAGCCAACAAGCATATGCTTGTGAGAAAAAAAATTTTGAAAAAAAAAGTTCTTAAAATTAAAAATTATATTATTTTCCAAATTTGCTTCACTATTTTCTGTTTTCATTTTCCTTTTCAATAACTACAAGGCTGGTGTATGAAGCAAATAATCAAAAGCTTAAATAATGCAAAAATCTCAGAGACGCGACTAATAAATCAAGTGGAACAATATTTCGCAATACATGACCACTGGGTTTGCTTGCTCTAACACAAGCAGGAGACACGACTGATAAATAAAAAAATCCCAGAAGACGCAAGGGAAGGCTTTACTAAGATTCGCAGGCACATAGAGGGTCTTATCTATAATATACAAAAACCCAACAATCCCCAAAATGTTTTGGCTAGATTGGCTACAAACCCTAGACTCAAACACGCAGTGGAAAATCCATACAATAAATCCTAGTTTCTTACTAGTTCTCACATAAACTTGGTTTTTTACCAGAGAGAAGATCGATGATGTGCAAAGGATATACCCCAGTCAATTGAGTTATGCACAAGGTAGGATTTCTCTTGTGTGATTCGTGGAGGATAATCGTGTCCTAGCTCATGCAATAATGATCAACGAATTTGTTAGTTGGCCGAAGCTATTTCGATCGGTAGGACAAGAAGACGACGAGGGAGAGAGGAAGCGCGAAATGGGGTTCCTGGCCAAAGGAAACTTACAGGTTCAAAATGAAATCAACACCGTCGAGTTGCACACTGGGTGAAGAAAAAAATTAATCTGAGAATGTGAGTTCGCGAGATGGAAAGGAAGGAAATATGAGCGATACAACTTCGAGGGAAACGGAATAGGGCTTCCCGCGAATCACATATATTGATAAAATATGTAATTGAACGTTAAACTGTTGCTCACCAATATCATGAGAGCCATTGATTTACTGTAGCGAAAGTTTAAGGGCAGTTTGGCTATCAAACTTTTTTTTAATATTTTATTATTCATTAATATTTTATCATTATTTAATATTCTATTATTACTTTTTAATTACTTTTTATTATTATTCATAATTCTTTTCAATATTTATCAATACCTAAATACAACCTTAAGATTTGACTAGAATGATCGGGCCAATGTAAGTGGTTTTTTAAACTTAGGACATCATTATTAGTCTCATTAAATAAATTATTAAAATTTAATAAAAAATACAAATTTGATAATATGTATATGCCATATTCATTATAATTTTATATTGAATTAATTATTAGATTTATTAAAATAATAATATAATAATATTTTTTAAAAAATAATACTTTTCAATAAGGAGGAAAAGATGTGTGGGAGATAAAATATATTAATTAAATAAATTGAAAAGAGAATAATGAGACTTCAAATTTGAAGAATTTGTTCACTTTTACTATAATTTAAAGTTTAATAAATATAATTTGATAAGATTAATGTGAGGTAATTTTTAATATAAATTATTAAATAAATTTGATGATTTATTTGATGATGGTAACGGAAATGGCCTTAAATCGATAATTTGGACTTGCAATGTGGTGGAGCGGCCTACTGCTAGTGCTCTTAGCACTCATTCCCAATTCCCACATCAACATATCTCGTGAAATTGAAGGATTACTATTATAACTTACAACACTATCTGTACGAAACCACATCATCAGTTCTTGGGAATATTAAAAGGAATAAAACCGCATGGGTCGGGATGTCTAATGAATTGTGTTTTATTGTTAAAATTTATAATCTAATTGGCATAACTTTCAATATTTAAAATAAAGATTTGGAATTCAAAATTCCCCGTTTCAAATATATTAAAAAAATTGTGTTTTACAGTGACTGCCTTCAGTGATGTTTAAACTTTAAAGAGTTAGTTATTAATTGAACACATCGAATAATTTGTCATGTTATCCAAACTAGAAGAGAAGGCACCAAACGGCCTTGCAAGCTTATAATTGGAATTCCAAATGATCATAAAGCAAACAGACGAATTAAATAGATAGAGTTATACTACGTGCATGTATTTTTGTATATTTTTTATGCACTCTATTCATCTATTGGTTAAAATATTTATTATAAGTTGGTACAATCAATCACATTTTTAGAATGTACAAAAGAATATATAAAAATGATTGCATATAAAATTTTCCAAATAGATAATGAGTTATGCTACGTACAATTATTTTTGTATATTCTTTGTACTCTTGATTCATTTGATTGGTCAAAATATTTATTATAAGTTGATGTAGCCAATCATTTTAGAGTACACAAAAGAGCAAAAAAATGACCGCATATATGATTTTCTAAATAGATAATGAGTTATATTACGTACAGTCATTTTTGTGCACTCCATTCATTTGTTTGGTCAAAATATTTATTATAGATTGACGCAACCAATCGCATTTATAGAATGCACAAAAATAACTGCATATAAAATTTTCTAAATAGATAATGAGTTTTGTAACGTATAGTCATTTTTATACACTCAATTAATCTGATTGGTCAAAATATTTATTATAAGTTGACGCAGCCAATCACATTCTTAGAGTGCACAAAAAAACATAAAAATGATTACACATAGAATTTTCCAAATAGATAATGAATTCTGCTACGTAAAGTCATTTTTGTGCAATCCATTCTTCTAATTGATCAAAATATTTATTATAAGTTGACATAATTAATTACATTTTTAGAGTGCACAAAAATCACTGCATATAGAAATTTTTAAATAGATAACGAGTTCTGTTATATACAATCATTTTTATATATTCCATTTATTTGATTTGTCAAAATATTTATTATAAGTTAACACAGCCAATCATATTTTTAGAGTGCACAAAATTGTGCAAAAATATGACTGCATATAAAAAATTTCAAATAGATAACGAGTTTTGTTATATATAATCATTTTTGTATACTGTTTGTAAACTCTGTAAATTTAATTAGTAAAGTATTTATTATAAGTTAATACAGCCAGTTATATTTTTAGAGTGTACAAAAAAGTAAACAAAAAATAATGTAAAAATTTTCATATAAATAACAAATTTTACTATATATAATCATTTTCGTACACTCTATTTTTCTAATTGGTCAAATATTTATTATAAGTTGAAGCCCACGAGATCCGAACAGTCAAGTTTTCTTTTCTTCTACAGATTGTGAATATTGTGGGTTGGGCTTGGAGAAGCCACGTGTTCCTATAGCTAGTAAGATCTGTAGCAAATTCCCAACAATATCAGCCTTCAAGTGAGGCTGGGTTGGTCAATATTTTATTATTATTATTATTTATTTATTATTACTCTTTCACTATTATTTATATAATAGTTGAAATCATCTCACTATTCAATCGTGACCTTAAAAAATAAATGGTGAATTTAGTCTAATATATCTTTAGTTTTAATTGGTTTCTTTATAAAGGATCAAAGCCCATTTGAAATGATAAATTCATTTCAAAATTATTATTATATTTTTTTAAATTTTTATGTAAAATATAATAAACATAAATAAATAAAGAGAATTTAAAATTTTAATTTTAATTTTTATATTTTCAAATGATATTTATTTTGAATATAATTTTTAAAATTTATTAATAAGCCACATGCAGAGACAAAATAAATGATATAAATTAAAAGGTATAATAATATTTTTGTATCTATATTAGAACAATTTAAAAAAGAGTAGTACTATGGAGTACACCGCATTTTAACACACCGGCCATACTAATATTGAATTAAATCTTGAAATTCTTGTATTTTCAAAATCTTGTGGGGATTTTTATTTTTTTAATCTTTTTATATGTCAATGTGAATGATGTGTTAAAATTGCCAGCTGAAGTATAAATTGTCTGTTTAAAAGAATAGTCGTACGCGTGTTTCAAATTGTTTGGTTTTGCAGTTGGGAAATAATTTATTTTTCATGATAAAGCAAGACGGCAGAGAGAGGCGACCTTAAAAACGGTGTCGTAATTTGAGACGCACTGCGAGGACACCGTACCGTGGTGACCGGCGAGGATTTTAAACGAGCAAAAATCTGGTAAAATAGTTTGTTTGGGGAAGACGATTTCCGTCAGTCTGTCCGTCCAGAAAGAGGAAGGGGGAAAAGAGAAAAGTAAGATTTCCGTCCAACTTCGACACAGACAAAGCGCATCACCGACACTGAAAGGATTAACCCCACGAGGGCAGTCTCGATATTAAATGCCTCCTGGGGGTTTACTTCACGATTGATATTATTAATCTTTTGTTCTCCACCAATCTCACGCGTTGGTTTTTTTTTTTTTTCTACGGTGACGCTATTGAAGACGATCCCGAAATTATTCTATGTTAGATCTCACTTGAAAACCCTAGAATTCACGCACAGAGGTTGTGCGTTCGATCTGATCAGGTACACACCACGTCGGTCTTGTAGAAGATTTTTCTTTATTAGTCATAGAGCTCGAAGCTGGCAAACCTAACATCTTTCGCTTTCATTTATTTTAATTCCCAATAGTTAATCGAACAGTCGCTTTCTGGTTCTTGTACGTTCCTTCGAATGTTCGATTATCCAATGTGCGGTTTGACTTACGTCGTCAACTCAAATATCGGCTCATTCAATCAAGGAGATACCGATTTCGTTCTGATATTTAGTCCTGATTGAATAAGGAAAATAACCTTGAGAATTTGTGATTCTTGATTATTCAAGAAAACGAAATTCTCAACTTAGGAAACTATATCTTCATGCCAGTTCAAAAAATTCTCATCCTAGGTCTTGGTTCTTGATCTTTCTTGTGTTTTGTTTTTAGTTTGCAGTTTCTTTTTAGACTGATTTGCGATTTATGAAAATAGATTCATTGGGAGTGGCTAAAGTGATGGATTATGACGTGTTGATGTTCCTTTAAAATCTTTGCTGGGAAGCATGAATATTGTGAAGGGTGTTGCCGACCTTATTAGAAGGACTTCTGGTGGTCAAACTGGAGAGTCTACTTCAGGGTCGCAACCCCAGAGTTTCTCTCCTCCTGGTCCAAAAATTTGCTTCAGGTATTTAATGCTTACATGTGTATTATTGTCTTACTACATTCACCGCTTTCAATATTTTCCTTGTTTTATTAGATTATTTTGGACTGGAGGGAGTGAAGTATTTACATGTGCAGCTATTTACTGAAATGATGCATACGGTTATCATTGTGCAGCTTCATTTTACATTGGGAACTCAGCATGTTTTGGAATGAAATCATATTTTAAACCTTTTGTAAAATACAAAACTTACCAAGAAGTTGTTTTGATTGTTTATTCATCACCTAGGAACGGCATACCTAAGACTTTGAGCAGATAGGCCTCTAATTTTAATACACTTTCTAGGTTTTTTTATTATTTTTGCCTTCATTTTGGCAAAATGCTTTTTTTGATCAGCAAACAAAATTTTATTGATGTAGGAATGGGTAAGTGCCCAAGTACATGAGACATATGCAAGAGCATCATCTATGCATGATATTTGACAAAGTACATAGGAAAAAAAAATGCTCATGCCAAAAGGGTATACATATATATATTTTTTTAATAAGTAACAAAAGGGTTTACATATTTTTGTTCATGCATCTATTATTCTATGTACTCTTAAATAATAGTCTTGACTATACCTTTGCATGACATTGTTACATGCCTCTCCTTTTTCTTGCTAAATATTCTTTTGTTCGTCTTTCTGGGCCATCAAGCTTCTTTGTTTGTGAACATAATTTAAGTATTTTAAATGTTTTATGCTGGATGATATTTACTTTTTTTTTTGCCTTTTTTATTTTTTAGGAAACCATGATTGTTTCAATATATTTTTTAATAAATAATGAAAGATTTATTGATGAAAATAACAAGCATAGCTCATGTACACATGGGGTATACAAGAGAGACACCTATGCTTGATTGACTTTTGCTACAAGGAACTCATGAACATTTGAACCTTTAAAATCTATCACAATGGACCATTGAAGTAAATTGTTGATGTTATTTTTTATAAGTAAATTGTTGGAGAAGTAACGCTCTAATTTTGTTTGAAGGCACCGCAATAAACATAGGGGAACTATCTTCCAAGTTTTTTGTATATTTAAATGTAGAGGAACTCAATAACCTGTGGTTATATACAATAAGTGGGCTAAGTGAAGCCATGGAGCGAGTGCAATTGCTGATGGTTATAAGACAAGTTCTATTTGAAGGTCATACCATGAACCAGCCTGTAAATCGTTGGGATTTGTCATCAATGTTCATCTGCACTTTCTTTTGTTTAAAAGTTTGTCTGTCCCTCCCTCTCTCTCTCTCATTGATCTTGTCCAAACAGTTGATATAGAAAGTTTGTTGCCGGGAATTGGGCACCTCAATTAATGTTAGCTGAATTCTATTATTCAAATTTTTAAAAAAGTATCAACACAAACTGGGACTTGTAAACTCATACAAGTTGTTTTAATTTGGAACTGTTGAAATAGTTGGTTTGTATTTATTTGAGAAAATATTACAGTGTGATTGTGTGTCTTTTATACAAAGTATGCGTGAAAGAAAACTCTAGAACAACAGAAATATTATAGCTGGTGCCATGCACGAAGGCATGCATGTTACATGAGTCACAGTCACAACAAAGGAATTATGCAGCAGATTTTCTGGCTCGTTTAGGTGGTAATGGCTACAATAATCTTAGTCCTTGGCAAATAAATTACCTTCTCAGCTCATTGGCATTCTCAGAATTCATAGACTTGGATTACCTTATGAAAGGTTTCATGCGATACAAGGATGTGAAATGTTGTTGATTGTTGATAGTTTTTTACACGGTTATTTTCTGTTTATAAGGGAGAAATTCATGTGTCGGGGATGGTGGTTTTATTATTGGTATATAGTGAATCAATTCTTTTGGAATAAGTCTAAGGACATAAGATTTGTAAAAGGCATTCCTCCGCCAAAAGTAAGGGTTTCTATTAAGAATAGGAGTTTTCCCGTGTTTAACAAAAAAAAAAAAAGATTTGTTGAGGAGATTCTTGCAAGAGGTGGTGGTGCTCTGGAAGGTTTGTTTTGAGTGCGCAGGCATGGATGTAAAATCTGTTGTGACACAAGATGAGGCCATAACATCATTTTGATCTATAGGCTTGCATGTACATTGTGTATAACTCTAACAGTCCCCTTTAGGTCATGTTGCCTCAAGCATAGACTTGAACATAAGAGCTGGAACCTTGCAAAAGACAAAGGCTTAGTAAGAATGCCCGCTAATTGATCATTCCAGAAATGAATGCCACTGATAAGGATGTATTTAGAACTATGTTTTGGATAAAGTGAAAGTCGATCTCCACGTGCTTTGTTTGGGTGTGAAATACTGGGTTTGAGGAGAGATACATGGCACCGAGATTATCATAGTGCAATATTGGTGCGGCGTCCAGATTAATGCCAAGGTCTTTACAAAGATGTTGCACCCAAATAATTTCAGCTGTGACATTGGCCATAACTTTGAAATTCAACTTCACTTGAGGACCTTGCGATTGTTGGTTGTTTCTTAGATGACCAAGAGATCAAATTGGAACCAGAGAAGAGAAGATATGCACTAGTGGATCGTCAAGACACCTTGCCTAGCCGGCATCAAGAAAAGCATTGATGTTCATGGTGGATGACTTGCTGAATAAAGACTAAGATGAGAGGTGTTTTTTAGGTAGTGAGAATTCGTTGAACTGCTTTCCAATGGTGAACTCGTGGAGCATGCATGTATTGACAAACCTTTCTCACAGCGAAAGCAAGATCAAGTCTTGTAAAAGAAACATACTGTAACGAACCAACAATGTTGTGGTAGAGTGATGGGTCTTCAAAGTGATTGCCAGTGTGCATAGATAATTTTTAAGCATAGGTTTCTTAACGGGCTTCACGAAGGCCATGTTGGTTCGTTGTAGAAGTTCTAAAATATATATCTTTTGAGTGAGCAACAAGCTATTTGTAGTATGTGTTGCTTCGATCCCCAAAAAGAAATTGAGTGGCCGAGATTTGAGATTGGAAACTCAACAAAAAGTGCATGAATCAGCTATAATTAAGTCCATAGATGAACCTGTAATAAGCAAGTCATCAACATAGACTAACACGTAAAGTGCTTTGGTCCCAAGGTGTTTGACAAAATGTGAGCAGTCTGCAGATGAAATGGTGAAGCCAAGATCAATTAATTTCTGGCTAAGATGAGAATACCAAGCACGGGGAGACTGAACCATAAATTGCTTTTCGAAACTTGCATACATGATTGGGGAATTGACGATTGATTGAATTTGGGTGGTTATGCATGAACACTGTTTCAGAAAGTAGACCATTGATGAAAGTATTTTGAATGTCATATTAATGAATAAGCCTACTAGGAGGTACTGCCAAAGCAAGTACTAATCGGATTGTAGTGGACTTAATAATTGGAATGAAGATTTAGTCATAATCCAAACCAGATTTCTCTAAAAATTCTTTCGCTACCAAACAAGCCTTCCGACGCTTGATGGTGCCATCAACTCAGTGTTTAGTCCGAAAGACCCACTTACATGAGATGAAATTAGGTGCCTCCGTTGGTGATACAAGGGTCCATGTGTTGTTTTTTAACAGAGCATTGAACTCAGTTGACATGGTCTTGTGCCATTTGGGGTATTTTTGGGCAGTGGAATAGCAAGATGGGTTTTTGGGGATATTGGGTTGGTTGGGAGGTGAGCTTGAGGAGGAGGCTCGGTGATGGTGTTGTCGGTAAATTGTCGTGGATGGGCTAAACTGGTTTGTGATCTTGTCATGATTGATCAGACAGGTTGCTGAACATGATGAGTAGACATCTAAGATGAAGGGGGACTGAGTAAAGAACGTGAGTGAGGTGGTGGGCCCTAAAATTGATTGAGTTGGAGTAGCGCCCATATGAATTAAAGAAAGAGGAAGTGAGACACAATTGGGCTTAGAAGAGGAAGTGGGCTTGGATGGATGGGCAAAGGGAAAGAAACCTTCATTAAAACGAATGTCTTTGAAGATATAGGTCCGTTTGGTAGGAATGTAATAACAAGCGTAGCCATGGTAGGCTGGGCTCAATCCGAGATAAACACATTGTATGGACCGATAGTCAAATTTATGATGACTAAAGGCTTGGTAAAGGGCTAGCCGAATGACCCAAAAGCCTGAAGGCCTTTATGATCAAGTTCAATTTTATGTAAAAAAGCATACGGAGAGTAGTGTTGAAGAGAGGGGGAAGGCAACATATTGATTAACGTGATTGTATGTTTAAATGCATAAGGCCAAAATTTGAGAGGAATGGAAGCATGTGCTAATAGAGCCAACCCAAACTCTACAATGTGTCGGTATTTTCTTTCAATTATGCCATTTTGAGTGTGTGCATGGGGACAAGTAATACGATGTTTAATACTCAAAGTGGATAAAATTGAAGTAGAAGAGTGGATTTCCCCACCCCATTTAGTTTGTAGTTGTTTTATTTTGGCACTAAATTGTAATTCAAAATAAGATTTGAATTTAGTAAACAGATAATGTTTGAGATTTTGCTTGTAAAGGAAACAACCATGTATGGTGTGAATAGTCATCAACAAAGTAATATAAAATCGAAAGCCTTCACTTGAGATATGAGGGGAAAGACCCCAAAAAATCACTAAATATAAGTTGAAAGGGTGTTGTGGACTTAGTAAATCTAGTAGGAGCAGATGTGAAATGTAATTGGTGCAAGTCTTCCATCTCTTAAATGTGCAAAAAACTTTGCTGCATTTCATTCTTTGATACTTGGTTTATTTTGGGTGCTAAACCCTTTTCTAGAGACCGTCTTATCTCCCTTTTAATTTCTATTAAAAATGAAAGGAGTTTGTGATTGAATGCAGTGATGAATGTGCTCTTTTGAAACGATTCAAAATCTTACCCTTATAGGTGGCTTCATTGAAGATCTTATCAATTTCATTAAGGATTTGTTCCTCCATATGCAAAAACACAGATTCCTTTTTGTTTCCTTTTGTCATTCAGTTTTAATTACATTTAAGCCAACTCAATATATTTAAATTTGATTTTCAATATTTCAATTTTAGGATTAAGGCCTGTTGATTGTATCTAATATTTCACTTTTTTTTTATACTTATCTGTTCAGTGAAGTTGGAAATGAGGCAGTTCTTAATACACTTTGGGAGAGATATGAGAAAGCCATTGATAAGGTATGCTTGGAAGCTTCCTCCTTTCATATCTAGCTTCATAGAGTTTATTAGTATTTTTTTCTCTAACAATGCGGGGGCCATACATTTTTTTTTATATAAGTAAGAGTCTTTACTGATCAAATAAAATTAGGCAAGGCCCATGTACATAGGGAGTGTACAAAATGAGACGCCTAATAAGTTGTAAAGTGGACAGAAACTCATGTACATTCCCCCCTTAAGAATAATAGCAGAAAGAGAATATTTTCGGACCGGACTCTCCAATTTATCCTTAAACAGCAGATACCAATTGACTCTTGCCACGTAGAGAACACATGTAACGTTACACGTTCTGCTTCTCAGACTATACCGAACGGATTCTAGAGTTTTTGACGCACCCCCCTCTCTCTTGGTTTAAATACCGATTATTTCGGTGCATTTTGGTTAATTCCGGCCAGTTTTCGATGTATCGGCTGGTTTTCAGTGTGCTGGCCAAAATTTTGTATTTTTGTATTTCCAGTGTATTTTCATAATTTTCATTCCAATTCTCATATCTAAATACTATTTTCTTAACTTTTTTATCACCTCTTCTCGAGGGTTGAAAATAAAATCCCTACTTCCCTTTCATGATGAAGATGTGATTAGTTTTTTAGAAAACTCTAAATACAAGCAATATTAGGTACCCATATGTGCACCAATGTTGAGGTAAAAAAATAAACTTAATAAAACACTTAAATTTAAAATGAAAAATATGAAATCAACAAATCAGAATACATAAGTGCATGTATGGGTGCGCTATGTTACTTATATGTAGCATTTCTCTATTTTTTTTAATAGTTGGATTGAGAACTTGCATGTATTATTGAATTTTATAAATATGTATTTTAACTTTATAAGACTTGCATTGATGTTAGTTTGAAATTTAATTTATATATATAATTAATTTATTTATATATAGACTTTTTCGAAATAGTACCCGAAATGAAATATTTCATTCCAATGCTTTAATTGAAATGGCCATTAAAATGATATTCAACATTTTGCTTCAAACCTATATGATCTACCCCCCGCCCCCCTTTGTCTGTTTTGAACCCATAGCCCTAACCCATGACTAGGTCCAACTCCTCATCCACATTAATCATAAGATCTCTCACATACTCCATAACTCTCATCAATTGAGCATTAACAGCCATAAGACCCTCTCCACTTCTCCCACACTCAAACACTCGACCAAGGTAGCCATTCCACCCTGCGCCACATGTGCTTATCCTCTACTTCTTCCAATTTCACCCGACATCCTTTATCTCCTACAAGTGTCTTGCCTTTTCCTTCTGCCGCAGAGCTATTCTCAATCCAACTACCACCTGGGACTTTGACACTGAGGCATACGAGGCACCTTTGACCGAGGAAGGCCTTCCCAATGTATTTCCATCAACGAACTCCCCTCTCTTTGCATGCTTCAAAATAATGGCTTTGGATCCAATGACACCTTGAATGGAATTCAGAAAACCTTTCGATCCGATGCCATTTGTGCCTTCAGGAATTACCAACAAACCTCTACTCCTCCCATTCTGGATTCTGAAAGATGCAGAAAATTGCCCCTTGTGTTAATATGATGTTAAATGATGATAACTCCATTACCCATCTTTAACTTGCTGAAGAATCCTTCATGACAGATGAGTCATAAACAATCCTTTATACCCTCACCAACCCATGAAGTTGCCGTTCCACATAGGCACATGAACTTAGCTATCCTTTTATTACGTTCAGAGATGCGAAAGCTATTTCCTCCCTTTTTCGTAAAAAAACGTAAGTTTTTTATTCCACCTTCAATCACCTTTCACTTTCCATATGAAATGAATCCGCGTCGCAGGTCATCATGATAGAGACTTTGGTCATGTCCCCACTCAACTAAGTGGGTCCTCCTCGCTTTGTTGCTCCTAAATGATCGAGTAATGTTCCTTTCGCTTGGTGATGGTTCGCATGTACCCACAATGGATGAATGAGTGATATGAGGTTGAGGTGGTTAAGAGAAATGGATTGAGTTCATCTTGGCTTAGGTAGGGTAGAGTGGTGCACGGCAACGAGGTTGGATGGGCTAATTGTTTGGAGCAATAGGGTGGTGTTTAGGCTATGGTAGTCTTAGGTATGGTAATGGGGTTGCACGGCAATGTGGCTAATGGATTGGCACCACTTGCAATGAGGTGTAGGGTTTGGAAGACTAGTGTTTGGGCTAGGGTTTAGTGTGGGTTAGGCGACACATGGTTAGGCTAGGGTTTGTTGATGGGCGGCAATGAGGTGTAAGGGTTGCAAGAGAGGGTTTCGGCCAAGGATAGCTTAGGTCTTTTGGCTAGGGTTTTGAGATAATTTGGTGATTCCTAAAATTTAGGAATATGGGTTATTGGGGGATTGGAAGTGGGCGGCAATGGCTTGGTTGCTAAGGCTGAGTATGTGGGGTAATTTGGGGTAAGATTTGATTGGATCAATCTTTTATTTAGTTGATCAATCAATTGAGGAAATTGAGGATATGATTGGTGATGTGACAAGTGGGAATCTCGGCTAGGGCTTGAAGGTTATGGCCGAGTATGTTGGATAAGGTAAGTGGACTTGGTTTTGAAATTTGAATTATTTTGAAATGGATGGGAGTTTAGTGGCTGGTGATGGGATTATTGTAGTGGTCGGTTATGGAATGGATTTGGTTGGTAGGATAGGGTTTTGAATTTGAATTGATTTGGTTGAGAGAAATATGAGAAGTTATGATGGATAAGGTGACAAGTAAGGTTTCGGCTAGGGCTAGATGGCCTTGGCCGAGTATGATTTGGTTATGGGATGTGATTTTGTTGTGATTTGATTTAATTTGAAATTGAGAGAATGAGTGGCTGGTTATGTGGGGGGCTTATGTTGGGCGAGATTAGCTAAGTATAGAAAGAGAATATTTGATTGAATTGAGAGAAAATAGGAATGGATAAGGCAAGTATGTGGCCGGCTAGGGTTTGAATAGGTGAGGGGCAAAATTGGCAACATTGGAGCTAGGGTTTTATAGATGTTGCCGTGGGGTTGCTAGGATGATGGGGTTCCCGAGTTTTGGTGTTTGGGTCAAGGGAAACTTCAAGGAAAATGAATGAACAATCAAAGGTTAATTGAGCACTCAAAAGGACTTGCAAGAACACGCCAATGACAATGCATTAACGGTGGTTTGGCTAACTCACTCCAACAAAAATACCAACACACTTCACTACAATGGAACAAATCAACAACTCACTAGAGGGATTCGAAATTCACAAGAGGGATGAATTTCGAAATGCACTCAAACACTCATTCACACTCAATTTTCAGATCTACAAGTGGTGTGGATTCGGCCTCACTAAGAATACTCACATGCAAACACTCCCTCACTCACTCTTTTTGTAATTTTTCAATAACCAAACAAATAGAAAGAAACTCCAGATTACTCCAAGAACAAAAGAATAAACCAAACAAACTCTAAAGACTCAATAACAACACCCAATAAACAAGAACACCAAAATGAAAGAAATACCGCAAATTCTTTTATGAATAAAGGATAGATGTGAAACATATCGGTTTACGAATTGCACGATGTGTTTCTCTCCAAAGGGATTCACGAATTGCACCATTTGAAGTCCAAGTGCCTAAACATCGAAAGAAAATTCAAACCACACTAGGTAGTCGGCCTAAGCTTCTAGGAAGCCACTTCAATTATCAATTATCCAAAAAATGTGAAATGAAAATCTAGAGGTCCTATTTATAAAGCCTTACAATTTGAAAATCCCCAAAAGGTCCCTGATAAAAATAAGTAAATTACTAAAATGTCTTAAAGCATTAATAAATAAAATAAATAAATAAATAAGTGATAGGTGGCGCCCAAGTGATGAGGTCGTGGCATACTATGGCCTAGGCATGGCCCACGGATGATTGTCTGCATGGCGCCTGGCTGTGTGTCAGCTGTCTGCATGGCATGTGTTTGTATGGCATCTGGCTGCGTGGCATTTGATGGTGTGCATGACATGGTGACATGCCTAGGCCTGATGGTGTGCCCATGATAATGCCTTGCTGTGGTAGTGTGGCTCAGTCAGGTGATTTGGACAGTGGTCTTGCATGGCTTGGGCTAGGTGCTAGGGTGATGAGCATGCATGGCCCAAACCGGCGGTCTGGACACTGGTTGCATGGTGCGGGCTGGGTCCGCGCGCTGGATAGCATGCATGGTATGTATGCCACTGGCTTGCTCTGCAAGGTATGAGCTGGAGCCATGCGCTGGATGGCAAGTCCAGCCTAATGGGCATGCCACTAGCCTGCTCTGCAAGATGTGGATTGGTGCCGCGTGTTGGATGGCATGCCTGTGAATACACGCCATTAACCTCGCTAGAGAGTGTTGGGGCGCATTGGGGTGTGCGGGTCATGGTGTGCAGGTGCTTATGCCAGTGTGCGTGCAAGGGAGTGCACAATGATGCGCCCAAGGGCGCATGCCTGGCTGTGCGCATGGGTTTCGCGCGGCCAGTAGCCTCCATGGTTGCTTACTGCGTGTCAAGGCTTGAGTCAAGGCATGCATGCATGCTAGCCACGTGACTGTCCTGACCCTCTAAGAGCGGTGTCAAGGCATGATTGAGGGCGGTTTTAATGGGGTATTATCACATCATCCTCTATCCCAAATCAAAATATTATCTCGCAAAACATCAAGCTTCCTCTCACTTCTTCATCTCCGACATCATTTCCCAAAACATGTAGATCTGATGTGTGTTTGCGCTGGTGAAATCAAAGGAGTGGTTTCCTGAGATAATTTGATCGTCGTAGTGAGGACTGATGCTAAAGTGCCCTTAGAGGAGTCGCCTGAGCCTGATGGTATTGTCTATGGTGGTGGAGGCACAGATCCAACAGACGACGGTCTGAGAGATCTCCTTGACAATTTTGAATCTTGTTGCCGGAGGGAGGACTGACGTTGGAGTGCCCTCAGAGAAGTCACCGGAGTCTGTCGGTCTTGTCTGTATCATGGAGGCATAGGTACAATGGTCGCCGATGCCTTCGAGAAATCTCCTCAACGTCTTCGAGAAATTTGAGAAATTTCAGGTCGCTAGAGGGAGAGCCAAGGCTGGAAGTGCCCTCAGTAGAGATGTCGGAGTTTGTTAGCCTTCTTTGTGGCAATGGTGGGGTGTTTTGAGGGAAGGGTGATGCTGATCAGTGCCTTAGGTGAAGGTGACGATGGGGTTAGCCATAGGGTTCTCTCTTAATACTATACTAGTACTAGCGTTTTCTTTGATAGCGAAGCAACCTTGAAGCTCAAGATATTTGCCAAGCCTTGAATATTATTCACATTTCCCACATGAACCATTTGAGATTTACTTTCATGCCTGAAAAGTCTTCAAAGCATGGTAGTACAACCCTTAAATATTGCATATGATTTCTGTCCAGCTCACAAAAAAGTTGTGTCATCAGCAAAGAGATGTGAGATATGTTAGTGCCACCCAATCAAAGTTCTGCAATATGCGACTCAATGCTTCCATAACTATGACAAACAACAAAGGCAGATGGGACCCCATTTCTTAATCCCCTAGAGCTGTTAAAAAAGCATTCCAGTGCGCCATTCATTGGAACCTAATAGCGGACAATAGATATACAATGACTAATCCAAGAAATTCATCTCTCCCGAAAACCACATCTCCCAAGAAATAGCACAAAAATCCCAACGGACATGGCCATAAGCCTTTCCATGTCTAGCTTACACAAAGAGTCTGGGTATACCCTCCTTGATTCTACAAACTAAGCATTCATTGGCAATCAAAATTGAATTTACTATTTGCCTCCCCTTCAAAAAAGCATTTTGGATTTTGATATAATACTACTTATGACAGCACTAGTGCGATTAATGAGCACCTTGGAGATAATCTTGTACACCCCACTAACAGGCTGAAAATATCTCACCTCACTACCCCTAAGATTCTTAAGGGTAAGAGCAATAAAAGACGAGTTAATGTTTTTTTCCATTTTTTTTAATTGGTAATCAATGTTTAATTCATAGAAGTTGGCAAAGCGTCAAATTTACCGAAAGTGTAAATTTCTAAAAAAACCTGCATAATATCCTCCCCAACCACATCCTAACAATCACGGTAGAAGGCCATAGAGAACCCATCCAGACCCTGGGCTTTATCCTTAGCCATCCCATGAATCACCTTAAGAACCTCATCTGCTTCAAAAGGTCTTTCCAGCCACATTGAACTTGACTGACCAATAGACTCAAAAGGCATGGCATCAAGTTTGGGTTTCCAAAGGAATTTTTCAGAAATGAGATCTTTGTAGAAGTTAACAATGTGGTTCTTAATGGTAATCAAGATCACAGCAGACCTGTCCATCAATCTGGAGCATCTCGATTGCATTATCCTACGATGAGAATCAGCCACCCGATAGAAAAGTTTAGTACGACGGTCTTCTTCTTTTAACCAAAGGGCACATAACTTTTGTCTCCATGATATTTCTTCCATTAGTACCACCTTTTCCAGCTTTGGGGTGATATATGATTTCCTGCAAGAGTCCTCAAAAAGAGGAGTACTCAGCTCCCTTTCCTTCCAATCCTTTAAGTCCTCCATAAGAGGCCATTTTTTACTATCAATATGTCCGAAAGAATTCTACATCTTCAAATCCTCTTCAATGCTTTCGATTTCCGGGCCAATCTAAAACTTGGTGAACCCTCTAAAGGATACGAGGACCACATGCCTTACTTTCTTCACAAAGCATCGACTTTCAGCCACATATTTCTGAACTTAAAATATCTTTTATCCTCAAAAATGCCTTTACAATCCAGTACAATAGTGAAGTGATCCTAACACACTCAATCCAATCTCTTATGCAAGACGATAGAGTAATGAGCCTCCCATGAAGGAGTCACTAGAAATCTTGGGACTAAGCCTGATTTTTAGACCAAGTGTGCACACCACCAACAAGTGGTAGATCCACCAAATCCATATCAATGATAAATTTAGAAAACTCATTCATCGAACTACTATGCTGCATTTCTCCCAATCTTTCACTGGGGAACCAAGTGATATTAAAGTCACCTCTAATACACCACAGTAAGTTTGTGATACCCCGTATGATAAGAATAAGGGTAAGTGGAGTATGGGGTCCCACATTGTTTGGAAAGAAGAAATTCTTGCTCTTTGTAAAGTTCTAATGTGGCTCCAATTGTGTAATTGATTAATCTTTTTTTGAAGTATAGATCATGTGGATTGAGTATTTTATTGGGTGTTACAAATGGTATAAGAGCCTATCCCAACTAGAAATGTGGGACTTGAGTCGTGTCATCTGCAACGGACTATCCTGACGAGGACGTTGGGAATTTAAGGGGATAAATTGTGATAGTCTTTATAATAAAGATAAGGGTAAGTGGTGTATGAGATTCTATATTGTTTGAGAAAGAGAAGTTATTACTCTTTGTAAGATTCTAATGGGGTTCTAATTTCATCATTGACTAGTCATTTTAGAATATAAACTATGTGGTTTGGGTCTTCCATTGTGACATTACAAAGTTCCACCAATCGGCCAAACCTGCAAGCTCCTCCCATTCCTATGTCTATTTGCATTTGGTCCATGCATACCAATGAAAGCCCAGTAAAAGCCATCCGCCACATTTTTAAACAAACAAGCCACCATATAGTTTCCAACACACTCCTTAATAGACTCAACTACCCTCGAATCCCACACGATAAGAATACCCGCAGAAGCTCCCTCAGAAGCAAGACCACATTTTTAAACAAACAAGCCATCATATAGTTTCCAACACACTCCTTAATAGACTCAACTACCTGTGAATTCCACATGATAAGAATACCTGTGGACGCTCCCTCAGAAGCAAGATGGAAACTTTTGTTTCTTCCTTGTTTTAGTTATAAAATAGCTAGATACTTTGGTAGTTTTATTGATGGTAATTGCTTTATCTTCCCATTTTTCTTTGCTCTGACTCACAAACTTTTTAGGCGGAAAAGAGAAGAATGTTTCATGTTTTCCTCAAGCAATTTCTGGTCGTATACAAGAATTGGGAACCGGTTAATTATGGCCAGTTGTCAGAGGTTGCTTCAACTGTCATCGAACCTGAAGAGTTTATGCCCTATTCAGAGGACATTGTTGTTGGCTGCTCTGCTGGGCATCCTGCTGAAGTAATTTCAATATTGACTGAAGAGATCACAGTATTAACTTCTCTAATTACTGAGTGTAAGTTGAAGTTATATCTGCTGTGTATCAGTTACTTTAAAGGGCTTCGTCAACACAAGTACTCTATGACTAAAATAGATAAGTTTTTTTTATAGGTAATAAAATAGAAATGCTTCTTTTATTTTTGTATTTCTTCTCGGTCCTTTATGGGATCTGATGGTAAATTTCGAATATTACTCGTCTTGACTGTCATAATGTTAAAAGCACTCCAGTAGTGGTAGTGGAAATAGGTTTTTTCATTTCAAAAAGGAAGTGACTTTTTTTGTTTTGTTTTTTACATGAGCAGTTTAAGAACATTGGAAATGAACTGGTTTCCATGGCTTTCTCCTCGATGAATTCTTTTAATTTCTTTTTTGCTAGTTTACTATCTTTCCCTAGGCACTTCTAATATTTGTATGGACATTTATTACACACTGTGGTCGCAGACTCGCAGTTATGATGGTTATAGATATATTTTTTGTCTAGAATAACTGTTTTTCATGAGTTACCGTTGTCCCTACAAGTTCACTAAAGATGTGGAAGTTGCCAATTGATATGTAAGTTTCACCAATTTCAGGATAGACAACTATATTTTGGGGACTGCTTTGCTTCCCTATTATTTTGTTATTATTTGTGATTTTTTTTATGTCTTAATTGGCAATGGAGTTGATTATATTCAAGATAAATCCAGAGCGAGAGTTTCATTCAAAATGATATTTCCAGTGTAATGAAGTTGCTAAAAAGTTTTTTGAAAGAAAAATGAAAGGTGAAAAAAAAATGGTAAAGACTACAACTGGACAAGTTTAGAAATGGTTCCACTTTGTCTAAAGTGAAGATTTTCCCTAAGGCCACCTTAAACACTGACGTCCATTGAAACTTTACTCCAAATGCCTTTTTATGGAAAAGGAGACTGTTCATGTGTGTTCATTGCACGATAAAATGATTTCACGTCAAAACCCCCTTTAGATATGGCCCAACATATCGTCTTCTCTTCCCAGTCTCACATGAACCAAATATAACTGGACAGAGAGAGTCCAAAATGTCATTCTCCCAATCATGTGTTGCTCTAATAATATCTACTTCCCAATTATTAGAGGCATTCAAATTTTGTAGGTATTCAGCCACTGAAGCATCCTTTACCATTGCTATGTTGAATGGTACTGGGAAGCTTTCTTCAAAGGTTGGGCTTCACACCACACATCATGTCATAACTTTATCTTGGAGCTGTCTCCCACATCAAGTTTTTCAAGACTAGAGAAACCTTTTATCCCCTATGTATGTTCTTCCCTAGTCAACTCCAAAAGTTCCATTTTTTGTATAAGCAGATGCAATTTATTAAATAGCTCAGAAGAGGAGCAACCCAAGTACACAGCATATACATATGCAAGGGATAACCCATTTGATGGTCAAAAGAAGAAAAAAACCTAGAAATCCAGAAATATTAGTGCACAGATGTTTTATATACATCTGTCCATGTATGAAGTGATTGGACTCGCATAATCCAACATAGCTACTCCAAAAGTCCCATGAAACTCATGAGAACGCCAATCAGCTCAAGTGCTACCATATTTTATGTCTATTACCCTTATAAATTAAAAATTGGTTTGTTTAGATTTTCTATTTGGTTTCTAGTTTCTTCATTGTTGCTCCCCTTCCAATCTTTCCCATATACATTGACTGCAACTTTTTTATCTAATTAGCAAGTTTGTTACATGCCATCTACAACTATGTTTGTTTTTCTCATGAACAATCCAGTGAACACCAGCATGATGCGATCAACAAAAGGCTTATCTGGGGCTTCCACAAGCTTGAATATTACTTCTGAAGGATTGCCTGTCTTGGATGCTCTGACAATTGTTACCCGTTCACTGCATAATTGCAGAGTTTTTGGATACTATGGTGGCATTCAAAAGCTTACAGCCTTGATGAAAGGTATCGTGTATATAATGTTTGCTACATTGCTTTGAGGTATTGATGCTCTTTGTTTCTATATCCATTGGTGCTTTTGTAATTCTCAAAAGGTTTGTGGCATTTTGCCTTGTGAGTGATACACCATTTTAACTCGATGCCTAGTATCGTAATTGACCGTTACATAGTTGAAGTTGCATATAATTCTGAGACTCAAGTGTCAACTTGTTAAGAGCCGTTGGTTGGATGTGCTTTGCTTCATCTGAAGTTATGTGGCAAATGCCGACTTGTTAAATGCACTGTTAAATTGATTGGATGGCATGATCTCTGTATGTGATAGAGAATCTATGGTCTTGTTAATAACTGTTGGCTGCAGGGGCTTCATCTGAAGTTATAACCTTATGTAGTGTGCTTTTGATTTGATTGGATGGCATAATCTCTGTGTCGGAGAGGTAAATATATGTATATATATATATATAGAGATGGAGAGAACTATATATATGCCGACTTAGTTGGGTTAGAAAACTATAGTTCGATTCCTATATGTTTATTATTTCCCAAAAATATCTAGTGATGCATGATTGTATAGCTTGTGGATTTGTAGTATCTTGTCTTTTGCTGCATTAGTGCCTCGAAAAAACTTGACGCATATTCAGGTATGTGATGCTGTCATTGCTGTGGGGGTGCTATCTTTATCTTTTTCTCTTCTTCAATGATTCCATCCTTTCCATTTCTTTCTTTTCTTTAAGCCTTTTTAGTGCTTCTCACAATATTACTTAAAAAATTGCTTTAAGTAAGCATTTGAATCTTACCTTTCCAATTTTAATGTATTACATTAGTCTCTTTTTATGCTTTAACTGTTTCTTCACAAGTCTTTTTAACTGATCAGATATTCTTTTTTGCCCTATAAGAGCTGGGTGGTTTATATACCTTACTTTTCCTAGTTTAGAGGATGTCTGACCATATATTTTGCCCGTCTTCTTGCCTTTATTGGCTGTATGTACCATTTGCATTTCCATTTTATACACTGCTCTAATTTGTGCCAACTGCATGGGTTTCTGTGATGGATTGAGAATGTACAAATTTTTCTTCCCATAACGAGTTGGCTGTCACATTATTTTTATGGGTGTTATCGTTACCATTGTGGGTTTTGTTTACTTCAGGAGCTGTTGTCCAACTTAAAACTATAGCCAGTGCAGTTTCTGCTGATGAAAGTTTATCTAACTTTGCTGTAGAGAAGACTGGACTCCTTCAACAAATTCTTGGATATGTGGTGTCAATAGCATGTAGTTTCATTGACTTAGATTCAAATGTATATGAGAAGGTTCAGCTGTGTAGAAACAGTGTACAGTTCGTTCCAAGTGGTGGTACATCCGCACTCAACTCTTCTGGTAATTCGAGGGTCCCTTATGAAATAAGGCTACATTGGCATCAGAGGGCTGTTGTTTCTGTGATGGAAGCTGGTGGCCTTAATTGGTTAGTAGGTAAGGTAGGCGACTTACTTCATTTTAAATTTGATCATGACTTGGTGATAGACGGGAAACCTGTACCAGAGTCATCTCAACATATATTATATTGATGGGAATGAATTCCATTCTTTGTAAGTAGAAAGAGATGGGTGAAGTCATAAGTTTATACTCACTGGATGCACCTCTAACTTACGAATAGTTTTTCTTTTTAATAATGCAATACTGAACATAAAAAGAAGTCCCATAGATAGTCACCATGGTCCCTATCAATCGCCTGACCTATTCTCATGTTTGGGCAGAGTTTTATACCATTTTAGTTGTCATCTCTCTTGGTTTTGCATGCTACTTTGACAGCCCTACTGATGCTGGTGGATGGGATTTTTTTTTTTTTTAAATCCTAAAGGATGTGTTATTAGACCTTGACAGCCCTACTGATGCTGATGGATGAATTTGTAAACAGATTCTGAATTCTAACTCGGATCAGTACTCCTAATTCCTTGATATCTAATTTTAAAATTGGAAGTGTATAAACAAGAAGCTATTAAACGTAATTACCAGTGGAGGGAGGTATGAAATGGACTGAATAAGATATCTTGATTGTGTTGCAGAGCTGTTGCGTGTCATCAGAAGGTTGAGCATGAAAGAACAGCGGACAGATACGTCTCTTCACTATTTGACTCTCAGAGTTCTTCGTTCAGCACTATCTGAGAATCCACGGGGTCAAAATCATTTCAAAAGCATAGGAGGACTTGAAGTTCTACTAGATGGTCTTGGAGTTCCATCAAGTACAGCACTAACATCTAAAAACTCTTTTTATGCTGGTGAACAAAGGTAACTATATATTACCATTGGTGTGGGGCTTCTTGCATCATTACAATTGCTTGTCTATAATATCATCTGAATTTATCCCTAAGCTCGTTGAGATCATTAGTGATAGAATCAACACTTTGTTTAGGGAGTTTTTTTTTTTTTCTAAATTATAAATATGGCAGTTGTGAGGCTGGCAACAAATGTAGTTTTTGAAACTACGAGAAAACACCATCAAACCAGGGAACTTGCTGAATAAAATATTTTCTTTTGTCTATTTTGATAACTAATCTTGTTCAAGGCATATGGGGGTGCAACCCATGTCTACTTGGGCTATAGAATAGTAACATCCATTGTCACAACCATGACCTCCAAGCAGTGCAGATTGGTAATTTTAGTTGAGTGCTTGTCGTTTTTATTAATTTTCACAGATCCATTTTAGAAACTTCAGAGTAGTAGAGGTGTAGATGAGTCAAGTTCAAACGAGTAGTTAGGGGGGTCAAACTTTGTTCATTTAAGTTTAAGTTGAATACGAGTTGAGTTTTTGTTTACCCACAAGCTACATTTTATGTTCATGAGTAGCTTATTAATTTTTTGAATGAGTTCAAGCTTGTTTTAATTTTGACAATAGATATTTTTTGATAAGTTCCCTTTGGCAATATATAAATTTTTTTGATAAGTAAACATATATTATTAATAAAAGAATGGGCATAAATGCCAGGTACAAATTTCAGGTGACCTATCAAGTAGGCACATTAGAAACATGGAAATCATGGAGGACTGTGCCATTAAAGTCCATGACAATGATCTAAGTACAAAGGGTTCTAAAAAATAAAATTTTAAGCTCCTCCATCGATCTCTTATTGTCTTTAAATGTCCGCATGTTCCGCTCTTGCCACAAGCACCACATAATGCAGATAGGGATCATCTTTCAAATCCCCTTGACTTGTTGCCTGCCTCGGATTGAAGTCCAACACGCCATTGCTGCCACCATGGTCTCCGACATAACCTATGCTAGGTCCAGTTTACTAAACACTTCATTCCAAAGTACCTTAGTTGTCTCACAGTGTAGTAGTAGATGATTTACTGACTCACCCTCTCGTTGACACATGCAACACCAGTCTACTATGATGATCCTCATTATATGAAATTCAAACTCCTCCCCCAAGCCTCCCATAGGAATTCTCATTGTAGCTTCTCAATGCGACCCGCCACGCTTGCCGATATAAGGAATAGGAATAAGAAGTAAGTGGGTAGGTTCGAGAATGTACTCTTGATCAAATTAATGTGACCCCCTTTGGACAAATACATTCTTTTCCATTCTACTAGTTTCCTCTCCATTTTTTCGATCATCGTGTCCCAAATTGCTGACGTCCACGATGCTATTCCCAACGGAAGTCCCAAGTAGGTCATAGGAAGAGAAACAATCTTGCACCCCAGAGTTCCTGCCAATTCTCGCCTATTACAAACATCGCCAACAGGTACCATCTCAGATTTGTCGTAATTCTCCTTCAAGCCAAACACTACTTCAAAACAAAGAAGCAAAACCTTCGGAGCTCGCACCTGTTCTTGATTGGCCTCGCAAATAATGAGTGTATCATTCCTTTTGGCAATATATATATATATATTATATTATATCTTATACTTTTATTTACAGAATTTTTTATGTCTTTGTATAGTTTATCGACTTAAAGGTTTGTTGACTTCATCCAACTTAGAGAATATCATATCAGTGATTGCAGAAGCTGTGCAGCCATTGTTTGATAAAAGGCAAACTGTCATATATTATCATTTTTTTTTTCAATTTCTTTTCAAATAATAAGTGCAACACTATTGGTTTTTGTTTATGGATGCTCAAAGAGAACTTTTTTATTGTTGGGATTTGCCTAGTACACATGCTTCTGTTTTAGATGGAGTCTTTTGGGAGTTTTTTTGTTGTACTCTCTATTTTGCAAGTTCTGATATATTATTGGTTCAAATGTTCATTGCAGAGAGGAAAACCCCCTGCTAGAAATTTTCCAGCTGCACGTTCTTTCTCTGGAAGTTCTAAGAGAGGCAGTGTATCCTTTATCTTGTCTCTAATGTTGGACACTAGAATTTGAATGCTGAAGGGTTATTTCATAATAAAACAAAGGAACTTTGTGTTTCTATAGTCAACTAAAACTTGGGTTTCTTTTATTTGACTGAGATTAGTGCTCCCTAACTTCTGGTACTTCTTAAATGCATCAATGCATGCGTGCTTTATAGTTGTAAACAAAGTCACTGGTTTAAATTTCTGTGTGGCATTGGCTTTGTTTGGTTCCCTCAAGTTCTTATTTTTCAGGACTGAAATGTTCCAAACTTTCCATATGCGTTTCCTCTTTTGTAGTAAGTAGTAATTCCCTTGACATGTATTCAGCTTTGGGAATTTGAACAATATGCAGTTTCTGTGTGAAAATGGAAGAGTGCAAAAATTTGCAAATAGCTTCTGTTCACCTGCTTTCATGCTTCAAGAGTACACACAACAGAGCAAAGATATGTCTGGGCTGCGTAGGAATCAAATATCTGTTATTGATCTTAGCAATGAAAATTTTATGAAAACCAGTACAGCAGAGCATTTTGTTCCCCTTCCTACCAGTGCTTATTCTCAGCTTTGGAATGAGTATATTGGTAAGCTGGTTGGAATACTTTGTTCTTTCCTTTTTGCTCCAGAAGATACAAGATCTTGTAATGTTGAAGTGTCTTCTGGTCAAGTTGCCATACCCATTTCTTCAGTGTATGGTGAACTTTCAATTAAATGGGTTATGAGGGTTCTTCTCACAGTGTTCCCTTGCGTCAAGGCTTGTTCAGATCAGAATGAGTTGCCAAACCATTTAAGGTGAAGTTTACAATTTTTCTACAACAATTCAACTTGTATGCTTGCTGTAAAATTTGTCCTACAAGCTGTGTTATTGTTATTTTTATTTTGGCTTCAATGTCTTATGGAACTCATGTTTCTCTGCATATTTTGGTTGTATGTTTTCTACTGCAGGGTCTTTCTCAATACACTGCAGCGCTATGTACTAAATACATTTAGGAAGGTTCTTGTTTCATCACCCGTATTGCTGGAAGTATTTCGGGAAGAGGGAATATGGAATCTTGTCTTCTCGGAGAACTTTTTCTATTTTGGACCATCTTCAGATGAGTTTTCTGGAGAGTATTACACTTACCATGATGGGTCTCCTAGGAATCCTGAAATATATGCTACTACCAGTAGCACTGATGGTCAAGTGAAATCTAGTGGGGTTGAAACTCTACAAATGGAAGTAATTTCATTCCTGGAATTTGCTGCAACTTCTAATGGCAGTGCACATAATTTGGTTGGTACTCCTTTTAGTTTGAACCTTTGTATTAAATAGTTCTCTTCACTTAGCTTATCTGTTTGTCAGAACATGGGTTGGGATTTTGGTCAAAATTCTTATATGATTAAGATCTGATTTATGAATTAGAACATAAGAGTATAGGCTATGATATGGGTATCAGGTGTACAGAAAAGGCAGAGAGATCTAGTCTAAGATGTCTAGTTGTGTTGACTTTTCTTAATTTACTAGGTAGTTGCTTTACATAAGCGTTATTCTTGGATGCAATGGCTTGCCACCACCTTGGATCTGCAAGTGTGTTGTCAGGTTCAATATATGCCATTTATAAAAAATTTCTGTGTATCTTATGTTAGAATGGGATTGCCTTGCAATTGTTGAATTGGAAATTTCAAATTTGAATCTGCTGTCCTTCACAATATGGTGAAGATGTATATTTTGAAGAAGATCATGTGGCGTGCTGGGGAGTTTGATCTGTAAAATGGACCATTTGAAATGTTTTGAAAAACAAAAAGTGTTTTCCTGCTAATTTTCATGCATTTATGTGATGTGCCTTGGGTATTCCTTTGAGGCTTTACTTATGAAAAAAAAAATCCTTTTGAGGCTTTACGTTTTTGTGTCTATTTTTCCTTTCACACACACCATTATCTCTATATATGAAAGAATCATGAAACAGTTACTCAATGTTATGGTGCTTTTTTTTTTTTTTTCTATTTCAATATGAATAAAATATCTTCTTACTTAAGAAAATAAAGTTATGTTGCTTTTTTCCTCATAGCAATTTTAGGGAATTTTATTAGATCATTTATGGTGCTCTGGTGCCTTCAAGGTATCTTGCATTAGTCTGTTGGGAATTTTACTTACCCTTTTTTTCTCCCCTTTTTTCTACCCCACTTAATGCTATGGCAGCCTGAATCGTCTGCTTTGTTAGATGCCCTTGAACAATCTGCATATAATCCTGAGATCGCAAGTGTTCTTGCTAAGAGTCTACGCTGCATATTACAGCTTTCAGCTGAGAAAACTGTTGCTTCTTTTAAGACACTTAATGCAGTTCCTCGGGTGCTTAAAGTTGCTTGCATTCAAGCTGAAGAAGCTAGTCGGTCAGGAAATAGTAATTACATAGAAGCAGTTCAAACTACCCATCATCAGAGATCCGATTCACATGAGATATCCATAAGTTTGATTAAGTGCCTGAAAACATTGATGGAGCTCTACACAGAATTTCTTTCAATAGCAGATGATGCAAGAATTTTTGTTTTGCACAGTTCTGCATGTATTGATTGTTTGTTTGATTTATTCTGGGAAGAAGGTTTGAGAAGCCTTGTGCTTGAACATATACTTGGGCTCATGAAGGTATTATTTTATGATATGATTCTGGTTTCCTGATTGCTATAGTGTGAAAGGCAACTGAACTGATTATTCTTTTTCTTTCCTATTTTGCTTCCTTCTCAGATTGTTCCTATCAATGAAGAAGATCAAAAAGCAAAGTTGCAGTTATGTTCCAAATATCTCGAAACATTTACTCAAATAAAGGAACATGAAAAGAAATTTGCAGAAATTTCTATTGATCTATTAGTCGGAATGAGAGATCTGCTCCTGACTGATCCAGTGGTAAATCACCATGTAGTGATTATTTGCTTGCTTTAGATGTAGTCGTATTGAAATGCATGTCAGCATGTGTATGAAAGTTAGCTTCCGTACATCAATTTTTTTAAACGTTCTGATGCCTAACAAATTTGTGTTACTTCAGTACTATCAGGCCTTATTCCGTGATGGAGAGTGCTTTTTGCATGTAGTCTCTTTACTGAATGGTAACCTTGACGAGGCAGATGGAGAAAAGTTGGTTTTGAATGTCCTTCAAACTCTGACTTGTCTGCTTGCAAGTAACGATGCCTCAAAGGTAATCTATTTTTTCTCTGTGCTCTGTGTGTGTGTATTTGCTTTGGTTGGTGGTAATACTGTAACAACAACTAGAAACCTTTGAACATTTTATGTAGATTCACTCTATTTTCTCATTAGGGAATAGCTTGGAGTTCTCTCTCTCTCTCTCTCTCTCTCCCCTCTTATGGTTTTATTCTTCTTTATACATTATATGTTATTGTCTTATTACTTCTTACTTACAAAAAAAAAAAATTAATGTTATTGTCTTATTGTGCTTTAGCTATTTCTCTCCCAAAAGCCTAGCTGACTGCAACTCTCGGGTTTTCTTTAAATATTTTTTTTTTCTCTGCACTCTTTTTGACGATGGATTGAGCACTTAGTAGTAGCAGTTACGTATCAGTGCTAGCAGTAATTAATTGGTGTTGGTAGTGTTTGTGCTTGTTAGTTTTCAGTCTGAGCTGTTGGCGAACTGCTTTTAGTCGTGTTTTATT
Source organism: Platycarya strobilacea (assembly GCA_036898215.1). Lineage (NCBI taxonomy): Eukaryota > Viridiplantae > Streptophyta > Magnoliopsida > Fagales > Juglandaceae > Platycarya > Platycarya strobilacea. The sequence goes on from CM072555.1 coordinate 10,650,527, forward strand.
CAATATTATGTTTGTATTTTAGCTTGCACTTGGTATATTTTTGCAGGATGCATTTAGAGCTCTTGCTGGAAAGGGTTACCAGACATTACAAAGTTTGCTGTTAGACTTCTGCCAATGGCATCCAAGTGAAGGGCTTTTGAATGCGCTTCTTGATATGCTTGTTGATGGAAAGTTTGAGATGAAATCAAGCCCGATAATCAAGGTGATTTGATGGTCCAAACCTTCTCCAAGTTTCTGAACATCTTTAGGTTCTTGTTATCTGGTTATGATTACTGATAATACTCAGCTGTCTGCTGATGATCTTACATGCATGCATAAAATTTGATACATGCTTTGATTTCTGAGTTGCATCTCATGTTTTAACTCTCTTTTTTCCCTTGTGATACAGAATGAAGATGTCATCATACTTTATCTTTGTGTGCTACAGAAGGTTGTTGGTTTGTCTCTTTTTCTAGATAACTTGTTCGCCCTCATTTCCTTGATTTTAGATTTAAATGTGTAATTGTGATTGTTATTTGGCTTTTGTCTGTATGGAAATATACTTTCGTTTCATACTTGCTATTTTGTGATCGGGCAGAGCAGTGAGTTGTTGCGGCATCATGGCCTGGACGTGTTCCAACAGCTGCTCAGGGATTCCCTTTCTAATCGAGCGGCATGTGTCAGAGCTGGAATGCTTAACTTTCTTCTTGATTGGTTTTCTCAAGAAGATAATGATAGTATTATCTTGAAAATTTCCCACTTAGTTCGGGTCATTGGTGGGCATAGCATATCTGGGCGGGATATTCGTAAAATCTTTGCCTTGCTGCGAAGAGAGAAAGTTGGGAGTCAGGAACAGAACGGCTCGCTACTGTTGACCACTGTTTTGTCAATGCTAAATGAAAAGGGACCAACTGCCTTTTTTGATCTCAATGGGAATAATTCTGTAAGCTCTTGTGCTATCTTTTGAAGCAATTTTGAAGTAGAGAAACTTTTAGCTTAAACTTGGAGAAAAGATTTACATATGTTTTACTTAAAAAAACAGATTTACGTAAATTTCTGGAACATGTTAAGTTTGGATTGTTTATCTGAGATAAAAATGCTGGCAAAACCTACTACATGTTGATTATATTTTTCTATTATTGAGCGTTCTGTATGATGTTCAGCATGCTGTTCATTCCATGGCCAAAAAAATTTCTGAATGGGTTTGCATATCAGGGATACATGTACTCACACTGAGCAATAATTGAATATCAACTGTAGACTTTGCTATGTTTGTATACTCATGCTTCTATTTCCAAAATGAATACTCATATATAAAAAAACCTTTCATTCTTACAAACTACTTCTATCCAAATCTTTTATCCAAATAATCTTTGAATAGAACAGGATTCCAGACATGGGTTGTTTCTTATTTATTACGCTGTATTTGTTAATTACTTTTGTGTCGTGGAGAGGTTTGTTTATTCAATTATCTGTTCCAAAGTATTCTCTTTAAAATTCTCAGTGCAAGATGGGAACATTTATGTAATAGTTCTGCTGGAGGTTATTTCTTCTCCTTACAATCCTTCGGTAATGTTCCAATGGTCAATTGTAATTGATTATAATGGCATGAACATTCATGGTTTCTTGTATCACTAGAACATCACTCCTGTAGGCATTGTTCTTGTGTATGACCTGTGTACTTGGGCTTTTGCCTATTCTTATGATCAATAAAATCTTATTTACAAATTAAAAAAGAGTAATGTTTCTTTGGGTATTCCTTCAGCAAATTTATTTTTTAATAATTTTTCTTTCGTGTCTTGTAGGGGATTGTAATTGAAACGCCTGTGCAGTGGCCACTCAATAAGGGTTTTTCTTTTTCATGTTGGCTTAGGGTAGAGAACTTCCCAAGGAGTGGAACAATGGGTCTTTTCAGTTTTCTTACAGAAAATGGGAGGGGATGCATGGCTGTGGTTGCAAAGGACAAACTTATTTATGAGGTAAAAGATATGCTTTTAGTTAGGAAATTCCTTGGTGCTTAATTTGTGCTTTATCTGGAAATATGTTATCATTAATACAAGTTACTGCATATTTTGTTCAAACTTGTGGTATTCTTAATAGTTTTGGCTTTTTTGTACTTTATGTTGGTAAACTTAAAACCTTAGGGGTTGGCTCAAGTGGTAAGAGCCTTGGTCTTGGTAATATGCTCCCCCAGGTATAAGGTTTGAACCCCTTGGGTGCAAAAAAACTCTTGGAGCTATCGGATTGGAGGAATTTCCCTTGAATTACAGAGGTGCACCTACGGGAAACTCCTTGCCATGGGCTTGTGCACCTTTGGTTTTCTTCAAGACATCCTATACTAATACCTATATAAAAAATGTAGGTAAGCTTACTGCTGATTTCATGCCATACTATTCTTGAAAAGTTTTTTCCTTGCCTTATGCAGTCTATAAATCTGAAGCGACAGTGTGTCCAGCTGCGTGCTAATCTTGTAAAAAAGAAATGGCATTTTCTTTGTATAACTCATAGCATTGGAAGAGCCTTTTCGGGAGGTAGCTTATTGAGGTGTTATGTCGACGGTGATCTCGTTTCATTCGAAAGATGCAGGTTCTAGGCCATCTCTATAATTAGTTCACAATTATATTTTATTTTGATCATGGCAAAAATATTTGTGCGATATATTCCCCTCTACCCCCATTATGAAAACAGAGACTTCCCTAAGCATCACACTTTCTTGTTTCAGATATGCAAAAGTTAATGAATCTTTAACAAGTTGCTCAATTGGTGCAAAAATTAGCATGCCTATATTTGATGAGGATCCCACTTTGCAATCAATCAAAGATTCAGTTCCTTTTCTTGGCCAGATTGGTCCTGTTTATTTGTTTAACGATGCCATTTCTTCTGAGCAAGTCCACGGCATATACTCCCTTGGACCAAGCTATATGTATTCTTTCCTTGAGAATGAAGCAGCACCTTTTTATGATCACCCAATGCCTAGTGGAATTCTTGATGCTAAAGACGGCCTTGCATCCAAAATTATCTTTGGACTTAATGCACAGGTTTGCTCTCTTACATGGACCACTATGTCCACTACTCTCTAGGTCTACTCTTTTGCCTGGCTATGAAATCTAAAACATTCGTTTCTTCTCTCAGGCAAGTGATGGCAGGTCATTGTTTAATGTTTCTCCTTTGTTGGATCATGCAATCGACAAGAACTCGTTTAAATCTTCTGTGATGATTGGTACACAATTGTGTTCTAGGCGTTTACTGCAACAGATAATTTACTGTGTTGGGGGTGTATCTGTTTTCTTTCCTCTAATAACACAATCTGTTAGATATGAGAATGAAGAAAGTGTACAACTTGAATATACGTTCATTACACCTGTCACAAGAGAGCGTCTAACAGCTGAAGTTATTGAGCTAGTTGCTTCCGTACTGGATGAGAATTTGGCAAATCAACAACAAATGTATCTTCTTTCCGGATTTTCAATACTTGGTTTTTTGTTGCAATCAGTTCCTCCAGGGCAACTTAATTTGGAAACTCTTTCAGCTTTGAAACATCTGTTAAATGTCGTTGCAAACAGTGGTATGTATTACACTTTTTTCATTCAATCGGCTTCAAATTCATACATTTCTTGCTTTTTCTCTTTTATTGCCTTTATCTCAATTGAACTCATAGTATTGGTTTGATGTATTTATGCTTTTCTGATTCCCTCCAGGCTTGGCTGAGCTGCTCGTCAAAGATGCCATATCTAGCATATTTCTTAATCCTCTCATCTGGCTCTACACAGCATACAAGGTTCAGCGTGAATTATACATGTTTCTCATCCAACAATTTGATAATGATCCGAGGTTGCTTAAAAGTCTATGTGATCTCCCACGTGTCCTTGATATAATACGCCAATTTTACTGGGATAATGCATCTCGATTTGCTATTGGAAGTAAGCCTCTTCTGCATCCCACCACCAAGCAAGTTATTGGAGAGAGGCCTAGCCAAGAAGAAATACGTAAAATTCGCCTTCTCTTATTAAGTCTTGGTGAAATGAGCCTCAGGTATAGTTTGTTTACCATTTGAGAGTGTTCTTTGGTCACCGAACCCGTACTTGCAGTCGTCTTTTTTTTTTTTTTTTCTGTGGTAGCCAGATATTATCTTTTCCAAGTTTACATTTAAAGAAGTCCTGGATGATATGCAGGCAAAATATTGTGGCAGCAGATATAAAAGCTCTCATAGCTTTTTTTGAGACAAGTCAAGATATGACATGCATTGAAGATGTTTTACATGTGGTTATTCGTGCTGTTTCTCAGAAACAACTGCTCGCTTCTTTCCTTGAACAAGTCAACACGATTGGTGGCTGTCACGTTTTTGTTAATCTTCTTCAGAGGTTGGTCCTCAATGTAGCAAATTCAATAATACATGAAGTAATGAACTTTGGCACCAGAGTGATGTTCAGCTCTATTTCATTGCTTATATTTGGGTTCTTTTCTTGTATTATGAACGTGTTTAATCCTTTGAGATTGAATTATCATCACGCATTGCTAGCCTTGGATACAATAATATGTGATGATGTGATGGTGCTTTCCTGTTGAGTAGTTGTGATGCAATAAAGTGGGGAACACATTGGCAATGACTTTAAGTTTAGGGAATGAACAAGAAAGCTGAGTATGCCTGGAGAGTATGTATGCTGCCAATTTACAGCAACCCTTGCTCAAAATTAATACTATAATCTAACAGCCTCTAACACCTAATACTTATTTTGATGTTTTAACTCAGTTCTGTTATTTATATATAATTCCCTCTGATGTCTATTAAGAAGAATATTTTTTTTTTCCTGAAATTTATTCTAAATTATTTTGTAAGTTATCTTTGTTGAAAGCGGAGAGGGGCACAACTTAAGATACATGGTGCATATAAGAGAACCTGATTAGATGAATAAGTGAAACGAAAAGATATAAAATCTAATTTTAAATGCCTGATGTAGATTTGAATAATTCATATTTGTTATGGGTGTATGATAGTGGCATGTCTATCAAGTATCAACTAGCTAGCTAGCCACTCTTACCACAACTAAATGAAATCTTTCAGTAAATGCTATAGCATCAACCTCCATTAGTGTAACATTGGTTTTGTTGTGAAACTTTTGGTGAGTATACAAACTAGAACATCATAGAAGCTTTCTGAGTTGAAAGGATGATTGAATTGCTATTGAGAAACCTATCATATTCCTGCTTGAGTAAGGAAGAGCAACAGGAGTTCATGATATTCATGTGGTCGATGGATTTAAAGTGACATTTGACGTACTCTTTCAGAAGTCAAGTCGGAATCCCTTGTCTCCATTTATCTAGAACTTCGAGTATTCCCATTGAGCAGCTCTGGCTTGTTCTACCCAAGGGAAATTCTGAAACTTTGTTTCCTTTGAAAAATGTTCCGCTGGCGTATTCTTCCGCTGTGTTCTAATAAATGATATGTTAGTGCAAATATCGTTCTGCAATTAGAATTCATTATAATACTGTTGCAAATAGCTGATTATGCATGGCCCCTTTATAGTTTTAGTTATACATTGTTCTATTGTTAATATTATTGTTATTGTTATTATGCTGCCAGAGGTTGCAATAGAAAGTTTTTGAGGACTTTTATTTTCTTTTACAGGGAATTTGAGCCTATCAGATTACTTAGTTTGCAGTTCCTGGGAAGACTTTTGGTTGGTCTTCCATCTGAGAAAAAGGGAGCAAGGTTCTTCAATCTTGCTGTGGGAAGATCCAGATTGCTCTCAGAAAACCATAGGAAGATCAGTTTAAGGATGCAACCAATTTTCTCTGTGATATCTGATAGATTGTTCAGGTTTCCACAGACAGATAATTTGTGTGCTACCTTATTTGATGTTCTTCTTGGAGGTGCTAGTCCCAAACAGGTAATCGCGGCTAATTTTTTTTATAAATAAGTCAAAACTCTGGTAATCACAACATTATAGTGAAACCACTTTTTATTCTATCTTCGGTGTTGCTTGTTAGTATTTAATTCTCTGGAGTGATGCAAGCACACAAATTTCTTTATTAGCTATCTAAATATATGAACTTTAACTTTGAATTATAACTTCTGTTTACAGGTGTTACAGAAGCAAAACCAGATTGACAGACAGAGAAGCAAGGGGCATGACTCTCATTTTTTCCTTCCTCAAATGTTGGTGCTCATCTTCAGATTCCTGTCATGCTGTGATGATGTATCTGGAAGAATGAAAATAATCACAGATCTTCTTGATCTTCTTGATTCAAATCCTTCAAATATTGAAGCTTTTATGGTATTATTACATTATATCTTCTAATAACTTTCTTTGAATGTATGTTGCAAGTCATCTAGAGAGCAGTTTTAGTGAATAGTTATAAGATTGCTCGCTTTGATGAGGAGTGTTGTTTCAGAATCGAAGGTGTAGGTTAGGAGGGATGGGAATGCAGTGGTATTAATAGAAAAAGGACGGAAGTTGATTCAAAGCCTTCGGTTGAGCATTAACATCACTAGATGGTTATCACACTGCCTGGATGCCGGCAACAAAGCAGGTGGTAAGGGTTTTTATTCTGCTCAACGTGAGGGGAGTAGGGGTTACACCTTCAACGTTGCTTTAACAGCCAAGGTCCGTTCATGTCTCTAGTGGAGTATTGTGTTACTGGTCGACGGAAATCCATCCTCATTCTTGGTGATAAAAACGGGATGGCATGGGCGAGACTAGTGGTGGTTTTGTTGGAGGTTGGTAGTGTAAAGCCGATTTCTATCACCGAGACTAGAACCTACAAGGAATCTTTGGAGCAACCTTGTATTGAGCTTTTGCTAGAGAAATCTAAACTCTCGGCAAAGGGTCAGCATGGGACAGTGCAGGATGAAGAACACGCAAGGTTGCCTGCAATTAAGTTTGACAGAAGTGACATGGAAAAGGAAAAAAGGAGTCTGCCACACGCCAACACAGAGGAAAGGGAGATGCAGAGAGCCTTAGTTGACTTGAGGAAGGAAATGGTGGGCGTTAGAGAGGAGTTGGCCTCTTTGAAGATGGCTTTCTTGGCTTGGGCTGATGGCTCTAAGGATTCTATTTTGGGCCAAGGCCCGCAACACAAGGGATAGCCTCTCTAAGCCCATCCGGCGCTCCAACAAATCAAGAGATGAGAAGATTGGGCTGGGCCGAAAGCTGTGGAGACCAGCCCACTGGGAGTTTGGGTCTTCATTTGGGCTAGTGAAGGGGCTTGTCGAGCCCAAGTGTGCGGGAGTAGATCTGGTACACCAGCTCGACGAGCTTGAACTTCCGGCGTCGATCATTGTCACCGGCGATACTACAACCGACACCAGTGGATCCTCTGATCTTAAACCTTGGCCTTTTTCAACGTACACTTAGATAGATGTACCTGAGCCGATCTATGTCGGACCACCATAGACTGCGTTGCCGGCAGCCTCTGGGTCTTTTTCGGTGACGTCCACAGCTCCTGCGGTGGTTTCTGGGCCACCTCTTGCGACAATGTCTGATTTGATGCCTACGCCGGCGGGTTCTGGGTTGGTATCTTCGCCGGCAATTCTTGGGTTGTCACCTGCGGCAATTTCCGGTATGGTCCCCTCGGCGGTGATTGTTTTGGTCACTTCGCCGGAGTGTTCTGGGGTGGTTCCAGTGGCAGTCTCTGGGTTGGTTAATGCTCCAATTTTCACGAATTCCGAAAGTAAGGAAAAGGCTTTGATTGTATATGAGACTCCTAAGGAAGGAGTGGACAACCCTATTCCTCTAAATCAGCTCAGGGAATTAGATTGGGTCATCCAATCTGCATGGAGCATAAAAAATATTATAGGAATTTCCTATGAGGGTTTTGAGGTAAAATTTTTGGCGCTTCTTACTGCTGCTGAGGCTGCGCATGTACAATTCAAATCTGAACACTCCATTCATTCGGCAAAAAAAAAAAGAGAACGTGAACTTAAGAGACTTACCTGGGACATGAATGATGATGGAGGAGAAAAAAGTTCTAGCCGGGAGCGTCTGAAAGGGAGGGGCAAGTCAATTATCCATGAAGCCAAAAATAATATTATGGAATGGTAGGGGGTTGCACGACACAAACAAGCGGTTACAAGTGGGAAGTTTACTTAGACAATGGAAGGGAGATATTATTTGTTTACAGGAAACCAAACTGGAAGTTATAAACACTCAAATAGTGCATAGCCTATGGCGAGGGCAGCATGTTGGGTGGTCTTACCTCCCCGCAAGGGGTGCCTCTGGGGGTGTCTTGTTACTGTATGACGCAAGGGTGGTTAGAATGGTGGAGGAGTGTGTGGGAGAGTATACTGTTACTTGTTTCTTTAGGAATTTGGAGGATGGTTTCAAGTGGGCTTTTGCTGGGTTCTATGGGCCTAATCTAGACCTGGAAAGAATAATTTTGTGGGATGAGCTGGCTGGTTTTCTAACTTGGTGGGAATTACCTAGTTGCATTGGGGGAGATTTTAATGTCACTCGCTTTCCAAGCGAAAGGTCGGGTGCTTCTCACACCTCTAGGCCCATGAGAGAGTTTTCTAATTTTATTGCAGAACAGGAACTTATGGACATCCCTTTAATGGGAGGCACCTTCACATGGTCCAACAACTGTGAATGCCTTGCCTGGTCGCGTATTGATAGATTTCTACTTTCCCCTGAGTGGGAATCACACTTTTCGGATGCAGTGCAAAAAAGACTACCCCGCTGGTGCTTCACCATATTCCTATCATGCTAGACTGCGGAGGGATCCAAGGTGGTAGAAGGTATTTCAAATTTGAAAACATGTGGCTTAAAACTGATGGTTTTGTTGACAGAGTTAGAGGTTGGTGGACCTCCTATAACTTTGAAGGTCATCCTAGCTACATTATGGCAAAGAAGCTGAAAGCTTTAAAACAAGATTTGAAGTAATAGAACGAACAAGTCTTTGGCAATGTATACCAACAGAGACGTTCTCTCTTAGAGGAACTCCAAGCAATGGAGGGCGAGGAGGAAGCTAGAATTCTTTCAGAAATAGAGATATTTTGCAAGAAGCAGGTAGTGGCTGAACTTGAAAGAGCTACTCTTTTGGAGGAGATTTCATGGCGTCAAAAATCAAGTGTGCTTTGGCTTAAAGAGGGGGATAAGTGCACAAAATTCTTTCATAGAGTGTCTAATTCTCATTAGAGGTACAATACCATAGACACACTAATGGTAGATGGTGTAGCTTCAATGGATTAGACGGCTATCAAGAATCATTTGTAACAATATTATCAACAGCTTCTTTCTGAAGAGCACAGTTGGCGACCCAAGGTGGATGGTTTATCTTTCTCAGTTTTAGATCCTTAGACCGCAGATTGGCTTGAAAGGCCTTTTACTAAAGAGGAGGTGTCCAAAGTAATCATAGGTATGACCAGCGACAAGACTCCTAGGCTAGACGGCTTTTCTATGGGTTTTTTTAAGACTTGTTGGGAGGTGATCAAAGAGGACCTCTTGTAAGTATTTCATGATTTTCATGCCAATTCTAGGTTTGAAAAGAGTCTTAATTCTACATTTTTTTAGCTCTCATTCCTAAAAAGTTGGGGTCATTGGATTCTAGGGAGTATTGCCCCATTAGCCTTGTGAATGAGGTGTACAAGATCCTATCCAAAGTTTTAGCCAACAGACTGAGTGTGGTGGTGGAAAAGCTTATATTGAATCCCCAAAAATTCCTTTGTTAAAGGTAGGCAAATCCTAGATTCGGTCCTCATTGCCAACAAAGTTGTGGACGACCATCTCAAATCTCAGGAGCTTGGTTTGATCTGTAAATTGGACATGGAAAAAGCTTACGATCATGTCAATAGGCGATTCCTACTAGATATGTTCTCAAAATGTGGCTTTGGGGACAAATGACAGAAATGGGTAGAATTCTGTATCTCTTCAGTTTAGTTTTCTATCTTGATAAATGGCTCACCGGTAGGTTTCTTCAATTCCTTCCATGGATTGAGACAGGGAGACTCTCTATCTCCGCTTCTATTCTTATTTATTATGGAAGCCTTAAGTAAGATGATCGAGAGAGTAGTTGATGCAGGAATACTTCATGGCTTCTCGATTGGGGACGATACTCTTTCCATTTCACATGTCTTATTTGCTGATGACACGATAATGTTTTGTGGTGCACACTGCGGTCACATTCAAGCCTTGAGGGGACTTCTCCTTTGCTTTGAAGTCGTATCAAGTTTGAGAATTAATCTTTCAAAGTCTACACTAGTGCCAGTGGGAGTTGTTCAGGATGCAGAGTTTTTGGCTGCCTTCTTGGGTTGTCAGGTATCCTTTCTACCCCTCACCTATCTTGGGCTACCATTGGGAGCCTCTTTCAAATCTGAAAGGATTTGGAATAGGGTGATCGAATAGGTAGAGCGTAGATTGGTCTCTTGGAAGAGGTTATATCTCTCTAAAGGGGGAAAACTGACACTGATCAAGAGCACCCTCTCAAACCTTCCCACCTATTATTTGTCCCTATTCTCACTTCCCACGAAGGTAGCCAATCGCATCGAGAAGTTACAAAGAGACTTTTTGTGGAGCGGAATGGAAGAGGAGTTCAAATTTCATTTAGTCAATTGGCCAACAATATGCACGCCAATATCTGGGGGTGGCTTGGGGATTCATCACTTAGTGAAATTTAATCAATCTCTCTTGGGTAAATGGTTGTGGAGGTATCAAAACGAAGGGGATGCGCTTTGGAAGACGGTAATAGATTCAAAATATGGAGCTTCCTGGGGTGGTTGGTATTTGAATGAAGTCCAAGGCATATACGGGGTGGGTTTATGGAAGTTTAGAAGGAAACACTGGGAATCTTTTAGAGGTCAGGAAGATCTTGTGGTAGGGGATGGTTCACAGGTCAGTTTCTGGCATGATAATTGGTGTGGAGGCACAACTAGCCTCAAAGCCTCATTTCCCATTGTTTTTGAGCTCGCAAGAGAAAATGATGCATTGATTGAGATCTTGTAGTCCTTTCTGACGGCACCCCTCAATAGAACATTGAGTTTGTCAGGGATGCCCAAGACTGGGAAATTGATATTATTATGGAGTTCTTTGCATCATTATACTCTTTCAACATCCCAGGAGACACAGGGGATAAGTTGAAATGGAGACACTCTAAGAAATACATTTTCTTAGTTAGATCTTTCTACCAAGTCCTTTCTACTCTTGGACTACCTAGATTCCTATAGAAGAGTATATGGAAGACGAAAGCGCCTTTGAGAGCGACATTTTTTTGCGTGGACAGCAACCCTGGACAAGATCTTTACAATAGACAACATGAGGAAACGCTGTGTAGTTGTAATAGATTGGTGCTGTATGTGCAAACAACATGAGGAATTTGTGGATCATTTATTCTTACACTGCGAGATGGCTAAGAAGATGTGGGATGATTTTTTTACAAGACTTGGTTTATCATAGGCCATGTCTCTTCACTTGGTGGATTTTTTAGCCAGTTGGAGAGGACTCCGAGGTAACTTACAGGTGGCATCCATTTGGCATATGGTTCCTATTTGTATGTGTTGGTGCATCTGGAATGAGAGAAATGCAAGGACCTTTGAGGATTGTGAGAGATCTTTGGAGGAACTAAAAATTTTCTTCTATAGAACTTTGCTTTCTTGGGCGAGATCTATTTCTTGTAAAGGACTTAGTGTCCATGATTTTTTTTTGTCTTATAACCTCTAGTTAAGTTTTCTCAGGTATACCACCGGTGTACTTGGGCTTAGCTCTTTCTATTAATGAAATCCTTTTGATTACTTATAAAAAAAATATATATATATCTTCTAATCATATCTTTATGCTTATGTTAAATGCATAAAATTGCTGTCCGAATTCTTTTGTTGTAAGTAAGAAGTAATTTTATTGATGTGAATTAAAACTAAAAGACTGTTTGAATTCTCAAATGTTGTAAACAGGAATATGGGTGGAATGCTTGGTTAATGGCTTCTGTACAGCTTGATGTGTTAAAAAACTACAAAGATGAGTCACGGAATGAGTGTGACAATGAGATAAATGAGCAACATCTATTGAGGAACTTGTTTTGTGTTGTTCTTAGTTACTACATGCATTCTGTAAAAGGTGGCTGGCAACAGTTAGAAGAGACAGTGATTTTTCTACTTGCACACTTTGAGCAGGTTTGTTGTATTTTTTTCCCCCCCTTTTTATAGGTAGGTTTCTTGGAATTTTTTGATAAGTAGTTTAGTCTGTAGTTCTTTTTATAAATTTATGTTACATTGGTTTGCTTAAATATTTTATCTCTGCAGGGAGGTGTCTCTTATAAATACTTGCTTCGGGATATATATGGTGATCTAATACGGAGGCTGATGGACTTATCTTCTGTGGAGAATGTCTTTGTTTCTCAACCATGTAGAGATAATACATTATACCTACTAAGACTGGTTGACGAGATGCTTATATCTGAAGTAGACCATAAACTTCCGGTATACAACTTTTTGATACTCTACAAGTTGATTCTTCTGACCAGAATGTGGTCTGAAATATTGTTGTCAGTGTCATAGTCATATGAGTCCTGCTACTGATATCGATAGCAGGACTGATAAGCGCAACTTTTCTAACCCCCCGCCCCTTCCCTAAAAAGGGGAAAAAAACACAGAGAAATAGTAATTTTAGAATCACATCAAACATTTGCTTGCCTTGTAATAGTCTAGTATTTTTTCTCCATTCCTTAGGCTCATTTATCATCCGCGTTTTGGATAACCAAGATACTAGAAATGGTCACACGACTAATCCCATTTTGTATACTTATTCACCCTATGGACACTTTTCATAGGATTGTTGAAACTACATAATTACATGGTTGCTTTGTTCTAGTGAGTCCTTAAGGTGCTCTATAAAACAAAAAGAACAATGGTGAATTAGGTGACGTACAATGGTGTTAAATTGTGTTTATTTTTTCAGATGTAGGTTTGGATATAATAGTTAGAAACCCAATACTCTTTCATCTTCTGGTACTAATCTGAGGTGTTAAATTCGTTTTCCTTAGATATGAGCATTTCAGCACTCTAGAGTCATGGTGGTTAATAGATCCTATAAGCATCCATAGAGGTCACATTGCATTGTCATTTTTGTGAATTGACTCCTAACTTTCTACTTGAGTACTTTCTCTTTCACTACAAAGGCAATGCGTTGGTTGAATACATCTTTCTTGCAGTTTCCAGCTAGTAGTGCTGATTTTTCTCTCGACTCCTTTGAATTATACCATCACCAAGATTATACCGCTGCCTTATACAAGGTCTTGCATGGAGAATTTGACGATCAAATTTCTAGGTATTATTATGAATATATTTTTTTAAAAGTGTTGCCTAAAATATCTGTTGTTAGTTATACGCATTGGTGTTATTATCTTATTTATTCATGGAGTTTGTGTTGATTTCTATGATTTATAATATCTCTAGGTGTGTGTGGTCATTGCAAGTTTTACAAATATTCCTCAATGATTTAACTGCTTGAACCACCCACGACCTAGATAGGCCTCATCTTTTGTATACCATCTTGTGTACTTGGGTTTTGCCTATTTCTATCAATAAATTGTTTACTTATTAAAAAAAAATGATTTAACTGCTTGATTTTTTTTTTTAAGTAGTTTATTAAAACCATGTAATTAGGCATAGCCAAAGTACACAGTAAGGATACAAGAGAAACAACTAATTACAAGCTAAAGCTAAAAACATCACAAAAGTCCTTGGGACTAAACCCATCCATTTCAATAACTGAAGCCCAAAGAAACAAAGTATGAAAAAAGAAATCTCTAATCCCATCCACTGAGCGTTCTCTATTTTCGAAACAACGACCATTCCTCTCATTCCAAATATACTACATAAGACAAAAGAGGAACCATCTTCCAAACAGCCACTATTTGACGATTTCCTCGAATTCCTTTCCAACAGGCCAAAAGATTAGATTCACCACACACTTGGGCATTATACAAGCAATGCCAAGCTTGGCAAAGATCTCATCCCACAACACATCACAAAGAAAAAGGTGATCTGCCAATTCTCCACACCTTTTGCACATAAAGCATCAATTCATAGCAACGATACTGCACTTTCTTAGCTTATTAATTGTAAGGATTTTCCCATTAGAAGCCAACCACCCGAAGAATCAGACCTTGGGAGGCATTTTGCATCTCCAAATATTATTCCAAGGGAAAAAATCAGTAGAAGGATGTGACACCAAGACCTTGTACAAAGATCTAACCAAGAATCTCTTCCTACCAAGCTGATTCCAGATTAATCTATCCTCCCCTCCAGATTTAAATTTAAAGCATAGAGCAAGCTGTAAAAATCAGTGATGGCCCCCACCTCCCAATCCAATAAAATATACTGACCATTGAATAGAACCAGCAGAGTTGCCAGTGGAATCAGCCAACAGAATTACCTTTATCCAAAGCAATTCTAAAGAGGGGAGGGAAAGCAATCTTCATGGCCATGTCTCCACCCCATAAATCATGCCAAAGAACTGATCCGGTTACCCCTACCCACTTCAAATCTGAAATTTCTGGAGAACTCCCCCATCCTTTGCGAATGAATTTCCACACTCCCACTCTGTATGCCTATCTAGCTTTGTTTTAGCACCAACCTCCCCAAATCCTCCCGTATTGGGCATCGATAACAATCCTCCAAAGAGCATCCCCTTCTTGATGATACCCCCACAACCATTTCCCTAAGAGAGCCTTATTGAGAATTTTCGGCTTTCTAATCCCCAAACCTCCCAAAGGTGGTAGAATCACGATAATCAAGATCACCTTATCTAATATCTCAATCTATTTCTTATCTTTATTTCCTTTGCCTGTAGGAGTGGCTAATAGAATGAAAGGATATTCTATGACTTCTTGTGGGGTGGATTGGAGGATGAGAAGAAATTCCACTTCCCAAATACTTCATAGGCAAAGTAGAAACCTTACAACAAAATATATCTGCCGCATACCCTATATTGTTGACCAAACCTACGGACCATTTCAGATTTAGACAAATTGACTTTTAGACCAGATACAGCTTCAAAAACTAGCAAAAGTGCCTGTAATGAGCAGATCTGATCAGAATTTGGTTACACAAGATCAAAGTATCATCTTCAAAGAGTAAATGAGAAACATCTATGCTGCCATGTGCAGAACTGCCCACGAGAAGCCCGAGATAAAACCCCTATCCACCACTGCCTTCAATATTCTACTGAACACATCCATAACTGAAACAAAGAGAAATGTGGACAAAGGATCCCCTTTTCTCAATTTGCTTGAGTTGTTAAAAAAACCAGTTTGAGTGTCATTAACCAAGACTGAAAATCTAGCTGAAGATATGCAATGCTTCATCCACTTACGCCATTTATCCCCAAAACTATACCTACCAAGGATATATATATATATATAAGAAAATCTTAATTGACGTGGTCAAAAGTCTTCTCCATATCCAATTTGCAAAAGATGCTTGGAACACCGCCTCTAATTCTACTTGTGAAGCATTCATAAGCATCAAGTATTTGTCTTCCTTTGACAAAGGCATTTTGGGACTTTCTTATGATCTTCTCCATAACCACACTCAAACGGTTAGCAAGCATGTATAAGATAATCTTGTACGCACCACTAACAAGACCTATGAAGAGCTGTTCACCGGCCTGACCTGACTCGGCAGCACCAATCTCCTACCCGATCCGATCCGACTTAACCAATTCCCAACCTGAAGCCGGCACATATTGACTTTAGCTGTTAACCGATTACCCGATACCCAAATTTTTTATTTTTTATTTTAAGTGAGTGAGAAACGCCTTGATAATCAACGGCAATGTCTTGATTCTTGATAAGAGATCTTCAAGGGTTTCTTGGGTACAAAAACATCTTGATAATCAACGGCGCATCGGCCGGGACGACTAGATGGAAAATCGATTGAAACCCGATCTTGAATCTTGTCATTTACCAACCTGAAAACAAGTTGGGCTCACGTTTCGAGCTATATACCCCAAGCACAATACCTCGGATGTATCATTCATCGACCATTTTGCTTCGGGATGGTCGAGTTCTCGTTGGTGGCAGCAACCCTCATTCGGACATCCAGATCTTTCTCTGTTGGGAAATTTCTTTCTTCTCCGTCTAGATCAAAATATTCATCTCCTTTGAGATCGCCTTTTTATTTTTTCCTGGTTTGTGTTTTCTTTTTCTCAGGGTTGAAATTAGAACTAGGTTAAAATCGGGCGGATAATACCCGTTTTCGGTTTTAATCGTGAACTGGTCCGATTTTTCGGGTTGGTTTGATTCGGAAGAACGGGTCGGGTCAGACTAGCGGGCTTTTGTTCAGTCCTAGACTGATGGGTCAAAAATCCTTCACCTCCATGGACCCAACTTTTTAGGGATAAGCGCAATGAAGATAGCATTAAGGCTTTTCTCAAATTTCATGAATGAGTGAAATTCAAGAAAAACCTTCATGATGTCCTCCCCGACAATATCCCAACATGACTGAAAAATGGCATGGAAAACTGGAATAAAGTTTTTTGGAAAATAATAAAATTAAGATCAAACCATGGGTGCCTTATAATGATCTAGCAATAGAATGTGTGCATTGCATGTGGCAACTTTTCAGTAATTTATATAATTCACTTTAAAATTTCGTAGATACAGATGTAAGTTCTTTGAATAACCAGTTTTTTGAGATGCGTGCTAACACAATGTCTTATAATGTATCTTTTTACAAGTAAGAAATCTGTATTGAAAAATGCAAAAATGCAACCCAAGTATAAGGGAATATATAGAAGACAATATACCTATCTAGAGAAAGAAAAAGATACAAGAGAATCATACATGCTTAGTCTACCATAGTTTTGAGCCCTCTCAATATCCATTTATGGCCTTCAAGGGTTCTATAGTTTTTTTTTTTCCTTCCACATACACCATATGAGGCAAATGAGAACCATCTTACTCACTACTATAACTTGTGGGTTGCCACTGAACATTTTCCATGGGCTAGATCTTCCACAGCCTGATAGTGTATATGGTAAACATAATACTGAAGATAAATTTATTATTCATGTTGACATTTATAAATAAACAAGAATTTAATTAATTAATAATTTACTTTATAGAGAAGTGCTACAGCCATTCTTTTGAAGTTATTTAGGGCATTTTGGCTCATCAACTTTTCCTTTAAGGAGTTTGTGCTATATATAGTATAGATTTATAATGGATGCTAGGGCTTTCTATCTATAAAAAGGGGTCGGGCATTAAAATGTGAGCTCAAGACCCATTAGGTGTGATTAAAAAATTATATATCACATTGGTTTACTTGCTGAAAAAAAAATAGTAATAGGTAATTCATTGGAAATAAAAAAAGGTTGGGCTCAGAGATCATCACCCAAATCATGTGCAATGAAGATTATGAATACATTATTGCTAAAGCTTGACTTCCTTGAAGTTGGAGAAGATTAAGGCCCCGTTTGTATTCGAAGACGAGATGAGCTCGTCTCAACTCATCATTATACTTTTTCATATTTTCATATAAAATACAAATCCCAATACATTTTTTTTCAAATCCCAATACAGCTTTTTCATATCTCAAGTCAACTTTTTTGAATCCCAAAACAATGATAATATTAAAAAATAAACTCAACTCATTTCAACTCATCTCGTCTCTGAATTCAAACGGGGCCTAAAGGTTAAAATGATAACTGAAACTAAAATTTGACATAATTTGAAGAAGTAGAAAAAGGTTATGATAATTAAAGTTTCAGCAAAGAAGATCATTTTAGACACTTGTCACAAGGAAAAAAGCAAGGATACTGTAGTAGATGGGGGTTATTGAAGAACAAGGATTCATGCAGTTAATGCAATCAGTTTGGAATAAGAATTGATATTCCAAGCCTAATCTGTTGAGATTAAGAGTCCACCATGGAAGGCAATTTTCTGAAACTAGAAAGAATATGCTGTGGTGAACCCCAATTATCACCAGCTCCATGCAGCAGCTGTGCTGGTCACAGCTAACAAAACCTAAGTATAAACCTTGAAATACTAACGCTGCATGATTTATAAACATACACACACAATGGTAGGTGCAATGCATATTGTCCTCTTTCATTATTTTTTCCTTTCAAGTCTGAGTTCCCCATGTGCTGCTTTTACTTTGTTGTTTTGGAGCCAAGGTCATCTTGTAGTTTTTATTAGCTTTATTTGTTGCTTCATTGTTTCATTTGTAGAAATCTGTGGGGTGGCAAGCAGCCAATTGCTAATGACGATGATATAGTTGATGAGAAGTGGTGGAATCTATATGATGAGTTGTGGACTATTATTTGTGAGATGAATGGCAGGGGACCAAGCAAAGTTTTACCCAAATCGTCTTCGGCTGTGGGTCCTTCTCTTGGGCAACGAGCACGTGGGTTAGTGGAATCACTGAACATTCCAGCTGCAGAAGTGGCTGCTGTTGTTGTATCAGGAGGGATAGGCAGTGCTTTGGGTGGAAAACCAAACAAAAGCCTTGATAAGGCTATGCTTTTACGAGGGGAGAGGTTCCCACGCATTATTCTTAGACTCGTAATCCTATATCTTTATAAATCTTCTTTAGAAAGAGCATCACGATGTGTCCAACAGGTCATTTTACTTTTGCCAAGCTTTTTGGCTGCTGACGACGAGCAAAGCAAAAGCAGATTGCAGCTTTTCATCTGGTACTTCTTTAGTTTTAAAATGACACCTAAGAAAACTCATTTATGTAGACTTAGGATTGATTTGTTTTCAGAGATGAGATGAGATAAAAGTTAAAAAAGAGTAAAATATTGTTATACTATATTTTTTTAATATTAATTTTGTTTTGGGATTTGAATAAGTTGTTTTGAGATTTGAAAAAGTTGAATTATTTATTTTATTTTGTATAAAAATCTGAAAAAGTGTAATAATGAGTTTGAGATGAGGAAATGAGATGAGATGTTTTGGGAAAACAAACAAGGCCTTAGTTATTGATACTTAGGTTATAGAATTGTGGTTGTCTCAATTTATGCATTCTCTACTAGAAATTGACTGCATAAAATTCTGCCAGGGCTTTGCTTGCTGTTAGGTCGCAGTTTGGAAATGATGGTGCTCGTTTTCATGTTATATCACATTTGATTCGAGAAACTGTCAACTGTGGCAAATCATTGCTTGCTTCTAGCATTGTTGGAAGAGATGACTCGTTGGATTCAGGCAGCAATTCAAAAGAAACAGGATCAATTCACAATTTAATCCAAAAGGATCGAGTACTTGGAGCAGTGAGTCCTAAAGCTGTGTTGATGTTGTTATTCTTTAGTTCATTAATGTATGCTGTTTGACTGCAATATCCTAATTTTTTATTATCTAATGCCCCCATTTATCTGCAAATCTTGCCAATTGCATCCAAGATTGAAGTGGTATGATGAATACTTCAACAAGAAAAGCTGGAGTGGCATAGAAAACTAGTGCATTCATGGTGCAAAGAATGCAATACAAAGATTGCTAGAGTTACTACCTTAAACCTATGACATTGTCTTAAGGGAACGAGTTTAAATGCGCACTCAAATTTGTGTAATATATATTCAGTCAGTGTATCTTGTAAGGTCCACAGGGTTTTCCCCATTGACCCTAAGGTCACTAACCAAGTGAACAGAGCTAGCCGTAGTTATCTGCATTCCTGATTTTTAAAAAATGGTTTTGGAAAAATGATATGAAAACAAGTTAGCTTGAGGTATCACGTGTTGTCCCATCCGCTGCCCTGCATTAACCACTATTAAGACTAAAGGGATGGCCCTTTTCATCTCATGAAAATGATTTAGCGATGAAAAGAATGACCACGTTTTAAGTCAGTTTGTTTCGGTTGAGAATTTTACTTGGACACCCAAAGAGACTCAAATCATCAATCTTGCATCACTCTATACTTATGGGAGCTGGGGTTGCCATTTGGCCTGAAAGCCATTTACTTTGTCATCTTATCCAGTTTTTAATTGTTAAAATTCGTTCTTCAGGTTGCTGATGAGGCAAGATATATGAATACATTAAAAGCTGACCGCAGCAGGCAATTGCATGAGCTCCGCACTAGGATTGATGAAACTTCTCTTGCAGAATCTAATAACAAAAAAGCTTTCGAAGATGATATACAAAGTAGCTTGACTTCCATTCTTGCTTCAGATGACAGCAGAAGAGCTGCATTCCAGCTTGTTTATGAGGAGCAGCAGCAAAATGTTGCTGTATGTGGACAGTTCTGGTGTTATTGAAAATGCTTCCTCTCTCCTTTTTGTTTTTATTTTATTTATTTTCATTTATTCTGTTTGTCTTGCTTGCTCATTTCCCCTTTTAGTGTTGAAATTATGTTTACTGTTACATCATTATGTATGTAAATATAAGTATTGCTTGGACAGGAAAAATGGATACACATGTTCCGTTCTTTGATTGATGAGAGGGGTCCATGGTCTGCTAATCCTTTTCCCAATAATTCCATAACACATTGGAAACTTGACAAGACGGAAGATTCATGGCGGCGCAGACCAAAGCTAAGACAGAATTACCATTTTGACGAAAACTTGTGTCATCCTCCCTCCTCTGCCCCTAGCAATGAGTCTAATCTTCCTGTGAAGGAAAACAAGTCTGGTTTTGTGGGGTTAATTCCTGAGCAAATGAAGCATTTTCTGCTAAAAGGAGTGAGAAGAATAACTGATGAAGGGAGCTCAGAATCCATTGATAATGATACTGAAATAAGTGGGCATAAGGCCTCCATCCCCAAGGATCCTCCAGACACTCAATGCACTGAACTAAAAGACAGTATCGACAAGAAGGATGTCCTGCAAGACAGAAAAGAGTCTTCTTCCTCCTCACTGGAGACAGAAACTAGGGAGGTATGCGTGAATAAATAAATTTGTGCAACAAATGTAAAAATAAAAAGTAATGAGATGGGTAACTGATTTTCTTATATCTTGATTGCCATTTCAGGTTCTTTTGTCAATTCCATGTGTACTTGTAACCCCCAAGAGAAAATTAGCTGGGCATTTGGCAGTCATGAAGAGTTTCTTGCATTTCTTTTGTGAATTTTTGGTCGAAGGTACCGGTGGATCGTCAGTGTTTAAGAACTTCCATGCTTCAAGCAATTCTGATTTGACCAAGTCCGATCAAAAGCAGAACTTCCAGCCTCATTTTGATTTGGGGAGGGGTATCACAAGTGATATTGATCCAATAAATGAAATGCATAAAAAACAATTAAAAAATGTAAAGCGCCACAGGAGGTGGAACTTAAGCAAGGTATGGAAAATTATGACTTCAATTAGCTTCTGCTCCTTCCTTCACTTCTGTACACAAATCTGACTTACAATTCTTTCGTGTTGTTTTGGTCCTTTTTTTGGTGGCTGCCATAGATAAAAGCTGTCTATTGGACTCGGTATTTGCTTAGATACAGCGCAATCGAGATTTTCTTCAGCGATTCAGTCGCCCCCATATTTTTGAATTTTGCATCATTGAAGGATGCAAAAGAAGTTGGAACCTTGATAGTTACTACCAGAAATGAGTATTTGTTTCCAAAAGGAAGTAGTAGGGATAAGAGTGGAGTTATTTCATTTGTTGATAGGCGTGTAGCCCTGGAAATGGCAGAAACTGCAAGAGAGAGATGGAGAAGAAGGGACATAACAAACTTTGAGTATTTAATGATTCTCAATACACTTGCAGGAAGATCTTATAATGATTTGACACAGTATCCCGTCTTTCCTTGGGTCTTGGCGGATTACTCCTCTGAGATTCTTGACTATAACAAGTCATCAACCTTTAGGGATCTCTCGAAACCTGTTGGAGCACTGGATTTGAAAAGATTTGAGGTTAGTTTATAAGATAAAATTAATGGATGCCAATCTGTCTAATTTTAGAATTTTAATATCTTTGGGTGATGCTTTGCGTTTACAGGTGTTTGAAGATAGATATCGGAACTTCAGCGATCCTGATATACCCAGGTAATTCACAATTCCACTTACTGGACATGCATCGGTTCCTTTGAAGCCCCCCATGGACTTTTTTTGGTCTCTCTGGCAACATGCTTTAATTTTTTGGCAGTTTCTACTATGGGTCTCATTACTCAAGCATGGGGATTGTACTCTATTACCTTCTTCGATTGGAACCATTTACATCTCTTCACCGAAATTTGCAGGTACTCTTTATTGATGTCAAAGTTTAGTATATTATTTCTGTGTTCTAGAATGTATTTCGTTTCTAATAAATTACTTCTTTCTTATTAAAAAAAAAAAGTTTAGTATGTTATCGTATATGATAAATTACAGGATATATGCCTATTCCTATTAATATAATCTTTGTACTTAATTGAAAAAAGACAGTGTAGGACAAGGATATGCCACATGCAATGCTTTGTGCAATTCTGAGTTTTTCTTCCACTTATGGTTGGATAGTTATGAAAATTTGGTTCATACTTATTATTCAGAAGCCATGTTTCTGTGTGTTGAGGTTCTGCTGACCTTTTCAATAATGAGAAATCAAATGCTCTATAGCTGAGAAATTCTAGCGATTCAACTAACTGTTGTATATAATAGGCAAGTCCTGTGAGCTGATAGTTTTTAAGGATTATGGTTTTTCATTTATCAATCTATTTCCTCATTGGCCCCCAGTTTTATTTATCAACTGTAGGAAGGCTAATCTTATTTGAAATGTTAGTAAGAGAGGATGGTGCCAAATAAATCTGCATGGAAGGGTGATGGCTTGAAACTTCAAAGCAAGAAGATTACAAGTTCTGGATATTAAGTTTAAAAAACAAGTGCTTTGTCAAGGAAAGTCGTATTTGTATATATGATGTGTGATATTAAATAAGACAGAATACATGCTAGAGAAGTTAATGCACAAAATGATATGTGATGTGAAAATTGTGAAGGACATGATCGCCAATCATTTGAAGGTTTTTTTTTTCCACTAAGAATTTGATTTGGCGACTCACCGGTCCAAAGGCTAAAATTATTTGTGTGGTCAGGGTGGCAAACTCGATCATGCAGATCGCCTCTTTCAAAGCATTGAGGGCACATATCGGAATTGTCTTTCTAATACAAGTGATGTGAAGGAGTTGATCCCTGAGTTCTTTTACATGCCAGAGTTTCTTATCAATTCAAACTCCTATCATCTAGGAGTGAAACAAGACGGTGAACCCATAGGTGATGTTTGTCTCCCTCCCTGGGCCAAGGTATGTGAAAGCACTTCAGAGTTCAGGCTTCAACAATGCATAGTTTGACTACTGATGTTGTCCATTGTTCTTGATTTATTATCTATTTTTAAGTTTGATACCTAGAACTCAATATGTCATTTAGGAACCTAGTGAAAACTGCACATTATTGCTCTGCAGTACTTAGTGACAGATATTACTAACTGTTAAATATAAAAATATCACTTTGTGATCATGAAAATAACATGTGTGGCTAATTTTGAATATTAGGGTGAATTGTGTTCTTATCAAAGTTTTGAATTCCGTTCCGGTTGAGGTATTGGAATGGAATATTTCTATATCGGTACGTTTTGATGTACCGTTTTGTGATAAACATTATATAGATAAATTATATATATAAATATATATATAAACTATATTCCAATACAAGTTCTTTTTTATCTGTTGGGAAACATAACTTAAGAATACTTGTTGGTGATATTGAATCAGGGGAGATCGATATATGGGGTTCTAAACTCAGGAATTATCAAGGGACTCTGTGTGTTCCCTATCAATTAGAAATTTACAAAACCATGGTAAGCATGCATATCAAACGTAAAATACACAAAAAGGATAGATGTCGTGCACAGCATTCCTTTAAGAAGTTCGATCATATAAAAGGAATTAGATGAATAGATCGTGATAATCTGTCACCAAATTGTAATAAAACCTGCCCTTCATCTGACAGAATATTTAATTTGCCAGATCAATGATTTAGGGTTTAAGAAAAATGATCTAGGTTTTTTTTAGGGTTTAAGAAACTATCACAGTGGTTTCGATTATTACATATTTAAAGGAGGATTTCCAATCTATAAAGTTACGGTTAATAACTTAATACTTGCACTGTGGAGTGGGCGGTGGAGTGTGGAGGTGGACTTCGATGTGTGGTGGAGGAAGTGAAAAGCCTGCGACCGGGGGGGTTAAGCAACACACGGGACAAAGCTTCAACAGAGGCTGCAAATCTGCGATGGCGTTAAGACTCAGGAAGCTCGAGCTGCAATGCCGTTGGTTTTGGCGGTTCCATTCGCCGGTGTGGCTCGTGACTAGAGTGGAGACAGACGGAGAGAGAATTAATTATGGATTTGAGATCTGATTTCTCAAGGGAAGTGGGGAGAAGACGGGAGAAATCAACGAATGCAATAAATCACCGTTCTGTCCCTCTATTTTAAAGTTATTTACAAAAATGTCATTTAGCTAAATTTCAGTCCAAAATTACCATCCGGTCGAAATGGACCAAAACCAGCCAGAATTTTAGTAGGACGGAAAAATACCCTACTCCCCATGCCGGTTACTACTTCGGCACGGAAGATTCCGGTTACTATTTTGGCATGGAAGATTCCGGTTGGAACAGATTTTAGAACTTTGATTCTCATCAATGTTTTGAATACCGTTTTAGTGCCCACTTCGGTTAAGGCACTAGAACGAAATATTTCAATATCAATACCGTTTCGGATAAATTAATTATATATGTATAAATTATATTTCAAAATAACATCTATGTAAATCTTAAAAAGTTCAAACATATATTTATAAAATTCAATAATACTTCTAAGTTCTTAATCCAACTATTAAAAAAAATAAGCACTCATCTTTATCATGAAGAGTAGGGATTTGATTTTCAGTCCTCGAGAAGAGGAGATTAAAAAAAGTTAAGAAAATAGTTTCAGATGTAAAAATTACAAAAATGCACTGGAAACAAAAAAAACAGCCGGTACAACAAAAACCGCTCGGTATTGACCGAAACACACCGAAATGGCTGGTTTTTGACCTTGTACGAAACATCTATCTTCCTGGTGCCGGTTACTATTCTGGCACGGTAAATTACTAAATTCCCGTCTTACTAGTCGGTATGGCACGGTATTCAAAAGGTTCTCATACCTTAAAGTATGATGGAAACTAAGAATTTTTAACAGTGGGGAAACATCATTAGTGATCGCATGGTATTGGAGTTGATTTTCAATTTTTATGTCTTGAAGGGAAATTTAGAATGATATAAGGTATTAGTGTGTGAAAACTCAGTTCACACTAAATATTGTACGCTTAGTTTTGTTTGTTGTGGTTGAATATGCTTACAGAACTCATTGCTAACCTTTTTGTTGCTAATATTGGGCCCAGGACTCTAGTTCCTGCAGCAAAATTGTTTCTGACAAATCTGTGTACTTAATGAAATTGAGAAAAAAATTGGTATATATTTTTGAACAAACGTGAGAAACGAATAGCCTATCGTCTGAAACTGATAAATAAAGATAGAATGAACACGTTTTAGTGCTTTAAGACTCCTGTGAAGGAGATAGTAAACAAGATATTCATCTGACCAAGTACTTTTGTAGCCTTGATTGTTGTAGGTATATGAATCATGGTATTAAAGGCTAAATATATTTACCATGGCTAAATATATTTTAAAAAATCACTTATTTACTTATAAAAAGTGAAAACAAATTGCTTAATTAAAATAGCTGAGTTTAATAATCCAGTGGGGAAATTATTAACTCATGAAATGGTATATCAGCATTTAGCAGCATCTTAGGTTATTGCAACAAAGATTTAGAACTTTTCTTTTATTTACCTTTAGAACGATAGAAGGCACCAATGTAAAACAAATTAAAAAAAAAAAAATTGAGAACTTTCCAATCTTCGCAATGCAGCATGAGCTTAGGTCTCTGTAATGAAATTCCAAGGGAGATATTACACAGTTAGCAGTCCATTGAACTTTTCAGATCTGATTGAATATCTATTTGCCATTAGGAATGGACTATCGTAGGATAAAAGCTTTCTAAAAGAAGAAAATGAAATGGTTGTCACATGAAAAGATTCTCTAATCAGCTGCTGCCAGAAAATCCTGCATACTGACCAAAATAACCTTGAGAAGGACCAAGGGAAAATCCAATCTTTTGAGAACCACTCTCTTGGCCTTCTACTCCATCTTCCCTAACCTGAAACAACTTATAAACCCTAAACTCTTCTCAACTTCCAAACCCTAAAAATGCATGTTTTAAATCCTTTTCCGCTACTACTTTTTTTAGATAATAAAATTTTATTAAGACGGTAAAATGGCATAACCCAAGCACACAGGAAGGGTTTCCACTACTTAAATCTATTGCATAAAATTAAGCATCTTCGAATCTTCCCCACATCAAGAAGTTTTTTTTTTTTTTTTTTTGATAAGGGAAAAATAAATTTTATTAATAGGAATGAAATAGGCATAGCCCGTGTACACATGAAGTATACAAAAGAAACACTTAGTTACATTCAATGACGAGAAAAGAAGGATAAGTCATGAACATTGTTCTCATTAAGAACGATGGCTGAAAACCACAACAATAAGTTGTGAACAAAAAAATCCTGCAGCTCTGCCATAGTGTGCTGTGTCTTCAAAGCAACAATCATTCCGTTTGGACCAAATGCACCACATGAGACGCAATGATCTTTCCCCCATCAGGAAGTTAAGAGAGGATTTTTTTATCCCTGAAATTTTAGCATATAACATTTAAGTTATGGATTACTATAACATTTAAGTTATAGTGAGTGCTCATTTGCTGAGCTTAGAAGTTTCTTTTACACCTTATTCTTTGGTCTTCTGTCATGGAATCTAGTCTTCATGACCTTCTTGTATCATTATCTTGATCCTAACTTATAATAGGTGTTCTCTTCTGTATGCTACTTTGTACTTGGGCAATGCCTGTTTACTTGTTTTAATAAAACTTTATCTTAGTTATCAGAAGGAAATAAACTCTGCCGAATAGATCGTCTCACAGACTATGTATTTAGCAAGAATACACAAAAGAAAAAAAGCAAAAAAAAAAAAAAGCGCTTCAAATTGTTGAGTTATCACCAGAGATGGCTTAGTAGCATAGATTTTTTTCTTTTTTGTTTTGGGATAGATGGCATAGTAGCATAGATTACGGGGTACCAGATCCATTTTGGATGCCAGACTTCTCAGACACTCCATGCAAATCTGAAGAATAAATTGGACCACTGAAACCTATCCAATAATAGTTGACACTTCTTTGCAAATATTCGACACACCTTGAACACAGGATGCAACATTTTTAAGCATGCAGAATAAATAATTTTTTAAAGTAGAAAAAAACTAAGCATGTAAAATTCATATTATTATTGTTATCATCATCATCATCATCATTATTTGTGTTCATGAAATCAATATAATTATTATTCCCTACACCATGTTAATATTTTGGGTTCAACTGTCTAGTTCTAGCTTTCCTTCTAAAATGAGAAGCTTAGTGCCATATTATTTTCACAGGGCTTGCCTGAAGAATTTATTAACAGAAATCGAGAGGCCCTTGAAAGTGAATATGTTAGTTCAAATCTCCACCACTGGATAGATTTGGTGTTTGGTTATAAGCAGCGGGGAAAACCGGCGGTGGAGGTATTATCTAATATTGGAAACTGATGTCTGTTAATTCATTAAAACTCAGCATCTTTTCAGGTTTCCTTTTCTTGACAAATAACATTAAATTACAGGCAGCAAATATCTTCTACTACCTGACTTACGAAGGTGCTGTTGATCTGGACATCATGGAAGATGATTTTCAAATAGCAGCAATTGAAGACCAAATTGCAAATTTTGGCCAGACTCCAATCCAGATTTTCCGTAAAAAGCATCCTAGAAGAGGGCCTCCAATTCCGATTGCTCATCCTTTGTACTTTGCACCTGATTCTATCAGTTTGACTTCTGTTGTTTGTGGTACAAGTTATCCTCCGTCTTCTGTACTTCATGTCGGGGTATTGGACTCGAACATTGTCCTTGTGAACCAGGGGCTTACCTTGTCAGTTAAGATGTGGTTGACAACCCAACTGCAAACTGGGGGAAATTTTACCTTTTCTGCATCTCAGGTTGGGTTTCTGTTATTTATTGAAATCTCTGGCTTTTGTACACTTTTTGTACGAAGTCAAGTTTATGATTTTATGTCCTAGTACTAAAAAAAATCATCAAACTATTGCAGGACCCTTTCTTTGGAGTTGGTTCTGATATTCTTTATCCTCGCAAAATCGGGAGTCCTTTGGCTGAGAATTTTGAACTAGGAGCGCAATGCTTTGCAACATTGCAGACTCCATCAGAGAATTTTTTGATCTCAAGTGGTAATTGGGAAAATAGCTTTCAGGTTATATCCTTAAATGACGGCAGAATGGTGCAGAGCATCCGACAGCACAAGGATGTGGTCAGCTGTGTTGCAGGTATCTTTCATAGGTCAAAGATAGTTTAACTCACTGATAACTACTCCCTCATCTATGCTAGTAGCATTCACAGTGCTTAGATAGAACAGCCACTGCCTCTGAAAGGCCAGAGTCTTCTTAGCAGTGGTAGAATTGTGTTAACAAGATATGTTAACATTCTTTCTTATAAAGGAGCTTACTTTATGGTCTTTTTAAGCACCAAATTAATCCCATCTTAACAGCAAAATCCAAAAGGTTCATCCTATTGAATCTGTTGAAATATATATTTTTTAGAAGTAAATGATTGTATTTATAGTAATAGGCTTGGCCTAAGTACACAAGAAGGTATACACGAGTTAATGCCTTTCTAGGAAGAAGAAAAAGAAACAAGAAAGTCATGAATGCCAAGGCCATTATAATCTACAGCTATGGCCCCTAAAAATAATATTCTAACAGAAAGCGATCTAAGTTTCTCTATAGGTATTTCTTTGTCTTCAAACGTCTGGCCATTTCGCTCCTTCCATAGGCACCACAAGATGAAAATAGGCACCAGTTTCTACACAGCTGTGATTTGGGGGACTCCTCTTAGATTTTTCCAGCTGGCCAAGAACCCAACCACTATGGCAGGCATGACCCAAACTAGCTTTAACCTGTAGAACACATCTTCCCATATCTCTCTAGGGACCTCACAATGCAGTAGAAGATGATCTACAGTCTCACCACTTTTCTCACACATTTTTTTTATAGATAAAAAGTATAACTTTATTGATAGAAACAAAGTACACTAGTATTTTACAAGCAGATCATGAAATCTAGTTACCACTAGGTACTAGTGAGAGATACAAGCAGGTCGAAGCCCAAGAAAATAAAGTACTGTAGAAAAATTGCTTCAGCTCATCGAAAGAACGTTCCGTGTCTTCAAAGCACTACTTATTTTTCTCTAACTACAGGCACCACATAATGCGATGAGGGACCATTCTCCACATCGCAGCTATTTGTGAATTCCCCCTATACCTGCCCAACCCTAGAGGGCCAGAATATCTCTAACTTTTCTGGGCATAACCCAAGCCACCCTTGTCCTATTAAGGACCTCATTCCATAGACCCCTTGCCACCTCACAATGTAATAGAAGATGATCCATGGACTCTCCATCACTTTTATACAAGAAACACCAATATGCTATGATAATTTTCCGTTTTCTCAAATTATCCGACGTAAGGATCCGCCCAAGGGAAGCAGTCCATACAAATAAAGCAATCGTAGACGGTATTTTACATTGCCATATAGCCTTCTAAGGAAATATGGACATTAGAAACTCCCAGCAAGGCCTTGTAGTAAGAACGGATTGAAAATTTGTTGTTTCAATGCAAAAGCCAGATCATGTTATCCTCCGTGTCACTGCCCATTAATGTTGCATATAGCGAGTCAAAACAATCAACAACCATATCTAACTCCCAATCATGAGCAGCTCCTGAGAAGCATATATCCCAATGAACTACACCATTTGAACTAAGCACAAAGTTGGCCACGCCAGCCTCTTTGGCGTTGGAAATCTGATAGTGTAGGAAAAACATGCTTTAGGACCATTTCGCCACACCAAGCGGCAAGCATGATGCCAAAAATATACTCTTATCATCCCGCTTTAATATTTTTCCACAAGCCCACACCATATGTCCCTCTAACTTCCTTGGAACCCCCCCCCCCCCTCCTCTTTCCCTCCTTCTCCTTCTCCTTCTCATACTCCCATTCTTAGCATCTATGACTTCTCACCATAAACCCTTCCCTTCTTTGTGATATTTCCACAACCATTTCTCCCAAACTTTGTTAAAGACCCTCACATTCGATACTCCCAACCACATTGAATTGGTAAGAAAACTTTATCCCAACCCACAAGATGGAATTTAATTTCTTCACACATGCCTCCCCAAAGAAAGTTTCTAAACATTTTCTCCATACATGATGCCACACTAGTGGGTAATGGGAAAATAGATAAGAAATAAGTAGGGAGCTTAGAAAGAGTGCTCTTGATAAGAGTCAAATGACCACCTTTGGACGAATACATCCTTTTCCATCTAGCCAAACGTCTTTCAATTCTTTCTAACACACCATCCCATATGGTTTTTGTCCTGAAGGCAGCCCCCAACAGGAGGCCAAGATATTTCAAAGGCAATGAAACCACCTTGTATTTTATTTTCTCACACATTTCACGAAAATAAAATAACACAATTCAAAATTTTATCATCTTACCTACTGGGATTTGATATAGTATTATGTTAATTAATCTATTAATATAGAATTACCAATATAGAAACGTAATTCCTAATCATTCGATTAGGATCGCTCTAAACCAATTCATTATGTATATGAGATCCCCGTTTCCGTAAGTTGTCCATCATCAAAATCTTATTCAAGGAAGCTGACCAAACAAAAAAATGCCGCTTTAAGAGGTGTCCTAATTCGCCAAATCTTTTTCCATAGGCAAAAAGAACGAATCAAACCTTAATAAAATGAACAAACTGTGAACATGCCTTTATCTATTGGCATCCACCACAACCTGTCAATTCCTTGAATGTTCAGTCTCATGGAGTATAAAAGACGAAAAAAATCCTCAAAGCTACCAATTTCCCAATCTTGGGTTGCGCTGCTAAAATTCACGTTCCATTCGACTCCAGACAGCCCCATAACATCAGCCATTGAACCTTCTTTTTAACATGCAATCCTGAAAACTGAAGGGAATAAATCCTTGAGGGCATTACCCCCAACACTTTAGGTCACTCCAGACTTTAATTCTAGAACCATCTCCCAACATAAGTCTAGTGTGACGAGTAAAAACCCCCACCCTCGTCTAATATGCTTACGAACTCCCACTCCATGAGCTCTACTCTCACCTCTCTAGTGCTCAACCCCCATACAAACCTCCATATTTAAGGTCTATCACCAACTTCCATAGAGTTTTGGTTCCATAGTGTATTTCCACAACTATTTTCCAAGTAAACCCTATTAAAGATCCTCATATTTCTAATTCCCAACCTACCAAAAGAAATTGGAGAGCATTTTGCCTTATCCTACTTGACCAAGAGGAATTTGAATCCATCCCTCATACCAATTTAAAGGAAATCACGATGCAATTTTTTTAATCCGAGTCGCTACATTTATTGAAATGGGAAATAGAAACATAAAGTACATTGGTAAATTGGATAGAGTGCTTTTGATTAAGGTGATCCGACCACCTTTTGACAAGTATAGTGTCTTCTAACCAGCTAATCTACTTTCAATCTTCTCAATCACGGTATCTCAAATCGATTTAGCCATGATGTTGCCCCCAACAGAAGACCAAGGTAATTCATGGGAAGAGATGAAACCTTACATCCAAGATTGTTAGCCAACTGTCGAATATTGCAAACATTACCAATTAGCACCAATTCTAATTTGTCGAAGTTCACTTTCAGACTAGATGTCACTTCAAAACAAAGTAAGAGAGCCCCCAATGCCCACATCTGATTTTGTTTTGCCTCACAAAAAATCAATGTATTATCTGCAAATAATAGGTGAGAAATGTTAAGAGTACCCCTATTAGGGTTACTAACCAAGAAACCAATCACAAAACCATTATTAACCAAAGTTAAGAATACTCTGTTAAGCACCTCCATAATTAAGGAGTCCTGATTCACGTGATCATAAGTTTTCTACAAATCCATTTACATAAGACCTCCTTATTGCTGGATTTTATTAAACTATTGAAGCACTCATTAGCAATGAGAATTGAATCCAAAATTTGCCTATACATTAAAAAAGCTTTTTGGGGTTTCGAAATAATCTTTCCCAACACCTCCCCTAGACGATTTGCAAGCACCTTTGATATGATTTTGTACACCCCATTTACAAGGCTAATAGGTTGATAGTCTTTCACTTTCATTGCCCCAAGCTTCTTAGGAATAACTGCAGATGATACTCTAATCTTTTGCGAGGCAGATCAAGATCATCTTGGGTTTCTGAAAGCTCTATTATTGTGTTTCAAGGCAACATCAGGCTTGAAATCAACTTTGATAAATCTGAGTTAGTTCCAGTCGGGAATGTCCACAACCCCCAGCTTTTGGCGCTTGGGTGTAAGGTTGCCTCTCTTCCTATGAAATACTTGGGCTTACCTCTGGGGGCAGTCACTCGGGCTATACCAATTTGGGACACGGTGATTGAGAAGATAGAACAAAGACTGACAGGATGGAAGATATTGTATTTATCAAAAGGAGGGCGGGTGACTCTGATCAAGAGTATCCTTTCCAACTTACCAACTTATTTCTTGTCTCTGTTTCCTATTCCAGTCTCGGTGGCGAAAAGAATTGAAAAACTTTACCGTGATTTTCTATGGAGTTGGATGGGGGAAGAGTTCAAGTACCACTTAGTCAATGGGATAAGGACGTTGGCCTCGAGTGGCTTGGGTATAAAGGATTTAAGACTCTTCAATCGAGCTCTACTTGGCAAATGGCTATGGAGATACAACATGGAACCAGACGCGCTTTGGAAATTGGTGGTAGATGCTAAGTATGGGAACATGTGGGAGGGATGGTGTACTAGAGAGGTGAATGGGGTGTATGGAGTGGCCGGATGGAAACACATTAGACTACTTTGGGGGGATTTCTCTTGTCACTCCAAACTGGTGGTGGGTGAGGGTTCGAGGATAAAATTTTGGTGTGATATATGGTGTGGGGAGGTAGCATTAATGGACTCATTTCCTTC
This sequence comes from Platycarya strobilacea, assembly GCA_036898215.1. Lineage (NCBI taxonomy): Eukaryota > Viridiplantae > Streptophyta > Magnoliopsida > Fagales > Juglandaceae > Platycarya > Platycarya strobilacea. The sequence continues at coordinate 10,683,561 of CM072555.1, forward strand.
TGTGTTTTGTTTGGCTTGTGATCAAGAAGTTTTTGTGGCAGATCTCGTGACTAGATTGGGCAATCAAGTTCAATGGAATGCGGGCTTTTTTTAGTCTTATTTATTCCATAAAGCCTATTGGAATGCGGCCTGACAAGATTTGGTGGAAACCAACGGTTAAAGGTATCTGCTCAGTGCGATCTTGTTATAAATCCCTCATCTCTTCACCAAGTACTCTCTTTCCCTGGAGGAAAATCTGGAGGAACAAGGCCCCTCCCAAAGCACTTTTCTTCACTTGGACAGCTGCACTAAGCAAGATTTTGATCACTAATAATCTTAGGAAACGCCGAGTCATTATCACTGATTGGTGTTGTATGTGCAAAAATTCTGGAGTCAGTGGATCATCTTCTGCTACATTGTGAGATAGCTAGACATTTTTGGGTCAAAGTCTTCAACCGAGTAGAATTAAATTGGGTAATGTCTGCCTGAGTGATTGAGTTATTGGCCAGTTGGGCATCTCTTGGAGGTGCATCACCTATTAAATCAATGTGGAAAATGATCCCTATTTGCATTATGTGGTGCATCTGGCGAGAGCGCAACAATCGAACTTTTGAAGATAGGGAGTGGAATTTAGAAGAGTTTCGTTCTCTATTTTTCCGTACTTTAATATTTTGGGCCACAGCTATAGATTTCAATGGTTATTCTTTTCATGAGTTTCTTGTATCGCACCTACTATCTTCGATCTAAATAGGTCTTGTCTTATGTATACTACCTTGTGTACTTGGGCTTTGCCTATTCTATTAATACAATCGTTTACTTTAAAAAAAAAGTGACATTTAGGCTTTTTCAAATTTCCCAATAGAAAGAGATTCTTGAAACACCTTCGTGAAATCCACCTTCACCACATCCCAACATGTTTGGAAGAAATCCATAGAGAAACCATTAAGACTAGGTGCTTTATCTTTATCCATTTTCCTCACTGCCCCATGAACCTCCGCCTGCTCAAAGGGTCTCTCCAACCACGGAACCTATGTGGCTCAATGGACTCAAACACTAGTCCATCAAGGTTTGGCCGCCATCCCACCTATTCAATAAGTGTTCAAAAAAATCAGCAACATGTTCTCAAATCACAGGAGTCTCTGTACAACCCACATTGTCTATATTCAACATTTCAATGGTATTAGTTCTCCTATGAGAGTTGGCCGCTCTATGAAAGAATTTCGTACTTCAATCGCCTTCTTGCAACCACAATGCTCTAGATTTTTGGCGCCAAGAGGTCTCCTCCAATGTTATAACTCTCTAATTTTAACACTAATTCTGCCTTCTGAGACAACTCTTCCAAGGAAAGGACCCGACCCTCTTGTATCCTTTCTAATTCTTGTATCTCTTCCAACATAGACTTCTTCCTAAAAAGCTATATCACCAAAGGACCGAGTATTCCAAAGCTTTAAATCTTGTTCATTGCTTTCAATTTACCTATCAAAATAAAACTAGGATTGCCATGTATCTGATATGAGGACCACTATTCGCTAACCCTATCCACAAAGCTTTCAGTTTTCAGCCACATATTTTTGAATTTAAAATATCGAGACCCTCCTTGAATCCCATTACAATCCAACAAGATAGGAAACCGATCCGAGCAAATGCAAGGAAGCCTCTTTTGGCATAGATCCGGTAGTGGCTTTCCCACTAAAACGAGACTAAAAATTTGTCCAATCTAGACCAAGTATGTTGATTTGACCACTTAAATGCTCCGCCAATGAGAGGAAGATCCACCAATCTCAAATCAAAAATACGTTCCGAAAATTCCATCATTGCAGATCGCATCTTACTTTCTCCTGATCGTTCGCTTGGGAACCTTATAACATTAAAATCACAGCCTATGCACCGTGTTGTCCCACTAACTATGAACTCCCACTTTTTCCTCCCATAGAAGTCTTCTAATGCTATCTAGATTCAACTAATAGATGCCAACGAACGCCCACAAAAAGTATATTCCACATTCTTGAAGTAACAAGTCATTGAATACTGCCCAATGAATTCCTCCATTTTCTCTACCACTCTTCTATCCCACACAATTAATATACCTCTAGAAGACCCATTAGATGCTAAGTAAGCCCAATCCAAATATGTACAAGTCCATAAACTTCGAACAATTTTTCTTGTAATAAGTTTTATCTTAGTTTCTTGTAAACACACAATGTTCCGCCTTCCATTCACGAAGTAAGTTTTTCACCCAAAGACGCTTATTAGCCTCATTGAGCCCTTGGACATTCCAAGAAATAATTTTGAGCTTCATAAAGATGATGCTATTCCTTTCCCTTTGGTTCTTTCTCTGCTTGAGCTGCCTTCACAATTTTGAGACCAAGTTAGTCTTTTGAGCTCCCTCCGTTTTTTAGAACTTGACCTCTTTTGTTGAACGTGCCATCTTCAATGGCTGTGAGCAAATCCATGAATTGTTCTTTAAAGCCCTCGCATTCAATTCCCAGAGACACTATACTAACCTGGCAAAAAGCAACTCAGGGGTTCTGGCTCCCAACCATGTCTATCACGTCCCTGGGCATCCATCGTGACTACAACGGCACCTTCATTTCTTCCCCAACACAATTGGACCTACCACCCCACTCAGAGGGGTCCGTTATAGGCACTAACATTTGAGAAAGCCCCTCTGAAACCTCATTTGTGTTTTCTGCTTCAATAAACAATGTACATGCCATTTCCAGATGTTGCGACACTTTCACCAGCGGGGAAACCACCTGGGTCTCGAGAGGAGACTCGCCCTTGCTGTCTATCGGCCTTGTTTGGCTTGGTTGGGCTTGGGATCCAACGTCCGATGGTGCAGCATCAACGATTTCCATTTTGGTTTCTTCCACCAACACCTCTCTATCAAGTCTGTCGTCTGAGCCATTGTTGACAGCTTTGTGGCTATGGTCTTGTCTGTCGGAACCTTTGCCGACGAGATTAGGAGCGTCCCGCCAGTAGAAGGCCTAGCCATGTTCCCACCTCACTCTCCACATGGGCTAAACAACCACCGTGGACTTCCCTTTGTTTTCTTCCATGGGCTGAAGCCCAGTTCGTGGGCTCCTTAGTATCTTTGGGCCACTTGCCCTTCATGGTCTTTTGACGAACCTGCAACCTGAGGCCATCAGACCTTGCCTGGTCCCTTGGTTGCTTACTAGTTACTGCCCATGGGTTGAAGCCAACTTTCTTGTCTACACCCATATTTTTGTTAGGCTCAATTTCATTCATAGGTGCAAAGCCCAAGCCTGTAACATTATCCTCCTCACCACAATGTGTTAGAGCAGCCACTTTCTCCTACAGATTTTTCAATTGGGATTGCATGCCCTACAAAGTATTGTGCATGCCCGAGTACTGTGCATGCGATCGTCTGCCTGATTGACAACGGGCCTGCCACCGCCTCCCTTCCAGTGCACCCAATCTCAACCCATAGTGTGTCGGGCCATTTCCGTTTCCTGACCTTGTCACCATGGTTTGCTGTTGAGATCTACCACCACCGCCCCCTCCACTTGAATATTGCACTCGAGACTGCATCGATGCCATTGTCTGCACCAGGGCCTCCTTACATAACTGACTTTATTTTTGATTCCCCATCCTTGACGGTTTTTGTGATACTTCACCCCAATTTACGAAACACTATTCCCTCCCCTGAAGTGGCCGCCCTCGGTGCATCTACCATCCTCTCCTCCACCCCGTCCCCTCCATGTCTTCCAGAACAAAGATAAAATTTTGCCTTCCATCCCCACCATCTACTAACGCCATGAAATGGCCATTGAAATTTGAACACCTCTATGCAATGAAATTCATGGCACCCTCCCTTGATGTGGTATAAAGTCCTTCCCCCACCCCCCCTCCCTCTTTTTCAAACACTCTTAACGCTTTAGCAAACCATACTACCTTCCAACTACATTATGTAATGAGCAAGGAGCTTCCTTCCTTCCTCAAACCAAATGTTTTCGATTTTATATCTAAATTTCTTCTTAACCCCATCCTACTCCGCAACCCCTACAACTCACTGCTCAGTCGTGATCTTACCGCTTAATCCCACCAGAAAACTTTGTTTGTACGAAGAGAAAACTTTTTTCTGTGAAGATGCTAAGGAAGTTAAAATAAACCATGTTGAAATATCAAGAGTTTGAAGTTTATATGTAATGAGTTTTGGGAAATAGAATGTTGTTTTCTCATTGGATTCATCATTTGCTGTTACAGCTGTATATGCTTCATATGGATGCATGTTAATGTCATTCACAAGGCTATGCTAAGAGTGGAGTCAGAAAAACAATCAACAATCTCTTAATGTCATTCACAAGGCTACACTTGCGTGAAATGGCCATTGTGATTTTCTGTTTCTCATGACATATATATTGCATATATATTGTTGGTGAAACTGGAGATGCAGAACTATCAACGCTTGCGAGTGATGTGCTCCTGCATTGTAATGCATGATCTTGTTTCCATCCAAAATACATTTATGTGCATCTTTTTTTCTATCTGCATAGTGTTTTGTTACTGTAGCCCTTTGTTTACTATAGAAACCACTGAAGGTGAATTATAATTCTGCAGTGACATCTGATGGGAGCATCCTTGCAACTGGAAGTTATGACACTACAGTCATGGTGTGGGAAGTTTTCCGTGGTAGAACCCCAGAAAAGAGAGTACGTAGCTCACATACAGAGCTACCTCGTAAAGACTATGTTATTGTTGAAACTCCCTTCCATATTCTTTGTGGGCACGATGATATAATTACATGCTTATATGTTAGTGTGGAGCTTGATGTAGTTATCAGTGGGTCAAAAGATGGAACTTGTGTTTTCCATACCCTTAGGGAGGGAAGATATGTAAGGTCCCTACGCCATCCTTCTGGCAGTGCCTTGTCAAAGCTTGTTGCCTCTCAGCATGGGCGAATTGTGTTTTATGCTGATGATGATCTCAGTTTGCACCTTTATTCTATTAATGGAAAACATCTGGCTGCATCCGATTCCAATGGACGCCTCAATTGTGTAGAACTGAGTGGTTGCGGTGAGTTCTTGGTTTGTGCAGGTGACCAAGGGCAGATAGTTGTACGCTCTATGAACTCACTTGAGATTATCAAACGGTATAATGGAGTTGGAAAGATAATAACATCTTTAACAGTCACCCCAGAAGAATGCTTCTTGGCTGGGACAAAAGATGGAAGCCTTCTTGTGTATTCTATTGAAAACCCTCAACTTCGCAAAGCTAGCCATCCTCGAAATGTTAAATCTAAAGCTTCTGTAATGGGATAGATCAACAGCTGAAGACAGGGAAGTCAGCTGAAGACAGGGAAGTCAGGGAGTCTTAGTAGCTGGGGCTGATCTGTGATGCTATTGCAGGTAAACTGCTGTCATTAACCTTCTTTTTGGTTAGTTACTGCAGTCATTAACATTGAATAAATCAAATCTTTTTGGACTTATAATGGGTTAACTTAACCTTTGGTCCCTAGGTCTTACACTAATCTTTCTTTAAAAGTGCAAAACCTTTTTTCACCTAGAAGGAAAAGGTTTTAAACTATTTTAAAAAAGATTACTCAGTTTTAAGAATGTTGCTTTTGGGTACCTGGGTTTTGCAAGTTGATTCAAACAGTTCTTCCTCTAATATAAGTGATAATGTATTCTCGATCATCCCACATCAACTCCTCGTGTAATATTCTCAAATCAAAGAATAAGAAGATTAAAAATTAAAATATCAGATAAAATTTTAAAAAAATTAAATAGAAACTAAAAAGTAAGAAAACGTGAAGGGGTGGGCAGGAGTGCCTTCTGCAGATCTCCACCCCACACCGATGGGAGGGTGGCCTCTGCCCCCTCACATGGGTGACCAGTCGCCATTGCTAAAGGAGGTGGATGCCCTTTGCAGGAAATCCACCTTGATAAGAGGGGGATAGTAGCCAACCCAAACTGAGGTGGCCACACCAGAGGCATCTGCCCCTGACACGATGAGATATTTCGTTACATTTTTATTATTTTCAATGAGATATGTCTTCATCAAGTTTTGAATTCATGACCAAATAGCTTTAAAAATCTTCGTCCACAAATAAGTGGTCTCACATCATTGGAAGACTCCTTTTTATTCAGTTTATGCTTTTATTGTTTTCCTTGGACTTCATATGATGTTCTTCATTCTCTGGTTTTCACCTATACCTCTGTTAGCATATGCTATATTCTTGGGGTGGTATCTTTTCAGGGGCATGCTTATATGTATTATTTTGTTTTGTTATATTACATTGAAATTATACGTCTAATCCAGCAGCATGTCTTGACTAGAGTATCATGCACTCCACGACAAAGGTTTATTGGCATCTGGAACAGACTCATCATAACTTCTTATCATTCTTGGGTTCACTTTATGTGACTGTTCTGATGATATCATCTTTCACACATGGGATGTTGATCGTATTAATTAATCCCTAAAGAAATTTACAAGATTTTTATAATTACAAGGCGTAGTGGTTCATCGAGTACGATACGAATGGAACAAAATAAATTTTGGGTGCATTAGTATACAGTTTTAAGGTAGAATAACTTGTATGGATTCATAATAATCAGGGCTGGTTAATCTTTCCACTGGATATAATTGAAATGTTGCTTTGACCATAATTTATGTGTTGCATGTAAAGCTTTTGAAAAGAAAGGTGCATGCACTTGTGATCACAATGTATTTGAGATATAATCTTCCGAGAATGCAAATCAAGTTCTGATTAAAGGTACTTCATTACATGCCTGATATTGAGATGTGCTAAAAATTGTTACTAGTAAAAATTAAAAATTGTCTAAGAATTGAGACTCAGCCATTTTCCCCATAACATGTCTTATAAGCAATCTATGGGATATATTGTTGAAGGAACATAAAAACTTAGCTAAACTGTTAGCGTTTTTGTTGGACATTCTCATGATTTTTTTTTTATATTTTAATGTAAGCGTGTCTGACTTCATTGACTCCCTTTATGAATTTTATTATAATAATGGAGTTCCATGATGGCAGTGGGAAAAGAGTACGTGATGGCAATGGGAAATACAATGATGTTTTTCTCTTGTATGCATCCAGTGTACTTGGCTATGTCTATTGATATTAATAAATTTTTTACTTACACAAAAATGATGCATTGATTGTTAAGTTCCTTACCGAATTCGCTTTTTTTTTTTTTTTTGGGCTTCTTTACCCTTTGTCTTGCAGGGGCATCTGCTAAATATTGCGAAATGTCTGCGAAATGTCAAGCCGTATCCATTAAATGTTGAGAGCTCAGAATCAAAGGATGTACACAATTCCATCAACATTGCTTGGAGAGCAGTTTGGAAGTTGACTTATTTCTTTAGACTCTGACGTCTACAGAACTTTCTGAATTCTCAGAAGAACTGTTTCCGTGATGCCATGAAATGTAGGATTATAAACTCACTCATTGTTTCAATCTCCATCTCCAAAACAGTCAGTCAGGGCAGTCAGGAATTAGGTGTTAACACATTTGTGAACATTAAATGTATAGGTCAGAATACAAATATTGTGTATTAGGAGTAGCAGCATTTCAGCTGCTCTTTTTTCTTTTCAAATAGCAATTGTAACCCCCAAAAACAGTGTATAGATGCCTCCAATGACTTATCCAAAAGAAGAGAAAAAGATATACGAGTAGGGTTTGATGCCTTCTTGAAAAGCAAATACAATCTCCCCTTTCCCTTTTCCAGTTAGAATTTTGCGGTTGAGATTTTGGTTATTGTCTACAGCATCAGCTCAAGGTATACAAATTCTGAGTTTTATTTTGTTTTTTCCTCTAACCGCTTAGCTATAGGGTTTAATTAACATGCATTCTCTTTTCTAGAATCCATTTGTCTCTGAGGGTTTGTTGATTGTTTCGTTCGAAGTGGTTTTTTTTTTTTTTCTTTTTCTTTTTTTATAAGCTGAGATCTTGAAACTGGTCCCACTACTCATAATTCGTGGAACATCATTCCTTTCAGCGAAAAGGCTGGCAGCAGCATGGTAAAAGTCTCTCGCATGTGGTTTTTCTACAACTTAAGATGAACGCCGCCTGGGAAACCCAAGAAATGGACTGGTTTTAGAGTCCATTACTTTTTTTCTATTCTGAAAATTTTTCTCTTTTTGAATTTTCAAAAGAGGGAGTGGGGGTTTTTGTGCCCGTAAGTTTCTAGAAAGTGTTGTTGGCATTGACCCGTCGTCCTTTGATATATTTCTGTCTGTTTATATATGGGCAAAACTCATATACGTTATGTAATTTGTGGTTTACTTAGATGCAAGTTTGGCTACATTTTGTTTTTCTTTAAATAAATCAAGGTCTAAAAAACCAACCCAAGTCCAACGAAAGAGACATACTAAAGAAATAACCAACATTGTGTCAACTAAATATTTGCCACTCGCTAGGAAATGCAAAACCACAATTTTGGATATGCCCCCCTCTTCTCGTCTTGCTCGCAAATGGATCTGTCCAAATGGTTCAAACTTAAAAGAACTTCATTCTTTCTTTTTTTCTAAGCAAGCATGTTAGATATATTAAAATGGTATATAGAATACATAATGTTTAAAAAAAATGGTGACACAATACAGTAGTTACGGGGTGGGAGATCCTTACCTTCAACTCAAAACCAGTAAATATTACAGAAGAAATAAAAATAAAATAAAACAAAAAATGAGGGATATGGGGTCAAACTTGAGTCCCACCCATTTTTCACAAGGGGAAGTTGCTTAAAACGGTTTTGAAATAGTTCAATAAGCAGACTTAGTATTACGACTTGTTGGCCTAAATTATTGCAGAAGATTTTCACTACCTCTTTTTACGATCCTTGGTTAAAAGACGTGAAACTCTAAATAGATAGCAAATAGAAGATCCATTGAATCACCAAAGGATAACGAAAAGGGACTGGTAGCGTGTAAGGGACACGTACCACACTAGGAGAATGAAGGTTGGCCGAATCTAAAGGATTCGACGTCATTAACCCAAAAATGTTCAGTGTAGCAATAAAATGACCTTCTTTGTACGGTTGCGTGTGGATCTCACATGCACTTTGATCTGCTCGTGTGACTCATTTGTCGCTCTGAGTAATAAAATTATTTGGTCGTTTGAGAAATCGGAAGTTGAAAGATTTTGCAGTAGGACGCGTGGTGATCGTTGGACTCTAAAAAGTTGAAGATCAGCTTCTATCCTTGCTATGGACGAACGATTTTACACCATCTCGAATATTCATATGAAAGGAGCAAAAACTCCACTCCCATCTACACAGGAAAGGTGAGATCTTGGGTTGGTTGGGCGGAAAGCAATTTTATTGCTGGAGGATGGAGAGAGAGAGAGAGAGAGAGACTTACTAAGTTTATTCTTTAAAATAATAAATTTTAAATCAAATATTGAATTTTTAATGCCGAGTTTGACTTCACTCCATCTTCCGGCTGCTTGTCGATATTTTTGTGTTTGAAAACCTACTCTCTTCAAGGAAACGAATAAAGCCGTCCACAAGATGATCATTCTTATCCTTATCCCCAAACACACCCTTCATTTCCTTTGCCCTGTCCCTCAAGGACCCGCCCGCTTCGTACACCATAGCCAACCTCACTGACTCGGCTACTGACTCACGAGTAAATGATCCGTCTCGCTCATCTCTGTTAATCTCCACCCCAAGTTTCTTCCCCTGCAACAACCTAGCATTTAGTCCTTGGTCATTTAACACGGGTAATAGAACCAGAACTCGGCCAAACCCAAGCCCCTCTACGACCGAGTTCCAACCACAGTGAGTCAAGAAGCCCCCGATCGACTCGTGGCTCAATATCTTCACCTGCGGGACCCACCCAACGTGAACAATTCCGCGGCCCTTAACTCGCTCCTCGAACCCAGCCGGTAACTCGTTCTGAGCCAACGCGTTCTTCAGCACCCAAAAGAATGGTAAACCGGACCGCTCCAACCCAAGAGCCAACTCGTTCAGTTCTTGCGGACTCAGAGCTGCCTCGGTCCCCAAAGCAACGTAAACGACTGAGTTAACTATCTGTTTGTCCAACCACTCTTCGATATAAACCCATTTCGCATCGTTCTCCGCCTCTTCATCCTCCATAACCGGAGGCAAAAACCCAATCGGAAGCAGAGGTTTCCGGTAAAGCTCAGCAAGCAAACTCAACCATTCCGGTTCGAGTTCGGCACTAGTCCTAATAGCCACGACATCACTCTCCGCAGCCGCAATGCCAAAGCGGACGCCATCCGATGTGCCGGACTCGTTCCCGCTCAAGCCATCGACGTTCTTTGATATCTCGTAAGCCCGATACACCACGTTGGAGGGAAACGGGATCCATTTCGGGACTACCGAGAAATCCTCGACAGTCGATCTTGGATCCGCGTCGATAAGCACCTCCGGTGGGCCTATAAAAGATAGACACGCAGCGGTGAAGAGGCTGAAGTAGGCGCGTGAGACACCGAACTTGGCGGCAAGTCGGGGAAGCCAGTGAGAGGGATAGTCATAGATAATCCAATCGGGCCTCGAGGATTCAAGGAAGGTAGCCAATGGAGAATCCAGTAAATCAAAAGCCCTTTTCAGCAACTGTTGTTTGGTGGGTACGTCGGCGGAGGACTCGGCCCCGTCAGGCAAACCATCGACTTTGGGCAAAGACAGGCTGACAAGGTTTATTAGGGAAGAAAGATTCGGAGGTATTTTGGGAAGCCTGCTAATGTTCCCAGATGTGGAAATAAAGGAAACTCTGTGACCCTTTTGGGCTAAGTATTTGGATATGCGCATGAAGGGTACGAGGTGGCCAACGGCTAGCCATGGAAAAACTGCCACATGCAAAACCTTACCGTTTTCCATGGAAATTAGTTTAGCTGCAGCAGTTCGATGTCTCTATCTTCTATACATGTATGAATTATTGATGGGAGATGCTTATTCCACATATATGATCACTGAAGGTGGCTATGATTGAGTTTTTTATTTTTTATTTTTTTTTATTAATAATTGAGTAAGTAAATAAATATTTTTATTAATATTTAAAAATAAATAAATAAATAAAAGACAAAACTTTTACTTATTCAATAACTCTATCCGCCGCCTCCATGTGAAGTAGCACCACCCTTGGTAAGAGTGTATTGATAGACGAATTTAATATGATTATATTGCAAAATCTTCTCAGTAACGGTCAACAATAAGCAGCCGGACGACAAAAGACATGAGGAGCCGGCCGGGCTTATTACTATTATATTGGCAATTGGCAGAATCGTGACGTCTAGATTTGTAGGCATTGGAACCAGGGAAAGAGACAGTGTATTGAGAGAAGGGGGATCGCTACGTGCCCCGTTGGGAATCTCCCCATGCCATCCCGTTTTTATTTTTATTTTTTTTCGGTTTTTTTATATGATTTTTAAATAAATATTTTATATAATTTTTAGGACGGGATGGGACCGGAACAGTTTGGGATGAGACAAATAGCATTTATCTTGAGAGAAGATAAGACGTTGAAAGTAGTGGCAGAGAAATTTATTTTAAGAGATTAAATAAAATTATAATTATAATAAAATATTTTTTTTAAATAATATTTAATACTTCATCATTATAGATCATTTTATTTATGTGAAATATATTTTATTTATTTTATTTCTAAATCGGATTAACATTTTTTTAAAATTAAATTTATAAGTAATTAATTTATAAGATCAAAATAATTGTATAAAGGAGGTTAACATAAGATGAGATTAATATCATTTTATCAAATTATAAAAAAATAATATATTCATATATATATTTTGTAAAAATCATTAACCCCCTCGCATACAACTTTTAAAAAATATCAATTTACTAATAATTATTTTCGTAATCATTAAATAAAAAATTAAAATATAAATTGGCCACTTTTATATGTCAATTTTATCAGTTCAAATAAAATTTTCTAATTTCTTTATTAATATGCTATCTAAAATACTTTATATCATTTAATACAATAGTAAATAAAAAGATTTAAGATAAGAATAACATAATTACAAAAAACACAAATACCACTAACATATGAATTTGGGTTTGACCACAAAGTTGGTAGCTTAGTTAATACAATCTAGTATTCCATAGATTTAAAGTCAAGAATTCGAGCTTGACGTAAGTTGAAATCACTCGTGAGAGTAATGACTAAACTAAGAGTTTTCGAAATAGATTTTGGACTAATTGAAAGTTTATTGATATTGTAGTGATAGCATTTGTCCATCAAGCAATAACTATAACTCAAATCAAACATTTTACAGTTGGAAGAAACTCATATATGCTCACATCTAAGGAGGGAGCTCCGCTGATTATCTCACCTCTCCTTTTCTTTAGAATATTATATATATATATATAATATATATATATATATAAATTCGGATCTGAATCCATGTTCGAGTCTTATCAGAAGCGAGTTATAAGCAAGTCATGGGCTCATGGGCCTACTGCTTACTTCAGTCCATGGTTTCCTCTAGGTCCAAGTTCGGTAAATAAAACCAAATTCAGTGTTCTCAAATTTTAAAAGAAAATCCCTAAAAAGAAAAAAAAAATCTAATCAGAATTATTGTGAGGGTGTTTTAGGGTGTGATTGAGTAATGAGATGATATGCGAAATTTGAGAATAGTAATGAAATTGTTTAAGTAAGAGATGCTTTTATTTGATTTTGTAAAGTGAGTATAAAAACTTGAATTAAAATAGTATTATAATATATTTTTTAAATATTATTTTTGTTTGAAATTTTGAAAGTGTTAAATTATTTTTTGTATTTTATTTGAAGTTTGAAAAAATTGTAATGATTAGATAAAAAAAGTTAAAATTTTGAAATTGAAAAATATTTGTGTTGTAATAATATTTGGAAAGAAAAATATTTAAAAATATTAAGATGAGATTAAATGAAATCATCTCACTTCCCGAATAAGTTCTTAGACTGAGTTGAGTTTGATGCACTTTGAACCTTGGATAACACAAAACTTAATAAAGAAAATTAAAATGATGCTCAAGTGTTTATTTATTTTTAATTACACTTTTATGATTGTAGTTTGGGTCAAGTTTTTACTTTTCGTGCTATTGTTTGGCAAACTTGATTTTGAAGATTCTATCTACAATCTTAATTTCGTCTCTTCATCAATTTACTATGTCATCTAATGATTAGATTATTAGTAATGAATTATAATTAGTTTTTCCATCATTCATATCTGCCACATTATTAGAAATGTTATCCACATTCTAGTCAGGGATACCCATTCTCGCTCAAGCCCAATGCATGGAGGGGGGGTGTTGCCCATCTTCCGCATGCCGAGGGGTGGATTGGCCCATCCATCGACATAAAATGAAAAAACCAATTGGCGATTCGGCCATGGCTCAATGAACCAAACCACTGAACTAGTGAACAAAAAAACAATCATAAGAAAAGAGAGATATCAGTGGGGCTTGACAGAGAGAGGGAGAGAGCGGGGCTTGCATCCCACACCTGAAAATCGGTGTCACCTGGCCGCCCAAGAGGTGGCCAGCCGATGTCTGTACGGAGTCCCACTGTCCACCCTTAAAAAAGATGTTAATATATAGCACTTCTCATTGTATTATATTCATAGATTGTTGGCTTTATATGATAGAAATTAGTGATATTAACATAAAAATAGATTGATACGATTTTAAGAGAAAATCCATATTTTCTTATTTAACGTACTCAGCAATAATGGATTTTTATGTGCTGCACCCCAGATTTCTTGGATTAATAATACTTTGCTCCCTCTAATTTTTCTAATTCACAATATGACCTCTAAATTAAAAATTTTAACAATTGATCCCGCCAACTTTTAATTGTTCACAATGTTTCTCTTAGATCAACAATCTGGATTAAATCAAATAGAATGAAGTACGTACAGTTCACGTGCACCTGCAAAGACAAAAATACATCTTTTATTTAGCACATCAAACTTTCAAATAATTTTTAATTTACTCATGCGTCATATTAAATTCAGATAATATATAAAAATTTAATTTAAGCAATCCCGTTTGAGCAGCCCATCATTCACGTTGGCAGTTTCACTTTCACAGCAGGTAGGCTCGACTACGCAGAAATAGATGAAATTTCATTCTTCTTCCTCTCTAATTATCGACGTCAACACCCCAAGCAATCACAAGCAGCTCGCACCCGAGAAATCCGTCCTTAAAAAAATCTCTTTCTCCTTATCTTCAAGAAACTCAAACATCTTTCAGAATCATCTTTCAGAATGCTTCTTTTTTCCTTTTTTCTGCAGACTCCTAACGTACCTAGCTTCGAATATTAAAACAGATTGATAACAAATAACTACCAAGAGCCAACAACAAAAGAAGTACATTTCCAGAAATAAAAAATTAAATACTTCCAAGTTAAAAGTTTGAATCAGATACACCAAAAAAACAATGGAAACTAATTTGCCATTGGCACAAATATTTTAATATTTGGTTTGAGATTTCATTTGCAATTTGTGCAATTTGTGCTATAAGAAATTGCTTGCAAGTTTAATTTGAATGTGTTTCCACATCAAATAAATCGGATGCCTCCTCTTCTCATCTGTTTTCACATGATTCTTAATATAAATTTAGATTTGGTTTATTTCCTATGCTTATTTTATTCAAAAGCATGAATCCAAATAAAGATCTCATCCAATAAAGAGTTGCAAATGATCAAAAGTCAAAAACTTCAGTTCTATGATAGTGTATCCCCTGTTTTACCAGTAATTATTGCTTTTGTTGAATTCTAAAGCCTGAATTTCATACAAAATTGGAATTGGAATTAGACACCATATTGCACCAAAAGAAACTGCAAGCTGCACTGTAATTGAAAGTAAAGTTCATCTTTCTAAATTCAAAGAAAAGGAAGAGTTGCTTTTGTTGAGAGCTATTTCAATAAATGCATGTTTGGAATTGCAGTAAAAAATATTACTTTTAGTTTAAAACTTATAACTTAAAACTTAATGTAATAAGCTCTACTACTAAAAAATCATTTACTATTTGGGATTCATAAGTCTAAAACACTTTTAGAGTTAATTACGATAATTTTTTAAAAATATGTAGTTTTCTACATGAGCTTTTTAATAAAAACTTTAATTTGGTGTTTATTGAAAAAGTTGATTTTTAACTTTTTTTAACTGACTAAAGCGTTTTTAATAAAATTACCCAAACATGTCGCTTTTTTTTTTTAAATGTTTTTAACTGTTTAAAAGCACTTTTAAAATCTTAAAATGCAATTACAAACATGCTTAAATTCTTTCTTTATTTTGCAAAACGAAATAGCTCCGAGAAGGAGTTGTGAGAGAGGTGGAGATGGCTGATGGGATGCCGAGAGGGAAGTGGAGAGGGGGTTTGCATGAGAGGACTCAAAGTTTAGCTGATATTTTCTAGGTTCATGTGTAGCCGAACTTATTTGTATGAAAGCGAAATGGCTGATGTGGTTGAACATGAGTGGTGGGCTGCTCAAATGGGATTAGTAACCCACTCGGTTATAAGATTATTTCAAAAGATAAATGTTTAAACTCATTAAAATATTATAATATGAAATGAACGAACGAAATTTATCAGCCGCTCCTGTCCCACCACTAAATTATGTGAATGACTCCACCACTATTATTTTAAATTCTGCATAGTGACTTGCATAGTAACTTGCATAATAATTTCAAAGCCTATAAATGGGGGCTTCAGTTGTAATGAAATTTATAAGAAAAAATAGAGAGAGAAAGAAAGTTTCAGTTCTTAAGAGTTTCAGAGAGAATTTCTTATTTCTCTTTTGCAATAGTAGTTCCTTTCTTTAAGTAACATAACACGTTATCAGCACGACGGTTCTACCAATTCTGAAGCTAGTGGCCTTATTCCTCTAAAATGGCAAATCTTACAAAATTGGAATTTGTTGCTCTTGATATATCTGGGAAAAATTATTTATCCTGGATACTTGATGCTGAAATACATCTTGATGCAATGAACCTGGGAGAAACTATTAAAGAAGGAAATCAAGCATCCCTGCAGGAACGTGCTAAAGTAATGATTTTCCTTCGCCACCATCTTCATGAAGAATTGAAAACTGAATATCTCACAGTAAAAGATCCCTATATTTTGTGGAACAATTTAAGGGAGAGGTATGAACACCAGAAGACTGTCATCCTCCCAAGAGCTCATTCTCAATGGATGCACCTGAGGTTGCAAGATTTTAAAAGTGTTAGTGAGTATAATTCCGCACTTTTTAAAATAAGCTCAGTATTAAAATTATACGGTGAGAAAATCACCGATGAAGATATGTTAGAGAAGACTTTTACTACATTTCATACCTCGAATGTGCTCCTGCAGCAGCAGTATCGAGAGAGAAAGTTCAAGAAATATTCTGAACTTATATCATGTCTTCTAGTAGCTGAGCAGAATAATGAGCTCTTATTAGAAATCCACCAGTCACGCCCTACTGGCTCAATATTATTCCCTGAAGTGAATGGTAATAGGTTTGCATCATTCCCAGAAGTGAATGGTGCATCCTTTAGAAGAAATCGGAGGCGTGGACGTGGTAGGAGAAATTATAGAAATGTTGGTCCCAGGAATGACAACATTAAAAGGGATTATAATATACCATATCACTAGAAGTGGTACAATTCAGAGAGGGGTAAAAATCCTCAGAATAATTCTTCAAAGAAAAGTGAAGAGGTATGCCATAGATGTGGAATGACTGGACATTGGTCACGTACCTGTCGTACGGCCAGGCACTTAGCTGATTTATATCAAGCTTCTATTAAAGAAAAGAATAAAGTGCATGAAACAAATTTAGTAGAACCATCAGATGATTTATTAGATTCAGTAGATGTAGACGTTACTCATCTTGATGTATCTGATTTCTTTAATCATCTTGATGGTAGTATTGAACACTTAATTGGAGATGAAAGTGTTTCACTCAATTAATGTATTTTCTTTCTATCAGTAATAAAAGTTTTGTATATTTTGTAGAATCATGGATCACATTGATGAGCTTTTTATCTCTGAGTTGAATGATAAAGATATATGTCTGGCTAACAGTGCTACAACTCACACAATTCTCAAAGAAAAGAAATATTTTCAAAATCTAACACTAAGTAAAGCCTATGTCCATATCATATCAGGTTCATCAGATTTAATTGAGGGCTCCGAAAGAGCTTATATTGTGTTGCCTAATGGCACCAAATTTTGTATTGATGATGCTCTATTTTCTTCACAATCCAGAAAAAATTTATTGAGTTTCAAAGATATACGTCGTAATAATTACCATATTGAAACGACCAATGAAGGCAGTAAAGAGCATCTTCTTATTACTAAAACAGTATCGGGCCAGAAGCTCGTATTAGAAAAACTGTCTGCTCTATGTTCTGGATTGTATTATACAAAAATGAGAACAATTGAATCATATGTGGTAATGCACCAGAAGTGCATTGACCCTAAAGTATTTATGACTTGGCATAATCGCCTTGGACATCCGGGTTCTATAATGATGAGATGAATTATTGAAAATTCGCATGGGCATCCCTTAAAGAATCAAAGGATATTTCTACCCAATGAATCTCCGTACTCTACATGTTCTCAAAGTAAATTAATTATTAGACCATCTCCCTCAAAAGTCATTGTTGAATCTCCATCCTTTTTACAAAGGATTCACGGAGATATATGTGGGCCTATTCATCCATCAAGTGGACCATTTAGATATTTTATGGTTCTAATTGATGCATCTAGTCGATGGTCACATGTTTGTCTTCTTTCCACTAGAAATGTTGCATTTGCTAGACTTCTTGCTCAGATAATTAAACTACGAGCACAATTTCCTGAGTATCCGATTAAGACCATTCGATTGGATAATGCAGGTGAATTTTCATCTCAAGTTTTTGATGATTATTGCATGTCAATAGGAATAGATGTTGAACATCCTGTTGCCCATACACACACACAAGACGGTTTAGCTGAGTCTTTGATCAAAAGGCTTCAACTAATCGCTAGACCTTTACTTATGAAATCAAGACTACCTATTTCTGTTTGGGGACATGCTATACTTCATGCAACATCTCTAATTCGTATTATACCATCTGCATATCATAAATATTCTCCATTACAGCTTGCATATGGTCAACAACCAAATATTTCTCATCTTCGTACTTTTGGATGTGCTGTATATGTTCCAATTGCACCTCCACAACGTACAAAAATGGGCCCTCAACGTAGACTTGGGATATATGTTGGTTTTGATTCTCCATCCATTATTAGATACCTTGAACCCCTTACAGGGGATATGTTTAAAGCACGTTTTGAGGATTGTCATTTTGACGAATCAAATTTTTCGTTAATGGGTAAAGAAAAGTCGGTGCCTGAAGCACGACAAGATATTACTTGGGATAATAAGACCCTGTCTCATTTTGATCCTCCTACAAATGAATGTAAACGGGAAGTTCAAAGAATTATTCATTTGTAAAATGTTGCAAATCAGTTACCGGATGTATTTACTGACACTAAAGGTGTAGTAAAATCTTATATTCTTGCTGTTAATACTCCAGCAAGGATTGAAGTCCCTGAAGGACAAATTGTCAAAGCAGCAATAGGTGAATCTAAAATACGCCTGAAGCGTAGAAGACCTATTGGTGCAAAAGACAAAATTCCTAGAAGGAAAAGAATACAAAATGAATTTGGTGTTCCTGAAGAACACGTACCCACAATACAGGCCACAAATATAATTGGTGCTCCTAAAGAGCTTAAATCTTCTATTCCAGAACCTTCTGAAGAGGAAACTCTTGAAGAGTATAAATCTCCTAAAAAGGGACCTCCTGAAGAGGTGTGTCATGAAATGTTTTCTCCTGAAGAGGAACAGGTACTTGAAAATAATGAGATCTCAATACATTTCATGAAAACTGGAGAAATTCTGGATAGAAATAAAACTGTTGTCGACAACATATTTTCATATAAAATGGCCCTTGACATTACCAGAAGTAATGAATAAAGTGAGCCAAAAAGCGTCGAAAAATGTCGATGTAGAAATGATTGGCCAAAATGGAAAACAGCTATTGAAGCTGAATTAAATTCGCTAGCAAAACGAGAAGTATTTGGACCTGTTGTCCAAACACCAAAGGGTGTGATGCCTGTTGGATATAAGTGGGTATTTGTACGAAAACGTAATGAGAAAAATGAAATTGTGCGATACAAAGCACGGCTTGTTGCACAAGGTTTCCTGCAGAAACCCGGGATTGATTATGAATAAACATAATCTCCCGTTATGGATGCAATCACATTTAGATTTTTTATTAATCTGGTTGTTACAAAAGGATTAGAAATGCGGTTGATGGATGTGGTCACTGCATATTTATATGGATCCTTAGACCATGACATATATATGAAAATCCCTGAAGGATATAAGATGCCTGAAGCATCTACAAGTACATCTAGAAATATGTACTCAATCAGACTACAAAGATCTTTATATGGGTTGAAGCAATCCGGACGCATGTGGTATAATCGCTTAAGCGAATATCTGTTGAAAGAAGGATTTGAGAATAATCTTATATGCCCATGTGTTTTTATTAAGAAATCAGAATTCGGATTTGTCATTATTGCGGTTTATGTTGATGATTTAAATATTGTGGGAACTCCTGAAGAGATCTCAAAAACCGCTATATATTTAAAGAATGAATTTGAAATGAAAGATTTTGGCAAAACAAAACTTTGTCTCGGCCTGCAGCTTGAGCACTTGCCAAATGAAATTTTTATTCATCAATCCATGTATACTGAGAAAGTCCTAAAGCATTTTTATATGGACAAATCTCATCCCCTGAGTACTCCAATGATTGTTCGAACACTTGATGTGAAGAAAGATCCATTCCGTCCTTGTGATGACGATGAAGAAATTCTTGGTCCTGAAGTACCATATCTCAGTGCAATTGGAGCTTTGATGTATCTTGCAAATTGCACTCGATCAGATATTATATTCTCAGTTAATCTGCTTGCAAGATATAGTTCTGCACCAACTCGAAGGCATTAGAATGGCATTAAACATGTCCTTCGTTACCTTCATGGTACGGTTGATATGGGATTATTTTATCAACGTGGTTCAAGTTCAGAATTGATTGGGTATGCAGATGCAGGTTATCTTTCAGACCCACACAGAGGTAGATCTCAAACTGGATATTTATTTACTTATGGAGATACTACCATATCATGGAGATCTGTTAAGCAGACACTATCTGCTACTTCTTCAAATCACTCAGAAATCATTGCTATTCATGAAGCAAGTCGAGAGTGTATTTGGTTGAGATCAGTTATTCAACATATCCAGGAAAAGTGTGGACTTCCCATGATCGATAATAGCCCAACAATCTTGTATGAAGATAATACTGCTTGTATCACTCAAATCAGAGGAGGATATATCAAAGGTGACAGAACCAAACATATTTCACCGAAATTCTTTTATGCTCATGAACTTCAAGAAAAAGGTAAAATTGATGTCAAGCAGATACGATCTAGTGATAATCTGGCAGATTTATTCACAAAAGCGTTACCAACTTCCACATTCAAGAAGATTGTGCATAACATTGGAATGCGAAGACTCAAAAATCTTTTGTCATGCACTTTTCAGGGGGAGTAAATGTGCTGATTGTACTCTTCTTCCTTCGCTGAGGTTTTGTCCCACTGGGTTTTCCTCTGCAAGGTTTTAATGAGGCAATCTTAAAGCACTTGTGGATACATAAGAAGACTGTACTCTTTTTCCTTCGCCATTGGTTTTTCTTCCCACTGGGTTTTTACTTGGCAAGGTTTTAACGAGGCAGATTCCTTATTGGCGGTCATTCAAGGAGGAGTGAAATGAACGAACGAAATTTATCAGCCGCCCCTGTCCCACCACTAAATTATGTGAATGACCCCACCACTATTATTTTAAATTTCGCATAGTGACTTGCATAGTGATTTGCATAGTAACTTGTATAGTAATTTCAAAACCTATAAATAGGGGTTTCAGTTGTAATGAAATTTATAATAAAAAATAGAGAGAGAAAGAAAGTTTCAGTTCTTAAGAGTTTCAGAGAGAATTTCTTATTTCTCTTTTGCAATAGTAGTTCCTTTCTTTAAGTAACATAACATAATATAATTTTTTAATTTTTTTAATTTTTAAAAACATGTTTTAATAACTTTTATAAATCACTCTAAATATATAAATAAATATATATAACTATATATAAAATTATAGAAATATGTATATATAACTAATTATATAACTAAATATATATAACTAAATATATAGTAATATATTATATATAATTATAGATATAGTTATATATTATAACCGTAAGAATCTATATAACTATAAATATATAAATAACTATATATATAGATATATAAATATATAACTATAAATATATCTTTTTACTAGTATTTTATCTCAATTTGTAAATTCATATAATATGTAAAAATTTAATTTACTTTATAATAAAAATCTAATTTAATGTGACGTGGAAAGTAAATTGAGAATCTCATAAAAGTTCGAGAGGCAAAATGAAAGAGTTATTTTTGTATTTGTAGGTGTACAAGAGCTGCACGTGCTCCATTAGTTCGATTTAATGTGGATTTTTGATAGAAGAAGAATATTGTAAAGAATTAAAATTGACGGAATGAATTGTTAAAATTTTTATTTTAAGAATTACATTATAAATCAGATAAAAATTATAGAAAGAAAAGTGTAATTAATCTAAATTTCTTTGTTGCAAAATTTTATAAGGGCTCGTTTGCTTGAGAGAATGAAATTAAAAATTCAAAACTCAAAACACATTTTAAATTTATCATTATATACTTTTAAATTTAAATAAAAAATTTAATTTATTCAAATTTTAAAATATATTTTTCAAATTTTAAAATAAAATTAATATTAAAAAAAATATTACAACAACATATTTTTTTTTAAATTTTTATCTAATCTCCTCTAATATTATTACTGAAAACAAATCAGGCCTTAATTTGTTTTGGTAACTGGGTAATAAATGCATTTTCAATAAAAAAATTTAAAACCTCAGAGTCTCTCCATAGGATTAGGAGAATTACGCAGGCATCCAAATCCAATCAGGGCCACCTTTCCCCGTTGCATACCGGCCCCCACTTCTCAGCTCTCTCTCTCTCTCTCTCTCTCTCTTACCCAAAACTCCCTCACAAGACAACACTCTTCAAAACCTACAATCGCCCTGTTTCTAATTCAGGCATACAGTCTCTCCTTTATCTTCCTCTTACAACCCTAGCGCTAGGGTTTTCCCCACTGCACTCGTTTACCTCTGTAATGCCCCATATACACTTACTCCAATTCCCCAGACCCCAATGTACGGACACCACCAGCCCCTGAACATGCCCAACCAGATCTCTGCGTCAGCCGACGAAGATGACGTTTCCGGCGCCGGCGCCGGCGCAGAGTCCATTGAAAACTCTCACATTCGTTATGAAGCCCACTCGATCGACGACTCTGGCGGCGCAGTTGGTGGTATCGTCGATGATGTAACCGCTGACGCTGTTTACGTTCATGGCGGTGGTGGCGGAGCATCGGAGATGGTGATTCAGCGGCATGAAGATACCAGTCAGCTCACGCTCTCGTTTCGAGGCCAAGTCTATGTGTTCGACTCTGTTACCCCTGACAAGGTGCAATTGTTCTCCCGTTGTTTTGACGGTGAATTATCTCGTTTGGGGTTTCGTAGTATTTCTCTTGATGTTCTGTTTGGATGCCGATAAAATGTGGGAACAGGAGAGACTCAAATTTTAGAATTTCGATATTTTTGTCTCTATTTGAGACCTGAAACATGTAAATTCGGTCCTCAATTGAGCTCGATAAGATTTAGAATTCATTTATTTGGTGAAAACAAAGCAACATGCGACTCGAATCAAACAAAGTTTCACCTTATGTTTCTGACAGCTTCTCGGCAACCAAACGGAGAATTGGGGGTTCGGGTTCTACATATTTTCAAAGATTTGATTGTAAATTTGTTTTTTTTGGTTCGTAATGTTAGGTTCAAGCAGTGTTGCTACTTCTCGGGGGCTGCGAACTATCTTCGGGACCACAAACCGAGATGCTGCCTCAGAACCAGAGGGTACTTCTGCAAACCAAGAAACTTATGGACATTTACATTTGATAATGTTATGGGTGCTTCTCTTTATGGGCTACATTTTCTGCAGGGTGGTGTTATGGAGTATCCTGTAAAGTGTAGTCAACCACACAGAGTGGCCTCATTAAATAGGTTCCGCCAGAAGAGAAAAGAGCGATGCTTTGATAAGAAAGTTAGATATAGCGTTCGTCAAGAGGTTGCCCTCAGGTTTGGTGAATTTTTTTGCATGCTAGTTTTTTTGTCCAAATTGATTTGAGCTCTACGAACCAAACATGATTTGTAACTAAAAAGAAAAATACTGATGGGGTGCTACTGCTATTGATGTATCTTGTTCTTGCCAAATCGGTGCTGGCCTTTGGAATAGGAGATGCTTTCTGGTTGTTTCTAATTTTTTCATCCATTTGATATGAAGCACTTGTTACTTCGTCTGCACGCAGTTCGTTTAAAAAGCTTGATTTATTAACTTGTATGACCTCAAATAAAAGATTATGCTTCTCTTTAGTGGAACTTCAATTCAAACTGATGTCTAAGGATGCTACTTGACTTGGGTGGACAGTGAACTTTTTATGTGGTATAGAGTTTTCGTAGTGATGTACTTACTGATTGAATTAAGTGCTTTCTTTATATGTGACTGATCTTATGTTTTGGAAAGATTATATTTACTGGAGCTTAAATGATTCGGCAAATTGAAAACCACATCTGTAAATAGAATTTGTTACTCAGCAATAAATTTTATTTGAAAGCACAAAAGGTGCAACCTAGGGATACAGGACGTATGCAAGAGAAAAACCTATCTAGGAGTAGAAAAAGATACAAAAACATTATGAAAGTTGAACCTATTGAAATCTATAGAAATTTCCAGAGGAAGAGAGTATTGAATAGGAAAGTTTTGAGCTCCTCCAACATCCATTCTCTGTTGTCACAATTGTTGTCATTTTTCCCTCCATATGAGGAATGTAAGGACCATATTCCACACTACTGCAATTTGTGCACTTCTGTTTTAATCCTCTCCAAGCACCAAAAAGGTCCACTATTATTTTGGGCATTACCCAAGTCAAATAGTCGGGCTGAAGAATTAATTCCACAAACCAACTAGTATATCTAATAATAGGGTAAAAGATTAGCGACAAACTTTCTACCCTTATACATGCAACACCAAGTTCTCACACCACCATGTTTATTTTCCTTAGTTATTTGTTGTGAGAATCACTCCTAAAGAGAGCCTGTACAAGCAGAGAACGGTAGCTACTTTGGGGGATCTTAGTCCACTACATGATCTTCCTAAGAAAGAGTATTATTATGAAAAATAAGGAATTTATAGAAGGAACACTTGGGACAATCATCTCTTGGAATTTCCCTCCTCGTCTCAGCCGGGTGGAATACAACAGATCAAAGATTGAAATGAAGGCACTTGCTTCCCTACCATGAGCCATTCTGTGAAAGCTTGCAGTCCATCTGAGGAAATCATTAGATATCTCCAAATAGTCCCCCATACATTCTTAGGATGAGCAACAATGCACACATTTGGGAAAGCTTCCTTTTCCACACCACAAATAAAATCTAGCCTTGGAGCCATCTTCTACCCCAAATTTTGAACTTGAGTTTTACAGTGGTATGAACTGTATTCCTACAAGAATGTATATTGTTATATTCTTGGGTTTAGTGGAACTCCCCACTCCCATAATTATAAGTTGAAAAGAATAGATGATAGTGGATAACAATAGTTAGCCAAAAAGAGAACCTAAACAACCACCACAAATGCTTTTTACCTTGGCCATAAAGTTGTTTGGTTGGTGCAGGGTGTGTAAGTCCCGTTTCAATCTTCTAATATGATCAGTCTTCCTTTAGCAAGCTATAGCATCACTCTTATGGATAATTTTGACTTATCAAACATAATAAAAATCCTCATTCTTACAAACAACCTATTAAATTTTGTAGTGTATGTTTTTGGCAGAACATGCTACATGAAATCTTGTTAAAGAATATGATAGGGGAAGATTGTTTTATTTTTCCTCTGTCCACCACTTATTGATGTGGTTTTGCATTATTCTTTTGCTGGTTATACTTGTTGTGATACTTTGTATGTAACCAGGCAGTCTTTTTTTTTCCTGTTTCTTATATGTTATGCTGCACCAGGATGCAGCGTAATAAGGGTCAATTTACTTCTTCTAAAAAGTTGGAAGGAGCTTATAATTGGGGTACTGTCCAGGAGTCAGGGCAAGATGATAGTCCACAAGAAGCCTCGTGAGTAATCCTGAATATTATTACCTCCATCAAGACACTGTTGGTTTTTTGTGCATGT
This sequence comes from Platycarya strobilacea, assembly GCA_036898215.1. Taxonomy (NCBI): domain Eukaryota; kingdom Viridiplantae; phylum Streptophyta; class Magnoliopsida; order Fagales; family Juglandaceae; genus Platycarya; species Platycarya strobilacea. Next base: position 10,708,919 of record CM072555.1, read on the forward strand.
TTACATCTCTTTTTGACTCTTGGTATATTTGCATGCTTGTCTAGTTGTACACATTGTGGCATAAGTTCAAAGTCCACTCCAATGATGCGGCGCGGGCCATCTGGTCCAAGGTCTCTTTGCAATGCCTGCGGACTTTTTTGGGCAAACAGGGTTAGTATTATTTTGAATGATTTGAATGCTTTATTGTCCTCAATGCCCAAGTTTTGAACGGTAGACATTAAAATTTTGCATTTTATAATGCCCAATGAGGCTTGAGATCTTCTCTTTGGAAAACATTTTCTATCCTGGCTTCAGTGGTACAATGAAATATATACCACATCTTACGTATTTGCAATGTCAATATAGTTTCAAGTTTTGAACTAATGTTCATGCCATTGATTCATCATTTGCCTGCTAGTGGTTTATGCATTTTAAAATTAAAGGGTGATAGATATGATAAGCGGCTTGTGGAGTATTGAATCATGGGGTTCAAACAAGAAAAGCAGGTGGACTAATAGTTGTGACAAATATCTAGAACAATTTAATTTTCTTTCTTGTCTTTTGTTTTATCTGTTCAGAAAGGTAGTTATTATCAGTTTTCTTTGAAATCTTTTCTGTATTTGCACACCCAACTTACACACAAATAGTTTAGGATTAATTGCCAACATATATCTAGGCCTGAAATTGATTGTATTGTCTGTCTTGTATATGATGTAAGATTATGTCATTTAACAGGTTTTTATTTTTCACCAGCTTAATTAAGTGATGGTTTCACTCTGGGAATGTCTTTGCATGCATTCAGAGTTTAATCTCATCATCATGATGACATTCTAATAAAAATAACCGAACTAGTATAGTTAACGTGATGGAATGTAACAACATCTCTTTCTTAAGACATTTGTCCACCATGGATCTTCTACAGGTTCTTTTTCTTCACAAGGGCATCCCCCATAAGTTACATGGATAATTTCTCCAGTCTTCACTTGTTTGTCTCTGTGATACTCATCATGGGTCACATGATGAGTATACCAGAACTTTTATTGTGATATTTGAGCTTTCTCTACCTACTTGTATAGTTTGTATTTACAGATTCTGTCTACTCTTGTTTATTATACTTGCTGCTGAATGACTTCATGACAAATTTTCCCCAGTAATATGCTGAGCCAATCATTTCTTTCAAGGCCTAACTCGTGACAATTATTTGTGGGCATTACTTCTAAATCTGCTGGGCATCTTCTTCTCGTCTTTCAATACTATCCTAATATTTGACAACTGAACTCTGCAGGGGGCTTTGAGGGATCTTTCTAAGAAAACCCAGGATCATTCTGTTAGCCTGGCTGAGCAGGTATGCTTCTCATGAAGTGTATACGTATCAGGATCCAGATATTGTTTGTTTACATTATTCTTTCGTTGTCCCTACAATATTAAAGCTGCATCCTTTCTTTTTTGGCATTTTTCTTTGAGTAGGGTGAACGTGAAGCTAATAATTCAGACTGTGGAACTGCCATCCATACAAACAACAATGTCGTTACTTTCTCTCATGGGGATAACTCAGCTTTAATAGCTGAGCACTGAGTTGCAATTAATCTTTACAAAAGAGGCGATATAGTTGCCTCTGGCATCATTCAAGTAGGTTTTGTAGTGCTTTCATTTTTCTCGTCCATCCGGTGTACAGATGCATTAGTGCCATCTTCCATCAATACAAGTGGTTTTATCTTTTTTATATCATGGGAACTATGCAAAGATTATTGCCAATGAATCCATCGTCCCTTGTATCATCATGAAGCTTAGATTGACTATATTGGTAATCTTGTATACAATATACTTTTAATGCTAATAGCTCCATGACATAGCATATGCTCCAATGAAATTCTTTAGCATTTTTAACCAAACATTTAGGGATCTATATGGTTGGATTAGTTAGCATATTAAAGTAGCCAAGCTATGAATAGGTCATTATCATTTGCCAAGTTTGTCCGTTTCTTTGAGTTTATGCATTTTATGCAGCACTGTACTCCAATTGTCAATACTCGCGACTGATTGCCATCATTCAGATTTTAAGCCGTCGCCCCCCCTCCCCCACCACCCTACAGCTACTGCAAAGTGAGTGTAAACTTTCCTTCCTGTTCATGAGGAGTGCATGTATCTGGAAAAAAAATGGCCAAAATGCTCATGAACTAAATGTAGGATTTGTTTCAGTTTGATACAAATGAGTATTTATTATTAGGTGCTCGCGGTAATTTCATCCAATCACAAAATTATCATGTTATTGAAACTATTTATTTAAACACTAATTTTTAATGATAGTGATAAACCAAGTCCACCCACAAGTTTCCGAATGAAAATTATAATAGTCTATTTGTGCCGCTCGGGCAACATTGCTGTGCTTTCATATATGGTACCAGAAAATAAACAGCTCATAAGGAAGTAGGAAGTTGCCTTGCTTGCTCTGGAACATACAACGTTGGATCTTCTTTCGTCCATGTGTATCTTCCTTGACTGCGTGGCCGCCCATGAGACAGTGGAAACTGTCAGGGTACGAGGTAGATTGCTTGTTTCTGTTATATAATTTTTGGTCTTGACTTTTCCTGTCGCATTTGCTTTCTTTCCTTCCTCTTCTAATTCTTTGATCCGATTATTGGTTTGTGTTCGAGGCGTTTTGGAGTGCCTGCTTATCATTTTAAAAATAATAATGAGAACAATAATAATAATTCCTTCCTTTCTCTAATTAAATCAAAATATTAAAGAAAATCATAAAATAAATTCAGTCTCACGTGACATAAAAAGTTGGGCGACAGATTTGGTGGGCTAGTGTCCAAATCTGTCCAAACCAAATCAGGTGCAAACGCCACCAACCTAAGCGCTGACAAATACTTTGACCAATCAATTTCTACTGTATTATCAGTAGTCAGTCAGGAAAGAATGAATACTGTCAACCTTTTGGGAAAGGAAAACCTCTCATCTTTCCATCAATATTTTATTTTATGTTTGCAACAAAACAAAGTCAATGAACATATACATTCACGAGTCACGACGATATGTTGAAATAAAAATAAAATCAAATTTTAATATATAACTTAAATGAAATATCACGTCAATATCTTTTTAGTAATTTCTATTTAATGATATTGAAATATTAGGATTAAGAATTTAGGATAGGAGACTAGGATAGATAACTGTCACATATTTATATATATATTGAAATATAAAAATTAGCATTTTTATCATTTCATGAAGTGACATTCAATAATTAAAAATAAGTGAAAAATGATGCCCCAACACTTTATACATGGGATGGGTTAGATTTTTTCTTTTCTTTTTTTTTTCTTTTTTTATTTTTTTTATTTTTTTTTTATTGAAGTTGTCCATATTTTAAAAATTCTCGGATGCATCACTATATTTAATTTACAAATAATTTTTCAATTATCTAATATCTAAGATAATAAAATAAAAAAAACAATTTCTGACATATACTTTTATGTACGTACACTCGCGCAACACACAAGAATACCCATAAGGCATATGTAAGAATAACAGAGTCAAATTCTCTTTCGTTCAAACAAAAAAGAAAAGAAAAGAAAAGCGAAAATTACCCAATTGAGCCTCTTCGAGGAAACACAGGGGCACACCCTGCGAATCTTAGCTATTTCGGGGTAGTTTTTTTTTTCCCCCGTCCTCTACGATTCCGGACTTTCTTCGAGCTCCGAATCCAATCTTTGTGCATAGTTAGGGTGAGGGTTTCCTTTTTAGGCCGTGACGAAAAAACATGTTTCTTCTTCGATGGAACAGGTCCCTTACTTAGGGTTTGGTGTTGTGTTTCGGTTCCGACACGGTTCGTGCAGGCAGAATTTTGATTCCGGTAGATGGCGGCTGCCAACCCACAGCCCTTGCAGGCGCGTCCTTTAGAGGACCACGTGCGGTACCCCATACGGATTGAGGACGAGGAGGGTGACTACGAGGATGGTGGTGACGATGCTATGGATGACGTGGATGATGCTCACATGAATTCTGTGAGCGTTGCGGAGCATGGTGGAGCAAGAGCTGGAGGAGGAGGAGGAGGAGGGGCGGTTATGGCGTCTCGGACCAGTGAGCTTACTCTCTCTTTCGAAGGCGAGGTCTACGTGTTCCCTGCGGTGACGCCTGAAAAGGTAACTTTTTTTTTTTTTTTTCGGTTAAGCAACCCAATGGCTTGTTTTTAATCTTGTTTTCATTTTTGTTGGCATAGATGAATAAGACCATTTTTTAAGGTACAATGAATAAGAACAACGTTTTTTCCTTGTAATTCTCTTTGTGCGGATAGTGGGTTTAGGGATAATTTTTTTTAATTTTTAACGGGGGAATTACTTTTCGTGCACCTAGTGGTTTTAGGATCGGTACTTGCATTTCTGTTTTTTCAGTTCATTTGGGGTTCAAGAATGGAACTTTATGGGAACGGGAACGCGGTGCTTTTTTTTTTTCTTTGAACTTTTTATGACTTTTTGGTATATTCGCTCGTTTCTTTACTAGCAATTCTAGAAAATTTATTCATTACCGTGCATTTTGTTATCGAGTCCATCGCGCTGTGTCTTTTGGTCATGGATTCCCATTTCAACTCAATGGTTTTAGAGTGATTTGTTGGGAAGAAGATAACTCTCTTGTAATTTTTAAATATTTGAAGTGTTAATAGTAGCTTTTCAGCATGTTAATTCGAAACATACATTCCCTGAGCTTCCCATTACATTTTTCTGGAAGTTGGGTATTTTTCTCTGTGCATGAATATATTCATTTCTCCTGAGTATGGCGGCAGTTTCATTCAAATCTTACTGTATGTTATCAACTGTTTAATTTCTTAGTTGACTATTTGAAGACTCTTTGAAGGATGCTTCAATTTGTTGGATTTTACATAACAGGTACAAGCAGTGCTCTTGCTTCTAGGAGGACCAGATGTACCAACCGGTGTGCCCACCTTTGAAGTACCATTTAATCAAAATAGCAGGGTATCACAGAATTTGAAACTATTGAAAGCAATAATCTAGATTTTCCATTTTCTGTTTTAATAGTCATGCTTTATCTGCCTCTCCATAGGTTGTGGGTGAGACTGCAAAGCGCTCGAATATTTCACGAAGAATAGCATCCCTGGTCAGGTTCCGTGAAAAGAGGAAAGAGAGGTGTTTTGACAAGAAAATTCGGTACACTGTGCGAAAAGAAGTTGCTCAAAGGTACGATAACTTCATTAAAATATGTTTATTTGTCATTAATCCTACAATTTTAACCATTTGAAATTTTCACTGATAATAATGTACTTGGTTAAGAATGTCTCTCTAGTATTTAAATTTGTCTTTATCTTTCTGTTATAAAGTCGAGTAATTCTATATACAATCGTGAATTCGTAACCGACGCGTAACCACTTTGAAAAATAGTGATGTCTACTATTAAAAAACCATTTTTTTTTTCATTTGGGTTTCATGTTTTATTCTCTTTTTTCAAAATGGTTATGCGATGGTGTCCCAAATCACGGTTGTATATATATTTTCTCTATAAAGTCACTGTTTGGGTCAAATGGTTTCAAAGGATTTATTACTCATGTTTTACATCATTCTTAGTTTTAGTTGAAATTCAGCATTTGGGTTTCAATACGTTTCATCTTAAAGGAAAAAAGAGAAAAGAAAGGAAAAAGACAAGGGAAGGAGGAAAAAGACAAGGGAAGGAAATTGTGTTACATCTTCTTTACTGTTTAATAGAAAGTAATAAATTTAGGTTTTGTTCTCGGGCAAGGCTGAGTTTTTAGATGGAAGGAAAGATGCATCTCATTGTTTAGATGAGTTTTTACTCTATATGATCACTGCTAGGTTTATTCTGAATTTATGATCTTAAATGGGTGATTATTTTTATGGAAAGAAATGCCAGGAAATCAAAACATTTTAAATAATGAATTCAAGCAAAAATTGTGTGTTTGTAAGTGAACTCTAGTATTTTACAGAGGCAATCAATTTATTGGATGCTGGGTCGTATTTTTCATGCATGCTGCTTTTTGTGTTTTCTGACTACCCCTTGCACTCTTAAATTAAGAAATAAAAAATAGCACACCATGTAACTTTAGCACAATCTGGATTCTAAAACTCTCTTGATGTATAATTATGTAGCATTGTTTAATAGATGGGTATTTGCCACACCATTTGGATCCTTTTGGCTAAATATGGGTGCATGAACATCCAAAAGCAAATATAGGAGAAAGTGTTGAATTCTAGGAGTGGAAAAAGTTGGTTTACCTTTGCCCTGGTGCATTTGAGATCTGTGATTTCAGATTTTATGGGAAACTATAGCATTCTTATTCCGTATCATTACAACTTTACTGATGTATGATTCTCTCTCTACTATTATTCTGCTAGGATGCACCGTAAGAATGGACAATTTGCATCCTTGAAAGAAAGTCCCACTACTTCAAATTGGGATTCTGCTCAGAGTTGCCTTCAAGTTGGTACTCCTACTGCAGAAACTGTGTGAGTACAAGTCTATTCTGGTTGTTGTGTACTTCAAGTTTTGTAACCTCTTTTAAATTTGATAGCAATGCTAATTCTACATTTTTCTTCTTTCTGGAATTTTCATTTCCAGTTTACGTAGATGTCAACATTGTGGTGTTGGTGAAAATAATACTCCTGCAATGCGTCGTGGGCCAGCTGGACCAAGGACTTTATGTAATGCATGCGGTCTAATGTGGGCAAATAAGGTTTTTTTTTTTTGAAGTTGCATTCTTTCGGCATGGTTCCCGTGCTTCAAAAATGAGTATGTAAAATTGCACGGTTGGGCACTTTGTATGTATATGTTTGCTTTTATTCGCTGTTGGTAGCATGAGTTGATGTCATGTAGAGAATAGTTGGACGTTATTTTCTAATCTTGGCTCTGTGTGTGTCCTTTACTAGCTTTCTCACCTGATGCTATTATAGTTGGTACCTGTGAGACTTAAAGAGCAGTGGGTGGTTATTTTAGGTAGAGTGATATAAACAACTCTTGATCTCTGTACCCTTTACTACTGTGACTCTTTCAAAGTTGTGTGCATTACTGATTCTTGAGATTCAGATTTTTTGATTTTGGGGTATTAATGATAATGTTGGCTTATGCTGATTTCACACTTTATGGTACTTAGTGCAAGGATTGTTCTATCGTCTGTTTGATAGGTTAATTCACATCTGGACAGTACATATTGTATCCAGTTATATGACACGAAGTTGCAATAGTTTTCTACTTTTTTTTTTTATTGGTTGACTCTTCTATATGATTTGTTTGGTAATAAATGCTCTATAGTCTGTCATCTATTTTCTATACTTCCCTACTTGTGCAAAAAGTGCTGTTGTGGCTGTGTGTCATAGCATGCCTCGGCTTTAGTAGATAATTAGAACAGATTGATGAAACGTTGTATTATACTTATGGACTGGTGCTATATGTGCAAGAAGAGCGGAGAGTCCGTTGACCACTTACTACTACATTGTGGGATTGCCGTGACCTTGTGGAATGAAGTTTTTGCTCAATTGGGGTTAGCTTAGGTGATGCGAAAAAGGTTATGTTACCTTCTAGCTTCTTGGAGAGGTATTTGGGGCAATTCTCAAAATTGCATCCTTATGGAAGATGATACCTATGTCTATGGTGGTGCATTTGGAGGGAGCGGAATGCAACAAGTTTTGAAGACAAAGAGCGATCGATGGATGAGCTTAGAAATTTGTTTTCAATACTTTAGCTCCATTGGTCGATTGTAATTGATTTCCAGGCATGCCATTTCATGAATTCCTTGTATCTATGAATTAGCACGCCTAGGCGTTGCTCTTGTATATGTCCCGTTTACTTGGGCTTATTATGCCTACTCTCTTGATCAATAAAAATTTGCTTACCGATAAAAAAAAAAAATAAATTTAAAACAGATTGTTATTATCTGTGTCTGGCTTTGGCTTGAGCTTTGTTGTCTATGTTGTTATGGATGTGTCCTTTAGGGTATTTTATTATTCTCTTAATCAGTCTCTTGAATGTGCAGGGAACATTGAGGGATCTCAGTAAAGGGGGGAGGAATGTTTCCACGGACCATATTGAACCTGTATGTACCACTAGAAAGAGCTGCAACACTTTTTCTACAGAATGCATATTTTTTTGGAAGTCTAGCTCACATTAATATGGTGGATAATTGTTTTCATGATTTTCCAGTTCATTTTGAGCTCAAAATTGGCTATATTTATCATACAATTCCTTTTACCTTTGTCATTTTTTGGGGAAAACCCAGCAAATGGGGCGAGGAAGGGGGGAATGTGGTTGTAAAATTTGAGGCATATGCATTGAGACAACCTAATATTTCTGCTATTGGACTGCATTTTTTGGATGGTCCTAGGGTTTTTATTACAATTGTTGGAATTTCTGAAAAAAAAAAAATTTGGTCAAGGCATCTATCTAGTTGGTACACAATGTTAAATTGTTCCCATTAGTTTTTTGTGTTCATGTTGTGATTTTTGTGAAGGGTGATTTACGATAGGCTTGTGATGGGACCTGCAGGTAACCCCAGTCGACATCAAGCCATCAATTGCAGACAGAGACTTATGTGACAACCAGGATGATCATGTATCATATCTTCTTGTCTGTTCAAATACCTTGAAAGTCAATCAGGAAAGCTTGTTTCTACCTTCTAAACTAATTTATGGTGCATGCAGGAAACTCCTAAAGACCCTTGCAAAAAGGCAGTAACCGAAGGATCTAATAAGTCTCCTGTCAACCCTGATGGGGAAGTACGTATGTTTTTTTTTTCTATTGATAGTGAAATAGAAAGTAGTGAAGTCATTTTGCATTTGCTTTAACTACATATATGGGTAATCCGTTTCCTATATAAAATTTTTGACTACTTTTTTTTATGGCCTTGATGAAACTTTTAATTAATTGCACTGAATTAGTGGACATAAAGTGAGAAATTTTTAGAACAGATAACACAGATGTACTTGAATCTATTGATCTTGTTAGAATATCAATATTTCCTAGAAATTATTTAGCCTACGACACAACTAACTTCTGGCTTTGACTTCCCTCTCTCAGAAATTATTTTTTAGACTCTAATATTTATTTGACTTGTTTCCATAGTAATTTTAAATTCTATGTGGTGCAGGATTTGCGTGGCTCTGTTGCAGATCTTACGGGTACTCTTCCCATGGGCGTTGTCCATTCCTCAGCTACTGATGAGGAGCAGGTACAACCGTAATGCTCTGTATTAGTTAATTACGAAAGGTAGTTTACAAAATGCTAGTAAATTATTTGTAAAATATGTCAATGATTATTTTTAGTTTAATTGTTACTTTGTAATAACAAATGTTTGGTTCTTGAGTTACTAGGAGTTGGGAATGGAAGGGTTGGGAAGAGAATTGGTCTGGTTCTTCCCAATGGAAGTCGAGCTTTAAAAAAAATGGAAGTTGGAAATAAATTATATCAAGTGTAAAATGCTATTTCCAAACCCATGTATACGTTTGACTTAATAGTTTGTCACATTTTATCAGGAAGTTGAAACTGAACTCACATCCCCATCAATTTGAGTGGCAAGAAATAAAAAGTGGGTCCAGTGCGAAGTTCTTCTCTCCTAGTTATCACTTCCACCAGGATGTACTTCCCTTGTAGTTGTGGCACCATCTTCCTTCTACTTCTCACCACTTCCCTCAAACCAAATACATTTAAAGTGACGCCCTATTTCTTCTGCCCTTTGGTTACATACTCGTCAAGTGCCAAAAATTCCGGAGATATTAAAAGTTAATATATTTCTTGGCTATCATTTCTATAGCAATGTACATATCTTTGTTACATGCATATTAATTTGCTACTGCAGATATGAAATCTCAGATATTTTACCTTACTTTTATGGGTCTCCACCATTGTCTTTAATGGGGCTAGTTTTCATGACCACCTTGCATCCATTTCTAGCTCCTAATCTGTTATTAAGTGCTCTCCTTTGTTTGCTTGTGTATTTGGGCTTCGTTTATTCACTTGATTCAATAAAATTTTAGTTTACTTATAATTCTTTCATAAGAAGAATTTTTCATGTTGAAATTATTCTACTCGCAGGAACCTTTGGTTGAGCTCGGTAATCCTTCAGATAATGATATAGACATACCTGCTAATTTTGATTAGAAGGTACCAGTCTGCTTAACCAATTCAAGTAATAGATTTGGTTGCTTGATATCGACTTCATCTTACTAATGAGCTACCAGTTTGGCTAATTTCGATTTGATTTCTCATGTGCTTCTGCTATGTACAGGTCTAAGTTTATGATCCTTGTAAAGGAAGGGCATTTAGGATTATACGGTTGCTATAATTACAAACGGCCATGATGTGAAGTCCAAGTGCAGTGATCATCTTGTGACTGGAGGGATTGAGCAGAGCATTTTGGCCGACTTTAGATTCATGGCAATGGTTAATGTTGATAGAAGCGCAGGGGATCTTGCTCGTGTACAAGTTGTTAGGAGAGATGTTTGAGTGCTTTTACCTGTATGTGATTTATTTTTAGCGCTTATTCTGGTTGCTTTAATAGTTTTTACCACTTATCATTTTTAGTTTTATGTCAAAAGTATCAAGTGAGTGTTTGCCTGGTCTCGATAAACCTCAGTTCTGTAATTAATAAGTGGGCTCGCCGAGTAATTTAGAAACATTGGTGATTTTCATAAATTGACAGTTTCTTTTGACGGGGACAGTTAGTACGATCATAACCACTGTGACCCACTTCTCCTTTCCACAGCTTTTTATTTATTTATTTTTTTCTTAAAATTTTAATATTTCCTTTGTGTTGAGGTGGATTGGAGTTTGGGAAGCTGAATACGAAATGATAGGAAAGGACTTGGCCTCCTTGATAGGGACTGAGCCACTTGCTCTTTGGAGATAGATCAATAAAAGGATGATTGGTTAAGGTTCAAATCTCCTTAAATACAAAAAATTTCTAACAGACAGAAGGAATTTTTTTTTTTTTTTTGAATTACTCAATGTGTACTTGTAGAAATTTCTTTGTTGAGGGATTGTGCATATCGGGATTAGTCAGGATGCTTATCTGGCATCTAGTACCGATTAAAAGAAAGGATGATTGGTTGTACATTTGACTGAGCGGACATAGCTTTGTAGCTTGTTCTGTTTTCTTTCCCTTGCACAGAGCCTGAGTTGCGAAGGGTTGACAATGAAATTATGATACCAAAAGTAAATCAGAACTGAACACTGAAGTGATTTTTCAGAAATGAAAAGTACAGTTTGGAAACACATTTCCGCGTGCCTTTTCTTATAAACCGCATACAGAGGCCAAATCGAGATATCATAATTTGAAATTCATTGAAGATAGCTAATTTTTAGGAGTAATTATCTGAAATTTATCTTCTAGTGCCCTTCTCTCTTGTCAACTTGTTCTAACAATAGGCAAAATGACGCTTTGAGGCGGTGTTTTTATAACGTTATTCGAAGCAGGTTGTGGGTTCTAACATGTGAGGAATTGGGTCATCTTAGATTTTTGAGAGGTCCAAAGTAATGTCAAAGATAATCAATCTGGTCGAACATCAATTATTGTATTTCTAAAGCACTCTGGTTTCGAAACTCAATGCAAGCTATGCCATTAGAAATTAGTATTTGGACAAGTGATTATAATGACATGGCATTTCGAGATAGAATTGAAGGTCCAATCATATATTTTTTGATTCATTAGGTGTTTGGAACATCCCCGCCTTATCTTGAGAGTGTATAGACCCTCTATAAGGAATTTTTCTCAAGTACACCTTGATTAATTCAAAGAAAAAAAATCCTCCAATCCGATACTTGTACTAACTAATAATTTTTCCAAACTTTTATTACAGAGTATGTTGTGAATCCAATATACCATGCATTTTAGTAATATAATATACTTTTGCTAAATAATAACTACTTGTTTCTTTAAGCGATTACCAGACACTAAAAATTCTACAATGTTAAAACGTGGAGACGTGTGAAGGGAAATAGTCTTCCTCATTGGAAGCCTTCATGAAAAAGAGCGATTTGATCGACAGAATATATCCCATGCCTATAGCTAGATAATCAAACTTCTGCCATACATATATTCATAGAGAGTTGGGAAAGCTATTTACATATCACGTAGGAAATTAAATTCTTTCGTAAATAGATTTTCTCAGAGCATATGGGGATTAAAGAGGCGGGGGAAATATAGCCTTATTTCTTTAGGCAAATATATATGTATATGTATATATATATATATATATATTAATGTATGTACAGAATAACAAAATTCTGGTAACTCAAAATTGAGAGACTATATTCCCATACTCGAGCAACAACAATATACAAAAAGACAACCCTTTGAGCCAAAGGGATTAGTGTCCTCCCTTGAACCGAAAGGGTTTTTAAGGCCAGAGCTAGCAGGTGAGTTCAACTCAGGTCCATGTATTCAAGCACCTCTGAAGGTATGCTCGACTCATATATTCAGCCTCTTTTAGGCATATATTGATCTCCTCCATTCGAGGCATCCCCCAGATTGCGTTTTATTCAAAGATGATGTGGGAAAGTGAATCTCTCAAGCTCTTCATCGAGAGGGTGCTCACTAAGAAAAGCAGGTCATCATCCTGTTCCTTTTAACAAACAAGGTACCAAGCGGCCTTCTGATGTGTGCACCATAAAGGACTATGGAATGTCCCCACTGGATACAAAGAGAGAATTCTATTCATGAAAATCCTCGTAAGGGGAGGATCCACTGGAAGAATCACTCTCAAAGGGAGTGGTCTCCCTTGGGGATGACGGAAGTGATTCTCTCTGTTGGGAGGATGAACCTGAATCAGAAACAAGTCAGTCTGAAAGTTTTCGAGTGAGTTAAAATCATCCAGTCGGTAAGCTGGAAAAATAGAAGTTCCAATCAAGACTTTATTACTTCCAAACAGACTCAATTTGTTGCTCTGAATACAGATAACCAACCATGTTTGCTTTGGTTGAATTTACTGGGATGCAGAGATCCAGAATCTAAGGAAAATCAAAATATCCCTGACAACTATAACTGAATACTCTGAGAGTAAATGGATTGGGACCATTGTTCTCTACTTCTGAGGTCTAGAGTTCCCCCCCAAAAAAAAAACCACCCACCCAACAAAAAGGCAATAATGATTAAAATGGGAAACCAAAAAGAAAAATTTCACAAACCTTTCTGTCCCCTTGAGCGGAACTTCTTTGTATGCCGCCTAATAAGCCTCTTAGCTTTTGTTATAGTGAGCTGCCGAGCGAAAGGAGAAAATTCTACATCACTTTTGCTCCAATCACCTTGAAAATCATTCTCTGCTTCACCCCTCATAGTCCGCAGCACAAATGCCTTGGCCTTGCGACGCTGAGTATTGAAAAGGCCCCTGATGGAAGTGACAAATCCGTCACCTGCTCCATCACTTGGACGCTTAAGCCAGGAAATTGGGTGCTGATCAGATTTCCCTGCCTGGCCTCCTTCATTGTCACTGAAATTCAGGTCACTATCAGGAACACCATTTCCGCTAGTGTCCCTTTGACTGTGTGCTTTGTCTTTGAACTTTTTACCCTACAAGATTAATGGAAGGACTGACAATTGGTTCCAATGGAAAGAATCAACGTGATTGTAATTTTCCCCCAAATTAAAAGAAAATATATTAGAAACTTTAGCTTTCAAGAGAAATTCCTAAGGTCGTATGTAAAGGCATATTAGAGATCTGCACAACAATACTGATGATAAAAACAATAACGTTTTCCTTATGTTCCATAGAGGAAGGTAAAGCTTTAGCTAAATATGGCAAATGCTGGTTGATTAGCAGTGGTTGGGAGAACTTGAACGTTTGTCAATGCAGATGCTTTACCTGCATTCCTGTGACAGACTTCAGGACTCCCCAGATTATATGCTTCTTAACTCGCGAGAACAGTCTCCGCCAAGTTCCAGTGAATTCAACACGATGAAATGTATCCATCAGCAACTTCAGATCATTCACGGCAAATCTCGATCCTTCGTAAGTAACCAACAGCTCGACCTGCACAAAAAGATATATAGCATTTGGTTACAACAGCCAAACTACTGCAACACAACTGTTTGATTATGGCTACATGCAAACTGGACCAACCTGGCTTATCTTGATATTATGAAACTCCATCATTTTTCGAGGTCTAGATCTTTTTTCTTCATGAGACTTTGCTACCTTTTTTTCTTCGTGAGAGGACCGACCAGATTTGATAGCTTTAGACTCTTTCAACTTATTTTTTGAGGATTCATCTGCTTGGTCAATAGAACCAAGCGACCCACTTTTTGAGCAAGAGATGCTCTGTAAGACAAGTTCATTAGCAACGGATTCTGCAACATTCTCCTCCCACGTTCTATCAAAAGATGATGTTCTTCTGAGCTCCGGGGTTGAACCACTAGCAGTGTTTGCTTTTGGGTTTTGCAACTTTGAAGCCTGCATGGTGCACACAGGTTTCAAACACTTTTTGAGACTACCATATAAAACTTATGTGATAGAATAAAAAAGAACAATATCATAGATTCCCCCTATTAGAAGATATAAAATTACTGGGTATCCTGTCTAAGAGAGGTCTAAAGGAGCATACAAAAATTACATTTTAAACATTTTCTCGGGAAAAATAACATTTTATGTACACATTGTTTTAAGAATCACATGGCCAAATAGACATAGAAACTTACTTGAGCAGAATCGGCAGGGACAGAGTGTTGATTTGTAACAGAGGCAGCAGTAGTTGTTTTAGAAGCGGTCTCAGACTCTTTTGTTGAATGACTGCTTGATGCTGAAGCTTCATGGATTAATAAGCCTTTCTTTACACGTTTTGAACCAGCAGTCGTTGAAACCTTCCACACTTCCTGCACATCTCAATGTGAACCACCAATTGCCATAGCTTCTATAACCAAGTAATCTTTCTTTCAAATTGTCCGCTATAATAATGTATCAACAAATTACCCCCAACTAACCTGCCGTCGCTGCGAATCTTGTTCTTCTTCAGGGAAGAAATACTCCCACATCATTCTATACATTGTCTCTGTTAAATGGATCTTAAGGGGATATATCTCCACCTACAAAAATAATAAATAGCCGGGCATTAAACAATAAACACTAACTGCATCCAAATTAATCTGATAGACAAAAGCTGCTCCTTCAACAAAAACTATTCACTAACAAGAGGTGGCTAAAATGTTAATCTCCAATAACTAAAATCTTCTCACGTTGCAGATACATGATATAATACAGGCATCACTGCTCAAACAATGCCATGTACACTAGGCTGTCATACCGCATCTATCAATAGCAAGCTTTTTTTATTCTTGTTTTACAGATCACGTTCAGCTACAGAAACTTGCAATGTCTTTATCATACATATGGTATAATCATTAGAGTTTTTTCCAAAATATTCCATATTCAACCTCCTCACTCTCCCAGAAGGATTGCTTATAGGGAGGCAATGCCAGATAGGTGTGGCATATTAAGAACAAAGAAGTTTTGAAAGATCACAAGCCTTCACTGCATAAAAGCTATTGAGCTTTCAGGTATTTTTGACAGGAATCTGATTGGTTATTGTACTACCCTGATTTGAAAATCAGGGATGCTAGAATTTAAGCTCAATTTCACATCAGAAATCACCAACTTTGATGCAAACAAAGTCGAAAACAAAGGACAAAAAAAGAAATATTTTTTCTTCATAACCTCCCTCCTCTTGTTTGGATTAGGGGTATGGTACAGCTGTGTTGAATTGAAATATAACATTTGAAATATATGCAAACACATATGTTTTAAATTAAATGCTATTTAGCAACTCAAAATAATGTTAATAACAATCTGTTCAGAAGGAAACCAAGAAAGCTTGTCACCTGGAAAAGTTCAAGTGGAGAGTTTCCTTCCCTTGGAGCTCCCTGCTTTGCATCTACACGAAGCATGAGCTTTCTACAGACAGAAAGTTAGAAGATTGTAAGCAGTAATCTACTCTCTAATACTCGAAAGAATAAAGGGAAGAAAAGCAAGCAGATAAAACTTCAGAGCTTAGAATAACAGTTTCGAGAATATTAGAAGGACAATCTTAGACTGTCTATCCTTCTTAGACTTGCAAAGTTCAAATGATTTCTAGGATATGTTTATGCATACTATAGCATCGTCATTTGTTTGTTGTCACAACACACTTCAGAAAATAAATAATATGGACAAATTGGCATTAAATCGGTAATGCCAGATTATATTGTAACAGTAGCATACATGAGATAAATATTGATAAAATCAAGTAACAAGAACAGAAAAAGTTATTCCATAGAACTCATAGTTGTGTACATAACTACAGAGACTCAGTTTAGCTTAAAAGGATTTATGACTTCAATCAAGATCATTAGGCATAATCTATAACCTATATAATTTTCAAAGCAAGAGCTTCGCTCCTGTTAACATTTCTAAATTAAATAACCATCAATTAGGTCATTTAAAATTAACAGAATGTGAGAGTCAACATCACTAAATATTAGATAATTTGAAATTTTAAGAGTCTAAAACACTTTGTAAGCTTTCTTACATTTCTTCTTCTTTCCTCTATATCAAAATTTTTACAATTAGCAATCAAAGGATGCCAAATTTAGAAAACTCCACAATCAATTTACTAAAAAAGCACAAGGAACGAAATTTGTGTGTTTTTAACAAGGCACTATTAGGGAAGTGGCTGTGGAGGTACCAAATGGAAAGGAACTCGTTGTGGAGAGGGTTATTGATCATAAGTATGGTTGTATTTTGTTTTGGGGGGGGGGGGGGGGGGGGGTGTTCTAAAGAGGGTAGGAGTAGGGGGCCTTATGGAGTAGGCCTATGGAAATTCATAAGGGGTGGAACACCTTTGAAAAACATCTCAAGTTTGAGGTGGGGGGGATGGTGTTCTAAAGAGGGTAGGGGGCCTTATGGAGTAGGCCTATGGAAATTCATAAGGGGTTGAACACCTTTGAAAAACATCTCAAGTTTGAGGTGGGTGATGGAGCACAAACCCGCTTTTGGTTATATGTATGGAGTGGGGAGAGCCCTCTTTGCAATGTTTTTCCAATTGTTTTTAACTTGACTGGAAATCAGCAAGCTCCAATTTCAGAAGTAAAATGTTATGCCAACAGGATGGTAACTTGAACTGTCACTTTTACAAGAAATGCTCAGGACTGGGAACTTGAAGTTGGCAGATTTTTACAGCTACTGGTATTCAGCAAAGCTAGGAAGCAATCCGGGTGACTGTATGTTGTGGACTCACACGGGGAGCAAAAAGTTTCCTGTTAAACTTTTTACAAAGTTTTGACAGTCCAACAGCCCACTTTCTTTCCGTGGAAGAGTATATGGAAGGTTTTACTACCGTCTAAAGTTGTTTTCTTTACCTGAACAGCTGCACGTGGGAAGATTTTGAAGGTTGATAATCTAAGAAAGTGAGGTATGATTGTCATGGAGTGGTGCTACATGTGTAAAAGGAGTGGGGAACCTATAGATCATTTGCTTTTACATTGTGAGGTGGCCAGGGAGTTATGGGCTGGTATCCTTAGTAGAGCCGGGCTGAGTTAGGTTATGCCTAAGAGTGTGGTGGATCTACTAGCATACTGGAATAGGTCTCACAATAGCGCTCAACTGGCAGCAGTGTGGAGGATGATACCTTTGTGCTTAATGTGGCATCTATGGTCGGAAATGAATGATAGGTGCTTTAATACAAGGAGCGTGTAGTGGGAGAAATCTGGAGTTTTTTTGTATTCTCTCTTTTTCAGTGGTTTTCTGCTATTGTATTGAAGGGTGGGAATGTTCATTAGTTTTATCTTCTTTCTAGCTCATTTTGTATACTTCCTGTGTACTTGGGCATTGCCTAGTTTCATTCTATTCAATAAAAATTATTACTTAGCAGGAAAAAAAAAAGGAGCACAAGGAGTGCTACCCAAGTACATTGAGAGTACATACAAGAAAAATGCATAGCTAAGAAGGGGAAAGAGAACACAAATTTGAAAAATCTACAAGAGGAAAATCTAGTATTGTTGTGGACAGATAATTCATATAAAGATTTGAGTACTTTTAGCTCTAGCAACATTGTCTCTGTCTTCAAAATTGCAGCCGTTGTATTTGTTCTAAATGTACCACATTAAGCACAATGGAGCCATCATTTCACTTCTCTCCAACTAAAACGGTTCATTGAGATGAAGTTGGACATGGCAAAATGTTTATAAGAGTGGAATCAATCATATCTCTCCAATTAAAATGGTTCATTGAGATGAATTGGGACATGGCAAAATGTTTTATTAGAATGGAATAGCAATCACTGGTGCTTAGGTTGAAAATTCCATTAAAAATTTAAGAACAACATTCAGGCCACGAAAGGTTTGGATGCCAAGATATAATCCATGCAACTGAACCATAAAAACAAAGCCATTAAAGGGCATGGACACTAAGGTAAAATTTGTTAAGAACTAGAGAGAGAGAGAGAGAGAGAGAGAGAGAGAGTGTGTGTGACACTGTGAGAGGGAGAAAGAGAGTCACAGTCAAGGGCATAACGCCAGATTATTTTTTTTTTTATAAGTAAAGGGCATAATGCCAAATTTCACATGACCCAGACAGGAGATTGGCCTCTTTTAACCAGGAATATTATGAATGTAGCACAGACAATACGGAAGAGCAAACACATGCAGGAGTTCAAAAGAGCCACAACAAAAGTAAATGGAAAGAACAAATATCGAGATTTCTATGTACTGAATGACTAATAACCTAATAGTGCAACTAAATGCAGCAAACAGCTAGGAAAAGAGTTCATACTTTCCCCACTCAGGCGGAGGATTCCATGCAGATAAAAGCATATCAGATTTGGCATTATCCAAGCAGTTTCTGACAACAAAATATTTTGTTGTGAACTGAGCAACACCGACATCTTTGTAATCCCGGTCAAAGTCATAAATCTGTTCACAGGAAATTTTATAGAATTATATCAGCTGCCAGAAGTTTTATTAATACCCATGAAACCACTAAGATAACCATAGTCATCCAAATGGCACTAGTGAGACAAAACTCGGCTCTTAAGTTTCATGGAAAGGGTTTGAGTAGACATATTAAACAAAAAAATATCAAAATTCTGTATTTTCATCCCTTGTGTCTGAAAAAACTATTTCTAATGCACTCTCTGTTAGGAAATGAAGTACTGCTTCCTAATATTAGCCACAATGAAAAAATAATTGATAACCCTTCTGAAATTTTAATGAAGTGGCCCTACCATCTTCAGGAATCTGCTCCAGCTTTGCAATTCTCCTCGCAAACTAATTGCGTGGAGCACTTCCTTGTCGCCAATAATATAAGTTAATTAAAATTCTTTAGACTTTCCACTCCCCTTACCTTCCAGAAACCATTTATTCATGTCTAAACTACTTCACTGAAGTTAGGCATGTTTGCTGGCAGAACTGACCACGCATGAAGATTGCTGGTACTTATTAAGAAGATCCACAAAATTATTACAACTACATACTGTAAAACCTTGAGCCAATTTCTTCCAAATCCCCCCCCCCCCCCCGGCCCGCCCCCTCCTCTCCTCTCTTATCATTATTACTCTTTCCACTGAGATTGCTCAATCACGAAGGAGTTATCTGTAAAATTTGATCCTAACAAGCACCATTTCCAACCTTACCATCAAAACAAAACAATCTTATAAGGAATAAAAAGAGTGTTTTACTTACTTCAAAAGTTGACAGCAGATCTTTAAACGTATCTACATTTTTCCACAAACTTAGGCCTCGTTTTGGAACCCATCTCATCTCATTTCCTTCCAAAATATCCCTCGCACACTTTTTAATTTCAAATCTTCAACTTTTTCATCTAATCATTACCTATTCATTACAATTTTCCCAAACTTCCAAACAAAACACAAAAAAAAAAAAAAAATCCACTTTTTCAAGTTTCAAAACAAAAATAATATTCTAAAAATATTTTAACTTCATAATATTTTTATTCAACTTTTTCTACCTTCTTTCTGAAAATGTAAGAAAACATCTTAACTCAAATCATTTCACTACTATTCACAAACCATTCACTAGCATTCACAGATTTCTCATCTCATCTCATTCCCCATCACTAATACCATTTCCACCCACTTATCAATCCCTAAGATAAATTAATTAATGTCTTGGGAAAAGAAGAAAAATTCAACTGTTGTGTGCACTGAAAGATCATACACACTCACCATATCATTTAGCTCAGCTTCAGCAAAAGATTTACCATCTACAAGCATGCTCCAAACCACTTTGTCAATTTGCAAAGAAATACGCATGGCATAAGAGGGGCCTTTGTTCTTTTCCTTCTCCATCAGTCGTAGCTGAGCAGCTTTCTGCATGGCCATCCTCAATGATGCAGATGCTGCCTTCCTGAGTTTTTGAGCATTTACAAGATCTTTCTTTAGTCCTTGGACCTGAAAAGGTAAAGCTCGTACTTTAAAATCTATAACGGACTCAAAAAGAAAATTGATATTTGGATGTGTTTGGATATAAACATACATGAGAATAAACACTACGCACTAGAGGGGCGGGGGAGGGAGAGCAAGAGCACAGGATTACAAGAAAATCACAGAAAAACTTTAGATAACAACAACAGCACAATGCATATTCTGGTGTTTGCAGATACGCTATTCCATCTACACACTTGAGAAACAAACCAAGAGGTGCTAAATAGAGTTTAGTTTCATAAATTTAAAAAAAACAAATCTAATTTAGAACAACATTATGAACAAGGATCACTAATGTTCTTTAGTCCCATAAGTCTTTATATAATCATTGGAACAAAATTCTGGAGATCCATCACTAAATCCTGGAGAGTTGATAGGTAAAGATCCATTATTTTACCAGCACACAGGTATTAAAAGGTCCATTTTTCCAAATCTCACACAAGATGATGGACTCGGCCATGGATGCAAGTTCAAAGTTCAAGTATGTGCCATGGTGGCAGTTTTCCTCATTTACGAAAATTTCCACCACGTTAAGCGTGTAGTGGTAATCACCAAACTCATATCATGATTTGTGCTAAGAGTACTGAAAAGTCAAGGTAGCACATAATGGAACTCTCTAGTTGAATTATAAATCACAAGATGATATGACACAAAAGGGTTGGGAGAATATGGGCAGCACTCAAGTGGAGCTAAATAAATATTTAAGACTGTAATTGTAGATATGGCCACACATCACATGGTGCTTACCATTTAATCAACCATGCTGTGGCTTGTCAAGGCAATGAATATCCAAATTTGGAATATTCAGGAACTAGAATATGCAAGGACTTGAAACAAGGAAGATAGTACCCTTTGATATTGGGACTAAAAAATGCATAGAACACTTGGCCCTCACCAATAAGGTAAATAATAAACGAAGTAACCAGTGATCTTATATTCTCGTGGAGTTAATAGCTAAGGGGAAAATATTTTAAAACTAAAAAAAGCTTTTGTTTCTCATTTTTTCCAAAATAAAAGAGACAAAAATAGGGTTCCCATTGCAAACCAAATTCAAAGGAAGATTTTAGTTTTTCCCAAAAATTTAAAATTTCAAAAATGTTAATAATTCAGCTTATTAGAGACCACATGAGGTGTACAGAAACATGTGTACTAGCCATGTTATTTTGCAAGTCTTGATGCACTCACATTAATTTGAAAAGGAACTATCATTTTCTTGGCGCCAGAAAGTTTATCATTAAATTTGTAAAGAAACAGTACTAGGCATTGAAAAACTTTTAACTGTCATTAAACTACACATCTAGAGGTTGTTCAAAAGGTTTGTTACTTACTAAGGTGGATCTTCCTCCAGTTATCATCCACAAGTCGGCTTCATTTTCTGGATATGGGTCACTGGATGTATCACACCTAAGGGACAATTTCCTAACGTCATCAAGAAGTAACTTCTGCTCCCGCTCTCTCTGTTCAAGGTTGATTTTGGCAAGTTCCACCTCTTCAACACCATCAGGAACCATTTCATCTGCCTCCTCTTCAACATCTTCATCATCTTCAGCAGGAAAAGATAGACTACTTTTTCGAGGCCTGAATCACATACGTTAACCAAATAAACTTGAAGAGTTTAGAACGTGGAACACACTTGTTTTAAACCCAAATCACACATTTAATTTTGAGTATTTGTATAGTAGAACATCCAACTTGTAATTATACAAGTTTAAGCACCAGAACCGAGTTTCCCGTATACCTCATAGATTTATTTTTGACATCCACATAAGATAAACCAACCACGTTTGGCTCACTAACAACAATCATTGAATAGAAAACATATGCAAGTATTTGATCAAAATTTCAGTTATCAAAGTGTTAGATATCCGATATTGTTAAGCCAACATTTGATGCAAGGTCATGACAGTTTAAAATGATCCCTGGCTAGGATCAGACTAAGCTGAACTGAAGCTAATGCTCAGTCTTTACCTCTTGCGATGATCAACCATATAAGGCAAGATGGAATAGAATGAAAGGCCTCAAAGGTTATACAGCTGAAAGGGCATTTCCACAACAAATGCAATACCAACATTATAGATACAGATATTCCCAAAGCATCATGAACATATAGATTGTTCAGAGAAGGAAGGATAGTTTGCAGGGGGTTCATGCAGAAAATTCCAGATTTTCGGTTAGATCCTTTTATAAGGCGGTAACCTGTCATTGTGTCTATGATTACCCCTGGAAATGCATTTGGAGAGTTAAGGTGCCTAGTAAGGTGGCATTTTTCTGTTGGTTGGTGTCTCTTGGAAAAATTCTCACCTTGGATAACTTAAGAAAGTGTGGACTTAGTATAGTCGATTGGTGCTTCATGTGTAAGAAACATGGTAAATCTGTTAACCATATTTTTCTTCATTGTGAGGTGGCTAAGACATTGTGGAATGAGATTTTTGGTAGGACGGGATTTCGTTGGCACTTATGATCCAAATGTAGACGGGGAGAGGCGACGGTTGTGGGAAGAGTTGGCAAGCATATACTCCTTATGAGACGTGCCTTGGTGCATGGGGGGTGATTACAATACCACTCGCTTTCCTACTGAGCATTCAGGTCATCAGCATTCTATGGCCATGGAGGAATTCTCAAACTTCATTTTCGATCTGGACCTCATGGAGCTCCCTCTAGCTGGGGGCGAGTATACTTGGTCTAACAGGCGGGTATGGTCTTGGACAGATTCCTTGTTTCTCCTTCGTGGGAAGTCCACTTTCCTGAGGTTTGTCAGAAACGGCTTTCTCAAGTCAACTCTAATCATTATCCCATTCTTCTAAATTGTGGGGGTATTCACAGGGGCCGCCGATATTTCAAGTTTGAAAATATGTAGCTAGCAGCGGATGGGTTTGTAGAGATGGTGCGTGATTGGTGGTCCTCGTATCAGTTCTCGGGCACGCCAAGTTTAATTCTTGCAGGAAAATTGAAGGCTTTGAAACAAGACCTAAAGAAATGAAACTTGGAAGTTTTTGGTCACTTTGACAATTAGAAGTCCACTCTCTTAGAGGAATTGCAGGAGATAGAGGGTAGAGATTTTCTAGGAGACACCTCGGAAGAGACACTATTGAGGAAGGGCATGGTAATGACAAATCTGGAAAGGGTATTGTTGGCAGAGGAGACTTCATGGCGACAAAAGTCCATGGCCCTTTGGTTGAAAAAATGTGACAGATGTATGAAGTTCTTCCACAAAGTGGCTAACTCTCATCGACGCAGCAACACCATTGAGTTGCTACATTCAGGTACTCAGGTGCTATCTTCTCCCACTGATTTACAAGACCATATTGTGTGGTATTATGAAACCCTCCTCACAGAACCGGCCACTTAGGGACCAAATCTTGACAACTTGCCTTTTGAGGCAATTGATACTCAAAGTGCCAGTGTTATGGAAAGATCTTTTGAGGAGGATGAGATCTACAAGGTCATCGTTGGTATGGCTAAAGACAAAGCGCCGGACCCCGATAGTTTTTCTATGGGTTTCTTTCAAAAATGCTGAGACATTGTGAAAAATGATATTTTGCAGGTTTTCCATTAATTTTATTATTTCCAAAAGTTTGAAAAATTCCTTAATGCAACGTTCATTGCTCTCATTCCCAAAAAACATGGGGCCTCGATGAATGAGGATTTTCGCCCCATTAGCCTAGTTAGTGGCATTTACAAGATTATCTCGAAGGTTCTTGCAAACTGGTTAAAACCTGTGTTGGAGCAAATTATCTCCAAACCCCAAAATGCTTTTATTCGCAGTAGACAAATTCTTGACTCAGTACTTATTGCTAATGAGTGCTTGGATTATAGACTACGAGTGGGCGGGTCAAGCATCCTTTGCAAGCTTAACATGGAGAAGGCCTATGACCATGTAAACTGGGATCTCCTTTTATACTTGCTTGGGAGGTGTGGCTTTGGCAATCGGTGGATTTCCTGGATGTGTCATTGTATGTCCATCGCTCGTTTCTCCATGCTTGTGATTGGTACACCTATTGACTTTTTTGCTAGCACTCAGGGGCTACAACAAGGGGATTCTTTATCCCCTTTTTTGTTTGTCATAGACATGGAGGCTCTCAGTTGGTGAAGGTCGCTGTTGATGGGGGCTTCTCATCTGGCTTCCAGGTGGGCAATGACATTAGTAGCCCTATTATTATCTCACATCTTTTATTTGCAGATGATACATTACTCTTCTGTGAAGCGGACAATGGTCAAATTCAAGCTATACAAGCACTGTTAGTTTGTTTTGAAGCAGTGTCGGGACTCAAGGTGAATCTGGGGAAGTCGTAGATGGTGCTGGTGGGAGCGGTACCAAATATTCTCAGTCTCGCAAGCCTTTTGGATTGTAAGGTGTCCTCTTTGCCAATGAAATATTTGGGTCATCCGTTGATAGTAACTTTCAAGGCTAGAGCCATTTGGGATGGAGTGGTGGAGAAGATAAAGAAGGGGTTGGTTGATTAGAATGAGTGTAACTTTCAAAAGGGGGTCGTCTAACCCTTATCAAGAGCACTCTTACCAACTTACCTACTTATTTCTTATCTCTATTTCCTATGCATGCAAGTGTTTCCCACAAAATTGAGATAAACTTTAGGGCATTCTTATGGGGGGACATGAGGGAGGAAAAGAAATTCCATTTGGTTGGATGGAAGACAATATGTGCTCCCGTTATTTATGAGGGGCTGGGAGTATGTAACTTGAGAACCTTTAATAAGGCTTTGTTGGGGAAAATAGCTATGGAGATATCACTCGGAGGGAGGGGCGTTGTGAAAGAACATTATTGATGCTAAACATGGAGTTGCTTGGGGGGCCTGGTGCTCTAATGAAGTAAGGGGGGGTATTGGGTGGGATTGTGGAAGTTTATAAAGAGAGGGTGGCCATGCCTTGCACAACACATTTGCTTTGTAGCCGGTGAGGGTAATCGAATCAGTTTTTGGCAGGACGTATGGTGTGGAGAGCAAGCATTGGAGTGGGCTTTTTCAACTCTCTATCGTATAGCTATTAACAGGGAGACATCAATAACAGATGTGCGGTTGTCACGATACTCAACAATGGAATATTCTTTTTAACAGGGATCTGCACGATTGAGAATTGTCTATTGTTTCCAACTTCCTTAGTTTACTTTATTCCTTGAGACCTCATTTGGCACATGGTGACAGGTTGAAGTGGAGATCCAATAATCACAATAAATGTACAATTAAGGTGTATTATAAATTTTTAACAACACAAGCTCCTACTCCATTCCCTTGGAAGAATATATGGAGATTCCATGCTCCTTCTAGAGTAGCCTTTTTTGTATGGTGTATTGCCCTTTGAAAAATTTTGACCTTGGATAATTTGAGGAAGAGGGATTATATTGTGATAGATTGGTGTTATTTGTATAAGAAAAAATGGAGAATATGTGGACCATCTCTTACTATATTGTGAGATAACAAGGATGCTGTGGGATGAGATATTTCAAAGGGTTGATGTTGCTTGGGTCATGCCATCGAGGGTAGTAGATTTGTTGGAGTGTTGGAGGAAAATGCAAGGCTGTCCTCAAGTGGTAGTAGTGTGGAAGATGATCCCGTTGTGTCTCATCTGGTGCATTTGGTCGGAAAGGAATGCTCGATGCTTTGAAGATAAGGAACGTACTATGGTGGGGTTGAAGAATTTTTTTCATCACACGCTACTGCTTTTGTTTTTAGCTATTATTTTAAATGGGAATAATGTTCATGATTTCTTGTCTCTAATGCCACGCTCATAGAATGTATTTAGACGTTTCTTTTGTATACTCCCTATGTACTAGGCTATGCCTTTTTCATTCTCATTAATAATATTTATCTCTTACTTATCCAAAAACAAAAACAAAAAAATTGGTAGGATAGTTATTGCTTGGGTGATGCCTAAGCATGTGGTGGATCTTCTTGCATGTTGGAAAGGTTTTAAGAAGATACAACGTATTGCTACCATTTGGAAGATGATTCCTTCATGCTTGATGTGGTGCTCATGGTTAGAAAGGAATGGGAGGTGCTTTGAAGATAGAGAATGCTTGATGGGAGAACTTAGGGAGTTTTTCTTTAACACCTTGAGTTTTTGGGCTAACGCTCTTGAATTGAATAGAGATAATCTTTTTGATTTGTTTTAGTCATTTTCAGTTTCTCAAGTTTATGTAGGTTTTTCCTCTTCTACACTTCTTGTGTACTTGGGTTATGCCTATTCTTAATAATAAAATCTCTTACTAATTATCAAAACAATAAAAATTATGAGCATATAGATATTGATTCAATAAGCCACCACATGTAATTAAGAATTTCAAATAGGATTAACTGACCTCATGTGATTCCAAAATGAAGACACATATAAAAGGAAGAAGAAAAAAAGATTAAAAAAATTATGCTCACTTGGGTAGCCGTGCAAAAAGAAGATTGGTCAACACATCCAGCATAACTTGAAACTGCCGAGATGTCATTGTCGCAGTTATATTATGAGAATTGAAAATCAGCTCCTTTAAGGGCTTCACCTGCAACAAAAAGATGAAAAATAAGTGTTTAAATAAGCATCTTGTTTGCTATAACTAAGCAACATAACATTCATGTGATAGAACAAACAAATGAAGACCATATTACCTTCAGTTCGGGAGTCCCACCTTTATGCCTTGTGTACCGAAAGTACATATCACAAGGCATAAAAACTCTCTCAAGTAGAGCACCAGTACGCTTTACTTTTGGAGAGCTTCTAAGAATTTTTGGAAGCCACTGCAAACCAGCCCCTGGATCAACATCTGTTGGTGCAACATGAGCTTGCACATGCTCCAACATGACAGAGAACTCCATGCGTTTCCACATCATTTCAGGTTGACATTCAGGGATATGTACACTGCCAGTACCAAGTGCTTGCTCAATCACCTCATATCCAACCTGGAGGACCGAATGAAATGATCGGGCCAAAACACGACCACTAACAGCAGCAAGAAGAAATCTACCCTGTTTGGGAAAAAACCATGGAGACCCTAAGCATCAGTGCAGTTTGTCTGCCATGCCACTGCAGATGAACAAGTATAAAGCATAGGGGGACAACCACCATCATAAAATGAAAACCCCTCATAATGAGGTTTCTTTAGATAGACTCAGATACATATAAGGCATTAGAATTTTTTTTTTTTTTTTGATAAGTAATAACTTTTATTGATTGAATACAACTAGGCAAAACCCAAGTACATAGGAAGTATACATAAGTGAGACCTAGTTACACTCTAGTAAGCTGAAAAGTATTAAAAAACTCATTAACATTCCCTCCCTTGAGCAGAATGGCAAAAAACCATTGAACTAAAGAAAATACAAAAAAGTCTTAGATTTCCCCCACGATCCTCTCCTTGTTGTTGAAGCATCTCTCATTCATTTCCATCCAAAGACACCACATTAGACCCAAAGGAACGTCGCAGCCAAAAGTTTGCACTGACGAGGTCGTTTCCAGCAAGCAAGGAGATCCACCACACCCTTGGGCATTACCCAACTCAATCCAGCCCTACTAATGATGTTATCCCATAAATTCCTTGCCACTTCACAGTACCTGAAGATATGATCAATCGACTCCCCATTTTTCTTACACAAGTAACACCATTCCACTACTATCATCCCTGATTTTCTTAGATTGCTGCCATCAAAATCTTACCCAAGACCGTTGTCTATACAAAGAATGTAACTTTAGGAGGTGCTGGAACCTTCCAAATACCCTTTCCAGGGAAACCCAACCGGTTGGAAGACTTGGAAGGCTTTGTAGAATGACCTTACCGTAAATTTTTTGTTTCCGGAATGCTTCCACCACATTTTATCCCTTCCAATTCCCCCCACCTGCGTTGAGTAAAGGAAGCAATAAAAATCTACAAGTTCCTCAGCTTCCCAATCCTGAATGTTTTTGGACAAAGTGAGGTTCCAATACACCGTGTCGTTTGCTCTACACAGCACATCAGAGACAGCCACTTGTTGGTCTTCAAATAGATTGAAAACTCTTGGAAATACAGAAAATAGGGCCATTTCACCACTCCATGTGTCAAATCAAAAACTAACTGTTGTACCCTTTCCAACTTCAAAATAAATGTGTGTTGAAAAAACATTCCACCCCTTCTTAATAAACTTCCACAAGCTCACTCCGTAAGGTCCCCTACCCTCCTTTGAGCACCAACCCCTCCAGCCACACTAGTATTTCCCCATCACTACCATTATCCACAATGACTCCTCTTCCGATTGGAATCTCCACAACCACTTTCCTAATAAAGTTTTATTGAAAGTGATCAAGTTACGTACCCCCAAGCATCCCATTTCTTTTGGACTGCACACTTTTGGCCATCCCACTAAATGAAATTTATATTCCTCCCCCGTACCACCCAACAAGAATTCTCTAAAGAGTTTTTCAATATTGTTTGCAACCCCCGCCGGTAGGGGAAACAAAGATAGGTAGTAGATAGGAAGGTTTGAGAGAGTACTTTGAATGAGGGTTACTCTTCCGCCCTTTTAAAGGTAGAGACGCTTCCACGCTGACAATCTTTTTTCAACATTCTCTACGACCCCATCCCATATTGTTTTTGCTTTAAAAGAAGCTCCCAAAGGGGGTCCGAGGTACCTCATGGGGAGGGCAGCAACCTTACAACCCATCAAATCAACTAGAAAGTTAATGTTCTCCACTCCCCCAACCGGTACCAATTCCAACTTTCCCATGTTGACCTTGAGACCTGAAACCGCCTCAAAACAAAGGAGCACAACCCTTAACACTTGAATTTGTTCGCTGTCCACATCACATAATATTAATGTATCATCCGCATAAAGTAAATGGGTGATGGAAAGCCCATTCCCTACAGCAAAACCTGCCAAAAAAACCACCCTGGACAGCAGCGTCCAGCATTTCGGCTCAATGCCTCCATGACTAGAACAAATAAAAAATGAGAAAGCGGGACCCCTTGCCTCAAACCCCTCAAACCCCTCAAACTCGGGAAGAAGCCACATGGATTACCATTGACTAACACCGAAAAATGGGCAGTCGTAATACAATGACAAACCCACCCACACCGCCTTTCTCCGAATCCGCATCTCTTTAACAAATAAAGCAAAAAATCTCAATTCACATGGTCGTAGGCCATCTCCATGTCCAGCTTACAAAATACTCCTAGAATACCATCCCTTAACCGGTTGTCCAAACACTCATTGGCTATCAAAACTGAGTCCAAGATTTATCACCCCCAGACAAAGGCATTTTGAGATTTGAAAATTATCTTGTCCACCACCAAACTCATACGACTTGCAAGCATCTTCGAAATGATTTTATATATCCCGCCCACCAAACTTATAGGACGGAAGTCCTTCAACTCCGTAGCTCCCCCAGTCTTCGAAATTAAAGCAATAAAGTGGCATTGAGGGATCTCTCAAACTTATGACAAAGGTAAAGCTCATGGAAAACTCGCATCCCATCGTCCTTCACCACATCCAAGCACTCTTGAAAGAAAGCCAAGGAAAAACCGTTTGGGCCCGGAGCTTTATCTTTTCTCATTCCACATACCACATGATGAACTTCGGCTTCCTCAAATAGCACGAGGGGAACATTCCCAAACTTCTAAATTTCTATGACTTCTAAATTTCTAGACACCTTGATACAGGAGGATCCGAGTTAGATGATGTTGAATTGTCAAACAGCACGTTGATGGCACTGAGATACCCTGAGAGGGCAGATCAGCGTAAGGGTGGCTGGTAAATTGTGTTCTTTTCCTAATGCGGGCAGTTTTGAGTGCGTTTCAATATTTTAACAATAACTTTGGATACAACCCCAATTTCGAAAGCTATTTTCGGCACACAAGTTGTGGCCACCCAGCTGCACTCAGTGTGTGCCGTTTTAGGACGAAATCCACTATTTTCCCTTCCAAACCCCTAATTATAGTCTTTCTTTTCCTTATTTGATAATATTTCCTTTGTTGCTTAGAAAGTGATTCTAAACCCGATTTGGGCCAATTTTTTTGCAAATTACTTCTTTTATTTCATATTTGATTTTGGCGTGATTATTCGGATTTTGCTGATTTTGGTAAAATTTCATATCAGGTGATTTTAGCAATACAATCCGACTTGTAAACTGATTTTCGACATTGCTTGATTTGATAATTTTCAATTGAACATCAAAAATGTTTTTCTGTATTTTTGGGCAACTCTCTTGAGTTCTTCCCTGTGAATCATTTATCAAAACTAGCTTGCAAAATAACTGCTATTTCGTCCGACGTCAGTTGGCATCAGAACTTCAACATCTTCCTGGTGTGAGATTCCATCAATTTCATTAGAGCTGGTGGTCGTGGTCGTGGTCTTTGTCGTTGTGGGCAGGGTCCGAATGAGGAAGTCCATCACCGTGATCATAGCGTTCAGGATGTGGTGATTGAGGATTTGCAGGGGCAAGTCGTAAAGTTAACCTAGCATCTGGCGGCGTAGGGTTTTGGTGATCGTGAGATAGAAAATCATGATTCCGATTCCATTTTCGAAAACTCATTACAATCGTGCTTTATTCTGGGAGCACCGTGGTTGGAAGGAGCATCATGGAGACCTCGATTTTCGAGTGGATTTGCTCGAGTTTTCTGGTACATTACATGCCGAAGGACTCATCGATTGATTAAATGAAGTGGAGTGTATTTTCGATTATAAGGAAGTTCTCGATCGTGTCAAAGTGAAACTGGTCGCCATCAAACTTAAAAGACAAAGCTTCTGCGTGGTGGGAGCAATTGAGGTAATCACAAGGCAAGCAGGACAAGGCCAAGATTACTGATTGGGAGAGTATGAAGAAGAAAATAAAGGGTCACTTCTTTCCCTTCAGCTGCACTTAAACCTTGTTTCAGCGACTTCATTCGTTGAGGCAAGGCACAAGATCGGTCAAGATGATTACATGGAGGATTTTTACTAGTTGATAGCTTGGAAAGATTGATCTAAGGTGGAGCAAATGGTGGCACAGTATTTGGAAGGATTAAGACAGCCACTGCCAGATGTCCTCAGCCTTTACTCGTGGATTATTTATGAAGCATACCAGCATGCACTTGCTGTGGAAAAACAGCAGAACAGAAGGACGGTGATCAGGAGTGATCAAAACAATTGGCCAAGTCACCCTCAAGAAAATCATCCTACTCAGCAACCACCACAGGGTAATTCTAACCCTAATATTAAATATTTCTAATGTGGTGGATAGGGACACAGAGCGACTGATTGCAATAAGCTTGCTAGTCAAAAGGGCAAGAATTTGTTAATTGAAGAAGAAGCAGTAGATGAGACTGAGGAGATTGGAGAGTCTGTGTATGACGATGATGAAGAGGGAGATGTGTTGTATAGAGATGGCCATGCAAACTTGTTTGTTCGCAAGAGTCTACTGACTCCCAAGAGTGATTTAGGGGACAATTGGCTGTGAATCAACATTTACTACACAACCTGCACAATTGCATATAAAGTATGCAAGTTGATCATTAATAATGGCAACTATGAGAACGTAATGTCTGAAGAGATTGTCCAGAAATTGTAGTTGAAGACAAACCGTCATCCCAAGCCGTACAAATTGTCGTGGTTGAATAAAAGCAGTGAGGTAATAGTAGATAGGCGATGCCTTGTGTCTTTTTCGATAGGCAGGAAATATTTTGATAAGCTTGATGTGATGTTGTGTCTATGGATGTTTGTCATATATTGGTGGGTAGACCTTGGCAGTTGATCGCAATGTTGTTCATGATGGACGGAAAAAATACATATTCCCTTACCATCAAAAGGAAGAAGATTGTATTGGCACCTCGTCAGGAAGGAACCACTCCTACCTCGATAGCCAATAATACTAATATGCTTTCTATGTCCAGGTTTTTAGACGAGAATGAGCAGGTAAAACTGGTCATTCATGGGCACATAGCCAAGTACAAGGCTCATCCTATTTCTAATAAAGGTTCGGGTATTATAAATGTACCAATGTTCAATTGGACACTACTTGAGAAATGGTTGTGGAGATATCATCAAGATCCAGAAGCATTGTGGAAGATACTTGGGGGGGCTGGAGTACTCAAGAAGCTAGAGGTGCTTAGGGAGTGGGCTTATGGAAACATATAAGAAGAGGTTTGGGGGTGTTCCTTAGTCACACTCACTTCCAGTTGGGGAAAGGCTCTAGGATCAAATTCTGAAAAGGCATTTGGTGTGGTGAAAACACCCTTCAAGACTTATTTTCCACTCTTTCAGATTGCTTGTGCAAAAGATGACTCAGTGGCAGACGTTCTCAAGATATCAGGTGGGCAAATCCACTGGAATATCAACTTTGCTGCTCATATTTATGGCCTCCTATACTCTGTAAGACCGAACATGCTATAAGAAGATAGGTTCTAGTGGCTACCAGCTGGGAAATGTATTTTCTCTGTTCGATCCTATTATAAGGCCCTCACTCAAGAGTGAAACCTTCAAATCCCCTGGAGAACGCTTTGGACTTTGGAGACACAAGGCACTTCCCAAAACGGCTTTCTTTGTGAAAACAACATCTTTGGACAAAATTCTTACTATCAACAACCTTAGGAAACTGAGACTTATCATTGTAGATTGGTATTGCATGTGTAGGAGAGGTGGGTGAGTCGGTAGACCATCTTCTATTACATTGTGAGATAGCAAGGGCTTTGTCGAATGAGGTGCTCGGTAAAGTAGAGATGGCTTGGGTTATGCCGAAAACAGTGGTAGATGTGCTAACCAGCTGGACATCTATAAGAGGCACGCATTAGATTGAAGTTGTGTGGAAGATGATCTTCATTTGTATCATGTGGTGTTTGTGGCAAAAGCGCAATGCATGGACATTCGAAAACAATGAGAGATCGACAGCAGAACTTATAACTTTATTTTTTAGCACTCTATGTACTTGGTCCATTGATGTTAACTTCAATGGCATGGACCTTCATGATTTTCTTGTCTCTATGAGGCTCTCTTAGCTAGGGCATGTAATTTTGTTCTTGTGTATGTATACTGGGCGAAGACTATTGAGTAATAAAGTTTTGTTTACTGATAAAACAAAAAAAATCAATGCCCCCCATTTTTCTTGCACATTGAACACCAATCTATTGTTGCAAAATGCCTCTTTCTCAAATTATTTGTCGTTAAGATCTTTCCTAAGGAGGCCTTAAAAAATGGGGGAAAAAAAAAAGCAAAACAAAACAAACCTAACCTTTGAGGGCGGCTTATTTCTGTTAATAGATTTCCAAGGAATTAATAAGCCCACAATGAAAAGGACTTATCTTGAAAATCCATCTTTTGGATGGGACTGAACCATTTGTTCATTGTTGCTGTTCCATCTAAAAGAATACAACTTGCTATAGAACAAAGGACAGCTCCCAATCATGGGCTGGTCTACTAAAAGTAACATTCCATTGGAGAAAATTATCATACTCCAGCAAATCTTCTGCAATTGAAGTCTCCTTAAAGTAGAATAAACAAACCATTCTTTCCAAGATAATCTAAAAGAATCGTCCCTGCACCACACATCATAAGAAACCAAACTTTAGATTTTTCCCCCACCACAATTCTTATAAAACAAGAGAAACCCCCCATCCTTTCCTGATGTTTTTCCACATCACAACCTCACTAGAATACCACCTGCCCACATGCTTCCACAAAACCTCTCTCTCAGTATCATGAATGCCATAACCATTTTCCCAATAAGTTTTGTTCAATAAAAACAAATTTCTAATCCCCAAACTGCCTGGTAAAATCAGTGTGCATACCTTGGCCACTTGACTAGGTGGAATTTGAGCTCAACACCAGCCCCTCTCACATGAAATTCCTCTAAAAAATTCTCAAATTGTTGGGCTATGCCAACAGGAATGGGAAATGGAGACAAGAAATAATTAGGAAGGTTAGAAAGGGAACTCTTGATCCGAGTAAGCCTCCCTCCCACCTTTGGATAAGCATAACCACTTCCACCCAAATACGCGACGTTCCATCTCTTTTGTAACGCCATTCCAAAAGAACTTCACCTTAAACAATGCTCCCAACAAGATATCCAGATACTTTGTGGGTAGAGATGGCACCCGACAACCAAGGATAAATGCCAACATTGTTTATTTCCTCTATCAGCACAAATTCAAACTTCCCAAGTTGATTTTCAGCACTAAAAAGGCTTCAAAGAGAAAAATATATTATACAAGCGATGAGAATGCTCTTGGACATCCTAAATCAATAAGATCCAAAAGATCCTCACCTAACACAAAGGGCATAACCTCCATTGAGAAAACACACAGAAGTGCTTCCAAACACAAAATCTTATCTCCAATTCATCCATCGGCATAGTCTGTGCACAAATATGGATCTCTGACCAGCCCAGTTGACATCGTCACTCAAACAAACATTTCGAGATTTGCAAAGAAGGTTTAGGTCTGGTTTGGATTCAGAGATGAGATGAGATGGTTTTAGATGAAAGATGAAAGTTCAAAGTTCAATAAAATATTGTTATTATATTATTTTTTAATATTATCATTATTTTGGGATTTGAAAAAGTTGAATTGTTTATTACATTTTGTGTGGGAATTTGAAAAAATTGTAATGATGAAATGAGAGATGCTTTCCGAATCCAAACATGGACTTACTAAAGGATAATATCACCAATCTAGCTAATATAAAATTTCACCTAAAATAAAAAATTTCAACGTTTAGTTTCATCTCCACATTCCCAAGCTCATTGGAAAATTTAGAAATATATGAATATCCATGGAAATTAAATTGAACTTGCTGCACCAGAGAGCACAAATAAACAGGAATGAAAATTTATACATAGCAAAGAAAATGCCACGATAAGCATTAGTAAATAATAATATTTTTCAACCTAAAATGAGAAGATTGTTTTGATGCTGAAATTTTCTTCACAACTTACATTGGCGTCTTCTGAGTGAAGATTGAACTGTGGCTCAATAACATTCACCATGAAATGACGAGTGCCGTCCTCCTCAGGATCAGTTATGTTTATGCTTTTCACTGGAAATTATGCAAAAACAAAATGCCTCTTAGCTGAATATTTTGGCAATAAAAAATCATGCTGATGAGAACTTCAACTATCTGAAAATATATCTAGGTCTTCAATGCTGCTGACAATCATTTGCACCTTGAGCAAAACTACACAAACTGAATGTCACTAGTTCTATCAATGTATTTGCACTGCTAAACTAAACCCTTCAAACCAAAACATCAAAGTTGCTTGAGATATACCAGCAGCTGCAGCTGACAAATTCTCCATTTTAAGTGAATGCGAAGGTACTGATGATGATGTTTCTGCATTTTGAGGAGGGGGAGAAATTGCACCATGGCTGGTAGAAAGGAGCTTAGCCATTTCATCTTGATGTGTTTCAGCACCACCACCTTGCTGGCTTTCCTCAAGTAACTTCCTCTGGGCATACTGCCGGGAAGGAGAAGGCTTTGGAGGTTCAAATGCTTTGGATATACCACCAACCCAGGACCATACTGCATCTCTGTTTTCAATAGTCCACAAAAGCTTGAGGCCATAAACAAAAACACGCTGACAATTGTCAGCTATTACGACATTGTACCCATCATCATCACTTGGGTCAGATCGTGTATGCTCATCACTCTCACTCCCATTTTCAAACTCAGATCTCCAATAAGTCATCTCAAGATTTCTTCTTCCAGCCTCTTGCCAGGCTAATAACCTAGCAGGGTCAGCCTTAGGGGCCTGCTTTCTAATTGTGAAATAATCAGATGCTAAAAGAAATCCATCATCACGATGCTTCTCGGTGCAACCATTCACATAATTACTTTTCCCACTGGAAACTCTATCCATGGATGCAGATTGGGTACTTTTTCTTGTCATTTGAACTACTTTTGCAATACTAGTGCTATCATCTTTATTCAAAAATGCCTTAGGCGTGTGGAGGTCAAGACCTTGGTAAACGAGATCAAGAGAATCACGCTTGCTTTCAAAAGTGTATTTTTGCTTACCTCGACTATAACATAGTTCATACCTCAGCTTTGACATATTGAATGTCAGTCCTTTGGCTGGATCATCATCATCTAATGGCATATGCTTTATACAGGTAGGAGTAGCATCTATTCGGAGCATAAATTCTGTCATCACTTTGTCCAATGATAAATTCCCAGATCTAGCAGCTCTTGGAATTCCAAAACGGGGCCAGCGAGCAAAGCTACGCAATTTGTGAGGAGGAGCATAATTCAAGCTCCAAAATTTTATTATCCATGCTAGATCGTGAGCACCGATATTCAATGTTGGAGAAACAGTCGAAACATTCTCAAGCTTGTGCAGAGCACAATAGACAGTTCTGTCTACACCAGCATTATCTTCCAAGGTAGGTGGGGATTGCTTCTCAGACGTCTGAAGAAGGGGTCTAAGAGAGAAGTTCCACCGAAGGGACAGAGAAGTTGATCTGAAAGGATCAAAAACTTTTTCCCGAGGCTTGCCTTCAGAGGGAAATGCATGTAGATAATGACTTAGAGGATTGCCAGATTCACATTCCCAGTACATCAGAACTTCAAGAGTGAAGGTCGGGGCTTCTAGTAATGGACAAGATATGCCAGTAGGAAGTTTTAAACCACGACGGCTAGCCAAACTCTCCAAACTGCTCACATAAATCTTAAAATCTTTTGCTGAAACATAAACTTTACCATCTGACTGTTGAATCTCCATTGAACTAGAGATAATTTGAAGTTTGTCAAGCTTTTCATAGGGATCAGTAGTTGCAAGAACATTCCATCTGGTTTCAGAAAACATTAAAGTGATATTCCCATGAATGTAATATCTCGTATCATCCCACCACGGTAAGCTCCGTTCCTTTTTTGGTGGCTGAGTTTGTGTAACAGAAGAATCAACATTCCTCACACTCAGATTAGCCCTGCGAAGTGCCACAGCAAAGGCATAGCTCACATCAGCAAAAGCTGGTTCATAGCCCACTCCAAAGGACACTTCACCTTTCTGAAAATGTATGGGCAAATCCGAGTATGTTTTCACTGGTGGAGTAGTACCACTGGCTGAACGAAGCATGCGCACCTTTCTCCATCTTCCAACAAAGACATCTTGATAAATTTGAGGCTGAAAACATGTTGCCTAATTCAAAGAGGAAACAGTCACAACCACATAGCATAACTTGGATGTCAAGATATTTCATGAATACTAAAAGAACATCAGTGAACCCAGAGATACAATTACAAACAAAGAAAATCTGGTGTAGATGCAAGTCAATATTATGTCTTCAGTGGAATGTCACCTTCCCCAAAGCTGCACAATATTGGGACATTGACTCATTTATAGATTTCTCAGCTTCCTTTAGGGAAGATTCTCAACCTAGACAATCTTAAGGATGCACTGAATCATTGTGATGGACTGGTATTGTATGTGCAAAGAAAGTGGGGAGTTCATTGACCACGTATTACTGCATTGTGAAGTGGCCATGAGCTTACAGAATGATATCTTTGCTAGAGTGGGATTACTTTGGGTAATGCCAAGAAGGGTGGTTGATTTGCTAGCAAGGTGGAGAGGCATCCAATCTAATCCTCACATTGTAGCTATGTGGAAGATGGTCCCAACTTGCCTTTTGTGGTGCATATGATAGGAGAGAAATGAAAGGAGTTTCAATGATCTCGAATGGACAATGGACAAGCTTAGAAAAATTTTCTTAACACTCAATTTCATTGGTTGATTGTAATAGACTTTGATGGCATGAGCATT
Organism: Platycarya strobilacea; assembly: GCA_036898215.1. Classification (NCBI taxonomy): domain Eukaryota; kingdom Viridiplantae; phylum Streptophyta; class Magnoliopsida; order Fagales; family Juglandaceae; genus Platycarya; species Platycarya strobilacea. Next base: position 10,747,013 of record CM072555.1, read on the forward strand.
CATGATTTCATTGTATCTTTAGACAATGACAAAGGAGTGTTGCTCTTGTATATGTCCCGTGTACTTAAGCTATGCCTATTATCATTAAAAAGTATATTATATCTTCAACCATTATTCTATACTAATTTGATTGAGAACAATCAAGAATGTAAAATCATATTAATCAAAGTGCATGTTTGGGATTATGGTGGAAAATACAGCTTATAGTTTTAGAGCAAAAATAGCTTATAACTTAAATAATAAGTTCTACTATTAAAAAATTATTTACTGTTTAGGAAACACAGGATGATCGTTATGGAGTGGTGTTATATGTGCAAAAAACAGTGGTGAATCGATTAAACACCTTTTCCTGCACTATGTAGTGGTAAGGGAGCTATGGGCAGGTATTTTGAGTAGAGCTAGGTTGTCCTGGGTCATGCCTAAGAGTGTGGGGGATTTTCTCGCATGTTGGAATAGGCAACATCAAAGCTCTCAACTGGCGGCGACGTGGAGGATGGTTCCTTTATGTTTGTGGTGGTGTATATGGATAGAAGCTGGAACGCAACAAGAGATGCTTCAACAACAATGAGAGAACTGTGGGGGAATTGTGGATTTTTTTTTGTATTTTCCTTAGTTCAATAGCTTGTGGCTATTGTTTTAAAGGGAGGGAATGTTCATGAACTCCTACTTTCTTTTCAGCTTTCTAGAATGTAATTAGGTGTCTCTTTTGTATACATCCTATGTACATGGGTTATGCCTAGTTTCATTCAATGAATAAAATTTCTTACTTATCAAAAAAATGTTTAAAGCACTTTCAAACGTGTTACGTTTGTTTGGAAACAAATTAAAAAAGTACTTTCTAAGATAGAAATGATGATTATTTGAATTTTTAAAAATTATGAACATATTTTTTAAAATCTAAAAGTTGTAATTATTTTTAAGTTGTATGCATATTTTTGTCTATTAATAATATTTTAAAATTTTGAATTACGTTTGGCATTATTCATAAAAGCAAGTTTGAGGAAAAGCATCAAAATGATGTTTTTCCTCAAACGTACTTAATAGCTTATTTGAGATTAAAAGTACTTTAATATGGAACACCCAAATAACCTAAATTTTTTATTATAGAGCTTTTAAGGCTATTTAAGCACTTTTTAATACTCCTACCGCAAGCCCAAACAGGCCCAAAGGGAAGCAAGGAGTTCTTAGAAAGTGAGACTGTTTAAAGGTACACATACTTCGTAGAAGGTCCATGAAAGCAATGCCCTCCCATATAACAGAACAATCTATCAATTCGTAGGTTGTTCATTCTATAAGGGATACATACAGAAGTTTCAAGATATGATTATCTCTTTGGTGGGCTTCAGTAATAAAAAAGTGCTTATTCAGTCTATGAGTTTTCACATATCCAGGATGCCAGATTTTTGCAACCAAAAAGCATGTACAATGCAAGTATACACTAAAAATGAAACCATAAAAGAAAAAGAGAGGCAGCCCTGAACCTCACCTGCTGTGCTAGAACAACATGACCTTCACATTTACCCAAAGTAGCATAGAAAAGAGGAAATGTGTAATCTCGTAGCTGAACAACGAGAGAGCCTGTATGCAAGAAAATTTTTCTCCCATACAGCTTAGAAAATGGAATATTTTTTTCCAGGCAGACAGGATCCAGCTTCTTTAAAACCTCTATCATCCCAACATCTCCACCATCAATTCTAGTCAAGCTTACATCTAAATCTGTGGCAGAAATGGAAAGAAGCGAAGTTCTGGCAGTGCTAGGCTTAAAACCAGCCTGAAACCCTTCCCTACAGGCACCCGAACCTACAGACGGTGCTAGACTCTGACATGTCTGATAATATGATCGAAATGACTGTTTATAAATTTCTTCTTCCTTTTTGCGAATAGCTGAAGGATCTTGTACATCAACTTCTAATCCATTAGCATCATTTGTTTCAGCTGTTTTAGGACATTGATTGGCTTTGGAAATAAAATCATCGAGAAATTTTAACCTTACAGCTAACTCACAAGCCTCATTCTTCATCAGCTGATAGTGTTCATCAAGCCAGCCCTGCAATGGCTCTTCCTCGATATCAGCAGTTAGCTTACGTATGCCAAACTTCACACTACCAAATTTTGTTGCACCAGGCTTTTTAGCTTTTGAGCTTTCTTTCTTTGTGGGAAAAATTAGATTAGTTTTAGCAGCAGTTATAAGCTTCAAACCACGCAACATATCCTCAATGGCATCATCGATGGCACGCAATTGCAACCTGTATGGCATGCAAATATGAACATCAAGGCCTTGTACTACCCAATCCCATGAAGTGGCAACTGGTACTTCTGCATCTATAGAGGCACTGGGAATACGTGAAATTTGCATTCGGCTACTTCTGAATACTCTTGACCCATTGAAACAAAGTATAAGCCCTTCAAGAAGTACTCCTATACGGGCATTCTCAGAGAAGATAGACTGAACCTGAACCATCGTGTCAACCCCATCTCCAACCTCTGCAGATATACGCAACATTTCTACATCGATGGCAAACATAGATTCCCTTTTCTTGTGCCTATCACCATTTCCAGATACTGAAGTGGCTTCTTTCTTCTGTTCGATATCCCTGACACCGGGGACGTCTTCCACAGATTCATTGTCATGTCTGTGAAGCTTCTGATTGTGTACCAGCAACTTCAATTGCAAAACAAGTTCAATTAATGATAGGTGTACATCAGGCTCCCACCTGACCATAATATCAGTAGCACTGAAAAGAGAGCATACGGCAATCTCTTTCAGGCCACCAGATCGCCGTACAAATTTGGCATTCTGAATGTCAAACAATGTCACTTTTGTGGCAGGCTTATGTTCCAATAAATACTCCTGATAAACAGATCGTGCTCTCTCGAGTTCCATCTGTGTGGACTGTTTCTCCTTGTTCACAGACAAACTCAAATGGAAAATATCAAGAGCAAAAGAGTACTTCAACTTCTTGTATTCTTCTGATAGTGTGGGCATTATTTTTGCACAGCGTGGTGTGCCATCAGCAGACACACTGATAACAACCTGACCACCCTGTGTTCCATAATTCACACGCTTGGGATCTACAACAACTGTGTTCTCCAAACCCACATCACCACAGAAGTTTACAGAACACCGCTCGAGATTAAATTTTAAGAGCCGCATCCCTTTCCCTGAAGATTTGGAGGAACGCCCTACCCGGTTCTCTGCTGTTCTTTTTCCAGATGCAGAAAGCTTTTTGAAGAGAGTTTGAAAGGATATGGCAGTTACTATAAGTGATTCAACATGCTTAAGAGTTAAATATATGCCCATACCAGTTACATCAATGGATAGAACCAATTTAGACCTAGGACCCTCTTCCTCAGATGATTCCATGTCCTTCTTACCCCAATCCAAGCTAACCTTCGCTATGTTCATTAAAGAACCTGAATTTGATTCCACACCAAAAAGGCTCTCTTTTAAGCATTCTTGATATTCATCTGCCATGTGCAAATTTATTTCACCAAGTTCCATGTGCACTGCAGTTCCCATATTCGATATATTATTTGCAAACACATGTGATGATTGTGAGCAACCCTATTAGGAAGTCAGAAGTTAAAAACATTGCAGATACATAATCAGTATTTCATCAAATAGTGGAAGTTAAAGAGTAAGAAATAGAAAGATATAATGAGTACTATACAATGGGGGAACCTCAGAAATTCCATCCCAAAAGCATAATCATGTTACCTATTAGTTATATTCCAACATAAAAAGAATTAGGTGTGTGAATCCATGTATGTAATTGCACAACTTCATATTGAAAGCAAGGACAGAAAAGTGAATATGAAAATTGTTGAACTATAAAACTTCATTGGCATAAATCCTCAATAATGTTTGGAATTGCGGTAGGAAATAGAGTTTTTTCATAGTAGTGCTTTTAATTGTCGAGCTTTTTTCTTTCTTTTTTTCTTTTATAAGTATGAGATAAATATTATTGATATGAAAGATGTAGGCGTTGCCCGTGTACATAGGATTAATTGTCAATTTTTTTTTTTTTTTTTATAAGTCATAAGAAATTTTATTGATATGAATATAAGTAGGCATAACCCAAGTACACGGGGAGTATACAAACGCAAATGCCTAAATACATTCTTAGGGCTCTATATCAATGAAAAGAAATCATGCACAGTGCTTCCATTAGGGACAATGGCTGAAAACCAAAGAAATAAAGTATGCAGGAAATAATTCTCAAGCTCCGCCATTGTTCGTTCTTTATCTTCAAAATATCGCACATTCCTTTCTGACCAAATACACCACATCAGGCACAATGGGATCATCTTCCATGCTGCTACTACTTGTGAGCATCCTTTTATACCCCTCCAACACGCTAGCACATCTACAACCTTAGGTGGCATAACCCACGCAACATCCACTCTACGAAATATCTCATTCCACAACATTTTTGCCACCTCACAATGTAGTAATAGATGGTCCACTGATTCACCGTGCTTTTTGCATAAAACGCACAAATCCATCACTATGATTCCCCTCTTGCGTAAGTTATCTGTGGTTAGAATTTTCCCGAGAGCTGCAATCCATACAAAGAAAGCCACTTTGGGAGGGGCACAAGTCCTCCATAGACTCTTCCACAGAAAGACATTACCTTGGGAAGTCAACATTTTATAGTAAGCCTTAACAGTGAATTTCTTACTGCCTGCAGAACGCTCTACACTTCAAAAGTTGTTTACTGTTTAATAAACATGTATCTAAAGTGTTTTTAAAGTTAGTTACGGACCTATGGTAGATTTTTAAAAATATACAACTATCTATAGGAGTTTTTTAATAAAAATTTCAATTTGGTGCTTTTTAAAAAAGTAGACTTTTAACTTTCTTCGAGAGATTAAAGCGCTTTTTATCAATTTACCAAACATACAATTTTTTTCTTTAAAAACTTTTTAAACTTTCAAACTCAAACCCAAACACAAATAGGTCCTAAAGTTATAAAAAGTGCTTCCAAACTCTTGTAGATAATGCTACGTTTTAAAAAAACCACCATAACTAACTTTAAAACACTTTTAAGTGCATTTTTACCAAACAATAAACAACTTCTTAATAATAAAGCTTTTTAGTAAAACTCAATGCACTATGAAAAACTCTATTTCCTACCACAATCCCAAACAGGCATTGAGATGGTCAAATTTGTAGAAACAAAAACAGTACTCTCAAATTAAAGGTGGCGCTGCAACTAAGTCACTACCATACACCATAGATTGGCCATCAAAACTCTAAATTGCTCACTCAAAGCCCTAATGCTAAAAAGGTCTATCATTAAGACCAAAACATTTAAGACCCCAAAATACATAAGCACCTTATAGCCAAAAGGGGGGTGGGGTGTTTGGAGAATTTTTTTGTTTTTTATAAGTTGGTGTTGGGAGGAAAATGGGGAAGTGAAATACAATTACCTCCTATCAGGCGTCCAATATATATATATATATATACATACATATATTTTAAAGTCAAACATCCACTGATTTAAGACCCTCAAATAAAATGAATAGGTGATCACTATCATACACCCCCCCCCCAAAAAAAAAAGAGAACCTAGTTTATATGTTCTAAGTCGAAACACCGCTTTATGGCCCACTAGAATAACAGATTTTCATCACGGGCCTCTGCATTAACTTTTCACGTCCTTTAAGTTTTTAACAGTGGCAGACAGATCCAAGTAGTCGCCCCCTCACTAAATCTGATTACCATTAATAATGCAAGGCTTAAAATGTTGTTCCATTTTATGGAAATGGGGAGAAGTATGTTTATGTTTACAATTCATATAAAGCAGAATTCTCATTGTTCCACTATTGTGCTGAAGATTAGTCACTATTGTGCTATATATTGTCTGATCATGGCTCTTAATCTGCCATGGTATTGATTTGCAGAACCTTGAATCAAATGCTTCCTTGCTTCAGGGAATTGGACCGACAAGAATTTTATGAATCTCTGCTTTTATCATGGTGTCATTTCTTATAAGAAAATTACCGTGGGCACTAGTTACGAATATTAACGCGGTAGTTTATTAATGATAGAATCAAGTAGATGAATACTACGAAACTCGAGTTCCATTCCTCATATGTAGTCAATATATTTATTTGGTTGCCTCAAGGATATAACAATCTTACAGCTGACGAGCGCTAACACGACACTTTCTCAAAATAAAGGCGTCAAGCATTTTCCCTAACCTAACACCATGTGATAGCAATAGATATAGCACTTACATGATATTCTGGCAAACCGTTGACACTATATAGCACAATGGTCATCTCAGGGGCTGAGACAGTACATGTCCACATGATGGCTTTGGATTCAGTTGATTGAGACTTTTCAAGAGCAAGAGTTTCCTCCGGAAGCACCATTTTTTTCTTTTTTGAGTAGTGGAGGCGCAACCACGGCTTTAGTCTACTCGTTATGATGTTGCACCGAGTACCTCCGAGTTTAAAATCAATTTCAGCTCTAATAGGCGAGGTCAGCTGTATAGTAAGAACATTAAAAAAAGATCTAGTAAATAAATGATATCGTGCATTGTCAATGCAAAGTAACATATCTAATGCATCTAAAAAGAAAGACACCATAATTACTTGGAAGTAAAACCCAAGTAAAATATAGTGTCTGTAATGTATAAATGCAACGCCACTGATGTCAGCATGCTATAGTAGTCAATGAATTGATATCTGCATGCTAAAAGCTCAAACAACAATAAACTAAACCCATCGTCTCCACCATTGCAGAAAAAGGTCTCCAATTCCTCTCTAACTAGTAGTAAGCATGAGAGAGGAGACCAAATAGGATAACTGATGTATTTAATAAAGGTGATTACCTAGCTGACATGCATCAACAGGAGGACCAAATACATGGGGAAAAAGAACCCACCAACACCAAGACAGACCTTTCTCGAGAAAAAAAAAAAAAAAAACTGCTGTTCATTTTGTTATCAGGAAGCATTGTCGAGCACTTTTATTGCATCAGATGCCAACATACATGGTATTGTCCACTAATCCTCTCTAACCTGTCATCCACTCTAGCTGTGACCATGAGAGAGGGGACCAACTAGGATAACTGGATGGCTGTATTTGATAAAGGTGATTACCTAGTGGCTAGCTGACATGCATTAACAGGAGGACCAAATACATGGGCAAAAAGAGTGAGTGTATGTGTACCAACCAACCAACCAACCCACCAACCACCAGAACAGAATTTTCTCAAGATAAAAAATAAAAAATAAAAAAAAAAACAAACAAACTGCAGTTCTCAGGCAGCATTGTCGAGCACCTGTTCCACAATAAGAAATGGAACCTTTGGCGAGATTTTTCCCCACACCCCTTCGGTAGTCTACTTCAGTTACAACACTATTTCCCCTCCAGTGCTATCCCATTCCACATCAGATGCCAACATCCATAGTACTGTCCATTTGACCTAACTCAAGTCAGACTCACTCATTTGCCACTTGTGATAATGAGTAAGCTTTAACTTTTAAGAGTAACAAAAACCGCATTGTTCAAGATAATCGTATAAAGTGATAATCCAAAGAGGGTGAATGTTGTAACAAAAAATATAGTACTACATATATAGTTCACACAACTGTTCTGTATTTACCTAAACTAAAACACACAATGAAAAGGTAGCCGCTAGAAAGAGATGATAAACTGATAATATACTACCTACTTACCTGTATCGGCACATACAAAAATGAGACAACATCAACTTTAAGAATCTCCAAAACAGAGGTGCCAGCTTCTCTAAGAAGCTGAAATGTAGTGAAAAATCATTGTCAACAAGAATTGAAGCTTAACATGAATGTAAAATTCTGGCACAAAAGAGCTGTAAGAAGATCGATAGTTAGACTCCTACATGAATCTCACTGAAATCCATTTGAACATCAAGGCGTGTGCTGTCCCCCACATCTTCACTAAATCGAGATTTGATTATCTTTAATTGAATTCCCATGATGTTATTCTCAACATCAATATCATGCTCATGATGCACAAACCTCACATCCAGTTTTGGCAAGTTGAAGCAAACCTATAGTTTAAGAAAATGTTTTTTGTTAGTTAAATTTACTCCGTATAGTTATTACTTATCAAAAAAAAAAAAAACTTTACTCCATATAGCAAATTTTCCAAGCTGATTTATCATGCATTCCAATCAAATGCAACCAAGACATATTCTATGTGCCTTGAAATGGCATAAAGCATGTAAAACTATTGCTGCTACCACAGGCAACCAGTGTATATATATAAAGACACGCGCACACTCAATAATATGCAATAAGGAGAGAATTAATAACTGCTAATACAGCATGTACTTGGTTTAATAAGCGAACTCACTCCACAAATCAACTAAGATAATAGCATTACTAGCAAAGGAGATGAAGAGGAACTGTGTCAGAGAAAATATCATACAAGGCAGAAGATGTCTCTGCTGGTAGCCAGTGATGAAGAAAACCCCACATTAACAAAAATAAATAAATAAATGAAACCCAGCTTTTACATAAACAACCTATCAAGGCCCTCTAGAAGATGATCCCTATCTGCATAATGTGGTGCTTATGGCAAGAGCGGAATGAGCGGACCTTCGAAGACACGGAGAGAACTATAGAAGAGCTTAAAATTTTATTTTTTAGAACTCTTTGTACTTGGTCCATTGCCATAGATTTTATTGGCATGGACCTACATGACTTCCTTGCCTCAAATGCTCCTACCTAAGAGGGCATCCCCTAATGCTCCCTTTTAAGTGGGCTTGTGATTTTTGTCTTGCAACTGGCTGCAATGCCATTTCTTTTATTAATAAGACCTTTTACTTATCAAAAAAAAAAAAATACATAAACAACCTAAGTTCTCTTCCAATTTGCTACCCGGGTGTAAGAGGTAGTGGTGGATAGTAGAGTGACATACCAACCCAATCAATTGAAGCTATATGAAAAAAATAAAATAAAAAAGGATCAAAGTTACTGAAGAGATATAAACTTTTTTATGCCTACCTCTTCAAAGTTACAGAAGGAGTGACTTCTAGAAACATACCTCTTCTATTCTGAAACTCTTTTTTTTTTGGCTTAGGAATAAATTTCATTTAAGTGCAGTTTAAACTATTTAATTCAAATGAATTTATATTTTCCAGTCATGAGCTTAGACACATTCAGATTGTTCATAACTCCCTTTCTTCCAAAAACTTAACATGAAAAAAAAAAACACCAATACCATATTTTTTCCAAGTTTGCTCTAGGTTCTATTATGGTAAATCTAATATTCTGTAGAAGTCTTCTTCTAACCAGGCCTTATATATTATTATACATTTTTAAACACAAATGATATTATGACTGGGGGTTGCTGGAACTTTGCAGAGGGATTTTAGTAAGGAGTTATAAACATTCACAGCAAGCATACAAGAGAAGGTGCAAGGGTATCTTAAGATTTATTTTTTTGACAGGTTCATCCAACCAACCAACCGGAACTATTGAAACTCTTTTTTCGGGCAGAATAGGAGGTTCAAACAGCTATTTCCAGCACCCTGCTGGAAATTCATTTCTGAAAATGTTGTCCCCTGCTATAGCTTACTTGTATAGATGCTTTTTTTTAATAAGTAGTTTCCTCGTATACAGTAACCAGCAGAAGTACAAAACACAACTCTTTCATAAATATTTGTAGCAAAATAAGACTGTCAAGGTGGGAAAAAAAATTATACCCTAGTCAGCTTTTTTTATATGCCCTAGTCAACTTATATTGCTTTCTTCCTGTTTTGGTTTTATTTTTCAATTGCAACCAAATAAAATTGAAATAAATATATATATACACACAAAGCAAAAGCAAAAGGAATTGGGAAGCATGTAGAAAGCCATCTATAATGACAAACCTTTTCCGGAAACATGGTAGCGTACTTCGAAAGGGCCGCAAGAGTTTGTTTGCCCTGTGGTTTTTTAGCAGCCACAGAATCAACAGTAGAATCGATGACTTTATCAGAATGAGAAGCATTTGATGGTCTCTTGCTTTTTGAAAGAAACTTCTCATTGAGGCTCACAGTGACGTCTCCACTGGTAATATCCAAGTTCTTGATAATTACACCAACTTCCCTACATCCAAAAGAAACAATTGTAAATCATTAGTTGATAAACCAGCATTATCAAGATCAAAGTTAAAACATTAACAAGTTAACAAATGGATACCACCCATTTGACATAGAAACTCGCAGAAAAACCACTAAAATTTGTAAATTAACCAACTAATCATATGTGATGTTGCCCACTAACTGAAAGATTCCACTTTTTTCCAGAAAACGATTTTAAGGCTTGCGTCTAAAAAAAGCTAAGAAAGGATCCTAAACAGGGAAAATACCTGTCATGACCAAATTCACAAGATAGAGAGAATTCTTCACAGCTGAAGGGGGAAGACTTATCAGTCATGGCAAAGGATGACTGGCCTGCAGAAATGCATCTTCCACTGTTAAAAGTGGAAGACTGCTCACAACTAGCCTGTGGTTCACCTATGTAAATGAAAATAGGTAATATGCGCAGCTTAACGAACAGATTAGGCTTGGATCCACCATCTTTAGATATATCCACTGTCAATTCCTTAACTTCAATAGTAGCTTTGGGTGTCTGCAGCATCAGAAGAGTTACGATGACCAAAAGAATTTCTTGCCACAAAAAGAAACCAGAGACTATTTTAATGGACAAACAAGAAAACACATTGTAGTTTATTTAAAGCTTTTCATAGTTCAGAAATTATCATTGGAACCTTTTTGGCGGCTAATACATTAAATGTCTGCACTACACTAAGGGAAAGGCAAAATAGCCCACCGCCAAGAAGACATGAAAGGTGAAAAAGTAGAAAAGAAAAAAGAATCCCAGATTTCCGTAACCACTCTACTCATGCCAAAACTGATTGGCATTATGGTGATCCAATGAGTCCAGGATGGCCATAAAGATGTTTAAAAGACTATCTGTAAGAGCAATTAAAACAATAATGAAACCCAAAGTAAGAAAGACCAGATGAGTCCTATAAAAAATATTATGAAATAATAACCAGAAGAAAAACTTCACCCCCAACAAAAACAAGCGCAAATACCTTTACAACAAAATCGGTGACAGAAACCGACAAATATCTCGCAATGTTAGCTACAACCATCCACTTTCCCCGGCCTGAGGTGCGGGGTCTTCGAGTTTTAGCCTTTTGTGTGCTTTTAGTTGAATGCCTCATTACAACTTCTAAGTCACATATTAACACTTGCAGCTTTGGATCCCGAGAAATAAAACCAGCACCAAGTTTGACCAAGGACTGACGTAGGCTGAGTCTAATTTCACCAACAGATACAGATTCAACAGCACCCTGTTAATAACAAATCCATAAAGACAGTGATAAAAGTGTCCAGATGTGTTTCTTTTGGGGGTCGGGAGTTTTGGGAGGAGGGGGGGAGAACAATAATAACGTATTAATTACTGAAGGAATTCCAGTTAGATTTAACATCTTCGCTTGAATTCCAGTTAGATTTAACATCTTCACTTGAATTCCAGTTAGATTTAACAACTTCACTTGCAGTCAATGACCAAATCTTCCATAAAGATTAGCCTGCCAGTAATTACACTACAAAAATATTCTATGGAACCTAACATCAAATGGAATGGTTGCCTCTCTCCCCCCACTGTGGAAATCAAACTGGCTTTATTTTATATGACCACCAAAAATAGGTAAAGCAAGAGAAACCTCCTTATTGGCACCGAGGCCTTGATACAATGAATTGGTAAAAAGAACTCAAAATTGGGGTGTTGGGGAGGCAGGGTGTACCCTAGCCAGGAGAAGAGATTATGTTCAAAAATCTAAGTCGCAATACATGAAGCAGACCCTCATTTATTATAAGAGTAACAAATGGCAAGCCCATTTATAAGCACCATCCATGATTCGGGTGATTGAGACCCACATTTTTCATGAATTGACACAGCATAGAAAAAATCATTCGATAAGCTTCAAAAAACCCACAACATTCCCAAAGTCAACTTAGTTCATAGTCTCTTGTCAACGAAAATCTATTTTAAAGAGGAAATTTACAGATATTTTACAAAGTACTTTTTTTAACCATGAAATCAATCTCTCATAGTGACTATAAGTGAACACTACCTATTAATGGGCATATGATGCTATGATGAGCTATTGACCTAGCACAATAAGGAGAAAACTAAGACCAATTGACACATGAGAACAAGTTAATGCAGTTACTCAAGTAAAAGAAACCTTTTCAAACTTCACCACAACATCCCGTAAACATTTCCATCCACCAATCCGAAATCTGACAGATGCTCCCACAATCCGACTCAAAACCCAAGCCAACAACTTGGAAGCAGATCTGGATAAAAGAAGGAAAAGAAAGTCCAATGAAGAATTGCCAGAAATCCAATTGGCCTAAAAGAAATAAACAAGAAAATGACAAAATAACGTAATTCACAATGGTAATGGTGACAAAATGCTTAATTTTTTTTTTTTTATAATTACAAAATGCTTAATCATAGAACATAAAATGGCAATAGTGCAAATAAAGTGCACACAAAGAAAGATGATAATGATGGCATACCAGCTAAGAGAGACGAAACATAATATCCCGAATTAAGTCTAGGAAGAAAATGAAGGTGAATAGAATCTCACATTGCCAATGAGAGAAATTTCTTCGGGTTTATAGTGATTTCAGAAAGCTCCTATTCTAAATTTGAACAGTTCTTTCTTAGTCCTTATTTTTTATTCCTTTTAGAGATGATAAGTTATAAACGTCATGTGTGCTAAGTCCCACATTTGCTACTTACTAGATAAAATTCAGCTTTAAAAAAAAAGTTTATGGGAAAACTTCGAATTGACTAAAGTTTTCAAAATTAGAGTGTGGATGTGGCAAAGTGAGGTTAAAACAATTTTGAAAATGGAAATATCTATCCTAACGTAAGACTGGTAAGGAATGGGCACAGGTATAACACCAGTAGTATTTGGAGTGTACGAACAGGATTTCTAGATGAAGCTGCCATTGTGATTCTCAATAAATTTACTCATTTGGAATGGTTGAGGGCTACAGATAGAATTTGCTGCTGGAGCGACTCATCACGTCCATATTGAGCCTCATCCACTCTCGCCTTTGTAAGTATACGGCCAATCCCTATAAATTTCTTAGCGATGAACACCACGTACAAGGGCTACTAAATGGCGTCAACTCACTAAATTCAGATACCATAAACGCTCGGGACCATAATAAACCCCCAAATAAATCATCCTCGACCGTAAGATCAAGCCACCTATCTATTTTACCTATCAAACTAAAAAAGATCAAACCACCTAGTCTTGCATCTCAAACCAAACGCGAGCTCAATTTGATCATACAAGAAAACGTTGCACTCAAAACGAAAATGCCAATACAAGTGCATCAAACCGCACGAAAATATTGTTCCTACACACTGATCAGCACAAATTTGATACCAAAAAATATACATTCCAATAACGTTCACAAATTAAAACGTACAAGTTATGCACTTGGCAGCAGAATTCAGGAACTTACATGAAGATTAACCACAATGTGATGGAAACTATCAAGAACCCGAAGAGGAACTTGACGGGCGAAGCTGCCATTTCCGCCGGAGAATCCGTATGTCTCCCAAAATGCGGGTTTTGATCAAATTATCGAATTCCAAAGAGTGAAATAGAGAGCATTCTGGGCGCGTAATTTCATTTTAGACTGAATGCAGGAGAAAAAACCCTAATAATTGAATCCCAAAGATTTTCTCTAAAACCGGTGAGGCTAATAAGGCCAATCTGACTGGGTCTTCGACGCGCAATGATCGGGGTGTGTGTGTATTTATTGACGAGTGAGATCCGATCCGTCAGGTACTCGCTAATGAGAGAGGGAGACTGAAAGGGGGAGAAGTCAATAAGAAGATGGTGGTATGGAGAGAGAGAGAGAGAGAGAGAGAGAGAGAGAGAGGGAATCAATGAAGGTGGGGAGCTCGGATCTGGTGCGGTACAGGATACAGGGTGAGGTCGGTGTACTATTCGTCAACGTGGGGGGTTCTCGTGGAGATGTCAATGTTTTGATGGCGAGAGTGCCCTCGGGAATGGCTTTAGTCAACGGTGCGATTGGTCAGCTTTTGTTTTTCTTGTTTCTTTCTCTCTTTATCCTCTATTTTCTCTCCAGACAGTTTAACACGATCTTTGGATGTTTGACGGTCCGGGTGACAGTTTGGCTACCCGCCGTGGGAGAAAGAATGAAGCGTTCAGTTTCGGTTATTTGATAGATGAGCTATGATGGATCTTTGATAGATGAGCTATGATGGATCCGATCCACTGAGCAAATTATATCTATCTATATATATAAAGAGCCTATCTAACAGAATTTCTTGTTTTAACAGATCTGTTAAATATTATTCTTCTTTTAACATCTGTTTTAACGTCTGTTTATTCTTTAAATGCCCTGATTTACGTCCAACATCTATTTTAACGTCTGTTTATTCTTTAAATGCCCTGATTTACATCCAATATATGTTATTTAATATGGAAATGGACGTCCACGTCTGTTTATATGCTCCTCCCATTGGAATTCTTCTTAAAAACACATCCGAATGAATTTCAATATTTATGCTTTACGTCTGTTTAAATACTCCTCTCCATTGGAATTCTTCTTAAAAAAACGTCTGAATGACTTTAAATATTTATGCTTTACATCTGTTTAAATGCTCCTCTCCATTGGAATTCTTCTTAAAAAAATGTCTGAATTATTTGACAGTAATATGGAATTTTTTATGCATGCATATAAAATCATTGTATTTACTCTATTACACACTAATATCGGTAAAATCATTGTATTTACTATATTAGACACTGATAATATTAAAAGGCTCTACTAAATTGACAATTACACATTAAATTCATAATTACCGTTTAAATCCGTTTAATATACAATTTAAATTGTGTCCAACTATCTGCCATTGATGCATCATCTCATTCTTTGTATTTAAAATAATCATTTGCTGATAATACATCAGAAAAGAAAAGAACCAAAATAGAAGAAAACCCTGACAATATCCTAAGCCCAGGTCATTCACGTGCAGCAGTATTCAGACTCACAAGCAATTATTTACTCTGATTGAAGGTATTCATCTATACTAATAATCTTGTGGAATTTTACTCTGTTTTATTCTTCAAAGGATTTGGTATATTACTGTTGGAAACAAAGTGAAAACAATAAAAATCAAATCAAATATTACAAAGTGAAGAGAACAGACAAGAAATGGTGGAAACAATAAAAATGCATAAAAAATTCATAGAGGATCAACAAGATTTATCTACATGTAGCAAAATCATTATATCTGCATGTATAATTTTTTCATTTTATAGTGTCCATTAGAGGTAGTTTTAGGCAGATTTCCTTTATATTTTGAAGGAATATGTAATATTCTTGTGAAATTTTACTCTGTTTTATTGTGCAAATGATTTGGTATATTACTGTTGGAAACAAAGTGAAAACAATAAAAATGAAATGAAATATTACAAAGTGAAGAAAACAGACAAGAAATGGTGAAAACAAATGCATAAAAATTTCATAGAGGATGAACAAGATTTATCTACATGTAGCAGAATCATTATAGCTGCATGTATAATTTTTTCATTTTATAGTACAATCTCTTAAGCCCAGATCATTCACGTGCAGCAGTGTTCAGACTCACAAACAATCATTTACTCTTGTTGAAGGTATTCATCTATACTATTAATCTTGTGGAATTTTACTTTGTTTTATTCTACAAAGGATCTGGTATATTTCTGTTGGAAACAAAGTGAAAACAATAAAATGAAATGAAATATTAGAAAGTGAAGAAAACAGGCAAGAAATGGTGGAAACAATAAAAATGCATAAAAAATTCATAGAGGATCAACAAGATTTATCTACATGTAGCAGAATCATTATAGCTGCATGTATAATTTTTTTCATTTTATAGTGTCCATTAGAGGTAGTTTTAGGCAAATTTCCTTTATATTTTGAAGGAATATGTAATAATCTTGTAGAATTTTACTCTGTTTTATTCTGCAAAGGATTTGGTATATTACTATTGAAAACAAAGTGAAAACAATAAAAATGAAATGAAATATTACAAAGTGAAGAGAACAGACAACAAATGGTGGAAACAATAAAAATGCATAAAAAATTCATAGAGAACTCAATGTTGTTTGATATATATGGATAATGGTAGGCTTATATTTTTTTGTTATTATTTTACTATTTAAATTTTTTTTCTTTTTACTCTTTAAATATGTATAAAAAATCTTATAAAATAACATTCTTGTATAATCTAGAAGAAAATAAATTCAATCAACCAAAAAAAAAAAACAGTTTTAATTTAACTGTAAAGTTGACAGGGGAAAAAACATAAAAAAAAACCTAAAAAACAGATGAATTAAAAAAATAATTCTTAAAAAACAGTATGAAACACTATAAAAACAGATCCCAAATTCTAACATTTTGATACTGTTTGATAGTATTTGGCAATAACAATCGGAACCCATCAATGTACTTATTGAAATCAATATGAAAAGTAAAAGAAAAAAAATTGAATATCAACCAAACCCAAAAGTACAAAAAACCAAGATCAGAAAGTTAGCAGTTATTGTCATATTCAGATTATTATAAACTTTTATAAAAACTATATATTTTTAAAACTACCTTTATTTATGATATTTATTATAAAAGTCTCTATTTCCAAATTTTAACATTTAAATAAAGTCTATTCCAAATTTTGTTGTATTTTGTTTACATAAATAAATGGAATGAAATAGAGGCATTAAAAAAAAAACTAAAAAACAGTATAAAACACTATCAAAATAGATCCCACAGACAAATTTATACCCAAAACAATAAATTAATAAAAGAAATAACAATAAATAACTTAATACTTAACAGTTATGAGGATGAAAACTAATTAACACCACCCACAGATAAATTTAAATTTGCTAAATAATAGACTTAAACATATCTCATACATGTATCTTTGTCATGGTATTTGCATCAAGAAACTTCTGTGCAGCAGGCCAAAGCAGGGACAAACAAAAAGTAAACAAATCCTTGGAAATTAAATGCATAAACCCTAAATACAAAACTATTTACACATACCCAAATTCACGAAACAGAGGTCCAGCAAACCAGCAAAAATAAAAAATCACTAAATGCAAAAACTCTAAATGCAAAATTATTTACACATACCGAAATGAACGAAACAGAGGTAGGGTTTCTTCCATCAGCACTGAGAAAAGATGAGTGCAGGAGCAAGAGAGAGACGAGATGAAATCCATCCCTGTAAAACAGTAAACCCTAGATTAAAATGTCTAAAAACTTTAAAGTAATAAATATTAAAATAATCGAAGTAAAATATCGGAGGCTAGATTTTTAGGGAATGCTAAGATTTCTAAAGAGAGAGAGAGAGAGAAAGACGGAGGTTGGGGGTGACCAGGCGCGAAGGGTGGAGGGGAAGATGAGAGCTGAAGCAGAAGAATCGAGATGTGAAGAGAAAATGACCGAAATGGATTTAGGGTTCGGTGGAGGGCAAGAAGTCTGAAGAAGAATCGCGAAGGGGCTTCGGTGTTGTTGGGCGTCGAGAAGAAGGGGCTATTCCGAAGAAGTCCGAAATCTACATATATTCATTCTTAGTAAATCAACAAGTAAAACAAAGTATCCAACCGTACCATCACCATATCCAACCGTAGATCTGTGATTGACCCATTGCTCTCTTGTCTATACAAGGCTACACCTCTCAAAATAATCATTATTGGTAATTGTATAATGAACAAAGTATATTATTTGTCTTAAATATACAATGTTGGTAATTGTATTTATTGTTAGGTAGCAACGCAATATTGAATTTTAATTTTTTTTATTTACATAATATCCGTCTGTTACTAATAATTGTTGTTGTTATTATTTTGGATTATTTTTGTTTAAATAGGAATTATTCTCTGCATCAAAATATCTCAACATATATAAGACACACCAATCTCAATTCAAATACTTGTAAGTGCATTTATTTTATTTTATATTATATTATAAATATCTATATTATTTACTTGGTGCCTGCTTTTAAATTTAAGTTGGTATTTAATTGTAATAGGGAAATAAGTTTCACAAATTTGTTTTTGTTAGATTCCATTTTCATAGTATTTTATAATATTATTATTAATTTAATTAAGCATTTCAATTAATTGAATTATATATAACATTTAAACTGCACAGTGTGTGTATTTCACATCAAGTAATTGTTATTTACTTATTTTATTTTGTTTGTGTAGAACATTATCCAACAATTGAAACAATCATTTCTTTCTTTAACAGAATGATAAATGGTAAGATTCTTTAATTAATTTTAAAAATTTTAAAATAATTTATATAAAATTTAAGTTTTTAACATTTTTTTGAAGTTCGTGGAAAACAACCTGCAAAAAGAGTCCTATATAGAGATTTATCAGAAGAGAAAAAGGAAGAGATACGTAGAAAACAGAGAGAAAGATATGCTAAAGAAAAAACATCCAAAAGAAATTCGATTCATATAAATGAATCAACATCATTAGGGGATGATGATTTCAATACATCTCTTCATCAATATCCAAACAATGATGGCCAACATATAGACAATGTTCAAGACTCCACTCTTATTCAAAGAATATCAAAGAGACAACGGAAATCTGATCTTCATAGTGATATCATTGAAGAAGCCTCGTCTCTTCAAATATGTGTTGTTCGAGAGCAGTCAAGCTATGAAACAAATATAACGACACCTTTTAAGGGTAAGAAACAAACAAATATTACTATTGTAGCAATAGTTCCTTAATTAGATTATTCAAAAAATATGACAAGTTTGTGATTGTTGCCTTATTTTTAATTTTTAACAAAATAGGCCAGCTGCATCATCGCTCTACTGGATTTAGACAGTTATTGAAAGTAGTGCCATCTGAAGCATATTGTTTACCATTAGCTCCGTGCTGCACATATTGCAAAGCAAAGCGATTTCACCATGAAACAACTGGCTTTTGTTGTGCGAATGACACAATTTCTTTGGCCACAAATGACGTTCCTGATCAGCTTTATAAGTTGTTTACCTCCAACACGGATGATTCTATACATTTCAGAACCTATATTCGAACTTATAATAACAAGTTCACTTTTATATCATTTGGAGTGAAATTCGATAAAGATCTCTGCAGGAGAAATAGGGGAATTTATACATTCAGGACTCAAGGACAAATCTATCATTATATCAATGACTTGCTTCCTTCAAATGGCCATCCTTCTTATCTGCAGCTGTATTTCTATGATACAGAGCATGAAATACAAAATCGCATTTCTGATTCAAACAGAATGGATCCATCAATTGTAACCCAACTCATCGATATTCTTCGCATCAATCCGTATTCTGTGTTTTTTCATTCTCTTGGTGATTTGCCATATTTGGAAAATCAAATAATTCATATAAGATCAGATGCTGGCCTAGATCAACGTGTATTCAATAGACCGACATCCACACAAGTTGCAGCAATATGGGTAGAAAATGATAATGAAGATGAACTGAAAGGACGTGACATTTATGTCTTTAACCATTCTAGTGGAAGTCATATAGTTCAGTACTATTTTGGGTGCTACGATCCATTGCAATATCCGTTGTTATTTCCTCTTGGCGATATCGGTTGGCATCAAGGGATTCAAAGGGTTAATAGAGGGAGCATATATACATGTAACGAAACAACTCGATCAATAAATCCTCAACAATCAACAACTGCAGAAGAATTACTTGCAAGAGAACAACGAGGTTAGATTGCAGTATTAATATTACAAAATTCATTTACTAATTACATCAACTTTAGTAACATTTCATTCACATTCTACTTTTGTAGCATTAAACAGAAAAATGAAGGATCCAATTGTTTCATGTCGTGAATATTATTGCTACAAATTGCAAATAAGAGAAAATGTCAGATCAATTCTGCTACTTTCTGGTCGACTATTGCAACAATTTGTAGTAGATATGTATGTTAAGATAGAGACGTCAAGATTAGATTATTTTAGAAACCAGCAACAACATATTCGATCTGAGTTATATCAAGGTATTGTTGATACCATTACTCTCGGGGAAACAAACGCTTCTAATGTTAGAAAACGGATTATACTGCCAGCATCATTTATTGGAGGTCCAAGAGATATGAGAAAAAGATATATGGAAGAAATGGCTTTAGTTCAGCGTTATGGCAAACCAGACATATTTTTAACAATGACGTGCAATCCAAACTGGCAAGAAATTACAAAGGAACTCAGTCTGCATGAGGAAACCCATAATCGACCTGATTTGGTTGCTCGAGTCTTTCGTGCAAAATTAGAAAAACTAAATGATCAATTATTTAAGAGGCAAATATTCGGTAAAGTATCAGCATATGTCTATGTTATTGAGCACCAAAAAAGAGGTCTACCACATGCGCATTTTTTAATCATCTTACAGAAGGATTGGAAAGTCTATGCGCCTGAATCTTTTGATGAGATCGTATCAGCAGAGATACCTGATAAAAATACAAATTCCCACTTGCATAACGCTGTTCTGAAACATATGATGCATGGACCATGTGGAGTGTTGAATCCATCCAATGTTTGCATGAAAAAAAATGGTTGTTGCAAAAGTAATTATCCAAAGAACTATGCAAGTTCTACAATAGTTGGAAATGATTGCTTCCCAATATATAAGCATTCAAACAATGGAATAATTGTCAAAGTCAGAGGCAAAGATCTAGATAATCGTTGGGTTGTTCCATATAATTCATATCTGCTTGCAACATTTGACTGTCATATTAATGTCGAGATTTGCTCTACAATAAAAGCAGTGAAATATCTATATAAGTACATTTATAAAGGACATGATCGTGTTGCTTTCAACTTGATTTCTGAACAAAGCAATCAAGTAATTGATGAAATCCAACAATTCCAATCAGCCCAATGGATTGCTCCGCCTGAAGCTATGTGGAGAATATATGGCTTCATCATCAATGAAATGTACCCAGCAGTTTACAGTTTACATTTACATCTGGAGGATCAACGCCCAGTGACGTTTCGAGCAAATGAAGATCTAATAAATGTTGTTAACTCAGATCGGTCTACAAAATCGATGTTAACAGAATTTTTTGCATTAAATCGAGTAGATGAGAATGCAAGAACATTATTGTATAAAGAATTTCCAGAATATTATGTTTGGAGCCAACAATACAAAGAGTGGACTCCTAGAAAAAAGAAAACCGCTATAGGTCGGATTGTTACAGCAAATCCATTTGAAGGAGAGAGGTATTATCTTCGCATATTGCTAAACCATGTAAGAGGGCCTTTGTCGTTTAAGGATCTTAAGACAGTTGATGGTGTTGTGGCAACAACATTCCGTGAGGCAGCAACAATGTATGGTTTGCTTCAGAGAGACAGTAGCTTAGAAGATTGTATGCATGAAGCATCTCTATATCAAATGCCATCCAGTTTGAGACGGTTATTTGCTACAATATTAGTTTATTGTAATCCAACCAATCCTAGAGAGCTTTATGAACGTTTTGAACAAGATATGTCAGTTGATTTCAATTCAACAGGAGATTCTATATCAAATGTAAGAACAAAATTATTGCGCTCAATCTCTTTTACAATAGAATCAATGGGAAGAGACATTAATTCTTACCATCTTGTTGATGAAGACATATGCTTTGATGAAGAATTTCAATCTAGAGATATCGATGATGAATTGGCTGTTGAAATTCCAGAAGAAGATCTTGCTGCATCAGGGTCCCTTAATAGTGAACAACAACATGTCTATAATGCAGTGCTAGAAAAAGTTTTTGCAAACGAAAGTGCTGCATTCTTTGTCGATGGCCCAGGTGGGACAGGGAAAACATTCTTGTACAAGGCACTTCTTGCAACAGTACGATCAAGAAAATTAATAGCACTTGCAACTGCTTCATCAGGTGTTGCTGCATCTATTCTTCCGGGAGGACGAACAACACACTCACGTTTTAAGCTTCCACTTGATACTGACGAAAGAAGCACATGTTGTATAAGCAAACAAAGTGCCTTGGCAAACCTACTACGTGCAGCAAAATTAATAATATGGGACGAGGCTCCAATGACAAGAAAACAACACATAGAAGCATTAGATAAAATGCTAAGAGACATAAATGATTCAGATATAGCATTCGGGGGAAAGATTGTTGTTTTTGGCGGAGATTTGAGACAGGTTCTACCAGTAGTTCGTAAAGGAACAAGACAAGAACAAGTTAATGCAAGTTTGGTTTATTCCTATTTGTGGCCTACATTGACCAAGTTCCGGTTAACTGAAAATATGCGAGCAAGATTGGATCCATTTTTTTCAGATTATGTGTTACAATTAGGCAATGGAATGCCACCAAACACAGTTGATGAAACTATAAAAATTCCGGATGGCATGCTTGTTCCCTATGATGAAGACATCAAATCTTTAGATCATTTAATAGAAGATGTTTTCCACAATATTCAACAATATTCAATAAATATTGCGACAATGATGAATCGGGCGATATTAACACCAAAGAACAGTTATGTTGATGAAATAAATTCCATGTTAATTCAGAGGTTCCCAGGTGAAGTTCAACGATATTACAGTTTTGATGAGACAATAGATGCATCTGAACAATCAGTTATGGAGGATTTCTTAAATACTCTAACCCCAAATGGACTCCCGCCTCATGAACTGTTGCTGAAGAAAAACTGTCCCATCATGCTGCTTAGAAACATTAATCCTTCAGAAGGGCTATGCAACGGAACCCGTTTAATTTGTCGGGCCTTTGATCGAAATGTGATAGATGCAGAAATAGCAGTTGGACACCATCTCGGAAAAAGAGTTTTCATTCCAAGGATACCATTCTTACCAAATGTTGATGAAAATAGTGGTTTCTCATTCAAACGAACTCAATTTCCTATAAGATTGAGTTTCGCAATGACTATAAATAAGTCACAGGGACAAACATTAGACTTTGTTGGAATTTATTTACCTCAACCAGTTTTTTCACATGGTCAATTATATGTCGCTTTATCAAGAGCAAAAAAAGCATCCGCAGTAAGGATTCTAATACGACCAGTGTCCAGTGAACGGCGTGAGAAGAACTGCACAAAAAATATTGTGTTCACAGAATTACTAACTTTATCATGTTTGAATTAACGTTATACAGGTAATTGGATTCAATTGTATAGTTTTCATTTATTTCCTATTTTATAATATAAATTTCTATATGTCTAATATTCTGTCATTTAATAAAATGTCTATTTCAATTATTTTTAAGATTCATACATCTAAATTGATATTTGTTATACTTATGCATCTTATATTGTTGTATTTCAAAAAGGAATAAAATGAGGACGGTCTATACATCAATAAAAGATATCACTCCAAATACAATTAACTGGAAAATTAAGATGATCGTCGCAGAGAAGTCACCCAAGCGAATAAGCCAACGCACAACAGTCAAATATCAAAATTTGACACTAATTGATCAAGAGGTATAGTATTTTTTACCATACACTATGTTAACAAATATTTTAATTCTTACAAATTCTTTGTTCTTAAATTCTATCATATTATATAATAAAAAATTTCTCATCATATTTTTATATAATACGCTATTAATCACGATTATTTATATTTTCCAGGGAAATCGAGTGCAAGCAGCAATTTTTGGAGCTGATATTGACAGCAGAGATGACACTTTAAATATTCTACACTCCTATTACATCAGCAATGCATATGTCAAACCACTGGATCCAAAATACAGGAGTGGAGAATATCAATACCAGTGGATTCTCAATTCAAGAACCATAATAGAAGATGTTGCTCCGAATGAAGAGAAAATAGATGCACCCAAATATAAGATCGTCCCATTCAAGGAGTTAGAGGCTTATAAAGAATCGAATACAGAAATAGGTAATTTACTTTTATTTTTTTAATTAAATAATCATAAAAAAATTAACAATTCATATTTCAATAATTAGATATTTTAGCTGTCGCAATAAAAATTAAGCCAATGAAAGAGGTAACATCAGCATTCGGACCAACAACAATCCAAGAGATTTATGTTATTGATGAAAGGTACGATTATCTTACAAGTTCTAATTTTTTAAAAATACAATTCCAATATTAATTTACGGAAATTTTATTAATTATTGTACTTTTTTCAATTTTGTAACTTCAACCCTATACGTTTGACTATGTGGGGTAAATTTGTCCAACACGAATGTCAAAAAATATCAGAAATGATTGAAGATAAACCAATAATTCTTGGAACAAAAATTTCAGTTGGATCATATAATGGTATGTTTAATAATTAAGCTGCTTACATATTTTCTCATTTTCTATTATACTTGCATTAATAATGTTTTCAATTTCAATTAAGGATTATCTTTGTCGTCACGTCCGTCAAGCACTTTTACAATCAATCCTTTTCTTCCACAGGCAGCTACAATGAAACAATGGTAATTTTAAAAATTTATCAAATACATATTACTCAATTTATATTACAGTTAATTCTGTTATTTATATATTTAAAGTATATATTTCATTTCCTTATATTCTTCTTCATTTATGTATTTTAAGGAAGGAGAATAATGATTTGACAATTAAGAGTATCATTGCAAGATGTTTGGCATACCCATCTGCTCCGTTATCATCTGTTGGTATTCGAGAAATTGTCAAGAATTGTGATATTGCACAGTTGATGAAGTGTTTGCAACCAATGGCGGTAAATTAAATTTTATTCATATTTTATATTTCTTCAAATTAGTTTTACAATATTGCCACATAACTATTATATTTTATTTATTGTAGAAAGCAAAATTTTGGATAGAAGCGAACATAAATGTTATTGACTTGACTCAAGGATTTTATTACATGTCATGTATTGGCTGTAATAAAGGAAATGGATATAAATATAATGAAACTTTTGTTTGCATATATTGCAAAAATCAAGTCGTCTGCAAACCACGGTATGTATCTTCCAATGTTAATTTCTAATTGATGATTAATTTAATACTATTTTAATTATAAATAATATTATTATCCAATTTATAGTGCACGGGCATATGTTGAACTAGATGATACTACTGGAAAGCTAGCTGCTTCTTTGTTTGGCGAAGTGGCAGAAAAGGCATTTGGTTGTTCAGCACTCGAGCTGATGGAACATGCTAGAGAGGTAATTTAAAAAATTTAAATTTAAATTTTTAGTTTCGTAATAATGAGTTAATAAAATATATTTGGTTTTTATAATTTATTTAAATACATTATTATTATTTTTCCTGTAGGAACATCGACCATACATCAAAAATATTGTGGAGAAATTAGCAAAAAAAAAAGTGGAAGATACACGTTTATGGAGATCCAGAAAAAATGAAGGAGCAGAAATATAGGCACTTTAATGTTCTCACTATTGAGAAAATGCAAAATGAGGAAAATGCTGGATCGTCATCCTAGATAAATCGTCCTATAATAAATATTAGCTAAATCATATTTCATAAAACTATGTTTTTTTCATCTTACTATATTATTGTTTTTATTAATACTATTCTTTTATAATATATGAGTGTTTCTCAATTTTAGGTCACAAATTATTTCTATTTAAACCAAAATCATCAATACATAGTTATTAATAAAAAAATTTTCCAATATAAATTAATTAGGTAAATTAAGCTAACGTGCTTTGCACGTTACTTTCACCTAGTATTAAGAATATAAGATCTTTGTTTTGAATTTAAAATCTTGTTTCAATATTAAAATGATGTAAATTCATTTCGTCTTATTTCATATTATTATTATAAATTTTATATAAAATATAATTAATTTTTTAATTTTTTAAATTATACCATAAAAATAATATTTTATTCTAACATCATATAAAATCATATTATTTATCTCACCATTCAAACGGCCTTAGAGTGATGTTTGGATGATATTATTTATTTTTAGAAAAAACAAATAAAATTGGTTTTTAATCCTTTTATAAACTAATAATAAGAAATATTATTCTTAATTTCTATTTTATGATCTTCAATCACACCAAATTATCTATTTCTTATTTAATGGATACCATTAAATATAAAATTGTAAAACATAGGACAAAGGGAAATAATAAATATTGCTATGTTATCTTATATTTTGATCTTTTTTTCGATGGGGTTTATTTTGATCTAAAACATGGAAGGTGGGTCGTAATGGTCGATCAATTTCTCCCAACATACTTTCGTGTCCTTTGCTTTGTTGAAAGATTTTATTATATTATTTTCGTGTCCTTTGCTTTGGTGCACGCCAAACCGTTCCCTCTTTTTCTTTTTTTCTTTTTTTTTTATTTAATGATTGAAAAAATATTATTTAATAATATTATGATTTTTTTTCTTTTTTAAAAAAATATTTAAAAATGATAGAAAACAAAAATTTTAAAAAAACGAAACAAAAATACATTAACAGTACCAAAAAAAAGTAAATGCTAGAACAATTAGCACCACCCTTGAAGTAATTTATATCTTCAAGTAAAAGATGCACGGAATTAGAGTGGTAGCCCTGGTGAAAAAAAAAAAAAAAAAGGAGTGATGGCCCTAGTGTTGACTAGCCACAACGAGAGTCAAAATTATCACTTCTATGATGGTCAAACTCCGACTATGTTTAGATGGTAAAATTGTTTTGATTATTATCATTTTGTTATAAAATTAAAAAGAAAACTACTACTATTGCAAGAGAAAAGAAACTCTTAAGAATTGAAACTTTCTTTCTCTCTCTATATTTTCTTATGAATTTCATTACAACTGAAACCCATATTTACAGACGTTGAAATTACTATGCAAGTCACTATGCAGATTTTAAAATAATAGTGATGGGGTTATTCACATAATTTTAGTGGTGGGACAGGGGGGCGGCCGCCGACGATCGTTTATAACACTCCCCCTTGAATGACCACTCATAAAGAATCTGCCTCGTTAAAATCTTGCCAAGGAAAAACCCAGTGGGAAGAAAAACCAATGGCGAAGGAAAAAGAGTACAGTCTTCTTATGTATCCACAAGTGCTTTAAGATTGTCTCATTAAAACCTTACAAAAGAAAACCCAATGGGATAAAACCTTAGCGAAGGAAAAAGAGTACAATCAACACAAGTCTTCAGAATTTTTACTCCCCTTGGAAAGTGCATGACGATAGATTTTTGAATCTTCACATTTTAATATTTTGCACAATTTTCTTGAATATTGCAGTTGGTGATGCCTTCGTGAATAAATCTGTCAGATTATCACTTGATCGTATATTTGATATATCCTCATTTGATTTGAGTGATACAAACAGCATTATCTTCGTATAAAATTGTTGAGCTATCAAAATACCACACTTTTCTTGGATATGTTGAGTCATTGATCTCAGCTAAATATACTCTCGACTTGTTTCATGAATTGCAATCATCTCTGAGTGATTTGAAGATGAAAAATAATATCTGGTTGACAAACTTAATAGAAATCTGATACTTGCAGTAATACTTAAACTCCCCCTGATAATATGCGTTAGTGTTTCAAGTAATAAGCAAATATGATTTCAGTATATATAACAAGTTAAGAATTCAAACACGATCTCCAACTAAATAATGCATTAGAGAGAGTATGATAATATTTTCATCTAAAATTTTCTCCCCCTCATTCGGCGTTATTAGGAAGAACTTGTTTATATACGGCGGAAATAACATTGGAAACCATCTATGTATGATAAAAGCTGTAAAAGTTTTGAGGTTCAATATTATCGGTTCGGCGGAAAATCAAATCCGCTTGACATTGTGGACAAACGAGATCTTGAAAAGATTTGAAGGTTTCGGGTTGTTGTTTAAATATAACCAATTTTACCATTGGTTTACTCCAACAAAAAGATCTCGCATTCCTCATAGATTCAGTTGTTGTTCATCCAGAACGATATTATGTCTGATAGAAATTCTAATGTCCCAGATTTAAATCATGAACCTTTTATACCTCAACCACTTATATTTTCTCCTGAGGCTGTAAACACCATGATAGGAGCAGAGATATATCTATCTAGTAAATCTGATCCTGAAATTGTTGCAGCATCAAGAACCCTCAGTGCTCAATATGCTGCTTCTCTTACAACCATGTCACAGAGGCTATTGGCGAGAACGAGTGAGGTTGATCATCTTAAAAATCAAATATCTGAGTTGCATCAAACGCTTGCAACTAAAGATAGAAAAAATAAAGATTTAAAACAAGAAAACAAAGAGCTGAAGAAACTTGTAGACTGGTATTCTCGTGACCTGAAAACACGAGTAGAAGAGCTGGAACGAGAAAGAGTTCAGATACAAAGTCAACAACAGCAGCTAACGGCAGAGGTTCAGCGTTTACAAGAAAATAGGGATAGCTGTAATTAATCTCGCTGGCTTTTGAAATTATGCATCCAGCATATATTGTAAAGTGAGATTTGAAGAGATGATGGTTTGTCTTGTTCTTATTTCCATTTCTATAAGAACCGTCTTTAGTTTCATTTAGTACGCATCAAATCTTCTTCTCATATCTATAATCCATCTGTATTTGTATTCTTATTCTACAAATTTTCAATGGCTCATCAATTTCCTTTTACTATTTCTCACAATCAACATATGAGGTATCATTCACCTCAATTACAAGTTGATCCTGCATCTTCCGCAGGTGCAATGCTGCAGCAAGCAAATGATCTGGCTAATAAGTCAGATCGTGAAGCTGTTTATGAGCTGGTGACTCTCGGCACCCAATACTCCTCCTCTATTGTTGGATTTTCCAACCGATTACAATCCAAAAATCGTGAGATTGAGGAGCTTAACGAGAAGGTTTCTGTACTTCAACGACTCGTTCAAGAGTCTGACAAAAAAATTGCAGATTTAAAGCAGGAGAATAAGGATTTAAAATCCTTACTTGCCTCTTCATTTCGACTACCTAATCCTTTAGATAAGGATGGTATGTTGCTTTATGAAGAGCAAATGCATTTGATAGATGAGGCTAGAAGTCTCAAATTCTTGTAACTCATCTATGAATTGAATAATAAGATCTTTCCTTTTCAAATGCATTTCTTAAATTTATAGCAACCCTTGTAATCTTTTCAAGAGTTCTAACAAGGTAAATCATCAACGTAAACTGCAATAATGACGAATCCGGATTCTGATAAAACACATGAACATATAGGATTATTCTTAAATCCTTATTTCAATAGATACTCGTTGATTCAATTATACAACATGTGTCCGGATTGTTTTAACCCATATAAAGATCTTTGAAACTTTATAAAGTACATACTCCTAAATGTACTTGGATTAGATGCTTCAAGTATCGTAATAATCTAATGATGCTTATAAATATGCAGTGACCACATTCATTAACTGCATATCTAATCCTTTTGTAATAACCAAATCGATTAAAAATATGAATGTGATTGCATTCATACCAAGGAAATATGTTTCCTCATAATTGCTCGGGTTTCTACTGGAAACCTTGTGCGACAAATTATACCGCACAATTTCATTTCGCATTACGCTTTCGTATAAATACTTACTTATATTTGACAGATATTACACCCTTTGGTGTTTGGACAATAGGTCCAAATGCATCTCGCTTCACTAGCGAGTTTAATTCAGTTTTAATAACTGCTTTCCATTTTGGCCAATTATTTCTACGTCGGCATTTTTCGACGATTTTTGGCTCACTTTTTTCATTACTTCTGGTAATATCAAGTGTTATAATATATGTTGTCGACAACAATTTTATTTTTATCCATAAATTTTCCAGTACTCATGAAATGTATTGAGATCTCATTGTTCCTCTTCAGGGAAAAACATTTCATGAAACACCTCTACAGGAGGTTCCTCTTCAGAAGGTTTATACTCTTCAGGAGTTTTCACTTCAGGATTTATACTTTTCAGGAGTTACACTCTTCAGAAGTTACCTCTTCAGGGGGATTATATTTTATACAGAAAATACGGTCTCTTCATGAGCACCGATTTTTATTTTTCTTGTGCACCAATAGGTCTTCAACGCTTCAGGTGTATCTTAGACTAATTTATTGCTGTTTTAACAACTCATCCTTCAGGGACTTCAATTCTTGCTTAAGCATTAACAGCAGTAATATATAATTTTACAACACCTTTAGTGTCAGTAAATACATCATGTAATTGATTTGCAACACTTTACAGATAAATAATCCTCTGAACTTCTGGTTCACATTTATTTGTAAGAGGATCAAATTTAAACAGGACTTTATCCCAAGTAATTTCTTGTCGTGCTTCAGGCACCGATATTTCATTATTTCAAAACATGATGTAATATTAATAAGTTTATATATAAAAACTTAGTATAAATAAATCAAGTGCTTGGCCGTACAACAGGTACGTGACTACTGTTTAGTCATATTACATCTATGACAAACATCTTCATCTTTTTATGAAAAATTATTCTGAGGGCTTTTACCCTTCTCTGAGTTTGATCACTTCTGGTGATACGATATATTTTTATCATCTTTAGTGTTTTCGCTTTTGGGACCAACACTTCTATAATTTTTCTACCACGTTTACGCTCTTAATTCCCATTCACTTCTGGGAATTGTGTAAATTCGATATCATTAATAGGACGTAACTGGTGTAACAAAAACTCATTATTTAGCTCAATCACTGGAAGACAAAATAAAAATTCAGAATATTTGTTGAACTTTCACTCTCGATATTGCTACTGCAGGAGCACATTCGGGATATGAAAAATAATGTCTTCTTTTATATATCATCATCAATGACATTTTCACTGTATAATTTTAATATTGAGCTGATTTTAAAGAGTGCAGAATATTCAATACCACTCTTAAAATCTTGCAACTTCAAGTGCAATAAATCATAATGATCTTTTGAGAGGATTACATCTTCTGATGTTTATATTACTCTCTTAATTTATTTCACACAGTAAGATGATTTTTCATCATGAGATATACATCACGGTCCTTCAGGGACACATGATTTTCTTCTATGATTGTATCTTTCAAATTCATCATCATATCCAAATAGATCTCATTAAAGATCTGGATAAATAACATTTTTCAGAAATGTCAATAGTAATAAATCTCAATATTTGACATTATATTACAAAAATAAATATGTGAATTTAATAAATATATTCACATTATCATGAGAATAAAAATAAAATTTTATCAAGTAATATTCAGCAATATTACCTTTAATATTTATCTCAAGGACTGCAAATAATATATTGAAAAACTTACTTGAAGTAGAAGACCGTTAGCTTCAGTATCGGTAGAATCTCGTGCTGATAACGTGTTATAAAACTAAAAAGAAAACTACTACTATTGCAAGAGAAAAAAAAACTCTTAAGAACTGAAACTTTCTTTTTCTCTCTATATTTTCTTATAAATTTCATTACAACTGAAGCCCATATTTATAGGCGTTGAAATTATTATGCAAGTTACTATGCAAGTCACTATACAAGTCACTATGCAAATTTTAAAATAATAGTGGTGGGATCATTCACATAATTTTAGTGGTGGGACAGGAGGGCGGCTGCCGACGATCGTTTATAACACATTTTATTTTATCATCATAATTTTTTAATTTTTTATATAAAATATAATGAATAATTTAATTTTTAATTTTTAATTTTTATTAAAAATAATATCTTATTATCATATCTCAATATTTCAATAGGACCTAAATTACCTAGCCAGCAACGCCCAATATCTAAATTCTATGACCCATGATTGCTGAACTCAAACCGCCATTAGTCAAATCCATATACGTACATAAGGTCCATGTAACACAACACATGCAAAACAATGCTACTAGGGACTCCCGGATGTATCCCCGAGGCATCCTCGCGGGTAGCCACGTATTTTTATTTTTTTTTTCAAAAATGAACAATGAAAATTAGAAATATGATGAGGAGGGAGGAAAAACCGATTTCATCTCCATTTGAAGCTTGTCGTCTGTGGTTGCCGTCTACTCTTGTCGTCTCTGGTCACCATCTACTGTCTTTCTGGGGTTGCCCTCGCCAATTGGTTTTTGTTTCCATTTTTTTTATTTTTACTTCATTTTTTGAGTTTTGTTTCATTTTTGCTTTTGATTGGTGGGATTTTTTATTGTCATAGTAGATATTATACTATTGTGCAAAAGAGAAAGATGAGTTCTAGAATGCATTACTTAGTTGAGCTTATCTTCATGGAAGTATTATTTCTTAAGGTATAGATTTGATTTGTTGAATTATTGAAGGGGATTTAGACAAGTTGCGAAATGTCTCATCTCATGAGAAAAGAATATGAGAAATTTTATACGAAACTTTTAAGCCACACATTTCTAATCCAAAAATGGTTACTCCCTTATATAAAAAAAGGTTTCTATTAGTATTAATTTGAATCTTTTAAAAGTTATGTTCACTTTAAATGGGTCTTGAGAATGCCCCCTATTTAATAAGGATTGGTTATTTTTATAGTTGCCAACTTGCCAAGTTCAAATGGGTGGCCTGATCTTTCTATTTACACATCAAGTTCAATATTTTTATCTTATTTATTTATCTAATTGTGCTGATTATGGTATTTTCTATAATTGAATGAAGGTTTTGAAGAGTTTTGAACTACAAGCAAAATTAACATTGGGGAGAGAGTCATCTGGCATTTTGGTTGAGAGAAATTAAGTAAATGATATAAAAAAGAGGCCAAAATAGTACCTGGCCATTGGCTCCGTTTGGATGATTAACTTTCCTCAACTCATTTCATTTTATTATTATAATTTTTTTTTTAATTTTCATACATTTTTTCAAATTTTCATACAAAATATAATAAATAATTTAACTTTTTCAAATCTAAAAACACTTATAATATTAAAAAATAATATTCTAATAATATTTTATTTAACGTAACTCAATTTAGATTAATAACATTTGAGAACAAAAGAAAGAAGCTTAAAGAAAATATTTAAATACGAATTGTTTCTCCTCAACATTATGTTTATTAAGAGGTTGAGCAAATGGCTTGAATAATCCATTCAATGCTCCTAATAATCGTATACTTTTAATATTTATTGCAGGATGCTACTTATCAATTTCAACAAGCATGATGGAATTTTCGACTCCTATCAGAACTACAAGCACCGATATTAATAGAATCGTTGGTTCATAAGGTAACAGACCTGATACTGGGAAAGTTGAAGTGCCATGTGAATATCATAAGGAAATCAAATATGTCAGTGTCGGGACATCTTATAATAGGCAAGTAAATGATAATACGAGTGAGGGGCGGAAGTCAGGGATGAAATTTGATTCTTTCAAAGATTTATTGAGTTATTATAAAGAGTATGATAAGAAAAGTGAGTATGGGGTGACGACAACGGGGACAAAGAGACAAGAAGATGAGACGCACACAGTTAGATATGTCACTCTCACATCTGAGACGCACATAGAGAGGGTTAGATAGGTCCCAACTGATACAATGAAAGTTCAGACAGTTGACCATATTAGAAGATATAAAGATTTTTTTTTTTTTTTTTTTTGTGGATTGGATATGCAATGTAATATGGAATATTGGTAATAATGTTGGATCCGATTTTGTTAGATCACAAGTGAACCTATGAGGAGTGGACTCCTGTTTCTTGATTGTACATTTGAGAAGGGGACTATTCTGAATTGGATCTACCTCTGTTTTGTATTGTTCCAATCTCATATTTGTTCTTTGCATCCTCATTTTTTTAAGCATTCAAATTGACTTGAAATTCAGTTCAACTCACATTACTTATGGCATGAATTGCTGCTCTTAAAAAAATTTGCTACCAGTATTCATTCTAGAATTCTTACACCATGCTAGCTAGCTAGACAGTTTAGAAGCTAATTATACATTGTTGCATGCATTACACAGACTACCTTTTCTCTTGGTCGCCAACTTGAATAAAGTCTTTAGGGGTCGAGACTGATATATTCATCTTGTATATATTCAAGGGAAATGGTCATAAGTAATTAAGTATAGTTCACGCCCCCATCAACATCGTGAAAAATGAAATAGTCTGCAACGTATGAGTTAAGTAATTCAACCTCGTTGTACCTGTCTTGATTATTTCAATCTTGAATGCCAGAAATTCAAGCAGAAAGAGAAGAAACTCTAATATATATATATATACAAATTTATTAGTCGAATGCCTAAACACAAAATTACTTATAATAATCTCAAATTATTTAAAAGATAAAACGCATGTACATATGCAAAATAACAATTTTAGCCTATTGAGCGTTAAGCACCAACTCCTTTTGCAAAACCCCGTTGCTTATATTGTTTAGCACAATCCATTCTCTTTCGATTTGATCCATTATTGTACGCATCTCAATCTATTCCCTTGTGATTCGATCCACTATCGTACGTATCTCGATCTCTCTCTTTTCGAGAAGGTCGCGTATCTTTTCAACCTCATCCTCTTTCTTTATCAGTTCACTCATTATTTATTGAAATTGAAGCTCAATCACTTCATTACTATCCACCCAGTTAAAAAACCTACAATATGGCAATTCCTGATCATTTCATAAGAACTATTATAAATGTAACTATACATCATATTAACCATTACATATAAAAATGCTTTTAGGCAACAAATCATGCAAATATAAGTTACCTCTGTGTTGTACCGTGGACACCCTAAAAAAGGTTGTCTAGGATTTTTTGTAGCAGTTGAGAATTTAAGTGTAGCTTCGAGCTCGCAGAAGCACAACAGAAATGAATCTCTCAACTAAATTCAACTACCTAAAGGAATCAAAAGACTAGCCTAAGAGATTAAAATACAAAAACAAAATTGTGATAAATCCATCAACTGAAGTACCCAACAACTTCAAAATTATAGACAGTTGACAAACCAAATATGCATTGGTATTATTTTAGCAACCACCTAGGAACTCAATAATCAAAATATTCTATCTTGTTACCTCAAAATGAAAATAATGTCAAGCCACAATTCAAAGCCAATAGCCTATTTTCTATAAAAGGCAAAAATTCTAGCAAATATCACGGAGACTCTGAACAAGAAAAAACAAATAAATATCATAGAGACTACAAACATATCATACACACTACAGACATCACAGAGACTACAAACAGATCATAAGCAAAAATAAGAAAAAAAAACTATAAAATATTATTCAAGAACAAAAAATAGGTCATAACCAAAATTTAAGTAATAAATGAGCATTTATATAGAAACCAAAACCACAAACACTAAACTTGGTAAGAAGCACTGTTAAATATTTTCTTTACCATTTTGCTATGTAAATTACTCATTTTTAGCCATTTAAATACTAGCAAAAATTCTAACATTTTTTCACTTGTTTTTAGCCAAAAATTCCAACATTGACATTATACTAAATGACATGAGAACAAATAGAGATAAACGAGTATACTGGAGACAGTTGCGAGTGGGTTTTCATGCGATGCGACTCTACCTTCAAGCAAAAGAGGGCTTTATGCCAGAGGAGGCATTAGCGAAATTGAACCCTAGAAGGGGTGAGAGATGAGCTTTGTGGAGACAAAATCGAAATCATAAAAGCTTCATAGGGAGATTTGAACCCTAGGGGTGAGGGGGGATATTCGAAGGCAAAAAGGAAAGAAAAATATTTACGAAAAGAAAAATGTGGTGGCATCAACGCGAGAGGGAAACAAAATTGAGATTGGAGCTTACTTAGACGAAATCATATCGTTCGAATAATAGCGCCATGTAGGACGCAAGGTTGCTTTGGAGTTATTACCCCGATTTCGTAAAGTATTTTTCCATGCAAAATCCATGCATCTAAATAGGATGCATTGACTATAGTAAGATGCATCAAAATTAAGAATTGGTTTCATAAGTTATCTCATCTCATCTAAAAGTCATAATTATATATATTTTTCAAATGTGTATACAAATAAAATAACCAATTTAATTTTTTCAAACGTCAAAACGACTTTTTCAAATTTTAATATTAAAAAAATACATTACAATAATATTTTTTTAAAACTTTTATCTTTTTTTTTTATTTTATCTCATCTCAATTCACTAAATAATATTTTTTTTTTACATATTTTTAAAGTGAGTATACATTTTACTGTAAAACCTAGGCCCAAAAAATTTGCAGGCCTACCTAGGAAGGTAAAAATAAATTGAAAATTTGGTTCGGGCAGATTGGTTTAGTTTTATTTTTGATCGATTCAATTTAGAATCAATTCCTTCATTTTAAAATTAGTCAATTACAATCCGATATCAGTTTTATCAATCTGTTCTCTCTCATTTTACAAAATTAAAAAAATACACAATTTAAATGATTTTTGTTATGAATTATTGGGACCGGTTCCCGCCCCCCTTAATTATTTTGTAAATGATCCCACCACCATTATTTTAAGTCTTGCACAGTAACTCGCATAATAATTTCAACGCCTATAAATATGAGTTTTAGTTGTTATGAAATTAATAAGAAAATATATAGAAGAAAGAAAGTTTCAGAGAGTTTCTTTTATATTTCTCTTGCAATAGTAGTAGTTTCTTTTTTTAGTTTTATAACACATTATCAGCACGAGGTTCTACTAATACTAAAATTAGTGGTCTTCTACTTCAAGTAAGTTTTTCAATATATTATTTGCAGTCATCGAGATAAATATTAAAGGTAATATTACTGAATATTACTTGATAAAATTTTACTTTTATTCTCATGATAATGTGAATATATTTTTTAAATTCACATATTTATTTTTGTGATATAATGTCAAATATTGAGATTTATTACTATTGACATTTTTGGAAAATGTTATTTATCCAGGATCCTTGATGAGATCTATTTGGATATGATGATGAACTTGGGAGATACAATTATAGAAGAAAATCATGTGTTCCTGAAGGACCGTGCTGTGTATCTCATGATGAAAAATCATCTTACTGTGTGAAATGAATTAAGAGAGATATATGAGTACCAGAAGATGTAATCTTCTCAAAAGATCATTATGACTTATTGCACCTGAAGTTACAAGATTTTAATAGTGGTATTGAATATTCTGCACTCTTTAAAATCAGCTCAATATTAAAATTATGCAGTGAAAAGATCACTGATGATGATATTTAAAAAAATACATATATTATTTTTTATATCTCAAATGTGCTCCTACAAAAGCAATATCGAGAGTGAAAGTTCAACAAATATTCTAAATTTTTATTTTATCTTCCAATAATTGAGCTAAATAATGAGTTTTTGTTAATAAATCATCAGTTACGTCCTATTAATGATATTTAATTTATATTATTCCCAGAAGTGGATGGTACATTCTTTCAAATGAATTAAGGACGTAGACGTGGTAGAAAAACTATAGAAGTGTTGGTCCCAAAAGTGACAACACTAAAAATAATAAAAATATACTATATCACCAGAAGTGATCCAACTCAGATGTGGTATGACTGAACAGTGGTCATGTACCTGTTGTATGGCCAAACACTTGATTTACTTATACTAAACTTTTATATATAAACCTATTAATATTTCATCATGTTTTGAAATATTACTACTGTTAATGTTTAAGTAAGAATTGAAATCCCTGAAAGACAAGTTGTTAAAACAGCAATAGATGAGTCTAAGATACACCTGAAGTGTTGAAGACCTATTAATGCAAAAGAGAAAAATGAAAATAAATCGGTGTTTCTGAAGAGATCGTACCTACAAAATAAGATTTATCCAGATTTTCTATTTAAAATACAAACCTCTTGAAGAGGAAACTTTTGAAGAGTACAAAATTGCTGCAGAGTACAAAATTCCTGAAGAGTATAACTCCTGAAGAGAAAATTCTTGAAGAGTATAAACCTCCTGAAGATGAACCTCTTGTAGAAGTGTTTTATGAAATATTTTCCTCTGGAGAGGAACAGGTACCTGAAATAATGAGATCTTAATACATTTCACGAATACTGAAGAAATTCTGGATAGAAATAAAACTGTTGTCGACAACATATTTTCATATATGATGGCCATTGATATTACCAAAAGTAATGAAGAAAGTGAGCCAAAAACCGTCAAAGAATGTTGACGTAGAAATGATTGACCAAAATGAAAAGCAGTTAGAAGCTGAATTTAAATCGCTAGTAAAGCGAGAGGTATTTGGACCTGTTGTCCAAATAACAAAGGGTGTAATGCCTATAAGATACAAGTGAGTATTTATACGAAAGCGTAATACGAAATGAAATTGTACGGTATAATTTGTCGCCTAAGGTTTCCTGCAGAAATCCGAGAGTAGTTATGAGAAAACATATTTCTTTGTTATGAATGTAATCACTTTCATATTTTTAATCGATTTGGTTATTACAAAAGGATCAAATATGCAGTTAATGAATATGGCCACTGCATATTTATAAGGATCATTAGATCATTATATATATAAAGATATATGATACTTGAAACATCTAATCCTAGTATATTTAGGAGTATGTACTTTATAAAATTTCAAAAATCTTTATATGAGTTAAAACAATCCAGACGCATATGGTATAATTAAATCAACGAGTATCTATTGAAATAAGGATTTGAGAATAATCCTATATGCCCACGTGTTTTATCAGAACCCAGATTTGCCATTATTGCAGTTTACGTTGATGATTTACCTTGTTAGAACTCTTGAAGAGATTACAAGGACTGCTATAAATTCAGGGAATGCATTTGAAAAGAAAAGATCTTATTATTCAATTGATAGATGAGTTACGAGAATTTGAGACTTCTAGCCTCATCTCTTAAATGCATTTACTTTTCATAAAACAACATGTCATCCTTATGTAAAGGATTAGGTAGTCGAAATGAAGAGGCAAGTAAGGATTTTAAATCCTTATTATCTTGCTTTAAGTCTATAATTTTTCTGTCAGACTCTTGAACGAGTCGTTGAAATACGGAAACTTTCTCGTTAAGCTCTTCAATCTCACGCTTTTTGGATTATAATCGGTTGGAAAATCTGACAATAGAGGAGAAGTATCGGATGCCGAGAGTCACCAGCTTATAAACGGCTTCACGATCTGACTTATTAGCTAGATCATTCGCTTGCTGCAACATGGCACCTGCGGCAGACGCAGGAATAATTTGTAATTGAGGTTAATGACACCTCATATGTTGATCGTGAGAAATAGTGAAAGGAAATTGATGAGCCATTGAGAATTTGTAGAATAAGAATACAAATACAGATGAATTATATATATGAGAAGAATATTTGATGCGTACTAAATAAAACTAAATACGGTTCTTATAGAAATGGAAATAAGAACAAGACAAACCATCATCTCTTCAAATTTCACTTTACAAGATATGCTGAATGCATAATTTCAAAAGCCAACGAGATTAATTACAACTATTCCTATTTTCTTGTAAATGCTGAACCTCTGCAGTTAGCTGCTGTTATTGATATTGTATCTGAACTCTCTCTCGTTCCAACTCTTCTACTCGTATTTTCAAGTCACGAGAATACCAGTCTACAAGTTTCTTCAGCTCATTGTTTTATTGTCTTAAATCTTTATTTTTTCTATCTTTAGTTGCAAGCGTTTGATGCAACTCAGATATTTGATTTTTAAGATGATCAACCTCACTAGTTCTCACCAATAACCTTTGAGACATGGTTGTAAAAGAGGCATCATATTGAGTAATGAGAGTTCTTGATGTTACAACAATTTCAGGATCAGATTTATTGTAAAGATATATCTCTACTCCTAGCATGCTATTTACAGCCTAAAGAGAAAATATAAGTGGTTGCGGTATAAAAGGTTCATGGTTCAAATCTGGGACATTAGAATTTCTATCAGACATAATATCGTTCTGGATAAACAACAACTGAATTTATGAGGAATGCGAGATCTTTTTACTGGAGTAAACCAATGATAAAATTGGTTATATTTAAACAACAACCTGAAACCTTTAATCTCTTCAAGATCTCGTTTGTTAACAATGTCAAGCGGATTTGATTTTTTGCCGAACTGATAATATTAGATTTCAAAACTTTTACAGCTTTTATTATACATAAATGGTTTCAAATGTTATTTCCGCCGTATATAAACAAGTTCTCCCTAATAATGCCGAATGAGGGAGAGAAAATTTTAGATGAAAATATTATCATATTCTCTCTAATGCATTATTTAGATGGAAATTATGTTTGAATTCATAATCTGTTATATATGCTGAAATAATATTTACTTATTACTTGAAACGCTAATGCATATTATGAGAGAGAGTTTAAGTATTACTGTAGATATCAGATTTCTATTAAGTCTGTCAACCAGATATTATTTTTCACATTTTCAAATCATTCAGAGATTATTGCAATTTATGAAACAAGTCGAGAGTATATTTGGCTGAGATCAATGACTCAACATATCCGAGAAAAGTGTGGTATTTCATAATCAATGATAGCTCAATAATTTTATATGAAGATAATGCTACTTATCATTCAACAAAGGAGGATATATCAAAGATACGATCAAGTGATAATCTAACAGATTTATTCACGAAGGCATCAGCAACTGCGACATTCAAGAAAATTGTACAGAATATTAAAATGTGAAAACTCAAAAATCTATTGTCATGCACTTTCCAAGGGGAGTAAAAGTCCTGAAAATTTGTACTGATTGTATTTTTTTTTCGCTAAGGTTTTGTCCCACTAGGTTTTCCTTTGCAAAGTTTTAATGAGACAATCTTAAAGCACTTGTGGATACATAAGAAAACTGTACTCTTTTGTTCCCACTGAGTTTTTCCTTGGTAAGGTTTTAACGAGACAGATTCTTTATGGGTGGTCATTCAAGAGGGAGTGTTATGAATTATTGGGGGCGGTCTTCGCTCCCCTTAATTATTTTTTGAATGACCCTACCACCATTATTCAAAGTCTTGCACAGTAACTTGTATAGTAATTTAAATGCCTATAAATATGAGTTTCAGTTGTTATGAAATTCATAAGAAAATATATAAAAGGAAGAAAGTTTCAGAAAATTTCTTAAAAATTTCTTTTTGTTATGAATTAATTCTGCCGTCGGCAGCCGCCCCCTGTCCCACCACTAAAAATTATGTG
Organism: Platycarya strobilacea; assembly: GCA_036898215.1. NCBI lineage: Eukaryota > Viridiplantae > Streptophyta > Magnoliopsida > Fagales > Juglandaceae > Platycarya > Platycarya strobilacea. Next base: position 10,788,141 of record CM072555.1, read on the forward strand.
AATGACCCCACCACTATTATTTTAAAATCTACATAGTGATTTGCATAGTGACTTGCATAGTAACTTGCATAGTAATTTCAATGCCTATAAATATGGGTTTCAGTTGTAATGAAATTCATAAGAAAATATAGAGAATGAAGAAAGTTTCAGAGAGTTTCTTTTATATTTCTCTTGCAATAGTAGTAGTTTTCCTTTTAGTTTTATAACACGTTATCAGCACGAGATTCTACCGATACTGAAACTAGTGGTCTTCTACTTCAAGTAAGTTTTTCAATATATTATTTACAGTCATTGAGATAAATATTAAAGGTAATATTGCTAAATATTACTTGATAAAATTTTATTTTTATTCTCATGATAATGTGAATATATTTCTTAAATTCACAGATTTATTTTTGTAATATAATGTCAAATATTGAGATTTATTACTATTGACATTTCTGAAAAATGTTATTTATCCAAAATCCTTGATGAGATCTATTTGGATATGATGATGAACTTGAAAGATACAATCATAGAAGAAAACCATATGTCCCTGAAGGACCGTGCTGTGTATCTCATGATGAAAAATCATCTTACTGTGTGAAATGAATTAAGAGAGTGATATAAGCACCAGAAGATGTAATCCTCTCAAAAGATCATTATGATTTATTGCACCTGAAGTTGCAAGATTTTAAAAGTGGTCTTGAATATTCTGCACTCTTTAAAATCAGCTCAATATTAAAATTATATAGTGAAAATGTCACTGATGATGATATATAAAAGAAGACATTATTTTTCATACCTCGAATGTGCTCCTGCAGTAGCAATATCGAGAGTGAAAGTTCAACAAATATTCTGAATTTTTGTTTTGTCTTCCAGTGATTGAGCTAAATAATGAGTTTTTGTTGCACCAGTTACGTCCTATTAATGATATCGAATTTACACAATTCCCAGAAGTGAACGGGAACTAAGGGCGTAGACGTGGTAGAATAATTATAGAAGTGTTGGTCCCAAAAGCGACAACACTAAAGATGATAAAAATATATCGTATTACCAGAAGTGATCAAACTCAGAGAAGGGCAAAGACTCTCAGAATAATTCTTCATAAAAAGATGAAGATGTTTGTCATATATATAATATGACTAAACAGTAGTCACGTACCTGTTGTACGGCCAAGCACTTGATTTACTTATACTAAATTTTTATATATAAGCTTATTAATATTTCATCATGTTTTGAAATAATGAAATATCGGTGCCTGAAGTACGACAAGAAATTACTTGAGATAATAAAACCCTGTTTAAATTTGATCCTTTTACAAATAAATGTGAACCAGAAGTTCAGAGAATTATATATCTGCAAAGTGTTGCAAATCAATTACATGATGTATTTACTGACACTAAAGGTGTTGTAAAATCATATATTACTGCTGTTAATGCTTAAGCAAGAATTGAAGTCCCTGAAGGACGAGTTGTTAAAACAGCAATAAATGAGTCTAAGATACACCTGAAGCATTGAAGACCTATTGGTGCATAAGAAAAATAAAAATCGGTGCTCATGAAGAGACCGTATTTTCTATATAAAATATAATCCTCCTGAAGAGTGTAACTCCTGAAGAGTATAACTCCTGAAGAGGAACCTCCTGTAGAGGTGTTTCATGAAATGTTTTTCCCTGGAGAGGAACAATGAGATCTCAATACATTTCATGAGTACTAGAAAAATTTATGGATAGAAATAAAACTATTGTCGACAACATATATGATAACACTTGATATTACCAGAAGTAATGAAAAAAGTGAGCCAAAAATCGTCGAAAAATGTCGACGTAGAAATGATTGGCCAAAATGGAAAGCAGTTATTAAAACTGAATTAAACTCGCTAGTGAAGCGAGATGCATTTGGACCTGTTGTCCAAACACCAAATGGTGTAATATCTGTCAGATATAAATAAGTATTTATACGAAAGCGTAATGCGAAATGAAATTATGCGGTATAATTTGTCGCACAAAGTTTTCAGTAGAAACCCGAGCAATTATGAGGAAACATATTTCCTTGGTATGAATGCAATCACATTCATATTTTTAAGTGATTTGATTATTACAAAATGATTAGATATGCAGTTAATGAATGTGGTCACTGCATATTTATAAGCATCATTAGATTATTACGATACTTGAAGCATCTAATCCAAGTACATTTAGAAGTATGTACTTTATAAAGTTTCAAAGATCTTTATATGGGTTAAAGCAATCCGAACGCATGTGGTATAATTGAATCAACAAGTATCTATTGAAAGAAGGATTTAAGAATAATTCTATATGTCCATGTGTTTTATCAAAATTTGAATTTGCCATTATTATAATTTACGTTGATGATTTACCTTGTTAGAACTCTTGAAAAGATCACAAGGGTTGCTATAAATTCAAGGAATGCATTTGAAAATGAAAGATCTTATTATTCAATTCATAGATGAGTTATAAGAATTTGAGACTTTTAGCCTCATCTCTCAAATGCATTTGCTTTTCATAAAACAACATACCATCCTTATCTAAAGGATTAGGCAATCGAAATGAAGAGGCAAGTAAGGATTTTAAATCCTTATTTTCTTGCTTTAAGTCTGCAATTTTTCTGTCAGACTCTTGAACGAGTCGTTGAAGTACAGAAACCTTCTCGTTAAGCTCCTCAATCTTACGATTTTTGGATTGTAATCGGTTGGAAAATCCAACAATAGAGAAGGAGTATCGGGTGCCGAGAGTCACCAGCTCATAAACAGCTTCACGATCTGACTTATTAGCCAGATTATTTGCTTGCTGCAACATTGCACCTGCGGAAGATGCAGGATCAACTTGTAATTGAGGTGAAGGATACCTCATATGTTGATTGTGAGAAATAGTAAAAGGAAATTGATGAGCCATTGGAAATTTGTAGAATAAGAATACAAATACAGATGAATTATAGATATGAGAAGAAGATTTGATGCGTACTAAATGAAGCTAAAGACGGTTCTTATAGAAATGGAAATAAGAACAAGACAAACCATCATCTCTTCAAATCTCACTTTATAAGATATGCTGGATGCATAATTTTAAAAGCCAGCGAGATTAATTACAGCTATCCCTATTTTCTTGTAAACGCTGAACCTCTGCCATTAGCTGCTGTTGTTGACTTTGTATCTGAGCTCTTTCTCATTCCAGCTCTTCTACTCGTATTTTCAGGTCACGAGAATACCAGTCTACAAGTTTCTTCAGCTCATTGTTTTCTTGTTTTAAATCTTTATTTTTTCTATCTTTAGTTGCAAGCGTTTGATGCAACTCAGATATTTGATTTTTAAGATGATCAACCTCACTCGTTCTCGCCAATAGCCTCTGTGACATGGTTGTTAGAGAAGCAGCATATTGAGCACTGAGGGTTCTTGATGCTGCAACAATTTCAGGATCAGATTTACTAGATAGATATATCTCTGCTCCTATCATGGTATTTACAGTCTCAGGAGAAAATATAAGTAGTTGAGATATAAAAGGTTCATGGTTTAAATCTGGGACATTAGAATTTCTATCAGACATAATATCGTTTTGGATGAACAACAACTGAATCTATGAGGAATGCGAGATCTTTTTGCTGGAGTAAACCAATGGTAAAATTGGTTATATTTAAACAACAACCCGAAACCTTCAAATCTCTTCAAGATCTCGTTTGTCCACAATGTCAAGCGGATTTGATTTTCCGCCGAACCGATAATATTAAATTTCAAAGCTTTTACAGCTTTATCATACATAGATGGTTTCCAATGTTATTTCCGCCGTATATAAACAAGTTCTTCCTAATAACGCCGAATGAGGGGGAGAAAATTTTAGATGAAAATATTATTATACTCTCTCTAATGCATTATTTAGTTGGAGATCGTGTTCGAATTCTTAACTTGTTATATATACTAAAATCATATTTGCTTATTACTGGAAACACTAACGCATATTATCAGGGGGAGTTTAAGTATTACTGCAGGTATCAGATTTTTATTAAATTTGTCAACCAGATATTATTTTTCATCTTCAAATCACTCAGAGATTATTGCAATTCATGAAATAAGTCGAGAGTATATTTGGCTGAGATCAATGACTCAACATATCCAAGAAAAGTGTGGTATTTTGATAGTTCAACAATTTTATACAAAGATAATGCTGCTTGTATCACTCAAATCAAAGGAGGATATATCAAATATACGATCAAGTGATAATGTGGCAGATTTATTCACGAAGACATCACCAACTGCGACATTCAAAAAAATTGTGCAGAATATTAAAATGTGAAAACTCAAAAACTATTGTCATGCACTTTCCAGGGGGAGTAAAAGTTCTGAAAACTTGTGTTGATTGTACTCTTTTTCCTTCGCTAAGGTTTTATCCCATTGAGTTTTCCTTTACAAGGTTTTAATGACGCAATCTTAAAGCACTTGTGGATACATAAGAAGACTGTACTCTTTTTCCTTCGCCATTGATTTTTCTTCCCACTGGGTTTTTCCTTGGCAAGGTTTTAACGAGGCAGATTCTTTATAGGCGGCCATTCAAGGGGGAGTGTTATGAATTAATTCTGCCGTCGGCAGCCGCCCCCTGTCCCACCACTAAAAATTATATGAATGACTCCACCATTATTATTTTAAAATCTGTATAGTGATTTGCATAGTAATTTTAATGCCTATAAATATGGGCTTCAGTTGTAATGAAATTCATAAGAAAATATAGAGAAGGAAGAAAGTTTCAAAAAATTTCTTTTATATTTCTCTTACAATAGTAGTAGTTTTCCTTTTAATTTTATAACACTTTTATATTTTTCTTATAATAGTAGTAGTTTCTTCTTTTAATTTTATAATAATTTTATTATTATTTATATATGATTTTATTATTATTCCCTAAACTCTCTTATAATGACTTTCCAAACCTCCGAAGTGTCTATGTTTCCCAAAGGGAGTATTTCGAATTTATAACCAAATTCAAAATTCATACCCTAGCCTACTTTTCATTTTGTTCACGTTATTCCCTCAGGGCCAAAACCCTTCTCACAGTTCTCACGGTAATCCCCCACGTCGAAAACAAAGCCCTCTCGCCTCCCTTAAAGCAAAACAGTGCCCATAGCCCTTATCTTAGCAAACCGAGGTTCTCTCCTCGCCGAAAACCACCGCAGAGCACGCCGACGGTTAGCCCTGCTTCCTCCTCCGTTTGCGTTGACCCATATCTCTCCGCCGTTTCTCTCTCCACCGTGATTAACCAACAGTTGCGAGTGTTGTTGCTGCGTCCCACCGTCTACCTCAGAGGACGCTGAACCACCACGGGCTAACTCAGAAACTACCGAACGGTCGCTTCCCGTCGAACCAATACCCTTCCGGTAAGATCACGCCGAAATCTTCCTCCTCTTCTCATTGGTTTCTCCGTTTGAAAGTTTTTCTCTCTAAATTCTCTCTCTCTCTCTCTCTCTCTCTCTATGTCGCGCCACCATGTTCATAGGGAGCTCTTGTTGCCCCGCCGTGACTCCCACCCAGCCACCCAGACCCATAGTCGCAGTTTGTTCTCCTCTCTATCGGTAAGTATCCCCGGCTTATCCCTCCCAAGCCTCTGTGCTTCTCTTCTTTTATTTCTAACTTTTCCTAAAAGCCATGCATTATTATGGGTTTTACACAAATACCCTAAAACCCACTTCCCATAGCATTTTCCGGAGAATGCCTCTTGAAGGAACCTTGTTCATTTACGTGGGTAAACTTGGGTTTGAATGGAACTTCTGTTTCAAATTTATTCTGGGTAGGGGTGTTCATCCGGGTTCCGGATTTGAGAATCCGGAATCCGGATTCAAAATTTCCTTAAACACTTAAAAAAAAATAATTCAAAAATGTTAAGAAATAAATAAAATTTTAAACCGGGCTGGGTTGTACCCGGACAACCCGGCCCGGACGAACAGGCCTAATTCTGGGTCAGGTTGCATTTTTACAAAAACTATTCTTGTGATTTTAAGTGAGCTGTTTTCCTTCATTGGGTCTGGGAATTGAATTTAAGTCAGGCCAAAGTTTTACTTAAATAAATATGTTAGTCATAGACTTATTTTTATCGGAAAACATTTATGGGATTTAAAGTATATTGTCGAGCCTATTATTTTAGTTATTATTCCAATTGTCTATTTAATTGAATTTTAATAAATTTATTATGTTATATTTCAAATAGAAAATCAAGAACTATGTTATTAATTGTGTAAAATATAACAGTCCACTCTGACAATAGAATGTAACTAGGTGTTCTCTTGTATACTTTCTGTATACACGGGTTATGCCTTTTTCGTTCTCATCAATAAAAATATCTCTTACTTTTAAAAAAATATAACAGTCCACCACATATGTTATATCGTGCCCTATGAAGTGTTGAAATAAAATGTGTGATGGCATTCTGATGTGTTGGGAATGGCGTGCCTGGGCATTTGGCCTGGGTAATTATAAAGCCGAGGCACCATGTTCGACAGGTTTGATTGGTGGGTGGTTTGTTTGACATGTTGGGAAGAGATGTGGGCTGTTGTTTTGTTTGACATGCTGATTGAAGGCACAATCGGGGAGTCTGACACTAACTTGCTATAATTCACACTTCTTAGACTAGTTATTTTTGTTCTTTGAGTTATTTTCTGTTTTTTTTTTTGTTAAGTAAAAGTTTATTAATAAGGCAAAAGCCAGTTACAAGGTACACATGCCTTTAAAATAGGCATATTAGTTACAAGTAAATCATGAAGGTCCATGCCATTGAAATTAACGGCAATGGACCATGTACAAAGAGCTCGGAAAAAAAAAAGATTTTTAGCTCCTCCTGGGATCTTTCATTGTCTTCAAGGGTCTGCTCGTTACACTCATACCAAAGACACCACATAATGCATATAGGAATCATCTTCCATATGGCTATGAAATGTTGCTCGCCCCTTTAGGAAGTCCAACAAGCCATCGTTGCTGCTACGGTTTTAGGCATAACCCAAACTAAATTCAATCTACTGAACACCTCATTCCAGAGAGTTCTAGCTGTCTCGCAGTGTAAGAGGAGATGATTTACCGGCTCACCTCCACTACGACACATACAACACCAATTTGCAACGATGACTCCCCTTCTCCTCAAGTTGTTTGTAGTAAGGATCCTCCCTAAAGAAGTTGTCCATACAAAGAATGCCGCTTTCAGGGGTGCTTTATGGTGCTAGATTATTCTCCACGGAAACTGTGACACTGGCCCTCGAGAGAGGACCTTGTGGAAGGATCGAACAATAAAAATTCCTCTCCCTGTAGGGATCCACCATAAACCGTCTTGATTCTGAGTGTTCGGTCTTTGGGAATAAATAAGCCTGTAAAAATCTGCAAAGGTGTTTAGCTCCCAATCCTGTGCCGCCCGATTGAAGTTGATATTCCAATGTTGATGTCCCCCAGTTGACTCTAGAGCCTTCGCCATAGTGATATTTTTATCGCTTGCAATCTAAAAAAAAAAGGAAAAAGCTTAGTCATGGTCCTATCACCGCATCCAATATTTTTCCAAAATCTAATTCTGGAGCTTTCGCCACAAATAAGCCTGGTATGCTGATGGAAGATTCCCCACCCACTCCTTATATTTTTCCACATCCCAACGCCACACGCCCCCCTAACGTCATTAGAGCACCATCCCCCCCATGCACTCCCAAATTTGTGATCAATCACCACTCTCCATAGGGCATCAGGCTTCTGATGGTACTTCCACAACCATTTGTCAAACAATGCTTGATTGGACGTTCTCAAGTTACGCACACCCAAACGACCATTTGATAAGGGACGACAGACCTTATCCCACTTGACCAAATAATATTTGAATTCCTCCCCCAAACCACCCCACAAGAAGTCACGTTGCAACTTTTCAAGCCGTCCTGCCACCCTAGCTGGGATAGGGAAGAGTGATAGAAAGTAGGTGGGTAAATTAGAGAGATAGCTCTTAATCAGCGTGACCCGCCCTCCTTTGGAAAGGTACATCCTCTTCTATCCTGCTAGTTTCCTCTCCACCCTTTCCATCACTGTATCCCATATACCAGCTGCCCTTGAAGTTGAACCCAGAGGGAGTCCTAGATATGTCATAGGAAGTGGAGAAATCTTGCACTTGAGAGTCCCAGCCAACTCCGGCATATTGCGAACGTCTCTAATAGGTACCATCTCAGATTTGTTGTAGTTCACTTTTAGACCCGACACAACATCGAAACAGAGGAGAAGAGCCTTTAAGGCTTGTACTTGACCTATCTCTGCATCACATAGAACCAGCATGTCATCTGCAAACAACAAATGTGATATATTAGTGTAACCTCTATTTGATGTTCCAATAAAAAACCCACTTACCAAACCATTAGCTACTAGGCCGACAACATCCTGCTAAGTGCTTCCATAACCAGAACAAATAGTAACGGTGATAGATGATTGCCTTGTCATAAACCACAGGAACTAGGAAAAAAATCTTTCGGACAACCATTAATCAGAACTGAAAATCTTGAAGTAGAGATGCACCACCTTATCCAAGACCTCCATCTTACCCCAAAACCACTTTTGCCAAGAAGATACAAAAGAAAATTCCAGTTAACATGATCATAAGTCTTTTCCATATCTAGTTTGCAGAGATCCTTGTACTGCCGGTTTTCAACTTAATGTCAATACATTCATTTGCTATAAGGACGGTGTCAAGAATTTGTCTGCTTTTTACAAAAGCATTTTGGGGTTTAGATATAATCTTCCCAATAATCGTCCCAAGGCGGTTGACTAGTACTTTTGAGATAATCTTATAAACCCCACCTACCAGGCTAATGGGTCGAAAATCCTTGATTTCAATAGCCCCACCTTTTTGGGGATGAGAGCCAAGAAAGTGGAGTTCAAGCATTTTTCAAATTTTCCGAATGTAAACAACTCCTGAAACACCTTCATGAGATCTTCTTTAATCACTTCCCAACAGTCCTGAAAAAAATCCATCGAAAAGCCATCTAGACCAGGCACTTTATCTTTAACAATTTTCCGGATAACCTTAAGAATCTCATCTTCCTCAAACATTCTTTCCAGCCAAGCAACATAATTTGAGTCAATGGCATAAAAAACTAGACCATCCAGAGTGGGTCTCCAATCCTCCCGTTCCATTAGCAAGTTCTCATAAAAGTTGACAATCTGATTGCGGATATCCATTTGATCTTTGCATTCCAACCCATTGATCCTAAGCACCTCGATGTTGTTGTTTCTCCGATTAGAATTTGCAATTCTATGAAAGAATTTGGTACTACGATCCCCTTCCCGTAATCACAACGCTCTTGATTTTTGATGCCAAGATATTTCTTTCATAAGAATCACCCGCTCGAGCTCGGCTGTCAATGTAGTCTTCTGAAGTTGTTCGTCATGAGTAAGAGGCCGCCCCTCTTGGATCCTATCTAGATCCTGAATATCTCTCCATAAAGCCTTCTTATTATCCCCTAGGATACCAAACGATTGAGAATTCCATAAATTTAGATTACTCTTTAAGGCTTTCAACTTATTAGAAAAGATGAAACTAAGGGAGCCATCAAACTGATAAAAGGATCACCACTGTTTAACTCTGTCCACAAATCCTTCAGACTTCAATCAAATATTCTCAAATTTGAAATAAAGCCGTCCATTCTGAAGTCCATCGCAATCAAGAAGAATCGGCCAATGATCTGAGGAGATCCGTTCCAGACGCTTCTGCCAAATATCCGGGAAGTGGTTTTCCAAGTCCAGAGAAATAAGGAAACGGTCTAGACGAGACCAAGTCTGGTTGTTGGACCAAGTGGCTGGACCCCCTGCTAGCGGCACGTTAGCCAAGTTTAGGTCAGTGATACACTCTGAGAATTCCAGACTAGCAAGCCACACTCTTCTGTTACCAAAGTGTTCACTGGCAAATCTGACTATGTTGAAGTCTCCACCTATGCACCACGGTAAATCCCACCAACTATGAAGACCTGCTAGTTCTTCCCAAAGAAAGCGTTTGTCAGCATCAAGGTTCGGTCCATAAACACCTGCAAAAGCCCACATGAAATTATCAGGCACACATTTGAACAAACACGCCACAGTATACCTACCGATATACACATCCACTTTTTCCACAACGCGCCGGTCTCATAGAACAATGATACCTCCCGATGCCCTCGAAGAAGCCAAATAAGCCCAATCCACATGGTTGCCACGCCACAGACTTCTCACCAAACTTTTATCGAAAAATTGCATCTTTGTTTCTTAAAGGCACACAATATTCGCTTTCCACTCTCGAAGTAAATTCCGAATTCAAAGACGCTTATTTATTTCATTAAGTCCCCGTACATTTCAAGACACGATTTTTGGTTTCATTGATGAACTAACAACCACTTTCCTTTCACTCGTTCCTTACTAGGTTGACCCTCCGAATTTAAGGACCACGTCAAACGATTAAGTTCTCTGATTTGTCTTGAATTTCCTCTACGATTTTTGTTGTATCCTGCATCAATAGTAGTTAGCAGAGCCATGAACTGTTCTTCATAACTAGCGCACCTAATACCAACCAGTTGCTGAATCCCTTGAGCCATCCCCAAAACCCATTCGGATTGATTAGGAAAAAAATAATTTAAGGGATTTGGGCATTGGAATTCTTCATCAACTGAGAACTCATTCAGTCCCTACACGGAATCCGAGAAGTCCTCCACAGAGTGCATCAAGTCATCGGATTCCTCGTCATTAGAGAGCTCAAAGCCAGTCTCGGGAAACACTAAGGGATTGGCTGGTGGTGTGGCACCATCCCCCCTAGACAACGGAATCTGGGCCCCTTCCGGCAGCAGGTTTGGATCAGACGAGATCTGTACCATCTCTGTGTACTCCACGATCGCATTTTGGGCCACTAGAGTGCGCCATTGGCGCCGTCTGTGGCCCACCTGTCGGCGATGCCCCGGACGGCAGAGTCTTTGGTATGGCTCCGAAACCTAAGGCTTGAGGCTCGATAGATTTTGCTGGGTGTTGGAATTGGCAGGACTCGGAACTTGGCCCACAAGGCAAAGCTGATCCGTTAGCTTTAGGTTGACGGGCCTCAGGTGCAGGCCCACTACCAACTGAGCAGCCCATCCCAGCCTGGAGCTGTGACCTGGGTAAAGGGGACCCTTTAGGGGAACGTACCCTCTCACCCTGACCCACTACGTGGATTAGAGGCCCATGCCCCTGGGTGATCGAAGGCCTTTTTGGATTAGACCCCTTCTTGCTTCCTTGACCCGGTCCTATAAGGAAGGCCCGGCCTCTTCCACTCATCCCTTTCCATAAGTAGGCCGACGCATTCGACACGTACGCCATGTCCTTCTGCAACATCCTAAGATTGCCATGCACCTCACTCAACAACCTACGCAAGTCCCAGACATTAGGCCTGACATCGACGCGCACTGCGTCTTCTTCTTTCGTTCACACAAAGGATTGCCAACGGTCGGATTATGCCTTTCCTTCTCAGAGCTCTGCGTTGGCATCCCAGAGAACAGAACATCCTTATACGAACGCGAGGGCTTGCCCTTCTCCCATCGAATTTTGGATTTGAAAATACCATAGCTGTTGCCCTTTTGATTGCGCCATCCTAGAAGTTTTTCTATGGTTTTTTTCCATCCCTAATCGTCGTCCCTTTTCGGAAAACAAAGGGTATTCCTCCGACCTCCCTCGTTGTAATCGCTAACCTCTAAATACTGACCCCTGAGATTAGCACATCACTGGGCAATGAAGCTGCTGTAGCCCTCCTTAGTGGCTGAATAAACATCTTTAATCTTACCCACTTTGATGCATTCCGCAAGCACTTTCAAAAGCCATTGCACAGTGGCTGTCTCAAGCAAGACCTTCCGTTTGACCTTCCAACTTTTCTCGATAATGCAACAACGCCCTCCTTCATTGGAGAAGATGAATCTTTTGGACTCAATGAAAATCTCCGAATGAATAAAAACCTCTAAACACTATAACAAGAGCCAATCATTCAAAAAGGATTTTTCAATCTAACGGCCACATTCTGATATGATTTTTCACCTGTCGTGGTCATACTTGGGCAAGGTTACATCAGATGAAATTGGCTAATTACCAGTTGTATCTTCTTTTTAATGCTCGAAGGATTTTTTTTTTCCTGAAATTTGCTCGATCATTAAGCTCTTAAAAAATTGTTTTTGCCTAGCCTGGCCTACTTGAATAATAATATTTTCTTTTCGGGTGTTTAAACTTTGAATGTTCTTTCAATGGACATCTGGCAGATTGATTGGAGATCTGGGTTTGAAGTATGGCGAGGACTACCAACTCAGGTCACGATGATCTAATTACAAAGTAAGCTTGAATATCTATGTGTGTTGCTGGTTTTCTTATTCTTTCACATATATTTTATGTAATTTATTGGGAGATTATAATCTTTGAATGCACAATCTGAAGCCTGCATTGGAACTTGGAATTGGCACTCAAATTCATGAATTTGAGTTTTTCCCCCTTTTCGATTTTGTAAATCTGAATCTGATACCACGTTGCCGTTATTTTGTCTTCATTGCAGAGAAGCTCCTCAGTTAACCGCAGTCTTGAAAGAAATGAAGGACGGACTAGATTCTGTGAGCAGTAAAGTTGAAGCTTTAACCACTAAGGTAGGATCATTTGCGACTCCAATTTTAAGTCTCTGATACTGTCTTTCTTTCTTACAAATACTGAATTATTTTTGAGGTAATATCTTTGATCACGAATTTGTTTAGTAGCGTAGCCTACATGCCCTTGTCGATGTTGGTTCTGCAGCATAAAGTACGTGATTACAAGTATCAACAAAATCAGCTTGTTTTAGTTATTGACGAATGCCTCGTTTCATTTTACAAGTAACCAATTGTATCATTTGTGTAAAAAGATTGGAGAATTTGTGGATCACCTTTTATTACATTGTGAGATAACAAGGGTGTTGTAGGATGAGATATTTCAAAGGGTTGACGTTGCTTGGGTCATGCCTTTGAGGGTGGAGGAATTGTTGGATTGTTGGAGGAAGATGTAAGGCTGTTCTCAAGTGGCAGCAGTGTGGAAGATGATTCTGCTGTGTCTCATGTGGTGCATTTGGTCGGAAATTAATGTTCGTTGCTTTGAAGATAAGGAACGCATAATGACGGAGCTGAATAATTTTTTTCTCCACGCTTTACTATGGTTTTCAGTTATTGTATTAAATGAAGATAATGTTCATGATTTCCTGTCTTTAATTTATCGTTCTTATAGTGTATCTAGGTGTTCTTTTGTATACTTCCTGTGTACACTGGCTATGCCTGTTTCATTCATATCAATAATATGTATATCTTACTTATATATAAAAAAAGTAACCACTTGTATCGTGTTCATTATCCACTATGACAAAGTGATTACTAACTTTTTTTTTTTTGTCTCACATACCAGGTGAAATCAAATCAGTTTCCAACAGCAGATGGGATTAGCTATCTTGAAGCCAAAAACTTGCTTCTTCTAAACTATTGCCAGTCATTGGTCTATTATCTGCTTCGCAAAGCAAAAGGATTCTCGATTGAAGGCCATCCTGTTGTTCGGAGCTTAGTAGAGACAAGGTTGTTTTTGGAAAAGGTAGGGAATTTGTTTCTATTCTTCTTATCCATCAATAACTCGTGTTGTTCCTATTACATAATTGTCATCTTTCTATTTATGCCAGATTCGACCGATTGACAAAAAGCTCCAGTACCAAGTCCAGAAGCTCACAAGGGTTGCCGCAGGTACAGCAGAAGCTTTAGGTCCGAGGGAAGAGTCGGTTGCTCCTCAGAAGGCAGAGGATCTATTGAAATATCGTCCGAACCCTGACATGCTTGTTCCCAAATCAGATATGACATCCGAGGTGAGCCAATATATTAAAGTATCAAGTTCAGCAATTGAGTTTTTCAGTCCCTCTTTTAAAAAACTTTATTTACAAATATGAAACATATTTGAGGTTTTTGTTTTCTAAGTTACATTTATAATTTGTAGGAAGCTGGCGGTGTGTATCGACCCCCCAAGTTTGCCCCTACTTCTATGGAGGAAGGTAAGATCTCAAGGCATGAAAGGAATGCCTCAAGAATGGAGAAACAGATCCTACGGCAATCTAGGCAGAGTGATTTTGTGCGTGGGCTGATGAATGACTTGGAGGGGAGACCTGAAGAGGTTAGTTGTGGACCTCTTTATCAGTGTCACTAGACTTTAAGGACTTGATGTATAATAGCTGGTGATCTATTTTTGTGACTGGTTGAATACAGGTCAGAGAAATTGTTGGACATGAAAGTAGAGAGCTAGCTAGATATATGGCAAAAATGGAGAGGCGTGCACAGGAAGAAGAAGAGCTTTTCACTCGTGCTCCTGTGACAAAGATGGAGAAAAAGAGGGAGAAGCATCTAAAGAAATCAAGAAATGGGTATGCAGACAGAATTAATGCTGGTTTTACTGATCTTCTTATTTCATTTGTAGACTTTTAAAGTTGGGCTTTTGCCTATTCTTATAATCGATAAAATTTTATTTACCGAGCAAAAGAAAAAAATTATTGACTTGTAAAGTTTGATAGGATATTTGGTGGTCTGTCCTTTTATCTCTTTTGCTTGACTGGTTTTCATCTATTTTTACCAGGTTGCTTGGACTGACAGACGGTTTCTATGATGAAATCAAAACCTTACCACTAGAGGATGATGGCAGTGAGCAAGCGACAAGCTTTGATAATGGTAGCAATAGAATGCAAAAATTTAAGAAGCACAAGGTATCCCATAGCTAACTTTTGGAATAGTTATATGGTATTCCCATTCTATAAGGCCAATCAAGCCAACAAGAGACTCGAAGACTAAAGCCTTATACATAGTTAAAGGCAAAAAAAATCAATGATATTGATTTACTGAAAATGTCATCATACTTTTTTTAATGGTATAAATTAGTTTGGTTGATGACAAAAATAGGCATAGCCCAAGTACACAAGAGAGAATCCTTTTTTTTTTTTATCGGTCACTAGAGATAATCATTTAATAGGTTGTTATACTTCATTGGCACTAAAGCCTAAATAAGAAAGAGGATCATTTAAATAGGCATACCAAATTTCAAGGGAAATTGTAACTTCGTCGATAACTTGACACCTGAATAAAGAGGGTCGATTTTTTAGGGACATAAACACACGAAACTCAACTCAATTAATTCCAACTAAATTTGGTTACGTATTCTCATCGACTAATTGGGAACAGCCATATGTCTTCTTTTCCTATACGTATCCTGTTTGAAAATTTAGTCTATTGCCTTCATGATTAACATAGCTTTCTTCGTTACTGCTACCAATGTAATATTAATCGCCCCTTTGTCTCTTTTCACTTCCATACCTTGGAATCAAATTGCTTATTATCATTGGTGCTTTGATTGGTTTTGTTGTGCCGCCATCTCAAATAATCCTTTTTCATCTTACCCTCAATGGGAGCTATTTCTACCTTTGAATTAACGTCCTCATAGTTTTATCTATCCTAATATTCTCAGTTGTGCATGCTAACACATTTTGCTAACCTCAGTATGAACATGTTATCTTTTAATCAATTTGACACGATGTAACATTGAGCATGATTGGTCTACGACCCATCATAGGCTAATTCTACGACCCATCCTCTGCATTCTCCCAGTTCTTATGAATTATCGATCCAAGATTTCATAAATACTGCCTCTTTGTTATTCATAGGCTTTCATATACCTTTTACCTAAACAATTTGTTGTGGCTTTCATTTATTTCAACTATTTTGTGCAAGATGTGAACTAGGTGCTGACTTTTGCTCATTTGCAGAGGCGGCACTGAGCAACAACAAAATTGGATCTTTGGATTTGCTGAGCAAATGGGGATTTAAAGCTGCATAGCAGTTCTGGACCGTTTTAGTAGTAATTTAATATTTAAATGAGTTATAATATATATATATATATATATATATATATTAATATTTAAATGGCTGCGTGTGGTGCAATTTTCTTTACCATGTGATGTAATTCCTGTCCAGGCAACTACCAAAAAATATTGTAGAGAAAAAACCTCCCCAATTTTTCAGATGAGTTTAATTTAAGTCTTGTTTGGATGGTGAGTGAAATGAGATAAAATGAATTTAATTAAAAGTTAAAAATTAAATAAAATATGATTTAAAAATTAAATTTTAATATAATTTTTTTTTATATAAAATAAGATCTGTTTCAGATCTTAAAAAAATTTATTATGTATTATATTTTATAAAAAAATCTAGAAATATTATAATAATTAGATATGATAAAATCATTTTCGTAACAAAATGAGATACAAGTGTTTGACCTGATAACGAACAGATCACGTGATGTAATGTGACTTGTATGTCTAATGTGAGTCTAATGTGATGCAATTAGTGCTTGACTTGATCACGTACGGCTCAGTTTCTAAATCTTTAACTTTATCAAAAATAAAAATGTTCCATTTAAATCTTAGGTACTGTTTGTATTTAAAATTTATCTCAATTTATTTTATCTTAAATATATCATTATAATTTTTCAATCTTTATATAAAATATAATAAATAATTTATTTTTTTAAAAATTTAATTTGACTTTTTAAAATTTTAAAATAATAATATATTAAAAATATATATTTTAATAATATTTAATTCAAATTTTTATTTATGAATCCAAACGGGCCTAAATATTCGAAGAAACGGAAGCATTGAATAGACTCAAAATCTTAGCAACGAATGGAGCTATGTAATATGTACAGCACGATGGATAAAGAAATTGACTAAACAGAGTGCCACTTTGAAGAATCGAAAAGTCAAGCATCTTCAGAGCCCTGTTTGGCAGGCTGCGGTATGTTGTAAAAAATTAGACCTGATACAAGGATGGCACTGCCGAAGAGAAAATAGGGGCTCAAGCTTGTGGCCTCTGGAAGATACGGCAACGGAAGAGAGAGAATATAAATTGAAACCGGCACTGCAAAAATTACACAAAAGCACCTATTAGCAAAATGCTTTTAGAAACCCAACAATTGTTCACACATAGAGATGTATCTACAGGAACGTGTGCATATGTACACAATAAAAACGAGAGAGAGAGAGAGAGAGAGAGCGCACCCGACAACATTACAGTAAGAGACGAAACAACTGCAGAAGAAATTTTTACTACATTGAGCACTGATATGTTGAAAGCCAAATTCACAACTATATAAAGCAGTGGAAGCAACGGAGCCCCATCACAACCTGAAAGAAGTTGCATGCATAAAAAAGAAACATCAAAATGAGATGCACAAACTTTGAAAAAGAATCAAATACAAGGGCAAAGCTTCAAAAGAGAACTAATCCAACAATGAAGCAATAAGATAACAATGCGATCACTCTCTGAATTGATGCCTAGACTTCACAGTACGTAACTACACACTTACCAATCTTGTCTCTTCAATGCCTAACCTTCGGTTGAATGGCAGAATTCCAACATTTCCTTCCCCATTAGCATTAATGTGTTGGTCTCATGGTAGTATTACAAGCTTCCAATATCTACCATGCAAGTTTCGTTGCACTTAAAACATATTTTGTTTTGTGGACTAGAACTATTTTATGCTATATGGAGGGGGGAGGGAGATTTTGGTAAGTTTAATTTGTCCGACACTTCTGTAACTTTTAGCCATGATGTCAGAATCAGATTTCTCAAATGAAATTTGACCGTAGACAAATAAATATATAGTCTTACAGACATTAATTTTGAGAGTTTTCTAAAGTAAAGCTCGAGTGTAAATAAATATCAATAAAACCTTGTATGTGTCAAAAGGAGACCTAATGATTTCAACTAATACTCATATGCAATAACAAGGCAAATTAATTGTGGGGGAGAAACAAAGCACCCATAAGTAAAGCACCTGGTTGATTGGCTCCAAAGTTAAGAAAGCAACCAGCACCACTTTCAAGATAAGAAGGAAGTTGTCCAAATGGTATGCCCCTCATCTTGGAGAGGAAAGGTAAAAAGAGAAGCACAAAAAGAGCCTACAAGTTTAAGGGAACCATCAGAATCGAAAAGATATAATAATTGACATATGACTCATCTTTATATATAATTGACAGTTGGCATTGCTGATCCAGAACATCAAATGGATACACATTGTCTAAGATATGCTAGAAAAACTGGGGGAAAAAACAATTTCATCTACAATAACTTTTACTAAGACAATAAAAGCTCTTACATTTCAAAACAACCAGCGGGGTTTATCACAAATATAAAATCAAAATGCACTTAGTACGTGGCACTAAGTCTGAATATGTTAAGAGCTAAAACATACCATGTTGCACAGCAGCTTTGTGGTCCTGTTACAGCCGCATTTAAAATAGTTTAATGCAAGGTTTGACTTCCCATAAGGCCATGAGAAGTTGAATCCTATTGATAGGTTAACAGAAGGATGCTTTAGAATATGTAACTCTACCTGTGACTGGTATTGACAACTATATCCTGTTTGAATCAGTTTTCACTTTTGGCAAGTGCAACATTACATCCATTGTCCCTGGCGGCCGGCAAAGCACATTGTGGGCTTTTAAACTAGACATTTAATTACTCATCGACATCTTCAGACTTTTGTTGTTCTCCATATTACCAGCATGTGCTATGTCTCAGACGTAGAAATTTCATTTAAAAAGATTTGCACAAAATTCACTAATGGGTAAAAATCCTCTATGGATGACCATTCCTAAATCAAAATTTCTCATGCACATTAACTTTGTTTTTTGGTTGGGTTTTTTTTTGGGGGGGGGGGGGGGGGGGTTGTTTCCATTTCCTTCCGAGAGAGAACAAGAGGAGAGACAAAGCTTACATAAAGAAACTGAACATCAAACTGGAAAGTAAATAAAGATAATGAATTAGGTCAGAAAAGCAAGAATCTAAGGAACTTGGGTCTCCCGCAATCATGCATCTCTAAATGCAACCCCTTGCTGCCATGATACACTTCCAAATCTAAACATTAACAGAACCTTCTATATCCATCCTGCCCAACATAATAAAAGAATAGTTTATACTAAACTAAGAATAGAAATTCTTAAAGTAGCATGCAAAATAAATATTTCTTCCAAAAATCCCTTTCAAGTCCAAAAGAATTGCTATTTGAAGTGGTAAGTGGAAATTTCAGATAGCTATTTTTGTTTTGTATTGATAGGGCCTACTCAATTAAGAGGATAAACAGGAGACCATGAGCAGTGGCTCATGTGATAATTAACAATGAACATCAATGAAGTATTTATGGCAAACAACATGACAATTACCTGGAATCCAGACCCCAAAGAATTGACCACAAATAGGTCAAGAGACTTTCCCTGAACGAAAATAGTTTCAATCAGTGAGAATGTCCAATAACAAGACATACATAACTTCACAATGATTTAAAAGGGCCAGATAAAAGATTCTATCAAAAAAACAAGAGGAAAAATTGTCATACATTAAGGCGGGTCAGAGCATCAGTGAAAATAAATTCCTGTTACATAATAAGAATTCATGATTGATTAATTTGTCTATGCAAAGTGCAATTGGAAGTATGATACTAGTTCGTGACTGTAAGTCTGTAACCTTGATAATAGATGCAACAGCCTGAAAAGCACTTGAGGCTAGCATCAGTGCTGGCCATTTAAACTCAACTCCAGATAACATTTGGCCAGCATCAGTCCCACTGAAATTTTTGGAGAACACAAATAATTATCAGAGACAGAAGGAACCACATATAGAAATCAAGTCCACAAGAATAATGAAGATAGGCAGGTTCAGGTTATGATAATTGGGTTAAATGGTACAAATTTCACCATGCTCCTCTATAGAAGACCAGAAAAAATCTACAAGTATCTTCCAGCAAAGGACATGATTAAAGCAAGAAAGTGAAGTTCCCATTCTGTCAAAATAAAAATTCTCAGCAGTTCAGAACCATTTAAAACACTTCATGGGTTGTTCTGCACCACAAAGTTTGTGTTTCAAAATAAAGTATCAGAATAATTCTCTTTGGAAAATGTTTCATTGGCCAATTTTGGGCGGTAGTCATAGGTTTCTCAATGAAGAAATGAACACAAACCAGAAGATGCTAGTGGAAACTCAATGCAGGGAGGCAAGAATACAGAAAAAGGTAATAGACATAAACAAGGAACTGAATACTTTAATGCTTTTCTCCTTAGAAACTCCAAAGAATTTGAGTCTGAAGTAAGAGGTAGCAAATTTCATTATTTTGGCACAGAAGATGCAAACCATTTATGTTACTTTCATTACCCAAAGATAGAATAAAGATATCTACATTCTGCACCAGCAATTCATCAAAATCAGGAAAAGAAAAAGGAACACAGTTTCAACATCTGCTGTTCCCATGAGTACCAGACCTTCTCTAGAGAACAGTACTAGTACTTTATAATTGATTAAATTTATGGTTAAATTCATGCAATTTCTGATCTTTGCAAGGAAACACATGCATACCATCGCACATTTATAGATATCATAGTAACTGTTGGCAGAACCTCTTATAAAATATATTTGCCAAGGTTCTTAACATATATTAAGCACAATGGCGAATCTTTGAACTGTGGAAGAACAAATACCTGGCAACAGCCACCACCACACCAGTAGCTACAAGTAAGCAGCCAGCAATTTGATTAAACGAGTAACTTCTCCCCAATATAAAAGTAGAAAAAGCCAGCTGCCACACCAAAAATGTCTGCAAGACAAAGGTCACAAAAAGCAATATGGAAGAGACGGAAAAGGTGCTCAGATGACTAGCAAAAAATTATTTTTCCCAAAAAGGAAAAAGAATATAATTTAGTTTTAGAAAAAAAAAAAATTAATAAGAATTAACTTCATCCTGCATCTCTTCTGGGCTACAATGACATTTCTCATTCATCTTATATTAAAAAGAGACAGCCTTTTTCATTTGTAGCTTTTGACAAACTTTTTTTTTTTATCTAGAAATGATATTTTCTTAAAATTCTTGTTATTTCTGTCAATGGCAGATACGCGATGCCGTCTGCCACAACCAGACAGGCCAGTTTCTGGGGGATTACTCTGCGAAGCACTAGAGAAAGCCAAAGGCGTTTTTCACCGGCAACATATATCGAAATTACTCTCTACAATCTAGGAGTCTTTTTATTTATAAGTGCAACAAAAATACCTGACTCAGTATCGGTATGGTTGGTCCAGGAAGCATGGCTGTGGAAGATGCATAACATTCAGTGCTAAGCTCATCATCAAACACAAAAAACATACGACTCAAAATCTTCCTTTGAAACCAACTAAAACCGGCTATTCCTTTCTCATACTCCATATCCTAACAAAACCAAGTAATCCCACTAACTCAAGTATGAAAGAGTTTGAACATAACCCTTGTAAACAATGTACAACCAGAAGAGAAAAAAAAATTAAAAAAAAAATCCCAAACATTAAAATTGCCTTCAATCGTAAAATCCAGATAAAACCCATATTTGAATACCTCCAGCAGCCATCCCGGTAGCGACGCCGAGAGCTTCTAAAATACCAATAGCCATAAAACGCCATTTGGGGAGAGCAAGCATTTCATTGGTCACAATCCCCGCCCGGTACCGTATATACAATATCGAAAAATATATAGCCACGTACCTAATAATAAAGGAAAGCAGATAAAACCCAATAGCGTAACACTTCGATAGTTCGATTACATTGAATGTTAAAATTTTTGCAAATAATAAATTACCCAAAAGTTGTGAGCTGAGCTAGAAAGAAGGGGTATTCCTTCATGGGAACGAGAGCAAGCTTGTAGAGCACGCGATTGGCGATGGCTAACGTTGCGGTGACCGCGGAAGCGGTGACAATTAACTTGGTGTTAGAGGAGTACGTTGGTGAGTTTGATCTGTTTGAAGCGTTGACTCTGAGAGAAAGGTTGCCAAGTTTGCGATTGCTAGTAAAGAGTGGGTTCGGACGGAGAGAACGACGGAGCTTCGGGGTTTGCAGGGAATTTGGCATTGCGACGAGGCCGCAGCGTAAGGTTGTTTGGCCATGGAAGTTGGTGCGGCCTTGAGGTCGCTGAGATGGGAATTGCGGGGAACCGAAGCTAGACAACGACGCGTAGGAGAATCCCATAAGATAGGGACGGTAAACGTGGTCTACCTTCTCCCTACTTTTCAGTTTTCAATACATACATGATACATGATAAAAAAAAATAAAAAAATCTTGGGAGCAGCCGGGATGACGCGTCATCTCCTCTCTTAAACAGTAATTTTAGTGTTTATAACACTAAAATCACTGTTTATGAGAGGGTGCTGCCCAACTCCCCTCTATATGATATATTTATGTTGATGATGAAAAAAACAAAATATAAAAACAAAACATATCTCCCATTGTTATGAAATTAAATAAAAAAACTACTATTGTAAAATAAAAATAAGAAACTCTCTCTGGAACTCTTAAAAACTGAAATTTTCTATTTCTCTCTATATTTTCTTATGAATTTTATTACAATTGAAACCTATATTTATAAGTTTTAAAATTGCTATACAAATTACTATGCAAGTCACTATATAGAATTTAAAATAATAGTGGTGGAGTCATTCACATAATTTTAGTGGTGGGACAGGGGGCGGCTGCCGTTACTTCGTTCTGCTTCGTTCATTACACTCTTCCTTGAATGACCACCCATAAGAAATCTACATCGTTAAAACCTTGCCAAATAAAAACCCAGTGGGAAGAAAAACTAATGGTGAAGGAAAAAGAGTATAGTCTTCTTATGTATCCACAAGTGCTTTAAGATTGCCTCATTAAAACCTTGCAGAGGAAAATTCAGTGGGACAAAACCTCAGCGAAGGAAAAAGAGTACAATCAGCACATTTACTCTCCCTGAAAAGTGCATGACAAAAGATTTTTGAGTTTTTGCATTCCAATGTTATGCACAATTTTCTTGAATGTGGAAGTTGGTAACGCTTTTGTGAATAAATCTGCTAGATTATCACTAGATCATATCTGCTTGCATCAATTTCACATTTCTCTTGAAGTTCATGAGTATAAAAGAATTTAGGTGAAATATGTTTGGTTTTGTCACTTTTGATATATCCTCCTCTGATTTGAGTGATACAAGCAGTATTATCTTCATATAAGATTGTTGGGCTATTATTGATCATGGGAAGTCCACACTTTTCTTGGATATGTTGAATAACTGATCTCAACCAAATACACTCTCGACTTGTTTCATGAATAGCAATGATCTCTGAATGATTTGAAGAGGTAGCAGATAGTGTCTGCTTAACAGATCTCCATGATATGACAGTATCTCCATAAGTAAATAAATATCCAGTTTGAGATCTACCTTTGTGTGGGTCTGAAAGATAACCTGCATCTGCATACCCAATCAATTCTGGACTTGAACTACGTTGATAAAATAATCTCATATCAATCGTACCATGAAGGTAACGAAGGACATGTTTAATGCTATTCCAATGTCTTCGAGTTGGTGCAGAACTATATCTTGCAAGCAGATTAACTGAGAATGTAATATCTGGTCGAGTGTAATTTGTAATATACATCAAAACTCCAATTGCACTGAGATATGGTACTTCAGGACCAAAAATTTCTTCATCGTCATCACAAGGACGAAATGGATCATTCTTCACATCAAGTGTTCGAACAATCATTGGAGTACTCAGGGGATGAAATTTGTCCATATAAAAATGCCTTAAGACTTTCTCAGTATACATGGACTGATGAATAAAAATTCCATTTGGCAAGTGCTCGAGCTGCAGGTCGAGACAAAGTTTTGTTTTGCCAAGATCTTTCATTTCAAATTCATTTTTTAAATATATAACGATTTTTGAGATCTTTTTAGGAGTTCCCACAATATTTAAATTATCAACATAAACCGCAATAATGACAAATTCGGTATATGATTTCTTAATAAAAACACATGGGCATATAAAATTATTCTCAAATCCTTCTTTCAATAGATATTCGCTTAAACGATTATACCACATGCGTCCGGATTGCTTCAACCCATATAAAGATTTTTGTAGTCTGATTGAGTACATATTTCTAGATGTACTTGTAGATGCTTCAGACATCTTATATCTTTCAGGAATTTTCATATATATGTCATGGTCTAAGGATTCATATAAATATGCAGTGACCACATCCATCAACCGCATTTCCAATCCTTTTGTAACAACCATAATAATCAAAAATCTAAATGTGATTGCATCCATAACGGGAGAGTATGTTTCTTCATAATCAATCCCGGGTTTCTACAAGAAACCTTGTGCGACAAACTGTGCTTTGTACCACACAATTTCATTTTTCTCATTACGTTTTCGTACAAATACCCACTTATATCCCAACAGGCATTACACCCTTTGGTGTTTGGACAATAGGTCCAAATACTTCTTGCTTCCCTAGCAAATTTAATTCATCATCAATAGCTATTTTCCATTTTGGCCAATCATTTCTACGTCGACATTCTTCGACGCTTTTTGGCTCACTTTTTTCATTACTTCTGGTAATGTCAAGGGCCATTTTATATAAAAATATGTTGTCGACAATAGTTTTATTTCTATCCATAATTTCTCCAGTTTTCATGAAATGTATTGAGATCTCATTATTTTTAGGTACCTGTTCCTCTTCAGGGGAAAATATTTCATGACACACCTCTTTAGGAGGTCCATTTTTAGGAGATTTATACTGTTCAGGAGTTTCTTCTTCAGGAGATTCTGGAATAGAAGATTTGAACTCTTTAGATTCACCAATTATATTTGTAGCTATATTGTGAGTACGTGTTCTTCAGGAACACCAAATTCATTTTGTATTCTTTTCCTTCTGGGAATTTTGTCTTTTGCACCAATAGGTCTTCCACGCTTCAGGCGTGTTTTAGATTCACCTATTGCTGCTTTGACAATTTGTCCTTTAGGGACTTCAATCCTTACTGGAGTATTAATAGCAGGAATATAAGATTTTACTACACCTTTAGCGTCAGTAAATACATCCGGTAACTGATTTGCAACATTTTGAAAATGAATAATCCTTTGAACTTCCCGTTTACATTCATTTGTAGGAGGATCAAAATGAGACAGAGTCTTATTATCTTAAGTAATATCTTGTCGTGCTTCAGGCACCGACTTTTCTTTACCCATTAACAAAAAATTGGATTCATCAAAATGACAATCCTCAAAACGTGCTTTAAACATATCCCTTGTAAGGGGTTTAAGGTATCTAATAATAGATGGAGAATCAAAACCAACATATATCCCAAGTCTACGTTGAGGGCCCATTTTTGTACGTTGTGGAGGTGCAATTGGAACATATACAGTACATCCAAAAGTACAAAGATGAGAAATATTTGGTTGTTGACCAAATGCAAGCTGTAATGGAGAATATTTATGATATGCAGATGGTCTAATGCGAATTAGAGATGCTGCATGAAGTATAGCATGTCCCCAAACAGAAACAGGTAGTCTTGATTTTATAAGTAAAGGTCTAGCAATTAGTTGAAGCCTTTTGATCAAAAACTCAGCTAAACCGTTTTGTGTGTGTGTATGGGCAACAAGATGTTCAACATCTATTCCTATTGACATGCAATAATTATTAAAAACTTGAGATGAAAATTCACCTGCATTATCCAATCGAATGGTCTTAATTAGATACTCAGGAAATTGTGCTCGTAGTTTAATTATCTGAGCAATAAGTCTAGCAAATGTAACATTTATAGTGGAAAGAAGATAAACATGTGACCATCGACTAAATGCATCAATTAGAACCATAAAATATCTAAATGGTCCACTTGATAGATGAATAGGCCCACATATATCTCCGTGAATCCTTTATAAAAAGGATGGAGATTTAACAATGACTTTTGAGGGAGATGGTCTAATAATTAACTTACCTTGAGAACATGCAGAGTATGGAGATTCATTGGGTAGAAATATTTTTTGATTCTTTAAGGGATGTCCATGCGAATTTTCAATAATTCGTATCATCATTATAGAACCCGGATGTCCAAGGCGATCATGCCAAGTCATAAATACTTTAGGGTCAATGTACTTTTGGTGCATTACTACATATGATTCAATTGTTCTCATTTTTGTATAATACAATCCAGAACATAGAGCATGCAGTTTTTCTAATACGAGCTTCTGGCCCGATATTATTTTAGTAATAAGAAGATGCTTTTTACTGCCTTCATTGGTCGTTTCAATATGGTAATTATTACGACGTATATCTTTGAAACTCAATAAATTTCTTCTGGATTGTGAAGAGAATAGAGCATCATCAATACAAAATTTGGTTCTATTAGGCAACACAATATAAGTTCTTCCGGAGCTCTCAATTAAATACGATGAACCTGATATGGTATGGACATATGCTTTACTTAATGTTAGATTTTGAAAATATTTCTTTTCTTTGAGAATTGTAT
Source organism: Platycarya strobilacea (assembly GCA_036898215.1). NCBI lineage: Eukaryota > Viridiplantae > Streptophyta > Magnoliopsida > Fagales > Juglandaceae > Platycarya > Platycarya strobilacea. The sequence continues at coordinate 10,814,499 of CM072555.1, forward strand.
GAGTTGTAGCACTGTCAGCCAGACATATATCTTTATCATTCAACTCAGAGATAAAAAACTCATCAATGTGATCCATGGTTCTACAAAATATACAAAACTTTTATTACAGATAGAAAGAAAATACATTAATTGAGTGGAACACTTCCATCTCCAATTAAGTGTTCAATACTACTTTTAGGATGATTAAAGAAATCAGATACATCAAGATGAGTAACGTCTACATCTACTGAATCTAATAAATCATCTGATGGTTCTACTAAATTTGTTTCATGCACTTTATTCTGTCCTTTAATAGAAACTTGATATAAATCAGCTAAGTGCCTGGCTGTACGATAGGTACGTGATCAATGTCCAGTCATTCCACATCTATGGCACACCTTTTCACTTTTCTTTGAAGAATTATTCTGAGAATTTTTACCCCTTTCTGAATTGTACCACTTCTGGTGATATGGTATATTATTATCTCTTTTAATGTTGTCATTTCTAGGACCAACATTTCTATAATTTCTCCTACCACGTCCACGCCCCCTATTTCTTCTCAAGGATGCACCATTCACTTCTGGGAATGATGCAAACCTATTACCATTCATTTCAGGGAATGATATTGAGCCAGTAGGGCGTGACTGATGGCTTTTTAATAAGAGCTCATTGTTCTGCTCAGCTACTAGAAGACATGATATAAGTTCAGAATATTTCTTGAACTTTCTCTCTCGATACTGCTGCTGCAGGAGCACATTCGAGGCATGAAATGTAGTATAAGTCTTATCTAACATAACATAATCGGTGATTTTCTCACTGCATAATTTTAATACTGAGCTTATTTTAAAAAGTGCGGAATTATACTCACTAACACTTTTATAATCTTGTAACCTCAGGTGCAACCATTGAGAACGAGCTCTTGGGAGGATGATAGTCTTCTGGTGTTCATACCTCTCCCTTAAATTGTTCCACAAAATATAGGGATCTTTTACTGTGAGATATTCAGTTTTCAATTCTTCATGAAGATGGTGGCGAAAGAAAATCATTGTTTTAGCACGGTCCTGCATGAATGCTTGATTTTCTTCTTTAATAGTTTCTCCCAGATTCATTGCATCAAGATGAATTTCAGCATCAAGTATCCAGGATAAATAATTTTTCCCAGATATATCAAGAGCAACAAATTTTAATTTTGTAAGATTTGTCATTTTAGAGGAATAAGGCTACTAGTTTCAGAATTGGTAGAATCGTCGTGCTGATAACGTGTTATGAAACTAAATAAAGAAACTACTATTGCAAAAGAGAAATAAGAAACTTTCTCTGGAACTCTTAATAATTGAAATTTTCTTTTTCTCTTTATATTTTTTTATGAATTTCATTACAACTGAAACCCCTATTTATAGGTTTTGAAATTACTATGCAAGTTACTATGCAAGTCACTATGCAGAATTTAAAATAATAGTGGTGGGGTCATTCAAATAATTTTAGTAGTGGGACAGGGAGCGACTGCCGTTATTTCGTTCTGTTTCGTTCATTACACCCCTCTATTTTTTTCAAAATTTTATTTTGTGCAATGTCACGTATCGTTCAAAAAATTGAACTTTTTTACAATCCAAAAAAAGATAAAAGTTAAAAAATATAATTTAAGAAATTTAATTTATAAAATAAAATTTAGACAAAAGTAAATATTAATTTTTTATATAATCTATTTCATAAAAAAATCTTTCAAAATTTGACTTTTATCAAGTTTTAAAAATTTTAAGTGGGTCAAAGCCCCTCAAGTTAAAGAATAGTTCTGCTCTTGAGTCCAAGTAATAAACAAATAGAGAAATTCCTATTTTAGAATAAAATTAATTAAAATAAATTTATTTACAAATAAAAAATTTTAAAAATCTGAAAAATTCATTTCATTTAGTCATAAAATTGAAACATTTTTATGTAGACTGCAATGCAGCTCATATTTGAAGGACTATAAAAAGAATTATTCTTTTATTTTCCAGTCCCAAATAAATAATTTCATACAATTTTTTTATAAAATAATAATTTTCAATAATAAAAAATAGTTTTTTATATTTTAAAATAGAATAAATTTTATACAAAAATTTATATGAAATCTGTCTATTTAAAATTTGTATAAATTATTTCTCAAATTTTAAATATTTAAATATTATATAATCCTTTTATAAAAAAAAATATAAGTGTCATTTAAAAAAAGAGTTTTTTTTTTTTTTTTTAGTAAAACCTAATTTTGTTTTTTTTTTCTAAAAAAATTTGTGTGAAATTTTTGCATTTTTCTTGTTGGGGAAATTTGTGCATTTTGAGTTTATATGTATCATTTCTTGTATTTCTAGAACAGTGTATCATATTTTGGAAAAGAAAAATAATGATATGAAGAAAGAAATCCCAATAATTTTAGAAAAATTATATTTTACAGTTATAGAGAGTATATGTATCTCGCACTGATTTAAAAAAAATATAAATTTAATATATATAATAATTATTTTTAATAATAAATTTAACTTTATATATATGTGTGTAGGACTTGCATATCTAGAATCTCTAAATATAATGTATCATATAAAAACCCTAAAAATCAAAGAGAATAAAGAAGTCAAAAAAAGATGGGCAGGGAATTTAGATTTTAAAAATTTAGGATAATATTATTTTAAATTTTGTAGTATTTCAATAATTTCATACTATTAATTTGTTAAACTTCTTCTTTTACGTTCTTTTATAAGGACTTCTTATTTTATGTTTTTTTTTTTATAATATTTGAAATGTCTTATTTTATAAGTTGAAAAGTACTCTTCTGTTTCTTCTTTCCCTCTTCGAATTTACCACTCGAAATTGAGGAGAAGATAAATACGTATTTGTAAAATATAATATTCTACTCAGGAAAAGAGAATAATCGAGAAGAAGGTGTCCCAACGCAAGAAGAATCGAGAAGATGATGGCCTAACGCCCAAGCAACCTGCAAAAGAAAACAGTTGCCACTTCTATATAGATCCAGACTTTCAAACATTCTCATTCTCATATTGTGATTGTGCTGTTTTTGACGACGACTCTTACGCTTTATTCCATCTTCTCAACAATGCCTCGCAAAAGTTCTGGAGGTACGTTTCAAGCGTTCTATATTGCATATTCGTATTATCTTTTTGCTTGTGTTCGATGATTTCCTTCTACTGTTTTTTGATTGAGTTCCTATGACTTGATATCAATTTTGAACTACTAAGTATTTAATCTCAGTTAGTGGGTCGCAAAATTATCGATCATTCGGCCCCGTAGTTCATGGGAAAAATTGAAAATTTCGCTCGATTGACTCCGTCGTTCCGTCATGTTGGAAACAACCGGTGCAAGATTCCAATTCATATTTGTTTCCTCAAGTTTTTTTCTTTTTCAAAAGAATTTAGTAATATAAAAACTCTAGATCGTTCACCCGGTGGAATGGTTTTCCGATTGGTAGGAGGTTGTTTGCAAGGAGAAAGAACTCTCTGATTCCAGTAGGCGAAAGAAGAACTCTTTGATTCCTATAAAGTATTCAATATGAATTATGTTGTGGATATGTAAATAAAGTTTCGTCTTGTTTAATTAACTAATGTTGTATTCATGACTTTACCTGGTGATGTCAAGAGAGATATGCCACCAAATAGAAAAGGGTGATAGATATAATAGCGGAAATTAGTTTATTGGGAGGCAGTGGTAGACTTCTTGATGGCGCTTGTGAGATAATCAAAAGTTGGTTTATTTTGAAAATTGACCAATGAATTATTTTGTGGTTGCTCGTAAGATATTTCTTTGTTATTTTTATCATTGCCTTTGCTTGCATCACTGTTTTTCCTCTTACCTTTTTGCAGGAAGGTCAGCTCCCCGCCCTGATGCACGGGTACCACTGCGTAATCCTCCTGCGAAAGGTAACTTTTTGTAGATTATGAAAAATCTCATATTGCATACAGCGCATTCATGACCATTTTGTAGAGGTGTTTGGTGTTTGTTTTTTAAATCCTTTCCTCTCGAAGCGTCTGTTTGCTATTATAATAAATACAAATAGAAGTTCTTGACATATATACAGCTTTTGTTTTATTATGAGTTTCTAATGTCGTCAATTTGCACTTAGATTATTCCATTAAATTGGTCGAATTGTAATTATCGAGTTCATGACTGTTGGGTGGATGTGTTAGTACTGTTGTCTTCAGTTGGGAAATATGAACATGTGGACAACAGAATTGCATACTGCATTTTTCAAATGAAAAATGGTTATTTGATATTGTTTCTATGTAAAGTGACTTTGTCTCCACTATTAAAACTGAGCTCTAGTATTTAAATCGTATTTATTCTTTTCCTGCAGCTTCTCCTGCTCTGCCTCCAATGTCTGCACAAGGTGGAAACGGATCTGTAATGGGAGGACTTGGTGCCACCATTGCAGATGGTAAGCATGAAGTGTTTAATGATGCCACAGGGTCTCTCTGTCCTGACTCCTTATAAATAAAGCATACGGTATCAATTAATGGGATCTGACAGCAGTTTACTAAATTGTGACACACAGGCATGGCCTGGGGTACTGGCACTGCCATTGCTCACAGGGCTATGGATGCTGTGATGGGTCCCCGAGTGATCCACCATGAGAGCATTGCTTCCTCAGCTCCTGCTGCTACACCACCATCAACTATGAACAGTAGTCCCGGAGGTTCCGATGCTTGTGTTGGTCAATCCAATGCCTTAAGTGATGTATGCTTCTCCTCTCATGCCTTCTTAACTATTCTATTCTTTAAGTCACACCTGTAGTATATCTTACATCATCTCTCTTCAACCATTCCAAGACCGTTATTTGATTTTGACCGTAGTTTAAAAAATATTTCTCTCAAGTGGTTCCCAAGGTTCTCATAGCTATTTAAGTATAAGCATGCCATTCAAAGCGTCTGAGAGTCAGAATCTTGGCGGTGGTGTTGTGTGTTCATGGCTAGCTTTTAAAGGAGAGTAATAATGATAGGGTTTCATTTTGTACTACAAATCCAACCCATTACATGAAGATTGTAAGATCTTTGTAAAAATTTTGTAGCGAGTTTAGAATTTTTGGGAACAAAACTAATCTTATATTCTAAATTTTTGGGCACAAAACTAATCTCATATGCTTCTCCTCTCACGCCTTTTATTTATTCTATTTTTAAAGAAGAGTAATGATAGGGATTCATGTAGTACTACAAATTTAACCCATTACATGAAGATTCTAAGATCTTTATAACAATTTTGTGGCGTATTTAGAATTTTTGGGTACAAAACTAATCTTATATTCTTAATTTGCAGTGCCTGGCCAATTATGGAAGCGACATAAGCAAGTGTCAGTTCTACATGGACATGCTGCAAGAATGTCGCCGACACTCAGCAACTGCGATGAATGCATGAAGTATCGATGGGAAATCTGGTTGATGATAGTCATTCATTTTTTTAGTTTCTAGAGGATATCCACAAGTAGGTTTCAAGATGTTTTGTGTTCCTCTGATTGGGGTTTGGCACTTGGACCTATATGTTTTTAGATGGAACTTATAATTCTGTGATGTTTTGAGAAAAAAGAAAAGAAAAAAAATGCATGAATGTTAATATATATGATGTTCTGAGCATTTCAAATCGTGATACTAAGGCCCTTCAAAGGTAAGTTCAACTTATCTTTATTTTATTATTATATTTTAATAATTTTTTATATAAAATATATATTTTTATAATTTTTTTTAAATCTCAAAATATTTTTTTTAAATCTTAAAATAATAATAATAATAATAAATAAATTAAATTTATCTTAACTCAATCTTATGTCTTAATCTAAATCCAAACGGGCCAATGACATTCTTAAATCATGTTGTTGTTTTTCGAGTTCCTGACTATGACATTGTGTTTTTTTATTCGCAGACCGATTAAGTGCATTCGTTCTCTCTCCTTATAACGCTTCCATTTTAATATGTTGTTTCGAATAAAGTGAAGTTATGGCTGTTTATTAATTTATTTTTATGATATATTTTTGTAATTGTATTATTTCTTTTTTATTAATAGTGTATTAATATTGTTTTTTAAATTCTCTTAAAACTCAATAATTGATGAATATAATTATTAAAACATGTGCAAATCAAAAAGTAAATGTCAATGAGCGAGAGAGGTGTGTGATGTGAGCAGAAATTTATCTGCGGACGGCTTGAGGTTTGTGGGCGATGAAGGATGAAGACGTTAGTAAAGCGGGAAGTAATGGGTTGAAGAGAATGAGCACATAACAATTAACATCCAGAAGATTGTTCCACTCTCGAGTATCTCTACACTTTACGGTGAATTTTTACTTCTTCAATGAAGTAAACAAACACCTTCTAAACTCACCCATAAAGATAGATTGAGACCTACTAAATTCACCCACTACCAATATCAATCTGTAATCATGGAGATGGATTCCCTCATCCAATAAACAGAAGCCCTCATTTGGGATGATCTCAACCTTGCACTAGCTGCAGAATATGTAAAAGAAACCACAAAACTAGTTTTAATGGGAAGAAATAGTAGCAGCACATTCCTTGAATAAAATCTCACTACATGCAAGCTTCAAAGCAGCTTGGAAATTTATCAAAAAAATCCACATAGAAGACCTAGATATAAATCTTTTCCTCTTCACTTTTCAGACTGTGAGAGACAAACAAAGAATACTCAACTAAGCCTCATGGAACTTTAAGGGACTTACTCATCCTCAAACGGTGGCTTGCAGGATCTACATGGCATGTGATAAGTTTAAACACTTCAGTTTTTTATGTACAAATACATGGACTCACATTGGATCATATGATGGTTGCAAATGCCACAAAGATTGGGAAAGTCATTGGAAATCTCCTGGAGGTAGAAGTGAATCCACAGTTTAGAATGACAGGCAAAAAATACATTAGAATCAAGGTTGAAATAAACATAATCCACTGAAACAAGTTTTTGGCTTCCTAGAGATAACAACATAGATATATGAATTTCATTCAAATATGAGAGGTTATTAGATTTCTATTATGCTTTTGGCAGATTGGGCTACTCACAGATTTTTGGCACTTATATAAAAACTTCCCCCCAACTACCATTCAACTCCTGACTTAGAGGAGAAAATCACAATATCGAGAATAGCCTCCCACCACAAAAAGGTCAAGCAATCACTCCGATCTTATCACAATTGGAAAAGACAACAGAAGAGGAAATTGAACTTGGAAATACTCAACCCATAACAATAATTGGACAGGGCACTCAGATGACAAATACGAAGGCAATACTGGCACCATCAATTTCAACATCTTTTACTCACAACGAGATGAGCAACATTAATTGCACCAACAGAACCAGTATTAAAGATGGAGTCAAAGAAAGGAAAGGAGAAGATTGATGAATAAAAAAATATAGGGAAAGAAATACTAGAGGAAGAACAGGCAAGTTTTACCTCTCACAAGATCGGCGCAAGGACAATCCCACTTTGGGACCTACCATGCACAGAGCTATCCCTAATGGCAAAGCCAATCTATTGAATACAAGAAGAAAAGCTAATAGCAGATCAAGTGTTTGAGAAAATAACCAAGTCAAATGATGAAACATTCCTCACAGGTTTAATAGTTTTCATTTTAGTATTTTGTGTGCACAGTACATTCCAATATTATAGAAGAGATTCTAACAAAATTGCAATATGCATTCAATCAAATAGTGCTAGCTAGCTTAAACTGGTTACAATCTATTATTCTAGAAGATTCTGTAAAGGCCTCTGGGGCCTCTGTTGTTGTGGTGCGATGGTTCTTTACCATGCCATGTATTATGTTTTCATTGAATGCCTTAATACTCGCCCTTGATTTAAGCGGCACTGATGTTATTGTGAGACTTGAACGCAAAATTGAAACGATCAGTGGAGAATGACTTTTTCATGATATCAGTAATTTGATCTTTGGAGGATATGAAGGATACTTGTAGAGTCTTTACTACTACTCTTTCACGAACAAAATGAAAGTCAAGTTCGACATGCTTGGTTTTGGCATGGAGAGCCGGATTGACCGAGAGATATGTTGCCCCTAAATTGTTACACCACAAGGTAGGGGGATTAGTAAAAAAAAAATGCCTAATTCTTTAAGTAAATATTGCAACCAGATTATTTCACATGCCGTATTGGCCACCGATTTGTATTCAGTTTTAGTGGACGACCGCACAACAATAACTTGTTTCTTAGACACCCAAAAGATAAGGTGATTCTCGAAGTAAACACAAAAACCCCTAGTTGACTTGCGATCATCCGGGTATCCAGCCTAGTCAGCATTAGAGAAAGCAGACAATTGAAAGAAGGAAGTGGTAAAATAAAATAAACCAAGATGTTGTGTATTCTGAAGGTATCTAAGAATATGTTTCATTGCTTGCCAGTGAGTGTTTCTGGGATTATGCATATACTGACAGACTTTATTAATAGAGAAGGAGATGTCTGGACGAGTAAATGACAGGTATTGAATACTCCTAACTATACTTTGGTAGAGTTGGGGGTCTTCAAAGGTATTACCATCTAAGGCCGAGAACTTAGTTGAAGTGGACATAGGTATGGACACTAGTTTGGCATTGTTCATTTTGGTTCGACATAGTAAATTAGCAATGTATTTAGACTGGCCTAAGAAAAGACTCTTGTGATTCTGGGTGACCTCGACTCCTAAAAAATAATGTAACACACTTAAATCCTTAACATGGAAGGGTTTGCTAAGACTTGTAATGAAATCAGAGATAATACATGAATTAGAACTCGTGACGATGATATCGTCAACATATATCAAAATATAAAGGGAAGCAGATGAAGTGTTTAGAATAAACAAAGACAAACCGAATTGAGATCCGTGAAACCCCATGGAAAAGTGTTTGTTTATGAGTTTGGCAAACCAGGCTCGAGGGGCCTGTTTCAAGCAATAAATGGAACGTTGCAACTTACAGACATGATGTGGATAGTTTGAATGAACAAACCCTGACAGTTGTGTCATGTAGACTGCTTCTTTGAGGTTGCTGTAAAGGAAAGCATTATGTACATTGCGTTGATGCAATGGCTAGTTGGACTGTACAACAATGTAGAGGATTAGGCGTATTGTGGTGAGTTTGACAACGGGGCTGAATGTTTCAAAATAGTTGATCCCGGGTTGCTGATGAAACCCTTTGGCCACAAGGCGAGCTTTGCAACGTTCAAGGGACCCATCAGCGCACCTTTTGGTTTTCAGGATCCACTTGGAACTAAGGATATTCATATGTGGGGAAGGTGGAACAAGATCCCAAGTGCGGTTTTGAAGAAGAGCTCGAAATTCATCCTACATAGCAAGACACCATTCAAGATATTGATTAGCTTCAATGAAGCTTGAGGGTTTCTCAGGAACTATTTTGAGAGAGGAAGTGGGTGACAGTCTTGTGAGAGAAGTTTTGGATTTTGGTGGAGGCCAGAGAATGGTTGTGAGAGAAGCTCTGGGTTTTGGTGGAGGCCAGAGAATGGTTCCATCAGTACGAACACGAGGACAAAAGATGTGTGACCGAGCTCTAGTGGTCATATGATGAGTTGAAAAGGAGGGGAGAGTTGTTGTAGGAGATGGTGGGCTTTGTGATGAGGATGACGCATTTGTGATAGGGTTAGGGTTGGAAAGGGGCATGTCGGTAGAGGATGGGGATGAGTTAGGATTAGAGATGAGTGAAGAATTAGGGTTGGATTCGACTTGTGGTGGGGGTGTGATGGGTAAAGGATCCACTGGGTTGGGTGATGGATTAGGCTGGGCTGAGATATTTAGTGGGAGAAAACAAGTGGAATGTGTGTGGGCTGCGAGATGAACAAATGAGTAGAGGTGCACGGTCCAGAAAAATGAATGGAGTTGGAGTGAGAAAAGGGAAAATTAGATTCATTGAAGATGACATCTCTAGAGGTATAAGTTCGACCCGATTTTAAATTTAAGCATAAATATCTTTTGTAGTCTGAGTTGTAGCCCATGAATACACATAAGGTGGACCGATGATCTAATTTGTGTTTGTTAAAAGGCCTAAGATTGGGCCAACAAGCTGACCCAAACACACGAAGAAATAGGTAGTTGGGTTGCTTACCAAACAAGACTTGAAAATGAGATTTTTGGTTAAGTATGGGAGTGAGCATTCTATTGATGAGGTATGTAGCCGTATGAAATGTCTCGACCCAATATTTTTGAAGCATGGAAGTATGATTTAGTAAAATTAGGCTAGTTTCAACAATATATCTGTGACAACGTTCAATATTCTCATTTTGTTGATGAGAGGATGGATAAAAGATTCTATGAGTTATTCCAATTTGTTTAAAGATAGCACGGAGGGATCAGAATTTGCCCCCCCAATTAGTTTGAACCGAGATGATATTTTTGGAGAAAGTATTTTGCACATATTTAATGAAAGCAATGACAATTTGAGATACATCAGATTTAGATTGTAGTGGAAAAAATCATATGTATTTGGAGTAGTCATCTATGATAGATAAGTAAACACGACAAGCATTGGAAGATCAAATTGGAGTTGGACCTCATACATTTAGGAATAATAACATAAATAGCCCATGAGACCGTGAGGGAGAAGATGGGTGAGGGAGAGAATAGGCTTTTGCAGTGATACAAGCTGGACAAAAGGCATGCCCACGAGCAATTGATACGGGAAGGTTGAATTTGCTAATGGTGAGGGCTGTGACTTAAGAGGAAGTATGACCAAGGTGAAGGTGCCACTGCTTTTGTGATGTTCGAGATCCAATGGGAGTTGGAAAAGGAGATGAAGTGGTGGTGGAAAAATGAGTCGATGGTGATGGAAGAGTGTACATGCCTTCTTTAACGGGATCTCGAAGCCGCACTGTGTGGGAATGAATATCCTTTACAAGAAAATAGTCAGAGTGAAATTCAAAGTACACAGAAATATATCTACAAAATTGACTAACAGACTAAAGATTTCTAGATGTTGAAGGAACATGAAGAAGGTTTTGGAGAAGAAATTTGCCAGTGATGGTTTTGATTTGGCCATTGTCGACATGCTGAATAGGTAGGAGGGAGCCATTTTCGATGTTGACTTGGTCAAATCCCTAGTATGAGGCAGAGTAAAGATTGAGAGCTAAGAAATCATTGGTGAAATGATAAGTTGCCGTGGAGTCTGGAGACCAGTTGGAGGAAAAGGAGCTTGAGATGCTATTGCAGTGTTGTTTGCATAGAGTGATGAAGGTGGTGGTGCTTGATATGCTTGATCTTAGTAGTAGATGTGGACAGTGTGTCTGGGCTTGTTGCAGAGCTGACAGACAGGACGAGAATCCGGCCTTAGGGAAAAGTGATTGGAGGCTTGTTCGCTACCACGACCACCATTATAGTTGTTGCGTCCACCACCATGACCCCTTCAACCACCTCGGTAGGATGGATTTTGACCACGTTGAGGAGAGCCCAAAGTAGAGGGAGCAGGAGTGGAGATATTAGCTGAGATGGTGGAACCCGAGAGAAGAGAGTTGGTTTGATGAGCAAGTCGAGATTCATGGTTCAGGAGATAGCTGTAGATCTAATGAGGACTAAGAGACTCAGGTTGAGTGGTGAGTGATGTAACAACAGATTCATAATTTGTCTCGAGACCTGCTAGAAGATAGATTGAAAATTCTTGGTCAGTAAAAGGATGACCCGCGACACTTAGAGAAGAATAGAGTGTTCTGGCCCGGTTGTAATAATCAGAGGTGGTTTCAGATCCCTTCTTAAGAGAGGCTAGTTGGAATTGTGTATGGACAATATGAGCCGAGGATTTGGCTGAGAATATATTCTGAAGAGCTGTCCAAATTTCATGAGAAATTTGACAATCTAGAACTTGGGCAAGAACGAATTCAGAAAGAGAGTTGGTGAGGATGAAGATGATAAGTTGGTCTTTTAGAAGCCATTTAGTGTGTTCGGGGTTAGGGTTTCCGTCAATAAAAGCTGTGAGGGAGGGTAATGAGCCATTGGCGTAAGGATAGAGTTGATGAGCTTTAGGAATGACACAATTTGTACTTTCTAGAGTAGAAAATTTTCAATCGTGAGTTTGAGAGTGATAAAGGAAGCAGAGGAAAGGGTGGGTGAAGGGATAGAAGGAGAAGTTTTGTTCGAGAACTCCATTAGAGAAGACGTGAGTCACTAGCTCTAGATATTATATTGAATACAAGAAGAAAAGCTAATAGCAGATCAAGTGTTTGAGAAAATAACCAAGTCAAATGATGAAACATTCCTCACAGATTCAATAGTTTTCATTTCAGTATTTTGTGTACACAATACATGCCAATATATAGAAGAGATTATAACAAAATTGCAATATGCATTCAATCAAATAGTGCCAGTTAGCTTAGGTTGGTTACAATCTGGAAGATTCTGTAATGGCCTCTGGGGCCTTTGTTGTTGTGGTGTAATAGTCTTCTGCCTTGCCATGTATTCCATTTTCATTGAATGCCTTAATACAATCCAACCTTCTCAAAGCCGATACGAGTCTCCTCCCAACGAGATCTCCTCTCCACCGTATTCAACGTCGAGGAAAACAATATACACCGTTGTGAAGAAGCATTCTATGCCAGAAAAATGGCCCTTTTAGCACCGAAAAGAATTGCCAGCTACGGTGGTTTCTTCCTTCATCAGGATCTGAAAGTTGCTAGTGCCACTTCATGCTTTTTACTATTCAACAGCTTCCAACCTTCCACTATAGCCATTAAAGATCCATCACCAACCGAGAAAGCCTTTTCAATTTGAGAGTTAATTGCTCTTCAGCTAATCACTTCCCATTAGTCATTTCAGATTTTCAGATCCCCTAGTTGACAGCAAACCAAATCCTATATAATAATTTGATGGAATCGGCACTACAAGGATTTCCCTTCCCATTTGCACTCAACATGAAAGCATGGAACTCACAATAGAGGAATATACAAGCTGTTGTAGCTTGCTTTAAGCAGTGTTTTAAATACCATGCCATACCGGCTGGTACGGGTGGAATTTTCAGTACCGGCCGGTAAAAAAAATATCACATTTCGTTTCGGTCGATTTTTCGGCTGTTCCGGATTTCGGCCTTTCCAATTTTTTTTTTAAATTTTTTTTAATTTTTTACTATGTTTTAACCTCAATTTAGACTAAATTAATTACATATATATATTTATCTATATAATTTATTTATATATTAACTATTATTTTGAAATATAATTTATAATTATATATATAATTTATTTAAGTATAAATTATTCCGAAACGATACACGAAACGGTACCGATATCGAAATATTTCATTTCAGTGACTTGACCGGTATTGGTACCGGTACGGTATTCAAAACATTGGCTTTAAGACTTCGTACGCCCATCGAAGCCCATTCAATCAAGCCCAATAATGCCAACCCTTCAAAGACTCAGTGGGCCACCCCTATCCCACTACTCCATGACGACGATCAACAAACAAAGCAAAAATATCATTTAAAAATAAAAAAAAAACAAAGCAAAAAATACAAAGGACACAGTCCACTGGAAATGACCAAAATCCTATCAATGAGAAGCATGCTTGGATCTTATGATATTTCAAATGCAATTAAAGGTATATCAGAAAAAATAAATAAATAAAAGAACACGTCAAAGCCAAACCTTATCACGAGGCAACTCCATACACAACAACAATTTGAATACCAAAGATAACTTACGAGACGAGCTCAACATGCCACCTCCTGTTCCATGAAAACAATAGTATAGAATTGCAGAGGATTAGCCCACCCCAGAGTAATCAAAAGGATAAGGACAAATGTTAAGAAATATTATTCGAACATCATATTTTTTTTCAGAAACGATGGTGCCTATTGAACAGACCTTAAATATTGTAAATAGTCTAGATTTTCATCATTTTGGAAAAATTTCAGTTTCAAGAAAAATTTGAGGTATTTTTCTATTATGGAGACTGAGTATAGATATAAAATCAGTGTATGTTAATATGAATGTAATATCTATTTTAATTTACCCTAATCCTCCCAATCACCATTGGCTAGCAACATATGACTATGCCCTAGCACAATGTCAAGACAAAGCACATTTATGGAACTTATTGGACTCAATTTACCAATCCTTTCCTGGCCCTTGGATCTGCATTGGAGATTACAATGATTAATAGAAAATATAGTTGGGCATCCAATAATATCTTCATCAATCAGTGGACTAAAAACCTGATAGCAACCTATGGTTTACATTGGCTTCTTCGGACTCCCTCTTACCTGGACAAATGATCGACATGGCAATGCTCTAACAAGAGAAAGATTGAATGTGGGATAGCAAGCCCACAATGGAGATTATTATTTCCTGATGCTGCTATTCAACATCTTACCTCCTCCATCATACCACCATCCACTTCTACTCAATATGACAAAAGCAACCAGCCACACATTATCTTTTAAATTTGAAGAATTCTATATCCGTGAACCTTTAAATCAAATAACATGCAAGAAGCATTGTGCAAGCATTTGTTTGGCAACCCAGCCTTAATACTCAGCAGCAAAATTAAGGCCACAAAGGATGCCCTCAAATATTGGAATAAAGTTCACTTCTAAAAAATCCAAGTTAATATTCATAAAATTAAAAACAAGTTTATCATCTCTAGTATAACCCACCAAACCTGCAAAGTCTATTGAGAGAGAAACAACTACAAGCTAAACTCTAGGATTAAATAAAGCATATGGCGCCAAAAATCATGAGTTAATTGGCTCACTATTCTAGACTTGAATACCAAGAGCATGTTTGGGTTGCTTTTCGAGATTTAAAAAATGCCTTTAACCGGTTATAAACATTTTTAAAGAAAAAATTGACAAATTTGGTAATTTCATAAAAAAGTATTTTAGTCGATTAAAAAACACTAAAAATCAATTTTTTCAAAGAGCACCAAATTGGAGTTTTTATCAAAAAACTAATACAGATAACTATATATTTTAAAAAAAATTACTATAACTAATTATAAAAGTGTATTAGACATATGGATCCCAAATAATAAATAATTTTTTAGCAGTTGAACTTATTATATTAAGTTTTAAGTTATAAATCTTAAACTAAAAATAATATTTTTCATCACAACTCCAAATCGGCACTAAATCCTACCATCCTTCCACAACAATCTGAAGAAGAAGTAATGACATTGACTCCATCAAATTAAGTCCAAGTAACTGGATAATGAACTAAGACATTATGGAATTGTCTTTCATAAATTATTTTAGATTTACTTATACCTCTTCAAATCCAGTCATCCCAAATATTTGGAAAATATTTTTAAAAAATAAATAACAGATCATGAAAATCTCTCTTTAACTGCCCTACCAAATGAAGAAGAGATATACGTGATAGTAAAACAGATACCAAATCATAAAACTTCGGGTCCAAATAGAATGATGACCCCTTTTTTTTATAAACATTGAGTTGGTCAGGTTATAGAGTCAACATGGAGAAATCGTCAATTTACATCACTAGGAAGACCAAGCCACAAAATCGACGATCCTGACCAAAATGTGATATAAAAAATCAGCACCTAGAATGAAATATTTGGAGATCCCGACCTCTTTTGAAAGGTCAAATAAAGAAAGCTACAAAGAATTGATGAAAAATATTAAAAGAAAATTCGAGGGCTGGAAACTAAAACTATTATCATAGGACGTAGAAAGAACAATGCGAATCGGCACAATTGCAAGCTCAATCCCCTCATACCAAATGTCAACGTATCTACTACCAAATTAGTTTGCAAATTGCTAAAACAAGCCTTAATTTTTTTTGGTGGGGAACGACAAAATATCGAAAACATAGTCTGTGTCTGAAATTGTGGAAGAATGAGGAATGACGTCTTCCATAACCAATCCTTTTTTCTCTAAAGAAGGCAAAAGAGCAATTGGATTTTTTCTACAAGAAAATCTACAGGCGTAAAAACTAGGAATGGTTTGGGAAGTGAGATAAGATGATATGAGAATTTCATGAATAATAATAATATAGTTTGTGAATAATAGTAAGATAATTTGAGTTGAAATTTTTTCTAATTTTAGAAAATGAGACAACAAAAGTTAAAATAAAATATTATAAAATTAAAATATTGTAATAATATAATTTTATAATATAATTTTTATTTAGATATTTGAAAAGGTTGGATTTATTTTTTATTTGAAAGTTTGAAAAATTATAATAATTAGATAAGATGAGATTAAATGAGATTAAATGAAAATTTTGTATCTCATGTGAGGCCCAAACCTGCCCTATATCGAAAACTCAACAAATATTTAAATGGCAAGCACCGTCAAGAAGTCAAATTAGTATGTCATTATATGCTGTTGTAAGGGATACTTTCTCCACGTCCTCCGCTATAAGTCGAGATTCAGATGGAAAATTTCTAGAAATCTGGATAGAAAAATATCCTTCTACAAATTCCGTACGTCATTGCAGAATCCCATGCAATTCTGCTTGCAACTAGAATGGCAGAATACTTACAGAAGGATTCAATAATCATGGAAGAGAGGCACAACTTGTGATATCAGCAATACAAGGTGAAGCTCCTGTTTGGAAAACAATTCTTAATATTGAACACATTGCTGAGGTGTTAAGAAATCAAAATGGTTGGAGCATTAAAATAATTCGATCTCATAATCATAATCGATATGTGCACTTGATGGCGCAGTAGACAGCAACCAACCTTATTTTTAAGAGCATACTCGTAGAGAGACTTCATGTTTGTATTTTGTATATTAATAGTGGAAATGACCCTTTCCTAGTAGTTTGTAATTATTATTAGAGCAATGTAAACATCATGGTATCAGTACTCTTAAGCTGCAGCATCATGACGATTAAGCTGCTAGTGGCAACATGAATCGTTCTTATATGCAGGCACAATCATCACCAAATGCACCTGCTGCTTGTGATAATATTGTAGTGAATTTACTAGAAGGTCCTTCTCTTAGTTGAGTTGTAATATGCCTTTAATAATCTTAAGAGTTAATTATCAAGCTGTATAGAATTGGTGAAATATTCTCGATTATTCTGTAGTTGGTTAGGATTGTTTTTTCCCTTTTAGTATATAAATAGCCGCACCTTGTAATGCAGAATCACTAATGGAATGAAGTAGCATTTTTTCATCTCTTTCTCTCTCTGCTCTTTCTTCCTCTTCTTATCTTCTCTTGTTACTCTCTGCTCTGTCCTTAGAACCTTTTTGAATAACCATTTTAGAATTAAAGACCTTGAATCCCGATATTTTATTGGCATTGAGGTTTCTCGATCCCCATTGATATCCATCTCTGTCAGAGAAAATAGACTTTGGATATTCTTGTTGATTCGGGTCAATTTGCTTCTAAGTCTTTAAAGATTCCAATGGATCAAAACCACAAAATGAGCAAATCTACTGGAACCCCTCTAGCTGATCCTACTCCATATATACAACTCATTGGCCGCCTACTTTATCTCACCATAACCAGACTAGATATCAGCTACCCCATTCAAATTCTCAGTCAATTCATGGATCACTTTTCTACTTTTCATCTTGTTGCAGCTCACAAGGTATTGAGATACCTTAAAAATGCACCTGATCAAGGTCTACTACTAACTTCTACCTCTTCAATTCATCTACAAGGATACTATGACTTAGATTGGGTGTTTTTCCCTGATACTTGAAAGTCAGTCACTTGGTCATTCTCTTATATCTATAAGCGATCCAATAAACAACATGGAAATAGTAGAAACATCTATTTAGATATTTTTAAGATGGGAATGATCAACATCTATTCTCCATCTTCTCGGGGCGCTGGGTGGTTGTTGGGGGGGTGGGGGTGGGGGTTTGTTGGGGGGATGTATTAGAGCAGCATAAACAACATGGCATCTAATAAGTGGGACTTGAAGGGGCTACCGTGCCTGTTGGGGAATCCGGCCGACCGACGGACAGCAAACTAGGAGCCGCGCAGCGGAAGCAACCAAGAGAAATAAAACTGAAGACGGAGAACAGAAATGAACACCAGATATGAAGTGGTTCAGCTCAAACTGAGCCTACATCCACTGTTGGGTCGGTCTAAATCACTATAATCAACAAAAATGGAGTACACTTCTTGGAGGTTACAAAGCTCTCTCTCACAAGGCTCTCAAACCCTTTACAAGTAGACTCTCACTGATCTACAAAATCAAACAAGGAGAAAATAGGAGACGGACGCCTGTGTTCGTAATCTCGCTCGAGCGAGCACTTCTCGCTCTAGCGAAATCGCCTGATCTCCACAGCTCTCTGCTTCCACTCTCTCTTGCACAAATGGCCCTTGATCCTTATATAGGCTGTATCTCGCTCGAGCGAGACATTCTCGCTCGAGCGAGATACTATTCCAGACTGCGCTAAACCTAGTTCTTGGAAGCGATGCAACCCTAGATTGATTCTCGCTCGAGCGGGAGGTCGAGCGAGAGTCGAGCGAAATCTCTGCCTGGATCCAAAAACTCTCTGTTTGATGTCTCGCTCGAGCGACTTTCGAGCGAGGGTCGAGCGAAGTTACGGGTTGAAAACTCCAAGTGCAATCTGATGTGCTTCATTCAAGCCACATCTCAACAAATCTCCACCTTGGCTTGAATAAGCCCCACATAGTGATTCTGGACAAAAGACCCACAAATCCTTCAACCACGGAAGGAATACCCAACACGAAATACGAAGTCTATCTTTGAAGAACTCACTTTCCACACAAAAGTCTTCAACACCATAGACAACATCTGAAGATTCACTATCTTCACACAAACGGCAATGCACCACAATACAGACTGCTTACTTGAACAAACGGCTTCTGAATACAAATGAAGACAACCAAATATTCTTCAGTCAAAGTAAGAATCAACAAAAGCCTGCATGAGCATATACAAAAGGTGACCAACTGCCCCCTTTATCTACCAGCTGTAGACCTGCTCTCACTGTGCACCAATGCCAATCAACTATGAAGCTCTCTGCAACTCCACCTTCTTACTATAACTCTCTCTCCTTTCTGTGGAAACAAAAGAAAAGAAAATTCACCAAATAGCAAGATGCGTTGTCCGCTTCACTGACGATCTGTAGACAAGCCTGGCAAACAAAAGCATACTGTAGACTCTGTCACTCAAAGCCCACCTCATTCCATTTAGTTATTCCGTGGAGTGAAACAAAACTATATGGTCTGAGTAACGCTCTACCTTCTTGTCTGTAGATCACTGTCTTCTCCAAAGTGTTTGAACACCAAACACATCACAAAGAAACAGATAGACAAAACCAAACTTCCAATGATCATAAAACAAATATGAATTTAATACAAAACAAGACTTTACACAAGATGTATCCTGATCAGAAATACTGCAGGAACCCTGATTCTACACTGCTTCCCAAGAATACAATGCAAACAAAAAACCAAGATTACTGTCTTCTGATCACACCAAGTAAAAGCTGCTGACTCATAAATGATCATCCTATCCGGCAGATCCGCACGTGACCTATGCGAATGAATATCTGAATCTGGAGTATGTCAGGATACTCCACCTGTCACCACACTGCCCTCAAGGAAGTAGAGACTAACTGTCATCTTCTTCATTGTCATCACTACTAGAGGAACTTTCCTCTTCCTCTACATTTTTCAATTGAGGACACTCACTTTTGTAATGACCCTTCTTATGGCAGTGGTAACATTTCACTTTTCTCTTGTTAGATCTGGAGCTACTGGAACTGGAACTACTTCTATTCTTCCCTGAACATCCTTCCCCGGATCTATCACCAAAGGAACATTTTACAAACAAGCCATCGGCTTGATTGTTCATGCCTAAACCCCCAAATTTTGTTCTCAATTCCTTAGAATTCAAAGCAGACTTGACATCCACTAAGGAGATTGTATCTCTACCATACAACATTGAGTTTACAAAATTATCAAACGAAATAGGCAATGAACACAAAACAATTAAGGCTTGATCTTCCTCATCAATCTTAATGTCTATGTTCCTCAGATCCATAATAATTTTATTAAATTCATCTAGATGTGCAGAAATAGAAGTACCTTCCTCCATTTTGAGAGTGTATAACCGTTGTTTAAAAAACAACCGGTTAGTGAGAGATTTCTTCAAGTACAAGCTCTCTACCTTGTTCCACAGACCAACCGCGGTCTCCTCCTCTGCAACTTCCCTCAAAACTTCATCTGATAGTGATAGTAGAATGGTACTGTGAGCCAATTCCTCATTCCTTGACGATGCACGAGACTCACCAGTCACTCCTTCTACAACCTTGAACAGACCCTGCTGACGCAACAAAGCCTTCATCCTCAAGCGCCATAAACTGAAATTATTCTGACCGTCAAATTTCTCTACTCCAAAATTTACTGAGGCCATCCCTTAACGCTCTGATACCAGTTTGTTGGGAAATCCGGCCGACCGACGGACAGCAAACTAGGAGCCGCGCAGTGGACGCAACCAAGAGAAATAAAACTGAAGACGGAGAACAGAAATGGACACCAAATATGAAGTGGTTCAGCTCAAACTGAGCCTACATCCACTGTTGGGTCGGTCTAAATCACTATAATCAACAAAGATGGAGTACACTTCTTGGAGGTTACAAAGCTCTCTCTCACAAGGCTCTCAAACCCTTTACAAGTAGACTCTCACTGATCTACAAAATCAAACAAGGAGAAAATAGGAGACGGACGCCTGTGTTCGTAATCTCGCTCGAGCGAGCAGTGCTCGCTCGAGCGAAATCGCCTGATCTCCACAGCTCTCTGCTTCCGCTCTCTCTTGCACAAATAGCCCTCGATCCTTATATAGGCTGTATCTCGCTCGAGCGAGACATTCTCGCTCGAGCGAGATACTATTCCAGACTGCGCTAAACCTAGTTCCTGGAAGCGATGCAACCCTAGATTGATTCTCGCTCGAGCGGGAGGTCGAGCGAGAGTCGAGCGAAATCTCTGCCTGGATCCAAAAACTCTTTGTTTGATGTCTCGCTCGAGCGACTGTCGAGCGAGGATCGAGCGAAGTTATGGGTTGAAAACTCCAAGTGCAATCTGATGTGCTTCATTCAAGCCACATCTCAACAGTGCCCCCAAATTTTTGCAAAAATTTACATAATATAGATATATATAATTATTTTTATATATAATTAAAATTTCTCCTTCAGATTATTAAAAAAAAAAATTGCCCCCTCAATATTTTTGCTGAAATTATCCACCCAAATATCAATATTTATCTAGTTTCGTTCTAACTTTTTAATTTTACTGACATCTAAATTTTCAACTCACATAATCTCATAGTTACTCTAACCGAAAAATCATGTACTAGAAACGAAACTTTTAGTAAATTCTAATAGTCTAACTTTTCTTCTTGTAATAATCTCTAACAAATTATAAAAATAAAAATAAAAAAATTTATAAGATGATTTATAAATATACATTTCTTATACAATTTTATGATTATTATTTTTGTATATAGTTACGTATAAAAAAATATACATTATTTATATAACATTTTAACAATTCCCCTCCAAACGATAAATCTTGATTCCGTCCCATCAGTACTCTCAAGCTGCAAGATCACGAAGATTCAGCTGCTTGTGACAACATGAATGGTTCTAACATGCCCGCATAGTCATCACCAAATGCACCTGCTGCTTGTGGTAATTTTGTAGTTAATTTACTAGAATGTCCTTCTCTTAGCTGAGTTTTAATATACTTTTATGCTTAATGTTCGTTATGTAGCTGTACAAAATTAGTGAAACATTCGATTATTCTTTAGTTGGTTAGGATAGTTTTTCCTCTTTTAGTATATAAATAACTGCACCTTCTAATGCAGAATCATTAATGGAATGAAGTAGTATTTGTCCATCCATTCTCTTTCTGCTATTTCTTCCTCTTCTTCTCCTCCCCTTGTTATTCCTACACTTATTCCATATTTATGATAAGAATGCTTAAAAAAAAAAAAAAGAATAGGGAAGTAATGGTTTGAGTAAAAATTATTTTACAATATAGTTTCGTCTTAAATCTTATTTTATTTTATTCAACAATCATTTAATATTTTTTAAAAAGGCTAACAGAAATATTTATTAATGGCAAATCAATATATAACTCATTTAAGTAAATGTAATTAAAGCCTCGAAAAAATATTGACGGTTGAGAGTTGAGATAAATAAAGATATTGACGGTTGAATTTTGTTGTGTATACCGCTTTAATTTTTTTTAAATTTATTAATTAAAGAAATATTATTTAATAATATTATATATAAATATATATATTAAAGATGTTTAAAAAATAATATATTAAAAAATTTAACCAAACCCAAAACAGATCCAAATAATGGGGCTTGTAGCAGCCCTCGTGAGTTAAATGCAATAAACATAGTTTTGTTTTAGAAAAAATTTGGATATCAGTCTGGCTGCAGCAACAGTTATTTATATAAATAGTATTTTTATTATTCATGTAAATAATAAAAATACTATTTTAAGAGACATGTTGGGAGATAATTGGTGTGCCCCACATATTTTCACTTGTTTTAATTTAATATTATTTAAAACAAAAAATAATTAAAAATATCTAACACATAACACTCACTTTTTAAATGTTGGATGCTCGCTAAGAGCAATCCCAATACACTAGCTAAAATACAACTTTATGTAAAATAAATAAAAGAAGTGTTACAACCATGCTCCAATACAATAAGTAAAAGAGTAGCTAAAAATGAAAATGCTACTGTAATAAAAGGCGGACTCTTCAAATGCAGTGCAGTACTATCGAACGCTAAATGAATATTTTACTATTTTTTCTTCTTTTTCTTCGTCCGAGTTATGCTTCCTGCAAATGCTATGGATGACCAACCAAGTTCTCAGACAATCACTAGCGACCCCACACGTCTTAGTCGCACCATCTCACGTCGGCGATCAACTTCCGCCAATTTCAACTTCGACAACTTGCCCTGCATCTCTCACGCAAGCTCCAAAACATATCCTAATTTCAGATTACAACAGTTTCAATCAAGTTATCGCCGGCCACTACTAGTCACGTCGTCGCACCAGAAACCATCCAGTACTCTGACGAACACCTCCAACCATCAAATTCAGCCTCCCTCCTTCCATCTCGACCATAACTTCAAACCTTAGAAACAGTTTTAGATTATTTCAATACGTAGGATCTACGTTTTAATGTTTTTAAATTTGTAAAATAAATAAATAAAAATAAAATATTCATATTTTAAAAGATATAAAAATAAATAAAAATGTTGATAGATGATAAAATGTAAAAGTGAATAATTAAAATAAAAAAATAAAAAAAATATATTTTTAATAATTAAATTTTAAAAAGATTTACGTAAAATTCGGTGAGAGAGGCTCTAACATTTCTCTTCAGCGAGAGGAATGTAATTCTCCCGTTCTTTGAGAATAGGAGTCCCCACTTCGCGACACAAATCCCAACGGCCGTATAAATTCGAATTTGAATTAACGAAAAGCAATAATGGCTCTGAGACCGTACGAGCAAGAAAAAGGAAGAGACGGAAGAGAAAGTTGTCCTTACCTTTGACCCCCAGCTTGCCAAACACCGACCAGCTCTGCGCAAAATACCTCTTCTCAAACCGATCCACGAATCCTGAACCCATATTCTTGGTCCCGCGGTGTTCTTAACGACCCCAGAACGTTTGAAATGGATGGCAAGGGCAACGGTTTGGATTCGATCGACTCGGTGCTGTGCGTTCCGGGTTCTAGGTTGCTTCGAACGGGGCTTAAACGAAGCAGTTCCAATGGTATGTGTTTTTGTCGAAGTACATTTTTATATCAGTTCATTGTATCTTTTACCGAGTTTGAATTTCTTGGAAATTTAAATAAATGAATAAATTCGACATGTCTGAAAATTTGAATTCTTTTCCTTTTTCTCGGTAACCAATCTATTTTCTTGTGAGTTCTTTTGGTCCAAATGGAATTTTCTTTGACCTGTTTTTCTTCTTGAAAAACCGTGTCTTAATTATGACTTTTATATGGGTAATTCAAGATTATTTGGTTTCATTCCACTAACAATGGAGGCTTAGGGTCTGGTCTGTGCTGCATAAATTGTTGCCCAAGAAAAAAGAAGAAGACGAAGAAAAAGGATAATCTTCATTCTAAAAAAAATAAATAAATTAAATTAAATTAACGCAAGCCCTCTGAATTTTTAGGTTATCATTTGAGAGAGAGTGATGTTTTTATGTTGATATCTCCCCAGAAATTTAAATGACATTAGGCTTAGTATAATATGTTTTAATCATTTGATGCATTCTAGAAGCAAGGCTCATTTCTATGAACAGTAAGTAGCAATTTTTACTGTTAGAATTAGATTTTGATTACGTTGGTGATTTTTTTTTACGATAATTAATAAAAGCTTTATTACCATGAATAAGCAAAACCCATCAGTTATATTGAAGTTGATGGCTCGAGAATCAAATTTTTTAGTAAGCTCACATTATATTATTGTTTTAACCAGATAATCTAGTAATGTTTGTAAATGCTGGTGGCGGGGCTCTAAAGGAAGAACGAAATCTTGGTATTCAGCTTCAACACGACTGCTTTTTTCAAGGAGGGGATGTTCTAAGAACTGATGAAACTATTATCGAGGGTGGGGATATGCCATCACTTTATCAATCAGCTCGAGTTGGAAATTTCTGTTACATTTTCAACAACCTGAGCCCTGGAGACTATTTTGTTGATCTTCAGTTTGCTGAAATTATAAATACAAATGGTCCTATAGGAATGAGAGTATTTGATGTGTTCATGCAGGAAGAAAAGGCAAGTAAACTGAAATAATTTTGAGTATGTTGAATTTGTCCACTTTCTTTCTATCAGCTGTTTCTGTTTTGAGTTTTTTTCACATTCTGAGAGATTTTTTTTTTGGTGAAAATTGTAGGTTCTATCTGAACTTGATATCTATTCCCTTGTTGGAGCCAACAGGGCATTGCAGACAGTAGATGTTAGAGTCTTTGTGGGGGAGGATGGGACAATTGTAATAAGGTTTGAGGGAATTAATGGAAACCCAATAGTATGTGGGATTTGCATAAAGAGGGCAGCAAAATTACATGGTATCTTCTCTTCAAGTTTAACTTGCTATATCAAACCTATATTATTGAGACTCATATCTTATCGCATGACTTGACTTAAGCATCCCAGGTTAAACATGGATCTGTCATATGTAACAACTGTTCTGCTGAGATAGAAATTTCATCAGCTCAGGTTATTTATTGCTTTAGATAACTATTTGGATATTGGAGCTTCAAAATTTATATTACTATGACTTGGACTTTAATGTGGTTGGCAGAATAAGTACTTGAGGATGATATCTACTGCCAAGTACGAAAAAAAGATAGCGGAGCTGAAGACCCAGTGCCAGCTTAAGACAGATGAATGTCATGAGGCATGGATGTCACTGACAGGTGCAAGCGAGCAGCTTGAGAAGGTTCGGATGGAACTTGACAAGAAGTTCCTTCAGTATCATTATTTAGGTGAGATACAGTCCCATAAATTCTTCAGGGTGTGCTAATACTGACATCCAAAGTATTTTACAATATCATATTTTATTTTGGCTGCGGACGTAATCTTTTTAGGTCTTATTGAGCAGTGTACTGCTTGTTTAATCCACTCATGATTTCAATTCATATTCGTTTCAAGATTAAAATATGTGCTTATGAATAATGATTTTCAGATCAAGCTATGGAAGAGCAAGCAAAAAATTTGAGAGATATTTGTAATAGATATGAATGTGATAAAAGGCTGTGGGCTGCAGTTGTTGATGATTTAGAGAAGAAAGTTAAGGTAAATATCTGATTTCCAGGGTTATACTTGTTCACTTATGTTTTATACTTGAATATAGATTGTTTCCATTTCAGAACATGAAACAAGAGCATTGTCAGTTATCTCGTGAAGCACATGAGTGTTTTGATTCTCCTGAATTGAGCAAGATGGTTTTTGCAGTTCAAGCACTGGGTGAGTTTGCATTATGACCCTGGGGAAATTGGTGTTGAATTTCATGCTTTCTAACATTCTGTATAAATTGCCGTTGCACAGTGTGATGCTCTGAAATTGAAGTTTAGTGAGGAGCATGCAAAAAGAAAGATGCTTTATAACCAGATCCAGGAAGCAAAAGGCATAATCTTTTTTTATGATGCGCACAATAAAAATGTTCTCCTGACACCCTTGGCTTGTGAGTTGATCGACTGATGCTCTTGTTAACCATGCCAATTACAGGGAACATCAGAGTCTTTTGTAGATGCTGTCCTTTGAGAAACGAGGAGATGCAATCTGGGTTTGCAACAGTTACAGACTTTAATGCAGCTAATGATGGAGAACTTGGGATACTTTCGGGTGGCTTGACAAAGAAGATCTTCAGGTTCGACCGAGTTTATACCCCACAGGATGGGCAAGGTATGCGTGGAATGTACTCAACCTGAGTATATGTTGTACATAAATTTAATTATATATGACCCGCCATTATCCTTTACTGAAAATACCAGCCTTGGAGTATTTTTTTAGTTTAAATATGATTCACCGAAGTCTTATTGTCCTGGACAGTAAACGTATTTGCGGATGCTTCACCAATGGTAATTTCAGTGTTGGATGGCTACAATGTTTGTATATTTGCCTACGGGCAAACAGGGACGGGCAAAACTTTCACAATGGAAGGCTCAGAGCAGAACCGAGGAGTCAATTATAGGACACTGGAGCAGTTATTCAAAATTTCTGAGGAAAGAAAAGAAACTTTCACTTACAACATATCTATTAGTGTGCTTGAAGTCTACAATGAACAAATTAGGGACTTGCTTGCCACTTCTCCAACATCCAAGAAGTAAATTTTTTATTTTTCATTGAATTAAATTACTTGGAAGAGATCAAGTGACTTGCCCTACATCTTTCTCGCTCCCAAAAATTTGTCCAACTTACCTATTCTTTTAGTCTGACCATATGACATGTTTCTACCTTTGATTTAAGTGCATTAAATATTGACCAGATCTTGCAATTTTCTTTCGCTCTATATATATTAGGTTGGAGATAAGGCAAGCTCCTGAAGGGGCTCATCATGTACCAGGAATTGTTGAAGCCAAAGTTGGGAACATTAAGGAGGCATGGAGTTTTCTGCAGGCTGGAAGCAATGCCAGAGCTGTGGGATCAAACAATGTGAATGAATACAGTAGCCGATCTCATTGGTAAGTATTATCCTAAATGTTGTTTGCGTTAATTTAGGATGTTTGCATGAGGGTGTGTGGATAAGTAGCCTTTACTTTTTAATATCATTTTCTATATATTACTGTTTTCCCTTTTTTCTAGCATGCTGTGCATAATGGTAAAAGCAAAGAATTTGATGACTGAAGAGTGCACTAAGAGCAAGCTATGGCTTGTGGACTTGGCTGGCAGCGAGAGGCTAGCCAAAACCGAGGTGCAAGGAGAACGTCTCAAGGAAGCTCAAAACATAAATAGATCTCTTTCAGCTTTTGGGGATGTAATTTCTGCATTGGCATCTAAAAGCAGCCACATTCCATACAGGTTTGGTTTTATCTTTCCTATATACAAACATTTCTTGCCTTTTTTATCATCTGATTTATACATTGGGATTTTTCAGGAACTCTAAACTCACACACCTACTTCAAGACTCCTTAGGTAAGCATTCAGACACCATTGCTACATCAGCAAAAGGAAGCTTTTAGATATGACACATTAAAAAATTCTTTTTGTTCTAATTACCACCTAAGTGGGTGTGACTTGTGAGAGTGTCCTTTCTTTGAAATATTGTTATCGCAAGAAGATGGAGTTGATTCCCATAATAAGTCAGATACAAGTTTTCTTAATGGCTATGTTTCATGATCTCTTGAATTAGAAGAGTGGGTCAAGAAGTAAAAGATGCTCTTCTATTCTTTGATGTGCTTCAGGTGGCGATTCCAAGACTTTGATGTTTGTGCAAATCAGCCCTTTGGAACAGGACCTAGGTGAGACTCTAAGCTCATTAAATTTTGCAAATCGTGTTCGAGGTGTGGAGTTGGGTCCTGCAAGGAAGCAGATTGATGTGGGTGAGCTTCAAAAGCTGAAAATCATGGTACGCTCTGGAATCATAGATTGGAATGATCCTTTCATTGACAGTTATGGTTCATGCATGCACACATATGTAAACTTCTTATATCAATTAATAGAACAAACCAGTACTTAAAGTTCTTTACTTTCCATTTCTCCCCCCACCCCCTGCGGAATTATTTTGAAGCTTGATAAAGCAAAGCAAGAATTGAGATCCAAAGACAATGCTTTGTGGAAGTTAGAAGAGAACTTGCGTAATTTCGAGGGCAAGGCCAAAGGCAAGGAACAGATTTACAGAATCCAACAAGAAAAGTTGAGTGAACTTGAAGGGAAGATTGCGTTGAAGACACAGCTATGCAAACAGCTGGAGAAGCAGTTGTTACAACTTTCAGAGGGAGTAAATGGGAAGGAAGAAATTTGCTTGAGTCTTCAGCAGAAGGTTGCTTGGCAGATGAATTATGCTGAATTCATTTACTTCTCTTTTGTCATAGGCAACCTAAAATGTGTCATCTAACATCTGGCTTCTATTTTGCCAAAGGTGAAGGAGCTTGAGAACAAACTGACAGCACAAGAGCATGCAGAGTCCACAACTCTTCAGCACAAGGTGCTTTTAATAAAAGCTATCTCATTCAATGTCAGTTATGATGACCTTCAATAATAAATAAATAAATAAAAGAAAAAAAGAAAAAAGATGAAGTTATGATGACCTTCATGTAGGCATTGATATCTTGGGTTCATTTGGATCCTCACGAGATACCCTTGATTATTGAAATTCTTCATACGATAGTATGCTCAAAGGAAGTGATGTGTGTCAAAGCAAGTGCAATTCCTGATTATATTGCCCAGGAAAGAATATCACTCCTAGTCGATTAGTGGAATCATTTTTCTGATGAGATGACAACAAATGCTGTACACAATGTGGCAAACTGTTTATTGGAGCAGAAATCATAATCATGCTTGAGAATCAACAAGGTGTAAAGCTTATTTTTCTCCTAATCCTCACAGGTCTGTCGGGTCAAGGAGCTTGAGAACAAGTTGAAGGAGAGAACACAAGAATTTGAGCGTCATTCTGCAATGCTAAATCAAAAGGTTGTCTTCTTTATTCAAATCAATAAGTTATTATCACAGTTTCTACAATATCACTATCAAGTATCCAGAATAACAGCAAGATCCCCTTCTCTCTCTCACCTACTAAATGGACCAACTAATAAGATACTGGTGGAAACATGCCCAACTAAGCTGATTGAGAAGGGGGAAGAAGGGGTCATTCATTTCAATCATTTTGTAGGAGCTCACTGAGTAATAATACACGTACAACTCTTTTTACAACCTTTTTTGCACCCATGTAATAAAATAAGGGTATTTATGTAAAGTGATGTTACTTTTGTAAGTTATTTTATAAAAATATCTCTCATTTAAAAGTTAGTTGTATAAATGATTGTAAAAAGGGTTATATATATATATATTATCTTCCATTCTGAAAGCAGTTAACATGATACTGAAATTAGCAAATTGTAGGTATAAACAGAAAAAAGAATGAATTTTTTTTTTTTTCCCTTCTCTTTTTGGTTACAGGCCATCGAACTTGAAAACAAGTTGCAAATGGAAGGAGGCAACCAAGGATTTCAAATGCTTCAACGGAAGGTTCTTATATCATTTTATGTTGTGCATGGACAAAATGCACTCATTAGTTGTAACCCTCAATGGTAGCTGCAATTGCTCATATATTCTGTTTCTACATGTTAATGACAGGTTGAAGAGCTTGAATTAAGGTTGAGACAGCAAGAACAACAAGAGTACATGCTACCAGCATGTTCTGCAGATAAGTCAGGAACCACCTCTAATGAAAGGAAAGCCTGGTCAAGAGTGCAAACTCCGGGACAAATGGATCCCCCAGTTCTCGGGAGCTTAAACTCAACAAACCGAGCAATTAATCAGGAGTCTGTCTTGCTCAAAGGAACTGACACTCTCCACCAGATAAGGAGAAGGAGAGGTCTACAAAGCATAGGGACTGAGAACACTTTCTTGGCGTCGAGTCCTTTGCTTGATAAGAGGATATTGTCAAGTGAATCGAATAAAGGAAGGCATATTGATCAATCCAAAGCATTGTCAAGGCTTACAAGAAGCACAAAACCAGCAGCCACTGTTCAAAGAGCATTTTCTTGCAGCAATCTTTATAAAGATCAGTTGCCAGGGAACAAGGACAAAAACAAGTCAAAGTTTTGGCTGAGATAGAAGCAAGTGCATTTTCATTCTATTAAGCTCCAATGTTTGTTAAGTTCATTCATGATGTTAGTTTCATAAAATATTTTACAATAATACTTCTCATTCTAAAATATTATTGTATATGAAGTATTGTGAAAAAAAAAATGCACATGCGACTGGCATTACGTTATGCACACTGCGAACAAATTGAGATCTTAAATATTCTTCTCTCCGTTGTATTACTTTACATATTGTTGCATTCGGATGTTGAGATAAATTCAGATGATATGTAATAATCGTAAAAATAAAAATAAAAATAAAATAGTAGTAAAAAATAATAAATAGTTTGTGAATGAGGTAGCATGAGGTAATCTCAGATCACCTCACTAACCAAACATAGCCAATTGCCTTTCAGGAAATATCTGGGACTGAGGGATTGTTTGGAAATTTGTTTCATATCATCTCATTTCATCTAATTTTCTATTCAAATATTATTTAAACACAAATACTTTTCAATTTTAAAATTTTAATTTTTTCATCTAATTATTAGCTAATCATTACAAAATCCTCAAAACTTACAAACAAAACATAAATAACAATTCAATCTTTTCTAATATTGAATTGTATTATCCTCCATCGCTGTTTGAGGTTGCATTTAATAGCGAGGTGATTTTAAATATTCTGTGAATAGTAATAAAAAAATATTAAATAATAATAAGAAATAGATATAAAATAATAAATATAGTAAAGTGTTATGAATTCTGTAAGTGGAGGGACGGCAGCCGCCCCCTGTCCCACCACTAAAATTATGTGAATGACCCCACCACTATTATTTTAAAATCTGCATAGTAACTTGCATAGTGACTTGCATAGTAACTTGCATAGTAACTTCAACGCCTATAAATATGGGCTTCAGTTGTAATGAAATTCATAAGAAAATAGAGAGAGAAAGAAAGTTTCAGAGAATTTCTTTTATATTTCTCTTGCAATAGTAGTAGTTTTCTTTTTAGTTTTATAACACGTTATCAGCACGAGGTTCTACCGATACTGAAGCTAATGGTCTTCTATTTCAAGTAAGTTTTTCAATATATTATTTGCAATCCTTGAGATAAATATTAAAGGTAATATTTCTGAATATTACTTGATAAAATTTTATTTTTATTCTCATGATAATGTGAATATATTTATTAAATTCACAGATTTATTTTTGTAATATAATATAAAATATTGAGATTTATTACTATTGACATTTCTGAAAAATGTTATTTATCCAGATCCTTGATGAGATCTATTTGGATATGATGATGAACTTGAAAGATACAATCATAGAAGAAAATCATGTGTCCCTGAAGGACCGTGCTGTGTATCTCATGATGAAAAATCATCTTACTATGTGAAATGAATTAAGAGAGTGATATAAGCACCAGAAGATGTAATCCTCTCAAAAGATCATTATGATTTATTGCACCTGAAGTTGCAAGATTTTAAGAGTGGTATTGAATATTCTGCACTCTTTAAAACCAGCTCAATATTAAAATTATACAGTGAAAATGTCACTGATGATGATATATAAAAGAAGACATTATTTTTCATACCTCGAATGTGCTCCTGCAGTAGCAATATCGAGAGTGAAAGTTCAACAAATATTCTGAACTTTTATTTTGTCTTCCAATGATGAGTTTTTGTTACACCAGTTACGTCCTATTAATGATATCGAATTTACACAATTCCCAGAAGTGAATGGAAACTAAGGGCGTAGACGTGGTAGAAAAATTATAGAAGTGTTGGTCCC
Source organism: Platycarya strobilacea (assembly GCA_036898215.1). Taxonomy (NCBI): domain Eukaryota; kingdom Viridiplantae; phylum Streptophyta; class Magnoliopsida; order Fagales; family Juglandaceae; genus Platycarya; species Platycarya strobilacea. The sequence continues at coordinate 10,846,483 of CM072555.1, forward strand.
AAAAGCGACAACACTAAAAATGATAAAAATATATCGTATCACCAGAAGTGATCAAACTCAGAGAAGGGTAAAGGCCCTCAGAATAATTCTTCATAAAAAGATGAAGATGTTTGTCATAGATGTAATATGACTAAACAGTAGTCACGTACCTGTTGTACGGCCAAGTACTTGATTTATTTATATTAAGTTATTATATATATAAGCTTATTAATATTTCATCATGTTTTGAAATAATGAAATATCGGTGCCTGAAGCACGACAAGAAATTACTTGGGATAATAAAGTCCTGTTTAAATTTGATCCTCTTACAAATAAATGTGAACCAGAAGTTCAGAGGATTATTTATCTGCAAAGTGTTGCAAATCAATTACATTATGTATTTACTGACACTAAAGGTGTTGTAAAATCATATATTACTGCTGTTAATGCTTAAGCAGGAATTGAAGTCCCTGAAGGACGAGTTGTTAAAACAGAAATAAATGAGTCTAAGATACACCTGAAGCGTTGAAGACCTATTAGTGCACAAGAAAAATAAAAATCGGTGCTCATGAAGAGACCGTATTTTCTGTACAAAATATAATCCTCCTGAAGAGAAAACTCCTGAAGAGTATAAACCTCCTGAAGAGGAACCTCCTGTAGAGGTGTTTCATGAAATGTTTTCCCCTGGAGAGGAACAATGAGATCTCAATACATTTCATGAGTACTGGAAAATTTATGGATAGAAATAAAACTGTTGTCGACAACATATATGATAACACGTGACATTACCAGAAGTAATGAAGAAAGTGAGCCAAAATCCGTCGAAGAATGTCGACGTAGAAATGATTGGCCAAAATGGAAAGCAGTTATTAAAACTGAATTAAACTCGCTAGTGAAGCGAGATGCATTTGGACCTGTTGTCCAAACACCAAAGGGTGTAATATCTGTAAGATATAAATGAGTATTTATACGAAAGCGTAATGCGAAATGAAATTGTGCGGTATAATTTGTCGCACAAGGTTTCCTGCAGAAACCCGAGAATAGTTATGAGGAAACATATTTCCTTGGTATGAATGCAATCACATTCATATTTTTAATCGATTTGGTTATTACAAAAGGATTAGATATGCAGTTAATGAATGTGGTCCCTGCATATTTATAAGGATCATTAGATCATTACATATATAAAGATATACGATACTTGAAGCATTTAATCCAAGTACATTTAGGAGTATGTACTTTATAAAGCTTCAGAGATCTTTATATGGGTTAAAGCAATCCGGACGCATGCAGTATAATTGAATCAACGAGTATCTATTGAAAGAAGGATTTAAGAATAATCCTATATGCCCATATGTTTATCAGAATCCGGATTTGCCATTATTCCAGTTTACGTTGATGATTTACCTTGTTAGAACTCCTGAAGAGATTACAATAGTTACTATAAATTTAAGGAATGCATTTGAAAATGAAAGATCTTATTATTCAATTGATAGATGAGTTACAAGAATTTGAGACTTCTAGCCTCATCTCTCAAATGCATTTGCTCTTCATAAAGCAACATACCATCCTTATCTAAAGGATTGGGCAGTCGAAATGAAGAGGCAAGTAAGGATTTTAAATCCTTATTCTCTTGCTTTAAGTCTGTAATTTTTCTGTCAGACTCTTGAACGAGTCGTTGAAGTACGGAAACCTTCTCGTTAAGCTCCTCAATCTGACGATTTTTGGATTGTAATCGGTTGGAAAATCCGACAATAGAGGAGGAGTATCGGGTGCCGAGAGTCACCAGCTCATAAACAGCTTCACGATCTGACTTATTAGCCAGATCATTTGCTTGCTGCAACATTGCACCTGCGGAAGATGCAGGATCAACTTGTAATTGAGGTGAAGGATACCTCATATGTTGATTGTGAGAAATAGTAAAAGGAAATTGATGAGCCATTGGAAATTTGTAGAATAAGAATACAAATACAGATGAATTATAGATATGAGAAGAAGATTTGATGCGTACTAAATGAAACTAAAGACGGTTCTTATAGAATTGGAAATAAGAACAAGACAAACCATCATCTCTTCAAATCTCACTTTATAAGATATGCTGGATGCATAATTTCAAAAGCCAGCGAGATTAATTACAGCTATCCCTATTTTCTTGTAAACGCTGAACCTCTGCCGTTAGCTGCTGTTGTTGACTTTGTATCTGAGCTCTTTCTCGTTCCAGCTCTTCTACTCGTGTTTTCAGGTCAAGAGAATACCAGTCTACAATTTTCTTCAGCTCCTTGTTATCTTGTTTTAAATCTTTATTTTTTCTATCTTTAGTTGTAAGCGTTTGATGCAACTCAGATATTTGATTTTTAAGATGATCAACCTCACTCGTTCTCGCCAATAGCCTCTGAGACATGGTTGTAAGAGAGGCAGCATATTGAGCACTGAGGGTTCTTGATGCTGCAACAATTTCAGGATCAGATTTACTAGATAGATATATCTCTGCTCCTATCATGGTGTTTACAGCCTCAGGAGAAAATATAAGTGGTTGAGGTATAAAAGGTTCATGGTTTAAATCTGGGACATTAGAATTTCTATCAGACATAATATTGTTCTGGATGAACAACAACTGAATCTATGGGGAATGCGAGATCTTTTTGCTGGAGTAAACCAATGGTAAAATTGGTTATATTTAAAACAACAACACGAAACCTTCAAATCTCTTCAAGATCTCGTTTGTCCACAATGTCAAGCGGATTTGATTTTCCGCCGAATCGATAATATTAAATCTCAAAGCTTTTACAGCTTTTATCATACATAGATGGTTTCCAATGTTATTTCCGCCGTATATAAACAAGTTCTTCCTAATAACGCCGAATGAGGGGGAGAAAATTTTAGATGAAAATATTATCATACTCTCTCTAATGCATTATTTAGTTGGAGATCGTGTTTGAATTCTTAACTTGTTATATATACTGAAATTATATTTACTTATTACTTGAAACACTAATGCATATTATCAGGGGGAGTTTAAGTATTACTGCAGGTATCAGATTTCTATTAAGTTTGTCAACCAGATATTATTTTTCATCTTCAAATCACTCAGAGATTATTGCAATTCATGAAACAAGTCGAGAGTATATTTGGCTGAGATCAATGACTCAACATATCCAAGAAAAGTGTGGTGTTTTGATAGCTCAAAAATTTTATACGAAGATAATGCTGCTTGTATCACTCAAATCAAAGGAGAATATATCAAAGATACGATCAAGTGATAATCTGGCAGATTTATTCACGAATACATCACCAACTGCGACATTCAAGAAAATTGTGCAGAATATTAAAATGTGAAGACTCAAAATCTATCGTCATGCACTTTCCAGGGGGAGTAAAAGTCCTGAAGACTTGTGTTGATTGTACTCTTTTTCCTTCGCTAAGGTTTTATCCCATTGGGTTTTCCTTTGCAAGGTTTTAATGAGGCAATCTTAAAAGCACTTGTGGATACATAAGAAGACTGTACTCTTTTTCCTTCGCCATTGGTTTTTCTTCCCACTGGGTTTTTCCTTGGCAAGGTTTTAACGAGGCAGATTGTTTATGGGTGGTCATTCAAGGGGGAGTGTTATGAATTCTGTAAGTGGAGGGACGGCAGCCGCCCCCTGTCCCACCACTAAAATTATGTGAATGACCCCACCACTATTATTTTAAAATCTGCATAGTAACTTGCATAGTGACTTGCATAGTAACTTCAACGCCTATAAATATGGGCTTCAGTTGTAATGAAATTCATAAGAAAATAGAGAGAGAAAGAAAGTTTCAGAGAATTTCTTTTATATTTCTCTTGCAATAGTAGTAGTTTTCTTTTTAGTTTTATAACATAAAGATATTTTTAAAATACTCTATTACCCAACCTAGCCAGATCGGGTCTGGCTGAGTCTTGCCCGATGGCATCGCTGCGTAGCACAGAAGACGAAAACCTCTTTCGGCTTAGCCCAGAACAAATTTTGGCCAACGTTTCGGGCCCAAGGCAGGCCGAGTTTGCTGAAATTGCTGCCCCTCGAGGATTGTGAACATGTTCTTAACATTATCGCCACATTTTTGCTTCCGACGATGCTTTCTTTTGAGTCGGAAGCCGAACTTCTAATTAGGCAACCCGACCTGCTATCAGCAACTAGAAATTGTACGGATTCTACGGTACATAATAAAGAGAAAACTAGGCCTATTGGGAAATTGTACAGATCCTAGGCCTACGGTTCATAATAAAGAGATTCTACAATTGTACAGATCTTAGGCCTACTGGGAAAACTAGGCCTAAGATCTCTATCCGAGAATGCTGAGAAAAGATATTTGCCATTTTTATTCATTTATTTGTTGTTTTAATTGCCATAGTCTTCTTGTATTTGGATTTGCTTAGCGTTACAATTAGTAATCTAATATGCGCAAAGTATTATAAGAGACGCTTCCAAAAGGACCAAACGACTCTTAAAGCAAGAGGTGCTCGGTTTAAGCAAACACTCAATTTAAATTTATTTGCTTAATAATTTATATTTTTCGTGAGGTGTACAGTTACCCTGGCAAAAGAGCCAGTTAACTTTCAAAAGAATAAAATAATGCTTGCAAAAATAAATAAATAAATAAAAACTGCCAGAGGCATTTTCCATAACACATGTATGACTATACAATATATCAACTTGCATTATCGCAACGTCCCACAATTAACACCCAATTCTATTTTGATTTGATGAAAGCATTTTGATACAATCTGTATTTATCTACAAGGATACTTTGATGCCTCCGCCTCCCATTATTATTCTTTTAACCAAATCCAAACCCTTCATTACCTTCATGAATCGCAAGCAGCAGCCTCTCCTCCAAGTGTTGTCTCGATGGATACTCCGGTAGGTCCAGCTGGTTGAAACTACATTAATCAAGAATTTTGAATCAGTATAATTTTTTCAGTAATGCGGTGGTACTCGCAACGGAAGTAGCACGTATGGATAACACCAACATATCATAGTTTTTTTCTTTTTTTCAGTCAACAGAAAGTACCAAGTATGAGCAGAAGGCAAGTGATCAGGGCTGCCATAAGCCTTGTGTATCTGAAACTTTTGTGAGCCTGAAATTCCTTGAAGTGCACTGAACCCTTCTAAAGGCACCTGGAAATTGGAAAGAGCAGAGTTCAAACCACTAACATGATAACTTCAAAAAGTCAAAGACAATGTTTACCAAACAAGTTCGTTCAAAAGTGCACATTTCCCAAATACATCCACGCATGAAATGAGAGCAAACAAAAAACACGTCAATCATAAGGTACAGCAGGTGAACTCAGCCACTTTTGTACAAATAAGGTGTGCATTGTATACACACGTGTGATTGTCCTTCAGAATGAAGTTCAAAAGATGTATGAGAATTAGAGATTACAAAAACCAGAGAAATCAAAATACAAAGGCAAAAGATTGAGGGATCTAAAAGACTGGGCCATGGGAATAAAGTAGGGGAAGAAAGATAATCAAGAGGGGCTGAATATAAGTTACTCGATAATTATTAAGGACTTACAGATCAAATCCCACTCACCAGGGGTGGAAGATTTAAGGGAGACAGTCCCCGCCGCACGGTTGTGTAGCTCAGTCATTAAACAGAAAAAGGGGAGGCGCTCTTTTTACTACCCCGTTATGCATTGAAGCCACTAGGGCTTCATTATGATAATTCTCAATACAACAATCAAATTATACTGCGATCAGTCTGACCTGATACATTAGGTGAAAAAGCTGACACTTTTGTCAACCCAACAATCAAAATTCACAAATAGGATCACTTGATACATTAAACATGAATAAGACGTAACTTGTAGGTTTAGGTAATTCCAACCAAGATAACATTAACGTCTATGGGATCAACTGCAGAGTTATAAGCCAACAATACAAACAAGCATGCGTCCATATTCAGACCATGCTGTGCTTTCTTAAAAATCTTGCATAAACCATCAAGTTTCACAAAAATTGTCCTGTAGGAAGTCTCTACATAATCATATATAAAGGGGAAATACCTTAGAGGTGCCAGTCACAAACTGCAAGAGACGAGCCTTATCCTCCTTGCTGAAACTCTGAACAACTTCCCAAAACCACTGAATGACAGGAGATGCAGAACTGTACCCAGAATACTCAGTGTTCGCCCTCATATCATCCACTGAAAAACAGGAACAAAAATCTTTTGTTACTGCTGAATCATTTTGTACTTTAAAATCTTTCAAGGGGGGGAATGAAGGAATGGCCTCTTCAAGGGGACAAATGTATACATATTGATGAAGGAAACTCACAATCAATATCAGGAAGCCCACTAATAAGTAATTCAAGTTCCTTGTCATTGAAGATAGAAATTAATTCCCTAGGAATTAATTCATTAAATCCTTCCAAAAAGGCAGTTATTTGAGGACGAATGGCAGTTGTTAACCGATGTTCAGCAACTAGATCAACATATTGGTGCTTATTCTCCTCAGTAACTTTAATATTTCTTCCACCAGGTATCAGTTCATAGTCAGTCACCTGCATTAGAAGCACCACAGGTAAATATAACAATATCATCTCTTGCCAGAGAAACCAAAGTACATAAAGGAGCTTGGAAAAATCATTACTTCTGTCCTCTCATACAATATCAACTTCTCCTCATCAGCATCAATGCTAAATGTAAATTCCGGAACATCGCTTATGTCATTCTGTAAAAGCAAGCAAGAAACCAAATAAAACAAATTGGCTCTTGCCAAAAAAGGAGGGAAGATATGAACACAGAGAGAGAGAGAGAAGTTGCTTGTTGCTACCTCAAGCATCCACTTAAGGTTTTTGAAGTAAGCTGGATCAATGGCTTCAATGTCATGATAGGTAACTTTTACCTCCAATATATGCTTGTAGAAAGATCGGGTGAAATGGACATCCAAAAGTTGTCCATCAAGAAGTGCTTTCCCAACCTGAAAAGACAAGAACGAATAAGCAAGAAGCACACAAACAATTTCTCAATGGAATGAAAGCAACAATAACATGTACTCACCACTCGCCCGACAAATTTGAAATATGAAAGATGTTCTGTTTGATAAACAGAGTTAGGATTTGGCTGAAATGTTGATTCATTACCCACAGTCGTAAAAAGTAGTGCTCCCTTGTCAAAAATAACCCTGGACAGCAATTGATACCACTCCCTTGTAAGTCCACCTGCATCAATGCCTTCCTCTCCTTGAAAGTGAACTGTCAACCTCCCTTTCAATTGTACAGTGGATCTCAGTCGCAACTGATTATAAGAATCCTCCAGAATGTAAGCTCTTCTTACAGAAATTCTTAAAGGACTGTGGTGATGGTCATGTTGATGCTTTATTTTTGATCTGAAGTGAGAACGCTTATTGTCGAAGTCAATAAATCTAGGCACCTTCAGCAAGAGTGAGAAGGACTTCTCAAGCAATCCAGGGTTTTGTCGGATGAAAGCATTAAGCAGCTTCCTATGCTTTTCTGAGAACTTCACAAACGCAATATGTTTTTCATCAACTTTCAAAGCATGCCCTGAGGTTTTCTGCAGACCAGCATAAGTACCGGCATCTTCAACCTCTGAAACTGCAGCAATACTATATTCATTACTAGACCCTGGCTGCATGGGATGTAACTTCTCACACACCACAAAGAAAGATTCTATATATGGTAAGATGTTCTGAGATCCTGCAGGTAGTGGAGTCACTGCACCAGAGGGTTTAGAGGTGGATGCTTTAGATGAAGTTGGCAAATCGGGTGCTGATTCTGAATAAGTCTCTATTTTGCTAATGCATGTGCTCAGATCCAGCCACAAAGGCTCCAAAGCTACATTTATGTCCTGCACCCGAGAAAGAGCAGCTGTATAATCCTTTTCAGGAAGAATTTGTGTATCATTCTCTTTCTCGCTCAGCAAGGTAACAAGGGAGCTTAATGCCTGCAGAACCCTCAAGATTGCAGCTCCGTCAGAAGATGTTGTACTGAGGAGGGCTTCCACAGCTTCACCAAACATGCGCAACTCATCTACAGCAGATGTAGTCAAATTTTGAATGGCCCCAGCTAGCTCAGCAACAAACAGATGACAATGAGTCGGAGCATTTGCCACCAATTTCTTCATTACCTCTGCCACAAGAGTATATGCATTATCTGAGAGTCTGGGAGCAACATGAAATTTGTCAGACCACATTTATATGCTAATGTACAAGGTTAAAATCACATCCACTCCCAACAAAAAAATTAAAACCAATGTCTACGACAGACCCCCCACAATGAACTTAATAATCAAGCCACAATGTGGATGTCAGAGCATCAGTTGTGTGTTTATCACATGTGGATTGTTAGATGCAAAAGCATGGCCCTGGCCACCATAAAGCTTGGACACAGAAATGCGGCACCCATGAGTGATGAGTGGCCCAATCAAATTGTGATAGAAGATTTCCAGCAAAAATACAACTGCATGTGTATGAATGATCATGTGGAACAAAAAACACAGCAGAGAATACGAAAAAGTGAACATAAAATGCAATTAAATAGGTCAAAAGCACATCATACCCCTCTCGTGCAAGCAATGAGCATAGAAGTCGAAGTTCTGCTTGTGGCAGATTAAGCAGTACGGTTTGAGTATCAAATTCCTTCTGCGAACTAGAGGTGGTGGGTTTGGAGGAATCGACATCCTTGGATGATGTAGCAACACCTAAAGAAATTGGACCAGATTCTCTATTTACCCCAACATCTGACGTTGTACTTTCTGGAACAGATGGTTGCTCTGATGCAGATGCCACAGATTTTTCAGATACTGACTTGCTTTCAGCATTATTAATAATGACCTCCAATAAGTTAAGAAGCTGAAAAAAACACAAAAGGTAAATACATCCCGTACACATCAACCAACCTGAAAGAATTAATATAAGAAAAAAAACCTTTATGGGAAGGTTCACCTGTTCAAGATGGGCTATACTCCTTAGATAAAGGGGTTGATTCAAGAGTCTCAAAAGCAACGAAATGGATATACATGCTTCCCAATGCTCACTCCTATCCATTTCATTCTCTTCAACAACCATCACGGCTTTACCCCGAGTCTGATCAGTATTCTCTGGCTCTGTGATACGAGACTGAGGCAACCTAAACTGAAGCAAAATCTTCGCCACAGAGGGATGATTTCGAGCCAAATAAGTAAGAGTCTCAAGAATACGCCGAGACACCAAGGGAGGAACACCTTTAAGAACAAAACAGTATATAAGAAGATTATGGCAAATTGCTCATGACTGCCACATGCCAAAAGCACTAACTACAACAAAGGAGTGATTTTTTTAAGTTAAATTTTTTGGACACCACAACAAAAGAAAATTTTGGACATCAAGCTAAACTTCAGGAAGCATACAAAGTAGAAAAAAAAGTAATGGAAACCTTTGAAGCCCCAGGAGCTCAAACTACAAATATATGTATATGTCCCTGACAGAAAATCTAATACCATGCCACACCTATTTTTGAACACAGCTCAACTTTAATTATTATAGGCAGGGCAATCAACACTTGCCCATCAAAGGAGTGTTTAAGTAAGGGGTCTAACCATCAAAAGACTGGGGACGTGAATACATCACATTACTCTGGCAAGCATAAAGCCTATAAGAAGGCTCAGAGGCACTCAAGTTGTTGATACGCTTTCTTGTATCAAGCATTAGCATGTCCATGAGAATCTCCACCATAGAAGTTCTGGTTTCATGATGAGCACATAAATTCAAAAAAAGCCTCTGCAGCTGACCTTTGTACAGTGGCTGCAATATTATGTGCATTAATACATAGATCATGAAGAATAAGACATATAAAGTACATATCTAAATAATAAAATTTGTACCTGAACTACACGAAGCAACCTAATCATGGCATGCAGGGCATCTGTGTCAACTAAGGGAGCTCCATCAGCTTCAACTAGCTTAGCTCCAATCGACCTTCGGGCAATGCTTCCCCCAGCTCTCTCCAGGCTGGACCCTATACCTTCCCCTCTTCTTGAAGGTTCACCTCTGCGATTCCTAGAGTACATACCAAAGAGGGTACGACTGTATCGGTGCGCAAATCTTTCACGCAACATGTTTGCCTCAGCAACAAGAGCAGGTGTGAGATTCGCAAGGATGGCATCAGATGAAGTTAAGAGAACCTGATGAGGAAACATGAAGAATAAATTAAAGAGGATCATTTCAATTCTTTAACACACTCCAAGCACTATGTACCTCTTCTCGCAAATCTGAAGGAAACGTTGCAATTATTGAGACTGTATCCATCTCAACAGGTTGGCCTTCCAGTTCCTGAGATTGATGTAGCCTTTGTGCTTGCTGCTGTGCTAGAACTTCTGCTCGGATGTCAGGGGGAAGGGCTGCAAGGAATTCTGGATCAATATCTCCAGCATTTTGTGGTTCAGTATTCGAGGGCGGAGCGACTTGACCCTGTTGAGCTGAAAGAACTTCAGCACGCAGCTCCTCCGGAAGAGCATCCAGGAACGCAGGATCAATTGCTCCAGGACCAGCATCACTATTGCTTTGCTGCTCTGCTGCTGGACCATCCTGACTTGCTTCTCGGCTAGAACCTTCTGAAACTTCAGTTACACTATGAAGTGATGCATCTCTTCCACCAACAGGTGCAGAATTCCCAAAAGACACATTTATCCTCCGTGTGCGAGCTGCCTGTGGATCACCCAATGGCATTCTATCTGCAGAAGCTTGCCTTTCTCCACCATCATCATGCCCATCAGCACTTCCAATTTCAACATCTAGGCTTCGAAGGCTTTCACCCAAGGTTGCCCCACTTCCACTGCTTGCTTGGCTTACGGCTTCAACGTCCCGTACAGTTGCATCATTGTGTTCAAACTGCATTTCAACAGATTGCAACTGTGCACTGGATGCATCTGTACCATGTGGAGATTCACTCACATCAGGTCTCACATCAGCATTCACAGAGGTATCAACCACTACAGTTGAAGGTGGCACATTACTACTTTCGCTGTTCTCAACAGCAATGCCAGGCCTTGCACCTGCTTCTGATTCCTGAAACTGACTAGCTTCACCTTTACTTTGAGGTTCCTGTGCCGTTGTGTTCTGATCAGAAGACTGGTCAGGGGCTGGTCGTCTCAATTGGGAAACAAGCAGCTCTTCAAGGCCATGTGGCACTAAACCTGCATTTGATCCACCACTTTGATGATTATCATCTACCCATAAGTTCAAACGGTGTCCATGACGCCCATTCCTCAGAGATCGAAAAATGGAGTCCAACCGTGACGAATTGCTCTCCAAGTTCCTGTCTGAAAAGACCATGTCACGTGAATTATCTGCAACAGCAAGTTCCAGCATCATAAGCAAAGAATTCAAATATCAAACAAGTGGAAAGAATTAAGTCCAAGTACAGGTAAGAACTAAAATAGCCATAAGAATACAAGCTCTAAAAACAATCCCTCGGAAGGAGCTTACCAGATTGCCGAGGAGAAGCCAACTGCACTGACGAGGGTGCCAGTAGAAGAGGATGCCTTGATGGGGTAACATTGTCTCCACTTCTACCCAAAAGACTGTAGATGGATGTAGTGCGCCCTTCACGTCTAGAACCAAATACTTCAACAGGCATCACATGGAGAGATTCATTGGAAAAACTATTATCCCTACCAAAAACCTCAATGTGGTCTAAAACATTAATTCCATTTATGCCCTCCTCAAGTCTCAGAATTACACCATCCTCATCATCCTCGTCATCCTCTTCTTCTTCCTCCATTATTTCTTCATCAAAATCATCATCATCAATCTCATGATCATCTTGATCCGTGTCATGATGGGGCAAATGGTGGACTTCATCTTCTTCCAGATCATTATGCTCCTCATCATCTTCATCTTCATCTTCATCAACTTCATCCCCATCATCTCCAGACATCTCCTCATCATCATCTTCATCAAGGTTTTCTTGCCCATGATGCTGTATTTCAAACTGTATTCCCACAGTATCAATGCCATTTTCAAGACCCCTTGCATCATCAGAAGTTTCGTGCATATAGTCATCACCATTGGCAGGACCAAAACCTCCATCAAGATCTTGATCGTGTTCCATGTCATCTGTAACAGCCTCAGAGCCACCATAAGTTTGAACAGCATTATAAGACTCAATGTTATCAGCTGGTACAGAATCATGATTGGACTGAGATGCTGTTTCCATGGACTGAGATACATCACCAGCATTATCCAAACTTGGAGGTTGGGTAAGCTCAGGAGGTTTTGTTGGATTATCATCCTTCCCTATGTTAGAATCAGCAGAATAGATATATTCCTTGGTTACCAACTCCAGAGCTTTAATTAGACCAGTAACAACTTTAGGCGAGTCAGCATGGTCCAGATCCAAAACTTGGAGAGTTCGAGTCAATGACCTAACCAGACCAACATCTATAAAAGTGGAAGAAGCTTCTGCTAAAATGTACGAGCCAGTAGGTGTACGAGCACCTAGTATATCATTAAGCAGATCGACAAAAGCTGGTATATTGTTTCCTGGTGGGCTAAAACCATTACATGAATTGGCAAAGTCATTAAATATGCAATTGATCTCTGTTAAAACCCTTCTCCTTGCCTCAGTGGAACGGACACAAGATGCCACCAAAAACTGGCAAGCTCTGGTTGCTAATTTATGCCTCCAGTCACCATCTATTTTTTTGTCCTTTTTTAAACTCCGAGAAAATAGAAGAAACTTATGAAGAATGTGATGAAATATTCCACCAGTGTATAAACCAGTAGGACCCCTTTGTTGAGCACCCCTGCAACTACTAACTTCAGCATCCTTCCGAAGAAGAATATGAACAGATGAAGCATACATCAGTAGAATCTCCGTCAAAAGCTTCAACATGAAGACCATCTTTGCAAGTGATGCAGAAGCTTCATCACCATTGGCTACATTCTCTTCAGACACGGTGGCAACGGCTTTTCCTTTCCCCTTAATTGCTGCAACATCAATGTCCATATCAGTTGACGATGGAGTATGAAGGACATCTGTAACCACATCATCTTTTAAGGGAGGAACAAAAGTAGAGACAGAATCTATAAGAAGCTCAATCACATTTACAAAGCTTTGAGGAGATTTTCGATGAGCTTTGACACTCTTTAAACTCATATCATTAAGTTTTACATGCCCATTCCCAGAAGCAACTGGATTTGCATTACTCAAAGCAACTTTCCCATCGGTAGTTTGTGTTTTATCTTTCTCCAATACTTTCTCCTTCTCTTTGTACTTCTCTTTGTCACGATCTTTCAGCAGAACAATATAGAGCCTTTCTCCAACCATCTCAACTTGGCAAACAGACTGAGCAGCCTGCATAAAGACCACTGGATCCCGAGAAATAACAGAATTTAAATTTGAAAGGAAATTACGGGGAGTGACCCTTCCATTGGAATGTCTATTGGTGGCAGCCACAAAACTGTGCCTAATCTCAGATTCCATTGCTTGCTGGAGAGTTTGGGGATCTTCAAGAACATGACGGATGATAGCAGCAGCCACATTATCAAACCCAGGAAAGAGGCTACTAGTTGGCAAAGAAAGCAGTAAACTCAGTCCCCCTGCATCAAGGAAGCTAATAGCAACAGAATGAATTCTAGTAAGAGTTGAACACAGTTGAAGAACAGCATGCATTGTCTCAGCAGGAAGCTGGTTCCTGATACAACTACAAGCAATCTCAATAAGTCTTTTCTGCTCATTTATGTCAGTATGCTTTGGAACTAATCCCAATGCAGACTGCAACCTGCTTTGCTTTACTTCGTCAATGCTGATAGATATCTGCTGGTTGTTAACATTGTCCTGCTTCAACTGCTCTACAATTTCAGAGTTCAATTTTCGATCTACCTGCAAAAGGCGGTCCACAGCGAGAAAAGCAGTTGTGACCCACATAGGAACCGGCTCTTTCTCCCTTCCAGCCAATCCAGAACACCACTGGAAAAGTAAATCCGAGGCAACAGCAACCAGACCATTTGTTGTGGCAACTTCACGTGACACTTCATCTTCATGAAGAAGTAGAGCAAGGACATGAAAAAGAGCAGATAGAATGGTACCGTTTCCACTTTCAGAAATTGAGCTACAATCCTTCAGCCGATCAACAAGAAAGGAGATGACATTAGACCTGTATTGTCCATCATTTTGAGAGCATATCATTACAAGCAGGTCTCGAACTGGAAAAGCAAGAGATTCCTTCATCTGCAGAAGCTTTGTACATGTAGATAACAACTCTTCAACAGGAGGTAGTTGCACAATCTCTTCTTCAAGCTGTTGAGCATTTTCATTTGTGATCACTTCCTTTCCATCTGATTCAGCATTCCCAAGGGACATGGCAAGCGCACGAGCAAGTTCATCGTCTTCTTGAGTCTCTTCTGGATGGGAGAATAACCACTCCATTGCCGACTCCACACTATTTGATCCAACTTGCCTCAGAGCTTCCTCAGCACGAGACCTGGAAAACCCCATCTCTACAATTGTTGATATGGTAGTTTCATTAGGCGGGGGTCCACGAGTACCTGTATTGCTGCTGACATTTTTCACTTCAATCCCTGAATATACATGCCTAATTATAGAAATAACCGAAGTAATGAAATCATAACTGCAATCAACAAACTGGGGGTGAGTCCAAACAGGAAGCACTGCCTTCAGAACCATGGACTGAAGAACCTTTACAAAAGTCTCAGCATCCCGGGGAAAGGGACCATTAGTATTAGTCAGAGGTTGGGCAAGCAAGTGTTTTGTAAGAGGGGTTAATATAAATGATGAAGTCACCAGATGGTCCATAAGTTTCCCATAGCTTGATAGAGGACCATAAATCCATGAATGATCAGTGTCTCCATTTTCATCCTGCTTTGAGATCCCTTCATCAGTTTCCATGGGTGATGCAGGAGTCCGATTGACAGCAAACAGCAATTGACTGGTGGCTTCAAATGTTGTCAAAACAGATTGGATCACATCATGTCCATACAAGCAATTCAATAGAATGGCGTTACAGGAATCTGGCCTGTCCATTAGAAAGCCATCAACAAAATCAATAACCTTACCAAAGTACCGACACTTCGTCGATACAGATGCCTCACTTCCAGAAGAATTCACATGACCCCCAAAGTTCATGTGATCCAGAGCAATGGTTGCAAAAGTAGAAGCCACCAATTTTGAAGGAGGAGAAACATTCAAAATATCATCCCGGCGACGAGAAGGAAGCAACATTACCTTCCCCAACTCTTGGAACAAATGGGTAATGTGAAAAGAAAGTGACCTTGTCATGTCACAGCAAGAAGTATAATAGGATCTCTGTTTATCAAATTCCTTCCTACTAACATCTCCAGCCGCATCTGAAGAAACAGAATGAAGGAATTGATTACTGCCTCCAAATCGCAAGCTGGAAGTACTATCAGCACGCCTTTGTTGGGAACTGGTGGCACGACCAAGATCCCGGTATATGTTTAAAAGGTCAAAAAATTGGGATTCAATACTCCATCCCGATGTCCTCCTCCTCAGCAATGGATCAAGGAACTGCCTGAAAGAGTTGAATCTTTGCTCTTCAGTTTCATTTGCACTCAATTCCGACTGCTGTGACTCAGATGTAGAAACAGCACCATCATCCTCCACCTCAGGCTTGGCATCTTCAAGAAGAGAAATCTGCCAGAGAACTTCTCGATGGACACGCCCAATATCTTCCAGAACATCCTTGCTACCATTTCCAAATTCGGCAAGCAATGCACTTGCCCAACGGTTGTCTTTTGAGGCAGCAAGAAACAGAAGGAACTCAATAAGGAAAAGTGAAGAAAAGATTCTACCATCCTGGGCTATCTTTGGATCTAGCAAAAAGGTCCCGGAAACCACTCCAAATCCGGTCAAGGCTTTTTTCAGATGGTCTCTGAGAGAGGAACAGAAAGCGCGTGCCAGTGGAGCAGAGTGATTTTGAGTAAAACCCTTGAAAACCATGGTGCTATGCAAAGCAATAGACATTCCATCAGATGACTGTGCAATACTTGGCCGTAAAAGAAGCTTCAGCAAAGCTTCAATTCCCGACTTCTCCACAAACAACCGACATGTTTCGGAGTTTTCCATTGTCCTATGAACCAGTACCATCAAATGAAAGATGCACAGTTGAATAAATTGCTCATCACTTATCCCTTCTGAACCTGAATCAACTACACCAACCAAACAGCAATGGCCTTCGTTGCCTTTGTCTTCAGGATCCATTTCCATTGCAGTGCTCTCATTTAATTTCCCTGATGATCCTGCACAGCAACTGTCCCCAAAGGAAGCAACTTTGTTAACAATTTCTATGATTATGTCAACGCCAGTGCTTCTCAGAGAAGATACATGGCGCAAAAGCTCTTCCACAGCATTTGCCAAAGGAACAATAGCATCATTCATTGGGGTAACATATTTCTTGCTGGTGAAAATGTCAACAAGGAACCGTAATGCTGAAGATTCTTTCACTGACTCCAAGCCTTTGGCATTGAGACAAATGGCTCCGAGACCATTAGGAACACATGTAAGAGCCTTTGATGAAGGAAGTATACCAGCAGCTACTGATGATAAAAATGCAGCTGGAAGACCCATTTCATGCAAAGCAGGAAAACAAGTTGGGTCTTTGTGGATTATCTCACTCATAACGGTCACTGCTGAGAAATAAATGTCACCTCCAAATTTATCTACATTGCCAAATATCATCGTAAGAGTTGCAGGTAAAGAACTTTCATGAGATTGTGGGGATCTAGTAGGGTTGATAGGGGCATATGTTGCAGATCCAAGTGCCTTCAATGAAACTTTAATGAGCCTCTTCTGGGAGTACAACTGATCGTCACCATGTCTTGAGCTCTCACCTATAATCATCGACTCATCAAGAGCCCCAGCCAGACCAATAACCCTATTTACTTCTATCTGCAGTCTCTGAGCCAAAAGTTCCACTCCCCCCAATTCTTTAAACAAGGAAACAGCTGAACTACTGTAATCCATGAGCTTTTGTAGAGTTTTAACAGCATAACAAACAAGATGCATGTGGGTAGGGTCAGAATCCTCCAAAAGCGGTAAGAACGTAGGAACCATGCCCGACCCCCTGATATTACTCCCGGAACTCGAGGTTGAAACAACATGGAGCAAATAGAATTGAAGCAGTGCTTCAACAAAGGCAAGAGATGACGGATCATTGGAGGTCTTCAGTGACAATACAGCCTTCTGGAGCACATTCAGAAGTATCATGCGGTTTGCCCCAGCAAAACTGATACTAGATCCACTCAAAATCCGTGCACGCTCATGAGATGAAGTATATGCAGCTAATTGAGCCCCCAAGGCAAGCATTGCAAGTGTCCTAATGGTCCCAGAAACAACTTCCTCAGACCGCACAATCCTGATTAATTCATTTGTATACTCTGGCTCATTGGCAAAAAAGGATACAAGTTCATCATGAGCATCACTAGATTGAACAAGCACAATGAAGGCAAGAAGGCAAATCCTGCTGTACAGCCTGCATATTCTGGGAGAACGGAAGGCATGAGCATATCTAATCCTTGTAAGCAATGAAAACCGAAGCTCAGGAGGTACATTATACTGTTCAATGCACTGCTGCAACAGTAAGAGATCATCCACCTTCTGTAAATGAAGGTCCGGTATATGTATAACTCTCAAATTAGATGTATTTTGATTGCCATTCTCCTCGGTGCTTTGTGCATTAACCCCATGCATTTCAAAATAGAGGGTAGAACCTATTCGGCAGTGAGACTTGTCACGGTCATTTTCAACATCAGATGGGAACAAACAAAGCCCTTCTTCTTGGGTTCTCTCATTCGCCATTACACATGAATACAAACCCAAACCCTCCTCCTTGCTTCCCCACCCTTGGGCTAGAGACAGGAGATAGCTGTTTACTGAGCCACAACCAATCAACTTCCCACCCCCATGTAACTTGGAGGGGTTTATTTTCACAAGTGCAGAAAGAGTTTCAAGTGAAGCTATAAGAATCTCTGGATCTGATGATGCAAGCAGGAGCTTGAAATTCTGAATATAAGATGAAAAGCATAACATATTAGGCAAGATACCATGGAAATTAGTTTCATACCCAACTCTACAGAAACACGACTTGACACTAAAATCAACATACCTCTAAGCCATCAAATGAACCCTTGTTATGGCAATTCTCTAAAATTGTTTGCATTACTCGTAAAATTTGTAGAACTGCCTGCTTTGGCAATAGACTATCATCTTCTAAAAGTTTATCTGATAACAGGAGGTCATTCCTAGAAGAAAGATACGTCTTGAAATATGTATCAAAATGCAGAAAGAGTGGCCTCCAATGGTGAAAGTTCCCCTGTATAGCCACAAAGAAATGAGCAAATGGGAAAACAAAAACCATACAGCAGAAGTAGCATGCTATTACCTTATTGTACTCCCATCGAAAACCTGAAAGAGGTATTGCTATATCTTGTAGTGGACACTGGATCACTTTATCGATAAATGACTTGATTTTTGGAGGCTGCAAGTGATGATAAAGAGTCAAATTTTTGAACAAATTACTTAAACTAAAAATAAATTCCCTGGAAGGGAGCAGTTCATGCAGATTCCATTCCCCCGCAAGGAATTGGTTCATTTATATAGCATTTCCTGAGATAAGCTAGCACTAGTGGTCACTAATATGGAGGAAACAAATCTTCTCCACATTCCTGACACCATGCAGGGGATGACAGTCCAGGCTTCCCACCCAGAAAATGCATAAGATATCAACTGCATTCATTACTGCAATGACACCAAAAAGGTAAATTCAACACATGCAGTAATTCCATTTTCCCTTTTTTTGGGTCATATCTCGATATATGTGCTTCAACTTGTATTTTCCTTATAGAAAAATGCCACTGACCCCGTACCAATTTAACTTACAATCTCTCACTAAATGAGGATCAAGACACCATTTTCGTGACAACTGTCGGCACAAAAAGACTCATAAGTCAAAAATTACTGTCAACATTATTTGTTTCACACAAAGCATATGCCAGGGATAAGAGTTTGGTCATATGAAAATGAGTTATCATCACGTAAAAATGATTTCAGTCATCTGAATCCTACTACGTGCCAATAGCAGTAGAATAAAGGAATCCGAGAATAAACTCCAACTGGACAACCAAAAATAAAAATAATAAGTAACCGCGCCATGTAATTGTAGCACTATTCATTTAAAAAGCCAAATCGGTAGCCAAACAAAAAAAAATCAATATTTCTGAAATTACGAGCCCAAATCTGAAAAGTGCTGATAAAAAATCTTTGATAGGTAATCATAGAAACTTTATTAATAGAAAAAGGTAAATCCCAGGCACACAGGTAGTATACATGGGAACTACCTAGTTAGGGTTTACAAATCAAGCGAAAAAGGTCTTGAACACTAAAGTCACAAACAATAGAACCCACCCATAAAAGCAAAGACCTAAAACAGAAATCAAAGCAAAGACTTAAAAAAGAATAAAAAAAATCTCAAGAATAAGTATCCACTTTGTCCCAAAATAAATGGAGTATCAAAAGAGTGATCCTAAAATTTTATTTACTTATAGAAGTCCTGTCTCAAAATAGAAGTTTTGAAAAGAATCTTGTTCACTTTTTGGGAAAATGTGACGATAAACTAACATAGTATGAGAAATCTAAGTATGAACTTCCATGTCTACCCATCAAAAAATAAAAATTAGCAAGCATCATACATTCCAAAATGTAGTAGCATATTAAGAATTTAGCATACTTTACATTTTCAGATCGATATGAACATATTTTAGAAAAACCAAAATCTAATCTTGAGTCCATTTGACACATGGGGAAAGACACCTTTAGTGCCATAGATAACCATGTCGAACACGGGCACATTGCTCCTATAAATGATCTCAGTAGGGCAGAGCAATGCTGAGAGAATGCCCAGATAAGAAAGTGACTAGAGTCTAGGTTATCACTGAGATTCTAAGCTTCTTACCTCATTGTTTGCATGGCACATGTGAAGTAGCATGAACACACAACTATCGTGGAGTACACCAAGTATAAGCACCATTAATTGATTACCAACCATCTAGCATTAGATTGTTTTTGAAGCAATATATTGAACAAACTTGATCAATAAGAATTAATTAAACAGTCTAAATGCCACCATGTCATCAGAATTCCCACATCCAATAAGCACATTGTTCTTCTACATCTTAATGAGTACATTTTTCATTCAATGCTGATATGACCCACATAGTGAAGAAAAAAAGAGAAATACCATTAATCGGTTCGACTCATAAGTAAATCAACACAACTTATCATATCCTTACAACTAATTAGGCATGTTAAATTTTTAATATTGGTTTTTCTGTTACTGATAAAAAAAAATTAGTATCGCCGTTGCACCTTTTTAAATTACTTTTGCAGACATAGCTTAGGAAGCACAAAAAAGAATTTCTTTTGTTAACACTTATAAATAACTTTCAATTTCCAAATATTTTTCTCAAATTCTGTTGCCTGCTCACTGTTCACTTCTCCAATCTGTGGAGGACCGAATGTACAACATCCAAAAATTAGACTGAATGTACAACATCCAAAAATTAGACCGAATGTACAACATCCAAAAATTAGGCCAGAAGCTGAAGTGATATTCCTCAGGCAATACATAAGAGCTAAAATGATGATCATGCAGTGCACTTATCCAATCTGATATAACTGATGGACTGACCCAAGCAGAACAAAACCCAAAAAAAAATAAAAAATGTGCACAACTTGCAACATATACAAGGGAGGAGGGTTACGTGGTGCAAAATAATGCTGAGTATAACAATAAATAAAAGACCTGTCACAAATTATATTAATGGAAAAAAAAAGCCCGTCAATCATGTATAATTACATCATAGACTAGTACAAAACGCAGATGGCAGTAAATATTACGCATATTTGAAACTGCAAAGAACAAAATAGCCCTAATGAATAAATAATCGCCAGAAACCACCAGCCAAATACTCCAATTACATTTTTTCGACAAGTAGAACGTCCAATATTTTGTTCTGATAAGTAAACAAGTAAAACGTTCCAATTACTAGATAAAATGTATTAAGAAAAGTCACCGCCGGATAAAAAGTTCCATATAGAAGTTACATCACCTTATATGACCACTTTCTATCAAAACTGAATGACTTGATGCAAGGTTAAAAGAGGTAAGGGGAAAGGGCTTTTTTTATAGAGAGATAGAGAGCATTCAAAACAAAAAACCGTAACAATTTTGATAAAACCCTAATAAAAAAGCCACTGGCGGATATCTACATATGCGTGTATATACATAGGAGGGTTGAAAACTCACGGTCTCGGACTCCAGTTTGACAGAGGGAACGAGAGAACCCTCGCCGGACAAAAGTTGCCGTAGCCGCGACGGCAAGCTCGGTCTTATGGTCGTCATCTCACCCCGGCCTTGTCTACTTTCTAACTGCTGCTATTCTGGGAAAAAATACGAAGACGATCGGAAAACATCAGAGAAAGCAGCAAAATCTAGGATTAAACTAAACCCTACAAAAATAAAACTAAAAAAATGAGAAACCCAGTTTTCTGATCCTCAAATTCACATATAGATCAGAAACATAAATGGATGTATATAGCATACACGTATATTCAAACAGATGGGTATATAGAGAGTAGAATGGTACCTGAGAGAGTAGCGGGGGGCCGATTGATGAATACACATCCGAGAAGAAGAAAGGGAGGGGATGAGAGAGAGAGGGAGAGAGGCGAAACCCCGAAGCAAGAGAAAATTAGGGGGAGGAGGAGTGGGGATGGTGTTGGGATTCGAGAGTCGCTGCGTTTTGTATATAAAATGTTGTTCTCCTTGTTTGTTTGGTATAAACGTAATTTGAAGCCCTTTGGGAAACAAGAAGAGCCGAGTATAAAGAGTGAGAGCTGACACACGACCACGGGGTCTATGAGAAAGGTAGTTTTGCATTCAAAGCCCCTCTACTTTTAACTATTTACATGTTTATTTGCTTCTTTGAGTTCTTTCCAACTTTATATAAAAATAGGTGGAGAGTCTATAATTTACCTTTTAAGCAAAAATATTTTAAAGTTGTAATACTGTACTAGTTTTTATAATGCAGGGAAACCTTGTAATTGATCTTATAAATGCAGCATAACATTAAAACTTATCTCGGACATTCGATATCTAGTTATCAAATAAAGAAAAAAAAAACATATGAATAAGAAAAAACCCTAACGCCTCCTTCCCGGACCCCCAGTCTCTTGTAAAACATTAAGGTCTCCAGATTGGTTTTCACCAAGGCTTCATTCTTCTCTCTTTTCTTTCTTCATTCTTCCATTCATTTACATTGTTTATCAATATTTATTTTACTTAATTTAAAAAATATATGTATAATAAATAATATATGTATAATAAATGCAGCAAACAAATATATGTATAATAAATAAATCTAGAATTTTTAAAAAACTATTGAGAGACATGCATGACATAAACAAATTCATATATTGAAAAATCATCATTCGTGATTTTCGTGCCTTGCCCACATCTATGCATGATTCTCACGCATTACCTCTTTCGACATGTCTTCTCGACACATGTACTAGATTATCAGACTCGCCACTACCAGACTTTTCAAATATGATCATTGTGAAGAAAAATAGATAAATGCATTGCATTCATGGACTACCATAACTTTAAAATTTATCAGAGTTGAACTAAATTGTAATTCGTCATTTCTCGTATTTATCTGTTTTCTTTTTGGTTTTCTTATTGTTAATTAAATTAACAAAAAAGCTCACTTATCATACATTTATCTATAAAGGTTGAGTCTTTTCCTAAAGTAAAATATGAGGTTGACTCTCTGTTTAAGCATAGAGTGTTGTCTCCTAAAAATTTGTTCGTAAAAAATATCAATATTGAAGATCAATATTGAAGATAAAATGAAATAAGGTATTGGTGGAGTTCCAAATACATTATTTGGTCTATAATATCACGTTTGATATGGAGACATCTCTAAATATATCCGGTCATAAAAATCATTCCTTCATTTATCCACATTGTTTATCAATGTTTCTTTTACTTATTTTATTTTACTTTATTCAATACAAAAGATAATAAATAAATTTATAGATTTTAGATAACATTCGAGAGACATGTATGGTATGAATAGATTCACATATTAAAAAATTATTGGAGGAAAGTGATGATTTTACAAAAATCATGTTTCGTAGTTCTCATGTGCCGTCACTTGGTTGGCCTAGGATGGCCTATAGCGTCGGTTATGGGCATGCTAACATGCTTGTTAGGTTACTGGTATGTCCCAGGCAGGTGTCTATCTCATAACCGATTAAAGTCAATTAACAACCTTCTTTTTTTTCAACAAATCCTCAAATGACTTTAAAACAAGAACATTCCAAGCATACATGGATGAGATCCTGGATAAAGTTCACAATCAAATATAAACCATAATACCTAAATGTTATAATCTAGAGGTTTAATAATGAGTTGGTAGCTTAAAGTAACATGATTGGTGCATAGAACAATGAATGTGCATGATCGTAAAAAATACAATTAAGTAACTAATTGTTGATCGACATTATAAGTCATCAATTTGTAGAAATGATGGCCTAAAAGTAATGTTATTTTAAGATCTTTACACTACACATAATTTACGTGATATAATTTAATTTTGAAAATACATTTTGAAAATTAAATCTTATAAATCAAATATTATCATATATAAGCGGTACGATTCACGAATGTCATGTGGGTAATATGTGATCGTACGGGATTACCATAGATAGGCCGTTACCTACACTCATAATGGCCCAGGAGATCCACTTACTTGGCAATTTGATAAAAATTTGGCGAAGGTGTAGGGGACGGTGGTTGAAGGGCACAAGTCGGTTGATTTATATCATAACTACGCAAATTTAAGAAAAATAAAATAATTAACTTTAAGAGGGTGAAGTTTTTTTTTAATAATTATTCGACTGTAATTCTCTATTCGAATTGACTGAGTTTGTTTAAAGAAAATAGACATAAGATATCATGGGTATTTATAACATTGAAGACTTCCATATGGACCTCATGCAGTTAGTTAATGGTTTGATGTCTATCTTTAAATCTTGATCATCTAATTTGGATAACAAATTGAAGATAATCTCAAATTGACGTTGATAATGGACATTATTTCCAACCGCACTCAATTTATAAAAATCTAGAGAAAAGCCCCGGAAGAGAATATAGTATTTTAGAGTATTTTTCTAGCACTCTCTTCAATACAGGATTTGAGGTCAGAATTTCAAGTTAATATGTGGCCTTTTAGGCTATGTTCAAATGTTTAGATGAGGTCGTTGAATTGCAAATAATAATATTTTATGTGGATTATTGAGACGAATCTAAGTTTTTTAGGTCAATAAGTTTCACCCTTAAGTTAAAATGTATGAAATAGATCAAGATGAGTTTAACAAGTTTTTTTTTTTTTTTTTATGAGAAGCTGAAAAAATAATAAGTCTTATTAATAATTGATTTGAGATTAATTGAATTTGGTTCAACGATCAAATGCAACCTAAATATCAATATTTTATGTGTAAATGTTGGATTTCTATTTGATAAGTTGATTACATGTTTTTAGTGATTAACTATTTTTGTCTTTGAAACAATATACAATTATAGATTGCTTAAGTATTATCACTTATTTTGAAAAAAGAGAAGTTGTATCATTTAATTTTTTTTTTTTTTTTTTACGAATACATATTTACTCAATCTTTATAAAATGAATGCGCAGCACTTATGTACTCTATTATTGCAAATATAATTTATCTTTGGAAGCCCATCCAAGCAAGCTGGCAAACAAAAAAAAACTTTAATTCTCTTGCTGTGGCTTGATTTGCAATCTCCAAAGGTTGTCACTTTTATTTGTGTATTACTCTAAATCAGTTATTTCCCCTTGTTTTTCCTAGTCCGAATCCTTTCTTAATAATCCAACTGAAAATTTATTCTTCATTTTTTCCCAATATGATAGTAGTGGTGGTTATTGGGAAATATTCTCAATGCTCATTTCTGGAATTGTTGGAGTATGAAACTCTCAAATAACACCGTGATTGAGGGAGGTTATCAAACCTCAAATATAGTATTGTTCGTCATTAGGAGGGAGGAATTATGATTAGAGCAATGTTATTTATCATATCAATTATTATTATTATTTTTATTATTTTATGATATGGTATTAAATAATTAAATTTTATTTATTAAATTTATTTATTAGTCTATAATCTAATATCACATTATGAAATTATAAAAAAATAATAAAAAAGAAGATGATGAATATATTTATTTTAAAAATTATACGTTTAAAAAATAAGCCGGAAACTCGTAATCCAACCAATGTTGGATTACTTTGTTTATTATATTTGACTTGTTTGTGAATTACTAATTGAGGTGAGCAGTTGCTTATAAGTGTGAGTAATGTTCTTTCTTTCTTCAATTTTTTTTAATAAAAATTAAGATCGAGTGCACAAAATAAACGGTGGATATACTCAACAAAACTTCATCCAAGCCAATAGAGAGAACCAAAAAAAGAAAATAAAGAAAAGAAAATAAAGACTCAAAGATCAAGTACATTGACAAAATAAAAAACTTAATAATCATGAATAATTACCGTTAAAAGCCACAATAGAAAATATACAAATCTTGGTAATTAGGAAGGCTCAAGCAGCCAACAAGTAGCGAAAAAAAAAAAAAGAAGATATGTATTTATTTAATTCTTCTTTATTCACCAAACAATGTAAAGCTCCTGACAGATTCGAATATATCTGATTCAGAGGGGACTATCAACAAATAAAAAAAAAACATTCTTAAAAGGAAAACTAGTAAATACTTTTAAAGTCCAACTACTTTCCACCTCAACATAGGGGCCATCTCTCATTGGGATCCATCTGGATCCCGACGAGAGGTTTTTATTTTATTTTTTGGTTTTTTTATATAATTTTGTAATAAATGTTTTAAAAGAATATTATATTTTTTTTATATTTTTAAAAAATATTTTAAGATCTTAAAAAAAAATTATGTAAAAAAATATAATTTTTCTATATGATTTTTTTAACATCTTAAAATATTAAAAAAAAAAAACACAATACTATTTTAAGACACTTACTAAAAAATCATATAATTTTTTTTAAAAAAAAAGCCATTTTATCGGGATTCCCATGATAGGGATGTTTAGCATTTTTCCCTTAACATAGCCTTGTTTTGTGTAGTGCTAAGATTTAGGTTACGTTTGTGTAGTAAAAGTTTCTCAATTATTTTTAGAATATTTTATTATTATTTATTATTTTATTATTTTATATATTTATTTTTATTATTTTTTATTATTCTTTCACTATTATTTAATATTTTATTATTATTTTTTATTATTATTCATAATTCTTCTCAACCTCCAAACTTAACTTTATTTACACTTTCTAAAAAAGTTTTGCTTTCTGAATTGTTGCAACTAGACTCAATTTGTATAAAATGAGTGTCCACGCTTGTGTATTCTATAAATACAAATATCATCACTCTTTAAATTATAATCAAAATGAACAAATAATCTAAAATCTATCAAATTCTAGCATACACAAGGTTTCAAATCTGAAGTACTTATTCCCCTTTATATTC
The DNA here is from genome assembly GCA_036898215.1 of Platycarya strobilacea. Lineage (NCBI taxonomy): Eukaryota > Viridiplantae > Streptophyta > Magnoliopsida > Fagales > Juglandaceae > Platycarya > Platycarya strobilacea. Next base: position 10,873,090 of record CM072555.1, read on the forward strand.
TTCAACATTTTGAGAAAATTTAGATATCACAGAGTGGTTAAAGTCTTGTTTGTTTTTATAAATAAGATGAGTGGAAATAAAAGTTAAAAATTGAATAAAATATTATTAAAATATTTATTTTTAATATTATTATTATTTTAAAATTTGAAAAAGATAAATTATTTATTTTATTTTGAATAAAAATTAAAAATATATAATAATTAAATAAAATAAAATGAGATATCTTATAAAAATAAACCAGACCAGATTTTTGTTTTTTCATAAGTAAAACAAGGCCCGAATTAAGATAACACAAATTTAATTAAAAAAAACTTTCGGTACAAGAAAAGGCGTAGTCAATGTCATGGGCCTACGATGCGGACGCTTAAAAATAAAAGAAAGGTAAACGATCGAATATTCTGTAATGCGGCTGCTCCAGCCCATTGCGCTCTTCAATTGCTTTAATGCTTTAATCCCGTAAATCTATTCCATGTCCAGTATTTCATTTCAGAAAGGTCCCGCAAAATGAAAAAGTTGTGCATCTAAAAAGTCCGCTCGAGTAAGAAAAATATAAAAACTAGAGTTATTAAATTCCGTATTTGAGGCGTCAAAGTTATCCGAAGGGACCAGTCTATTAAGGCATATGTGGGGTATAATCCATGTGTAAGACTACTCACGGTATGTTCTGAAATTTTTCCTTGAAAAGGAAAATTTAGGCCTGATTTATATAGTAAAATTATCTTATTTAATTATTATAATTTTTTAAAAATCTTGAATAAAAAAAAAATATTTTTAAATATTAAAATAAAAATAATATTTTATTCAACTTTCATTTCATTTTATCTTATTATTTAAACCAAGCGTTAGGCTCCTCCCTCAGCTATCAAGGGCCACTTATATTATTAGCATAGCTATTGATATAACAAAATATGAAAAATGAAAAATTGGTTAACGAAGTGCATACTTTAAGATTTGGGAAGCATTGTTGGTTATGTCTAGTTGACTGTTGAACCATTCATTATTCTACACGACAATCTGCAACCTAGAGAAAAATTCATTGTTGAGTCTCCCTGGGCCTAGTCTATTGGTCAATATAATCAGAATTGAGAGAAGTAGCAAAAAAATAAAAGAGAAAAATTCAAGTATTCAAATATGCTCCTTAGATTGGGATCATGATGTCATAATTCGTAGAGTTTAATTAATCACGAAACAAGATTCCCATCTGAGATACATCTCTAAATAAGTAATACTAAAAGACAATAGTTGTTCAATAAAAGACTACCGCACGGCAAATTTTTGTCTTTTCAACAAGTCCATGCACGCGGCAAAGTTGTTAAGAATTGGATTAGCTATAAACCGGCTTAAGACTCCAACCAGCTTAGCTGCATCTTCGCCTTCGGCCTGCCTTGCCTTCCTTTGAAGCAGGCTAGCAGCTATATCCCAGCCAATGATAACCACTTGGCTCTTTGTTCGACCAGAAAGGGGAAAAAACCTTTTTTCCACTCTTGGTTATAGATAGTCTTGACAAAGAGAATATAAATTGGTTGTACACGTTCATATACTTCATCAACTAAAAGAGTTATTAAGCGTTTATTCTACGCCATGTTGCAATTAATGATAAAAGATAACTTGTGCCCATCCAAAGAAGCAACAACTTAAGAACAATTAAGTCTATATGAAAGAAATAGTAGTGAGAGAAAAAAAGACATTGAACATCGAGTTCATTTTACCAAATCCTAGATCTGTGGCCTCGACTGAACTACATATATTACCCCATCTTTTACCACCCCTTCAATGTCCTGGGGGCAACCATACAGACCTTCTATGATTTTTCCAGTCTCAGCGATTTTCGAGAATAGTGAGTTTTGATAAGCTTTATTTACTATCAACCGATCATTGGAGTAGTCTAACACGACTTTCTCCACTTTATCCATGACTACACTGCAATAAGTTCATAGACGCATTAGATGGCACTATTCAAGGAAGAATACGTAAAGAAAGAATAGTTTCACCACCCAAAATGAGCAAGTCTGTTTATGTGTTTAGCAAGTGGTTACATTCTAATGCTAAATACAGCCAATCCAAGACTAAAGGATATAAAAAGTTCTCATCTCGTTGCTAATGTAATTTGAAATTAAACTGGACCTCTGACCTGTCATAAAGCCCAGCACCTGCATATCCTTCCAGGTCCTCACCATTTGAGTCTGATCTGAAAATTATAGATTGCTTACAATATAACCCTATTAACTTGCTCGGGTATCCGATTACCTGAAAGTCAGATTTAAGTGAGATACATCATATATTCTTCCTTCTCTCTCTGCGCGCGCGTGTGTGTGTGTGTATATATATATATTTGGTGGGCTTGCAGTAATTGAAATGGAAGTTAAGGAATTAAGGGGAAGTTGGCCTTACGACATGAGACATTAGGCTAGTCTTTTTGGTAATGAAGCTCATGGCACGTCCAGGATACGCACCCACCAAAGTCTCTCCCAAGCCCTTCACAACCTGTTCATGCCACGAGTTAAATGCATGGCATTTGACTGGTTTAAGATCCAAAAACAAGGGTTACCTCAGTATATATCTCTGAGTTGTCCCCTGATAAGGGATTCTTCGTGTGTGTCACAAAAGCATATTGGCCACATATAACTTCTTGAACCAACACAGCCATGCAAAGATTGTCATGGTTCAATTTTGCTTTTTTGCAACTAATAAAAGCTCTTTCATTCCATCTGGAAGCCCAAACCTACAAAGATGAGGAGAAAAAAGAAGCTGTTCATATGAAATATGCTTCATGTCAATACTTCTAGTGCTACTAAAAACTTGCTAATCTTGCATAAGGTCAACTTATCTAAAAAGTATTTTGCATATTAGTATTTGCTCATTTTACGCAAAAATTTTGCAATTTCCTTTGAACAGAGGTAGCAGTCCATTGCTAGCAACTGCAGAAGTCAAATTTCTCCTGTTTGGTGCTTTAAAAATTAGATTGTATTCGTGCCATTGAAAAATATCATCACTTGCAGGCTGTGCCGTACTCACTAATATAGAAACTATATCAATTTATTCAAGATGACGAGAAGCTCCTTTAGTAACATAATGAATCTATAACTTTTATAATAAGTATTGATCTATTACTTTTCGGGCTCGAATACCTGCCATCTTTCTGACTGCACCACCTTATTCACCTCATTTGACGCAAGTCGTTACAAGGTTACTTCACCAAAATACAATCCCATTGAATGCAGCTTCCCAAAAGCAAAAATATATTTCTAATTAAGGACAACTAGGTTATACTGTGCATTGGCTGCCTTCAACATTCCCAAACGAGAGAATTGAACCTATGCTATTCACTAGAGCTTCCCATGTCCTTACACATCATTGATGATCCATTCAGACAGAAAACTCTCAAGAAAATCTCGGCCCCAATTGTTTGCCAGGACTAAGGCATCATTATTAATACATCATCATTTTTTTTTGCAAACCTATGATTCAAACACAAAGTACAAACAAATTAACTTCGAGCATCTAATCGGTCCTGCTGGTTCTTTGATAATTTCCGTGAATACTCTGAACACTTCCGTTGGATTTGCCAAAACACTCTCACAGACACTCACCAGTACACACATAGGTGGGCCAGTTTCATACATAAAGTTATTTCTCAAACCCATAATATACCAAGACCAAGTTCTTACTTGGTACATGATTCCTGTGCATGTCTTGAAAACCACTTTTTTAAGATCTCAATGGTTAGCTGATCCATGAATCTTATATTCTTTCTAAAAGATGCCAGAAATGACCTCTAATTTGGATTTATATTCTAAATCGTTGCTCAGTGCGAAAGCATTGGAACAAATGGAATCCAACAGTAGGGTGGAAATAAATGGATCCACCTTACAGGCATTTCAAGAGATTGAAATTTATGATTTTAAGATACAGAAATCTATAAGTCACACACAATTTTTTTTTTTTCCAAAGGAACAAATTTCTGTACTTTAGAAACCACTAAATAAAAATCAATGAATCATATACTTCACTTTTCTTTAGTTGTGCTTGGAGTGAGTGTTGTTCCACTAAGGCACGCGGGTAGCATGGGTAGAGTTGGTGGGAAATTATCAGAATAGGATCTAGGTGTTTTCCATTCGTATTGCACTTGAGCTGGGTCATGGCTCTATAATTAGATTCTGGCATAACTTATCTTTAAAATTGAAAAAATAAAGAAAAAGGAAAAGATTTTGGCATAACTTATGGTATGGAGACGGGAACCCCAATAAAACTTTTCTATAGGTGTACAGTTTTGCTAGGGATGTGCAAAACTTTCAAACTTTGACTCCGCTCCAATCAGAGACAAAATCTGTTGGAATTGGAGTGGGAAAGTAAAAGAATTTTGGAGTCTCAGTACAAATTGGACTTCACCCAAACTGACTCCAAATCCGATTGTCATTGAAAATCATTTGATCACAAGTTATTAAAAAAATTATTTAACTACATAATTTGACTTCTTCAGAGAAAAAAAAAACTACATAATTTGACTAAAAGGCACCATTGTTGTAATCAAAAGCTTAAACGATGCAACTGCTTAGTGTGCTTTTCTGAATGCTTTTATGATTTCCTGAGGTCGTGAGTTCGAGCCTATATACTTCTATTTTTAGTCGTTTAAACCAACATTAAACAGCACCGTTTTGTGACTTGATATCTATTTATCTATCTCGCAAAACGTGAAAATTTTTCAGGCAACATTCTGCAATATTTTTTGTCAAATCTCTCATTGCACTCCTTCCCTTGACTTCTCTCTCTCTCTCTCTCTCTCTCTCTCACACACACACACACACACACACACAAACACACACACGCAACACAAAAGTTTGTGTTCCTGACAAAAGTTTTTGTCAAATCTCACCGATGTTACAAGGATGGGGGGATTTCACCATTCATACCAAACTGATATTGGGTGAACGAACTATGATTAAATTTTGGAGGGACACTTAGTGTGAGAGTGAAGCTCTAAAAGACACATTTCCTACAATATTCCGGTTACCCTGTGACCAAGAAACTTCGGTGGCAGATCTCTTGATTCGATCAGGCGACCAAGTTCAATGGAATGTCACCTTCAGTAGAGCAGCCCAAGATTGGGAAGTGCATAGATTTGAGACTTTCTTCAGTTATATCTATTCCACTAAGCCAAATGGAAAGAGAGCCGATAAGCTTTGGAGGACATCGTTGGTTAAGGGTATTTTTTCAGTTCGCTCATTCTATAAAGCGCTAACATTCTCAACGAACGCTCACTTTCCTTGGAGAAAAATTTTGAGGAATAAGCCCCCCCCTAGCTCTCTTCTTTACTTGGACAGCCGCCCTGAACAACATTATAATCACTGATAACTTGAGAAAGCGTAGGATTATCATCTCAGACTGGTGTTGCTCGTGCAAGAATTCAGGAGAATCTGTAAATCACCTCTTGTTACACTGCGAATCAGCCAGACATTTTTGGGATGATGTTTTCAGCCGAGTTGATCTGAACTGGGTTATGCCCGCCACAGTGATTGGGTTACTGGCTAGTTGGACATCTCTGGGAGGTGCTACTCCCATCAAATCAGTATGGAAGATGATCCCGATCAGCATTATGTGGTGCATTTGGCAAGAGCAGAATGATAGAACCTTTAAAGACAAGGAACGGACTCGGGAGGAGCTTCTTTCTCACTTGTATCGTATTTTATTGTTGTGGGCTCTAGCTATAGATTTTAATGGCCTTGACCTACATGATTTCCTTGAATCAAACAATCCACCCACGATATAAATAGGTTTCGTCTATTGTATACCATCTTGTATACTTGGCTTTGCCTATTTCTATCAATTAATTGTTTGCTTTTCAAAAAAAAAAAGAGTCACCGATGTTTGGGTTTCTGATTTCTGGCCACTGTAGTACACTGAATATTTTTTTACTAGTAATCAAATAATTTATTTAAATGAAGAAGGCATAGCCCAGTATTCAGCAAGTATGCAAACTGTTTTTTTTTTTTTTTTTTTTTATGCATGAAACATAGAGTGAACAAGCTAGAAACCTCTGAGAGTGGAAAATAGAATATAGGAAAACAAAATTTTCAAATGTGTGATTGCTTATCATTTGTATTTAATAATTTGATACAGAATACTAAAAGTAACTAGAGCCAATAGATCAGTAAATATTGCATGAATGATAACTCTGATTGCGCCTTTTAATAAAAATCTGATTACTCATAAAAAAAAAAGAATTTCCTGACCACATACCTTCTTTATTGCTTGCCAGGCATGATTCCACCTCTCCTCACCTTCATCACCAGGCCAGGGCATTCTTGAACTTCTCATCTTAATCTTAAGTTCATGGATCTACCAAAATTTCAAAGAAGGGGAGACAGAGAAGGTTAGAACTAGAGTGTATCTTTTTAAAGAAACTGTTATGAATTTTCTTTTTAAAGAAAGCAAGCCTACAAGACACTGATATGAACTAGAGTGTATTTGTTTGAGAGTAATCAAGAAGTTTTATTCATACAAAAAAAGGCATAGCCTAAATATACAGGACGCATACACTGGGAATAAATAGCTAATGTTACAATCATGGACATTTAACCCATTAAAATCAATGACCCCCGCCCATAAGAACAAAGTTTAAAATAGAAAACTTCCAGCTCATCCAGTGTCCTCACACTATCCTCGAAGCTTCTATAGTTTCTCTCCCTCCAGAGTCCATATGCACCAACACATAGGGAACGGTGCTACATCCTGTTTCGAATATATCATACCCCCTATTGATGAAGTTTATATCTTTTATCTAATCAATAACTGTATCCTAAAATGTGCATCCATTAGAATTTGTCGAAGAGTACGAAAGCCAACAAGTTATAATAACAGTTAATCATCTGTAGTACACTGTCAGTGCTATATTTGATTTACAATATAATTACCAAAGCCATAGGAGCATTCATTTGTAGTACAGATTCCTGTATTCCTTGAAGTTTTGAAAGGTCACCACCTCTTACAGACTTCATGAAATGAGAAATCTTGTTTGCTATGTCCTGCAAGTATACGAGCAAACAATATTATTAAATGGATACCAGATACAAAAATGCATCTCAATGAATTGATTTATTTATAAGACAATCAAATCTATAACCAGAATCCAAACAGCAGTAGGCTTCTTGGAAAAGTGAATGATACCTTATTGACATATTCAGACAGAACAGCCTCGAAGGCACCAAATGGTAGGCCAACTGACATTGGAATCTTAACCCATGATGGCACCCTTTCTCCTAAAAACTTAATATTGCAAGATTTTGAACCAACCTATGCAATAGAATATTATCAAAATCACATAATTATTTGATCTTCTTTTACTTCTTTAGCTTTCCAATAGAACCCACAAAATTAATGCACCACAACATACTTCTTAGTTCACTATTCTGAGTAAGATTAGAGAGACATTGGTGAAATGCTCCACTTTCAATTAGAAATGTTAACAACATTAGACAACTGTTGCAAGAAAAGTAACAAACACAGTGATGAAAGCATATAAAATTTCAAAAAAGAACTACTTTCCCATGATGCTTCTGCAATATCAGTGACCAAAACTTGAAGTGAAGCCTACTTATCTGAAAAATATCAACTAACAACATAATTACTTGTTTGATTTATCCAGTAGGCCGTGCAAATATACAACGAGTCTACGGAGAGAGATGACAGATAGACTGTCAGCATAGTACGTTTATATGGGTGTGAATATGTGAAAATAGCTAGACGTAAATATTGAAACAATCAGTCAATTAGATGTAAATTAGGTGTAAGTAGGTGTAAATATTTCAATGATAGCATTTTAGGCGCAACTAATTATGGAAATAATTATGTACAATTCTTTTATATAAATGAAAGGAAATCCTACATAAATGGTATTCAGACCAATTGACATGGTATCAGAGCATCTTTGATTTCTGAATCACTCGGTGCGATTTTTTTGTATCGCAATTCTTAGACGATCTTTCTTTGGTAATCAGACGACCTTCTGCTGTGTCAAACCGTGTGAGTTTGAGCTTCTCGGCAAGTTCTAGGCTACTATTGATACATCGAAGTCCCAACTCTTCCTTTATTTCGATCAGGTGTTTCTGGGTTGATATTATCGGCAACTTTTGTCCATACCTTAGCAACTTTCGGCAAGAATTTTTTGTGGTTCTATAGCTTGAAGGCTGCCGACGCAGCCTTATCTGGTTCCATTCAGCGTTGCTATCGTCGTGTGGCTCTCGAAACAGTGGGTTGGTGTTATCGGCAACTACTGTGCAGATTCTTGGTACAGTGGTTCTCAGTTTCCATCGATCTAGTTCGTGGTTCGGTAGCTTGAAGGCTGCCGACGCAGCCTTATCTGGTTCCTTTCGGCGTTGCTATCTTCGTGTTGGCTCTCGGAACAGTGGGTTGGTGTCATCGACAACCTCTGTGCAGATTCCTGGTAAACCCGATGTGGATCGAACATGCAATCGCCTGATTTTGGAATTTTTTGGTAGTATTTCGGCAACTTCAGTTTTCAAGTTTACGATAGTGCTCTCGGTACAGATACTTTAATTCTATATTTCAGATCATTTGATTTGTCTTAAGTTTATTTAAAAAAAAAAAAGTGTCAATTTTTTTTTTGGTTTTATCTTGAGTTTTATTGCGATGGACTCCGCACCTGTGTGTGCCAAGTTTACGGGGAACAATTACTCTACGTGGGCTTTTCAATTTGAACTATTTCTGAAGGGAAAAAACCTTTGGGGTTATATTGATGACACAGATGTCGCGCGCATCATCCACTTCTGACAAATCTAAGGATCTCAGATCTTCTCCTTTATGGGCTGTGCTGGATGCACAGATCATGTCTTGACTTCTTAGTTCAATAGAATCACATATTGTTACAAATTTACGACCTCATCGCTGTGCTCAATCTATGTGGAATTATTTAAAGACGGTTTATCATCAAGAGAATAGTGCTCGTTGATTTCAGTTAGAGCATGCAATTGCCACATTTCAATATGGTAGTCTTTCGATCCAAGACTACTACTCAGCATTTCTAACACTTTGGAACGAATATTCTGAATTGATTACGACAGATGTTCCTATTAACACCCTTTCCACTATTCAAAATCTTCATGAGACTAGTCAACATGATCAGTTTCTTATGAAATTACGTTCTGAATTTGAATCTATTCGTTCCTCTCTGCTGAATTGATCTCCAGTTCTTTCTCTAGATATTTGTTTTGGTGAATTATTTCGTGAGGAACATCTTAATACTCAAGCTATTCTAGAGCAATCTCATGACAGTTCAAGGTCATCAATTATGGCTTATGCTGCCCAAGGCCGAGAATCGCACAGGGATTCTAAAAACTTGCAATGTTATTGCTGCAAGGCATATGGACATATTGCTACAAATTTTTCCAAGAAATACTGCTCCTACTGCAAGAAAAATGGTCATATTATCAAAGAATGTCGTATTCGTCCTCAGAATCGCCAAGTTCAAGCATTTCAAACTTCTGTTCATGACTCTCAAGCAGCAAAGTCTGCAGGACATGGCTCTTATCTAGGTACCTCCTCTACTTCTACAACAAATTACTGCACAGCCGAGATGGTGCAGCAGATGCTCGTTTCGGCATTATCAGCAATGGGGTTCCCAAGTAACAATTCTACTAAACTCTGGTATGTGGACTCGAGGGCCTCTAATCACATGACTAATAATCCCACCGCTTTGTCATGTTCGGCCCTATGCTGGTCATTCTGCTATTCAGGCTGCTAATGACAATTCTTTATCAATAGCTACTATCGGAAATGCCTCTTCTAAGTTCACTGATGTGTTTATTGCTCATCAACTTTCCACGAATCTTATTTCTGTTGGCCAATTAGTTGATAACAATTGTGCCGCTAATTTTTCTAGTGATGGTTGTATTGTGCAGGATCAGGTCACAGGGGAGCAGATCGCGAAGGGACCTAAAGTGGAGTGCTTGTTTTCACTTTTTGCCTGTTCCAAAATTTTCTCCAATTTCTCTATTAATTAAGTCTTTTACTTGTAATAAAACTTCAGATCTTACTCTGGTGGTGTGGCATCGTCGTTTAGGCCATCCCAATACTCAAGTCTTATCTCATATCTTAAATTCTGGTTTACTTAGTAATAAAGATCGTTCTTCTTTATCTCTTATGTGTGCTTCTTGTAAACTTGGTAAAAGCAAAACTCTTCAATTCCCTCTGCATACTAGTAGAGCATCTCATTGCTTTGATCTTATACATAGTGATGTTTGGGGACCTTCCCCAGTTAATTCACATGAAAATTTTAGATACTATGTGACTTTCATTGATAATCTTAGCAGATTTACTTGGGTCTACTTCTTTTGTTCTAAATCTGATGTCTTTTGTACTTTCAATGAGTTTTTATCATATGTTGATAATCAATTTTCTGCTTCTATTAAAACATTACGCACAGATTCCGGTGGTGAATATTTATCTACTGAATTTCAAGCATTCTTGAATTCTAATGAAATTATTCATCAATGTACATGTCCCTCTACTCCTCAACAAAATGGAATAGCCGAATGCAAAAATCGTCATCTCCTAGATATGGTACGTACTCTCTTGTTCGAATCTTCTGTTCCATCTTTGTTTTGGGTAGAGGCTCTAAAACTACTACATACTTGATTAATCGTTTACCTTTTTCAAGTCCTACATATGGAATCTCCCTATTTTCGTTTATTTGCTAAGAAACCTAATTATGATAACCTTAGAACCTTTGGTTGTGTATGTTTTGGTCATTTACCTCCTTATGAGCGACATAAATTATCTTCTTAAGTCCGATGTGCTTTCTTGGGATATAATGTGCGTCAGAAGGGATTTATTTGTTATGATCCAACATTACATCGTACACGTATTTCTAAGAATGTTATTTTCTTTGAAAATCAACAATTCTTTCCTATGTCCTCTGTGCCATCCTCTTCTACTATGGTTTTTCCCTTTTTTGAGCAGCAGTCCTCAGATCTTCCTCCTGTCAGTTCACGTTTTAAACCAGGTATTGTGTATACACGATGTCCTCGCCTACAGTCTCTTTCGGTGGCTCACCCGATATTTGATCCTACCACACTCCCAATTCAGTTAGTTGGAGCATCTCCAGCATCTTTGGTATGTTGCTTGTCTTGAGCGTCTGTACCTCCTGATAGGTATGGATTTCCTTTCTCCAGCTCTGGCAATTCTATTTCAGCTTTTACTGCTGCATTGTCCAATTTTGATATTCCCACATGCTACTCACACGCTGCCAAACATGATTGTTGGCGACAAGCTATGCAGGAAGAAATTGCTGCTCTAGAGGCCAATCACACTTGGGACATTGAGTCATGTCCTCCCACTATTATTCTTCTGGGTTGCAAATGGGTTTATTCCGTCAAGGTTCGCTCTGATGGGAGTTTGGATCGTTACAAAATTCGGCTTGTGGCACTTGGGAATAATCAAGAATATGGTGTCAATTATGAAAAAACATTTGCCATGTCCTCCCATTATTGCTCCTCTAGGTTGCAAATGAGTTTATTCCGTCAAGGTCCGCTCTGATGGGAGTTTGGATCGTTACAAAACTCGGCTTATGGCACTTGAGAATAATCAAGAATATGGTGTCAATTATGAAAAAACATTTGCCATGTCCTCCCACTATTGTTCCTTTGGGTTGCAAATGAGTTTATTCCGTCAAGATCCGCTCTGATGGGAGTTTGGATCGTTACAAAACTCGGCTTATGGCACTTGAGAATAATCAAGAATATGGTGTCAATTATGAAAAAATATTTGTCCCTGTGGCTAAGATGACTACCGTTCGTACTATTCTAACTTTGTTGCTTCTCAAGATTGGCCGCTTCATCAGATGGATGTTAAGAATGCTTTTCTTCACGGGGATCTTAAAGAGTATATTTATATGAAACCACCCCCGGATTGTTTTCCTCTCCGATTTCACAAGTGTGTAAGTTTCGTCGATCTCTTTATTGTCTCAAATAAACTCCGAGAACTTGGTTTGAGAAATTTTGAACCACTTTATTACAATTTTCCTTCAAGCAGAGCAAGCATCATGACGCTTCATTATTTATTTGGTAAATTAACATGGGTGTTGTTGTTCTTTTGGTTGTTTATGTTGATGATATTATGATCACTGGTTCCGATTATGCTTTACTTGGTCAGCTTAAGACTCATCTCTCCAAGTTTTTTCATATGAAAGATCTTGGGTCTTTCACATAATTTCTTGGTCTTGAGGTGCATCGTAGTCCCTCCGGCATTTCACTTAATCAACATAAGTATGCGTGTGACTTGGTAGCTACACCTGGCCTACAGGAAGCTACCTCCGTTGATACTTTCATGGAATTAAATGTCAAATTTCGTAAAGAGGATAATGACTTACTTCCTGATCCCAGTTTATACAGGAAATTGGTGGGCAGCCTGGTTTATCTCACCATTACTAGACCTGACATTTCTTTTCCGTACAAAAAGTTAGCCAGTTTCTTCAGACTCCTCGTCATCTTCATTTGGTTGTTGTCTGTAGGATTATAAGATATGTTCAGGGAACTTCTTCCTGTGGCTTATCCTTTCCTGCAGGAAATTCTCCTAACCTTGGTGCTTATAGCAATGCTGATTGGGCTGATTGTGCTGATACACGTCACTCCATCACTGGTTGGTGCGTGTTCTTAGATGATATGTTGATTTTCTTAAAGAGTAAGAAGCAAGACAGAGTTTCTAAGTTTTCTACGAAATCTGAGTACAGGGTAATGTCCCTTGCTTGTTCTAAGATTATTTGGCTTCAAGGATTACTTGCTGAATTAAATTTCTCTCAGAACAATCCTACACCTTTACATACCGATAATACAAGTGCTATTCAGATCACGGCCAATCCTGTCTATAATGAGCACACTAAACATATTGAAGTTGATTATCACTCTATCCGTGAGGCCTTTGAAGCTCGTGCTATCACTCTTCTACATGTTTCTACTGAACTACAAATTGTTGATATTTTCACCAAGACTCTTACTTGTCATCGACATTGTTTTTAAAAAGCAAATTGATGCTCGTTGATCAACCCGCATCAATTTGAGGGGGGATGTCAGCATAATACGTTTATATGGGTGTGAATATGTGAAAATAGTTAGACGTAAATATTGAAAAAATCAATCAATTAAGTGTAAATTAGTTGTAAGTAGGTGTAAATATTTCAATGATAGCATTTTAGGTGCCACCAATTATGGCAACAATTATGTACAATTCTTATATATAAATGAAATGAAATCCTATAGAAATGATATTCAGACCAATTAACATAGACAAAACAATTCCCAAAATATAAAGCAGATCTTTCGGATGCTTACCATCTCACTTCTGAACTCCTCGACTGAAACAGCATATTTACCATAGAAGGTCTTTTTTCTAAGGGCAACTCCTCGAGGGATGGAGGAAGAAACAAAGGAATTTTGGGATACATTGAAGCTACTGATCTCACTACAAGAATACAAGAAACAGTGCATTTGGAAGGTCAAGAGGCACACGAAAATGTATTAATCCAACAAGAGCAGCTCACCTGGTAACTAAATTTGCCGACTTCAGACGTATTGATATTGCTTTGCCTTCCTTCAACTTGAGATCCCTATAAATATTCTGATCGAAGCATGAAGCAAAACATACCTGTTGCATGCAATTCTAATTAGCTTCCACAACAGGGCTTCCTACAGCAATGCACTTTGATAACCTTTGCAGCTCATAACAAATGAAAGCATTTACAGTTTCATTATTTGGGAATCTACTTTTTCTATATGTGATTATTTGGGAATTCACAAAAACAAAATGTGGCAAGTGATGAAAGAGTTGTGTGCCTTTGCATTTCTTGCTCTGATAGCGACATGGGACAAAACATCTGGCATGTCAAGTGTTAGCACAGCTACAATCCCATCTGCAATCTCTTCATCTCCAGTTACTCTGTTTGCAAGTATAATGGTTGGTTTTTTATAAATTCTTCTTTGAGTAGCAACCAACTCATCTACCGAAACTATAAAACCACATACTTCCACAGGGCTGATAACCTGCCAACTGCAAAACACAAACTTTAGCACGTTACTTAAGCTCAAGCCCTACGTAAATATAATTAACACAGATGGAACCTATACCAAAATTTGAAGATAAACATTTTGCAGCCAAGACTGAAACCAGGTTTTATTCAGCATAAAATGGATGATTTTACATTGTATTATTACCAGTCCAGATTTGCAACTTTTCTAAGAATAGGACTGAAACGATTAATGAGAGAAGACAGAATAGAAGCTGATCCTGCCCTTATTAACTCCTCTGTAAATATATCAATCTGTTGACAGAACAAAAGCATCATCGCATGTTGCGGTAATCTCCGATGTATTAATTAAAGTGAATGGAAAATGTCTAATAGAAGGCATGAAACAGAAACCTCAAGTGGGATAGCATACCGCCCATTTTTCAACACCGAGCAAATTACCGAGATAATCTGCATTAGGCTGGATCTTTTTCTGGTAATGCTGAGACCTTTCAGAAAGTACTAGCTGTACTCTATCAAGGACAGCCTTCGCTTGTAATGCCCACTGACTATTATTAGCGTATAATTCAGAAACACGGTACCAGTCCTTTAAACACAGCATAACACCAAACAACTTCAGAAAAGAGTTCCATAGCATTGAAAAATATATATATATATATATACAATTGCAGCAAATAATTTCCAGGAGTCGAATATTTCGAGAAGTAAAATCATAAGCTACATCTTAATTTATAAAAATTTCATATAGACAAGCTTAATGGAGCAGTGGCATGTAAAATAAAGATATATATATATTTTTGTAAAATGAAGATCCTTTTGTTTGCATAAAGATATACCTTAGTGCAGTATATAAAGTCTTGATTGTTGACCATTGACAGACATAAATCTTCAAGTACCAAGGAAATGAAGAACATCATCTCCTGTTCCTCATCACAAAAAGAAGCATATATTTTTAGTCAGGGAAAAAAGGTTATTATCATTAATGTGTACCACAATAAACATAGATGATGTTGAAATTTGGTTACTGGTGGGTCTGCAAAGCTTAAATTCCTCAGTCCCCTTTCCATGGTGGTTCTAACAGATGAACTCAAAGCAAGATCAAGGAAAAGTAAATCTTTTGATCTTCCATGAGGGCTGAGCAGAACAGGGCGAAGCTCAATGCGAGATTCCAATAACTTCTGAAAAAAATTCAAACCATAGATATTCCTTATAACTCAGTCACCATCAAGTTTAAATTTTGTGAGGAAACAACAGACCTGCATTAGTTGACCAATATTTTCATCACGAACATGTCCTCTGACAAAGTCCAGGCATTCCTAAGATTTGACAACAAAGACTTGAAAGTTTTTCTTTGATAAGAAACGAAGACAAGAAAGTCATGGAATTGATGTGAATACACATGCAGGCATTCAAATACGAAATGCAGACATGTACACATGAGAACAGTATCCATCCAAGAAAAATATTATATGCAGAAGTTTGACTTGAAATTTAAAGAGGCAATCACCTGCAACCTTAGTGACAAACCACCACTAGAATCAACTCTGGTAAAATCATGACCCTGAAAGACAAAAATGAACAAAGTGATTCCAATTGATGAGTAACTTAAAATAATTAGAAAAATGGAGCAAAGGGAGGACATACTATCCAAAAAACCCATAAAAAAGAACTTATAGCAATTACCTTGACGGAGGTGCCCATACAAGTTTCTATAGCAGATTCAAGGTCAACACCTGAGTGGACTGCCTGTGGCATTGGGGATAAAAGTACCCAGAAGTTTACAAACGTGGATAGAAAAAATTCCAGCATAAATGATAGTTAGAAAATTTCCAGCAATATTGTTGGCTCAACAAATGTCATAAAACTGAGGACCCACATTTAACCATAAAATCATCTAAAACTCAGAGTCATTAGCTAGTTCAGCGTGAAAGTTGATTAAGACAAATCATTATTTTTTTATGATAAGTAAAAAGTAAAGACAAATCATTATGTAAGATAAAAAAAAAAGATAAAATAAAATGAAAAAATGTTTTCTCAACTTAAAATTATTTATAAAATTTGCCCTGCAATATAACTGATGACCACGGGCAAGCTTGCTAGTTGCTATTTGCTAAGTACTTGTCCTTCTGTGAACACACCCTAAATAACTACGATTATACTATTTTTATAATATGGTCTCGAACTTCCATTGAAATCAAACACAGCAATTGACAATTGAAACTCATGTAGACAATAACATGAAAATATTAGTTCCCCATCCAAATATTGTTGCATACCTTTAATGTCCTCAAGTACGCTGTAAGGTCACGGATGAGATCCTCCTTGGCTTCAGTCCTGAAGCGAGGCTCCGACACAATTGGACGGTCATAACTTGCAAGCTTCTCTTTGGTGAGACCATTTACATTCAATGTTTGCCAATACATATCAATTCTAAAACCACATTTTATGTAGTTTAAGAGTGCCTATTATGAAAAACAAAAAGAAAATTGACAGCTGGAATCAAAGGATCACACTGTTGTTAACTATCAGACCAAGGACAAGAAGTTTGGCTCTTAGCTAGTGTTGCTCGTGACAAACTTATGCCAACCACCTTTTGGTAGCTTAGTAATGTACCGAACTTCATTTATTATCAGTTTTGTACAGAATATGGACAAACCAATATGTTTACCTAAATATGCTATAATTAAAATATCTCTGAAGAACATTCTTCTTTTATTAATAATTGGTGGAATATATCTGATGAATATTATATCACTTGTCAGTTAAATAAAGAAGACCTGCTGGTTGAACCAATGACTCATTGACGATTGACGTCGTCTAGAGACGGTAATGCCGTCTGATCATGTATGACCTATATAACACATATGTTTTATGAACTATACCTCACAAATTATTACATCATCTGGGCTACTGTTATTGTGCAACTTTTGGTGCCATTCCTCCATCATTCCAGTCTTGCAGTCATTATTTCTCTGATAATGGAAATGCAAAAATTCAATCTCTTTGCAATGCTGATGCAACATAAGAATTTATGTGAAAAGCACAATGAAACATACCTGAAGCACAAGTATATCATCACGGATCCTCTGCCCAACATCACCTTGACCTCCACGACCAACACATGCCATTATGAGTCTCACAATTTCCCGATCATTTGGCTGGTTCAAATATATTCTTAGTAGTAAATTGGTAAACTTATCTTGAGCTTCACTGATCTCACTGTGGATACAGAGTATAAATATGATGCAGAAACAAGTTAGTTGCCAAAGAAGTACATATCTTTGGTCAAGCATATTTTCACAACACAGTCAAAAGTTGTGTAGAAAACAAACAAGAAACAAAACCTCGAAAATTTGATACAATGTAGTAAATGAGGGAGGGGACATAAACAGATTGTACATACAACAGCAATAAGTCAACTATGCCATGCCATGTCAGGGGCATAATTTGACCTTCATCTACATGCAGTATAAATTTCAAGCTTACCAATTACATCTTATATCGTGTATTTTTACATTACCTTCTAACATTAAGAAATTAGAGATCAGATTTCTATTATTAGAAGTAAAACTTAGTTGGGGAGAAGAAAATAAATGAAAAAATCTAGACCAAAACAAGTCATCCTTTTTTTCTACATGAAAATAATTCAATCTTTACTTCAAGAAGGCAACAACTCTTTTGTGGAAATCAACTTGGTTATATTCTTTACCAATCGAGGAGCATAAAGTTGGTCCCTAAGTTGTTTAGTGCCCCTGGCTTGCTGGGGCCTCTTGATTAAAAGATGTGGAGACCAATAACATGTGGTATCTTTAATCATTAACAAAATTAGTTCCATAATAAAATTAATTTCTTCTTGGTAATTAGAAGAAATGGAACCCAAGGGAAGCCAAAAGCCAATTAGAAAAAATTGACTAGTTCTAATGGAAGGCCTAGTACTCGCAACCAGACTATAGTTCTGCCCAATTTTTTTTCATAGGTAATAAATTTTTATGATGGGCACAACTGCAGTACATGGGAGTTTACGATACAGGCCTCCCGGAGATGAAAAAGATACTAAAAATCATACAAGTTGAGTCCACTAAAGTCTATAGATCCAGTCCAATTCTGCCCAACTAAAATTTCAAAATGTTGAATAAAATGATAGGCAGCTCAAATGCAGGAAAAAATGTCTGTTTTTCCAAAAGCAGACAAGGGGTCAAGAATAATGCACAGGAATGCATCTCCCTAATAGAATTTAGGGAAGCATATAATTTTTACCGAGGCTTCACATTGTAATTCTTGTTCCACGTTAGATGCCTGCAAGCCATGAATCTGAACCAGACTAAAATACCAATAAGACCCAGTTCCTCAGTTTTACAATGCTCAGTCAATTCTGTCGCAATGTTGAACCTGTGTCAGGTAAATTTATGAGCAAGCATAAATTTTGAAAAGAAACCAATGTAAATGAGATAAGGAAAGTTTTGTTTGCTTTGTCAGACTGACCTAACCATTGAATTAATATACGTTTATGAAGCCCAAGATAATAAAAATAACCATCATTTAAAGTTAATTTACGAAGCCCAAGATTCCTTCGCGGAACATTAGGGGCCTAAATAACCGCAATAAGCACCTCTATATTAAAAACTTATTTTTCCAATGGAAGGTTGACATTACTTGCTTACAAGAAAGAATATTACAGTTGGTTAGGAGAATTATCAAAAGCCAGTTGGTTGACTGGAGAATTATCATAAGCTTATGGAGTTTCCCTTATGAGGGATGGATTTTCCTTGCATTGAGTGGGGCTTCCGGAGGTCTCATTGTGATGCGGGACAAGAGGCTTGTGGAACTCCTTGATGAGTGTATTGGGGCTTCTTAGTGACTTATCTTTTTAAGAATATGGATGATGGGTTTCAATGGGCTTTCGCGAGTGTTTATGGGTCTAACTCAGATGGTAGTAGAAGGCTTTTCTAGGATGAGATTGATGGAGTGTATACTTGGTGGGATGTGCCATGGTGTATTGGAGGGGATTTCAATGTTACTTGGTTCACGAGTGAGAGATTGGGCGAGCATCATCAACTAAGTCCAGCTATGGAAGAATTTCCTGATTTTATTTTTGAACTGGAATTATTGCCTTTGTCGGGGGATGCTTTCACTTAGTCCAACAATCGGGTTCGGTCAATTTTAGACATATTTCTTGTTTCCTCTTTTTGGGAAACTCATTATCTAGAGTGCTTCCAAAAGAGAATGCTTAAGGTTTGTAGGGTTATTCAGATCACTTTCCTATCATTTTGGATTGTGGTGGTATCCATGGGGGTTGTAGGTATTTCAAATTTGAAAATATGTGGTTAAAAGTTTAAGTTTTTGTGGATATGGTGAGACAATGGTGGTACTCTTATAAGTTTGTTGGTACCCCGAGTTTTATTTTGGCCAATTAGCTTAAGCTCTAAAGAATGATCGAAGAAGTGGGATTTGAACTTTTTGGGAATAGAGGTGTGTGTACAAAAAACCACGCAAACCGGCCGCCAGGGTACAGAACCGACCAAAACCGGCAAGGAACCAGTTTGAACCTGGTTCAAATAATTGAACCGGCCAATTATATATATATTTTTTAAATTATACCAATACAAAATGGCGTTTTTTCACTTAAGTGAAACATTGTTGTTTTAGGTTTGCAGTTTGTAACAAAAAACTAAATGAAACGACACCATTTGGCCGTTGTTTCGACCTAGGGTTTAAACACCCCGCTCTCTTCCCTCTTCTTCTCAACTTTGACTTTCCTCAAACTCTATCCTTGTCTAGTCTTCCCTTCCAAACTTCCAGGGACTGCTCAATGCACACAGCGATGCAGAAGCTAGAATTTCACCCTCTCCATGACTCCATCGAGTTCGTCTCCCTGAGCCCGTCAGCCGTTCCCCTTCCTTTGTCCCCTCTCCTATTAAAACAAACGTGTTAACCCCCCTCCCCCCCCCCCAATCATTGTTGCACGCCGTTGATTTTCTTGACGTGGGATTTTGTTCTCACTTTACTCAACTCGCAATTCTCATGCCGGTCTTGAGGCAAAGTATTTTTTATTTTTATTTTTTTTAAATTTTTAATGTATTTAGTTCGGATGTGTTTAATTTATGATCATATCAATTATCAATTTATGTTACAAATTATTTGTTGTTTAAATTGTTTTTTTGTATATATGTAGGGGTTAAAAACTGGATCAAATTATTGGACCATGAATAGTAATCTGAGACCTAATTCCCATTGTGGGTGTTTCTGTTAGATCAAATTATTAACTTGTGCGCTGGTTTAATATTGTTTTGAGAATTGTGTTGTAAAATTATTTTAATACTTGAAATAAATTGTGAGGTTGATGAGCGAACAAAAATATAGATTAGAGCCTTGTGATGTTTTCTATGTTGCAAACTAGTTGTTGTGTAATCATGTTGATGTTTGTTCTTGTTTGTTTTAATTTATTGAATTTTGAAATTAATCATGTATTTAAATTTTTTTTTTCACATGTTAAATGGATTCTTCGTTAAGCCCAATTGATCTTGATTCAAATGAACAAACAGTTAATTTGGGAGAGACCCAAACACCCAAGACCCCCCAAGTGCAATAGTAGTAATTGTTCACTTCCTAAGAAATGGAAGGGGAAGAATCCGTCAATTGTTTGTAACTATTTTACAAAAGTTGAGAGTTGTTCTGTAGATGATCCTAAGGCCAAGTGTAATTATTGAGGTAAGATGCATGCTTGCCACTCAAAGAGGAACAGAACTTCAACCATGCAAAACCATCTGCCTTCATGTCCCAAAAATCTTCATAACGCAAGCCTTTGGATAATACCAAACAACATTAATGGTAAGGCAAAACTCGAGGACGAGGTTCGAGAGAGTGACGGTAGTATAGTAAGGAATATTCTAATCCACAAATATAGTTAATAGGCTGTGAAGTTGGCGATTTCAGAGATGGTAATCATCAATAAATTGTCATTTAGAATTGTTGAAGGGAAATGATTTAGGAAGATGGTTTGGTTCCTTGAACCTCGATTTAAATTACCACATCATGTCACGGTTGCAAGAAATTGTATGAAATTGTTTGCATCAGAAAATGCCAAATCTAAAAAGTTGTTTAAAGATGGGGAATGAAGATTTCATTAAATATTGATACATGGATATCGGTACAAAATCTTAATTGTATGTGCCTAACTGCGCATTTCATTGACAGTGATTAGAAATTACAAAAAATAAAAAATAAAAATAAAAATCATTATTTTTTGTTTAATTCCTAACCATCGAGCGAATGCTATTGGGAGATATATTAAAGCATCCCTCCTTGATTGGGGCATTGATAAAATATTTACCGTTACTATTGATAAGGTTAGCTCAAATGATACTGCAACTTCACACGAGGTATTTTTTTTTTACAGGGAGTATGTTGGGGGAAAGTATTTGCACACGAGATGTTCTCATATTTTGAACCTTGTGAAAGAGGGTCTGGATGAGTGTAATGACGTCATTACAATAGTTAGAAATATAGGTAGATATGTGCGCTCCTTAATGCAAGATTAGACAAGTTTAAGAAATGTATAGAGAAAGAGAAAATTGATTGTAAAAAAATAGTCTCTTGATGTGCAAAACTGGCGAAATTCAATTTACATGATGTTGGAGGCAGCTGAAAATTTTGAAAAGACTTTCAGGTGGATGGAGAATGAGAACTACAATTTTCTTTCTTACTTTAATGGTGAACATATGGTCCTAGAGCTTAGGAGTGGGAGACTGAGTTTTTTTTTTTGAAATTTTTAAAAATATTTTATGATGTAACTCATGATGAGACTTGTATGCTCCAAAAGGAGTTGATTAGGCTGAGTGAGAGTGATGGTAGTTGTTTGATGAACATGGTCATAAGCATGGGAATGAAATATGATAAGTATTGGGATTCATTACATAAGATAAATTTGTTGTTAATTGTAGTTGTGCTTGATCCATCTAGTAAGTTAGAGTCTCTTGCTTTCCACCTGAAAAAACTCATGATGAGACTCGGACTGAAAAGTTAGTGTCTGGTATGAGACAGTTATTAGCATTGTACGTGGAGTATAATTCTACATTCAGTTCTACCTTGACTAGCCAATAACATGTGCCGCCTCCAACATCTACAACCACAAAAGATGGTAAAGTCAATCACGAGTCATAATTGTTTTATGAGTGGTTGCTAGCATCTCCTGCCACTAGATCTACAATTGCCAAAATAGAGGCGGATTGGTATATATCAGAAGGTTGTGAAGCACTCAACCCATCTTTTGACTTGTTGATTTGATGGAGATCTAATAAATCTACTTATCCTATACTTGTGAGGATTGCTTGAGACTTGTTAGCCATGCTTGTTTCCATGATTGCAACTTAGTCAGCATTTAGTACGGGAGGTCATGTACTTGATCATTTTCATAGTTCGTTGGCTCTAAAAACCATTGAGGCACTTATTTGCGTTCAAAATTGGTTGCGACATTCGTCGACGCCAATTAATATTCTAGAGTCCATGAATAATATGGATAACTTTGTGGTAAAATCAGATAACGTTTTACACGAATGAGGGTCTAAAGGAGTGTAATGACGTTATAACAATGGTTAAAAATGCGGTTAGATATATGCGCTCCTCCATGTAAGGTTAGAAACGTTTAAAAAATGTGCAGAAAGAGAAAATTGATTATAAAAAAATGTTTCTTTTGATGTGCAAACCTGGTGGAATTTAACTTAAATGATGTTGGAGGTGGCTGAAATTTTTGAGAAGGCTTTCAGACGGATAGAGAGTGAAGACTACAATTTTTTCTTTTACTTTAATGATGGACCTATGGGACCTCTTAGAACTTAAGAGTGACAGACAATATGGATTTTTGTAAAGTTCTTTAAAATGTTTTATGATGCAACTTGTCGATTTTGCAAGTCTTTTTATATGTCAAGGTAAACATCAATTTTTCGGAGATTTGTATGCTCTAAAAAGAGTTGATTAGGCTGAGTGAGAGTGACAATAGTTGTTTGATAAACATAATCATAAGCATGAGAATGAAATATAATACGTATTGAGATTTTCAATAGATAAGATGAAGTTATTGTTGTTGATTGCAGGTGTGCTTGATCCATGTTAGGGTTTCTTATTTTCCACATGAAAAAAATTAATGATAAGACTCAAGTTGAAAAGTTGGCGTCGAGTGTGAGACACTTATTAGCAGATTTGTATGCAGAGGATAAATTTACGTTTGGTTCTACCTCCACTAGCCTAGAACATGTGTCGTCTCCAACATCTACAGCCACAAAAGATAATAAAGTCAATCATGAGTCACAATTGTTTTATGATAGTTGGTAATATCTTCTGCTATTGGATTTATAGTTGCCAAAACACAGGTGGACCGATATTTATCACACGGTTGTGAGACATTTAACACATCTTTTGACTTGTTGATTTGGTGAAGAATTAATGAGCCTAAACTATCATATACTTGCGAGGATTGTACGAGATTTGTTAGTTGTTTCCACGATTGCAACAAAGTCAATATTTAGTACGGGAGGTTGTGTCCTTAATCCTTTTCAAAGTTCATCAGCTTCGAAAACCATTGAGACACTTATTTGTGTTCAGAATTGGTTGTGACATTCGTCAATGCCAATTGATATTCGAGAGTCCATAGATAATGTGAAGAATTTTGTGATAGAATCAAGTAATGTTTTGAACTTTGTCGTGAATGAGGGTCTGAAGGAGTGTAATGATGTCATTACAATAGTTAGAAATGTGGTTAAATATGTGTGCTCTCCTCTATTTAAAATTAGAGAAAATTGATTGTAAAAAAATATTATCTCATGATGTGCAAATCTGGTGGAATTCAACTTACATGATGTTGGAGGCGGCTGAAAAATCTAAGAAAGCTTTTAGGCGGATGGAGAGTGACGACTATAATTTTCTCTTTTACTTTAATGAGCTTAGGAGTGGAAAATAGTGTGAAATTTTTGAAGATGTTTTATGATGCAACTTGTCAATTTTGCGAGTCCTTTTATATGTCACGGCAAACGCCAATTTTTCAGAGATTTGTATGTTCTAAAAAGAATTGATTAGGCTGAGTGAGAGTGACATAGTTGTTTGATAAGCATGATGATAAGCATGAGAATGAAATATGATAAGTATTAGGATTTATTAGATAAGATGACGTTGTTGGTTGCAATTGTGCATGATTTATGCAGTAGGTTTAGGGCTTCTTACCTTCCACCTGAAAAAAAAAAAATTCATTATAAGACTTAAGTTGCAAAGTTGGTGTCGAATGTGAGACAGTTATTAGCAGACTTATATACGGAGTATAATTCTACGTTCGGTTTTACGTCAACTAGTTGAGAATGTGTCGTCCATCTACAACCACAAAAGATAGTAAAAACAATCATGTGTCACAATTGTTTTATGAGTGGTTGCTAGTATTTTCTGACTACTAAATCTATAGTTGCCAAAATAGAGGTGGATTGAAATTTATCAGATCGTTGTGAGGCACTCAACCCATCTTTTAACTTGTTGATCTGATGGAAAATTAATGAGCCTAACAATCCTATACTTGTGAGGATTGCAAGACACTTATTGGCCATGTATGTTTTCACAGTTGCAACTGAGTTAGCATTTAGTATGGGAAGTCGTGTACTTGATCCTTTTTGGAGTTCATCGGCTATGAGTTTAGGCACTAATTTGTGCTTAGAATTAGTTGCGACATCCGTCAACACCAATTAATATTCAAGAATCCATGGATAAAGTGGAGAACTTTGTGGTAGAATCAAATAATGTTTTAAACCTTGTCATAAATGCGGGTCTGAAGGAGTGTAATAATGTTATTACAATGATTAAAAATGCAGTTAGATATGTGTGTTCCTCCCTGCAAAATTAGACAAGTTTAACAAATGTGCAAAGAAAGAGAAAATTGATTGTAAAAAATTTTGTTTCTTGATGTATAAATCCGATGGAACTCAACTTACATGATGTTGGAGGGGGTTCAAAATTTTGATAAGGCTTTCAGGTGGATGGAGAGTGAGGTCTACAATTTTCTCTTACTTTCATGCTGGACACCTCCTAGAGCTTAGGAGTGGGAGACTGTGCAAGTTTTTTGTGAAATTTGTGAAGATGTTTTATAAGGCAACTTGTTGATTTTGCTAGTTTTTATATATGTCACGGCAAACACCAATTTTTTGGAGATTTGTACGATCTGAAAATTCATGATGAGACTTGGGTTGAAAAGTTAGTGTCGAGTGTGAGACAGTTACTAGCAGAATTGTACATAGATTATAATGCTATGTTTGGTTCTACCACAACTAGTCAAGAATAAGTGCTGCCTCCAACATCTACAACCACAAAAGATAGTAAAGACAATCATGAGTCACAATTATTTTATGAGTGGTTGCTAACTTGCTAGCATCTTCTGCCACTGGATCTACAGATTCCAAAACAGAGCAGACCAGTATTTATTAGACAGTTGTGGGCCATCCAACCCATCTTTTGTTGATCTGGTAGAGATATAATGAGCCTACCTATCCTATAGTTGCAAGGATTGCACGAGACTTGTTAGTCATAGTTGTTTCCACGGTTGCAACTGAGTCAACATTTAGTATCGAAGGTCGTGTACTATTCCTTTCCAGAGTTCATTGGCTCTGAAACCGTTTAGGCACTTATTTATGCTCAGAATTGGTTGCGACATCCGTCAACATCAATTAATATTCGAAAGTCCATGGATAATGTGGAAAACTTTGTGATAGAATCAGGTAATATTTTTCTCATTCAATATTCATTTACTATAAATTGATTTAATTTATTTTTCATTATCCAAATTTATTACTATTGTTTTAATCTTATTAATGTTTTTATAGAGTTGGGAAGCAGAATCAGGTGTCACAACTATTGAAGACTAAGATTGCTTGGGAATCTGTTTGGATGGTGAAGATTTAGCACAATTTTATTCAAGAACAATTGTTACTTGCTTAAGACAATTTGTTTCAATTTGTAATGTGTATTAAACATATAGTGGAGTATTTTTTTTTTCTTTTTAGTTATCTAGAAATTAGTATATAAGTAGTATATCCTTAGTAATTACTAGTTAGTAATGATATCAATGACATTAAAATTAAAATGAAATTAAATATTTAAAATGAATTTTAAAAGTCCAGCAAAAAAAAAAACCCAAAATATTAATAATATTGAACCAACAAATTGACTGTGAAATGAACTGGCTAAAACCAGTTGGAGCCGGTTCCACACCCCTTTATTGGTCGGTTTCGGGTGGTTTTTCTCGCCTAAATACACTGGTCGGTCCGTTTCGGTTGTAGACCAAAACTGAACTGCCCTTGTCGGTTTTCACCCCTACCCCAAATGTCGATTGTCAAAGGAAGCGTCTCTCCGAGGAGTTGCTAAGGTTGGTGGGGGAGGAGGATCAAGATTGGGGTTTTGTCAAAGGAGTTGATTAGAAAAAATTTAGTGACAATTGATCTCCAAAAGTTGATTTCACGGAGGCAGAAATCTCAAGCTTTGTAGCTGAATGAAGGTGATCAATGTAAAAGATACTTTCATCGGGTTGCCAACTCTTATCATGGGTACAATGCAATTAAGTTACCTCATTCTGATGATCATGTTATTGCAAATCAAGTTGATATTAAAAACTATGTGGTTTGTTATTATGAAATACTTCTATCATAATAGCACTCATGGAGACCAAAACTTGATGGGCTGGCTTTTAACTCGATTGATATTTTGAGTGCAAATTGGTTAGAGAAGAGACAGTTTGAGGATGAGGTGCATCTTGTGGTTAAAGGGATGACAAGGGACAAAGCCCCAAGGGTAGATGGATTCTCTATGGCATTCTTTCAATAGTGGTGGGAGTAATGGGAGATTATGAGAGTTTTTTTGAGTTCTTTGCCTATAAAAATATTTGAAAAATGTCTTAATATGACTTTTCTTGCTTTTATTCCTAAAAAGGTTGGAGCGATGTTAAGGATTTTTGTCCTATTAGCCTTATTAATGGGGTGGGGTGTACAAGATTATCTTGAAATTTCTTTCTAATCGTATGAGTAAGGTCATGGAGAAGATTATCTTGAAACCCCAAAATGCTTTTGTTAACGGGTGTCAAATCCTTGATTCAATTCTTATGGCAAATGAATGTTTGGAGAAAAGATTGAGAATAGGAGTGCCAGGCATTTTATGTAAGCTAGATTTAGAAAAAAGCTTTTGATCACATGAATTGGGATTTTATCTTCTATTTACTTGAGAGATGTGGTTTTGGGGAGATATGACATTTGTGGATAAAACATTGTTTAACTATGGTTCAATTCTCTGTTTTGGTTAATGGTAGGTACCCTTGTTTGTTTTTTTTAACAGTTCACGAGCCTTGAGACAAGAGACCCAATCTCTTCTTTACTTTTTGTGATAGTTATGGAAGTTGTTTCTTGGTCTTTACTTTTTGTGATAGTTATGGATGCACTTGGTCATATGTTGGAAGCTCGGGGTGCGCTGGTTTTCTATTGGGCTTCTCGTTTGGAAGCATTAACAATGGCTTCATTAATGTGTTCCATCTTCTTGGTCTTACAACCCAAGTCACATTCAGATGATGAAGGCTCTATTATATGTTTTGAAATTGTTTCTGGTCTTAAAAGTGAACCTTGAGAACTTCGAGATGGTGAAAGTGGGTGAGCATTCTAGATTGTAAGGTTGCTTCATTGCCAATGAAATACTTGGCCTTCCTCTTGGGGACTCTTTCAAGGTTAAGGCCATATGGGATGGGGTTATGGAGAAAATTAAGAGGAGATTTGGTTGGATGGAAAATGTTGTACTTGCCTAGAGGGGGGGAAGAACAACTCTGACGCACACTTTCTAACCTTCCCTCATATTTTGTAATCTCTTTTTCCTTTGCCAGCACAAGTGTGGCTAATCATATTGAGCAACTTTTTTAGGCCTTCTTGTGGAGTGGAAGTGGTGAGGAGACTAAGTTCTATCTAGTCTAGTGGTGGGTTGGGAATTCAGAATCTTTAACAAGGCATTTATTGGGAAATGGTTATGTCATCTAGAAAGGGTATCTATTTTTGGAAGACTATTATAGATTAAAAATATGACAGCTTGCAAGGGGTTTGGGGTTTAAATGAAGTGAGAAATGTGCATGGTATTGGTTGGTGGAAGCATATAAGAAATGGACAAGAGGATTTTACTCTGTTTATGACTTGTGGTTTGGTGATTCAGCCCTAAAGACAACATTTGCCTCTCTTTTTTGGCTCTTAATAAGGTAGCTTCGGTGTCCAAGATGCTAGATTGTTCTAGTGGGTTCCTTTTGTGGAATGTTTATTTCAATAGAGCTATTTATGATTGGGAAATTGGATCTATCTCTGATTTTTACAGCTTACATTGTATTCTTAGCAATTTGTTAATTATCAGGTGGACATGATGCTGTGGATGAAGATGGGAATCGGAGGTTTCTGTATGTTAATTGTATATAAGGCTTTGTCAAGCCAAACTTCATTCCCTTGGAAGCCTATTTGGAAAAGTAAGGTTGCCTTCTTTGGGTAGACAGCATCTCTCTTGGGGAAAATTTTGGCGTTGGATACCTGAGAAAATGGGGTCTTTGTTGGTATGAAATGGTGTTGTGTGTAAGAAGTGTGGTGAAAGGGTAGACCATCTTTTGCTTCATCATGAGGTGGCAAGAGTTATGGGAGGAAATCTTTTATAGAACGGGCATTGCTTGGGTAATGAATGCCCAAGAGGGTGGCTGATTTATTTGCTTGTTGGCAAAAATGCAGGACCATTGAGGATGTATGGAGGATGCTCTATGTATCATATGGTGTTTATGGATTGAAAGGAATGGTCGAAGTTTTGAAAACAAGGATCATTCTTTGGACGAGCTAAAAAGTTTCTTCTTACATACTTTATTTCTTTATCATCATCCTCTTGCGTACTTAATGGAGCTTGCTTCAATGCCCTCTTGTATGTATCTCTTTCAAGCTCCTTTTCTATGTAACTAGGTGTATGCTATTTGTATACCTCCTGTATACTTGGGCTATGCCTATTTACTACTATTAATGAATTGTTGTCTTACTTATCAAAAAAATAAAAGTAACTATCAGATTCAATGTGCAAATAAATATACTAAAATTCATTCTAAGAGCTTAGTTTCACATTTTAACCTGTGCATCAATGACCTCTCAGCCTCTTTTTCTCTTCTAGATATTTCATCAAGTAACCATTTGACAATTCCTTCCCCCTCCCGATCCCCATAGACCTGCATTCAAGGTATTTCATTCAAAGACTTTTTTTTATCACTAAATGAAATTTTATTAAAATGAGGTGATATTTCAGTTTCAAAGACTATAATGCACAAATTAAAGTTCTATCAATGTGTGGAAAATATACAATATGACAGGAGTTTGTGGTTATAGATGTGATACGACAGGATACTGTTTTTAATATATAAGCATTTATTAGATAAAAACTATAATCCAAATATCAATAATGTTGAAAAAAAAAAGATGGCACATCTTACCATAAAAGTCACACTTATAGTAATGCAGTAATGCCACTTGCATTCAAACTGAAGTTCTCAATGTTATATTTTATTTATTAAATAAAACTCAAAGTTAAAAATACATGTAAAGAATAGGGAAAATAGATAGATAAATAGAGTAAATCTTACCAAAATAGTTCAGATCATCATAAAAGGAAGTTATAAAGGGTAGGCGGTTCATTCCACTGACCAGTTGCTTCTCACCAGTTTTATCAATATAATAGAAATGATAAAAACAAAAAACCAACTGTATCACATTTTTTCTGGTGCAACCGCCAGTTTGATATAATCGTGACATGTATGGTGTGATCTACTCTAAAGAAATGCAGGAAATTCAACAATAACATCAATTCAAACGAGACAAGCTTGGGAAAGCGCCAGTACAGTGAAATCTGACATATTATAGGCAGGCATGAATTTAAAAAAAAAATACAGTTATTTTTAGCTAATAAGCTGATTTCATGGACAAGGATGGAGTATCTATGCATAAATCAATGCAACTAAGCCCCAATGGCAAGCGGAAAAAACTTTCTACAGCATAACAGGAAGACAAAAGAATAAGCAAATCGCAAAAAGAATGAGAGAAAAATACCTTCCCAATAGGTTTCATTAGTTTCAGGCCCACAAAGAAATTTTCCCCATTATTTTTTATCCAAGATCCTCCATTCCATATTATAAATTGGATGCCCACAAAATTCCTTTGATGAAAGTTAACATCTACAACCTATTCTTGGTAAAAGCCCACACAGGGTTGAAAAGAGGAAAGAGTTGTTCAGTGCAATGCATATAACTAAACAACTGAACAAAACTGACAGAAAGTAAGCACAGAAAATCATGCAACAATTCTCTGGTATAAATGACCTGAAAGAATGCTTGTCCAGTTGATATCTCTGTAAAATAAGTTTGGCATGCTCCAACAACCAGCTTTGACTTTTCAGGCAACATCTCAGCTGGAGGGGCCTGTATCAGTAAGAGAAATGAAAAACATGAAGAAATCTTTGTATATATTTGTCTGTCAATTTGTCACAACTCATGATACATAAAAAAAATTATTGGCGCGGGGGTGTCTGGGAACAACATCCTGGCTAATCCAGTACATATAATTTCAAATCAGAGAAAAATAACTTACCAACCATTCCCCAGGAGACGACTTTGATATGCCCCAATGAAGCACTGCATAACCTTTCATGTTCGTAGCAACCAAAATGTGATGGTCACCACTAACAACTTTTACAAGGACCTGTATAGGCTCAAAAATTCAACAAGTTAAGCAAAATTTCTCCTTTTCAAAGTCATAATAATTCTTGAACTGGATTATATAAGTTGTAATAAACAGTCAAGCAAATCAGGCAAAATGTGATCTGGTCCATAATGAAATTAACCATTTCCTTCAAGTCTGAAGCTGCCAATTGGGAAGTGGCCACTTTCATGCTTAAAAAGAAAAATGAGTCATTTAAAAGAAATACAATAAAACCTCCTTCCTCTTATATAATATGGTAGAGATGTTAGCAATCTTCTATTATGATGAACAATTAAGTATAAAAAAACCAGATCGATAGACATCTATGTCCAAACTATGATCATTGGACCAAAACAATAACCATCTATAACAAAATGAATTACATGAGTCAGACTTGAATTGCAAGCAGTTCACATAGGTAGACCTGTATAGAAATCCGGTGTTGGGTATTATATAAACTTCCTCCCACAAGAAAACTAACCACAATTTCAAAGTTTCCAACGTGATAACATTGCTGTGAGACCACGTTGTCTCCTCCCATTGATTTCTCTACAAGATTCAACAAAGATGATGACAGCAACCTAGTGCTTTTGGCATGTCCCTCCGAGTGATTTTGCAACCATTGGTCGACATTATGTCTCCTTTGGTAAGAGTGCGGCATATGACTCCTGATTTCTTCTCTATCAGTAGCCATTGGTCTAGTATTTGCAGTTAGATAACTACTCCGCAGCTCATTCAGAGACAAACCCTTTGACAGCTGAATTTGGAGCTCTCCTAAAGCATTGTCATAATCTTGCTGCATCAGAATTACCAAGTAATCACTCTCATCCAAAAGTACAATAGTTTGATAGAAGCTTTTAACTTCTGTACAATGCGCGGTTACAGAAGAAATGAAGTATTTTCTTACAATTAGTAGTAAACCTAAAGCAGCATCATGGTTAAAAAAAATGCATAATCTATCACATGGCCAATGGGAAGATGCATGTATGGAAGAAGAGGGTTAATTAAAGTTGGATAGGACAAGAAAACTTTAAGCATGAGAGTCTAATCAAATGACATGATAGTGCACAGGTAACGGAAAAGATATCCAGCACAGGACCTTACTGCCAATTGCAGTGAATAGATCTACCTTTTGTTGTTGTGGTGAGCTTACTGGCCTACCCTGGCTTTCCCAGAGTAAATATGCCTTGTGTTCTATCAGATCCTTGGGTGTAGTAGGGAGTGAAAGAGTAGCATCACTCTCAGGTATCTCTATTCGAAAATTCCCATGGTTTAATTTCAACCTAGAAAGCATGACAAAAATTAAAACTGAAGCGTCCCTTTGGGGCCCAAATCAGAAAATATGAAAGCCCAGAGAAAAAGGAACCAACCATCTATCACGATTGCCATCTTTCAAAACAAATTCAACAGCATGTATATTGGGGTCCCGCAATTCAATGACTAATAAATATATTTCTCCACTCTGCAACTCAAACACCACAAATATCAAATAGAGGTTAACTATATATGCTCCTAGGTCGGTCAGATCAATTATAACCAAACAAATTAAAGAAAGCAGAAAGCGAAAGAAGGATAAACCTTTGTAAATGGTGTCTGCAATGCGCCTTGCTTGAAAGCCTTTTTCCCAGAAGGATGATCAGCAGGAATGAACCAGTTCCTATGGAGAAAAAATATATAAATATTGATTCTAAATGCAATGTGTGAGTGTATTTGTATGTTAAAACAGTATCCGGTTAGCCTTTACGTATTTCCACGGTAAATACAACCCCAGTGAAGAATCCAAGTTGTTGTACAGTTCTTAAGTTGAAGTTCAATTCTAACATTGCGTCCATTTGAAGATCCGATCACATCAATCTGCATAAACCAAGCAATAAGATTTAGTAAAAAAAATCTGAAAACGTATCCAAATAATTCAAGAATTCATTTGCACAAATGGTAATTACTACCTGAAGTTGCGTTCCTTCTACGAGCTCAAAATGATGAACTCGAGGAACTTGGGAAGAGCTCGTAGGCTTTGAAGATGCCATAGCCGTTTTTTCACGTGAAAAAATGAACTGAGTTTTGAAGACCGCACAGAAAAGAGAAAAGCCTCTTGTTTATAGGCATCGAGGGTCCAGA
This sequence comes from Platycarya strobilacea, assembly GCA_036898215.1. Taxonomy (NCBI): domain Eukaryota; kingdom Viridiplantae; phylum Streptophyta; class Magnoliopsida; order Fagales; family Juglandaceae; genus Platycarya; species Platycarya strobilacea. Next base: position 10,906,000 of record CM072555.1, read on the forward strand.
AGAGGTAAGGTCGTTGAACGTTGGTAGACTCTCTAAAGGTAGAATGACACATCAAGGTTTCTTTTAATTTGTAAACGATAGTGATACAAACCAGGTCTAATCGTAGCAAAAGATCCAATTTTATATAAGTGTATGCCATAAGACTGCCTTCAATTTAGTATAGAATAACCACAGGGCAAGGGATCATTTTCCTTTTCACGATTCACTTAATCGAATGATTGTCCTTTGATCTTTACATAGTTACGAAATTCTAAGCACAGAGCCCATCAATAATCCCTGATTGATCAATGGGTAATTAAAAATAATACAAAAGTTAGAGTTTCCAACAAAGGGAACTCGAATAACCAAAAAAGAAAATAACGAAGATTCAGAAAACGATGGGAAAGAACCGGATGCTTTAGAACTTCGTAAAGAAAAAAGTTTCCATATTCCGATTCACAAATTGAGAGAGAGAATGTCACAGTTGCGAGGACGACAAAGAAAAAATTTGACGCCCCATGTTGATTCTGAAATCACATCGACAGCCGGCCTGCTGCCTGCCATAGGAATCTATGAGAGATAGAAACCAAGAGGATTGTGGAGCGAGCGGGAAAAGAAAACCCTAGATATGAGCAACGGTCGACTCTTTCAGTTCTGCCCCTTTTGAATCTTTTGATAGTGGGAGAATGAACGTATTAAGACGGAACGGTGCGTTTTATACACTCAATATGAGCAACGGCCGACTCTTTCAGCTCGCGTACAAAAAACGCAAGTTCTGCCGTTAAAACTTAAAGCCATCACGGAGCGTCTACCAGAGGCAAGGTTTTTTTTTTTCTTTTGTTTTTGACAATTTTAGAGTAATGTTTTTTATTATCTTATTTTTTATTTTTTATTTTATTTTATAAAGTGATATTAGATAATTAAAAGTTATTTATTATATTTTATTTATTAACTTATTTTTTAATACCATATCATAAAATAATAAAAAGATAATAATAAAATGGTAAATTAATTTATTCTTAATTTTATTTACAATCATTTGGCGTACTCTTTACGCATTTTATAAATTTGATTAGCTGCTCTACTCTTTTAATATAAAGTAGTTAACTAAACATATTAAGAAAATGTAAAAAATACATAAAAAGAATTGTATGTAGTAAATTTTTTTAAACATTTTAATAAAGAGTAGCGTTGTGTTCCACACGACTTTATTACTTTCCTTATAACATTATTTAACATATTTATGCGAGTAGTGCTACATCTTTTTAGAGATATAATCTTAAATGTATCTCTAATACTCTTGTTGATGTTGGAAAATTCGGCCAGATTGGAGCAAGAGAAAAAATTATTTTTAGCCTATTAATATGAGCTAGGCTTTGTTTGGTGTCGTTTAAAACCCCTTACAAGACTCTAGTACAATTGTACGTACGTAAATAACAGATAAATAAATAGAGATAAATACAATATTTACGTGGTTTGACATATGATCTATGTTCACGAGAATTGGAGAAGGAAAATCTACTATAATAAATATTTTTATAGTCTCTCATAGATCTTTATACAGAAAAAATATACATAAATCTAATAATTTGAAGTATTGGAACTTTCTGAGAAGGTTAAAAAAGATAATGCCGATTTGTAAACAATAAATTGGTTAGAGAGAGAAAGAGAGTCCCCTATATCCATTTATCTTAGGCCTTATATAAGAGTCTTTGGCTTGCGTGTATTAGTTGACATGTATTCTTTTCTTTCATTTCATTTTCTTCGGGTGTTCATATACCTACTCTTGCACCTATCAGTCCTCTTTCCTCACCCTTACGTGCTTTAGTCCCATCATATATCCTTTATTCTTTAGTGTAATCAATATTAAGCTTGGGCTTTTTCTCTTTCACAGGTGTGATTTTTATTTTTTTAAATTTCTTTCATTCATGTTTTATATATTTTTAAATATTTTGTTAAAAATAAAAAATATTACATCATTATTAAAAAATATTTATTTAATTACTAAGTAAAAAAAATTAAAAACTTTTTTATTTTTTAAAATATGGGAGAAATTTCCGAGACACAAATTCGAAGTTTCGAACTATAAAGCATTTCTCTATTCTATTTGTATTGAATGTCGGTAATATTTTATCAATTTCTTTTAATTCGAGTTTTAAATTTTAAAATTCTCTCCTGCTTGTATGGTTATAACTTATATACAATAAAATTGTAAGTATAGATACCATTTTTCTTTAATAAATATTGAAATATGAAAAATAAAATGTGTTTTTTGTTTTAAAAAAAAAAAGAAGAGAAAATTCTCTCTTTAAACAGCACGATAATTTCCTCCAGGCTCCATGGTCACTTTAGTTAGCTTCTTACCCCATTCGATCCCAAGGAAATTATGGAGGATCTTATTCTTCGCTTTCCTCGCTTCCGGTTCCTATCCGGTCTCCAGAGTCCAGATACACTGCAGTCTCTCGGCGCTTCGTTTTTCAATCCAAATATACTGATGGCGTCTTCTCGCTGGAAGAGAGGATAAGAAACTTTGTGGAGCTTTGGACAGTCAAGTTGTATTGTGTTGTGTCTCGAAGAAGCTCTTGCTGTCCAGTATATCCTCCCACGTTTGCTGCAGCCTTCAGGCCTTTTACTTTCTTGGTAAATAAATAAATTTACTTAAAACAGAAAAGAAAAGAAAAGAAAAAAAGATGAAGAACGCAGAATCATCGAATGAACTGGATAATATTACATGTAACATCGAAAAATTATAATCATGGAGCTTGGTAGCTTTACAATTTACGTTCAATGTCTTACAATTACAAAGTTCCTTAAGGTAATTAATGATCAGACCCGCTCCCACTTTCTTCCTTGCCACCATTTCCCTCTACTTCCAATAAAGGGACAGTAAAATTCTGTTTTTATTAAACAGGCACCTGACTCCGGGCATCTCATTGCGTGAGCAGCCTTGAATCACACGCCACAATTTTCACCTGCCCAACATTCTCCTGGCATTCCTCACTCTTAAATAGAGCATCCTGTAAGATGAAGGTCCAAACGTTGTCGCAAAATCTGTAAGTGTGCAGATGTCCCTGTAGCAGACACAAGGAAACAGAGAATTCAGAAACGTCCATATATCATACCAAATTGCTACTATAGTTAATTAAATGTATTAAGCAGAAAAAATTGAAAGGAAAAATAGCTACAACTGAAGAACCAATGACAAGCTCAACCCGTGGAATTTTAACACAGTGCACAGATTAAGGAGTCTAATTAGCTCGACTTCTTTTTCATAAAACAAGAAACTTGCCTGGGTTCGTATAGAATGAATTATTCCGTCTCAAATCTCAACTGAGTGCAAATACTGCTTTTTGTGTGTGCGTGGGTGCGCGCGCGCATGTTTGTCATATGGTCGTGAATATATGCAAATTCAAAATGAAACTTATAATCCCAAGAAATATTCAATACTCATTATACCCTTCTATGGGGTACACTCAGCATTAGATTGCTACCATTTTAGACAAGAAATATGATAGCATCCATTGCTCCTATATCATATGAACAGAAATAGTAGAAATATTATTAAAAAAAAGAAGCAATTCCCATTTACAAGAGAACCAATGAGAGAAGACAGCAATGTTCTCTCATCATGCATTCTTCCAATAAAAATGAGTGTTGGAGGTAGTCACCATGATACTCTTACAGCAAAGAACTTCAGCAGGATTTCATCCATTTAATTAATTTCTTATTCTTAGCCTAGCTTGCAGACCGCCACTTCCCTTAATTCTACTTCACTTTGACCCCTTAAAAGCCTTTTCTTTGTTTAATTAGTGAGTCGGGATTTGTAGTTTCGAGGTTTGAGGAAATAAACTTGAAATTTTCCATTTCATTGGTCGAAGAGCAAGTATTCTTTGAACATGTCTGGCAACAGCTCCAAAATTGAATTGATGATGCATTTAAAGGTTATCTGGAGATGAATATTCCAAGCACTTCCATTTTCCTAAACTAAAATAAATCATAAAAAGATGATATATTCCCTGAGGTAGTTTCCAGACAGCATTATTGCCTGGGTCAAATGGCTTTCAAATTACGAAGTTATAAAGGTCATATATAGAAGAACTTAAAATGCATGCCAACTATCACTTCCTACTCAGGGACATGTGACGTGCATCTATGGTAATCTAACAACTTAATCAATCGAAATTATGAGGATGTCAAGAAGAAAGCCAGCCACTACATTTAGCTTGATCCCCAGAAGTATGGTTCCCCACTGACAAGCGAAGCCCAAGGTTCCTTCTTTTGTGATATTAACATTACAGCACTAGATCAAGTCTTTCTAAATATAAGCATCAGTCTAGTAAGAAAGCAGTGATACCTTTCTTCTACAAAATTGTGGCCATAATTTTGGGCAAATTCAGGGTACAACATAAAACATATTTTATTTATTTTAAAGTAGCATAAAAACATTTTTGATAACGTGGAACCTCACTTGGGCAAGGCCTTTTAGACCCACCCTTGAGGATTCAGGACTAAACCTCAGCTACACAACCTTACCCGTCAGAACCTCGTGTTAGGTTATCCAAGGGGACTCCTAGTGCAGAATTAAAAAAAGAATAATGCTACAATACCCCTCCATTTTCCCCCCTCATTTTGACCGCTCAAGCATGTAACTTTTTTAAAAAAAAATTCTCTTACTTATTGACTAAGGAAGTGACTATTAGTATATTGATATATTTTTCTATTTTTTAAAAATATTTGAAAATGTTCAAAATTATGAATAAAAAAAACTCGGGGCACGCCCAACGGTCACTGCTGGGCGGCACTCTAGCAGCACTCTTAAAAAAAAAAATTCAGGATGTCTGAGTTTACAGCTCATCCAAACCCATCCTCTGACCACTAGGTAGCGCTGGATGGGTTAGTGACATAAAACTTGGAACTTAGAAGTCTTAACTAAAACCAATGGTAATTATGTAGATACCAAATAAGACCACAATGAACTTTCATACTTCTACTCCTTTACCACTCAATATCTGCAATAAATATGGTTTCTTAATCTCAAAGCGTCAACGATGTGATTTCTCATCATTTAGCATGAAAAACGTCAAATTTCCACTAAAAAGAGCACGAAGCTCTGAATTCTAATAATGAGAAAATTCTAAACTATTTAACTCGCTGCTCTTAACCTTAAGAAAAAAAAAGCAATAAACAAGCTTTAATTTCAGATAAAAGGGGTAAAAGAACAATAAAAAGAAAACTAGAAAACTTACCTTAATGGTGACCTTACTTTTCACTTGAGCTTCCAAAGCTTCAGTCATAGACTAAAACATGATAATGCATTAAAAAAATCATCAATAAAGACCAAACGCCTCCCCCTCCAATACTGAAATCTAAAAGTCAGAAACAGTAACAAAAGACAAACCGGGCCTAACCGTACCTTGTCGAACTGGACAAGAACCTGAATTGCCAGTTCAGGACTGAGAGTGCCGTTCTGAACCATCTCGTCCAAAGTCTCGGTCAGGCACATCCCGATCGTCGACCTCCGGTAAAGTTCGAACGTAGCCATAATCCGTCACCACACGAGATCTGAACATGTACACACGTGAATTGAGAATTTAGACACTTAAAGAAATCGAAGCATATGGAACCGAAAAAGAAACCATAAATTATGGATCGTGGACAAAACCTAGCCGGATGCAGAGACTAGAGAGAGATTAACAATAAAAAGAAACCATGAAACGAAAGAAATGATAAAATGGCGGAGGAATCGAAGGTTACGAGAGGATCTGTTGGCTAGAATGTAGAGGAGCTTTTTGTCTGAGCTTTGTCTGGTTTAACGTTTGCTCTCGTAGAACTTATGGCGGAGTGATTTGGGGCTTTTTATACCTAGCTTTTGTAGCTGAGGGGTATATATAGCCGCGACGGATCCGGAAGGCTGAAATGACGAGTTTACCCACAAGTTTTTTTTTTCTTTTTTATTTATTTTTTTATTTCTTCACTTCAACTGTTCATCCGTCATCGTTTGCATTACGGTAATTTTTTTTTTAAGATTACTCGTATTGGTTAAAAGTCATTTAAAAAAAAATGCATTTTTATATAAATATTAAAAATTAAATAGCATAATTGTGTTTTAATTTTTTGACAATTATTTTAATTTTACTATTTACTTCAAGTACTTTTTAAACTTTTTTTATTTGATCAATTGTGATATTTATTTTTTGATATTTGTACAAAAATATATTTTTTGAAAGATGACTTTTAGCCAATTCAATACGAGTGCTCTAAGCACAATAAAATTAATTTTAATAGCTCACTTATATTAATTTGATTAAACTTGAAATATATTTGACTCATAATTTTTTTTCCATGAAAGCAAATAAATGCTCAATAAATAAATGATATATACCTCATAAAATTCAACTTGATTTGATTAAAATTCATTAAGAATCGCTCATTTATGCTCAAGTTTATTCGTTTGCTCGATTCTTTTAAATTTTATTTATATACGAATAAATGATAAATATTAAATGTACTTGAGAAATGTTTACAAAAAATTTATTTTTTCACATATTATTTACTGATATGTTGAAAATGATAAAATTTAAAATTTAAAATTTGAATTGGAAAAGAAAACTAATAAAATAAAGTCCTGTTTGTTTTCAGAGATAAAATGAGATGAGATGAGATAAAAGTGAAAAAAAAAATATTTTTTTAAGATATTTTTTTAATATTAATTTTGTATGAAAATTTGAAAAAACTAGTATGAGAATTTAAAAAAATGTAATGATAAATTTGAAATGTGTTTTAAATTTTTAATTTCATCTCTCAAAACAAATAATACAGTTTTATAAGTAAAAATGTAAATAAAACTTTAAATTATGTAACACTACTCTTAGTAAATAAATATATAAATATATATATATACTTATGCATATTTACGTATAGATGTATTAGATAAAATATAAGCATAATATTTTTTATAATTAAATATATAATATATAACCTAATTATATGTCCATCTATTGAATATACTTTATAGTTATAATTTATAATTTGTACAATAATTAATCATAGAATTTAATAATTTTATATACTAATATGTGGGAGCCATATTTAAAATAGATATGTTAGATTGTTATGTATATGTATTAATAGTTGCTATAGGCATATAATATAGAATGATATTAGGGCCAATCGAGCTGCCCTCAATGTCAAAAATAGTCTAAAAGAAAAATACAATAAAAAAATTTAAAATACAATAAAAAATATTATATAATAAAAAATATATATAATAATAAAAAACACAATACAAAATATAATAAAAAAACACAATAAAAAAAATAAAAACATAATAAAAAATTTAATAAAAAAATAAAATGAAGATGATTTTAAGGGAGTATTCGGCCCTCAGTCGAACAGAGCCACTGCCGATAGCGGTGTGCGACACCGTCTATGCCATCAGGACCGGCTCCCTCCGACGACCTCACCCAAACAGACTCATTTTGGATTTAAGGTTGTTGGGGGAAGGTGGGAAGTCTCCGGGAGTTACCGTCGCAAGGGTGAGATCATCGAAGGGAACCGATCCCGGTAGCATGGGTGACGTTGCACACCGCCACGGACGACGACAGTTGCTTTTCTTATGGGGGTCGGAGACTGACTCCCAGAATTCTTCTATAATATATTATTATTATTATGAATAAATATCAATTAGTTAGATATTAATTATTTATAATTTTTTATAATCTAATAAAGGTTCTATTTGTTAATTATATAAAGTCAATATTATATTTTTTATTTTTTATCTATATATTGTAATAATTATTAAATCATTCAAAAATTTAAAAAAATACAATTTGAGCAAATTTTAAACTTGGCTCGATTTAAACTCATTTTTTAGAAGAGTTTGATCTCGAGTTAAAAATTTAGCTCATCGAACTAAATTTAAACAAATAAATAAATAAAAACTTAGTGCGAACTAGACTATTTTAAATTGAGGTGAGCGTCAAAATTGACTTGACTCGATTAGATTACAGGCCTAATCATAGATCGTTATCAATTATTCATTGCACGTAGTTACCAGTAACAGTAAAGATGTAAATTACAACTTTCTTAGAAAAAAAATGTTATTGGTCCCCAAATTTTTTTTTTCCCTTCATGATTGTTAGGAATAGCAACATAGAGACCATGTACTTATCCATGAAGCTTCGGCAAAGTTCCATAAATGATAACTCAGCAAAGCCAAAGGATAAATCTTCATAAGAAATTATTTGATATTACATTTATACCCTATAAATAATATCTACTAGAATATTCTCAAAGGCTGGAAAGGAACTCTATAGATAGATTACTGTATATCGTGTAAAGCTGAGTGAAATAAATCGATACAAATTTTCCTCCATTTTCGTTTATGAAATGTCAGAGGAACTGCCTCAAATGGTTAGAATGCGTCTGTTATCATAAAGCTGATGTGGTACCAGAGCTGGTTTAAGACCAATGTCTATCTCTGCTACTCCTTCGTCTATTTTCTTTCTTTTTTTCTTTCCTTCATTTCTACTTTCTCTTCAATTACAACACGTCTTCTTCTTCAGAGGCGTCCAAAACCCTTCCCCTACCAACATCATCCACCACTGCCATAGTTAACTTTGCTTCACATTTTGTTATGATTAAGCTTAACATAAACAACTATTTGATATGGAAAGCTCAACTCGTACCATTTCTGAAAGGTCACCAGCTGTTCGGCCATGTCCATGGCTCTGTTTTCCCACCCCCTTCCACCATTAACGACACCCCCAACCCAGAGTATCACCACTGGCTTCTGGCTTCTACAAGACCAGCTTATAATTTTTGCCCTCAACTTTTCTCTTTCGGACAACGTTCTGGCTCAAGTGTTGGACTACTTCTCTACTCATGAGGTTTGGTCCACACTTCATCAACTATTTGCTGCAGAGACTTTAGCAATATTATTCTGTTTGGTCAAATTGCTTCCGGCCCCGCCCATCATCGAAGCCCTAGTATTTTGTTTCAGAATATGAAAATTGCTCGTAGACCTTGTGTAACTCACTGTGAAAAAAGAGGTGGATTGGGTCGTATCATTTTACGCATATCTAGTGGGCTGATCTGATAGATTTTTTTTTTAGTCAGGCCCATTTTAATTATATTCTGATGAGCAAATGTTAGAAAGAAAAGAGTATATTTGAAATTTCTTATTATTATTTTTATTTATAGTATATTTGAGATTTTTATTTTTTATTATTTGTAAGTATTTTTTAACATCATTAATTACTAAAAAATTTTAAAAAATATATAACTTCATGAATAATCACTTTCTCAACTATTAAATAAAAAAATTAAAAAAATATTAAAAGAGGTAGTAAATAAGTGGTAGGAATTAGAAGTAGTAATCTTATTATTATCCATCTCATTTGCATTTATTAAGATACTCTAGATACAAAAAAATTAAATAAAATAATATTACAAATTGATATAGTTTGTTATGCTTCGTCAAATTATAAAATTATTTTTATTATAAAATAAATCTAATATATCAAATAAAGTCATATCAAATTATAGAATTATTTTTATATAATCTATTTATAATTCTAGCACCCCTCTTCATTTTATTGAGATGTACATTTAAAAGTCACCAAACACTGATTCTGTATAAATTTAAATAAAAATAAAAATAAAAATTTATAAAATGAATTGATACACCAAGTAAAAGTTTATCTTATAATAAAAATAATTATACAATTTTACGTATTAGACAAAATAACTCTGGTTTAAAGAGCAATTTTTATAAGTATTTTGCACAATTTTTAAGTCACTCTTAATGCTATTCATCCCTACATGGGATCTCTATTTGCATTTTTTAAATTTTTTCTTTTACTTTATAATTAAGTAAGTGGTTTTAAATTGATTCTTTTTCATTATTTTTTTAACATTTAAAATATATATATATATATTTTAAAACCACAACATTAATTAAAAACACTTAATTATAAAGTAAGAAAAAAAACTAAAAAAAAAAGAGAAAGAAATCGGAATCCTAGTAGGGATAGTAACATTTTCCAACAAAATATCTACAGTAAAATGGGATGGCATACAAATGTTGCTAATTCATAAGTAATTTCTTTAAAACTTGGTCTATTCAATTTCGCAGCCAAAATGGATAGAAAGTAGTAATACCATCTGCTATGTATGCATGTTGGTGATCGAAGTTAGTTTATTATTTCGGGACCTTCTAAACGAATGTAGTCATACATGACTCCCTGGAAAGGGCTAGTGCCTTGAGTTTGTGTAAGAAAAATAGTGTTATCTCCTTCAAGTAGCTGAGTGCCTGGTATGTCGACATTGTACAACCGATAAATTCCGTGAATCCCATGCCTCGCAATGGTATTGTCCTTCCCAATAACTCCACTGGAAAATAGAGGAGGATCTGCCTTCGGATCATTAATCCGAACCTTTTTAAGATTACCCCCAAAAAATTAAAAAGCTCAATTAGTTATATAATTAGGCTAATTAATCTATTTGAAAAACGTAGTTATCGAATATAATTATTCAATTATCAAGTCAGTGTGTAGAACACACTATCATATCACTTGAATGATAAGATTTAATTTGGAAGATTTAATTTTAAAACGTATTTTTTAAATTAAATTATGTCATGTGAGTCTTTTATCAAGTGTGTTCTAACTTCTACATACAAACTTGAGAATAAAATAATAAAATTACATACTTGCAACTCGGAAGCATGTGCAGTTGCAAGAGCTAATCGTAGTTTATAAGTTCCAGTTCCACTCTCATCGGCCACGTCGAGTTTGAACCTAATTTGCCAAGTAGTTCCTTCATATGTGTTATTAACTGTCTTCCTGCATTGCTAAAATAGCATATTAGCTAAAATAAAATTATATTTGTATAATGATTTGTTCATGCAAACCAAAATAGTTATTAATTTAACCTCCCGATATTGGGATAAAAAAAGGGAACCTGGTCACTTGAGCAAAGAACCAATCTTTTCCATAGTCGCATGTCCCAATTGTGTATACCAAGTCTCCATCGGGATACAGTTCTGAATATCTTTCCCATAATCCATATTGCCTAAATCTGTCAATTAATAGAAAAAGAAAAAGTAAAGCGAATAACCCATTATTTTGGAATTAAATTTATGGGCCTAATAAAGTACTTAAGCACGGGATATATGGCAGTTGGCACTGATACATTGGAGAAATAAAATTTTACCAATTTAATTAACAAGATACAAAAACTTATATTGTATGCTATATAACAGAACACTGATGTGAAAATCTTCTATATCAATTAGCCTAATTATTATTTTTAAATATTAGAAAAATAATATTTGAATGTGCAAGCGCAACAAACTTACTTTTTTTAAAAAAGTGAGTAAATATATTTTTTAATGGAAAATGTCAGGAATTCCGATTTTGGAATCCTTATGCATCTCAATGAAATTTTTTATTTTTAGTTTTTTTACATGATTTTTAAGTAAATGTTTTTAAATATTGTAGTGATTTTTTTGTATATTTAAAAAATTATATAATTTTTTTATTTAACACTTTAAAATAATTTTTAAAAATACAAAAAAATCATAACATTATTTAAAACACTTACTTAAAAATTATGTAAAAAAAAAAACTGTCGACATCCAGCAGGATCCCAAAATTGGAATCCCTAGCATCCTTTTTTTTTAATAGTGGATTCAACTCATTATCGAAAGGATTGTATGGTACTTGCATACTCTCTTACTATATATATGTATATAGTATTATTCTAAATATTAAGTGTTTTACAATGAGTGGCATAAACATGTTTATATATTCACATGTAAATAACAAGGCTTTTAAACATAAGTATGGTTTAAGCAAAGCAAAGAATTTTGTCTTAACGATTGTATAGATAGCAACAAAGCAAAGCATTTACCTATCAGGATGGTTGACATAAAGTTTATTGATCAACTTTGGATCAGGATCGGGGACATAGAATTCAGCTGCGGATCGATCTGGGATGCCTATTTCCCACAATGTTGGCCCGTCTCTTAGAGGCTCATATACAACATCGCCCACATCAATGTCACAACCTGCTTCATGTGCTCTATTGAAATACACTACAAGATAATCATAAACAAGAGGAATTGGGAGAGGTTTGGAAATAAGACCTGAGTTTATGGTAATGACAACAGTGTCTTGGTAATCACCGATGACACCGGGAACCCATGCATAAAGATTATAGTCCCCTGTGCGTATATTGTTAATAGAGAAATAGCCATCCTCATCAGCTCTGGTCCAAAATTGGTAACTCTGATTGGAAATAACATGTCTATAAGCTGGTTGCAACCTTTGTAGATACCCAATTTTTTATGGCAAAAATGAGGTGTTCTCACTTTGCCATTCCGAATCATACCCGTTAATATTATATAGAATAAGTGGCTTGGAATTTAAATTGCTTAAGGGATTGTTTAAATAGTGAGTTGAAATAAAATGAGTTGAGATTAAAATTGAAAATTCAATAAAATATTATTTTTTAACATTATTATAATTTTGAAACTTAAAAAGTTTGAATTATTTATTATATTTTATGAAAAAATTAAAAAAAAATTTTAATAATGAGACGAGATGAAATATTTTTATTATCCAAATGGATAAACGACAAACCAATCAAATATTTCAAAATTATGGATCGAGCACAGCATTTTTTTCATTAATAGAAGGGTCATATATATGCACTCATGACATCTTATGTAGCTCCAGCCTCCAATTAGAGATTTGAAATTACCTTGCATTCTCTTTGCCAGGACCCAACATCCCCGGGGAGTGCCAATCCAACGTATGCACCATTTCCTGGCACGTTCTCTTCACTAATATACCTAGACGGCAAAAGTTAAATTTTCTAAAACTTCAAAGTTCAAATAAATTAAAATGAGAATGAAAAAAGGGGCCAGTTATGCATACCTGTCTTGGATTAGGAGTCTGCCGCAAACACTACCTCGTTGATCTGCTGATTGAAAGTCCTCTGAAGCTGGAAAACTATAGGGCCATGCTTGAACTTCATAGATCATCTGAAAAAAAAAGGACTATTTTAATTAAATAATTGTTTCTGATTAAGATTGTAGAAAGAATTGCAGTTCTATTAGGAAGTAAAAGACCTGTTGCTTAGCATCCTCCCAGAGCAAAAGTGGGTCATCTCCATCGGTAATAGAATTAACATAAATAAAAACGGGGCCAAAAACCTTCTTCCAGGGTTCGTTTGGTCCAAATTTCAGCACCAGATCCTCTCCTGAATAGTGTACGCTGTGAAATATCTGAGATTGCGCCGTTTAGTTTTAGTTAAAGTTAACGCTGTTAAAAAACCTAAATCACATCCTTTCGACCGTGTGTAAAGTTCAAACCAAGATTTTCTCTAGTAGTACTTTTATTACTTACAGCAAGGGTGGTGGGACCGACGTGGGAGGTAAGGCATTGTTTGAGGGGTCCACCGGATCGGAATTCATCGTTGGCTGTGATTTGCCAGAATCCCACGCTGGGATTGTTGGATATCCACCCGTGAACCCTGTTGTCTTTGTTCTCACAAGAGTATTGGTACTTGTCGTCCACCTTTACACGAGTAGTCAGTTAGTAACCCATCAGATCAAAAAACAGTATTACTTGTATGCGTTTTAAGATTTTTTTTTTTCGAAAAATATTCTAATTACAAAGAAATTATATAAGAATAATTTTACAAATTAATATGACTTGATATACTTTGTCATACTATAAAAATATTTTTAGTGTAAAGTAAATTTAATAATTTAGACATCAATTTGTGTGATGACTTACATATATATATATTTTAGACAATCTATATATTTGAAAACTTTACAAGATAATCATATGGATTAGTAGAAGGCAACACCTCTCCTTTGAAATCCGGCTCCACGGGATTAACAAGTAGGACTGCCTCTGGGTAGGCCAGGGCCTGGCCTCTGTCAGCTAGGCGGTCTTCAGGCAGGGGCATGAATCTTTGCCTGTTGTCTGCCATAGCCATGTAATGAAACCTAAATGAATTCAAAACACATCCTGTTTATCCACGTTCAAGCCTTGTTTATCCTGAAACATAATTGCAAGCAATCTGAACCTCAATAAAGAAGACAGGGTCAAGATTTATTTACATGTCTTCCCTAAGTTTGAATGCTATTCTGGTATTATCAATGTTGAAAGCAGGCCATTCCTTTAAGTGCTCATAAATGGCATAGGAGTAGAAGCCCGAGGAACCACGAAGCATTATGTACCTACCGAAAGAAAAGAAAAAACCAAAACCGAAAGAGACCAACTCCAATGAAATGTCAATAAAATAAAACAACATCAATTTGAACAAGCATGCACCTTTTGTCTATATTCAAGGGAACGAACTTCCCTTCCATGGAGGGATCCCACATTCTAGTAAATGAGAGCTCTACTTGTTCTTCGTTTTCCACTATTACCTTAAAACTGGTTCCTTCCATCCTGCAAAGAAATCGGCCGGTCAATCCACAGGTTTCTTACTACCTTAAATTCATTCCCAAATAACATATTCCTAATTAGGAACTAATTGCAAATATGATAGTGGGCAAGAACATGTTCCTAAGTAGGAAGTTGTAGGGAACATACCTGTCAAATATGCCCTTCGTTCCCGTACTTCCGGCAACATTCCAAACAAGGTCCCAGTATCTGCATAGTTAATTAAAGAAGAAAAATCAGCTTCTGCTATTTAGTTAGTAGATATTTCTGTGGAAAAGAAAACAGAGAGAAAATTGAAGAGCTTAGACGACATTGTACCCTCTGTTAGATTCCTCGTTAAGAATTTCGAGTAAATTGTCAATGCCATTATACTCAATTCCCGTAATCATTCCTTCTGGATTTGAGATGTTGACCTGCAATATGCCGTTGTCCATTACCACCTGCACAAATTACTTTATCATTAACATCCCAATGGCGTGCTGCAATTAAAGTATTTACTTCTATAAGCATTTTTCAAGTAATTGATCATGCAAAAAAGAAATGAGAAAAAAAAAAGAAAGAAAAGGAAAATCAAACGGCTTTACATGTTGATCTTCGATATGTAATTGCACCCCTGGGAATGACCTGTTCATGAGATTTGCCTTTGAATTTGGTACTTGTGTTTGTGTAGTGAGTTTCAGAAGAATACTAAGCATAATATTAATGCTGAAAGCCAAATGCCAAATCCATGAGGATTCTGAGAAGTAAAGACTGCACATCCTTTAACTTTTTTACACTCCAATCAGAGACTGGAGACATGTGAAGGCTGATGAGGATCTTTCAGGCCGAGTTTCCTTGAACTAGGGACAAAGCTTTCATTTTTGTTTGTTTCGTATAATCATATATCTTTTCTTTGTCGCCACCGTTTTTTGGTGCATGGGACGGTGCTATGCACGGGATGATCGTGGTCTCGATAACATACGAGAAAAAATAAAAATAAAAATAAAAATAAAGAGAAGATCATAAGGAGGAATAAGAAGAGGAAGGATCAGATGGTTCGGTTTTTAGCTAGAAGTCCACAGCTATAATCTAAAAAGGTCAAAGGATTAAAATAGTAAAAGAATGAGTTGAGAAATCAGGGGACTCTTGCTATATCAAGAATAAGGAAAAACTCTGTTCAGGGGCAAATTTTTCCTAGAACTTGGCTTGAGTGATCGAGATTTGCAAGGGATTTGCGTGCTATATTTTCTCATATATTCATGGAAAGAGTGTGAGAAAGGATAGTGGTGTCGAGTTAGAATACTAAGAATAGGGTGGACTGATCAGTAGTTATGCGTTTCTAATTGCCGTCTCTGATGAGATTAATGCTCATTTGGGCTATTCGTAAAAAACCAGTTTGGAAATGATCATAGAGGGAAAGATATCGTCAGATTCTTGCCAACTTGAGGGGATCTTGATGGATGTAACTGATCCCAAACAGAAATAAATGAGAACTCTTTTTTTATAAATGAAATAGTAAATGTTGGTGCATTTTAATCATGATTGGAAGAAAATGGATCATAATCATGATTTGGTTTATTAAAAATTTAGTAACGTGGCAGTTTTACGGTTTGGTGAATCAATGGTTAATATTTATTTGTAATGCCTTTTGAAAAAAAATATATATTTTGTATTGAGAGAAATGATATTTGTAGTTTTGAAATGTACAAGTCTACACGCTTTCTTTAAAAAAAAGGGAAAATATGACATATATATGAAAAAAAAATACTATTTTTAATAATAAACCATGTTTTTTTCAAAAGAACTGCATAAAACTTACATATTTTAAGATTGTATTTAACCTATTCACGCCTTAAAAAATGATGCTATTGCTAAGAAATAATATTTGGAGTTCTCAAAAGAGTGCAAATTTGTCTACTATCTTGGAAAAAAGTGGATCAATCCTCCAATACTCACATCAAAAAATTATTTTTTTAATAATAAACTTTATTGTTTTTTTCTAAAAGAGTACTCAAGGCTTGCATATCTTGAGACTGTAACTAGAATTACTAATGCTGCATTTGTCTTGAACAACACGCCCTGTCTTAAGCAAAGGCTTTAGCGATGGAATTGTAAGACCCTTTATTAAGACTTAAGAGGCTTTGATCTCTACAGTTTATAATTGTATTTGAGCCGTACATCAATACATAAATAGAAAGCAGACCGTAAGAGTGATATAAAGACTACAATCATGGTAAATAAATGATTTAATTTGCTGTTAAGCTCTAATCAGGCAAAGATTTAGCCCTTTTCAAAAAGGCTTGAATCTGTTTAAACAAGATTTTGAACATTTCAATCGGTGCCAACGCTCATGTGACAGCATATCGTCCATGTCACATGCATAATAGACACTGATCAATTTATAAAGACTCTCTGTGGTCTTCAAAAAGTGATTCTCCATGATTAAGAAGTTGGTATTCAACTTGATCGCTATCTTGATTATTTTGATCATAAGTCAAAAGTAGGTGTAGGTCGTAAAATGTGTCAGTTGGGTGCAATATTTGTGTTAAAAATATATTTTAAATAACTCAATTCACTTCTTTCCATAAGCTCTTAAAATAAGTGGTGACTTAACAAATATCTTCTTTTCAACAACAAATTTTAACTCAGAAACTGCGGCTGTAGCATCGATCGAACATGGACCAACCTATGCAAGATATTGAACAGTCTTGCTAATTTGTAAAATTTAAGGAACTCATTACTTATTTCTGGGAAGTAGAAGATGGGGGCCCCTCTAAACGGATATAATCATACATAATCCCTTGGAAAGGGCTGGAGCTTCTTGGTTGTGTCAAAAAAATGGTATTATCCCCTTGGACAAGCCGACCACCTGGTACGCCCACATTGTAAAGCCAATACAGCCCGTGTATTCCATGTCTAGCAATTGAGTTGTCTCTTCCTATCAATCCACTTGAAAATAGAGGAGGATTTGCCTTTGGATCGTTCACCCGAACCTTCGAATACAAATTCACGTAGAATAATGGAAATCTATATGAACCAAGTTCACAAAAGAAGTTTTAACAAATAGTAATAAATGTTTTATATATACCTGCAGTTCTGAGATAGTGGAAGAAGCCAGAGCCACCCGCAGCCTATAGGTACCATTGGGATTCAAATTGTCAAGGGTAAATTTAATTTGCCACGTAGTTCCTTGATATGTATTACTGTCTTTCTTCTTCCTGAGATACAAATTAGAATATAGCACAAAGTGCATTATATAAATTATCTTATTTTGGGAATTTTCAGTAGAGAAATAATATTTATAGACTTAAGGGTATTCATCTGGGTTCCAGATTTAGAAATTCGGATTCTAGATCCAAAATTTTCTTTAATCTTTTTAATAAAAATGTCAAAATTATTAAAAAAGAAATACAAATTTAAAACTGGGCTGGATTTACTTGACCCGAATGAACATGCTTATATAGACCTAGGGTCTACAAATCTTTCTTTTAAAATAATATATTAATTTGAGATTCATATAAAAAAAATTAATTTTTTAATAATAAATCTCACTTTTTTTTCAAAGGCAATATGCGAAGTTTGCACATCCTAAAACTGGATGTGGCATTATTTTTTTAAGTATCACAATGTGTTTCTCCTCCAACAACATGTTGTATGAGTTTTCTCCTATTTGAAGGATAGTCTATGTAGGATCATTAAGCCCACATGGAAAGAGAGTTTAGGTTCAAGTTTATTAAGATTTTAAACTTTAGTGTTGCCTCTATGTCGGTAGAGAGTGAAAAAGAGAGAAGAATGTGTGAAAGATTGGGGAAGAGGAAGAGACACTAAAAAACGTTCTGATCGGAGTCGTCTAGATTCAATCAAACGTTCTGATCGGAGTCGTCTCTAGTCCGATTGAGCTGAAATTTTGCAAGCACGTTCAAAACTCAAGCCCCTACAATCTGAATCAGATTTGGAGCAGTATTTCTGATATTCGAAGTCATGAATAGTAATGCATTTTTAGTAAGGTTATCCTAATCACATTGATTGGTTGCTAAAAAATTATTTTTCTTGAAATCATTGTTGATTGTATGCCTCTAATGCTATTTAGAGAGAATATTTGTATACATAACGATATTGATAGTAGAAGTTTTAACTAGACTAAATTAGGTTTAGATATTGGGAGTGTTTGAGAATGTTTGTGAATAGTAGTAAAAAGTGGATAAAAAGTAATAATAAAATATTGAATAATAATGAAAAAGTAATGAATAGTAATAAAAGGAGGTGAAAAATAATAATAAAGTAATAAATACTAATAGAAAGTGTTTGAGAATAGTTAAAAGTATCTCATTGCCAAACGTAGCCTTAAGTCTCGTGATTTTTTCCTTTGCACTAAAGGGTTTTTCACGTAAAAAATCTTGGCTCTGTGTGTGTGTGATTTTACTTAATATTATTCTTTATTCAATTTCTTTCTAACAAGTTCATACAAAATGAGAGATAGTTATTTTTACTATTTAGATTTCTCCCGACATTAAAAAAAAAAACAGTTCTCTTACTTCGCTGAAAACTAAAAAGTAACACAATCCAAAGTAAAACTCAGGAGGTTCATGGGTAAATGAAAATTTCAGTGAAAGCTTGATGAAGCACTCGAAGAACGAAAGACCAAAGTGCACCTGGTAACCTGAGCATAGAACCAATCTTTGGTGTAATCGCTGACACCAATAGTGAAAACCAAGTCATTATCAGGATACAATTCTGCATATCTTTCCCACAAGCCATACTGCCTAAACCTGCCAATGAAATATGATCATGATCTGGCTTCAAATTACCTGATTAAATCATGTTAATTATCACAGTAATATATAGGAAAAAGAAATATGGATCAACCTGTCAGGATGATTGACATAGAGTTTATTGATGTACTTGGGATTAGGATCGGGAACATAGAACTCTGCGGCAGAACGATCAGGTATGCCTATTTCCCACAGTGTAGGGCCATCTCTGGGAGGTTTATAAACAAGATCACCCATCTCAATTTCACAACCTGCATTTTATATTGCATATCACTAAAAATACCATTACTGTTCGTTTTCCTATTGGAAGAAATGGACAATAAAATCGAAAAAATGAGGAAGCTGAAATTGTACCTGCGGTTATGCTAACAACAACGTCGTATTTGTAGTCCCCGATGTACCCCGGGACCCATGCATAAAGATTATAGTCCCCAGTGCGTATATCGCTGATGAAAAAATAGCCATCCTCGTCTGCCTTGGTCCAAAATTGATAGTCCTGTATATATAACGTGTAGTTACAATCAATTAGAGCAAATTAGGCATTGGTTTATGGGTAGTTTACAAGCACCAAACCTCTTACTCATGATTTAAAACAATAAACCATGCAGTCACCTTGCACTCTCTTTGCCACGATCCAGCGTCCCCAGGAGGCGCCAAGCCCACATAAGCGCCATTTGCAGATATATAGTCACTGCTTAAGTAACTATGTACACAATTAAGAGAAATATTTTAAATATAAAGTGATTATATAGAAATAATCTTATAAATTGACATCATTTAATGTGATTTATCAGATTGTTTTTATAATAAAATATATATAATGAATAAGATAAGTCTACATCAATTCATAAAATTATGTTGTATAATTCTTTTTCTATTATTAATGTAGTTAAAATTAACGATCGATATTCAATATTGAAGTTGAAAGCCAAGTAAAGCAGCAAGGCCGCCTACCTGTCTCGAACAAGAAGCCGACCGCTAACGTTACCCCGTTGGTCGAACTTGGGAAAATCCTCGGAAACAGGGAAGGTATATGGCCAACTTTGAACTTCAATGTTCATCTACATATAACGTCGATTTGCATTCGCGTTTCGTTCAGATCATCAAAAGGTTGTTAAAATATTTATTTTAAATAGAAATTAATTCCTTGGTAATTGAACTAAACCTGCGTTTTTGCATCCTCCCATAGCTGAAGTGGGTCGTCTCCAACGTATGCAGAGTTAACGTACATAAAAACCGGACCGAAAACCCTTTTCCATCGTTCGCCGTCTCCAAATTTTGGCACTAGATCCTCTCCGGAGTAATGTGTACTTAGAAACATCTAGCAACAATATTTTAAATCAAGAAAATAATATAGTCAAAAACCTTGCGAATAATATTACTCCGGTTAGAACTTGCAAAATTATACATGCGTATAGAAATATGTTTTATATGTTGAGAAAACAAGTCTTTTAATAAGTTCATAAATGAGTTTTGGAAGAAGTCTCGAGAGAATGATGAGTAGATCATACATATATATATGTCCGGTATACCAAAGTCATGATTGAAATGACAAAATTTAAAATAACAATACCGATATAAAGTCATAAATATTTGTAATTATATGCTAAAGAATAAAAATTTATCCTTTAAATTAAATTATATCATATCAATATATTAACCGATACATTCTAAAATCTTATTTACAAATAAATAAAAAAATCTTTAAGTTGAAAAAAGAAAGAGAATTTACAGCGAGCGTGGTAGGACCCACATGTGAGGTGAGGTTCTGCTTGAGTGGGCCACCAGATCGGAACTCGTTGCTGGGTGTAATTTGCCAGAATCCCATAGGCGGGTCAGTATTGGTGGAGATCCACCCATGAACCCGAATGTTTTCGTTATTACTCGAGTATTGGTACTTGTCATCTACCTATCAACCAAACCAAACACCCAATTAAACTTTCTTTTTCATGTAATTGTCGTGTGCCATTCTACTGTATGGTGTAAGATGTCGTGTAAACAAATGGTGAATGTAGAGGGTTGTTGAGAGTGAACAAACAACAAAAACACCCAAAAAATTAAAAATTAAAAAATTAAAAAATAAAGAAAAAAAGTACCTCTCCCTGGAATTCGGGCTCCACCGGGTTAACAAGTAGGACCGCCTCTGGATACGCCAGGGCCTGACCTCTCTTGGGCAATCGGTCATCTGGGAGGGGCATGAATCTTTGCCTGTTGTCGGCCATTGCCATATAATGGAACCTACCAAATTTAAAGCCATATATTAGTTTAATTGGTTATTCTTTTCCCTTAATAGATATAGTCATTTTTATCTGTAAAAAACAAGGTATAGGGATTGGGGATGAATTTTTTAAAGATAATTTTGAGAATTATTATTTTTAATTAATAAGTATATTTGTAATATAAAATTATTAGAATAAATTATTAAAAAGGCATTATGAATAGGGCAGTGCTAGGATTCCAAATTTTGGGTCCCAATTTTTTTTTTAAAATTTTTTAATTAAGTAAGCGTTTTTAAATAATATTATGTATTTTTTTAAAAATATTTTAAAATGTTAAAAAAATTATATAAAAAAATTATTATAAAGTAAAAAAAAAAAAACAAATCGAGACCGAAAATCCGATTTCAATGAATAGCATTTTTCTTATGAATATGACATCAACTAGAGAGAGGATAAGGAGTTTGTGATCTACTTGTCTTTTCTGAGTTTGAAAGCAATCCTGGTTTCGGCGAGGTTGAAAGCAGGCCATTCCTCCAGGTGCTCGTAAATGGCATAAGAATAAAAACCCGATGAACCACGAAGCATTATAAACCTAGTTGATGAATTGGTCGGCACGGTACGTAAATATTTAAATATCAGTTTTCCCTTCAATAGTATCATTTAAATGAATATGATTGAAACTTGAAACTGAGGTTATAACATTTATTTATTTGAAACAAAGATGCATGGACCTTTTGTCTATATTTAATGGGACGAGTTTGCCCTCCATGGAAGGATCCCACGTCCTTGTGAAAGAGATCTCAACCTGTTCCTCACTTTCAACGATAACCTCGAACCTCGTTCCTTTTATTCTGCATATATATGTGGTAGTTATAACTAGTAAATAATTTAAATATATGAATAAAGAAAGATGGCTTATAAATAATATAATTTTGAGTAATTTTACGTACAGTTAATTAAGATCGTATAAGTATTATACAATCATCTTAAAAAAAATATAATTTATTATTAAAAAATTAATTTTTTATATAAATATCATATTTATTTATATTTTAGAGAGATTGAGTATACTTAATTGCATATTTCACGATTTCAAATATTATTTATCTATAATTTTATAGTTACATGAATTAGAACATACACGTCAAAGATACCAGTTGTTCCCGGACTTACTGGCGAGCTCCAAACAAGGTCCCAGTACCTGAACATTCAACATTCCATTTCCAAAATAGGGTAAGTTTCTAGCCAAGTGTCAGCTAATTCTTCAAAGTTCATAATCCAAATGAATATATTAGAGGAAAAAACATTTTTTCTGATGAATTATTTTGTAAGTGATCATCCCCCATATATTAATGTTGTAGTAATACCCTCTATTAGATTCCTCGTTAAGGACTTCAAGCAAGTTGTCGATGTCATTGTATCGAATCCCAGTTACAATTCCCTCCGGATTGGACAATGTAACTTGGAGTATGCCATTATCCAGTACTACCTGCGCATGATCACGAAGTTGAGAGGAGCCTAAAAACATATCCTTAAATATTTGCGTGATAGTATTTACATACGTAGAAAGTGAGCATTAATGTTACATAACACAACTATTTTTTTAGTTTTTTTTTTCAATTATACTTTGGATAGAAGATATTTATATAGAATTTGAAATTCAAATCAAATACAAAGATTAAAAAGGATAATAATATTATTTTATAAAATATCACATCGGTCCACACCATCGTGTTTGTTGATTGTAAATCACGAGTTATAAAGTAAAATTTTATACATCATACCGTCATCTTATTTCTATTCCACTGTACAAAATATGATATATTTATCACCATTGAATAATTTTTTATTAGATGATATTTTATTACCTAATAGAAAATGATAATCACGCATTATTTTACACAATAATTTGTACATGTATAAAGATAAATGTATTTTTATAAATAGCTGTTAATTTTAACAATAGTTTACAAAAATATCCTTATTTTTATGTTTGTTTTGTGTAAATTGTTGTGAAAAATAATGTGTGTATCATCTCTTTTATCTAATAGTGGTAAGTGTGTCACATTTTATATAATGGAATAAAAGTGAAACGATGATGTGAGGTATAATATTAATACTCAGTTATACAATAGTAAATATTTAAAATAGACGCGAGGCTTATTCGGGAAAAGAATTTACAAGCAATATGCTACTATTAAGAGAAATCAAAAGGGAAGAAATAAGAGTTACATGATGATCTCCATGCTGTAACTGCACTCCAAGAGGTGACATTTTGGTGGCCCCTAACCTCTTGGTAGCCTTTGGAACTTCTTAAGCTCAAGGAAGATGCCAATCCAGTGTGAGAGGAACCAATGATTTCTGAGAAATATAAGGAATTGTATTAACAAAAAGAGTATTCTGCTCGCAACCCATTATGATTTTGTGAAGAAAAATTCTGTTTAAATCTTACCTTTCAGCTATCTGCAGAACAAAAAGTTGGAGTTAAAGGGGCTTATAAGAACATGTTGGGCTAACTTTCCTTGAACTAAAGATAAAGCATTCTTCTCCAGCCTTTTCTTTACATTATCTCTTTACTTAGTCGACACCACTGTCTGGTGCATTAGATAAAGGCGTACAAGAGTCGCTATGTACAAGTAGCCAAAGTGTCAAACCACAATCGCCATGAAAAAACATTTAGTAATTTAATGAGTGATATGGGCATGTTTCTTTCATAAACTTTGTTTAAAGAAAGCTGAATTATGGCCTAGATCAAATTCCCTCCCATCGTTGTTTGCCACGTCATGGACTCGTTAGTGGAAGAGGCTTTAAAATTTGAAAGCAACGGAAGACATTGGATAGGCCGCCGTTTCAATCAGGGGTAGAAGATTGTCATTTAAGTTTAAGACTGCTTCAAGATTTATAGTAAAGCATGCAATTTGACTGATTTGGAAGAATACCATTTGCGCTTCTCTCTCTCTCTCTCTCTCTTCAAATTGTCGTGGGCATGTTGTTTCCTAAAAGACGAATATCTGTATTAGGGAGGTGTATGATGGATGTGCTGTTCATTGTTCACTTGAGAAATGTTTTAATGGAAAAAGAAATCACTAAAAGTGAATACACAAATCGATGCAGATTGATTTATAAGTAGATAAAAGTTTCTAACGTATCGCGTTAAACAATGTCAATTTGTGATTTGATTTATTTTTGTAAAATCTTTTTATAGATATAAAATTACTCTATCTATTTATTATATGAAACTACGTCAATTTATGAGTTTATTTTTATGAAATATTTTTAAAAACTGTATCAGTACCACACCATCCACTTACATTGGTACAATAGATCAACGTTCAAGCTACAATGCTTCACCCTCACATCGCCTTGTCTATGCACGAGAAATCAAATAACATGACCCAAACAGAAATTGGCCATTTCCTTTTTCAGACCAAGTTGTAACTCAAGACTCAAGACAGATGATTGTCTGCAGCTAGGGTATTTCGTTTCTTGATGAATGAATCGTCAAATTCGAAACAATAACCAATCCTAATGTATGCTCTGAAATCTGTCATCAGTTAATTGGCTTCTCTTTCATCTATTCTTTCATAAATGTTGAAGAAACCACTTCGTAAATTCCCCCATATAGATACGAGTCCAAATTAACTATCATCCTTAGAAAGGTGTCTGGCCGCTCTTAATTGTTAGTGATGCTTCTGCCGATAAAACATGTTTTCGTTTGCATGATTGGGAGCATATAGGAGAAAACATTAGGATGCAGGGGAAAGTAAGACGGACATTATCCATAATGTCATTCTCTGTCAAGTTCTTCGATTAGACAGATTCATATAGGGGAAAGAGATGGTATTTACACAAAAAAACGATTTTATTCACACCAATCAAACATTTCAACACGTGGTAATTACAACGATATCTTCAACTACAAATCTACAATGGGGAAGCTCAAAGTTCATCTTTGACATCAGATGATGGTGGACCTTCAAAACGAATGTAATCATACATAATTCCCTGGAAAGGGCTGGTGTTTCTTGGTTGTGTAAAGAAGATGGTATTGTTGCCTTCAACAAGCTGAGCACCAGGTACATTCACATTGTATAGCCAGTAGAGGCCGTGAATTCCATGTCTAGCGATTGAGTTGTCCCTCCCTATTAATCCACTTGTAAATAGAGGGCGCCTTGCATTTGGATCGTTAACGCGCACCTTCAGGAAAAATTCATTCTGAGTTAAGTTTGCTTTTAACAAAATCTTTCTCTCCCCTGCGCCCCAAGTATAGTTATTAGAAATCATTATTTAGCCCATCTAGTCTACATATAATACCTGCAATTCGGCCAGAGTAGCAGATGCAATAGCCACTCGCAGTTTGTAGGTGCTTCTCCGATCCACATTATTAAGTACGAACTTGATTTGCCAAGTTGTTCCTTGATGTGTATTATCTTCCTTCTTCCTGTAATGCAAGGAAGCTTGACTAAAATATGAAGGATTCATCTCTCATATTGCCTAATAGGTTAATGGAAACAACAATTAACCAATGAAAAAAGCGAAATAAAACTAATGATAGTAGAATCACACCTGGGAACCTGAGCAAAGAACCAATCTTTAGAATAATCACTAACACCAACTGTGTAAACTAGGTCTGTATCAGGATAGAGTTCTGTATACCTATCCCACAATCCATAATGCCTGAACCTGGGAAACAAAAGGATACAACCACGATTGTAAATATAAATGAAAAGGCACCCATATTTAAATGTAAGCTTATTTGTATAATGATTAACACTGAGTTAAAAACTTCCCTCTTCAAGGGCATATTATATGGAGATTCTAGGATAGCAGGCAATTACCTATTGAGTTTTGCTCCCTAGTTCCACATGGAAAGGGAGGGAGTGGAGCAAGGCCATAGGCCCATTTAAGGAAACTTAGCCTCCTTGATTTAAACACACCAGTCAGAAATTTATCTAATAACTTTTAACTTTAATAAAATTCTTCTGTTGTCCTTTTTTATATATAAAAAGGGAAGAGAGGTAAAAGTTAAAGTTTTACTAGTGGGGAAGTTTTTGTGGGTGTTGTTTGGGTGAAAAGAAAAATTGTGTGATTGTAACAATTTTTCACATAGTAGATTTTCTTCTCTGGGTCTGGTGGTTTTTCTCCTGTTTTGGGAGTTTTCTATGTAAATTCTTGTATTGTTATTATTTCTCTATTTTTTCTGATATTATGTTAAAAGTAGATCCCGGTGAGGGAAATTTGGAAGGTCCAGATTCCCAACAAGTGGTATCAAAGCCACTAGGTTCTCTTGTCTGGGTGAAGTTTTAGTGTGGTAATGTGGATACGTACGGTCTAAAGAAGTTCTATTTGAAGATCAGAAATTTTAAATGTGTCAATTGTGACCCTCCAATCTTTCCTGGGAACCTTGAAATTCTGTTTAGTAAAGATCAGTTTTTCTTAAGAACAAACTTAGTGGGTGCTATTCATTTCTACGGTAAAATTCATCGAAACTATGTCAGAAATTAGGGTTTCAAATCCTATCAGATTTGAAGTGGAGAAATTTGATGAGAGAATCAATTTTAGCTTATGGCAAGTGTAAGTCAAGGATATCTTGATTCAATCAGGATTACACAAGGCGTTGAAAGGCAGACCAGTCCCTGAAGTCAGTAGCGGTCCGAGTGCTACTGGTGAAACAAAGAGTAGATTTGGAATGAGCGATGAAAATTGGGAGGATCTGGATTTGAGAGCGGCAAGTGCAATTCGTCTGTGCCTGGCCAAGAATGTTCTTGCAAATGTGCATAGATTATTTACGGCAAAGGGACTCTGGGAAAAGTTTGAGAAGTTGTATCAGACGAATACTTTCTCAAATCGAGAGTACCTAAAGGAGCAGTTTCATACACTGCAGATGAGTAAAGGTACGATTATTTCAGATCATTTAAATGTTCTCAATGGCATTATTTCTGAGCTGGAATCTATTGGAGTTAAAATTGATGACGAGGATCAAGCCTTAAGGCTGATCTGGTCTCTTCCATCTTCCTATGAGCATATGAAACCTATTTTAATACATGGGAAGGAGAAAATAATTTTTTCAGAAGTTATCAGTAAACTCTTTTCTGAAGAAAGAAGACTAGATGGTGGAAATAATGGTTTACCTGAGAACTTAGCAATAATGACAACTGGTGATTGGAAGAGGAAAAACTCCACAAAGAGGAAAGCAGTCTGCTGGGTGTGTGGACAATCTGGGCACGTCTAAAAAAATTGTCCAAGAGGTGGAGCAAGTTCAGCAAAAGACTCCAAGTCAGTAAATGGAGATACTGATAATGAAATTAACATTATATCTCTATTCACAGAAGACGATGTCTGTTAAAAAGAGACATGTACATCCTTATGGCATGCCGTTAATCCCAAAGTTGTCATGATAGAGGATGTGTTAATGTTATCTGTTCTACAAGTTTGCATACGGGCATTTGTTTGATATTGATGTAAGGTGTGTGGTAGAAATTCATGTCGACACACAGGCATTAATTTGACATTAATGCAAGGTGTGTGGTAGAAATTCATGTCGATGGCTGATGAACTTCCAGAAAAACCAAACGTGGAAGTTGCACCATAATTTTTTAGCAAGGTTATTTTCGACAAGGGTCAAAGTGAAATGTTTGGAATTGGTTTGTTCTGAGTGAGTATGCTTTTATGGTGGAGCCCGATAGCGAAAGCTATGAAGAACTTCATTGCGGTAAAGCGTGGCTGTGAGATCAGTCAAAGTCGCAAGGTGGAGATTGTTGAGTTTTGCTCCTTAGTTCCACATGGAAAGGGAGTGGGAGTAGAGTAAGGCCAGAGGCCTATTTAAGGGGGCTTAGCCTCCTTGGCTTAAATACACCAATGACTTTAGTAAAATTCTTCTGTTGTCATTTTTTATATGTAAAAAAGGACGAGAGGTGAAAGTTAAAATTTTACTAGTTGAAAAGTTTTTGTAGGTGTCGTTTAGGTGAGAAGAAAAATTATGTAATTGTAATAATTTTTCACATAGTAGATTTTCTTCTCTAGGTCTGGTGGTTTTTCTCCTGTTTTGAAAATTTTTTATGTAAATTCTTGTGTTGTTATTATTTCTCTATTTTTCTTGGTATTCTGTTAAAAGTAGATCCTGGTGGAGAGAATTTGAAAGGTTCAGATTCTCAACATTAACTTCAAGGTGCACTAAAGTGAACTAACCTGTCAGGATGATTGATAAAAAGTTTATTGGTGTACTTTGGATCCGGATCAGGAACATAGAACTCTGCGGCAGAACGATCAGGGATGCCTATTTCCCATAATGTGGGTCCTTCTCTAGGAGGTTCATATACAAGATCACCCATTTCAATATAAGAACCTGCACAACAAGGTTATTCAAACAGTGTATTCTTTACAGGACAATCTTTGAAGATGTGTTCATAGAAATTAAGTAATACCTGAGGTTATGGTAATGGCAGCATCATACCGGTAATCTCCTATAAAGCCTGGGACCCAGGCATAGAGGTTATAGTCACCGGTACGTATATTATTGATGGAAAAATAGCCCTGCTCATCCGCTCTTGTCCAAAATTGGTAGTCCTAAAAGAAACCAAAAAGATTTGTCATGTCTTCAATGAAACTGACTTCCTCAAGAACATTATGCTAGTGCTGAGCAATTCCACCCTAAAGAGCATACGTATGTATCCCGAGGGCATCCTAAACGGTAGTAGACCTCTCAGAAATGTTGCTGAGAATCAACTTGACCATTGTTAAATTTTGAAAATATAGAGATCTCTTAATAGTCTCTCCATTCATATTAAGGAATTCTTAGATTCAACACAAATGTGAGCCAAAGCTATGGAGCTGTATCACTATATCCTTGGACGAGTATTATCTTACTAATGCCTAAAACTCTTGACTTTCACCTGTTCTTGCTATGCAAAATTTGGTAGCCAAAAGAAGTGGCCTGGAGAAAGATTAAAAAACTTACATCTACCAATATTTTTTGTTATTTCTTATATGACTGCCAGACAGAAAATGAAAATCCATGTTACCTGAATCTTAATTATAGGCCAATTCTGAATTATAAATAGATAACAAACACACTTTTAAGGCTAAGTTAAAGCCCAGAGCTTACACTTCAGCAACAGTGTCATAGTCATTGGTGTTCACCATTCTCATGGAAATCAATCAGAAATAATGAACTTCAACAGAAAATTCAAATCTTTTGGACCGGTAAAAATAATGCTCTTAAACAGACTTTGTTCCTATGTCAACAGAAGTACCAATTTGATGTCAAACCTTGTTTTGATTCTGCAAAAGAATATAAATTTATATAGCTGGTTACACTTGGGGTATCACTCCCTTCAAAGTCCAAAGTTCAACACCTCATGGGTGTAAACAACTCTTTGGGGCCACACCACCTGGTAAAAAGGTAGCGATTTAACCAGTTCTGTTAGGAAAACTTCCAAGGGTGCGGTGCATGGGATCAGGGTTTACTTTACAAGGGTGGGTCCAAAGGACTCTGCCTTGGAGAGGTTCCCCAACATAAAAATAAAAAATAAAAAATAAAAATTATATAGCTGGTTACAGTAAGTTTCACTTCAAATATAGTTGTCAACTTTAACATGATCATTTTCACAAGCATTTGAAGGCATTCTATATTCAAAGAACAAGAAGATAAACCAGAGTCTAAAAACTGAAGACAAAATGAGGAAGACTAACATTTTTGGGGTCATAGGACAAATATTATCAGTCATCTTGTCATGTAGCCCAACATTATACCAGAAAAGAAAGGTCAGGATAATCACCTTGCATTCTCTTTGCCATGATCCAGCATCTCCAGGTGGAGCCATGCCCACATAAGCACCATTTGCTGGTATATAATCTTTGCTACTATACCTAGACATTATATTTGCAAAATGTATGATATGCACCGATGCTCAATGCTCAGGAGGAAAAATAATTATGGAAAGGTTATGGAAGAACTTCTATTTCAATCTTCAGAATTGAATTGTATTATTTCATGATCAACGTTTTTTTTGTTACATTTTTTCATAAAAAAAAATATTATCAAGCACTGACTATTTTACACTTGAACCTTGCAAAATACTACAAATATAAAATGATGAAAGCAGGTTACAATATTAAACCGTAGGCGTGAATGTTTGTAGATCAACCATAACAGTAACAATAAAATGGTTCTAATGATCACTGGTATGATGGAAAACATAAACAGGTTGTGTTACACACACTGATTGGTGTTGCACGCCTACCTATCCAAGACGAGTAGTCTCCCGCCAACATTACCACGCTGATCTGACTTCTGGAACTCCTCAGAAACAGGAAAACTATAAGGCCAGCTTTGGACTTCAGTCATCATCTGAAAATTAAACTGTATCAGTCTTCCTCTACCAAGAACTCCGAGTCCAATGATACTATTAATTTACAACAAGAAGAGGATGCTGGTTTTCTAAGTCAAACCTGTATTTTAGCATCCTCCCATAGCCAAAGTGGATCATCTCCGGGAGATGCAGAATTAAGATAGATAAATACTGGGCCAAAAACCTTCTTCCATGGCTCGCCATTTCTGAATTGAGGCACCAGGTATTGTCCCGCATAATGACCACTTATAAAAATCTGGACATGCCAATTTGATTATCTAGAGATTATAACAAAAGCCAATGATACATATGTAGGTCAACATTCACAAAACACAAGCATGAATACTGCAAAATGTTCACAATGACCATTAAATATTACCGCAAGGGTGGTGGGCCCCACATGTGAGGTCAGACTTTGCTTGAGGGGTCCACCAGATCGAAACTCATCACTAGGTGTGATTTGCCAGAATCCAACAGGCGGGTTACTAGATATCCACCCATGAACCTTAATATCTTTGTTAGCACGGGAGTACTGGTATTTGTCATCGACCTGCACACCAACAGATCATCTCAAAACACAATATATGGTTGCATGTACACCCAAGTACCTAATTAGGGAAACATCTCTAAGTCTCTCTCCAGCAACCTAGATGTTGAGTTTGTTTCAGGAGGCAACTCTGCCAAGTAAACTTGAGAAGGCTCAAGCCAGTGAATGTCAGATCTCAATAAATAAAATTAAATGCCAGATCTCAATAAATAAAATATGAATTGCTTATTTCCAGCAACAAAGAAAATAATCTACCTTTACATATAAAAATTAAGGGGCAGAAAAAAAAAAAGAAAAAAAGAAATGGGTCCGGAAGAATGACCTCTCCCTTATGCTCTGGGTTGCTGGGATTGACAAGCAGCACAGCTTCAGGGTAGGCCAGGATTTGGGCTCTTCCAGAGGACCGGTCTTCAGGCTGAGGCATGTATCTTTGCCTATCATCTGCTACAGCCATGTAGTGAAACCTAAATATGCCATCGTCAAAAGTTATTTATTTTGCTAATGATAAAAAAATTGACTATTGCCTTCTTCGGATCTCTACATGCTTTGGTGCATCTCTGTTGGGAAAAAACTAACAATAGATGATTAACTACCGTATCACATGTATACCTGTCTTTTCTGAGCTTGAAAGTGATCCTCGTTTCACCAAGGTCAAAGTCGGGCCAACCCTTCAAGTGCTCATAAATGGCATAGGAGTAAAAGCCCGAGGAACCACGAAGCATTATAAACCTGGAGAAAATAAGCATGAACATTTTTGTAAAGAAATCCATCCTAGAAACAAAATTCTTTCATAATTTGGGCAATGACCTTTTGTCTATATTCAGGGGAACAGACTTGCCCTCGAGGGAGGGATCCCACATTCTTGTAAATGAGAGCTCAACCTGGTTTTCATTGTGCAGCATGACCCTAAAACTTGTTCCACTGATCCTGCATGTCAACAAGTTCGTGTTTAACATATTGGCCTGGGAATAGAAATGAAGCTCATTGATCCTAAAAACTTGGGGAGACTAATAGTGGACACAGTTTGATCACTGGATACAAGAAATTGGTCTCTTTAGTTATAAGGTCCTTTCGATGATACTATTTTGGAAGGTATATGCTGGTCACTGAAGACAAGTGAGAAGAGAGGCATACACATCGAATATTCCCTTGCTTCCTGGTGCATTCCATACAAGGTCCCAATACCTACATATCCGATTGAAAATTTTAGATATATCGCAAATCTTAAGTCAAAGAAAGTACCATTACTTGTACACCTAAATAATTTTAAAGAGAAGCAAATATAGAGAACAAGACTTGAGTTAGTACTCATAAAGGCTTTTCCATACAAGACGTATTAAAATTGACACTTCTAAACCAGATTTACCCTCAATCTCAGTGGTCTTATTTACTATCTGGAAAAAAGGGGGGAAAACACCCTGAATAATAGTTTTAGAGATACCCATCAGGCAAGATCAAGAATGTAAAGTTTCTTTTTGGGCTACGTTAAACTCCAACAAATAAAGCCTTTTTTTTTTTCTTTTTTACAAAAATAAGGAAAAAAGGTAAAGCAATTGTAACACCATGTACCCTCTATTTGATTCCTTGTTAAGAACTTCAAGCAAATTGTCGACGCCATTATATCTTATTCCGGTAACAATTCCATCTGGGTTGGATAACGTGACTTGGACTATGCCATTATCCATCACCACCTGCACGTAGCATGAAGTTAATAAAAACTGGAACAAGAAACATATGGCTTAACCCAAAATTCGTTAAAACTCAAAGATCTATCCCAGCATACGAAACATTGCAAACGCCACAGTACAGAAGAATTTTGAAACCTGACTTACGTATCGATCTCGAATATGCAATTGCACCCCCCGAGTAGACATGGTGAATCCCCTTGTCGTCTTTTGAAGCTCTCTGCGCACAATTGAAATCTGAATGCATGAAAAGGTCCTGAATAATTTAAGGGTTGCTCGCTAGAAGAGCCAAAGCACACATAATGAAAAACATGAAAATAAGAAATAAATGATAAGATCTTTGAATAACTATGACAAATTACCACACAAGTGTCTACAAGAAGATTAAAGAACGAAATTTAAGTAGCCACTAAGAAAACCCAAGCGGTGTTGCAGATTAATCAGGAGAAATGCTGATATTTGTGCTAGCTAACTGTTCATGTCAGATGTGACACTAGTACTACTGAGGAGAGACCGATCCCCAATTTGCATGTGGGAGTAGTGTATCACAGTAATCATTAAACATAAGACAGCGTATGAATTCATTTTTGTTGATCAGACGGTAATTAAAATCCGAATTATGATGCTGGGCTTGATGCCCTCCATAAACAAATGATACTTATAATGAATAGCATGTATGAGTGTAAGAAATTACGTCGACGTCCCTCTTAATCGCTGCTTCCTCTTCCTTTCACTGATCGTCACCGTCGGCAGTCCTTTCGAGCACTCTCGTAGACATATTAGGGTATGGGGGGCATAAGGGGAAGGTGGCAGGTGCGTCCATCCTCAAGCAGGGGTATTTTGTCGTTGATATGGTCGCGAGCGGTTGCGAGTTTTGCCACTTTCCCCCCCGCCTAAAATGCAACTGCTCGTTGCCGTGTGAGAGTACCAAGGAATGTACAAAATTAAAGGAAAACTTTAATTAATGTGAGAGGAATTTAATTTTAATTATTCTAATTTTTATATTAAAATAATTATTTTTTTTATTATATAATAATAAAATAAGATGAAATCAATTTGACTTTATTTATTCGTATCAAATTTTTATATTGTATGATTTATTTATTTATTTCTTATATATTAATAAAATAATATTAATTTTAAAAAAATTAATTATTATTATTATTATTAATTTTTTTATTTTATTTTATTGTATTTTACCATTCTATCTATGTGTTAATTAATAATCATATTCTAATTAAATTATGGCATAGGAGCATAATGATGGTTTGGATTCGTAGACAAGATGAGTTCGTCTTAACTCATCTAAAATTCATTATTACACTTTTTTAAATTTTTATATAAAACACAAATTTCAATACAGCATTTTCAAATTTTAATACATATTTTTCAAATTTCAATTCAACCTTTTCAAATCTTAATAATATTAAAAAATAAACAAAATTCCACTCATCTTCCAATCTAAATTAGGCCATAATAAAAGTTGTAACGAGAAGAAGAAAGAAAAATTGTAATAAAATATATATTTGACCTATGAATAATCAATTCCAAAATCAAAAATTAATTGACATTCACTATAGTTAAAGTTCAAATAATTAATTCAATGTGATGTTATTTTAAGGTCTATTAGCTAAATCCTCAATAGATTTTTGACAAATCCATTGAGATGCTCCCATGAAGGGAAGAGAGGCTCTTCGATTTTGCTGCTCAGAATAATTTTTATTTATTTATTTGTAATTCATAAAGTATTTTGTAATGATATTGTATTTTTTAAATAATTAAAAATATCAAAAAAGAAATTATTATTTTTTTCCTCCTATCGGAACCGAGAGTGTAGCACTGCTCTTATTTGATTTGTTTCTAAAGAGAATTTACATTAATTAAGGCTCGAATAAGTCCATCCCAAGGGAATGTGGCTGATATATCATTGGCTCCAGAGAACAAGGGTTAAAGAGGGCGTGAACATAAACGGTTCATGCTACCTTGGACATTTTCCTAGACTACACTAAAAAGAAAACCTAAACAACGCTTTGGTCGTGTTCACTTCCAACATCGCTTTACCATTGATCTGAATAATTGAGGTTTCTGCTTTCTGGTTTTGATACAGATATAGCTGGATAAATAGAAAAACTAACTTACAAAATAAACAGAGCAACAATTGCCAGATTTAGTACCGATAACATTCTGTACAACTCATCACAAAACAAAACAATCGGTTGTAGATTATAATCAGACCAGTTGACTCCACAGTTCTCGAGTGTTTCTGTTGAATTCCACCATCAAGTTTTCTTTATAAGAATTATTCTATTATCAATCTGGTTTATAAAACACACCATCCACACCACTTAGATGGTAATATTTGATTTGTAAGATTCATATTTTAAAATTTATCTCATAAATCAAATCGTATCATGTAAACACTTTATCATGTATACTCAATACACCAGTTTGAGAATAAAATCTCTCTTTACAATTCATGCAAACGCAAATTTTGAAGGTCAGATTCAAGTAGAATAGAGGAATTAGCAGTAGAATCTGACAAAATAAAGCCTCTCAGTTTCATGCATATATATATATATATAGCCTATGTTTATTTAATCAAATTGTGGAGAAGAACTAAGCAGCA
This sequence comes from Platycarya strobilacea, assembly GCA_036898215.1. Lineage (NCBI taxonomy): Eukaryota > Viridiplantae > Streptophyta > Magnoliopsida > Fagales > Juglandaceae > Platycarya > Platycarya strobilacea. Next base: position 10,941,622 of record CM072555.1, read on the forward strand.
AGGAGGAGCAGTCCAGTCAGTATATTCTCACTATCCCAATGAGCTTAATAAGGTAATAACAGTACGTTCTCAGATGGTTTCAGGTACAGGTAAAATTATATAGCTCTCGAGCACATTTACATTACTCAATGAGTATCCTCTCTGCTGCTAATGCACTTGGTTGGCGTCCGTCTTTCTCTGGAAAAATAGAGATCCTAATAGAACAGCAATGCCTGTTATTGCTATCGTGAATAGAAGACGCTTTCGTGAGAAGTCCTGCGGCTGTCTTCCTTGAGGAGGACCTTGCTCCCTTTCAGCTGCCCTCACATCCCTTCAGATAAATATCATAAGAATTTACTCATACAAATTGGAAAAAAATAAAGATGCCAAGAATTTCCAGTAAATTTATAAAGAGCAAGGCAGAGAATACGTAATTGCCAAAGCCCTGAAGTAGCGAATACACCATAGACAAGTGCACTTAAAACAGCTATTTCTAAAGCAGACAATCCAGAAAGGTTCATGGAGAAGTGCCCCCATCTCAATGTTGGTTATCAAACAGTTGTAAGTGCATTGCTTTGAATACTGGAACAAGTAATTGATATTTATGCAAGCAGTATTTTATCATTTAAAAAAAAAAACTTGTTTAAACTTTTTTTTTATAGTCGAATTAAAGTTATTTATAATTTTATTTGTTTGACCAATTCTTTCTTGATTTATTTTATTCTTGCAGACGATTTATCTATTTTTTTAAAAAAACTTGTTCATTGATTCCGAAGTAAAACAGTGGTTAGAATAAATGGCAAAGCCATATCCAAGATTGGGATCAAAATAATAAATGAAAAAGGAAAACTAAACACGCTTAAAGTTCACATTTCGAGCAAAATGGTATAAAGCAGCTGGCCTCACAGGCTATCCATGAGCACTCACTCAATTTGCAAATATATTCACATTTATCAAGCCATAAGCCTCGGATACATAGAAATCCACCACCAGTTCACATTCAACCAAGGATGCTCGTTCTTCTTTTTTTCTTTCTTTTTTTTTTAATTTGAATTTTTATAATTAATAAAATTTTATTACCATTGAATAGGCATAGCCCAAGGATGTTAATTGATTTAGTGCTATAGCTGCATAGCTAAATGCGCAATTGCATGTAGAATTACAATGTTCAACCAATGCATGCCCTCACCAATATATCATGTGCAACACGCTACAGCTACAATGGCTATCTTATGCAATGAAGGAAATCTAATCCTTAGCATGAAAGAACTGTTATACAGAACTCATGTCTAGTCATGGCGCCAATGAGAAAAATTCCTAAAAGGTCGGTCATTCTAATTACACTTAAAATTAGATAAAATATGTGACGACAACATTCCTGACTCATTAGTTACTAGAAATACGACAAATGCCCTAAAAGAGAATTAAAGGCATTCTTCCATTTATCCAAGGAATATCTTCCTTGGCATATGTATTTGGGAGAGAGAGCTATGCTTAGGTTTCAGTAAACTTATTTGGCAAGTCAGAAGTGAACTTTAGGTAAGTAAGTAGTCCCATATAATTCATATAACATTCATATCTGACACTTGAGGAGGTCAATCTTAAGTGTTGGAAGCTACTGCTAAGGTACTCCTCGTCTATAAAAGATAGGCAACTGAGAAAGAATAGGGCAATAGCCCAGTTTTTTATTGAATTTGTTTTCCATTGTTTGACTTGTATTGAGGCATACTGAAGATATATATATATATATATATTTGATAAGTGAGGCATACCGAAGATATGAATCAAAATAAGTAACAGAAGGGATGTATGCAGTGGCTACTACACGAGCATCTCTCCTACATCTGATAGCAACCAGCTATGTCTGGTCATTTTATTAAGAGTAAAGGGCAGAGGGGTACCATTTCTTCTATGTCCCACTATAAAGGGCTTGTTGTACAGTTTCCTCTTTTTCTTGCATTTATGTGGATTTGTCTATTGTCACTTTCTGGTGGTGCGACTTCTGTAAGCCCTCCTTCAGATGAAGTGGCTAAAGTGTGAGTCTCTACTGCTCCGAAAACTATGGATTCAGAGAGGTCGACAGGAAATGGGGTCTCACAGAGTCCTCTAGTTACAGCCCAACTTCCTAATTAGTTCCTAGGGCCGTTGGAAGCATGGTGATGTACATAATACGGCATGTAGTTATATGTATATAATTTTATATAAGATTAATGTAGCCTATAATTATCTTTAAAAATGTGGGTCACTCTAATGACATTAAAAAATAAATAAAACAAGATTTGTGACCATAATATTTCTGACTCATTCACAAATGCTGAAGTAAATGCCATATATTTTTTTTAAAGAGAATTACATGCTACATTAATCACATAAAATTTCCAAATGTTCAGCATCCATATCATGCACCACCACCACTGTAGACTTATGCATCACTGTCATAAACTTACATTCTAACCGCTATAAGAAGCTAAGAAATCCAGTTTTGCACTTAAAAACAGCTATACATATAAATCGATGATGCTTTTCTTTCTTTTCCTCCCTATTTCAGGGGACAAAAATTGTAACTCGAAATGTCAAAACTAACAGGACAACAGAGGATCAGACTACTAGTAAATGATACATCTCTTAATAGAACTGAACAACAACAAAGCCATCTTCTTAATGTTGGAATGATGGTTTTCTCAAGTAGAATAGCAATGGTCATCAAATGATACAGATGAAGACGTAAGAATAGAAACAGCCCACATCCTTTTTTTAGTTTCTCTTTCTTTTTTCTTTTTAACCAAAACTAAAATGTGGTATGCTAAAACTTTCATCCCTTGTTCTGCTCTCTTGTCAAGTAGCTATCCTTTAAATTCTTTATAAACTGTTGCTCTTTAGGGAAGATTTAATTATTAAACACACCAATTCTACCCTGCAGTTAATACTCAAATGGGTTCTGATCAAAATCAGAAAAGTATAGTTTATTAGCTGATGAATATCTACCGACCCCTTTTAAATACAGTTCAATGGTATAAAGTCAATTAATCCTTACTAATATAATTACATAAAAGCTCAGTTTATGGAACATATTACTGAAATTTGAAAAGCACAAAATCGTTAGGCATACCTATTAACTTTAAATCACACAAAATGTTTAAGGTTTATGCATTCATAAACATAATGGGATCAATGAGTGAATGATACTATATTTACCTGGAAGGTCCCACAGTATTATCAGAGATGCCATTGCACCAACTTTCATGATTATATCTTTCTCGCAGTCTAATATATCTGTTGCACAGAAGGCAAAGCTCTGTTCGATTTCCACATACTTCCTAGAAGTATGAAACAACAAATATGTTATATTCAAATTGTTGCTGAAGTATACCACCAGATGTCACATTTCATCTGGTGGTATACTTGACAACCAGATTTAATAACTTATCAAAAAAATAAAAAGATGTCACATTTAATAATTGACAACAAGTACCTGATGCTCAGCTAGATCAATAGCAGGCAATGGAAACTCGCAGAACTCACAAGTAACAATCCGCTGTGGGCAATTTTCACCTTTGTGGATTGGTAAAATTTCACGTTCCATTGTCTCACTGCACAGTGAACAGGATACCTGCTCTGACACGGATATGTCAATAAAACTGCAATCATATACAATTACATTATATGCACTCAAACTCAAGAAAATCCTAGCCAAATAAATCAGGCCAGCTTTTGCAGCCATTTTTTAAGAGAGAAAATTGGGAATCTCCTTTTCTTAAAAAAATTTGAGAAACCTATAATGAAAACTGTTATCGCAAAAGAAGCTTCTTGAATACATTCACTGATTCACATACCGGAGCATGGGTGTTTAAGAAGTGTTCCTCTGAAAATTTCCTTGGAATCATGTCACCACAAACTTTACATCTTTCTAGTTTACGGGAGCAATGGGCATAATGCAAATCAATATTTGAAGAAGGGATAGCTCTGTCACTAGAAACATAAAATTAAATCAGTCAACAGCATAGGAGCATAATAGACATCAGAACATGTCTTGATAAGAAAACAGCACACTCTGGACATGATAAGTATTTTATGTTAAACATTGAGGAACATCTAAACTAATGCAGTCAATGTGCTCAAACAGAAGGTTCACATTCAAATGAGAATTCATTACTCAAGCGCATGCACGTCACTTGTGCACGTAACCTAAGAATATGGTTCAGATTATGGTGTATAAAAAGAAGTGACAAGAAAACTCGAGATATACTGATAACCAGCATCACATATTGAAACATAATTCAGTTAATATCTTTAGGGGATGCTTGGGGAATGAGATGAGATGAGACAAAATGAGAATTTTGTGAATAGCAGGAAGATGCCTTTTGAATAGTAGTGAGATAGTTTGATTTAAGTATATTTTGGACTTTGAAAAATGAGAGAGAAAAAGTTCAATAAAAGATATTAGAGTTAAAATATTGTTAGAATATTACTTTTGCTTTGGAATTTGAAAAGCTGAATTGTTTTTTGTTTGAAAGTTTAGAAAAATTGTAATGATTAGTTTGAAAATTTTGTAATGATTAGTTTAAAAGTGTTTGTTTGCGTGATGTTTGAGAAGAAAATGAGATATGATGAGAATTATTACCAAACATCTCCTAGTCTACCTAAAAGAAAGTTTCAACTACAAATATAATTAAATGAAAAAGTTTACCAACCATAAAAAAAAAAGTTTTGACTGGTAAATATAACTTCGTAGATCATTATATCACACAGATTTATCTTGGTAGATAAATGGATAAATCTGAAGAACGGTACATATGTGACGCCACCACACCAAGTCCTAGGGGTGTTCATCCGGGTTCCGGATTCCCAAATCTGGAATCCGGATTTAAAATTTTCTTCAATCTTTTTGAAAAAAAATTAAAAAATTAAAAAATATATTAAAATTTCAAACCGGACCGGGTACAATCCGGCCCGAATGAACAGGCCTACCAAGTCCCCATATTTTAGCTCAGGTGCCCATCGGATTGGATAATAAATCTGAAGAATGGTACATATGTGACGCCACCAACCAAGTCCCCCATCTTTTAGCTCAGGTGCCCATCGGATTGATAACTAAGTTGGAATTGAACCTAATCCTATGAACTTAAATGCCTTGGACTGCAGTACACCGGAATTTCACAAGAAGGAAAAATAGGACAAATTTAAAGCTTGTGTGGTCCAAGAAAAGGTAATGGAGAAGAAGAAACAATTAAAAAATGATAAACAACCCCCGTATATAAAACTTCCAGATATAATCTTCATAGGAAACAAGAGCTGGTTTTAAACCTAACAACCACACTCTTGCATTACCAAACCAGAGGTACAAGGCGCCGGCTAAACGAATAAGTCCGCAAATCGCCCATATAAGAACGAAATAAATAACAAAACGTACCGCATTAAAGCGGTGACGCACAGACAAAACCCTCCAAAAGCAGCAACTTATTAAGAAACAAAGTGGACATTAATAATCAATGAAAATCAATATTATAGACTTTCGAGTCTATGCAACTTCTAAACCAAACCTCAGAAAAGAAATCTCGAGCAGATCAAATTACACCTAAATCAGAGATTAAAACGGCTAAAAAATTGATACAATCCATCTCTAAAAATGGGGACGGGGGATGAAAAAGATCATATACAAATCATAAATTTCCAAGAGAGTAACAAATAATCAACCAGTGACTGCATATTCTGGTGGATTCATCGGACGCAATTGCCATGGAGATGCAGAGAAACAAAGCACGCGATGTCGTTGCGAGAATAAAAAATAAATCTGCGAAAAGCGGAACGAGTCGTAAAAATCTCCAAAAGATCAGTGGTGAATAAAGGAAAAAGATAACGAAACCCGAATTGAAAAACTCAACCTCGGATTGTGGTTTTTCTTTGGATGCTCTTTGATTTTTCGGAACGAAGAGTAGAGATATCTCTCGATCACTTTTGTTGAACAACTTTATTGGATGAAAGACTCCAGTCTCAGAACTCCGGAGTCCACGTTTATAATTGGCACCGAGGTTGTAAGCCACGCGCGTCATTCAAGCGATGGAGACACACGCTCCTCGCCATGACTTGGCCCTTGGGCAACAAGGAGTGGGCCTTTCTTTCTTTACTCTGGGCCGAATCATAAAGGTAGCATGTGGTTTGAAGGACTCACTTTCCCGTTCATCACAGATATTGTCGTATCCAATCCATGCAGACAGAGGGTGGAAGCCTGGAAGGTACATTTTCTTAGAGACTAGAATAATAATTAATGGATTATACTTTTTAATTAGCCATCCTAATTTCAAATAAAACATTCTACTCATTATCCTTATATTATACATGTATTTTATTTTTTACTTAACAAATATGTAGTGTAAAATAATAAGTAGAAAAACTCATTATAAATTACGATCCAGTATAATCAAGATGGTGCCAACTTGTAAATGTTATTTCTTATTTTCTTCTAAGGTAGTTTGAGTGCTGGTAAGGATAGTAGCTAGCTAAGGGATCGGAGTAGAGCTGTAAGAAGATCGAACCAGACCAGCAGACCGAACTGAATTTGGACCGGTTCATTTGGTCCGGTCTGGTCCAATTTATATATGAACCGAATAATTCCGGTCCAGTCCTGGTCTAGGGGAATTCTCTCCTGGACCGGACCGGACCAGACTTAACCCCCACCATATTTTTTTTAATATATATAAATAATAGTATATAAATTATAATATTAATATAGATTAATATAATAACATATTAATATATAATATATATTAACATATTAATATATAATATATACTCTTATAATATTAACATATTATAATTTATAGTAGATGGCTAGTTGTAGTATAAAAATATAAATTATAGTATATCTATAAAGAGTATTAGTAATAACTTATAAGTAATAAGCGTATTATTATTATTTAATATATTATTAATAATTTATTACTATTTATTAACATATAAATATATAATATACTAATGTAACAACGTTATTAGTTATAATTTATTAACATATATTAATGTGATAGTATTATTAGTTATAATTTACTAACATACTTAATAAATAATATTAATATATTATAATTTATAGTAGTTGATTAGTTATAGTACTCTTGGACCGAATCAGACCGTCCCTGGACTAGTATAGACCGGACCGGAATTTGGTCCAGTCCAGATTGAGGAAATTCTTAGATTGGATAAAAGCGGTTCACAAATTTTTCGAATCAGATCGGACTATTTACATTCTTAAATCAGAGCGGCCGGAAAGATGCCAATCGGCCAGCTTGAAAATGGTTGACACGTGCTCAGTCATCCTTCTTTAATTAATTATATATGTCATTTCTAGAAATTTACATTATAATTTATCAAGATGCATGGCATAATATTAATGGTTGCTAGCTCTAGCTCGTTGAATTTGATGGCACCCGCAAAGTGCATGGTCCCATTTTGTGCGTGTACATATATATATAGATATAAAATATGTACAGGATCCTGTTCTTTTTTCTTTTTTTCTTTTTTTTTATATAAAAAAAATAGAGGATGTGATCATCACAACTGGTGATTATATCGATGAAGATGTTAATACTGGTTAAAACTTAAAAAATTAAAAAAAGAAGAAGACAAAAACAAACTTCAGATCAATAAGTATGATATCAAACTGGTTTTGGTAGTGAATATTATTTCTACTGATCATCATCATATTCACATACATCACATACATATTATACATGATTTTTTAATTTTTAATTTTTTTTATTATCAAATATGTGATATATGAATGATGATGAGTATATAGAAAAACTCAATTAGTTTAAGAAGAATAAAAAATAAAAAATAATTTGATATGTGGTGTGTAAAATAGATCAAAATCCTAATTATTTTGGAGCCAAAAAAAATATCAAACTTCTTCTTGCTTCCCAATTTCTGGTAAATAATTTTGCGGTGCACAAACAAAGAATGTTATTATATAAATTAACATATATATATATATATATTTCTTAATTATTTATCCCATAAAAGCAACGTGCGGCTTGGTTCATGAAAAGGCTGGTGTAGTTGGACCTAGCCACCAAAAAAGGCCATATCTTTCCTCTTTGCAGTACCCACCTCCACCAGATCATGATCAACAAATACATTTTCTAAAGCGAATTAAAAAATAAAAGCACGTCACTTGCGGCCCGCCTCTAGGTAGTTACATTATTATTTTATACCACAAAAGGGCAGGCATGTTTAACACAATATTAACCCAATAAGTGAACCTTTAAAATTGATGTACAATAACTCAATTGAATAGACATGAGTTCCACTATTTGGATTCTAAATATATAATGCAAGTTATAATGGGAAACCAACTTTTTTATTTTGTACATTTCTTGGACTATGTAATCATATCATTTGGCTGATGATTGACACTTGTCCATACTAAACCCTCAACGACATATTTTCTATTACTATATGCGCCCTTCATTTTCGGGTCGCTAAACTCAAAAAGCTTTAACATGGTTGATTGTCTAATAAGATCGAATCTTATTGGTCGACTCAATTCATATCACGTGGGTTCAGCCAATGAAAAGCCGAGCTCTGGAACAGGCCAGCACCAAATCCTAGATATTGTGTTGTATTGTACCGTTGACCCATGCAGCTAGCTAGCTGGCCTTCAAGCACTAGATTAATATTGCATGAGATTCTTAAGTAGTACTTAATTAGTGGAAAAACTTTACAAAAATATAGATATAGCAAGATGTTAAGGTAAAGTTATTAGTGCCGATCGAATATAAATAATTGTTTTCCTAAAAAGCATGCATATAAAAAAAATAGTTTTGAATTATAATACATGACTACCTCGGGAAATTACATTACATGGAGTGCTAACTTACATATAATAAATAGAGAGATTTATATATGTAAAGGGATTAATCCTTATAGCGAGGAATTCAAGAGTTGTGTTGTTCTGGAAAATCCTAACATATATGTATATATCTATATATATATATATATATAGAGTGATTATTTAGTAAAAATTTTTGTTTTAACGAAAATTCTTATTTTTTTCGTTAAAATTAATACTTTCCGTCAGTTTGTGTTAAAATTAATACTGCATTTAATGAAAATTATCGTTTTAAAAACAATTTATTAAATTTATTCACTGAAATAATGTTCTTGACATTAAAATTAATTCCACCTCTTCAACTTTCTACAATAGTAAACTTTCTATTTAAAACTTATTTAACATCTATTTAATACCACTAAATACTTTAAACACAATTCATTAAGCCCATAAATAATGTTAGAAATTTCTATTTTAAAATTCTTACTTAGGACATATTTTCTAATTTTATTTTATATAAAATAAATATAGAATAATAATAATAGTATAGAATGACACAATAATAGTATAGAATATATAAATATAACATTATATATAGAAATAAACCATTCATAACAATTTATACGTTAGAGAGTTTAATTTTATTCATGAAAATTTTATTCTTATTATATGAATAATAGAGGACATTAAAATACCTATGTTTTTAGTCTTTGAGTTTTTCTAGATCTACATAAACTTGAATCATCCACAGTTTTTTTAATTATGTGATTATTTTTAAGAAATAATATAATTAAAAAAAAATTATGTAGTTTATAATTTATATAAAAGAATGTTATATTATAATTTATACCATTAAATTTTCATATTAAATATGTAAATTTATTAGATCATATATATTTCAATTAAATATCAAACATATATAATATATTTATTATATTTATTTTCTATTATTACCAATTTAATATAATTATAGTTGATTGTATATACTGTATATTTATCATCTCAAAAAAAAAAAATACATTCATTTTAAAATTATAAAATAATTTTTAAAGAATGAAATTATTAATCATATAATAGGAATAAATTTTCATAAATAAAATTAAACTCTCTAACATATAAATTAACATCTCTAAGTGAGAATTGCATTGTTATATTGTTATGAATGGTTTATTTATATATATTTTTACATATTGTTAGATAAAAGTAACGTGCAAAGCACGTTTATCTAGTTTAATTTCTAATAAAAATTAAAATATTATTTATAATTAAATTAATGATAAATAATTACACATTTTCATATATTATAAAAAAAGTATTAATAAAAATAATAAGATAATCTTATAAATAAACATAACATGTAGTTTTATCAAATTTGTTTGAGATAATTTTGATTGAAATTTTAATAAAAGATTCGTTCAAAATATTATAGTTTTATAATTTTAAGATGATGATATAATATTTGCATCATTTTGCACAGTCTCAAAAGAGAGGACATTAAAATACCTATGTTTTTAGTATTTGAATTTTTGTAGATTTACATAAATTTGAATCATTTACAGTTTTTTTAGTTATGTGATTATTTTTAAGAAATAATATAATTTAAAAAAAATAAATTATGTAGTTTATAATTTATATAAAAGAATGTTATTTTATAATATATAACATGAAATTTTAATCTTAAGTATGTAAATTTATTAGTAATATATATTTCAATTTAATATCAAACATATAATATATTAATTATATTTATTGTCTATTATTACCAATTTAATATAATTATAGTTAATTGTATATACCGTATATTTATCACCTCAAAAAATAAATAAATAATACATTCATTTTAAATTATAAAATAATTTTTAAAGAATAAAATTATTAATCATATAATAGGAATAAATTTTCATAAATAAAATTAAACTCTCTAACATATAAATTAACATCAATAAGAAAGGATTGCATTGTTATATTATTATGAATAATTTATTTATATATATATTGTTATATATTTTATACTATTATTATGTCATTCTATATTTATTTTACATAAAAAAAAGTTTTAAATGAAAAGTTTATTATTATAGAAAATTGAAGTTGTGTAATTAAATTTAATGTCAAAAATATTATTTCAATGATTAAATTAATAGATTGTATTTAAAATAATATTTCTGATTAAATGCAGTATTTGTTTTAACAAAAATGGATGGAAGGTGTTAACTTTAAGAGAAAATTAAAATTTTCCGTTAAAACAAGATTTTCCGTTAGATAGTCACTTTATATATATAAAGATATACTATTATTATGTCATTATATACTATTATTATTATTCTATATTTATTTTACATAAAAAAAGTTTTAAATGAAAAGTTTATCGTTATAGAAAATTGAAATGGTGTAATTAAATTTAATATCAAGAACATTATTTCGGTGATTAATAGAATTAATGGATTGTATTTAAAATAATATTTCACATTAAATGTAGTATTTATTTTAATAAAAATAAATGAAAAGTGTTAAATTTAACAGAAAAATAAAATTTTCTGTTAGATAGCCACTTTATATAAATAAAGATATACTAGATGAAAGTAGCATGTAAAGCACGTTTGCTTAACTTTCTTAATTAATTTACATTGAATTAATTTTTGATTAATAACGACGTATTGATGAATTTGTTTAAGTAAAAATAATTTGTAACCTAAATTTCAGAAACACTCATATATTATAAAAGAAAAGTACTAATAAAAACAATAATATAGTCTGATAAATAAACATAGTTTTATGTAAAAAAAAAAAAAGACTTAAAATTTAATATTGTGTTGCTACCTATCAATAAATACAATTAGCAATATTGTATATTTTAATATTCATTATTTAACTAAAAATTATTTCCTATTTTTAATAAGTTTTATTTTAGTAAGAATTAATAAAAGAAATATAATAATAACATATTAAATATTGCTACCTATCAATAAATACAATTAGTAATATTGTATATTTTAATTTGTTTGAATAATTTGATATACAGCTATTAGGTACATAATTATTGCTACATATATTAGAAAATTATATGGATAACATAGGAAAGAAATTTAAGTCAACTGTTTTTAGTTAGATTTATAAACACAATTTTTTTCCCTCATCTAGAGCCCAAAGACCTAATGCATGCGAGCCCATAATATTAAAGATCCCAGCACGTGACCTTTTATTAAAATTTCTAAACAGTACCGTTTCTCATTTGTCTCTTTCTAAGTCGTCGACTTCTCTCAAGAAGGTTGTAGTTAACAACATTTCACTTGTTCGATTCTAGTGTCCTAGGGTTTGGACGGTCTCCTAACACACTCAATCTCCCATCCCTCTCTCTCGTCTCTCTCAGTTTTGCACTCAGCTCCACTCTCTCTTGTTTGGTTCATCTCATCTCTATTGGTCTCTAGGTTTGATCGAGCAAAACCTAGCCTTTATCTCTAAGTGCATCGCTTCGGACCCGAGTACACTTGTTCTTTTCATCTCTCCGCTTCTCTTGTCATCTGACCTGCCGAAACCCTAACGTCTAATCCCTGCTTGCAGCGTCGCTTCTCGCGGCCTACCCAACCACCCCGACCTACACCAACTTCCTCATTCCCCAACCCACGATACCTTGCAACCTGAGTTTTCCCCTCTGTCTGCGAAACTGTGGGTTTTTCAGCAATGGTAGCCACTCGATGAAACTTCGAGCTCGCCGTCTAGTTTATCATTTTAGGGTTTGTTTCTCATCATTCTCTGTCTCTTTTATATTTGTTATTTTCGTCTAACTTGTCTCTCTGTTTCGATCTCCTATGTTTCGATCTAGAGTTTGTTTCGCATTTGATGATTTTGGGGTTTAATTACTTTGATTATTTTAATATTTATTTACTTTATATTTTTTAGACATTTTAATCTAGGGTTTACTGTTTTACAGGGATGTATTTCATCTCATCTCTCTGTTGGTCCCGCACTCATCTCTTATCAGTGTCGATGGAAGAAACCCTACCCCATCAACTTCATCAACGACTCCCCGTCATCCTCCTTACCCCAAGTTATAAATTTACTTAATTGTTTTCTTATTTATTACTCTGTTGATTTGTGTATATTTTTGTAGATCTGGATTTTTTTATGGTTATTTGTTAAACATGGGTATGAACTATAGAGCCGAAAAAATGCAACAAAATGATAGATTTGGTACCTGAATGTTGGGGTTTGTTTTGATAGTATTTCTATATGTCATTTAATATATTATTACTATTATAATTTGGTATCTATCATTTAGCAAATATAAATTTATCTGTGGGTGTTGTTAATTAGTTTTCATCTTCATGACTGCTAAATATTAACTTATTTATTGTTTTTTCTTTTGTTAATTTATTGGTTTGCGTATAAATTTATCTGTGAGGTCTGTTTTTAAAGTGTTTGATACTTTTTATATATGTGCTTGGATCTGGTATTATTACTATTACAATTCTGTAACTATTTTTTTACCATATATGAATTTACCAAATTTACATTAAAATTTTTCACAGATAAATAAATACTATCAAACACTATCAAAATGTTAAAATTTTGGATCTGTTTTGATAGTATTTCATATTTTTTTTTAGTATTTTCTTTTAATTCCTGTGTTTTTTAGGTTTTTTTTTTATATTTCTTCCCCTGTCAACTCTATAGATAAATTAAAACTGGTTTTTTGTTTTCTGTTTTGTTAATTTTTTGTTTTTTTCATCTTCTATTTTATTATTTTTGTGCACATGTGGGAAACACAATCGAAATCATGACCCATTTTTAACAGTGCTTGCAAATGATGGTGATTATGATCCCAAAAACTTAAAGTGTTCAATCACAATGGTATCTGACTTGATGCTTTATATTTGAATGCTCTTACAAAGAATAGATTTTTCTTGTTCATTTATCATAAGGGTTCCTTGATTATACATATTATAATTGAAGATTTGGGTCTTTTTGGCTTTGTAGATCTATCAGAGTAAAGGAGTGACAAATTGGAAGGGAAATGCCTTTTTATGGTATGTGATGTCTACAAATTTTAAGATTCTAGCAACTTAATTTGAATATATTCTAGAAAATTAATGAAGTAATTAAATTATGAATAATCTGCTTTTGCAAATAAACATAGAAGAGAATAACAGATATGTTTATGTCACTTCCAATCCATTCTAAAAACATAATTTAGAAAACATAAAACAGAATAAAAACAGAATTTGGAAATCGTAGAATAAAAGAAAACATAAAAGAGAATAAAATTCCTCAAGAAAGCTTTTGCAAATAAACATATAAGAGAATAACAAATATATTTATGTCACTTCCAATCCATATTAAAAACATAATTTAGAAAACATAGAACATAATAAAAACATAATTTAGAAATCATACAACAGAATAAAACATAGAAGTGAATAAAATTCCACAAGAAATTAGTTTATTTATTTTAATGCATATTAAAATAAGAATATGAAGTTTAACAAAATTAGTAAAACAATACAAAGAAAACATAATTGAAGAAATGAAAGAATAACAGAAGGTGATTAATATAAATGAATACCTTCAACCAGAGTAAATACTTGCTTGTGAGTCTGAATACTGCTGCATATGAATGACCTAAGCTTAAGAAATTGTCAGGGTTTTTTTCTATTTTAGTTCTTCTTTTCTAATATATTATTGGCAAACAATGACACTTTTAAATCTGTAATTGTGAATTTAATGTATAATTATCAATTTAATGGAGTCTTTTAACATTACTTGAATGATATTAGTGTCTAATAGAGTAAATACTATGAATGAGAACATGTATTCATGGCAGATGGATGGACACAATTTAAATTGCATATTAAATTGATTTAAACGGTAATTATGAATTTAATGTGTAATTGTCAATTTAGTGGAGTCTTTTAATATTACTTTATCGATATTAGTGTATAATAGAGTCAATACAATAAAGTGCAACATGAATGCATAACAAATAGATGGTCAGAATTTAAATTCCATATTAAAAGGAGGTAAAGGGCATTTAAATTCCATATTTTAATTCATTGGTTTTGATAATTTGGATTTTATTTAGAATTCCAATGGGAAGAAGCATGCATGCAGGGTAGAAATATTTAAATTCTATATTAAATGGACGTAAAGTAGGGCATTTAAACAGATGATTTAGTAAAGAGACGATTTAGTCAGCAGGGCAGGTATTATAAACAGACGTTAGAACAAGAAAAATATTTAACAGATCCGTTAAAATAAGAAATGCTGTTTGATAGGCTCTTTATATATATATATATATGCATGAGCAAGAAACAAATTACCTTATTGTCTCATTGCTAATATTAAATTAAGAATAATTCTACTTACAATTAGGGGTGTAAATGGTCCGGTCCAGTTCGGTCCGGTCCGAAAAATTTGTGAAACAATTTCATTCGGTTAAAGAATTCTCTCACCCTGGACCGGACCGAACAGGAGTTCGGTCCATACCGGTCCGGTCCAATTTGGTCTAGGGGCGATCCGGTCCGGTCCGGTCCAGGGGTGCCTCATATGATTTAATGGACTAAATTTAATCTAAAATTCTATAATGATCAAATTTTTTTTGGGTCCAAATTTAACTACTATAAATTATAATATATTAATACTATAAAAATATATATTATATTAATATGTTAGTATATATTATATATTAAGTATGTTAGTAAATTATAACTAATAACACTATAAATAATAATATGTTAATATTATAAGAGTATATATTATATATTAATATGTTAATATATATTAATATTAATATTATAATTTATATACTATTTTTATATATACATATATAAATATATATATATGTGTGGGGTTTAGTCCGATCCAGGGGGAGAAATCCTTTGGACCGGATCGGATCGGAATTAATCGGCTCATGTAAAATTTGGATCGGACCGAATGAAATTCGGACCGGTCCGGGAAAACGGGTTCTGTTCGGTCCACCGGTCTGATCCGGTCTTTTTACAATCCTACTTACAATCTATATTTATGGACTGTATTATAATCCTAAATGAAACACCCTCTAGTTTCACGAATAATAAATTATAAAAATGGTATTTTGGGATTTTCTGATTTATAAATAAGGATATATATTTTAATCAAATTTATTTTAAAATGAGAGATCTTTCAATCTTTTCTATGTTTGGAGTGCAAATGAGTCAAATTTTATAGATTATGCATATATAGCACTGCCCTCTCAAAGGTTGATCGCGCGATTAATGATAATATTGTCAATGACTCAACGTCTGGCAAGATATTTGACGTTTCTGTTCATGACTCTCATTAAATATTGGTGAGATGCTTTCTTTCCAATACACGCACACATGATGAAACATTAATATATATTTGCTTAATTAAATGAGGTGTGGTTCCCTGATCTTCAAGATGGTGCATTTAATTAATCATAAAAATATATACCATGCATGCATATGATCATGAATAGTCTAACTCATTGCCACTTCATTCCATGTATAAGTTTTATATACCATGCTAGGAAAAGGATGTTGGTGATCTTGATAGTCGTCGCTTCATTGTTGAGATTTATTTCAAAAGACATAATTAATATACAAAACTAATTTATATATGTTGTTTTGCTTCACAATTAAATATATTAGTATAGTTATTTCTTCAAGAAATTTTGAACTAAAACTTGCCGCATATATAATTACGGTCATATAAATATATATATATATATAAAATATATTATTGTACAAACAGTTTATATATGGCGACGTTAGTACGTAGTTGAAATGTGGCGACGTTATATATATAACTATTTTTATAATTTTTTCACAACTTTATTTTAAATAAAAAGAATTTATACAATTTTACGATCATGTCGTGAAATGGGTCTTAAAATTGGGTAACTATGTCATTATTCGTAATTAACGGCCTCCTCTTTAGATTTGTTTATGAAGTTAAGTTAATAATTATATATTTCATCTCGGCCTATCGATTATTAATTTTTAGTTTAACTAAAAAATTCATAAAAATACAGGTTATTTTCTTTGGGATAAAATATATGAGAGAACAATTTATAATTAGTTCGTTATCCACAAATTTTAATTTGTTGATAAAATTAATTAGAATATTGTATTGAGGATGAATCGATTATAATAATGCTGTTGGCCATTTCGCCACTATAATGCGCACCAAAACGACGCCTATCTAGGTCCCTCATCATGACGTGAATTAATTAACTTCATTTCCAATTTTTTTAAGATATCCGTGTGATCATTTAAAATAAAAAAGATCATATCCATGTGATCCACGATCCCTCTTCGGCTTGCATACATAATATATATAGATCGCATGCACCCTGTTGTCGACTCTCTCCAATTGGAAGGACCTTCCTTTTCCATCTTAAGCATATGATCATCATCCAAAAGATCATCTCTCATTTTTTCCCCATTTAATGGAAAATAGTTGAATAACTGATCAATATTTGAGATTGAAAAATTATGTAATCAAATTGGTGTGTAAAGCATATTTAGTACTAAAGTATTATATGACATAATTTAATTTTGAAAATAAATTTTAAAATCTGAATTTTACAAATCAAATCTTACCATTATATAACTGATATGAATTGTGTGTTAGCTCTATAAACTGGCTTGGCAATAGACATACTCATCTAATTTTTGGTATCTTGCAGAAGAGAAAAATTTAGCCAATGAGATGGCTGGTCCGCTCTTTCATCGCAATGGGGGTTGGGATAAGTTTTTGGATCACTGCGAGGCTAATCTCACTCTCCTAGGCGAGGAGGTTGAGCCTCCTGCTCATCTCTTATCCTTCGTGGGGAGGTAAGTTGTTGAATAGTTTGAAACTAAAACCCGCTCCTACCTCTTGATATCACAGGGAAGGGTAAGATTTTGGTCAAGGTAGTCCTGAGCCCATACTTTGACGCAGTAGAGGTTGATGTAGTTTTTGGATAGTCGAGATGCTGAACCCGCTCTCCATCGCGGGAGGGATGAGGTGACCTTTGGTTCAACTTGTCTTTTTGATCTCGTGGGGAGGTAGGTTGTTTGGATAGTCTGTAAATAGACCTGCTTCAATTTATTGACGCTCACGAGAAATGTAAGTATGTTGGATAGCCGGAGGTAGGGCTGTGCTCTGACTTCGACTTCGACTTCGGCTCTGAAATAGAGTCGAAGTTCGACTCCGATTGGAGTTCGAAATTTCGATTAGAGGTCGGAATTCCGACCTCCAATCATAATCCCTTACTTAGTGGCGACTCGCCGATGAAACCATAACGAAATTCACAACCATTTGAAACTTGGATTATAAAGTGCAAAGCAACCACAAAACTATCAAAAAGGATCTATAAAATCATAATAAAATCACTAATCAATACCCAAATTCACAAATCACAAAAATAAACTATTTATCAAATTCGAAGGTTAGAGAAGCCGTTGAGACACTGATGAGGGGTAGAACCATACAAGTTACGAACCAAGGTGTGAGCCCCGAGGTAGATGCCTATGAAATGGAAGATAAAAACGAAGAGATGAGAGGAAAAGAAACGGATAATGGTTGCCTCAAATCTGGAGTACTGGAAAGAAGAGAGGCACTAGGGGAAGACTGAAGAGAGTCGAGAGAAAGCGTCTCGGAGGTCAAAGAAGCCGTCGAGACGCTGATGAGGGGTAGAACCATACAAGTTACGAATCATGGTGTGGGCCCCAGGGTAGATGCCGATGAAATGGAAAATGAAAACGAAGAGATGAGATGAGAAGAAACGGAGAATGGTAGTCTTGAATCTGGAGTACTAGAAAGAAGAGAGGCACTAGGGGATGACTGAAGAGAGTCGAGGGAAAGTCGAAGCTTAGATTTTGAATGAGATAAATATATACCCCTTAAAATGAGTCGTTTAAGGTTTTAAAAAAAACATGAAAAGAAGAAACATGCATGACTCGTCTCAAACTCGAACCCAGGTTCTTCAGGACAAATTAAATAAAAAAATGCCCCCTTACCGTTAGGCTATTTGCGTATCTACACTTCAATTTACAATATATAATATATAATTTATATATAATTGGAGTTTAGAGTCGGAATCTTAGTGGGCTCCGGTTCCAACTTCCGACTCCGATTTCGGAGATGAAATTATTTTAATTCTGACTCTGACTCCGACTCCGACTTCTAACTTCGATCAAAGTCAGAATCGGAATTAGACCGAAAGTCAGAAGTCAAAAAATTTGCACAATCCTGATCGGAGGCTGACTTGCAATCTTCCACAAAAGGGATAGAGTAATGTTTGGCATAAGTCGTCCATTTGATATGATCCAGGGAGGTAAGTAGTTAATGATCAAGACTATGTTGATGAAGAGTATGCTGGTGTATATCATTTTTGATGGATTGATGCATCGAGATAGGCGGGATGCATTCCGTTCCTGAAAGTGACATTGAAAAGCAACACCTTTCTCATTGGAGTTCGTAGTGCCTACATAAAAATATAAATTTACAAGTCATGTTAAGTTAATCTAGCAACAAAACTTCCGTAATAACTTATTCGAATTGTGTGTTAGCTCTACACACTAGTTTGAGAATAGATTAATTATACGATATTAATTACATCAATTTGCCAAATCTATATATATATACACACTATTAATTAGAACAATCGGTGAAACCTTGTACTTCATGTGACTGTTCTCATCAATATTAAGGTTTCCTTTTCATTTTGATAAGGATTAATTTGTTTTAGATGAGATAAAAGTTAAAAAGAGAATATAATATTATTATAAAATATTTTTTTAATATTAATTTTGTTTTAAAATTTGAAACATTTGTTTTGAAATTTGAAAAAAATTAAATTTTTTATTATATTTTATATGAAGATTTAAAAAAATATAATAATAAATTTAAAATATATTTTTAATTTTTAATTTCATCTCTATCAGCAAATCGGGCCTAAGATAACCGAGCAGAAGATATCATATCTTACACTGTTTTGCTAAATAGTACAGGACCATCTGCTAGATTAATGCCTGTGCAGATTTATAATTTTCATATCAAAAGAATAGATAAAGCAGTGACCAATCCATGGGATTGTACTGCTGAAATTATTAAGTATATATAATTGTGATTCGTTCTACTATACTCACTTTCCCCCCTTGATTTATTTTCAATTCGATATTCGAGCCCTCGTTTTTCAACATTCGCAGTACGTACTGGCCGCCCTCCTTCCTATATTCATTCTTTCAATGAATTATAAAATCCAGCAACGTCGTATGGTACTTAATTAATTTAGTTATATAATTAGTTAAAGTCAATTATCAAGCAGTACCAAAGAAGTAGCTTTTCATGAACAAGTAGTTCAATGGCTTGTGAGGGGTAACTTGCCGTCACGTGGTTAGGTACGTGCAACTCAAGTTGCGGTTAAACTGAATTTGTATGTACAACAATATTAAGTTAGAGGAGAATGGGCTTTGGTTGAAGCGGTAAGACGGTGTCAGCCAAGTTTTTATTTCTCAAAAAGCAATACTAAATATAGTTATGGAATGCATAAATATTGTACAATCAATTTTGAAAAAGAGTGGGATCTATTATTAAAAAAATTAATTTTTTTCATGTGAAACTCATATTTATTCACATTTTTTAAAGCGAGCAGTGTTTGCACATTTCACAATTACAAATATAATTTCTTTTTGACAAAACACAGAGATTAATTGGCATTGGAGTGGCTGTCAGGGATAGTGCAGGGAAGATTCTTGCAACCAATACATCTGAGTCTATAGACATCTTTGTTAGGCTTGCATGTTCATCGACATAGGTAGTGACACAATTGATCATCAAGACTCACGTTTTAATAGGAATAAACTCTTTAAGACTATTTGTAATATTTTAGAAGAAGTATAAGGCGCTACATTTGGTATTATACTCTAAAAAATATAGCTAATAAAATATAGTCAAGCACGTAGGATCAGGCATACCCTATACCCTTATTACTTAGTTAATTAGGAATATTACATTGAACTTCGTAAATCTGAAAAAAATATTTGAATCGATGAGGGTTATTTATTAATCTAACATTGCGTAGTACTCTTTAGGATTAATCAATCCCCTTAGTTGAATGCTCAGTTCTTAAAATTGATTGTGAATAATAATTATAATTGGTGATGTTGATGTCATGAAAATCTCAACAGACCAGGCTAGGAAAATAAATCATTCCCAGCCCACTGGAGCGAGTTGGATTTCGATGGATGTCGTTTGAGGCCCCCGATGAGACTCCGGTGCGGCTATACGTGTTCAGATAGCATATAAATAAATATAAAAACACAGTATTTACGTGGTTCAGTTTAAAACCTACATTCACGGGGTTTTGGGGAAGGGAATCCACTATAATGAATATTTTTACAGTCTCTCATGACTCTCACTGTATATGAATAAAATACATGATTCTACTGGTATAAACCCTCGGGTTCGTCTGAGAAGATGAACTAAGCAATCTAAGAGAAAAGAGGAAATGTTATGCAGCCAGAGATATTGAACTATCGAGAGAGTCCCTTGATCTTCTGATGGTTGCCTTTATATATAAGTTGGAATCTGGATATTATTTTTTGCGTGTGTCAGTTGCTTGCCTTTATGTCTTGTCCCCCATGTGATCTGGTCCACTCAACTCTTCCTCACTCTTATCTTCTAGTGCACTTAATAAGAGGCCCGAGCCCTACTTGGGATATTTCACCTTCACATTACCCCGCGAATTCTTAGCAAATGAACTTTGGTGGGAATTCTAAAATATCCGAAAACTAGGATGGTAATAACTTGTCTTCTGAGCCTTATTAAACCTTAAGTGTGATGATTCATGGGCGAATCGTGGGTAACGTCACTTTACCTTGTTATTGAAAGTTCTCATTCAGATGATCTGTCGAGTGGTGATGGAGTTGTCTGAAAGCGAGCGAACCGAGGGCTGAGGCATGGAGTCCAGGCGACCCCACGGTCTGAGAGGCGAGGCTTAGAGCTCAGGCGACCCCTTGAGCGGACTGATGGCCGAGGTGTGGAGCCCAAGCGACCCCGCGGTCTGAGGGGCGAGGCTCAAAACCCAGGCGACCCCTTGAGCAGACCGAGGGCCGAGGCGTGGAGCCCAAGCGACCCTTCGGTCTGAAGGGGGAGGCTTAGAGCCCAGGCGACCCATTGAGCGGATCGACGGCCGAGACATGGAGCTCAGGCGACCCTGCGATCCGGTTGATTGAGAAAGTGGTGGTCCGTCTTCCATACCTGAGATAATAAAAACATGCAATATATATGTTATCAATAAAATGCTGTAAGGTGTGAGGTTACGATCCCGCAATCCATAAGCGGTCATTGGCGGGAAACCAGGTGTGCGAGGGTTTACGTGCAAGCCTGGACCTGAGATTCAACCCCGCGATTCGCAAGCATCCGAGATGAGGCTTGTCGAGTGAGCTTGGTGGGTGATCGCAAGCCTCGAGCCTATAATGGATGTAAGGACTTGACAAGTAAACTTAGGTGCGGGACCTCAAGTCTCGAGCCCTTGACGAACGAATCGTTGGGCTGGTCATGGGTGGCCGGACGACCCCGTGACTAAACCTGATCCCATATGACAAGCATGGAATTGGCGTTGCCGTGGAATGGGCCGTTAACTTTGAGCTGCAAAACAATTATGTTAAATAGAAATATGAATTTTCATGCCACTAAGTCCGAGTATTGGGTCCAAATTTGCATATGCATTCGAAGGATAAAATTTGTGAAAATCGATTCGTAGTGTTGCAGCATTTTTTTTTTATTTCCATAATCTGAGGTGACGAGTGACCTCTAAAAATAAAATAGAAAATAGGCAAATCTCGGATGAGACATTTACTGTACGTAAATAAATTTTTAACTGGAGAAGGTGAGTTGTGGGGAGCTGGGAACACAGCCCCCATGCGTTAGGCAAGCATGCATGGCGAGTCCCTACTATCACGAGGGAGCTGGGCGAGATGAGTTGGCGAGTAACTTGTTGTTTTTAGGCGAGCATGCTTGGCGAGTCCCTACTGTCACAAGGGAGTTGGGTGAGATGAGTTGGCGAGTAACTTGTTGTTTTTAGGCGAGCATGCTTGGCGAGCTGGCGGGAGTGTGAGCAGAAGAGGTGGTCGGGCAAGCTGGGAGGTGAGCTTGGTTTGTTTGTGAAATGGGTGGTCTGAGTGTTGAGAGGCGAGCTAGTGGTCCGAAGGTGGAATTCCGTGCTGAGTGAATAGGCGAGAGTGTATGGCAAGCTGTAAAGGAGATGTGGCGAGCTGGTAGGTTGGTGAGATGGCAAGTGACTTGGTGAGTATGGTGATCCAGGTGAGTTGTGGGTAGGGTGATCCGTGGGCGAGCTGGACAAGCCCACGCTGATGTGGGCGAGCTGGGCGAGCCCATGCTGCCGTGGGCGTGGAAAGGCCTTGAGTAGGCAGGTTGGCGGGCAGTGAGGTTGGCGGGCAGTGAGGTTGGCGAGCCATGCGAGTCCATTGAGTGAGTGTGGCGAGGCCCGTGTGTGAGCCAGTAAGGATGGCGAAGCCGTTGTGTGAGCTAGTGAGAAGGCGGGTTGTTGATGATGGTCTGGGCGAACCGTGAGGTTGGTGAGATGTGGAGTCGTCGGCGAACTGTGAATGTGCAGTGATGGCGAGTGCGGTGTATGGTGAGTTGAGTGGTGATCTGGGTTTGGTGGTCCGTTGGCGAGCGGGTGAGAGGCAGCGAGCTGGTGAGCTGAGCTCGGTAATGGTCGTGAAGTGGTTTGGGCGAGATGTGATGGCGTGAAGTGGTCAAGCTGCCGTGGAGCGTGGGTGGTCTATCCGAGAGGCGAATGGTGGGCCATGTGTAGGTGGGCCGTAGCCTCATCGGGAGCAGAGGATGCCGGCGGCCTCAACGGTGGCCGCCGACCATCCACCCATGCTCCGGGTGGACTGGGCACGGTGTAGACACTGTTTTTGAGCAGCAGCCCAGAAATGCCGACGCCGGCAAGGACACCGGACGGGGGCAGTCCCATCGGGGACAGAAGGCGCCGGCGACCCCAGTGGCGGGTGCTGGCGTCCCTGCTTTCCCCGTCAGGCGCGGTGGCGCCTTGACTGGGCGAGCTACCCCGCGGTTGCTGGCGAGATGGTTTTCGCCTGGGTGGCCGGGGAAATAGCTTCCGGTGGCATGACCGGCCGGTCACTCATCCACCGGAAACAGAAACCGCCAGCAGTCCAAACGAGGACCTCCGGCTAGACCACAAGGCTCATGGCGGAGCACCGTGAGCCACTAGGCACGCTACAGCGTGCCCCTTCCCAGCTTCTTGGGCATGCATGTACTGTGCATGCATGCACCGTGCAGATGTGGTATGGTGCACTTAAGTGCACAGTGTCCGCCCATGCACAGTATTTAGGTGAGTATTGTGTCCTCTAAAAATGTAAGTGCTTCATACACGTTTGGCAGGTCCTAATTTTATACACTATTAAAAATGCACAGCGTGTTCATCGAGAAACGCAGTATTTGTGAGAGAATATCGACTTATTCTCTATGAAAAAGAGACGAGAGGCAGGTCTCTCTTCTAGGTGAGATATACTCTCGCCTTTGTTTGATATTATACAAAAATAATAAATTTAAGAATACTCATCCGGGGACGTTTGCATGTCTGAGAAGTCGTCCAGTGTCCCAGAAAATCATCATTTTCCCACTTCTGGTCTGATGAGAATCCCACAGACGGCACCAATGTTGATGTCATGAAAATCTCAACAGATCAGGGCAGGAAAATAAATCATTCATAGCCCACTGGAGCGAGTTGGGCTTCGATGGATGTCATTTGAGGCCCTCGGTGAGACTCCGGTGCGGCCATACGTGCGCGGATAGCATATAAATAAATATAAAAATACAGTATTTACGTGGTTCGACTTAAAGCCTACGTCCACAGGATTTTGGGGAAGGGAATCCACTATAATTAATATTTTTACAGTCTCTCAGGGCTCTCACTGTACATGAATAAAATACATGATTCTACTGGTATAAACCCTCGAGTTCGTCTGAGAAGATGAACTAAGCAATCTAAGAGAAAAGAGGAAATGTTATGCAGCCAAAGATATTGAACTATCGAGAGAGTCTCTTGATCTTCTGATGGTTGCCTTTATATATAAGTTGGAATCTGGATATTATTCTTGCGTGTGTCAGTTGCTTGCCTTTATGTCTTGTCCCCCATGTGATCTGGTCCACTCAACTCTTCCTCACTCTTGTCTTCTAGTACACTTAATAAGAGGCCTGGCCCTACTTGGGATATTTCACCCTCACAGTGAGGACCAAAATGATAAGAGAAACTTTGCTAGACGATTAGGCCATTTAATTGAAAATAACAACACTCTAATTATAACTTGTCACGTAATAATATTAACCATAAGAAAAATAAGTTCCATCATACATACACTTACTAATTTCACACAAAGTATTTCGTGTGCTTCGTCTTACTTGTTGCCCATTTTTTCCACCAGCACAATTCTGAATGTTCGGAATGTTTCTTTCATGAAGTTGATTAGCTCCAGCCTCCTTCTAAATACATCTTTGCCCTCTGTCAAAGGAGTCTCATCGTTGTGGATGATTTTGAATAGATCTTTCAGCTTCAGATTCTAATTTCATTAATTTGTCTTATCGACCTTTGATTTACCCTTTACCTTTGTAGGTTCATCAACCTCCATAGAAGATAAGTTACTCACACCAACTTCATGGTTTTTGGGAGATCGTATTTTAATACTAATTCAAGAAGTTGATCGATTACTTGAGTGAGATTTGTTGGAAATCTTGGCCTCCTAAATTCCTCCCACTAGAATCTACTTTTGACAAAATAACAAGAAAAATAGAGAAATAAACAAAACACAAGAATTTACGTAGAAAACTCCCAAACCAAGAGAAAAATCACTAGACCCAGAGAAGAAAATCCACTATGTGAAAAATTGTTACAATCACACAGTTTTTCTCCTCACTCCAACGACACCCATAAAAATTCCTACTAGTAAAATTCTAACTTTCACCTCTCTTCGTTTTACATTAAAAAAAAAAGGATAACAGAAGAATTTATTAAAGTCAAAAGTTACTAGATAAATTTCTGATTGATGTAATTAACTAAGGAGGCTAAGCCCCCTTATATAGGCCTTGGCCTTACCTTTTCACTCATATCTTTCCCACGTGGGACTCCAAATGAGCAAACAACTAACAATCTCCACTTGCGACTTTGACTGATTCCGCAGCCACACTCCACCACAATGAGGATTTTCATAGTTTCCGCTATCATGCTCCACCATAAAAGCATAACCATTCAGAATAAATCAATTCCAAGCATTTTATTCCGGCCCATGTCGAAAATAACCTTGCTGAAAAATTATGATGCAACTTTCACGTTTGACTTTCCTGAAAGTTCATCGACATGAATTTCTACCATACACCCTGTATCAATGCCAAACTAATGCCCGTGTGCAAACTTATGGAACAATTAACGTTAATACATCTTCTATCATACAACTTTGGGATTAGCAACATGTCATAATGATGTACATGTCTCTTTTTCCATGGAGAGAGACACAACGCAAGCATAAATATCAGTAACTCCATTTACTGAATTGGAACCACTTGCCGAACCGGCTCCACCTCTTCTTAACAACTTTTTTTGACGTGCCCAGGTTGTCCACACCTCTAACAAATTGTTGACTTCATGGGTTGGTCGACGCCTTGTGTAATCCTGATAGAATCAAAATATCCTTGACTTGCACTTGCCACAAGTCAAAATTGATTCTCCCATTAACTTTCTCTACCTCAATTCTTGACACTGCCTCGATAAATTTTACCATAGAAATGAATAGTACCCATTAATTAAGTTCCTAGGAAAGATCGATCTTTGCTAGACAGAACTTCAAAGTTCTCAAAAAAGATTCGAGGGTCACAACGGACATGCTTAAAATTTTCAATCTCCTAGACAGAACCTCTTTAGACCTTACGTATTCACACTACCAAACCAAAATTCTACTCTGCCAAAAGAACATAGTAGTGGCTCTGATACCACTTGTTGGGAATCTTGGCCTTCCAAATTTCTCCCACGAAGATCTACTTTTGATAAAATAACAAGAAAAATAGAGAAATAAACACAATACAAGAATTTACGTGGAAAACTCTTAAACCAAGAGAAAAACCACCAGACCCATAGAAGAAAATCCACTATGTAAAAAATTGTTACAATCACACAATTTTTTTCCTCACCCCAACGATACCCACAAAAACTTCTCTCACTAGTAAAACTCTAACTTTCACCTCTCTTCTTTTTACATAAAAAAAAAGACAACAGAGGAATTTTATTAAAATAAAAAATTATTAGATCAGTTTCTAATTGATGTAATTAACTAAGGAGGAGGCTAAGCCCCCTTATATAGGCCTTGGCCTTGTCCCTTCACCCATATATTTTCCATGTGAGACTTTAAAGAAACAAACAACCAACAAGATTTATAGAGATCTTTTTGTGGCTTTTGGAACATTTCCCAGATCTATAATGAATGTTATTTCCAAAAAGTCAAATATATTCACTGGAAGATAATCCAACTTCAGTATAGGCTTTGAAAAAATCTGCCAAATGCTAATAGATTATCGTTTGGTCTAAACTTTTTTTCTCCCTTAGAGGGGGTTGTTAAGAAGACGACGTGTTCATAGAGTTTTCATTCATTTCTCCGAATCGAAAGGAAAAATCCTCAAACCATCTCAACCACTCATATGCAAGGTTTTTTTTTTTTTTTTTTTTATAACTAAAGCCAGATTTCAAATTTCGTTAATATGATATTTCGGTTGGATGTTTTCAAGATTTATGTTTGGGTTGGGTGAGTGGAAGATGAAGAAATGAGCGATGGAGAGGTATACCAAGTAAAATAAAAAACTTATGTGGTGCTTAATTATTAAAAGATTGTTTATTATAGAAAAACAGTCGGATCATTTTACAGTTTTTATCAAATAATAAATGTTATCTACTGAAACCTCTATAGATATTATTTTTATTTGCACCATCACATTTACGAATAATTAAAACTTGATGATTATTATTATTACAAAATTAAATATTTTTTAGAGTGCATTGCATAATTGATCTTAGGATAAAAAAAAATTAAAATACTAAAGTCATCTATTGTCTAAAAACTTTCATACAAAGAAAATGATTAAATGAGTTTTGTTACCAACGATTTATTTTAATATATTTTTCGTGCACTCTTCTTATATAATTGATAAAAATTTTATTTTATTTTTAGAAAAAATTGATATAACTGATTACATAAAAAAAAAAATATATATAAAAAAAATACATAAAAATGATTGAATGTAAAATTTTTGAAACATAAAAATCATGTCAACTATTTCCCAAGTTCGAGGATAGTATTACTCTTACCGCACTCAATTTGAAATCGAGACTGAGCTAGCATTCGACATTGCCAACTTCACCTGTCTTGTCAGAAGAGGGACAAAAGTGACAGAGAATCGGGTACTTCATAGTTATCGCCAAACAGAAAATAAAAACATTAAACGAAGATCTGCAACTTGTAGTTGAGGATATTTTGCAGGCACGATTGCCAATTTCCTAATTTGGTAACCTTAAGCAAACGAAAACCTAAGCCTTTATTTCTCCCAGCTCTCATATTCTCTTATCCACATCTGGACTGACACGTGGTCCACCGAGCTTAGTAGGATCGGTGGGCAGCACAGAACCATGGTACCTTATTGTCATCATAATCAAAATGACCAGATTACCCTCCTCAAAATGTTATTTTAATTTAATTATATAAGTTGGATGTGACATCACCCTCATCGTGCTTAGTGAAAGTCCATGATATATTATAGAGCAATGGCATCCTACGATTTTCCACAATGATGTGTTGTGATTTGGCTAAACGGGATGAAGACAAAATTGTGAATCCACTTGTGTTTATTTATTTCCTTATCTATTTCACATATATTGTTTTTTCCCCTCGATCTAGTCTTTATCATCGAACCTTTTATTTCTTTTATTAGGTCGGAAACATGAGGCTTTATCTCAAAGACAAATATTATATATACAAATCTTTCATATCATTTATATATTTTGGATGCAAGTTGTAACACGTTTGTTTGTGTGTTATTTTTTTTTTAACTATTCTAGAGTTCTATAATTAGGATGTTGCATTATAAAATTCTCGTACATTATTACTACAATAAGTAAGAGTGTAGAAGTATTAATATATATTACAAAATTACTAATATATCCATTCCTATATATATATATATGTATTTCACCATTTAATAAAGTATCTTCCTTTTATGTTCGTTTCTCCCTCGTTGTTGTTAAGATTATACGTCTTTAGTTTTGGCAG
The DNA here is from genome assembly GCA_036898215.1 of Platycarya strobilacea. NCBI lineage: Eukaryota > Viridiplantae > Streptophyta > Magnoliopsida > Fagales > Juglandaceae > Platycarya > Platycarya strobilacea. Next base: position 10,970,767 of record CM072555.1, read on the forward strand.
AAGAAATATCATACTTAGCTTAAAAAATGCAAGAGATATATATGGGATAATCAAATTATAAATATCCAATATATGGGATCCATGATTTCAGTCTTCTGTAATTCAATGGATTGAGGAACATATATTTTTTTAAAAAAGTTGGCAGTGGGCACAATGTATGTCACTACAAAAAAAATGACTATTCGAGATCAATTATTTTCTGTCAAAATGATTATTTTCTATCAATTTTTGCAGCAAATAATTATTTTTATAACAAATATTTCATTACGAACGCTCATTTTTTTAATAGTGTGTGATTAATACTTGAGCAAAAAGGGTAAAAAATTATAAAGAAAAGAGTAATACTAGATATAAATTCTAAATACACAAATTTTACAAATTTTTTTTGATAATAAGTAATTAAATTTCTCACACATTTTTATAGTCGATCCATTTTTTGATAAATGGTATGTGTGAAGTCTGTGTATTTAAAATTTGTATATATAATTACTCTAAAGAAAAAGAGAGAAATAAAAACTAATTAAAAACTATCCATAGATTTGTAGTTTCAATCTACATTTAGAGTGAAAACATTTGATGCTTAATAGATCAGGTATATTTTACACAAGAAAAATACTAAATTATCCTATGATTTCTTTAGAAGACTTATTCTAATATAATTTTTATTTTTTTTGTTTAATGATTAAAGAATTATTTTTTTAATAATGTGAATATTTTGCTTTATTTAAAAATATGAATGAAAAAAATTGATAAAAAAATCTTTTTTTTTTCTTTTCTAAACAAAATCGTGCGACATCCAACTTCTCTTTACACATTTATAGATAAATGCACTAACGGTTAATGACCCATAAGCGGAACACAAATCATCATGACAAGAATTTCGGATTCGAAAAGTTACTCAAATCGGGAATTGATTTGGTCGTCTTTTGTGACAATGACAATCTCCTGTCACGACAGCCCCACTTCCCAGTTCCCACTAGTTAAACCGGCTCGCGGACTCATTGGCCATTCGAAAGAAACAAAAGGGCAATCTCGTCTTCCCAAATCTTTTGGATAAAAGCGAAATTCCCAAAAATAGGAACTACGGTCTACGTATGCGAAGACCCCACGCGTCGGTGATCTATAAGGTGGACGGCCCAGTTGCGAAGAAGCACTTAAACGATTCTAGTGTGCAAGAATCTATTGGTCCACGTTTCAAAACAGTGAAACCAGAGCGGTTTTCCAAGTCCAAAACAGCTGGTTTTTCAGTCCCCAGCATATACTTTCCTTATATGGTAGCTTTCTGCTGATGTTCATCAGTACGACCAAAGCCAAAACGATTTGGAAACCTCGGTTTGTCTTCACTACTTCAAAACTCCACCATGTAAGACAGCTTTTCTTTCTTTTTCTCTTTCTGTTCTCGTAACTTTTTTTTCTTTCTCGGAAACATCTTGTTTTTCTTTCTTTCCAGATTCATATATTCAACCTTTTCCAGAAAAGTTGTGTTTGTTTCTACTTTTTCTATATTTTCCGATCAATGATTTTCCTACCAGCCGATCTGTAACAACGACCACCTTTCTTAGTCGCTCACTATAAATTATCTTGCAAATATACATATGTTTACCGATTTGTGATTTTTTTTCTTTAGAAAATAAGAAAACAAGGGTTGGAAGGCCGGGATGGGGAGGGGGAAGATTGTGATAAGGAGGATCGACAATTCGACGAGCAGGCAAGTGACTTTCTCGAAGCGGAGGAACGGGTTACTGAAGAAGGCGAAGGAGCTGGCGATACTTTGCGACGCCGAGGTCGGAGTCGTGATCTTCTCCAGCACTGGCAAGCTTCATGATTTCGCCAGCACCAGGTCCTAACTACTTTCTCTCTCTAACATCTTCTCCTTCTTCTTCCCCTTCTGAATCTCCGTTTAATTTCTAGTCTCTCGTCATATTTATATATGTATATTGTTCCTTATCGATATCTTCACCATCATGCTATTACTGTTGAGAATGGCATTATGCAAATCGATCTGTTGCTTGAGATTTTCGTACTCTAATTTCTCCTCTAGTGTGATAGTACTTCTTGTTGATGACTGACAATTACAATAATTTTATGTTAAAAGAATGGGGAATTTGATCGGTATTAAGGTATGATAAATGTTGATGTGTTGAAATGAGCTAACAGTACTTGCCTAACCTTATTATAGAAGAAATTAGTTTTGGAGTATATTAAACTACTTGGGGTTGGATAACTACTACTGGCGCCACATGATCATATATGCATGTACGAAAATGCTGGAAATTATTTTAGGATTAATGTAGCTATGTTATGCGTAGTCTTTTACTTGTGAGATATATATATATATATATAGTTTCTTTTGTTTTATTTGTTCACGTAAAAATGTGATTGACGTAATATTATTATTTAGCGTAAATGTAACACGGTTATTCACCTTTTCTGGTTGATTAATGCGATGGGATTCTATGTATATATCTATCAATCGATTTAGGAACCTAGGAGTTATATATATGCAATAGATGATAAATAGCTTTGTAAGCTAAACTATAGGGAAAACTGTTTTGGCTATATATAGTAACGTAAAGTTGGCCATGATGAGCTATATATATGGAGTTGGTTAGAACAACAGGCATATTGCAGCATCAGGGTAAGATAATATAAGCTTGGAATGAAACAGTATTTGGGGATTTACACTTGGAATCATGTGGAGTTAGGGGCTTCATTGGAAGTGTTATAACTTCTATCCGGTGTTAGCATATTTAATTAATATCAGTAAAAGTACTGGTAAAAAAAGTTATGGCTGAGGTCGATCTCATGACAGTATGGCCGGTATAAGCTTCATTAGAGTTCATGAATCAGAGTTGCTCTTAAGTTGCAATTTGCTTTACACTTGGTTTCTAACGCTTTTAATGATTTTTAAATTATGATGTACTAGCCAGCCACATGAAAATTCCGATTGTGGCTGAACTTTTTAAGAGATTTTGTAGCATATTAGGTGCTGATCATGATTGTAAGTGGTAAGACAAAGATGGTCATGATGTTGATGATAGATTTACACTTACAAAAATAGAAGAATGTTTGAGAAATGGTGGCGGTAGTGGCATTCATGATATGTGGATGCATTGTTTTGGTCAATGAAACGCCGGCATTGGTGTGCGTTGGTGGATAACGAATATATTAAACGCAGCTAGCAGTTGGAAGAATAAGTACGCTCTTCATGTACAAATTCGAACGAGAAGATTGGAAGAAAGAGCTCGCTGACGAGGAATGAGAAGATAGAGCGTGCAAAAGGCTAAAATTAAAGGATGCAGGGTTATTGACTTCCGAAACTCTAAATTAAGTATCATTAGGGGTTCGTGTACATACCAGCCTACATGGTTGGTTGTGTTGGGGCTGTTGATTCTCCAACATCTTATTATCCCAAAAATTTACTCAACTGATCTCATTCGAAATAGATCTCATCACAAACTTTGCCTAATCACGGGAATTAACCTAAACTAAGGTTTTTAGTAGACCTGTTTAATCGGATTTTGGATTCAAAAATTTGAATTTCGAGTTTGGATTTATTTTAAACATCTTAAATAAAAATATTAAAATTATTAAAAAAATAAATTTAAAATTAGATCGGATAAAACTTGACTCGAAAGAATAAGCCTAATTTTCAGTGATCAATTTCAGCCGATTTGTCAAGTTGAGTTAGGTGGATTTTCACTTTTCCCAGCATATAAACATTAATTAGTTCGTACCTGAACAGTAGCAATTGGGAATATTAGGATGTAGGTTATCCATATTTCACAACCTATAAAATTAATTCATGTTCCAATTATTTCATAGCCTTAAGCTTGCACTATCCATTTTTGGATATAATGATCTTGTCAATTCTAAAACCACAGGTGTTTTTTTTATTCCTTTTTGTTTTTAACCAATAAAATTCATATACTTTCTCCCTTTTTAATTATTCAAGAATTCTAAGACGCCATTTTTTCCCTTTAGAATGTGTCTCCTTTTAAAGGCCACATTGAAATGATCAATGGTGTGTTTTGAGTTCAAGTCTGCTAGCATGAACTTGTATAACTTCATTTAATAACTTTTATATATAGCAGCGCATTTAGCATTATGTTAATTAGCATCTAAAAATATAAAATAAATCTACTTTCCTATATATATAAGTTTTGACGCAGACATATATGCAGACTTTAAATTATATTATTGGATCGAATTTTATAGATTTATAGATAAAATCTGAAAATTAAACTTTTGACACTCACTTGATCAAGAACTCGAGTACATGGTGATCACGTCCTTATAACATATATAATTGAGTAACCTTACATGATTAATTAGCTAGCTATCCAACCATTATTCATCAAACAATCAAACAACTTTTAGATCACTGCCCCTAGCTAGCTTGCTTTTATTGTGTTTTACGGATATATGGTTTTTTGATTAAGTCCTAGCTGGTTAGGGCATGAGTTTGTAAAATACATGAATTATATGTTATGTTAAGCCCTGTTTTAGATTTAGAACTGATATAATTTCATCTCATCTCATCATTACAACTTTCTTAAATTTTAACACAAAATACAATAAAAAATTCAACTTTTTTAAATATCAAAACAATAATAATATTAAAGAATAATATTCTAATAATATTTTATTCGACTTTCAACTTTAATCAAAACTATCTCATCTCACTATTTAAACAAATTTGTAGAAATTAATACATGTAATCTTTGGACGCTGAGTCTTATAACTCTTCCAGTTCTCCAAAAAAACCTATATTAAAAATAATAATTTCTTTTTAATCAACCGTTAAAAAGCTTATGTTAGGAATCCAAAGGAGTTAGGCTAGGCTCAATGGGCTCTTACTAATGAGGTTGTTATCTTTGAGTTTTATTTGAGATTAAATAGTTAGAGACCTATGGGCCTAGCTAGGTCTGTGAATAACTAACAAACATGGGCCTTTTTTTTTTCACAAGCCTAGGCCCATAGGTCTCTAACTAATTAATCTCAATAAAACTCAAAGATAACAAACCCATTCGTAAGAGCCCATTGAGCCTAGCCCAACTCATTTAGGTTTCTAACAATCGCCCAGGTTAGTTAGTTATTTTAGTATATGTAGAAGGAATGGAAGATAGTGTTGGATAATCTGGAAAATCATTAAGAAACCGCTTGTATTTGAATTTGGAGGAATTTGGAGTCTCGAACTTTCCAAGGCATAACCATTTTATCTATGATTATTTTCTACCATTTTTCTATCATTTTATCATCTATTCCAATCCTATCACTATTTTCATATCTCCGTTATTTCCATACTTCATCATTTATGTGAACCCTTACAATTGGTATCCAGAACCTATGGTCCTCCATGACATTCCTCCATGACATCTAGCATACGCTTCAACAACCAGCACGAGAAAATGTTGTCAATGGAAGAAATGTTGGAAAAATTGTCCCAAGTGAAGGAAGTACTTGAAAGAATACAACAAAATCACAAGAGAACGCATGAATCTTCCTAGGTGTGGACCGATCAAACGAACGATGAACAATTGATACCTAGGGATTTATCCGAAGAAAAACACCAAGTAATAGAACACGAAGAAATTAGAACAATCGATGAAGACCAAATTGTGGATGATGAAGCAGAAGTGGATTTTGTCTTGCAAGCTACGACGAAAGAAGTAAAAAAGGAGGAATACACTGCAGGACAAGACAACAGACAAAGATCAAAATGGAGAAGTGGAAGCAATCTAGAAATTGGTAATGCACGAAGAATATGTGACAATGGATGAAGACAAAATTGTGAAATCGGTGATGGAGGAAGAAACTAAAATGCTCGATGAAAATGAGATCAAGCTGAAGGAGATGGTTGCGGTGCCATCGTGAGTCTATCCTGACCATATTTATCTCTTTCCTCTCCATGCCCAGACTCAAATCCCTAACTCCAGGTCTATTCATTTCTTTTTTTTTTCAAAGGCATTTCCCACGATCTTAACCATTCACACTCATTCTCGCGAAAATTATTGACTGGGTTATGGATTTTTTATTTGGGCATCCACACAGTCAAAGTGGACAAGAGACTGGAAGAGAGGTAAAGTAACAACAAGACACAAAAAAGTGCTCAACGCCATACCCTATGTTCTCAACTGCCTTACGAGTCACAAGAGCTCAACATGTTCGTTGGTATCCACCTTTCCACGCCAATTTCTCTACAACCTCACCCTCTACACCAAGTTAATGTCATTTCGACAGAGATTCTTTGACCTAGGACCAGCCATATTTCTACAGTCTATCTCTGTGATGCTGAAAATAAGGAAGTTGAGGAGTGACGAAACTACAAAAGTGGCCTTCCTTGAGGTGGTGCACATCTTAGACTTTGTTGAGATCCCATCACTTAGTATACAATCGAAGGTATGGATGAGGTATATGAAATTCTTGTTATTTTTTTGGTAATCTATGGTGGAGGAAAATTATTCAAGGATCTGCAAGTTTCTTGGTATACGAAAGTTTCCCTCCAATTATTTGACATTTTGCCACAAAGGGGTGTTGTTGAACCCGACCATGAATCCATATGGTGATACATGGAGAAAATGAGCATCATGTGGCCATCACTATCATTCCTTCAAACCGTGTCCCACCCATGCTCATAATGAGTTCAATTATTTCTTCACAGGTACCCTCCACAACACCAACAACCTTCATTGCCACTTGCGATCCCTGATGATGATAAATAAGAAGCTCGACATCCTGAGTTTGATAAGACGTGGAAGAGCCACCTTTCGTTTTTACCTTTTTTACATTAGGAGAAACTTGAAACCCGTTGTCTGAAACAAGCATATTCCACTGCAATTTGGGCAAATATAGAGTGTAAAACCTTTCAGGTCTTTTGTTAAACTGCTTGGGTCCTATTCTTTTCTTCCCATTGTAAACACAAAACACCTGTAATTGAAAGCTACAAACAACCCAGAGCAAAAATATTTCTTCACTAATAGGCTTATACATGTTGATAGTTGTCTGTTGCAGCTCCCCAAATGAGTATTCATGGATATAGCAGTTGAAAAGCCCCATCATGATTAGGTCCCCTAAAAACTGTTTGCGTAGAGTGAAAAACCAAAAAATTTATAAATGTCAATTATCAATAAAGTGAAATGAAGAGCCCTGGCCATTAAAAATAAAGAACCCAACATGCTTGAATTCCCAATGTATTTCACCATATTTAATCCCCAACTTGCTTTAGTATTAACATGCTCATCAAATTCAGTTAGCGCCTTATTAGCATTGCTCTAATACGCCTCAAGAGATGTAAAAGTTTGATCACTTTCATCATGCACTGCTCATGGTTCATACCACAAGTTTCCAGGCCTAAGCCCATAGGTCTCTAACTATTTGATCTAAAATAAAACTTAAAGATAACAACCCCATCAATAGAGGCCCATTGAGGCCAGCCTAACTCCTTTGGGTTCCTAATAGTTTGAGTGGTATTCTGTTTTACTTTTAATTCTTCCAAAGTAGGTTTTAAATAAAAAGGTCGCTAATTGGGACATGAAATTTATAAGAAGTTTCATTTCCCAATACAATTGCCTACACATCTACACATCCTTCATTTGTTGTGAATGCCACCACTCTTCATTCTACTTCCATCCAATATTTAGGATGCATTTGTTTTGTAGAATATGCTTTCTTATCCTTAAAGAAAATATTCCCATCCTATTTAAGAGTAGGAATACTTGTTCCTTTTCTTGTATTTGGTGATCATACTTGTTAATGTCATGTTTCGTATGCTTGAGCCAGGTTCTTGCAACTTGAGTCTTCTAAGTTTGGACCTACACACACGAAGATGATAGGGAGAAGGGGGATTTGGTGAGACCAGGAGTCTCTGATATCTAAGTCAGTATTTTCTTTTAGAAGTTTGAAAATTCAGGGAGAGTCTGGAGAGCTTATTCGTACTTGGATGTTGTTATTTACACTAAGGGTCTAAGGGGACAAATCATGCCTATCCTCGTGGGGCTAATGTCCTTTCAATTGTTCCTTTTATCAAGCTCCATTTAATGTGATGTAGCCTCTGCAACGGCATCATTAATGTGACGTATAGTCTTAAAAGTGACATTATTAATATGGCGTGACTTACTGACTTGCTCTATTATGTAGGCATCTTTGGTAACTCGTTGATGTCCTCGTGTTAGAAAATCAAAAGTTTTCCTTGCATTCCTGCCCGCCTAGTGTCGCGAGTCCCCATGAGTGAGGTGTTGTGCGAAGGTGTCAGGTCGGCATATCCCGTCAATCCTTATTGCTCATTTACCTTTTGTGTGGATTACTTTATGTGTAAGTTTAGTCCCTAGGTCGAGCATTTCCTGAAGGTTCACTCACCAACCCCGTTCGGGGATACTTTTTGGGCACGATTGGAATTAGCCGGTCTCACAACCTACTAGCATTTTGTGGGTGCCTTGCGGGCTTATAGGGGAGGAAAAAATTCTCTTACAATACTTTTATTAAAGTTGAAGTATAATCTTTTAATTATATAAGTTCTACAATAAAGAAAACACATGGTAATAGGCCACCACCTATAAAAGTCCACTGATTGACTAAGCCATGCACCCTTTGACTTGGCACAGGTAATGGTCATGAGGTGGCCGATGTCGCTTCCAATGAGCGTGAAAGTAGCCCAAGCCGCCCTCCATGGTCAATCTGCAAAAGGTTTGGTGGTTGATTAACCCCCCATCCTCAATAAAAAAAAAAAGAGAAAATTACTCCAATGCTTTTAAAATAGGTATGTTTTTCACTTTTTCAAAAGTTGTAAGAATGCCTATTTCTCATCTTAAAAATGCAGCCACAGAAAATAATAATTACTAACTATTCCTTAAAAATAGCTAGTCCTTTCCAACTTATTCTATGAATCAAGCATACTCTACGATTGTTATTACCAATGAACATCACCATAACTTACTAAATTTAGAATCATTCCTTCGCTGCCATTAACGACAAAAGCCATTAGAATAATCTATTTACAAGTGTACAAAAAATAAAAAGCGCGAAGTTTAGAATCCAAGCAGACACTAACAAACCAACAACACACAAAACAATGATTTAATCAAAACAAATCATACAAAACAAAATAGGATAATTACTTGGAATATCTTTCAACTAGAAGGGAAAAATCACAAGACCATGATTCCCCAATAGCCTTCAAGGTCTTCTTTATGGTTCTTTTATTACTGGAAAGGAGGATCACCACCGAAAAAAATGCACACCTGTCTAAGGTCCTCTTGACCAAAACATTCTTTTAAGAAAAAGAAAAATTAAGAATAACTTTAGAGTATAAATGATGCAGAATTCTCATCCTATGTATAACAAAGTATCATGATATTCAAAATTGTTGTGTAAACACTAAGGCCCGGTTTGGATGTCGAACTACACTAAGTGCATTTCATTTTAAACTCCTTTGAACATTCAAACACATCGATTGAACCGAATTTAAATTGAATTTCGATGCTTTTAATTCCTGTAGCTACATCATGCATCTGATGAAAGCTTCTTTCTTGGAAACAAAATTTGACAAACTCATTTATCAATGAGTTATACTTTTTTTTCGCTTTCATATTTTTCTCTCAGCGTTCTCTCTCTCTCTCTCTCTCTCTCTCTCTCTCTCTCTCTCTCTCTCTTTCACACACACCCGCCCCTAGGCATAACAGTACATTTTCTGCTTTTATTTTTTTGTAGTTGAAGCGCGCATGCGTGCGCATGGAAGACAAAATTTAAAATCATTGTCAATGAACAATTTTGGGTCTTACAAATTTCACAATATCCCATAAATATATTTAAACTCATCTAAATATCAAAACACATTTTAAACAAACTCATTTAAGTGGGTCTCACAAAACTCACTCAACAATTTCAACTCACTATCATTCATAAATAACTTAGATTAACTCAGTTTAATTCGACATTCAAACGCAGTTTAGTTTTCAACGATATAGCATCCTATAATAGAATAGGTATATTTTAACTCCGAGCTCACCCAACCATTAATCAAGTTAGTGGACCGTAAAATAGAAGATTATTTAGTATGATCTAGGGCCTATTGGGATTGTGATAGGAGTCTAAAAAGCTACTTAAATAGTCTTAATAGCTATTTAATGAAAAATTAGATTATTTAGATGTTACATATATTTAAAGCACTTGTAATCTCAAATAAGCTAAAAAGTACTTTTGCGAAAAGAAAAAAAAAATCATCAAATGCACTTTTCAATATAATGCAAAATATAACTTGAATTTGATAAAGCCTGGCAATGGACAAAAGTACCCATATAACTTTAAGATGGTTGCAATTTTTTAAACTTTTAAGGATATGATCATAATTTTTGAAACTTTAAATAATCATCATTTTTACCTCAAAAAAATATATATATTTTTAATTTGTTTCCAAACAAACGTAATATGTTTAAAAGTATTTTAAACATATGGTCACTAAAGAGTAAGTAAATTTATAACAGTATAACTTACTACTTAAGTTATAAGCTATAAGTTTTAAAAATATAAATTATATTTTTAATCGCAATACCCAATATGCACTCAATGGACAATTTAATTAGCCGATGGTGTCAGACCATGTGTTGATTTCCATCTAATTTTGAGCCGATTCCTCTTTTGTAGTTCGCACTAGTACCAATACCTATTATTTTCACCAAATTGAAGTTTATTGATTGAACCATTACCAAACCGATCCTTTTTATGTTTAGTGCTTATATTATGTATGATATAAATCTTGTAGAGATCAAATCGAACAAGACTTTCAAACTAGCACTTTTTAGTAATCAACTTTATAGATTCTTCAATAGGTTATTTGATCACACAATAAATGAATTTCTAATTAGGTGAGTCTTGCATTTGAACTTGAGTCTCATGATTCAAAGCGAATAAGTCAACATCAAAATGGATATGTTGTGAGAAATGGAAAAAATTCCAACCCCATCCATAAAGGCTTGCCAGAGCCAAAGAAAATAATCTCTACTTTAGATTGAAATAAGTCTTCACTATTAAACTTATTCTACTAGCCTTACTTTACCTTTTTGTTAAACCAGGTGAGTTGCCTTGTTTTACCTAGCCTGTCTCATTTAGAACTTTTGACTCAATTATATCAATTTAATTCAGTCTAATTTTAAGCAAAGTCAAACATCCAAAGACCCAATTCTCAAATTACTAAACTCATCTTAACTCAAAATCTCTTTACTTGTGATATCCACAATTTTTTTTAACTCAATTCTTTTTTATATGTGAGACCTACAATCTTTTTTTAATTTTTTTATAAATATATTTAAACTTATTTTAACAGTAAAAAATCTAAACTCATTTTAGGTGAGCCCTACAAAATTTATTTTACCATCTCAACTCATTACTATTCATAAAAATTAAATTAATCTCAAATGAGCTCAACATCCAAACGAGACTTAGCCTATAATATTTGAAAAGAGCTCAACAATATTTTCTATGTATAGCATTCAACACCATTTCTACTTCCAATTAATAAAGGAACTATGCAAGAAAAGAAAAGTATTGTCATTGTAATGCCCCAAGGGAGGTCTAAGTCATATCAATATTATATTGTCCTTGGAGGAATGTATCAAGATTGGGAATGGTGCTTTAACTACCATGGCTTCTACATGGCTCTAGTGGAGTATGGTAGGGGATGTCGTCGGAGCTCCATTTTCATACTTGGTGACAGGGATGACATGGGTGGAGGAAGTTTGGGGTGGTGTTGAAAGATGCCAGCATGGAAGGTGTGGTCAGCCGAGACTTTTATCACCATTGATGGTGGTAGCCACCTTGCTACCTTGGTGGTATAGAGAGGCCTTAGAACTATTTCGAGATGTGAGAAGATTAGATACGACATACTCGTAAAGGGCAGGCGGTGAACTCCTTTTGGCAGTTGTTTAGTATCACGAGGGAGATGTTTGATAAAGTGCAAATGATGATATGGTGTGTCGAGGGTAAAATGGAGGGGGCCTAGTCTTGGGCTTGGGTTATAGCGTCTAGAATAAACAAAAGGATTGGGCATAAACCAATTTCTTGGGCCTAAAGGAAAAGCCTAGGCAACGGGGTATAGTAATGGGAAGGAAAAAGTTATGGGATGGGTTGATGAACTTCAACCCACGGGGAGGCTTGCGTATCACGAAGAAGGCTCTTTATGAAGGAAAAGGCTATCTCATAAAAGATGCCCATTAGCGAGTTGGTTCGCACCATCGCCATTGGTGACTAACAGGTAACCTTGTTGAAGGTTGTAAAAGCATCAACAGAAGCCTCGTTGTTGGTAGAAGATTCATTAGAGCTTGAAGGCACATATTTGAGCTATTATGTTGTCACCTTAGCCATTGACGCTTCGACACTTACATAGAACAGGTCAAGGGTGGCTGACGGTGCTTTCCAACGATGATCTTGTTGCCTAGTCTACCAGGGAGTATAGTTGCAGTAGATGGTGAGAGGAGAACTCGACAACCTCTTCTTCTTGGCTAGGCAGACACAATTAGCAGAATCAGAGGCCACTTCCTTAGACAGTGGTGTCCTAGCACCAATGAGAGAGGAAACAACAAAAGAATGAGATTGGCTGCCTATGCCACTAGAATCTAGAAGAGCAGGTAACGATAAGAGAACATAGGAGCTTTCTGTGAAGATGCCAGATGGGGTGGACTTAGAGTTGGTCATCTGTGAAGCTGAGTGCCTCGATAGGGGAAATGCTGAACCAATATGCATGCTCCCTCCTAGTCCCAACTCAAAGTGGCTTATTTGGATGGGGTGTTAAGAAAATGGAAGAGATACAAGCTTGCATTGGGGTGTCTTGTATAGGTTTTGAAGAGTAGTTCCTGGCCTTTCTTGTGGACTTTGAAGATGGTTGATCAAAGTCTGCCACAAAGAGATAGAGAACTTAGAAGGCTTAAATACTCTATAAATTATGAAGTGAAAGAGGGGAGTGACGGAAGGGATAGAATGAAAGGGAGGGGAGCCATCATTGTCCATAAAACCTAAGATCCTCTCTTGGAACGTGCAAGCAATTAATGATTGCAATAAGATAAGTGTTTCCGCATAAAAGCTTTATTGTGGATATGGAAGATTGATGTGGTATGTCTTCAAGAAATAAAATTATGGGTTCTCGATAGAAGAGTTATTCGTAGTTTATGGGTGTGCTCACATATGAGTTGGTCTTAGTTGACTTCATCTTGAGTGACTGGGGGTGTCCTTTAATATGGGATAAAAGAGTGGTACAGATAGTAAAAGAGTGTGCTAGGACTTTCTCGATTGCTATTCTATTAAAAAATGTAGTATATGGGTAAGAGTGAGCTTATGTAGGCATTTATGGGCCTAAAATGGATAGAGAAAGGAGAAGACTTTATGAAGAACTGACAGCCTTATATTGTCTATGGGACATGTCATGGTGTATGGGTGGGGACTTCAATACTATCCATTTTTTTTTCCTAATAAGCGATCGTGGAATCATCGCACCTCTATAGCCATAGAGGAGTTCGCTTAGTATATGTTTGATTTGAATCTCATGGACCTCCCCTTGTTGAGGGTGAGTTCACATAGTTTCATAGCAAAGGTTGGTAGAGATTGGATAGGTTTTTTGTCTTTCCTTTTTGGGAAGGTCACTTATGGACTAGTGTAAATAGCGATTGGCTTGAGTTTATTTGGATCATTTTTCCAGTTTGTTAGATTGTAGTGGTATTTATAGGAGACACTGGTATTTCAAGTTTAAAAATATAGGGTTGGTTAGCAACAGACGATTTTGTTGAGAACATTCATTCTTGGTGGTCTTCTCATCCACGACTAGTACCTCCAGTTTCATTCTTGTAGATGAGTTTGAGACTTTGAAGCAATATTTAAAGAAGAACTTGGAAGTTTTTGGTAATATTAACAACCAGAGACTACCTTAATGGAGGAGTTACAGGAGTTGGAGGGCTAGGTATTGATGGGAAACACTTCGAAAGCAGCATTGTTGAGGAAGAGCGTGGTTGTGACTGAACTGGAGAGAGTATTGTTGATGGTGGAGGTTTTGTGGTGACAAAAATCCAGAGCCTATTGGTTAAAATAATGTGATAAATGTACGAATTTCTTTCATAAAGTAGCTCATTTACATTGGCACAACAACACCATCGAGACACTCAATTTAGGTAATCAAGTTCATTCTTCCCCCCTGCATTATAACATTCTCACGGAGTCAACTGGTTGGAGGTCGAAACCTAATGATTTGCTTTTTGAGTCTATTGATACATAGAATGCGAGCTGGTTGAAAAGACATTTTAAAAAAGATACGATTTATAAGGTTTTAATAGTATGGTTAAAGACAAAGCACCTTGTCCGAATGGTTTTTTTGATTGATTTCTTTCAACATTGTTAGGAGATTATGAAATGTGATGCAGATTCTTTTTGAATTCCATGCTTTTAGAGTGCTTGAGAATTACCTCAATACGACGTTCATTAACCTCATACCAAAGAAACGTAGGTAGTTGAAAATTAAGGATTTTTGCCCTATAAGTCTGGATGCCTTTGTTTGGGGAGATATATACTTGATTCAGTTCTTATTGCCAACAAATCCTTGGATCATAGGTTGAAGGAGGACATACTAGACATTATATGCAAGCTTGATATGGAGAAATCATATGACCATGTGAACTAAGATTTTCTCTTTTACTTGCTTGGGAGATGTGACTTTGGTGATAAGTGAATTTCATGGATTTAACACTATATTCCTACCACTCGTTTCTCATTGTTAGTTAATGGCACCCCTATGAGTTTCTTTAACAATTCTCGTGAGTTGTGGCGTGGGGACCCGTTGTCTTCGTTTCTTTTTGTTATTACTATAGAGGCACTTGATCGGATGGTGAAGGCAATTGGTGACATAGATTTTTTATCTGGATTTTTTAATGGATAATAGTACTAATGGCTCAATCATGATCTCACACTTTTTATTTGCAGATGATACACTTCTCACATGTGAAACGAATCTTGGTCAAATCCAAGCTTTACGAGCACTCATGTTATGTTTTGAAGCCGTATCGGGGCTTAAACCATATCTAAGATGGTGGTAGTAGGTGTGGTGCTTAGAATTAATAGCCTAATAGATCTTTTAGGTTGTAAAGTATCTTCTTTGCATATAAAATACTTAGGCCTTCCGTTGGAAGCAACTTTCAAAGATAGAGCTTTTTGAGATGGGATTATTGAGAAAATGGAGAAAATGTTGATTGGGTGGAAATGGTCGTATCTATCGAAGGGGGCAGCTCACACTGATTATGAGCACTTTATTTAATCTTTCAACTTATTTCTTATCTTTATTTCCATTGCCTAGAGGGGTAGAGATTAGGATCGAGAAGTTATGTCAGACTTTCTTATTGGGTAGCTTGGGGGAGGAAACTAAATTTCATTTTGTTAATTAGAATAAAATTTGCTCCCCAATCTCGAGTGAAAGATTGGGAGAGCAAAATTTGAGGACTTTCAATAAAGCACGATTGAGGAAATGGCTATGGAGATATCACTTGAAAGAGGAGTCATTGTGGAAGGAAATTATTGATTCTAGACACAAAGGTGCTTGGGGATGTTAGTATACTAATGCAATGAGGGGGTATAGTGTGGATTTGTGGAAGTATATTAAGGGGTTGATAGTATTTCAAAAATAATATCCATGTTGTGATTGGTGAAGGCACAAGAATCAAGTTTTGACAGGATGTTTGGTGTGAAGAACATTCTTTGAAAATGGACTTCCTAGCTCTCTATAGTATCATAGCTAACAGGGAGGCTTGGGGTAAGATTTGCTTGCATATGCTCATAGTTCCTACCAATGGAATATCTTATTCACTAGAGATAACCATGATTGAGAATTGTTCACCGTTTCAAAAAATTTTAGGATATAGTGGTAGTCCATTGGTAATAAGAAATTCATAATCAAGGCATATTTTAAAATATTGACCTCAAAAAATAATGTATCTTTTCTATGGAAAAATATTTGGAGGTCTTGCATATCTTTCAAAGTAATTTTCTTTGTGTGAACTATTGCTCTTAAGAACATTCTAACCACAAACAACTTAAGAAAAATGTGACTCATTGTGATGAATTTGTGTTATTTATACAAAAATCATGGAGAATTAATGGACCACCTATTATTGCATTGTGAGATAACAAAAGCTTTGTGGAACAGAATATTTAGCAAAGTAGATGCTGCTTGAGTTATATCGTCTAAGCTGGTTGACCTACTTTCTTACTAGAAGGGTATCCAAGGTTATCTTTAGGTTTCAGCAGCATGAAAGATGATTTCATTATTGTATTATGTAGTATGTTTGGTCATAAAGGAATGCATAATGTTTTGAAGGTAGGGAGTGAATAATGGTGGAGCTTTAGAATTTTTTTCTACACCATTAATCCTATGGTTTTTGGCCTGATTCCTTACTCTAGCGGCCAGTTCCCGTCCATTCCTCTACACCTATAACTTTGCTCAATATGAGATAATATAAATCCCATTGGTCTATAAAATGTAGTCAACGTCTAGGTGTCAAATTCATTTTGCAGAGGAAGGGTGATTTCACAAGGAAAAGGTGATAGGACTCAAATTGCTTAGAAACCTTTTGGGTGCCTTTCACTTACTTGTTTGAATTAATCGAACAAAGTGTGATATCTCCTCTATCCATAACCAATACCTCTGATTACCACTTCACATCGTTTAGTGTTCTACTAACACCAACAACATGGACTATCTCCAATATGCCCAAACTACTCCCCACCAAACTGGCTCTCCATAGTATGGCATCAAACTACTAACTACAGTTGCATGACATTTCATTCTTTTTTATATATTCTTTCCTTTCTCACTTGTAAGTCTCCCTTTGAAGCTTAACTAGGAGTGAACTTTAAGTGGAGGGCTCACCAACTTTGTCTTGCTTAGGTTTGATCATTTCTAGTAACTTCTCAATGGCTAGTTTTGGAGATAACCAAAGCTCTAGATTTTGCATATCCCGAGACATCTTCAAAAAAAAAATTGGTCATCCCAATTCTTTCATGGAAGTACCTATGATACGTTGACCGCTGGCCATGTTGCTGAAGTTAAAACAATTATGAAACTTCTTGTACTTGTGATGCCCCCTAAAGGAATCAAACTTTTGTTCCATCACTGCATTGCTTGTTCAACTTGTAATCAAGATGCAGCTAACTGAAATCTTCCTGGTTGCTCCATATTAATCTTTTTCCTTACCTTCACCACCTAAGAAGTGATCCTTGTTTCACTGTGTTTGACTCCCGAACTCACATGCTAGGAGTCAGAAAAAAACCTTTGTTGAATGAGAATGGCTACCATTATTTTCAGTCTTCAATCTTCACACCAACGTGCCCTTCCATACTCCCATGCTCTTGTATAATCCTACCGAGTTATTATAGTTCTCAATTGAAAACCCACTCCTCTTGCATAGCTTCCAAGCATTCTCTCTGATGTACAAATGACTTAGCCTCATGATTTCGGCTCTCCCCTATCAGTGAGTATATTATGTACTCATTGGGTGGATATTTAGGGGAAGGCTAAGATCTCTAGCAGTGATGGATCTAGAGAGACCTGTTCAACTTGCTCTTTGTTCCACATTATTACTAATAGGAGCGGCATCATGAACATCTTTGTATAATCTGCATGTATCATACAAGGAACACTTAATCTTCAATGTTTTGATCTTCAAGAATTTGCTTCTATTAATCTTCATGTTCAGAACAGTTCTATACACAAAAATCTGTGTAGTCAAGGAAGATACACAACTGTACCTTTTCGACAAGGTTTCTGGATATGATGAATTGTTCGATTCTCAGAACCCCTTCAGAATGCCGACACAAAAAAATTTTCCGGTCAAAACGCCCATCCATCAAGAGGAACCAAAAGAAATGGCATGGAGATATCAGTTTAACTGCATTCCTCATTACCACACCCTGAAAAAGATAGGAAGTTTAGTATGAGAGAGCATGTAATGTGATTTTTCAGAAAATGAATCAATCGATTCATGTACTCTTGACCATCCATCCACCCAACTGCACTCACAGCTTACTCAGTTTTTTTTTCTTCTTTGAGGAAATGAATGAATCCATCTTTCCTTGTTAGTTTCCCCAATATTGAACTACATTTTTAGGAGTTAGTTTACATACAATATCCAGTCCCCCACTCAATAATATTTTTAAAATTACAATAATATCATTTTTAAAATAATATTTTTTCTCTTTTTATCCTCGTTTATCAATAAGATTGTAATACAGTCCCCCACTCATTGCAAATAGATTTTCTCTATTTTTAGACCCCTACATTTTGCATTAAACAACATTTACATTCAATTCATTGTTCAATACAAATGATTCTTTTGAAGCATTTAATCCAGAACGCATATAGAATGTAATGGGGCGGCTGAATTTAAGATACCCAAAACGCTGGGGGTTAGAAACAATGAATTTTAAGCGAAAATATTTGTAAGAGAAAACTATCAGGCATATCAAAATTGTGTCAGGAATCAACTGAGTCTCATAAAAAATAAAAGGAAAGAAGTAGAATGTGAAAACGTATCTTCAGGTTTGTCTTTAGTTATATGTCCAATTGCAGCTGGATCTGCTCATACTGTTGTCCTGCCACTTGACCTAAGCTAACACGCTTAAGATCAAGTACAGTTTAATTTTCTCTACCAGATTGGGTGGCCTAGATGGAAAGTTCTTCACAAGTTATTAGACTAAATATATATTCTTATAGTACATGTTCATCGCATGGTGATTCTTGAAAACATGTGATAAACAACAGCAAATAGTGCATCTCTGATACAATTTGAATGCTTTTACCAGCATGAAATCAATAATTGAACGGTACCATAAATCAAAAGAGGAACATCACCAACTTGGGAACTCAACCTCAGAAGTCAAGGTATTCCTCAGTACTCAGAACTAACAATTTTTTTTTTCTGTGAATTTAAATTCAAGGTATGAGATCCTTTAATGGTGAAGTATTGCTCTTTGGTATTCCTCAATTCACTATTCTTCCAAGTGTTGCTGATTTTAAAAGCATAGACATATATAGCATTCTATATTCATGCCTACCCATAGAGCAACAAAGACATCATGGTCTTTGGTCGTGCCTAGCATGTACTCTATATGCCTATCCTGTTAAACTTAGAGCTAGAAACAGCATCAGCATTTTACATAAATGAATACTTGTCACAAAAAATTTGAAACAAAAGCATCCTAAAACCGTTGATGGACGACCACCATATTTTGTCTCCTCACATTTTTCTCCAAAAACATAAGCTAATGGTACTTATTGTCAACATCCCAAGGAAGGAAAATAAGAACAAGCAAGCTTAAAATTGAAGACACTTGGCTTGATAAGCTCTAATATACCCATGTTATTCGCACCAATAAGCTAAGCCACTTCTAGGACCAAGCCTTTCTTGGTAAAAAGAATGTCCTGTCAAACATAACAAACTGTAGATAAAGATGTTGAAAAACAGGAGTGAAATAACCAGGCATGATGTAATCAGCAAAATGCTGTCACTTGCCTTAGGATAACACTCGTCGCTTAGAATTAACATAAATATTCAAAATAAATTCCATCTTTTCCAAACTGAGTTTAATAAAAATAAAAGAACTGGAAGATACAGATACTAAAATAATGAGAAATATGCACGCATGCTTTATTCTTAACTGGAAACAAACAAAATACCATAACATAAATGTGCAACAGATCAACTCATGCCATTTAGTTCTGAGTCTTCTGACATATATTTGATTTCAAACCTTGTCACATATATGCCAAGAGAAAGAACATGAACAAGGATTCATTGCTGACCTTAGAATCAGGAACCCAACAGTAAGTGATAGAAAAAGAAATCCCCAGTCGAGAATAAACATACTGCAAGAATAATAGCAAAGAGAAACCAGATAGTAGCTTCTAGAGTGTTAGGCAGAAAGCCTGACTCTTATGAATGATGCTAATATCAGGAACCTACTGTCCAAATTTTCGTAATGATATGTAGCATCAAATTCAATGTAGCCGCATCTAAAAGTCTATAGAACAAACGCTCCACAAATACACTACTGACCTGTACAAACACATTAAGGCCAAGCACACTACGATACCACTGTGGCTACCCGCATTTCTTGTCACCACAATGAAAGAAGCTGTTTTAATATACAACTCAACAGAGCCTTATCCGGCATGGGGGTCACCGGGATAAGGTATGATAAGATACTTTGGTTGACATTCTACCTACCATAATCCTCCTTTATCTGGGCTTGGAAGTGGCAGTGCAAGGATACAGACTGCCTCAAGCCTATGACATTGAAGATGGAAAAAAACCTACTATCCAAATTTTGTATGGTTGGGTCCAACCACACAAAATTCACACAATCCTATGAGAACACGTTATCACAAAGGATGAGTAGTGCAAGATATAATATAAGAAACATAAGAGAAAATAGGATTTACAGGAGCAGACTCTTGCACATGTTTAAGGAACAGGTTCCTAACAGGATATTACCATCATTACTTTCTCGCAATAGAATTCAACAAGCAGAGTCGCATAAATATTGAACTGTCAGTGATTTCATCCACTTATACAATGAGCGATAGCTTCTTTTGACCTACCAATTTCTGACTGTATGCATTAAATGCCCCATCCCCCAAAAAGAACTAAACAAACTAGATTGTTAAAAAAAAAAGTAAAAATAAAGAAACGACATACTGCTCATGACGTCGCTTTTGATGTTCTAGTACGAGCAATTTTGATGCATTCCACTCTTACTTCACTCACTGTCATTCCAGTCTCCATTTAGGCACATCACAGTGTACCTTGATACCTTACCCTAGAAATTAAATGAACGTGCATCCTTGGCCAAAATATGATGCAAAAACACAGAAGTGCAGAGTAAGCATGAAAGATTGATGGAATAAAATTCTATAAAAAGGGGAAATGCAACACGAAATGTATAATGTTAATCTATCAAAGGTTGCACAATGAGGCAGATCAGTGAAGAATATTGTCCAGAGAAGGGTGAGCTTTAATACTGAACGGTAAAAATAAAATATATCATACATAGTCCATTTTAGTCCATTTTTGTAACATAAGGTCAGATTATAATCTCATTCGCTGTAGTCAAGACCATGGTGCTTAGTTCACAATTGCAGAAGGTAAAGCAGCCAAAAAATCACTTTGTGTGCCTTGAAGAAGCTCCTGATAGCTGCACAATTAGTTCAAAATAAATCCATTAAAAGATAGTTCGTTTGCCTTGACAGATCAGTAGGGAAAGAATATCAGCATAAGTTCAAAAAATATATTATGGAAGTGCAATGGGAAGATATATGGGTTTCCTCCCAAGTTCAAAACAAAGGGACTAGAATATACTTCTGATATAAGCAATCAAATATTTCAGTTTCCCATATACATAGAAGCCAATTCCAAAATGTTGAAAGTTGCTTCCTGTTGCAATTGCTTCTGAAACCGAGTTCCTCTTGATGAAGAAAAGGAGAAAAAGGGGTGTTTTAGTTGAAGTACAGACCTATGAACAGTGCTTATCTGTAGTCACTGGTAAGACACATCCTAGAAGTAATACTGAAATTTCCCTGGAAGAATCATCATAATTTTTTCTAAAATTATATTCCTCCAGTTTGAAGCAGTGCATATAGAAAAGCTTAGAATTCCAGAAGAACGTGAGACTGGGGACTGGAAAGAACATGAATTTCCACACTTCCGTCATTGCCTACCAATGTTCCAGTTGCATGTGTGCTAGAATGCTTCATTACTTCTTTTCTCCATTAGGTGGGGGAGCCGATCATTTTTTCCTGACACCCATAACTGGATATTCATCATTAGCAATATGCCGCAAATTTACATATATACTTTGAACTAACACAACATATCATGATGTCACTAGAGTTTTTCAGCAATTGCATCTAGTCACAACTAAAGAGCAACATTAAAGAAGTCCCTATAGGCCTAAAATGATTCCAACAAAAAAAAAATTAGTAAAATCATAAAGAGAGGGTTGAAGATTGTGAGAGAACCTTGCCCGAGTTAAGTACCTTAGTGCTCAAATGATATTGATTGGATGACAGTCCATAACAACACCAGCTTCTCATCCTTAGCAGATGTTATGAATTCTTGTTCTCCTTCCTCATCTTAGCTAAGTGTTTTCCTTTGTATACTTTCTGTGTATTTGGGCTTCTCCCATAGCACTCTTTTTCTCCCTAAATGAAATTTGGGTATCTTTGCTCATAAGAAAAGAAAAAGAGTTGAATACTATGTAGACTTTGGGTTTAGAGGTACGATCCACATAACTATATTGTCAAGAGTCAATATTTTGTTCACACAAACAAGAAACCATTGCCTTTCAATGCCCCCTCCTCTCCCTCCGAATTAAAACATCATATACTCCCATTATTTCCAATTAGAAACTTGAAAAGCCAAAAAAATGTAGGCCATACTCAGAGACATGGCAGACGGCACACCCACACAAGTGATCAGCTAAATCCACCTAACAACACTAGCATATCCATGATTAGGCATTACAGGCCAATTAATCGCATCATAACAATACAAGTCTAATCCACCACAAGTATCCACTTCACCCCTAGCTCTCCAGACCTGTACCTAATGAGGTCAACAATATCACATAATTATTAATCCCTAAACAGTTGCATATTTGACATCACTGCAAAATAAATAGCAAGTATAGTTCTGCAAATCTATCAAAGGAAAACATTTCCAATCCGAGTGAAGTTAGTTACCCAGAAACTATCAAAGGATAGGTGATCATTCCTTTCGATATCTGCACATCCAAAACACCATAAGCACCAAAAGAACTCTTGGAACTAACAAAAGAGCTTTTACCACAAATCATTTCTGAACATAACTGCAAAAGCCTATCCTACTTAGAGCATAAAACATGACCAACTCTTTTTTTTTATTGGCAGGGGGTGTCCAAAAACAGTGTCCCGTCTAATCCCAGGGGGTGCATAAGATAAATATGACGAACTCACAAGTGCAAAATTCAAACTCCTCAAAGTAAGAATTTCAAAACAAATCAACAATATAAATCCCTTCTGCTACTGATAATTGACTACTTTAATCCACTCTATTATTCAAAATCTATTTAGCACCATAGATTTGTAAGTTCCTAATCGTGATGTCTCTTTGGTGGCCCACAACTACCTCATTTTCAGGCTTATTTTGTGCTTTAAACTGTTTTAACAGCCTAATTTTATCCAAAAAACTTATTTTAGCTACATCATGTTGTTTTCCTTCCCAATCTGCGACATATTTTAGCCTCTTTTGTTAAAAATGTTGTTAAGCTTTTTTAAGAAAGAAGTAGCATTTTGGTTTTTTTTTTTTTTTGTTTTTTTTTGGGGGGGGGGGGGGGGATCAAGCTTTTGTCCTACCCTTCGAACAAGTGGCCCCAAGCCCCGAGAAAAGAGGGCTATTGCTACAGTTATTATTATTATTTTCTTTAAGAACCCAATTAATACAAAAAGAATTCAGTTGGTTTAGGACTTAGTTGAGTTGAGAAAAACTTAGGGCAAGAGGCATGCACAATAATGATACTAAATAGATTTCATCAAATCCTATCGACTAGAACCTACGACAAATGATTGACAAAATAAAACTTAAATCATCTGTTCTTACAGTCAATGTCAATGTCACGCTGTTAAATGTTTTTTAGAATAAACCTCGTTGTCAAAAGAAATGGTTTGGTTAAGGAATATACCAGAAGAGTTCATCTGCTCACAAAGAAAAAGGGAAAAGACACTGCCAAAAAAAGGACAACAAAATGTTTTTCCTGTAGATTAAGAATTAGAGAAGAGTGGTTCATTTACACTTATCTTTAAAGAAAGGGTAGTTGTAACTACTACGAGCGTTTTCCTTCTTGTTACTAATTCAATGACATAAAAACCTAAAAACCACTCGAAAGGCTATATCTAAGTATTTATAAAGTGACAAACAAATCAAAGACCTATAAGTCTATTTATGATCTAGCAACACCTCCTTTGAACGCCATTTTTTTTTTTAAGTAAACAAATTTTATTGATCAAAAATCATGTAGGTCCATGCCATTGAAGTCAATACAATAGCCCAAGTAAATAAAGTTCTATAAAATAAAGTTTTAAGCTCCTCCAACGATCTCTCCTTGTCTTCAAGTGTTTGTTCATTGCACTCCTGCCACAAACACCACATGATGCATATAGAGATAATTTTCCAAATTGCTTTAATCTGTTGCATGCCTCGTATATTTGTCCAACTAGCCAACGCTACTACCATTGTCTCCGACATAACCCAAGCTAACTCTAGTTTGCTGAATACCTCATTCCATAATACTCTTGTTGTCTCGCAATGTATTAGTAGATGGTCCAACGACTCACCTCGGCACAAAACCAATCTACTAGGATTACCCTCTGTTACCTCAAATTTTCGGTTGTGAGAATCTTACCCAACAAAACTGTCCAAGTGAAAAATTCAGCTTTAGGGGACCCCTTGTATCTCCAAAGTCTTCTCCACGGAAACTGAATATTGAACTCTTGTGTGACAGCCTTATAAAAAAAGAGAACCGGGAATACACTTTTCCCTACGGTTCTCCACCACAACCCATCTTCTTGTTGATTGCTCGGTTTTATGGAATACAAAATGCTGTAAAAATTAGCAAAGCTACTCATTTCCCAATCTTGTGCAGCCCAACTAAAATTGATATTCCAATAGGTTTGCCCACCTGATATCCCCATGACGTCCACCACTAAAACTTCTTTGGCGCTTGAAATATGGAAAATTGAAGGAAATAAATCTTTTATCCAAAATTTAATGCTGAAGCCCTCATCCAAATGAAGTCGAATATGTCGAAAAAAGATCCCTCATCCTTTTCTTATGTGATTCCAAGACCCCACTTCATAGGCTCCTCTAACTTCTTTAGTACACCATCCCTCTATAGGTTGCCATATTTGCATTCAATCACCAAATTTCATAGGGCTTCTGGTTCCTTATTATATTTCCACAACCATTTATCAAGTAACATCCTATTAAAAATCCTCAAATTTCTAACACCCAAACCACCGTTAGAGATAGGATGACATACCATCTCCCACTTGACTAGATGAAATTTGAACTTCTCTCTCATTCCACCCCACAAGAAATCGCACTATAGTTTCTTAATTCGAACCACCACACTTGCAGAAGAGGGACAAAAAATAAGTTGGCAGATTAGATAATGAACTCTTAGTCAAGATAACCCTACCACCTTTTGACAAGTATATTTTCTTTCATCCTGCTAATCTCCACTTTAATTCTCAATCATTGTGTTTCATAAAGAGTATGCCCTCGAGGCAACCCCCAAAGTAAGTCCCAGGTAAGTCAAAGGAAGGGAGGCTATCTTACACCCCAATGTGCTAGCCAGCTGACATATATTAGGAACTTCTCCAATTGGCAGCATCTCTTAGTTGTCGAAATTCACTTTCAACCCTGAATGCTACTTCAAAACAAAGAAGCAAGGACTTAAGAGCTCAAATCTGTTTTGATTCGCTTCACAAGAAATACGTGTGTCATCTACAAACAACAAATGAAAAACATTAATGATTTCCCTATTCGGGATTTCAATAGAAGATCCACCCATGAAGCCATTATTAACCAGGGTCAAGGTCATCTTCTTAGTGCCTTTATTACTATAACAAACAACAATGGCGACAACGGATTTCCTTGCCTTAGACCTTGTGAGCTATGAAAGAAACCAGTTGAACTACCATTTATTAACACAGAGAATTTCATTGTTGAAATGCACCAAGGGATCCACAACCACCACCTCTTTCCAAATCCTTTCCTCCCAAGTAGATAGAGAAGGAGATCCTAGTTAACATGATTGTACGGATTCTCATGTCTAGCTTGCAATTGATTCCTATCGCGCTAACCTTCAATCTACTGCCTAGGTGTTTATCAGCAATAAGAACCACATAAAAAATCTGCCTATCTTTTACAAAAGCATTTTGGAGTTTTGTAATAATTTTTCCCATAGGAGGGCCAACACGTTTGGTCGATTTTTGGAAATAACAGAATACGGTAGTGGCAATGGAGGGCGTGGTTTGTTAGTTATCCCGGTAGGAGTGAAAGGCAAGGGATGGAAGAGTTTCTCTATGGAGTTAAAGCAAGTTATATCAGCTAAGAAGGCACAAGCCTGCACCATTTCTGGGCAGAGAAGCTGAGAAGGGGAAGGAGAATGGGAGGCAGTTCAAGTCATACGTAGAGGTTGTGGTGGGTGGCATAGAGAGTAGGGAGGTTGTACATGGTGGTCAGCCTTCCGTTGATGAAAATAATGGAATTTTAATAAAGGGGAACTCGAAAGGGGTACTTTCGGAGGGCGATAGCATGCAAAAAGGTGAGGAGTGCAACAAGTTTTCTGAGAAGAATTGTGCAGAAGAAAGCGAGTTGAAGAGGTATTTGGTTTTACTTAAAAAAGAGGTGACGGGGATGAAGAATAAACTAAAAACATTCAGAAAGGATGTTAAAAAGTGGATCAATGAATTATTAAAAGGCCTGGGTTTGGGTCGCAGCTCACGAATTATGTCCTTAACCAACAAGAAGGGCTTTGCTTCAAAACTTGAAAAAGGAAAAGTTAAGGACCTACGTCGTGGAAACCCAAAAATGAAATGGAAACCGAAGGCATCGTTGACAAACATTGAGAAGGTGCAGGTTGGTTTGCAAGAGGCTTATGATTGCAGGGAGCAAACCCCATCGCCGACTACCTCTGGGCTAAACCCAACCCTCTTGGCGTCGGTACTCCCAGTTGTCGCTAACGAGTTGCCTGTTTGCAGGGGGAAGGCTTCAGTGCTCGGGGGGCCACAATCGCCGGCTTCTCCTAGGCTAACCCCAGTCGTCGAGATGGCTTCCTCCGAGAGATCCAAGACAAGTTCAAGGCAGAACTTGGACATGAACAACACGACATATGTAGTGTGTGCAGAGTCCTCAGAGCAAGTGGTAGTTTTGGGGGAAGGCTTATTGTTGGTGCTTTGCGATGAGAAGTTATCGTCGGGATCTATGTCGGGAGAAGTTGTTGCCCCTTTGGTATCTCATCCTCCACTTAGCAATATAACTAGATCATCACCTGATTGGTTTTTGCAAAAGGTTAATGAGATTCAGCACGTCGTGGGAATCTCACACGGAGGATGTGAAGATCAGTTTAACACTCTACTCATTGCAATTGAGGAGGGCCACTCACATGATACTAAATCAAGATTTTAGAACAGTAGGGAGCTGCAACATCTTTCTTGAGGAATCAACTACGATAATTCAAGTCGAGGGAAGACTAAAGGGAGGAGACTCTGAAGATGTTCCCTATGTGGGTGTTTTGGGTGGTTATCAGTCTATGTGGGTATTTCGGGGGGTTATGAGTCTATGGGTTAGGGTTGAGGAGGTGTGTTGTATTCTATGGGTATTTTGGGCTTGTGGTATTTTAGATAATTTTCTTGGGCTTGTTGGGTTTTTCATGGGATAGGTGTTTTCGAGCATTTATGCACTAGATGTTTTCTTGTATACAACCAGTGTACTTGTTTACTCCTTTTGACATATATAACATTTTTACTTATAAAAAAAAAAAAAAAAAAATTCCCACTACCTCACTTAGACAATTTGCAAGCACTTTAAATATTATCTATTCACTAAGCTAATGAGCCGAAACTCCTTCCCCTCCCCCTCCCCCCCTTCTTTTCTTCGGTATCAATGCAAGAAAAGTGGTGTTAAAGTTTTTTCAAATTTTCTAGCCATGAAAAACTCCTTAAACACTTTCATAAGATCTTCCTTTAATACTTTACAACATTCTTGAAAGAAGCCCATAGAGAAACCGTCAAGCTCCAGTGCCTTGTCATCGACGATTTTCCTCGCTACTTTGTAGACCTCCGCTTCCTCAAAGGCCTGCTCCATCCGAGACACATCACTAGGCCCAATAGAGTAAAAAACCAAACCATCAAGGGAAGGTCGCAATCCCATCTACTTTGTTAGTAGTTGTTGATGAAAGTCAACTACATGGTTGTGAATTACCTGCTCTTCCCTATATTGGAAATCGTCAATTTCCAGCATCTTTATGTTGTTGTTTCTACTATGGGAGTTTGCCATTCTATGAACTTTTAAGAAAGTTTTTGTCCTTTTGACCATTCTATGGGAGTTTGCCCTTCCAACACCATATTGAGGGGTTTTTAAACATAACACTCTAGTAAGAAAGTCAAATAACCATTTCCAAGACCCCAAAAGTTTATCAACCAAGGATCCTTTTAACATCAAGATACATGCAAGATACATGCATTAAAAATTAGAACTTATGCATTATGCTAGTAGTAGAAGCATGCACATACTATAGACAAGCATAATGCACAAACACAAACACAAACACAAACACAAACACAAACACAAATATACATAGAAAGACATATATGTATCATGTACTTCTAACTGGTGTTGCTATAAACGTGTGCTTGTTGGTAGTTAGCATGTTAATTAAAATACTTCCCTTCTATAGATTGCATATGCAGCATTCCTTCTATATATTGCATATGCAACAATATGCTTCTTGGGTTATGATCATTTATTAATTTCAGATATGTTCATCCCAGTATTTGAACAGAGAACTATTTGCTTTAGTACTACTTGTGTTGATCAATCATGTTTTTTCACTTGCTAGTTTTGGCAAAGGGAGGCAGCAATCTTAAGGCAACAATTGCAAAACTTGCAAGAAAATCATCGGTACAGTCCTTTTCCTGTAAGACGGAATCTGTCATAATACATACTAATCAAGAAAAAATGGCATAATAGAGATTTAGAAGTCCGCTATAGGTAAGAAATTAATGGATCAGACACTAGTAAACATGAAGTCCACATGCTCAACACCATTTAGACACAAAAAGTCCTTGGTTTTCAGTTGAATATGCGAAGAACATTTGTATTCGCATATTCTTTGTGCAACATCTCACAATGCTCTTTCCTCGTATCTCTTTGATGCCCAAGGACAGAAGTCATAATCTACAAATTTCAGCTAAAGTATTTTAACTTGAAAATATGTCGTCTCTACTTTTCTCCTTATGCACACACATACATTTGTATACACACATATATATGTATTACATGGAGGTTTGTTACCTTTCAATTTATATTGTCATTAATCTGGCCTTGAGATATGTAGATTCTCCTTTATATAGCTATATGATATTTTTTGCTTAAGTTCAAAATGGAAAAGCCACCTATAAACAAAAAATTCAGAGACAAGTTATATATTCAACATCTTGCAGTTTTTATGACCCAATTTTTGCCACATTTTATAAACAAGGAGAAAAGGTAAAGGAGATAATATCATTTCTACCTAGCATTATCTGTAGAAAGAAAACCTTCAGAACAATAAGTTTAAACATTTTGTAGCATCCAAGCTTGCTAGAAATGATGCCAGCATTTTCTCGTCTTGAGACTAGCTGAATTCAAAGCCCCAAATACTTTTCCGAAACCATGAGTATATGTTTGACACCTTGGTAATTGCCTCTAGTAATTTTAGGGACATCATTACTCTTCAATAGATAAACCGTGCAAGAAAACTCGAGTTAAAACATGGAGCTCAAGTTTAGCAAGCAATGCCAAAAAGTACAACAGAAAATTCTTGAAATAGATATTTGATCACATCATGAAATAAAGTCAAGAAAGAGTGCAGAAACTTCTTGATCTTTTTACTTTCACCTAATGTATTCTCCCCAGGTACTTGAATAGTGCATTCTTAATCATTAATCAAGTTTACCTTATCAAAAAAACAGTGAATCAACTTTTTGTACATGCTAGCTAGAGAATTTCAATTGCAGAGACAAGCACAAATGGGCAGTTAGAAGCCTGTAGTAGGAAACCTGAAGCTATCAATAACAAGACAAGAGTATCATCTAAAGGATAATCGTAGGATCATTCTCAAAGCGTAGCATTCAGCAAAGGTAGCATTAAAAATGTTAAGGGCGCCTATAATGATATATTATGAAGATATGGTCTCCAACATTTTCCACGTGTATTTCACAAAGGAATGTAATATGTTCAAGATGCAAATTTAAATGCTTTTAAACAATATCTATAAACATAACAGGCAAATGATGGGTGAAGAACTATCTGGTTTGAATGTCAAAGAATTGCAGAATTTGGAGAACCAATTGGAAATGAGTCTACGGGGTGTTCGTATGAAAAAGGTTTGAAAGCCTCTTCCCATACCAAACACTCTTTCAATAGAATTGCAAATGCTTCAATATAAAAGCAAATGCATCTTACCATAACATTTGACTTTTGTAGGACCAAATTTTAATGGAAGAAATAGAAGAATTAACCAGAAAGGTTAACCCTGGAAACAGTGGCTGCTTATGCTCGTCTTCATTTATGTTACTAAATGTGAAACTAAATTCGATTATCCTCATTGCAGGGAAACCAAATTCACCAGGAAAATGTCGAAATGTATAAGAAGGTAAACCTAATTCGTCAAGAAAACATAGAATTATATAAGAAGGTATTAATTGATGAAACTAGTGCAAAGTTCAGTTACTTTTCTAAGGGTATTTTATTCAATCTTGAACTTATGCAAACTTGAGATGTTTATAGTCACCCTCAACAGCAAGTTTCGGATACCAGGTTTATGGACCAAGGGATGTGAATGGAGCAAACCGAACTTCCCTTCTCTTAGATGGTCTTGACATTGGAGAGGACTCACATGCACCTGTCCATCTCCAGCTCAGCCAGCCACAGCAACAAAACTATGGGACACCTCCAAGAGCCACAAAATTGGGGTATATTATTCTCTGAAACTAAATATTTTAATCATCATGAATGCCAATTTACTCTCCTAAAGCATGATCCAAAACTGGTTTCCTTGATGACTGCAGCAGACTACAACTGCATTAGCCAAGAAGATACAACTGGGGATGGATAATACTTCGTCTCTATCAATAAAATGGCCTATGGTTGTTATAGATTTATGCTTTTATCAGTGAGGTATGCTATAAGAGCAATAGACAATTCAGCAAAAAGATACTTGTTTGAAATGATCAATGAAACCAAATTCAGCATGAGTGATGGCAATGAGCAATGAGCAATGAGCAATGAAACTAGATGCTTATGTAGCTTTATAAGATTAACTGTACTAAGACTAATTGAAATAGATTGCTTGTGAACTGTGTCTTTTAGCAGACTATTAAGCTTTTTTCTTGAAAGACGCAAACCGACTAAAAGGTTGATAATAGTAATCTTTTCGGTAAATAGGACAGGTGAAAAAATATAAAAACCAACACCATCATGTACTTCCAAGTAAGATTATAACTTATAGACAAGCATAAGAACAAAAGCATCTCAAACAAAATACTCTGGGAACAAAACTGCATATTTCAGCTCAAGGAAGAACATCAAAAAACAAAGTAATGCTGTACCTTCTTTCTTGTTCTAATCTGCACCATGTTATGTACGCAACTTCAAGAAATGATTTAATGATCTCTGTTGCAATAATAAAGCTCATAGTAGACCAACCAGGGGCATTAAAACATAGGGACAGTCTTCTTACATAAAGAGACAAAAGAAACACGGCATTGCAGAACATAATAAGAAAAATGGTGAAAAGAAACAAAGCATGCCATTTTCACATAAACGGTACAATCAGCACACAACTAGGCTCCGTAATCAACGCTAACTTGAAATGATGAATTATAAAAAAGGAAAGAGACTCAGACAATATGCACCACTTTGAAATGATGAATTATAAAAAAGGAAAGAGACTCAGACAATATGCACCACTGCTGTGTCTAACAATACACATGCAGCTGTAGAGCATGACTAAACTAATAAACTCAATCGAGATTTATTAAGCTATCTGGAAGCAAACATTTGTTGAATTTAAAATTAGCAATATTCAATATTCACGACTATCAAAATCAATTTGCAAGGACCAGTTGTCATAGTTTAAGAATACGATGTTTCACTTATCAGGCAGAACTTCAAGGGCATTGTGATCTAGAAATTAGGGGAGAAGATCCAGAGCCTTTTTTGGTTCAAGAAGGGTTACTGCTGGTCTACTTAAAATAACAGAGCTAAATTGATCATTCTGGGCTCACACAAGTATTTGAAGGAACCCTGTAGGCCCTTTTCTGAAGTGTGGCCCACACACACGGCCAGAGGGAAAGAAAAGGGAGGGGGGATAAGGAGAAACTTAGCCCTTTAGAATAGAATTTTTTTATTTTTTATTTTTTTTAAATGGGCCACTATTTTGACATGTATGGATCCAAATTATAGCTTTGCATCAAGGTGCAAGACAAGATCCATAATTAAGATGAACGCACACACTCAACAAGGATAAGGACCAAAGCATCCGGTCCAGTGTCACGAGTATCTTGCACAAAAAAGCAGTTACCCTTTCACAAATGCAAGGTCATGTAACATCATGTATAGGATTTGAAAATGATTTGGGAACAAAGAGAACACAGAGACCTTCCACAGAGACCGATTGCAAAAAGTCCCGAAAGCTCTTTTCCAAAATACATCCATAAAGAAATATTAAAATTCTTCAAATTGAACTCCTTAAAAAAGAAGTGTATTTGCATAAATTGATTAAACAAAAAAGTCAAGGTCATCAGTTCATATGATAAAATAATCCTCCACTTCAGTTTGATCATTAATAATCTCCACATTTACGATCAAAGCGCACACTTGTCAAGGACAAAGAATAAGGCATGCAGTCCAGTGTCATTCGTATCTTGCAACAGAAAAATGGTTTTCATTTCAGAGTAATGCTAGAAAATATCTACTATTTGAGAATATCCATTGCACTCATGACCATTTGCTCAAGGATAAAATGATCAATTTATTTAAACTTCATCTTGAGTGCAATGAATACTCTCAAATAATGGATGCTCCCAAAATTTTCTATTTCAACAAATGCAAGGTCATGTTTTTTTTTTTTTTTTATTGGCACCGGGTGTCCGGAAACAACATCCAAACTAATTAGGAGGGTGCACAGACCCTCGACAAGAAGTTTTCCGCAAGTACCTCTCAAGTAAATCAATGGAAAAATCTCCAAATTTGATGGGCCCTAGAGATTATTTGTACTTAAGGGGATTTGAACCTTAAACCTAAGGGGAGCATACCCCCAAGTCCAAGACCTTTACCACTTAAGCTAACCATTAGGGCTTAGAAATGCAAGGTCATGTAATATCACATTTACGACTCTAGACTTATTCGGGAATAGAGAGAACACAGTTTGGTCATTATAACCTCCAACATGAAAACTTGTTCATGGGTTGGGTCAAATACCTGGAAGTCTATGTAACAAATCTAGTTTCAGTGCTTAGGATGATTAAAAAAAAAAGTTAGTTTTATACTCAAACAATAATGCATCACACTAAGAGACAAAGCCAACAATAGTGGCAAAGAAAATCTCCAAAAGGACACTAATAACTCACTTATTCCTGAATTATATGTATTTGCGGAATTGGAATGGAACTAGATATATGCAAAAGGAATCTATTATGATCGGAAACATTCCCCTAAAGAATTTATATCAAAATGCATAACTTAATAAAAATTAAATACAATGAAGATTCAACTTTCCCATTAATAATAAGACTTAAAAAAAAACTTATAAAGTAGTTTTTGGTAAAGAGATACACCATCATGGCAGTTACTTTGGAACAGTTCAAAACTTGGCAATAACTTCAAAACTTATAATGGAGTGTATTTATGAGCCACAAGATCACCATCCATTTACCACTTTCTATTTAAGGCTACAATCATCCATTTTACGCTGTAATAGATCTAAGCATTTAGGAGACTCATTTATCCAATGAAATTAGGCATCGCTAATGTATACAGATAGAGGCAAATAATTCCAAATCACCAAATGTTTTCTGGTTTATGTATTTCTTGCAATGAATGTACTAATGTCAACGAACTTATCAAAGAAAATGGATGTTTCATTTATTATGTAACCTTGAAAGTGAACCAAACTATGGAAAGACTTCAACTAACTAAGACATACTGAATTTCACCTATTCAAATTAGGAGACTCGTTAAGGACTTTCCCCATTGAACTAACGAGCTAGAGGAAACAAGCTACCCTCATCCAGAAATTATGAAAAAGGAAATGTGCCTGTGCATAAAATAGTCCTCGTCCAAATTATGATCGTAAGGACTAGAACCATATAAAGACTCATAATTATTAGGAAGTATATCTCTACAAAAATTTCAAGTTCTTCCAGGTTTGATTTCTCATGATTCACAAGAAGTTTTACTCGTTGGATGGCTCTTTGATTTCCACCCGAGTCACAATCACAACTCAACCACTGGCATGCGCCTGCACTGTGCATCCACACCAATACAAGGTATGTGGCATGAGAAAGGCATATCATGGGCTGAATGGATACATTGAGTTGGGGTTCAAGGGCAATTAGCAAGAAGTTTAATCTTGGTGTGGATCAATCGTGGCTTCACACTCATGGGCTTCTAGAGTGAAGCCTTAGTAGGCTATGAGCTTGCTTGTGTAGCATGGTGTGGTTGGAAAATGGGTTTGTGCATGTGGGCTGTTGCTTGGCAAAGTATGGGTAGTAATGATGCAGCTAGGTTGAGAAGCTAAGAAGATCAAGGGTTGTATACTTCAAGTTGAGAATAGGAGGGTGGTGAATGTGATTCCTTATTATAATGATTCTAAGAGTCATCAATTTTAATATCATCTAGTCTTTTTGGATTATAGTGCATGCGACTAACACTTCCTTGGATAGTTACAAAAGGTATAAGAGGCAATCCAACCAAACTTTGTGTCTAGACCATGTTAATTATATGGAATTGTCTAATGAGGACATAAGAGAATTAAGGAGGGAGATTATAATACCCTCTATTCAATATTAAAGGATGGTAGATAAGGTTCCACATTGGGACCCATGCCACCGCCACAAACAAGACCGACAAGCTTTGGTGACTCCTCTGAGGGCACTCCAGCATCAGTCCTCCCTTTGGCAACCGAAATTTTCTTAGGAAACTGCTATTTTGGTTTGTTAGTGCAAATCTGGTGTACGCCTAAAAAAATAGCAGCTCTACAATTTATTTCTGTATAAAAATGCAAGATGATCTTGAGATTTGGGACCAGAGGATGAAGATGCAAGACGTAGAATCGTCTCAAATGGAATGTGAAAAGGTGGTTGAAGGTGGAATAAAAAACTTTCATTTTAAAGAGGGAAGAAATAGCTTTTATATCACTAAAGTAGCAAAAGGATGGCTAAGTTCATATATCTACGTGCGTCTTTGGCTTCATGGGTTGCTAAGGGGATAGAGGATTGCTTTGAACTCCTCTATCATGATGGATTCTTCTAGGAGCTAAGGAAGGGCAATGGATTTCTTTTTGATAAGTAAGGGGAATGGAGTTCTCATCATTCAACACCATATTAATCCAAGGGGCAGGTTTCTGCAAGTCTCGGAATCTGATATGGAAGGAGGAAACGTTTGTTAAAGATACCTAAAAGCACAAATGGCATTGGATGGGAAGGTTTTGTGCATTCCATTCGAAGTGTCACTGGGTCCAAAGTCCTTGGTGCAAATAGAGGGGTGTTTGTTAATGGAATGATAGTGGCAAGGCCTTTCTCAATCAAAAGTGTCTCGTACGCCTCGGTGTTAGGTCACTAGCATGTATTTCGACAGAAAGTAGCCCTGCAGTGGCAGGAAAAGGTAAGGCATTTCTAGGAGATAAAAGACTATCAGCTGACATTAGGAGAAGTGGAGGGTAAGCACACGTGTTGCATGATGAAATGGATGCCTCTACCGGATGTTTGAGGGTGGGAGAAGCGGAGGGGGTCTTTTGTGCTGTCATAGTTCAATTGATGGAAGTTATGGAGTGTGTGAAAGATTTGGTGATTAAAGTGGATAAGGGGCTAGTGTTAATCATGGGTTTGGGTGGTGAGCAAAAAATGGACGAGGGGGGTTTGAAGGCCTCAAAATTTCACTAGCACAAGGCACTGTCACAAATAGGGTTGTCAGATGCCTGCATCACTGTTTACACCGATGTCAGTTAGGTCATCGATACTTTTTTCTAGGGTTCACTCTCATTTGAAAACGGGGGGTCCTTCGAGGGTTTTGAATACTTTGGGAGAAACAAACAAGCCTCTCTCAGAAGATGAAAATATTGTTATAAAAGGCAATGCTTAACCACTTGTTTTGGAAGGCAGGGATGAGCTTAGCCCTATCTATTATATGCCTTTTGAGGGACCAGGTCTAATGACGTGGCACAAATAGGGTCGTCAAGGGATAGCGCACCTACAAACAATGTTCTCGTCAATGGAACAATGACACCTACGCCAAAGGTGAAGAAAACTTCAATGGTGACAAGAACAATGGACATCAACAATATAACTTCCTAGGAGATTTGGGATTTGAATGCAAGAGATGGTGGGGAGGAAATTATGGGTTTGTCATTGAAGCCTTGTGAGGAGGAATGTTTAGGGTCAGGAGTGCAGTTGGGAGTTGTGTATGGGGAAAATATTGTTCCTCTGGTATCTCTTCATCTGATAAACAATGTAGCGGGTTCATTATCGAATTGGGTTCTACATAAAGTTAACAAAATTCAGTAGTGTATTGGGTTTTCTTATGGGGGATGCTATGAACAACTTGCAGCACTACTCATTGAGATTGAGGTGGGCTACTTGCTTGAAACCATATCAAGATTTAACAAAAGCAAGGAGTTAAAGCATCTTTCTTGGACAATCAACTATGACGCTGAGAGAGGTGGTTCAAGTCAAGGGAAGACTCAAGAGAGGGTATTATGAGGCTGTCCTCATAAAGGGAATTTTGAGTTGGGGAGGTCTGTTTTGTTCCATTATAACTTGGTGTATTTTGGATAGTTTCAATTTTCACGAGCTTATTGATCATTAGGGGCTCTCTAGTAGGGGCTACGTGTTTCTTGAATACAACCAATGTACTTGTTTACTCCTATTGATATTAATATACATAATATTTCTACTTATAAAAAAAATGACACCAAGGAGCTTCTACTATAGTAATTTTCTTTTTGCACTATCCTTGGGTTTCACATTTGATATCAGAGCAAATGTTTTAGATTCTATAGACACTACAAGCAAATTCTCAAGTAAATAGGATTTAGTCAAGATTGGGTAGGACAAGGAATAGGATGTCGAATTGATGGTTATTTGTCTAACTTTTGTTGGCCTAGTATCGTGGTGGTGAACCTTAACCTTAACCTTGGTCGTTAATATTTCATTTTATAGTTGAACATAGAGAGAATATTTGCTATTATTCATTGATGTTCAACAATATATATATATTACATACAATTGATAAGTATGCCCTCATAAGTTACACTAATTACAACCATGTCCTCTAACACATTTAAATTAATGGAATTAAGATGAGAGACCATCTTGCCAATTAGGAGGACTAAATACAATATATTGCAGGCATACTCAGTCATTCGTGCACTTCTCTAACCTCCTCAACTATTGTGGCAATATGGTGTTAGATCCAACTACTATAAAGCAATGTACAGAACTTTCTAAAGTAAAAGTAGCATGATGAGGACACCATGATAAAGTGTGAACAACAAATTTGATACGATGTTAATATCTGAATTATCACAAATCGAGTATAAGAATATAGTAAATAAGATCTCACATTGCTTAAGAGTGAAAAGTTATTGCAATTTAAAATAATTCCAAGAGCCTCCAATTGTAAACTTGACTAATATTTTTGGAGTATAAGCCGAGGTGTGGCTTTGGCTTTCCTTAGGTTGCTACATGATTTGTAAGAATGAATCCCTAGGAGAAGAGATGTGATCATCTTAGTACTTCTATGAGCTTATAAAAAAGTACATTGATATAATTTGAAGACATTACCAACTCATTTCTAAACTCTAAAAAAGTGAAAACACATTTTTAAAACTTAGACCTAATGAAATTTGTATACATAATATTTCAAGTAAAACTAAAGGCAGGAAAGACCTCAACACTCTTGCCTGAATCAAACGGGCAAGCACAACCCTCAATAAAGGATTAGCATTTAAACACATGCCACGACAAAGGTACAGGGAAATACCAAGCATTATGTTAGTTCTTTTTTTCAAAAGTTACCAAGCATTTATTTTTTATCAGCATTATTTCTCATAAAAAAAGAAAAAAAAAACTAAAAATAATAATAAGCTCACACTACACGCCCAGAAGTACTCTTGTTTAATTTTTATCTTGAGGTCTCTAGACGATTGGAAAGCAAATACTGCTTGATACTTTTGTTTTAACTTCTTGTGAATCTTTGATGTTAGATTTTACTTGGAGAGTTTCTCTTGTATTCGACCCATTTACTGGGGTTTCCTTGGCCGCAGCTTCTGGATGAAATTTATTTACTTTAACAAAAAAATATATCATTCTTGAAATAATCAATGAACATCACAAATTCACAGAATGTGTACATGTTAACGAAAGCAATTATGTTTAGTTCATCACAAATGTTTAAAATAGAACATAAACAACAATAACTATAATCTCAGCAACCAATCTTATAGAATGAAATGCATTTGATTTAGATTAAAAAATAAAAATTAAGATTTCATATACTTTTACAGAACCCAAAAATTTTATTTGATCTTCAATGGAGATAGATACCTTGTTTTTTATTTTAAAAAAAAATTAAATCAAGATTTGATATTTTTTGTTCATAATTGGAAAACATCAAAACAGCAACATATGTTCAATGGTTTTACCTGGAACTGTTTTAATTTCTTTGTTTCTACACTCAACATATGTTCAATGACTTTTATACGAGAGGCATGGGAATATCATGTGCCATGCCTAGAAAGCTGGTGGACTTTCCAACAAGTTGGAGAGGCCTTCAAGGAAATCCACGAGTGACAACAATCTAGAAGATGGCTCTAAAACATACGCGTTGCTGCGTTTGGAGAGAGAGAGAGAGAAATAATAGAAGTTTTGAACACCGCAAGAGGACAATAGATGAGCTGAAAGCTTTCTTTCTAAAACCTTGTTCCTTGGGGCAAGGGCAACAGATTTTAACAGGCAATGTCCATGAATTTCATATTTCAGTTGAAAATCCTACTTAGCATTCATCATGCATACATCTTCTCGGGCAATGCCTATTATCTTATGAATAAAATATCTTGATTATCTATAAAAAATATTCAATATGTACAAAAACCCACGCATAAAAGTTCCTCATCCAGTGGCTTTCTTGACATTATTTATATTTATAGAAAAATATATGTATCATTCCAAAACAACCCCAATCAGCAATCCAATACATACCACAATCCCAAGTAGTGAACCAACTATGTCTCTACCCCAAGTAAGAGTGTCAAATCGTGTTAACGGGTCGTGTTCTTATCGTGTCAAAGCATGTATGTACTTATACTATATGGGTCAACCCTAACTCGACACGTTAAGTTTATCATGTTAAAACCTTAAACTCTAACACAACCTATTAATATAACGAGTCGTGTCGTGTTAATCCGTTTTGACCTCTTAGTGAATATTATGAAATATGTTAACACAACACAATATGACATTATTCAACTTGTTTATGTAAATGGGTTGAATAAGTCCAAATTAACTTGTTTGACCTGATTAAATTTAACATAATTTTATATAATTGTTAAAATCATAATATCTACAAAAATCATAAAACTAATTACAGTCCAAAATTACAATTCAAATAATAAAAATATCGAAATTAAAATACTAACAATTTTACTTTTACATATAAGGGCATAATCATAACTTTAATTTTCTTAACATGTCATAACGAGTTATAACGGGTTGACCTGTTATTAACCCGTCAAGCAATCATGTCTTAACAGGTTAACTTATTTTTACTCGAATCCGTTAAGACTAATCCCTAACGCGCTATTATTATTTCATATTCGTTTTGAGTTAACGGATCATATAACATATTGTCATCTCTAACTCCAAGTATCCCATATATTTGGTAGTCCATGTTCCCAAACATGCCATATCCTAGTTAAGCTTCCCATACAATATGCTCACTACTTGCCCCTCCACCTCCCAAGAGTATTCAAAGAAATAACTACTTCACACCCCTAGCTCACCTAAAAACAAAACACAAGAAAGAAATTGAGATTATAGTACCACTATCATGATTATTTATTGCCATGGGCGTTTTGGGTGGAAACTATGGAGTTTTGTAGGCGTTCACACAAATAAGATTATAGAGACCACGGTACCACAATCATGACAAGTACTTCCATGGGCACTTTGTGTAGCAAATGTGAAGGTGCAAGTATGTTTGTATTCCCATCTAATCATGTACGTGGATGTATGATAAAAAATACTACCCGATGATGTAAACAATCAAATCGAGTAATCAAGTATCTTCCGTGTTCAATCAAACGTAAGGGGGCCAAAAAAGTTTGTTTCATAATATTTTATGTGGTTTTCCCTCATAAACTTATCTGAAAGACCCATCATTATTCATACTGAACTCTAACCTGCAAGTATAATGTTATCCAGGAATAAAATCTATGAATCATAGCAATGGTACAAATCCTTTTTCCTCTAAGTAATAGCAATGATAGAAACGTGTAGTATACAGTCTAATAAAACCTGATAACTGACTGCAAGCCGCATACTCCGTGACATAGGATTCCACATATCGGTGAAAGAAAATGTCAATTTTTAAAATAAGTTAAAGCTATAAAGGGAATGACCCAGCAAGTTATTAAAAGCTAACTATACCATATCCACTATAAATACACCGGAAAAAGAAGATACAAAAACTACCTCAACCGAACAAGAGAGAGCAAGAATCGTAATTCGCACCTGAAGGCTGGAGACCGTCTATGCTTTGAATCAAAATCCGCTTTCTTTTAACTATTATCTGAAAAGATTCCAAATCGTAAATAAGTAAACGCGGTTGTTTAAAGATATCTGTTGCAGAGTCTTCTAGACAATAACATTTTTCAGTGAAAGTTTTGCAGCTATAAATAATAAATGTCAAAAACAGAAAGTAGAATGGGAAATTTATTGAACAGCTAGGGCTAGCAACGTGTCTGTGATAAGTTTCTCAGGGTTTAATTGCCGGTTATCATCCCACGATTTCTCGGCAGCAAAGCGCGTCCTAGTTAGAAACTATCTCAACTCTCATACCCATCTTGTTCCCTCGAAAATACACTGCAACGTAGAAAAAAGAAGAACATAACCAAAATCGAGATCTTGTGAAAACTTCTGGGAACAAATTACGCTAGAGAACCCACGTCCCTCGTTAAGCGAGAACATTCGCCGCACAGAGAAGCCGTGCAAACCGACAATAAAGTCCGCAATCACAGGCCGAAAAATAGGATGGCAATAGGTGGAAGAAACGAAGAGAAAAATAAACGAAACACAGAGGGGAATACGGAATCCGGTCAGAGACGAAACAGAAGGAGATTTATCTGAGAGAGTGAAAAATATCCCCCCGGGGAAGGAATTCCAACAAGTAAAGAGATAAAGCTGGGAGCCTGGGATGCCCCCACTGGATCTAACACGTAATCAATCACTCCGGCAGCTTTTTCAGTTTTTAACTCTTTGATTTGCTTTTCCTTGTTTTGATTCGTTATTTTTTTAATTCTAAGTTGCTCTTATTCTCTTAGATGGTATTTTTTTAGTTTACGGAGTTGTCCACTGCCTCAATGAAGCAAACAGGCTATTTAATAATATATAATAATATCACCACGAGAGAAATGGCCAAAGTAATATTCGTTTGGTCAAATTGGCTTCAAGTCAGCTTCCCGAGCCTTGAGTTGTAAATGGTCTGCGAGACTTTCAGGTATTGAAATGCTGACAATGGTCTCTCTTTTTTATACTACAAAAATATGTACAACGTAACTACGTAAGTTGTAACCTTTTGAAGCCCCCATAACTTCCAAAATCTAAAACGAAAAAACTGAGATATTTTTGTAAGATAAATTCTCCCCAAAATTATATTACAATTTCCCTAATTGCACGTTATATGTTGAAGAGTGTTTCTTCTTTTATCGGAAGATTCTGTTTTCAAGTCATTTTATTTTTATTCTTTTGTTATGAGTTTGTAACTTTGAAAATATCTTGAAAATTGTAGCTGTATAATTTTTTTAAAAATAAAACTGAGTGATCAAGAACGTCTTCACTAATCTTAAGATTGCGAAGCTTCCTGAAAAGAATTTTTCACAAATACACTTAGAATAATTTAAAAAAAATCCTTCAATCCGATGATTTCTAAAAATTATTTGCATTTAAAAAAAAATGAAATCTTAATCCTAAAAGGGATATACCATCAAGCCTAAGGCTTTTCCCACCTGAACGGTTGAGCCAACCCCCAAAAATTGTACATCTGTGTAATCTATTCTATGAGATGGTAAACTATGTGCTTTTGTCGAGTTTTTCAACATTCTTTTATGAAGGAGAACCACCACACGGCAAAACCCTTAAAGACTCACCTATACAACCTGAACCCGATTTTACAACATGGGTAATATATACTACTATACTTACTTTATTTGATATATATTTTTGGAACAATGCTAGAAAGCATTTACTATTTGAAAATATCCATCATACTCATGAATAATCTTTAAGAACAAATTAGTAAATTTCTCTTAAATATTACTTATGAGTATAATGTATACTCTTAATAGTGGATGCTTTAAAGATTTTTTCATATTTTTGACATTTTATATATTTTAATTTTTTTTTATATTTTTTACTTAATGATTAATGAATTGATTATTAGTGTATTGATTTTTTTATATTTTTTTAAAATATCTTAAAATGATATTAAAAAATGATGATAAAAAAATATTAAAAAAAATATTTTTTGGTTTTTTTTTGTATTTAAATATTTTTAAAATATAAAAAAATATCAATACACTAATAATCACTTCCTTAATCATTAAGTAAAATAAAAAATTAAAATGCAAGAGGTGTAAAAAAAAATCAAATGAAGTAGGTATAATAGCATTATTACCCTTACAACATATAGAACTGATTTCTAATTCCTCTTTTTTCCATTTAGTAAACAAATTTTCTTTCCTTGCACTTTCTAATTTCAGTTTATTTCATTTAAATAGGGCATTAAAGACTTCTAAACTCTCACTATAAGAAATTAGTTTGTTCATGGTCATATATTTACAACAAAACAATGATCTTCTAGACAAGATCCAAACAAAACTCGTTAGTTGGAAGTTGAAGCTCTTTTCTCCAACTGGTAGGCCTACTCTCATAATATCAAAAGCCAACGTCATCCTTACTTACACGATGTCTAGCACCTTTCTACCCAAAACAATCTCTTACAAAATTGACAAATCTTTCACGAGATTCTAGTGGGGGGTTTGACCCAAAAATATTCCATAAATTCACTACAAACTCATGAAATCCATTTGTAAATCCAAATCCATAGGATGATTAGGCATAGGGCTAACCTCCCAATTTAATAAATCCTCACTCTAGAAATTAGGTTAGCATCCAACTTCCAATGCCACAATATATGGAAGGATTTAATAATTAGCAAATATCTAAAACACTCCTCGTTGTTTTTGTACTGATCAAATTCTCTAACTCAAAGTTTTGAAAATGTTTGTTTAATCAAAGAGACTTTATGGTCTCCAGTCTTTGCATGCATTAATAACGGAGCTGATACTCAAGTTAGGAAGGATCCCTAGATTCCTAGTACCCTATCCTCCCAATTCCAACACCTTCTGCCTCTTCCTTAGCACACACATGAGTCTCTCTGAGTTGATTCTTGAGGAACTCAAGAAGTAGAACAACATTTTTATACAAACTCTCTTATTTCGAGAGCTACTAATGAAATTGAGAAGATTCCCCTTGCCCAACTCAATTTCTTTCATATAAGGGATAGCTTGAAATCAGTCCATCAATCATTAGGGAAATTTTCGATCAAATCTACCTATACTGCGATGGTCTCCCAAAACAGTAATGTAGATGTGGCAAACAATCAAAATTTCTCTACTTGAAAATGATGTGGGGTTTGAAAATCCAAGATAGACGCAAACTCTAAGTTTAGAAAGCCTTAAACAACATTTTTCCTAATAAAGGATAGACCACGCATGAGACATCGCCTAAAACAGAGCATACAGCTCATGTCAATCACAAAAGCAACCAGGATTCTATCACAGAAAAAGCTCCATCAAATAAGCTATCAAAAATAAAATCTTCCCTATAAGGAAGTTGGATGTTGGCTCAATTAGACCTACTTGTATAATTCATAGTTTCCTTTCCTAAGTTTTGTACAAACATTATTCTTTCCTCTCTTAGCTTTGGAAACAAATACTTCATGTATATATAGCTCACTGCTATACAATTTATGATATCAAGGAAAATCCATATATTCTCTAAGTTCATTGTTTATTTTCTTTATGACATCAAGAGCCAGTAAAGGCTAATGCCAACTCTCTCCGCCTTGTTTCTGTTTTTTTTTTCTTTCTTTTCAACTATGATAAAATGGGTTCTTCCTCCTTCAATAATGAAAAATTCGTAACCCTTCATTTAAACCCTGATAATTATCCCTTTCTGCCAAAATGGAGGTGAGTTTACCAGCAATTAGTTTGCTAATTTTCTTAAGGATCAAGGCATTCTCCATCGGATGTCTTGTCCCTACACCCCGGAGCAAAATGGTGTGGCCGAAATACGTCACACAATTATCAGGGAACTTGGCCTTACAATGCTCTTTCATAAGAGTATGCCTAAACATTTTTTGGTGGAAGCTTTCTCTACTACTGTGTTTTTAATAAATTGGACACCTTCCTCAATTCTTGGTAATGCTTCTCCCTTTTTTAGATTGCATGGTCGACATCCTATGTTTTATCTAAATGCTTTATATATCTATGGACAAATCAAACTAATAAATTTGATCCTAAATCCTTACTATGTGTGTATGGGTTATAATAGCAGACATAAAAGCT
This sequence comes from Platycarya strobilacea, assembly GCA_036898215.1. NCBI lineage: Eukaryota > Viridiplantae > Streptophyta > Magnoliopsida > Fagales > Juglandaceae > Platycarya > Platycarya strobilacea. The sequence continues at coordinate 11,015,713 of CM072555.1, forward strand.
ATAAATATGTTTATCCTCCTATTAGACGAATGTATGTATTATGACATGTTTTTGATGAATAACAGTTCCATTCAAAAATCCCGCCATTCTTCAAAAGGACTTGAAACTCCCATGACACCATGTATATTCTTACAAAATGGTTGAACACCGTTGCTACATGTAATTTGGCTACTCCCCCTTTGCAATATGCCTCCCATTTTGCACCTGGTTTTCCTTCTACCATTGCTAAAGTCTCTTTGCCCCATGTTTCATTACCAGAAACACAAGCCTCTTCTGTCCATTTTGTCACCATTCCCACTGCAATATCTCAATCATCCTCTTTAATGGATAACACTTTGAATCATGTGGCATCTCTCATCACCCATTATCTATCTACTCTCCCTAACTCTACCATGACTCCTTGAATGATCACTCGTCTTCGAGCAGGCATTTGAAAACCCAACCCTAAGTATGCCAACTTACACACTACTTTGTCTTTGCTATAGGTTCCTAAAAACATTTGTTCTGCCTTAAGTCATGAAGGATGGAATCATGCCATGCATGAGAAACTTGCTACTTTAGCCAAAAATAAAACTTGGACTTTGGTTCCTTGCACATGTGGCATGCACATCATTGACAACAAATAGGTTTTTAAACCCAAGCTTATGCTCATGGTGAACCTGATCATCTTAAGGCTCGATTGGTTGCCATTGGCAACCAACAAATCGATGGTGTTGATGTTCTCAAAACTTATTCTCCTGTGATTAAATTTGGTATTATTAGAGCTGTCATATCCATTGCTCTTATGCGTAGGTCAAAAATTCGACAGTTATATGTTAAAAACGCATTTCTCCATGACTACCTTTAGGATTTTGTGTTCATGGAGCAACCGTTGGGTTGTATTGCTCCATCTCATCCAATACATGTTTGCAAATTACATTGTGCCTTAAACAACTTAAAACAAACTCCAAAGGCTTGGTTTGATCGCTTCAGTTCATTCTTACTTGAATTCGATTTTTCTTATTGTATATCTAACCCTTCTCTCTTCACCTAACGATCATCTGATGCACTTATGTTCCTCCTTTTATATGTAGATGACATCCAGCTTACTGGGTCCAATACATCAATCTTGAATAATCATATTCATGCTCTTCATCGTGAATTTGATATGAAAGATTTAGGATCTTTGCATTTTTTTCTCGTCATACAAGTTACACATAATACTAATGGCCTTTTCCTATCACAGACTCAATATGCCTTGGAAATACTACATCAGGCTCAAATGGCAGATTGCAAGTTGTGCTCACTTACATGAATTCCAAGTCAAAGCAACTGAGCACTTCTCCACCCTTCTCAAATCCAAAGCTCTATCGCAATCTTGTTAGGGCACTTCAATATCTCACTCTCACACGTCCAAACTTGGCATTCAATGTCAATCTTGTTACTCAGTACATGCACAATCCTTCCCATGTTCATTATCACATGATAAAGCGAATTCTCAAATATGTCCATACACCATCAACCTTAGATTTTAGATCTTTGCCAATACCACACTTGACTTTTATGCATTTGTAGATGCTAACTGAGCTAGATGTCTATAAACAAGCCGCTTCACTATTGGTTTTTTCACCTTCCTCAGTTGAAATTGTATCTCCTGGAGCGCAAAAAAACAACATACCGTCTCTCACTCCAGCACTGAAGCCAAATATCATAGTCTTGCTTATACTACTACATAGATGACTTGGTTAACAGCTATTCTTCGTGATCTCGGTGTTTCTTTAGCCAAGACCTCTTTACTCCTCTGTGATAACCGTAGTGCTCTTCATCTAACATGCAATCTTGTCCATCACTTTCGAAGCAAACATATCGACATTGATTATGACTTTGTACACAAACGTGTCATGTTCCTAACTCTCTTCAGTTAGCTGATATCTTCACCAAACCACTATCTCACATCCAGCTAATAGGGATTACAACCAACCTGAACCTTTGATAACGACTCAATTTTCGATGGGTGATAAAGGAATGACCACCCATGAGACATTGCCTAAAATAGAGCATACAACTCATGTGAATAACAAAGACTATCAAGATTCTATCCCAGAAAAAGTTCCATCAAATCAGCTATCAAGAGTAAATTCTTGCTTATAAGGAAGTTGGTTGTTGGCGCAATTAGACCAACTTGTATAATTCATAGTTTCCTTTCCTAAGTTTTGTGCACACATTATTCTTTTATCTCTTAGATTTGGCACAAACACTTCGTGTATATATATATATATCTCATTGCTATACAATTTTTTATATCAAGGAAAATCCATATATTCTCTTAGTGCATTGTTTATTTTCTTCACTGCCAACGAGAACTCCCTTAAAAAATTGCATCTCTCTCTCTCTCTCTCTCTCTCTCCAAAAAATAGTCTCAGTGTCCTGTTTTCAACTCGACTGAAGAAACCCTACTATAGAATTCTTTGGAGATGATCTCCATTGCCCCTTAACTTCTCTTTTGTTGGGCAAGACCTCCAAGAATGGAACAAGTGCATTTTAGATCGGGCCCTTAAACTCCAAATCCCAAGTACTCAATTCCACAAATTTCAAATTTTTTCTATGATTTTCATGGATAACATATGGTTATATAAAAATCATATTATGCATTACTCTCTTCACAATTCTGTAGAACAATTTGTTATTAGGGTAAGAAGACTTATAGTGACCATTGTAATGCATGGAATTAGAGAGAAAAACTGAAGCGTTAATAAAAATATGGACCCTCCCCTCTGTTGGTTAAGTTTCAATTACTTTTGATGTGGCAGTAAGATCAAATGAGAATAGCTCAATTGTGACATGTTGATCACATGACGAAGATATAATTTTCATTGTGGCAGAACAACTTAGGAGTTGCAACCCAAATGTAGGAGAGAGAATGTCAACTTTTGTAGGAGTCACAGAAGCACAATCCAGACAACTCAATAGCATTTCAATTGAAGGGGTACTCCCAAAGAACAATATTAGCTTAGACAAAGCCAGAACCTATGCAAGACTGGATGGCAACAGGCATCGTAAGAGATACAAGAATAATGCTAGACAAATTTAAAGCTTGAAAAGCCAAAAAATATGTTGTTCACAATAAGCCGCCTATAATAGAATTACTAGAAGGATCCTTCTGATCAAAGTTCCTCAATGCCTACTAGAATATCATAGCGGAAGGGATCCACCAAATGTAATTTATTTGTTCAATTGTTCTACAGTTCTTATATCTTTATAATGTTAGTAATCGTATAAACCCTTTGTGTTAATGCATATTTTGTTAGTTTGGATGAATGTTGAAATAATTGAATTCAAATAGGATAAAATTTCATCTTATCTCTAAAATTATAATTTTGGATCATTGAGTTTGAATTCAAATAGGATAGGATTTTATCTTATCTTTAAAGTTATGATTTTTGAATGAATGTAATTTAAATTATGAGATTTATTTATAGTATTTTAAGTCAATTTAGGAGTCTAAAAGTTTATTAAAGAAGTTGGAAAGTTGAATTTCGAGATTTGGATGATAAAATTAGAAGGCAAATTCGAAACTCAAATTGCAGCAGTAAAATCAAAAGCCTGTTAGCAACCTGTCAACAGACAAATTTTAATAAAAGGATGACCTGTCAACGGACGCGTTTCAGCAACACTTTTTAGATTTTCTATTTAAATCAAGTCATATTGTAACCTTAGCAAGAGTTTTCAACCAGAGCACATATTTATAGATATTTGAGAGTCATTTGAGAGGAAAATTAGTGAAAAATTTTTCTTATGATGTTTATACACTTGCGAGTGTGATCTTGTTCAAGATTTGAGAAGATCGTTGATTGGGGTACATGATCAACCATTGGAGGTTCCAGTAGGAAAGACATAGATTGAAAATTGCTAAAAGTTATAACTACTACCGTAGTAAGGATAAACATGTCGTTTATTCGGTTAAGTAAAAGAGTCAATTGATAAATGTTTTGTAATTGAATAATTTCCTTGTAAACTGATTTTTAATCAATAAAAATGATTTTTCTGGATTTAGTTGTCTTGTAGAGTTTTACTTTTGAAAAATTTTTCAGAAGATTTCTTTTCGTAATCAATCAGTGTGTTATGCTTGTTAATTTATTTATCACATATTTATGAATATTAACACGATTGATATTTAACAAATTTGATTATAAAAATTATTAGATATATTTGACCATATATGGGTAAAAAGGGAATTTCACTTTGTATCTGTCTTTTAATGCAAGCTACTTTCGTGATAAAAAAGAAGAAGATATTTACAAAAAAAAAAAAAAATTATTACTAGAATAGATAATTTATTCGTCTTAAATATCTTGCTACAAATAAACATTTTTTTATAATATAAAATATATTATTTCTCATTAATAAAATGCATAACAAGAAAATCATTACAAATTTGACTAATCAATTTCATGATTTGATAAAAATAAATAAAGGATTAACGAGAGAGAAGACTACCTTATTTTACGGTTCATGACAGCCCAACTCTGGCAAATTTTCTACCCCTCGCCCTTGTTCCAGCTCCAAGAGGGCGGACGTTGTGTGGCCTTGCCCACATCTGACTCAATCGTTGAGTCGTTAGATAAAAACGAGAGAAAATATTACATATGAAATTGCATTCAACAGATTTATAATTTTATGCAATCAAGCATATCAATTCCAATATGGATTGAAATCTATACACACACGGGGTCCCATAAATCACATGAAAAAGGATAAGAAAAAAAAAAAAAACAGAAGAATACGAGCTAGTGGTACTTGAAAAAAAGGAGAGAACAGAACATCAAGTGAGATACAGAGATCTTATCAAAAACAAAAAAAGAAAAGTGAGACACAGAGATAGTACGTCGGGGGTATAGACCGACGACCGTAGAGTCGAAGCAAAAGAATAAAAAACTGAGTTTAATTTTCCACGATTGTATATATCACTGTAAATATAATATATAATAACTTTAATTTGTACATGAATTTTTTTTTTAATTTTGATTATATTTTAATAAAATAAATTTTTAAAAATTTCTTTAAAAAATAATAAAAATTTGAGATTATGAGTTGTGAAATTAATGAAACGAAGGAGTGGGCAGAGGTAGACTCCATGATTTACAACAGAGTTCCTTTCCTGCTATAAGTATGCACTGAAACAAGAAAATATGAGATTTTGACTTTTTAACTGCTTGAGAGCGTCTGCAACATATCTATTTAGATTTTGGCCTAAAGAAAAATAACTAAGTGACTTTAAAGTTGTGGAATCCAGTTTTGAATTAGTTTCATGGCTCAATTTTAAATACCTTATCCACTCTACTTACTTAAATATACTTGAAGAACTCTAGCCCTCAACCTCAACTTTCCCTTCACGGTTTCAATGACATTGGACCTCGATCTCACTGCAATTTCATAACTTTCAAAAATTAGATATTCTAATTGGTGAAACCCCACAACTTAAATCACTAAAGCTAGTATGGAACCCACGAAAGGCAATGAAACTAATTCAAAACTGGAGGGTAGAAATGGAGAATCGCACAGAAAGGGGATAGGGGAGGGAAGAGGACACAAGCAGACGGAGAAGAAGAAAGTGAAAATCCAAAGGTGAAATGCACCGTTTAAAATTTTTGGAGAAAATTGTATTTCATTGTGTCAAAATAAAATGCACTAGTTTATTTAATTTAAATTGTGCGTTTTACTCCATGTAGGATATCGTTCGCAGAGCCTTCTCCTATAAGCTTGTATCTAGATTTTTTTATTTTATTTTACATTGCGTTTGAATAATGAAGTGATATCAGATTTTTTGTAAATAATAATATTAAAATATTCTGAAAATATTTAAAAATACTCTATTAGTCAACTTTAATTTTAAAACGCGGACAATAACGACATGGGAGCCGCTATAGCCAATGCCAATGGTCAAATGGGCAAGAAGCTCTTGCCGCGCCACGGCTATCTGAGCGGCTGAGCCGATATGAATGGTGCGGTTGGAGAACCAACCGCAACTCGCGAGTACTATATCGGCAAAAACGATGGGATACATGTCGATCCAGAGAGTGACCACGTAGAACACCTAAATCCATCCAATACTAAAGATTAATAATGTGGCTCAATGAACCGAGTACAACCGGGAAACGTGGTCAATTCTTAACCTAGCGTTTTTGTTTTAGGTTCGTTTTTCTATTCTAATCCAGAGGCATCTCGGAAATAAAAATAGTCCAATTTACAAGCACAATAAAGAAACAAAATATTAGAAATTTAGGAAGTACAAAAGTAAAAGGTACTCAACGACCGATGATTAACTCGTGTCGAAACTTGGGACTATGTACGGTACTGGTAGTGTACAGCTTTAATACTTTATATATCTCACACTAAAATTTATAAGAATGTAACACTTTTTTTATCACTCATTTATTATATTTTTTAATTTTTTAATTTTTTTAAAATATTTTTTTACTTAATAATTAAGAAATAAATTATTAATAAAATTATATATTTTTAAAATTTTTTATTAATCATTAAATATGTTAAAAAAATCTATAAAAAAATATTAAAAAAATACATTATAAATGATACATGAGTGATAAAGTGATGATAACCTATCACTACTCAATTTATAATAATAAAATAAAAAGGGCAACTCCTGGCCGGCTTAATAAGTCAGATGAAAAATATACCAAGCATGAATCTGCCGATAAAGTAAAAATCATTATACCCTCCGATCCAAATTAAGCAAGTCCCGTTTTTGGACTTAAATTTTCTTCCTCACCACACATGATATATTCTCGTCTACCAACAAAGCATCTAAAATCGTGCCCAGTTTCACTAATGGAGTGAAATAATACTAGCTATGTATAACTCCGAACGTCTATAATGTATTTTCCTCGGTTAAGAGGCATATAACCAGGAAGTTAATTAAGAAACTGCATTTGTTTGAATGTTGAGATAATCTCATATGATCTAAATTGATATATAAATATAAATATTTTATAAGTTTTATTGAGATGAGTTTAACTTTTTATAGGAAGTTAAAAAAAAAAAGTGAATCTCATATCATTAATTCGTTAGAGATGGTAAGGTGATCTTGACGTCTAAACATGATAGCCAAAAAGCTAAGGTGCAAGAAGCATTTCATTTGAAGTAAAAATAACTAAATTTAATTCAATTCAGGCCTATTGCCTCAACTAAATTAGCTAGATGCATGTTGGACATTTCAACAAGATCTAGATTTGACAAACAGTTTGTCATGCCTTGAACACTAGTTACTTATCTTTTCTTGTCCCTAATGCTATTAGGAATTAGATTTATCCATAGATTTTATTTTAAGTCTTCCTTATACATAAAGAGCAGTAGACAATCATGTTTTTGGTTATCATTGACAGGTTTTTCAAGATGACACAATATTTATTATGTAAATACCTCATATATATATACACGTAAAACCATGATTTATATTAATTGTAATCACAAACTAAAAAAAAGTATCACAATTAAATATTTGTATATAATATGTGTGGTTTGTATACCATATACTATTTTTATTGACATTTGAGTGTTTGAAATAGCATCCCAACTTATTCAGGTGTGTTTAGGCTCTCGATAAGGAGTTTCTTACATGTGTACCCCGGTTGATTTTGAAAAAAATCCTTCAATCTAATGATCTTTAGAGATTGTTTGCACCAAGAAAATTTTAACCTTAGACGTTCCCAATGGATCATACCCCTAAGGCTTTATGCCTTTACTAGTTGAGCTAACTCCTAGGATTTGGTTTGTGTATTATATACGTATCTATGTTGGTGGCAATTCTAATTTATTAGGTGTGAGTTGAATAGTGAGATGAAATGAAATAGTTTTAGATCATTATCAAAATTAAAAATTAAATAAAATATTATTAGAATATTATTTTAAGATTTTAAAAAGTTTAATTATTTATTATATTTTGTATGAGAGTTTAGAATAGTTATAACGATGAGATAAGATGATTCTAGAACCTAAAGCTATAACACTTTCACCATCTAAATAGAACCTAAATTTGCATAGTTGATTCTAGAAAACTTGATTCGTAGCATATGTTGAGATAAGCCAAAACAGTGTGATCATACATTAACTCGAGCCTAGTTAGCATACAACGATGTTGTTCTTAGTGGTATTTGGAGGTCACATTTCGCGGTACTATAGTGGTAGTCATTTACATGAAAATACCATAATTCGCACTGAAAGCGGACTATATATTCCTAGCTAGGATATCTGGCTTGAGTAATGCAACACAAATATGCCAGAGCAAGTACTACAAACAATACGAGTAGCTAGAAACAAAGGTTGGATGATATAATTAATGCAAATTAAGTACAACGCAGAAGTATAAATTGGCAACCATATTCAACCACACGAACTCCAAGCTGAATGTGACATGGTGATGTTGAGACTTTTTTTTTTTCCTTGCCAAAGTGACGATGCTGAGACTTAAGAGTTGCTTTTTCTAAAGTACAGGAATCCTACAAAAGTGGTTTTACATGCTAATCTGTTTGTAAGTTTTATTTTGAGTTGAATCTTTTAATTAGTTTTTGTCTGAACTTCAAATAATAGGCAAGTCGCCGGAAAGAAGTGATTTTCTGAATCTTATAGCAAGCTCAAACTAAAGTATGGGTCATTTAATAGATACTGAAAAGATAACATGAGTAGTACATAAACATAACTGATTCACTAGAGAGCATGCATGAAAAACCTTTTTATATGGCTGACTCAGACTGGATGAGTTTCGTTATTAAAAAACCAATCCTTGTTTTCATGAATGGGGCTAACATGAAAACAAGCTCCAAAGATCACGTGGAGTGACTCAAATAAAACAATACCTAGAAAGGAAAAGGTAATTAGATGGATAAATATTGCTCGATAAGCTTCCAGATCAATCCAGAAAGTTCCAAGCTCAAACGAAATGCTTCGCTGAAGTGCACTACTTAAACCACATTAGGGTAGTAAGTCATATAGAAAGTCTTGTTTGAAGTGCATTAAAACCATCATCTACTACCAAATATATTATTAAAGGACTCGTAAAAGTTGAAGTTATTTGAAGTTGATGATCATGATTATTTTGACACCCTACATAAAAGTTTTTGAACAATATTAGGGTACACAGCTCCGTGAATTTTTTACAAAATTGGTGATGTAGTAAAAATGTCTTATCAATAGAAATATTAAAAAAAAAATCTATCAAAAAAATATATAAAAATATAATAAGAGAAACAAAAATAAAAAATAAAAATAGTTAAATTAAATAATGCATAAAAATAACATTTGTATACAGAATATACGTAAAAGGTATACAAATTATATACAAATAATATTTCTCGAGTTCTTAATATTTTTCTACTTGAAAAAAGTTTGTGAGATTTCTTAAAATAAAATATTGTAAAGTCAAAACTCGAACTTAAAATTTCTACCCTATTACCAAATAAAATTACCATATATCTCAAAAATTAAAACTGATAAGAAGCAAATTTTTATGGTGCACTACGATAAAACTGATAAGAAGCAAAAATTAAAACTGATAAGAAGCAAATTATTACAACTCTCTTCCAACTCCTTCAAAAACTCAAAAACCTCCCCTAAAGAGACAAAATTATTATGGTAGGGACTATGGTGCACTCCGATCATGATTACACGCTACGGGCCGGGAAAAGCATGGTGAGTAGGATTATATATTTTCAATTACTTACGTGGACAATTATATCTGGTACTACCACAGCTTATGCGCTAATAACACATCATCACGAGGAGGAAAAAAAGAAGCGAGGTACTCGCATTAATATTTTATGCTGTTTCCTTCAGAACTTGCGTGAAAGAACCATGAATATTCGTACGGAACTCGTTAGTTGCAATTATGAAGACTCTCCAGCCAAAAAGAATGTAAAATATAGTAAAGGCACGATTCTTGCAGAGAGCCGGTGCATAAAAACTTATATCCCGTACGTCATATAAAATTCGTACATTAGATCCAAAAAAACCCATACATCAAGGAAACAAGAAAGGAGAATGCATCGATTGAGATAAGAGTTTAAATTCAAGTTAAAGCCACAAAAGAAATGACCTAGCAAGTTAAAAAGCCAACCGTACCAACCACCATACATAAACCGGCAAAAAAATATCTAAGGATTCGAAGAGAAAGTGCTTTAAAACATAAAGATTAAGAGAAAAAGTTGAATTACTAACCTGATGGCTGAAGACAAGTCTTGCTTTAAAACAAACTCGCTTTTCTTGGATTAATGTCATCTGAAATATTCAAAAACGAAATAAACGTCAAATAAGACGAAGAACTCTTAAGGATCCGTACACACACGGTACGGAGATTTTTTCGTGCTCTATTTGCCCGCAAGAAATGTCAGAAATAGAAAGTAAAATGAGACCTTATGAGCAGCCGGGCTAGCTAGGGCTAGCATGCAACGAGTCTGGGATAAGATTCTCGGCGGCCAAGCGGATCTAAAAAGAAATCGACTCAAGTTCATTGTGCTCCAAAGAAAAGGCCATTCTGCAACGAAGAAAATATAAGAATAATAGCAATATCGAGATCTAGTAAAACATTCGACAAAGGAATAAATTACGACGAGCAAAATTACCTTGCAATGCGAAAATATACGCTTGGAAAAAGCAGCGATGCAAACCCTAGATCAAGAAAATACAATCTCAGGCGGACAATATAATAGTCTTCGGTGTCTAAAGAAACAGAAAGAGAAGAAGCGAAAGAGAAAGAGAAAGAGAAGAGTGGATCTGCTTCATGTGAAAAGACAACGAAATTGGACCTGATAGAGAGCTGGCGAAAGAGAGAAGGGGCTAGTGCCATGAAAAATATCTGAGGTATGAAAGGGGGTTCAGAACTTCACAAAAGTAAAGGGATTTAAATAGGTGGGGATGCCCCCACTAGATCTAAGACGTATGATGTCGACAATGAATCTGGTCCTTTTCGGCCTTTTTCATTTATCAATATTACAGACGGTAATTTGTTTATCTTATGTCGAATTTGTAATGTTCGGGAAACAGGGACGGGACAGCTGATACTTCATCATGCCAAACAGATAATTTATTTGAGTAACTTTATATAATAGTGTTACAGGGTACTACTTATTTTGAAATATATATATTATTATTAAAAAAATTAATTTTCTTATGTAGACTTTATAATTATTTATTTGTTGTTTATTTATTTTGAAAAGGATAAAATTTATTATTAAAAAAAAATATTTTTTTATATAGGCTCTATATTTATTTATTTTTTTAAAAATAATTATATAATATTTTTACATTCAAGATTATTATAACTATAACGTCTCAATTTATTATTATTTATACAAAGATTTTCGTTTAAAAAATATTGAGGTTTAATTAGCAAAACATTTTAAAATATTTTAAAAATTAATGAATAAAATGTAGACAGAAAAAATTATCAGAATTTATAGTGTAAATAATTCCAGATTGAAACAATTTCTTGTTACACCAACAATTGCATAACCACAAATTAATTATTGTTAATATCTTTAATCTTATAATCGGATAGCTCCAGTAAAAAATAATCTCAGAGCTTCTAGAATCCTAGTAGCAGCATGGCATGTCCAAATTCCAAACCATCATCATTGGGATATTCAATAAGATACAAGTAAAGAATACCTGTTTTTCTCGTTAAAACCGCGGCTATCCCTTCGCCGATCAGAACTTCTGTGGCGGACGCGGTTGGTGAACCAATTAAGGCACGGTTTATTTTTAAAATTGAATTTTATTATTTACAATTTATTTACAATTTTTAATTTATTTTAATTATTTATTTCAAATTTTAATTTATTTTAATCATTTATTTTATTATTATTTATAATCTGTTTCATCCCATTTTTAAATTCAAACAGATAATAAAATTACTAGTAAACAATTAGGTTTTATAACGTGGCTCAATGGCCGAACGTAAACTCGACGCGTGATCTATCTACCTAACATACAGCCTTTTTGTTTGGGCCCAAGAGGCATCGCGAAAAGAAAGTTCCAGACTGAAAACAAAAATAAAGAAACATAAAATAATAGAAAGAACAAAAGTTGAAGTACCCTAAAAGTTCCCAATGACAGGCGATAGAAGGGTGTAGAACATTATACAGATCGAAGATAATCTTTTATCCAAAAAGTACCGCATTCTGTACGTTGTTAATTATCCAATTAAAATAACTTAAAATGGGGAGATATTTTGTTCTCTAAAGTGACACTTGTAGCCTAGATATTTTTTAGTTGAAGTTGAACGATCGAAGGTATGACCGATCGAAGGTAGGAAACCTTCAATCTTGACTCAAGATTTACCTAATATTTGCTTTACAGCAAGTACTTAGATTATACTTACTGTTGCGTGAAAATAAAACAGTGAAGTCCAAAAAGATGTTTTTGTCTCATGGCATGAAGCTATATAAGATAAATTAATAATCTAGCAATATATATATATATATATATACTGTTGGGTTGCTTTACAGGAACTTATAAACACCCAATAAACGAGATAGAAAGATAGGTATAAATAAGGGCTTAAAATCGTAGGCGGCCAGGTTTATCATCCTCAAATAAGGGAATTGTCTAAATTCTCTAACATACATTTTACACTACAATAAAATGTGGTTATTGTGGCCATTTAATTTTCGTGCGACATGAAATACGGCCACAAATCTATAATTTTGGATAATAGACACCAACAAACGACATCTCAACATTTCACAAGTACAAATGATTTTACTTGCGAAATTAATTGTTATCGGAAAACTCATAAAAAAACTACAACCGTTAGATATGGGTAAGTGAGTAACATACAATCCTAGCCTTTTATTTTACTCTATGGAAGAAAGAAGTCCTAATTACAAAATTGTCATCTCCATTCACTTGTAAGATGTCAGCAAGAATATTATTATTATGAGATAAGTTGAGATGAGTTTAGTTTATTTTTTAATATTATTATTATTTTGGGATTTGAAAAATATGCGTTGGGATTTGAAAAATGTGTATTGGGATTTGAAAATGTGTATAGGAATTTGTGTTTTATATAAAAAATTATAAAAATATAATGATGAAATGAAAATGAGTTGAGATGAGTTGAGCTCATCTTCGAATACAAACGGGGCCTAAATCAAGAGACTTATCTCTCTCTCTTTGTTTTCACTCATCTCTCCCTCTCTCCTGTCAACTTCAAGAAAGACTGAGTTAAACCCTAGCTTTCTTCCAGTTCCATAGCCGCCCTTCTCTTTTCCTCTTCTTATTTTTCTTCAAGAAATCAAGGTTTTTTCTCCATTTATTCCAAGCTATGCGAAAATCACAAGGAATGAACCCATTCATCTCCCAAAGCACGCAGGTTCAACCCCTTGCTTTACCCATTTGATTTTCTCTTCTAATTTTTGAGAAAAAGCTCAAATCTTGTTCCAAATGGGTTAAGTTTGAAGGTAATAGAGTGTAAATTTCATTTCCTACCTCCTTGTTTATGGGTTTCGAATTTTAGCCATTTTCTCATCTACATATTTCAATTTTGGCTCAAGTTGATCAGAGGAGCTGTAGTGAGTCTTCTATTTTTGGCTATATCTTTCATTTTGCCATCTACCTCTCTTTTTGGAAGCACTTGAAGCTTGAGGTAAAATCCTAGATTTTATCATTTTGATTTTTAATTGGTTCGAAGTTGAAAAGAATTCTTTGGCTTGAGTTTGGGTGTGCTATGATTTTTATATGCATTGGGTTTGAAAATGTTCTGTTTTTAACATCCTAAAAGTAAAAGTTTGAGATATTTATAGCTAATCTAGGGAAGGTGCATGCTTGTTTTGATGAGTGTGATAGGCTACATGAACATAATTTCAGGTATGTAGCTTTGGAAATTTTTTTTGCTTATGGCTATTGTAAAATTATAAGCTGGCCATCTAGATTATATATATTCATTGTTTTAATTCTAATTACTTGCATGTTTTTTGTTATAAATTGTTTAGTAATATTTTAATGCAGCATGTATATTGGTTATCTTTAATGGATATAATATATTTATGTTTCAAGATATTAGGCTCTACAACTTTCTGATCAGCGTACTTTTTAGGCAAATTGTCATTGGTTAAGATATACTTGTAAGGATAAACTTCAGTGAGTTGTTTTTATTTTTTTCAACTATTAAAAGTATTACATAAGAGACCAAAAGGTAGTACACAATAGGTATTCCATCTCACAGTAGATCGAATCCTCCATCCCCATTGCCAAAAGGAAAAATAAAAAATTAGATAAAAGAATTTCATCTTTCTCCTTTTCCGGCCATAATTGCAATTGTAGCATATTTTAAAGTAGTTTCACCAATGAGTAAACTTTATTGCTATCTCTTTTGGTTGTGACTCTTTCCCAATCCTTGGGTTCTTAATTTAATCTATACATTGATGATTCTTGTGTTTGGCGTCCGTATGTATATCAATATCTTGGAATATCCTTGCGGGTATGATTGGCTGGCAAATAAGACTCTATGAGCTGGATACTTCTTGTGGGCATTGTTTGCATATGAATTTGGTAAGAAATAATAAACAAGTTTCATTTCTCATGTTGCTTGTCAAAAAGTCTACTTTCACTTGCTCTTTTTTATTATTATTATTGTTATTATTGTTTTGCAAAGCAATCATTATCTGACAATAAGATTTCATACTTATCATGAAAGGATACTAGGTTGAGTAAACTATACACATCATTTTTCAGTGTCTATCATCACACCTTTCTCAAGACCTTGCCCACATAAATTCAACTTCATGTATTATGTTGTCATGTTTTCTAAGGTATTGCTGATATTGGGGTTCTGTTATAAGGCCCAACAGATTGCAAAACACGGTCTAGTGCAGGAAAAGGAAATAAAAAACTTGTGGACAATGGCCTTGTGCAGGAGGAAGATTTTATTAATAAGTTTGCTTAATGTAGAAGATTTTATTTATTTAAGGGTTGTGTTTGATTGAATTACCTTGGTTCTTTTTTTTTTATAATTCAAATAAATCTAATTTATTGAACATTACATTGTTTCTGTAATTGAATGAGGCATATTCCTTTGATGCCTTCTACTAACCAAACTAAAACTTGGCAAATATCATTTCCATTAGTTCTGACTTGGCTCTTAAGCTAGAAATCAGATAAGTTTCTTTTTCTATTTTGGTATTGTGCATTTTATATCCAAATTGAACAAATAAAGGAAACTAGGAAGCACCCTTAAATAAATATCAAAACTCAATCAATGACTGCAATCTTTTTCTATTTTAGTATTGCAAATTTATTGTGATTTTTTGCATTAAGTTTCATTTTAAAGTTTTGCTTCAAGTTCAGTGCTTAATCTAATTTAAAGTTCATATCCTTGTGTTTAATGGTTATAAATATCGTAGAAAATATTTTTAGAATTGAGCTTATTTCATCTATAGATTTATATTGAATATGACCTTGCCTTTTTTATGTCATGTTGAATTTGAAGGGCATTAGATGAAAGTTGATTAGAATTCTCATGGCTGAAAGTGAAATAAGAGATCTCAAACTGCATCTGCAATAAATTAATTTACATGATGACCAGAAAGAGGTGCCATGCATTGCATGGTCTGCCACAAATCAACCAGCTAGTACTTTGAACTTATCTTTTTGTTAAGCTTGTACTAAACAAATTTAGGAAAATAATCAGAATTTCTTGTACATTGCTTTCTTTTGGAAAGTTGTATCAAATTCATGTACGATGTAAATAAGAGATCTCAAATTGTACGATCATATATGACATAATTGATATGTATATTATTTTTTGTTGCATTCTTTCTCAACTGGCAGTTTAGAAAACCAAAATTTGATATTTCTTATGAAATCTCGTTGCCAGAATTGAGTATATTCATAGCACTTTGACTATGCAGGGTACACTTATTCTAGCAGCAAATATCATCATTTCTTATGATGTGGTTATGTAAAAAATAGTAATATTTTTGGCACTGCAAGAAGTGGCCAGTTAAAAATGCATGCTGGGCGAGGTATTTCTTGGAATCTGCCTGCAACTTTAAAATGCTAGAAAAAGACATTACTAACATTAAAATAGACTATTTTGGACAAAGTATGTTTCAGGAAAAAGTCATTTTTGTTGTAGTGTTATGAGCTCATGAAAGTTGCTTATTGATTATAAAGGAACTTATAAAGGGAGAAGAGAAATGCTCTTGTTAATCATAATTTTTTTTAACGATTATATATTAAACTATGCAGTATATTTTAAGTGATTGATATATGAAATTAGTATAAATAAGGATTATGAACTCCAATATACAATCAAACTACTTAAAATCTACCACATGAACAAGTCAGGTAAATAAGGATTATAAACTCTAATATAAATATTGACATTCTGCAAAGGAGCAAATCCCATTAGTAGTCATTTAGCAAATTCACTCAATCCCTCTACTAATAAAAACTGTTTGTAAAAACTAACTTGGATGTTTGAAAGTCTTCCGGCTCCCGCTTGCCAAGCTTTGGCAATAATTGTTTTCGTTACAAATTATGATTGTAGGAATATTACAAGAGTGGTGATGGGGCACTCCAAGAGTTGAACTGCATCAACATGAATGTTAATTGTAATAACATTTAAAAAAAATTGTTAATGAAGATTTTGTTGGCATAAATTAGGTGATTAGGTAGTTGAATTTGAATAGACTAGGAAACTAAAAAATATGATTTTTTTTCATCTTTAATTTTGAATTTTAGATGAATGTAAATTATCTATTAGATTTATCCGCAATATTTTTAGTTTATCTAGGAGTCATAAGAGTTATTTATGTATGCTGCTTAAGTGAATTTTGAAATCTAGAATTATCCAGAAAGAAGACAATTTGAAGTCGAAGTGTAGCGGAGATTTTCAAAATTTGTCAGCAAATCGTTAGGAGAGTATTTTGGAGCAGACTCGACCTGTCAGCAGATTATGTTTATGCAATACTCTTTTAGACTGCCTATTTAAAACCATTTAAATAGTAACCCTACTTATAGTTTTTAGCGAGAGACTAATTACAGAGAATTAAGTGTGACGTTTGAGAGAAAATTCACTGAGAAAATTTTCTTATGTTTTTCATACCATTGTGAGTGTGATCATACTCAAAATTTGAGAGGATCGTTGATTGGATTTCAACCACTAGAGGTTTTAGAAGAAAAGTTAATAGATTGAAGATCGTTAAAGGTTTTGGCTATTATTGCGGTAGAAGACAAACATGTCATTTGTCTAATCAAGTAAGAGTGTCTATTTGCAAGGACTTGTAATTTGAGAACTTTACTTGTAGTTGATCTTAATATAATATATTGAATTTTCTAGATTTGGTTGCCCTGTAATATTTTACCTTTTAGGAGTTTTTTTAAAAGATTTCCCTTTATAATCAATCATTATATTACACACTATTTATTTTATATATTTGATTGATTATAGCAAAGATTTTCGAAATTTGTCAGCAAATTGTCAGGAGAGCATTTCAGAGCAAACTCGACCAGTCAAAAGATTATGTTTCTGCAGGACTATTTTAGAATGCCTATTTAAAGTCATTTAAACAGTATCCCTATTTAGGATTTTTAGCTAGAGACTAATTATAGAGAATTAAGTGTACCATTTGAGAGAAAATTCACTGAGAAGTTTTCTTGTGTTTTTCATACCCTTGTGAGTGTGATCGTGCTCAAAGTTTGGAGGGTCGTTGATGGGATTTCAACTACTAGAGGTTCCAGGAGAAAAGTTAATAGATTGAAAATCGTTAGAGGTTTTGACTACTATTGCAGTAGAAGACAAACATGTCATTTGTCTGATCAAGTAAGAGTGTCTAGTTACAAATGACTTGTAATCTGAGAACGTTACTTGTAATTGATCTTAATTTAATAAGATTGAGTTTTTTAGATTTGGCTACCCTATAAAATTTTACCTTTGAGAAGTTTTTTAAAAGATTTTCCTTCATAATCAATTGTTGTGTTACACACTCTGTTTATTTTATATATATTTGATTGATTATCAAATTATTACATAATTGATAACTAACTAATTTGTTCAAGTAAATTGGTAGACAATTTGGACTATACAAGGGTATATAGGTAATTTTAATTGGCATTATAGTGTGGTTCACTTATCTGAATGTGATCCGTGTCCTTGTAGATCATGTTGTCATCGTTATATGTCCTGCCATACTTCAATGGAAAAACTATGCATATTGAAAAGTATGCATGAAAGTCTTCCTTAAATCATTGGATGAACAAGTATAATACTCCATTAAGTGAGGAAGGACTAAATCCAAATCAAATATTGATACTTGGATGAGAGATGAGATGATTAATTTCAATTGGAATAGCAAATGACTTGATGCTATAATCATTGTTGTATCCCCTGAAGAACTTAAAAGAATCTTCATATGTGAGATTGCTAAAGAAGTTAAGGATATTTTAGAAATTACACATGAAAGCACAAGAATGGTAGAAAATTCCATATTGCATATTCTAACTTCAAAATTTGAAGAGACTAAAATTCTGGAACATGAGATTTTTAATATTTCTATGTTAAACTCAATGATTTTGTGAATTCTACATTTAATCTCAGCAAGAAGGTGGATGACTCAAGGGCCATGAGGAAGATTTTGAGCTCTTTACCTAAAAGATTCCAGCTTAAAGTTATTTCCATTAAGAAAAGTAAACATTTGGATGTTATTAAAGTGGAAGAACTAGTTGGATCCTTGCAAACGTATGAGACATTTCTTCCTCAAATAAGAAAAAGTAAATCCGTTGCTTTTAAAACTGTTAAAGAAAATCGAGATGATTTTTCTGATGAAGAAAATTTGAATAATGAGGATATAGATATTATTTTAAAGAAATTCAGAAAATTCTTGGCTGACAAGAAAGCTAGAGGGAAACAAAAACGAGGTAAGAAATTTTTAGAAAAGAAAAGTGATTAAGAAAAATCTGGAAAAAATTACAAGCTACAATATTATAAGTGCTTCGAATATGGTCATGTTAGAAGGGAGTACCCAAAGTTTAAGAAAAATAAGGAAAAAGTATTGAATGATAGTTCATACTATGAAACTTCTAATTCATCGTCTGATAATGAAAATTTCTTTGTAGTCTTTATCTTTGTTGTTGATGAAAATAATAGGCCAAAATCTCAAGCAAATTGGGTTGTAAAAAAAAATGATGTATCACATTAATTGATAGGACTACTTACATGTTCTTGCATTCCTTATATATCATTAATCTAGGACATGCATTTTTGTCTTGTCTTGTTTTATTTTTTTTTTTAGCTTTTAACTAAATAATATATATATGTTTCAACCAGATTTTTTTAAGTGCATGATTGATGTGTTAAAGTTTTGAGCATATGGATACTAGCCTGATAAATTCTTCAACTCATGTATTTCTCTTTTTTTGTATATTCCACTTTGTGCATACTAATCCTATGGGCCATCTTGACAAAATTTATTTTCAGTGTACTATAAGGAATTTGTATGGAAGCATAAGTAAAACTAAAAGGTTGAATATGTGTTATTGAGATGCTTACCATATGGGGAGTCCATACCTTATATTGACTAATACTAGTTGAACCTAATATACAAATTAAGAGAGGTTTTCCAATGTCAAACACTACTTGTCAATCTATATAAAAAAAAGTCGATGTTATATCATTGAAACAAAAAATTAACATCCTAAACGAATCTAATCTTTAAAATATTTATAGAAAAAATCGTTGTTCAAATCATTGCGAAAAAAGATAAGTAATAAAAATAAACCAAAAAAAGAGTTGAGCAAGTAAAATATTTGGAAGAGATACTCAAGTATCTAGGCCCTAATATAAAATTTAACTTTTAAGATAAATGACAACCTTTTGAGAGTATTTTAAAAAAGAACACGCTCATGAAAAATATAATCATTATGTGATAAAATAAACATAAATGAATAAAAAAATTTGCTAGCTTATATAAGTTTGCTTAGTCACACACTCACATGAATTTAAATATTGATGAATTATGAGGTGTGAATGTCCATTGTGATTATTGCAATCAAGAGAGTGAATGATTTTGGATTTATTTTGTAAGTGATACTATGGTTGAACTAAGATGCATCTAAACATGTTACTTGCCTTATTGTGTTTTTTAACATACATAAAAAAATCTAAAAAATGTTTTTATTTTTTATTTCTGGCCTATTAAACAAATATATATATATTTTATGCTGAAGTAGTATTTTGGGCTTTTTGAATTTTATGTTGTTCGACTATATTCTAGTAGGACACAAAAATGAGCTCTTGTTGAGGTTTTGTAGTGTTTAAGCCCTTGGAGGACACTTCATAGGTGCATTGGGTTAGCTAAATTGGGTCACATTGGGGCATAAGAGGCACACGTCATGCACGGCACTCAACTTAAATTAATTAAGTCACTTAGATTCACAATGCCCACATCGCACTCTCATGGCACTGTCTCGCATCTTAGGCCCTAGTCCAGCTTTACCTTGCAATTAAGCATAGTTTTTTTCGTGATTTAGACTACACCCAAGAATGTCTTCCATCTCTTGGCATCATTGTAAGTTTTATTAACTCAAATCTCCATTTTTTCCATTCTAGGGTTCGATTTTCATGTATATGAGATATGGGTTTCGGATTTGTTTGAAATGAAGAGTTGGTGTTTGCATATTGGGTTGATTGAGTAGAATGGTTTACCTTGAGTGACTTGGGACTGATTTATACATGTATTGAAGCTAATTTTTCATGGGTACCGAATTTTACCATTCTGATTTTTCTTCACTTCACACTAAGTGTTTGTTGTTTTGCCTAAGTCAACCTATAATGCATATTTGCCTCTCATTTGCTATGGGTATCATATATATATATATATAGCATGATTATATGAATATGAGTTGCATGTGTGAAAATTTCTCCATATCAAGACATAATATTCACTTTTGAAGTTCGGATCAATGCTTAAAAACTAACTTGTAAATTTGTATTTCTCTAACTTAGATGAAAATTTAGATGAAAATTCATTATCAGTTGGTTCAACTCTCCTCCAATATTCAATAAGTCACAACCCATGTAGTCAATGACTCCGAAGAGTGACTCCCCATGAGTAAATTGATGATAAAAAGGGGGAGAAAAGTTAGAAGTAAGGGAGAGTAGCAACAAAGACAAAGGGGGGAGCATGACACCCGCATGATGTTTTTTCGATGATGCAGGACTTAATTTTCAAGAAGTTTTATTTTGATGTCTAAAATTGTCTAACATTCGATTTTATTGCTTTTGACAAAATCCGATTGGTATGACTGTTTGACACTAATATTTGACATGATGTGAATGAGTTGATCATGATGTGAATGGTTTTAAAAATTAATTTTCTACTTTGATTAATTGTGACTTATTGTTCGAAGTTTATAAGGAAAGTACATTCATCAAAATTTGTTTTGTTACCAATCTGTCAAAGGGAAAAATTGTCAATGCAGATTTTATTGGCATGGATTAAATGATTAGGTAGTTGAGTTTGAATAGATTAGAAAACTAAAAGATATTATTTTATCTTATATTTAATTATAAACTTTGGATAAATGTAAATTATCTATTGAACTTATCCATAATATTTTTAGTCTATCTAGAGTCATAAGAATCATTTATGTATACTGCTGAAGTGAATTTCAAAATCTAGAATTATCCAAAACAGAAGACAATTTGAAGCTGAAGTGCAGTAGATATTTTCGAGATTTGTCGAAAAATCGTCAGGAGAGTATTTTAGAGTAAACTCAATCTGTCAGCAAAATTGCGATTTTATAGGACTCTTTTAGACTGCCTATTTAAAGTCATTTAAACAGTAACCCTACTTAGGGATTTTGGCCAGAGGTTTATTACAAAAAATTAAGTGTGTCGTTTGAGAGAAAATTCACTGAGAAAATTTTCTTTTGTTTTCTATACTATCATGAGTGTGATTGTGCTCAAAATTTGAGAAGATCGTTGATTGGATTTCAGTCACTGGAGATTCCAAGAGAAAAGCCAATAAATTGAATATTGGATTTCATTGATTGGATGTCAGAGGTTTTACCTGCTACTACGTAAAAGAAAAACATGTCGTTTTTCTGATCAAATAAAAGTGTCTAGTTGCAAAGATTTTGTAATATGAGAACTTATAATTGATTTTAAACTAATAAAATTAACTTTTTCTGAATTTGGTTGTCCCGTAGAGTTTTATCTTTGATGAGTTCTTCAAAATTTTCTTTCGTAACCAATTATTGTGTTACGTACTCTGTTTATTTTATATATTTGATTGATTATCAAATTATTGCATAATTAACGACTAACCAATTTGTTTAAGTAAATTGATAAACAATTTTAACTATACAAGTGTACATAGAGAATTTCAAAATTGATAATAGTGTTATTCACCCCTCAGTTGGTTTCTTTTACTTCTCTTTTATCTTTTAACAAAGTTTATTAGTGCTCTTCCTCTTGCATGTGAGCACATACAATACTTAACTCACTCCTCAGAGAGGTGATATATTTCAACCAGATATTTATTAAAGTTTCTTTTGGGAATCATCTACTTCCCAAATGTTACTCAACCAAATATTTATTAAGATTTCTTTTGATGAGAATGTTTTAATGGAAGAATAATTGAGCATTTTTATGGGTTAGATATGAATTTATAGAATCTTTCAGAAATATACATATGTCTGATCTTCAGGTTATGTTTAATTTTCACAAAGAAAGAATATGGCTTTTAGAAACTCTATTTTATGTTATTGTTTATTAGTTTTGCTAAGAGAAGTGGATGTCTAGGGATATATATATTTGAATGAAAACTCTACAAAATATTCGTTAGTGTGCGTGTATTTGGAGAGAAAAAAAATTAGAATCCATTTGTGTGCTTGGATTCACTAATTTTATCTTAAGAATTATATTCACTAATTAGTGATAAGATATAATACTCTATGTCCATGGTTATTTTTTTTAAATGTACTCTTAAAATTTTTGCTTACGTAATATGTCCAAAAATATATATATATATATATATATAGGTGCACACCTTGTTGTCAAGGTGATGGCAAATCCTGAATGTGAGGCCTTCAAATCTTGCGAAAACTTGTTTATATTTTGCAAGTACAAGGGCTATTTTCTGAAATCTTATGGAAATGCTTAAATTAAACAAATGGGAGATTTCCTTTTGTCATCACAAATATCTCAATTTGGTACCTTTGTTTTGCTATTTCCAGCACTTCTTTCTCGAACCAGACATTAGTCATTCGAAGACGAATATACAACGAATAATCCCCAAATACATTCGTTTGTTTGGTTTTGTTGTTGTGTTGTGATGAGTCTGCTAAAGATGGGGAACATGTTTTTGACAAAACTTTGATCACCATATGGAGTATACGGTGATGCGCATTGATGATGTACCCGTTTTGAACATTTTATTCTTGTGACTTGTAATCCTCCCTTAAGTGTAGAGCCTTAGTGCTTTTTTTTTCTTTCTACTGATCCCAACCAAGGCATTAATTTAAATTGAATTGATGAAAATGCAAGTTGTTCAAGTTTATGTGATTTAATTTGTCTTAGAGTGATTAAAATCTCAACAGTAAAGCTTGTTTTTGTTCTCTTTTATCTTTCTCATGCTGTCATTATGGCCTATTATAAAGCATTTGATCTTTATCATATTCTTATTATGTGATTTTTTTTGCAAGATCTCTTGCAGTCCAGTCACTTGAAGTTGCTATTTGGTGTGAAGATTAAATCATTGATGGACATGCTATTATTTCTGTAATTCATAAATTGTAATTTTGTAGTTTGTAATGTAATGTAATGTATAAATAACAAATAATGTAACATCATGTAGTGGATTGGATGCATGCATAAATGAATATTAGATTTTTTTTTTTTGGTTTTACATGCATTTAGTACTTTTAGAATATAAATATTATGCATTTCAATTTGGCTTCATAAGAAAAAAGATTTTAATTAAATATATAATGGCTTTTCTATATAAAAAAATATGGTTTGAAATTTCTTGTTTTGAAAATCTTTAAATAAATATAGGCTTTTACATAAAAAAAAAAAAAACTTTGCTTTCAAACCCTTTTTGCTTGAACAAGCTTTAAGAAGATATAGGTTTTTACTAAAAAAATTATGCTTTTAAATTTAATTGTATACGAATTTTTATATATATAAAAACAAGTCAAGTAAAATCTAGAATGGGCTGAAACTTGGCCCAGACTTCACACGGGTTTCAGGCGGGGTATTCGATTCGAAACCCAAGTGAATAATCCTAGCTACTATGTCTCTTCAATTTGTTCCTTTAGCATGCCTCTAATGCAATTTGTACTTTTTTATTTTTTTATGTTTCTTTCAAATATGTTTTAAACATGTTTAAGTATTTTTAAAAAATAAAAAAATAAAAAAACATCAATACACTAAAGATAATAATATACTTGCAACTCTTTTACCACTTTTTTATTACTCTTAGTCTATTTGAAATTTCTATTTTTTATTATCTTATTTTTATTATTTTTTTAATATCCTTAATCATTAAACAAAAATTTAAAAAATATACAACTTCATTAATAGTCACTTCCTTAACTAATAAGTAAAAAAAGTAATAGTAAAATGCTAGTAAAAGGGTAATAATGTTATCTTTATTCATATAATAATAGTCACTTCTTTAATCATTAAATAAATTTTTAAAAAAATTAAATACACAGGCGTTTAATGTAAGAGAATAAAGTGAAGTGGCATAATAATATTTTTCCTTTTTTTTTTTGAGAATTTCCTTTGTTTTTGTTTTTGTTTTTGCTATTTTGCTTTTCGTTTTTTGTTTTGTTAATTACATGCCAAAAGAGAAATTCCTTTGTTAATTACATGCCAGAGTAGAAACAGTGTCTTGTGGTAATAAGGTGTTTTTTTTTTCCCCTCTCTGAAGTGGTAATAAGAAGGTGTTAGTAAATCAATACATTGTCCTTTTGTGCAATATAAAACTGAATAGATTATTTTTTGTTGATTTTTTCTGAAGATTGACTATTTCAATTAATCAAAATTGAGCCCATTACAATTGATGTCAGAGCCCCGACAAATAATGGATTTCATGGTGCCCACAAAGCATACGCCCGAAGGAGGGGACTAGAAGTAGCGGTAATTTTGGAACTAGGGTTAGGAGTAGAGTGGGTTACAGCTTTCGTTCGCCGAAAGCCCATTTGAGCTGCAAAGCTCGCATTTTCATCCCCTCCGTTAATAGTATACATTTTAAAAGACCTGAGGGGCCTAGCAAACTACTGCGATTCCGTGTTTCTACTGTTTCCAAGGTCGAAAATTTTGACGCCAATGGTAGATTGCAACATGTGGAATTAAACCCACATGTGCATTTGAATGGAAGAAAATTTTCCTCAACCACCGCTCAATCTTCACAAAATTTTGAGGAATTTGAGAGTAACAATCACATAAGAAAGTCTGTTAGAAATGGGAAATTAGAAGAAGGGTTTAAGTTTTTCAAGAGCATGGTTTGTAGGGATCAAATTCCGGATACCATTGCTTGCACGAGTCTAATCCGTGGGTTCTGTAAGACTGGTAAAACTTTGAAGACAACTCATTATGGATATTCTGGAAGACTTTGGAGTTGTTCCTGATGTTATCTTATAACTTACAATGGTTTGATTGGTGAATATTGTAAGTCCAGCGAGATTGATAATGCCATACATGTCCTGGATCGAATGAGCATTGCTCCCGATGTTGTCACATTTGATACGATTTTCTTGCTTTGTGTAATAGTGGGAAATTGAATTAAGCGATGGAAGTTCTTGACCGACAGTTGCAATGATAGTGTTAGATGTGATTACTTCCACCATACTAATTGGGGCAACCAGTAAGAAAAGTGGGGTGGGCAAACAATGAAGCTCTTAGATGAAATGAGAAGCAGAGGATGCCAACCTGATGTTGTTACTTACAATGTTCTTATCAACGGATTTTGCATGGAAGGGAGGTTGGATGAAGCAGTCAAGTTTTTGAACACAATAAAACATGCAAGTAATCACCCATAATATCATTGTGGGGAGCATGTGTAGTACAAGGAGGTGGATGGATGCTGAAAGGCTATTAACTGAGATGCTTAAAAAAATTGTTCTCCTTGTGTTGTTACTTTCAATATCTTGATAATTTTCTTGTGCCGAAAGGGTTTGCTAGGTCGAGCAATTGACATCTTGGAGAAGATGCCCAAGCATGCATGCTTATACTCTGAATTCCTTGAGTTACAATCCTTTGCTTGAGGGGTTGCTGCAAATAAAAGAAGATTGATAGAGCAATAGAGTATCTAGGGGCCATTATCTTGATATTGTGACATACAATACTTTGCTCACGACATTATACAAAAAAGGGAAAGTTTGATGTTGCTGTGGAGGTACTTAATCAGCTGAGTAGCAAGGGTTGTTCTCCTATTTTGGTCTCATATAATATTGTGATTGATGGACTACCAAAAGTACGTGGGGCAAACTGGACGTGCAATAGAAGGAAAGCTCGATGAAGCAATCGAGTTTTTCCCTGAATTGAAGGTATTGGGTATCAGGTCAAATGTTATTACCTACAACTCAATCATCTAGGGATTTCGTAATGCTCCGCAAACTAGTAGTGCAATTGATTTATTGGCTTATATGGTGTCTAGAGGATGCAAAGCTACCCAATTAGCTTCATACACCATTCTCATTGGAAAATTAATATAGCTAATGAAGATTCTACTAAGGAGGCTTTGGAGCTATTGCATCAGTTAAGCTCCAGAGGAGTGGTAGCTTTCGAATATAGTCTCTATTCTGTAATGCATTTCATCTTTTACTCTTGGACGGCTAGTCAACGGTGGATTGCACCCTTGAATTTTATTAGACCAGGTCATCTTTCCACCGCAGCATTCCACCATGCCAGCCACCTCATCTCTGCAAGATGCCACGACCACTACAACAATTTGCACATTTCAAGACTATTTTTTTAGCCGGAATAACCACCAAAAACGCTGGGTAGAGCTGAACCTGTCGAAATAAAATTGGCTGCACGTTGGACGCTAAACAATCGCCACTTTTACTCAAGCTCAGCTATTCCAATAAATCGCTGGCAACAAGACTTTACTGCAGTGCTTCTTATTCACTGCAAAAACATTGACATCGCCGGCTATTTATTGGAATAGCATTAGTTGAAATTAGCTGCAACAAGCCCATGCTTTCTCGGCTATTGTGATTTGCTGGAATTTGCACAGCTCTTGGTCCTAATAAATTACATTTCCAGCTAATATATTATTATACAAATTAGCCGCTATTTTTGAAATACTATTGCAATAAACTGTTATTTATACCAGCATTTAAATATTGTTACATTAAATTGATGTTTATCCCAACGTTTAACCGAACGTCTATGCCATCCAAAAATTTTCGCTGCTTAGTTTTTTTTTTAACCTGTCAATTAATATTTTTTTAGTCATTCATGTACTATGACTATGGTCTATTAATTAACTCCCTATATTTCTATCAGTATTTTTTTACAAACTACTAATAGAAATATATAATTAACTCACATAATATTCAATTGGCCTGTATTCATAGCCAGTTGCATATTCATAAGTACCTAAACATCCATGTTAATGCATTCAACTAATTAAAATTTCACATATTATGTAACACACCTAAACAACACATGCATTTGCCACTCAGACTTTTTCTAACTGAGAAAATTGATCCACATGGATCCACATTGATCTGAAATAAGTAAGGTGTATATGCAGCTGCCCAACCTAGCTGAGAACAAAGCATCCACATAAAGGCCACTTGGGTTTCAAGTAGAAGCCAATATATATTAAATACAATACTGGTGCATAGATTGTTGTTTTTTGAATGAGAGGAGAGATTGATTTCTGCTTACACATTGATCTCTAACTGATATAAGCAGTTTTCAACTACAAAGTTGTACTGCTCCTTAACTATTTCAATGTATAGTTTTGTCAGCAAAATTACGTAATTGATCACCACATGCATTATCCCCAAGAAATCCAATGTTTGGTAGTGACCAATAGCCCTCCAACTGGCATTTCAAATTACTCAAGTCGCTTTGTGTTCACAAACTTTACCCTCTCATGCAAAGTAGAACACATTAACTCCAACCACCTGCATTCCAAAAGGGGAAAAAAATATTATTTGGCAATACCTTCATCTTGGCATTACATGATTATGCATTAATTTTTAAAAATGACTCATTCAACCTATGCCAAAACAATATTATAGTTTATGTGCATATACGCATAAACTTCAAATTTCACTTCACTTTTTGTTCCCTCCCTATCCAGTAATTAAGTACAAGGGATCAGAAAGATGACAAGTAGGAACCTGTTATATTTAATTCAACCCAAGGATTAGAAGTCTTAAACGTTGATCAAGGAGGCAAAATGGGTTATGCTGGCCAAACATGTATACATGCAAAAATGGCAAATTCAACTACTCTAATTGGTCCAATCTTCTTGTGACAGGGATACAATTATGAGTTTAAAGGTTTTGTCTTTGTATTAACATTGAATAATTTTTGAAATCACCAAATGAAATAGATATCCAACAAATATACCAAGCTAAACTTAAAGCTCCATTTGGTGACTGCACACGCAATATCCATGCACCCAACTACACTACTGCCAACCTATATTATTGTAGCTTGTTTTACTCTACTCTTGAAGTCTCTTTAATTACATCTTCATGTAGTGGATATAGCTAAAATGCTATCACTGCTTCTTTTGTATAAATTAAGCTTTTACTAATTTAGATGGCTGGATTCCTGTCACTACAACTTTGTATAAATTAAGGTTTTACAATTTTACATGTTATTTAATATTGGGTGATTAGTACATATATATATATATATATAAGTTGATATTGTGTGTTCATTAAATACTAGTGCAATCCTCATTCCTATGAACTAATCAGTTATAAAATGTCAAAATCTTCTAGCTTAAAAAACTCCAATTATCACAACTTGTTAAACTACAATGCAAGGCAGATTTTTGTACTTAAGTTTTCACTAATGGAGTAATTTCATCCTGTAACAGTCTAATAAAATACATGTAAAACCAAACCACTTTTTTTCTTCTATATTTTCCACAAACATTACCATATCTTACCATAAATGAACCAACCAACCAACCAACCAGCCAGCCAATTAATTTACCCTGCATCACACATACACTCCCAGAACTACAATATTTTTATGAGAATTGAGTACCTTGGCAATAGCATATGGCATGCCATATGGTAACTTGCAATCTTTCATCCCAAAGTACAAGGTGACCAAAACATCAAGAAAAACAAGTTGTACCTGCACAGCAAGAATCCTATCAGTGTCCTATGTGTGCAAGTGGGGCGTGCGATAGAAAGTATAGAGATAACATAAACTATAAAAATAGTACGAAACTTTCGCGGTCTACAAATAAAACTACTCTAGCAATATCACCCATGTTGTTCCCCCTATTATTACTTAGGCAGCCCGAAGCATTAACTACTTTCACAAACCAATTATAATAATCAAATTGAAATATGAACCCAACCTTCACATATCTGGTTGAGAAAGCCTCCAACAAACCAGAGTTTAATGCACTTCCCTAGTCATCAGGTCATATTAAATCAGATTTGTTTGACAAAATATATTTTAGAACATATATATATATATATATATCGAGTCCCCAAGCATCCCTCTCATTCTTTCCCAAAAAGTATGCATCATGCATTACACATATTTTACCAACCCAAAATGCACCCAAAAATAATAAAAAAATAGTCTTTCTGGTCTTTGCATAATACCCGGGGTCACTGCGGCCCTCGAGCATTGTTTCTTGCACTCGGCTGAAATTGTGCCATGAAACTCCTCAACACATTCTCAGTTTCCTTTTGTTTCTCCATACAAAGTCACAATTCATCTACCACACGGTCTAATTGACTCTTGTAGCCCTCCGCATCTTTCTTATGCCTTTCTAATAACATTGCATACTCTTTATTTCGTTCACGATCCTTTTCTCTCGAAGCTGTTGGTATCACCATCTCTCTGAGGCCACGTGCGTACCCTGGTCTCTCACCCAGCACCTCCCTAAACACAGCATCAATTGCCTCTTGAGTACGATTCTCTGGGGGTATGGCATCCAACTTTTCGGACATCTTCTTCTGCACCCATCACCAAGTCAATACTTTATCCAGATAGATTAAAAATGTGTAGTGTTTATTTTCATAATTGGCATGCAACAACAATGATTCTATTTGGCCCCAAAAGTATGAGCAGACTTACATAATATTCTGCGCTGATTTCTGTGACAAACCCATCCTTCGTCTTAGACCAATGGGATGCCTTGTAGAAGTCCAACAAATTTCCTCCTTTATTGCGCTATTATCCATTTGAATGATAGTGGATGCAATTGCGGATTAGCATGGAAAAATCAGGTATATAGTTTTAGACGAATATAGCAAGGTTACAAGAAAATAAGAACTACATACTCTATCACAACATATATGAAGGTACAGCCAAACTTAAGTTTCAGATGAATATAGCAAGGTTACAACCACACTGAACTTTTAGATGAATATGGTAGGATGCATGTTTTTGCATTTTTTTGTTACCCAACATGAATGTTTGTGTATCATTACATCCACTATGCTGCAATGTTCATCTGAATATCCCTACCACCTCAGGTTATAACTTAATAGTTGTATTGATTTGTGAGAATAGCCTAAACTGTACTAAAATTAAATCTATCTTTACCTATATAGGAGGCAAACATAGATGTGCATATGAATATGGAAATACATTTAATTTCTTTGTGCATATCACCATGACAATAGCTTTATAGTCATGCGAAGAAATGTAACACTTTCGCACCCATTCGCTGCCAATGAACCCTAATACTGTTCTGAAACGTATAATCATTATATCTCCCCTAGTGGGATATGCCATCAGTACAAGTGTGTAACCACCATGGTCCTATGTGTTTAAAAATCCATTATGCAAAATATCAATAGCCCAAATATATTAGCTTAACAAGATACAAGCTAATGCATATGAGTTTCACACACATTGAATATTCTGATGGTTTTTGAGAAATAAACCTTAGTTGTAGTGACATTTTATAACTATTCTAGTGACAAGTTGGAAATACATCTACATTGCTGAAGCCATATAGATGTATTTTACATATTGATTTAATTTATCCCCCCCTCCCCCCTCCTCTCCATATTTATTATTTCGACAAAATATCCCCTAACCTAATGACTAGGTTGCCAGCCAAGAAAAAACTACCAATATATATGGCACACATGTGACAAAGTGACAAATATGTCTCTACTTGATCATAAATATGTTAAATGTTGATCACGAAACACAATATATTTTTTTATTGTAGTCAAAAAAGGGTTAGTTATAAATCTCTGTCTTTCCAACTGCCCAAATAAGCGGGAAATCCCCATTTCTTGCATATGGCAAAAATTGCCTAATACTCTCTCCAATCACTCTGAAAAATACATTTCTAATCTATGTGCTTAAGAATAAGTGAAGCTAGCAGAACAGTGATATACACTTCAAGTCCCAAAAACCACCCTCCCTAACATATGTTAATATAAAGTAGTGCTATATACCGTTTCATGTAGCATCTGCACAAATGATTTCCGCCCGGCAGTGTGATTAATCTTTAGCTTCTTACGATTCTCCTTATTTATATTTGAGATTTTCTGTCATTAAAAAAATTTAGATTCATAAATAGTCAAATTCATAAACATGTTGAATATATAAATAAATTGTCCTTTAACCTTAGGTAACCGTATAATATGCACCCCTACGCCATACCTTAAATGCCTCACTTCCCCAACGTTGACATAACGTAACCCAGACTAGAGGGGGGACCAAGTTTGTCCCAACAGCCAATGCGTCTTCATGACTCGCATATGACAAATACTTCTTGTGGAGATCATGGTGGAAGGCATTAAACCTTTTACGCAATTGCTTCCAAACCGCAGAACGATGATTCTTTAGTTCCCAATCTAATTCGAAGTCATCCTACAAATATACAATATCCAAAGTCAACAACATGCTTACGTGGCTATTCTAATGACAAATTTCAGACTAAACATGTTTTACCTTGACCCTATTAATCAACTCATCCTTAATAGACTTAGGTACGTCCGTCCACCTTGCGTAGCTCATGTCTCCATGATGTTTCATAATCCACGTTACTCGTGTTGTGAACATAGAGGCATTCTCACAGCAAGGTGTTGTTTCTCCATCATTTATTCTCAAAGGTATTTTCCCATGTTTCCTTAATTTCACAAACTCGGTGCACTTTGCAGGGCCACGCCCACGCTTCTGTTGTGCAGTATTTGTTACGGGAATCATTTCACCATCTCCTACTACATTAAGATTGGACAATTTATGGTCAATTGATTATTATAACCAAAAAGTAAACCATTAAGTCAAGATCAATATAATTATGCAGGTGCTCATCAAAGAAATATCCATTTTTATAATTAAACATCAATTGTGCTTACCAATATTGTCCCTATTAGGTTCGGTATCTGGTATTGGATTGGCACTAGCAGGCAATAAGTCGAAGCATGGTGGCTGGACAGACTCATCAAAGAATTTGCCTTGACCCTCGCGCTGACTCCATCACCAAGTATTGTCCTCATCAGGGTCGGCCAAAGACATTGGATTGGTGATAGGAGCATTTATCCCGGAGTCCGGTGTATGGGTTGACCCAAGAATCCTCTCGGCTACCCCCTTGCGTTGACTGGATCAAAATTTCAAGTACAAATGCGAGCAATTATATTTTATGATCAGAAAAATTAGTAGTAGATCATCAATGTTCTTTAAAAGGGAACATATATATATATATATTCAAGAATAAATCGCTTGAGTTAAATAATATTAACAGTATAGTATCAATGTGAGCATCATATGAATTCATTCAAGGAAGAATGCATGAAATTAATTGATTCCCCGATTCAATTTTGGATTTATGGATGTACTGCTTATTTTATTTTTGTCCAATAAACTAATGGATTCTTCACTAAATGAAGCACATTTAAAATTAATGTGCGGAAGCAAAAGCCTCTCGGCCTTCAAATCAATGAGAACTAATACTCAAAAAGATTGAACAATCTGCTGCTGCAATTAGTAAATTGAAAAGTTAAGGGCAATGGTTGGTTTGCTACTTATATTACCTCAACTGTTATTTGTAATAAATAAATTATTAATTGATTGTTCAGTCCTAAATGAAGTACATTTAAAAATGGGTGCCATCCCTAGTTTTCAATCAGTCATTGGGAAGAAGAAAAGGTAAGAACTTGCTTAAATATTGTGCATGATTCGATGTCTCATGATGATCTATATATTTAGTTATCAATGATTTGGAGGAGTTTGACATGCATGACATAGTAGGTTCTATATACTTTATTAATGTTTTATTTCATGGAAATAAATATGTTATCTGTGCACTATTCATGACCACATACAGAGGTTCTTTTAATTACTTTGATCCAAACTCTTTTGCTCTTTTATTCCAATATTATTTTTTAAGTATATATATATAGTATATATATATATATATATATTAAACTCATGATGATAAGGCCACGAATTCAAGTGGATAACCAAATCATAGCTAGTGATGATCAAGTAATACTGGAGCATTGAACAGGGTGCAAATATTTCTATAACATATGAATTAATAAAACTTTGTTTAGAAATTGAGACAGAAAAAACTATTTGAAATAATCTTTTTCCAATTCTAACACTTTTAACAATTCAGACATACGCATTGATTAGCTAGTAATGCACATTATATATATTATGATCTTTATCTCAACTAGTTGAACAATACCATATATATATATATATATTCAGTTTTACATTTTTTTCATTTAATTTATTTTCTAGTAAAACATGAACAAACTCAAAAACTTACTCTACCCAGGAATCTTAGGCAAAAAAATAAATCTATAAA
Source organism: Platycarya strobilacea (assembly GCA_036898215.1). Lineage (NCBI taxonomy): Eukaryota > Viridiplantae > Streptophyta > Magnoliopsida > Fagales > Juglandaceae > Platycarya > Platycarya strobilacea. The sequence goes on from CM072555.1 coordinate 11,049,711, forward strand.
TTAATTGACATATTTTGATATGTTATATATATATATATATATTTATAACATATATATAATATATGTTATCTAACACTTAAGACCACCATCTATACATATAAATCTGTGTTTCCACCAAACAATATTATATTGTTCAGAGTGTGTTAGAATTGTATGTATATTGTGCATAAGATGCCACTCACCTACTGCTTGATCGATCTTTTAATCTATGTTTCAATGTATAAAAGCCTCTCACCTTTCAAGTAGCCCCTCGCGCTGGCACCATCACCAAATCCAATCCGCATTAGAGACCGCTTCCGGTAGTGGATTGGTGATAGGAGTATTTTTTGCTACTTCCAGGGTATGTGTTGACCCATTAAACCGTTCACCTAGCCCTCTCGTTGACTCCATCCCCAACTATTGTCCCTGTTAGCTACCGCTTCTAGTAGTGGAGTCGTGATGGAGGTATTTTTTGCCCCTTCCGAGATATGTGTTGACCCATTGAACCGATCACCTAGCCCCTCTCGTTGACTCCATCCCAAATTACTGTCCCTATTAGATACCGCTTCTGGTAGTGGAGTGGTGATGGGGGTATTTTTTGCCACTTCCGAGGTATGTGTTGACCTATTGAACCGTTCACCTAGCCCCTCTCGTTGACTCCATCCCAAATTATTGTCCTTGTTAGCTACTGCATCTGGTAGTGGAGTGGTGATGGGGCTATTTTTTGCCACTTCCGGGGTATGTGTTGACCCATCGAACTGTTCACCTAAATCCTCTCGTTGACTCCATCCCAAACTAATGAACCTGTTAGCTACCACTTGCGGTGGATTGGAACTTGGAGCATTTATTCCAATATTTGTTGGCTGCGTTGCCTTCTTAGCCTAATTGCCTTCATCCTCTTCGTCACTCCATCGACGAAGTTTAGGTGGACGATGTGGACGGACACTAAATCTACCAAGTCCAAAACGCCTCTTGAATTGGCGAACTCTACCCCTGCCTCGGCCACTTTGTTCCATCTGTGTATCTTGTTTTTCCTCCACATTAGTTGACAAATAAGCCAGTAAATGATTATCAAATACATAGAGCCTTATGTGTGATCTGACAAAAATGGCACGATTAAAATAAGCAATAAAATAGGATCAATTATTTCATAGCCAATAACACATACTATTAAAGTTGGGTGCATGCACATCTTGTACTTCTCAAATATAAGGCCTCAATGCACAATAGGCAGCAAATGCCATAAATTGTAGTATTGGTAGGACATTTACTTTCTAATTTGAATATACAACTAGATGTTGGGCATTTTTCAAACAAATAAAAATGCAATTGGAATTACATAGCAAGACATAATCTATGTTTGTGAACACAAATTACATGTCTATGGAACCTTTTCCTACATTAGGAACTGTCTGCACATTCCAAAAATTTACCTTCATCTATGATTAAGGCATATTCACTTACATGGCATGCAGCTGAATAATGTCAACAAAACTCTGATAATTTCAGTTAATACCTATCATATTACTTGGGCTAATACAACTGCTCGTAACAAAACTGGAAACTCTGGGAAATTTCACCTACCCAATATTTTTCATTCATCAGTTCACCAACTATGTTTTCGCATGTGTATTATAGTACCATAATACACATTAAGATATATTTTTTTATAACTATTACACATATTAATATATATATATATATATACTGTTATTATGTCATTAGGAAGCATGAAACTCGAAAACAAATTCTCAGAGTGGTTTTATGCAGTCTCAATGAGATCACTGTTGTCCTTTTATCTCAGCTAAGCTAACTGAATCAGAATAATAAGAATATTAAATGGATTTATACCCTTTGGATTTAAACCCAAACCTAGACTGGACCGTGTCAGGGGTGGGTTTTCTGTTACAGCAGTAGCTTACTTTGGCTTTATTTTGTTTTTTTAAAAACAAATTAATTACACTTCTCAGTACTCAAGCATATCACTCACTAGTGATCTAGTCACTCTCTACAAAGAAATTCAACAAACTAATAGGCTATATAATTCCCACATAACATTCAATTTTATAATACATCCCATCTACCACAACCACCACCAAAAAATGCAAACTTTCTCCGTCCTCATCCTCAAATAATTATTCACTTGCTACATCTATCCCCAGAAATTAAAAAAAAAATCAGAAAGGGAAAAAAAGGAAACATCTGCTAGAAAAATGCAGAGTTGTGCAGACAAGTTGGTTAACATACCTGGACATGCACTACTCTAGAAGCACCAACCCAACTTTTCCAAACCAAACAAAGCTGCTGGAAGAAACCTTTGAACGTGTATCTTCCTCACTTACCATGCATGAGCATTTAAACTCCCATCAATGTAGAAATCTGGTTAGAAACTTTAGTAGTGGCTGTCGAGAGCTTTCCCAAATTTTGCAGAGTCCCAACTTTCCTCAGAACAATTCCCAAAATGAGAAGAGCTGCAGCTATGAAAGTTAGACAGATTTTGCTATGTCTTCTGCGTCAGTTACAGGCTATCAAGTACTTGATTGAAGTACTGATCCCTACCAGCCAAATAGATTTAAAATTCCAATTTTACCCCTTAATTGTCATAATTCCCGCCCATTCCTAGCGCCAATTTTGCCCCACTTGTTTTACTTGATGTGCGGGTGAAGTCTAGTTTTTCTATTTGGCTTTATCATCAATTCCCTACAAAATAGACAAAAAAATTAACTTTATATATATATATATATCCTTTTAATTTTAAAGTATATCACAACATGGAGTTACATAGTATTAACTATACTTGAAATTGCCAAATAACATACCAGAAAATTGGATTGTCATGGTAGCTTCTCATTAGACCTCTTTGGCACACTTACACTCAAACCACCAAATATAGATATTGTTAATGCATAATATACATTGGAATAATCATATAGCAACCTTGCCTTTTTATGATGTTTGCAAGCTTAATTGGTGCACTTTTCTGTAGCTGTCATATTTTCTGATTTTACAGTAATCCACATCAAAATCTAGTATTTAACTTACACTTTCAGAACTTAGAGCATATGTGACTATTTCATTTCTTCACCACTTATGTTTCCATTAATGAGTCAGGCCTACAATGCTTAGCCAGTTTTTTCTCATTGCATCTAATATAGGCATCAGATTATTAAAACTTGAAGAATATTTGACTATTTCATTTTATCACCACTTATGTTTCCATTAATGAGTCAGGCCTACAATGGCTAACCAGTTTTCATCCCATTGCATCCAATATAGGCATCAGATCACAACTTCAACATAGTATTAACTATACTTGAAATTGCCGAATAACATACCAAAATATTGAATTGTCATGGTAGCTTCTCATTAGACCTCTTTGGCACACTTACACCCAAACCACCAAATATAGATATTGTTAATGCATAATATACATTGGAATAATCATATAGCATCCTTGCCTTTTTATGATGTTTGCAGTCTTAATTGGTGCACTTTTCTGTAGCTGTCATATTTTCTGGTTTTATAGTAATCCACATCAAAATCTAGTAGTTAACTTACACTTTCAGAACTTGGAGCGTATTTGACTATTTCATTTATTCATCACTTATGTTTCCATTAATGAGTCAGACCTACAATGCCTAGCCAGTTTTTTCTCATTGCATCTAATATAGGCATCAGATTATAAAAACTTGAAGCATATTTGACTATTTCATTTCATCACCACTTATGTTCCATTAATGAGTCAGGCCTACAATGCCAGGTATGCCAGTTTTCATTGCATTGCATCCAATATAGGCATCAGATCACAAATTCAATAGTCGATATTAAGTTGGTCATGTTCCACCAAACTTCCTTGTGCAATGCAGAAATTATATAGATCCTATTTGTGCCTATTATGTTTGTTACATGTTGGAATTTTATAGTGCATGTCCACAAATTGAATTTGGAAATTTAATGGTTAATCTAAACATGTTATTTATTGTTCATCAGTGAGATTAGCCAGTTCTGGTAATTAGTCGGGATATATATAATTATTATGAAAATGTATTGGAAGTAGAGGACTCAAAGCTAGCTGCTTGGAGCATTTTTTTTCCATCTAGGCAGCCTCCCTTTTCAATATTAATCTATCTGCAAAAATGGCAGAGGGTGGTGGTTGTTTCTCCTATTTTAGCCAACCTACTACCTTCACCACATCACTCCAGGTCTTTACCAGAAAAGGTTATCATATATGAAGTTATTAATGCATGCTTATGGTTGTTTAATTGATTGTTCAGCTGCATTGTTAGCTGCCCCATATTTGTTATCAGAAATTATTATTACTGAGTATGCATTTATAAACAACCAGCACTATTTTTCTAGAAGTATTCTCAACTTTGACCAACTAACATGCTTCCAACCAACAGCACGCTAGCTGTCTACACCTCTTTAAAGTCATTTTTGTTGCCTGCATTAATAGTACACAGACATCCATCAAATGGTTAGTGAATGTGTTCGAATGCTAGACTAGAACTCAAGATAGAAAATTCAAGGTTTAGGATTGAATCAACTATAACTCAATACCGATTTTCCACCAACTACCCCAGGGCCACAGGTTTCATACACTTGAGGCGCCCTGCATAAGAAAATAACCAATAGATGTCAACAAGATTTGTAAATTACATTGTACAATATACTACACAGCATCATTGACAACATATCATAACTAATTTCAGCATTTACACCAAGATCTACAACATCAATGTAGAAATGAAAGTATGGGTCATAAGAGATTACAACTTTCTACTATGTAGTAGTTACCTTTTATCAATGGAAAGTATGGTGAACTATTCATACATAGAATCCTCGTCCGATGAGAAAGAATCCTCATCCAAAAATTCCCCATCACCATTGCCACCATCTGAACCTGATCGAACCACCTCATCATTGATGAAATTTGAGGTATTCACACCGTGATCTACATTATGTATACCTTCAGGCACATCGACACTTATAGGTTCTATATCAGTCCTACTTAGTGGCATTGAGACTGGATCATCATCACACCGCGTAGGTGCACAATCATATGAAGGACCATCATCCTGGTAGGCATCATCATCACTTGCTTCACCATCGATGTCATCAGCTACCATAAGCTTTGGTGGAATGTCGTATACGTTTCTATTTGAGAACTTTTGAACAACCCACCAATTCCCTTTAAATCGTAAATCTTTTACATAATAACATTGAGAAGCTTGGCATGCCAACACAAAAGGCTCGTCCTTGTACGAAGTCCTCGCCATGTTGACACTAGTCATGTGCACATCCACTCGGACCCCTCGTCTTTTATTACCGATGTCGAACCAATCACATCTGAACAGATACACGTTCCGCCCTCCCATATAGAGAAACTCCAATATTTCATTTATAACACCATAGAAGTCTAGAGCATTAGGCAAATTTTCACCCGCTACGACAACACTAGAATTTTGTGTCCGTCGCCATGGTTCACGCTGCTTCGTATGGAACCTTTTCCCATTTATAATGCAACCAGAATATGTTGCAACCCAACTGTCAGGCCCACAAGCTAATGCGTATAGATCGGCTGGCACATCACGTGGATTGATTGCACGCTGGTCAAGAACCTATTTTCATGGTTATGCCAACAAACTTGTAAGGGGTTAGCCATAACAAGGGGGAACACTACAAAATAGATTTCATAATGTGCTTATACGTTTCTTGAACCAAGCTGGAAACTCATTTTTGTGTGTGTGATCAGTTGAATTTGGGGCAAGCAAAAGCGGAGTCATTTGTCAAAAAAAAAAAATATTAATTGTACCTATCACACGATAGGTATATACTAAGGAAAAAATTCAACTATAAATATAATGTCATTGAGGGAGATAGGGTTGATGCATACTCTATGTAGGCTTCAATCTCTGCGCAGTTGTTAAGCACGTACCAGCTCGCTGAGATAAGGAGTTTTTCATCTAATTTCACATTAGAGGTTGTACCCAACGAACGAACATGTTGATTGAAAATCCCAAAGCCATCTATGGTGGCCTCCTGTCCGCCATCAATGTTACGTTCCACTCGATTGAACCTTGTCTGAATATCTTGGAGATACATTGAGCAAAACGTCAAGCATTCAATGTGAATATATGCTTCTACTATTGAACCTTCTGGTCGTACTTTATTTTTGACATACCGCTTGAATTTACCGAGGTATCTCTCAAATGGATACATCCATCTATATTGTACTGGACCTCCAAGTATCACCTCATTGGGTAAATGAACAGCAAGGTGGACCATGACATCAAAAAATGATGGAGGGAATACCATCTCTAATTTGCATAAAATGATGAAGATATCACTTTGAAGCTAGGATAGGCGAGCAGAATCAAGAGTATGTGAGCACAACTCTTTGAAGAAACTACTGAGTTCTGTCAAAGCCAAGGCAATATCAGGTCGTAAGAACCCGCCAACTGCTATAGGAAGCAGTCGTTGTAGGAAAACATGACAATCATGACTTTTGAATCCTGATATTTTGCAATCATGCATGGATACACATCAGGCAATATTAGAAGCAAACCCATCGGGAAACTTCACTGATGACAGCCATTCACAAAATTTATTTCTTTCTTCTCTGTGTAATGTGTACATTGCAGGTGGCATCTTGAACCGATCACCATCACGCCTCAAATGCAACTCCTTCCGCATGCCCAAAATCTCCAAGTCATGCCTTGCATTGATGTTATCTTTGGTTTTACCCGGAATGTTCATTAAAGTACTGAGGATGTTATCTAAAATATTCTTTTCAATATGCATTACATCGAGATTATGCCGAAGCAATAGGGTTGGCCAATAAGGTAGTGCGAAGAATATGCTTTTTTTCGTCCAGTTCAACTCTTCTGCAGTGTGTTTTCTCTTCCTATGAAATTTACCAAATTGCATAGACCCAAGCATCTGCAGTTGACCTACAATGTCTGTTCCAGATAACACCCTTGGAGGAGGGCGGTGATCTTCTTTGCCATTAAACAACCCTTTTCTCGATCGCCAATTGTGGTTTGGTGGTAAGAAGCGACGATGTCCCATATAGTATTGTTTTCTGCCAAACTTCAACCAATTCGACTCTGTACCGGCATTACAAGATGGGCATGCCAATTTTCCTTTAGTTGACCAGCCAGATAGATTACCATATGCAGGAAACTCATTAATTGTCCACATCAAGGCAGCATGCAGCATGAACGTTTGCTTAGTAGATGCATCATAGGTCGACACCCCATGCTTCCAAAGTTCTTGCAATTCATCTATCAACGGCTGCAAGTAAACATCTATATCATTTCCTGGTGATTTAGGATTAGGAATAATTAAGGAGGTCATTAAGAATTGGTCTTTCATTCATAACCATGGAGGCAAGTTATATGGCACGAGTATGACTGGCCAAATGCTATACGGTTTTGCCAAATTATTGAAGGGATTGAACCCGTCACTTGCTAGACCAAGCCTAACGTTGCGCGCGTCACTGGCAAACCAATCATGCTCGGCATCAAATGTCTTTCAACACTTCGAGTCTGCAGGATGTCTCAAAATGGTATCAGTAGTGGCTCGTTGTTCTTTATGCCATCGCATATCAGTGGATATCTGTGCAGACATATACAGCCTTTGTAGTCTTGGAACCAACGGAAAATGATGCAATACCTTTTGAGGTATAACACGTGTCCCATGTTTATTTGACATCCATCTCGAGGATTTACAAACAGGGCATTCATCCTTATCAGCATTTTCCTTCCAAAATAAAATACAGTCATTTGGGCATGCATGAATTTTGTGGTACTTGAACCCTAACCCACGCTCCAATGACCATGCCTCCTCATAGCACGATGGCAATGCAGAATCAGGAAATGCCGATTGCAACAAGGTAAGCAACATATCAAATGATTTAATTGACCAACCTCCGAAGGTTTTTATGTGTAGAAGCTTGACAATGAATGAGAGTTTGCTAAATTTTGTACACCCACTAAAAAGTGGACGTCGGGCATCCTCTAATAACTGCTCAAAAGAAGGTAAACATGAAATATCTGGTAAGGCAGTGTGGGATGGACCCAGAGCATCATCTTGGGTTTGGTGAGGTACATTATGCATTGTTCATGTCATGATGTCATCTAACATATGGTTCATATCATCGACGTAGGCGTCATCATCACTGAGTTCGATATCAGACTCAACATCAGTCATCAGGCGAGTTTCTTCCTCCCCATGAAATATCCATTGAGTGTAGGTTGGGGTGAACCCATTTATGAAAAGGTGACTCTCCACCTCTCTGAATGGCAAGAATAGATTATTGCCGTATACCCGACAAGGATATCGAATCCGGTCACTTCCCATTGCATGGCTGCGTGCTAGTGTGAGAAATTGGTTAACCCCTTCGGCATATGCAGGTGCTCGAATCCTATCAGGCAGATTTATCCAACTCTTGTCCATCTAAAAAGGGGTGTACTAACAAAATTAGTTAGTGGACTTCTACATGACAATGCATGGCCTATGAAAACAAGTAGGCCACTTTATGCACACATTGAATATTTTGATAAGTATCCCTTGGGGCGCCTACCGAATTTGAAGCAGTCAAATTCTACCTCACATACAGAGGGCGCTAAAATATTATTTGAAATCACCAAACCAAAAGAAATTCCATTGATTGGCAAGAATGGAGTATGTTAATGCCAAAATAGATTAGATAGAAATGCTAAGCGATTCATAACGTAACTATGAATGTTAGTTAGCACTTGGACCAATGTATAGTTTCAAAAGTATCATGGAGCATGAATATGTTCAATTCTCTTCTAAGGTACTTCGAGCGCCAAACCAAGCCCCTTTGGGGTATATATCCTCGCCACTTGTCAATATCAATAATTGCAAGAATGGAAGTCATGAGAAGGTTGTGGAACATGATGAGTAAGAAGAATTGGCGTTGGTTCGATGGGGGAGAGATTAGGAAGCCCATGCTTAATGCATCATATGATTATAAATAATATAAAGTTGTAAGTAGAATGGAGCCAGAGACAACACAAAATTTAGTATTTTCCTTTATATCTTGGGGCTTTCTTTATAGTCGAGGGTTCATGTAGCTTTTGTGTTAAATAAATATACAGCAAACCCCAAAACTATTAAGGCCCTACCATCCATGCACAGAAAGAATACAAGGTAGCAAACTTTGAAGGGTGAAGGGGAGAGATTTTCCAAAGAGGGAGGAAAGTTACCTTTAGGGTAAGAAACTACCACCCAAGACGTTGATTGAGGATACGCAAGATATTGTGGATGACGCAACCTTCCAAAGGACGTCCTTAAATATTGGTTCAATCCTATAGAAAACAAATGCGATATCTGGGATCAAATTGTGGATTCAACACTTATGATAGTTTCTTATGCAGCAAAAGCAAGCACTACTAATTGGAGCCAACAAGATAAACGTCTAGTTCATTCTACTCGAAGTTATTCATAACTTCCCAAGAAAAACATATGGAATTTAATTGCTAATTAATTTCCAGTGATTCACATGATAAATTCTATCAACATACTCCCCAGGTTATCCTTTACACTCAGATTTATAAATAATAGATTGGCGATTTGGGGGAATCACATGAGTGTCCAGCAATTCATGATTTTATGTAAGGCAACTAAGACATGTCAAAATATACAAGTGCAATACCCATGCATATGCACGCAATATACATATTGTTTTATTGTAGAGCTGGATAGACACATTATGTTCTTCCATCAATAAGAACTGATAATATTTGCCAACTACAGCAATAATTTACCAAATTCAAGACATCTGTCATTTTTTATGTGGCAATATCCATTCAAGTTGAGATATCACCTCAACTTGACAATGTCCCAATAAAATGTGAACTTCTTACACTTAGGAATTTCACATAAATCTCAAGCTTAGATTGAAGTTGAAATATTAGTTGAAAATAGGAAAAAAAGATGTGGCAGGAAAATATATATGTATATATACTTGGTAGGTGCAACGTGTAAAGCACATTGGCTTAATTGGTTTATCTCAGTTATTTTAAAAGTAATATGTTCCCACCAAATTATTGACTAATGAATAATAATTTATTGCATAGAAAAAAAATAGTACAAATTTAGCAAATATTTTTGAAGAATGAAATAGCTTCTGAAACAAATTATTATCATCCAATCTCAAATTTCAGCCAAGTCGAATGCATAAGGAAAAATTCATGCAAGCAAGCAAGCTTTAATCACAATTTACTGGTATGTCATGCACCAAACATCAGACAAATGATATTGTATTAGACCCAGCATATAAATCTAAGCTGCAAATAGATTTTAGTAATGAATATTTAAGACAAACACTAGGTATCCACAATCACAGAAGGCCCTCTAAAACTTGTTTACACAACAAGTAAAGCACAATTACTAGCAAAAGGGCAAGAACATAAATACATTATGTTCAAAAAATTCATGGAAATACATCACCCTCTATTTAGAAGAAGAAGAAGAAGAAGAGAAGAAAGGGAGACGTGCAAAAAAATCTTTATCCTTGACAAGTAACACTGTTATTGCTGGTGCAAGTTCCACATACTGCTTAATGGCATCTGAGGTTTTTCTTTTGGAAAGACAATCTTAATAATACCAAACAATACAAATGTTATCAGCATTGCAGTTGTTTCAAAATTATGGTGGCCATCAAACCCATAAAAGAACATGGCAGATAAAATATTTTTTATTTTTTCATAATTAAAATAACAAGACAAATAATAATTTCAAGATACTAAACTAAACACCACAACAAGCGTTGAATAAAAAAGAGATGGTAATTGAAAAAATAATATAACTAAACTAAAAAAAATGAAACGATGTTTTTTTGTCAACACTTCCGCATCTTCAAACAGCGTGGGATTAACATCACAATCAAAATTGATACATTTTGCATTTGGTCTACCAAAAACTAAATTGTAGGATGCTGTCCAATTCCAAGTGTTAAATGAATGAAAAATTGGTGACATGTTTTAATGTTGAATAAAAAAAATTGAAAATCATACTAAAAGTTGAGAGGTGCATATCCAGACTTTTACTTATAGTGGAGGTGTAATGCCTCAGTTTTAATAGCTATTGATGATGTAATTGCAAAAATATTGTTAATTTAACAATGCAGTGTGTATTTTCTGTTCTACTAGTAAATAATTCATAGGCAAGTTCTGTTTGACTTTCATTTCCGATATATAATTAGAGGAACATTTTTTTACATTACATAGTACGAAAATACACTTGAATATTCTCATCAAATCTGGGCACCATCTAGTTCTAGATGTATGAAGCCTATAAAATAATCTAAAATAGACGATGAAAATTCCCAAAGAGCATGTTGACATAACCAACTTCAATCCAACTATAGTCAACAAATGATCAACCATAATAAGATCATTTCACTAGTCCCCTGTTTTCCCACAGCCACCCCCAACTCCTGTTCACATGGTTATGAAACAACATAATGTATGAAATCAGTTGATGTATTTTAACATGAAATTTCCAGAATAATAACCAGACACAAATTGCAGAGGTGCAAAACCTAAACCAAAGATTTAATTAGGATTATAGAGCATATAGATACCAAGGAAAATTATGAAAAAGAGCTACTGGAGTACAAGCATGAATGTTTGTTATTTTTTCCTTGTTGTCAGTCTGATTAGCGCTTCAATTGAGAGGGAAAAACACCATGCGAAATTTTTTCGCAGTATAACCAGTCATTGAAGTTAAGTGGACGTAACTTTAATTGACAAAAACAATAATTGAAAGAAACAAAGATAGGAAGAAAGAACGAACGAACAACCTTAAATATTTGAACCCAAAGACCACCAAAAGAATAACAACATTGAGATTCATCTCAGCATGTTTAGGGTACAGTACCTGTAACTTGGCCCTACAGTTCTAGAACCACACCTGACATCTTAGCATTGCCTCGATTTCAGCTTCAACTACATAGCCAAATTCTCTTTTTTGCTTCTGCAGAAAATAAAAATCCAAAAAGATTAAGCATTATCAAAATATTTAATAAAAGGAATAAAAGGAAGGAAAATAAATAAGTAAAGCAGGCCTAGTGAACAACAAAGCCAACTTCTTGTGTAGATATGCGAACAAAAAAGAAGACAAAATGAAAGAGATTACGATAACAGAGAAAAGAAGAAAGAGGAAAAATAAAAAAGACTAAAGATACCAGAGAGAGAGGATGATAAAGATGGTCAGGCTCATTGAATGAGCCATCAACAGGGGCAGCTGAGAAAAACTTTACTAGACATTTTCTTCCCGGGATTTGTGATGCAGATCAAGCCACTTCTAGGCGAGCAGAGACAGCAATTTGAGGTCTGTGTTGAACAAAGCAGATCTGCGTTGAGCCTCTCACCCTTGGCAACCGGTACAATGTTCTGCCAGAAAGTCGCTTTGTGTTCTGAAATAATATTCATTTTTAAAAAGGTCACTTTGTGTTTTATCCCAAAGCAGATTAAAAACACCGTTTGATAAATACACATTGTGACTTTCACGGACTTAAACGGAAAACAAGAATGTCTATTTGATAGCCACTTTATATCTTTATATATATATATATATATATATATATATATATATATAAATATACATAAAAGTAGATGTGATGACCAAACCTATCTATATAAGCTCCATAACATTCAGAAAACCAACCAAACCCTACCTATTGACTATATGTATATAAGGTCTTCAAGATCACCCAAACCTAACCCATGCATATATATAAGGACAGTCATTGAAAAGGAAATCAAGTTCTCTAACCTGATGATAAAGACTTTTGGGATTTGTGGAATTGACATGTTCACTAATTTGTTCCTCTATTATTAAATACAGGAAAATGTCATAACCCTCATGTTCACTGCTTTTTTTTTTTTATATAGGTAAACAATTTTTTGATAGAAATAGGCAAAGCCCAAATATACAAGATGGTATACAATAGACAAAACACTTTTAAGTCTCATCTCCAAAGCATTGAATCTGTAAAATCTATGTCTGCAATTCATGTACATCAAAACAAAATTATTAATATTGGTTTTTTCCATGTGGGTAACGCTATAAATGATAAAAGCCCTAAGCATATAGATAATAACATATATTTTCCTTTTGGATATATACTACTCAAGCATTATAAAATAATAGTAGAACACATCAATGAGGTTAGTAACCAATAACCACAACACTTAAAACACCTGCCTTTCTATTATCAAATATATATATATATGTACACACATATACACAACATGTCAATTCTTTCCATTGACAGATTAAATTCAACCTATACAATTGATAGGTACAGCCTATAGTTGATGAATTGATTCTGTCAATTATGCATATTTTCCTAACCTCATGAACTTGCTTTTATGCTACTCAAGTAGTCTGAAACAAGTCAGCAAGGCAAGTAACCAATAACCATAACACTTAAAACAAGTCTACTGACCTTACCATCACTAACATTACCATATATTTAAATTGCACCTCCTTTTGATCTTAATCATGTGAGCGTACATAAGTCATAGCTTTCCCAAAATATCAAGCCAAGCAAACAAATCATCATCAGTCATTTGCAAAACATGACTAAAAAAAAAAGATCAACATCTAAACTCAGATCAATCCGAAAGCAATAAAAAAAAAAACTCAAATCAATTAGTAATAATCAGACCTGGACAATATTGTCAACCAAAAAGACCAAAAAATAATGACAAAATGTTAAAAGCTCCCCAATCCCAAATGGTGATATCAATTCCTCAGAGTCAACATCAGAGACTTGTGTCATACTCAGTGAACTTGGAATGAGAAGATGTCCCTAGAAATTAAATGCATAGTCTAACGATTCTCATATATGAAAGTTCACAAAAGTAAATAAAGATTCATAGAGCAACCCTAGTCCATACCAACTCCAAGGAATACTGGTCTCTGTGGTGTCAAGCCCTGATCAAGGTGTCGATTTGGGATCCTTTAAGCGCAATTCCAGGCTCTTTACATGTCCAAAGGATTAATCCTCCTCAAGTAAACATCAAATGTGATTCTACATCTCCTATACTTGTATATACCTACAATCAAATCCAAAAACACATAAGACTATGAGACCCAGGATTGAAAAATATGTATTGAAAAGAAAGGAGACAAGGAAAAAAAAAATTCTATCAACATCAAAAGAGAGAATACAAATTTATATTTATATTTAATATCTTCAATTTTTCTTTCCCAAATTTTGGAGCCAAGAAACTCTCCTCTAAGCATGTCAAATAGAATCACATATCTAAGATGGAGGATTCTCATATAACATGTATAACATGCCAAATATACATACATATCATAAGCCAGCGTTAATTATGTTTCAATTTAATTAAGCTCTCTACCCATTTTTATAGGCATACAACCTGAGAATTGGGGCACTATTAATTAAATTGCTCCGTGACAATTAGTTAGACAATCACAGAGTAAAACCCCATAACATCTACATATATGCTTATAGATAAATTAAAATTAATAATTTAACAGAAACAGAAATAAGATTCATCAAATCAATACCCCAAATAAAAGGAAAGTCACCACAAAAGCTGTGATAATTGGATCAACAAACTTTATTAAAAGTGGGGAAGTTTAACCATACAAATCTTATTGGTTTGGACTGCTCCCTCAAATACATTTCCCATAAAATTTTCTGAGCAACCAAACAGAGCAAGATCTTACTCCAATCCAACACCAAAAAAAAAAGGAAAAAAATACCCAAAAAGATCAGTATATAGAAAAATAAAAAAATCAAAGACTTTGCCGATTTGAATGATAGGCAAAGTCCCATTCTCTAACAGAAACCAAAAAGCCATATGTAAAATTCACATCCATAAGCCAAAATTTAACTCAAATCATATGCCATAATATAAGGAAAAATGAAAGTATCTGCCATTCAAATCCTATTCTATATGTTCATAAGCCCGATCTTTTAATTCGTAAAAGAGAGCAGATTGGGTAAAGTGACTTTATCTCAAACTATAAAATGAGACTAATCGGTGCCAAACTACAAAACCCTAAGACGCAAGACTTATATTTTAGAACTTAATTAAGTATCAAATACCAATATATATGGCAATACAATGCAACATAAAGGACTGAAAGAGTGAGGGGGAGCCGAAATCCATCGATCGACTAACAGAGTTACCTGTCGGTAACTAAAAGGTCGGGCTTTTCGTTCAGTCGCAGCGCCAACTACGGGTTGGCCACCACCCACAGAAGACTTTGCAGAGGAGGCCCAAATTGGGTGGACGTTCGGCGAGGAATCAAAATTTGGGTATATTTTTCGCGGAACTCTACAGTGTCTGTGTGGAGCGAGGGAATCGAATCCTCATGCAGACGAAAAGTGGACTTCTAAAGGGAGATGGTGAAGGTCAGAATTACGGGGAGAATCGACTGGAGAAGGGAGAAGAAATCAATGGGGAAAGCGTTGTCTAGAGGAGAAAGGGGTTAGGGCTGTTCTTCGGGTTAGAGGAAAAAGCACTTCAACAATTTGGTACGTGATGGCGCGGATCGAGCGTTTGGATGATTCTTTTAGTTTTGAAACACGCGTTTAAGGTTTTCCATCCTTTGTAATTAATTTATTGTTACCCCAGATTTTCCGTCTATTCCAATTGACCCAATTATTTTATTTTTATTGCGTCAAATACTATCGACCCGATTACATTTTTCTTTATTGCGACAGATACCATAGCTGAAATATCTTTGTATATCGACGCAATGCTTAAAACCTCCAATGTTATAATTGGGTAAATTAAGTTTCCGTCAAAAACGTCCAGCGACAATTAAGTCGCTCCAATAACAGTCCAATTACGACAAATTTAATTTCAGCAAAATTAAAGTCACTGCAAAAAATGCAAACTGTTGTAGTGGACTCATCCAAATAATCAGCAACACGTGAAAGTGCAAGATCATTTCAGAAGCAAATGACGATACAATTTAGTTAGGATTTTCTGCAAAGTTTGTTATGCATACTTTCATTATTCCTTTTGTATTTTCTCTTTCTGAAATTGCTATATATAAAGCAAGTCTCTCTATTGTAAGATCATGAACATGAATGCAAGCAGACCATTTCCATTTCTTCTCTGTTTTCCTTCTATCGAATCTTCAACCAACAAATTTTGTTGGCCCCCTTGTCAGTGACAACTTGAAACTGAATTCCGTAGGTTTCTTCTTTGCTTTGCTTGAGGGAGAGAAATCCAAGACCAATTTTGTTACATATATAGTCATAAAAGTATTGTATTCACTCTATTTGATCTTTGGGTTATACTTCTCTACCTTTCAGAAACTTTTATTTATGTATATAATACTTTTTTTTTGTAAGTGTATATATATAGTACTCATCACTCTTTCCCCGAGTTTTCTAAATGTTACTGAAACTTGTCATTGCTTCTCGGTGTATTGTGATTTATGTTTAATTGGTAGAGCAAAATAAGCACCTTCGAGGATCCCATGCAAACTTTGTTATACTGATCATCTAAGTACTTTTCTGTGGACTAAGGCATCATGTGTGTAAAAGAAGAGAGAAAACAAATCATGAAGCTGTCGGTTTTCTCTACTCCACTCCTTCAAAATAGCATGCATATATATATATATATATATTATATATATCGTAGTGATATCTTAGAGCCCAACATTGTTTGCCAGCAACGTTTATTTTCTTCATCCATGTTAATTAGAATTTACTGAAGTCCGGTAAGCTTAATAAAGTCTTAGTTTTTAGGATCTGTGTGTTCCCGAGTTCATTTTAGAACTGTAATGGAGTTGGTTTCGTTTATTTATTTGTTGATTATTACTCTATTTTAGATACAGTAGAATTATCTCTTAGACATTGTTCTGAAGAGGTTTGCAGTTAGAGCTAGACCATGTTAATGACTTAGAGCTAGACCATGTTAATGACTTTTGATATTATGGAACGTTACAGATCTTTATTAGTTAACTTGTAATGCATATTTCAAGTCTAGTTATAATATTAAATATTAATGAATATATATTTTTTTTTAAACAAAAAACAAAACACGAGGTATTTGTCTAATTTCGAAAAAGTGGCAATGTTTGGCAACTACTTCAGATTGTAATGTTAAGCTTAACATCCGTAATTTGTCCATATTAAGCTTAAAAATAGTACACTCTTATTCGAGCACTTGACTACGTACTACAGTACCACTACCACTTCTGAGATCTCAATTTCAAGTTGGACTTGGGAGTTTCGTAGGAACGTATATTTAGGGGTGGCAATTTGTGACACGACACGTTAACACGAAACGAACACGACACGATAAAAGCGGGTTAGTTTTTAGTCTTAACGGGTTTCGGGTCAATTCGTGTCAACCCGTTAAGACACGATTTGATAACGGATCATAACGGGTTAAACCCGTTATGACCCGTTAAGACCCGTTAAGACACGATAAGAAATTTGAATTTACTTTTATACCCTTGAGCTAAATTTCAAAAAATCCTAATTTAAAATTAGTTTTATACTTTTAAACACTTTACTATCCCATTTAAATACTTATTAAAAAGTCATTAACAAGTTAACCCATTATTATTTAATATGTTTGGATTATAATTTTAATATTTATAATATGTAGATCATATTTGTGTATTTATCATATTTTATAATGTACTACTTATTGAATTGTAATTTTAAAATTGTAATTTATAATTAATTTTTTATGGTTTATAACTATTATTTAAGTTTTAATATTTATATAAAATCAATTAAGTTAAACTCAAACGGGTCACTAACGGGTTTGCGGGTTGAAACGGGTCAAATCGTGTTGTATCGTGTCGTGTCATATAGTGTCAAAGGTCTTAACGGGTCTTAACGGGTCGTGTCGTGTCAACCCGTTATCTTAACGGGTCGTGTTAGGGTTGAAGTTTTTGACACGAAATCCTTAACGGGTCGTGTTCGTGTTGACCCTTTAAGTATTATGCACACGTTCTGACACGACACGAACACGACCCGTTAACACGTTTTGACACCCCTACGTATATTCAACCTGCCCTCGCCTTTTTATTTCAGGAAAAAATATATATATATATATATATATTGCCGAAACGCATGTATCGTGCCGTGCTCAAGTTTCTTTCTTTATGTTTTGTTTGTTTATGGCATGATGGTGTGCTGATTTTAAGTTCTAACATAATTAATGCGTTTTAATAGGTTGAATTCTGCAACTGCAGCGGGTTCCATGGAATGCTTCTTTTTGATTGGTTCTTGGGGTGCTTGTCTAACTTCTTTTGTCACCGATCACGGAGTGGGTAAAAGTGATTGCTGGTCGGCATTGTTAATGGAGCAGAAAGTGCTTGTTCTTTCTCGCAACGAATGTTTTTAAACTGACCTTTTTGCCTTTTCTTTTTGGAGAAAATAAAATTATTTCACTTAACATCTAATTGGAGACGAACAAACCACAGTACATTATATCTATTCTTGAATTTCCTTTTTGAGTTTGTTGGTGAGATTGATAAAAATAAATATTTTTATGTATTCCTTAATTATTTTTATATATATTATATTTCATTTAGATTATTAAATTAATTAAAATGAATAATAAAAACTGTAAATGAAAGTCTCTTTTATCACATCCGTTCTCCATCCTATTGTCAGAATATAAAATATCGCATGGATCGATATGAAAATATTTGATAGTTGAATCCATGATCTGGTAAATTAGAAATTATATATTCTATAAATATATATCTATTTATATTATTTATATATAAATATAAATATAAAATATTATAAATATAACTTTACCCTACTTCCGGCAGATGGATCGTGCTATTCATTTTGATGCGAAAGAATCAAGGTTCATTATCTAATATTACTCTTAATTATAAATAAAGATTAATAAAAAGATGCAGGAAGTTAAATTATCAACCACAAACAGTATCTTTGGGTAGGCGTGAAACCAAAGGTAAAATGATGATCCTACCTACTTTACACTATAAAATGTTATGGCCCTTACTTAAAAAGTGATGGCCTAGGGATCCATGACGGACGACACACTTGCTCTCTCTTCCTAAGTTAGTTTTAAGAGTTTCAAATCAAATTATTTCATGTAAAATATTTTTTTAAATATATTTTATACGTCAATTTGAGAATATAAGATTTAGTTTACTTTTACAAATATTAGTATTTCATTTTATTTTATTATTATTACTTTCTCATATATAATTATAAAATAAATAATTTAATTTTTTCAAATTTCAAAATAACTTTTTTTTAAATGTCAAAAAAATATTAATATTAAAAAAATATTTTATAAAAATATTTTTTTAATTTTTAATTTTTATCTCATCTTATTTATAAAAACAATCTAGATTTAAATGTTTTATATTTTAAAATCTATTAAAATAATAGTTTTGTGTATTTTACACATTTTAAGTAAAAGTAATTATAAAGGGAAATTCTAAATACAAGTAATATTAGATACTCATATATGTACTAATATTTAAAAAAAAGATAAATTTAATAAAATACTTAAATTTAAAATGAAAAATATATAAATACATGTATGAGTGCGCAACATTTATATGTAACATTATTCAATTATACCACGCGCAAATGGGGCAGATGACGTACGATCAAAGCCGAAAGAGCCACTACTGCATATGAGATGGTTATGGTTAGGCTAATGACGAGCCTTCTGAACCGCACAAGGGTTGGCACTTGGCACAGGTATGAAGAATCAACACGACTGGGAAAATTGACAGGAAGCAATATGACGATTGATTGATTCCACGAATTGACGAATATCCATTTTCTAGCACTTCCATACTTTTTCAACCGCTAGTCCACAGGTGTCTTTCGTGAGCAAAACCGGGATTAATTTAGGATGTCTCATTTGTTTTAACAGAGAATTAACTCATTTTATCTTATTATTAAAAAAATTATATAAAATAAAATAATTAATTAAATTCTATAAATTTCTTTAATTTTAAAACAAAATTAATATTAAAAAATATATTTTAATAAAATTTTATATTATTTTTAATTTTTATATCAACTCTTTTCTTCTCATCCTAAAAAATAAACCGTTAATCTCCTCAAACAAAGCACGGCAAACTGGAAGGAAAGAACCCTTAATTTTCACTCATCTGGGAAGTAGAATGTGACTATATATTGTACACTGCCCACTTTGGATGTTAAATAAAAAATTAAAACAAGGTGCGTGATGAAATATAGCCAGACATATATAAAATGGTTAAGTGCTGCAAGATTGTAACCTTTATCCAATCCTGTGAATGATGGGATGGACGGTCAAGCTTTCGCAAAGAATCTTAGCTACGGTGTAGTTGTTTATTAATTGTGAAGAGGCTTGAGATTTGGTCATCTATGCTGTCTAAATTTTCCTAAATAAAAAACTACCAAAAAAATTCCACTACTAAGTAAATCTTACAAAATAGAGAAATAAATCTTAAATTTGTAAATTTCATGCAGGTCCTTATAATAAAATAAATCTCATTATAAAAAAATATGACAAAGCTACTTTTTCTTGATAGAATCTACATTATTACAAAAAATAAACTTTTACAAAATTTATATATTTGAAACTTTACCTAACATTACTCTATTACAAGTTAATAACAGATATTTTTCAATTATATGGATAAGAACATCTGAAATATTAGTGCACAAAAGATTCTCTTGTCAAGCCCATATTAACCCAAAACGACAAATCGTGGCCTTCCCTCCCTTTTTTTTATTTTTTATTTTTAAGGGCCTTCACTCCCAAATATTATACCGTCCATTCTTCCTTTATCTCTTCTACCTTCGTCATTTTCTTAAACAAATCAAAGAACTCCCTTTCACAAAAAAAAAAAAATCAAAATCAAAATCAAAAATCAAAGAACTAATTCGATTCAGCGTTATATCATTTTCTCAACCACACACTACAAACCCTCGAACAAAAAGGAAAGGGAGAGAGAGCAGAAAAGTCCCCACAACTTTTCGAAATGATAGCCCATCTGCGTTTCCAAGCTTGAAAGTTTCTTATTATAAAGAAGAAAAAAAAAAAAGCAGCTCTCAAGTCATGGAAAAAGAAGGGTACCTTTCATGCTGGGGACGTCTCAAGTTGAAGCTTCCATGGACACAACGAAGAGTAAGAAGTCCTAATACGAGGTTAAGATCAGGTATGGGTAAACTTGGTGGCGGATTTAAGTATGATCCTTTAAGTTATGCTCAGAACTTCGATGAAGGTTGGGATGATGATGATGAAGAAGTTCACCAACGTGGGTTCTCCGCTAGGTATGCAGCACCTTCTTCAAAGCCGCCTAGAGATAAGTAAGCAGTTTCATTGAGAGCTTGCTTAATTAATATATTGGCTGGGGGTCTTTAAACTTTTATACTTGGGGAATCGAAGGGATTTAAATCTTGTGGTACTTGTTAATAATTATCTTTCTGCGAAGAGAATGAAAGGCAATACAGACATATTTATGGTAGTTATTAGTGTTGTCATTTTGGTTTTCTTGGAAATCATGTTATGACTTATGAGTGGTCTTATCTGCGAACGATCCGAGCGATCTTTCGTTAATATGTTGGACGAATATGGTACTGCGACTGCCTATAAAAAAACAGAAGGGAGAAGGAGGAGGAGGAGGATATGGCAGCGAGATACTTTATTTTTTGAGAACATATATACCTATTACGTACCTCGCTAGTACCCATATCTGTAGCGGTATGTGTCTCACAACTCACGAAGATTTTTTAGTTTTCGTTCTGAGATTGGATAAAGGCTGTTAACTTTGGGATATATGTTCATTTTCTTCCTGAATTTGATTGTGAGTTCTGTGGCGTTGATGTGTGACGAGTAATAAAACGATCGTCAGAATTTACATATTTGTGTTTTGTTCTTTTGTTTATTTTAATTTTGTAATTCTTCGAATTACTTAACAATTTTATAAGGTTGATGTTGGAATGCAGTCCGACTACACTCCAATATCTTTGTAGTCCACTTCCTACACCTTTTTAAATTATTATAATTTGTATAAAAATATAATAAAAAAAATCAAATTTAGAAAACACAATAAAAAACATAATAAAATAGTAAAATGAAAAAATATAATAAAAAATACAATAAAAAATAAAATAAAAATAAATTTTAAGGGAATTCGACCACAGCCCAGTCCCCACCGCCACTGGAGCGGTAGGCAACACCGCTTAGCCCATCGAAATTGGAGGGAGCCGACGACTCCACCAACCTTAAACCCAAAAATGGGTCCGTTGGATGAAGTTGCCGAGTCCCTCCGTTCCCGATGAGTTGGATGATATCGCCCACCATCGCTAAAAAGGGCGAAGGTTACAAAGAGATGAGTTCGGATTGACCGAACTCCAAAATTTCTCATTTTATAAAGCCTATTGAAAAAACTTGTAACCTTGATCTAATTGAGAATTGCTTTTCCAGTATTGCCTAGCGGCCAATGAGTTCTAATTTGCTTCAACTCGAAAATAAAATCAGCTTCCACACAAAATCATGGAAAATTATGATTGCATAGCTTTAATTCAGGGAGGTTTAAGACTCAGACTTTGCCCGGTTTGGATTAAAGATTAGATGGGTTGAGATAATTTAGTTTATTATTTAATATTATTATTATTTTAAAATTTTAAAAATATATATTAAAATTTTAAAAAATTATATTTTATATAAAAATTTAAAAAAATATAATAATAAATTTAAAATCATCACATATTCAAATCCAAACCAACACTTCTTCTTCTTTTTCTTCGGCCCCGATACACTTTGAAATACAAGTGATTAACAATTATTAACAATCTGTCAGGTAGTGAACCTGGTTTGACAAAATAGTGAAAAGCGATTGAATTAGGTGATTACGAGAGCCTGTCTACCCGTGACCCCCCGATCGCTGACTGATGAGACTGCGTTTAGACCGAGCAAATGCTAGAACTACGCCATCTTTGATTTGATGTTAAAATAACATCAGCATTAGCGTTGTATTGATCATTTTAATCTTTAAAATTTTAAAAATATGTAATTTTTTTAACTTTTAACTAATACTTCAAATCTACATTAAATTAAAAAAAATGTTAATTATCACTCTCATTGAAATTTCGATGGATCCCGATGAGAGGGTTCTATTTTATATTTTTAATTTTTTTTACATAATTTTTAAATAAATATTTTTAAATAATATTATAATATTTATATTTTTAAAAAATATTTTAAAATGTTAAAAAAATTATATATATTATTTCTCTAACAAGAAAATAAAAGAAATGATGATGAGTTTGCATTCAGACTAATAGTAATAGATTTGTTTTGAGTGTCTTTAAGGTAAAATGTCGGTGTGTCTTTAAATTTTGCCTAACTATGATTAAAATAATCTGAATTGAAGTAGTCAAAACTCTTTTAACTCTACTTTTGAGCAACAATAACTCTAAAGTTATCTCTAAATTTGGTTCATAGACAAAAAGAATTTTTATTCCAAAATTTACTCTTCTGTAACCTCTCGGCCTCTGATCCATCTCTTTCACCCTCCCTCTCCCGTATTTGATTATATATATGGACTAATTTCTGATTAATTTGTGATGATTTCGCTCTAGAAACTTAGGAATACGTGGTTGAATTTTGCTGTATTATTGGCTTTACGCTTGCATTTCTCCCGCAAGAGGAAATCCGAAAAGAAAAAAAAAAGGATTTTTTCGAGATTGTTATGAATCATGATACCGATTTTTTCAGATTTTTTATTTTTTCAGATTATTATGATACAGATTTTTCATATTTCCACTGAGTTTTATTGGATATGATATACGTGTATGAATTGCTCTTAGAAGACAAAGACATTCTCCTTGAATCACGACAATTATAAATCATGTGGTTTGTGTTGGATAAATAGTTGAAGAAATAAATAGTTGTGAAACAATAAATTAATTAAAAGTTAAAGGATTCTGCAATAGCCACAGACAAAAGTTACACATTGTGGCCACCGAATAAGATATTCATTTTTTTCATACATTTTTTTATATCTTTAAATTTATTTTTTAAAAATTCATAATATCATTTAAAAATACTTTCTAAATATTAAATAAAAAAAATGATGGCCACCATCGATAAATTTGTTTGAGAGAGTAACATTATCTAAAGTTAAATTATTAATTAATATATGGTTAGTATAATTAAATATGAAAAATTAAATAAATAAATATTATTACTAAAAAGTAATATTATATTATTATTTTGATTAATGCAATGTGAAGTTATATGTTGAATAGTTTTGATTTTAAGTAAAAACCTGTAATTTTAGATAAATTTTGAATATAACTTTGACGATGCCTTCATGCCAATGAGTAGGGGTGTCAAAACGTGTCAACGGGTCGTGTTCGTGTCGTGTCAAGACATATACATTATGTCTAAAGGGTCAACACGAACACGACCCGTTAAGAATTTCGTGTCAAAAATCTCAACCCTAACACGACCCTATAAAATATCGTGTCAACACGACACGACCCGTTAAGACCCATTAAGCATATACACGAAAATGACACGACCCGACACGACACGTTTCAACCCGCAAATCCGACACGACACGTTAAGACCCGTTAAGCCATTAGTCACCCGACACGACCCGATACGTTTCACCCTATTAACTACCAGCAAGTACAATACATAAACTTATCTTTGCTTGAAATCAAATAGCCCGCTTCCCTGCTTTTATATAAGTTTCTATTACAAATTATATTTCTAACTGAAAAATATAAATAACTATTTACAAATTACAATCTTAAAATCACAACTTCACAATCTAACAAGTAATACATTACAATTTATGATAATACACCATAACACCACCATAATGCAAACTCATGACTGCATTGTAAAGTATTAAAATTACACTTCAAATATAATAAACAATACACTGTAAACATGTTAATGTTACAATAATAAAATCACACATCTAAACAAACTTAGAACTTGCAGAAATAGGCATAGCGTCGTCACTGCCTTTGTTGATGCTCATCTCGATCACATATTCCGTTAACTCTTCGAAGTCAAGATCTTCTTTTATTTCTATTACAAAAAATCAATATTTAGTAGACAGTCAATAAAAACAACTATTTATAAAAAAACCAATAACTATATAATTTCAAAATTTTCCCTTCCTCGTCGCCATATAACCAATCTCTTGTGCAGACTAATGCTTCAACAACATCTGGTTTTAGTGCACTCCTAAACTGATCAATGATACGCCCACCAACACTAAAAGTAGATTCAGATGCGACAGTAGAGATTGATACACTCAAAAAATCACGAGCCATTTTGGCAAGATCAGGATAACGAAATTCATTTCCTTTCCAAAAGGAAAGAATGTCGATCTTTGCATTTCTATCTGCCTTAGATTCATCCAAGTAAAGATCCAATTGACTTTTTTGCAAATGGAGACTACGATCATCATGTTCAAATGTATCAAATTCCTAAAAAAAATAAAAAAACAAAACTATTTCTTAATGATATGCGATATGAAATAACAATATAATTTAAATCATCAAATAAAAATATTATTTGATATTACCTGAAATACTTTTTTATTTTCGGTTAACTCACTTGTTGCTCCACTAACAGTGTTATCAGAACTCATGGTAGAAAAAGTGTGAGCATTAGAAGAACTATATTCCATGAAAAGAGATGTCAATTTGGTCTGAACATTTATATATTCTAAGGAACAATCCCCGTAAAGCTTCTTATAAGAGAAATTAACAAAAACCAACTTGTATCGGGGATCCAATATAACTGCTATAGCCAACAAGACATTGAACTATAGGGTATTTTAGACATCTTCTTCATGTAGTCGTCATCACCCATAGAATGCTACTTTAATTTAAAATAAATCAGAAACATTGCCGGAAAGTAGAGATTGGCTATAGGGTATTTGGTCCCAGAAAAGTCACAAGTGGCTACATAAAAAACACTTAGTAAACTTTTAATCTTCACCACTTCTTCCCACTCAGACTCAGATAGACAATGCTTAAAATTGGAATCAGTCAATGCCAAATGTCCAAAGGCACGACGATAGAAAATAGCATTCTCCAACATAAGATAAGTAGAATTCCATCTAGTGGGGACATCTTGTCTCAACCCTTTCTTACTATCCAAAGACATTTGATTTGATGAATCTAAAAATTTTAGTTTTCTTGATTGTGATCATTTGACATACTTGACACTTTCACGAACTTTATAGATAGCATCCTCAATCTCTTTTAACCCATCTTGTACTACTAAATTCAGAATGTGAGCACAACAACGAAGATGAAAGAACTCACCATCACAAACAAGAGCTTTCTTAATGTTCAATTGAGTTTTTAACAACTCAACCGAAACATCATTAGAAGAAGCATTGTCTAAAGTCAATGAGAAAATCTTGTGTTCAATTCCCCACTCACATAACAAATTATAAATTTTTCCAGACAAAGATATGTCATTATGTGGTGGTGGCATGTAAGAAAAGTTCAAAACCCTTTTCTGTAAAGTCCATCTCTTATCCAAAAAATGTGCTGTAATACACATATAACCATCAGTGGTTATAGAAGTCCACAAGTCAGATGTCAAACTAATTCTACCAGGAATTTCATTTAACATGCATTTAATCCTATTTTTTTCCCTCTGATGCATCTTAACCAAATCTACCTTAGCAGTATTCCTAGAAATAATTGGAATGTCTGGACGCAAATATTGTAATAAAGATCTCACCCCCGAATATTCAACAAACCGAAAAGGCAGGTCATGCTTAACAATAGCAGCTACCAATATTTGTCTATATTTTTCAGGGTTAAATTTAGAGTTACTTACCGAAATAGATCCACTATTTTGTCCCAAAATCAACTGACCAATATCTCGTGAACTTCTCCTAGGGCACACCTCAATGTGACGCCTCAAATTTCCGATTCCATTTTTGCTTGATGCAAGGTAAGTAGCTCCACACAGCTTGCACCTGGCTCGTGGCTTCTTATCACCTTGTTTCTCAGAATCAGGAACAATTTCAAAAACATTCCACACATATGACCGCTTCCTTCGTTTTGATTTAGCCTCTTCAGTTTGAAAACCTTCTTCTTCATTTTCAAACTGGTCCAAATCAATAAACTCATTATTTTCACATTCTGCCTCAGTCATCTGACAACAAATAAGAACAAAGGGTCATAGAATTATTTTATTAAGGCCAGCTAGCATCAATTCTAGAAAATCAATTAATAGTATAAGTAAATGATACTACTCAGACACACAACTTTAAAAAAAAAAAAAAAACATGAACATATTTTTCAAAATATTTTAAATTATTCAGAAAAAAAAATTAAGAACAATATGAACTTTTTGTTCATATATAATATTGTCCACAAGTAATATGAACAATTTACGTGATGGAACTACCTTATTCAAGATGGACCTATATGCATTTCTGTTTAATATACGAGAAAGACATTAAAACCATTTCAGTGCTCTGTATTTCAGCTTTCCCTTTTATTCTTACAAGCAATTAGTAGCACCCAAAGAACAGAGGCCAACCAAAATTTGCTATGCACAAGCCATCCAATGTTTATAACATTAGACATTTTACATTATTAAAGAGTCTAACAAAAGGAAACAACTTGGACCATAGGAAATGATGGTAACAAGGGCATTCTCTTACCATCACTGAGATCTTGACCTACAGGCTACACATATCTGTTGATTAGTTCTCATCAACAAAGACAAAACAATACAGTAGAACCGCATCTTCATTTCCTACTAGGATTGCAATTCAATTCCCCACTAATTTTTAAATTTTAAATTCAAATTCATTAATTTTTTTTGATAAACAGACTTCCATTAAATAAAAGTATTACAAAGCAGTTTAATCACGCCAAAAAGCATGATCAACAAAAGCTGGGACATTCTCCCACCACATTTGACTATCTAACACATTCAAAGCAAATCAAGTTAAACAATGAGCAACACCATTTCCTTCGCTGGATACATGTTGAACAATAATATCATAAAGCAGTTCATCATCTCCTTTGCATTCTTATATAAATCAAATTGCCATTTATGAAAGATGAATCATGTTCAGCTTGAAGCTCCTGCACTAGTAGTAAGCAATTGAATTCAATAGTAAACTTTGAAATACCAAAAGGAATACAAAACTATAAGCCCCTAAATACAACCAAATAACCAATAATTCAAAAGTTTAAGCCCCAACCACTTCTTATTCAAGTTTACTAGCAACCCTCATTGTTCTACCAGCATTGTCTCGCAATATTAAGCCAATCCCTGCTTTTCTATTTTCAGTAAAGATAACCCGGCCGTTGACAACTTGAAATTGAGCTTTAAATAACCCCTTGTTGTTAATTGCCACTTCCCCATGTCCCTTTTTTAAAAAAACAATAATCACTGAAGACTTATGAATAGACAAAGCATGATTCACAACTTGTAATGGATCCACAATTTTTTTTTTCATTTTCATTTAATTTCGTCTAAACCATAAGCTCTAACTAATGACAAACAACAAATTAGTAAAATCATTTGTCCTACCATGGAAGAGAATAAACTTCACAATGTCAATGAATCCCATTTCAGACTAACTTCAAACTAAGATAGAAGCTACCTTGAAGATGGGGCGGCGTGAGAACTGGGACTGGTCACTGGGCGATACCGTGAAGATGAGCTTCAGCTGCACCGCGATGCCGTGAAGGAGGAAAGCCGTGATGCCGAAGGTTGAAGGTGAGTGAGACGGGACGGAGAAGGGAGGGAGATGGGAGGGCGATCTCGAGGGAAGGTGAAGAAAGCTGATGCCGATGCCGAACGTTGAAGGTTGAAGATGGCCGATGGCCGATGGGTGAGACGGGAGGTAGACGAGACGGGAGGGAGACGAGACTTGAGAGGCCCTGCCTCTGAGCGAGACTTCAGACTTGAGAGTCTGAGAAGTCACGAAACCGAGAGGCGAGAAGGAAATGAGCAGGAAAGGGGCGGCGGCTGTAAGACCTATTTAGGATTTTTTGTGTTGGGGGGTAAAATAATAATTTTATTTTCTTAACGGGTCATAGCGGGTTATAACGGGTCATAACGGGTCAACCCGTTATGACCCGTTAAGAATTCGTGTCTTAACGGGTTGACCCGTTTTGACCCGAAACCCATTAAGCCTCAACCCTAACCCGTTTTTATCGTGTCGTGTTTGTTTCGGATTAATGGGTAGTGTCATATATTGCCACCCCTACCAATGAGGTGAAATCTAGACAAAGTCCAAGGCCAGCTCTATCTACTTTTGGATTGTTGTTTTGCCGTAAACCCAGGGCATTTTTTTTTGAAAAGAAATGACCGCATTTCATTTCATAAATGAAGTTTACAGTTGAAACTAATAAAACTGGAAAAATCCGTATTTATAAGGCTAACTAATCAGGAGGATCTATAGCATCCCCCGCATATAAAGTGGCGAGCCTTGTCTTAACTTCTAATCTCTCAAAAAACAAACCACATGAAAGTGATTTGTCTAAGAGAGTTTCGAGGTAACCAAACTCCCACCTCACAGGGAAGGGAAGTGATCACCACCTCCAATCTCCAAAGGAGAGAGGGAAGATCACAACCTCCATTCTCCAAACAAGAAGGAGGAAATGTCAGTCACATCCTTCAAAGGAGGAGTGAGAACCAATCAAGGAATAAATCTATTCTTATTTATTCTAACAAGCATTCCAACAAAACGATAAAAAAACAACCAACAACACAACCAAAACATAACGAAACCCAATTTAAAAGATCCGGTTCGGTACAAAAGGCAGAGCAGGGGCCGACGTGGCACGTGAGAGACACACGCCACCTAGGGGGTGAGCTTGACCGTCAGCCCAGCAACAATCGATGGTACTGGGTTCAGAACTACCGCGCGAGGATGCTGTGGAGTAGGAGTTGGAGGTGGGTGAAAGCCCCGCCCCAACTTGAACCCGCGCGTGTAACGACGCACTGCTGGTCTCGGATAGGCCTTCGACAGTCTGGAACATCGGCAGCTGGTGAACCCCGGGGTGGTGTGCGTGCTGGTCGATGGCCACTGTAGGGTGTCCCAATTCCAGAGCGCCATCTCCGCAGGAAACAAGCCCTGCAAAACCAAAAAAATCAAAGAAACCAAGAGGGGGAGGGGGAAGCAAAATGGAGGTGAAGGGGGGGAGGGAGGGAGGGAGGAAGGAGCCGTAACTCCCGCCCTCCCTCAGCCAACTGCTGGGGTTTGGAGGTACTTTGGAGAGAAAATGTTCGAGAGAGAAAGCTCCCGGGTTTCGAAAGGCGTAAATTAAGGGCATTTAGAAATTGAAAAGACTAGAGTAGCAGACCCACGATTAGGAGTCCTTCTCTCTCTAGAAAAGTTAGGCAGCAACTTTGCTTCGTGCGAATGGTTTAGTCTCTTGTAGAGAGTTTCAGTATTTTGCTATGGCAGTTGAAGAAGAATTGACGCAATTTTGGGAAAAATGGATCTTTCTATTGAAGAATTTTATGTATTTCACGTTTCTAATGTCAAGGAACATGGAATTCGTGGTCGAAACTGCATACTAGCTAAAGTTTCAACTGAAAAAGGATTGAACCATGAAGTCTTTTGGAAAACCATGGCTCAAATCTGGAAGCTACTAGGATGGGTTCAATTCAAAGACTTGGAAGACCAAAAATTCCTAATTGAATTTCAAAATCAAGAATAAAGTACTTAGTGGAAAGTCTTAGTTCTTTGATAGGAACTTGGTAACCATGCAAAAAATTAACGAAGTACCCTTAACTCTGTCCAATTTAGGTAAGAACCATTTTGGATTCAGTTGCATAATTTGCTTATTGCAGTAATGAATGAGGACATTAGAAACCAATTTGGGGAAGCTATTGGACAAGTTATCTGAGTTGACATAGAGTCAAATGGGTTAGAAATGGGTAAATATTTAAGTATCCGGATTGCTATTGATATACGTAAACTTCTGTTAAGAGGCCAATGGCTGAATTATGAAAGAAATAAATTTTGGATAAATTTCAAGTATGAAAGTCACCAATCTTTTTGTTTTTATTTTTGAATTTTGTTTCATAAGGGCAAAGATTGTATTAGACAAAGAACTGACCAAGCAGAGGATAGGGAACAAAACAAGCAATTTGGGCCTTGGATTCGAGCACAACCTATGAACACAAACATGTTTGATTTTAGAAAATATGGTGGGGAATTTGTAGACTATAAGGAAAAGAAAAACTAGGTTCAAATAACTGGGATCTGATCCTGAGATAATCTCTAAAGAGTGTTCTGTAAAGCAGAAACATCTAGATATGAAGGTGGCAGTTATGAATCTAGTAGCAAAATATTGTGTTTGTAACAAAGAAACTAAGATTGCCTCTACTGAATTTAACCATGAAGTTGAAGACAATCCAATCTTGGTTGAAGTTGTTCTCCCAACAGACATTAGAGAAAGAAGAATGAACTTGAAACATTCTTTATTTGCTTTGCATTCTGTTCAAGTTGACAAAGATACTACACCTAAAGTGGCCTCTTGGAAAAGGAGGGCAAGGGTTGCTAAAGAGGGCAAGGGTTGCTTAGAGTAATTCCTTACCAAATCATGATAAAGTGACTTCTAGTAATCACAAGAGATGAGCTCTTCAGCTAAATGACTCGAAGACAATTGGTAAGAAACAAAAATCTGAATTACTTCAAGAAAATTGCAGTGTTAGCATTGGGTTGGTGGAGGCTATTGTGCAGCTCCACCAACAATAATGATGGGCTTAAGTTGGAACTGTAGGAAGATTGTCAGAATTGTAGAGGGTTTGGCAACCTACAGTTCAAGAATTTCACCTATAAGTGAATACAAAGTGGTCAAAAGTGATTTTCTTAATGGAAACTAAATGTGGTAGGAAAAAAGTTGAAGCTGTTAGGAACTTTTTGGGATATGACAACAGTTTTGTGGTTGAAAGTCGAGGGAGGGTTAACTGGAGGACTTGCATTCTTATGGCATAGCACTAATGATATTGAGTCAAAATCCTATTCTCAAAATCACATTTCCTTGAGCTATAAAAGATTTGATTGTCCCAAACCAATTAACTAGGTTTTATGGTCATCCAAATACTTCACTTAGAGAGAACATATGGCAGTTCCTAAAAGTTCTAAACGCAAATAATGAAAGATCCTAGATTTGTTTTGGGGATTTTAATGAGATTTTACACCAAAATGAAAAGCAAGGGGCTACCTTAAGACCCTATTAACAAATGGAAAAGTTTAGGTAGACAATGAAGCATTATGGATTAAGTGACTTGGGCTATGATGGGATGAAATATACTTGGAAAAATGGAAGAGTAGGATCTTAGTTCACTAAGGAAAGGTTGGATCGAGCATTTGGCAGTATTGCTTGGACTAGACATTTTTTCTGAAAACAGAATTCTCATAATGGCAACTCAAGCATCTAACCATTGTCTTCTAATGTTTAACATGGGAACTGGAAAGAAGTGTTGTAACAGTGAAAGAATGGATAAAACAACACTTTTCAAATATGAAGCCAACTGATAATTAAGGGATCAATGCAAAGAAATTGTCCAAAATAACTGGCGTCAGTGTCATTCAAGGCAAGGTGTTCCCTTTAAACTTCACAAATGCAAGGAATCATTATTTCAATGGAAATAGCAAGTTCTTGATAAGGACAGAAAGCTAGCTCAAGAAAAAATAAATAAATTAACTCAGCTGCAAACAGAGAATACAGGCCATCTATTAGATGAAGTGAAGCAGGTGCAAAAAGAAATAGAAGCACTGTTAGAAGCTGACAATATCAAATGAAAACAAAGGGCTAAACAGTCATGGCTTAAAGATGAAGATAGAAACATAAATTTTTTTCATAAAACTGCTAATCAAATAAAAAAGACTAATGAAATTCAGGAACTTGTAAAGGAAGATGGCACTAAGGTCTATAGCACAGAAGAAATCTCAAAAACATTTGGGCAGTACTACAAGGAGTTACAACTTCTCATCTAGATGAAATTTAGGATTGCATGCAACATGTTTCCAAGAAAGTTACTGAAGATATGAATAGGTTCTTACTTTCAGAATTTAATGCTATTGAGGTCAGAGAAGCATTCATAGTAAACTAAATTAAAATCATATTAAATTAAATTTTTTTAAGAGCACTAAGGTCATAGTAAGAAGTGCATAACATCTTCATATGGAGATGAAATCAGAACCCAAAGGTCAACCCTCCTCCACTAGAGGCAAGAAAGAAGACTGGACAAATTGCTGGAAACTTCAGATTCCCAATGCAACCACATATTTCAACTGGAGAGCATGTCTTGAGTCTTTACCAACTAAAACTAATTTAGTTGAAAGGAAATTCCTGGAATAATCAAGTCAACACGCAAATGATAAGAAGCTGGAGGCTTCTAGAATGGTAGGCGCCGAACGGAAGGAGCTGGATTGAGGCGCCGGAATTCCACCGTCATTTACACGTTCACACTTATTTGTTTGCCTATAAATACACGAAACGAGGGTTGAAACAAATGGGCGTGGTATGAGAGATGTAAGGAGACAAAGAGATAGCTTGTTGAGCTCTGAGAGAAGTAAGAGGCGAGTTGAGAGGATGTGATCTCCTCCCTAAAATATTCTCTGTATTTCACTGGTTATTAGTGGAATTTTCTTTTCTCTGTGTGGACGTAGGCAATCTTGGCCGAACCATGTTAAATTCCGGTCTCCATATTATTTGTGAGCTTCCGCCGATCCCAACAAAAATTTGTGAATCTGCTACCTGTCCTATATGCCTATAGGCTACAGGAAGATGAAACTGCAACACACATACTATGGAATTGCTCTTCAACCATGGATGTGTAGAGCCTAGCATCTACTAGATTATAGAAATGTTCTATCAGGCCTCTTACTTTAATGGGTTAGTTGAAGAACTGATGTTAACATGTGATAAAGATACCATGGAATTATTTGTAGTAATTGCAAGAAGCCTTTGGCATCGAAGAAATAAACTTATATCTTTGAAAATTTCTTCACTCACCCGAATGCTTTGGCCAAGATAGCTAAGCAATCATTGGCTGCTTTCAAAGCTACATGGCAGAAGCTTTCTACAAATTTGCATGACGCCCCAGGTAGCAGTACTAGTTGGACTCCTCCTCGACAAGGAATTACCAAAATCAATTGGGATGCGAGTTTGAATGCTGAGACATGATTAGCAGGATATGGTATGGTAGCTAGAGATCATAATGGAAGAATCATAGAAATAAAATTAAAAAAAAAAAAAAAAAACTCTCAAGACTTGGCTTGATGGATCCTTTATTGGCGAAGGCACAAAGAGCTTTAATTGCAGTGGAATGGGCGATTGAACAGAATTATCATACTGTAAATTTTTTAATGTGACTCTGAAGCTATTGTTAAAGCTTAGAAACCAATAACTAGATGTGATAGAGTTGGCATCGTACTTAGTGATATCAAATGTAAGCTATCCTATTTAGTTAGATGGAAGGTCTTACAAGTTAAAAGGTCAGGCAATGTTTTTGCTCATGAGTTAACAAAGGAGGCCCTCGGGCCTCTTGATAATGTAACTGCTTTGAATGCCAATTCAGACAACTTATCATATGTAACTTCATCTGATCCTTAATGAAGTTTACCCTTTTACTAAAAAAATGCCAGCTCCATCTACTTGAACCTACGATTGTGTGGATCGAATACAAGTTTTAACAGACTAATTTTGCTTAAAGGCCACTTAGACTGTTTGGATGTCCAGGTGATCTTAAATAATTTTTGAATAATAATAAAAAATAATAAACAATTTATAAATAACAGTGCATAGTATGAGACTATCATACTTACCAAACACAACTTGAGATGTTTAGAAAATGAGATAAGATGAAAATCTTTTGAATAATAGTAAAAGAAGAGAGATGAGAATGAAAACGAGATGGAATGATAATCTTGTATTTAAGTGATGTTTGAAATGAAAATAAGAATTGAAATGAGACGAGACCAAAACTGTTTTCCAACATCCCCTAATCTACCAATTTAATGCTCAATTCAGTTGGCATAAAAGATTTCAGATTCCAGGATCTCCAAACGATGAGTTGGTATAAAATGACACAATTATTTTATGAAAAATGTTAGATATAGTTATAAAGTGAGTAGTATTGTATACTCTTTTTTTAAAAATAGATAAATGTAAAATTTACATCAAAAAAATTGTAATAATATATCTTATTATTTTTCAAATAGGGTGCGTGCTTACAAACTTTATGGCTAAGAGCATTATTTTCTTTTTCTTTATATGCACCTCAAATTCCGCACAGAAATATTAAGGTTCTATTTATATTTAGATTTAGAGAAAGGATAAATTGAAATGAATTTAATTTATTTTTTAATATTATTATTATTTTAAAATTTGAAAAATATGTATTAAAATTTAAAAAATGTGTATTGAATTTTAAAAAAAGTATATAAAAATTTATATTTTATATAAAAAAAATTATAAAAATATAATAATAAAATAAAGATGAATTAAAATAAATTTTAAATAGCTAAAAGTCGGCCATCCATCCCATCATGTCCCAGTAGCCAGCCACGACAATCGGCCTCATCTTTGTAGTCTTTCCGTGACAAATATGATTGACGAAAAGAAAAGAATTGGGTTCCATCTCTATAGTCTTTCCGTGATAGTTTCGATAAATATATATATATATATATATATATATTTAATTCATCGATTTTTTTAAACATATTTTCCTCTTTGTCAACTAGATAATGATTTGATGATGTGGAGGCAAATAATTTATGATGACGATTCCTCAATTTAATAAAATCTAATAATTTTATTTTATTTTATTTATTGGTCTTAAAATGATTAAAATTTTGAATAGATTATGTTCAGATTTAAGAGAGAAAAACCAAAAGCTATGGACTACATATTCAATAATGATATGATTCGTGCTTTACCTCTATTTGTATTTCTATCGATAAGTAATTAATATCCGCTTATGTAAAATAAATATGGAAGGTTGCTTTTACATCGAGTTTTAAGTCGTGGGTGCGAGAGCCGGCGGGAGACAGGACGAACTCAAGAAGGTTGCCTGTTTCTTGCAACCTTCTTGAGTTCTTCCACCTCTGTAAACGTTGACCCCAATCCACCCTTTTTGGGGAATGAAACGCCCCCATCAATGATCAAACTCCACATAAAGTGGAAAAGAATTGAGAAAACAGAAATAAATAAAACTCGAAATAAAATTACCACCACTGTTATGAATGGCCCCGAAGCTGCAAAGTAACGACATTCTTATACTAATTAGTAATGTTATTCATTATCTGACACCACATATTTATATATTTTAATATTATTTTTTATTTTATTTTATTCTCATTAAACTAATTGAGTTATTTTACTAATCATTCATATATCACTTTTTTTTTTTTTACAAGAGTCAAAACCACATGCCTGTAAATGACCCCTTACCAATTTTATTAAGAACTATTCATATATCACATATTTGTTATAAGAAAAATGAAAAAAAAAATTTAATAGGTATAATGTATGATGTGTGAAAATAATAAGTAGAATTATTCATACTAATTAGAGATTTTGTACACAAACATTCCTTAATTAAGGTATTATTAGTTAAGCATTATAAAGCATGCTTTGAGACCCATGTGAGTTCATATCTATTTAAAAAGAATGAACACCAAAAGGACTGTACAACAAGGTTAATGCTCTCCTATCTATCGATCTCCCTCAGCCTCACTATAAACGAGAGAATGAGAGGATTTTTTGGAATGTATCCCACCCACACCCATCCAGACACCGAAAGATATCAAGGAAGACCACTAAAGTCTCCACATGAACAGCGTCCATTAACAAATTTGTGAAGCCGCTTGCTATCTCGAATGACGATTTCCCTATCAGTCAGTAATGAAATGTACTTAGCAAAATTATGGCAGTCCCTGCACATAAAGACACTCTTGATTACCCGTATTGGCGTAGCATTTGGCGTGTTCAACAGTCCAAATGCAACGGCCAACTTTTCACTATGATAAGCGGTAGAAGAGGATGTATTTTGCTCCTCATCCTCATCAGTTACCTCCATAATTTCTAGGGACTCGTATCCAAGAGTACTTGCTTGTTGAAGCAAATTCTCCAGTGATGTGTAAAGATCTGCACTGTGAAAATGTGACTTGTCATTCGGTTTAAATGAATATACCTTCTCCTTGATGTTAATCCAGCTCCAATCCTGCAATTTCCCAAGTTTCTCCTCTTTCATCATTTTTCTCACCCTAGCAACGTCCTTCCATCTGCCTGCAGAGATATACATATTTAACAACAAGACATAAGTTTCAGTATCTTTTGGTTTGAGCTTGAGCAGTTGTTCAGCAGCATAAAACCCCAATTCTAAGTTCCCATGACTTCGACACCCAGCGATTAAGAGTGACCAAATAAACTCAGTGGGCTCAAAATCCATTTTTTCGATAAAATCGAAAGCTTCATTTAACCGACCCAATCTCACAAACATGTCAATCAGGCAAGCAAAATGGTCCATTACAGGCTTAATCTTATATTCCTTTTGCATCATCTCGAAGTAACTGAGTGCTTCATTGACCATTCCAGCCTGGCTACAGGCCGATAAGACACCCACAAAAGTAATCTGGTTAGGCCTAACTCCAGCTAATCTCATATCCTCAAAGAGCTGAAGCGCTTGCTGAGACCAGCCTTGCTGAGAAAAACCTGTAATCATAGATGTCCACGATATCATAGTCCTTGTATCCATCTCCACAAAAGCTTTACTTGCTTTTTCGATGCTTCCACATTTACTGTACATATTTATTAGTGCAGTGCCTACTACCACATCTGTCAAAAACCCAGTTTTAATGGTCTGAGCATGGATTTGTTCCCCCTGTTCTAGGGCCACCAATCTACTACATACAGTTAATATACTCGAGAAGGTGAATAGATCAGGTTTCATTTCTGATCGGTTCAATTTAAGGAAAATGTTAAGTGCCTCACATCCGCTTTTATATGCTGAAATATCATCCTCTCCAAAATCCATCACCTGGGCATGGCCTGCAATCATTGCATTCCATGTAACCAAGCTAACAGTTTCCATTCCATCAAACAACTTCTGAGCCTCTCTAATCCATCCACATTTAAGGTACAAATACATGATAGAATTTTTAATGGGTAGATATGATTCATAGCCAAGTTTACTGCTTAATGAGTGAATTTGAGCTCCTAGACCCAAACACAGCGTTGTACAACACAAGCTCAAGATGCTAGTCAAGGTAAACTCATTGGGTTTGATATCCTTACTTAGCATTTCCGTGAAAAACTTAAAACCCCTCGCAGCTTCACCATTATCACCACAGGCAGATATAACTGCAGTCCATGAGATCACATCCTTTTCCCTAATCCTCTGAAAGGCTTTAATAGCAGATCCCAAATTGCAAAATTTGGAGTAAAAGCTACACAGGGCATTGCCGACACTTGTGTCAAAGTCAATCTGGTACTTGATAATATAAGCATGAAATTGCTTCCCCAACCTAACTGAGTGCAAGGACGAACAAGCATTTAAAGCAGTTCCGAGAGTATAATTTGTAGGATAAGCCCCAGACTCCAACATTTCTTGGAAAACCTGGATGGCAACCTCTGGCAGTGAATTGTGAACATATCCCGTCATCAGGGTTGTCCATGAAACGACATTTCTTTCAGTCAAATTGTCAAAGACCTTACGAGCATAGTCCATGGTTCCACATTTTGCATAAACATTAATCAGGAAGGTCATGATGAACAAATCTCCGTGCGTACCTGTCTTCATGATGTGATCATGAACTATTTGTGCTTTTGATACCGAATTTGTTTCAATGCATTCTTGCAAGAGGGGAACATAATAGGACGATTCAATCTCAGTCCCCTCTTTTATCAATAAAAGCGCTTCTCGGAAGTCCAGAGACCTAAGTTCTGAACTCCCATCCAAATGGGTGTGCGCCTGATTTTTTTGATATGAGATGATCGGACTCTGAATACAATATGCAGTTTTAGGATCACTCTCATGATTGATAATTCATATTTTAAAAGGATGATATAAGCGAATGCAAATGTTAAAACTCAAGTTTTCAGCTAATATACAGCAAGTCAATATTTTGGCATCGTGCAGCAGTCAACGTTTATCAGAGTAATTCAGCTAGTAAAAGCAAGTACTTGCTTTGTGACTCCTAAACTGATAATCATTTAATAGCTTTAATATTTTGTATATATTATCCAACACTAAGAAAAATTGGAATTAAAAACACCGATAAGTTTGTATATAAACGTAATAATTTGAAAAAGGAAAGAAAAGAAGAGTCTTACGAGGATTTTGATAACAAATCATGTCTAGCCAACATATATAAGGTTCCCCAAAGCGAAAAAATCATATATTCTTTTATTACTTCCAAAGTTAGTTGGATCAATTCAGAATTTCATGACGTATTCAATGAAGAAGTAGAAGTACCTTTTCGGGGACAGAATAACTGGCGGGATGCTTCCTGAATTCTGGGTCAAGCTTGGGAGTGCGAGTTACAGCAACTGAAGGCAAAGAAGCCATGAAGGATTTGTGGGATAGCATGTAGCAGAACTGGGGGAGTCTACTTATCCTCTCCTATCTATCTGTCCAGATAAAATTGTGGAGGGAAGAGAAGGATCGCCTTTTTAACTTAGCCATGGCTGGCACCTAGCGACCACCCGCTGGCTGGAATTCTGGAAATAGCTACTCCCTTAAAAAAAAAAAGATAACAATAAAAATATAATTTTACTAAACGCTCTGTGTTTAAATATGCTGGCTTTTATTATCCTATTTTCTTTGAAGTGGAAAATACATTTAAGAAGGTTTTAGCATATGAAACAATCAAAAAGTTACTCTCAAAATGTTTTATTCATCCCATCGTTATAATTTTTTTCAAATTCATATAAAATATAATAAAAAATTTAACATTTTCAAATTATAAAATAATAATAATATTAAAAAATAAAATTTTATTCAACTTTCATATAAAACCATCTTATATCATATCAATATTAAAACCACACTTTTACAACTTTTTAAAATCCAACAGCTAAGAATTGAGTTATTTATCAATTTTGATAGGTCGAAGATATAATGTGTTAGCGCTAGTAATTTTGGGTTTAGCGTATAATGTTTATTTGTTGGAGGGTGAAGGGTGAAGAGTGAAGAGTGAAGAGTATTTATTTATTTATTTTTCCTCCTTTCTCTTGGTCCTAATATTTATTTATTTATTTTTATTTTTTAACACCAACAACAAAAATAAAGAAAAGAAAGATTTGTTAGACAGGGTGAAATGAAAAGGTTAAAATAAAATATAAGATTCCTCTGTAATTCTCGGACTATTTTTTTTTTTTTTTCCCTATTCCCAATTTATAAAAACTATGGTTTAAAAATGTCATTCCGTTGGAATTGCCGAATTGGAACATGGGCCAGAGTTTCTTGCTGCTTACGGAATGACGCTCTATTCCGACCCACAAGAAAAGATATAGACCAGCCCGTTTAAGTTGAAACATGGAAAAATATATAAACACGGAAAAAGATAGGGACCCTCTGGGAGCTCCCGCTTCAATTTTTTCTTTTTAATTAATTTTTTTAAACTCAGTGATTAAAAAAATATTGTTTAATAATATTGTGAATTTTTTTTTTCTTATAAATATTTGGAAGTGTTAAAAAATGATGTAAATAAAACAAAACAAAACAAAACAAAAAAAGTTACAATAGACTAGCGGAATCCCCCAGCGGAATCTCTAAACCCTAAACCCTAACATTAACTATTTTATAACTTTGACACAATTCTTAAATAAAATATTAATATTTTTTAAAATTTATTTGATTTTGTAAAATACTTCTCTAAAATACTTCTGCATCAATTAGAATGTGCGAATTCGCAAAACTATTGATAATTCCATGTAAACATAACTTCAAGAATCAATGTTTATTATTAATTTATTTGCAAAGCATCAGTTAATAGAATTTAATCTACATTTGCATAAAAGTTTCAATTTGTAAATTATATAGATGGAAGCTCAACACGCTCCAATGCTTTTCTCACTTCACTAAATATTGAGGATATTTTGATGTAGACATTGATGGCCTTTCCAGCACCGAGTACATCTGCAGAAACAAATTGAAAGTGTGAACGATAAAGATCGTAATCTTATGGTTACAACATTGAAAAAATAATAATCCCTGGTGTTTCAACTTTTGCCAATAATGTTTCTACTCGACAACTAACATCGTACTCCTTGTCAGCAGAACTCAAATTCATGTCTGTCATGCCATTTCTAGAACCATACTAATTTTGCAAGTTCCTTTAGTTGTTTCTTTAAGCACTTCCAGACACCAAGTAGCATATACAAAATATAGCTCCACATATCTAAAACGATGCTCCAACATTGAAGTTTTCCATGGATTTTGTCCAATAAAGAAATGACAACGTCAGCACTTGGCTCAAGGAGCAAGCAAGATATGACAAACCTTGCGCAAGAAACATCCTTCTTCAGTTCTTGTATCTCATTGATTCTTTCTCAAAACCAATAGTTGGGAATTTCTTAGCGTACTCCTCAACCTCATGCCGGAGCTTTGCAATCTCAGATTGAATGTGCGCATCTGATTGCATGGTCGTCACAAAATCCTTCAACTTTGTTCCTGGAATAATGGTGCATCAGAGACACATGATTTATACAGTGTTGGCAGCTAAAACCTCACTTGACAATATAACATTACAAACATGACAATGGATAACTAGAGATAATTAAAAAGTAAACCTTTAGAATCAGCCTTGATTTTCAAGGCCAACTTCACGGCTGCATCAAAGAAGTCAGCTACTTTTGCAAAATCCTCCTCAACAAACCCTCTAGATGTGAGAGCTGGGGTTCCTGATGCACCAGTGAATAGGTCAACATCAATGTAAAGTACATAGCAGCCAATAATCAGGTTGGTATAAGATGATCAAAGGAGGGAGGCTGTACCCATGCGAATGCCACCAGGAACCATGGCAGAAACGTCCCCAGGAACAGTATTTTTATTGGCTGCAATATGAACTGATTCCAAAACCTTTTCTACTCTTGACCCATCAATGCCCTAGCAAATCAAATTTCAAAGAAAATAATTTAGCAGATTCCTTTCGTAAATAGCTGTTTGTAGCCCAGCTGACACAGATATCATCCATCCACTACGCATTGAAGTTTATGACTTTCCTGAATGCATTTTTAAAGTAGTTAGATTATTTCATCAAATCCAACTATAAACTTCTCTGGTCACTTTTTTACTTTCAATACCCGATTGTCTAGTTGCTCCATAAA
Organism: Platycarya strobilacea; assembly: GCA_036898215.1. NCBI lineage: Eukaryota > Viridiplantae > Streptophyta > Magnoliopsida > Fagales > Juglandaceae > Platycarya > Platycarya strobilacea. Next base: position 11,092,042 of record CM072555.1, read on the forward strand.
AGTTTCTCTTCAATAAATAAAGGAAAAGTTGTTCTTAAAGCATTTATCCAACATGCGAACACAACTGGCCATATTCCCAATAAATTCCTGCAAGGGAAATAAATAATTGGATAAAACAGTTACCAAAGGAAGGAAAACTTCCCCTACCTGGTTTCTCAAATTCACCAACACTAAATGGTTGTCAGTTCCACCAGAGACAAGTTCATAGCCCTTCTCTAATAAACTCTGCATCCCAGAGAAAGTATAGTAGTAGGCTGTTAAAGTAAAGTAATGAGACAGATGACACAACAAAACACGACTATACTACTTAATGATGGAAACCACGAGAGGGGATGAGTGTGTAAAATCTTAACAGTCCACCCTGCCCAAAAGAAGAACAAAGAACTATAGATAACTTGCTAGATGTTAGAATCAGTACCCATTCTTTATACCTGGGAAAATTGTGAGCAATTACAAAGAACCTGCTCTTGATAAGCCTTGAACTCTGCAGTTGTGGCCTGTAATGAGAAAACAGTCCAAGAATCAATACATGAGCTTTGGCTACGATTAATAAAAGAAAACTCACTATCTAGTATTCTATTAAAAATAATCACAGTTTCTTTTGCATAAACTTGCAATAACCTGCTTCAGTGCAACTGCTAAACCAGCTATGGTATGATTGTGTGGACCACCTTGAAGTCCAGGAAAGACAGCCTGATTGATTTTGTCTTCATAATCATACAACACCTGTTAGATTAAACTAAACACTTGAAAAGTTCATTCTAGCCTTGGGAACCAAAAGAGATGACGAGCCACTAAAAGAGACCACACACAAGTAGCAAAACCAGGGTGGCAAATGCATGAATTAATTGTAACTGGAACACGAGACTTTTTTCATTTCCCCATTTGTTTTCTTCTCACAAGCAAAAAAAAAAAATGGGGACTTACTTCTTGCCCTTTTTTGTTAATCTCTTTCAACCCCTTCCTAAAGAATATCATAGCCCCACGTGGGCCACGAAGGGACTTGTGCGTTGTTGTTGTCACAACATCTGCATAGTCAAAAGGAGATGGAATGACACCAGCTGCAACCAATCCACTGATATGTGCAATATCAGCTAGCAGAACTGCTTTCTGCTTATCGCATACCTGTCAAAACCAGCAGGGAAAAAATATGATCTAAGATTGAGTGCATGTAGACTAATCCATGATCATTATCATAGCAATTGCGAAGGTCAAACAAAACTTTTACCTTGCGGATGCGTTCATAATCGTACAAGCGTGCATAAGCACTCGCACCAGCAACTATTAGTTTTGGTCTAAAAAGTGTTGCACTTTTCTCCAACTGCAGATATTTTCATTCACATAACTCAACCCTTCATCAACAGAAGATTAAAAAGAAGGAAAAGAAGTTTCCAACAGCCATCGAAAAGAAAGAAAATATATAAACCAAAATTAGCCCTTTGGAACTCAGAAAGATGAAACCTACCTTGTGAGCAATAACGGGAAAACAAGATCAGTACTTATTCAAACTGTACATTTGCTTGATGCTGATAAATCAGATACATTTCCCTCATGTAGAGAAATAGACGATGCAAAGGTGAATGCATCACCACTAAGATTATTGGAAAGCCATAACATTTTGACACTTAAGCTCATAAAAACTGAGAATTTTTCAGTGAGTTACTGCTAAATTGCACATGAAATTCTTTAGCTCGGGAAACGCAAAAGGTTTACATTCTGATTTTGAATGAAAATTAACTTTTGATGTGTTGAAATTGATCATATGTGGAACCTCACAGAACTGAGGATATCACCAGAAAGCAACATTGACACACTGTTTGCAAGAACTATCCCAAGTCAACTTTTAGACTATAAAGATGCAACAATCAAAATTACATAATTAAGTTACATTTCCCATTTTATAGGGCATTTGTCAATATTATCCGCCAGATGTACAACAGATAACCTTCTCCATATATTCTATTTCTGAGCATGAAGCTAAGTAACATTTATATATGACAAGTACAATACTTTCTGGAAAAATAAGATGGATGAGCATGATACAAGCAATCCAAAGTGTACATTTTTGTAATGATTAGTATGAAAATTTCAGTTCTTATGGATATATATATATATATTAAGGTACCTGGTCATAGTCAATATAACCAGTGCTCTCATTCAATCTGTACGGCATTGTCTCAAAGAATATAGACACAGCAGATATCTTCTTCGTGTCAGTCTGCACAATAGACAACAAATGAGGACTTGTGTACCATAAGTATCACTGCCTTTAAAAGTAAACCTCTTTAACAAGGTATTATTTCCTTGTAACTGAAACTAGAAACAGGTATGCATTCCTCAATCACCATGAGTGAAAAATTATAACCTCATTCATTAGGCAAAATTTCAACAGACGGTATAAAGGTATAGGCACCTGATATCCATGGGAAAGATGCCCACCATGAGGTAGATCAAGAGCCATGATTCTCTCATGAGGTTTCAACAATGCAGTATAAACTTGAAAGTTAGAAGGGGATCCGGATAGTGATTGCACATTGACTGCAGAAAATAAAGCATACAGTAAGTTCAGTCTAGGTGCTAGAGCAAGTATTCATCATACAGTTCTCTTTATATGGCAAAAATGAAAAGATGAATGATAAAACAAACAAATAAATAAATAATCACAATTCAATTAAAGCAATATAACAAGTTTCTGACAAAACAAATACTCAAAAACTGCCATACAAATACAACAATTTATATTACTACACAAAATCACAGAAAGACTAAAAGGTTTAGGATGATTTTAAACTGGTAAAACAACATCAGTCATGAGAAGGAAACCAAAATATTAGCTTAACTAAGCTTTCAAACCAACAAAACCAGAAATCTAGAGCCTTTTGGCATAGCTATATAGAGCATAGGAGACAACTAAACTCCAAATTGAAGGGCAGTCTTATGTCAGTAACTCAGATCATTGTATCAGTAAAGCTCTCTGGAATTATTTGTCCTAATCTGTGAAATGCACATTTAGAACACAGTGAAATGCTATCTGTGAGGGCCTTCAATAAGGATCTTCTTGAGAAATGGTTGTGGAGATATAATTATGAGAGGGAAGCATTATGGAAGGCGGTGATTGATACTAAGTATGGGAGTATAGGGGGCGTGTTCTAATGAAGTTAGGGGGGTATACAGAGTGGGGTTATGGAAGCATATCCGGAACGGTTGGTGGTCTTTTTTCAGCAATAGTAGGCCGTGTATGGGGAATGGCAGTAGAATCAGTTTTTGGCATGATGTTTGGGTTGCGGGTATGGCTCTTAAGGATGTCTATCCCTCTAATTGCATGGGAACAAGATGCTATGGTGGCTGACTTTCGGGCAATCGCTAATGGTCGCAACAATGGAATGTTAATTTCATTAAGGAGGCACATGATTGGGAAGTAGGTGTCCTGGTGGAGTTCTTTAACTTGCTATACAACATTAGTCCTGCTGTTACAGTGGTGGATAAGATGGAATGGAGACCTTCTAGCAAAGGATAATTTTCTGTACGATCTTTCTATGAGACACTTACAGCTCAATCTGGGAATAATTTTCCTTGGAAGAACATATGGAGGAGTAAAGCACCTACTAAGGCTGTTTTCTTTGTTTGGATAGCACCATTTGGGAAGATCATGACTATTGATAATCTAAGAAAACGTGGCTTATCATCATTGACCAGTGTTGTATGTGTAGAAATAGTGGTGAAACAATGGATCGTCTACTCTTACATTGTGAGTTTGCTTGGGGCATATGGAATTACATTTTTTTAGTAAAGTGGGATTAGCATGGGTTATGCAGGGGAGGATTGTTGAACTACTAGAAAGTTGAAGAGGGATCATAGGGACTCCACAAATTGCAGTTGTGTGGAAGATGGTTCCCATTTGTATATCTTGGTGCATATGGAATGAAAGAAATGATAGACATTTCGAGGATCGTGAGCACTCCTTGAAAGAGTTTAAGAGCTTTTTCTAGAAGATCTTATTTATGTGGAGCATTGCTATAGATTTAAATGATCTCAACTTCCATGATTTCCTTGTAACTATACCTATAAAAAAAATAGGTGTAATCACATGTATACCTCCTATGTACTTGGGCTATACCTATTTTTATATCAATACAATATCTTAATACTTATAAAAAAACATGGAGTTCAAACTGAGAAAAAATAGATAGCTTGATTAAAGCCTAGTTTGTTTGAAGAGAGGAGATGAGATGAGATGAGATGAGATTAGATGAGATAAGATAAAAGTTAAAAAAATAAATATAAAATATTCTTATAATATATTTTTTTAATATTAATTTTGTTTTGAAATTTGAAAAGTTGAATTATTTATTTTATTTTGTATGAAAATTTAAAAAAGTGTAATAATGAATTTAAGATGAGATGAGATGAAATGAGATATTTTGGAAAAACAAACAAGGCCTAAATTATATTATTAATGTTTGCCTAGCTTATATACAAATCCGATGTTTAGTTCAATACCTCCCCATTTTGCAGGATCCAGATGAAAAGCTTCTAGCGCCCGCTTTTGACATAAGGACTCAGCCATGTCGATATACCTGAATGGATAAAATTTCAGAGAATAAATAAATGTCTAGATCCAGAAAATTAAAGTGGAGTAAAGTGGACATGAACAAAATAGGAAAGGATAGCCGGCCAAGAAATGTCAAAACAAAGATAAGTTTTCATACTATATAAAGAAGCCGTTATTTCCTTTTTCTCTTCATTTCCAAAACAAGATATTTCCATAACTATCTCATTAATTTAAACAAATGTTCTCATTGCATCAGATTGAACGGGTTTTTGTTTTATTTACTTAAAAAAAATAACCAACAAAACGCAGAAAAATACAAATATATTCTCTATTTACGTTCACATAACATCGGGAAGAAAAACATAATTTACATATACAAACATACTCGTTTCCTCCGTAGTATCTAGCTCCAGGATACCCTTCGCTGTATTTGTTGGTCATTACAGACCCAACTGCTTGCATCACTGACAACGACGTGAAATTCTCCGAAGGTATGAGTTCAAGACCCTATACATAAAAAATTATTTAAACATGCGACATACCGGATTCCCAAATTAACAGACAAAAGCTTCAATGTTCAGTTTTATAGAAACTCAAAAGTTCTGATTGAAATGTCCAAAACAATGATTCTATCCCATTTGAAGTCTAGTAATATGATAAGACGAAAATGAACTGAAAGAAACAAAGAGGATTTTAGAACGATTTATATATTGCACCTTCCATTGCCGAGCTTTCTCGAGCTCGATGATGTCAGCAATTTCCGGATCGATGGCCTCCAACGGATCATTCAATTGCTTGATCCACTACAACCAAAATTTCTTATCATGAATTTCCTTACAATACAAGATAAACTGAATCAGATCCCGCTAAAGCATAGGAAATAAACCCTTTTTCAAAACCAGAGATCCCAAAACGACTTTTTCAAAACAAGAGATCTCAAAACGAGAGCAAATGCGTATAGTAGTATACGAGACGCAGTGAGAAAGAATCGGCTTACAGTAGCACGACCCTTTTCCTTTTCCTTTTCCTTTTCCTGTACTGCCTCGTTGGGCAAAGAGGACTGCGATCGAAAAGGAGCAGAAAACAGAGGGAAAACGCAAAATCAATCAGTAACAAATTAAAAATTTAACGCTGAAAAAATGGCGGGCAAAAGAAAAATGAGAGAGAAGATCTCGCAGGGCACAAGGAATATATCGAGAAAACACCATGTGATTGACGAACGGTCGAATAGGGTGTTTAATGGAGAAGGAGACTCTGCGAAGAGCCATTGCCGCTGCCATTGCCATCCTCCAAGAGAAAGAGATGTGTGGTGTTCAGTGCTCTGATTCGATTTGGAAATGGCCTGTGACTTGGTTGGGTTGGTGGTGAGAACCGAGTAGCATATTTTTCAATTTCTTATAAATTATGCGGGCCCCGAGTTCGGAAAGCGGGCTTTGTTATCGTGACACAGTGACATCACCAACTCTGAATCTGATGGCTGCTGTGATGTCGTTCTCTTTTTAGGTGTTGACTCACTCCAGCATTGCTCATTGCTGTATTGTATTGGTTGGAGATGCCGTCATTTGTTATTGGTTAAGCCCGTCTCTCAGTTTTGGGTTAAGCCACACCTTCGAAAAAACTTTTGGGCTGAGCCAAATTTATATGGCTCCGGATCTTCTTAAGTTTTGAACCCTTGGTTTCTTTTGTTCATAATTAAGTTTCAAATTGTTTTTAAAATTCATTTTTACCTCCGATTATTCTTTATTTACTGATCGAAATATTTGTATTTATGGATTTTGAATAGCAGTACATTCACAATTTTTTTGTAATTATTTTATAATTTATTCTAAATTAATAATTGTACCATCCATTAAAATATAATTACACAACTACTCTTCATTTCAAATAAAATTATAATATATTATAGAGTAGTTATAAGTTGATCGTTTTTCATTTTATAAATTATAAATACGAACTTATATAATACAGTTTGGCATATCTTTGTGGTAACTGAGGATGAGAAAGATATTTGCAATCTAGGATGTGCAAGTCCCGGATGCTAGCAACAGCACACCCACAAAAATTAACGGTTCTCGTTCTATCATAAGAGCATCAGGACTTAAAACGTACAAGTTCTAAACTTACCACCATGTTCGATTAAAGAACTACAACATTACACTCATTAATTTTCATCAACAAATCGACTGAGATAATTACTAAACTTAATCCTCTTTGTAATTTCTCTCTTTTTCAATCTACCCTTTTTTTTTTTTTTTGGTGTGTTGGGGGTGAGGGGGAATGGAGGATTGAGGTGCATCTAAGCAAGCTGTAATCCAAACGTGTTCTTATAGGAACATCATCTTTCTCAACCCCCAGATTACACTGCGTAACATCATATTTGTTACACTTAACAGCAACAACATCAACGCTTCTTGCTCTTTGCCTTGGTGATCCTTGATTTGCTTGAATCATTAGGTGGTTTCCAAATGATATCCTCAAGATTGCTACGAAAGTTCTTGTAGAACTGTAACCAGAGAGAACTTTCTTATCATGACCCAAAATATCAAGATTGGTGTATGTGACAATCTGATGCGTAAATTAGATTTCGCTTACCTGGAGATATTCAACAGCATCTCCAGCTGATTTCTGAATATCAACCATTAAAAATGTCGGAGCAACCTCAAAAATCTTCAGCCAAAACAGTCAAAAGTTTAAATTTACTACAGCAGAAATGAGCAGATGAGAAAGTAGGGTGCAGGATAAAATATAGAAGGTCCAGATGGAAAGCTTACTTCCAGAATAACTGAAAAATGACTCTGGTGCTTTGCTGTCAAACCTTCCACTCTCATCTGAAATTTGATGCAATTTTAGAATGAGTTTGGGGGGTCCATAGGCGGGATTATATCATCCTTCACAATGAACTATATATATCTATAGAGCAGAAGGAATGGGACTACAAGACAAAATTATAGGTAGCTACATCAGTTCAAATATATATTAACCAAAGTAGAAAAGTGCTCAAATAAAAATACTATTTACAATAGCAAATGCTGAGAGTTCTACCTTAAAGTTGCGTATGTGAGTCTTAAACCCCATTGATTGTGCAACAACTTCCATACTCGATAAAACGACCTTTGCAGGCTTCTGTGAAAGAAAGCGTGTATGATGCTTTGTAGACTCCTGTCAGGGAGAGCAAGAAATTCAAACATCTTGATGGAGTTAGGAAAAGTTTGACAAAATATTCCATGTCTATTGAGATATTTTATATCACTGATTAAAGGCAAATTTGAAGCATTGAAAGTCAAAAGTATAGAATATATTCACGGCTCCAATTTTGCATGGGATTCATTGTCTGTGATGCGGGACGTATCCCCAAGGATGATAGGCAACATTATACTATGGAACTTGCGTTTGACATCTATCTTAGAACTCATGGTTGTTGACACTTCTGCTCACCTAAAAATGTTTTGCCTTTGTTAATGAAGTTACTACCAAGTATAATTATTATCAATGTCTCAGTAATATGGGTCTCTGACATGCTAAAAAGCACAATTACAATGATCAAAACATCTGTTTAATTTAATTTCACGATTAAACATGGCTATCCATGTCCCATAGTCTGGGTTTCAAGAAGTTGCCTGACCAACAGCCCATGTCCATATTTGTGTCTATACATGACACCCTCATGTGCGTCCTCAAATGACCCCTCAACAGGTAAACAATGATCTATATACTACTTTATTTTTCACACCAGAGGTGGAATAGCTCGAGTAGAAATTAGATAAAAATGAATCCCAACAGTAAAGAGGTAATAATCCATACCTGGTCACGATCAAACAGTGATGCAAGGTTTAATCCTTGAGATAGAATTATCAAGTCAAATGCATTAAGAATCAAAGGACTCATGTCCTCGTTCCCGCATTGCTCATTGTCCCTTTGTTCCTAAAGTAAACCATGGTTTCAAGAGTGTTAAAAGAATAAAGCAGATGAATACCAAACTAATGCAAGTGAGAATGGACACCTGACTTGGATATCATATGTACCCGTGTGTGCATATCAGTATCTTCAACGCGAATGATATCTATAGATGTATTAAAAGCATAATCCATTCACAACTGAAGATAAAGATAAAATGTAACAACTTAATTGTATATTGACAGTTGGTCATCTAAGCTATAATATGGTGACTGAATCAGGTTACCAACATTTACAACTTACTATGCGCATAGAGAGGGCATATGCTCTCTCAGAACACAGATTGATGGCACGAAGCGTTGGATCAAAAGAGCCATTTCTTAATTTTTGAGCCCCAATAATTTTGAGCACTTAATGGATAAGATAGCTCCTAAAAAACTTTTTTGTTTTTTTTGATAGGTCCTAAAAAAAATTCAATTTATATTTGGTAAAGATCAATAGACATAACAGCATTCCTATTCAAAATGGAAAAATATTTAAATCATAGCAAATTATGGTGTAAGAAAAACTAATTTTACAACTAGTGCAATCTGATTATTGTATGTGTATATAACTCCAAAATTAAGGGGAAAAACAAAGGCAGGACAGGAGGATGCCATCCAAAAAAAAATATAATTACAAATAGACACTGGACGAATGTGTGAATGGTAGAGATCAGGAATGATTTGCTATCATTTGTGGTTCAAGCCTGGGAACAATACCTGTTGTAGGAGAATTTGGCAATTGCTGACAACAAACTTTTCCAATTACAACATTAACAAAATAGATCTTAATGGCAGCGGTAAAATAAAATGCACGTTGAAATCTCAACTGAAGTAGACATATAGGGGAAGAATATGTAGCTTATAAAAACCTTACCAACCTCGCAATCATCAAAAACGGCATTTAGATCATCAAGGTTTACATCTTCATACTCGAGAAGTCTGACAGGAACATGACACTTCTTAAACCATTCATCATTCCTGATCTGTTCAATAGTAATACGCTACACAGAACAGAAAGAAACTTCTCAGAAACAACCAGAACCAAAGTAACTAGAGATCAAAGACGTCAGCTGCACTGGGACACTTGCACTAGAATTACAAAGATAAGATTGAAGGAACTTTTCTTTGTAGGCAGATAGAAGGAACTCGATAGTGAAGCAAATGGACAAGGGAATGACAGCTCGTGGGACACCTGACCTAAGTCTTCTAGAAACATCCGTCTAGAAGGAATATATACAAAGTATTCTATAATTGTAAGACATTTATTTCTAGTAAGACAGATTAACAGGTTGAACATGATCTGTTTCAATTTGCATCCGAGAAATTAATCTAAAACTAAAGTTCACGTAGGGTGTCATTACATACCAGGAATTTTAAGTAATTGGATATTAAAAGCAAAAATCTTGACATTTATGGTCCAGTCACATGCTAGCATACTTGTTATACTTTCACAAGAAAGAAAGTATTTCAACGAATTGTTTTCTTGTATGAGCCATTAGACATAAAACTCTTAACACAGGAAGAAAAGCGGACAGGTTGTCTAATGAAACAGCCATGATGGCTCCAGCCACTTTATTTGTTTATGAATTTTTTTTCCAAACTTGATTTAACAGTATCAAATAATACACCCCTTTCCTCAATGCAGTGAATTTTAGTTCCTAGGAAAAGAATTAAAATAATATACAACCACTTTATTTGTTTGCGTTTTTTTTTCCAAACTTCATTGAACAGTATCAAACATTCAACCCCTTCCCTTGCCACATTGACTTTTACTTCCTAGGAAAAGGCAACGCAGCAGTCAACAATGGACTTCGCTCGGTGCTGGCTTAGCATTTGGACCACGTAGACCAAGTCAATTTTCCAATTACCAAAAGCATCAGTGCTCTTAAAACGCTACAGGGGAGAAATAATAACAAGAACCATACTCTTGTAGCCTTTCTGTTGCCCCAATAACTCAATACTACCCATTGCATGCTTTTTATGCTATTCATCAACTTGATTCCAAATCATATACCAACTATCATGAGTTTGTTTCTTCATGACAAATCCTAACTGTCAGATGAAGCCTATGGATCAATGTTTTGTCAAAGACCAATACTTACAGTTTGAGGATTTGGGTCTAAAATTCTTTGAATCAAGGATTTTGCTCCGACAGGAAACCAAGATGGACATGAAAACTCTGCTTTCTCAATCTGCAGAAAACAATTAAAAAAGATACCTATATGAAAGTCTAACATCTCTGACAAAAAAGCACATAAGAGGAAATGGGATATCTTCAGTATGGACAGACAAACGAGAGTTAAATGATGATCAACACCAGCATTCACAAGGAAGTGCACCTACAAAGAATTTCAGGTAAACTAAAACAATGACCAGAGATAAAATCTTCACCTTCCTTCCAAGAAATATAGCAGAACCCAGGACTGCTTGATCTCTATTTCCACAGAGAAACTAAGCAATCGTAAATGGGCTACTGTCACCGTATAAAATTGTTCACAGTTTGTGCCACTAAAGCAAAATATTATTTGAAGCCTTTCACACCCATCAAGAAAGGGGGGAAAAAACTTGCTCATTTGCAACATGCAAAGCACTTATCTGCATAATAATCATTAAATGAGTACCCATGATAATTTCTCGTGCCTTACTATAAAGCGTGGTGAGATCAAGCTCATCAAAGGGAAGATATCCTGCCATCAGAACATAAAGAATGACCCCACAGGACCAAACATCTGCCACAGCACCATCATAACCCTTGTGACTGAGAACCTAGAAAAAATAAGATGAAATTATTCAATACACAGGCATGTATTTTAAAATGTATTATTTTACTTCAGAGAAAGTTCAGCTGAATTTAGAAGCTAGCACCCTAATAAATACCTCAGGTGCTACATAGTTGGGAGTCCCGCATGTTGTTCGAAGGAGACTAACTCCCTATGTGCAAATTACCAAGTATCAATTAATCATATGATTTCTCACATATATGCTATTGTTAAACACACACAGGCATACCTACCGAGACTGTGATAACTTCAACAAAAATCTTACTTGTTCAGGCAACGCACTCAGACCAAAATCTGATATCTTTATATTTTCTTGGGAGTCTAGTAAAAGATTTTCAGGCTGTAAAATGGAAGGAAATAATTGTAAGAATTTTTTTAAACAAGAAAAAACTAGAATTGCATTCCAAATGCCAGCCAAGGAAAACCTTCAAGTCTCTATGGTAGACTCCCTTGCTGTGGCAAAAATCAACACCATCAAGGAGCTGCTGAAAGTACCTACGGGATTCGGCTTCACTAAGACGTCCATGACGAACCTGCATAACCATTACCACATCACCACTCCATTCAGAAGTGAAATAAGACAAGAAGATATTCACAAAAAGGTATATCTATTGTGGTTGGATCTTAGATTAGACTACTCACTATTTTATCAAACAATTCACCACCTGTAATGTACTCCAAGATTATATAAATCTTAGTACGGCTTGCTAGAACCTGGACAAAAGAATATTACACGTAAGAGGATGTATAAACTCCAAAAGCAATAGAATGCCTATAAATTCCCAAAAAAGGAACTTCAGAAATAAATAGCATACCTCATGAAGACGAACAACATAAGGATGCCTGACGAGCTTCATTATAGATATCTCCCTCTTAATCTGCAAGATAATAGTAAAATACGATGAGGCAGAAAATTTGGAAAACAAAAAGTTGTCGGGTAGGCAGTAGATAGAAATCGAATTACGCTACGCTGTGATCACAATTACCCGATGTTTACATCATAAGGACAGAAAACATGTCAAAACTAAGACTCAAGGTTTCTTATGGGGAGAGGAGAATAAGACAGTAAAAATGTATGTGTACACCGAGCGGCATACACGGCAAAGCAATCAAATCAAAGCGTTGCTCAGGAAAGGCAAAAAATCTAAGGGAATAAAATGTTGAATATAGAAAGGCTCTACAAGATCTGCTCCGACTGTTGAGGTGTTGCTAAATCATAACGTCTCGGTGATAAAACTTCAAAGAAGATCATCTACACCGTCCGATTCCATGATTTTTATCAATTCTCGTTTTCTTTTTCGAAAACCAAAGTATCAGAGAATTTCGATTAGCTTGGTCGGTAAAAAAGAGCAACCTGGTCAACCATCTTGTGCTTGATAATGGTATTGCGATCGAGAACTTTCATGGCGACGCTCTCACCAGTCTCCGTGTTCTGGGCGAACTTAACCTTGGCAAAAGTTCCTTCGCCAATGGTCCTCCCCACCTCATACTTCCCTACTTTCCTCACCACCATCGCTCTTGCAACTTAACTTTATCCCCCGAACTCAATCTCAGCATTCGCACCAGAAGAGCCAATATCTTTCCGCAAAGCGGCACAAACGACGCTACACTAATAACAAGCTTTTCCGCCTTGCAATATTCTAATTTGATCAAATTCTTCTACTCTGGCTTGTACTGAACTAAATTTTAAAGATATGCTACAGCTCGAAAGCAGAAGCTGAAAAACGGGGATCGATTGTTAGGCGAGAAACGGAGAAAGCGAAAGCAAAAAGAAGCAGTCGTGGAAAAATGACCAAGTGGGCGGAATGAGAGAATGAGAGGAACAAGAAAAGGAAGAGAAGCCTATAGTGTAGTTGGGGATTTCTCGATCTTGTCTCCAATTTTTTTTTTTTTTTTTTTCAGTTTTTGAATGGATATTAGTTAAATATATAATATATTAATACTTAAAGTTAAGAGTGACGTTAACTTACGGTCGGACTGCATCCAAAATTTTAAAAATTGTATTGAAAGTCACTGAAATAAAATACTTTAATATTAATATTATTTTATATACTACTTCAAAATATTTTATTTATAAAAAAAATTATATATATAAATTATATTTCAAAAAAATAATCAATATAGGAATAGATTATATATATAAATAATTTAATCTAAATTGAGACAAAAAAAATTAAAAAATTAAATTAAATTAAATTAAAATTCGATACGATCGAAATACTGGCCGATACGATACAAGTAGTGTACTTGTACTGTCCAAACGACTGGTACGACATGTGCCAGCCGGTACAGTATGGTACCAAAAACAGTGACTGCACGCCATTATGATTGCAGCCCATTTCTTAAATTCTTATAAATTTTATAAAAACACAATAAAAATTATTTAAAAATATAATAAAAATACAATAAAAAATAAAATAAAAATGAATTTTTAAGAGAGATTCGGTCTCAACCCAGCCTCCATCACCATCGATAGCGGTAGGCGACACCGTCTATTCCATCAGAACCAGAGGCAGCCGACGACCTCACCCCTGTGACGGTGAGTCTTGATAATCTCTGGCATGCTCTTAACAATCTTAAACATAAAATTTAGGGTCAAAAATGACGGAAGTTGCTTTTGAGGAGGCTCCATCGAACTCCCGAAATTTTATAAAGTCAAACATTTGTCTTTTATCAAAAAAAAAAAAAATTTATTCACGTGGTTGGATGTAAATAGTAACTAGTCCGTCAAAAAAAATTAATTTTCGGTGCAATCAGATGTAAGAAAATATAAATTGAAATTTTAAGACTTCTAAGCAAATAATTTTTAAAGTGAATTTTGTAATATTAATTTGACAAACCAATATTCTTAGGTGTATTAAAATATTATTATGAGTAGAGTTATGAGATGTATCACAGATAGGTTAAGTATCTCCACGACTTCAAAGTAAATTATTCCGGGAGGAAAAGGCGGTCGAAACAATGATACAACTTTAGAGATTAAAAATTTAGATGTTTTATATAAATTTAAAATTGTTAATTTTTTTTTTCTAAAGAAAGTAAGTCGGACTTGTTACCTAAAACTATACAAACTATTTTTTCAAATTTTACATATTCGAAAATTTTATTCAATTATTATATAAAAGATTATTTTTCTATTTAATAAAATATTGATATACTAAACACCATTTAGCTAAGATTTTAAAAAATAATAAAATCGAAGATATTGATATGATTCCATAAAAAGGTAGTGGAGGCAAATTGGGGTTTGTATTAGGTGGATTGGATGGTAAAGATGAAACCAGAACAGGATTGGCGCCTTATTATTGAGATCAGATCAGAAGGGTAATCTTATGCATAAATTGGAGACTGTATAAATATTGTATAATTAATTTTAAAAAAGTAAAATTTATTATTACATTTTTTTTTATGTAGAATTAATATTTTATTCAATTTAAAAAAAAATATGTAATGCTTATATATTTTATAATTACAAATATTTTTTTATATAAATAAGATGAAATAAATTGAGATTAAATTTAAAAGTTAAATAAAATATTATTAAAATATATATTTTTAACATTATTTTATTATAAATGTATAAAATTAAATTATTTATTTTACTTTATATAAAAAATTTAAAAAGTTATAATTATGAAATAAAATAAAATAAATTGAGGAGAATTATAAAAACAAACCAAGCAGACCCGTTTTCAATTTTTAAAAGACAGTGGGGACATCTGTAATTATTTTAGGCAAGAAAAGCGCCTCCTATCTAAAACCACTCTTCAAAACGGCAACTGGAGCTGTCCCGTTTCGGTATTTCCACTATCTTTTGTTCTCTTCTTATTTTTAATCATTTACAGTTCTGTTTACTAATCTTTCTTTCTTACAGAGAAGACACGCATAGATGAGCTGGAAATGTTGCTAATCCATATCCAATAATTATTGTTATTAGTGTATAAATATAAGTCAATGAATACGTCAACTAAGATATGATATTGCACACTTGAAATGAGGGATGCCGATGGCTCTTGTCCTTCACGTTACTTGTGACTCTCTAATTTCAAAACTACCAAAAATCTGCAGAAAACAGTTTAAAAAAGATACCCAAATGAAAGTCTTAACATCTCTGACAAAAAGCACATAAGAGGAAATGGGATATATTCAGTATGGACAGACAAACGAGAGTTAAATGATGATCAAAGCCACCAGCAATTCACAGGGAAGTGCACCTACAAAAGAATTTCAGATAAACTAATACATTGACCAGAGATAAAAATGACCAAGTGAGTGGAATGAGAATGAGAGGAACAAGAAAAGGAAGACAAGCCTATAGTGTAGTTGGGGATTTCTCGATCTTGTCTCCATTTTTTCTTTTTTTAAGTTTTTTAATGGATATTAGTTATATATATATATATAATATTAATACTTGAAATTATACATGTGGTTGGGTGGAAATAGTAAGTTCGTCACAAAACTATAATTTCGGTGCAATCAGATGTAATAAAATAAATTTGATGTTTTTAAGCCTCATTTAAATTAAGAGATGAGTTGAAATAAATTTTAAAAATTAAATAAAATATTATTTTTTAATATTATTATTATTTAAAATTTAAATAAAATGAATTAAAATATAAAACAATTAAATTATTTATTATATTTTATATAAAAATTTCAACTTCAAATCCAAACCGAGACAACTTCTATGCAAAGAATTTTTAAAGTGAATTTTGTATCATTAATTTGACAAACTAATATTCTTTGGAGTTTTAAATTATTATTATGATAAGAGTTAAAGTATGCATCACAGATAGGATAAATATCTCCACGACTTGTTAATTATTCCGGGAGGAAAAGGTTGGGTTAGGAGAATTATCAAAACAATGATACAATTTTAATTTTGTCTTTTTTTTTTTTTAAGAAAGTAAGTCGGGCTTGTTACCATAAAACTATACAAACTATTTTCAAATTACATATTAGGAATTTTTTTCAATTAGTAAATAAAAAAATTATTTATCCATTTAATAAAATATTGATATACTAAATACTGTTAATTGGCTCAAAACTTCAAAAATAACAAAATCGAAGATATTGATATGGTTCCATAAAAAGGTAGTAGAGGCAAATTGAGATTTGTATTGGAGTAATTAGTCTCGTTTGTATTTAAAATTTATGTCAACTCATATTTATTTCATCATTACACTTTATAATTTTTTATATAAAATATAAATTCCTTTATATTTTTTTCAAATCTCAATATATATTTTTTAAATTTCAAAATAATAATAATATTAAAAATAAATTAAACTTATCTTAAATCATCTTGTCTCTGAATCTAAACAGAGCTTAAATTAGACGGATCGGCGCCCCATTATTGACATCTACTCAGAAAATCAAATTTCAGTTTATTTATTTTTATAGATGTGAATTAAAATTAAAATTAAAATAAAATATTATTAAATTATATATATTTTTAATACTATTTTTATTTTAAAATTAAAAAATAAATTATTTTTTATATTTTATATAAAACTTTTAAAAAATTATAATAATTAAATAAAATGAGATAAATAAATTATGATAAAGAGTTGTGAAAACAAAGGTCCCGTTTTCAATTTCAAAAGACAGTGGGGACATTTGTAATTATTTTAGGCAAGAAAAATACATTATACATCCCTATCAACAACCACCCTTCAAAACGCAATATTTCGGTATTTCCACTATCATTAGTTCTCTTTTTTTTATTCCTTTAACCATTCATTACTCTGTTTAGTGTTTACCAATCTTCCTTTCTTAGGGGGACAGAGAAGACACCCTGATAGATGAGCTGGAAAAGTTGCTAATTCAATGATTATTGTTGATAGTGTATAATTATAAGTTAATGAATTGCGTCAACTAAGATATGATATTGCACACTTGAAATGAGGGATGCAGCCCTTCAAAAAAAGAAAAAAAAAATGAGGGATGCCGATGGCTCTTGTGCTTCACGTCACCTGTGACTCTAATTTCAACGTCCATCCGGAGTTATACTCCGAGGAAGGAAGGTAAGTGGTGCAGCAGAAACGAGACGTGCAAGGAATGATAATTACGTTTGCCATCCTTTTCGTCTTTGATAAAAAAAATAATAATAATAAAATAATAAAAATTTTATATAAAAATTTAAAAAAAAAATAGTATGAAAATTTGAAAAAATTAAATTTTTTATTATATTTTATATAAAAATTAAAAAAAATGTAATGATGAGTTTGAAATATATTTTAAATATTTAGTCTTATTCTCCAAAACAAATAATACGAATATTCTTGTTAAATGGCTTAAAAATATCTTTTAAAAAAATATGAATTTACATATTTATTAAAAAAAATTGATTATATTTGATAAAAATTTGAGAGGTAAAAGTAGGAAAAAAAATAAAAATATTTTTTTATGAATAATAAAACTAAAACTTTATCTAACAAAAATTAAATTTGACTTTTGACTTTTGTTAGATAAAGTTTTAACTTTACTATTCACAAAAATATTTTTATTTCTTTTTTATATTTTTATCTCTTCACTTTTGATTAAATATTATCAAAATTTTCTGATAAATATATAAATTTGTAATTTTTGAATAATAGTTTTAAATAATCCATTAAAAATACTCTAAGATAATATTGTATAAAAAAAATATTAAAGAAAAACTCTAAGATGACATATAGTTTATGTTCAAAACTACCAAAAATTGATATAATATAATTTAAAACTAACTAAGAATATCGACTTCTAATTTTGGCCATTACGTTTGATTAAATTTAAATGACGCGACACAATTCTAATGATAGTAAAATATGTCGTTTTTTTTTAATAATGTTTGATGGAATGGATAAATTAGAGCAAAAAATAAGATTCTACTTGTAAATAACTTTTTCTTTTTTCTAATCAATGCATGCTTAATACTGAATACACTTTTAAGAAATACATAATATCTCAAAATGGATACTTACCGTTGTCAATAATAAAAATATATAAAATGCATATATGAAGATTATTTAAGGGTATACAATAAAATACTAAATTGGTTATTGTCCATTGCCCCATTGATCATTGTCTATACTAATTTTGTGATCGATGAACTTTGGCAATTAATATCCAATCTTTTCAAAGTTGAATTGGTTATAATATTTGAAAAATGCTATTATCATCTTTTGCATTTTATTATCTTTAATTACAAAGATGGTCGATGTATTTTAAGTATTTATCTTTGTTAACCAGATCATATGGATTCATTCAAACTCGCTGTATGATACCACAGAAAGTCTTTTATTGATCAATTGATGAGTCTACCCATCAGGCTATTAATGGAGATAAATGTCCTAACTGAATTGACGCATGAATAAGATATGCAATTCAAATACAACAATTTGACTCTTTTGTGTGTGCTAAGTGTTGTTTACATGCACCTCTCTATCAATTTGGTGTGAAATGCGAGAAGAAATTATAAATTCTCAAAAATATTAAAGATAAATATTAGAGGTAATCGATAAATAAATGTTAATTAATAATTTGTGATATTTGATATTTGTTGTATATTACATAATATTTATGAGTTAAAAAATTAAAAAATGGATTTGAAAGTGAAAGAAGTAAAAATCATATATTTTATTTATCATACTATATTAGTTTACATTTGTTCTTGACGTTTGTCTCTATTATTTTTTATAAATTTCTAGTTTGGAGACTTGCATACACTATTCATTAAAAAAATTATACGTCATCCTCCAGACCACGTATTACATTTTAAAAAAATTTTATTAAATATTTGATATATAGATAATAAATAGAAAATTATAATTAATTAAAAAAATATATTAATTTTTTTAAGAAAAATAACTATAATGTGTGCTGTGAATGATGATAAATAGCAAAGCGACAACACCAACGTCATGTCATACGGTTGGAATTCATGCCAATCTCAAACCATGGCAAACAACTATGCCTGCACGGAACAATTTCTTATTTGCGTGCCACGGGATCGCACTAAACCCGTCGGCTTGATGGGAAGTACCAAAGACATGACAAATAAATACACAATTCATGAATACGATTGAAACGAAAGCTGCCCAGTTTTAAGGGGTGCTCTTGTCACGTTGGAGGAGGGTTGTTTTGGTCTCCTTGTTGGAACTTTTGGGCTCTCTATATTTAGTACCATAAATACCAACCGGCCTTGGAACAAATTAGACATTGGCCTACGAAGAGACAGAGATAGAGACACGATGGCAGCATTTGATCCGCAAAACCCAAATCTACATTGTTAGCATTTTCCTCAGCTTGAATTTTCAACTTAAGTGTCACACCAACATACACACCCCCTTCAACATTTTCGACCCTACTGACTTTTTTTTTTACGAGCAGAAGACAACGTGAATTACATACGCATTGAATTCTTAAGTTTAGTCGGTTACAAAATCGGATTCAAAAGGATTTTTTTTATTATTTTATTGTTTACTTTTGAAGCGAGAATGGAGGAGCAAGAATTGGAGTGGGAGGAGGCGCAGAAGATTGTTATTAGTGAAGACCTCGTGGCTGCAGCAAAGCAACAGCTAAAGTTTCTTGCAGAGGTCGACAAGAACCGCTATCTCTATGATGGTCCAGTTTTAGACCGAGCCATTTTGAGGTGAGCACTCTAACAAGGCGTTCGTTAGTCGTTTTGGTCGGTTGAAGTGTTGAAAATTACTGGTTCGACGAGAGATTTTCACATTATAAGTATGTTTGGATGAAATGATTTCACGTAACAAGATGTTTGGATGAATTGTTGGTAACCACAATACGTGTGCCATTTTGTATGTTAATAGAATAAACACTTATACAAGAAAGGAAAGTAATTTACATAGAAATAAATATACAACAAAAATAAAGGAGGATTTTGTGGGACTGCAGCGGATTCATGGGTGGCATCCTTAATACTTCTAATAAAATTTATAAATTTTTAGTTTCTTCCATTAATCAAGCTTTCATTGCCAGGTATAAGCACTGTTGGCTTCCCTTACTTGCGAAACACACCAAGTTCAATGTTACAGAAGGCCCTTTGGTAGTGCCACTTGATTGTGAATGGATATGGCATTGTCACAGACTTAACCCGGTAGTCTTTAAATCAAACTCATAACATGCTTTGAAAGTGTCTGCATTTATAGGTTGGTTGGAGTTGAATTAAGCTGTTTATTGGTTTTTCAGGTGCGCTACAAGAACGACTGCGAAGAACTTTATGGGAGAGTTCTTGCTAATTGGAACATCGTATCCTCTGTTCATGGAACTTGCAAAAAGCAAACTGAAGAAATTTGGAACATCATGTATCCAACAGAACCATACGAAATCGATCCAAGGAGCCAGTTAACAGAGAATTTTGGTGCAATTGTTATGGGTGCTTCAGAAAGCACCAACTATGATTTACATTCAGCTGTCAAAAGGCAATGTCCTTTCTTCTACCAGGTAATGAAGAAAATCTTAGGTTGTCAAAGGAAATTAATTCAAAAAATCTGTACTGGAATATTATATATTTATGTTCATTTCGAAATGATTCAAGTTCTTGAATTATTTAAGATGATTTAATAACAAGGAATAATTTGTACAAGTCTCAAATATACAAATTCTATACAAATCTTATAAAAAAATAGACCCCACCTTTAAAAAGTGTAAAAAAAAAACTATTTTTTATTAGTAAGACTTATTTTTTTTATATATAAAAGGCTTGTATTAGACTTGTCAACTTGTATCTAGTATTACTCTTAAATAACTACTGCCAAGTAGCTGGTGTGCTAAACATTCGAAAACATATCATAAAGGGGATTTCTAGTCTTTTATATCTATCAAGAAAGGTGAAGTGTACATTGAAACTTCAAGATTGTGTATTTCTCTCCAGCTTTCCCATGCCATAACAGACCAGACCAGTGAAGTTTTGGATCCTATTTTGTTGCTAACATATGTATGTTGCAGGTGTCCTGTCCTACCATGAATGATGACCACTTTCTTGAGGGAGCGGTGGCCAGATATAAGGGGTTTCTGCATTTGATAAAGAGAAACAAAGAGAGGTCAATTAATCACTTCTGTGTCCCAACTTATGACATTGACCTCATATGGCACTCACACCAACTGCATCCTGATTCTTACTGCAAAGATCTGGTGGCAATAATGGACAAGGTATTAGAGCATGATGACACAGATTCTGACAGAACCAAGGGTAAAAAGCTGGATGTTGGGTTTTCTAGAACCACCAAGCAGTGGGAAGAGGCATTTTGTTCAAGGTACTGGAGGGCGGGAGCGATGTATAGAGGGCGTGCTCCATCTCCTCTTGCTATTAATCTGCACAAACTGAATACCATGAGCATGAAATTAACTCCATCCAATGAGTATCAGAATGTGATTCAACTTCACAAGAAGACACTGGTAGAGGTAGCCTCCAGTTTCATCTTCTACCAATTCTCACAACAAAGACAGAATTATGGCAACATCTTTCTTATATTAGCCTACAATTACTTTATTTACACGTTTTCCTAATTTTAATTCAGGTTATGCTGGAGATTGTGGGAATCAAATACTTACATGTTGGGTTCAAGGGCAACCTTTTCGTCTCCTTCGGAAAGAAACAGCCAGATCTAGTCTTCAACACCAGGAAACAAACAAGCATATACTCCGAGTTTGGAAAGAAGCAGGTCACTGTTTTCCAGTGTGAACCTACTGGAGAGCTTTTCTTTGAACTCATGATCTCTTCATCCCTCAACTTGCCCACAGAGAGGGCAGTTAAAGTATTGGGAGCTACTTCCATCTCTCTAGAGGACCTTGTTCATCCAATATCTAAATTGCCCATGGAGAAATGGTTTGACCTGATGCCAAATCCGGGAATCACTGTTTTGAAGCCAATTAGTTTACGGATTGCTCTCTCTTTGACTGCTCCCACCCCAGCACCATATGTGGCGCAAATGGTTCGAACAGGTCCATTCTCAAAAAGTCCACGTTCCATTCCACTTCCTGGAAGCTCTTTGCATCTTGATACCAAGACATTTATTCTGGATGAGGCTGATAATGAGATCATCAGCCTCCTTATGAGGTGTGTGAAACTAAAGCATAAACTTTTCAATTTACAGTGGGCTTTCTAATTATCCTTGCCGTTTAAGCATAGAGAGGTATTTCCCTACAGTTTGCTGCATGATCACGTATCAGAGTTTCCAAGACAATCAGTTTTATCCTTGAGTCACGATTTTAAGACAGAGAACAAGACCATCTTGATATCCTTTGTTTTCCAAATCTAAAATTTTTAGGCATCAACCACGATCACCTCATTTTCGGCACTTCCAACACTATATTTATCCTCCTCTATTGCACATGACAGCGAATCAACAATAAAAGATGCAAGCAGTTCTCTTTCCAAGAAACAAGTGACCGGCATGGCTGCATCCGGAAAAACCCATGTGCTTGCGGAATTTGATGGGAAAAGATGGTCTTTAATTAACGCTAACTGGTTGCTTCAGCTATTTCAAAAGGAATTGAATGAAGATGGCTATATTTTGAGCTCACAGGTATTCAGAAGGTGAGTACCATTACCATGCCTCACTAGATTTAGATGGTTGGACCATATGCTGATCAATTGCAGCAGATGATCCTTCTTGACAGTTCAAATTGAAATGGAACAAGACTTTATTCACTCTAATCCCGGCCATAATTTTCAGCTTGCAGCTTACCCAAACTTCCGATCTTCATGTAGGTAATTATTTTTCCGGGTAGAAAACTGGAGTACGAATCTGACTGCCGTGAAAAGCTAAAAGATGAACAGAACTTCTTGACTGCTGTCGAATTCTCAGCGGAAAATCCTTATGGAAAAGCCGTGGCTTTATTCAATTTCAAATCTGGCTTTCTAAAGGTACATTTTTTTTATTGAAATACAACGGCTCTCAGAATAAGAATTATGATAAAGTGTCGCATAATTGCAATATTTGATGAACAGATCAAGGAAGAGTGGCTGGTATTGCCCGGGATCTTATCAGCTTTCATTATATCTGATATTTTGAGGAAGGAGAGCTATAGTGGTATCAGCACAGACAACATACGGGATCAAAGAGAAGTGGTTAATGTTTTGACAGAAGATGTCAAGAGGTGCAACAAAGAAACCAGAAAAACCAACTCCTTCATTGCCTTGGAGAAAGCAATGGGTTCTGATGAGGCAGTTGAGAAAGGTACAGGCTGTAGAGAGTGCCATGGTGGCAAGAATGAAGCTTCGATGAAAGGCATCCCATACGGAAGGTGTGACAATGGTTACGACCACAAAGATTTGGTAAAAAGTGGTGCTTGTGGTGCCGGAGGGGGCTGTAGTGGTGGGTGTGGAGGTTGTAGAGGTGACGATGGTGGGGGCAGTTGTCGAGGAGGTTGCGGAGGTTGTGGTGGTGGTGGTGGGAGAGATGAGATGCCTGCAGCTTAAGATTATGCCACATTAAGTTCTGAATTATGCCAATTCTACCTAAATAACAGCTTATGTAGCCGTGTAGATTATGCATGGCCTCATATTATGATTAATGAACCGTTTCGGTCAATAAAGTTAGAAGTGAATATGCTTGCTTGCGTCTCTCCTTTAGGTTTTGACCATTTTTCCCACTAATTCCGCAGTGGTTTGCAAATTACGGCCCCCTAAAATTATAGGAA
The DNA here is from genome assembly GCA_036898215.1 of Platycarya strobilacea. Lineage (NCBI taxonomy): Eukaryota > Viridiplantae > Streptophyta > Magnoliopsida > Fagales > Juglandaceae > Platycarya > Platycarya strobilacea. Next base: position 11,115,960 of record CM072555.1, read on the forward strand.
CCCATTTGAATAAGTGTCCATTGCAACTTAATCCGAGAGAGAGAGAGAGAGAGAGAGAAGGGTCCAGAAAAAGTAGGGGCTTCTTCTCTGTTCCATTTTAGGTTCAGATTTTCAAGAATTATTTATAATAATCAGTAAGCAGATGAATTGGTTGGGAGGCATAGAAAACTGGCATTGATGAAACCAACACAATCTACGCTCTTCTGAACAATCAATGTCTTCCATTTACAATTAATAAAGAACAGAGATAGCATCACACAAATCAACACCGTTACACCACCAAAAAGGGGCCTTCCCCGTTCCCAAAACCAAATTAATAAACATTCCACACAACCTATAAAGTTCCCTTCCCCGTTTTATTTAATCTGCGGTAATGAGAAAGAAAATAATAGTAAATATAGGTAATATTTGTGATCCAACATGAAGAATTCACAAGGCAGAAGTCTTGGCAACAACCTTACCCTCTTGATTCAAAACGGCACCACCGGCACCTTGTCTTGCATCCACAATCACAGTCTGATAGCTCGGCATCACCCCACCCTGCGCTGTGTAGTACACCTGCCTCCCCGCACTATCAAACCCTACTTGCGCGTACCCAGTCTCCGCCTGCTGCTGCTTCTGTTGCTGTTGCTGTTGCTGCATCACTTGAATACTTCCTTCGGCACCATAAGCCCCCCCAACCGTCATCGGCTGCTGTTGAGTTACCGCATTGTATACTGGTTGTTCCCGGTACGCCTCCGGTACTACTCTCTGAACCCCGTAGTATGCGTGACTAACCGGTCGTACGGTCTGGTATACTCCGGTTGGCGTGGGAACCAGATATACTGGTTGATGATGGTCCGTCCCAGTGGCTGCTACAGGATGATAGCCTCCGGGGGTCATGTGCCTTTCCGGCATGTATGTAGCCGAAATCGGGACTTGTACGGGAACCGGAAGCGCCGTCGCCGGGGGTGCCATTTTTTCCGGGGCTTTTTGTGGGTAGTACTCTCTAGCGTAGGCCCTAGGGTTTCCCTCATCGCTTTTCTGATATATGTTTTGCTCGTGGTTGGCAGCAATCTGCAACCTCTGCAGGTCTTGATATTGCCTTTGGATCTCCGTCGGAGACACCGCCGGTTCTCCAATCTGATGTCTGTCCTCCGATCCACAGTCCGATCCAATTGATAGATTTTTCGTCCGCGCGTCAGGAACCGTCGGCACAGGAGCCGAATCCTGCAACTTCGTCGCAGGAAACCCCTTCTCCAATCCAAACGGAAAATCCGGATTCGCCGAGGGTGAGGAACCGTCGATCTGCACGGAATTCAAAGCGTCAACGAACCACTGCCGCTCCGATTTGGTCTGCTGCTGTTGCTGGAGGTTCGCAGATCCGAAGCTCGTCGGATCCGGTGCCGGTGTGAGAACAGAATTGTTCATATTAAAGAGAAACAACCTTAGCCGGGCGGGCTTAGCGGATGCCCGGTACAAGCGGTCGTATTCCAGCATCATGTGCTCGAGATCCTCATCGTTGGTAACAGAGATCAAAGCGTCGAGATCTTCACCAGGGAGCTGATACTTGAAGCAAAGAGCATCGGCGTCAGGTATCAGGGAGGAGAGCTTGGACTTGATGGTAGAGAATTTGATGGTACGATCGACGGCTAGGATCTTGGTCTCGCCGCCGACATAGGCGAGCTGGTCGTCGGAGGGCCTGGGCTGGATTTTGCCGCCGTAGCTGCACATGAATTTCACTTTGTAGGGCACAGAAGCAGCCGCTGACTGCTCATCCCACGTCGGGGTTTCGCACTCGCGGGACCGAGGAGAGGAATCTCCCGAACCAGGGTAAGATGAATAGGAGTAATTATTTTCCATCTCCCTGGTTCGAAACGGTATACGGAATGGAGAGGATTTGTGGGGGGGTTGGGTTTTAGAGGGAAACTCAGCTTATTAGGGTATGAAGTAGTTGGGGCTCGGAAGCCATTTTTGGGATAGTCTTGGGGGCTAATAGGAGTAAAGAACAAGGGAATAGGAAAACGGCGCAGTTAGGGGAGAAGCTCCTTTTTCACGAGCTGGATTAGTGCTAATTGAGGGCCATGGAGGAGGGGACCCACCCTTTTCGGGTCGTGATTACTTTTCCTCTCTATTTATCGATGAAGATTGGGTCGCCAGTTATAACCTTCGAGCCACGTGTATAGTCATTTTTTTAATTGGCAATCAAATATTTTTTTTAATTTTTTATATTGTAATTAACAGAAATGTATGTTATATTTTAAATTCTTAATTCATTATATAAATATTAGAATAATTTTATTTAAACTCTTTTTTTTTTATAATTTAATTTAAATTTTAAGTCTTATAAATATATAAATATTGTCTATTATGAACCTTCAAATAGTCCTTTCGATATCTTTCAACAGAGTAATCGTTACTGTATATATCTTTCCTTAAAAATTCAGCAAAATAAGTGATCATGGCCAACGGCCCAACAGGCCAACTGTAAAACGAAAGACGGACAGAACGAAAGAAAAAGGAAGATTTATCCCACAGCGTTTCGCTTCGGTGTCAAGGAGCAAACGAAGAACATTCAGCCTGTCAAAATGGTGAAAGTGGTGGTTGGAGAAGAAACCCAGCTCAAATTGATTGAGGATCGTCTCAGCCAATCCGGTCTCCCCGTTCAGGTATTCTCTCCCTCTCTCCCTCTCTCCCTCTCTCTCTGAATTTGTATGCATGCATGGATGGATGTATGCAGCAGATCGTTTGAAATGGATGAGTTTGAGTATGTGTTCTATTTATCGCAGTTGGGTCTCGTAGTAGGCAAGCTGAGCTCGCCTTTAGACCGGGGTTTCGTCTTTGATTTGGTTCCAACACCACCCAATGACGCTGGAGAGCCCGCGTGTTCACTCCTCGAGTCCGTCAAGGACGATAAGAAAAAAGGAACTAAGTCCAGATCCCAGGCTGCCGAAGTCTCTTCTCTGTTTATCGATGGCGATTGGGTCGCCGAACACGCTCGCCAGGTTTAACATTCGAGCAACGTGTATAGACTGTATAGATATATAGAAATCTGAATCACATTGCTCTAAATGATTGAATTTACTAATATTTATTATTTTTTTAATCGAATATGATTTTTTTAAAAGATTTGCTTTGTGTTCTTATTTCGGTTTCTTAGGTAGCTAGAATGCTAGTGGGTGGAGTGAGGCTGATTGGCATCTATATATGGATGAGCAGTGATGTTGTTAAAAATTCAACCATAATGCTTTCTCAGGTATATTTCTCTACCTCTTTCATTTTTTTTCCCTGCTATTATATGAGGAGCTGCTGTTCTGCTTGATCGTATGGTACAGGTGTCGCCGTGTTATACTGATGATCGTTGCATGGGATTTATGTAAATGTGTACGATTAGAATTGGGTTATAATATAAACAAGAAAGTCGTCAAGATGTGGCCTTATTATTTGCGAGCCTTGTTTTTTCGTGGAACTAGATACGTCATAAACCTTTTTTTATACTTGTTATTTGTCTTTTATAGAAGTTTAGCTTAATAACATTTTAATGAAACAGCTCTTGCAGACTATAAAGGGAGTTGCGGAAGCAACACCCCTACTGGAAACTGATCGGGAGGAAAGACTGCTCATTCACATTTGTTACAGTCCAATGAGGTATATAAATCATCTAACCTCATATTTTCTTTCCTCTTCCTCATTGTACCATCTTAATTAGTTTTTCAAGTTGCATGGTTTTCATGCTGACTAAAGAGTTTATATGTGTAGATGGACATGTCGAAATTGCACATGGACTTCAAATATTACATCAAGCAGCCTACGACCCTGTGATTTCAAAATGGGAAGGGTCCTAAGTTCCCTTCAGACTTTCAAGTGCACCTATAATTTTAACCTTAGGTAACATTTGCATAGTCAGTGGTCTTCCATATCTAACTGATTGGTTAATGATCTTTGGTATTTGATTGCCCACACTGACTTTCAAAACTTAAAAAATTGATGTTTGCTGTTTGTATATTCATATATTGTTACACTGTTTACCATCATGCGAAACAGTGTAAAGACACTATTGTATCCAAAAATGAGATGATGTGCTGTTGGAGATTTTATCTTCTTCTTGAACCTTCAAAAACATGTCATCAAGTTGCGCACCTCCTGGTCTAAAATACCAGGCAATCATGTTGTCATATCATAGTCCACTTATAATCATGTTGTCATTTATGCGAGTCATGGCAGGAACCAAATATTTTATCAAGTCATCTCTAATAGGTGACGCTTTCTTTTCCCAGATTGCCCATATGTCATGAAAGTGCATTAAATGTGCAAACATTGAGTGAGATTCTTCGACAAGGAATTTCTCGTCATGCTAAAGAGCTGAAAGATGCAAAGGCGATAATTGATGGTAATTTGGTAAGAGAGACTATGATATGCCACATCTGTCTATCCATCGTTCTATCTATTTCTTTTGTCTGTTTCCCTGTACCTCTACACACTCACGCACAGTATATTGACATCTGTGCAATACAATGGACTACCATTATATCTCGTATAGATGAATGGTGCCCTCATCAAAGTTCTTAGTTGCATAAAACCATGGCTTTGACTTCATTTGTTAAAAATAATTGTCAACAATGGTCCGTTATATAAATAGGAAGACTTATCAGATCTTATGGTGGTAAATATTTCAAAAAAAAAAAAAACATGGCTCTGTTTTACTTTTCTATAATTTTCCAAAGTTTTGAGGAACTCATTTTGTTAGTGGGTTCCAGCGATATCGGTTTTTAATTTTAATTTTATTTTTTGTGTGTGGGTCTTCCGTACAATTCTAGGTGGTTAGTGACGAACCTTGCACGTTGGTTGGTGTGCATGAAGTTGAATTGCTTCTACCATTCATGAAAGATTCAAATGCAGAAGGTGTGTTGGCACTTCCTTGTCTTTGCTTTTCTCTCTTTTTCAACTGTTGACCAGGTTATATTTCGACATATTTCCATTGTTCTGCCTTATAAGTCTTATATTTGATTATTTGTTCACACGTTGTAAAGCGCGCAGCAGAAAAGATGCTCTCGGTGTTCTTGTCTTCCATGGATCAGTGTGTTCTTTTGCATACTTGAACTCAAAAGAACCAATTTCACAAGCTGTGTCTGATATAAAGGTATTCAATAATCAAGTTTGGGCTCTACATTTTATTGTACAGTGATATTCTTTTTTTTATTCATCAGGTGATTTTGTAGTGCCAATGAAATGTCAATGCTTGAGCTGTTGTTTTTTTATTGTTATTCTTTTACCTTCTGTATTCCTGATGGAGTCTTTGCTAGTCTTGCTCTCATGAGTAACTTGTAGTTGTTCCTCACTGTCCTGTGCTATCTTTGGTTGCTTTTTTTTTACGCAGATGGATATCATCATGAGTCTGAAAAGTAGATTAGATATCATCTGTGATGAGGCATATGGAGATGTGGGACCAAAAGATGATGCTAGCCCAGAAGCAAGTGATGGGATATCAACCGATAAACCTGTTTCGCAGCTTGTCCTGCACTTCTTAAGGTTTGTTAGTTGAAGATTTGTGTTTATTTGTTTCTTTCTCATTGGTGAATCAATGCTTGTGTACTCTCAGTTTCATCAATTTTGTGAGTTGTCTTGCTCAATGCAATACCCTAGTACCTTGGTACGAGAACTAATAACTCACTAAAGTGAACAAGTTATAAAGGTAGTCATGAGTGCTAAGTCTCACATTGGCCAGTTGGTGAAACTGAGCTTCATAATTGATTCCAGGAAAACTTCAAATTGATTAGTCTTACAGCTATAGTGCAGATGTGGCTAATCCTTTCTATGGGTTGATGCATATGGTGTTTGATCCACCTAGTAAGGCCAGTCGTGTGATGTTAGAGCATTGCATGACATAGTCCTATCGTGGACGCGAGGAATTAAAGAGGAAATTTATACACCGTAGACCCACATTAGGAAAAGGAAGAACTCAAATATAGTTGGTAAGTTATAAAGGTAGTTATGATTAATTGAAACTTCTTATTTCCCTCCACCATTAGTTGGCTTTTAGCTGGCGAAATTATCTTTTGTGAAGCACAAGCTTGAAGTTTTATCATTGTATTTAAGGTGTCATTCGTCAGTTATACTTATTTCCATGTTTTCTGGAACATGATCTGTCCACCTATTATATCTTACATTATATGGTCAAGAGCAGAAAAGAATGCAGTCTTTCATTTCCTCGAAGAGTATTTATTCCTTGGTTGGCAGGCACCTACATATGTGACTACCTACAGCCATCTGAGACTCTTGAGGTGTGCACATCTGACTCAATGACTAAAATTTCTGGTTACGTGCTTTCTTGCAATGGAAAGAAAATAATATTTTTTTGATGGGAAGGGGGTGGGAACCTTTTATGGGCTGAATAATGTTGAGGAATAATCTCACATTGCCTATGATTTTCGAGAGCTTAACTCATCTCATAAAACCAGTTCAACAATAGAGGTTTGCACATTGCTTATAAATATGTGTAAAACCTTATCCACAAGTAATGTGAGATTTATTCTTCAACAAATAATGAAGTTTTTCCATGGATCTTTTTTCCCAAGTCACCTTGATTTTTATTGCATGACTCTAGAATAGATCACCTCCTAATCATGCACATCTACGATAAAACTTTTTACGTTGAACCAGAAAATTGTTTTTCATGTTCTAACGGTCTTGAAATTGTACCTTCTTACAAAATGGACTGCTCTTTCTGAGGAGACACGAATTATATGTTGTTCTCATAATTCAGTCCTCCCTGGCCCCAAAGTTTATTTCTTCTTACTCCTGCTTTACTTTTACACCTAGGTTCTAAAAGATCGTTGTGTCGAGCTGATGTCCTTGGAAGGTCCAACTGATGCCCTAACGATTTTAAATCCTGAAATAGAAGCCCCATCTCTGGTCACTAAATCCTTCTGGGATGTGGCAGTTCCATGTTATTCAGCATCTAGCTCTCCTTTTGGGAGAAGTGGATGTGACATGGAGGGTGGAAGTAGAACAAAGTCGGATAATATCAGCATCATGGGTGCTGTTCTCTGCATTCTACTTTCTGTGATACTGGGGTTTGTGCTTTATGCTCTTTGGGGATCTGGATAACAGTCAATCAAGTAAAGCCTCAGTTAAAATTACAAATGGGTTTGTTTTTGTTGGCTGAAAATCAATCGCTAAGGTAAATTTATTTGTTAATAAGCAGTGTGGAAAGGTTGCTCAGAAATTCAACAACAAAAAAAAACTAAAAAAAAAAGCTGGTGGGAAAGGTGTGGGTAAAATGAAAAAAAAGCAGTGTGGGAAAAGTGTCGTGGAAAATGTTTATTCATTGATTAATGATTAATTATTTGTCCCCTCCCCGTCTTTGTTGAATTACATATTTTGCTCACTGCATTTAGGAAAAATTGAGTTTACATTCTCGCCCCTCATAAACATTTCCGCCAAACGAACTTCACAGATCTTCAAAGCTGATGTTAAGCACAGACTACAGGTATTTCTTTTTGGATCTCGTTTAGTTTTGTCTAGCGACAAGGGCTCTATGGGCTTCGATACCAAAGGCCCTTAGCTTGTGGGGGCCCTTGAACCAAAGAACATCCCATCTTGAATTTCACCCGCTTGGGTTATGGTTTCGCAACTTCAGCCTCAGAAAACCCTGAGAGTTGAGACGGAGAGGTTTAGAATCTTGGATGGCGAGTTGTATTAGATTAAAAATTAAATCAAATATTATTATAATATTATTATCTTTTTAAATTTGAAATTTAAATTGTTTATTGTATTTTTTTATAAATTTAAAAAAATTGTAATTATTAAATTAGAAGAATTGAGATGTTTTCTGAATCAATATAAGGCCTAAGACCCTCTTTAGGATGTTGAGATCCCGACATTCAAACAACACTCAAATATAAAATACTTTTCAATTTCAATGTTAAACTCTTAATTAAAACACAAAAATATACAGTTTTTCAAATTTCAAAACAAAAATTATATTAAAAAATTATAATTCAAATAATATTTTAACTTTATAATATTTTTATTCAATTTTTTTTTTTTATCTCATTTCTTAAAATTCAATAAAACATTTTAGCTCAAAACATTTGACTACTATTCACATGTTATATCACGACTATTTACATATATTTTAAAATATTCCAAGTGTCTAAACGAGTCCTAAATGTTGCTTGCCCCTAACACAACATTACATGCCAGGGACGGGACCGGATCGAGGGAGGGAGGCTCAATGTTTAACGATAACAGATTACATAACAAATAAATTATATTGAAACAAAAACCTCACTGTATGTTTCATGTTCCAAAGTAAAAAACATCAATCTTCCATGGCCCCCACAGAAAGCTAAATAAAGTATAATAAACTCAATGTGTTCACATCTTCATCTGAAAAAGAATCGGCATGACAACTCTGGTATAGGCTTTAGATCTACCCTACTCCAAGAAGAAAGAATCATGAAATCATCCAACAGAGCCATCGAACTTGCTAAAAATGGATACCTTGTCTTCTGTAGAAATATATTAACCATGAAAGTGATTCAATAAATACTTGAATCATAAATCCCATGTATGGTGTCTATTCCTTCTTGGTCGTTGTTATCATACGCTATAGTTAGTTTGCAAGTCCTTTCTCTGGAAGCTTCTCAATGGTAACATCACTGGGAAGATCAAGTCCATGAGGTATTTTTCCAGGATAGTTAGTCGTTGAGGAAGCTGACCCCATCATACTGCAGAAAACAAAGAGTCAGAAGATGATAAGATAAAGCTAGAATATGGATGCTACATTTTGAAAATGGAATATATGCTCACCTCCTATCTATGAAGACCATTGAACGGAGCTCACAATTGGCAAAACTGCACAATCACATTGTATTAGTAAAAAATGTTTATAACCATTAAGTACGAAGAGAGTTCGAAGGTCAGAGTAATTAACCCCTGTGAGAGACTGAGACATGAAGTATGAGCATGATATCGCCTAAACCCTATCTCAATAACTATGGGAAAATCATTGCTCTAGAAAATATGATCTACTTTGAATGATCATAGAATTCACAATCCAGGTCATACAAGTAAAACCTTTCTACTGAAGGAACAAGAGTGCCTGCCATGAGGATGTCTCATCAGAATAGAGAATCTAACCAAGAAATTTAAGTGAACAAATAGATAAATAGAAGTTAGATTTTACTTGTGGAATAGAGAGTTTAGATTTTTTTTTTTTTTTTTAACTCAAAGAGATTAGCAAGAAAATGTTAGAAAAAAAGCATCTCTAGTTCTGAAATATAATAAAAAATGCAAAACGAATTGATGTAAAAAAATCATGAGAGAGAGAGAGAAAGGGGGGGGGGGGGATCACATGGCTAGATTGTATGCAGAACTTACTGTGTGCATATTTCACTCTTAATTATTTGATGACAATCATTTCCAAAAGCGCTTAGGGTATGAAACAAGAATCCACTGTGGGTGACAATTGCAATCTCCTTCTCTTCACGTGTCCACAACCTGGGCCAATTGAGAAACAATGAAAAGAAATAATTTTGGGGTATGTTCATGGCCATACTTGCAACCAGATGATAGCGAAAGCGATCAAAATGTCTACAGAAATCCCACTCAACCAGGATAAAAGGTGGAAAGGATATACTACATGTCAAGAACTAGGCCTGTTCATCCGGGCCGGGTTGTACCCAGCTCGGTTTAAAATTTTATTTATTTCTCAACATTTTTTAATTTTTTCTTAAAAATGTTTAAGAAAATTTTGAATCCGGATTCCAAATTCCCAAATCCAGAATCCGGATGAACACCCCTATCAAGAACCAAGTGGAAAAATTGATATCATAAGCAATAACCAAGCATTTGTTTGCCTGTAAGGGAATCATCCCAAATACTCAGTGCCGGAGCCATTGATTTACTTTAGGGAGGGTCAAGTAAAACTAAAACAAAAGATATAAAATATATATTTTTTTTTTATCTATACAGTTTTTTATACGATATAGAACAATCTGATGGTAAAATCTATAACAAAAATAAAAAAATATTTAATACAGCTTATGTATTAAAAAAAAGTATATGATATATCAAGAATATGTCATCATAATAAAAATATGTTAAAAATATGTTTAAAATCATCTAACTTCTTTTTTATTTTTATTTTTATCTATAATAAAAATTGATCATTATGTTATTATATTATTTTGTTTTATATGGGATATATTTTATTTTTAAATTAGATTAAATTTGTAGAAAGGGGTTAAGATAATTTTTAGAGAGGGAGTCAATACAATAAAATTAATATTTTCCCACTAAATCATAAAAAACCAACATGATATATTATTTTTTTCTTTAAAAAAATATATATTATTTTTTTTCAACTTTTATTTTTTTTTTTTGGGTGGGGTGGGGCCAGGGGGAGGAGGGGCCATGCCCCCCCTGCCCCAAGTGGCTCCGCCACTGCAAATACTGTACCAAACATCTGAAAACACCAGTATATTTTGATCGCTTTCGCTTTCATTTTTTTTTCTACTTAAAATATACTGGTGTTTTCAGATGTTTGGTACAGTATTTGCAGTATATTTTTTTGGTACAGTATATGTACTTGGTGCAGAAGAAAAAGGCAGTTACCATTTCAAAAACTTTTGTCCCCTAACAGCAACTTCCTCATTCGTCTCTCTAATATCAGGCTTCCACAAAATGTCATCATCATTTTCTACCTGAACAAGAATTACAACATGAATAAATAATAAACCTGATTGAATTGAAGACAAGGTAAACAAGTCAATAGCATTTGGAAATGACTGTCGAAGCCACCCGTTGGCATTATAAAGCCCCAATTCTGGTAATTTAATTACCAGTGAAAAATCAATTGCAGGAAAAAGTGGGCGATATTCCCTAATGCTTCGCCTCTTATCACATGGATGAACTCCCTGTAGTGAAAAAGAAAACACACACAAGAACAAATTGAGATGACAACTAATAACCAATTAATGGGAAAAAAGGAAGGGACTATCATTTGCCACAAGTTTGATTCTCTTCTTGTTAATAATTGGATAAGTAAGAAGATGTACATTACAAATGCAATAACTTTGTATACATGCATGCCAATATACATGCAGAAAAGGGCCCTACAATAACCAATATACATGCGGCATACCAAATGCTCACGGCAAAGCTCTACTGCAACAAACGGTGGGCAATTTAGACTTGAAATTGCAGGATGGCCACTGTTCCCTGTATTTGCAACCATTAGAGGAGGTACATTTACCCCATCTGTGTATGCTTCACCACCAAAGACTCCAACTGCTGTTTGCATGGTCCTGTCGTGAACCCTTGTTACTCATGAATTATAATTAAGAGCTAAAGCAATTTTTTCTTTTATAAGTAAAATGAAATTATAAACGAATGTTTAAAGCAATTTAAACATGTAGACCCAATTTGTTTGGTGAGAAACATTCGAAGTCATCTAAACCAAAAGCCCCCCAGGGAATAGAGATTCAGAAAATCGTTAAAAATAATAAATGACCTTTGACTTTTTACATATCATTTCTTGGTGCGTCTTAAAAGTTATGAAGCATGAATACCTAAAAGACCTTGGAGATGGACTTAGAAATGGCTTAGACAGGGCTGGATACATGCTTGTACACTAAATAAATAATATTAGTTTCAGATTGGGGGGGATATGGCTGTTTGCAGAACTTTTAAATACAGAGTATTCAAGTTAGAAGCCAGACAAGCATCTTAATGGTTTACATATCACATAGAAATTTGATTAGCCATAGGGCTGGAAATGTACAAGAAGATATGGTAGACCCAATTTGTTTGGTGAGAAACATTCGAAGTCATCTAAACCAAAAGCCCCCCAGGGAATAGAGATTCAGAAAATCGTTAAAAATAATAAATGACCTTTGGCTTTTTACATATCATTTCTTTGTGCGTCTTAAAAGTTATGAAGCATGAATACCTAAAAGACCTTGGAGATGGACTTAGAAATGGCTTAGACAGGGCTGGATACATGCTTGTACACTAAATAAATAATATTAGTTTCAGATTGGGGGGGATATGGCTGTTTGCAGAACTTTTAAATACAGAGTATTCAAGTTAGAAGCCAGACAAGCATCTTAATGGTTTACATATCACATAGAAATTTGATTAGCCATAGGGCTGGAAATGTACAAGAAGATATGGTAGACCCAATTTGTTTGGTGAGAAACATTCGAAGTCATCTAAACCAAAAGCCCCCAGGGAATAGAGATTCAGAAAATCGTTAAAAATAATAAATGACCTTTGGCTTTTTACATATCATTTCTTTGTGCGTCTTAAAAGTTATGAAGCATGAATACCTAAAAGACCTTGGAGATGGACTTAGAAATGGCTTAGACAGGGCTGGATACATGCTTGTACACTAAATAAATAATATTAGTTTCAGATTGGGGGGGATATGGCTGTTTGCAGAACTTTTAAATACAGAGTATTCAAGTTAGAAGCCAGACAAGCATCTTAATGGTTTACATATCACATAGAAATTTGATTAGCCATAGGGCTGGAAATGTACAAGAAGATATGGTAGACCCAATTTGTTTGGTGAGAAACATTCGAAGTCATCTAAACCAAAAGCCCCCCAGGGAATAGAGATTCAGAAAATCGTTAAAAATAATAAATGACCTTTGTCTTATTACATATCATTTCTTCGTGCGTCTTAAAAGTTATGAAGCATGAATACCTAAAAGACCTTGGAGATGGACTTAGAAATAGCTTAGACGGGGCTGGATACATGCTTGTACACTAAATAAATATTTTTAATTTCAGATTGGGGGGGATATGGCTGTTTGCAGAACTTTTAAATACAGAGTATTCAAGTTAGAAGCCATACAAGAGTCTTAATGGTTTACATATCACATAGAAATTTGATTAGCCATAGGGCTGGAAATGTACAAGAAGATATGTTGCTGATGTATATATCTCAGGGCTTTTAGTCATGAACCTGAGGCAATAGGTTTTTACATGAAAATATTTCTTAGAATCTGTCTACTGGTGCTAGAATGACCTTGATTTCTTTTTTAAACACAACGTGGACCCAATAATGGCAGGTTAAACAACTCTCATAAACAAATAACCCTAGACATGCTGATCACTGAAAGCACACTTATTCTTCACCATTTGCTTCTAACGGTAATTAATGCTTATACATTGCGTCAGAATCCAGTGGTGAACTTTGTGGAGGTGGTCTGCACCATTTGCATGGCATTAAGCAGAAAGAAAAAAAAAAAATTTGAAGTGATTTTACCTTAACAATGGGGAAACAACGACTAGGTCGATGCTTTTGGAAATCCCACATGCTTGAACATGCTTGCGCAGATTATGAACCTGTCATGGCACCATGAAATCATTCCATGACATCACTTTTACTATTAAATGGAAGAATATGATATCTAATACAAGTTATAAGTAGGACAAGAAAGTTTAGAAATCAAGACTATATGCAACAAAACTTACAAGTTTTATCCAATTTCCTATCAGAGTAATTCTTATTTTAATTGACCGTTGCACATAAAGTTAATACAGAATGATCATGGCTTTCTACCTAAAAATTAGTTAGATAAAATTTTCCATAGCAAAATACTTCATCAACAACATAGATGCAATGAACTAACAATTAGAACATAAATCACCAACTACCTGCTTCCAGCCAAGAGAAGTTAGTTGTGCATCAAAAAGATCATAAGATAAGTATGCATCATGGTTTTTCTCCCCTTCCACATTGTGAATCCCTTGGGCATGCCTTACCTGTAGACATGGCTTGATAAGACTAATATGCTTTTTAAAGTATAACTAAGACAATAAATAATCTCGAAAAACAATGCATACAAGTGTCAAGCGCTACAACCATAAATCTTCTCCAGTAATAATAACAAATAGAATGGAAAATTTTCCACAAACCAGGTGAAGAGTCTTGCAACGATGCAACGGGTACATACTTTGGCCGCCAGTGGAATCCATGTCTGTGGTCATAAAAGAAAACAACCAAAAGAAAATCATAAGATCATCCCCTTTAAAAAATGCATTAAAAACAATGTGGCCTCCACTAAAGGTGAAAACCTTGTGACAAATTTGTGCCTACTAGGCTTGTCCTGCAGAAGCTAATTGTTCAAAGACAAGTACTCAAGTACTACATAACACAATGTTTTGACAAAGGCAAGAATAGAGACCAAAAGCAATGGCAAAAGTTACAATGGCAACATTGGAATCAATGCTTCGGTATGTGATAAAGCTCACAAAAGTGATCCATGTGATGCCCCTAAAGCATACGCAACAAGTGATCCATATAAGACTCCAACGAAACGAGTTTGGAACCACAGTATATATGACAGAATATCCCTCAAAAGATTCTAATAAAAAAGCATATACCAAATTGATCTCCAATAGCGTTCACAATTTGACATGTTGAGGTAGAAACCACAAAGAAAAAGGAGGACAAATAAACAATATCAATAACAATAACATCGCGATTAACGATGCAAAAAGTAAATATAGATAAATATTTGGATCTTATCAAGCTTAAAAAAATAAAAACCGGGGGCGGGTCGAGCACTTCGACGGGGTCTTGCCTCCACGACTTGCTTGCTTATTGCAATCGAGTGAAAAATAATCTTCAGGATGATTTATAGAGGCTAAACTATATCAGTTGAGAAAAAAGATCAAGCCTGAGCCCAGCAATCCAGGAAATTTTAAAATCAAGCTAAACAAGGAAGGGAATCGAGGTTATTCGCGGGGATCATATCATAGTTGCATAAACTTATCGGTTCGAACAAAACATGGATAATTATCAATTACTACCAGCAACAACGAAGTTAGTTAATGAAATCCAGAACCACCGACTCCAACTATAAATCCAAACAACGTAATCAAATTAATAGATGATATTAAGAAAAATATTTATTAAACCTTCAGGCAAATCTTAGCGCAAGCATCGTCACGCATATAACAAGCCATGAACAGTAAATTTCCATAATCAACAAACACATTTCAAGCAACAAATAATCGGAAAACAAATGAGAACTGAGTCGATGGCCAAAGAAGCGAATCGGCGCTAACAATCCAAACATAGAGAGATTTGCGAATCAGACCTGAGAGAACAGAAAAGCAAGTTCGAGAGCGAAAAGGACGGTGGGAAATTAGAGGTGGAGGCGTAGTACCGTAGAGCTTCGAAATGGGAGTGGGGACAAGGGAGGAAATGAGGTAAATAGTAGGGTTGCAAATATGAAAAACGTTCTGAATAGGCATGGCTATCATTTTGCAAGTTAATTTAATTTAATTTAAGCCCCCAAGTCAGTTTGGTGCTGCTGAATCGGTCTGGGAAGGTTACCATGTACGAGACTAATCTCCACGTATTAATAAGAAGGGCCACCAGGCAGCTTGCTAGTTGCTCGTTGAAGAGCGTGACGGGGACTCTTTTTGCTTCTAAAGCTGCGTACGAACATGGAGCAATTGAAGCCGGGGTCGTCGCCTTGCCTTAGACCTTGGCCGCGGCCGCACGCAAGCCACTTGATGGTTGGCGTAGGCTTTCCTTTGAAATAAGTACACCATTGGCGATGCTTTTTGGAGGACAAGTGGTCGTATGATGGACAACGTTTTATGATTAGTTTGTGGCTGTCGGCTTTACGTTATTGGATTTGTCTTTTCAAAGGCAAACGGGCCAATCCCTTCTCTTATTTTTCGAATATACGAAAAATTACAATAATTCTACGGATAGACGTCCATAGACAAACACGAGACAAACGGCTGACGTAGTATAATGTCACGTCAGCCATTGTTTTAATTTAAAATATAAAAAATAAAAAATTCAAATCACAATAAAACATGTTTGGGATTTCACTTTCGCGCACAATGCTTCAGTCATTTCCGTCAAGAACTAGATCTACCTTCCCGAGCTGCCCTCCCCCTCTCCTTCGGTCATTTTCGCACACAGAAGCTTCGAAAATGGGAGAACAAATCCTATTTAGTGAGGAATCGAAGCTATTCGGTCCGCTTGGTAGTCGAAGGTCTTTGTGATTTCGGCAATGTTTCATCTGTGTTTCGGTCCGCCGATGCCCTAGGGTTCAATCGGTCCATGTTGTCTCGTGCGACTCGAAAATGTGCGATGCAACGACTTTTCAGGTGAAAAATAAAAAATAGAAGTAAAAATGTATCACTTTCAGTTTCTTTTGAATAATAATTTCTTTCGTTTTTGGCAGTTCATTTATTTACTCTGTTTGTTTTTCGATGTTCAGTTTGATAGTGAGCTTCTGTAAGTGATCATGGCTAGTTTTTTGCCCTATAATATCTTTGCTCATTTGCTTATTTTAAATGCAAGATAGAAGTGAAAGGGCATAATTTTTTTATGAGGATTTTGGACAAGTTATTCTGAGCCTTGGTAGGATGTTCTTTTCAGTGGGAAAAGAAAAAAATTCTTAAATTGCATTTCATTGTAGAACCAGTAGTACTTATCAAAAAATTGGGAACCAGTAGTGTGTCACAGTCCATCAAACGATTGAAGAGTGTTAGTAATTTTGGGTTGCATTCAATATATCTCATGTGGACTTAGCCCTCCCATCTGTTAGTTTTGCGGCTTTGGATTAAATCCGAGCTCTGTGTTTGGGTATTCCATCAAAACCTATGGCCCATATGGGTGGTTGTGTTTATCTGGATATTGTTGGAAAATTGGCCATTTTAGATGTGACTAGATGTAAAATGGGTGCCTTGCATAGCATGCTTGAGTTCATCGATGATGTTGATTCATGTTACAAGGATTTGGTGTTTCATCTCGTCTTTCACATGGTGATGTTGTCATATTTTTTTCTAAGATGTCTTCACTTCAGTAGTAGTTTCAGTTGAAAGCAGGCTCAAATATAGTGGTAACTACAACTATAAAAACGTGCTTCAGTAGTACTAATACTTAGTCATGGCTATAAAAACAAATGTAGTGGTCACAATTAAATATCAAATGCAAAAGCTTGAGTTTGGCTGCCACGTATGTGCACAAATTGCTTCTGAGATCTACAACTGCTCATGTAGCCATGCTCATAGGGTGTTAACTGACCATTTTGTAGCAAATCTGGATTTGCAGTTCGTCAAGAATCTCATTATTTCACTAAGAGTGTATTGGACAACAAGTGGAAATGAATTGTTTAAACTCAATTTTATAGCAATTTCATCTCATATGTTTATCTTTCTCCTATTTGAGACCGTGAACTTTTCCTTAAAGCATATGTTATGTACATTAAAAATATAAGGAGTTGGTCATTATCTTTAACATTCTTTGGCTTCAATAATCTGACTTTTTATGGTGAGCATTATTCAGCATTATTTATTAAGCTGACATTGTTTTGGTTACATTTTGATCATCATTTTTGTTGGATGAGGATAGACAACATCGAGAAGAGGGAGATTAATCTTTCAAAGAGAGTACATGAGATTGAGAAGAGAAAAATCGAGCTTCGTAAAAGCGGGGATGAGATCAAGAAAAGGGAGATAGTCTATACGCGTTAAATGAAGAGATTATCTAGAAGCAATCGGTAGTTTTTGAGCAACAAGCTCAAGTAAGACGTTCACACATAGCACTCCGATTGTGTTGGGTTGCTATATTTGTTTGTTTTTTTTTTGTTTACTTGCTTACTTTGTAAATTAACTTTTTTAGACTAGTTGTATATTATATGTTGGTGATGTTGTTTGTTGTATTATATATGTGAACATGTTGTAAGCACAACAAGGTTTTCCTTTTAATGATGTAAGAATATGTTAAAATGTTGTAAGAATATGTTGGAATGTTGGTTTTTTATTGTGGTTGGGGGGGAGAGGGGGGGGGGGGGGGGGGGTAATCTCTAAGATGCTTCTGATGATATTGGAAAAGTTGCAGTTGATGGGATGAAAATGCACCAAGCCTACCAGCTAAATGGCTGCCCTGTTAGCATTTGTCTAAGTTAGACATTCGAAGGATAATGCTTCTGTGGCCATGCAAATTTAACAGATTTTTTGGGAAATGTCTGAGATGCTTATGATGATATTAGGATTGCCAGCACAAAAATGTAGATGAGGATATGCTTTGTGGCCATATGAATGTAACAGATTTTATCAAATAACTTAACACTTATAGTTCCCGATTATATGTTATAATATTTGCTAAAAGTGACAACTGATTGAAAAATGTAAATGTGGACCTCTTTTGAAGTGTCGAAACACTCGTACTTGTATTGATCATGTAGAGCTACAAATATGTTAATGGGAAATCTACCATTAACATGTTATGTGTTCCATCATCAAAATGACTACAAAAATCACTACACAATCTATAAATCTAGCTGCAAAGTATATATAAGTTTCTTTCTTTCAAAAATAATTAAAAAGCTGTAAAATAAAGAGAATGTCCAAGAATTACATGAAATACACAAATTCTTGAAATTAAAATACAATCATATTATTGCTGCGGCTGTGATCCATCCATCCTATGGTGCACCGGTTGTGAGCCATCCAACCCATATTGGGTCTGTTAGAAGTAATATGAAAATGTTAAGTAGGTTATTTAATCCAATTTTACTAGACACATAACCAAAACTGAAATTAAATAATTCACAACAACTTGAAAAAAACATAACCCAAACTACATATTGCAAGTGCACAACATGCCCGAGTGTCAAGTTGTTAGAAATTGTTAGATAGAAGTTGGAACTAAAATATAAGGCCAGAAAAGGAGGTCTGAGTTCACACTCTAAAATATATATCTTTGAAATTGCTCCAAAAAACACCTTAATTTTATCTAACAAGTGAGTGTAATCTTTGATCCGCAATCCATTAAACAAAAATGGCTCGTAACAAACACAAAAAATGAAAAAGAAAAAAAAAACTGCATTAGTATCAACCAGAAATCAAACCTAATCAATCTGAAAATTGAACAAACTCAGATAGCAAAAGATTTAGGAGAATAAAGAAAACAAACAAAAAATAGAAAACAAAGATTCAATTAGAGGAAGAACAGATTACAGACAATTAAAGAAGGCACATTGTCGTTGATGACATTATTTCCTGATATCATGTCAAGAAATATCTAATACCATGACATTAGTTTAGAAAATTATTTAAAGAAGCATTGTCATTAAGAAAAGTAAAACGTATGTTGATGTAGAAATAAGTCTATTTATTCATTATAACTTCTCATTGATGAATTTCTATAAAAAAAATCAATCTGGGAAAAGAAAAAAGTTGAATGAAGAAACTACAATGGCATTTTTTACAGAAATATAGTGTACCCATCCCAAGATATCGAAAGGTGAACATCATCTTCCAGCAAACCCAACAAACAAAACAGAGGCCCCCAAAATAATAAGACAATATCCCATTTGTGAAGAGTAAAGACAGAGCACCTCATCAGTACTGATAACGACATCAAGAGAAAATCAATCCACAAAACATGTATAAAAAATCCCCAACACCATGGACAAAAACTCTACAGACAAACTATACATATCGAAAACAAAAATAAATAGCGTGCCATATCAAAATCGAGAACAGAAGCAAAACACTAGAAAGCAGACGAACAAAAGCCTTGGATAAATCAAAGGCAGCTAAACTATTCAGGCTCAGACATCTCTTCTAGTCTTATAAAATTTGAGCTTTAGAGATGGGATGGAAATCCAATTAATAGGAGCACAAAGCCTTTTCCTACATGACAAATTTTGGTCGTGAAGGAGCGAAAGCAACCCTTTTTTTACCTAATCATATTTCTCGCTACATTCAAGATCCATCATTCATGGAACAAAAGCAAGTAAAAAGAGTTTCACCATAACATTGAAAAACCACCAATTCAATGTCTCTTAAGGCTCTTAAAGATGACCCAAACGAAGACCAAAAGACTCACAAAGACTAGTTCGGTGCCGATGACGTTGTTGGAACTTATTTATTTACCTTAATGACATAGTTGGGCCGCGGCGTTAGGTGCAGGTTGATGAGGATAGAGTGGGAGTTGGAGGTTGTTGGGATTCGGGCCGGACAATAAACAATAAATATGGAACCACGTAGCGGATGCAACAAAGAGAAAGAAAACTAAAGACTCTGAACAGTAATAGACACCAAGATTTGAAGTGGTTCAACTCAAACTGAGCCTACATCCACTGTTGGGTCGGTCTGAATCACTATAATATTAGAAGATGAAGTACACTTCAAAAGTTACAAAGATCTCTCTCTCACAAGGCTCTCAAACCCTTTACAAATGGCTCTCTGATCTACAAAATCAAATAAGAAGAAAAGAGGAGACGGACGCTGCTGTGTCCGTCTTCTCGCTCGAGCGACGTCTTCTCGCTCGAGCGGAATCTTCTACTCTCTCACAACCCTCTGCTCCGCTCTCTTCGTTCAAATGCAGCGATCCTTATATAGGCGGTGTCTTGCTCGAGCGAGATCTTCTTGCTCTAGCGGAATACTATTCCAGGTGGCGCTAACCCTAATTTTGGAAGCGATGCAATCCTAGGGTTGATTCTCGCTCGAGCGGGAGGCTGAGCGAGAATCGAACGAAGTCTCTGCCTGGATAAAAAAACTCTCTGTTTGATTTATCGCTCGAGCGGCTATCGAGCGAGAGTCGAGCGAAGTTACGGGTTGAGACTCTAAAGTGCAATCCGATGTGCTTTATTCAAGCCACATTTCAACAAATCTCCACATTGGCTTAAATTCACAAGCACCACAAAAATTCGTTCTTTAGACCCACAAATCCTTCAATCATAGAATGAATACCCAACACGAAATACGAAATCTATATTTGAAGAACTCAATTTCCACACAAAAGTCTTCAACACCATAGACGACATCTAAAGATTCACTATTTTCATACAAACGGTAATGCACTACAATACAAACTGCTTACTTAAACAAACGGCTTCTGAATACAAATGAAGACAACCAAAAATATTCTTCTGCCAAAGTAAGAACCAACAAAAGCCTGCATAAACATACACAAAAGGTGGCTAAACTACCTCCTCTATCTACCAACTGTAGATCTGTTCTTACTGTGCACCAATGCCAATAAACTAGAGTACCACCTGTACTCAGCTATGAAGCTCTCCACAACTCCACATTCTTGCTATAACTCTCTCTCATTTCCTGTGGAATAAAAGAAGAGAATGTTCATCAAATAGCAAGATGCGTTGTCCGCTTCACTGACGATCTGTAGACATGCCTGGCAAACTAAAAGCAAACTGTAGACTCTGTCTCTCAAAGCCTACCTCATTCCATTCAGTTACTCCGTGGAGTGAAACAAAACTGCATGGTCTGAGTAACGCTCTACCTTCTTGTCTGTAGATCAATTGTCTTCTTCAAAATGTTTGAACACCAAACACATCACAAAGAAACAAATAGACAAAACCAAACTTCCAATAATCATAAAACAAATATGAGTTTAATACAAAACAAGATTTTACACAAGATGTATCCTGATTAGAAATACTGCAGGAACCCTGATTCTACACTGCTTCCCAAGAATACAATGCAAACAAAAAAAACCAAGATGTCTTCTGATCACACCAAGTAAAAGCTGCTGACTCATAAATGACCATCCTGTCTGGCGCACTCGCATGTGACACATGCGAATAATATCTGAATCTGGAGCATGTGAGGATACTCCACCTTGTTACCATACTGCCCTCAAGGAAGTAGAGACTAACTGTCATCTTCTTCACTGTTATCATTACTAGAGGAACTTTCCTCTTCCTCCACATTTTTCAATTGAGGACACTCACTTCTGTAATGACCCAACTTATGGCAGTGGTAACACTTTACTTTTCTCTTGTTAGATCTAGAGCTACTGGAACTGGAACTATCTCTATTCTTCCTTAAATATCCTTCCTCGGATCTATTACCAGAAGAACATTTCACAAACAAACTCTCAGCTTGATCGTTCATGCCTAAACCCCCAAATTTTGTTCTTAATTCCTTAGAATTCAAAGCAGACTTGACATCTTCTAAGTAGATTGTATCTCTACCATGCAACATTGAGTTTACAAAATTATCAAATGAAATAAGTAATGAATACAAAACAATTAAGACTTGATATTCCTCATCAATTTTTATGTCTATGTTCCTCATATCCATAATAATCTTATTAAATTCATTTAGATGTGAAAAAATAGAAGTATCTTCCTCCATTTTGAGAGTGTATAACCGTTGTTTAAAAAAATCAGGTTAGTGAGAGATTTCTTCAAGTACAAGCTCTCCAGCTTATTCCACAGAGCAAACGCAGTCTCCTCCTCTGCAACTTCCCTCAAAACTTCATCTAATAGTGACAGTAGAATAGTATTGTGAGCCAGTTCTTCCTCATTCCTTGAGGATGCAGAAGACTCACCAGTCACTCCTTCTACAACTTTGAACAGACCTTACTGACGCAACAAAGCCTTCATCTTCAAACGCCATAAACTGAAACTGTTCTGACTATCAAATTTCTCTACTCCAAAATTTACTGAGGCCAACCTTTCAGATCTCAAAGTTCAAGAACGCTCTGATACTAGTTTGTTGGGATTCGGGCCGGACAACAAACAATAAATATGGAGCCACGCAATAGATACAACAAAGAGAAATAAAACTAAAGACGCAGAACAGTAATGGACACCAAGATTTGAAGTGGTTCAGTTCAAAATGAACTTACATCCACTGTTGGGTCGGTCTAAATCACTATAATATCAGAGGATGGAGTACACTTCAGAGGTTACAAAGATCTCTCTCTCACAAGGCTCTCAAACCCTTTACAAATGGCTCTCTGATTTACAAAATCAAACAAGAAGAAAAGAGGAGACGGACGCTGCTGTGTTCGTCTTCTCGCTCGAGCGAGGTCTTCGTGCTCGAGCAAAATCTTCTGCTCTCTCACAGCCCTCTGCTCTACTCTCTTCGTTCAAATGCAGCGATTCTTATATAGGTGGTGTCTCGCTCGAGCGAAATCTTCTCACTCGAGCAGAATACTATTCCAGATTGCGCTAACCCTAATTCTGGAAGCGATGCAATCCTAGGGTTGATTCTCGCTTGAGCAGGAGGTCGAGCGAAAGTTGAGCGAAGTTTCTACCTGGATCAAAAAACTCTCTGTCTAATGTCTCACTCGAGCAACTGTCAAGCGAAAGTCGAGTAAAATTACGGGTTGAGACTCTAAAGTGCAATCTGATGTGCTTTATTCAAGCCACATCTCAACAGAGATTTTTCACCACCAACTTAGATGACCCAAAGCCGACAAAGCTTCTGTGTGCGAAAACCCAAAGCACCAAATGAAGAGACCCCTTGAGAACTCGAAGCCGCACAAATCCTTGAAAATATTCAGTATTAGACAACACCACGAAGCTAACGAAGCTTCTGTGAGCAAACCAGAGAAACGACGACCCCAAGCGAGAAATGCCCGACGTTGAGGAGCTCCAAAATGCAAGCGGGAAAAGCACGACGATCTCAACTAGTTTCAAAAAGGGCTGTGGGGGTTAGGGTTAGGCTTAGGCTTAGGGTTAGGGTTTCGCAACTTCGAGGGAGAGGGGGAAGGCATCTATGGTTCGAGGGAGAGGTGGAGGGCAGCTTAGAAGGGTAGATTTGGTTCTTGAAGGAAATGGCTAAAGCATTGTGCGCGAAAAGTGAAACCCAAACATGTTTTATTTTGATTTGAATTTGAAAAATGATGGAATTGCTTGTGAGAGAGAGTATCTAAATGTGGATACTCTCCAGCATTTTTTTTTTAATTTTTAACTTTTTTTTAAAAAAAAAAAATTAAAACAACGACTTGATATGGCATTATTGATGGTACCTTATCAAAAACCATCATGGATCATGCGTCGACACAATCCTTAGAGAGTCAGGACAATCCCTTGACTAGCCTGTATGCATGCCTTGACTTAGGCCTTGATACGCAGCAGGCGCCCAGTGAGGCTACTGGTCGTGTGCATGGCATGCGCACAGCCTTGCGTGCCCTACAGTGCATCCACCTGCATGCACGCTTGCGTGTGCGCATGCGCCCCATCACCCGCGCACCCCTGTGCGTTCCATCACACCATAGCGAGGTTAGTGGCGTGTATTCACAGGCATGCCATCCAGTACGCGGCACCAGGCCGTGCCTTGCAGAGCAGGCCAGTGGCATGCACACCATGCATGTCATCCAGTGCGCAGCACCAGCCCGCGCCATGCAGCCGGTGCCTAGACCGTCAGCTTGGGCCATGCATGCACATCACCCCGGCACCTAGTCTGGGCCATGCAAGACCACTGCCCGAGCACATTAACTGAGCCACCCCCGAACAACGTGGTTTGACCATGTGCCTACCACTAGGACCATGCATGGTACACTACCATAACTACTATCAGTTGGCCTTACACAGAGCCATGCCCGCACATTACCACACTATGCAGACATGCCCACTTGTGGTCATTGCAGCACCATAGCCCACTATGGGCACATGCAACCCACGACCACATCACCTTGGGCGCCTATCTCATTTTAATTATTTATTTAATTTGCATTTGGACGCGTTAGTCATTTACTTATTTTAATAAGGGACTTATTGGGAGTTTCCAACTTGTGAGTTCTATAAATAGGACCATTAGGTTTTCATTTAACAATTTTTGGACAATTGAGAAAATTAAAACTTTGCTCTTGAAAGGGTTAGGCCGGTCACTATAGAGTGGTTTAGATTTCATTCGATGCTTCGAGCACTTGGGTTTTTTAAGGGTGTAATTCGTGAATCCCTTTTGAAAAGGATCAAACCGTGCAATTCGTGAATCGATTTGTTCCACATCTATCATTGTTTTTCATTTGATTAATAAATTTTTGAGGTTTATTCATTTGGTGTTTCGGTTTTGAGTTGTTTTTAGTGTTTTTGGAGTTGTGTGTTGTGTTCTTAAGTGAATGCCCTTGGTGAGGCCAAATCCACACCACTTATGGATTTGAGAAAGAGTGTGTGAGTGTTCAAGAGGATTTCTTAATTCATATCCATTGTGCATTTCGAAATTACCCTAGAGAGTTGAGTGAGAAAGTGTTCTTAAAAACAAGTGAAGAAAAAGTGAAGTTGTTGTGTGAGTGAAGGCCGAACCACTTGGACCTTGGAGTGGTTGGCGTGTTCTTCTTTTCCCTTTGAGTGTTCATCCATTTTCTTGGATGTTCATTCTATTTTCTTGAAGATTCATTTGCCCCAAACACAAAACCTAGCAGCCCCAACAACCTTACATAACCCACGGCAACAAGCACCAAACCCTAGTTGGTGTGTTGCCTATTTTGCCCCTCTTGCTTTCCCACCAACTAGCCACTAAACCCTAACCCTACTTACCATATTTCCCTCATTAAATCAGACATAAATCATCCTAAAATACCCCTGGTCGAGGTCTGGTCAGTCCCCATAAAGCAGCCCCAACATTTCCTTCCAAACACCCAAACTTGCTAAAACAGTTTTCCTATTTTCCAGATTTGCACCATTTCATAGTAGACAAGTAGTGTAAGGCAACTTGTTTACCACGAAATCGTCTTATTTACTTTACCAAATTAGACCTAAACCTTTTAAACAACCCTAGACGTGGTTTGCAACCCCCCAAGGCAGCCACCTCAATCCCCTCCAAACTTGCTTAAACCGAAACCCCTCACTTTCCATAATTGACCCATTCGGCTAAGGCAACTTGCCTAGCTCGAAATTCCCTTCTTCCACCTCATCAATTCAGATCATTCTCTCCTTATTTGATTAATCAATAATTCCTTAATTGATTTTGTTGAATCTAAAGTTTCAAATTTCATATCTACGTATAGATTTTGATGATAACAAATAAATTCAAGTCTCAAGTTCAAATTATTTACGCAATGGAGTGAAGCACATATAAAGTATAAAAGAACAAGTCTACAAATGAAACTTATAAATTATTTTTGTACATCTCTTAATAAAATTCGAAATTGGATTAAGGCTCCAATTTATTCTTTTTTTCTCATAAAATATCAAATTACTTTTTTTACATTTGCAAGATATTTTTAAATGTCTTAGTTTTGAAAATTATGTTTTTTACATGTGCATAACATCATCAAACAAAATAATTTCAAAAATTATATATTTTTTTATAAAAATTTGAATTTATAAGATGATTGATTATCATATTTGACATGTGCATATTTTGTTTGAAAGTCTTGAAGGGAAATGGTGTGTTTTTTTGACAAATGCAAAAGGTAGATGATTTTGTTTGAGAATTTTAAAGGGTAGTTGTGTGTTTTTTTGACATATGTAAAAAGAAGATAATTTGGTTTGAAAAATAAATCATGCTCATTTTATCATTTATGAAAAGCAAAATATTATATTTGATTTTTTTGAAAAATGAATGGAGTTGTCTTTGACAAATGCAAAAAGGAAATATTTTTATTTGAATTTTTTAAAAAGTGAATAGTGCTCTTATTTGACATGTGAATCTTTTCAAATTTGAAATTGAAAATTCATTTGCCTATAAATAGCTCACTTGAGTTTTGCAAAAATCACAACAAGAGCTTACACATTTATTGCTAAGTTTTGCATCATTCTTTCAAAACTCTCATTCTCTCTTTTCTAAAGTTTTGAACCTTAATTCTTATTCTTTTTGAGAGAGATATAGGTTGCGCTGTATTGTTTATATCTCACTCATTGAGGAGTGTATTTTGATAATCTACCAACTATCAACTCTTTTATCAGTAAGAGAGTGGGTATAATCCTTGTATGTGTAGAAGGTGTTTTACACAGAGAATAGTTGAATCACTAAGTGTGAGGTGATTGGAAGTATAGAGGATGTTTTACACGGATTCTTTGGAGCGGTACTGTTCAAAAGTGTAATAGGTTTCTATCTCCACTTAAAAGAGATTAAATAGTGAATTTTGGACTCTCAAGGAGTAGCTTGAGACGAGGATGTAGGCAGGGGCTGAACCTCATAAAAATACTGAGTTTGCTTCTTCTTAGCCTACTCTTTATATTTCTTACTGTTTTATATTCTGTTTATATTTTATATTGTGTATTTGATTTATAAGTATTAATTTTTATAATATAACCCAATTGATCCCCCCTCTTGTGTTAGTTATCTGGGAAACAATTGGTATCAGAGTAAGGGTTCTATTATAAGATTAACTATCTATTGAGTTAAGATCATATGGCTAACATTGCAACTACTTTCGCTGAAGGTCAATCCAGTATTCGACCTCTGCTATTTTGTGGAGATAATTATACTTTCTAGAGAGTTAAAATGAGAATTTTTCTTCAGTTTCAAGGTCGAGAAATCTGGAAATATATTATAAATGGATCTTATATTCCAACAAAAACTGTTGATGGAGTAAAGGTCAAAAAGGAATAGGAAGAGTCTGATCGTGAAAATGATAAACTTTATACTGTGAATATAATGGGTATGAATTTTCTAGATAATACTCTCAATGGTAATGAATTTAACAGAATAATGACTTGCAGGACAGCAAAGGAAATTTGGGACAATTTAGAAGTAACCTATGAAGGAACTTTGCAAGTCAAAAAATCAAAAATTTATATTTTTACACATGAATATGAAATGTTCAGAATGAATGATGATGAATCTATCTCTTCTATGTATACTCGTTTTACTAATATTATAAATAGTTTGACATTTTTTGGTAAAATTTATTCCAGCTTAGAGATAGTAAGGAAAATTCTCAACTCCTTACCAAAACGTTGGGAATTAAAAGTAACGGCGATTCTTAAAATTAAAGATCTTAAAAAACTTGAAGTAAATGAACTCATCAGATCACTTATTACCCATTAGTACACATTGAAAAGATGAAAAGAAGCAGGAAAGCAAAAGAAGAGATTGACACTCAAAGTCGTTTCTCATGAAAGTGAAAGCGATGAAGATGAAGAAAGCGATGACAAAGATATTACAATGATAACAAAAAGATTTAAGAGATTCTTGAAAAATAAAGTTTCTTCAAGGAAACCTTTCAAAAAATCTTCCAATAAAAATTCAGGTAAAAAAAATTCATTAATTTGTTATAAATGTAAAAAGTCAGGACATATCAACGTAAATTGTCCCCTGCTAAAGAAAGATCGATACAAAAATAAGAAATCAATGAAAGTTACATGGGATGATAATTCAAGTAGTTCAAACAGCGACGCAATTAATAAAAAATTCGCAAAACTTTGTCTTATGCCTAAAGATGATCTTGAGGTAACAAATTTTGAAAATCCCTCTTATGAAGAATTGCAAAATGTTTTGAAAGAGATATATGAGGAATTTGAAAAATTGGGTATTAAATATACCATTTTGAAAAAGAAAAATTCTTTTTTAATAAATGAAATTGATGTTTTAAGAAAAAAAATATAGTTTCAAAAGATGACAATAATGAACTGAAAAAGAAAGTAGTTGATTTAGAAAAAATTGTTGAAAATTTCACAAATGGAAAAAGAAAATTCGAAAAATTTCTTGGTAATCAAATATGTGTTTTTGATAAGGTGGGCTTGGGATACATGTCAAAAGAAAAACTCAAACCCTATAAAAATTTATTTGATAAACTCATTAAATCAAAACCAAACTTTCAAAATTCTTTTCCTAAAAATAGATTTGTCAAAAAAAAGATATTATTACAATAACTCAAGTTCTTCAAGTATGTTGCATGTTATTTGCAATTTTTGCAATAGAAATGATCATAACTATCATGCTTGTCCTATTAGAAGAAAACATACAATGACTATTAAGATCATATGGGTACCAAAAAATCTTATTTATTCTAATACTAATAAATAAAGGACCCAAAGAACATGAGTACCAAGAAAAATTATTTTAATTGTTTTTGTAGGTATGCATGAAGTCTTCCGTAAGTAAAATAAGATGGTTTTTGAATAACAGATGCTCAAGACACATGATAGGAGATAAAATTAAATTCATTGATCTCACTCCTAAAGAAGAAGGACACGTGATATTTGTAGACAATTTAAAATGGAATATCGTGAGAATAGGTAAAGTTGGTTATAAGTCTTCTTTCATAATTGAAGATGTTCTACTTATTGAAGGTCTAAAACATGATCTTGTAAGTATAAGTCAATTATGTGATAAACGATTTACAATTACCTTAAAAAAGGATAAGTGCATTATTTTGAATAATCATGATTGCAATGTTTGTTTTATTACTCTTAGAAACGATAATGTTTATACAATTGAATTTGAAGAAATTGCCTCACAATATACTATTTGTTTATCAGTTCAACATGAAAATAGTTGGTTATGGCTAGGGGTGCAAACGAACAGAGCTGCTCGTGAATAATTTGAGCTCGACTTGTATAAACTCGATTCGAACTCGATTCATTTAATAAATGAGTTGTTCATGAGTATTAACATTAGTTCGAATATTAAACGAGTTAAACTCGTGTAATCTCAACTCGACTCGTATAAATTCAGTTTGTGTTCGTCAACAAGATTCGTATAAACTCGATTCGACTTGTTTTGAGCTCGTAACAATACTCGTAACATTTCTATATACATATATATAATCTTGCATATATTCTTACATATATTCTTTTATTATATATATTTTTGTGTTATATATATTATTTTTGATATTTTGTATAAGTAATATATTTTTACTTTATGTAAAAGTAGCATTTTATTTCTTTACAATAATAATATATTAAGTTCAGAAAAAAATTATTGAGTCAAATATTTATAAAGAGTAAAAAACTCGAGTAATTACTCGACTAAGCTCGGCTCGTTCGTTAGAGAGTAAAAATAAAGATCGATAAATAACTCGATTCGACTCGAACTCGTCTTTGATCGGCTCGAATTCGACTAGACTCGGCAAACTCTCAACTCGACTCGAACTCGAACTCGAGTTATTTGAGTCCAGTTCGACTCGACTTGATTCGAACTCGTCTTTGATCGGATCGTTTGCAGCCCTAGTTACGGCATAAAAGGTTAGGTCATGCAAACATGGAACTTATTTCCAAACTTTTAAAAAATGATTTTGTGAGAGGTTTGCCAAAAACAAACTTTTTTAAAAACAAAATCTGTGATGCATGCCAGTTTGATAAACAAACAAAAATTTGTTTCAAAATCAAGAAACATATTTCCACTACTAGACCTTTACAACTAATACACATGAACCTTTTTGAACCAAACAGAGTTGCGAGTCTGGGAGGAAAATGTTATGCATTTGTTATTATTGATGATTTCTCTAAATATACTTGGGTCATCTTTCTCACTCATAAAGATGAAGTACATAATGCTTTTACCAAGTTATGCAAGAGAATTCAAAATGAAAAGGGCTATACTATTTCAAACATCCGAAGTAATTGGGGGAAATAGTTTGTCAATAAAGATATTGAGTCTTTTTGTGATGAAAATGGTTTTCTGCATAATTTCTCTACTCCTTGAACTCTTCAACAAAATGAGGTAGTAGAGAGAAAGAATAGATCTTTTCAAGAAATAGCAAGAACAATGCTTAATGAAAATAATTTACCTAGTTATTTTTGGGCCGAAGCGGTAAGTACTGCATGTTATGTTATAAATAGAGTTATGTTAAGGTCTAAATTAAATAAAATCCCTTATGAGCTTTGAAATGAGAAAAAACTCAATATTGGTTACTTTCATGTATTTGGATGCAAATATTTTATACTCAATGACAGAGATAATTTAGGAAAATTTGATGTAAAATCTGATGAAAGTATCTTTCTTGGGTATTCAACAAATAGTAAAACTTATAGAGTATTCAATAAAAAGACTTTGACTGTACAAGAATCTATGCATGTAGTATTTGATGAATCTAACCTTCTACTTTCCAAGAAATCTATTGATGAAGAATCAGAAGGTACAAATAACAAAAATAGTCTCAATCTCAACAAAGAGAATACAATAGAAGAAATCCAACATGGAGATATTAGGAAAGATTATCAAGACTTAGTACAAGATGCAACCAAACAGTAGAAACATGTAAAAGATCATCCAGTAGAACAAATTCTAGGAGAACCTTCACGAGATGTAAGTACTCAATCATCTCTTAGAAATATTTGTAATCACACTGCTTTTCTATCTCAAATTAAATCCAAGAATATTGATAAAACACTTATTGATTAATCATGGTTTCTAACTATGCAAGAAGAGTTAAATCAATTTGAAAAAAATAATGTATGGACACTTGTTCCTAGACCCAAAAATTATGCTGTTATTGGAACAAAATGAGTTTTTAGAAATAAAAAGAATGAGTCTGGAATCATCACTAGAAACAAGGCTCGATTTGTAGCCCAAGATTTCAATCAAGAGGAAAGAATCGATTATGATAAAACGTATGCACATGTCGCAAGATTAGAAACTATTCGAATGTTACTTGCATATGTATGTTATAAAAATATCAAATTTTTTCAAATAGATGTTAAAAATGTTTTCTTAAATGGTTTTATAAATGAAGAGGTATATGTTAAGTAACTTCCAGATTTTGAAAATCATATTTCTTCTAATCATATTTTTAAGCTTGCAAAGCATTATATGGATTCAAACAAACTCCTAGAACTTGCTTGGTATGAGAGGTTTAATGGTTTCTTGATTGAAAAAAGTTTTTCAAGAGAAAAGATCGATACAACTCTTTTCATCAAATATAAACAGGATGATATTCTTCTAGTTCAAATTTATGTTGATGATATAATATTTGGTGCTACTAATGAAAATATGTGCCATGATTTTGCTAAGATTATGCAAGAAGAATTTGAAATGAGCAAGATGGGAGAACTTAATTTCTTTCTTGGATTGCAAATCAAGCAAGCAAAAAGTGAAACATTCATTAATCAGTCAAAATATATCAAAGAGTTACTCAAAAAGTTTGATATGGAAGGTTCGAAGGTAATTGGAACACCAATAAGTCCAACCACCAAACTTGATAAAGATGAAAGCGGTAAGCCAGTTGACTCAAAGGTATATCGAGGTATGATTGGTAGTTTATTATATTTGACAGCTAGTAGACTTGATATTATGTTCAGTGTATGTTTATGTGCACGTTTTCAATCATCTCCAAAGTAATCTCATTTGATTGCAGTCAATCGTATTTTTAGACATTTTACCGGTACCATTGACCTAGGATTATGGTATCCTAAGCACACTTTTTTTTATCTTATTAGTTATTCAGATGCGGATTATGCTGGTTGCAAAGTTGATCGAAAAAGTACTAGTGGAACATGTCATTTTTTAGGTCATGCACTTATTTCATGGTTTAGTAAAAATCAAAATTATGTTGCATTATCTACTGCTGAGGTAGAATATGTTGCTGCAGGTACTTGTTGTGCTCAAGTTCTTTACATGAAACAACAACTTGGAAATTTTAAACTTATGTACAATCATATTCCTATTAAATGTGATAATACTAGTACTATAAATCTTTCAAAAAATCCAATACAACATTCTAGGACAATTAGATATCATTTTCTTAGAGATCATGTGAAGAAATGTGATATTGTACTAGAATTTACAAGCACACACGATCAATTGGCAGACATTTTCACAAAACTCCTACCAGAAGATAGATTATGCATGATTAAAAGAGAAATAGGAATGATGCATTTCATGAATATCTGTTGGATATTTTTATTCCATTATCTCAAAATACTTACAGAAACTTGAGATGTTTAGCCTTATCATTCAAATGCATTTGCTCCTCATAGATCATCATGCCATCCTTATCTAAAGGATTAGACAATCGAAATAAAGAGGTAAGTAAGGATTTTAAATCCTTATTCTGCTACTTTAAGTCAACTATTTTTCTGTTAGATTCTTGAACAAGTCGTTGAAGAACATTGATCTTCTCATTAAGTTTCTCTATCTCACGGGTTTTGGACTACAACCGAGCAGAAAAAGCGACAATGGACAATGAGTATCGAGTTTCGAGACTCACAAACTCATAAATGACATCATGATCTGATTTATTAGTCAAATCAGTGTTTTGTTACTTCATGGCGCCTACAACAGATGCATAAATAGTTTGAGGTGAAGAATACCTCATATCTTGATCACAAGAAGCACTGAAGGAAAATTGATGAGTCATTGAAATTTTGTAAAGTGAGAATGAAAATGAATTACAGAAATGAGAAGAAGATTTAATGCGAATTAAATAAAACTAAGAATTGCTTTTATAAAGATGAAAATAAGTAGAAGACAAACTGTCATCTCTTCAAATCTTACTTAGTCAAACTTACAAGATATGCCGGATGCATATTGTCAAAAGTTACCGAACTAAGCTAGCGAGATTAATTACAATTGTCCCTGTTTCTTTCATGAAACGCTGCCATTATCTACTAATGTTGACTCTGTGCTTGAACTTTCACTCGTTCCGATTCCTCTATTCGAAGTTTCAGAACACGAACCGATTCCGTCAAATCTTTATTTTCTTACTTTAACCTCTTATTCTTTCTACCTTTATTTGCAAGCTTTTGATGCAGAACAGATATTTGATTGTTAAGTCGATCAACCTCATTTGCCCTCGCTAGTAATCTTCGAGACATGGTTGTAACAGAAGCAGCATATTGAGAACTGAGAGTTCTTGATGCTGCAACAACCTCAAAATCAGTCTTATTAAAAAAATGCATCTCTGCTTCTATCATGGTGTTGACAACCTCATGACATAGAATGACTGGTTAAGACGGTTCCTGATTCAAATGCGGAAGATTATTAGACGAAATTTTTTCTGTCATTATATCATTTTGAATAAACAGAAACTGGATCAATGAGTGATGTGAACGTTTATTTGAGTATCCGACAGGTGAAAATAGTCTTTTAAACAGCAACTTTCAAATCTCGATAATATTTTTCAATAACATCACGAGAATTTGAATCTGCTTCCGCACCGACTGCTAGAGCTACGCCTCCAATCTTTACAGGTTTTGTCGAACACGCGTGGCTCCACACCAAATTGCCAGAGTTAGACCTCCAACCTTTGCAGGTTTTGTTGGCCACGCGTGGCTCCGCACCGAATTGTCAGAACTAGGCCTGCAGCTTTTACTATCTTTGTCAGACACGGATAACTTTACTTATTCAACTTCAAATCTCTACAACATCTAATTCGTCAATAACATTAAGCGGATTCAAATATTCTTCCGCACCGAGACGATAAAGTTCGGCTCCAACCTTTGCAGGTTTTGTCGGGCACGGGTGGTTCCAACTTCTACTCTCTAACACACTGTTTTATTTGGTTATTATTTTTTCCAAAAAAAAATCTTACTGAAACCAATTGCAGTTCCTTTTTAATGATGCCAAAAGGGGAAAAAGTTTTAGATGTAAATATTTTAGATTTTTAACTCTGTTATATATGCTGGAATTATGTTTATCTATTACTTGAAAAACTAATGCATATTCTCAGGGGGAACTTAAGCATTACTACAAGTTTCAAAATTCTACTAAGTATTTGTCATCATAAAAAATGAAGAGATTATTGAATCCAAGGTTTCAATTTCATATCTACGTGTAGATTTTGATGATAACAAATAAATTCAAGTCTTAAACTTAAATTATTTACGCAATGGAGCGAAACGTGTATCAAGTATAAAAGAACAAGTTTACAAATGAAACTCATAGATTATTTTTGTACATCTCTTGATAAAATTCGAAATTGGATTAAGGCTCCAATTTACTCTTTTTTTCTCATAAAATATCAAATTACTTTTTTTTTTACATATGTAAGACATTTTTAAATGTCTTAGTTTTGAAAATTATGTTTTTTTATATGTGCATAACATCATCAAACAAAATAATTTCGAAAATTATATATTTTTTATAAAAATTTGAAGTTATAAGATGATTGATTATCATATTTGACATGTACATATTTTGTTTGAAAGTCTTGAAGGGAAGTGGTGTGTTTTTTTGACAAATGTAAAAGGTAGATGATTTTGTTTGAGAAATTTAAAGGGTGGTTGTGTGTTTTTTGACATATGTAAAAAGAAAATAATTTGGTTTGAAAAATACATCATGCTCATTTTGTTATTTAGAAAAGCAAAAGATTTGATTTGATTTCTTTGAAAAATGAATGGAGTTGTCTTTGACAAATGCAAAAAGAAAATGTTTTTATTTGAATTTTTTGAAAAGTGAAAGTACTCTTATTTGACATGTAAATCTTTTCAAATTTGAAATTGAAAACTAATTTGCCTATAAATAGCTCATTTGAGTTTTGCAAAAATCACAACAAGAGTTTACACATTTATTGCTAA
Organism: Platycarya strobilacea; assembly: GCA_036898215.1. NCBI lineage: Eukaryota > Viridiplantae > Streptophyta > Magnoliopsida > Fagales > Juglandaceae > Platycarya > Platycarya strobilacea. The sequence continues at coordinate 11,151,098 of CM072555.1, forward strand.
GTTTTGTATCATTCTTTCAAAAGTCTCATTCTTTTTTTTTTTTCAAGTTTTGAGTCTTAATTCTTATTCTTTTTTAGAGAGATATAGGTACGCTGTATTGTTTCTATTTCACTCATTGAGGAGTGTACTTTGATAGTCTACCCACTATCAACTCTTGTATCTGTAAGAGGGTGGGTATAACCCTTGTGTGTGTAGAAGATGTTCTACATAGGAAATAGTTGAATCACCAAGTGTGAGGTGATTGGAAGTGTAGAGGGTGTTCTACACGGATTATTTAGAGCGGTGTTGTTCAAAGGTATAATAGATTTCTATCTCCACCTAAAGGAGATTAAATAGTAAATTTGATATTTTCAAGGGGTAGCTTGAGGTGAGGACGTAGGCAGTGGGGCTGAATCTCGTAAAAATACTGAGTTTGCTTCTTCTTACCCTACTCTTTACATTTCTTGCTACTTTATATTCTGTTTATATTTTATATTGTGTATTTGATTTATAAGTATTAATTTTATAATATAACCCAATTCACCTCCCCTCTTATATTAGTCATCTAGGCAACAATCCAATAGACAAGTTAAACCAAATCAAATCCCCCCTCATTCCCAAAATCGGTCACCATTGTGCAATCTGAAAATTCAGGTTATCTCCACAAAATATCTTCCATTTAATTCTCAAACCTTAATCCACTTTCCTAAACATTCACTTGGCCGAAACCCTCATCTCTCCCTCAACCCTATTTGACCATCTCAACCCTAAACACAAGACCATTTCACCCAAGCCACTTAACCCCCCATTGCCGTGACACACAAACCCATCATAGTCGAACCCTTCATTTCCCTAAACACTTAATATTTGCTCCATATATATTAACCTCACTTCACCCATATCACCATCCACGTGATCATCACAAAGTTAGGAGTCCATCTCGATCATTGAAGAGCAATCCAAAGCAAGGAGAACCCTTAGGTGTATGGTGTATTGACCGAGGACCCATCAATTATGCCACGTCAACCGTTTGTCTGGCGTTTCTCTACATACGTCTGTTTGTAGAATTACTTGAAAAATTACGATTGCATTCATGGATGGAAAGTGATACACACACAACACAATTACACAACATATTTTATAACAAATTTTAAATGAGGGGTAATTCTATAAAATATTTTATACACACACAACAATTTATAGAAATACCCATAATTTAATACATTGTTGTAAAATATGTTGTATATTTTGTTGTATGTATATCATTTTCCTTCATGAATATGTAGATATCATGTATACGTTTCAAAAATAAATAAATAAATTTGAAACTTATGTAAAAAAATTTTAAAAAAGTTTTTAACAATAAATTTTATTTAATTTTTAAATGATTGTATGACATTTATATATATTATAATTATATATAATATTATTTATTAAAAAATATAAAATCTAAATTAAAAAACTGATAAAATAAATATTTTATTTAATAGTATAACATTATACATAAAATTATAATATATATATATAGAATTATTATTTAAGGCCCATTTTTACAATAAGATAATATGAGATAATTTGAAATATAAATTAAAAGTTGAATAAAATATTATTATAATATTATATTTTAAATTTTTTTTGTAGGCATGTTAATGGGACAAATGACTGTTTAATTACCAAACAAGAATTATTCATGAAAAAGAGAATTATGTATATGCGCATGGTGGCCGCACAGGAAGGGATCCCCGTTGGACCAACCCATTTTACCCTTATCAATTTCATCATAAAGAAATATATATTAAATTCATATAGGTTGTGGTAAGGCTTGTTTTGTAGCTATCAGTCTCAAATAATTCTAAATACTTGTAAAATAGAAGAATAGTCGTCTAGTGCGTTCGACAGTCCGTCCATGATATCTTTAATGCCGAAGTCAAAGATATCAAACGTTGAGAAGAAGAAATCAATAATAGTTAATTAACCTTGAGTTAAGATTAGCGAGTGTAGAACAATTAACCTTCTCTTCTTTCTTTCTTTTATTTTAAAAGGTTCTTCTTCTTTGTTATGGTCTTGTCTGCTCAGACTGTTACGTTATCGCATTTAATGTGATAATCTCTTATCGGCAATAGAATCTTATGTGGGGGAATCAATCCCCAACTCGCGTTCTATGCCCACATATCTAATGTGTAGTAATTCCATAGGCCTGTGGTTGGGCCCTTTGCCCCCCGAGCTTTTTTAATTAAGAAAAAAAATTTAAAAAGAAATTAAATATATATTTGTCTCTACACCCTCTTTTATTATTTTTATAAAAAAATAAATTAGAAAAAAAATATAAAATAAATTATACTTACAAAGGCGTAAAGAGATCTCATATCATTGCTGTTTAATGTGCATGGTTTTTGTGCGTCACTTGAGGCAGGGCCTTCTCTTCATAATATCAAGCCGAACTAGATGTGTCCAAGGCCCAAAATTCAAGAGAAACGCCTGATCATCTGGATGAAAATATCTTTTCTATATTTTTTATATTAAAAAAATAAATAAAGAGAAGGCCCTTAGAGGAAATTTCCAACCAAATCCCGTCAGCCCCTCTCAAGCCACTGCCTCCACCGCTACAATCCCAATTCCAGCCACCATCTGCTAGGAGTGTATCAATGGAAAAATCTTCAAGAATGAATTTGAGCCAGTCCGAGTGAGCCTTTCAACCTTTCTAACTTTTGATGCAAAAGATCAAAAGCTGCCATCAAAATCTTTCTGGTGATTCCAGACTTTTGCTTCTCATTTTGAAACTTATAATCGTTGTTCTAAAATGAAACCCAATCTTTAAATCATCTTGCATTTCCTAATAATACCTTTGATTGTTGTGTTTGGGGGGCCATTCGTTGTATAGCTATGGCAATTGATGTCTGTTTGGAGATTTCAAGCATGAGAATCAACCTAAGAATCTTGATCTAAATTGGCAAGATGTCCAATCAAACGAGGATCATCATCAACGGTTAGACTTGACCCTCTTGGATTCCAACTTCGATCTTGTCTTCTTCATTGGTTATAGATTGGCGCAAGAATTAGCTCTAGCTAAAAGGATCAAACTAATGACATATAAAATACTTGAATTTTCAATGTATGTGCTACATAATTGGTTCTCATCCTTCGAGAGAATGACCAAGCCCGAGCGACTGTTCACCAAAAACATGGACTTTTTTTTTTTTATTTACCACATTTCGATCAAAGGGTTGAAGGGAGATAGTGCATCAAGTTGTTCGCAAAGTCCAACGTGATCCTTTTTCCCATGGGATCCCTAAGAGAGTTGCTAACTCCAACTACCGTTCATGTACGATCCATATTAGAATTATCCAACACTTTTCTCCAATGGAAAGATCCGTGCAAAAGAAATAAAGCAAAAAGTCAATTCTCCAGATGAAATGTCAATTCAACCAGAATCTGAATTTCCTTCAAGTTTTCGTGAGAGAGTCCTATACGTCTTAAAGGAAGTCATAACAAGAGAGCAGGAAAGAGAGAACGAGAGAAAGAGACAGATAGACCAATATTAAAGAGAGAGATAGACCAATATTGCATAAGAAAATTATCCTTTGTTATGCATCAATATCCACTTCTTTAGAAACTCCTTCCATGACAACATTCTATAGGTATTCGATCACATCTCCTTATAGGAGATACAACCCAAAGATGCTCTCATATTATAATTTGTTATGTCAAAAATGTATTTATCCTCTCTCTCTCTCTCTCTCTCTATATATATATATATATATATTTATATATCTCACTTTGCTAATCTTTCCCCTCAATGCAGGCCCGACGGCAACAAGCACAAGAGGAAGAAACCTAAGAAATTTTTTTTTTCTTACATCCTTTCTAGGACAGCACATGAAAGCGCCATCTTTTTATCAACCCTTTAACTTTCCAGTTTTTGTATGAAACACATAGCATATATAGCTAGGACCTTCTTATTAATGTTTATGTTTGTGACTAGAATTTTGAATACTATATAAAAAATTATAGAATTAATTTTATATTATATCATATGTTATATTAATTTTATGTTATAAAATTAATAGATTTTAATAATACGATTAGAGTTTTATTTATCTTTATCAATTTAACATATAATATACATAATGTTGATGTAAAATTTGGTAGTTGGCAATTTCTAGTGAAAAACCTAATATAATTGAGTTGTAACTAATGGTGGACAGAGTACACATGAAGAGGATCAAAATGGCTCGAGAAAAACCGAACACAGTGATCTCGCTCGACCCTCGCTTGACATGGCGCTCGAGCGAAGTCCAGGCAGAGACTTCACTCGACACTCGCTCGACATCCCGCTCGAGCGAAGTTAGTGATAAATGGATTTCTCTAGGGTTTGAGCGCCGTTTCAGAAGGTGGCCTATAAATACATCTTTAAGTCCTCTGCTGCAAGAGGGAGAAAAATAGAGGAAAAGCCAAAGAGCCACATTTCATCCCTTGAGAGAAACTTTTCCATTGTTTCAAAGATCATTCTCTCTTGGATTATATTACTCCCTCACAACACACATTCAAATCTTTAGTGAGTCCATTGGAGTGGACGTGTTCATCAAGCTGGAAGAGTTCTTCAAGGAGCTTGGATGAAGAAATCAAGTTGTTCATGTGAGAAGCTATAGAAAGGTCGGAGTTCCGGCACTACATGCGTGTAGAGATCGAGTGGGTCGCTCGTGGTGTTGCAAGCCAAGTTTAGTTGCTACAGTGGGTTTGTGAGTGTTTCTAAATTGGTTGTAACAAACTAAAATTTCTATAGTGGATTAGAGGTGGTGTCTTACACCCGGAGTGGTTTTAGATTTTGAAGAGGTTCTTCAAATGAGTTTCCACTTCGTAACCAAAATCTGTGTGTTGATTTCTTCGTTGATTGCTTGTTTATGTTGATTAATTTTTTTTTAAACTGCCATCGTTTATGTTAAACACCTATTCACCCCCCCTCTAGGTGTGTAAGGTAATTTGCTACCGCTTTTTCAATTGGTATCAGAGCAAGTACACTTCGTTAGGATTAATTTCCTGAGTGTGATTCTGCTTTGGTGGTCAAAATGGATAGGTCTCAATCCCTCTCATCACCACCATATTTTGATGGTAGCAACTATGCTTATTGGAAAGTTCGAATGCGAGCGTTTCTTAAGTCTATAGATGAACGTGTGTGGGTGTCCTTGATAAGAGGATGGAAAGAGCCCGTCACCATTGTTGATGGAGTAGAAGTTCCCACAGACGTGGACAACTACTCAAAGGATGAGTTGAGTGAAATTAACTGGAATAGTAAAGGCCTAAATGCAATTTTTATGGCCGTGTCCCAGGAGGAGTTCAAACGAATCTCCTTGTGTAATACAAGCAAAGAGGCATGGGACATTCTTGAGATCACTCACGAGGGAACTAGGGCTGTAAAAAATTCTAAACTCCAAATGCTTACCACCAGCTTTGAGGAAATTAGAATGAAGGAGGATGAAATATTTGATGTCTTTTATGCAAGATTGAATGACATTGTGAACTCTCGGTTCAACTTGGGAGACAAAATCCCAGAAAATAGAGTTGTAAGAAAAGTCCTCAGATCTCTTCCTGAGAGATTTCGTCCCAAGGTTATTGCAATTGAGGAAAGTAAAGACTTGGATGTCATGAAAATAGAAGAGCTGGTGGGTTCCCTGCAAACTTATGAACATACTCTGCCATTGGATATGAAGAGCAAGTCCATTGCTCTTAATACAATTCAAGAGGAATCAGATGAGTCATTCGATGAATTAGCAATGAGTGACAGAGAAATAGCATTTTATGCTAAGAAGTTCAGAAAAATGTTTGTAGCAAAAAGGCACAGGAGCCAAAGACCAGAGAAGAAGAAGTTTGGGAGATATATTGAGGGGTCAAGCTCAGAGAATAAGGAAAGAGCCTCCAACAATTACATTAGGCCTAACAAGGACAAGACACAAGTACAGTGTCATGAATGTCATGGATTTGGTCACATTCGTTTGGAGTGTGCAAATTATAAGAAGAGCAAAAAAAAGGCAAAGATTGCCTCTCTAAGTGAAAGTGAGTCTGAATCGAGTGATTCATCTGGCAACTCCACTCCAAAAAGGAATCTCAACTACATGGCTTTTACATCTTCCGTTGGAGACATAGATCAGTGCAGTGAACAAGCTTCTGATGATTGTAACATACCGGAAGATGAGTCCGAGTGTGAAGATCAACTGCAAGAAATCTATGAAAAACTTTACAAGGAGTGTGTGAAACTGAGAAAAGTCAACAAAGCACAGACTGAAAAGATAAATCAGTGCAAACAAGAAAATGATGAGCTCCAAGGCAAACTGAATGAAGCTTATATCTTGACTGACCAATTGCGAAAGAAAAGTGAGGCTTTGGAAGATGCTATGGAAACTAAGGAAAATGAATTAACCCAGCTAAAGGGAAGATTGCAAGCTTTTTCCACTGGAAAACAAAATCTGGACAAAATTTTAACTCTTGGAAAGCCCTCAGGAGACAAGAGTGGAATAGGATATGTTGGAGGAAAGTTTGAAGTGGGTACGAGCTCGAAAACTCCTCAAAACAGCATGGTGAAAAATCACTCACTAGCAAAGAGAAAGAAAGTTATACATGCACAAAAGTTTGTTTCGTCTCAAGAGAAACAAATAGCTCACAACACGAGACCCGTGTGTCATCATTGTGGGAAGTTGGGTCATGTGAAAACAAATTGCTTGAGATTGAAAAGACTCACCAAAAAATCTCCTAAGGATGACTTGCCTTTCAGGGGACAGCAAACCTACAGAGAAAATCGGACATGTCATAATTGTGGCAAGTATGGACACATCCGACCAAACTGCTATGTGCTTAATAAGTTTCCTGTGAGAAATGAAAAGAGAGACTCAAGAAGAGGTCACTTCAATTTGTGGGATCAAGTCATGGCCCTCACTAGACAAAATGACCTTCTAAATGCCAAGGTAGACAATCTGACAAGTACCCAGAAGACTGTGCGAGTCAACTCTCCAAAAATCAAAAAAGTGTGGATCAAGAAGGAGAAAAGAGCCACATGTCACATAGCTCACATTGCCTTGAAGACCCAGAAGAATTCATTGTGGTATCTTGATAGTGGGTGTTCTCGACACATGTCCGGTGATAAAACTCTTTTTAAGACAATTGAAGAGTACAAATGTGGGACAGTGACATTTGGAGATGGTGGTAAAGCGAACATAATTGGGAAAGGTGAAATTAACATTACTGGACTACCGGCATTGAGAGAAGTTCTGTATGTTGACGGATTAAAAGCAAATCTTCTTAGCATAAGCCAAATGTGTGATAATGGTGCTGAAGTTCGGTTTTCAAAAGATATGTGCATTGTTTCTGATAACAATGGACAATGCTTGATGCAAGGAATCAGGACCTCTGACAATTGCTATGGTGTCGCTCCCACTTCACAGTACAGCTGCAATAGTACTAAAAGTGAGGACACTACTCTCTGGCATGAAAGACTTGGGCATGTGAATCACAGAAATTTGTCTAAGATTGCTAAGAAAGAAATGGTGATAGGACTGCCCAAACTTGGTAAAATGGAGACATCTGTTTGTGGATCATGTCAAGTGGGAAAACAAGTTCGAGCAGCCCACAAGAACACAACAGATATTCTGACCAAACGACTCTTAGAGTTGTTACACATTGATCTTATGGGACCCTCTAGGACTGAAAGTCTGGGGGGAAAGAAATACATACTGGTGATGGTAGATGATTTCACTAGATACTCTTGGGTAGAGTTTTTGAGGGAAAAGGGTGAGGCTCCAAATGTGATAAGGAGTTTGTGTAAGAAGCTACAAAATGAACAAGGGAATCATGTTGTCAGAATCAGGAGTGACCATGGACGAGAATTTGATAACTCAAGTTTAGAGAGATTCTGCGATGAAGAAGGCATTCGTCAAGAATTTTCTGCTCCTATCACTCCACAGCAAAATGGAGTTGTTGAAAGGAAAAATCGAGTCATCCAGGAAATGGCTCGGGTCATGATGCATACCAAAAATGTTTCTGCTCATTTTTGGGGTGAAGCTGTGAACACAGCATGTCACATTGTGAATAGAGTCTACCCTCGACCCAACACTTCTCAGACACCATATGAGCTGTGGAGAGGTAAGAAGCCAAATGTGAAGTACTTCAGGGTGTTCGGGAGTAAGTGTTACATTTTGAGAGATAGGGAAAATCTGGGTAAGTTTGACCCAAAGAGTGATGAGGGAATATTTCTTGGTTATTTCAGAAACAGCCGTGCTTACAGATGTTACAATCTACGCACTCAAACTGTCATGGAATCCATCAATGTGGTTATAGATGATACTCCTAAAGAGGAGTTGAGTCAAGATCTAATTGACACACAGAATGGAACTGAAGAGAACTCAAGAGAACTTAATGAAGATCAAGAGACTTCATCAACTGAAAAAGTTCATATTCACAAGGAGCCCTCGTCGAGAGTGAAACTAAATCATCCTCAGGATAACATAATTGGGAATGTAAATGAGGGGATGAGGTTGAGAAAGAAAGTGATAAGTCAAATAGCTCACTCATGTTACATCTCTCAGATCGAACCAAAAAGGGTGGAAGAAGCCTTAAAGGATGAGAATTGGGCAATTGCCATGCATGAAGAAATTAACCAATTTGTGAGGAATGATGTGTGGTACTTGGTCCCAAGGCCTGAAAAGCATAATGTTGTAGGTACCAAATGGATTTTCAAGAACAAATCTGATGAAAATGGAATGATTGTACGGAATAAGGCAAGATTGGTGGCACAAGGTTATGCCCAAATGGAAGGAATAGACTTTGATGAGACATTTGCACCGGTGGCAAGGCTTGAGTCAATCCGAATACTATTGAGTGCTGCTTGCCATATGGGTTTCAAACTCTATCAAATGGATGTAAAGAGTGCCTTCCTAAATGGGATCCTTCAAGAAGAAGTGTATGTCGAGCAACCAAAAGGTTTTGAGGATCCAAAATATCCTAATCATGTCTACAGGTTGAAGAAAGCCCTGTATGGTTTGAAACAAGCTCCCAGAGCCTGGTATGAGAGGCTAACTTCATATCTTTTGGAGCACAAGTTTCTGCGAGGAAGTGTTGATAGGACACTTTTTATCCGGAAAGTGGGTGAGGAGATAACTGTAGCTCAAATCTATGTGGATGATATTGTGTTTGGATCATCCATTGATGACCTAGCTCTCGAGTTTGCAGAAGAAATGAAAAATGAATTTGAGATGAGTATGGTGGGTGAGCTAACTTTTTTCTTAGGACTCCAATTAAAACAGCTAGATAAAGGATTGTTCATATCCCAGTCTAAATATGCAAAGGACCTGCTAAAAAAATTTGGATTAGATGGGAGTAGCCATGCTAGAACTCCCATGAGCACAAGTGTAAAATTTAGTGCGGATGTGTCAGGAAAGGGGGTTGAGCAATCTCTCTACAGAAGCATGATTGAGAGTCTACTGTATCTCACTGCTAGTAGACCTGACATAGCTTTCAGTGTTGGCGTTTGTGCTAGATTCCAAGCAAACCCCAAAGAATCTCATCTTGTGGCTGTCAAACGCATACTTCGCTATGTGAATGCTACAGTGAATTATGGAATTTGGTACTCTAGAGATTCCAATACTGAGCTTGCAGGCTACTCTGATGCTGATTGGGCGGGAAATGCCGATGATAGAAAGAGCACTTCAGGTGGATGTTTTTATATGGGAACAAATCTTGTTGCTTGGATGAGTAAGAAACAAAACTTCATTTCTTTGTCTACAGCTGAGGCTGAATACATTGCTGCTGGGAGTTGTTGTACTCAATTGCTGTGGATGAAACAAATGATTCGTGACTATGGTATTACTCAAGGTGTGATGAACATCTATTGTGATAATACCAGTGCCATCAACATCTCTAAAAATCCTGTCCAACATTCTAGGACCAAGCATATTGACATTAGGCATCATTTCATTCGGGAACTTGTGGAAACACATGTAATTACTCTTGAGTACATTCCCACCGAACATCAATTAGCCGATCTTTTTACCAAACCATTAGATGGTCTTTGTTTTGAGTGTCTTAGAAAGGCTATTGGTATTTGTGCCTTAACACAAGAGATGTAACATGCATTTCATACATTGCATGCATATCATTTTTTTCTTATGCATTGTTATTTTTCTTGTCTTCATCTTCTTCTTTGTCTTTCCTCTGATTCATTTGCCCTTTCTTCGATGTGATGCATGGCCTTACTACTAGACAGTACACTTTCAAGCATGTGTCTTGTGAAAATTGTATCATAGGCTTATGTTGCAAAGGTGTAAGATGTGTGTCACTTTAAATATGCGTTTTGCCGCACACACTGCACGCCTAGCTCAATCTCTTGACATTTGACCTTATGTGAGACTTTGGGGAGGCAATCAAAAATGTAAGGGGGAGCCTTACGAGTGATCATAATTGACCTCGGGCTAGATGACCTGTATAAGAACTTTTGTATCCAAAAAGGAAAGAAAATGAAGAGGCTCTATTATTGTATTAAAAAAAAAGGGCAGAAAGAAAGAAAAAGGGCCAAAATAGAAATCCTGACTCTGGTTCTATTAGACACAAGAAATTAGGTCCTAGCAACATTGGGTTTGACTTTCTGCGCTTTGACGGGTCTCCCAAGCTTTTATGGTTTCTTGTTTAGCCCAACCCTACTCACACCTCTCGGTTAAAATTTCTTGATTGAGCAAGAGCACTGTCTAAACACGCATAGTCATATTAATTGTGACATACAGTCTTTATACTTGCGTGGCATTTAGAGTATGATATTATTTTACATTTGCTCTGCTACGAATGTTTTTTTTTTAAATTGTCCCCAAGTTTGAAGTCACTACCAAAAAAAAAAAAAAAAAGAGGCTGCAATTTCGCTCGATATCTCGCTCGACCATAAAATCTCACTCGAGCGAAAAACCCTTATATTGCGCTCTGCATCGCGCGATAAGCCCAGTCTGCCGGAACCACTTCTCCCTTCTCTCATTCTCCCTTCTCTCATCTTCTCTCAAACACTCAATCCAAGCCTAAGCATCTCATTTTCTCTCAAACACTCAATCAACGGTAAGCTTTCCTCTATCCATTTCTTCTTCATTTTTTTTCCTTCTTTCACGGTTCATTCCATTCATAGGGTTGTGTTTGGATTCCAATATTTTAGTTTTTTTTTAAGAAACTTGGTGGTTCATTTTTGGTATGGATGAACCTATTAGAGTAGTGTTGTATTTAGGGAGGAATGAGATAATTAATTGGGTGTTAAACCCATGATTACACAGCATGCACACTACATGTTCGATAAAATGCCTCAATGAAAATTTGTCTTCCATTTTGTCTCTCCTTTGGTGCATTGCTCTTTAGACAAAATGTAAGTCTCATTCATAGTCTGCACACCTTGTTGAGAACATTGTTGGGTCACATTTTAGGCATGTTAGGCATATAAGGCACTTTAGGCATTTTAGGCATGATGGACATCCATATGCAACTCCACATCATGTCATATATGTCTCACTGTCTGTACTTGGTCCATCTACAGCTGCCATGGCATCTCGGCGTGTTCGTCCTCGCACTGCCCCATCCGTCTCTCGGACTTACTTCCACAGTCCCCAAGCCGAGGAACTCTACACACAGAATTTTTCTCATCGCTCCCTTCTTGTGGAACGTGAAGTTCTTCTCGGTGAGTTTCGGGATACCTATCCCATCGTCCCTCAGATCTTTGAGTCGCGCCAGTGGCTTGCTTTGACCACTGGTCATCCCACTCCCTCGGTGGAGTTGGTCAGGGAGTTTTACTCGAACATGCATGACATCTCAGAGGGATCTTTTCAAGTGGATATCCGGAATATCACTTTCCGGGTGACTCCCGATCTTGTGGCACATTTACTAGGGGTACCACGAGTAAATAATCCAGTTTACCCCTATCTCCATACCCTAGCCCCTAGCAGACCTGATCTGGGTCGCTTTCTCACCAGGTCTCCTATGACTTGGACTGGGATTCCTCCTCTAGCGACCAAGTCGTTTCCCCATGCATACCAGATTGTGAGTCGGATTGTTTTGACCAACATATACCCTACTGGACACTATAGTGACATTGGTCTGGATCGTGCCCTTCTTCTACATGCCTTGTTCACTGATGTCACTATTGATTTGGGCAGTCTTCTTTGTCGGGTCATGATAGAGGCCCATATGTCGTCAAACTTTCGAACTGGTCTTCCTCTTGCATGTCTCATTACGAGGATAGCCTTGGCTCAATCTGTGTCCATCACTCCCCAGGAACTTAGAGTGAATCTTAAGACACCAATTGGACGGAAGACCATGCAACTAAGTCAGGCGCATCTTCCTAATGTTGAACCCGTTCCTGCACATTCTACCCAGAGCGGACCTATTCCTCACGCTCCTGAGTCCAGCTCAGGTCCTTCTAGCTCGGGTCTGATGCCACCAGCTACAGAACCAACCCGGCAGACCCTATTGGATTTTCTGATTAGCATTCAGCAGTCCGTGACCAGCATGGATACCCGCATTGATAACCGACTTAACAGCCTTGAGACTCGGGTTACTCAATTGGATACCCATATCAATGCTCGGTTTGACACACTTGACACTCAGGTGATTGAGCTTGGAAATCAAGTCCAGCATCTTCTTGCTGAGGAGGAAGAAACTGATGAAGATTGAGACCCCTTACCATTTGTGACAAAAAGGGGGAGTGATCTTAGGGATCTTAGGGGGAGTAGCTAGATTTAGGGGGAGCTAAGCTACATTGTAGGGGGAGTACCTAACCGTTTGATGTTTTTAGTTTTGCTATGTGATTAAACTTTTTGAACTCTTGATGTATTCTATGTTGAACTAATTGCTATTGACGGTTTAATGTTAAATTTTTGTGGCAATTTTTTTTACGTTTGAGTTCTTTTGTTAAATTCCTTGCAAGTGTTTTCTTTTGGTACGTTTATATGTTTATTAAGTGTGCAGATACTTCACTTGCCAAGACTAAACCTACATGTGGAAGTCCTGTTGTTTGTGTGTGATAGGATTAGGTCCAATGTATAGGTTAGAGGTTTTGTCACAGAAATGCCAAAGGGGGAGATTGTTGATGTAAAATTTGGTAGTTGGCAATTTCTAGTGAAAAACCTAATATAATTGAGTTGTAACTAATGGTGGACAAAGTACACATGAAGAGGATCAAAATGGCTCGAGAAAAACCGAACACAGTGATCTCGCTCGACCCTCGCTCGACATGGCGCTCGAGCGAAGTCCAGGCAGAGACTTCGCTCGACACTCGCTCGACATGGCGCTCGAGCTAAGTCCAGGCAGAGACTTCACTCGACACTCGCTCGACATCCCGCTCGAGCGAAGTTAGTGATAAATGGATTTCTCTAGGGTTTGAGCGCCGTTTCAGAAGGTGGCCTATAAATACATCTTTAAGTCCTCTGCTGCAAGAGGGAGAAAAATAGAGGAAAAGCCAAAGAGCCACATTTCATCCCTTGAGAGAAACTTTTCCATTGTTTCAAAGATCATTCTCTCTTGGATTATATTACTCCCTCACAACACACATTCAAATCTTTAGTGAGTCCATTGGAGTGGACGTGTTCATCAAGCTGGAAGAGTTCTTCAAGGAGCTTGGATGAAGAAATCAAGTTGTTCGTGTGAGAAGCTATAGAAAGGTCGGAGTTCCGGCACTACATGCGTGTAGAGATTGAGTGGGTCGCTCGTGGTGTTGCAAGCCAAGTTTAGTTGTTACAGTGGGTTTGTGAGTGTTTCTAAATTGGTTGTAACAAACTAAAATTTCTATAGTGGATTAGAGGTGGTGTCTTACACTCGGAGTGGTTTTAGATTTTGAAGAGGTTCTTCAAATGAATTTCCACTTCGTAACCAAAATCTGTGTGTTGATTTCTTCGTTGATTGCTTGTTTATGTTGATTAATTTTTTTTTTAAACTGCCATCGTTTCTGTTAAACACCTATTCACCCCCCCTCTAGGTGTGTAAGGTAATTTACTACCGCTTTTTCACATAAAATAATACGAATTGATGTATAATATGAAAATTTATAAATATATAGTGGTCCGGTTCGGTTAAATCGATTTTCAAAACATGAAGATCGATATTGCATCGGTTTTGATTCTTAAGAATCGATACTGCACTGGACCACTTATAAACTAGACCAAATTTATTGTTTTTGTCCGGTTTAATTGGTTTTTTGATTTTTTTTACACCCTTACATGATGTATTAATGGTAGTGGAGCGATTGGTTTGATACTTTGATCTCAAAATGCAATTCTTATTGTATTTTATTTCCATTTCTTTTATTCTATAGATATAAATCTTTAAAATGGTTTAACCAAAGTGAAATTAATATATTGGTGTGACTTAATATGTTACATTAATTTACAATTAAGATGAATTAGGATATTATACACCACAACAAACCAGATCAATTAAAAAAACTATTTTCATAAGATCTATTTATGATAAGTTAATTTTTAAAAAAATGTTAAATACAATTATGAATTATGCAATCGTTGTATACTTCTTCTGAAAAAGAGTATGGTTCATTATTATCATGTAAATTTTATATTTACTCACTTTTTAAAAAGAATGCATGATATTTACAGACTTTATAATTATAAACCTAGTACTCTTAAGCTAAGCACGCAAGATGCCTAGCCCAAGATATTGAAGCGCTGCTAAAATGAAGGAGCCAAGCTGATAATTGCAGCATATTGAGGCCCATTTTCCAAAAATGAGCGCACCTGGACTCCTTTTTTGTATCACTTGGATTATGAGAAAACGAGTCATGTAAATTATTGAGAAGCATGACAAGCCTGTAGAGTCATCTATGATCTCTACATATTCAACAATATCAACTAGAGATCGTTAATTGATCCAGCACAGTAGGTAACGTAGAGCACATGTGCATGTTGTGGCTCAAAGTTGAAAGCTAGTGGGCATTCTCACCTTTGCTGATAACGGGTACTCCGAGTACTTCTGATCCAGACAGGTAGATTACTTATATATATTGACGATAATCATGTAACAAAAATCGTATATATTGACTTGAGAAAATATATAATTTGAAATGAACGAACGAAATTTATCAGCTGCCCCTGTCCCACCACTAAATTATGTGAATGACTCCACCACTATTATTTTAAATTCTGCATAGTGACTTGTATAGTAACTTGCATAGTAATTTCAAAGCCTATAAATAGGAGCTTCAGTTGTAATGAAATTCATAAGAAAAAATAGAGAGAGAAAGAAAGTTTCAGTTCTTAAGAGTTAGAGAATTTCTTATTTCTCTTTTGCAATAGTAGTTCCTTTCTTTAAGTTTCATAACACGTTATCAGCACGACGGTTATACCAATCCTGAAGCTAGTGGCCTTATTCCTCTGTAAGTTTTTCAATATATTATTTGAAATCTTTGATATATTTTATTGATGATTATCTGTGTGAATTTATAAATATATTTTCTGAGATACACATATTTATTATTTATATGTGTAGAAAATGGCAAATCTTACAAAATTGGAATTTGTTGCTCTTGATATATCTGGGAAAAATTATTTATCCTGGATACTTGATGCTGAAATACATCTTGATGCAATGAACCTGGGAGAAACTATTAAAGAAGGAAATCAAGCATCCCTACAGGAACGTGCTAAAACAATGATTTTCCTTCGCCACCATCTTCATGAAGAATTGAAAACTGAATATCTCACAGTAAAAGATCCCTATATTTTGTGGAACAATTTTAGGGAGAGGTATGAATACCAGAAGACTGTCATCCTCCCAAGAGCTCGTTCTCAATGGATGCACCTGAGGTTGCAAGATTTTAAAAGTGTTAGTGAGTATAATTCCGCACTTTTTAAAATAAGCTCAGTATTAAAATTATGCGGTGAGAAAATCACCGATGAAGATATGTTAGAGAAGACTTTTACTACATTTCATGCCTCGAATGTGCTTCTGCAGCAGCAGTATCGAGAGAGAAAGTTCAAGAAATATTCTGAACTTATATCATGTCTTCTAGTAGCTGAGCAGAATAATGAGCTCTTATTAGAAATCTACCAGTCACGCCCTACTGGCTCAATATCATTCCCTGAAGTGAATGGTAATAGGTTTGCATCATTCCCAGAAGTGAATGGTGCATCCTTTAGAAGAAATCGGAGGCGTGGACGTGGTAGGAGAAATTATAGAAATGTTGGTCCCAGGAATGACAACATTAAAAGGGATTATAATATACCATATTACCAGAAGTGGTACAATTCAGAGAGGGGTAAAAATCCTCAGAATAATTCTTCAAAGAAAAGTGAAGAGGTGTGCCATAGATGTGGAATGACTGGACATTGGTCACGTACCTGTCGTACGGCCAGGCACTTAGCTGATTTATATCAAGCTTCTATTAAAGGAAAGAATAAAGTGCATGAAACAAATTTAGTAGAACCATCAGATGATTTATTAGATTCAGTAGATGTAGACGTTACTCATCTTGATGTATCTGATTTCTTTAATCATCCTGATGGTAGTATTGAACACTTAATTGGAGATGGAAGTGTTCCACTCAATTAATGTATTTTCTTTCTATCAGTAATAAAAGTTTTGTATATTTTGTAGAATCATGGATCACATTGATGAGCTTTTTATCTCTGAGTTAAATGATAAAGATATATGTCTGGCTGACAGTGCTACAACTCACACAATTCTCAAAGAAAAGAAATATTTTCAAAATCTAACACTAAGTAAAGCCTATGTCCATACCATATCAGGTTCATCGGATTTAATTGAGGGCTCCAGAAGAGGTTATATTGTGTTGCCTAATGGCACCAAATTTTGTATTGATGATGCTCTATTCTCTTCACAATCAAGAAGAAATTTATTGAGTTTCAAAGATATACGTCGTAATGATTACCATATTGAAACGACCAATGAAGGCAGTAAAGAACATCTTCTTATTACTAAAACAGTATTGGGCCAGAAGCTCGTATTAGAAAAACTGCCTGCTCTATGTTCTGGATTGTATTATACAAAAATGAGAACAATTGAATCATATGTGGTAATGCACCAGAAGTGCATTGACCCTAAAGTATTTATGACTTGGCATGATCGCCTTGGACATCCGGGTTCTATAATGATGAGACGAATTATTGAAAATTCGCATGGGCATCCCTTAAAGAATCAAAAGATATTTCTACCCAATGAATCTCCGTGCTCTGCATGTTCTCAAGATAAGTTAATTATCAGACCATCTCCCTCAAAAGTCATTGTTGAATCTCCATCCTTTTTACAAAGGATTCACGGAGATATATGTGAGCCTATTCATCCATCAAGTGGACCATTTAGATATTTTATGGTTCTAATTGATGCATCTAGTCGATGGTCACATGTTTGTCTTCTTTCCACTAGAAATGTTGCATTTGCTAGACTTCTTGCTCAGATAATTAAACTACGAGCACAATTTCCTGAGTATCCAATTAAGACCATTCGATTGGATAATGTAGGTGAATTTTCATCTCAAGTTTTTGATGACTATTGCATGTCAATAGGAATAGATGTTGAACATCCTGTTGCCCATACACACACACAAAACGGTTTAGCTGAGTCTTTGATTAAAAGGCTTCAACTAATCGCTAGACCTTTACTTATGAAATCAAGACTACCTATTTCTGTTTGGGGACATGCTATACTTCATGCAGCATCTTTAATTCGCATTAGACCATCTGCATATCATAAATGTTCTCCATTACAACTTGCATTTAGTCAACAACCAAATATTTCTCATCTTCGTACTTTTGGATGTGCTGTATATGTTCTAATTGCACCTCCACAACGTACAAAAATGGGCCCTCAACGTAGACTTGGGATATATGTTGGTTTTGATTCTCCATCCATTATTAGATACCTTGAACCCCTTACAAGGGATATGTTTAAAGCATGTTTTGAGGATTGTCATTTTGACGAATCAAATTTTCCGTTAATGGGTAAAGAAAAGTCGGTGCCTAAAGCACGACAATATATTACTTGGGATAATAAGACCCTGTCTCATTTTGATCCTCCAACAAATGAATGTAAACGGGAAGTTCAAAAGATTATTCATTTGCAAAATGTTGCAAATCAGTTACCAGATGTATTTACTGATACTAAAGGTGTAGTAAAATCTTATATTCCTGCTGTTAATACTCCAGCAAGGATTGAAGTCCCTGAAGGACAAATTGTCAAAGCAGCAATAGGTGAATCTAAAATACGCCTGAAGCGTGGAAGACCTATTGGTGCAAAAGACAAAATTCCCAGAAGGAAAAGAATACAAAATGAATTTGGTGTTCCTGAAGAACACGTACCCACAATACAGGCTACAAATATAATTGGTGCTCCTAAAGAGCTTAAATCTTCTATTCCAGAACCTCCTGAAGAGGAAACTCTTGAAGAGTATAAATCTCCTAAAAAGGGACCTCCTGAAGAGGTGTGTCATGAAATGTTTTCCCCTAAAGAGGAACAGGTACCTGAAAATAATGAGATCTCAATACATTTCATGAAAACTGGAGAAATTCTGGATAGAAATAAAACTGTTGTCGACAACATATTTTCATATAAAATTGCCCTTGACATTACCAGAAGTAATGAAGAAAGTGAGCCAAAAAGCGTCGAAAAATGTCGACGTAGAAATGATTGGCCAAAATGGAAAACAGCTATTGAAGCTGAATTAAATTCGCTAGCAAAACGAGAAGGTATTTGGACCTGTTGTCCAAACACCAAAGGGTGTAATGCCTGTTGGATATAAGTGGGTATTTGTACGAAAACGTAATGAGAAAAATGAAATTGTGTGATACAAAACACGGCTTGTTGCACAAGGTTTCCTGCAGAAACTCGGGATTGATTATGAAGAAACATACTCTCCCGTTATGGATGCAATCACATTTAGATTTTTGATTAGTCTGGTTGTTACAAAAGGATTAGAAATGCGGTTGATGGATGTGGTCACTGCATATTTATATGGATCCTTAGACCATGACATATATATGAAAATCCCTGAAGGATATAAGATGCCTGAAGCATCTACAAGTACATCTAGAAATATGTACTCAATCAGACTACAAAGATATTTATATGGGTTGAAGCAATCTGGACGAATATGGTATAATCGCTTAAGCGAATATCTATTGAAAGAAGGATTTGAGAATAATCTTATATGTCCATGTGTTTTTATTAAGAAATCAGAATCCGGATTTGTCATTATTGCGGTTTATGTTGATGATTTAAATATTGTGGGAACTCCTGAAGAGATCTCAAAAACCGCTATATATTTAAAGAATGAATTTGAAATGAAAGATCTTGGCAAAACAAAACTTTGTCTCGGTCTGCAGCTTGAGCACTTGCCAAATGGAATTTTTATTCATCAGTCCATGTATACTGAGAAAGTCCTAAAGCATTTTTATATGGACAAATCTCATCCTCTGAGTACTCCAATGATTGTTCGAACACTTGATGTGAAGAAAGATCCATACTGTCCTTGTGATGACGATGAAGAAATTCTTGGTCCTGAAGTACCATATCTCAATGCAATTGGAGCTTTGATGTATCTTGCAAATTGCACTCGACCAGATATTACATTCTCAGTTAATCTGCTTGCAAGATATAGTTCTGCACCAACTCGAAGGCATTGAAATGGCATTAAACATGTCTTTCGTTACCTTCATGGTACGGTTGATATGGGATTATTTTATCAACGTGGTTCAAGTCCAGAATTGATTGGGTATGCAGATGCAGGTTATCTTTCAGACCCACACAGAGGTAGATCTCAAACTGGATATTTATTTACTTATGGAGATACTGCCATATCATGGAAATCTGTTAAGCAGACACTATCTGCTACCTCTTCAAATCACTCAGAGATCATTGCTAATCATGAAGCAAGTCGAGAGTGTATTTGGTTGAGATCAGTTATTCAACATATCCAGGAAAAGTGTGGACTTCTCATGATCAATAATAGCCCAACAATCTTATATGAAGATAATACTGCTTGTATCACTCAAATCAGAGGAGGATATATCAAAGGTGACAGAACCAAACATATTTCACCGAAATTCTTTTATACTCATGAACTTCAAGAAAAATGTGAAATTGATGTCAAGCAGATACGATCTAGTGATAATCTGGCAGATTTATTCACAAAAGCGTTACCAACTTCCACATTCAAGAAAATTGTGCATAACATTGGAATGCGAAAACTCAAAAATCTTTTGTCATGCACTTTTCAGGGGGAGTAAATGTGCTGATTGTACTCTTTTTCCTTCGCTGAGATTTTGTCCCACTGGGTTTTCCTCTGCAAGGTTTTAATGAGGTAATCTTAAAGCACTTGTGGATACATAAGAAGACTGTACTCTTTTTCCTTCGCCATTGGTTTTTCTTCCCACTGGATTTTTACTTGGCAAGGTTTTAACGAGGCAGATTCCTTATTGACGGTCATTCAAGGGGGAGTGAAATGAACGAACGAAATTTATCAGCCGCCCCTGTCCCACCACTAAATTATGTGAATGACCCCACCACTATTATTTTAAATTCTGCATAGTGACTTGCATAGTGACTTGCATAGTAACTTGCATAGTAATTTCAAAGCCTATAAATAGGGGCTTCAGTTGTAATGAAATTCATAAGAAAAAATAGAGAGAGAAAGAAAGTTTCAGTTCTTAAGAGTTTCAGAGATAATTTCTTTTTTCTCTTTTGCAATAGTAGTTCATTTTTTTAAGTTTCATAACATAATTAAGTATATTCAATGGGGATATGGATATAACGTAATGAAAGAGTTTCAATCAATTTACTACAGCCTACAAGGAACTTTGTTTTTTTGGTGTTATTCAGAATTTCGGAGCTTCCTTAAAATATTCCATCTTTTTTATTTTTTGGTGTGTTCTTCAGTGTCAATATGGCCCACAATTATGGAGCAAATTATTAAAGTGCTTACATCAACAAAAGAAAAATAAATATTTTGATGGATTTTTTACGATCTTGATAACTATTTATGATCAAAATAAATTTATTTTAGTAAAAAATAATTATTTTAACAAGAAATAACTAATTATAAATAATAAAAAAAAATTAGTGTGCAAGGTCTAATATGTTTGTTCAGTTATAAAATAATAAAATCTACATATTTTCATCAATTTAAACTTTTAAAATAAGTGATAATTTCATATAATATTAAAATAGAAGTTTGAAATTCAAATCTTAATTCTACATTCTACATTCTATTCTTTTTAATTAAATATTTTATTTATTAAACTTATTAATAGAGAGAAAGTTTGATTTATAAATAAGAAAAAATATTAAGATATAAAATAATAAAATTTATCTTTTTTTATTAACTTAAGTTTTTTCAATAAGTGATAATTTTTTTAAATTAATAATAATAATAATAAAATTTAGTAAAAGTCGAAAAATTGCATGATGAACAGTACAAAAGTCAGATCGATCAGACTCCTAGGCATGATTATCGGGTGACCACCTTCCTTATAGCTAGACTGCTAGTAATTAGTTGGCAGATCAGACCCATGTACATGGCCCCTGCATGAACTCACACGAAAAAGAAGAGGAAAAAGGAAAAAAAAAATTAAGACTGTAATAAAAGCTATTTGAAATTATAATTTATAATAGGCCGGCCAATAGATTTTCCTTGATCCAAAGATTTTTTTATCTGTCGGCTTTCCTCTAGTACTACAATATATTTATACTCTAGTAATCCTTTAAAATTTGTGACAATCTCCTGACTATTACTAACAATTATTTTTTGTGACAGTTTTTTAAAATTGTCATTAAAAATAATTAATGAATTTTTTTATACTCAAACGATAACGATTTTTTATTCTAACGTTGAGTGTACGTTTGAACTATATGATTAATGACGTTTAAACATGAATTCTTTTGACACCAACATTCAAACTATATGAAATAACATTCGAACGTTTACATTAAAGTTTTTTGAAAAAATACTTCAACACTTTATTTTGCCATTTTAGTATTTTAATACATTTTAATTTTTTTCCTTTACTTAATAGTGTAGGATTTGATTATTGGATTGAATTGATATTTATTTTTTAAAATATTTTAAAATGATAAAAATATGGATAAAAATATATATAAAGAAATTAAAATAAGATTCTACTCTAATGGGTCCTATTAATATTATACAAATTTTGTACTCTATTGAATTATAAAATAATTAAATTTCTGAAAGATATGAAGTGCAATGATTTAAAATTAAATTTAGATAATCTAATATTAAATAAAATTGAGAATAGAAGTTAAAAAAACAATATATATATACATATGACACGAGCAGTTGGTCTATTACATAAATTAAAAACTAAATACAAAAAAGACTTAAAAAAAATAAAATCACTGACTAGACGAGGTTTTTTAATGCCTTGACCTCTTCAGACAATGTCTTGGCCTTAAGACGCAATGTCTCTATATTAGTGGACAGGTGCCCCAATGCCCGATCCATGTGCGCAGTGATCGAGACAGCATGTGTAGTGAGCTGCTTCTCCATGTGTGATTGTAGCTGTCCGACGTAAGCATGTGGCATGTCCCCACCCACAGTATGTCTTGCGCGATGCTTTCCACTGGTGCCAGCGAGATCAAGCTGGATGCTCTGACGCTGGGGAGGTGGCATTAGATCTACTTCAAGAGGAGGCACACGTCTCTTCTGCCCCCGACTCTGGTTATAGTTGCTGATATCGAGATGACTGATTTGCTGTCGCACTGGTTCCAAGACTCGAGGTGGCACTCCACGTGTTAGGAGCAGCTGGGTGATGATGACTCCATATGGGAGATTGTCCGTCAAGATAGTGCATGCCTCATAGCGAATTCTCTCGAAAATCAACCATATAAGGTCGATCGAGTCTTTACGCGCTATCTTGATGATAAACTGGGCGCATGTCTGGCTGAAAGTTGTTGTGTGTGTCAGCGAGTTCACATTTGCTGCAACAATGAGGTGCAACATGCGAAAGAAAACATCGAGCGCACTTTGGAAGAAGGTGTCTGATATCTCGTGCGCCTGCTAGTCTCTACCCGTGAGGATGTTGAAATCCTCATCCCACTGTGGACCCTCTTGCTCGAATCTAGCATCGTTGCCTGAGTTGAGATCGACGTGATGACTGACCATAGACCGAACTGGACTAGTCTGGGACTCCGCCATGCCAGCGTCAGCATCTAGTGACGGAGCCTGTGCAGCAATTGCATTCTCCACCTGCTACTCAACTGCTAGTTGTGGCAATTGATGTTGGATCTGCAACAAGTTGGCGATAACACGAACCGCCAAGACAGTGATCCGCACCCCACAGATCTAGATGACGTGGGAGTCGACGTCATGCGACAATGTGGACATCGCCTAGTAAAACCCATTTGACCATGTTGGTGTACACAGTCCCCCTTAGTGCGCAGATGGGCATCTAACCCCCCTGTCCACGAACACGAACTGCATGCTCCTCTGCTGCCAGAATGACGAGTCAAACTCGTTAATCAAGACCTCCTACTCTAGTGTAACCGTGTGGGCCTCTATCCGATATGCCTTCTGTGAGGCTCCTTCCCGACCACTCTTTCTTGTGGTCTGAGGTTGTTAAGTCATTTTATATATATTTTCATAAATGAGATAAAAACTAGTGGAAATAAAAATTAAATTTTTAACAGAACAATCTTAGGTCTAGGTTAAAAAATGCAATTCTGCGTAAACGTTCAAACGTAAGAAATTCATGTTCGAACGTGAATTTGCTTTCCAACGTTGCAAATAGTCATGTTCGAATGTGACTATTCGTATCCCAACGTTTAAATAGTTACAGTCCAACGTTGGAAAACTTACGTTGGAACGTAACCGTTGGTATTCCGATGTTTCCAAAGTCACGTTTCAACGTACGGAATGTACGTTGGAACGTGATTGTTGGGCTTACAACGTTGGAAACGTTATATTTGGATGTATTAAGTTTACGTTTGAACGTAACCCTTCATCTTCCCAAGAATGTTCGTATGGAATGTTCGAACGTAAAATCGGGAATCGCTGAGTTGACTTAGCCATTCTCAAAATTCTATTTCGTGGAGTTTTAGGGTCAAAACACTCAGTAGAAATGAAGTTAACACTTCAAATTTTTTTTCTACGGAGTCCTTTTTGCCAATGGAGATCCGTGGTCGCCAAATAAATTAAATACAAATTACATGAAAATAGTGGGTTTAAAATTCCCAATCTGTTAGTGACAGTTACAATGACTTTGGTGATAGTTAAGGTGGCGTGCATGCTTGGAGAGAATTTGAGAAAAATAAGGGAGTTTTGGTGAAAATATCGACTGTTGTCGGGATTACTATATATATATATATATATGTAACGTTCAAACGTTCTTTAATGAATGTTACGTAGACGTTCACACGTACTATTAAAACATTCGAACGTCATCTATCTATAATTCGAACGTAGAGTTGAGTATAATGAATGTTCTAATGTTTTATAAGAACGTTCAAATGTTAAAATGACACATTCAAACGTAATTTTGTATTTTTAAATTAAAATTACCTTATAATTTATAATAACACAATTAAATATATATATTATGTACTTTAAAACATTACTAAAATTCTTCAGTGCAAATTCTATATAATACTATAGTATTAATTATTATATAATGTATTATATAGTATTACAATAGTCTACTATCTATAATATTATAGCACTTAGTATTGTATGATGTTACTATAATAGATAAAATATATAAAGTGATGTTTAAAATATTATTAGTTAACACTATATGATGCTATGTTGTTTAGTATTATATTATGTTGTCTATTTTATTACAACAAAGTAACACACACATATAGGCAACACTATATACTACTTAACAACATGGTGTTATAGAGTGTTGACTATATAATTACTATGGTATATAAAAATCTTAAATATATAATATTATATCATTATCGTTAAATATATTTTTATATTTACTATAATTTTATTAAATATTTTTAATATATTTTGGTTTAATAAATAAAGCAATTTAGGGATTTCATCATAAAAAAAAGTAAAAAACAAAAAACGTGCGAACATCATCTAACTACGTTCTAATGATCGGAAAAAATGTAAAAAATTTTCAACTTTTTTTAGAACATTCGAACATAACTTTATGGCGTTTGAATATTTGTGCATTTTAATAAACGTTCAAACATAAATTATTGATGTTCGAATATAACAAGTGAACGTTCGACGTTATAAGGGACTTTAAATACGTTGGAACGTTAGGGTTAGAACATTCGAACTTTTTTAAAAATTCAGACAAATTCAAATATCAGCACGAGATGAAGCCATAACTCCCAATTCTAACTTCATTCCATACGTGGGATAAAGAGAGATGGAGAGAGAGAGAGAGAGAGAGAGAGAGAGAGATGCTTCTATTCTTTTCAAAGGTAACTTCACAAGTCATTTTTGTAAGAATTATTTATTATGCTATTACTTTTTGTGTGAATTTAATGACTCCTTATGTATTTTTGTAGAGTTTGGTGGTGTGAAAGTTGAAGTTCAAATGGAGTATTTGAGCACTTGTGAAGAAAGTATAGTGATTTTGTTAGGTATATTTTTCATTTACTCATTGTATATTTTGCTAGGTATAGTGATTTTGCTAGGTTTGCAAACATGTTGGGTGATTATTTCATGTATTTAATAATTTTTTAAAGTTGATATATTTTTTGTGTGAATTTTTTTAAGCATATATATAGTGAAAAATATTGGATATAATATTATTAATGGATTTTAGGTATAATATTATTGTTTGGTATGTTATATTTGTACAATTTATTTGTTTATTGAGTGATTACAAATATTGGATGATTGTGCATAATTGGTCATTGAGCATATTAGTAGTCTCAAATATTTTTATTTTTCTAGTAGCATTAAAGTTTATTTCTATAAAAGAGAATTTTTAAAACATGTTGGAAGATGATTTGAATGTGCTTTATAGTATATTGAATGTGAGTACATTTGTATATTGGGTGTGGCAATTTGTGCATCTTTTGCATATTTATGTTGGGTTGTATAATTTTATGCTTTTGTGCATTTTTTACAAGCATGTATAATTAAATTCTAAACCCTAGATTTTGGAATCTCAAATATCAAACTTTAAAACCAAACCCCAAATCTTAATAAGTATATCGTATTATTTATTTAATTCACTCATTAGGATGAATTCAACCTCAATTTTACTCGTATTGAAGATGTGAGAATTGTGAACGGACTGATGGCTATATTATTCCGACGTCATAAGGGTTGATGTCATGAGCACTTTAAGAAGTTTCAGACATTCGAAGAGGCTGCGAAGTTCCCTTTCTAGAAGATGAAGTTAGATGATTGAGTGAAATATTGTGATCTTTTCACAAGTCTTGATTATCAGATATTTTAACTTAATTACTTATTTACATTTGTATCCGTTATAAATTAACAATAACATTATTAATTAATTTTGTAGAGTTTAAGTTCAACGAATGCACATAATAGATCCGTTCTCACTGTCCACCATCATGTCGATTTAAGGTCGTTCCACCGTCTTACTGAGAAGATAGTAATTAATAACTTATAGAAATTCATTTATTTTTCTGATATTTAGTATTATTTAATTACTAACATTAAACTTCTCAATTGCTAACGTGTCTTTGTTAGAAACGTGATAATCCTGAAAATTTTTCCTTCATTTATGTCTATAATGCTGCTCATACCAATGAACGTAACGAATGGATGGATCATACTGATGTGAAAAATTATGTAATCGATATTAATTTTGTTAAATTAATTATGCAATATTTGAATAATTTATTTTTGTTCGTATTTTAATTAATTTTGTTACTTCATGTGTGTTTTCTTTCAAATTGTAAAATAGAATGTTGAAAATGTATTCAGCTTCTAGGGACTCATCTCCTAGTAATATAGACATATTCACGAAAGTGTTTGGAGCCATAATCTCACCAAAGATTTAGAAGCAGCACAATAAGAAAACGAGATTATGAGATTGAGACAGCAAGAGCTGGAGTCTCTCTTAGAACGATATTCTAATCTAGAAACACATGTGCAGAAGCAGTAGAGAGAGCATGAGGAAAGAATGCGCACTGCAGTCCTAAAACAAGTGCAAAGGAATATATCGGCCTAGATGGAACGTATTATATCACTACAGCAGAATCGCGGTGGATGAAGAGAAAAAAAGAGATAAATTTAATCTTTTCTATTATTTGTAATTTGTAATATTTAACTTTAATGTGCTATAAGACATTGTGAGTTGCTATATTAATTATATAATATGATAAAATTTGTATGCTTTTTAATTTTATTAAAATTTACTATTTTTGACAAATATGTTCGAATGTGCACATCAAATGTTGGAACTTTAATTCCAACTGCGTTCAAATGTACCACACAACATTCGAATGAACTAACCAAAACGTTTGAATTTTAATGAAACTAACATTCGAATGTCCGACAAAATGTCGAATATTTGTCAAATTAACGTTGAACATACTGAAACTTAACGTTTGAATGTTAGTTTAGGAACGTTCCAATGTTATATTGAACGAAAATGTACCAACCGTCACAAAATATATTTTTTATGATGGTTGAATAGTAAAGTGTTACAAATACTTATCTGTGACGTACTTATTATGACGATTGTTGTGACAGTTTCTAATTATCACCAAAAGTCTTTTGTGGTATTTTGATATTTTCTATAACGCTTTTATTTGTCATTAAAACCCAAATTTATTGTAGTATAACTAGGTTTTAATTAATTTTGATCTATCTTCAAATATTTAGTTTGAATTCGTATAGATATAGATATGCATGAATTTAATTGGAAAAATAAGTTATAGGCTTCTAGCCCCACATATGTATGCACCATCTACACACTACTGTTTAACTCCTCGATATTTTAATATTGAGAAATGAGGGGGATCACGCACACTCAGCGCATCCCCCTCACATGAACAGTGCCATGAACAGTGCAGTTCATGTGAGGGGGATACGCTGAGTGTCACTCAGCGTTACTCTATAATATTACAGATAATCAATTTAGTTGTCTCCAATTACAAGTTAACGACTTGATCTAAAAGTTTCAGACGTACAGCTAATCAGTGTATAATATTAGCCGCGAGAAATCATAAGATGGGTGCTGATAAGCAGGCCATTGATCATCATAAAGTGCTCATACTCATGTAAACACGAAGCAAGTTTT
The DNA here is from genome assembly GCA_036898215.1 of Platycarya strobilacea. NCBI lineage: Eukaryota > Viridiplantae > Streptophyta > Magnoliopsida > Fagales > Juglandaceae > Platycarya > Platycarya strobilacea. The sequence continues at coordinate 11,179,312 of CM072555.1, forward strand.
TGTCCACAAATTAGTTTGGTTGACAAAATTATCAACAAGTTGGATTTCAAATATCACATACGTACAATTAGCATTAAATTGGATCCTCATTCAACCTATAATTAATCTACAACATCAATTTTTCGTGCTTTGTTTTTATTGGGTAAATTAAGCGCCACTACCTCATTTGACTGGCAACTAGTTTGACATTCGATGCCTTCTTTGTGATCAGATCACAACAAATTAATTTAGTGAATAAGAAAAAAATCATCATGAATCAGTACTGGATGCAAGAATATATCCTAACTTTTATTTTATTTTTTTAATTTATAGCAAGGGCAGGTCTTTTCAAACACAAATTAATCACCCTGTATTAATTAATTATATCTTCATCCTAATGATAGACCCTAAAGAAATAACATGTTTAAGATCGAGCAAATTAGTAATTTTATTTAAATAGTGATGATCTGTACGTATGAGATTTGTAATTTCCTGAAATGAAAATCATCCTCTATTGAAACGGCCTTAATTATATTCCTATATATTATATAATTGTAGAAGATTTACGTGTGTATATAAATATAGTTATAAAATAAAAATAAAAATAAAAATTATTCTGATAATAGAAAATATTTAAAATTTTTATTTCTCAATAACTTAATTATCTCTATTCATTTCTTTTTTTCTTTCTCTTCATTTTTCTCTATTTCTTTTTCTTTTCTCGTTCTGCTTCGTTATACAAAATTGAACAAAAATATTTGTATTTATAAACATAAATTACTGTATAAGTTCCTGTGCACATTAAGAAAAAACAATTATAGTGGGGGATGGACACATGGGCGTTAGGAGGGGGGTCATTCAATGGGAAGAAAAACTAATGGCGAAAGAAAAATAGTACAATATTATTATGTATCTCCAAGTGTTTTAAGATTGCCTCATTAAACTTTGTAGAGGAAAATCCAATGGGATAAAATCTCAGTGAAGGAAAAAAAGTACAATCAACACAAGTTTTGAAGACATTTACTCTCTCTGAAAAGTGCATGATAATAGATTTTTGAGTTTTCGCATTCTAATATTCTACACAATCTTCTTGAATGTCAAAGTTGGTAATACTTTTGTGAATAAATTTTTCAGATTATCACTTAATCGTATTTGCTTGACATCAATTTCACATTTTTCTTGAAGTTCGTGAGTATAAAAGAATTTAGGTGAAATATGTTTGATTCTGTCACATTTGATATATCCTCTTCTAATTTAAGTGATACAAGCAGTATTATTTTCATATAAAATTGTTAGGCTATCATTGATCATGGGAAGACCACACTTTTTTTGGATATGTTGAATCACTGATCTCAACCAAATACACTCTCGACTTGTTTCATGAATGGCAATGATCTCTAAGTGATTCGAAGATGTGGCAAATAGTGTTTGTTTGACAGATTTTCATGATATGGTAGTATTTCCATAAGTAAATAAATATCCAGTTTGATATCTACCTCTGTGTAGATATGAAAAATAACTTGCATCTGCATATCCAATCAATTGTGAACTTGATCCACGTTGATAAAATAATCTCATATCAACTGTACCTTGAAGGTAACGAAGGACATGTTTAATACCATTCCAATGCTTTCGAGTTGGTACAAAACTATATCTTGCAAGCAGATTAACTGAGAATGTAATATCAGGTCAAGTGCAATTTGCAAGATACATCAAAAATCTAATTGCACTGAGATATGATACTTCAGGATTATTAATTTCTTCATCATCATCATAAGAATAGAATGTATCATTCTTCACATCAAGTGATCGAACAATTATTGGAGTACTCAGGGGATGCGTTTTGTCAATATAAAAGTGCTTTAAGACTTTCTCTGTATACATGGACTGATGAATAAAAATTTCATTTGACAAATGCTCGAATTGCAGGCCGAGATAAAATTTTGTTTTGTCAAGATCTTTCATTTCAAATTCATTATTTAGATTTGTAGCGATTTTTGAAATCTTTTCAGGAGTTCCAATAATATTTAAATCATCAATATAAACCACAATAATGATAAATCCGGATTCTGATTTCTTAATAAAAATACATAAGCATATAGGATTATTCTCAAATCATTTTTTCAATAGATATTCGCTTAGGAGATTATACTACATGCATCCGAATTATTTTAACTCATATAAAGATATTTGAAATTTGATAAAGTACGTATTTCTATATGTACTTATAGATATTTCAGGCATTTTTATGTTTAAGGCATTTTATATCCTTCAGAGATTCTCATATATATGTCATGGTTGAAGGATCCATATAAATATGTAGTGACTACATCCATCAACCGTATCTTTAATCTTTTTGTAACAATCAGACTAATTAAAAATCTGAATGTGATTGCATCCATAGCGGGAGAATATGTTTATTCATAATCAATCTCGAGTTTCTATAAGAAACCTTGTATGACAAATCGTACTTTGTACCGCACAATTTTATTTTTCTCATTACGTTTTCGTACAAATACTCACTTATATCCAACAGGTATTATACCATTTGGTGTTTGGATAACAGGTCCAAATACATCTCGCTTTGCTAGCGAGTTTAATTCAGCTTCAATAACTATTTTCCATTTTGGCCAATTATTTCTACGTCGACATTCTTCGACGGTTCTTGGCTCACTTTCTTCATTACTTCTGGTAATGTCAATGACCATTTTATATGAAAATATGTTGTCGACGACGGTTTTATTTCTATAAAAAATTTCTCCAATATTCATGAAATGTATTGAGATCTCATTATTTTCATATACTTGTTCCTCTTCAGAAGGTACTCTTTAGGAGTTTTGTACTTTTCAGGAATTTCCTTTTCAGGAAATTTGTACTTTTCAGGAGTTTTCTCTTCAGTAAGGTTGTATTTTTCAAGAGTTTTCTTTTCAGGAGATTTGTACTTTTTAGGAGTTTCCTCTTCAGGAGGTTTGTACTCTTCAAGAGTTTTGTACTCTTCAGGAGTTTTCTTTTCAGGAAGTTTGTACTCTTCAGAAGTTTTCTCTTCAAGAAATTTGTACTCTTCAGGAGTATCAACTATATTTATAGCCTGTGTTATGGGTATGAGTTTTTTGAGAACACCAAATTTATTTTGTATTCTTTTCATTCGAATAATTTTATTTTTTACACTAATAAGTATTCCACGCTTTAGATGTATTTTAAATTCATCTATTACTGTTTTGACAATTTATTCTTCAGCGACTTTAATATTTTCTTGAGCATTAATAATAGGAATATAAAATTTTACCACACTTCTAGTGTCAAATAATATATCCAGTAATTGATTTGCAACACTTTACAAATGAATAATCCTCTGAACTTCCAGTTTACATTCATTCATAAGAGGATCAAATTAAAACAGAACTTTATTATTCCAAATAATTTTTTATCGTACTTCAAGTACCAACTCTTCGTTATATCAAAACGTTAAAAAAAACTTTACTATAATATATAATAGTTTAGCATAAGTCAATCAAATATCTTCTCTGACGAGTCCTTAGGCCTAATCTTAGGTGATAGCTTGAAAGTTTTCTTCACCGATGAGATCTAGATGAAATCTATCTTCACTATCTCTGATTAATTGAATAGATTCTTAATAATTCTAAAGGATTTTGGAGTCGCTTATCTTGGGCTTTCACATCCTCTCTTTCTAACTTTACACGCGTTTTACATAAAGGTTTAGTGATTGACACTCATGAAAAGAAAGATAAACCAATCTCTTAATCATATATACAGTAGAGAGGATTAAGAGAGAGATAGAGAAAGATGGAGACATAGTAGTAACTACTGAAGAAAATTTTGTATATCTTAATAATTTTTTTTAGATTGTGAAGAAAATAAATCATAATTTATCCAAAAATTTTATTACAAATATAAAGAAAATACATTAATTGGAAGGAATACTTCCATCTCCAATCAAGTGATCAATTCTACTATCAGAATCTTCAAAGAAATCAGAAATATCAAAATGAGTGGTATCATCTCCATCTATATATAATCAATCATCTGATGATTCTACTAAAATTATTTCAAACTTTTATTCTTTCCTTTAATAAATGTTTGATATAAATCAGTCAAGTGTCTGGTCGTACGACAAGTATGTAACCAATGTTCAGTCATACCACATCTATGTCATACCTTTTCACTTCTTTTTAAAGAATTATTTTGGGGGCTTTTACTCCTTTTTGAGTTGTACCACTTCTTGTGATATGTTATATTATTATTATCCCTTTTAATGTTGTTACTTATAGGACCAACATTTTTATAATTTCTCCTATCACATCCACGCCATCGATTTCTTCTAAAAGATACACCATTCGCTTTTGGGAATGATGCAAACATATTACCATTCACTTCAAGGAATGATATTGAAGCAGTAGAGCGTGACTGATGGTTTCTTAATAAAAGCTCATTGTTCTGCTCAGCTACTAGAAGACATGATATAAGTTCATAATATTTCTTGAACTTTCTCTCTCAATACTGCTACTGCAGGAGCACATTCGAAGCATGAAAAGTAGTATATGTCTTCTCTAACATATAATCATCGGTAATTTTCTTACCGCATAATTTTAGTATTGAGCTTATTTTAAAAAGTATAGAATTATATTCACTAACACTTTTATAATCTTGCAACCTCAGCTGCAACCATTCATAACGAGTTTTTGGGAAGATGACAGTATTATGGTATTCATACATCTCCCTTAAATTATTTCACAAAATAAAATGATATTTTATTGTAAAATACTTTGTTTTTAATTCTTCGTAAAGATGGTGACGAAGAAAAATTATTGTTTTAGCGCGGTCCTGCAGGTTCGCTTGATTTCCTTTTTTAATTGTTTCACCTAGATTTATAGCATCTAGATGGATTTCAGCATCAAGAATCCAAGATAAATAAATTTTTCCCAGATATATCAAGAGTAACGAATTCCAATTTTGTAAGATTTGCCATGTTCTACACATAAATAATTAAATAAATATGTGTATCCCAAAAATATATTTATAAAGTCACACAAATTTTAAATAATAATAATAAATAAAATATATCAAAAACTGTAAATAATATATTGAAAAACTTATTTGAGGAATAAGACCTCTAACTTCAGAATTGGTAGAACCGTCGTGCTGATGACGTATTATAAAATTAAAATAAAAAATATTATTGCAAGAAAAAACATTTAGAACTTTTGTTTTTCAAAAACTAAATTTTCTCTATTCTTTTTTTCTTCATTTCTCTTCTTTTTTCTTTTCTTTTATTTTCTTTTATTTTCTTTCTTCGTTTTGTTTCGTTGTACAAAACTGAACAAAAACGTTCATATTTACAAGTATAATTATTGTATAAATTACTGTATATATTAAAACAAAAAGATTATGATAAGAGATTGTCACATAAGCATTAAAAAAGAGTCATTCATTGTCCCCTCATAATTATTCCCATAACAATATATATATTCTTTGAGATGGATGCCTAAAAGTCCAAAATCTTTAAGTACTCGATCGGCCAGCTAGCTTTTCAACGAAATTAGTTGCATTCTCAATCTTCAAAAAAGACAAAAGGAGTAATTTCATTGTAGGTAATGTTATTTTGTCTTCTCACTTTGATATTTTAATTTGATATTTTATATATTTTAAATTTTTTTATTTTACTTAATGATTAAAGAGGTAATTATTAATGTATTCATATTTTTTTCATATTTTAAAAATATTTAAATACATTAAAAAATATGATAAGAAAATAGCAAAAAAATCAGTTGTAGTCTGACTACCCAGCCAAAAAAAGGCTACAATTGGAATAGTTTTTTTCATGGAAGAGACTGGATAGATTGTCCGTCTTAGAACTAATTATGAAAATTAGTTGCGGTAGCTGGTACTCATAATCGATCTTTGAGGATAGACCTTATATATATTAACGATCTTTGAGAGAATCTAATTAGATAATGAAATAGATTGTTAATTTTATTTGATTATATAAATTAAATTATTACCTATCATGTTTTGTAAGGATCGAGCAATTGCGCGCATTTGATGATTGAATTAATCATGTCTGTATAAGAGCATTGTCAATGGATTCATCAAATTATTTTTTTTAAAAAAAAAAGTGTACATTTTTTTATGGATCATTATTCAAAAATTAAACAAAAAGTCACTTTATTCATTTCTCCTTATTTTTTTCTCATTATTTTTAATCAAATATGACAAAATGTTTTTGATATGCATATAAACTTGTACTTTTTAAAAGAAAATTTTTGATAATCCATTACCATTGGTCTAATCTATTCTATTGTAGCGGACGTGAAAGGTAATGAACAGGGGCGGAACCAGGAGTTGATGTTTGGGGGGGGCGATCAACTTAAAATTTTCTCTTCAAATTAAGCTCGACGACGATCTTTTATAGAATAAAATTCTTCCATTATCATTTCTGAAGTGAAATTTTTGACAATTTCTTTTTCGATATAAACTAGTAAATGATCTGCAAGAAATTCATCTTCCATTCGAGTTCTCAATCTAGTTTTTACAAGTTTCATTACAGAAAATGCTCGTTCAGTAGTAGCAGTAGAAACTGGAAGAGTTAAGACTAAACGAATTAACCTGTCAATCAAATAATAAATTTTTGATTTTTCTGAAATTGCTAGTCCTCTACATAACTCAGATAATGTAGACATATCTTGAAAATCTGGATGCGTCAAGACATCTAGCTCATAGTGCTGCAATTGAATTTTCAAAAGGAATTTTTCTTGCTCAGTAAAATCCTGTGGGTAAAACTTCTCAGCTAATTTGCATACGTCATCAATATTAAATGATTTGTATGAACCTTTAGGGTTTAAAGCAGCACTACGAATAAGAAGTTCCATTGCTTGGTCATTAAATCTATGGTTCAATTCTTGCAACTGGAAGTCTATTGTAGCAGTAAATATATCAATCCTCAAATGATGCTCAATTGTTGTCCTTTCAACTTGACGACGAGATTTTCCTCGAATATATTGGTCATTCATATCAGGAATATCAATTTGGTGTTTTTTACAAAATGATCTAACATCAATAAGCAAAGACTCCCACCCTTCATCTCTTAACTTTTGAATGAGTACTTTTGTGGTTGAAACTAGGCTCATGGCATTCACAATATCTTGAGAATTTTGTTGTAAAGATTGGCAAAGTGCATTAGTGATTCCCATTATTTTTTTCATCATATGTAATATCAAAATAAATTCAAAAGATATCAATATCATGTAAGCCGCTTCAGCATCACCACGTTGAGAATAATTTGATCCCTCATTTGAGATAGTATTTATAACTGTGCAAGTAGCATCGAACATCATCATCAAGCTACATATAGATTGAAAATGTGATCCCCATCTAGTATCTCCAGCCCTTTGTAGTGTACCAATTTGATTAATCCCTTTTCCAGTCTCAATCTCATTGGAAGTAATCAAACTTTCAATTACAACAGTTTGAGCAGCTTGTAATTCATCATTACGTTTAGAAGAACCAACAACAATATTAATAATAAATGTCAAATGGACAAAGAATTGATGAACATGTTTGGCTTCTCTAGAAGCTGCAACCAAGGCTAATTGTAGTTTATGAGCCCAACAATGTATATAATATGCATAAGGACACTCTTTAAGAAATAAAGCTTGTAGTCCATTCCATTCACCACGCATATTACTTCCTCCATCATATCCTTGACCTCGAATATTCTCAACTTGAAGGTTGTAACAAGAAAGAATAGCACATATCTCATTTTTTAGAGTTAGTGCCATAGTATCCTTGACATGCACAATATGAAAAAATCGTTCTCTAATAAAACCATCTTTATCAACAAATCTCAAAATGATAGCCATTTGTTCTCTTTTAGACTCATCCCGAGCTTCGTCAACAAGAATACAAAATTTGGCATCTCCGATTTCTTCGCGAATCACATTTCGCACTTTATTTGCAAATATATGCAAAATTTCCTTCTGAATTTTAGGTGATGTATATTTGGCATTCTGTGGAGCATTTTCCAGGACAACTCCTTTAACTTGATCATTATAATCTGCCAAAAACTTTATCAATTCAATAAAGTTACCTTGATTTTTTGATTCAGAGCTTTCATCATGACCTCTAAATGCACATGCTTGGAATGCCAACCATCGAATACTATCTATCGAAGTTTTGAGTCGCAATTGATTATTCTTCATCTCTTGTGATGATTGTTTTTCAACTAGCTTGTCAATATGTCTTGAATGATTCATTAGATCCTCACAACATTTTACGGCATTTTTATGTGGTGAATTTGGATCTTTTCCCACATGTCCTATAAAAGGAAAATTCATTCCATCATTCACTTTTTTCCAATTATCAAAACCTTTATTGGTAAATGCATCTGATCCTGAGCGGCCTATTGATTTTTTAGCAAAAACGTAGCATGGAAGACAAAATACAGCATTCTTCGAAGGTGAGTATTCTAACCAATTTGAATATCTTTGAAACCAAGAAAATTGGAATCGACGACGTTGATTGCCTATTCCTGAAAATGGATATTCTGAAAGTTTAGGTTGATATGGACCAGCTTTAAGATAGGCACGTCGTATCTCATCTTGTATGTTAGTAGGAAATTCCCATATTTGTGGACGTAATCCTGGATCACGTTCCAAACAAGTATCATCCATCTCTTCAGGTTGTATTCTTGGAGTTTTAGAGGGACGCTCATCACGTTCCAAACAGGTATCATCCATCTCCTTAGATTGCATTCTTGAAATTTTGAAGGGACTGGGACGCTCACTATTTCTAGAAACATCATGTTCTGTCGTGACGGAGTCCTCTAAATGTATATCTAATTCTATATTACTCTCCGACTTGTCTACGTCTTTTTTTTTTAAAAAAAAGAATCAATTGTTCTTGATTTGTTCATATTTTTTAAATTAAAAAAAAACATATAAATCAATAATAAATTTGAGAAGTGCCTAATAATATATGCAGTAATGTAAATCTATATATCAAATCATTTCTAAGACATACAAATTTTAATTTTCTTCAAGCTATTAGCTATACCTATACATATATATTATATAATATATATATTAATAATATTATTATATATATATAGATATTATATATATAATATATGCTGTATCAGTATGCACAAATAACAAATCAATTATATATATTATATATATGCTGTATGCAGTATGCTCAAATATTAAAATTTTAACAAAACTATTTATAATATATTAATATGAGCTCGAATTGATTTGAACAAAACTATATAAAAATTATAATATATTATTTAAGTTTTAGAATGACATTAATCAGTTAATCACTATAGTGACATAGTCTATATATTAAATCTAAAACAGCAGCATAATACAAATCTATTATTTATATATTTATTTCTCTATATCAATATGTATTTATTTGCTAGGCTAAATATATTATTAATTAATTTTTATATATATATATATTTAATATTATATATAAATAATGAGCCCAATAAGAACAATAGAACCTGGAACTTGGAAGTGGAAGCTGGAAGCAGAAATACGGGACAATGGCCACGGCCCACGGCTCTGTTTTGTCTGTGTCTTCCCTGTGCAGCGTGCTCACGTCCAGCCTCCAGGCCTCCGGCGTTTGTCTCGCAACTCACAAGGGAACCACAACCAAGGGCGAGGCTTGAGGCGACCAGTACCAGAAGGGTCCGGCGCAGCCCACGCAGGCAGCAAGTTGCAAGTTGCAACAAACTTGAACGCAGCGGCAGGGGCTCTGGCTCACGGAGTCACAGACTCACAAAAACAGAGTGTGATTGTTTCAACTCAGCGACACACCGACACGGCAAGTTAGCAAGAAGCTTAAACGCGATTAACTTCAGTCTGAGATAAATGAAGTTTCGGAACTCTGTGATTCGGTAGACTGCACTGTGAAGAGGATGAAACTTGATTGAAAGTTGAACTTGGCCCACTGGAACCGATGCAAATGACAGAGACAGAGTATATATAATATATACGCAACTCACACCGTCACACGTAAATTGCAACGGTACAAAGGACTCGGAGTTTAGAGGGACTGAAGCATCAGTCATCTGTTTAGAGGGACTGAAGCCTCTCAGGTCTGGTACAGCATGCGGTTTTAGAGGGACTGATGAGTGATGTTTGATCTGTGATTCTGTCTCGTGCTGCAACTGGTTCATGGCATGGACCGTTGGTTTGAATTTATAATCTATAGATAAGTACCGTAAGTTGGACATGGACCATTGGTTTGAATTAATTTTGTAGTTCTTAACTCGATGGCAAATCGGCGATGACTGCGTGATGTTTGATCGACTGGCTCGTGTGCTCCTGTTGCGACTGTAACAGACTTGGGGGGGCGGTAAAGTCACCGTTTGGGGGGGCTGGGTTGTAGTAGTTTAGTACTAAACTGATGTTTTAAAAAATTTTGGGGGGGCGGTAGCCCCCCCAATGCAATACACAGGTCCGCCCCTAGTAATGAACCCTTCTTTGTCACATATATAATTTCCAGTTAGTTAGCCTGCAGATAAAATCATAACACAATGTTCTCACGATACTGCCTGAAATTATATATAAATAAGAATAGCTCTAGGGGAGTCAGTTTAGGGAATCAAGATGGAGTCGGCTTTAATTAATTTTTTTTTTCATTTTCAACCTTATTTTCATAGATCTAATAAATTCTATTAGTTTATTTTTGGTATAAGAATTGAAAATAAGATTGAAAATTAAGAATTTTTTTCTTCATTTTAATCTTTTTTTTAGTTTTAAAATTCTTTTTCTCATTTTCAACTTTATTTTCATGGATTTAATAAATTATATTAGTTTGTTTGTAGTATAAGAATTGATAACAAGAAAATCGTTTTCTTTCCTCTTGAAGGTCTTTTTCTCTATTTTATTTCATGGTATCGTGGTTTTTAATGCATACAAGTATTTTTGTTAGAACGTTGATACATAACTAATGGAATACTTAGAATATCCCCCTTGCCCGATAAAAGTATTTTGTCAGTATCGGTATAAATGATCTTTCCCTCGTGTTCAGCTATAGCGAGAGCCCCTGAATCTAGAGCCGCTTGGCGTTCCAACCCCGTTCCAACAATGCACTTTTCTGATCGAGAAAATGGAACTGCCTGACGTTGCATATTAGAACTCATTAAAGCTCGATTCGCATCATTATGTTCGATAAAAGGAATGAGGGAAGCTCCAATAGAAAAATATTGGAAGAGAAAAATACTTCGAAGATGGACTTGTTCCCATTCAATAGACAGGAATTCTTGACGGTATCTAGCTGGAACAACCTGTTCTTCTTGAATATCTCGATTAAGCGCCAAAGAATTTCCTGCCGCTACAATATAGTATTCATCTCTACTTGGAGATAAATAAAACATCCGCACTTTTTTGGATCTCTCATAGATTTCATAAAATGGACTTTCTAGGTACCCCCAATGACCAATTCTCGCATGAATTGCTAAGGATCCAATAAGGCCAACATTGATTCCTTCAGACGTGTCAATTGGGCAAATGCATCCATAATGACTAGGATGGATATCTCGTATCCGAAAACTAACAGTTCGCCCCGTCAATCCTCCAGGGCCCAAATAACTCGATTTTCTCCCATGACCTATTTGCGTTAATGGATTAGTTCGATCCAAAACTTGAGATAGTGGGTGTAATTCGAAAAAAGATTCATAAGTGGTTGTTAATGGAGTTGTGGATCAAGGTATGCAACGAGCAGAAGTCATGATAAAAGGCCCCGGTCTCGGAAGAGATGCGACATTAAGAGTGATTCGTAGAAGTGGTATAATATTAAGTTTCATACGAGATATAACCCTTATGTAATATTTTTTTATTGAACGTGATGTTTGTTCATTTTGGCGACCTTATCATATTATTATATTGTATCATACTAATTTCTATTCTATCCGAAAGAGAATCCAGTACCTCTTGGTCGTGAATATCTGAATAGGACAAACCACCCCGTGGATATCTTTGCTTCGGAACAAAACAATTAGAATTAGGCTTGCGGTCAACTGGAATGTGTATTATCCATATGGAATATATATTATCCATATAAGGGATCTATCAATTGAGAAGATCAGTTGACCTGATACGAGACATCTAAGTCATACAAGTAAAGAGATCTATTCATTGATAAGAAAAAAAAAAAAACGTGAACGGTGATTGGATTGATGAGAAAATAGAATTCTGGGTCTCATAAAATTACTCAAGCTAGCTAGTTAATTAACAAGCCGTGTGATTCGATGGTGTTCTAAGCTAACCTAATAATATTATAATTAGTACCTACCGTCGACAAAAATATTGATCATATGCCGATCTGATGGGCAGTGCATTACCTTGTTCTTTGGACATCTATGATTCTATATATAAAACAAAGCATTTTCTTGGGTCGAAATGAAAATGCATTAATTTTCCCGGCCACTAGACTTCTTGCACATCTTAGCTACCTCAAGTTGGATTTGATTAATTATTAAATTAGAAGATTTGAGATGCTTTCTGAATCAATAGTACAAGGCCTAAGACCCTCTTGAGGATGTTGAGATCTCAACATTCAAACAACACTCAAAAGTCAAATATAAAATACTTTTTAATTTCAATGTTAAACTCTCAATTAAAACATAAAAATATTCATTTTTTCAAATTTTAAAACAATAATTATATTAAAAAATCATATTCAAATAATTTTTTTAATTTTATAATAATTTTATTCAATTTTATATTTTTATTTAATTTTTTAGAGCGTCTAAACAAGCCCTAAATGATGCTTGCCCCTTACACAACATAACATGCCAGGGATTGGACCGGATCGAGGGAGTAAGGGAGGCTCAATGTTTAACAAGAATAGACTACATACACTACAAAAAAAAAAAAAATTCAAGATATTTTAATTACAATTAGAATAATTATTTTTATTATAAATATGTTTTTATAACATTCTTTTTTATTTTTTATAACAAAATTTAATATCTTAAAAAGTTAATTTTTTTTTATTTTTTATTTTTATAGTGACAATAGATAAGTTATATAGAAACAAAAACTTCACTGTATGTCCATTCTCCAAAGTAAAAAACATCAATCTTAATTAGTACCGAATATAATACCTGCTACCTGACCCAATCCATTATACCGAATTCTTTCCGACCCGTTTTTCCGATCTACTATCGGTTAATTGGTAACAGATATTTCGATTTAAACATATTTACCGTTTTCATAACACAACCCCCCCTCCCCCCAGGGAGAGCTTCAGATTTCAGCTCTCTCTCTTTATTCTCTTTATTCTCTCTACACGATTTCTACCTCTAGCATTTTCAATCTCCTCATCGACTTAGAGTTTTCTATTCTTCCATTTCTTTGAAGAATCATTGGACTTCAACGATTTCACAAGTTTCCCACGAGCTTCGTTTCTCGATATGACCCTTTGTCGTTGAAATGGACTCCAAGATCGGCTCATGCTCGTCCTCCCACTTTCGATTCGATCTCTCGTTCGCATCACCAGCTACTAGAACGCCATCTGGAAGCATCGTTAGGAGAGAATATTTTGGAGTTTGAAGGTTGAGAGAGGTGAGTTTTCTTTTTGGGGTTTTTTTATTATCATTTTCTTCTCAAAACCTCTCCTTTTGAGGCCTTTTTAGGTTATAAAGTGTCTGTTTGGTTGTCGAAAAAATGAAGGAACATAAGGCACGTTTTAGAGTTTGAAGGTAAGAGGTGGGTTTTCCTTCTAGGATTTATTTTTATTTTCTTCTTAAAACATTTCCTTTTGATGTCTTTTGGTTATAAAGTGTGTTTAGTTGCCGATAAAATGTCGGAATATGAATGAATTAGAATTTGAAGTAGTTGGGATTTTCTTTGTTGGGGGTTTTAATTTTTATGTTTCGACTGTGTTTTTCTCTAGCCATTTGGACGTCAACGTTGTTATTTGGGTTAGCGAGATTCATTCCATGAAAATATTGTTTTCTGGGTTAGGTCAGTGAGATTCAATTAAAACAAGGAAAAGAAGATTTTCTGGGTTAGGTTGATAAGATTCAATCAAAACAAAGAAAGAAAGAATCGGGTATCGGGTATTCGGGCATTCGGCAAAGTGGAACAGGAAGCCTATAGGTTCGGGTTGGAAATGAGGCTTATTGGGTTGTTGGGACGGAGAACAACCCTAATCTTAATTCCATGGTCCCCACAGAAGCTAAATAAAGTATAATAAACCCAATGTGTTCACATCTTCATCTGAAAAAGAATCGGCATGACAACTCTGAGATTCAATCAAAACAAGGAAAAGAAGATTTTCTGGGTTAGGTTGATAAGATTCAATCAAAACAAAGAAAGAAAGAATCGGGTATCGGGTATTCGGGCATTCGGCAAAGTGGAACAGGAAGCCTATAGGTTCGGGTTGGAAATGAGGCTTATTGGGTTGTTGGGACGGAGAACAACCCTAATCTTAATTCCATGGTCCCCACAGAAGCTAAATAAAGTATAATAAACCCAATGTGTTCACATCTTCATCTGAAAAAGAATCGGCATGACAACTCTGGTATAGGCTTTAGATCTACCCTACTCCAAGAAGAAAGAATCATGAAATCATCCAACAAAGCCATCGAACTTGCTAAAAATGGATACCTTGTCTTATGTAGAAATATATTAACCATGGATGTTTCAATAAAAACTTCAATCATAAATCCTATGTATTGTGTCTATTCCTTCGTAATGGTCATTGTTATCATACGCTATAGTTAGTTTGCAAGTCCTTTCTCTGGAAGCTTCTCAGTGGCAACATCACTGGGAAGATCAAGTCCAAGAGGTACTTTTCCAGGATAGTTAGTCGTCGACGAAGCTGACCCCATCATACTGCAGAAAACAAAGAGTCATGAGAAGATGATAAGATAAAGCTAGAATATGGATGCTACATTTTGAAAATGGAATATATGCTCACCTCCTATCTATGAAGACCATTGAACGGAGCTCACAATTGGCAAAACTGCACAATCATATTGTATTTTTTAATTAAATTAGTCACGGGAGGTTTGTATTAGTAAAAAATGTTTATAACCATCAAGTATGGAGGGAGTTCGAAGAGACTGAGGCATGAAGTATGAGCATGATATCACCTAAACCCTATCTCAATAACTATGGGAAAATCATTGCTCTAGAAAATATGATCTACTTTGAATGATCATAGAATTCACAATCCAGGTCATACAAGTAAAACCTTACTACTGAAGGGACAAGAGTGCCTGCCGTGAGGATGTCTCATCAGAATAGAGAATCTAACCAAGAAATTTAAGTTAACAAATAGATAAATAGAAGTTTAGATTTTACTTGTGGAATAGAAAGTCTAGATTTTTTTTTTTTTTTTAACTCAGAGATTAGCAAAAAAACGTTAGAAAGAAAGCATCTCTAGTTCTGAAATATAATAAAAAATGCAAAATGAATTGGTGTAAATGTCGTCAAGTGAAAAAATAAGCATTGATTTTTCATGAACGAAAGGCGATGGGAAAATCAGAGAGAGGGAGAGGACGAGGGGGTGGGAATCACAATTCACATGGCTAGATTGCATGCAGAACTTACTTGGTGCATATTTCACTCTTAATTATTTGATGACAATCATTTCCAAAAGCGCTTAGGGTATGAAACAAGAATCCACTGTGGGTGACAATTGCAATCTCCTTCTCTTCACGTGTCCACAACCTGGGCCAATTGAGAAACAATGAAAAGAAAAGAAAAGAAAAGAAAGATTTCTGGGCTATATTCATGGCCATATTTGCAACCAGATGATAGCGAAAGCGATCAAAATGTCTACAGAAATCCCACTCAACCAGGATAAAAGGTGGAAAGGATATACTACATGTCAAGAACCACGTGGAAAATTTGATCTCATAAGCAATAACCAACCGTTTGTTTGCCATTGTAAGGGAATCATCCCATATACTGATCCAAACATCTGAAAACACTAGTATATTTTAAGTGAAAAAAAGGAAGAAAGATAATATTACACAAGTGACTTCATATGTATGTAACACACTAACATGCATGTAGTACGTATTGGGACACATTGTACAACACAAACAATATCGCATATATATATACATATATATATTTTTTTTCTTCCTTTTGAGCTTGGATCCATAAAATAAGGTGAGATTGGATCCATGAAAGATCAAGATCCTATTGACATGGGACGACCATAGCCAATAAGAAAAAACGGAATATTCATTTTAAAAAACCAATTTTGTCAAATGATAGAGCATGTTTAAAAATGGCCAATCTCAAACATGATAAAGTAATTTTCAAGGTGCATGAGCACATTAGTGCTTGTTTAGTTTTAAAATACGGGCGATTCCAAAGTTTGGAAATTTTTTGGCCATACAAAATCTCAGCAATTTTCTGCGAAACAGAAGAAAAAGGCAGTTACCATTTCAAAAACTTTTGTCCCCTAACAGCAACTTCCTCATTCGTCTCTCTAATATCAGGCTTCCACAAAATGTCATCATCATTTTCTACCTGAACAAGAATTACAACATGAATAAATAATAAACCTGATTGAATTGAAGACAAGGTGAACAAGTCAATAGCATTTGCAAATGACTGTCGAAGCCACCTGTTGGCATTATAAAGCCCCAATTCTGGTAATTTAATTACCAGTGAAAAATCAATTGCAGGAAAAAGTGGGCGATATTCCCTAATGCTTTGCCTCTTATCACATGGATGAACTCCCTGTAGTGAAAAAGAAAACACACACAAGAACAAATTGAGATGACAACTAATAACCAATTAATGGGAAAAAAGGGAGGGACCATCATTTGCCACAAGTTTGATTCTCTTCTTGTTAATACTTGGATAGGTAATAAGATGTATATTACAAATGCGATAACTTTGTAGACATGCATGCCATTATACATGTGGAAAAGGGCCCTACAAATCCATTATATGTAATGTGGCATACCAAACGTTCGCGGCAAAGCTCTACTGCAACAAACAGTGGGCAATTTAGACTTGAAATTGCAGGATGGCCACTGTTCCCTGTATTTGCAACCATTAGAGGAGGTACATTTACCCCATCTGTGTATGCTTCACCACCAAAGACTCCAACTGCTGTTTGCATGGTCCTGCAGTGAACCATTGTTACTCATGAATTATATTAAGAGCTTATCAAATGAAGGCTTCCGATTTCCTCAATCAAAGATAAGTCTGGAATATTACAAAAATGAAGTCAAGTCCAAAATTACACTCGTGTGCAGCCATTTATAGTGTACAGTAAATAATGTAAAATTACACAAATGACCTTAATAACTTCAACATTAAGCTAACTTATTACATGGATAAAAAAAATAATTTTTACATCTTATAATA
Organism: Platycarya strobilacea; assembly: GCA_036898215.1. Classification (NCBI taxonomy): domain Eukaryota; kingdom Viridiplantae; phylum Streptophyta; class Magnoliopsida; order Fagales; family Juglandaceae; genus Platycarya; species Platycarya strobilacea. The sequence goes on from CM072555.1 coordinate 11,196,663, forward strand.
CCCCCCTTCAAGATGAAGAGTAAATTGAATGTACTCCAATCTTGAAAACTAAGTACTGAAACTACTAAAATCCAAGAATTTTGGTAAGGACATCAGCTAGCTGATGTTGAGAAGCCAAATGAAATGTCTTTATTGTTCCAGTTTGAATCTTGTCTCTGATAAAATGGCAGTTAAACTCTATGTGCTTGGTTCTTTCGTGAAAAACAGGATTTGCAGCAATATGTAATGCCGCCTGACTGTCACAAAAGAGTTGAGCACTGTTAGGATGAAGAACTTTAAAATCAGAGAGAAGAGATAAGAGACAAACTATTTCACAAGTAGTGGAAGCCATCGTTCGGTATTCAGCCTCAGCTAAAGACCTTGAAACAGTTGGTTGTTTTTTTGTTTTCCATAAAACTAAAGAGTCACCCAAGAAAATATAGAAACCAGTGGTTGATCTTATGCTGTCAGGACAAGATGCCCAGTTTGAGTTTACAAAAGCTTTCACGGTTAGTGTGTTTGTAGCAGGAAAAAACAAACCAAGACCAGGGGCATTTTTAATGTCTTGTAATACTCGGTATGCTGCATTCAGATGAAGGACCCGAGGCTTGTCCATATACTGACTGAGCCTTTGAACTGAGTAAGAGATATCTAGCCGAGTAATAGTAAGATAGAGGAGCCTTCCAACTAGCCTTCGGTATGCAGTAGCATCTAGAAGCAATTCACCTTCATCTTTGCTAAGATTTAAATTTTGCTCCATAGGAAAAGAAACTGGTTTACAAACTAAAAAACCAGAATCTTATAAAACCTTAAGAGCATACTTTCGCTGACATAAAGAAATCCCACTAGAAGATCTTGCTACTTCTAATCCCAGAAAATACTTAAGGGAGCCAAGATCTTTGAGCTTAAACTTAGCATCAAGTACTGACTTCAAAGAATTTACAGCAACCAAATTATTACTAGCCAACAAAATGTCATCAATATATACTAGTAATGCAATGAAGGAAGAACCAGCAGACTTGGTAAACAAGGAATAATCAGATTTGGATTGAACAAAACCCAAGTCTATTAGAGTGGTGGAAAACTTAGAAAACCGTTGCCGAGATGCTTGTTTAAGCCCATAAAGGGATTTATTCAACTTACACACTTTAGACCCCCCTTTAGTGTGAAAACCAAGAGGTAATTTCATATACACATCTTCAAAAAAATCACCATGTAAAAAAGTATTGTTCACATCAAGTTGAACAAGATGCCAATTTTTTATAGTAGAAATTGCTTACAAGGTTCTGACAGTAGCCATTTTAGCCACTGGAGAAAAAGTTTCAAAATAGTCTAACCCTTCCTTTTGAGAATAACTCTTAGCAACCAATCTCGCTTTATATCTCTCTACAGTACCATCAACACAATATTTAATCTTGTAAACCCATTTACAGCCTATGGATTATTTTCCAGGAGGTAAATCAACAATAGTTCAAGTATTATTAAGTTCTAAAGCAACTATCTTAATAGTCATAGCATCTCTCCAATGAGAGTACTTGACTGCTTTATGATAAAACTTAGGTTCAACATTAGCAGAAATAGCAAAAGAAAAATATTTATGACCAAAAGACAAACGATCATAAAAAAGAAAACTACTAATATCATATTTAATGGAAGAAGTAGAACCTGCTGATGAAGCTGATTGAGAGTGTGCAGTAGAGGAATTGCAATAATAATGTTGCAAAAAACTAGGAGCTCGTCGGATTTTAGTAGATCTTCTTGGTGGAATGGGTAAAGGATTATTATTGGGTGAAGAAACAGGAACGATGAAGAACCAGAATCTGGTTGAGAACCAAAAACTAATTCTTGACCAGATGAGAACTGATCAGGAGAGGAAACTGTTGAAGGTACAGTAGTAAAATCAATTGTTGAAGATTGAGAAGGGAAAGGAACAGGAACAGGAACAGAGAAATTATTGTAGGATTTTAAGTCAGAATTGGAAGATTGGAAAGGAAAAATATGCTCATGAAAAATAACATGTCTAGAGACAAAAAACTGTCAAGTATTTATATCATATAATTTGTATCCTTTAATTCCAAAAGGATAACCAAGAAAGATACAAGGTCTAGCCCTAAGATCAAATTTATTTTGGGACCTTTGTAAAGTAGAGGCAAAACACAAATAACCAAAGGTTCGGAGATGAATATATGAGGGAGAGACTTGAGATAATATTTCTATGGGAGATTTATTACGAGTAATAGGAGAAAGAAGCCTATTTATTAAATAGGTAGCTGTAAGAACAGCATCACCCCAAAAAATGATAGGCAAATGAGATTGAAACAATAAAGTTCTAGCAACATTAAGAATATGTTGATGTTCTCTCTCCAGAACGGAATTTTGTTGTGGAGTTTCAACACAACTAAGTTGATGAATGACGCCTTTAGATTTGAGATAGGAAGATAAAAAAAATTCAGTACCATGATCAGTACGAATTTTTTTTTATCTTAACATTGAATTGTGTTTCAATAAGTTTGAAGAAATTCTAAACAAGGAGAGAACCTCCAAACTTACTTTTGAAAAGATAGAGCCAAGTTGCCCTAGAACAATCATCAACAATTGTCAAGAAAAATTTGTATCCTTCAAATAGTAGAAATAGAAAAGGGATCTCATACATCACAATGAATAAGATCAAAAGGAGAATCAGAAATGTTATTATTATTTGGAAAAGACAACTTTTGTTGTTTGGCCAATGGACAAACAACACAAAAATCACTAGATACAACTAGATTAGGAACAAGTTTATTCAAAAAAGACATTCTAGAAACAGACAGATGTCCTAAACTATTATGCCAAAGGTGAAATAAAGAACATTTAGTAGAACTAAAATAAGTAGGGGATATGGAAAGGTTACTAGTGGTACAAGGCTGAGATTGAAAAATTCCTAGTTGTTGCAAGATATAAAGTCCTCCAAGCAGCCTACCCACTCCAATTAGCTTCGAGGTGATCAGGTCCTGTATTGAACAAGAATTAGAAGAAAAAGAACAACAAATGGAAGACTTAGTTAGCTTACTTACAGAATTCAAATTGCAAGTAAAATTTAGAACACATAAAACATCTTGAAGAATAAGATGTTCAGAGAGGTGAATAGTACCAATATGTGTCACAAAGACACATTGATTATTTGGTAATTTGACAGATTTATTAAAAACAAGGACAGCATCGACAAAAAAATTGATAAAAGAAGCCAAATGATCAGTGGCTCCTGTATCAAGTATCCAAGGAAACTTATGATTAAAAATAGTGGAAGAAATAATACCAGAGAAAGAACTGGAGGATGCCATGACATCATTGGCAATAGGACTAGATTCATCAGACTTATGCTTAGAATTGAAATTCAGCATAGACAACAACTACTAATATTGTTCCTTCGTCAAAGAGAAAGGAGATGCTTCAGTAGAATCACTGTTAAGAACAGTTTGATTTGCTATGGACTACTGTCGTGGCCTCTGCTTGTACCCCGGAGGAAATCCATGGAGCTTGTAGCACTTGTCGATAATATGACCAGTTAATCCATAGTGTTTACAAACTGGTCTGTCTTTCTTGGAAAAAGACTTAACAGATCTGGAGGTATTAGAGGTAGCAGCAAAATCATGTAGATCTACAACAGGAGGAGGAAGAGAAATCTCTCTCTGTTGTTCCTCCTGAAGAACTAGCGAAAAAACTTTATTCAAAGGAGGTAATGGCTCCATCAAGAGAATCTGAGCCCGTGCAGAGGAAAAAGATTCATTGAGTCTCATAAGGAACTGCAAAATACATTCCTGTTGAACATAAGCATTCAAAACACGTACAACACCACAATTACAAACTGGAATTGGTTTGTAATTAATCAATTCGTCCCAAAGAGCCTTTAACCGAGTGAAATAAGCACTAACAAATAGCTGTCCTTGAGACAAAGAGGAAATGGACTTCTGAATCTGAAAAATTCGAAGTCCATTTCTCTGACTAAATCTCTCTTTCAAATCATTCCAGGTCTCAAGTGCAGTAGAAACATAAAGCACACTAGCAGCACTTTCAGGTGAAATAGAGTTAAGAATCCAAGAAATCACCATGTTATTGCAGCGTGTCCACAAGGAAAGGTTCGAATTGGTAGAACAAGGTTTAAGAATCGTACCATCGATGAACCCTAGCTTGTTCTTCGCAGAGAGCTGCATAGCCATCGAACGAGACTAAGTATGATAGTTGTCTCCGATCAACGGTTGTGTAACAAGAACCACGCCAGGATTATCGCCTAAATGGAGAAAAAAATGAATAGTAACATCTTGAGAAGATGAAATAGGAGGTGGTGGAGGAGAAGAAGGATTTTCAGAAGACTAGCGCCATGAAATCAAAGGAGAATCAGAGGAATCGAAGAGAGAACGAGAAGGGAAAAGAAAACCCTAGTTTCTCGAAAACGCGACTGATACCATATCAAATGAAGGCTTTTGATTTCCTCAATCAAAGATAAGTCCGGAATATTACAAAAATGAAGTCAAGTCCAAAATTACACTTGTGTGCAGCCATTTATAGTGCACAATAAATAATGTAAAATTACACAGATGACCTTACTAACTTCAACATTAAGCTGACTTATTACATGGGTAAAAAAATAATTTTTACATCTTATAATAGAGCTAAAGCAATTTTTTCTTCTATAAGTAAAATGAAATTATAAACGAATGTTTAAAGCAATTTAAACATGTAGACCCAACTTGTTTGGTGAGGAACATGCGAAGTCATCTAAACCAAAAGCCCCGCAGGAAATAGAGATTCAGAAAACCGTTAAAAATAATAAATGACCTTTGGTTTTTACATATCATTTCTTCGTGCATCTTAAATGTTATGAAGCATGAATACCTAAAAGACCTTGGAGATGGACTTAGAAATGGTTTAGACAGGGCTGGATACATGCTTGTACACTAAATAAATATTTTTAGTTTCAGATTGGGGGGGATATGGCTGTTGGCAGAACTTTTAACTACAGAGTATTCAAGTTAGAAGCCAGACAAGCATCTTAATGCTTTACATATCACATAGAAACTTGATTAGCCATAGGGCTGGAAATGTACAACAAGATATGTTACATATGTATATATCTCAGGGCTTTTAGTCATGAACCTGAGGCAATCGATTTTTACTTGAAAATATTTCTTAGAATTTGCCTACTGGTGCTAGAATGACCTTGATTTCTTTTTTAAGCACCACGTGGACCCAATAATGGCAGGTTAAAGTTTAAACAGCTCTCATAAACAAATTACCCTAGAGATGCTGATCACTGAAACCACACTTATTCTTCACCATTTGATTCTAACGGTAATTAATGCTTATACAATATACATTGCGTCAGAATCTAGTGGTGAGCTTCGTGGCCGAGGTGGTCCGCACCATTTGCACAGCATTAAGCAGGAAAAAAACAAAAAATTGAAGTGACTTTTACCTTAACAATGGGGAAACAACAACTAGGTCGATGCTTTTGGAAATCCCACATGCTTGAACATGCTTGCGCAGATTATGAACCTGTCATGGCACCATGAAATCATTCCACGACATCACTTTTACTATTAAATGGGAGAATATGATATCTAATACAAGATATAAGTAGGACAGGAAAGTTTAGAAATCAAGACTATATGCAACAAAACTTGCAAGTCTTATCCAATTTCCTATCTGTGTAATTCTTATTTCAATTGACCGTTGCACATAAAGTTAACACAGAATGACCATGGCTTTCTACCTAAAAAATAGTTAGATAAAAGTTTCCATAGCAGAATACTTCATCAACAACATCGATGCAATGAACTATCAATTTAAACATAAATCGGCAACTACCTGCTTCCAGCCAAGAGGAGTTAGTTGTGCATCAAAAAAATCATAAGATAAGTATGCATCATGGTTTTTCTCCCCGTCCACATTGTGACTCCCTTGGCCATGCCTTACCTGTAGACATGGCTTGATAAGACTAATATGCTTTTTAAAGTATAACTAAGACAATAAATAATCTCCAAAAATAATGCATACAAGTGTCAAGCGCTACAACCATAAATCTTCTCCACTAATAATAACAAATAGAATGGAAAATTTTCCACAAACCAGGTGAAGAGTCTTGCAACGATGCAACGGGTACATACTTTGGCTGCCAGTGGAATATTCCATGTCCTGTGGTCATAAAAAAAAAAAAAAACAACCAAAAGAAAAACATAAGATCATACCCTTTAAAAAATAAATTAAAAAAAATGTGGCCTCCACTAAAGGTGAAAACCATGTGACAAATTTGTGCCTACTAGGTTTGTCCTGAAAAAGCTAATCAAGGATTTTGTTCATAGACAAGTACTAGTTACAAGAAATAAGGTTTTTTGTCATGAGTTCTCTTTCCGTCATATACAATTGTGGCAAATTGTAAGTTGATGACACGAAAAGTATTTGTTGAAAAAAAAATAAGCGTTTTGCCACGATACAATGCCCGCAAATAAAACTTTATGGGAAATAATGTTTTGTGATGAAAAATAATATTTTTGGTGGCGGCTTTATGTTGTCGTGGCAAATAAACTTGATTTTGTTGTGGAGAACTTCATGGGAGAACCCCATTTGCGACAATTTTTTTTCGCGACAAATAAACTTAAGAGTCATCATACACAACTTTCCAATGTTCCACACATAATATTTTTTTAAAAAAATTTGTAAATCTTTTTTTTTTTTTGAGTTTAATCTTCTTAAATTAATTAATTATTATTCATATATTAAATATTTGATAAAAGAAAAAAATAATAAAAATTAAAGTTTTATATATAGTGTGTGGGAAATTATACGTTACTACAAGAAATAAATGTTGTAGGAGCGTATTTTAGTTAGCTGCAATTGAAAACGATGGCAAAGTATGTTTATAGCGGCACTAATTTTGTGTAGGGGTGGTAATATGTGACACGACCCGTTAATCCAATATGAACACGACACACTAAAAGCGGATTAGGGTTTAACCTTAATGGGTGGTGGGTCAATTCGGGTCAATTCGATAAGACACGATTGCTTATAGGGTCATAACCCACTATGATCTGTTAAGACCCGTTAAAAAATTAAAATTTACATTTATACCCTTAAGTTAGATTTAAGAAAATCCTAATAAGTTATACGGTATCCTATATACCGGATGCCCATTACCATTTACCCCTTACTCTTTAGGCCCTTATTTAATTTCCCAAAATTCAAATCCCCTCTCTCCCCACGTGCACTATGCTCCCTTTCTTCTCAGTTCTCTCTAGCCTCACTATCTAGGGTTTGTGCCGTCACACCATGCTCTCTCTCATCTTTATGCCACCTCCTTGATCATCGATAACCCTCGCAACGGAGCAGGTTAGTGGTGTTCTCCCAGGTAGGGGTGTCAAATCGTATCAACAGGTTGTGTTCGTGTCATGTCAAGACATGTATATTTTATTATATAGGTCAACCCTAACCTGACTCGTTAAACTTATCGTGTCAAAATCTCAAACCCTAATACAACCCGTTAATATAACGTGTCATGTCGTGTCAACCTGTTATGACCCATTAATGAATATTATATAATAAATTAACATGACAAAATATAATATGTTTGAACCTGTTTATGTAAATGTGTTAAATATACCCGAAATTAATCCGTTTGACTTAATTAAATTTAGCATAATTTTATATAAATGTTAAAACCATAATATTTATAAAAATTATAATACTAACTACAAGTATGAATTATAATCTAAATAAGAAAAATATCAAAATTAAGATTCTAACAATTTTAGTTTTAAATGTAAAGATATACTTGTAATTTTAACTTTCATAACATGTCATAACGGGTTAAAACAGGTTGATCAACTATCAACCCGTTAAGCAATCGTTTCGTAACGGATCAATCCGTCTTGACCCGAAACCAATTAATACTAAACCCTAACCCGCTATTATTGTGTTGTGTTTGTGTTAGATTAACGGGTCGTATAACATATTGGCACCTCTACTCCCAGGCTCATTTCTTCGTCTTCGTCGACATACTTTTCTTCTCCCAAGCTCCCTTCTTCGTTTAATCAGTTCCCACTCGGAGGTGTTCTCGGTTCGTGGAAGCTCCTAACTTCTTCGTCTTCGCTGACTCGCCCACCCACTTAAAATGTTAGGTTTTCTATTTATTGATTTTGTAAGTTGCTCTACTAGCCTTTCTAGGACTTGTTTTGCAGCTTTGATTTGGTTAGGGTATGAAATTTTAATGATTTGGTTTTATAGCTTTAAATATTCAATATTGATTATGGATTGAAAAGGGGGAAGAATTTCCAAGTTGCTCGAGTTTGCTCTATTATGTAGCTTTGACTTCTTGCTCGAGTTTGCTCTATTTTGTAGCATTGGTTTTGTAGCTTTGATTTCTATTTTCTTGCTCGAGTTTGTTCTGTTTTGCAGCTTTGGTTTTGTAGCTTTGATTTCTATTTTCTTGCCCAAGTTTGCCCTGTTTTGTAGCTTTGGTTTCTTGCTCGAGTTTGCTCTATTTTGTAGCTTTGGTTTTGTACCTAGTTGCATTATTATTTTTTGTGTTTTAGCACTTAAAAGGGGGAAGAAATTGCTCTATTTTTTACTATCTAAATTATAGTTTGATTATTATAAACTGGATTTTGTTGTGCCTGTAATCATACATACACTCAAGGTTTGATTAGAGGTAGCCCTACTAATGGCACATACATGTATTGTCTTGTATACTTGGTCCTTTCTCCATTCTTAAATGCAGTTGGATTTTGTTTACAGGTAAAGAGAGGTTAATACATGTACTGCTTTTTTAATGTAAGTTGTCTTTGTATTTATTTATTGTCACAAATTATATATTCTTCAAATATTGATTGTATCAATATTATAACAATCATAGTAAGTGATTAAAGTACTGTAGTTTTTTTCTAAACTTACTTTATATGTGAAATTACCATGTTTCTATGTCTGTTGCAGTGCTAGAAGAGGTGATCTAATATAGTAGATCAGATATTGGACTTTGCCTGAACTTATAATTGATAGATATATATACATGCTCTGATCAGCTGAGGGCTTGTTTTGCATTTATTGTGAAGGGCGTGGTTTATGAAACAATTTTTCTGAAGCTTGACATATTGTTTGATCATTTCCCTTGGGCTTTGTATTTTTTTCTATCCCTTAGGCTTGCTATTAAACATATAATAGATTTTATATTGAGAACAATTTCCACTTACATTTGGCCAATTTTGTAGTTGTTCTAAATATGTTCTTACCTATAATTCTAAATATTTATTCCAGTTGATGTTGGAAATGACAAAAGCTGTGTATATTGAAGTTAGCAGTGATAGTTGTAATCATTTGTCTAATGATTTTTATTTGTGTGGCAATAGCCGGGAATTGGTTGTAGGATCCTTATGTATACTATCTCTATAGTCAGTATGGTTTTGGTAAAGGGGAAATTGGATAGCTTTTTATTGCTGGATTTGGGTTCTTAATGTTGTTTGGGACAATTGTTGGATCTCTGGCTGACAAACAGCAAGAGTTTCTCAAAACTTTCTTTGTTAATTTTTCGTGCGTTATCGATTGGAATTGTTTTCTCACTATATTTTGCCTTCACTAACTAAATGCAGGAGTTGAAAGAGAGCATGTATAACATACTGCATAACATATATATTGAGTTGCATCACCAAGCATTCTCCTCACTACAAGGTTTTGATGTTGGGCCATGTCTGGGAAGGTATCGCCACTTCTCTTCTATTCTCAGCTTTTAAGTCATGGCTTGTAGCAGAACACAACAAGGTGAGGAATTCTTTACTTATCCTTTCGCTATATTTTTTTATTGTTAATTGACATATTTACTCTCCAATGTCTTATTTATATAAATCTTCATCTGGACAGTCCATGGAGACCTCCTAAATAATCTACAACAGGTACCTTGTGGCCATCAAAGTATCTTTACATCCAAGAATTTAATTGTCTTGTTTACTTCACTGTTATGGGTTGTGAGAATGCTTTTATCATAGGGTTGTACAAGTTTTAACTTGTATACTGAGTTATAATATTAGCTGCTTGGGTTAAAAAAAACAAGTATGATCCTAATGTGCCATGTTTTGACTACATTAAATGAACTATATATGTATCCCATCAATTGTTATGTAGCAATATATAATTAGTATATGGATACATTGAATTGTAGCAAAACTTAAAAAGTATGAAATATTTACACTAATATATTTTTGCATATTCTTTACAACATGTGCAGCGGTGACAAGGCAGTTTAACTAAAAGTGGAGCTTCAATCCTATGGACATAGTTCAAATGAAGAGAAAGATCAGTTACAACTCCCGTTCCAAGGTCCATTGACATGTTCTTGCTAGCAGCTTTTTTGCTCCATGAGGTTTCAAAACATGGTTGGATGCACCATTTACCAACTGTCAATTTTATATAGACATCTGCCCCTCTTAGCATTCTTGGACAATGTCATATTACTTGTTTAAATGAACCATGTCCATGTATGTTTATTATATAAACGGATGTACGTATGACTAGCTACTTGCATAAATATAAATACATCTGCACTATTTTCTATGGATGAGTACCTATTGTCAGCATACATCAATTATGCAAGGGTTGGCAATGCTTTTAGCAACAATTTTGAATCCTAGACATTGATCATTTGATGTAGATTGGGTTTGTGGTAAATAACCTATTATTATCAACGTCACCTTTGTGCTTTTAGGGATGAACATTTTCTTGTGTAAAAATATTGCACAGGGTTGGCATTCGTGGTAAAACAAGTTTTGCTATGGCCATTTTTCAAGGGATTGGTTGTTAATAATAATTCCCTGTTAATTAATTTTGTGGTCAGCAGTTATTAGCCACAGATTGGTTTTTTTCCCAATAGGCATTTCCCACAACAACCTATGCTCTTGTAGGATTTTTTTCCCACAAGCCACTACCAATATAGATTTTAACCACGGACCTCTTGGTGGCAATAAGCTACTATCTGCCAAGAAAATATTAACTCGTGAAAAATAATAGTATTTGTCGCGGAGTATATGTCTTGAGCAGCCCGCGACTAGAATTGGTGGCCCGTGACTAGAATTGGTGGATAAAAATCAATACCCGCCAAAGACATGCTATTTGTCACAAGAATCCCTCTTGACAAATTGCCATATATCTTATAGTGACTCGAGTACTACATAACACAATGTTTTACCAAAGGCAATAATAGAGACCAAAAGCAATGGCGAAAGTTACAATGGCAACATTGGAATCAATGCTTAAGCTCACAAAAGTGATCCATGTGATGCCCCTAAAGCAGACGCAACAAGTGGTCCATATAAGACTCCAACGGAACGAGTTTGAACTTTGGAACCAAAGAATATATGCCAGAATAATCCCTCGAAAGATTCTAATAAAAAAGCATAAACCAAATTAATCTCCAAAAGCGTTCACAATTTGACCATGTTGAGGTACAGACCACAAAGAAAAGGAAATGCTAATCAAACCGATCACTTGACCGATAGTTGACCGATGTTTTTTTTTTTTTTAATTTTTGCTTTTGCTTGACCGATAGTTGACCCGAGCACTTCGACGGGTCTTGCAGCCTCAGCAACTCGCTTATAGCAATCCACAGGGAATTTATAGAAGCTAAACTAAAGCAGTTTGGAAAAAAGATCAAGCCTGAGCCTAGCAATCCAGGAAATTTTAAAATCAAGCTAAACAAGGAAGGGAATCGAGGTTATTCGCGGGGATCATATCATAGTTGCATAAACTAATGGGTTTGAATAAAACATGGAAAATTATCAATTACTATCAGCAACAACGAACTTAGTTAATGAAATCCAGAACCACCGACTCCAAATATAAATCCAAACAACGTAATCAAATTAATAAATGATATTAAGAAAAATATTTGCTAAACGTTCAGGCAAATCTTAGCACAAGCATCGTCACGCATATAACAAGCCATTAACGGTAAGTTTCCATAAACACAAACACATTTCAAGCACCATATAATCGGAAAACAAATCAGAACTGAGTCGATGCCAAAGAAGCAAATCGGCGCTAACAATCCAAACGTAGAGAGATTTGCGAATCAGACCTGAGAGAGCAGAAAAGCAAGTTTGAGAGCGAGAAAACTGAATAGGCATGGCTATCATTTTGCAATAGTTTAAGCCCCAAAGTCAATTCGGTGCCGCTGACTCGGTCTGGGGAGGTTGTACGACAGTACGACACTATTCCTCGTATTAAAGACCACTCTCGTTCGGTGGGTTGTTATTAACATATTAAGTACGTACAGGGGCGGACCTGTGTTGTCTATTGGGAGCTACCGCCCTCCCAAAACTTTTGAAAATCTATCTTTAATATATAGATTATCACAAGTCAGCTCCCCCAATCTTAATATTTTTGCCCCCCCATGGCCAAGTCTGTAATCACAAGTAACAAGTTCAAAAAAAGCTCAAAACTTACAATACCGATTACGTTACTTACCAGTTATATTACTAGTTATCGACTATACTTATTAACTTACTTACCAATTACTTGTAGTCTGTAGTTCAAACCAATGGTTTAAAGCATGAACCAGCTGCAGCCGCTAGCCATGAACCAGTTGCAATCATGAACCAGTCACAGCACAGTTCAAACCAATGGTCTGAGGTTTGGAGAGCAGCCCATTACATACACAGTGTCCTTTTATACCGTTGCTGCAGCCCCAGCCTGTGTTGCAAGTTGCCGTGTTTGTTGGCCCTACGTTGTTGCCGTGTTTAAGGTTTTAAAACTCGATTCAGCCTTTAAAAATCAGAACTTTATCTTACAGCACTCTAGTCTCTGCTCATCCGCCCCTGCTTTGCTGTATACTTAAACTCTGGTTTTTGCCGAAGCTGAACTTCAGGAATCACCGAATCAGAACTTCAACTTGAGTCTAAACTTCATTCTAGAAGTCTAAACTTGATTCTAGAAGTCTAAAATTGAGTTGCTATTCTGGAAGATCAAAACTTGAGTTGCGATTCTAGGAATCACCTGTGAGTTGCGTGTTGCAGGTCTGCTGTCTGGTCTCCATTTGCTGGTTTGCGACTTAATCTTCTAGTTCCAGGTTCTACCATTCTCAATCTCATCTCTCGACTCTCGTTTACGGTTTATATGTTGACTATTACGTGTTATTCTTTATAATTATAATTTATGTTGATTTGATTTCTGCTACTCGCCTGCTAGGCTACTCGTATTGTGACTTGTGCATATTTGATTTCTGCTGCTAGGCTGCTAGGTTCCAGAATTAACAGTGTGTGTATTTCATTTAATATATATTATCCTTTAATATTTGGGCATATATATAGATTTGTGCGTACAACATATATATTGATTTTTGCAGACAACATATATAATATATATAATATATATTATATATATAAAAGAAAATTAAAATTTTATGTCTTGGAAATGATTTGAAATAATTATAATTTATGATGATTTGATTTCTGCTGTTCGCTTGCTAGGCTAATCGTATTGTGACTTGTGCATATTTGATTTCTGCTAGGCTGCTAGGTTCCAGAATTAATAGTGTATGGATTTCATTTAATATATATTGACATATTATCCTTTAATATTTGGGTATATATATAGATTTGTGCGTACAACATATATATTGATTTTTGCATACAGCATATATTATATATTATATATATAATATATATTATATATATAAAAGAAAATTAAAATTTATATGTCTTGAAAATGATTTGATATTGTATATTTGCATTACTAGGTATATTATTAGACACTTCTCAAATTTTTTATTGATTTATAGTTTTTTTTTAATTTAATTAATATGAGTAAATCAAGAACAATTGATTCTTTTTTTAAAAAGAAAAACGTGAATAAGTCGAGAGTAATATAGAATTAGATATACATTTAGAGGACTCCATAACGACTGAACATGATATTTCTAGAAATGGTGAGCGTTCCGGTCCCTCTAAAACTTCAAGAATGCAATCTGAAGAGATGGATGATACTTCTTTAGAACGTGATGAGCGTCCCTCTAAAACTTCAAGAATACAATCTGAAGAAATTGATGATACCTGTTTGGAACGTGATCCAGGATTACGTCCACAAATATGAGAATTTCCTACTAACATACAAGATGAGATATGACGTGTCTATCTTAAAGCTGGTCCATATCAACCTAAACTTTCAGAATATCCATTTTCAGGAATAGGCAATCAACGTCGTCGATTCCAATTATCTTGGTTTCAAAGATATTCAAACTGATTGGAATACTCACCTTCGAAAAATGTTGTATTTTGTCTTCCATGCTACGTTTTTGCTAAAAAATTAATAGGCCGTCCAGGATCAAATGCATTTACCAATAAAGGTTTTGACAATTGGAAAAAAGTAAATGATGGAATAAATTGTCCTTTAATAGGACATGTGGGGAAAGATCCAAATTCACCACATAAAAATGCCGTGAAATGTTGTGAGGATCTAATGAATCATTTAAGATCGTCGCCGAGCTTAATTTAAAGAGAAAATTTTAAGTTTATCGCCCCCCCAATCACCAAATCCTGGTTCCGCCCCTGAGTACGTAGCAACGTGCGAAATACATTTCTTAATTAAGTAAAATATTTTATTATAAAAATAATGTATTTTTAAAAAAAATTAAAAATTCAGTATTCGAAGAATTCATCATTGTGATGGTTTAAAGGCCAGAGTAATACAGACGCAGTGTGGTATCTATATTGTAAATGAGAATCAACAACGGCTATTTATAAAATGAAGTTGAGGTTAAATAGATATATAATTCAATTTGTTATATAATTAATGTAGCTAATTTTTCATTTTTTTAGATGAAGTTTTTTTTTAATCTGTTGAGAAAGATTATGCTTTTTTTTTTTCTTGTCAAGGAAGTTTTAAACAATATATTTGAAGAATAAATCTATTCATCATTTTATTTTTTATTATTCTCTCATTATTTCATGATATGGTATTAGATGATAGACTAATAAGTAAAATATAATAAATAATCTCTAATCATCTAATCTCATATCATAAGATGATGAAAGGATAATGAATAATATTATTCATATTTGAAAATGACTTTAATCTCGTTAAAAACATCTTCATGATTGCTTTAACATTTTCAATAGCCGGTTTATCCTTTTAGCTGCTAAACTTTAGGAGTGATTTTTTTTTTTTTTTTGAAGAGGGAATATGTTTCATTCATTAAGTGAAGTTTACAGTTGAGATCAATAAGCGAGATAAACCCGTATTACAAGCCTAGCTAGACATTGATCTGTAGTATCCCTGTACATATCGTAGCGGGATTTGTCTTAACTTCTAGCCTCTCAACAGCCAATAAAGGATAAGGCATGTCTTGAGAGGACGTAAGGACGACCCACCCTCTATCTTCCAACGAAAGTGAGGAGATCACTATCTTTATACTCCAAAAGAACAATGAGAAATTCAACCCTCATTCTCCAAAGAAGAAATGGGAGAACAAAAAGGGATAACCATATCTCTTATTACAAGCAGACCAACCATATAAGAAAAGCAAAAAATAACTAAGAAAATCCAAAAAGAAGCCCAAAAAACACAGAAAAGGCTATGAAAAACCAGACACCATGCCACGCCACAGTGGAGGGAGGCAAGTGGCTAACACACACCACCTGGAATGGTCCGGCCAGTTGATCTGTGTACAGCTGAGGTCCCTGAGTCTAGTGTCACTATGCATGGCCAACGTAAACCCCTCCATGTACGGCATTAAGCTGAGCTACGTGAGATCGGTTGCCCACGTGTACAGTGAACCACCGTTTCTTTCGATTGAGAATTTCGACAAACAAGAAGACCGGTGGCGGAGGATCCTCCCTATGAGGTGCATATAACCCAACAAAAGCCAAGACAACACCTCTGTTGGCCTCAAAATCACCCTAAAACCTCCCACCACTGCCTGCAAAACCTACAAAACCAGAAGAAGAACAGACCAACAACAAGGTAGGAAGAAGACAGGGAAAGGAAAAAATAGAGGAAAAGAAGAAGAGGAGCGGGAGGAGAAACCCGGCAGAAGAAATGGAAGAAGGCAAACAAAAGGAAGCTACACAAAGGAAGAGGGGCCGAGGGAAGGGAGGAGATGAGTGAAAGGAAGGGGGGAGGGGGGAGCCGGGGCTCTATCCCCTCCCAAGTCGCGCAAACGAGTTAGGGTTTTCTTAGAGAAAAAAATAGTTGTGAGAGGATTCCAAAATCAGGTTTCTTTAGGAGCAGGTTAACTTGGGGATCTTAACAAAAAATATTATATTTGCTTTTAACGGCTATGGAGAAAGCATGGATAGGGGAGGAAGCTTACCGTTTGTGGTCTACTAGCTGTAACCCTAGACGTATATATACTTGCTGAATTTTTTTCTTTTTCACTTGCTGATCACTATTGGAATAATTAACGTCCCAACTTTGAGAGCACTCTTTGGGGGAATTTAAATCCAAATGTTATGAAATTAGCCTTGTCTATCTGAATTAATGTACATGATAGGGTCTTGATATGTATATATTTGGTTAAAATTTGAAATAATATTTTAAATATTTGTGATGAATATATTTTAAATAAGAAAATTCATTAGTGGCTGTTAGATACCCACTTATTATAATAGAAATATATTTTAAAATTGATCTAAATTTAAATTTATATGTATGATTTAAATTTCAATTGTATTTTAAATCATATCTAAATTATATATAAATTAAATTCATATATAATATATAAATTAAATTTTTATATAATAATTTAAAATTTATCTAAATTTAAATTCATAATAATTTTGATATATATTAAACTATATATCCATAGATGATTATAAATCATATCTAAATTAATCTAATATATAATATCTAAATTTAAATATATATATATATATATAATTTAGATATAATTTGTAATTTATATAATGTCTATAATTTAAAATTTATATAATTATAATTATATAATTTATATTTTCTATATTATATATTATATAAAGACAAAAAATAAATAATTTATAACTTATCTAATTTAAATAAACGGAATAACTTATATATAAAAATTATTAAATTATATATTTAACTAATCTTATCTAAATTTTAATTTATATATCCAACTAATTAATCTCATCTAAATCTTAAATCATATCTAGTATTTTGAATATTTAGTGTTAAGTAGCCGTTAAATTTAACGGAAAAAGAAAAAATATGTTAAGTGGCCGTTAGATAGCCACTTATTATAATAGAAAGATATTTTTAATTAATATAACTTTTATTTTGATTTTTGGTAATTTCACTCATATAAATCTTTATATTAAAATAATTATTTTTTAAAAATATAATAATAACGTAATATAACTAATTTTTAATTTCATTATTCACATCAAATCTCTATATTAAATTAACTATTTATGAAAATATATAATAATGAATAATTGATAATTATTTTTTTTAATTATTTAAAATTATTAAATTAATTAATTTTATCATAGTTGACTATTCTATCTATTATATGTTAATTAATAACTATATTTTAATTCAATTATAAATTAAAAAAATAAGTAGTAATCATATTATATTTAAATTAAATTACTAATCGATATTTAAAAAAACTGATTTCTACTTATTTCTCATCCAATTATATTTTTTTACTAACTTAGTTTTTTCTACCTAACAAATATAGGAAGGGAGAGAAAAGTAAGAAGGAGAATGGAAAAAAATAATAAAATAAAATTTTGGTCATTGTCTTTGATTGACTATATTTGACATTTGATTTGAATTTACTATTCACAAAATATAAATTATTTAACTTTTAAACAATCCAATATGAATTTCAAATAAATTTTAATATCTAAATTTTTATTAGATATTACTTTTAATCAATCTAATGAAAATGCTCTAACATGTTAACGAATGACCCAGTTAGGCTGCATCTTGACTTGCTTGTTGCTCGTTGAAGAGCATGAAGGGGACTCTTTTTGCTTCTAAAGCTGCGAACGTACATGGTCACAACCGCGCGCAAGCTACTTGATGGTTGGCCTAGGCTTTCCTTTGAAATAAGAGTACTACTGGGCTACAGCCCCTGTTTGCTGCAGTTCAGCAACACACATTCACATCATTTTAAAAATTAATTAATTAATTAATATGAGTGTGTGCTGTTGGATTGTAAGAAACATTAGCTGCAGTCAAGATTTATTGTTGAAATAATTATACCATTTGTGATGCTTTTTGGAGGACTAGTGGCCATATAATGGACAACGTTTTATGATTTTTTTTTAGCAAGTAAAATACATTTATTAAATTAAGAAACCTGATAGAAGAGAAAAAGGTGGAGTTCCCTGCAAAATTTTGAATTTTGTTCCAGTAATCGTTCTGGTTGAGACACTGGAACAGAATATTTCGGTATCAATTTGTTCCGGTGTGCCGTTTCGAGATTAATTATATATTATAATATATATATATATATATAAAAACTAACAATTAATAGAATAAAGACATATATTTATAAATGTGTATTATGTATATGTGTACATATTAGAAGAATTAAATATTTATAAAAATAATTATAAGTTGAAAAAATACAAACTTGAGTTGAGATATAAAAATAAATAAATAGATAATATATTAAAAAATAATGATATTTTAAAAAAAGATTTATTTAAAATTATAAAGTATATAAATATATTTTATATTCTAGAATTAATTAAATACCATCTAAATTTATAATTTTAAAAAAAATGTCATTCAAACACAAAAAATTACAAAAATAATATAAATCGGAATAGGGATCGGAATGGTCAGAATTTGGACCGGAACGGCCGAAATTTGACCGGAATGATCGGAACGCACCGGAACGGGCCGGCATTTGAACTGAAACGGAACAATGAGGTATAATGCGCTAGTTGAGACACTATAATAGAATATTCCAGAGCGGAACGGAATTTAAAACTATGATTCCCCGACAATACCCAAAATGTTTTATGAGTAATTTGTGGCTATCGGCTTTCAATTATTGGATTTGTCTTTTCAAAGGCAAACGAGCAGATACAAAAATTATGATTGCAGTAATGAGTTTATAAATATCATATAAATGTTTTGAAAAAAAAAATTATGGGATTTATATTAAAAAAATATTTAAATTTTTAATAATAAATTTAATTTTTTTTAAATAATTACACGACACTTACACATTCTACAATAATATGTAATATTACTTATTATAAAATTTAAAATCTAAATTAAAAGTTGATCAAATAAATATTTTATTTGATAGTATAACATTTTGCATAAAATTATAATATATAGAACTATTCTTTAAAGCCCATTTCGATGATATAAGATAACTTGATATGAAAATTAAAAATTGAATAAAATATTATTTTTTAATTCCTTTTATAGGCATGTTAATGGGACAAATGAATGTTTTATTACCAAATCTATTTATATATATATAAGTAGAATCATGAGGTTCGAGTTGACAGCTAAACTGTATTATTCAATTCTAATTTCACACATAAAACGCTACCGCTTCAATAAATAATTACTCTCGCATTTATCGGTGGATTAGCCAACGCAAACATTAATCGTGGGGAAAAGATACAAGCCTTTTAGAGCACTGATTTGGAGACAAGAAGATATAAACAAAATAACTACCAAGCACAATGAATTCCTCCATTCCATAACACACCGTAGTCGAACGCCATGTTGGATTACGCAATAAACAGCGAGATCGAGGCCTCCAAGCATGTACCTTAGAGGAGTACACTCGAGAAACGAGATCAAATCTTGAGATTGGGCCATAAATAGTCCGCTGTGAGCCTCCGTGATTGGTTTGGAGGGATGAAGTCGGAGATGATAGCCCCTCCACATATGATAGTTTCTTTCCCTCACTTTTTCTATATTCTTAGAAAGAATGAAAATAAATTTTTGTTTCACTAATGAGATTTATTATAGTTTCTCAGAGAAAACATGATTTGGTAGTGGTATATATATTTTTGGAGCAACCAGTGATGGCCCGATGAGGTAGGTGAAGTCAAGAGTTTTGAAGTGAGTGAGTGGAAATAACCTGTTGATGAAGATTTCATAAATGAAGCTTCAATGCCAAGATGTGCTAGTGTGAATGGGTTGAGGTTTCGGGAGTGGGAGAAACTAACAGGGGAAGAAGAGAAACTGAAAAAGACTTGGTCATAGACTCATACCTAGAATGACGTTGTGCTGGCTGGGTTCTTCATGAGATTATTGGTTTTCTTTTGAAGCAAGTAAGAGAGTCCCGTAAAATGAGTTCTTTTAATCTTTTCTCCTTTATTTTCAATATTTTGTATGATTCTCTCAGGAAGAAAATGACCACTTGGATGGACCAGTTATATCCCATAGTCAAACCCCGGATCAAGGCGCATACCTTTACCAGTTATATACCCAAGCAGTGCAATTGACCGTCTCAGGTATGTGTATGGAGTATTTTTTTTTTCTTAGAGAAAGCGTGTATGGAGTATTGGGTTGCTCACTTTTTAAAAAAAATTTGCCAATAATAATCTTATCTTTTCTCCCTTGTTCATTTTCACGAGCTTTCTACAGCGTAGTTGGAGACTAGAGGAATTTCTACCATTATTGGAGCAATAATCATTTTGGGCAGGAAGGATTTTGGTCAACAAGTCAATTTGCGATGGCAAGAATTATTGAAACTTTCATTGGATTTTCATGTTCAATAATAGTTCAACTACTATTGCAACCTTCTAGAGCCTCGACAATGGCGAGAAACAAAAAGTAATTTGGTGAGAAAGAAATTGTTTGGCTTGAATTTTTTTTCCGATGGGTATTATTGGTATTTTAAGCCTTTAAGGCTTATTAATATTTATTCCAATCTTTCTGAGGGGTTTAGTTCCTGTAAATCCATCCAACAATATATATTGCTATATTATCTTATCTAGCTTCACGCCATTAGAAAAAAACCATTTTCCTGGACTTCAGTATTTATTTTTTCACGTGACAATAAGTATAATATAAAAACATGATGTACATAAAATATTATAGGTAAATATCTAGGCTATAACTTACAAGAAATGCTCTTTTATGATCAGCATATATTGGATTCTTTAGGGTAAGTGGCAAACACCCACCCCGTTACATCACCTTTGCATTTTCTCTTTGATTTGTTTTTCATTTTATTTATTTATTTGGGATATATCTTGCCTTATATATATCAAGAAAATAAACCTCTGTTTTCTCTAACTTTATAATTTTATCTAAATTTGATGATATTGAAGAAAAATAATTTTCCTTGCTTTTAATCTTAGTAATCATCTCCGACCGGATGAATGAAGAAGAATGTGAGCAAAATTCACTGATGTTTACTGGATCAAATTCCATCTGATCAGCAACACCAGGTGGTAGATCATATAATTTTTGTGATGCTCTCATTTTAGATTTTGTTAGCATGCACAATAAGTTTAGAATGACATTTATTGATTAGGTGTTAGAACCACTTTTTTTTCCCTTGGTATTTTTGTGGGTCATAGGTTTGCGAAAAGAAAATTAGATGAGTTTGTTTTCCTCGAAAATTGGCTGCAGGTTTTGTATGGTCTACAATATGAGAATCTTTCTAACACGAAGGATAAGCTAGAAGACAGGACAACGAAAGTTCTAACTCAATTAAATTGTATGTGTTCATGTCATATTAGAAACATAATGTTTATATATATTTAATATATACCTATTTAATAGTTGTAATAGTGACTTATTTAGATCGTGTATAATAAACTATTTAGATTTATTAAATTTAATATAAATAACAATTTGTGCATCAGAGTTATAATCTCGTAAGAATTATTCATGAAAAATAGAATTATGTATATGTGCATGGTGGTTGGTAGGAAGGGATCCTCATTGGACAGTGGACCAACCCATTTTTCCCTTATCAATTTCATCATAAAGAAATTTTTATTAAATTCCTATAGGTTGTGTTAAAGCTTGTTTTGTAGCTATCAGTCTCAAATAACTCAAAATGCTTGTAAAAGAGAAGAATAGTCGTCGAGTGCGTCTGTGATATCTTTAATGCCAAAGTCAAAAGATATCAAACGTTGAGAAGAAGAAAGCAATAGTAGTTAGTGAGTTTAGAATAATTAACCTGCTCTCATAAATAATAATAATAATAATTAACCTTCTGTTATGAAACTTAAAGAAAGGAATTATTATTGCAAAAGGGAAATAAGAAATTCTCTCTGAAACTCTTAAGAACTGAAACTTTCTTTATCTCTCTATTTTTTCTTATGAATTTCATTACAACTGAAACTCCTATTTATAGGCTTTAAAATTACTATACAAGTTACTATGCAAGTCACTATACAAGTCACTATGCAGAATTTAAAATAATAGTGGTGGGGTCATTCACATAATTTAGTGGTGGGACATGGGAGGCTGATAAATTTCGTTCGTTCATTTCACTCCACCTTGAATGACCGCCAATAAGGAATCTGCCTCGTTAAAACCTTGCCAAGTAAAAACCCAGTGGGAAGAAAAACCAATGGCGAAGGAAAAAGAGTACAGTCTTCTTATGTATCCACAAGTGCTTTAAGATTGCCTCATTAAAACCTTGCAGAGGAAAACCCAGTGGGACAAAACCTCAGCGAAGGAAAAAGAGTACAATCAGCACATTTACTCCCCCTGAAAAGTGCATGACAAAAGATCTTTGAGTCTTCGCATTCCAATGTTATGCACAATTTTCTTGAATGTGGAAGTTCGTAACGCTTTTGTGAATAAATCTGCCAGATTATCACTAGATCGTATCTGCTTGACATCAATTTCACCTTTTTCTTGAAATTCATGAGTATAAAAGAATTTCGGTGAAATATGTTTGGTTCTATCACCTTTAATATATCCTCCTCTGATTTGAGTGATACAAACAGTATTATCTTCATATAAGACTGTTGGGCTATTATTGATCATGGGAAGTCCACACTTTTCCTAGATATGTTGAATAACTGATCTCAATCAAATACACTCTCGACTTGCTTCATGAATAGCAATGATCTCTGAGTGATTTGAAGAGGTAGCAGATAGTGTCTGCTTAACAAATCTCCATGATATGGCAGTATCTCCATAAGTAAATAAATATCCAGTTTGAGATCTACCTCTGTGTGGGTCTGAAAGATAACCTGCATCTGCATACCCAATCAATTCTGGACTTGAACCACGTTGATAAAATAATCTCATATCAACCGTACCATGAAGGTAACGAAGGATATGTTTAATGCCATTCCAATGCCTTCGAGTTGGTGCAGAACTATATCTTGCAAGCAGATTAACTGAGAATGTAATATCTGGTCGAGTGCAATTTGTAAAATACATCAAAGCTCCAATTGCACTGAGATATGGTACTTCAGGACCAAGAATTTCTTCATCGTCATCACAAGGACGGAATGGATCTTTCTTCACATCAAGTGTTCGAACAATCATTGGAGTACTCAGAGGATGAGATTTGTCCATAAAAAAATACTTTAGGACTTTCTCAGTATACATGGACTGATGAATAAAAATTCCATTTGGCAAGTGCTCAAGCTGCAGGCCGAGACAAAGTTTTGTTTTGTCAAGATCTTTCATTTCAAATTCATTTTTTAAATATATAGCGGTTTTTGAGATCTCTTCAGGAGTTCCCATAATATTTAAATCATCAACATAAACTGCAATAATGACAAATCCGGATTCTGATTTCTTAATAAAAACACATGAGCATATAAGATTATTCTCAAATCCTTCTTTCAATAGATATTCGCTTAAGCGATTATACCACATGCGTCCGGATTGCTTCAACCCATATAAATATCTTTGTAGTCTGATTGAGTACATATTTCTAGATGTACTTGTAGATGCTTCAGGCATCTTATATCCTTCAGGGATTTTCATATATATGTCATGGTCTAAGGATCCATATAAATATGCAGTGACCACATCCATCAACCGCATTTCTAATCCTTTTGTAACAACCAGACTAATCAAAAATCTAAATGTGATTGCATCCATAACGGGAGAATATGTTTCTTCATAATCAATCCCGGGTTTCTGCAGGAAACCTTGTGCAACAAGCCGTATTTTGTATTGCACAATTTCATTTTTCTTATTACGTTTTCGTACAAATACCCACTTATATCCAACAGGCATTACACCCTTTGGTGTTTGGACAACAGGTCCAAATACTTCTCGTTTTGCTAGCGAATTTAATTCAGCTTCAATAGCTGTTTTCCATTTTGGCCAATCATTTCTACGTCGACATTCTTCGACGCTTTTTGGCTCACTTTCTTCATTACTTCTGATAATGTCAAGGGCCATTTTATATGAAAATATGTTGTCGACAACAGTTTTATTTCTATCCAGAATTTCTCCAGCTTTCATGAAATGTATTAAGATCTCATTATTTTCAGGTACATGTTCCTCTTCAGGGGAAAACATTTCATGACACACCTCTTCAGGAGGTCCCTTTTTAGGAGATTTATACTCTTCAAGAGTTTTCTCTTCAGGAGGTTCTGGAATAGAAGATTTAAGCTCTTTAGGAGCACCAATTATATTTGTGGCCTGTATTGTGGGTACGTGTTCTTCAGGAACACCAAATTCATTTTGTATTCTTTTCCTTCTGGGAATTTTGTCTTTTGCACCAATAGGTCTTCCACGCTTCAGGCGTATTTTAGATTCACCTATTGCTGCTATGACAATTTGTCCTTCAGGGATTTCAATCCTTGCTGGAGTATTAACAGCAGGAATATAAGATTTTACTACACCTTTAGTGTCAGTAAATACATCCGGTAACTGATTTGCAACATTTTGCAAATGAATAATCCTTTGAACTTCCCGTTTACGTTCATTTGTAGGAGGATCAAAATGAGACAGGGTCTTATTATCCCAAGTAATATCTTGTCGTGCTTCAGGCACCGACTTTTCTTTACCCATTAACGGAAAATTTGATTCGTCAAAATGACAATCCTCAAAACGTGCTTTAAACATATCCCCTGTAAGGGGTTCAAGGTATCTAATAATGGATGGAGAATCAAAACCAACATATATCCCAAGTCTACGTTGAGGGCCCATTTTTGTACGTTGTGGAGGTGCAATTGGAACATATACAGCACATCCAAAAATACGAAGATGAGAAATATTTGGTTGTTGACCAAATGCAAGTTGTAATGGAAAATATTTATGATATGCAGATGGTCTAATGCGAATTAGAGATGCTGCATGAAGTATAGCATGTCCCCAAACAGAAATAGGTAGTCTTGATTTCATAAGTAAAGGTCTAGCGATTAGTTGAAGCCTTTTGATCAAAGACTCAGCTAAACCGTTTTGTGTGTGTGTATGGGCAACAGGATGTTCAACATCTATTCCTATTGACATGCAATAATCATCAAAAATTTGAGATGAAAATTCACCTGCATTATCAAATCAAATGGTCTTAATTGGATACTCAGGAAATTGTGCTCGTAGTTTAATTATCTGAACAAGAAGTCTAACAAATGCAACATTTCTAGTGGAAAGAAGACAAACATGTGACCATCGACTAGATGCATCAATTAGAACCATAAAATATCTAAATGGTCCACTTGATGGATGAATAGGCCCACATATATCTCCGTGAATCCTTTGTAAAAAGGATGGAGATTCAACAATGACTTTTGAGGGAGATGGTCTAATAATTAACTTACCTTGAGAACATGCAGAGCACGGAGATTCATTGGGTAGAAATATCTTTTGATTCTTTAAGGGATGCCCATGCGAATTTTCAATAATTCGTCTCATCATTATAGAATCCGGATGTCCAAGGCGATCATGCCAAGTCATAAATACTTTAGGGTCAATGCACTTCTGGTGCATTACCACATATGATTCAATTGTTCTCATTTTTGTATAATACAATCCAGAACATAGAGCAGGCAGTTTTTCTAATACGAGCTTCTGGCCCGATACTATTTTAGTAATAAGAAGATGCTCCCTTCATTGGTCGTTTCAATATGGTAATCATTACGACGTATATCTTTGAAACTCAATAAATTTCTTCTGGATTGTGAAGAGAATAGAGCATCATCAATACAAAATTTGGTGCCATTAGGCAACACAATATAAGCTCTTCCGGAACCCTCAATTAAATCCGATGAACCTGATATGGTATGGACATAGGCTTTACTTAGTGTTAGATTTTGAAAATATTTCTTTTCTTTGAGAATTGTGTGAGTTGTAGCACTGTCAGCCAGACATATATCTTTATCATTCAACTCAGAGATAAAAAACTCATCAATGTGATCCATGATTCTACAAAATATACAAAACTTTTATTACTGATAGAAAGAAAATACATTAATTGAGTGGAACACTTCCATCTCCAATTAAGTGTTCAATACTACCATCAGGATGATTAAAGAAATCAGATACATCAAGATGAGTAACGTATACATCTACTGAATCTAATAAATCATCTGATGGTTCTACTAAATTTGTTTCATGCACTTTATTCTTTCCTTTAATAGAAGCTTGATATAAATCAGCTAAGTGCCTGGCCGTACGACAGGTACGTGACCAATGTCCAGTCATTCCACATCTATGGCACACCTCTTCACTTTTCTTTGAAGAATTATTCTGAGGATTTTTACCCCTCTCTGAATTGTACCACTTCTGGTGATATGGTATATTATAATCCCTTTTAATGTTGTCATTCCTGGGACCAACATTTCTATAATTTCTCCTACCACGTCCACACCTCTGATTTCTTCTAAAGGATGCACCATTCACTTCTGGGAATGATGCAAACCTATTATCATTCACTTCAGGGAATGATATTGAGCCAGTAGGGCGTGACTGGTGGATTTCTAATAAGAGCTCATTATTCTGCTCAGCTACTAGAAGACATGATATAAGTTCAGAATATTTCTTGAACTTTCTCTCTCGATACTACTGCTGCAGGAGCACATTCGAGGCATGAAATGTAGTAAAAGTCTTATCTAACATATCTTCATCGGTGATTTTCTCACCGCATAATTTTAATACTGAGCTTATTTTAAAAAGTGCGGAATTATACTCACTAACACTTTTAAAATCTTGCAACCTCAGGTGCATCCATTGAGAACGAGCTCTTGGGAGGATGACAGTCTTCTGGTGTTCATACCTCTCCCTTAAATTGTTCCACAAAATATAGGGATCTTTTACTGTGAGATATTCAGTTTTCAATTCTTCATGAAGATGGTGGCGAAGGAAAATCATTGCTTTAGCACGTTCCTGCAGGGATGCTTGATTTCCTTCTTTAATAGTTTCTCCCAGGTTCATTGCATCAAGATGTATTTCAGCATCAAGTATCCAGGATAAATAATTTTTCCCAGATATATCAAGAGCAACAAATTCCAATTTTGTAAGATTTGCCATTTTCTACACATAAATAATAAATATGTGTATCTTAGAAAATATATTTATAAATTCACACAGATAATCATCAATAAAATATATCAAAAATTTCAAATAATATATTGAAAAACTTACAGAGCAATAAGGCCACTAGCTTCAGGATTGGTAGAACCGTCGTGCTGATAACGTGTTATGAAACTTAAAGAAAGGAACTACTATTACAAAAGAGAAATAAGAAATTTTCTCTAAAACTCTTAAGAACTGAAACTTTCTTTCTCTCTCTATTTTTTCTTATGAATTTCATTACAACTGAAGCCCCTATTTATAGGCTTTGAAATTACTATGCAAGTCACTATGCAAGTCACTATGCAGAATTTAAAATAATAGTGGTGGGGTCATTCACATAATTTAGTGGTGGAACAGGGACGGCTGATAAATTTCGTTCGTTCATTTCACCTTCTTCTTTTTGTGTTCTTGATGGGGTCTTGTCTGCTCAGACTGTCATATTATCGCATTTAATGCGGCAATCTCTCATCCGCAATAGTGTCTTATGTGGGAATCCCCTACTTGCATTCTATGCCTACAGATTTAATGTGACATGGATTTTGGGCCAGGGCATAAACTGGTATGTGGATGTACCCAAGGCCCAAAATTTCAAGAGAAACATGCTTGATTATGTGGATGAAAATATATCTTCTATATTGTTGCCCAGATGATTAATACAAGAGGACGGTGAATTGGGTTATATTATAAAAATTAACACCTATAAAAATCAAATACACAATATAAAATATAAACAGAATATAAAGCAGTAAGAAATATAAAAAGTAGGGTAAGAAGAAGTAAATTCAATATTTTTACGAGGTTTAGCCCCACTGCCTACGTCCTCTCCTCAAGTTACCCCTTGAGGATCCCAAATTCACTATTCAATCTCCTTTAGGTGGACTTAGAAACATATTACACCTTTGAGCAGCACCGCTCTAAAGAATCCGTGTAGAACACCCTCTACACTTCCAATCACATCACACTTGGTGATTCAAGTATTTTCTATGTAGAACACTTTCTACACACACAAAAGTTATACGCACCCTCTTACTAATACAAGAGTTGATAGTGAGTAGACTATCAAAGTACACTCCTCAATGAGTGAGATAGAAATAATACAGTACAAACTATATCTTTCTAAAAAAGAACAAAAATTAAAACTCAAAATTTTAGAAAAGAGAGAATGAAAGTTTTGAAAAAATGATGCAAAACTTAGCAATAAATGTTTAAGCTCTTATTGTGATTTTTGCAAAATTAAAGTGAGCTATTTATAGACAAATAAGCTTTCAATTTCAAATTTGAAAAGATTCAGATTTCAAATAGGAGCACTATTCACTTTTCAAAAAATTCAAAAAAAAAATCATTTCCTTTTTGCATTTATCAAAGATAACTCCATTCATTTTTCAAAAAAATCAAACCTAATTTTTTGCTTTTCATACATGACAAAATGAGCATGATTTATTTTTCAAATCAAATCATCTTCTTTTTTCATATGTCAAAAAAACACACCACCCCCATTTAAGATTTTCAAACAAAATTATCTACTTTTTACATTTGTCAAAAAAAACACACAACCACCCTTTAAGACTTTCAAACAAAATATGCACATGTCAAATATGATAATAAATTATCTTACAAATTCAAATTTTTATATAAAAAAATATAATTTTCGAAATTATATTGTTTGATGATGTTACGCACATGTGAAAAACATAATTTTTAAAACTAAAACATTTAAAGATGTTTTGTATATGTGAAAAAAGTAATTTGATGTTTTATGATACAAAATAGTAATTTGAAGCCTTAATCCAATTTTGAATTTTATCAAGAAATGTACAAAAATAATTTATGAGTTTCATTTGTAGATTTGTTCTTTTATACTTGATGTGCGCTTCACTCCATTGCGTAAATAATTTGAGCTTGAGACTTGAATTTATTTGTTATCATCAAAATCTACACGTAGATACGAAATTTGAAATCTTGGATTCAACAATTTTTCCCTTTTTGATGATGACAAATTCTTAGTAGAATTTTGAAACTTGCAGTAACGCTTAAGCTCCCCTTGAGAATATGCGTTAGTTTTTCAAGTAATAGATAAACATTATTCCAGCATATATAACAGAGTTAAAAATCTAAATATTTACGTCTAAAACTTCTCCCCCTTTGGTATTATTAAAAAGAAATCATAATTAACTCAATAAGACATCTTCATACAATAACCAATAGACAAATAAAACGGTGCGTTAGTAGAGACTGTAGAGAATTCGGTGCGGAGCCACACGTGTCCGACAAAACCTACAAAGGTTGGAGGTCTAGTTCTGACAATTCGATACGAAAGGAGATTCAAATTCGCTTGATGTTGTTGACAAATAAGATACGTAGAGATTTGAAAGTTTTTTGTTTCTGTTTAAATGACCATTTTCACCACCAAATGCTAAATCAAATCTCACATTGCTCATTGACCAAGTATCTGTTTATCCAAAACGATACAATGACGGAAAAAATGTCTTCTAGTAATCTTCTAGATTTGAACCAAGAACCGTCTCAACCAGTCATTTTATCTCCTAATACTGTTAATACCATGATAGAAGCAGAGATGCATTTTTCTAGTATGACTGATTTTGAGGTTGTTGCAGCATCAAGAACTCTCAGTGCTCAATATGCTCCCTCTGTTACGACCATGTCTCGGAGATTACTAGCGAGTGAAAATAAGCTTGATCGACTTAACAATCAAATATCTGTTCTGCATCAAAAACTTGCAAATAAAGGTAGAAAGAATAAGAGGTTAAAGCAAGAAAATAAATATTTGATAGAATTAGTACATGTTCTGAAATTTCGAATAGAGGAATCGGAACGAGTGAGAGTTCAAGTACAGCGTCAACATCAGCAGATAATGGCAGTGTTTCACGAGAGAAATAGAGACAATTTGCAATAAATCTCACTGGCTTAACTAGCTGACTTTTGAAAATATGCATCCAGCATATCTTATAAGCTTGACTAAGTAAGATTTGAAGAAATGATAGTTTGACTTGTACTTATTTTCATCTCTATAAGAGCGGCTATCAGTTTTATCTAAATCGCATCAAGTATTCTTCTCATCTCTGTAATTTATCTTCATTCCCGTACTCTAAATTTTCAATGGCTCATCAATATTCTTTCAGTACTCATCGTGATCAAAATATGATGTATTCTTTACCTCAATTCCAAACTGTTTCTGCATCTGTCGTAGGCACAATGAAGCAACAAAATATTGATTTGACTAATAAATCAGATCATGGTGCCATTTATGAGCTTGTGAGTCTCAGAACTCGATACTCATCGTCCATTGTCGCTTTTTTCGCTCGGTTGTAGTCCAAAACTCGCAAGATAGAGAAGTTTAATGAGAAGATTGATGTTCTTCAACGACTTATTCAAGAATCTAATAAAAAAATAGTAGACTTAAAGCAACAGAATAAGAATTTAAAATCCTTACTTGCCTCTTCATTTTGATTGCCTAATCCTTTAAATAAGGATGGTATGATGATCTATGAGGAGTAAATGTATTTGAATGATGAGGCTAAATGTCTCAAGTTTCTGTAGGTCATTTGAGATAATGGAATAAAAATATCTAGCAGATATTCATGGCATGCATCATTCCTATTTCTTTTCTAATCATGCATAATTTATATTTTTGTAAGGGTTTTATGAAAATGTCTGCCAATTGATCGTATATGCTTGTGAATTCTAGTACAATATCACATTTCTGCACATGATCTTTAAGAAAATAATATCTAATTTCAATATGTTTGGTCCTAGAATGTTGTATTAGATTTTTTGAAAAATTTATAACACTAGTATTATCATATTTAATAGGAATATGATTGTACATAAGTTTAAAATTCTCAAGTTGTTATTTCATATAAAGAACTTGAACACAACAACTACCTGCAGCAACATACTCTGCCTCAGCAGTAGATAATGTAATAGAATTTTGTTTTTTACTAAACCATGAAACAAGTGCATAACCTAAGAAATGACATGTTCCATTAGTATTTTTTTGATCAACTTTACAACCAGCTTAATTTGCATCTGAATAACTGATAAGATCGAAAGAAGTGTACTTAGGATACCATAACTCAGGTCAATGGTATTGGCAAGATATTTAAAAATACGCTTGACTGCAATCAAATGAGATTGCTTTGGAGATGATTAAAAACGTGCACATAAATATACACTGAACATAATATCAGATCTACTAGCTGTCAAATATAATAAACTACCAATCATACCTCGATATACTTTTGAGTCAACTGGCTTACCGCTTTCATCTTTATTAAGCTTGGTGGTTGGACTTATTGGTATTCCAATTACTTTCGTATTTTCCATCTCAAACTTTTTAAATAACTCTTTGATATATTTTGACTAATTAATGAATGTTTCATTATTTACTTACTTGATTTGCAATTCAAGAAAAAAATTAAGTTCTCTCATCATACTCATTTCAAATTCTACTTGCATGCTCTTAACAAAATCTTAGCACATATTTTCATTAGTAGCACCAAATATGATATTATCAACATAAATTAGAACTATAAGAATATCATCTTATTCATATTTTATGAAAAGAATTGCATCGATTTTTCTTCTTGAAAAACCTTTTTCAATCAAGAAACTACTAAGCCTCTCATATTAAGCTCTAGGAGCTTATTTGAGTCTATATAATGCTTTTACGAGTTTAAAAGCATGATTAGGAGAAATATGATTTTCAAAACCTGGAGGTTGCTCAACATATACCTATTCATTTATAAAACCATTTAAGAAAGCACTTTTAACATCCATTTGAAATAATTTGAAACTTTTATAACATGCATATGCAAGTAACATTCGAATAGCTTCTAATCTTGCAACATGTGCATACGTTTTATCATAATCGATTTCTTCCTCTTGATTGAAATCTTTGACTACAAGTCGAGTCTGGTTTCTAGTGATGATTCCAAACTCGTCTTTCTTATTTCTAAAAATTCATTTTGTTCCAATAACATCATGATTTTTAGGTCTAGGAACAAGTGTCCATACATTATTTCTTTTAAATTGATTTAGCTCTTATTGCATAGTTAGAATTCATGATTCATCAATAAGTGCTTCATCAATATTTTTGGATTCAATTTGAGATAAAAAAGCAGTGTGATTATAAATATTTCTAAGAGATGATTGAATACTTACACCTCGTGAAAGTTCTTCTAGAATTTGTTCAATTTGATGATCTTTTACATGTTTTCACTTTTTGGTTGCATCTTGTACTAAATCTTGATGATCTTTCCTGATGTCTCCATGTTGGACTTCTTTCATTGTATTCTCTTTGTCGAGATTGAAACTATTTGTGTTATTTGTACCTTCTGATTCTTCATCAATAGATTTCTTGGAGACTACAGGGTTAGATTCATCAAATACTACATGCATAGATTCTTATACAGTCAAAGTCCTTTTATTGAATATTCTATAAGTTTTACTATTTGTTGAATACCCAATAAAGATACTTTCATTAGATTTTGCATCAAATTTTCCTAAATTATCTCTGTCATTGAGTATAAAACATTTGCATTCAAATACATGAAAGTAACCAAAGTTGGATTTTTTCTCATTCCAAAACTCATAAGAGGTTTTATCTAATTTAGACTTTAACATAACTCTATTTATAACATAACATGTAGTACTTACCGCTTTAGTTTAAAAATAACTATATAAACTATTTTCATTAAGCAATGTTCTTGCCATTTCTTGAAGAGATCTATTCTTCTTCTTTACTACCCCATTTTGTTAAGGAATTCAAGGAGCAGAGAAAATATGCAGAAAATCATTTTCATCACAAAAAGACTCAATATCTTTATTGACAAATTATTTCCCTCTGTCACTTCGGATGTTTGAAATATAATAGGTCTTTTCATTTTGAATTCTCTTACATAACTTGGTAAAAGCATTATGTACCTTATCTTTATGAGCAAGAAAGATGACCCAAGTATATCTAGAAATATCATCAACAATAATAAATGCATAATATTTTCCTCCCAGACTCGCAACTCTGTTTGGTTCAAAAAGGTCCATATGTATTAGTTGCAAAGATCTAGTAGTAGAAATATGTTTCTTGATTTTGAAAGATTTTTTATTTGTTTACCAAACTGGCATGCATAACAGATTTTGTCTTTAAAAAAGTTTACTTTTGGCAAACCTCTCACAGGATCATTTTTTGAAAGTTTAAAAATAAGTTCCATACTTGCATGACCTAACCTTTTATGCCATAACCAACTATTTTCATATTGATCTGATAAACAAATAGTATCTTGTGAGGCAATTTCTTCAAATTCAATTGTATAAACATTATTGTTTCTAAGAGCAGTAAAACAAACTTTACAATCATAATTATTCAAAATAATGCACTTATCATTTTTTAAGGTAATTGTAAATCTTTTATCACATAATTGACTTATACTTAAAAGATTATATTTTAGACTTTCAACAAGTAGAATATCTTCAATTATGAGAGAAGATTTATTATCAACTTTACCTATTCTCACGATCTTCCCTTTTGAATTATCTCCAAATGTCATGTGTCCTTTTTTTTTATGAGTGAGATCAATGAACTTAGTTTTATCTCCTGTTATGTGTTTTGAGTATCCGCTATCTAAAAACCATCATGTTTTACTTATGGAAGACTTCATGCATACCTACAAAAACAATTAAAATAATTTTTCTTGGTACCCATGTTCTTTGGGTCCTTTATTTATTAGTATTAGAAGAAATAAAATTTTTTGATACCCATATGACCCTAATAGTTATTGTATGTTTTCTTTTACTTAGACAAGTATGATAGTTATGACTATTTCTATTGCAAAAATTACAAATAACATGTAACATATTTGAGTGATTATAATAATATCTTTCTTTGACAAATCTATTTTTAAGAAAAGAATATTGAAAATCTGGTTTTGATTTAATGGGTTTATCAAAGAAATTTTTATAAGATTTGAGTTTTTCTTTTGACATGTATCCCAAGTCTACCTTATCAAAAACACATATTTGATTATCAAGAAATTTTTCGAAATTTTTTTTTCCATTAATGAAATTTTCAACAATCTTTTCTAAATCAGCTACTTTCTTTTTCAATTCATCATTTTCATCTTTTGAAACTATATTTTCTTTTCTTAAAACATCAATTTCATTTATTAAAGAATAATTTTTCTTTTTCAAAACGGTATACTTAATACCCAATTTTTCAAATTTCTCATATATATCTTCCAAAACATTTTGCAATTCTTCATAAAAGGGATCAAGATTTATTACCTCAAAATCATCTTTAGCCATAAGACAAAAATTTGCAGATTCTTCATTACTTGCGTCGCTGTTTGAGCTACTTGAATCATCATTCCATGTAGTTTTCATTACTTTCTTGCCTTTGTATTGATTTTTCTTTAGCAGGGGACAATCTATCTTGATATGTCCTGATTTTTTACATTTATAACAAATTAATGAATCATTTTTACCTGTATCTTTGTTGGAAGATTTTTTGAAAGGTTTCTTTGGAGAAGTTTTATTTTTCAAGAATCTCTTAAATATTTTTGTGCTCATTGCAATCTATTCGTCATCGCTTTTTTCATTTTCATCGTTTTTACTTTCATGAGGAACTACTTTGAGTGCCAAGCTTTTTTTTTTTACTTTCTTTCATCTTCTCCTCTTTTCATTGTGTACTCATGGGTAATAAGTGACCCGATGAGTTCATTTACTTCGAGTTTTTTAAGATCTCTAGTTTCAAAAATCGCCGTTACTTTTGATTCCCAACGTTTTGGTAAGGAGTTGAGAATTTTCCTTACTATCTCCAAACTGGAATAGATTTTACTAAGAGATATCAAATTATTTATAATATTAGTAAAACGAGAATACATAGAAAAGATAGATTCATCATCATTCATTTTGAACATTTCATATTCATGCGTAAGAATATAAATTTTTGATTTTTTGACTTGCGAAATTCTTTCATAGGTTACTTCCAAGTTGTCCCAAATTTCCTTTGCTGTCCTACAAGTCATTATTCTGTTAAATTCATTACCATTGAGAGTATTATATAGAAAATTCATAACCATTACATTCACAGTATAAACTCTATCGTCTTCGCGATCAAACTCTTCCTCTTTCTTTTTGACCTTTACTCCATCAACAATTTTTGTTGGAATATAAGACACATTTACAATATATTTCAAGATTTCTCTACCTTGAAACTGAAAAAAATATTCTCATTTTAACTTTTTAGAAAGTATAATTATCTCCACAAAATAGCGGAGGTCGACTACTGGATTGACATTCAGCAAAAGTAGCTGCAATATTAGTCATATAATCTTAACTCAACAGATAGTTAATCTTATAACAGAACCCTTACTCTGATATTAATTGTTACCCAGATGACTAACACAAGAGGGGAGGTGAATTGGGTTATATTATAAAAATTAACACTTATAAATCAAATACACAATATAAAATATAGACAGAATATAAAACAGTAAAAAATGTAAATGGTAGGGTAAAAAGAAGCAAACTTAATAATTTTACGAGATTCAGTCCTACTGCCTACGTCCTCGCCTCAAGCTACCCCTTGAAAATCTCAAATTCACTATTCAATCTCCTTTAGGTGGAGATAGAAACCTATTATACATTTGAGCAGCACCACTCCAAAGAATCTGTGTAGAACACTCTCTACACTTCCAATCACCTCACACTTGGTGATTCGACTATTTCATGTTTAGAACATCTTCTACACACATAAGGGTTATACGCACTCTCTTACTGATACAAGAGTTGATAGTCGGTAACCTATCAAAATACACTTCTCAATGAGTAAGATATAAACAATACACGTAACCTATATCTCTCTAAAAAAGAACATGAATTAAGGTTCGAAATTTTAAAAAAGAGAGAATGAGAAGTTTGAAAGAATGATGCAAAACTTAGCAATAGATGTGTAAGTTCTTGTTGTGATTTTTGCAAAACTCAAGTGAGTTATTTATAGGTAAATGATTTTCAATTTCAAATTTGAAAAGATTCACATGTCAAATAAGAGTACTATTCACTTTTAAAAAAATTCAAATTAAAGCATTTTCTTTTTGCATTTGTCAAAAATAACTCCATTCATTTTTCAAAAAAATCAAACCTAATTTTTTGCTTTTCATACATGACAAAATGAGCATGATTTATTTTTCAGACTAAATCATTTTCTTTTTACATATGTCAAAAAAACACACTACCTCCTTTAAGATTTTCAAACAAAATCATCTACTTTTTATATTTGTCAAAAAAACACACAACCACCCTTTAAGATTTTCAAACAAAATATGCACATGTCAAATATGATAATCAATCATCTTACAAATTCAAATTTTTATATAAAAAAATATAATTTTCGAAATTATATTGTTTGATGATATTATGCACATGTGAAAAACATAATTTTCAAAACTAAGATATTTAAAAATGTTTTGCATATGTGAAAAAAGTAATTTGATATTTTATGAGAAAAAAGAATAATTTGGAGCCTTAATCCAATTTCGAATTTTATCAAGAGATGTACAAAAATAATTTATGAATTTCATTTGTAAACTTGTTCTTTTATGCTTGATGTACGCTTCGCTCCATTGCGTAAATAATTTGAGCTTGAAATTTAAATTTATTTGTTATCATCAAAATTTACACATAGATACGAAATTTGAAACCCTATATTATTTTTATTAAAAAAATTGTCTTTCAATCACGTCGATATAATTGATAGAAATTAAAAAAAAAATTGTAGATGGTCCGATTCGATCTAATTTGTATTTTAAAACTAACCGGTATAGACTGGCATGAAAAAATTAAGAATCAATATCAGGCCGGCTCACTCTCCAAATTAGAGCTTTTGATTTTATTTTTTTTCATCCGATTCAATTCGATTTTACAAATTATATATGTAGTAATAATATGATATTTACATATGCTAAACTATTACTCTATTTATATTATAGTATAAGTACATTATTTTATAATAATTAATGCACATTCGTATGATATTGAATTTAATTATGGCTTATATTAGTTTTAGGTTTTTATATGAGTATATATGATCAAATGTGTAAAAATGTATTTACAATATATATATATATTATAAGAAAATATCTTCCTGCAAGTGTCTCCTACAAATTCTAAATAATGGATATCAATGACGAATTGTCACGTAGAGTATTCATGAAAGAAAATGAAAGGCGCGCAACAAGGGGTCTCTCAGTTTGCATTGACCTCTCCCCATCCCCCCTTCTCTCTGCTTTCTCACTCACTCATTCTCTCTCTCTCACTCTAACCCAAAGGACAAAACCTCAAAACTTCTCAATGGAGTGTATCATTGGAAGAATCTTCAAGAATGAATCGGAGCGAGTCCGAGTAGGCCTTTTAACCTTCCTAACTTTTGACACGGAAGATCAAAAGCTCCATCAAAATCTTTATGGCAATTCCAAAATTTTGCTTCTCATTATGAAACTTCTAGTTGTTGTTCTAAAATGAAACCCAATCTTTAAACCAACTTTTACTTTCTAATAATAGCTTTGATTGTTGTGTTTAAGGGGGCACTTGTTATATAGCCATGGCAATCGATGTCTATTCGGATATTTCAAGCTCGAGAATCAGCCTAAGAATCTCGTTTCATATGATCTGAATTGGCAAGATGTTCGGCCAAATAAGGATTGTTGATGTAAAATTTGGTAGTTGGCAATTTTCTAGTGAAAAACCTAATATATTTGAGTTGTAACTAAGGGTGGACAGAGTACACTTGAAGAGGATCAAAATGGCTCGAGAAAAACCGAACACAGTGATCTCGCTCGACCCTCGCTCGACATGGCGCTCGAGCGAAGTCCAGGCAGAGACTTCGCTCGACACTCGCTCGACATGGCGCTCGAGCGTAGTCCAGGCAGAGACTTCGCTCGACACTCGCTCGACATGGCGCTCGAGCGAAGTCCAGGCAGAGACTTCGCTCGACCCTCGCTCGACACTTCGCTCGAGCGAAGTTAAGGTTTCACGAAATTTTCTAGGGTTTAAGCGCCGTTTCAGGAGGTGGCTTATAAATACCTCCTTAAGTCTTCTGCTGCAAGTGTGGGAAAATACAGAGGAAAAACCAAGGAGCCACATTTCATCCCTTGAGAGAAACTTCTCCATTGTTTCAAAGATCATTCTCTCTTGGATTATATTACTCCCTCACAACACGCATTCAAACTTTTAGTGAGTCCATTGGAGTGGACGTGGTCATCAAGCTGGAAGAGTTCTTCAAGGAGCTTGGATGAAGAAATCAAGTTGTTCGTGTGAGAAGCTATAGAAAGGTCGGAGTTCCGGCACTACATCCGTGTAGAGATCGAGTGGGTCACTCGTGGTGTTGCAAGCCAAGTTTAGTTGCTACAGTGGGTTTGTGAGTGTTTCTAAATTTGTTGTAACAAACTAAAATTTCTATAGTGGATTAGAGGTGGTGTCTTACACCCGGAGTGGTTTTAGATTTTGAAGAGGTTCTTCAAATGAGTTTCCACTTCGTAACCAAAATCTGTGTGTTGATTTCTTCGTTGATTGCTTGTTTATGTTGATTAATTTTTAAACTGCCATAGTTTCTGTTATACACCTATTCACCCCCCCTCTAGGTGTGTAAGGTAATTTGCTATCGCTTTTTCAATTGGTATCAGAGCGGGTACACTTCGTTAGGATTAATTTCCTGAGTGTGATTCTGCTTTGGTGGTCAAAATGGATAGGTCTCAATCCCTCTCATCACCACCATATTTTGATGGTAGCAACTATGCTTATTGGAAAGTTCGAATGCGAGCGTTTCTTAAGTCTATAGATGAACGTGTGTGGGTGTCCTTGATAAGAGGATGGAAAGAGCCCGTCACCATTGTTAATGGAGTAGAAGTTCCCACAGACGTGGACAACTACTCAAAGGATGAGTTGAGTGAAATTAACTGGAATAGTAAAGGCCTAAATGCAATTTTTATGGCCGTGTCTCAGGAGGAGTTCAAACGAATCTCCATGTGTAATACAAGCAAAGAGGCATGGGACATTCTTGAGATCACTCACGAGGGAACTAGGGCTGTAAAAAATTCTAAACTCCAAATGCTTACCACCAGCTTTGAGGAAATTAGAATGAAGGAGGATGAAACATTTGATGTCTTTTATGCAAGATTGAATGACATTGTGAACTCTCGGTTCAACTTGGGAGACAAAATCCCAGAAAATAGAGTTGTAAGAAAAGTCCTCAGATCTCTTCCTGAGAGATTTCGTCCCAAGGTTACTGCAATTGAGGAAAGTAAAGACTTGGATGTCATGAAAATAGAAGAGCTGGTGGGTTCCCTGCAAACTTATGAACATACTCTGCCATTGGATAGGAAGAGCAAGTCCATTGCTCTTAATACAATTCAAGAGGACTCAGATGAGTCATTCGATGAATTAGCAATGAGTGACAGAGAAATAGCATTTTATGCTAAGAAGTTCAGAAAAATGTTTGTAGCAAAAAGGCACAGGAGCCAAAGACCAGAGAAGAAGAAGTTTGGGAGATATATTGAGGGGTCAAGCTCAGAGAATAAGGAAAGAGCCTCCAACGATTACATTAGGCCTAACAAGGACAAGACACGAGTACAGTGTCATGAATGTCATGGATTTGGTCACATTCGTTTGGAGTGTGCAAATTATAAGAAGAGCAAAGAAAAGGCAAAGATTGCCTCTCTAAGTGAAAGTGAGTCTGAATCAAGTGACTCATCTGGCAACTCCACTCCAAAAAGGAATCTCAACTACATGGCTTTTACTTCCTCCGTTGGAGACATAGATCAGTGCAGTGAACAAGCTTCTGATGATTGCAACATACCGGAAGATGAGTCCGAGTGTGAAGATCAACTGCAAGAAATCTATGAAAAACTTTACAATGAGTGCGTGAAATTGAGAAAAGTCAACAAAGCACAGACTGAAAAGATAAATCAGTGCAAACAAGAAAATGATGAGCTTCAAGGCAAACTGAATGAAGCCTATATCTTGACTGACCAATTACGAAAGAAAAGTGAGGCTTTGGAAGATGCTATGGAAACTAAGGAAAATGAATTAACCCAGCTAAAGGGAAGATTGCAAGCCTTTTCCACTGGAAAACAAAATCTGGACAAAATTCTAACTCTTGGAAAGCCCTCAGGAGACAAGAGTGGAATAGGATATGTTGGAGAAAAGTTTGAAGTGGGTACGAGCTCGAAAACTCCTCAAAACAGCATGGTGAAAAATCACTCACTAGCAAAGGGAAAGAAAGTTTTACATGCACAAAAGTTTATTTCATCTCAAGAGAAACAAATAGCTCACAACACGAGACCCGTGTGTCATCATTGTGGGAAGTTGGGTCATGTGAAAACAAATTGCTTGAGATTTAAAAGACTCACCAGAAAATCTCCTAAGGATGACTTGATTTTCAGGGGACAGCAAACCTACAGAGAAAATCGGACATGTCATAATTGTGGCAAGTATGGACACATCCGACCAAACTGCTATGTGCTTAATAAGTTTCCTGTGAGAAATGAAAAGAGAGACTCAAGAAGAGGTCACTTCAACTTGTGGGATCAAGTCATGGCACTCACTAGACA
Organism: Platycarya strobilacea; assembly: GCA_036898215.1. Lineage (NCBI taxonomy): Eukaryota > Viridiplantae > Streptophyta > Magnoliopsida > Fagales > Juglandaceae > Platycarya > Platycarya strobilacea. The sequence goes on from CM072555.1 coordinate 11,237,684, forward strand.
AAATGACCTTCTAAATGCCAAGGTAGAAAATCTGACAAGTACCCAGAAGACTGTGCGAGTCAACTCTCCAAAAATCAAAAGAGTATGGATCAAGAAGGAGAAAAGAGCCACATGTCACATAGCTCACATTGCCTTGAAGACCCAGAACAATTCATTATGGTATCTGGACAGTGGGTGTTCTCGACACATGTCCGGTGACAAAACTCTTTTTAAGACAATTGAAGAGTACAAATGTGGGACAGTGACATTTGGAGATGGTGGTAAAGCGAACATAATTGGGAAAGGTGAAATTAACATTACTGGACTACCGGCATTGAGAGAAGTTCTGTATGTTGACGGATTAAAAGCGAATCTTCTTAACATAAGCCAAATGTGTGATAATGGTGCTGAAGTTCGGTTTTCAAAAGATATGTGCATTGTTTCTGATAACAATGGACAATGCTTGATGCAAGGAATCAGGACCTCTGACAATTGCTATGGTATCGCTCCCACTTCACAGTACAGCTGCAATAGTACTAAAAGTGAGGCCACTACTCTCTGGCATCAAAGACTTGGGCATGTGAATCACAAAAACTTGTCAAAGATTGCTAAGAAAGAAATGGTGATTGGACTGCCCGAACTTGGGAAAGTGGAGACATCTGTTTGTGGATCATGTCAAGTGGGAAAACAAGTTCGAGCAGCCCACAAGAACACAACAGATATCCTGACCAAAAGACCCTTAGAGTTGTTACACATTGATCTTATGGGACCCTCTAGGACTGAAAGTCTGGGGGGAAAGAAATACATACTGGTGATGGTAGATGATTTCACCAGATACTCTTGGGTAGAATTTTTGAGGGAAAAGGGTGAGGCTTCAAATGTGATAAGGAACTTATGTAAGAAGCTTCAAAATGAACAAGGGAACTCTATTGTCAGAATCAGGAGCGACCATGGACGAGAATTTGATAACTCAAGTTTAGAGAAATTCTGTGATGAAGAAGGCATTCGTCAAGAATTTTCTGCTCCCATTACTCCACAGCAAAATGGAGTTGTTGAAAGAAAAAATCGAGTTATCCAAGAAATGGCTCGAGTTATGATGCATACCAAAAATGTTTCTGCTCATTTTTGGGGTGAAGCTGTGAACACAGCATGTCACATTGTGAATAGAGTCTACCCTCGACCCAACACTTCTCAGACACCATATGAGCTGTGGAAAGGAAAGAAGCCAAATGTGAAGTACTTCAGGGTGTTCGGGAGTAAGTGTTACATTTTGAGAGATAGGGAAAATCTGGGTAAGTTTGACCCAAAGAGTGATGAGGGAATATTCCTTGGTTATTCCAGAAACAGTCGTGCTTACAGATGTTACAATCTACGCACCCAAACTGTCATGGAATCCATCAATGTGGTTATAGATGATTCTCCTAAAGAGAAGTTAAATCAAAATCTAATTGATACACCAAGTGGAACTGAAGAGAACTCTAGTGAACTTGATGAAGATCAAGAGACCTCATCAACTGAGAGAGTTCATACTCACAAGGAGCCATCTTCGAGAGTAAAGCTAAACCATCCTCAAGATAATATAATCGGGAATGTAAATGAAGGGATGAGGTTGAGGAAGAAAGTGATAAGTCAACTAGCTCACTCATGTTACATCTCTCAGATTGAACCAAAAAGGGTGGAAGAAGCCTTAAAGGATGAGAATTGGACAAATGCCATGCATGAAGAAATTAATCAATTTTTGAGAAATGATGTGTGGTACTTAGTCCCAAGGCCTGAAAAGCACAATGTTGTAGGTACCAAATGGATTTTCAAGAACAAGTCTGATGAAAATTGAATGATTGTACGGAATAAGGCAAGATTGGTGGCACAAGGTTATGCCCAAATGGAAGGAATAGACTTTGATGAGACATTTGCACCGGTGGCAAGGCTTGAGTCAATCCGAATACTATTAAGTGTTGCTTGCCATATGTGTTTCAAACTCTATCAAATGGATGTAAAGAGTGCCTTCCTAAATGGGATCCTTCAAGAAGAAGTGTATGTAGAGCAACCAAAAGGTTTTGAGGATCCAAAATATCCTAATCATGTCTACAGGTTGAAGAAAGCCCTGTATGGTTTGAAACAAGCTCCCAGAGCCTGGTATGAGAGGCTAACTTCATATCTTTTGGAGCACAAGTTTCTGCGAGGAAGTGTGGATAGGACACTTTTTATCCGGAAAGTGGGTGAGGAGATAACTGTAGCTCAAATCTATGTGGATGATATTGTGTTTGGATCATCCATTGATGACCTAGCTCTCGAGTTTGCAGAAGAAATGAAGAATGAATTTGAGATGAGTATGGTGGGTGAGCTAACGTTTTTCTTGGGACTCCAAGTAAAACAGCTAGATGAAGGATTGTTCATATCCCAGTCTAAATATGCAAAGGACCTGCTAAAAAAATTTGGATTAGATGGGAGTAGCCATGCTAGAACTCCCATGAGCACAAGTGTAAAACTTAGTGCTGATGTGTCAGGAAAGGGGGTTGAGCAATCTCTGTACAGAAGCATGATTGGGAGTCTACTGTATCTCACTGCTAGTAGACCTGACATAGCTTTCAGTGTTGGCGTTTGTGCTAGATTCCAAGCAAACCCCAAAGAATCTCATCTTGTGGCTGTCAAACGCATACTTCGCTATGTGAATGCTACAGTGAATTATGGAATTTGGTACTCCAGAGATTCCAATACTGAGCTTGCAGGCTACTCTGATGCTGATTGGGCTGGAAATGCAGATGATAGAAAGAGCACTTCAGGTGGATGTTTTTATATGGGAACAAATCTTGTTGCTTGGATGAGTAAGAAACAAAACTCCATTTCTTTGTCTACAGCTGAGGCTGAATACATTGCTGCTGGGAGTTGTTGTACTCAATTGCTGTGGATGAAACAAATGATTCGTGACTATGGTATTACTCAAGGTGTGATGAGCATCTATTGTGATAATACCAGTGCCATCAACATCTCTAAAAATCCTGTCCAACATTCTAGAACCAAGCATATTGACATTAGGCATCATTTCATTCGGGAACTTGTGGAAACACATGTAATTACTCTTGAGTACATTCCCACCGAACATCAATTAGCCGATCTTTTTACCAAACCATTAGATGGTCTTCGTTTTGAGTGTCTTAGAAAGGCTATTGGTATTTGTGCCTTAACACAAGAGATGTAACATGCATTTCATACATTGCATGCATATCATTTTTTTTTATTTTGCATTGTTATTTTTCTTGTCTTCATTCTCTTCTTTGTCTTTCCTCTGATTTATTTGCCTTTTCTTCAATGTGATGCCTGACCTTACTACTAGACAGCACACTTTCAAGCATGTGTCTTGTGAAAATTGTATCATAGGCTTATGTTGCAAAGGTGGAAGATGTGTGTCACCTTAAATATGCGTTTTGCAGCACACACTGCACGCCTAGCTCAATCTCTTGACATTTGACATTATGTGAGACTTTGGGGAGGCAATCAAAAGTGTAAGGGGGAGCCTTACGAGTGATCAGAATTGACCTCGGGCTAGATGACCTGTGTAAGAACCTTTGTATCTAAAAAGGAAAGAAAATGAAGAGGCTCTATTATTGTATTAAAAAAAAAAAAAAAAAAAGGGGCAGAAAGAAAGAAAAAGGGCCAAAATAGAAATCCTGACTCTGGTTCTATTAGACACAAGAAATTAGGTCCTAGCAGCATTGGGTTTGACTTTCTGCGCTTTGACAGGTCTCCCAAGCTCTTATGGTTTCTTGTTTAGCCCAACCCCACTCACACCTCTCGGTTCAAATTTCTTGATTGAGCAAGAGCACTGTCTAAACACGCATAGTAATATTAATTGTGACATACAGTCTGTATCCTTGCGTGGCATTTAGAGTATGATATTATTTTACATTTGCTCTGCTATGAATTTTTTTAATTGTCCCCAAGCTTGAAGTCACTAAATAAAAAAAAATAAAAAAAAAAGGGGCTGGAATTTCGCTTGATGTCTCGCTCGACCATAAAATTTCGCTCGAGCGAGAAACCCTATATAGCGCTCTGCATCACGCGATAAACTGATATCTGTTTCTAAACACTTCTCTCACATTCCCTCCTCCCAAACACTCAATCCACGCCTTACTCTCTCCATTTTAAGCAAGAAAAAGGATCCCATTCACGGTAAGCCTTTCTTCTATCCTTTTCTTCTTCATTTTTTTTTTCTTTTCTTTCTCGTTTCATTACATTCATGGGTTGTGTTTGGATTCCATTTTTTTTTTTTTTCGGATTTGTTTTTAGACACTTGGTGGTTCATTTTTGGTATGGATGAACCTATTAGCATAGTGTTGTATTTAGGGAGGAATGGGATAATTAATTGGGTGTTAAACTCATGATTACAAAGCATGCACACTACCTGTTCGATGAAATGCCTCAATGAAAATTTGTCTTCCATTTTGTCTCTTCTTTGGTGCATTGCTCTTTAGACAAAATGTAGGTATCATTCATAGTCTGCACACCTTGTCTAGAACATTATGGGTCACATTTTAGGCATGTTAGGCATATAAGGCATTTTAGACATTTTAGGCATTTTAGACATTTTAGGCATTTTAGGCATATTAGGCATGATGGACATCCATCTTCATATCATATATGTCTCACTGTCTGTACTTGGTCCATTTACAGCTGCCATGGCATCTCGGCGTGTTCGTCCTCGCACTGCCCCATCCGCCTCTCGGACTTACTTCCACAGTCCTCAAGCTGAGGAACTCTACACGCAGAACTTTTCCCATCGCTCCATTCTTGTGGAACGTGAAGTTCTTCTAGGTGAGTTTCGGGATACATATCCCATTGTCCCTCAGATTTTTGAGTCGCGCCAGTGGCTTGCTTTAACCACTGGTCATCCCGCTCCCTCGGTGGAGTTGGTCAGGGAGTTTTACTCGAATATACATGACATCTCAGAGGGAACGTTTCAAGTGGATATCCGGAATATCACTTTCCGGGTGACTCCCGATCTTGTGGCAAATTTGCTGGGGGCACCTCGAGTAAACAATCCTATTTATCCCTATCTCCGTACCCCAGCTCCTAGCAGACCTGATTTGGGTCGCTTTCTCACCAGGTCTCCTATAACTTGGACTGGGATTCCTCCTCTAGCGACTAAGTCGTTTCCTCATGTGTACCAAATTGTGAGTCGAATTGTTTTGACAAACATCTACCCTACTGGACATTATAGTGACATTGGTCCGGATCGTGCCCTTCTCTTACATGCATTGCTCACTGATGTTCCTATTGATTTGGGCGGTCTTCTCTGTCGGGTCATGATTGAGGCCCATATGTCGTCAAACCTCCGAACTGGTCTTCCTCTTGCCTGTCTCATTACGAGGATAGCTCTGTCTAAGTCTGTGTCAATCCCTCCCCAGGAGCTTAGAGTGAGCCTGAAGACACCGATTGGCCGGAAGACCATGCAGCTAAGTCAGGCGCATCTTCCTAATGTTGAACCCGCTCCTACCCAGACCGGACCTATTCCTCACGCTCCTGAGACCAGCTCAGGTCTTTCCAGCTCGGGTCCTTCCAGCTCGGGTCTGATGCCACCAGCTACAGAACCATCCAGGCAGACCATATTGGACCTTCTGATTAGCATTCAGCAGTCTGTGACCAGCATGGATACTCGCATTGATAACCGACTTAACAGTCTTGAGACTCGGGTCACTCAATTGGATACTCATCTCAATGCTCGGTTTGACACACTTGACACTCAAGTGATTGAGCTTGGAAATCAAGTTCAGCATCTTCTTGCTGATGAGGAAGAGACTGATGAAGATTGAGACCCCTTGCCATTTTGTGACAAAAATGGGGAGTGATCGGGGGAGGAGTAGCTAGATTTAGGGGGAGTAAATAGTAGCTTGTTGTTCTTAGTTTTACTATATGATTATACTCTTGATGTATTCTGTGTTGGACTAATTGCTATTGAAGTTTTAGTGTTAAATTTTTATGGCAAAAATTCTTTACTTCTGAGTTCATCTGTTAAAGTTCTTGCTAGTGTTTTCTGTTGGTACGTTTACATGTTTGTTAAGTGTGCAGATACTTCACTTGCCAAGACTAAACCTACATGTGGAAGTCCTGTTGTTTGTGTGTGATAGGATTAGGTCAAATGTATAGGTTAGAGGTTTTGTCACAGAAATGCCAAAGGGGGAGATTGTTGATGTAAAATTTGGTAGTTGGCAATTTTCTAGTGAAAAACCTAATATATTTGAGTTGTAACTAAGGGTGGACAGAGTACACTTGAAGAGGATCAAAATGGCTCGAGAAAAACCGAACACAGTGATCTCGCTCGACCCTCGCTCGACATGGCGCTCGAGCGAAGTCCAGGCAGAGACTTCGCTCGACACTCGCTCGACATGGCGCTCGAGCGTAGTCCAGGCAGAGACTTCGCTCGACACTCGCTCGACATGGCGCTCGAGCGAAGTCCAGGCAGAGACTTCGCTCGACCCTCGCTCGACACTTCGCTCGAGCGAAGTTAAGGTTTCACGAAATTTTCTAGGGTTTAAGCGCCGTTTCAGGAGGTGGCTTATAAATACCTCCTTAAGTCTTCTGCTGCAAGTGTGGGAAAATACAGAGGAAAAACCAAGGAGCCACATTTCATCCCTTGAGAGAAACTTCTCCATTGTTTCAAAGATCATTCTCTCTTGGATTATATTACTCCCTCACAACACACATTCAAACTTTTAGTGAGTCCATTGGAGTGGACGTGGTCATCAAGCTGGAAGAGTTCTTCAAGGAGCTTGGATGAAGAAATCAAGTTGTTCGTGTGAGAAGCTATAGAAAGGTCGGAGTTCCGGCACTACATCCGTGTAGAGATCGAGTGGGTCACTCGTGGTGTTGCAAGCCAAGTTTAGTTGCTACAGTGGGTTTGTGAGTGTTTCTAAATTTGTTGTAACAAACTAAAATTTCTATAGTGGATTAGAGGTGGTGTCTTACACCCGGAGTGGTTTTAGATTTTGAAGAGGTTCTTCAAATGAGTTTCCACTTCGTAACCAAAATCTGTGTGTTGATTTCTTCGTTGATTGCTTGTTTATGTTGATTAATTTTTAAACTGCCATAGTTTCTGTTATACACCTATTCACCCTCCCTCTAGGTGTGTAAGGTAATTTGCTATCGCTTTTTCAAGGATCAACGCCGGTGATCAGACTTGATCCTCTTGGATTCCACCTCCGACTTTGTCTTCTACATTGCTCATAGATTGGCACAAGACCTGGCTTTGACTGAAAAGATCGAACTAATGACGTATACAATACTTGAATTATCGATGTAGATACGACATAGTTGGTTCTCATCTTTCGAGAAAATAGGTGCCTCCTCACAAAGGGGGTCGCATTGACCAAGCCGAGATGACTGTTTATCAAAAACATGGATTTTCCTTCCTTTTGCCGCATTTCAATCAAAGGATTTAGGGGAGATAGTGCATCAAGCTGTTCGCAAAGGCCAACTTGATCATCTTCCTCCTAGGATCCCTAGGAAAGCCACTAACTTCAACTACCATCCATGTACGATCCATACTAAATCTGACTAATGCTTTTCTTCAACAGCAGTATTCGTGCCAAAGAAATCAAACAAAAGGTCACTTTCCCAGATGAAATGTCAATTCGACTGGAGTCTAAGTTTCCTTCAAGTTTTCGAGAGAAAGTTCTATGCGTCTTAGAGGAAGCCATAATAAGAGAGTGGGAAGGGGAGAGAGAGACTAATGCATAAGAAAATTATCCTTTGCTATGCATTGACATCCACTTCTTTAAAAACTCCTTACATGACAACATTTTATAGGTCTCCTATGGCACCTCCATATAGGAGACACTAGCCCAAATATACTCTCATATTATAATTTATTATGCTAAAAATGTATTTATCCTCTCTATGTATCTCGCTTTGCTAATCTTCCCCTTCAGTACAGGCCGGATGCCAGCAAGCACGAGAGGAATAAACCTAAGATAAAACATTATTCTCTTACGTTATTTTTTTAGGACAGCACATGAAAGCACCCTCTTTTTGTCAACCCTCTAGCTTTCCAGATTTTGTATGAAGCGCATGGCATAGCTAGAACCTTCTTATTAATGTTTATATTTATGTTTATCCTCTTGTTTTACTTTAGTTCTATTTTGTTTTTGTTTTCATGATCAGTCAAAAACTCAAAACCCAATACTCTTGGGTGTCTCGAATCACGAGCACTATTTGCCACTGGGCTAAGCTAAGCGTGCAACATGCCTGCTAATTACTTAGCCCAAGATATTGAAGCTCTGCTAAAATGAGGGAGCCGAGCTGATCATTGTAGCATACTGAGGCCCATTTTCCATAATGAGCACACTTGGACTCGTATTTTGTATCAATTGGATTATGAGAAAATGAGTGATCATGTAAATTATTTAAAAGCATGACAAGCCAGCAAAGTCATGATCTATGATCTCTACATATATAAAAAACACCAGCAAAGTGTAAGCAACAATATCAACTAGATATCGTTAATTAATCCAGCACAGTAGGTAACTTAGAGCACATGTGCATGTTGTGGCTCAAAGTTGCTAACTAGTGGGCATTCTCACCTTTGCTGATAATGGGTAGTGGGTACTGTGAGTACTTTTGATCAAGACAAGTAGATTACTTATATATATTGATGATAATCATGTAACAAAAATCATATATATTGACCTGAGAAAATAATTAAATATATTCCATGGGGAATATGAATATAACATAAATGAAAGAGTTTCCATCAGTTTACTGTAGCCTACATGGAACTTTTATTTTTGTGTTTTTTGGAAGTTAATAGAGCATATGATGACTCAGCAACAATAAAAGCGTCTACCCAACAAACTTAAGCAACTCATGCAAGAAATGTGCTGGAATAAAATGGAAGACTCTGGAATATTTCTTGTAACAAAATTTGTGAAAATCTTGCTAATATTCTCTTTTATATTTTCGTATGAAATATGGGCAAAATGTGCCTATAAATTCAACACTATTGATATCAGAATGTATGAAGAAATTACACATGAATGAAATGTTTTGTTGTCTGTTTACATTGTCTTTTCCACATTTCGTCGAATAGGTGTAGCACATTTCCTCTGTTTTTCCATCATGGTATCATCGAGTCACTAGGGCCTCTGTCCATCTCAATCCCAGATCCTCCATGGCTTCAAAGCTTCCCACTCCCAACCCTAACCTTACCTCCTCAGCCGCACACCATCACTGTTAAACTCACCTCCACCAACTATATTCTCTGGAAAGCTCAGGTCGTTCCATTCCTCAAAGGTAATCAACTCTTCTCATTTGTTGATGGTTCTGACCCCAAACCCTCTCCCACTATCAATAATGAACCCAATCCCAAGTATGACAAATGGATCCTTTAGGATCAACTACTCGATTTTGCCCTCTCTGCGACTCTCACCGACGGCATCCTTGCCCAAGTTGTGGATTGCTCCACCTTTCATGAGGTCTTAAGAACCCTTCATGGTCTTTTCACAGCTCTCACTAATACCCACTTAATGTAAACTCATCTCCAACTTGCTACCCTAAAAAAGGGTAGTGAATCCATCACTGAATATTTTCACAAAGTTAAAGCTCTTTCTTCTTCTCTCAATGTCGCCGGCTATCCTCTCTCCTCCATTGAATTTAATGTTTATCTCTTGGTTGGTCTTGGTTCAGACTATGAATCAATGGTCATGTCTATTTTCTGCTAGACTTGAACCTCTTTCCTCTTCAGATTTTCAGTTACCTTCTCAATTACGAGTCGCCTCTTGCTCATCAAACTTAGGCCATCTTTTCGGCCAATCCCCTATTTGCTAACCCAACTACTATTCGTTCTCCTTCCACACCTTCCCCACCTAACAGAGGTCATGGTCATGGTCCTAAGCAAGGTCGGGGTGGAGGTCGAGCTCCTCAAAACACCAACTATTCTACCTTTTCTCAATCTAATCGCCCCACATGTCAGGCCTGTCATAAGGTTGGCCACACTGCCATGGTGTGCTACTACCGCTACGATCATGCATATCAGACTCTTCCCCCTCAAACACTGTCTGCAATTTCTACTACTTATGCTTAGCCTTCCAACAATCAGAATAGTTGGTTCCCTGGTACAGCAACAACAAAACATTTCACGTCCAAATTTTCCATCTTAAATTTGGACTCTTAACCTTATCAAGTCATGCACCAAGTATGCATTGGTGATGGCTCATCTCTTCCCATTCAGTACTCTGGCAACGGCATCCTCCCTACTCCACCTGTCAATTATTTTCTTCATCATTTATTTCATGTTCCTGCCATCTCTCACAATTTAATTTCTATCTGACAGTTTTGCACTAACAACAATGTCTATTTTGAATTTAATTCAGCTGATTTTGTTGTGAAGGATATACGCACTCAAGCGATTCTCCTACGGGGACCTGTTAACAACAATGTTCTTCCAGGTGATGCTTTAATCGTGACTACCATCCCCAAACAAGCCCACATCGGTGAACGTACTTTACCTCAAACTTGGCACTCTCGAATTGGTCATACATCTTCACGCATCGCAGTTTTTACCATTCAGCAATTCCAACTACTGGTTACTATCAAAAATAATGTGTCAACTTGCATTGCCTGTCTTCAAGCAAATTCTCATGCTATTCCTCATCCACCATCTCCATTTCGGTCTACTCATCATTTTCAGCTTTTATTTTTAGATGTTTGGGGACTAGCACATGTGCTCTCCTCTAATGATTTTCGCTTTTACTTGTCTATTGTTGATGACTTTAGTAAATATATTTAGTATTTTCCCCTTTGTGTCAAATTAGATGTTGTTCCTTTTTTCTTAGCATTTCTTAAATATGTTACTAATATTTTCTCCTCCAAAATAATTGCAATTCAAATGGATTAGGGCAGTGAATTTCGTTCCCTTTAAAAAATTCTACAAAATTTTGGCATCTCCCATAGAATAACATATCCATACTTCCATTTTCAAAATGGTAGTGTTAAACGGCGTCACTGCCATATTGTAGAAACTGGACTCTCTCTTCTTGCACAATCCTTTGTTCCTACAAAATTCAAAATGATGCTTTTCAAACTGTCGTATTGCTTATAAATCGTATGCTCACTCCCATCTTACAACATCAGTCACCATATCAATGTCTTTTTCATCACAAGTCCGATTACTCTTTTTTACGTGTTTTGGTTCTGATTTTTCATCAGTCACCATGCATTCACAACTTTGTGTCTTTTCTTGGTTACATGTTAGATCACAAAGGTTATAATTGTCTTCACATTCCATCTGGACATATCTATATTTCTCATGATGTTCAATTTGACGAATCACAATTTCCTTTCTCTGTCTCTACTACTTCAAACTCCTCTCTACCTTCCACTTCTCCAACAGCCCGATCTCTCCCTGATTTTCTCCAAATAACACCCACCTTACTCTCACGGCCCAACACCTCTCAAGGCTCCTCTGTGCCCAACATATCCACACCCGTCCTTGTTGCCCCATGTAACCAAGCCCAACCCTTGTGTTTTCCTCACTTACCCAACTCTTCAATGACTACTCCTGATATTTCCCATCTCAGGTCTGAGTCATCCTCTTCCCCATCTAACCCTAAATTTCCCTCGTCACTTTCTGAGCCATTGTCACTTTTTGAGTCATCTCCACCTTCTGGCACCAACTCTGAGTCAAACCGTCCTTCTTCTCCCTCTCTTACCGATATTCTTCTCATTCCACCATCTTCATCTTCCCATCCTATAGTTACCCGATCTAAAATAAACACAACTTGCCTTTTACATCATTCTAACGGAACCATATCATGGCCTCTCCCAAAACATGCTTCCCATCTCACCGAAACCATACACATCCCAGAAGAACCTTCTACCTATACCGAAGCCTCCAAATTCCCGGAATGGTGTGCTGCCATGTCTAGCGAGTTTGAGGCCCTATTCAAAATAAAACCTGGAGTCTTGTCCTTATCACCCCTTTCAGAATGTCCTTGGTTCAAAATGGGTTCTTAAGACCAAGCGACATGCTAATGGTACCCTTGAGTGATGAAAAGCTCATCTAGTGGCAAAAGAGTTCCATCAGTAGGCTAGTCTAGATTACTCAAAGACCTTCAGTCCTATAGTAAAGACTATCACAATCCATTTACTGCTCTCCATTATTGTTTCCCATCACTGGGCTTTGCATCAGCTCGATGTTCAAAATGTATTCTTTCACGACGACCTAAAAGAGGACGTCTTCATGCAACAACCTGTAGGTTTCATTAACCCTGATTTTCCTCATCATGTATGTAAACTCAAAATCCATTTATGGGCTTAAACAAGCCCCTAGGGCTTAGTTTTCAAAACTTAGGTCCAAATTATTTGAATTGGGTTTTCATACTGCTGTCTCCAAATCCTCATTATTCAATTATCACTCTGATTTGGCCACTGTCTATATGCTTGTTTACGTAGATGATATTATTGTCACTGCCTCTAAGCCTGCACTTATCACTAATTTTATCTCTGCTCTGAGTTCCACCTATCATGTCGAAGATTTAGGATTGTTACATTATTTTTTAGGCATTCAAGTCACCCGTACATCTACTGGTTTGTTTTTATCACAGTCTCAGCGATATCTCTCAGTTACTCACTCACACTAACATGAGTACCTGCAAACCTGTCTCTTCCCTTATGTCTACCTCTACCAAACTTAGTTCTCTCGATGGACCCACATTTGAAGATACACCTCTTTATCGTAGTGTTGTAGGAAGTTTCCAGTATCTTGCCTTTACAAGGCCAGATATTTCTTTTGTTGTTAATAAAGTTTGTCAGTTTATGCATTGTCCCCGTCTTCTACATTGGCAAGTTATTAAATGTATAATTTGGTATATGCATTTACCATCTTCCTATGCTCTTCATTTTTCACTTATTTCTACCTTTCAACTCCGAGCCTTCTTTGATGCTTATTGGGCCGGTTGCCTTGATGACCAAAAGTCCACGGGTGGATATTGCATATTTTTTGGATCTCACTTCGTCTCTTAGGGATCAAAGAAGCAACCTACAATTTCTCGTTCCTCTACTGAGGTTGAATACAAGGTGGTGACAAATACCACTTGTGAAATTCTTTGGTTACAATCCTTACTCAAAGAATTAAAAATCTCTCTTGCTGATCCTCCTACTTTATTATGTGATAACTTTGGTACTATTTATATTTTTGTAAATCCTGTTTTGCACTCAAAAACAAAGTATGCGGGTTTGGATTATCATTTTGTAAGAGATCGTGTAGCTGCCAAAGCTTTAAATATGGCATTTGTTTCCAGTCGAGACCAGCTAGCAGATATCCTTACCAAACCTTTGTCTACTGCTCGGTTCACCTTGTTGCGATCAAATCTCTTCATACTTCCTATGCCACTTGAATTGAGAGGAGGTAATAGAGCAAATGATGACTTAGCAACAATAGAAGGCTCTGCCCAACAAACTCAAGCAACTCATGCATGAAATGTGCTGGAATAAAATAGAAGACTCTGAAATATTTCTTATAACAAAATTTGTTAGAATCTTGCTAATATTCTCTTTTATATTTTCGTCTAAAATAGGGGCAAAATGTGCCTATTAATTCGACACCGTTGATATCAGAATGTGCCTATTTTGTTGTCTGTTTACATTGTCTCTTCTACATTTCATTGAATAGGCACTATAAAAAATGAGGCTTGTAGCGGTAATTTTGTTTATGTCGTTAATAAAATCGCCCCAAAAGGGTGTGATTTGCGGCTTATTTAGGAGTCGACACGGCCTTATTAAGTAACTTTTGAATTTTTACAATTGCGGTGATTTTTAATCCAATTTTGACGAAAGATATCGCTGTAATTGATAAAATATTCGATTGGGATTTTAAAATAGGGAGACGCTAGGGATTGGTCCAGCTGTCCCAGCATCTAAAGCAGCCCAACTAGTTGGGCTGCTTTATGATGAAAAACACATTAAAATAAAATAAAAAATATGATTAAATAAAAAAAATGAAGATTAAAAATATAATAAAAAAATAAAATGAACAAAACATAATAAAAAACACAATAAAAAACACAATAAAAACATAAAAACATAATAAAAAAATATAATAAAAAATAAAATGAAGATGAATTTAAGAGAATTCGGCCATGGAGAAAACGGAGCTGCCGCCGGTGGCGGTGGGCGACACCGCCCCCGCCATCGGAACCGGCAATTTCAAGCGACCTCACCCCTACGACGGCGAGTTCCGGTGTGCTACGAGTTTGAAACGGGTTGAAGGCTGCCGGGGGCACATCGGAGCTCGCCGTCGTAGGAGTGAGGTCGCCTGAGTCCGCCGGTCCCGATGGCGGGAGGTGTCGCCCACCACCACCAGGGACGGCGGGGGCTGCATTGTTTACGCTCTCCCCCTTCGATGGTAATCCGTACCCCCCAAAAACTCGATTTCACCTTCTTCCTTAAAATCTTCTTCTCCTTCTTCCCTCTACCTGCACATTAACCAAAACCCACGCAAAAACCAAGCTACACGATTGTCCTCTTCCTCCTAAAACCACCACTAACAGCGAAATATCCACCCATTTGGTGCCCGCGGAAGGTGAAATGCGACGTTTCCTCTTAGCACGGTAACTGAGCAATTTTAAGTGTATTTAGTGTTGACAGCGAATTTCATTCTCAGAATCGCCCTTTTTAACTTTGCCTAAGCTGCTATTTGACATCAAGGAAGACCCTTAACCCATTTTAGGGTTTTCCAACTCGCCTCCTCTCCTCCAATTGGTTATCGCCGACTAGCATCGGTACATTATTCTATTTTTTTCTTGTTCTTAATGAAACCGTTTAGGTCAAGTAGAAATTAGTAAAACCCCCAATTGCAGTGATGACTGATATTGTCGTGGAAACAACGGTGGTTTTCTCTTTCAATTTTTTTTCTTCCTAAATTGCCTATGCATTGCATGTGTTTGTATGTGTATAATGTAACTGCGGCCATATAATGTAAATTAAAAAATCTAGCTTCTCACTTTATTTCCTCCATTGCTTTCCTAGATCTTCATTTGTTTTGTCGAATCACAAGCAGTAATGAAAGGTAGCTCCCCTAGCCATTAACTTTGAGACAGATTCTCAAATTGGTAATATAATTTATTGAAATAATAATAATAATAGTAGTAGTCATAATGATGTTTTAGTTTTTTCTTGTCTTCGTAACCAAGTAGCGTGTTGCTTGGAACAACATGCTATAGATATGTTCCGAGGATAGCTAGCCTGCTGTATTATATAGCTAGGGATTGAGGACGATGCTTTTGAAAACATTTGAGTAGCTTGACAGAAGATTTGAAAGTGTTTGATTAGGGTAGAACCATTTAAGCATGAATTAGAACTTAAACTAAGCATCAAATTAAATATAAAAAAAAAAACTCTGGAAAACTGGGAAAAACCTTCCACTGCTGTAAGTAAATGACTCTACATAGCTTTTATTTAGCTATATACATGGTCTATTACATGAGAGATTAACTCTGAAAAAGTGTCTACATACAGGTATCCCTGGACTCAGTTGTTGTTAAAGTAATTACCTTGTAACAGACCACTGTGCTGCATGATGATGCACTTATTAAGGGAAAAGCCAACTGGT
Organism: Platycarya strobilacea; assembly: GCA_036898215.1. Taxonomy (NCBI): domain Eukaryota; kingdom Viridiplantae; phylum Streptophyta; class Magnoliopsida; order Fagales; family Juglandaceae; genus Platycarya; species Platycarya strobilacea. Next base: position 11,253,264 of record CM072555.1, read on the forward strand.
GGACAAAATCATATCTGGGATTGGAGATATAGCGATTCCCTGCCATTTGGCTGTTGGAGTGATGGAGGAACAGGTAATGTTAGAAATATTATTGCCACTACCACTAATCAGTTTTACCTAATTACCGTCCAAAAACCTGAGCAGAATGAGTAATTAATAATATGCTGCATGAATGATCATTGGCTGGGAAACTGGATCATTGGCTGTTTGTACACCTTTTTGGTTTTTACTCACTCTACTTGCTGGTCTGTGTCAAGTTGATATGGCTACACTATAATTTGATTTAAACATTGTGATTGGGCCTAACTTTTGATACACTAGGCTTTCTTGCCCAACCTCACCATAACGTTAAGACCATGAATTAGTGCTAGAAGAAAGGTCCTAGATTTTGACTGTAGGCACTGGTCTCTCTCAGAGGTCCTTTATGGGTCTGGTCGTCAAAGCAATTGTCACACCGAAGGTAGTAAATTTTGAGGCCCATTTCTGTTTTTCACTAGATTTTGTAGGCACTTTAATTGATAACTCTGTGCTTGGCGGTACTGTATTTTTTTCCTGCTTGGAAACTCTTGCATTATGATTGAACTGCCATTTATCTACATTTTGTATAAAATATGATAAGTTCAAGTACTTACCAGTGTCTGGCTTATCTAAAGTGATGTTGCTCTGTTCCAATATATACAGTATACATCTATTATAACAGCGCTGTAAACAGAGCTTGTGGTTCAATAAATTCTCTTATGTTTATTCCACTGCTGGGTGGGATATTGCAAGTGTTATGGCCAATTTAGTGAAGTCTTTTGGCCATGGGCTTAGGTAACTGCAGCTACAAGGAATAAACGGCTTGTGAACTCATGGAGCTGGGAGCCTGAAAGGAGTCGGATACTCAATTTGATTGCTAATTCACTAGAGATCAACCTTGTCTTGCTCTTTGGTTCATCAAACCCAGATGAAAATTACCTGTCTTTCATTGTGAAGTAAGTTGGATAATTATCACAAATCTTTTAGGAATATTTTACCGTTGTCAGTGGACTTAAGTTAAAATATTCTCAATGTTTGAGAAAAACATGTATAGTTGAAGCATATGCTTGTTAGTTTTAGTACTTTTGCGTCACAATTTAACTTCAAAAAAGAGGTTAATTATAAACAACTTGATTTTAATTATTTAGATCAAATATAATGATGACCACATGTGAATTTAGACTACAGTAATTCCCATGACTGATGGAGCCTTTGTTTGTATAGGTGGCAGAAACACATTTGGCCCTCCACAATGCTGAGAAGTCAGTGTTAGTTGGGCTGCATCTCCTCAGGTCCTCAGTGTTCAACCATGTATGATATATTGGTGCATCTATGCAGTATAATATTCCTGACCCCCTGTTAAAGTAATACATGTGACTAGTTATATGTGTAAGAAAAATTGGGTGTATCTAAACATTGTGTTGCCTTGATGATGATACGTACACATGGTAACATATATTATGTATTTAGGCGTTTACATAACATGTTTATGCAATGGGATGTTTGCAAGTAGTGTTTGCTGAAGATAGAAATATCTATATCTATGAGCATTTAATGGAGAATGTTATAGCACAAGTAATTGTTAGCTAGCCATGACTACACAGCTTATAAATATAAATTAGTTGGCTTTGCTCGATATTTTGTTAACTCATATTGGGCAGGAGTTAAAGGTACTGATTTACCAGCTAGTCTCACTAAAATATTTGGAGTAAATTCACTATTTATAAATGAGAAATATTTATTAGTATATTCATCAAATATTTCTCATTTATTGTTAGTAAATAATAGATCAAATCTTAATTTAGTAGTACTACTAATTAGGGGGTTCTTCAAATTGAAGGAAATATGGGCATCTAATCAATGGGAACGATATAGCATGGTTTATTTATTACCAAATGAAAAAACAGGAAAAAAAATGTAATTATATATAATATATAATTTGACCTATTTATTGCGGTGAATTTGGTAATGTCGCAGATTGGGTACAGGAATAAATTCATGATGCATATTGCGGCAACCAGAAATCAAGAAATACTGGCACTTTTTTTTTATCGGGGTTAGGAATAGTTGCGGTGGGCCATAAGCGCCACTACTGGGCTTTTGTTGCACTTTTCTCCAGCTAGTTGGACTACTGGTAGCAAAGTTTAGAATGCTATTAGCGGTGCCGATATTTAGCAGTGCAAGTAAAACAGTATCGGCGCATTTCTGTTAACGAAGCTATAGACTTATAGCCAGCAGACTTTAGCGTCGTTTCTTCGGCACTGATAAACCTGCCGAGCAAAAAGGGGTTATTTTTTGCCACTATCAGCGACAGAAATAACCAACGCAACGGGTTTTTCTTGTAGTGAGGTGTAGCACACTACCTCTGTTTTTCCATCAGGTGTTATTCAGAATTTTAGAGCTTCTTTAAAGAATTCTATCTTTTTCTATATTCTTCAGTGTCGATATGGCCCACAATTCCGAAGCAAATTATTAAAGAACCTACATGGTCTAATGGGTTTATTAAGATATAAAATAATAAAATCTACATCTTCTCATTAGTTTAAATTTTTAAGATAAGTGGTAATTTTACATAATATCAAAATTGAAGTTTGAGTTCAAATCTTGATTCTACATTCTATCTCATTTAATTAAATATTTTATTTATTGGACCAATTAATTGAGAGGAAATTTGATCCACAAATGAAAGAAAATGTTAAGATATAAAATAATAAAATTTATTACATCCCATTAGCCTAAACCTGTGGCACAAGTGGAAATTTCACAAGGTTAATATAATAATAATAATAATAATAATAACTAGTAAAAGGTCGAAAAATTGCACGATGAACAGTTCAAAAGAGTAAGATCGAGCTGGTTCTTAGGCATGATTGTCAGGTGACCACCTTCCTTATAGCTAGAGTGCTAGTAATCAATTAGCAGATCAGACCCATGTATACAGCCCCTGCATGAAGTCGCATGAAAAAAAAAAAGGAAAAAAAAAAAAAAAGCAATTAGGACTGTAACAAAAGCTATTTGAAATAATTTATAATAGGCCGGCCAGTAGATTTTCTTTGATCCAAAGATTTTTGATCTGTCGGCTTTCATCAAGCTAGGTTTTAATTAATTTTGATCTATCTTCAAATATTTAGTTTGAGAAAAATAAGTTATAGGCTTCTAACCCCACGTATGCATGCACCATCTGCACACTACTGTTTAACTCCTCGATATTTTAATATTTTAATATTACAGATAATCAATTTAATTGTCTCCAATTACAAGTTAACGATCCTTGATCTAAAATTTTCAGACGTACAGCTAATCAGTGTATAATATTAGCCACAAGAAATCATAAGATGGGGGTGCTGATGAGCAGGCCATTGATCATCATGAAGTACTCATAGTCATATGTAAACACGAAGCAAGTTTTTGTCCACAAATTAGTTTGGTTGACAAAATTATCAACAAGTTGGATTTCAAATATCACATACGTACAAGTAGCATTAAATTGGATCCTCATTCAACCATATAATTAATCTACAACATTAATTTTTCGTGCTTTGTTTTTATTGGGTAAATTAAGCGCCACTACCTCATTTGAGTGGCAACTAGTTTGACATTAGATGCTTTCTTTTCTTTGTGATCAGATCACAACAAATTAATTTAGTGAATAAGAAAAAGATCATCATGAATCAGTAGTACTGGATGCCAGAATATATCCTAATTTTTTTTATTTTTTAAAATTTGTAGCTAGGGCAGGTCTTTTCAAACACAAATTAATCACCCTGTATTAATTAATTATATCTTCATCCTAATGATAGACCCTAAAGAAATAACATGTTTATAGATCGAGCTAATTAGTAATTTTTTCTAATTACTGATGACCTGTACGTATGAGATTTGTAATTTCCTGACATGAAAAGCATATATCGGCCTCTATTTGAAGCTGCCTTAATTATATTCTTGGATATATAAATATTGTACAAGATTTACGTGTGAATATATATATATATATATATATATATATATTCTTTAAGATGGATGCTTAAAAGTCCAAAATCTATAAGTACTCGATCGGCCAGCTAGCTTTTCAACGAAATTAGTTGCATTCTCAATCTTCAAAAAAGACAAAGGAGTGATTTGATTGTAGTCTGACTACCCAGCAAAAAACGCTACAATTGGAATAGTTTTTTTCATGGAAGAGACTGGATAGATTGTACGTCTTAGAACTAATTATGAAATTTAGTCGTGGTAGCTGGTACTCATAATCGATCTTTGAGGAGACCATATATATATGAACGATCTTTGAGAGAATCTAATTCGATAATGAAATAGATTGTTAATTTTATTTGATTATATATATATATATAATTAATTATTGCCCATCATGTTTTGTAAGGATCGGGCGATCGCGCGCATTTGATGATTGAATTAATTAATCATGTCTATATAATCTGTATTATTGTAGCGTACGTGAAAGGTAACGAACCGTTCTTTGTCACATATATAATTACAAGTTAGCTTGCGGCCTGCAGATAAAATCATAACACAATTTTCCCACGATACTATATATAAATAATGCACATTCGGCTACAAATTAGCAATGCTGTATGCATGCTAGCTATTTAATTAACAAGCCGTGTGATATTCGATATCGATGGCGTTCAACATTAGGGCAATTAGATCATTGAGGTCAATAATCCATCATATATGCAGCATGATGACGGAGAAAAGGGCCCCCCTTGCCTCGCGGAAATATTATAGCTGGCGGCCTTTGGCAGACCCTAAATATTCCACCGGTCAAAAATGTTTTGTGTTGTCTTGCGTGATCTGGAATAATATTAGTACTCGAAAAAAATTGAATTTGAAACTTCTCCACTAACAATAATAATAATAACAATAAAAAACAAGAAGAAGAAGATCAAGAAGAAACAAACGTTCTGTTATATATTAACAGCCGATTATAACTTATATACAAAGCTTAAGCAAATTTCGAAGAACGGGGTTGAACCTTGCTATATATATTGATTATATTGTCCACAATGTGTTCGATCTACGTATAACTACTACATCCCCAGCACTCGCGGTACCATCGGAAAAACAATTAAAACAGTAGTACAGCAGCGCACCGTTTTGATTTTAATTTAGTATATGTTAATTCTTGAATTTTTAAACTCATGATGAGTACCATGGGCTTGAAAGGCTGATCAAAAACTAAAGAAGGAATCGTCACTTTGGTTATATTAATATATATATATATATAATTGTTGAAGCGCCGTAATTCGATCGAGAATAACCGGCCGATAATATATATATATATATATATATATATATATATATATATATGCAATTGAAGGTCGACACGTCTAGTTAATCTTTGATTCTCGACTCGAGAATGATTGGGACATTAGAGTACGGAAGAGGTAAAGTGTGCTACGCAGCCATCTCCCCCAGCCTCATCCCATATATAATTCCGGTCACCTTCACTACTCATGATTATATATTGACCATATCTAGGTCAAAAGTGAAATGCTGGATGGCGTTTCAAATATGTACGTAGTGACGTCGTACTACACAAGCAAGCAATATCACATGATCAAAAAGAAACGCATAACAAAAGTACTATAAATCCGAGTAATTAGGCTCGAGCGCATCATGACCAAGAGGCAGCTAGCATACTGACTAAGTATATATATATATATGTATTTACATATGTTATATATATATATATATATACATATAACATGTATAAAAAACATATAACATGTATGGTGCATGAAATATGCGACAATTTTCGCACCTTAATTATGTGAAGTCTGCTTGCTAATTAGCAATGCATACTTACCATGACCAGTTCAACTGTAGTCTGACATCATTTAGCCAAAGTTATGAGACGTCCCGGCCTAAATATTAGCTATGGACCGAGCGAAGCGATATGAAATTATTAACTCATGTTCTAAGCTAACCTAATAATATTATAATTAGGACGTACCGTCGACAAAAATATTGATCATATGCCGATCAGATGGGTAAAGCATTACCTTGTTCTTTGGACATCTATGATTCTTTCTCTCTCTCTCTCTCTCTCTCTCTCTCTCTCTATATATATATATATATATATATATAACAAAGCATTTTCTTGAGTCGAAATGAAAACGCATTAATTTTCCTGGCCCCTAGACTTCTTGCACATCTTATGCTACCTCAAGTGGGATTTGATTCATTTATCTTACATAATATCCTAGGATGTAGTGGTTGGAATATCATCTCATATTACAAGTCTTTGATGATCTCTTACATCAAATAAAACGAGATATTCTATACTTCCTATACAAGGCTCCTTGCTCACATGAGACGTTGCTTGTAGTAATTTTAATTATTCTGTCAAATATTGATGGAAGTTTTACATTAATGTGTCCACTTTATTTTAATTAGAATTTGAACACATTGTGTCTTTCTTCATCTATATATATATATTTAAATCTCTGAATACCCCCCCCCCTCCCCTCCCAAATATATGTAAAATATAGATTAAACTGCAATTTTACGTACGACGTTGATCAGCACAAGTTTTACCCTTAGAAGAAAAATATATTCTAAATGACAGCAAGAACGACTTTTAACAATAATACTAGGCCATTTACCATATACGTGTTGAATCTTTTCAATTGATCTATTCCAGGTACCCACTGAAATTAACTTAATTATATTGCTTTTCATATTAATTATATGAAGCCTCAATGTACTTAGCTAGCTCGTCGCCCAAGGGTATTCACCAGCATACAGATCTATGAGAGCTTTGAGATCAATCCTATTAATGCTTTGAATTTTTTTAATCTTTTATAGAGTGAGAAATTAGCAAAATTAATAACTTTCTTTAAGATGACAAAATTAATAACATGAATAATGAGTTGATCTCCCGTTCTGCATATTTATTAACAACTTCATGTTGTATGCCAGTTTTAGGCTTTTAGCAAGACAAAGTAATTGAACGGCCAAGTGTGAACTCAAATAATGAGTCATGCCGGGGCAAGTTCATTGTTTAATACAAAACCCTTCCCCCACCTAATTTATAAGCGGTTTACTGCATGCTACAAAGCTTAGCACAATATTGTCAAACCTAGCTACCGTTATATAATAAATTATTCAGCAATTAGCATCTACTAAAAAATACGGGTGAACAGTAAAAACCCATCAAGCTACAGTTAGTGATAATTGCACCATCAATGTTATAATGTTGCATTATTATTTTTACGAACTTTCTCTTATCATTGAGGGTGCTATATTGGAGCTTTTACACGTCTTTTGATGGATGAAAGTGTGTGGGGTTGCCATCCCGTTTTAGTGCTGATTAGGAAAAGACATGTGAGGAGCTGCATCATATGTCCCTTTGGCCATGATGCCTCACATTTTCCTTTGTTCCAAGCAAAATACGTACGGAGCAGCGACTTTAGCGCATGATCGAAGGAGAAGAAGGAGAAGGTAGAAAGAAGAGGATGAGATCAGAAAAAGGGTACTCGATCTCTCACATGGGTCACTGATAAAATATTACATACATACACGTACGACACGAGCGAGGTCTGTCTTAAAAAGGCAAAAATGAAGACCTACTCTCTTCCACGAAGAAGAAAAGGCTGTTTTCAGCAGTACTGTTGCTTACTGTGGATTTTGGACCCCCAACTTTTAATGGTACATGATAGCTACCAAACAAAGCATTAGCAGACAAATTTGAAGAGAGAAAGAGAGAGATCACAGCGGTTTTGGAGATAACCCTAATACCTCATATTTAGATATTGTGGGCTGGCAAGCTGTATTACGCGCGTTCAAGAGAGAGAGAGAGAGAGAGAAGGGGAAGAAAACTGCTTTTGAGAAACCGCTGTGTGTCGGGAGGGTAGGGAGAACCCACCGCGGTTTTCTCACACCACCGATTGTCCCAACTAGCCTGTGATTCTCGTGGTCTGTCATGTCGTTTGTCTTTAATTAGCTTCAGATTTCTCTCTTTCATGCTAATCTCGCCATCGATCGAGGATTGCCAAGAATATCTGACCTAGCTTCGTATCCACAAATATATAGTACTGGCTATAAAATCACATCCGCCGATGTACGTGTACGTGTATATATGTGTATACAAACACACACATATGTATATGTGTTAACACTGTACATATATGTGCATATATATATATATATGAAGATAACGAAATCATTTATACTGAAATTTGCTACATTTCTTTCGCTTATAATTAACACTTATAGTCATATCATGAGAGCTCCATTTTTTTTATGCTCCCATACATTTATTGAGCCAAGAGTTGCAACTGTCGCTAAAGCATATTGAATGATCAGTTAGGGTTCTTTCCTGCAATATATATATATATATGCAGTATTTGTCTGCTTAAACGTCGAGATAAAGTGACCCGAATATAAACTCAAGTTGCCGGTCGTTAATATTTAATTGCGTCGAGAGTATAGATCAATATTTATTTATATTGAGGAAAATATATATATGATGAGAAAGACACATTGGAAAAATAGAGAAACCGAGACAAGTTGTAGGTTGTTAATACTTAACTAATATTGTGATCAATATAGAATATTGAGTTCTAAATCATGAAGGGAAAATAGAAAAAAATGAGTCTAGCGAGTTGGACGAAAAGAAGACAAAATAGGTTGTTGATATACATATATGTGTGTGTATATATATATATAATATGTATAAGGGATCGTGAAATAAAACAAGAATACAAAAGTACTATATATATCTAGGTTCTAGCATACAACACATGAACCGTGTAGGTTTTGAATTTAATCGCACATAGAGATGCAAAAATGAATTAATTTTTTTTTTTTTTTTAAAAGCATCAAAATTTGTTATAATATATATATATATATTTATGAGACATATTGATCTTCTTCCATCATTTATGAAAATTAATCAGAAACTTACCAGCATCATGAAGCGGAAGAAGTTTTCTAGCAGAGCAAATATGACGAATGAAGTTGTTTTGGGCAATTGAATAAGGATAAAAAAGGCTAACAAAATTGACCCACATGAGTACGTATTAGCGTCATTGACAGAGTTACAGCTATCATTATTTGAGAGAGAGAGAGAGAGATTATATATATTAAAGAAGAGAGAAAAACATTTTAGAATTGGACCAAAACATGAATTAATGCAGCCTTCGAAAAAAATCTGTGCAATATTTGTAATTATGTATGTATCTTTGTTTTTTCTTTGAAAAGAAAAAGAAAAAAGAAAGAGAGAGAGAGAGGGTCCGTAGCCAATTTTTATAAACAAAAATGTTAAAGTCATAAAGGGAATTCCCGACGGGAAGTCCCGCTTGTGACTTTTTAAATTTTTTTTAATTTTTTTAATTTAATGATTAAATATATGTTTAATAATGATGTTATGTTTTTTTAAAATTTTTTTTTATAAAATATCAGTGTTAAAAAAATAGATAAAATTAAAAAAAAAAAAAAGAGTTTAACACAGATGGAATTCTTGTTCGAAAATTCTCGTTTCTGGTCGTAGTACTCTTTTATCAGTGTCTCGATCGCTAAACATTATATAAAATAAATAAATAAGGCCTGATTTGTTTATTGAGGTGAAATCTTTTTAAAATTTTAAAATACTTTGTTTTAAATTCTAAAATAAAATTAATATTAAAAATATATATATTATAATAATATTTTTTTATTTTTTATTTTATCTTATTTCATCTCATCTTATTTTATTTCATCTTTAAAAATAAATTAAATTGAAAATCTTGTATGAATTTAGAGATGAGATAAAATGAATTATAAATAATAATAAAATAAGTGATTGAGATAAATTGAATAAGTTAATGAATAATTAAGATAAGTTAAAAATATAAAATAAGACGCTAAATGATCACAAAAAATTTACGCAGCATGTTGGTTGATGCAAAATGTAGATCTTTAAACATGCAAGTTGTGTTGGGTAGCGTGTGGCTCTCAGTTTATGAACAAGCAAGGTTGGCTATCGGGTCTGACGTTTCCCCGTTTATTATTATTTTTTTTGTTTTTGTTTTTGTTTTTCCCTCGAAAAAAAAAAACGTTTTGGTCCACATACCAACCCAACACGATCCCGAAATTAACGAGGTGCACGCGTATCGGAATAATTCGTCCTCGCGATTTTACGAGGAGATTCCAGTACTGCGCCCTACCATGGACACGTACGTGGTGAAGAAAATTCACGTGCTTTAGCTGTGTCGTTTAAAGGAAAACAAATGAACAAGAAAAGTTATACGGTTATACCACATACCTTTCACCTTTTTTTTGTTTTTAATACTTTTTCTCCGTATTTTTTAAAATTAAAAAAAAATGTAGTTAAAAGTCTCCTCATTTTTGAACCAAACGGCACTCCCAAGTCCCAACACATGAGTATAACATTACCTTGTAATTGATTTATTTTGAGAAATAAATTAAAAATTAAAAAAAAATTTAATTTATTATTATATATTTTTTAATTTTCATATAAAATATAATAAAAATTTCAACTTTTTCAAATTTTAAAAATATTTTTTAAATTTTTAAATAAAACTAATATTAAAAAAATATTTTATAATATTTTTTATTTTTTTATTTTATTTTTAAAAATAAATCAGACCTTAATTAATTCAATAAAAAGTGAAAACAAAAACAATTCCGATGGATGGAGTCAATGAGTCGTGATAATCAACAGCTACTTGTATTTGTTATCAAAGATCATTCTAGAGTTCGTATACATATGTCTTAAATATTCTTGTCCCATCGAGGAAGGTAAAAAATTGGAAAAAAAAAATATTTTTTTTCATTGCAAATAATTAGTTATAAATACACATTTTTTTTTTATAGTGATCAGAGTCACATCAAACACCTTTTAAATTTATAAAGACGTACATATCTAGGAAGAATGGCAAAATTGGACGAGATCGATCGATATGAATCCAAACATTGAGTCAGGGAGAAAGGATATATTTACCATTGATTAATTTTATACTATATGCGACGATAAATTGGTAACTTCCAACATGCACAATTTAATTAATTAATTATTTTATATATAGTAATGTTATTTATCAGTCTATTTTTTATTATTTTTTCATCATTTCATGATATAATATTAAATAATTAAAAATTATTTATTATATTTTACTTATTAGTTTATTATCTAATACTACATCATAAAATAATGAATAAAAAATAATGAATAAATTTATTCTTCAATATATGATCATCACACCCTTAAAAATTCTAAGAGAGCTCATTATGGCGAGCGAGACACATGAATGAGTTGGTGTTCCTCATATATAGATCATGAGTAGCTTTTTAATTATGAAACTATATTATAAACTTTCTTTTTTATAGTTAAATCTTTTAATTATTATAATTATTAATCATCGACTTCCATGCTTAATCATTTCGTGCATAGAATTTGCCGGTGGCTGCTGAGAAATATATGCAAGACAGCCAGTTCAGTCACACTCCTTACCCATAGTATATACTGCAAGTTATTAATTCCAAATCAATCCCTGCATGCATATTATATCCAGTACTTCAACCAAAAACAAGAAATAAATCTCTGACACGTGTCCAAATTAATTAACTATCTTCTTTATTTTTTTCCATTAATTTCATTAGCACATTTTCTATCCGGATATATAGCTTTTTACATAATTAACTAGATGATCTGTTGACCGAATTATTTCCCGGTTTTTAGTTATATATGTGGTTTGCTAGCTTAAATTCAGTTCCTTTCTTGATCATGATCTATAATAATTTAATTATTTAATAACATGTTTTCTTTTTCTTTAAGCTTAGTAGTTTATATATACATATATATATATATATATATATATATATATATGCAAACAACACTTCGGCCAGCTTCTGATCAATGTAAAGGTCAAATTACGTCGCCAGACAACACCATGTTCATTCATGATGTGCGCCTTTGACACTCAGACACAAGGTAAGTAGATTCAATCCCACGTGTGTGAGAAGGTTTCTTCCTTAATTATATTGCTTATATATATATATTGCATAATATACATAAGTGTCTTTCTGATTTCAATTAAAATATTATAAATATCTATTTTTTTTTGTAATGCGCATGCATATGGGTCAAATTCGTAATAGGGCTTGCGTTCACAGCTATACATATAATGTTCTAGATACAAATATTTAACCTATATATATAATTATATATTTCATTCCTTACGATGATCATGAGTCTCTTCAAGTTCAAGTTGATCCAAAAGCTAATTACAAGTTCCCGGAAACACATAAACAGCTTTCAAATCTAATCCCGTACGTAACATATATATTATATAATATTATATATATATATATATACCCGTTACCACAAGTCATATTTTACTAAAAGATTCAGGAACCTGCAAAAATAGCCCTTGTCATTGGCTAGTGTGCATGTATCTATCCTTCTTATAGATCAGTCCCAGAATGAACAGTAACTAGCACATGATTATGGATCGATCGAGGTGGACAATGGATGTCAGATCAACAGCTAGGGTTAATTATGGTTATATTAATAAAATAATATAAATTTAATTAATTAGTAGTACCATATAATATTTCAGAGTTGTACGTATTAATTATATATAAAGTATGAAATTAGATCAGAAAAGGTTATATTCCATTATAGATTTTCTAATGTAAAAGACGGTCAGCTTCCTTCTCTCCTTCATATATAAATTCTCAATCACTAGCAATCCAAAAAAACTATTTTCGTAAGAAAAAGGAAGATTTTTCTTTTTAATTTTCCTGTGTCGCGACGTAGACTTGTGCGTACGGACAAGCATATATATGATCATACAATTATTAGAGACATACATTATAAGGGCTGAGGAGTCAAACCTGTACCTCCATTTGGTTGGGGCTCCATGTCGCGACCTTCAAAAACATAGGCGCTTTTATTCGATTCGACCTTACCTACCGGCAAAAATAAATGCACAGATAGTAATATTGGCATGAAATCATAATTAATTAAGTATATATATAAATATATAATATCATGGTAATGACAAAGCTTATGAATATGCATTAAAAATAAGGTCATCTAATTGGTATTTACAGGAAATGGAGACTCATGTATTATAAACTCATGATATATATACATGATGGACGTACAAAATGCTCCTGATCATCGATCGTGATTATAAAGCTGCTTCCATATAATTCAACCAAATAGTCGTACTTAGACTAGATTAATATTGTACTTACCTCTCTGACCAAACAAAATTGATTCTACGTTAACAGAGAGTTTTAAGTGTATCATGTGTACTTGTATATGTTTTTTCTGGAAATATATATATAGGTAGAGTTAAAAATAAAATATATAAAATATTTTTTATTTTATTTGTATCTAATTTTTTATGCATTATAAAATGATAATTTGATAGTAAGATCTATAATAAAAATAAAATACGTTTAATATAACTTATTTATTAAAAAAAATATATAATATGATAAAGAATATATCATCATAATAAAAATATATTAAAAATTATTCAACTTCTTTTTATTTTTTATTTTTATCTATAATAAAATCATGTTTTCATGTTATTATATTATTTAATTTTATATGAGATTTATTTTATTTTTAAATTAGATTAATTTTATAAAGGGAGACCAAAATAATTTTTAGAGAGAAAATCAACACAAAATAAAGTTAATATTATCTACAAAATTATAAAAAAAAATAAACATATGTTTATTTTCTTTAAAAAAACATATATCATATTTTTTTTAAGAGTATGGGTGGAGCCCATGAAGAGAGGAGGCCATGACATCTCTATCTCAATGTGACTCCGCCACTATATATATATATATATATATATATATATATATAAGTGACGTATGTCAGTTATATATATATAATATATATATACTTGAGAGGAAATACTTTTAAATATGTGAGTTTAACTCTTTATCAAAAAAAAAAAAATGGCGTGCACTAGCTTAGGAGACAAAAGCATAATTTAAAATAGGGTATGATCATGTCGATCCTCTTGATCCCGGAATAGAATCTGAAAGAAAAATTGCAACCGGTATAAATAAGTACGTAGATATGGTAAATATATAATTAAAAAAAAATCAAAGACAAAATTAGTACTGTTCTTTTTTTTTTCCTTTGTGAAAACAAAAAAGAGTTTGTAAAATGTAAATGAGGAAAATGTAGACCCACCAACTCATTTGAACTTGTGAGCTAAGCTCAATTTTGGAGGCATTGAGGAATGGGACCCAACTCATTTGAAACTTGTGAGCTAAGCTCAACTTACAGAGCTTGAGCATACAAAGAACCTGACAGTGTCTAACTGGATCTCTATGATGCTAACTGGATCCTTTTCGGGTTCAGACAGATGCTTGGGTCAAAGTTTTTCTGAATATGCAATTAAATATCAAGCTTGTACGATTTCAGAGATTTCGGTGAAAAAGACGTGAAATCACTCTCCATCCCCCACATAGAGATAGAGAGAGAGATCAGAGAGAGGAAAAAGCAGATTCCATTTCAATCTTAGGTTTTAGGTGGAAATAGATACAACATAACACATACTATAATGCAATATTATATAATGATCAAGTAGAAGCCTATTGTTTTGTGCTCCTATATATTCTTCGACCACTTGGTGCAACATCATATTTATAAAGGTATTAACGTTAATTCCCAAGAGAGGTGTGCACACGCACAAACACGCAGACGCAGAGGGCGAAGAGATCGAAGAAATATGGAGCTTAATGAGAATGGTTTCTTAGAGGAATTACTTGCTCTAAGAGTAGACACTTCTGGAACCATTCCAACACCAATGAATCATGAGTACTTCTTCTCTAATGGCTGGAGTACTTTTGATTGCTTTGATCAGCAAAACCCAGCCTTGGTTTTTCCAAACTCTTGCTGCGAAGGATCATTCTCTCCACCGCAGCTTGAACAAAATGTTGATACTTCCTCTTACACTTTCAATGATGAAGTCTATTGCCCATTTGGCAATGCAATATTCTCAGCTTCACAGTTTACTGATTCATCACTTAACACGCTGGACACACCGCCTTTTCCTATGCAAGATCAAGACTATCCACTTTCCATGATGGAAGAAGAGCTGGGCATTCTTGGGGACGAAATTCACAATCTTGAGGTGCAAGCTTCTTGCAAATCTGAGCCAATCCAGTCCCCAGATCAAGTCCCGGTTATCAACATCGGTAATTGCCTAGAAGTAAAGAATCCAGCTAAAAAGTTGCAGGGCCAGCCATCAAAGAATCTTATGGCTGAGAGAAGAAGAAGAAAGCGATTGAATGATCGCCTCTCAATGTTAAGATCCATTGTCCCTAAGATAAGTAAGGTAATTAAAGCAAAGAGACTCATTTCTAATTACTTGGATTACAACACTTTCTAAGAATGAGTTGTTCATATTTATATGAAATCTGATTTGCTTAATTTGTTTGGAATTTGAATTGATAAAAGATGGACAGGACGTCTATACTTGGAGATACTATAGAGTACATGAAAGAACTCCTAGAGAAAATCAACAGTTTGCAGCTAGAAATTGATCAAGGGACTAGTTCAAACATTACGGGCATTTTCAAGAATGTAAAACCAAATGAAGTCTTGGTTAGAAATTCACCAAAGGTAAGAACTCTGCTCGCTCTACTCCTTAAGATCCTTAAAATTTAAGTCAAACATGAATTAGTTACCAAAATTCTCATGAATGTGGTAATTGTGCTAATTCCACGCTTTGCCTTTGCAGTTTGATGTGGAGAGGGGGGATGTGGATACGAGGATTGAGATTTGCTGTGCAGGAAAGCCAGGGCTGCTGCTATCAACAGTGAATACCTTAGAAGCATTAGGCCTTGAGATTCAACAATGCGTCATTAGTTGTTTCAATGACTTTGCAATGCAAGCTTCTTGCTCAGAGGTACCAAATTTAATTATTTATTTTTTTGATTTTTTATTATTATTATCAATTTGTTGAACAAGTACTGATCTTAATATACTGTTTTCACTCCTGAAATTATAGGATATGGACCAGAGAACCCAACTAAGTTCTGAAGACATAAAACAAACATTGTTCAGAAATGCAGGATATGGAGGACGATGCCTTTAAGGATCAAAGACAGGAAGAGAAAAAGGAATTGGGGTTTAAGATTTTTAGAGATTGGTTTTCAAATCTCTGTATTTTCAATGAGGTTTGCCAAGTAAGATGTTCATGAAGTCGTCATCTTTCTTTCTTTTTTTTTTTTTTTTTTTTGTTTTCCGATCAACGTTTGAATAAGAGATTAGATCTATTCCTTGAGAGCTATCATGATCTATGTATTTTTACCTAAAAAGTGAAGATGTCTATTAATTAATGAAACTGCTTTTTCCACATTCAATCGCCATAATGAAGGTGAGAATGTTTTGAGATCATCTGGGACATGACCTTCACACCCTACGCTTTTTTTTTAAGCCGTCTCAATGGTGATTAGTGCTTTGGCTCCACCACGAACCAAGTTCCACCATGTGGTTCCTAAATTTCCTAGTAATCATATTATATATAGTTTGCCAAAAATATGTCAAAAGGAAAAAAGATAATTTTGTCGCCTTTAAATCTTCTCTGATTATAACATCAGTACAAGTATACACGACAAGTTATTATGATTGTTATTATTATCTTTTATCATGTTTTTCAGTCACTATATGGTAATTAAAGCAAAATGATTAAGGTTGCCACTTTGGAGTTGAGGAATTTGAACCAGAAAGCGCACTCAGACTGACCTGATGGCACAGAATTTCAGGGTTTATTCAAGAAGCTTCACTGCTTCAGAAGCATTCAGATCCGTAAACAGCAGCCTGGTTGGACCAAAAGTGGTATTTTGGTTTAGAGTAAAAATGGTTCTTGTAGACTAGACAGGTGGAACTGCCAAAAAAGCCTAATTTTGCATTCATATGGAGATTGGAGAGTACCTATCCATATGTATAGAGATAAACAACTTTCACAACATTGGTTTAATAATACACATAATGTGCAATGAATGACCAGTAAGATGCATGCAGTAAGGTCAAGTCTTCAATGTTCCTTTAAATAAAATAAAAATAAAAAAAGGAGTTCTTCAATGTGCTTCACAATCCTGATCACCAACATTAACAATATCGTTGTATTTTCTAATGGCTTTGCCAAGCGTTTTAAGTCTATTTCTTTACATCTTGCTGATCCACTACATTTATTCCTTAGAGCATCCAATTTGAAGATTTATTATTTAAAAATTAAGTAAAAAATATTTTTATGTCATTTTCTACACTTTCTTTTCCTTACTTTTGAACAAATATGATGAAATTTTTTTAATATATATGCAAATTTTTATTTTTTTATTAATTTTTAATAATAAATTTTGATGAGACTAATAAAGTTACCCTTAATTTCCCAGCCTTTATCCTCTGAAGAAGATTTAAATAATATATATATTCAAATCCAAAAAAATTGACATAACCCTCTAATCCCTAAAAAATCTATAATATATAGCTAGCTAGCCCTTTATCATAATCTTTTTTATATTAACAAAATATCTATTTGCAAAAAGAAAACACTAAATTATTATTTCCACCTCCAAAGATAGTTACTCGCTCCTGACTGCACCCCTAGCCAATTGCATTGACAGCCTGTTTCATGACAAGCAAATACTTGATAGCTCAAATTAATGTGTTCCTACACATACAAAAAAGATATATATATATATATATTATATAAAAATAAATTTATAAGCTAACATACCTTTATATAATTCGTTAAATTTATTTTCTACTAATAAAAATGATTTTATATTCTAAAATACCATATCAAGACAAATCATTTTTTTTTATTTACTTATAGGTAGTCATGCTACTATGCCGCCCAGATTTAATCATTGGGTGTGCCTCTAGTGCAAATTGCAAATTTTTTATTTTTTCTTTAATTCCAACATTTTATAAACATCTTTATTTTTTTTAAAAAATAATATAATAATAATGATCTTTTTTAACTATTAAGTACATGAACGATTAAATTGAAAAGACAAACTCAAACAATATAATATCATTTTCCTTTACTTATATATAAATACCGTCTGATTAAAATATCTATCCTTTTCTTTCTACGTATTTGCATTGAAAATGTTTCCTTTTCCCATAAAAGCATGGTGGAAGAATTTGCCAACTAGAGACTTAGGCTTCGCTCGATTATATAACATAAATTATTTTATTTTATATTATTTTATTTAATTATTATAATATTATTAAATTTTTGTACAAAATATAATAAATAATTCAAATTTTTTAGATTTCAAACTATAATTAATATTAAAAAATTATATTATAAATAATATTTTATTCAACTTCTACTTTTATTTTATCTCATCTCTTATTATCTTTGAAGTACTTGATCTATGCTTACATATGGGATCCCGCCTAGCTAGTGTAATTTTTTTAATCTATTTTTTAATAATTTTAAATATTTAAAAAAAATTATAACATTATTAAAAAAAATAAATCCTAAATCATTAAATTTAAAAAAAAAACACACACACACACACTTTCCGAATTCCCAATCGAGAATTCCGTCCGTAGGTTTAGCATTTGTGTGATTATCTGTATAACCTAGCACATTAATTAACTTCAAAGAGTCATGTTTTATCTAATGAAATGCTAAAGTACTTGCCTTTAAAAAAAAATAAAAACAAAACAAAACTTCATAGTCATGAGTTATACGTATACAGGGCGAGCTAGCTAGCTCAGGTTCTGAAGTCGAGATCACACTGTCGTATTTACTGCAGCTTGACTAACAATGATGTTTTTTAAGGAGGGAAGTGATACATATATAATATAATTAAATAATATATTTTATAATAAATTTTAAATAAAAAATAATTTTATAAAATATTTTATACACATAATATTTTATAAAAATATTCTTCATTTAATACATTGTTATGAAAAATATTATATATTATATTATATATATCATTTTCCTTTTAAATAAGAGGATACCATCAATCATTATAAGGTTATGATAAGTTTACTATTTTTTACTCTCTCTTTACTATTCTCTTTATGTCTATTCACACCTTGTCCTTGGCAACGAACACAAATTCGTGCAGACCGATTGCCACTTAAGGTTTCTGTTTAGTATAGAAAAGTACGTACAGGTGCTATCCGGATAGCATGCCATATGATTTCCACGCATAATTCAGAACTTCATATTACATCATGTTATCCTGAAGTGTTCGGAACCAGCAGGCCAGCCACCTTAAAGGCAGTACTTTTAGGCCAGCCACCTTAAAGACAGTACTTTTAAATCCGGCTTGAATTTGAAAAATGAGATAAATTAAAATAAGTTTAATTTATTTTTTAATATTATTATTATTTTAAAATTTTAAAAATATATGTTAAGATTTGAAAAAAATATATTGAAATTTAAAAAAATTGTATAAGAATTTATATTTTATATAAAAAATTATAAAAATATAATAATAAAATAAAAATGAATTGAGATGAGTTAAACTCATTTTCAAATACAAACGAGACCTTACTTAATTGATCATTAAGTTTGAATATTGAAAAGTGTTATAAAAATTTATGGATAATAATAAAAAATAACTAAATAAATAAATAAATATTAAATAATAAAAATAAAAATAATAAATGGTAACAAAAATATGTAAAAATGTCTTACAGGTCGAACGGAACATAATGTATGTATCCTAGCGCTCAAATATAAGGAAAAATAATAATAATATATTGAGTGTCTGAGAATATTAATTGCAACATGCTCCCCTTTCTTTTCTGAGTAATGTCACAATCTTGTCCCACAAAACTTTTCTTGATCTGATATTATTTTTGTTGTCATGGGAGCTCTCATTTAGATAACTGGATTCTTTTTATTTGTCTAATTAGTGAGAATCTTTTGATATGACCAAGAATTGTCCTAATTTTTGAAAAAACATCAAAAAAAAAAAAAAAAAAGGAGCGCGATTTATGCTTAAAAAGAAAAAAAAGTTCCCAATAAAAGGAAGATCAATCTGAAATAGTTCATATTATTATTTATGTGAATGAAGTGTGATTTTTCTTTATTATTTTATGTTTAAAAAGAAAAATATTCAAAAAAAGTCATATTAAAAAATACAAACTTACATAAATAATAATATATTACTATTTATGTAAGTAAGTATTTTTAAATTTAATTTCTCTCTAATATTTCTCTTTTAAAAAATTAAAGATCCAAAAAATACTAAGATATTTAACTCCTTTCAACGACATTTACCTGACTACTAAGCTAGTGCAGGATTCTCTCTCTTGATATAGCCTCTTCCAGTTTCTTTGTCTTCTTCATTTTTTCTTTTTATTTTTCTTTTTGTCATGGTTAATGGTTTTCAAGTGTTTTTAATTTTTTGAAAGCTTGATTGCAGATTCAAAAGAGTCAGAGGCTTTAAGGCTAACACGCGTTATGCCGTCGTTCCTTCTATCCACCAATCATGTGGACGTTCAACGGAATGACATGTACACCTAACGCGCAAGGTCAAATTTGAATGGAGATTTAACATATCTCGCTTCTTATGGATCCTTCTTGCTAGTGATGTTCCTTCTCACCAATTGCATGGATCTAGGGTTGCAGTGATCTTCTGACCTGCAATGGTTCAATCTTAATGTTTACGCGTCACCACAACCGACCTTTCTTTTGGAAGTTTGTTTTGTCTTGTTTCTGTTTAGTTGTATTTTTTTGTTTTACTTGTATAGAAAAAATTGAAAAAGATAAATAAAAGAAATAGTGTCTTAGACTTATGTCCATTAAATCTTAGTTTGTTTCTCTTTCGAAAAATGAGATAGTAGTTTATTGTCTTTAAGACAGTTATTAGTTTTTCAGATATTTTGTCTGCGGAGAGACGAATTTGAGCCTCAATTATACATAGGTAACTTGTTACTGAGTCTTCTCAGTTATAGATCGCATTCTAAATTTTAAGTTCTATAATTTCAATAAAATAAACCTATTTCTTCAAAAAATAAAAGAATACAACGGTTCAAAAAAGGCTTATTTTTGGATAAGCCTCTACTGCACTGTATATTCAGATTTGTCTACCAGTTTGAGGATACAATAGTGATTCGATGACACAATGATTGTAACCATGAATATACATTATGAAAGGTCCCATTATTGTATATCGCACGCAGTCTAGTATACATTGATTTGAATTTTAGAATGAAAGGCTCCATTAGTGGATAGAGTAGTGCTACACACACACACACATATATATATAATACTTACCATTTTATTTACGTTTTTATTTATAATACTTATTTCATTATTATTTTTTAAAAACTTGAATTTTAAATTTTATGATTTTTAGCCTATCAATAACTGACATGTGAATAAATAAATAAATAAATAATTATAAATTTTTCTCAAATACAGTTAACATTTTTCTATTGGATAAGTCTCACGTTATATTTGAATATGATATTCAAATGAGTAACTGGCATATTCAAATCAGTCCGTTTCTACCATTTTCTTCCCAACGATCTGCAATCGGAGATATATTATATGAAAATTATTTCTTTGCAGCTAATTAATTATAATAAAATAATTATTTACAGTTAAAATGGTCACAATCTTTTTACTGCAATTAATTAATTACAAAACCCATTTTTCTTGTGTCTATCACTCTTTTGGAGAAATTATTAAATTAATGTTTTAAGTCGAGAGTATAATATCCATGTATATCGATGGTTCGATAACGTCCAGTTCCTTCATTTATAAACGAAGATTTAGGTAGTGGAAAGATAGCAATAGCATTTTAAATATTGGAAATTTAAATACTTCCCCTTTTTTATGATGACAAATGCTTGATAGAACTTGAAACTTGTATGAATACTTAAGCTCCTCTTAAGAATGTGCGTTAGTTTTTCAAGCAAAAATATAAATATAATTCCAAGCATATATAACAAGTTTAGCAATTTAAACAATGTTAAAATTTTAGTCTAAAACTTCTCCCCATTTTGACATCATTAAAAATGAATCATAATTAGCTCAATAAGATATATTCCTACAATAACCAATAGACAAATAAAACGCTGCGTTAGTAGAAACTGTAGAAGTTAGAACCACCCGTGTCCGACAAAACCTACAAACGTTGAACCCGAATTTTATCATTTCGGTGCAGAAGAAGATTTAAATCCGCTTGATGTTATTGATGAATTAGATGTTCCAGAGATTTGAAATTGAATAATTAAAATTATTCGTGTCCGACAAAAACAGCAAAAGCTGCAGGCCTAGCTCTGGCAATGCGGTACGGAGCCATGCATGTCCGACAAAACCTGCAAATGTTGGAAGTCTAACTCTGGCAATTCGGTGCGGAACCACGCGTGTCTGACAAAACTTGCAAAGGTTGGAGGTCTAACTCTAGCAGTCGGTGCGAAAGCAGATTTAAATCCGCGTGATATTGTTGAAAAATTAAATATTATCGAGATTTGAAATTTGTTTTTTAAAAGACCGTTTTCACCTGTCGGATTCTCAAATAAATTTTCACCCCATTCATTGATCCAGTTTCTATTTATTCAAAACGATAGAATGGCGGAAAAAATTTCGTCTGATAATCTTCCGGATTTGAATCAGGAACCGTCTCAACCAATCATTTTATCTCATGAGGTTGTCAACACCATGATAGAAGCAGAAATGCATTTTTCAAATAGAACTGATTCTGAGGTTGTTGCAACATTAAGAACTCTCAGTGCTCAATATGCTACCTCTTTACGACCATGTCTCGAAGATTACTAGCGAGGGCAAATAAGGTTGATCGACTTAACAATCAAATATCTGTTCTGCATCAAAAGCTTACAAATAAAGGCAGAAAGAATAAGAGGTTAAAGCAAGAAAATAAAGATTTGACGGAATTAGCTCGTGTTTTGAAACTTCAAATAGAGGAATCGGAACGAGTAAGAGTTCAAGCACAGAGTCAACATCAGCAGATAATGGCAGCGTTTCACGAGAGAAACAGGGACAATTATAATTAATCTCGCTAGCTTAGTTCGGTAACTTTTAACAATATGCATCCGGCATATCTTGTAAGTTTGACTAAGTAAGATTTGAAAAGATGACAGTTTGTCTTCTACTTATTTCCATCTTTATAAAAGCAATCATTAGTTTTATCTAATTCGCATCAAATCTTCTTTTCATTGTTGTAGTTCATCTTCATTCTCACTTTACAAAATCTTAATGGCTCATCAATTCTCTTTCAGTGCTTCTCGTGATCAATCTATTTCTGCATCTGTCGTAAATGCTATGAAGCAGCAAAATACTGATTTGGCTAATAAATCAGATCATGATGCCATTTACGAGCTTGTGGGTCTCGGGACTCAATACTCATCTTCCATTGTTGCTTTTTTCCGCTCAGTTGCAATCCAAAACCCGCGAGATAGAGAAGCTTAATGAGAAGATCAATATTCTTCAACGACTTGTTCAAGAGTCTAACAAAAAAATAGTAGACTTAAAACAACAGAATAAGGATTTAAAATCATTACTTGCTTCTGCATTTCGATTGCCTAATCCTTTAGACAAGGATGGCATGATGATTTATGAGGAACAAATGCATTTGAATGATGAGACTAAACATCTCAAGTTTCTGTAGGTCATTTGAGATAATGGAATAAATGTATCTAGCAGATATTCATTGCATGCACAATTCCTATTTATCTTCTAATCATGCATAGTTTATCTTCTGGTAGGGGTTTTGTAAAAATTTCTGCCAATTGATCATGTGTACTAGTGAATTCTAATACAATATCGCCTTTCTGCACATGATTTCTAAAAAAATGATATATAATTTCAATATGTTTGGTCCGAGAATGTTGTATTAGATTCTTTGAAAGATTTATAGCACTTATATTATCACATTTGATTGGAATGTGATTGTACATAAATTTAAAATCCTCAAGTTGTTCCTTCATGTAAAGAACTTGAGCACAACAACTACCCGCAGCAACATATTCTGCCTCAGCAGTAGATAGTGCAACAGAATTTTATTTTTTACTAAACCAGGAAACTAGTGCATGACCTAAGAAGTGACATGCTCCACTAGTACTTTTTTGATCTATTTTACAGTCAGCATAATCTGCATCTGTATAGCTAATTAGATCAGAAGATGTGTGCTTAGGGTACCATAACCCTAAGTTAATTGTACCACTAAGATATCTAAAAATGTGCTTAACTGCAATTAAATGTGATTCTTTTGGAGATGATTGAAAACGTGCACATAAGCACACACTAAACATAATATCTGGTCTATTGGCTGTCAAATATAATAAGTTACCAATCATACCTCGATATACCTTCGAGTCAACTGATTTACCGGATTCATCTTTATCAAGTTTAGTGGATGGGCTCATTGGTGTTCCAGTTTCCTTAGCACATTCTATCTCAAATTTTGAGTAATTATTTGATATATTTTGACTGATTAATAAATGTTTCACTTTTTGCTTGCTTGATTTGCAATCCGAGAAATAAATTAAATTCTCCCATCATGCTCATTTCAAATTCTTCCTGCATATTCTTAACAAAATCTTGACACATATTCATTAGTAGCATCAAATATTCTATCATCTACATAAATTTAAATTAGAAGAATATCATTCTATTCATACTTGATGAAAAGAGTTATATCGATCTTTCCTCTTGAAAAACATTTTTCAATAAAAAAAACTATTTAAGAAAACACTTTTAACATCCATTTGAAAAAGTTTGAAATCTTTATAACAAGTATATGTAAGTAGCATTCGAATAGCTTCTAATCTTGCGACTGGTGCATATGTCTCATCATAATCGATTTCTTCTTCTTGATTGAAACTTTGGACCACTAGTCGAGCCTTATTTCTAGTAATGACTCCGGACTCATCTTTCTTGTTTCTAAAAACCCATTTTGTTCCAATAATAGTATGATTTTTGGGTCTAGGAACAAGTGTCCAAACATCATTTCTTTCAAATTGATTAAACTCTTCTTGCATATCTAGAATCCAAGATTCATCAAGAAGTGCTTCATCAATATTTTTAGATTCAATCTGAGATAGAAAAGCAGTATGATTGTAAATATTTCTAAGAGATGATCGAGTGCTTACACCTCGTGAAAGTTCTCACAGAATTTATTCTATTAGATGATTTTTCACATGTTTTCACTATTTGATTGCATCTTGTACTAAGTCTTAATGATCTTTCCTTCTATTTCCATGATCTTCCCTTTTGAATTGTTTCCAAATATCATGCATCCTTCTTCTTTAGAATTGAAGTCAATGAATTTAATTTTGTCTCATGTCATGTATCTTGAGCATCCGTTGTCTAAAAACCATTTACTTTTACCTGTAAAAGACTTCATGCATACCTATAAAAACAATTAAAAAAAAAATCTTGGTAACCAAGTTCTTTGGGTCCTTTATATATTAGTATTAAAAGAAACAAGATTCTTAGGTACCCATATGGCCCCAATAGTCATTGTATGTTTTCTTCTAATAGGAAAAACAAGATAATTATGACCATTTCTATTACAAAAATTACAAATAGCATGTGACATATATGAAGAACTTGAGTGATTATAATAGTATCCTTTTTTAACAAAATTATTTTTGTGAAAAGAATTTTGAATATTGGACTTTGATGTAGAAGGATTATCAAAGAAATTTTTATAAGGTTTGTATTTTTGTTTTGTCATATATCACAAGCCTGCTTTGTAAAAAACACATCTATGACTACTAAGAAATTTTTCAAAATTTCTTTTTCCATTCGTAAAGTTTTCAATAATATTTTCTAAATCAGTTTTCTTTTTTTTCAACTCAAGATTTTCATCTTTCAAAATAATACTTTTTTTTCTTAAAATATCAATTTCATTTGTTAAAGAAAAATTTTTCTTTTTCAAAGCAGTATACTTGATATACAGTTTTTCAAATTTCTCATATACCTCTTCTAAAACATTTTGCAATTCTTCATATGAAGGATCTTCAATATTATCAAAATTTGTTACCTCAATATCATCTTTAGCCATAAGACAAAAATTTGCTGATTCTCCATTACTTGCTTCACTATCTGAGCTACTTGAGTCATCATCTCATGTAGCTTTCATTACTTTTTTGCCTTTGTTTCGATCTTTTTTTAGCAGAGGACAATCTGACTTGATATGACCAGACTTATTACATTTATAATAAATTAAAGTGTCATTTTTACCTGAATCTTTCTTGGAAAACTTTTTGAAAGATTTCCTTGGAGGAGTTTTATTTTTCTTTAAAAACTTCTGAATTCTTCTTGTTATCATCACAACTTCTTCATCTTTGTCGTCATTTTCCTCATCTTCATCACTTTCACTTTCATGTGGAACAGCTTTAAGTGCCAAACTCTTCTTTGAATTTCCTTCTTCTTCTCCTCTTTTCAATGTGTACTCATGGGTGATAAGTGACCCGATGAGTTCATTCACTTCGAGCTTCTTGAGGTCTCTAGTTTCAAGAATTGCTGTCACTTTTGACTCCCAACATTTTGGTAGAGAGTTGAGAATTTTTCTTACTATCTCCACTTTGGAATAAATTTTGCCAAGAGCTGTCAAGCTGTTTATGATGTTAGTAAAACGAGTGTGCATACTATAAATAGATTCATCATCATTTATCTTAAACATTTCATATTCATGAGTAAGAATATAAATTTTTGATTTCTTGACTTGAGAAGTTCCTTCATAAATAACTTCCAAATTATCCCAAATTTCCTTTATTGTAGTGCAAGTCATTACTCTATTAAACTCATTACCATTAAGAGCATTATATAATAAATTCATAGCAGTTAAATTCAAAGTATAAAGTCTATCGTCTTCACGATCAAACTCTTCTTCTTCCTTTTTGACCTTTACTCCATCAATCACTTTTGTTGGAATATAAGGTCCATTTACAATGCATTTCCAGATTTCTCGACTTTGAGCCTGAAGGAATATTCTCATTCTAACTTTCCAGAATGAGTAATTGTCTCCGCAAAAGAGTGGAGGCCGACTGCTGGATTGACCTTCACCAAATGAAGCTGCAATGTTATCTATAAGATCTTAATTCAAAAGATAGTTAATCTTATAATAGAGCTCTAGCTCTGATACCAATTGTTACCTAGATGACTAACACAAGAGGGGGGGTGAATTGAGTTGTATTTAAAAAAATAACAATTATAGATCAAATATATAATATAAAATATAAACAAAATATGAAACAATAATAAATATAAAGAGTAAGGGTAAGAGAGAAGCAAACTCAGTATGTTAACGAGGTTCGGCCCCACTGCCTACGTCCTCGCCTCAAGCTACCCATTGAGGATCCCCAAATCCACTATTCAATCTCCTTTAGGTGGAGATAAAAACCTATTACACCTTTGAGCAGTACCGCTCTAAAGAATCCGTGTAGAATACCCTCTACACTTCCAATAACCTCACACTTGGTGATTTAACTATTCTCCGTGTAGAACACCTTCTACACTTCCAATCACCTTACACTTTGTGATTTAACTATTCCCCGTGTAGAACACCTTCTACACACATAAGGGTTATACGCACCCTCTTACAAATACAAGAGTTGATAGTGGGTAGACTATCAAAATACACTCCTCAATGAGTGAGATAGAAACAATACAGCGCAAACTATATCTCTCAAAATGAATAAGGGTTAAGGCTCAATGCTTAGAGAAGAGAGAATGAAAACTTTGAATGAATGTTGTATGCTCTTGGTATTATAAATGTGAAGCTCTCAAATAATCTATTTATAGGCATATGAGACTTCATATTCAAATTTAAAAAGATTCACATGTCAAAAACATCATCATTCACTTTTCAAACATTTCAAATCAAATCTTTTTACTTTTTGCATGTGACGAAAGGAGCACACTTTAATTTTCAAAAATTTTAAATCTAATCTTTTACTTTTTGCATATGACAAAAGGAGCACACTTTACTTTTCAAAATTTTCAAATAAAGATATCTACCTTTTGCATAAGTCAAGAAAAGCATCCATCACTTTTAAAAATATTCAAATAAAACATGCACATGTGAAAGATGACAATCAATCATCTTAATATTTTCAAAATTCAAACCTTTAATCATGTCATGCACATGTGAAAGATGACAATCAAGTATCTTAATATTTTCAAAATTCAAACATTTAATCATGTCATGCACATATGAAAGATGACAATCAATCATCTTTCAAAATTTTCAAAGTTCAAACATTTAATCATGTCATGCACATGTGAAAGATGACAATCAATCATCTTTCAAAATTTTCAAATTTAATTTTCAAAATATTCATGCACATGTGGAAAATGTATTTTAATACTTTATGATAAAATATTAATTTTGAGCCTTAATCCTAATTTCGAATTTTTAAGATATTTACAAAATTACTCTATGATTTTAATGTGAAATTGTTCCCTTCTTGCTCATGCTTGCTTCCTTGATGTGCTTGATTCTATTGTGTGGACAACTTGAGCTTGAGACTCTTTTATTCTTTGAATTCATTTGTTATCATCAAAATTCATGTATAGATTTACACAAAACTTGAAACCTTGAGTTCAACAATTTTGTTGTTCCACTTTCATTAGTACAAATTCTATTTTGGGAATTGATTATATAGTCAACTAGGTTTTATATCATTACAGTATTACTCCAGTTTTCCACACTCTAAATTCCTAGGTTTTTTTTTTTTTTTTTTTTAACCCTCTAAATTCCTATGTTGATGTTTCTAAATATACTGCTTCTGACATGGGCCTCCCAAAAATCAAAGAGGCCTGTCTAAATTCGTCCTGACTACTGAATGCACTGTTATTGGGCCTAGAATTGCTACAGTGCGCCCACCCTGGGAAGTTGGGAAATGGGAACACTCTTATGTTTCTTTCCCCCTCTTCCAAATTAATTCGTATATCTATTTAATGATTTATTTTACCAGTAGTGTCAAAATTTCCAATTAGGGGTTGAGAACTGCAGGCAACTAATTATTAATTAGCTAGTGGAGCCCCACATATCTTTAAGGAAACTAAAATCCGTTTACAGATACTTAAATTAATTCCAATTTTAATAGTATTTTTTTAGATTAGAGCGTAAACTGCAGCAATTAATTAAGCTAATTAAAATCACAACGACATGCAATAGATAAGGAATTACCTTCCCCCCACCCATACGTCTTTTCTTGATTTTCACGGGATTGATCGCTTTTAAAATAAAATAAGCAAAAGGTTGAAATGAAATAAAATGACTCTTATGAGATCATGCCTTTTTACCCAAATTATAAAGCTTAAAGTACCAAAAGAGTGATCATTACATCATTTTCTTGTTATTGGCATAAGTAAAACTTGAAATCAGCATTTATAATATTGATTAAATATTGTAAGACACACTTTATTACATACTTCTTTTCTTAGAAATAAAAAACTTTTATTAAAAAATCTTCTCTTTCTTTTTTCGTAAGAGCATTCATAATAAACTAGTACTTATTATTTGACTAAATTTTGATAAGAAATCTCATTTTTACAAATTTTAGCTGTCTACTTTTTACCACACTAAATAATAAATTTAATAAATTAATAGTTATTTTATTAAAATATTAATTTTTACATTTTCATTTATTTTGATTCTGAGTGCAATTTGAATATTTACTTGTTATTAAAAAAATATACATTATAGTTTTCTAACATTCATATTATTTTTAACGGTTGATAGTTGTAAAAATGAAAACATTAAATTTTTTTTTTAAATAAAGTAAAATTATTAAATTTCACATTGAATGTTTATGAAGAGAAGACTTTAGAGCTATACAAAGATGAAAACTGAAAAGTTTCGTTCTTTTTTTTTTAGGCATGGGAGAAAAAATTAGCATGAGTGAATATTTTAATCCCAAAAAATTATTTAACTAGCCCAAAAGGCTAATTACATTTGTTAAGCCAAATCATTAAAAGCTATTTTAACAATTCATTTATTGAGGCTATTGCAACCTCATAATATTTATGCTTACTAGCTCTATATTATTTAACTAAACATTGATTTTGTTGAATGTATTGTGAATGCTCTAACCAAATTAGTTCTCGAAATTCTCAAAATATAAATTTCCAACATTTTTTATAACCAAACATGCTCTTATAGTTGGAATAGAGATTTTAAAGAAACACAAATCTGAAAGAATGATTGTCATGACCTAATGTAATCACCATATATGCTGTGTGGACGCCATGGCGTTATTATGAATCTTGCTATCAAATCCGCAAAAGTAAAGGTTATAATTAGCCTCATTATTGTCAATAAGACGTGTTTGTCCCGACAATAAACAAAAAAGTTTATTTATTTATTTATATTTTTAAATATTTGTTAAACAAATACAAC
This sequence comes from Platycarya strobilacea, assembly GCA_036898215.1. Classification (NCBI taxonomy): domain Eukaryota; kingdom Viridiplantae; phylum Streptophyta; class Magnoliopsida; order Fagales; family Juglandaceae; genus Platycarya; species Platycarya strobilacea. The sequence goes on from CM072555.1 coordinate 11,283,651, forward strand.
ATCATTGACGCTGGGAACCGGTCTGGTCTCAGCGTCTAAAGCAGCCCAACGTTAATTGAGCTATTTGATGATAAAAAACATATTAAAAAAAATGAACATTCAATAAAAAAAATGAACATTAAAAATATACTAAAAAAATAAAATGAACAAAACATAATAAAAAAACATAATAAAAAACACGATAAAAAAATAAACACATAATAAAAAATATAATAAAAAAATAAAATGAATATGAATTTAAAGGGATTTGGCCATGAAGCGAACGGAGCCGCCGCCGGTGGGTACGGGTCCGAAACAGGTTTAAGGCTGCCGAGGGTATACCGGAGCTCGCCAGAGCTCCCCGTCGTATGGGGTGAGGTCCCGATGGTGCAGGCGGTGTCGCCCACCGCCACCGGGGGCGACGGGGGCTGCTCTGTGTAGGGGGCAGCCCGTCTGCCCCCCAGGTTTTCTCTAAAAAAAAAAAACTTCCTTAGATCATCAATAAATAAAAAAAAATTAGAAAAATTTTATCGAAAAATTTTATCTAAAGATTTTATAAGATGATTTTGTATTTCACATTGTTAATAAAATTTTATGGGTGGCATGGCCTTTCTATATATGTAAAATGATTAAGATAAACTACATTTATTATACTCTATCTCACGTATTACTATTTATATACGTGAGATAGAATATACGTGTGTGTTTGTGTGTACGTGAATCTTGATATATATCCAGATATATATCCAGTTAAGTCCAAATTGATTTTTGCTATTTATCAATGTTATTACATGGCACATGCCTGCACAGTACACCTTCTTATTTTCTTTTTTATTTGAATTGATGTATACTACAAAATATTTCCTATGTTAAATAAAGAAAAAAGAAGTCCTTTTGTTTCCTGCGAGCGGATAAAAAAATAAATAAAAGAAGTTACATGCGTACGTGTTCATGCATTTCACTTTCGCCTAAAGAGTAAGGGTTCTTTCGCTATCTTAATTTGATGATCATGATGTCCATAAATTCAGTCCATTGGTCTTAAATCATGATCAAGCTTTCTGAAAATACCTACCTGAATAGATTGATCGAATATCGAGGTTTCTAGACATGAGGCAGCGTTTAGTCTTTTGTTTCACCATCGATCGTCCAAGTATGTATATCTTAAGCGTGAAGAGCTGGCTGGCTCTTGTAACATCGGTTTTTCCAGTCAGTTTCTGGTGTTAAATACATAAGGAAATCATGTTCTTGACTTTTGCTCAAATGTAATTATTCAACCAAGAACTGATCTTTAGCAGCAAATTGCAGGGGATCGTGCTCTACATTGAAAACTAGAGGACTCCTATATATATGCTGCTGTTGGGTTGCCTTTAATTACCTTGTGGAAAAAAGCATGCCTTTATAAGAACCAGAAACCAGCTATTTTTCTTTATAATTTCCAAGGGATTAATTATCATTCAGAAGTCTTGCTCATGAAAACTCTAACCGAACTTTAATCTATTGGCTCTTTCCACCTGGCGGCCAGTTTTTCCTGATCATGATCTATCTTGGAGCTAATGTTAGGTTGTAAATTATAATGCTCTCCACTTTGTGTAGTAAGTGGAACCATGAAGAGATTGAAAACGACCTAGACCTAATATTTGGAATGACATCTCAGACAGATCACTTTAATTAATACATATAGACAATATTGTAGCAAGTCGCATCATTATGCATCCATCTGTTCTGAGATAAGCGTAATAGAAACTGCCACACTATGCCCCATTAAAGACTTCTCATGCATTCACACCATACATATGTGTATAAATATATATATATATTATATATAATATGTTTTGGGGGAACTTGCATTATGGGATGACGCTATGTGACTGTACGTCTCTGGAACTAGCAATAACAAGAATTATACTGTCATGCATAAGTTGTACGTACGTACCCGAAGTTTTGGCGTTTGCGACCCTAGTCCATTAATATAGAAATCTCTATTAATAATACAGCGGTTTTTTCAATAATATCGCTGCTATAAAGTTACTTATATCCGTATCGTTTTATTTTTCTGATCATACTTATCACGTCGAGGCTGCCGGCTCAATATTCTTAAATGTCTTTGCCCAACGTGGGGCTTAAATTAAGTCACTTCTTCCCTTGTGTTCTGATAATCTGTCAGTTCATTAATTCAATCAAGAAAGAGAGAGAGTCAGCATAGAAATTAGACTGAGATTGAGGTCATGTTGTACTGTACATCCACTGCTGAGCAGATTTAGCATTGAGTACTCTTGACTAATGCAAAGTTTTGTACATTAGCAAGCATGAATATGCGATGCAACGTTGATCCTGAAGCTTATAATAATAATAATAGACTAATAGCTCCGTAATGTTAAAGTTAAAACGAAGATCTTGCCACGTGTGGCTCATCTGTGCAGACGTACTGTACTCGTCTTAATATTATGCATCTCTCTGGACATGGGATTCGGATCAGATTCCTTGAAATTACCCTTTATAAGCACCCGGGCTTAACAGGCTCATGATTAGTGAGGAAGAAAAACGTCTCGAAGACTGACGAGGGTACTTGAAAAGTTTCCCACCTTACGATGATAACCTTACGATGATAACCTTAAGGTGGGAGACTTTTGTTTAGAGGGTAGGCGAGGTGGTGGGGGCAACTGAACATCAAGATCGATGCAACAGTAAAGTTAGGACAGAATGATAGATGTTGCGCAAATCTAGCTAGCCATCATGTGGATTGATGATAAAAGATTTTGGGTGGTTTGGCCCGTTAGGGTGTGGGTTTTCAAACATTTCAAGCATAAGACCGATTATTGAAGATTAGTCCGATCATCATGATCATGGGCTCTGATGATCAGGTCTAGCTAATCATGAGGCTTGAATTGATTTTGGTTGAGGTAAGATTTTCGCACAGCATTTCATTGTAAAGGAGAGAGCTTAGTTTTTAGCTCATCCCAATACTTTCCCTAATTGTGTTTTTCATTTCCATGTAGAAGAATCATTTTTAAACATTCCTATAGATTAGTCCGGCCATTCCTATAGATTTTTTAAACATTTTTAAATAATATTTTATCTTAAATTTGTTATCTTCAATTATACTTTTTGATGTAACATATTTGAAGTGGCTATCCGTTAAAAAAGATAGACATAATACAAATGGATTATACATAAATAATTTTGAAAATTAATATAGTTTTATATATTTTGTCAAATTGTAAATTAAGTTATTTTTATTATAAATAGATCTAACAAATTACGTGAAATTACACTAATTTAAGAAAATATTTTTATATAATTTATTTTTTATTATAATAGTCTTATTGTAGATGATATATCAATACATTTATTGTTGTCTTTTTTGATATTTTCTTATGTGAATAATGAATGAAGGAAAAATGGCTAAATCTAGACTTTTGAGATAAATTGATGATGAGCAAGTTTGATTACATGTGCTGCTCGTGATTGGCAAGTTGTATCAAGTAAATATCAAATGATTGAGTTGCAAGATGATGACACGTGTTGATATTTCTGCTTAAGTATATATTTGTAGCTATCCAATACTTATAATCCTAATTCATTTTCATTTATTTTGTCAAGTGTTTCGAGAGGCTTTCAAACATAGAGAGTTTGACCGAGCGAAACTAGGGTTTCTACTTAGAATTTTATTGAGAGAGGAAAATTGTGAGATTTTCTAGTTTGTGGTTGAGAGTTTTGTAATCTAGTTGTTTTGAGATTTCTCTGTGATGAATATTGATCATCAATAAAGCACTAAGGCCATTTTTATTATGGATGTAGACTATTATAATTAAATCACGTAAATCAATTATGTTCTTTCTCTATTTTTTTACTTTCTTTAATTATTACTTTATTTTCTTGTGATTTCTTATTTTATTTTGCGATTATAGTTCATTTCTTTAAACTGTTGAATTTGGAAGGATCTTTATATCAAATTGTGATGTCGTTGAGTTCTATAAATAAAAGAGAGACTCGAATTGTTTTTCATAACACTTATTGACAAATTATATGACAAAATTATCCGTACCCAATTTCGAGAACGTCTTATAAATAGGTAGTGGCCGGGTTTTTAAATTATTCTGAGGAGGGCGACCTCCACCTCAAGGACTTAATTAAATGGGTTTAGCAATTAGCAAGACACTATCTTTTTATTATATAATATTATTGTTTTGGTAATTAAGTTAGTAAGACATTAATTAATTAATTGTTGGTAGATTAGTTGAGTTTGGTGATGCCACGGCCACCATTTATACAAAAAGAAGCAGCCGCTCTCCGTACCAAAGGCAGTGTACGTACGTCCCACTTGTACCCAACCCAACCACTCGGTACTCCAATCTCAATATTAGAAATGCCACCTCCACTCGCCATCCTATATACTAGGTGTATACCACCTGCAACCTAATTTGTCCATCACTTCCTATATATATATATACACGTCTCAGCTACTCTAAATACGTTGATCAGCCTAGCATAAATCAAGGAGATCAAGAGCTATTTCAGCAATAACAATGGAGGATGAGGATAGCAGCTCGAATCGGCCATCCATAGGGTTTCCTCTGGGTTTAGGTCTTCTTTTGATCCTGATGTTCTGCATGGTTGCCTTCTACGCTGCTTGCCTCCATTGGGACAAACTCAGATCCCTCCTCCAATCTTCTCCGGATGTCACCTCCGATTTAGAAACGAATAGACCCAACTCCCCACGTAAATCTGCATCTCCACACAAGGTATATATAAGATGCTAATTTCTTTTCCTGATCTCCTTAATAATACAAATTCAGATTTCTTCGGATCCTTAGATTTTTGCTTTATATATCTAGCTAGCTCTTATATTAATTTTGTGGTAGCAGATGCCGAAAAAGGGGGAAAACCGAAGCGTCTCGGTGTTGATGCCGGGAGATCAGGTTCCAAAATTCATAGCAATTGCTTGTCCATCTCGGCCTCCACTGGACACAAAAGGCTCAAATTTGACTGCAGAAGCTGCCAGCTCGCAAATATTCGGCCAGCTTCCCCTCACACAACCAGTGCATGTATGAAATTCTAGGCAGGACGCCTTCAGGTTTTTGTATGGTTCTCTTGACTTCAGAGTTGAGTTTTATGGCTTTTAATTCAAGGATAATATCCATGTCGGCATGGCATTTCTTGGGCCATGATCGTGTACAGTTGACAAGTTTCTATCGGCCTACTCGTACGGCAAGCCCACACAACATGAGTACTAGTGTGTTTATTTGAAAGCAAATCAAATCATGCCACTAGATCACGATTATCCATGTAGGTTCGTCATTTAGATCTATCTCCTTGATGGGTTTGAGGCCGGACTATCATGATTCATGACTCAATTCTGTATTTGGAGATCGGTAGTTGCATGCAGTTCCCGGCCCCCGCATCGATCCGGCCTCTAATTTGTTGGCTCTCCATATTTTGTTTATTAAGATCAGTGACTATGTTGTTTTGGTCACGCGCGTCTATATATATAGAGACTATTCGCTTCCGTTCATGATGTCTCTCCCTCCCCTTTTCCTTATAATTAGAAAAATATATATTGCTACTATAATTTTTTTTTTTTGGAGTAATATTGCTATAATTAAGATCCTGTAAAATCCTTTTTAAAGAAAATTAAATCACAGGTGTTTGAAGAAATGTCTTACAGTACACCTTGTGTCCCTTTACTTGATTGATTTTGTTGCTTTGCATGCTTCCTTACGAGACTTCGGAGCGTTGCTTGATTGTTGTGGTTGCTCGATGGTGAGGTGTCAATATATACTTACAACATACGACATTAATATATCGTGTCATTTTTTCAAATTTCAATTATTATAATAGTGCATGTCTGTATGTATTCGTTGAATAAGTTTTTAATTTATTTGATTATTTGTCACATTTTCAGAAAAAAAAAATAGTAAATGATCAAATGGAAAACAAATATAAAAGATGCTAAGTCAACGAGAGTACTCCTCGTAATTGCTTACTAATTTAAACTTCAAAATTGATGATCTAAAATGCATTCATTTTGCTACCTCTGATCAAGAGTTTTGGAAAATGTTTTAGTTACAAAAGAATTATATAAAAGTAAATTTATAAATTAATATGGTACATTAGATTATAAAATTATTTTTATTATAAAATAGATCTAACAGATGTTATAGAGTCACATTAATTTATGAGTTTTTCTTTATAGAATTTCTGTGTTTGTAGCATTCTCATAAGTTTTTTTAATAAAATGCATGGCTGAAATTTTAGTTTTCGGTTTCACCAACGTCGGCTCGTATTTTGTTGTTTGTTTGGAGCAGGCCACAACACAAAAGTTGGTGTGAGAAGCAATGTTTGGGCTGAAGCTAGCCCAGCCCGTTCATAATTGCAATAACCTGTTCGAACGAACTGATCAATTAGCTCAAGACACGAAAGACACAGATAGAAGTTAGTTGCTAAAAATTTAGTTGCCTGAAATTGAAGAGGTCAATATTATATTATGATAATGAAAAAATATAGAGTGAAACCACATTCAGAGCACTGATTTTCACGTGTTACTGTTCATGTGAACAGTAATCCGTAAGAGTGAATGCTCATGAACAGTAACATATGATATCAAGTGCTCTGAGTGTGGCTTCACTCTAGCACTACTCTATGATGATATATCCTCTTCAGTATTATATCTTATGATAATTAGGTTTTCTTATCATAATTAAAATTGTGAATATTTTAATCTCGATCGTTATTGAAAAGCTTACCGTTATTTAAAACTTTGAAAAATATTATTTTTTAAAATAATTTATTTTTATTGTCAATCACGCTTATGCATTTTTAAATAATTATCTATTTAAAAGATAGATGCATAAAACTATCTAAAATATATCACATCAAATGAGATAATTGAGAATAACGAAAATAATTAAAACAAAAAGCATAACTATTCTAAATAATTGGGACGAGTATCTTCTCAACCTTGTTTGCAAATTTAAATAAAAAGAGCGCATTTGTGCTAAACTACGCCTGCATAGCATCTTCAACTCGGTGAAGGGCGGTCTATATCCACTTAAATTTATTCTCGGCCACTAATTGGAAAATGATAAGTTTTAAATTTTTAATTAAATATCCCCACTCCGTGCATGAGTGCATCTGCTACATTGACCAACATTAAAGAACATGATAAGACACAATTTAATTGATAACTATCCGTTTGGTAACAAAGATCACCATGAACGCATAAATGCAATCTTGTCATTAAGTGAATTAATAAACAAGAAATATCTCATTACGAAAAAATAAGCCTGTTGTAATATTTTTATAGCAATTAAATAGATAGTTATAACATTTTTATGTCTCAAATAATTTATTTGACTGCTATAAAAATATTACAACAGATTAATTTTTTTTTGTAATATCCATATATCCGTTTGGATAATGAGATGAAATAAAATAATTTTAAATAAAAGTACTTAAAAATTAAATAAAAGATATTAAAATATTATTTTTAATATTATTGAGATCGGTCTATCCGTTTGGTAACTGCTTTTTAATTTTTGCATCTCTCAACATTCATAAAAAAATGCGTTGCATGAGTTCAACGAATTGTTATATATAAATTTATTTTAATCATTTTTAAAAAAGTATAAATAAACAGTGGTGGAGTTAAGGATTTGTTTCAGGAGATCAAGTAAAGTTAATATAAAATACATAATTTTTTTTTCTATTTCTATATAATTTTTTATGCGGTATAGAACAATTTGATAAGAAGATCTATAATAAAAATAAAATATGCTTAATATAACTTATATATTAAAAAAGTATATGATATATCAAGAACATGTCATCATAATAAAATTATATTAAAAAACACGTTAGAAATGATCATCTAACTTCTTTTTTATTTTTATTTTTATCTATAATAAAAATATATCATCTTGTTATTATATTATTTTATTTTATAAGAGATGTATTTTACTTTTAAATTAGATCAAATTTTGTGGAGAATCAAAATAATTTTGAAAAAGGGAGTCAATACAAGTTAAAATTAATATTATCTTATTAAATTATCAAAAACTAATTTTTTTTCTTTAAAAAATATATATATTGTTTTTTTGTAAAAAGACTAGCCCTCATGCGCCAACATAGTTCCACCACTGTAAATAAAATACGTGGGATAAAAAATAAAAAAATATATTCATGACAATTAGTGAATCTACCACGTGTTTTTAATTGCAGTTGATAGAGAGGAGACTAATGAAAAGTCTTATTTCTATTAACTCGTTCATGGGAGTTATAAAAATAAAATAAAATTATAGAGTATTCCAAACTAAAAAATCCCATATAATTCAAGTGTGTTATAAACGAAGTCGGCAGCCGCCTCCATGTCCCACCACTAAATTATGTGAATGACTCCACCATTATTATTTTAAATCTGCATAGTGACTTGCATAGTGACTTGTATAGTAACTTACATAGTAATTTCAACGCCTATAAATATGGGATTCAGTTGTAATGAAATTCATAAGAAAATATAGAGAGATAAAGAAAGTTTCAGTTCTTAAGAGTTTCTTTTCTCTTGTAATAGTAGTAGTTTTATTTTTAGTTTTATAACACGTTATCAGCACGAGGTTCTACCGATACTGAAGCTAATGGTCTTCTATTTCAAGTAAGTTTTTCAATATATTATTTGCAGTCCTTGAGATAAATATTAAAGGTAATATTTCTGAATATTACTTGATAAAATTTTATTTTTATTCTCATGATAATGTGAATATATTTATTAAATTCACAGATTTATTTTTGTAATATAATGTCAAATATTGAGATTTATTACTATTGACATTTCTGAAAAATGTTATTAATCCAGATCCTTGATGAGATCTATTTGGATATGATGATGAATTTGAAAGATACAATCATAGAAGGAATTCATGTGTCCCTGAAGGACCGTGCTGTGTATCTCATGATGAAAGATCATCATACTGTGTGAAAGAAATTAAGAGAGTGATATAAGCACTAGAAGATGTAATCCTCTCAAAAGATCATTATGATTTATTGCACTTGAAGTTGCAAGATTTTAAGAGTGGTATTGAATATTCTGCACTCTTTAAAATCAGCTCAATATTAAAATTATACAGTGAAAATGTCACTGATGATGATATATAAAAGAAGACATTATTTTTCATACCTCGAATGTGCTCCTGCAGTAGCAATATCGAGAGTGAAAGTTCAACAAATATTCTGAACTTTTGTTTTGTCTTCCAGTGATTAAGCTAAATAATGAGTTTTTGTTACACCAGTTACGTCCTATTAATGATATCGAATTTACACAATTTCCAGAAGTGAATGGAAACTAAGGGCGTAGACGTGGTAGAAAAATTATAGAAGTGTTGGTCCCAAAAGCGACAATACTAAAAATGATAAAAATATATCGTATCACCAGAAGTGATCAAACTTAGAGAAGGGTAAAGGCCCTCAGAATAATTATTCATAAAAAGATGAAGATGCTTATCATAGATGTAATATGACTAAACAGAAGTCACGTACCCGTTGTACGGCCAAGCACTTGATTTATTTATACTAAGTTTTTATGTATAAGCTTATTAATATTTCATCATGTTTTGAAATAATGAAATATCGGTGCCTGAAGCACGACAAGAAATTACTTGAGATAATAAAGTCCTGTTTAAATTTGATCCTCTTACAAATAAATGTGAACCAGAAGTTCAGAGGATTATTTATCTGCAAAATGTTGCAAATCAATTACATGATGTATTTACTGACACTAAAAGTGTTGTAAAATCATATATTACTGCTATTAATGCTTAAGCAGGAATTGAAGTCCCTGAAGGACGAGTTGTTAAAACAGAAATAAATGAGTCTAAGATACACCTGAAGCGTTGAAGACCTATTGGTGTACAAGAAAAATAAAAATCGGTGCTCATGAAGAGACCGTATTTTCTGTATAAAATATAATCCTTCTGAAGAGGAAAACTCCTGAAGAGGAAACCTCCTGAAGAGGAAAACTCCTGAAGAGTGTAACTCCTGAAGAGTATAACTCCTGAAGAGTGTAACTCCTGAAAAGTGTAACTCCTGAAAAGAAAACTCCTGAAAAGTATAAATCTCCTAAAGAGGAACCTCCTGTAGAGGTGTTTCATGAAATGTTTTTCCCTGAAGAGGAACAATGAGATCTCAATACATTTCATGAGTACTGGAAAATTTATGGATAGAAATAAAATTGTTGTCGACAACATATATGATAACACTTGATATTACCAGAAGTAATGAGCCAAAAACCGTCGAAGAATGTCGATGTAGAAATGATTGGCCAAAATGGAAAGCAGTTATTAAAACTGAATTAAACTCGCTAGTAAAGCGAGATGCATTTGGACCTGTTGTCCAAACACCAAAGGGTGTAATATTTGTCAGATATAAGTGAGTATTTATACGAAAGCGTAATGCGAAATGAAATTATGCGGTATAATTTGTCGCACAAGGTTTCCTGTAGAAACCCGAGAGCAATTATGAGGAAACATATTTTCTTGTTATGAATGCAATCACATTCATATTTTTAATCGATTTGGTTATTACAAAAGGATTAGATATGCAGTTAATGAATGTGGTCACTGCATATTTATAAGCATCATTAGATTATTACGATACTTGAAGCATCTAATCCAAGTACATTTAGGAGTATGTACTTTATAAAGCTTCAAAGATCTTTATATGGGTTAAAGCAATCCGAACGCATATTGTATAATTGAATCAACGAGTATCTATTGAAAGAAGGATTTAAGAATAATCCTATATGTTTATGTGTTTTATCAGAATCCGGATTCGTCATTATTGCAGTTTACGTTGATGATTTACCTTATTAGAACTCTTGAAAAGATCACAAGGGTTGCTATAAATTCAATGAATGCATTTGAAAAGGAAAGATCTTATTATTCAATTCATAGATGAGTTACAAGAATTTGAGACTTCTAGCCTCATCTCTCAAATGCATTTGCTTTTCATAAAGCAACATACCATCCTTATCTAAAGGATTAGGCAGTCGAAATGAAGAGGCAAGTAAGGATTTTAAATCCTTATTCTCCTGCTTTAAGTCTGCAATTTTTTTGTCAGACTCTTGAACGAGTCGTTGAAGTACAGAAACCTTCTCGTTAAGTTCCTCAATCTCACGATTTTTGGATTGTAATCGGTTGGAAAATCCAACAATAGAAGAGGAGTATCGGGTGCCGAGAGTCACCAGCTCATAAACAGCTTCACGATCTGATTTATTAACCAGATCATTTGCTTGCTGCAGCATTGCACCTGCGGAAGATGCAGGATCAACTTGTAATTGAGGTGAAGGACACCTCATATGTTGATTGTGAGAAATAGTAAAAGGAAATTGATGAGCCATTGGAAATTTGTAGAATAAGAATACAAATACATATGAATTATAGATATGAGAAGAAGATTTGATGCGTACTAAATGAAACTAAAGACGGTTCTTATAGAATTGGAAATAAGAACAAGACAAACCATCATCTCTTCAAATCTCACTTTACAAGATATGCTGGATGCATAATTTCAAAAGCCAGCGAGATTAATTATAGCTATCCCTATTTTCTTGTAAACGCTGAACCTCTGCCGTTAGCTGCTGTTGTTGACTTTGTATCTGAGCTCTTTCTCGTTCCAGCTCTTCTACTCGTGTTTTCAGGTCACGAGAATACCAGTCTACAAGTTTCTTCAGCTCCTTGTTATCTTGTTTTAAATCTTTATTCTTTCTATCTTTAGTTGCAAGCGTTTGATGCAACTCAGATATTTGATTTTTAAGATGATCAACCTCACTCGTTCTCGCCAATAGCTTCTGTGACATGGTTGTAAGAGAAGCAGCATATTGAGCACTGAGGGTTCTTGATGCTGCAACAATTTCAGGATCAGATTTACTAGATAGATATATCTCTGCTCCTATCATGGTGTTTACAGCCTCAGGAGAAAATATAAGTGGTCGAGGTATAAAAGGTTCGTGGTTTAAATCTGGGACATTAGAATTTCTATCAGACATAATATCGTTCTGGATGAACAACAACTGAATCTATGAGAAATGCGAGATCTTTTTGCTGGAGTAAACCAATGGTAAAATTGGTTATATTTAAACAACAACCCGAAGCCTTCAAATCTCTTCAAGATCTCGTTTGTCCACAATGTCAAGCAGATTTGATTTTCCGCCGAATCGATAATATTAAATCTCAAAACTTTTACAGCTTTTATCATACATAGATGGTTTCCAATATTATTTCCGCCGTATATAAACAAGTTCTTCCTAATAACGCCGAATGAGGAGGAGAAAATTTTAGATGAAAATATTATCATACTCTCTCTAATGCATTATTTAGTTGGATATCGTGTTTGAATTCTTAACTTGTTATATATACTGAAATCATATTTGCTTATTACTTAAAACACTAACGCATATTATCAGGAGGAGTTTAAGTATTACTGCAGGTATCAGATTTCTATTAAGTTTGTCAACCAGATATTATTTTTCATCTTCAAATCACTCAGAGATTATTGCAATTCATGAAACAAGTCGAGAGTATATTTGGCTGAGATCAATGACTCAACAATTTTATACGAAGATAATGCTACTTGTATCATTCAAATCAAAAGGAGGATATATCAAATATACGATCAAGTGATAATCTGGCAGATTTATTCACGAAGACATCACCAACTGCAACATTCAAGAAAATTGTGTAGAATATTAAAATGTGAAGATTCAAAAATCTATCGTTATGCATTTTTCAGGGGGAGTAAAAGTCCAGAAGACTTGTGCTGATTGTACTCTTTTTCCTTCGCTAAGATTTTATCCCATTGGGTTTTCCTTTGCAAGGTTTTAATGAGGCAATCTTAAAGCACTTGTGAATACATAAAGAGACTGTACTCTTTTTCCTTCGCCATTGGTTTTTCTTCCCACTGGGTTTTTCCTTGGCAAGGTTTTAACGAGGCAGATTCTTTATGGGTGGTCATTCAAGGGGGAGTGTTATAAGCGAAGTCGGCAGCCGCCCCCATGTCCCACCACTAAATTATGTGAATGACCCCACCACTATTATTTTAAATCTGCATAGTGACTTGCATAGTGACTTGCATAGTAATTTCAACGCCTATAAATATGGGATTCAGTTGTAATGAAATTCATAAGAAAATATAGAGAGAAAGAAAGTTTCAGAGTTTTTTTTCTCTTGTAATAGTAGTAGTTTTATTTTTAGTTTTATAATAAATTATGTTTAATCAGAGTTTTTCTTTTAATAATTTATTTATGTTTGCAGTTAGTAGGACGTTGCTTTCATTAAGTCATATTCCACACGTGGGCTTGTTAGGATGGGCCCGTGACAAAGGCCGTGATCCTTGAGCTAATCGGCCTGCATGTCACCTGGCCGACATAGGGGTCTATAATAATTTGCTTTTGTCGGGCGTTATACATGACGCGGCGTTCTGTTATTGGACGAAACAAGGAAGTGAAAAACTATGCAGCAGGACTTGACCCTTTTCTGGTGCTAAGGCCCACAACTCTTGCTTATTGGGCCCCATTCCCAGCATTTTGCCATTTGCCATTGGCTGTAGGCCAGACCTTAGCCTAGGCTTACCGCCAGGTTTGGACCCACTACGGTGGCAAATCCCGCAATATCAGTCTCTTACCCTATTTTGACTTGGTCAGAACTTAGAGGAATGTAGAACATAATTGTTATTCAAGAGTAAAATTAAAGATATATTTACTATATTAGTGGCGTGGAATTAATTCACAAGATCCATCAATCTATAATTTTCTTAAAAAAATAAAACTCAATATATGTCTTATCTTTTCTATTTATTTAACTAAAATAGTTTGAAATTTAAGTTAACACAAGACATTACTCATTTAAGTCGAGATTGTTTGAATAATAATATTATATATAGTTGTAGAATGTATAAACATTCATATTTACTCTTTTTTTATAAAAAAAAATGATTGTACAATATTTATATATTCTACAATTATAAATATCATTTTTTTTTATTTGAATGGCTAATCTTGATCCCAGTCGTCGAAGTCCAAGGTGCTAGAGTGTTAATGATGCATGCGAATATGAAACAATATGATATTGACAATGCCAAACAAAGCATGGATAAGGTGTTGTGAAAATGTCAATGTATGGTTTTTTAGGGCAAAGCGTGCATGTGAAGGTGGTGACAATTAATAATGGTTCTAGTCAATCTCCTCCTCCAGGAAAAATTAAGTCATAAGACCATTGATTCGCTTTCATGTTCTCGCGCGTGCATCTCACTTTTGTACCATAAGTCATCTTTCATTGATTTTGGGTATCCAACTTAAGTTGAATTCACTTTCGTCCGTGATTGGACGAGGGTCTATGGGTGAACGATTACGAGTGACAAATGTTAGAAGAATAATTTTATTTAAAGGTACCTAAAATATATATTAGTTATATATATCACAATTTGAATTGAAAAATAAAATTATGTCATATACATGTATTTGATGTACGATGTATACGCTAATGTTAAACCATGAAAGGAAATTATCTCTTAAGGACCCAACAATTCAAAAATTAAAATCTCTGGCAACATTAAAAAATTATATCAAGTTGTTGTATTATATGTATTACAAAGATTTATTTACAGTCAATTATTTTAATAAAATCATTATTTATAATCAAAATTGGTCTCAAATAGTTGGTTCATTGCAAATATTTGATGACAAAAATTTATTTATTTATTTATTTATTTATTAAAGTGATAACTAACAATTGCTCAAAATACACGCTTCAATCATTTCTATTTGAATTATATTTTCAATGGAAGATATGACTTTTACAATTACAAACACAATTTAGACATCAATAAATTTTGTCACAAGTTTTTAGTTGCAAACACGCACATCATATAACTTCCCCATGTTTTTCCTTGTCCCCTCTAAGCTGAAATACGCCGCCCCGCAAAGTCGTGCTCCCTGCTGGTTGTACTAATAAATCCTAATTTCCCAGCGATATCTCAACCAATAAGATATATGTATATATATATATATATATATATATATTGTTAGTGAAAATACACAATAATAGAAAAAAATTACAATAAAATGAAAACTCAATTGAAAAAATCTAAAGAAAGCAACAGTAATATTTGAATTTTTTTTTTTATAGAAAATACAAATTTATTAAAAAATACCAATATATATATGTGCAAGTTTTTCTTTTATCTTTAAAAACCTTTCCTAGTCCATTAAAAAGAGTAAGGCTACATTTGGATTTGGTATTGTAAAGAATTTAGTTTATTTTTTAATATTATTATTATTTTAGAATTTAAAAAATATATTTAAATTTAAAATATATATATTGAAATTTAAAAAATATGTATAGAAATTTATATTTTATATAAAAAATTATAAAATTATAATAATAAAATAAAGATGAATTAAAATAAATTTTAAATATAAACGAAGTTTAAATCCACGTTCTTCTTTTTTGTTAGGGGTTTAAAAACGGAATAGAGAGAGAGAGAGAGAGGACACGACAGCATGTGAAAATACTAGGTGGGATCCATTTTTAAGGAGTGCACATGTGACTGTAGGGGGTATTTGTGGCATTAGATTAGTATCTTGAATGTAACATGGGGCAATGAGGAGAGAATCTCGCCCAGAAAAATAGAAGTGTAATGAGTGGAGTGGTTGAATTTGATATATTTGGCTAAACCATACCTGATTTCTTTGTTCCTCATAATCACATTGCTGCTATTTTTCTTGGATATTGTCCTCTGGTGCCACGTTTAAGATTAAGACAGACTTTTTTTTTTCCTTTATGTAAAAGTAATTAAAAATTACTTATAATATGTTTTTATTAGGATAAAATAAAGTATCATATTAGATAAAATTACTAGATCCCATTTTTTCTTTTTAAGAAATTAATTAAAAGAATAAAAATGTTATTCTTACAACTCACTGTTGTCACTCATTGTTATTGTTGGAATTTCTTATTTATTTTTTAATGTTTTTACTTAATAATTAATGAAGTATTTTGTAATAATATTGTAATTTTCTTAACTTTTTTAAAATATTAAAAAATACATGTAAGAAAAAACAAAAATACCATTATAACTAATGATAGTTTCAAGCGGAAGCTGAGAACAATAGCTATAAAGTCACCCTTAAAAGAATTTTTACTTATAATGAATACAAAAAGATGATAAAATAAAAACATCTTAAACATTATGTAATATAAAACATCAACGTTTTAATAAAAAGATGATAATAATTTGGCGCAATGAGCAGTAACAATGCAAGTCTTTGGCAACATCTTTCTAATCCAAATTCTTTGTAACTTATTATGATTTCACAGTAAAAAAAATCTACCCTAAATTTGTATTTTAAATAAGAGTTAGACTCTATCTTATATTTTCACTTTATATGTATATATATAGAGATATCAACTTATTTTAAAATATAGATTTAGAATGGATTCTTTCTACAGTAAAATCGTAGAAAGTTAAAGAGACTTTAGATTAAAAAGATGATGTTAAAGACTTGTATTTCACTAAAAGAATATGGGTAGAGATCAATATATTAATCCTAAATAAATTCGCTCTATTTATTTATCTTTTCATTACTTTACACCGTAATTTATTGCATTGAAATGCTTTTTTTTAGTTTAATGTATTTTACTTATTAAAAAAAACTTGCTCAAAAAAAATTTACTGACATATATATATATAATATTTATGAATATTACAATATTACTTAAAAATAAAAATAAAGAATCCTAAAAGATACCTTCACGCATGAACTTACTACTTATGCTAGGGAAAGCACTATGATTGCATCCAAGGAATGCGCAATATGAGTAAAAGAAGGTAAAATGGGGGCAATACTGTCTTTGGGGTGAGGCGCTTGTACGACAGAACACAGGAATCACTGCCCAAAAAGATTAGGACACGATATGATTCTCTATATTGCCTTATCTTGAACTAAGTTGGAAAAAAACGACAGGGAAAGGGGGGAGAAGTGATTTGGACACGTCCTAGTTTTTGATTGATGGGATATTGGGCTGAAACGACAAGCTTCCCACCATGATTCCTGTTACAGTGAATGCGCAATCCCATCAAACACTTGAACACTGGAGCATCATGTGCTGGTGTTATGAAATTGGATTGTCTCCTCCTTCGCTCACCACTTTTTTTATTTTTGCTTAATGAGTTGTTCTATAAATTTCACATGTTATTCTCTGCTCACAACGTTCTGCTGTGAAACTTATCAATCCGTTTTAAAGTTGTCCACTTTTGTGATAATTTGTTGCGGGATATGATCATGAGTTGGTGCCATTAATATTCAACTTAAAAACGTTGGCAATAGTTCAGATTGAAGACTTCTACCCTCGTCTCTTTTCGTGGTATTTATTTAAATTGCCTGCAATTTTGTCTAAAACAATTAGACATAATTTCATATTCTCTCTCTCTCTCTCCACAATATAGTAGTAATAAAGAATTGTTAGATTTAACAATTTTAAATTGCCATAATTTGTTGTGATATATTAGATTTAATCTGATGTATTCATTAATTTCCAATTATTTTTTTTTTTGTAAAACTTATTTAGGAATAAACATTTTTCATCGTAATACTATTAGGAGATTATGATATAAAAATTAAGAAAATTATTTTATCTACAAAGAAATATTATAAAAGTAAATTTATAAATTGATATAACTTTTTATTATATATTATATTTATTTTATAATAAAAATGATTTTATAATTTAATATATAATATCAAATTATGTCAATTTATAAATATATTTTTATAAGATTTATTGGTAGCTAAAGCATTCCTTACAAAATCAACGCAATGTGTGCATTTGAAGACGACGTCGTATACATATTGCTGTGATGCCCTCGAAAACGTCACTAACCTTCGAAATTCCCACGCCAATAATAAACTGTGTTTTCTGAAGGACATTGGACAGTGGAAGAAAAATCAACGGCCTGCGTTCAACGTCTTAAATGAACATCAGCCATTGATATGTGTTCCCCTCAAGATGTTCGGCGGATTATAAAAATGGGGAACAGAATATAATTTACAAAATATAAAAGGAAATATTAAATGAAAAGTTGTACTTTTGTAATATCATGTTTTTAAAAGAAGGCTGTTTTTTAAGACAAAATTCTCTTTTGTTATGTTTCATTTTGTTTAGAAGAGTTATTTTAATGCATAGAGTTTCACATTGGCCAGCAAAAGCTTTTGTTACTTTCTGCCAAATGGAGGGTCCTTAGCTCTCTCTCCTCCCCTCCCCTCCCCTCCCCTCCCCTCTCTCTAAAGCTTCTTCTCTCTGGTAAAACCAAACCCTGAAATCAATCTTTTTCGTCAGCCACTGATTCACAACTTTCTTCAGGTAAACACAAGCTCTTTTTATTTTTATTTTTTTTTATTTTTGTGTTTTTTCTTGGCTAACACTGAGCTCTTCGATTTTGCAAGCTTTGCTTCCAAGTCTCGTTCTTTCTTTCCCCAGTTTTTGGCTGCTCTTCATTTTCTAGTGATTCTACTTTTTTTTTTTTTTGGTTCATCTTTGGCTTCCATTTTTGTGATGCCGAGGAATTGAAGGAATAAAATAAGGTGGTAATATAAGTTTGAGGTGTTTTCTTCTTGTTGTTGCTGTTACTGCTGCCTTTCTTTCGCTCTCCGTACAATGAACATCACATTTGAATGCTGTGGTTAGTGGAGGTTTTGCTTCCAATCAAGAAATCACATGCTGATAAATTTAATAGACTTTTTACATAATTTTCCTACCTTTTTTTTTTGCCTTCAAACCATAAATTTTGCCTTTCTCAGTTTCTCTTCTTTTCATTTTCTTTCGCATTCAGCGATTATAATTTGTATTTTTTTTTTCTTTTTATGCATCTAAATTTGTAGGCCACAGGCCCACAATTAGTCCAAGTACGTCTCTGCTTCTGAGTTTTTGGCTCGTGCTTCGATCTGCTGTGTAATTACTTCTTTTTAATTATTTGGTCAACGTTCTGGATAGAGTTCAGTCCCAAGCTCTATAGGGTTTCTTCTCATTTATTGTCACTTGATATTATTCAGCTTTGGTGCCAAAGGGATTGCTATGAGATTAGCTTCAGGATATTTTATATTAGTTTCTGTTAACTACAGTAGATCCTCAATACATGTTCACCTATTGGTTATTAATTGGAATCTATGTTGGCCTTGTTACTTGGAACGTGTGATTTCTAAGCAAGAGACGGACAAAGTTTTGTGATCTAAAAAATGCGTAATTTAGATTAAGGAGATTGTTTAGTCGATCATTGGTTTGCATTTTATTGAATTTGTATTCACATTAAGGGTGGCCAGCCGTTGTTGCACATATTGCTCTTTACTTCTTTATCTGTTCAAAGATTCTATATTATCATATTTCTGATACAAGTCTTCGAGTATCTAGAATAGAAAGAATTTAGGTGTTTTGCAAAATTTTGCAGGAGATCTTTAGTGTGAATGTCTCCACTTCTCAGTGTTGGAGAGGAGGGTCAGAGCAATGTCACATTAGTGGCTTCCTCCACCTCGATCGACAGTTTATGCTGCAACAGCTCTGAATTGAAAGAGCGTAACTATATGGGTTTATCTGATTGTTCATCGGTGGACAGCTCAGTGGTATCCAGTGCGTCTGATGAGGCTAAAAGAAGTAGTCTGAATCTAAAGGCTACAGAACTGAGGCTTGGACTTCCTGGGTCCCAGTCTCCTGAAAGAGATCCCGAACTCTGCTTGCTAACCTCAACTCAGCTTGATGAAAAGCCACTCTTCCCTTTGCATCCATTGAATGATGGGCACTGCTCTTCTACACAGAAGAGTGTTCCGTCAGGCAGTAAGAGAGGATTCTCTGATGCTATGGATGGCTTCTCAGAGGTGAAAAGTCACTGCTTTTACAAAAGGGACTTGGATCTTGTTTACTGTTGGATCTACCTCTGCTTACCACCATATAATTTTGTGCAGGGGAAATATATCACTAAATCAGATGTAACTGCAATGCTGTCCTCAAGGACTTCTTCAAATTTGGGACTAAAATCTGGTTCTGTGCCCGAGAAACTTGGGATTCAACCGGCTAATGCAAAAGAACCACAAAAGATGATACAAGAGCGGCCCCATGCTGCCGATGAACCCAGACCAAATCCTAATGGTTTTGCAAATAGTAATAGCAGTGCACCTGCTACCAAGTGAGTGTGAAGAGGGTTGTTCTCATGTTTGAGCTTAACCATTAGAATTTCTCTAATATTCTTTGTGTGGCAGGGCACAGGTTGTGGGTTGGCCACCTATAAGGTCATTTAGGAAGAATTCACTGGCTTCTACTTCAAAGAACACTGAAGAAGTAGATGTAAAATCAGTACCTGGTGCTATGTTTATCAAGGTCAGCATGGATGGTGCTCCTTATTTGAGGAAAGTGGACTTAAAAAATTACTCTGCATACAAGGAACTGTCTTCTGCCCTTGAAAAGATGTTCAGCTGTTTTACCATTGGTGAGTCATTCCAAAGTTTCAAATCATGGAGCATATATTTTTTTGCACTTTAGAGCTATACGTTGTGGTTTGTTTGGACACACTGCTGTTGTGATGTGATGTCAGGTCAATATGGATCTCATGGTGCTCTGGGCAGAGAGGGGCTGAGTGAGAGCAAACTGAAGGATCTGCTTCATGGCTCAGAATATGTTCTTACTTACGAAGATAGGGATGGTGACTGGATGCTTATGGGGGATGTCCCGTGGGAGTAAGCTCCAATTCACCTTACTTGTTTGCCTCTCCTATCCAATTTTCTCAAAAACATAATGAATTCTTTAACTTAAAAAGTCACCTCAGGCTTATGATGTCATTCTAAGGACGTGATGATGTGTTATGTATATACGCATTGGAGTTGTATTTAATGACAATGACAGTTATAATTAGTTGAGAAAGCTCATAAGCCAAAGAAGTGGTGATCTATCTATGTAGATAAGTATTGCAGCACACATTTGTATGTAACAATGAGTTCATAGAAATAAGGCTTATCATGGAGTTCACATCTCAGAATACAGGTCTTACTGTCTAAGCCATTTTATTCATAATATTCTCTACTCTTCAAAACTTTAATGTTTCCATAAAACCTATTGACTGGCAATTGCGTTGTTAGTCATCACGAATATATTTATTGACTTTATGCACAGCTTTTAAGATTACACTTCTGTGCATTCTCCAATGGGAGAAATTACTAATTAGGTGTTGTGATGATGATGTCTGCATATTGTAACATTGCTTCTGACAGCAAGATGTGAATGTTACTTTACCACTGTATCGATTTTCAACTTATATACATTGAGACAGTTCCAGAATATGTTGCCTTTGTATCTATTTTTAATTTTTTTTTTTTGATAAGTAATAAGCATTTTATTAAAGAGAAAATAAATAGGCATTGCCCAAGTACACAGGAGATATACAAAGAAGCATTGCCTAGTTACGATCTAAGAGTTCGAAAAAGACAAGAAATCATGCACGTTGCTTCCATAAGGTACAAAGGCTGAGAACCATAAAAAGAGAGTATGTAGAAAAAAATCCTGGAACTCCTTGATTATATCTCGTATTAATTAACAATGAATTGATATGTTGTGGTTATTTTGGTCCTATTGTGCATATATAGCTCCATCTGTAATTAAGGTCAATCATTTTTGTGAATAGGCCTGTTCATCCGGGCCGGGGGTTCTATTTTTTTTTAATTGTTTTGAATTTTTTTTTTAGGAAATTCAAAAAAATTAATCATCCAGCTTCTGGATTCCCGGATCTAGAATCCGGATGAACAGACCTATTTGTGAAATAGGTGTGAAGGTCTAATATATTATACTGCTTTATTAACTGGTAGATCTTTCACTTTATAAAATGAACTGTCACTCATAGCAACTGAGAGAACATTACCAGTATTGGCATGGGTATGAAATAAAAAATACATCTCTTGAGAAGGTGCTCCTTTACCTGTATATATGATGTTGTGTTTGCTTTGTCTTATTTTCCCCTTTTGCCACCGTTAATCTTCCATGTTGAGGAAATACTATATAATAGTTGCAGAATTTTTTAGATACAGGCACTTTGGTCAATTTGTTATAATTTGAATTTCACATTTACTTAAGGATTATGATGCTCTTCAATGGTGTTCCTCTCTAATTAACAGCAATTTGCACCACAAATTCACTACAAGAATGTTTGTTTACAACGGTTTATTTTTCCTATATAAAAGAAAGGAATATTTGCTAAATTTCAGGGTGGCATTTAAGGCAATTTTTAACTTATTGCAGGATGTTTATTGATACATGCAAGAGGTTGAGAATCATGAAGGGTTCTGATGCCATCGGCCTAGGTGCGTACATAATTACATTATGTATCCATGTGACCATCTCTCATGTTTTGCCGATGTTAGCGTGATTCTCAACTACTTCGTTTTTGAACTAACACCTTTTCCATATCTTAAATGATTAATTTAGTACTTGGAACATTTAAGGACTCATGCACTCCAGTTGAGTATTTTGTAGTAATGCTGTTGTAATATATAAGCGAAAGCACCAATAAATTAAACCAGGCCTAGCCAAACACATTTTTTGCCAATGGCTGGTAGCCATCCAATCTAAAACCTTTCAATTAATATTGAGATTAGAACAAAATCTCAATATTAAAAAGTAGAGGTATGGACTTATGGAACCAAGTGAACCTCTAGGGGTTGGCTCAAGTGGTAAAGGCCTTAGGCTTAAAGGTATTCTCCCCTTAGGTCTAAAGTTCAAATTTTCTTGGGTGCAAACAATTTCTAGAAGCCATCGGACTGGGAGATTTTTCTCTTGAATTAATCGAGATGTACTTGTGGAAATATTCTTGTCGAGGGCCTATGCACCCTCGGAATTAGTCGGGACGCTGTTCCAAACACTCAATGCCAATAAAAAAAATGGACTTGATGGAACCAAGTGGTGGGATTGGGAAGATTTTGGCCTCATTCCAAGTTGTTGGAGATAGTAATCAATAAGATACAGTATAAATGATTAAATTATCTCTTCCACTTAAGCCTTTGGGATAAATAGAGATCTAATGGCAATACTTACAAGTTTCATGCTGGATATAACTTGGAACATCATAAATCAGATATAAAGATGCTTAGGGAAATGGTTGTTCATGAACTGCATTTTAGCATATGGTTTTACACTTGTGGAGATCAGTTTCTCATGGAGAACGTTTTGGTTTTGCGTACAGCTCCAAGGGCCGTGGAAAAGTGCAGGAACCGGAACTAGCTAGCTCTGGACATGATCCTATCCTTCCAGTAGCCTACCAAAAGATCAGGATGGGGCACAAAGGCAAATTAACAAGATTTAGTTGGAAGGACGATGAAGAACGGTAAGGTGTCGGACTGGGTAGGAGATCATGTGTTGGCTGGCTTTTACTATGTTTCTATCTTTATGTTATTGGTTGCCATGGAACTAATGTTCAGTTTATTATATTTGTAAGACTCCTAAAACCTTATGTATGTGGGAGTACTTTACTTTTGCAGTTTCCTGTTCCTATTCTGCATGCTTTAGTATGTAAAGTGCATTAATTGTCCTGTGAAACATTATGCTATATGTAATGTCTGAATGATCAAAAAGACCTCCAACTTGTCTGTCACCCTGGACTTCCTTCCGTTTCATGTCGTTTGCACCTTTTACCATATCTGAAAGCTTTACATTTAGCATTAAGACGCGTGCGTTATATTATATATAATTGAAGTCGCGAGCTAGCGAAACAGAAAAGAAAGAGAAAAAAGACATTATTCTGCCAAGATTCATATATAATTTGAAGGTTTTCTGTAGCATGCTCGTAAACTAATGAGATATCGGCCAGCCCTTTGGATATGGTTGTCGGAGAAGACATGAGACGGGCATGTGCTGCTCTGATCATTGGCTGCATTATTGATGTATTTAAATTATATATGGCAGTGCAGTTGGTGTTGAGGGAGGGAGGGCGGGAGGGGGCCGCACATAGCCTGAAACATTGACCTTGATAATGGAGTTGGTACCACATTGTATCGCAGTACATGCAAGGTAATTGTCAGTAGTTAAACTGCTTTCTGTTTCAGTTAAATCATGGTGACGCTTCATAAAACAGAGACAAACGTGGTCGACGTTTAACCATCAATCATGGCCGGTTTCTTTATCATGTTTACTTTTTTTTTTTATATATATATAAAATGATATATACAAGCTCCAAATTACAAGTAGAATCAGTACAGACCCTTTACAAAAAAGTGGATTCCAACATGAAAAAAATATGAAAATCTTACTTTTTCTTTATAGGATCTATATTTTTACAGAAAGCTTGTATAAAGCTTATATATTTGGAGTTCGTATGTAATATTACTCTTTTTTATTAAAACTATCACACTTTATCAAGCTGCGAAAAATTACTATAATTATAAAAACAGACTAAAATTTAATGAGATAACGTGTACAGTTTTTCAATAAAGTAGAAAAAAATAGAGTACTTGATAGTTAATTTATAGTTAATTTATTAGTTTAATAATATATAAAATTTTCCAAGTAACTTGAACATAAATCACCTTGTAAAAAAATATACTCATATAAAAAAAATACTATTAAATAAACCCACTGTTTTGATAATTCAAATGGGATTATCTTATTTATAAGGTATGGCCCCATTTACCCATATGGGTCATGGCTTAGGCAAAAGCTTGGTCCAATTCTCAACAGCTCAGATAAATCAGAGACCCTAAAATGCGCTTTAAAAATAAAAATAACTCAATAAAGCCCTAAAAGTTCAAACCAACCTTAACCCTAACCCTTGTGCCATAAACTTTGGAGACCTTTTACTTATCAAATCGCCTCAACAGCTAAAAGCTTATCCTTTATTGTCACATTAACAAATTGAAGCATTAATGCTTCTGAAGATAAGTTAATATTTATTTAAATCTTTCTTGTATTTTTTGTTTGGAAAAAAAAAAAAATCCTCTATGCCTACGAGGATCTATTTAGACTCATCAGTCAATAGCAGGCATTATTGGTCATCACTTCATGATTATTGACAATTATTCATCCAGCTTACACGTATCATATCATTATTACCCAACATTGCAGACATCTTTAGATATTGATGCTATAAATATGTGAAATCGATTCGGATAAGGAAGGTAGCTCCTGAATAAAAATATTTTAACCACAAAAAAAATTACATAAAAATAAATTCACAAAATAGGATAAATTTTTACAGTACGTCAAATTATAAAGTAGTTTTACCATTAAATAGATCAAAAAAATTTCATAAATTTAGATCATTTTATCAATTTACTTTATATAATCTCTTTATATTCGTAGTAGTTTTCCTTTTGAATATAAGAATCAATGATAACTAAATATTAAATACATTTATTATTTTATTCATGGCAATCATATACGTTATAGCAGCTCAAATGATGATAGTCATAAACGTGCTAAGCGACCAACTTTCCCGAGGCATCCAAACTTGCTTTTGTTGTTTCCTTAACAACTTATTTCCTCGCCGGAGCGAATAAGCTCCCAGTCTTGGTTAGAATCAACTTTAATATCTACAAAGCCTATTTTAAAGGTCCCTCTTTAGTCAAAATTCGGACGCATGGCAGTATTATTATAAAGTATCTTATAATCTAAAGTGCAATCTAAGCAGGTGAGAGCAATGATTTTAAACTGTCTTATTGATTAGCATTTCAACGCCACTATCATCAGATACTAATAAAGCATTGTAAATTATTGGTCCCCATCCCTAGCCTACCCAAAGTTTTTCAAGGTTTAGGCCTTTGGAATTCGTATCATGATCACCTAATTAAGTTGACATTAATTTGTATCTTACATATTATCCGTTATTAATTGGTACAGCTAGCTAATTATAAGCATGATTGATCGTGACCTAATTAAATGATTAATATAGATCATTATTTAGACCCTGATCATGGTCATCATGTAGGTAGGAACTTACTTCTCCGTGTGAGTAATTCTTTTGCATTATGGAACTTGCAAATTTGACATTTCGAATATGGAACCGAAACCTTATCGATCGGTTGCTTTAGGCCTTGGAACGACTTGCAAATGTGAGATGAAATAAGTTGTGAATAGTAGTGAGATTATAGTATTATCTCATCTCTGTATCCAAACGGGTCTCTTGACTTTTTTTTTTTTTTTTTTTGGATTCATTTCTGTTTATGGATTTTGCCTCGTGGCCTCTTGTCTTCTGCGTGCAATGCGTCTATCCAAGCCAAATGCAGACATCTGTTTCTCTGTATCATACCTACTGGGATCAAAACCCATGACGGCATGACCTGCCTCCAAATCTATGCCCATTCCTTCAATTACTCTCCTAAAAAAGTGGAAAATCTCCTGCTAAAGTGGCAGCGGATAGAGAGTTTGCAACAGAGTGAGCAGCAAGGAATGGCTATAGTGGAATAACTTTCTCAAAAGCTAACTAGGGTCGATGAAACAATTAATTCCAGTGACCATAAAGCAGGGGAGATAACAATCTTTGAAAAGACCAGTAAAGGAAACACATAAACTAACTTGTTGAATGCATGATTTGACCCATCCACTTTATCTATATGTATTAAACTACATGTGGATAAATCACTTAGCCTTTTACAAATTAATCCAACTCTCTTCCCCCTTCAATCACTCAAACACATGATGCCTTAGTTTTAGTAGTGCATGAACGAACATATATATGCGTGCATGCGTGTGATCTGTGTGTGATCAAAAGGACTCATGCTAATAGTTAGGCTAACGCGCAACTACGACTTTTTTTGTGTTCTGCTTTTACCATAAATTACTTGTAAGACTCGAATTGCTTTAAGTTTTGGATAAGTTGG
Source organism: Platycarya strobilacea (assembly GCA_036898215.1). Taxonomy (NCBI): domain Eukaryota; kingdom Viridiplantae; phylum Streptophyta; class Magnoliopsida; order Fagales; family Juglandaceae; genus Platycarya; species Platycarya strobilacea. The sequence continues at coordinate 11,310,514 of CM072555.1, forward strand.
AGTGGAGTAGTAGTTGCGTTTGGTGGATTTAAAAAACATGAAACTTGTATATATCATGTGTTAGACAAGTCGTCTAGATAATATATTAATTACCAGGAAAGACAAAATTCCCCCAGGCCACCTCATTACATTCCATGATGGGTCTGATCGATGAATATTATCGACGCAGCATGCATGCGACTAATTTTATGCGAAGAACGTTTGACCTAGCTCTTTACAAGACACGTTGCATGCCTGTAAACAGAGGTACGTACTAGCTAGCTAGATAAGGACAATTATAATCTGACAAATCTGTCTTAACTTGTAATCTATTTAAGTTTTAGAGAGTACTCCAAAACACAAAGCTACTATTAAATTAACTAGATCGACATGGACCTTTGTAATATATATGAAGCTTTACCCCAGCGGCCAGCTAGCTTTCGGTGCAAAAACGATTTAAAATCCAAAGCTGGCAAAGTAGCACTATATATATATATATATAACATTCATGAATGGGGTGTCTGAAACCCTAATCAGTCTACAAAAACATTCCACATGACCATGCAGCTTGTTAGTTGTAACGTCTTCTGCTATGTCCTGCCGATTATTAGATGCATGAGATTATAATGTCAAGTCTTAAGAAGCATAAAGCGCGTCCATATTGGATATCGTTGTTGTTATTTTTAATTATTAGTGTGTTTAAAATATAATAAGAAAACATCTAAAATGGACGAATGGGTACTACAGAAGAAACCATGCAAGATTAGAAAAGAGGAAGCAACGAACAAAGTGAAATATTTAAAGTGATTATATATATATATGCAGCTTTAACGTAGGTATATTATAAGAGGAATGTACGTACATCCAATGTACATTACATATACCTGATCTGATCAGGTCAATAGGTCTACCAAATAAATATAGTTTTTCGTGAGAAAGCAAAAACCTAATCTGGTGCGTATCTGTTATACGCATGCCATAAAAGGACCTTAACGAGTAGGATCCCACGCTACAGAGAGTAGAGGTAAACTTCTACCAAATATACATTATACGGTTTTCATTAATCCATCCTTCACGAAGTACCAAATGGACTGGAGCCCCAAAACTTTCCCTTTCTGAAATTTTGACAACCCAGGCTGCCTGCATAATAAAAACAAACCAAAGAGTAACAACCCAAAGATTTATTGGTTTCACGAGGTAATGATATATATATATATATATATCACTATATTATTGTTTTATTTTATTACTACTCGTAATTGATCTGAGATATTCTTGCCATTCTAAGACAAATTTAGACGTGTCCCTATTATCCAACACATGACTCACCACTAGCATGTCATGTTTTCACGACTAAAAGGTGGTGGGAAGAGCAAGCTGTAGTTATTGAACACGTTACCCTTGAGTAGTAGATTGGCATTAAAGCCTTACCTTTTTTTTTTTTTTTTCCTTTTCCTTTTTGTTTATGTCCAAAACTAGTCATTACTTTTGAACATGCACTGGTTCTGGTCCCTCCACAGAAATGTAACTAGTTAGTTTAGCATGCACTAGTAAGTCGAATAATTAGAACTTTCATGTCCTAAAAAATTAAAAAGAGACAAACTTTAATTATTTTAATCATTTTCTAACGTCAGTAGCAACACAAAAGGGCTCCCAGTTTGGGAGTAACAGTAATCACAAGTTATGTTGTACTCGATCGTTTTGTCGGTCGGGCAGACACAGCTTGGAATATTCATGGTTGCAAGAAACGTCCGTACGTTCAATCTTGCTGGTAATTCCTCTGCAAGACTGCAGGCTTGTGCACTATATATCCAATCAAAGCACGAGCTGCCATGTGGAACTGACATATAATATGATCAATCGTAGTGGGCTAGAAATCGATCGACGTGGTTTTTGGACCCACAGATTTCGTTTGGATTTTTCTCATTGATGAGTTGGGTAACTTTGAAACTGTCTTAATTAGAAAATAAATCCATAAAATGTGACTGTCTTAGAGAATAAATACGTACTTTATGTATAAAATAATTAATCCACCATATGCATGATCGTGATCTGGACCAACTCTTCATGCAGTACTCTTCCTTCTCATTGTTTCGTGATAAATTTCAGCTGGCCGCCTTTCTAAATTTTTCGATTTTTTCTTTTTAAACGCGACAATTAATTATGCGTTTTAATTTCAAAAAAGGTACGTACATGATTTTCCCGGCCCGGATTTTTGACAAATGAAGCATGTATTATTTGACTTAATAAGCTGGTTTCAAACAAAATTCTAAAAAACCATATTTCAATAGATTATATATATATATATATAATATGTATATATTGCATCTCAGTACTCGTCACCATCACACTAGAATACACACATTCTGGTTCTAGACAAGAGCCATACATATAGATCAGTTGTCCTTTTTTCTGTTTAGTGGTGATCATTATCAGCCGATAGAGAGATAATGCTATTATTGGATAAGGGCTGAGGTTAAATAAGACTCTCACAGTTTAAAACCACTTGTCTTTCGCTAATATTTACCTTTTTTTAGCTCGAAGTATAGTGTTCGGTGATGCCTGCCTGCCTGCAGATTGATCAGCATTTATTAATAACCAAACTATCAATCTTTCCAATTTTTGTTTGGATCGAATAGAACACGGCAAATGCATTAATATAGCGTCAAAGTGTGCAGATAGCCTACATCAAGGTTGATCACGACACGCTTGTCGTCATGATCGTATCTGCCGACGACAAAATATTGCCGTTAAATTGCCGGCTTTGGACCACCATTAATATTGACATAACCAGTACTTATTATATATACAGTGCATGTAGCTGTGAACAAAACTTCATGGCATTTGTACTGATTGGTCAGGCTAATTTGACCTTCTGTCCGTCGTTTGAACAGACATGACACTGATCGGTTACATAAATTTCCCAGAAGCTAACCAAATGATATTTATATCTATTTCATATAATAAAAATAACCCTAGTTATTTTTGTGTATCTTTAACGCACTTTATCAGTGTCATTCTTTTTATAAAAAAATAATTAATTTGATCAATTACATTAATAAAATGCATAAAAAATATACAAAATTAATTAAACTCTAGCTATTAATTAAAATATATCCATTATCGTCAATCCATATCCATTAATTGAGGTCAGACTTCATTTTCAAAGGGAATTATAAACCAATTATCTCAATTTCTTCTGACTTTTTGCAAAGTGCAAAATGGTTGGTATGTACATCATGTCCCCCTATGTACACTAACATGAGTCCTACTTCTCGACTGACAATGATAAAATAATATGAAAGTAATATGGCCATGTTAGTTAGCCACGCTATGTTATAAATATAATATACGGTCGTTAGGGTTTCTAGCAGTTAATCAGTTCAGAGCATGTGCCCCAATAATGGCTACATCTCAACGACCATTCGGAAGGAAGGCTTTCATTTTCGAGCCCATTTATAACGTCCTTATTCGTTATATAATATTGTTTTTTAAGGCTTTTTTTAAGGATATTCTCTCTGCATGTTTGGAACCAATTTCCTTTTAATTTCATTTTTCTAAGCCTCATCACCCCATGTGAGCTAGCTAGCTCACCCACCAATTAATGTTATAAACTTAAAGTTTGTACCAAAAATTAGACTTGATCATCTCCTTATATATAACCTCTATTAATTATTATATATTATGATCATATGCTTATTTTTATTGTGTTTCTTGTTATTAAAATCCAACATGTCATAATTAATTTGGACATACATTAGGGGGAGTAGTCCTCCTTGATCTGAATTATTGAAAAAAAAAAAGAATGGCAAAATTTTCTCATCATGATGACATCATCGAATCTGAGTTACCTTAATTAACAAATGGGTTAAGAGATTCGGCATCCCATAAACTAAAGCTCACTAAAATGATAATACTATTACAGTTAAGAATTCATAGAAGATAAATAAAAAAATCAGTTTATCATGTGATGGCACTACGTGCCCATATGTTGGCTTCTGGTTGCTTCACATGTTCATGATGGACACATTTTGAGGCGATATCTTAATTATCAAATTGCTGCAACAAACAATCTCAACTTGTGCTTTTAACATAGTGATCAATGCCCTGATGGGATCGATATCTCTTCCATATGGGGTGTCCTATATTTTATGTCATCATGTGCTTGCTCTGCGCGGGCATCTCCTAAACTCCAGATCATCATCAAAGTCATTTACATAAATCATCACTTTTAAACAAACCTTTAGTTCCTCGATCAATCGGTCTTCTAAATTAAATCATTTATTTTCTATTTTTTTATATTTTTTGTTGCGATTGCTTCTTCCGTATAAGAATTTTTTGTTATAATTATATACTGAGAAAATATATATGCAATCATGAATTGGAATATCGTTTTGAGGAAAAAAAAACTTTTTAATAATAGACTTTATTATATTTCAAAATAATTATATGATGATTATGTATTTATAGAATTATTTGATGCTATTTTTTACGTGAATCTGCATACAGCAGTACCGTATTATCACTGATCATGAAATTATAATGGAAAAAAGAAGGATAAAAACACATATTTTCTTCTCAAAATTAATATCTTTTAATTAATGCACCAGCGCCATGTGTTCAATCTATTAGACATTTGTCTTACTTGTTGCTAAAACTGTCAGAAGGATAATTTTACCAAAAATTTCTCGATGCTGGTCAAAAAGGGTTGGCAATGTTTGCTTTTAAAGATTGTTTATTTGTCAGATCGATATATATATAATAAAATAAAATATTGATGAGTACTGAATATAAAAGGGTTGTTCTGAATGTTGATTTCATTTTCTATTATTAAGAAAAAAGTTCTTTGAATTATATAAAGATACGGCCAATAAGGAAACAATAAACAAACAGATCACAAACCAAAAAAAAGATTTATATATATATATTAATAATGCATGTCGATGGATTAGGGAGGGGGTCTGGGACGTGGGATGGGGTCCCAAAACAAAGGGCCGGCAACGACGATGATTTACGTTCACTCAGTGGGTCCCACAGTGAACCTGTGATCAATCAAAATAACAGTCGGACCCCACCTTAGAACTGCCCCATTATTCATTATCAAATTATATATGCTTCCGAACGTCCTCCAAGGCTGACATATATGGTGTTCAATCATCAAACTATTTCCAAATTTTAAGGGTGCTGATTGGATGGGGACGACCCTATTATATTTAAACAGGAATCGCTCTCCAGTCTCCCCCTCCACTCCATTCGAATTCCATTAACAAGACATAATTGCACGGGGGTACGTACGTATCTCGCATATATATGATCATTAATTCGCCCTAATTTGAAATCATTACCTTTCCTATTTATAAATGTGGTACGTCGATATTTGCAGAATCTATTATAATTATAATATATTCTAAGTTCTAAACATAATTTGTGCGCTTTGCATGAAAATATTTCAAGTATATAATTGAATTTGTACGTCGATATTTGAAGGATAGATCAGAGCGAAAACTGAGGATAAATAAGCAACATGTTTTAAGATTAAGTACTTGCATGTGAACAAAATGAGTCTATCTCATTAACTATTAAAGTTAAGGACCTAAGGTTGTCTCGTTTGTAAATAACTACTCTTCTCTTATTTGGGATCATTTATATTGTTGCTAAGACTTGAAGCTTAGAACTTCATGAAACTCAATATGGATGGCTTGAGTCTGATCCATATATTGGACGTTGTGATAACTTGAATGCATGGAACAGGCCGTCGTGTACCATGTAACGAGAAGCATTGGATCAGATATTGATGACGTTGTTATGTCAAACTTTGATGCTACTTAATTAATTACTAGTATTTTGCTCGGCTTGATTTTCCAAAATAAATGAGGTGCTCGAAAGACATATATTTTATATATACCTCATTTGACATTAAACAATCTTGTCTTCTATAACGCGGAGACAGTTTTTCTAAAATTTAGGGGAAAAAAACAGTTCTAGTGTGAAGAAAAGAGAATCAGGTACTATAAAAGAAAAACAAAAACAAAAACAAATTGTCCAAATCAAAATAATTATTTTGATTTTTTTAAGAAATCTAAAATCTGTTTTTTAATAGCTCCAGCCTCCACAACTCTTTGAATTCCATGAAGAAATCAAAACATTTAAAAATAAAACTCGTAGAGATTAATGTACAGAATCGATTGTTTTCTTCGCTCAAGTTAGTGAACTAGTGCTGAAGAAAGTTTTTTGGATAGCATCAGGTCATATCACAGAAAAAATCAAAGAATATAAAGGCAACATCCCACGATTTTCTTATAGAATCTTCTTTTTCCTTAATTTCGCCTCATTCGACACCTTTGATTAAACCGCGTACGTGGTGCCACGTGGAGGTGGAACAACCGAGATGATGGTGACATGGGCATCCCACATGGGATGTTATGGCCACGTTGGCAAAACAAAAGGGTCCACATGACAAACCAACCTCGGTACTTTCAATACTGTAGATGCACGCATTAATTAGTTGACCATGCCAAATTATACGCCTTCATTTTCATGCATCACCAACGCCTACCCAGTCTCAGTCCAGTCTTGTCACTAGTCTTGACTACTGCCCACTTTTCTTTCTTTTCCTTTTAATTCGTATTTTTCTTTATTTGGCCTTAATTAAGAGTAAACAAACTGCTATAATATATTTATTTTTAATGACATTTAGGCCCGTTTGAATGTTTAATTCTTATCAATTTATTTTATTTTATTATTATATTTTTTTCAAATTTTTATATATTTTTTTAAATTTTTATATAAAATATAATAAAAAATTTAATTTTTTTAAATATTTAAATATTTATAATATTAAAAAATAATATTTTATTTAACTCAACTCAACTCAATCTAACTCAATTTGACATTCCAACAGAATACAAATGACTGCTTTGAGTTATAACGACAATAAAAATTGTTGCCGCGAGTCTTTTTAAGAAGTTGAGTGTTATCTTTTAAAATAGAATTAATGATGTCTAAGAGTTCATTTAAATTTTAAAATAAGATAAGATGGGATGGTTTATGAATAATAAAAAATAAGTAGTTGAAATTAGTTAAAATTTAAAATAAATAATTAAAATAAATTAAAAATACTAAATAAGTTACGAATAATAAAACTCGATTTGAAAAACAAACCGCCTCTATTCCTACATCTTCTAGCCACTTTCTTCAATGAATTAGCCCAAAGATTTACCGAAACCATCCTCCAGAAGATAACGAAATGAGTAAAAAAAAAGGGAAGTTAATGCGGATTTACATTACTGCCTAACTTAAACAAAAGGAAAGAAAAGTCATAAAGGTAGTAATTAAAAAATAATTAGGCTGATTATTTCCATACTTTAATCCGGGATGGAGTTGACATTTCAGAAAAACCAGCTGAGCAATGGGCGTTCCCTATGAGTCAAAAACGTCAGCATTAGGTAACGGCGTTAGAATCTGAGAGTCGAGACCTACCCAAAATAAAGGACCCCACGTGAGTGTCGGAATTATTGACTGTTGATGACACACATTATACACACACATAGACAGGACTCTCGCTGCAGCTTAAATTGCTGTCAAAATCAACTCTGCTGATTCTCTTTTCGGGAAGGTACCATAGCCGTGTGAATCTCCCAATTCCTCTTTTTGAATTTTTTTGGGTTTGCTAAGTTCAAGCAATGAACTGTGAGTGGTCGAGAATGTAAAAGCTTTGCTCTAGGTTTTCAACGAGGGGTGTTGGGCTTTGTAATTTAAATAAACAACTTAAAATAAAAGAACAAGGACTACTAAAGGAGCTAGCCAGCTAGGAGATATGCTCGTGCTTTGTCCTTATTCCCATCCTCTTTCAAATTGTAGTGTACTATATCTCACATAAACTACTAAATAATTAGTTGAGTAATGTGACAAAGTTTGAGCGCACTGTTTTTGTATCCTTTCAATTGGGAAGCTTTTAAAATGAGTTTATTACTAGACTATTTGAATCATGAAATAATGAACAGGAAAAACAAAAACAAAACAAATGCACTAACATCGAACATACATTTCGTAGTGTGCTAATTATCCTTGCTAGTTGGGACTTGGACCTGAAAATAACAAATATAAATCAATAAAGATAATTGTTAGATTGACAAGAAAACATATAAAAATAAATGTTACAAACCAACATGTGATGGAAAATGACATATCACAATAATTAATAAGGACATGTTTGAATGGTGAGATAAGATGATTTTAGATGAATGTTGAAAATTGAATTAATATGGTTAAAATATTAATTTTTTAATGTTATTATTATTTAATTTTTTTTTTAAAAAAATATTATTTATTATACTTTATATAAAAATTTAATAAAATTATAATAATAATAATATGAAATGTAAATTATCTTGTGAAATGGGACTTTCATTTCAGCTGCAGGACAATGCAAAGTGCCAAAACCACTTTGAAGTTGGGAACAGTAGACACTCAGATTAGCGGGACATGATACGGACGTGATATGTGGTTTTGAAGCTACGAGGAGGAGGAAGGGAGCGTGCATGGTGGTCTCAAAATCACTGACACGTACGACTGGAAGAGGAGCCCTCATGTGGGAGTCTGAACCCCCTTTTCCCTCTTTATATTCTGTATCCCTTAGTTCCTCACATTTATTCTGTTTAGATTTGATAAATGTTTCCGCTCCTTTCATATTATTTATCTTATAATTATATATTTTTAAGAATTTTATATAAAATATATAAAATAATTTAATTTTTTTAAATATCAAAATAATAATAATATTTATAATTATCACAGCTTATTTCCAACCCTAATTTGCCTTTGTCTTCGCACGCACCTCTGATGATACCGTAATTAACAGCCCCAGATATGCAGAGCTGGACCCTGACCCATCCATCCGTCCATCCATCTTAATTTCTTTACTTATTATTATTATTATTATTATTATTATTTTTGATTTGGTAACTCGAGAATTTACCAAGTCAGTGACCGAAAATTTACCAGTCTAGATAGGGACGCTGCAGTCCTATCTGGTTCCTACTTCCCATGCCGCAAAAATTGCTAGTGCATGGAAATTTGGGGTGCTCGTAATTGACCGGCCCGCTTTTTATTTATTTTATTATTTGGTACAGTAATAAGATTCCCGTGAACGTACATGCAGCTGATTGGGACTATCATGACGAACTGGACCAACCTAATCGACGCCTAATGATGCTATCCCTAACCAAATTTCAAGTACGGTCTGATACCTCTCATTCTCTCTCTCTCTCTCTAATAACACTCACGCTACTTGTTAACGCGTGGGTAAAAGCATAGTTAAATAGCGTCAGGATGTTCTTGGATGTTTCCCTGTGATTGAAAATAAAAACAAAACCTTTGTAAAATTACCCAATGATATCAGATACGGTAAAGTGTTTGGATTTTAACTTGGATATTGCAGTTTCCTGTGATGTTCAGTCTTATTCTATCTATTTCTATTTAAATTATAATACTTGTTAGTACATTATTAATGAAGATGTGGACCATAATTAAAGACATGACTATTTTTCATTTGAATTTTAGGACTCAAAAAATGAAATAAAATTGGGTGATGAGAAATAAGCCATCACAAATTAATTGAATCATGCTCTCTACATGTAATTATCTCTCCAAGCTTTCCCACAAAACTCCATAATGAATGTGATGTGATTCAACAGGCCTAACCTCTTCTCCCTTGTCTCATATATTAATATATTTCTGAGTAGCTAATTTTCTCCTTGTTTTATCATATATTTTTCCCTAAATATAAGAATGATGTCATTATAAAAAAAAATTATTTATTTATTATCATTTTTTTATTAAAATAATTATTAATTTTTTATCAAAATTAGTCCATTCTAATTGTATTGAATGATTCGTTACAAATACTCTTTTTTTTTAATGTATATATACTACAAGAAAAATAGACTTTTGAGACTAGTTATATGCTGTGAACATGACTATTTGAGACGAAAACAGTATTATTTTTATTTCAAATAATCATGTTCCCAACATATAATTAATTTTAAAAACTTATTTTTCTTGTAGTGATACCCAACTATTGTACATGGATCACATTTAAGTTGCACGACATGGAGCAATCTTGAACCACAAGTTGTTGATCTATAAGCTTGGATAAAGGAACGGAGACCTAGCAATGGAGTCTCATGTGAAATCATGCAGCCCTCGCACTGCATGCTGAATATATATATCGCACGCCTTGGCCTCGACTCTCACGTGCGCGTCTATTACACAAACTAGTGCAGGAACTTGTGAACTCCTAACTGCTGCCCAACAGTACTTAATTGAACCATTTCTACTTATGATCTCTAATATCACATAGCTATAATGATGCGCCTTAAACTAATACCTTACATTATATATATTTATTTGCTGTAACCCTTCATGCTCAATAACAGTATAATATTTGACTTGAACTACGGCTAGCTGCGTCGACCAATAGTTCTGATAACATCTCTAGTTTTAGGTTTTTATTCTCAATGAGTGTAGACCTTTCTCGTCTATTTCTAATAAATTTTCCCTTTTTGCCAAGTTCTTTGAGATTTGGCTACAAATATTTCTTATTATTAAGTATAGCATAATTTTGAAATTATTCCCGTACACTTATGCCATGTCATTAATTAAATTCTTTCTTTTTTCCTTAATTATATGTTTCGTGACGATGGGAAGTACCTCATTCGTTCTCTACGTTGTTTTATATTAGAGAAAATGGTAGTGATGAGATTACAGATCGGTTAACCAACGAAGAAGTAACACGTGCCGGTAGCCAACGTTAATTCCCAATTTACCTTTCCAATGAATATAAATATCCAGTGCAAGAAAGGATCTCCTTGTATCTCACAACGGGAGAGAGAGAGAGAGAGAGAGAGAGAGAGAGAGAGAGAGAGATCTCAAGCCTTTTTGTTGCAGAGATCTTTTCGGGGTTTTCGATAGAGAGTAATATAGAAAGTGAAAAAATGGGAATGGGAGCCATCGAGGAAGAGAGTAAGGAAAAAAGAGAAAGCTCTGGGTGGTCTGGGTCTCTTATATCCTTCTAAATCTCATAACTTTGTCACTTTGCTTTGTTTTCATTTGATCCCATATTGCTCTTCTCGCCATCTCCAATCCTGTGCCTTTTTGTCTTCCGTGGCAGCCTCCTCAGATCCATCAAAACAAAACCTCTTTTTTCTTCTTCTTCTTCACCTCTGCAAATATAAACAAAGCGGATATACAGAAAGATAAAAGAAAAAGAAGAACCACAAAAAGTATATATCTTCTGTGAGTTACGCGTCGTTCTTATCAGTTGGTCTCTGAAAATGGGTACTGGTTGGAGAAGAGCCTTTTGCACTACCATCCCGCGCGACTCAGATTCCTCTTCACTATCTGACAGACAACAAAGAAGTCCTAGTTCAAGCCCAAGCCCCAGAAGCTGTACCAGATTGGGGTTCCTCTCCGGTAGTGGAGGTGGAAGCAACCCTTCCACGCCTCGTTTACAGTCTCAAGCAATAGGCAAAAGCCCAAGCCTGCGTTGCCGGACGACTACATCAGAGGCTTCTCAAACGCCTATTGTTAACGAAAGTCCGAGACTTGAATGCAATACCAGAACTCCCAAGACCTGCTCCAAGAGCCCAAGAACACTGCTTGGCTCAAACCAGACCTCTCCTCGATCCCCTCTCAAGCTGTCACTCTTCAAGAACAGTTTCAAATTCAGAGTAAGTTCCATTGAATCAACCGAACTAGAATAGTGTAATTCATTATGCAGAAATATGACTCTTTTTCTGACTTTTGCCCTCGCAGAATAGCTGTGGAGTCTGTTTGAACAGTGTGAAGACCGGTCAGGGAACAGCCATTTACACGGCGGAGTGCGCACACGCATTTCACTTCCCGTGCATCGCTGACCATGTGCGCAAGAATGGCAGCCTTGTTTGCCCTGTGTGCAACACCACCTGGAAAGACGTACCTTTACTCGCCGTCCACAAGAACCTTGGCTCCCAATCCCAGCAACAGAACGAAGTGGAGGAGAACATTAACAAACACAAAAATCACGACCTCAAAGCAAAACCAAAGATTGACGAGAAGAAAATGTTAGAATCGTCCCCAAGAACTCTCAAACCAAAGCCCGAAATAATACTACAGCAGCTACCAAAACTATCCTACGATGATGACGAGCCGCTTCTATCTCCCACAGCCGGTTCTCGGATTAGCCCAATCCCTGAGGCGGATGAGAATGCCGTAGACGACGAAGACGACGACGCTGAAGAAGAGTTTCAGGGGTTCTTCGTCAATAATCCCAACCCTCCATCTTCATCGATCAAGTATTCCGATAAAGCGCCAATCAACGGCAGGGATCAGAGGAACGTCCGGGTGAGATTGTTACCGGAGTCTGCACTAGTATCGTCCGGTAGGTCTCACGACACCTACGTGGTTGCTCTGAGAGTGAAGGCTCCGCCAGCTCGCAATTCGGGAGCGTCAACGCGTCTTGACAGGGCGCCCATCGACTTGGTGACGGTTCTCGATGTCAGTGGCAGCATGACCGGCGCCAAGCTGCAGATGCTGAAGCGCGCCATGCGTCTAGTCATTTCGTCGCTCGGTTCTGGCGATCGGCTTTCCATTGTGGCCTTTTCATCTACTACCAGAAGGTTATTGCCCCTGAGGAAAATGACGGCTCAAGGTCAGCGCGCCGCTCGGCGCATCATTGACCGGCTCACCTGTGGTCAAGGGACTAGCGTGGGAGATGCTTTGAGGAAAGCTACCAAGGTGCTTGAAGATCGGAGGGAGAGAAATCCCGTTGCCAGTATCATTTTGTTATCCGATGGTCAAGATCAAGAGGATGGTAGGGTCCGCTCAAATCAACGCCAAGGATCCAGCCACGTGTCTTCAACCCGGTTCGCTCACATTGAGATCCCGGTTCATAAGTTCGGGTTCTGGAACCACCAGCACGAGCCGGACGAGGATGCCTTGATCAAATGCGTTGGCGGCTTATTGAGCGTAGTGGTGCAGGACTTAAGGATTCAGCTTAGGTTTCCGTCTCCAGTGGAGATCTCAGCCATCTATTCCTGCAACGGACGGCCCACAGTTCTCGGCTCCGGTTCTGTTCGGCTGGGTGACTTGTACGCCGAGGAAGAGAGGGAGCTACTCGTAGAGCTGAGGGTTCCTTCCTCTTTAACTTTAGGTGCCCACCTCGTGATGTCCCTACGGTGCCTTTACAAGGACCCCGCGTCACAAGAGGTTGTGTACGGCAAAGAACAGACACTGCGTGTACCGAGTCCGCAAGCCGTTCGATCATCGGCGCCCGGAGTCGAACGGTTGAGGAACGTCTTCATCACCACACGGGCCTTAGCCGAATCCCGGAGACTAATCGAGCACGACGAGTTTTCAAGTGCTCATCAATTGCTCGCGTCGGCTCGAGCATTGTTATTGCAGTCGAATTCCGAATCGGCTGACGAGTACGTTCGCAGCTTGGAGGCCGAGCTTGCAGAGCTTCTGTGGAAGATACAACAGCAGCAACAGCAGCAGATGTTGATGATGATCCAACGAAGGAGAGGCCAGGAGAGGGACTTGATGGGTGGCGCTATAGTGGACGAGAATGGGGAGCCGCTTACGCCGACGTCGGCTTGGAGAGCGGCTGAGAAGCTGGCTAAAGTAGCCATCATGAAGAAGTCATTGAATCGAGTCAGTGATTTGCACGGCTTCGAAAACGCCAGATTTTAATAATTTAATGCCAAGTATTAAAGACATTATACATGTTTTACCCCCAAAAAAGAAAAAGAAAAGGAATCGAGAGGAGAAGTTGGTGGCGTTGGGGAACAAGCAGGTTGCAGACGGCGAGGCCCCCTAATTATGAAGTGGAGGATCAACAGTTGATTAGTAGGTTGGGATGGATTTTGCTCATTTCTTTTGTTTTTGTCTTAATTATAACGCAATTCAACTGTTTATGAATCCACAACTCTTTGTTTTGGAGAGGCACTCTCCATCCCTAGTTTGGTAGGGGGATTCATCATGAACAAACATAACCCATAAACTGAAAAAGAAAAAAAAAAAAAAAGGTTGTAAATGCTAGCTAGCTTTAATGAAGTTCCTCTTCTACATATGTTTGGCTGAAAATTTGACATTTTATCCTTGCCCTGTATGAGTTGTCGTGTGAGTACGTAGAAAGTATTATTACACTTAATGTCCTGTTCTTTTAGGTTTTGATAGGTACGTGGGGTATTGGAGGAATAAGAGAGAGATCATGATAGCTCAATAAATTTACAGTTATTTTAAATAAAATAAAATAAAATAAAAAGAAAAAAATAAAAAGAAGAAGAAGAAGAAGAAGAAGAGAGTAAGGACAGCATGATGGATTAGGTAGGTAGGACTTAAATGATGACCAAATCAACATATCCTTTTGGTTATTCTATAGTTTTAAAGAGCATCTTTAGAATTGAGGGTTTCGAAGGAAAGCTTGCACCCACGGCTAGAGCTATCAGGATTCAGGGCTCCTTTTTCTTTTCCCTCTTCCTTTCTTTCTCCTCCAAATTAATTAATTAATTAATGGTGGGATGGGAAGCGGACCCATATGGAACTTATTATTTAAACCTCAAACAATAGAGCCACCTAGTTTTTAGAGAACGATCGAGCCTATCGTTGTGCATTGAATCAGCGAGATTAAAGTCAGGTTTATTTTTATAGATAAAATAAGATAAAAATTAGATAAAATATTATTATAAAATATTTCTTAATATTAATTTATTTTAAGATTTAAAAAAATTTATTTTAAAATTTGAATAAATCAAATTATTTATTTTATTTTATATAAAAATTTAAATAAATAATAATCATAAAATAAGATGAGATTTTATTCCGATCTTGAAAAATCAATGTATTGAAAATAATAATATCAAGTATAAATCTTAAATTGCATAAGTATTATACACATTTTAAAAAAAAAAAGATAATATTAATAAAGAATATTTTTTATTTATTCTTTTTTGCATAAAATTTACTTAATGTTTAAGAAATTTATCTATTTTAAATTTATACACAGAAAAATTAACTGCTTCTCATGAATAAATGATGTTTAAAAAAGATGGATGAAGCAGTAGTCTCTACTGTCAATCACGTCAATAAAGTAGTGAGATGATAGAGAAGTAGAGTGGGCATAGCATTCATTCATGCCACTTCTGTACAGTTTTATGAATAGACCATAATATAGCCAGAGGCAGTGTAAGAAGGCAGAGCGATAAGATATCTTGTGACTTGTCTAATATTCATGCATTTGATTTCTCATCCCGTAAAAAAAGTGTCCTTTTGGATAAACTAGTGCTGTATTTCTCTACTATTTCCTCGTTTATAATTGTGCTGTTTATCTTTTTCTATTTTTTAAATAATTAATTTTATATTAATTAATAGCTTATATCGCCATGATAAAGTGGCACCCTTGATAGTATTAATGTGGTCCTACTCGATAAAATATTACCTCTCCTTTATTCCTATTTATCAAAGGAAATTTTTTTGAAAGAGTTTTTCTTCAATTTTGTATTAGATATCATTTTTTAATTTTTAGTAAAATCTTTTAAATAAGAGTGTATAAACTTTTTTTAAGATATCAAAACTAAATTTTTTAGTAATACGCTCCACTCATTAATGTAATAAAATTTACTTCTAAAAATATAATAAAGATTAACTTATAAGTGAGAGAATAAATAAAATCTCACATTATTTAAAAAAAGATTTATCTTAAATTTTATATAAGGCATTTTTTTCCTTTTTTAATAAAGAATTTAGATAATTTTACATAAATTTCTTTAGACAATCTATCTATTCGTGAATATTATTGGGTGGAAAAATAAATATATTAATTTGATTCAGAAGAGGATGTATAGTTTTGCATGAAGCAGTATAGTTTTCAACAAATGTGGCTGAGAACTCTTGACTCTCAAGAGTACTGAGTTGGGTGAATTATTTTCTAATTTTAATATATAATTTAATTCATTTGCTATGAGTTGTTTCACTTGAGTACTTGTTAGATCGATCATCCTTCCTCGTTTAAACTTACTATTTTAATTAATATTGTTTTTCCCATTAAAAAAACCAAGAAAAAACGACAGTCCAAAATTAAAAATTAAGCATTTAACTTAGGCTTTGTTTTTTTTTTTTGTAAGTATATCATCTCATCTCAAATTTATTATTATATTTTTTTAAAATTTTTATATAAAATAAAATAAACAATTGAACTTTTTTAAATTTTAAAATAAGATTAATATTAAAAAAATATTTTATAAAAATATTTTATTTCATTTTATTTCTAAAAACAAACGAGAATTTTTTTCACAAAATGTGTTGAGCAATTTTAGCCGTACGTATTTCATCGCGTCCTGATGATCTCAAGTTTCCCCAGAGGAAGAGATCGATGCATGGCATGAATGCTTGTATAATCTTTACCTTCGCCTCTCACCCTTGTTTCACTGGAGGGTTTGGATGTTCAACATTCTCTAACATTTTTTAAATATTTTTTATTATTTTTTATTTACTTTTTATTATTATTTATAACCACTTTCAAATATTTTCAACATTCAAAAGCAACCGATCGCAGGAACGTTCAACATTTTTGTCCCTTTGTTAAAAAAAGAAAAAAATCTGCTGCTCTAATGTACTGGTCTGCTACGCCTAAGATCTACACCCTTTGGCTGCAGTCAAATGTTTGAATGAGTTGTCCTTGATGAGTTTTGGCTCTGTTCTGAATTGCCAGTCTGTACAAATTACCGAGTATCCCAATTTTTGCAATCTAGCTAGACCCATGTGAGAACCGGTACAATCTTATACATATAAATGTTGTAGCCAATCATATCAGTTGAGTGTATTAAAAAAAATGACTGATTGCATGCAGCGGAACTTTATATATATTGTATAATTTTTTTTTTTAACTTTATATTTGATAGATTGTATTGTAGTCTATATGAAAACGTTCTATTTTTATAACTAAATAAAATGAGTTTTTAAAATTTTTAAAGTTTATTATTTATAAGTAAAAATATTTTAATCAATTTTATTTTAAAATATAGATTATTTTAATTTATTTTAAAATATAGATTTTTTTATTTATTTATTACTTGAATTGTAAAAAAGTCTAACTTTTTAGACGGTATGTTGTATTGCCTATATATATTATTTGTTCATTTTCTTCTTCAGATATAAATCCCTTTCCTTAAATATTTTCGAAATTACTTCATGTAATTAAATCCATCTCAACCTATGAAATTCTTAAATTTTGACATTAATTATAAGAGGATCAGAATTTGCATGGTGAGCTTAATTTTGTTAATAATGCCTTAGCCATTGGGTTCGTAAAATCAAATAATATAGTTTAAGGGTCGATCCTTGTACGTACTATCACGTTTGTTTTACTAATTTTGTTGTTGTTGGCACTCCAAAGATTCACACTTTTAAACTTATGTGATGTCTCTCTCTTATTTCAAGTGCTGGACTATTCGTGTTTGTTTCTGTTGGACTACGACGATCGAGGGAGGATAAATTGAGTTGTACAAGTGATTAATGAAATTCTTTTTTCAGTTTAGAATCTGGACGGCTTAGAAAAAACATTGTTGGAAGTTGCGTTTATATAGAAATCATGTGTACTGTTGAAAGCTTGGTTTATTCTTGGAGCAACTAGATTATGATCAACAGGGACGGAACCAGGATTTGATGTTTGGGGGGCGATCAACTTAAAATTTTTTTCTTCAAATTAAGCTCGACGACGATCTTTTATAAAATAAAATTCTTCTATTATCACTTCTGAAGTGAAATTCTTGGCAATTTCTTTTTCAATATAAACTAACAAATGATCTGTAAGAAATTCATCTTCTATTTGAGTTCTCAATCTAGTTTTTACAAGTTTCATTGCAGAAAATACCTGTTCAGTAGTAGCAGTAGAAACTGGAAGAGTTAAGACTAGACGAATTAACCTGTCAATCAAATAATACATTTTTGACTTTTCTGAAATTGTTAGTCCTCTACATAACTCAGATAATGTAGACATATCTTGAAAATCTGGATACGTGAAAACATCAAGCTCATAGTGCTGCAATTGAATTCTTAAATAGAATTTTTCTTGTTCAGTAAAATCTTGTGGGTAAAACTTCTCAGCTAATTTGCATATGTTATCAATATTAAATGATTTGTATGCACTTTTAGGGTTTAAAACAGCACTACAAATAAGAAGTTCCATTGTTTAGTCATTAAATCTATTGTTCAATTCTTACAACTGGAAGTCTATTGTAGCAGTAAATATATCAATCCTAAAATGATGCTCAATTGTTATCCTTTCAATTTGACGACGAGATTTTCCTCGAGTATATTGGTCATTCATATCAGGAATATCAATTTGGTGTTTTTCACAAAATGATCTAACATCAATAAGTAAAGACTCCCACCCATCATCTCTTAACTTTTGAATGAGTACTTTTGTAGTTGAAACTAGGCTCATGGCATTCACAATATCTTGAGAATTTTGTTGTAAAGATTGGCAAAGTGCATTAGTGATTCCCATTATTTTTTTCATCATATGTAATATCAAAATAAATTCAAAAGATGTCAATATCATGTAAGCCGCTTCAGCATCACCACGTTGAGAATAATTTGATCCCTCATTTGAGATAGTATTTATAACTATGCAAGTAGCATCGAACATCCTCATCAAGCTACATATAGATTGAAAATGTGATCCCCATCTAGTATCTCCAGCCCTTTGTAGTGTACCAATTTGATTAATCTCTTTTCCAGTCTCAATCTCATTAGAAGCAATCAAATTTTCAATTACAACAATTTGAGCAGCTTGTAATTCATCATTATGTTTAGAAGAACCAACAATAATATTAATAATAGACGTCAGATGGACAAAGAATTGATGAACATTTTTGGCTTCTCTAGAGGCTGCAACTAAGGCTAATTGTAGTTTATGAGCCTAACAATGTATATAATATGCATAAGGACAATCTTTGAGAAATAAAACTTGTAGTCCATTCCATTTACCACGCATATTACTTCCTCCATCATATCCCTGACCTCGAATATTCTCAACTTGAAGGTTGTAACAAGAAAGAAGAGCACATATCTCATTTTTTAGAATTAGTGCCATAGTATCCTTGACATGCACAATATGAAAAAATCGTTCTCTAATAAAACCATCTTTATCAACAAATCTCAAAATGATTGTCATTTGTTCTCTTTTAAACTCATCTCGAGCTTCATCAACAAAAATACAAAATTTGGCATCTCCGATTTTTTCGCGAATCACATTTCGCACTTTATTTGCAAATATATGCAAATTTTCCTTCTGAATTTTAGGTGATGTATATTTGGCATTATGGTGGAGCATTTTCCAAAACAAGTCCTTTAACTTGATCATTATAATTTGCCTGAAACTTTATCAATTCAATAAAGTTACCTTGATTTTTTTATTCAGAACTTTCATCATGACCTCTAAATGCACATGCTTGGAATGCCAACCATCGAACACTATCTATTAAAGTTTTGAGTCGCAATCGATTGTTCTCCATCTCTTGTGATGCTTGTTTTTCAACTAGCTTATCAATATGTCTTGAATGATTCATTGATCCTCACAACATTTCACAGCATTTTTATGTAGTGAATTTGGATCTTTCCCCACATGTCTTATTAAAGGATAATTCATTCCATCATTCACTTTTTTCCAGCTATCAAAACCTTTATTGGTAAATGCATCTGATCCTGGACGGCCTGTTGATTTTTTAGCAAAAACGTAATATGGAAGACAAAATATAGTATTATTCGAAGATGAGTATTTTAACCGGTTTGAATAACTTTGAAACCAAGAAAATTGGAATCGACGACGTTGATTGCCTATTCCTGAAAATGGATATTCTGAAAGTTTAGGTTGATATGGACCAGTTTTAACATAGGCACGTCGTATCTCATCTTGTATGTTAGTAGGAAATTCTCATATTTGTGGACGTAATCCTGGATCACGTTCCAAACAAGTATCATCCATCTTTTCAGGTTGTATTCTTGGAGTTTTAGAGGGACGCTCATCACGTTCCAAATAGGTATCATCGATCTCTTCAGATTGCATTCTTGAAGTTTTAAAGGGACTAGGACACTCACCATTTCTAGAAACATCATGTTCCATCATGACGGAGTCCTCTAAATGTATATCTAATTCTATATTACTCTTTGACTTGTCCACGTCTTTCTTTTTAAAAAAAGAATCAATTGTTTTTGATTTGTTCATATTTTTTAAATTAAAAAAAAAACTTATAAATCAATAATAAATTTGAGAAGTGCCTAATAATATACGGAGTAATGCAAATCTACAATATCAAATCATTTCTAAGACATACAAATTTTAATTTTCTTCAAGCTATGCCTATACATATATATTAATATATGTTGTATGCCAAATGACAAATCAATTTATATGCTCACAGCTCAAATATTAAAATTTTAACAAAATTATATATAATATATTAATATGAAAACGGATTAATTCAATATACTATATGACAATATATATTAAATAAAATCTATATACTGTTATAATTTATAAACTTATACACCTATAGGCTATATATATAATATATTATAATTTATAATATATGCACACAATATATATTAAATGAAATCTATATAATAATATACTGTTATAACTTATAAACTTATACACCTATAGGTTATATATATAATATATTATAATTTATAATATATGCACAAGCCACACACGAGTAGGCTAGCAGGCAGCAGGGGAAATAAAAAATATAAAGAATACTGTTATGGTAGAACCTGGGTTTGAAGTCTTGATAAACCGAAACTCTGGAATTGGAAGATTAAACCAAAACTCGGCGAAACGTGTAGTCTTGCAAACGGCGTCCAGCGGTCCAAGCTACAGCAAACCAGTAGGCAGCAGCGGAAATATGGTTTAGTTGCTTCACGTGAAGTCTTGATGCCTCTGTTTCTCTGTAGACTGTGGGCCTGCAGCTCTGCCTCTGCCTGAACCCATCGGCGCCGGTAATAGGACCCATTACCCAGGGTCAGCCAACCAGGGCCAACACGGCAACACGCAAATAAAGTGCGAAACACAGAGCAGAAGCCAACACCCCGACACGTAGAAGCCGAAAGCGACAACTCAAGTCAGTGTAGAAACATAAGAGGCAGAGCAGCTGAGCAGGGGCAGAGCAAGTTTAAAGTCTGAGTTTTGAAGCGTAAGAGGCAGAGTAGGGGCAAACCACGGACGGGCAGATATTAAGCTCGAAGTTTTGAAGGCTGAATAGAGTTTTAAACCTTAATCAATTAACTATGAAGTGTGAACAACGTAAGAGGCAGAGCAAGGGCAGAACACGCAATGCACTGACGCAGGCTGCAGCAACGGTACAAAAGGACACCATTTGTAACGGGCTGCTCTTCAAATCTCAGACCATTGGTTTGAACTGTGCTGGCAGTGCTGCAACTGGTTCATGGCTGCGACTGGTTCATGAGCCACGGCTGCAACTGGTTAATGTCGTAAACCGTTGGTTTGAACTACAGACTACAGCCTACAGGTAACTGGTTCATAGACCAACTGGTTAATGCCGTAAACCATGGGCCACGGCTGCAAGTGTGAACAACGTTAGTGCTGCAACTGGTTTGAACTACAGCATTGGGAGCCCCGCGTTACGCGGTTACGTGAGTGAAATATCAGACTTGGAGTTGGGGGGGCTGAAATATCAAAATTGGGGGGGCTGTCTTGTGATAGACCATATATGAAAGATAGGTTTTCAAAAATTTTGGGGGGGCTACAACACCGGTCCGCCCCTGATGGTCAAGTCATGAATTGAAGAATTGTAACGATTTTTGCCCTTTATGAAAATAGAGTAAGGTTTATTATGTCGCTTTGGATTTTCTTCGATGATAATACTTTTTTTTTTCTTTTGGATACATAGGTAGGAGGATTTGATCCTTGGTTCTCTTAGCGAGAAACCACAGTACTGTTGCCAATTAATCTAAAGGCAAAAGATCTTGACCTCGATGATACTTTATAAATATGAATATTGTTGATGAATTTTCGGGTCATGCTTACGGTGAGGTAAAATGACCATCTTCTCTGTTGTGATAGTTGGCGTGATAGTTCGTGGTGGCCACTACAAAAAAATAAGTTTTTTGTGATTAATTATTTACTATGAAAATATTATTTGTAACTTAAATAATTATTTTATTGAAATTAATTGTTTGTAAATAAGTAATTTTTTTATAGGAAATATTGCAGTGGTAATTTGCATGCTACATTCATTCATGGCTTACTTAATGATAAAGGGCAAGAAATAAAGATTAATATTTACGTGGTTTAGCATGAAGGCATACAGACATGGGTCTATGATATTGTAAATTTTACTATAAACTGAGTTTGATACAAACTCCCAATCCTCATTATGCTCTTTGTTAATGTAGATTTTGTTGGCTTAGATTAGTGTTGAAGTATTTGAATTTAAATATGATGAAATTTCATTTTATTTCTAAAATTGTAATTTTGGATCATTGAGTTTAAATTCAAATAGGATAAGATTTTATTTTATTTCTAAAGTTATGATTTTTGAATACATGTAATTTAAACTATGTGATTTATCTATAATATTTTGAGTCCATTTAGGAGTCTAGAGAGTCTGTTAAAAAGACTGGAAAGCTGAATTTCAAGATCTAAAAAGATAAAATTAGAAGACAAATTCAAAATTCAAATTGCAACAGAAAATCCGAAAGCCTGTTAATAACTTGTCAGCAATTACAACACCCTCCAAAGAATCCGTGTAGAACACCCTCTACACTTCCAATTACCTTACATTTGGTGATTTAACTATTCCCCGTGTAGAACACCTTCTACACTTCCAATCACCTCACACTTGGTGATTTAACTATTCTCCGTGTAGAACACCTTCTACACACACAAGGGTTATACACACCCTTTTACAAATACAAGAGTTGATAGTAGGTAGACTATCAAAGTACACTCCTCAATGAGTGAAATAGAAACAATATAGCGCAACTTATATCTCTCTCAACAAGAACAAAAATTAAGGCTCAAAACTTTAGAAAAGAGAGAATGAGAGTTTTGAAGGAATGATGCAAAATTTAGCAATAGATGTGTAAGCTCTTGTTATCAATTTTACAAAACTCAAGTAAGCTATTTAAAGGCAAAGGATTTTTCAATTTCAAATTTGAAAAGATTCTCATGTCAAAAACATCATCATTTACTTTTCAAAAATTTCAAATCTAATATTTTTACTTTTTGCATGTGACAAAAGGAGCACACTTTACTTTTCAAAAATTTCAATTATAATCTTTTACTTTTTGCATATGACAAAAGGAGCACACTTTACTTTTCAAAATTTTCAAATAAAGACATCTACCTTTTGCATAAGTCAAGAAAAGCATCCACCACTTTTAAAAATATTCAAATAAAACATGCACATGTGAAAGATGACAATCAATCATCTTAATATTTTCAAAATTCAAACATTTAATCATGTTATGCACATGTGAAAGATGACAATCAATCATCTTAATATTTTCAAAATTCAAACCTTTAATCATGTCATACACATGTGAAAGATGACAATCAATCATCTTTCAAAATTTTCAAAGTTCAAACCTTTAATCATGTCATTCACATGTGAAAGATGACAATCAATCATCTTTCAAAATTTTCAAAGTTCAAACCTTTAATCATGTCATGCACATGTGAAAGATGACAATCAATCATCTTTCAAAATTTTCAAATTTAATTTTCAAAATATCATGCACATGTGGAAAATGTATTTTAATGCTTTATGATAAAATATTAATTTTGAGCCTTAATCATAATTTTGAATTTTTAAGAGATTTACAACATTACTCTATAATTTTAATGTGAACTTGTTCCCTTCTTGCTCATACTTGCTTCCTTGATGTGCTTGATTATATTGTGTGGACAACTTGAGCTTGAGACTCCTTTATTCTTTGGATTCATTTGTTATCATCAAAATCCATTTGTAGATTTACATGAAACTTGAAACCTTGGGTTCAACAATCTCCCCCTTTTTGATGATGACAAATGCTTGATAGAACCTGAATCCTGTATTAATACTTAAGCTCCCCCTGAGAATGTACGTTAGTTTTTCAAGCAAAAATATAAACATAATTCCAAGCCTATATAACAAGTTTAGCGATTTAAACAATGTTAATGTTCTAGTCTAAAACTTCTCCCCCTTTTGGCATCATTAAAAAGGAATCATAATTATCTCAATAAGATATATTCCTACAATAACTAACAGACAAATAAAACGCTGCGTTAGTAGAGACTGTAGAAGTTAGAACCACCCGTGTCCGACAAAACCTGCAAAGGTTGAAGCCGAATTTTATCATCTCGGTGCGGAAGAATATTTAAATCCGCTTGATGTTATTGACGAATTAGATGTTCCAGAGATTTGAAGTTGAATAATTAAAATTATTCGTGTCCGACAAAAACAGCAAAAACTGCAGGCCTAGCTCTGGCAATGCGGTGCGGAACCATGCATGTCCGACAAAACCTTCAAATGTTGGAAGTCTAACTCTGGCAATTCGGTGCGGAGCCACGCGTATGTAACAAAACCTGTAAAGGTTGGAGGCCTAGCTCTAGCAGTCGGTGCGAAAGCAGATCAATCGCCTGATGTTGTTGACAAACGGGTTTGAAGGTTCTGAGTTTCTATAAAAAAAATTATTTTCACCAATCGGATACCAAAAAAAAACATTGCTTCTTAACCTAAGTTCTGTTTCTCCATAACGATAGAATGGCCGAACAATTCTCTTCCACTAATGTTCCAGACTTGAATCAGGAACCCTTGACGCATCAACCATCAATCTTCTCTCCTAAGGCCGTCAATGCCATGATAGGAGCAGAGAACCGTTTTTCTAGTAAGAAAACTTTTGACAATGTGTGTCCAGCATATCTTATATTTCTTTTGACTAATAAGATTTGAAGAGACAATAGTTTGTCTTATTCTTTATACTATCTCTATAAAATCAGTTTTAAAGTTCATCCGATTTGCATCAAATCTTATTTTCATCTCTATAACTCATCTGCATTCCTTCAATATTCTCGCTTTAAGTTTTCAATTCTTTTCTCAATGGCTCATTCTTCTAACATTCCTCTAGATGCATCCATGAGGTATTCTACATCTCAATTTCATGTCCTTTTGGCAGCTACCATTGGCGCCATGTTGGAGCAAGAGAACAATAATTTGGTTAATAAGCCAGACTCCGATGCTATCTACGACTTGGTGAGTCTCGGGACTCGCTACTCATCCTCTATTGTCGCTTTTTCTCAGCGGCTACAAGTCAAAAATCATGAGGTTGAAAAGCTTAAAGAACAAATTGTTGTACTTCAACGAATTGTTCAAGAGTCTCACACAAGGGAAGGAATCCTTCGGCAGAAGAATAAAAAGTTGAAATCTCTATTGAATTCTTCATTCCGCTTGCCAGTTCCCATGGATAGGGATGACATGATATTGTATGAAAAGAATGAGCGTCTCAAACATGAGGCTAAGAACCTCAAGTTTATGTAAAAGTATTTAAAAAAATATCTCTCTATTTTTATGAACTCTGATCTATCTTTTAAGAGATATTCATAACATGCATCATACCTATTTCTCTTCTAATCATACATAATCTATCTTCTGGTAAGGGTTTTGTGAATATGTTTGCTAACTGATCGTGTGTGTTTGTGAACTCCAGTACTATATCGCCTTTCTGCACATGATCTCGAAAAAAATGATATCTTATTTCAATATGCTTAATTCTAGAATGTTGTATTGGGTTTTTTTTTTTTGAAAGATTTATAGCACTTGTATTATCACATTTGATTGGAATGTGATTATACATAAGTTTAAAATCCTCAAGTTAATGCTTCATGTAAAGAGCTTGAGCATAACAACTACCCGCAGCAACATATTCTGCCTCAGCAGTAGATAGTGCAACAGAATTTTGTTTTTTTTTTTTTTTTTACTAAACCAGGAAACTAGTGCACGACCTAAGAAATGACATGTTCTACTAAAACTTGTTCGATCATCTTTGCAACCAGTATAATCGGTACCTGAATAACTAATAAGATCGAAAGAAGTGTGTTTAGGATACCATAACTCTAAGTCAATGGTACTGGCAAAATATCTAAAAATCCGCTTGACTGCAATCAAATGAGATTGTTTTGGAAATGATTGAAAACGTGCACATAAACATACACTGAACTTAATATCTGGTCTACTGGCTGTCAAATATAATAAGCTACCAATCATACCTCGATATACCTTCGAATCAACTAGTTTACCGGATTCATCTTTATCAAGTTTAGTGGATGGGCTCATTGGTGTTCCAGTTTCCTTAGCACCTTCCATCCCAAACTTTTTCAGCAATTTCTTAATATATTTTGATTGATTGATGAATGTCCCACTTTTTGCTTGCTTAATTTGCAATCCGAGAAAGAATATAAGCTCTTCCATCATGCTCATTTCAAATTCTTCCTGCATAGTCTTAACAAAAACTTGGCACATATTTTCATTAGTAGCACCGAATATTATATCATCAACATAAATTTGAATCAAAAAAATATCATCATTTTCGTATATAATGAAAAGAGTTGTATCAATTTTTCCTCTTAAAAAGCCTTTTTCAATCAAGAAACTACTGAATCTCTCGTACCACGCTCTAGGAGCTTGTTTGAGTCCAAATAGTACTTTTGTGAGTTTGAAAACATGATTTAGAGAAATATGATTTTCAAAACCTGGAGGTTGCTCAGCATATACTTCTTCATTTATAAAACCGTTTAAAAAAGTACTTTTAACATCCATTTGAAAAAGTTTGAAATCTTTATAACAAACATATGCAAGTAGCATTCGAATAGCTTCTAATTTTGCGACTGGTGCATATGTCTCATCATAATCGATCCCTTCTTCTTGATTGAAACCTTAGTCGAGCCTTATTTCTAGTAATGACTCCGGACTCATCTTTCTTATTTCTAAAAACCCATTTTGTTCCAATAATAATATGATTTTTGGGTTTAGGAACAAGTGTTCAAATATCATTTCTTTTAAATTGATTAAACTCTTCTTACATAGCTAGAATCTAAAATTCATCAAGAAGTGCTTCATCAATATTTTTAGGTTCAATCTGAGATAGAAAAGCAGTATGATTGCAAATATATCTAAGAGATGATCGAGTACTTACACCTCGTGAAGGTTCTCCTAGAATTTATTCCGCTGGATGATCTTTCACATGTTTCCACTATTTGGTTGCATCTTGTACTAAGTCTTAATGATCTTTCCTTCTATTTCCATGATCTTTCATTTTGAATTGTTTCCAAATATCACACATCATTTTTCTTTAGAAGTGAAGTCAATGAATTTAGTTTTGTCTTCTGTCACGTATCTTGAGCATCCGTTGTCTAAAAATCATTTATTTTTACCTGTAGAATACTTCATGCATACCTACAAAAGCAATTAAAAACAATTCCCGGTACCTAAGTTCTTTGGGTCATTTATTTATTAGTATTAGAAGAAACAAGATATTTAGGTACCCATATGGCCCTAATAGTCATTGTATGTTTTCTTATAATAGGACAAGTAAGATAATTATGACCATTTCTATTACAAAAATTACAAATAGCATGTAACATATATGAAGAACTTGAGTGATTATAATAGTATCCTTTTTTAACAAAATATTTTTATGAAAAGAATTTTGAATATTGGACTTTGATGTAGAAGGATTATCAAAGAAGTTTTTATAAGGTTTGTATTTTTGTTTTGGCATATATCCCAAGCCTGCCTTATCAAAAACACATCTTTGACTACCAAGAAGTTTTTCAAAATTTCTTTTTCCATTCGTAAAGTTTTCAATAATATTTTCTAAATCAGTTTTCTTTTTCTTCAACTCAAAATTTTCATCTTTCAAAACAATACTTTCTTTTCTTAAAATATCAATTTCGTTTGTTAAAGAAGAATTTTTCTTTTTCAAAACAGTATACTTGATACCCAATTTTTCAAATTCCTCATATACCTCTTCTAAAACGTTTTGCAATTCTTCATATGAAAGATCTTCAATATTATCAAAATTTGTTACCTCAATGTCATCTTTAACCATAAGACAAAAATTTGCTGATTCTCCATTGCTTGCTTCACTATCTGAGCTACTTGAATCATCATTCCACGTAGTTTTCATTACTTTTTTGCCTTTGTTTCGATCTTTCTTTAGCAGAGGACAATCTGGCTTGATATGACCAGGTTTATTGCATTTATAACAAATTAAAGTGTCATTTTTACCTGAATCTTTCTTGGAAAACTTATTGAAGGATTTCCTTGGAGGAATTTTATTTTTCTTTAAGAACTTCTGGATTCTTCTTATTATCATCGCAACTTCTTCATCTTTGTCGTCATTTTCCTCATTTTCATCACTTTCACTTTCATGTGGAACAGTTTTAAGTGCCAAACTCTTCTTTGAATTTCCTTCTTCTTCTCCTCTTTTCAATGTGTACTCATGGGTGATAAGTGACCTGATGAGTTCATTCACTTCGAGCTTCTTGAGGTCTTTAGCTTCAAGAATCGCTGTCACTTTTGACTCCCAACGTTTTGGTAGAGAGTTGAGAATTTTTTTTACTATCTCCACTTTGAAATAAATTTTGCCAAGAGCTGTCAAGCTGTTTATGATGTTAGTAAAACGAGTGTGCATACTAGAAATAGATTCATCATCATTCATCTTAAACATTTCATATTCATGAGTAAGAATATAAATTTTTGATTTCTTGACTTGAGAAGTTCCTTCATAAGTAATTTCCAAGTTATCCCAAATTTCCTTTGCTGTAGTGCAAGTCATTACTCTATTAAACTCATTAAGAGTATTATATAATAAATTCATAGCAGTTAAATTCAAAGTATAAAGTCTATCGTCTTCACGATCAAACTCTTCTTCTTCCTTTTTGACCTTTACTCCATCAATCACTTTTGTTGGAATATAAGGTCCATTTACAATACATTTCCAGATTTCTTGACCTTGAGCCTGAAGGAATATTCTCATTCTAACTTTCCAGAATGAGTAATTGTCTCCGCAAAAGAGTGGAGGCCGACTGCTAGATTGACTTTCACCAAATGAAACTGCAATGTTAGCCATAAGATCTTAACTCAAAAGATAGTTAATCTTATAATAGAGTTCTAGCTCTGATACCAATTGTTACCCAGATAACTAACACAAGAGGGGGGGTGAATTGAGTTGTATTTAAAAAAATAACAATTATAAATCAAATATATAATATAAAATATAAACAAAATATGAAACAATAATAAATATAAAGAGTAAGGGTAATAGAGAAGCAAACTCAGTATGTTAACGAGGTTCGGCCCCACTGCCTACATCCTCGCCTCAAGCTACCTCTTGAGGATCCCCAAATCCACTATTCAATCTCTTTTAGGTGGAGATAGAAACCTATTACACCTTTGAGCAGCACCGCTCCAAAGAATCCGTGTAGAACACCCTCTACACTTCCAATCACCTTACACTTGGTGATTTAACTATTCCCCGTGTAGAACACCTTCTACACTTCCAATCACCTCACACTTGGTGATTTAACTATTTCCCGTGTAGAATACCTTCTACACACACAAGGGTTATACACACCCTTTTACAAATACAAGAGTTGATAGTAGGTAGACTATCAAAGTACACTCCTCAATGAGTGGTATAGAAACAATACAGCGCAACCTATATCTCTCTCAATAAGAACAAGAATTAAGGCTTAAAACTTTAGAAAAGAGAGAATGAGAGCTTTGAAGAAATGATGCAAAATTTAGCAATAGATGTGTAAGCTCTTGTTATGAATTTTACAAAACTCAAGTAAGCTATTTATAGGCAAATGATTTTTCAATTTCAAATTTGAAAAGATTCCCATATCAAAAATATCATCATTTACTTTTCAAAAATTTCAAATATAATATTTTTACTTTTTGCATGTGATAAAAGGAGCACACTTTACTTTTCAAAAATTTCAAACATAATCTTTTACTTTTTGCATATGACAAAAGGAACACACTTTACTTTTCAAAATTTTCAAATAAAGACATATACTTTTTGCATAAGTCAAGAAAAGCATCCACCACTTTTAAAAATATTCAAATAAAACATGCACATGTGAAAGATGATAATCAATCATCTTAATATTTTCAAAATTCAAACATTTAATCATGTTATGCACATGTGAAAGATAACAATCAATCATCTTAATATTTTCAAAATTCAAACCTTTAATCATGTCATACACATGTGAAAGATGACAATCAATCATCTTTCAAAATTTTTAAAATTCAAACCTTTAATCATGTCATGCACATGTGAAAGATGACAATCAATCATCTTTCATAATTTTTAAATTTAATCTTCAAAATATCATGCACATGTGGAAAATGTATTTTAATGTTTTATGATAAAATATTAATTTTGAACCTTAATCCTAATTTTGAATTTTTAAGAGATTTACAACATTACTCTATAATTTTAATGTGAACTTGTTCCCTTCTTGCTCATGCTTGCTTCCTTGATGTGCTTGATTATATTGTGTGGACAACTTGAGCTTGAGACTCCTTTATTCTTTGGATTCATTTGTTATCATCAAAATCCATTTGTAGATTTACATGAAACTTGAAACCTTCGGTTCAACAATACAGGTAACTGGTTCATAGACCAACTGGTTAATGCCGTAAACCATGGGCCACGGCTGCAAGTGTGAACAACGTTAGTGCTGCAACTGGTTTGAACTACAGCATTGAGAGCCCCGTGTTACGTGGTTACGTGAGTGAAATATCAGACTTGGAGTTGGGGGGGCTGAAATATCAAAATTGGGGGGCTGTCTTGTGATAGACCATATATGAAAGATAGGTTTTCAAAAATTTTGGGGGGGCTACAACACAGGTCTGCCCCTGATGGTCAAGTCATGAATTGAAGAATTGTAACGATTTTTGCCCTTTATGAAAATAGAGTAAGGTTTATTATGTCGCTTTGGATTTCCTATGATGATAATACTTTTTTTTTCTTTTGGATACATAGGTAGGAGGATTTGATCCTTGGTTCTCTTAGCGAGAAACCACGGTACTGTTGCCAATTAATCTAAAGGCAAAAGATCTTGACCTCGATGATACTTTATAAATATGAATATTGTTGATGAATTTTCGGGTCATGCTTACGGTGAGGTAAAATGACCTCTCTGTTTGTAACTTATTTTGATTGTAAATAATTATTTTATTGAAATTAATTGTTTGTAAATAAGTAATTTTTTTATAGTAAATATTACAGTGGTAATTTGCATGCTACATTCATTCATGGCATACTTAATGATAAAGGGCAAGAAATAAAGATTAATATTTACGTGGTTTAGTATGAAGGCATACAGACATGGGTCTATGATATTGTAAATTTTACTATAAACTGAGTTTGATACAAACTCCCAATCCTCATTAAGCTCTTTGTTAATGTAGATTTTGTTGGCTTAGATTAGTTTTGAAGTATTTGAATTTAAATATGATAAGATTTCATTTTATTTCTAAAATTGTAATTTTGGATCATTGAGTTTAAATTTAAATAGGATAAGATTTTATTTTATTTTTAAAGTTATGATTTTTGAATACATGTAATTTAAACTATGTGATTTATCTATAATATTTTGAGTCCATTTAGGAGTCTAGAGAGTCTGTTAAAAAGACTGGAAAGCTGAATTTCAAGATCTAAAAAGATAAAATTAGAAGACAAATTCAAAATTTAAATTGCAGTAGAAAATCCGGAAGCCTGTTAATAACTTGTCAGCAAACAGATTCTAATGAAAGATGACCTGTCAACAGACGCGTTTCAGTCATAGTTTTGAATTCGATTCCGTTCCGGTCGGAACGGCTAGAATGTTTCGTTCCAGTACCTCAATCAGTGCACCATACCTCTTTGCTCTGTTCCGATCCAAATTCCGGTCATTCCAGTCAAATTCTGGCCGTTCCGGTCTCTATTCCGGTTTAGATTATTTTTGTAATTTTTTTATGTTTGAATGATATTTTTTTTAAAATTTAAATTTAGATGATATTTAATTAATTCTAGAATATAAAATATATTTATATACTTTGTAATTTTAAATACGTCTTTTTTTAAATATCATTATTTTTTAATATTTTATCTATTTATTTATTTTTGTATCTCAACTCAAATTTGTATTTTTTCAACTTATAATCATTTTATAAATTTTCAATTCTTCTAATATGTACAGATATACATGATACACACTTACATATATATTTTTATTCTATTAGTTGTTTATTTATATATATTTATTATAATATATAATTAATCCCGAAACGGCACATCGGAACAGACCGGTACCGAAATATTCCGTTCCAGTGCCTCAACCGGAACGATCATCGGAACGGAATTCAAAACTACTTTCAGCAGCACTTTGTGGATTGTCCATTTAAATTAAGCCAAATTATAACCCTAGCAAGAGGTTTTCAGCCAAAGCGCATATCTAAAAATATTTGAGAGTCGTTTGAGGAAAAAAATTAGTGATTTTTTTTTTTTTGTAATTTTTATACACTTTGCGAGTATGATCTTGCTCAAGGTTTAAAAACATCGTTAATTGGTATACGTGATCAGCCATTGGAAGTTCCAACAAGAAAGATATAGATTGAAGATTGCCAAAGATTTTGGCTGCTACTGCAGTAGAAATAAACGGGTCGTTTATTCAATCAAGTAAGTAAATCAATTGACAAAAATTTTGTAATTGAATAACTTATTTGTAAACTGATTTTCAATCAATAAATATGACTTTCTTGAATTTGGTTGTCCTTTAAGATTTTATTTTTGAAAAATTCTTCAAAGAGTTTTTTTTGTAATCAATTATTGTGTTATATTTAAAATTTTATTTATTACATATTTATAAATATTTACACAATTAATATTTAACAAATTTAATTATAAAAATTATTAAATATATTTAATCATACAGGGGTAAAAAAAAAATTCACTCTCGACGATTACTCTTATGAAGTTATGATGTCTAAGAAAGAAAGAAAAAATAAATAAAAAGTTTTGGGCTCTCACTTGATTGTTTCCTTCCCTTCAGATGATCTTCAATTAATTTATGAAGTACTCGACCCGTCCTTTTTTTGTTCTGTCTTCTTGTTGTATGTCTCATCACCCTCAATTTTATGTCCTCTCCTCTCCAGCTTGATGTTTTATCATTAGTACTTCATATCCCGATCAACTACTAGTCTTTGTTAGATCCTCTCTTCCTCCCACCTCTCAAGTAGTACTATCTTTGCACAAATATGCTGCATATAAATTTTGTGCAAAGATAGACTCCACTTGAGAGGTGACTTGTTTTACCGGACTAATCCAAATTTCGCCCAAGTAGTAGCGGATGTACTTAAAATATATGTTAGTTCGAAATTCCATTTCCATTCATCGAAGTGCTGACCATTGTTGTTAGTCGCACCCAATTATGTGACCTATAAAGAACCAAAACCCTTGGGAGTTTATGATCAGGCCCAAATTATGTGACCTATAAAGAACTCAAAACCCTTGTTAGTCCGATCTAAGGGCATAAAGGGTTATATATAATCGATGGGCATCATGCTCGTCTCTGTCTGAATTGTATGAAATTAATCGATATGGGGGATTGCAGACGATGGTAGTACTACTGCTCAATTTGTTCTCGTCCAATCTCAGGCATGTATCGGCATCTCTCAGTTTTTAGCCGTATTTGTTGCCTCTCTCTCTCTCTCTCGTCCACGTCCCAGTGCATGACCCACTAATGCAAACATCAACAAAAACTGCACCGACCAACAATGGTACTGAAGGATGATGTGATGAGCTAGTCTTCTAGTTCACATGTGTGGAGAGGAAAGAGGTCCACCTTTGCATGCGGCTTGTTGACAACACGCTTGTGGAGGATGCCTGAGGCCACAAACAACATCAACAAAGGTTTAGTTCTTGACTCAAGGTGTCATATAAACAAAACAAAGGTGTTGTCGACTTCAAGCACTAGAAATGGGGCCAATATGCCTGGCGTGAGGAAGAAGGCTATTAAGTTGTTTTGGTTTTGAGAGATATATAGATAGATAGCTAGCTCATGATCATCTTCCTTGAGATTGATAACACCTCTTACAGAAGAGAGACTCGGCCTTATGATTACTTTCTTATCTAAATTGATCGGTTGCCCAAACGGTAAACCCCCGTGTTCAATTATTTTTCCTCGTTGTGGCACGCGGTTGCTACTCTGTAGATATTCTTTCCACAGAAGGATACAAAAACTACAACTCATGTAGTTATGGCTCGAAAAAATATATTTAAGAAGAAACGTAAGTATGAATTATTTTTATTTTTTAGAAGAATTAACTTTTTATATTAAGCCTTCAATTGTAATACATTTTTTTATTTTTTATTTTTTATTTTCCTCCAAGTCCAATACGTAGTTCCGGCCGGCATCCCTAATTGTATTTATTATCGTAGTAATTATTTGGATTCTATAATTACTTCACTACTATTTACAAAACATCTCACATCTAGTTATAACTATTTTATTACTATTTACATATAATCTGAAATACTCCTAACATCCAAACAAAGCCTAAAGAGAAGGGACTTATCATTTTTAACAACTAGATTCCTATGGCTTCCTTCCCAACCAATACTTGTTTGCCTCTTTTGTCCATTGTTAGATAATTTCATGGTTTCTCGCAAGTTCCAACATTTGCCAACACAGGAAGTGACAAGTGAATCTATTTTCTTTGTAGCGTCACGTCTCAATCCTTGTACAGATCAGTGTTTTTAGTAGGACAGCCAAGAGCATCAGAATAATTTGGAATTGCCTTGCTGGAATTGAGGCCATCACCTCTCAAGGTTGACCTGACAAGGTTCAGCCAGTCTAGAGGGTCACGTTCACTGCGAAGATGAGGCCCAAATCTCCAGCTAAGTGCAAAAGATTGACCATTTTACAAAATTCAGGCCCATCAAGTGTAGAGGGTCATGTTCATGGCGATTATGGGCCCTGATTTGTGGGCTTAGTCTGAGAAGGCCATCCTTTTGTCTCTAGCCTTGACCTTGTAGAGCAAAATAATAATAAAAAAAAGAATGATGAATTGTTGTATAGAATCAGAGCTTCATGATTAGCAAGATGAAGGAAACCTCAAGTCTCAACCAAGTTATCACAATATTTGTGATAAAGTAAAAGCATTTTATGACTAAATGTAAATCACGTTCACAATAGAGACCCAACTTGTACATCAATTACAAGCTCGTATGCATATTGAAATAATCAACATTAATTACAAGGATTAACTGAATTTCGGATACAGACCATAAACTAAAGGAAAACAATCGTTACATGGATTAGGCTCACTTAATAATCCCTCAATTTGTATCTGAAAAGCCGAATGGCCGCTAAAGAAGAGGCTGAGACATTGCCCCACGCTGATGAATGAATTCAAAGGTCAGCCAACAGCAACCAACACTGTTTATCTACCCAATTGGAGGTTAAAACAGTGCCAACACTCTGATGAAATGACGGTATGAGGAGATTTTCCCCTTATTCAAATTTGAGGAAGTAAAAGATGTGTCCTGAATGAAATTTGACAAAGGATCTTACTTCTGGCTTTCTACCTTAGCTCGAAGCTTCTGTTCTAACACAGATATCTCTGTCTCGAGGCTAAACATTCTATTTAGAGCATGCATATTCTCAAGGGTCTCGCTCAGGGTCCGGCTGTCACTCCCATCGCATCTCAGGTGCTGCATCGGACCATGAAGGAGCTTGTTCACTATTCCTCGGCTAAGATCCTCCACAGCTTTCCTTGTTTTCTTTGGTATTTCATCACCCATCTTGGACAAGCATTTTTCTAGCTCCGCAACTCTGATTCTTTCAGCATAAGCCCTCAATTTCTTGATGGTAGGAACAGTCTCCAATGAATCCCTCCATGCTTCAAATTGTTTTGATTCGTCAGCAATAATTGCTTGTGCTTCCATTGCTTTCCGAAGACGATCCTCTTTATTGGCAGCCACAACCTCCTTAAGGTCATCAACATTGTAAACTCGCACAGCTTCAATATCTGCGACACACGAGCCTACATTCCGCGGAACTGAGATATCTATGAAGAGCCTCAAGCCCCCAACGTCTGAGCCAACTGGGGGCAGGCCCTTAACATGCTCGTTCAAAAATAATGGGGTTTCTGATGCAGTGCTGGTAAACACAACATCAGCTTCAGCAGCACAAGTTAGCATTTCTGTGAGGGGTTTGTATGTTATCTCAATATTCGCCAACTCTTCACGGATGGCTGCAACTCTCTCCTCGGTTCTATTTACAACCACCATCTTTGTGCAACCTTTAGCTGCCAAGTGCTTGATCACAAGCTTCCCCATCTTGCCTGCTCCAATAACCAACATTTTTGCTGAAGCATGTGAGGATTCTGGAAGCTTCATTAAGGCCAGTTCAACAGCAGCAGAGCTAACAGAAACTGCCCCAGCAGCAATGTTAGTCTCAGTCCTAACACGCTTTCCCACAGTTATCGCATGCTTGAACAGCCCACTAATGTTCCTCCCAAAGCCAACAACTCCTTGCCCAACTTTGACAACCTGTTTAACCTGAGCAAGAATTTGGCCTTCCCCAAGGACAAGAGAGTCGAGACCTGCTGAAACTTCAAAAATATGCTGCGTAGCATCTTTGTTATAAAGCAGAAACCGATGTTGGCAAAGTTCTGAAACTGGGATTCCACTTGTCTGCCAGGGAGAAGCAAGAATATTTTTGAGAAATATAATTGCGTTCATGAAAATATGTTAGGATATGGCACATTACTACAGAACAGAGTCACGTGACAATCAATGTGTTTACACTCTGTTTCAATGCATGAAAAGACTACAAATTAACACGCAGAACAGTAAATCCCTACTGTGAAGAGGGAAAAAATAATATAAAAAACAATATCATTTGGGGAAAAAAAGGACTAGGGAAATTTGGATTAAATAAATTGTCCAAAAGGCCAACTGCATGACAGATCTCGATCAGAAATCCATCAACAACTTGTCTTTCACTGCCAACATTCTTAGCTTGACCAATGCAAGTCAACAACTTCAGTTAAGAGACTAACCACCAGGTAATTGACGATTCAAGAGAAATCCCATAAGAAGAAACAATTATGATCATCTATAAACTAATCCTAGTGTTGATCAAGAGAAGGAGAGCACCTTTGACATCCATTCAGTCACTTCTTTGACACCGCGATGCTGTGAAAGGGCTACAACATATATCTCCATTCTATTGCAGGTGCTAAGAACAGCAGCTTCTTCTATATGATTTAAACCACACAGCTCCCCAATGGCTCGGGGCCACTCTGCTTCCGGAATGGCAAGCTTTTCACGCATCTCAACAGGGGTAGTGTGAACACTAAGTCCAATAACCACAATGCTACTTCTCTCTTTTGTGTATCCTAGAAAGAAAACGAATTGCGCAGTTCAGAAAATGCACATAATTAAAAAGTTTTA
This sequence comes from Platycarya strobilacea, assembly GCA_036898215.1. Taxonomy (NCBI): domain Eukaryota; kingdom Viridiplantae; phylum Streptophyta; class Magnoliopsida; order Fagales; family Juglandaceae; genus Platycarya; species Platycarya strobilacea. The sequence goes on from CM072555.1 coordinate 11,348,047, forward strand.
ATATATTGTATTCCCAATAATACTATAAAACTCAAAATAAATAAACTAGAAAATATAAAGTAATCAACCTTGTCTTTGGGACAATAAGAATCTCGTATTAAGAGTTAAGCACTATAGCCCCATTGATAATTATGAAAGAGAATATATTTAGTGAATATCATCACAAACATTGGAAGTGCTTACAAAAACTTCTTGGATTTTTAACTCATTTCCATGCACCTCCATCTCGGATTTAATTTAATCTGAGGGCATAACAAGGCAAATATAACGTGTATGTTTGATGTTATCAGTAACCGATAAGGAAACAGAAGTATACTATATTTAATTGGCTAAAGTATGAACATCCCAATGATTTCTACACAAGTAATATAATCATCAATTTCCCTAATCGTTACATATGTTTTTTTTTTTTTTAAATCTAAAGAATGACTGTTACTATTAGAATCGCTAATAATTTTAGGCAAAGATAGATGGTGGTGAACGAGCATTCAACTTAGAGAAGAATTATTTTTTTCCAAAATTCATATTAAACAAATACAACAAATATACACACTTGCAACTTGTTAAAAAAGCTCAAATATTAAGAAATGCAGTTGACTAAAGCAACAGAAAAGAGAACATATTTTTAAAAAAAAAAAAAAAGACAAAGAAAGGAAAAAATCAAATTATATAATAGTCAATTTTCCAGTAAACAGATATTACAAATAAAAAACTGAAGAAAGGAGAAACGGAGCTATTACTGTCAGCTGCGGATGTCTTGAGCTGTTCAAGAGCGGAAAGCTTCTCGGTCTGAACCAAAGCATCGGAGGCTGCAACCTCGCACCTGACTCCTCTCTGAATCAGGGTCTTCCTGCTCCGAATGGGTTTCAGAAGAATTGGAAGCTGAGAAGCAGGCGAGGAGGCCCTGGACGATGGCGAAGTTTTGAGTAACGGAGCCTCCAATTTGGCAGCCGCAAAGCTGGTGGTGGAGACAGCCATCGCGAGGAATCCGAGGCCAGGCCCTAACCCTAGAATTCACAGAGAAAGAGCGCAAGATTGTAGAGGTTTGCTTCGGAGGGTAGAAAAGTAATGTTGGACCTGGTGCGAAACTGCGAATGCGCTCTTTCTGGTCCAAACGGAAATATGAGAAGAAAATGGGGAAATATTAATGGGACTTTGGGGGGAGATGAGTTTGTGATCTCTTCGAGTTCTGATTGGCCAATGGAAGCGCACGTTTTATCCACACTCCCTTCCCTCAATCCTCAATCTCCTCTTGACTTCTCTCTCTCTCTCTCTCCCTCTCCCTCTCTCTCAATGCCTGTCCTTCGGCTTCCTTCGGCCCCACTTCATCATTCATCGAGACTTCGAAAGATTTTGTATTTTTTTTTTTTTGAGATATATTAATTATTTAGTAGGCAACAGTAAATATGCAGAACTTCTGTTAAAATCAAAGGAGAGTATCATACTATATACCAAATGTTCCCTTCATTCTTTCTTACTGTTTTCTCTCTCGACTCTCGTCCATTAGATTTCTAAACACACGAAGACAAAACCTTATAGTGGTCCTTAGAGTGCCACAGAGCAGGCTCTGTTACTATTCGTATATTGAGTCTCTCATATTTGATTGAAAATATAAATAAAGTGTTATCGTCAAAAAATTATTTTATAAAATTAAATTTAATACTTGATATGAATTTATATGATAAGATATATTTTATAATAAAAATATTTTTATAATTTAACGTATTATATTAAATTATGTTAATTTTTAAAATTATTTTTGCAAAATTTTTTATTATATATTTTCTAAAAAGAATTGCGCGAAAAGAAGTTAAAGATGAAGTTGTAAAAGAGATAAGGTGGGGGAGAGGTGGGGATGTGAAGCTTGTGATAGAGATTGACTGTTAAGATTTCAGGGCCTCTGTTCGCCACAAACTTTGATGAGATGTGGTCGTGGAGAAGAAATACACCCACATTTTAGGATATGGATCGAACTTTATGATTTTTAAGATATGACTGCTTTATGCTACTCCTTTTTGTTGTTATCTTTTTTTACAGCATTTAATTTACACCCTGTAAATATAAATAAATCTACATGTGTCTCAATGTGGTAAAATTAGTAATGATGTATAAAAGAGAATTTGTTATTGTAATAAGACATATACATTGTAAAATATTAAATATTGCGTAATTATTTTTTTAAAAAAATTGTGTCTAGTATGAAAAATAACTTTTTTTAAAATGTAAATCTCGTATTTTATTCATATTTTTTAACATAATTATATAATATTTGCTTAATTCCCGATTGAAAATATTGTATCTCTTATAATAATATCTTATTATCTTGTTCTATTAATTGGAAAGCCAAAAACAAACCACTTGGTTGGATCGTGTTATTGTATACAGAAAATCACAGCTCTTGCGACTACAATCTGATGTGAGCCTTTATCATTGTAGTTTTAACTGAATTTAATCACAAGTGTGATTAATGATTAATCACGCATAAGGTAAAAAACGACCAGAATAGATAATATTCATTTTAAGTAAAATGGAGATGATGTTTTAATAGTTATGAATAATTTATACACTCTATTGTTATGCAAAATAGATATTATTAATTTTAAGAAAAACATTTGAGAGTATTGTTTCTTGAAAATGTTAAATTTAAGCATAATTATAAATTAATTCGATTTAATGTGAGCATCCTTACTCTCTTTGTATAAGGTATTCCTCTGTCAATAATGAGGGTTTATCAATAAAACGATAGATATTTATCGTGCTTTAAATTACAAATTATTTCTTTTGGCTAGTCGAAAAAATCCTAACGATCAAGATTACAAGTTACTTCATCTGGTTGGTCGAGAAAAACCTAAATATAAACAAAAAGAAAAACAATTATTGTTCTAAAAGAACTATAAAAAATGAACTACATCAGTTGGAAACGGTTGTGCAGTACTTCAATTATCAAATATAGAAGCAACATAGTAGTCTTGCCGTGACGCTGAAAAATGCCTAGAAGAGCATCAACTTTAGGCTTTAGGCGCTACATTTATTTTTTAATTCATTGATGTTATGGATGGAGTAGGCATCTCCATTGTGAATTACAATGAAAGAACGACAAACTAGGGCACATGTCTGACAGATATTCGGACTAGTGTCTAACAATTCTCCCCTTAATATGTGTTAAAACAACGAGGATTAGGGTTTCTTTGACTTAAATTCTTATTCTTTCCATATTAGTACATGATTGTGGTGCATTCCAAGGTAACAGCCCAACTTGTTCCCAGCATTTTTTTGGGCTATGGCCCTCCCTCCCTCCCTGCCTGCCATATTGTTATTATTTTTCTTCCAAACACTATTCATAATTAGGAGTTGAATTTAGTGCTAAAAAGCTACATTCCAACCAATGAGGACATTGTGCTTGGTGTAACCACGCCTGGAAAATCTCTATATTTCTGCAAAATTAAAGTAAAGATTGCTATGTTGCAAATTTGATTATACAGATTACTACATAAGCATGCTAAGAAACCGATAATAATACACCTACAGGCTACAACTCTGTTCTAATTATTTTATAACTCATATTACAATGAATCAATACAAGTTTGCTACTTTATTAAAAATGAACTAAATTTTACAAAAGTATCCTGCATTTACTAGAGAGTTGTACAGTAATTTTAAATTAATCGTTTTCTGAGAGTCACAAAATTTATCCACATCTCCGCCTGCAGAATTTGATTTCAAATCTCCGCAGGCCCAAATAATTTGCAAATTAATTGATACTTAAGGCGAGCTGTGCCGTGTGATTCAAAAGCATGAATCGTAAGGTGTTGGGTCCAAGATGAGACAAAAGTAAAACCTGGGCAACCATATATCTGAAGCCCACATTATGTAGGACTGGGCTAGACTATAGATTGAGATGAACTCTGTAGCAGAGTATGGCAATTGGCATGGCAGACATAAGGAGTCAGGACCATCCACGTATGCGTATTCATAAGATGATCCTATACCAGAGATCAGAATAAAAGACTACTAATTTATCCTTCAGTTATTTTGTTTTATTATATATCGTTTCCTTTTAAGCGACGTTGAACACAATTATGGGCCTGAATTCCCTTATTGCTCTCCTCTTTGGGATTTCCTATCATTTACTGTGTAGCAAATTCCAAATTCCAATCCCTTGAACCAGAATCGAGTGCCGAAAGTTCTGAAGGAGTAGAGGGACATGCCTAAATCTCCGTCATATTATTATCATTTTTCTTATCATTATTACATTTTATCGGCACTGCTGCCCTATTTCAGAGAAAGTGCAATAACAATCAGCCCCAACCCTCGATTCCAAACCGTGTCAATTCGGTTATTGTTGAAGAGAAAGTCCAAACCAAACGATGTATTTTTTGAAATTGTACTTTTTATGGTGATAATTCTCATGAAAAGTAATAATAATTAAAGATGTAGAGATACAATATTTTGACTAATTAAAACAGTTGCATCTCTTATGAAGTATCAAAACATATAATACTTTGATTAAATCGAAGTATTGTGTCACTTAGTAACTATTGAGATATCAATAGTTGTGACTCTTTCGAATGGGTGTATAGTTGTCTATAAATGGAGGTCACTAGTGCACAAAAAAGTATCATTCACATTCTTTCTCTTGCTATTATTAACTTGTGAGACAAACACTCTCACGAGATTGTCACTATTAGTGTTCTTTCTTATTCTTCATTTTCTTATAGTGGTACCAAGAGCCTTGTCATGTTAGAATGTAATTTTTTCTTGCATAAAGAAGATGATTAATAGACAAGTGCTCAGTTTTAGGGGTGGGAATATGCAATACGACATATTAACACAACACGATAAAAGCGGGTTAATGTTTAGTCTTAACGGGTTTCGGGTCAAATCGTGTCAACCCGTTAAGACACGATTTGATAACGAGTCAAATCCGTTAAGACGCATTAAGAAATTTGAATTTACTTTTATACTATTGACCTAAACTTTAAAAAATCATAATTTAAAATTAATTTTATACTTTTAGACACTTAACTATCACATTTAAGTACTTATTAAAAAATCATTAACGAGTTAACTCGTTGTTATTTAATATGTTTGAGTTATAATTTTAATATTTTACAATGTGTGGATCATATTTATGTGTTTATCATATTTTATAGTGTATTATTTATTGAATTCTAATTTTAAAATTATAATTTATAATTAATTTTTTATATTTTATAACTATTGTTTAAGTTTTAATATTTGTGTAAAATCAATTAAGTTAAACTCAAACGGGTCACTAACGGGTTTGCAGGTTGAAACGTGTCAGATCGTGTTGTGTCGTGTCGTGTCATATCATGTCATATAGTGTCAAAGGTCTTAACGGGTCGTGTTAGGGTTGAAGTTTTTGACATGAAACCCTTAACAAGTCGTATTCGTGTTGACCATTTAAGCATTATGTACACGCCTTGACACGACATGATCACGACCCGTTAACACATTTTGACACCCATAATCAATTTGACAACCACACTTACATATTATAATCATTGTCGAATGCTTGAAAATCCAAAAGTGAAACTTTATCAAGTTATAGTAGGAGGATTGGAGTATACTGAAAATCTGCAAAACTCGTAAATTGATATTATTTTGAAGAAAATTATTGGAATATTTTTTGTCAAAATAAGTAGCATTTTTTCAAATTTTCCATCACCCATCGGCATTGTTTCAAGGGGTCGTTAGGGTTCCTTATTGTTTCCGGACTTCATAGACCTTGGAAGCACATCGAAATCTTCATCCCCAGTGACTATATCGTCGAATGGAAGTTGTTACCCAGATGACTAACACAAGAGGGGGGTAAATTGAATTGTATTTAAAAAAATAACAATTATAAATCAAATATATAATATAAAATATAAACAAAATATGAAATAACAATAAATATAAATAGTAAGAGTAAGAGAAAAGCAAACTCAGTATGTTAACGAGGTTCGGCCCCACTGCCTACGTCCTCGCCTCAAGTTACCTATTGAGAATCCCCAAATCCACTATTCAATCTCCTTTAAGTGGAGATAGAAACCTATTACACCTTTGAGCAGTACCACTCCAAATAATCCGTATAGAACACCCTCTACACTTCCAATCACCTTACACTTTGTGATTTAACTATTCCCCGTGTAGAACACTTTCTACACTTCCAATCACCTCACACTTGGTGATTTAACTATTTCCCGTGTAGAACACCTTCTACACACACAAGGATTATACACACCTTTTTTCAAATACAAGAGTTGATAGTAGGTAGACTATCAAAGTATACTCCTCAATGAGTGAGATAGAAACAATACAGCGCAACCTATATCTCTCTTAACAACAACAAGAATTAAGGCTCAAAACTTTAGAAAAGAGAGAATGAGAGTTTTGAAAAAATGATGCAAAACTTAGTAATAGATGTGTAAGCTCTTGTTGTGAATTTTACAAAACTCAAGTGAGCTATTTATAGGCAAATGAGTTTTCAATTTCAAATTTGAAAAGATTCCCATGTCAAAAACATCATTTACTTTTCAAAAATTTCAAATCTAATATTTTTACTTTTTGCATGTGACAAAAGGAGCACACTTTACTTTTCAAAAATTTCAAACATAATCTTTTACTTTTTGCATATGACAAAAGGAGCACACTTTTCTTTTCAAAATTTTCAAATAAAGACATCTACCTTTTGCATAAATCAAGAAAAGCATCCACCACTTTTGAAAATATTCAAATAAAACATGCACATGTGAAAGATGACAATCAATCATCTTAATATTTTCAAAGTTCAAACCTTTAATCATGTCATGCACATGTGAAAAATGACAATCAATCATCTTTCAAAATTTTCAAATGTAATTTTCAAAATATTCATGCACATGTAAAAAATGTATTTTAATGCTTTATGATAAAATATTTATTTTGAGCCTTAATCCTAATTTCAAATTTTTAAGAGATTTACAAAATTACTCTATGATTTTAATGTGAACTTGTTCCTTTCTTGCTCATGCTTGCTTCCTTGATGTGCTTGATTATATTGTGTGGAAAACTTGAGCTTGAGACTCCTTTATTCTTTGAATTCATTTGTTATCATCAAAATCCATGTGTACATTTACATGAAACTTGAAACCGTGGGTTCAACAATCTTCCCTTTTTTATGATGACAAATACTTGATAGAACCTGAAGCCTTTATTAATACTTAAGCTCCCCCTGAGAATGTGCGTTAGTTTTTCAAGCAAAAATATAAATTTAATTCCAAGCATATATAACAAGATTAGCAATTTAAACAATATTAAAGTTCTAGTCTAAAATTTCTCCCCCTTTTGGCATCATTAAAAAGGAATCATAATTAGCTCAATAAAATATATTCTTACAATAACCAACAGATAAATAAAACGCTGCGTTAGTAGAGACTGTAGAGAATTCGGTGCGTAGCCACACGTGTTCGACAAACCTGCAAAGGCTGGAGGCGTAACTCTAGCAATTCGATGCAGAGATTTGATCCGCTTGATGTTGCTGAAAAATGAGATATTATCATGATTTGTAAGTTTGTCATGTTCTTATTTCCGTTTCTATAAGAGCAATCTTTAGTTTTATCTATTTCGCATCAAGCTTTCTTCTCATCTTTGCAATTTGCTTGCATTCTCATTTTACAATTTCTCAATGGCTCGTAGATTTCCCTTCAGTGCTTCTCTTGATCAAGATTTGAGGTATCCTTCACCTCAGTCTCAATCTATTTCTGCATCTGTCGTGGGTGCCATGAAGCAACAAGAGACTGATTTAGCTAATAAATCAGATCATGACGCCATTTACGAGCTTGTGGGTCTCGGAACTCGATACTCATCATCTATCGTCGCGTTTTCTACTCGATTACAGTCCAAAACTCGCGAAATTGAGAAGCTTAACAAGACTGTATCTGTACATCAACGACTTGTTTATGAGTCAAATAAAAAAATAGTAGAGTTAAAGCAACAGAATAAGGATTTGAAATCCTTGCTTACCTCTTCATTTCTGTTGAACCCAAGGTTTCAAGTTTCATGTAAATCTACAAATGGATTTTGATGATAACAAATGAATCCAAAGAATAAAGGAGTCTCAAGCTCAAGTTGTCCACACAATATAATCAAGCACATTAAGGAAGCAAGCATGAGCAAGAAGGGAACAAATTCACATTAAAATCATAGAGTAATGTTGTAAATCTCTTAAAAATTCAAAATTAGGATTAAAGCTCAAAATTAATATTTTATCATAAAGCATTAAAATACATTTTCCACATGTGCATGATATTTTGAAAATTAAATTTGAAAATTTTGAAAGATGATTGATTGTCATCTTTCACATGTGCATGACATGATTAAAGGTTTGAATTTTGAAAATATTAAGATAATTGATTGTCATCTTTCACATGTGCATGACATGATTAAATGTTTGAACTTTGAAAATATTAAGATGATTGATTGTCATCTTTCACATGTGCATGTTTTATTTGAATATTTTCAAAAGTGGTGGATACTTTTCTTGACTTATGCAAAAGGTAGATGTCTTTATTTGAAAATTTTGAAAAGTAAAGTGTGCTCCTTTTGTCATATGCGAAAAGTAAAATATTATATTTGAAATTTTTGAAAAGTAAAGTGTGCTCCTTTTGTCACATGCAAAAAGTAAAAATATTAGATTTGAAATTTTTGAAAAGTAAATGATGATGTTTTTGATATGGGAATCTTTTCAAATTTGAAATTGAAAAATCATTTGCCTATAAATAGCTCACTTGAGTTTTGTAAAATTCACAACAAGAGCTTACACATCTATTGCTAAGTTTTGCATCATTTCTTCAAAGCTCTCATTCTCTCTTTTCTAAAGTTTTGAGCCTTAATTCTTGTTCTTGTTGAGAGAGATATAGGTTGCGTTGTATTGTTTCTATCTCACTCATTGAGGAGTGTACTTTGATAGTCTACCTACTATCAACTCTTGTATTTGTAAAAGGGTGTGTATAACCCTTGTGTGTGTAGAAGGTGTTCTACACGGGGAATAGTTAAATCACCAAGTGTGATGTGATTGGAAGTGTAGAAGGTGTTCTATACGGGGAATAGTCAAGTCACCAAGTGTAAGGTGATTGGAAGTGTAGAGGGTGTTCTACACGGATTTTTTGGAGCGGTGCTGCTCAAAGGTGTAATAGGTTTCTATCTCCACCTAAAGGAGATTGAATAGTGGATTTGGGGATCCTCAAGGGGTAGCTTGAGGCGAGGACGTAGGCAGTGGGGCCGAACCTTGTTAACATACTGAGTTTGCTTCTCTCTTACCTTTACTCTTTATATTTATTACTGTTTCATATTTTATATTTTATTTTATATACTTGATTTATAATTGTTAATTTTTTAATACAACTCAATTCACCCCCCCTCTTGTGTTAGTCATCTGGGCAATAATTGGTATCAGAGCTAGAGCTCAATTATAAGATTAACTATCTTTTGAGTTAAGATCTTATGGCTAACATTGCAGCTTCATTTGGTGAAGGTCAATCTAGCAGTCGACCTCCACTCTTTTGTGGAGACAATTACTCATTCTGGAAAGTTAGAATGAGAATATTCCTTCAGGCTCAAGGTCGAGAAATCTGGAAATGCATTGTAAATGGACCTTATATTCCAACAAAAGTTGTTGATGGAGTAAATGTCAAAAAGGAAGAAGAAGAGTTTAATCATGAAGACGATAGACTTTATACTTTGAATTTAACTGCTATGAATTTATTATATAATGCTCTCAATGGTAATGAATTTAATAGAGTAATGACTTGTGCTACAGCAAAGGAAATTTGGGATAACTTGGAAGTTACTATTTTAGGAACTTCTCAAGTCAAGGAATCAAAAATTTATATTCTTACTCATGAATATGAAATGTTTAAGATGAATGATGATGAATCTATTTCTAGTATGTACACTCGTTTTACTAACATCATAAACAGCTTGACAGCTCTTGGCAAAGTTTATTCCAAAGTGGAGATAGTAAGAAAAATTCTCAACTCTCTACCAAAACGTTGGGAATCAAAAGTGACAGCGATTCTTGAAGCTAGAGACCTCAAGAAGCTCGAAGTGAATGAACTCATTGGGTCACTTATCACCCATGAGTACACATTGAAAAGAGGAGAAGAAGAAGGAAAGTCAAAGAAGAGCTTGGCACTTAAAGCTGTTCCACATGAAAGTGAAAGTGATGAAGATGAGGAAAATGACGACAAAGATGAAGAAGTTGCGATGATAATAAGAAGAATTCAGAGGTTCTTAAAGAAAAATAAAACTCCTCCAAGGAAATCTTTCAAAAAGTTTTCCAAGAAAGATTCAGGTAAAAATGACACTTTAATTTGTTATAAATGCAATAAACCTGGTCATATCAAGTCAGATTGTCCTCTGCTAAAGAAAGATCGAAACAAAGGCAAAAAAGCAATGAAAGCTACATGGGATGATGATTCAAGTAGCTCAGATAGTGAAGCAAGCAATGGAGAATCAGCAAATCTTTGTCTTATGGCTAAAGATAACATTGAGGTAACAAATCTTGATAATATTGAAGATCCTTCATATGAAGAATTGCAAAATGTTTTAGAAGAGGTATATGAGGAATTTGAAAAATTGGGTATCAAGTATACTGTTTTGAAAAAGAAAAATTCTTATTTAACAAACGAAATTGATATTTTAAGAAAAGAAAGTATTGTTTTGAAAGATGAAAATTTTGAGTTGAAGAAAAAGAAAACTGATTTAGAAAATATTATTGAAAATTTTACGATTGGAAAAAGAAATTTCGAAAAACTTCTTGGTAGCCAAAAATGTGTTTTTGATAAGGCAGTCTTGGGATATATGCCAAAACAAAAATACAAACCTTATAAAAACTTCTTTGATAATCCTTCTAAATCAAAATCCAATATTCAAAATTCTTTTCATAAAAATAATTTTGTTAAAAAAGGATACTATTATAATCACTCAAGTTCTTCATATATGTCACATGCTATTTGCAATTTTTGTAATAGAAATGGTCATAATTATTTTGCTTGTCGTATTGGAAGAAAACATACAATGACTATTAGGACCATATGGGTACCTAAAAATCTTATTTCTTCTAATACTAATAAATAAAGGACCCAAAGAACTTGGGTACCAAGAAAAATCATTTTAATTGTTTTTATAGGTGTGCATGACGTCTTCCACGAACAAAAATAAATAGTTTTTAGATAGTGGATGTTCAAGACACATGACGGGAGACAAGACTAAGTTCTTTGATCTTAGATCTAAAGAAGAATGACACGTGACATTTGGAGACAACTCGAAAGGGAAGATCGTGGGAATAGGTAAAATTGGTAATGAGTCTTCTCTTATAATTGAAGATGTTCTACTTGTTGAAGGTTTAAAACATAATCTTTTAAGCATAAGTCAATTATGTGATAAAGGATTTACAGTTACTTTCAAAATGGATAAGTGCATTATATTGAATAATTATGATTGTAATATTTGTTTTATTGCTTTTAGAAGTAACAATGTTTATACAATTGATTTTGAAGAAATTACCTCACAAGATGCAATTTGTTTTTCAGCTCAAAATGAAACTAATTGGTTATGGCATAGAAGACTAGGTCATGCCAATATGGAACTTATTTCCAAACTTTCAAAAAATGATCTTGTGAGAGGTTTACCAAAGGTAAATTTTCTTAAAGACAAAATTTGTGATGCATGCCAATTTGGTAAACAAACAAAAACTTCTTTTAAAATCAAGAAACATATTTCTACTACTAGAGCACTGCAACTGATACACATGGATCTTTTTGGACCAAATAGAGTTGCAAGTTTAGGAGGAAAATATTATGCATTTGTTGTTGTTGATGACTTCTCTAGATATACTTGGGTCATCTTTCTTACTCAGAAAGATGAGGCACATAATGCTTTTACCAAGTTATGCAAGAGAATTCAAAATGAAAAGGGTTATACTATTTCAAGTATCCGAAGTGATAGGGGAAAAGAGTTTGTTAATAAAAATATTGAAACATTTTGTGATGAAAATGGTTTTGTGCATAATTTTTCTGCTCCTCGAACTCCTCAAAAAAATGGGGTAGTAGAAAGGAAAAATAGATCTCTTCAAGAGATGGCAAGAACAATGCTCAATGAGAACAACTTGCCTAGTTATTTTTGGGCTGAAGCGGTAAGTACTGCATGTTATGTTATAAATAGAGTTATGCTAAGGTCTAAATTAGATAAAACCCCCTATGAGCTTTGGAATGAGAAAAAGCCCAACATTTGTTACTTTCATGTATTTGGATGCAAATGTTTTATTTTAAATGACAGAGATAATTTAGGCAAGTTTGATGCAAAATCTGATGAAGGTATCTTTCTCGGGTATTCTACTAATAGTAAATCTTATAGAGTATTCAATAAAAAAACTTTGACTGTACAAGAATCTATGCATCTAGTATTTGATGAATCTAATGCTCTACTCTCCAAGAAATCTATTGATGAAGAAACAGGAGGTATAAATAATACGGAAAGTCTCAATCTCAACAAAGAGAACACAATAGAGGAAGTCCAACATGGAGATATCAGGAAAGATCATCAAAATTTAATACAAGATGCAACCAAACAGTGGAAATTTGTGAAAGATCATCCAGTGGAACAAATTCTGGGGGAACCTTCACGAGGTGTAAGCACTCGATCATCTTTTAGAAATATTTGCAATCATACTGCTTTTCTATCTCAGATTGAACCTAAAAATATTGATGAAGCACTTCTTGATGAATCTTGGATTCTAACTATGCAAGAAGAGCTTAATCAATTTGAAAGAAATGATGTTTGGACACTGGTTCCTAGACCAAAAAATCATACTATTATTGGAACAAAATGGGTTTTTAGAAACAAGAAAGATGAGTCCGGAGTCATTACTAGAAATAAGGCTCGACTTGTAGCCCAAGGTTTCAGTCAAGAAGAAGGAATCGATTATGATGAGACATATGCACCAGTCGCAAGATTAGAAGCTATTCGAATGCTACTTGCATATGCTTGTTATAAAGATTTCAAACTTTTTCAAATGGATGTTAAAAGTGCTTTTTTAAACGGTTTTATAAATGAAGAGGTATATGTTGAGCAACCTCCAGGTTTTGAAAATCATATTTCTCCAAATCATGTTTTCAAACTCACAAAAGCACTATATGGACTCAAATAAACTCCTAGAGCGTGGTACGAGAGACTTAGTGGTTTCTTGATTAAAAAAGGCTTTTCAAGAGGAAAAATTGATACAACTCTTTTCATTAAATACGAAAATGATGATATTCTTTTTATTCAGATTTATGTTGATGATATAATATTCGGTGCTACTAATGAAAATATGTGCCAAGTTTTTGCTAAGACTATGCAGGAAGAATTTGAAATGAGCATGATTGGAGAGCTTACATTCTTTCTCGGATTGCAAATTAAGCAAGCAAAAAGTGGGACATTCATCAATCAATCGAAATATATTAAGGAATTGCTGAAGAAATTTGGGATGGAAGGTGCTAAGGAAACTGGAACACCAATGAGTCCATCCACTAAACTTGATAAAGATGAAACTGGTAAACCAGTTGACTCGAAGGTATATCGAGGTATGATCGGTAGCTTATTATATTTGACAGCCAGTAGACCAGATATTATGTTTAGTGTGTGCTTATGTGCACGCTTTCAATCATCTCCAAAAGAATCACATTTAATTGCAGTTAAGCGCATTCTTAGATATCTTAGTGGTACAATTAACTTAGGGTTATGGTACCCTAAGCACACATCTTTCGATCTAATCAGCTACACAGATGCAGATTATGCTGGCTGTAAAATAGATCGAAAAAGCACAAGTGGAGCATGTCACTTCTTAGGTCGTGCACTAGTTTCCTGGTTTAGTAAAAAACAAAATTCGGTTGCACTATCTACTGCTGAGGCAGAATATGTTGCTGCAGGTAGTTGTTGTGCTCAAGTTCTTTACATGAAGCAACAACTTGAGGATTTTAAACTTATGTACAATCACATTCCAATCAAATGTGATAATACAAGTGCTATAAATCTTTCAAAGAATCCAATACAACATTCTCGGACCAAACATATTGAAATTAGATATCATTTTCTTAGAGATCATGTGCAAAAAGGCGATATTGTATTAGAATTCACTAGTACACATGATCAATTGGCAGACATTTTCACAAAACCCCTACCAGAAGATAGACTATGCATGATTAGAAGAGAAATAGGAATGATGCATGCCATGGATATCTGCTAGATACTTTTATTTCATTATCTTAAATGACCTACAGAAACTTGAGACGTTTAGCCTCATCATTCAAATGCATTTGCTCCTCATAAATCATCATGCCATCCTTGTCTAAAGGATTAGGCAATCGAAATGAAGAGGTAAGCAAGGATTTCAAATCCTTATTCTGTTGCTTTAATTCTACTATTTTTTTTGTTTGACTCATAAACAAGTCGTTGAAGTACAGATACAGTCTCCTTAAGCTTCTCAATTTCGCGAGTTTTGGACTGCAACCGAGTAGAAAATGCAACGATAGATGATGAGTATCGAGTTCCGAGACCCACAAGCTCGTAAATGGCGTCATGATCTGATTTATTAGCTAAATCAGTCTCTTGTTGCTTCATGGCACCCACGACAGATGCAGAAATAGATTGAGACTGAGGTGAAGGATACCACAAATCTTGATCAAGAGAAGCACTGAAGGGAATTCTACGAGCCATTGAAAAATTGTAGAATGAGAATGCAAGTAAATTGCAAAGATGAGAAGAAAGCTTGATGCGAAATAGATAAAGTTAAGGATTGCTCTTATAGAAACGGAAATAAGAACAAGACAAACTTACAAATCATGATAATATCTCATTTTTCAGCAACATCAAGCGGATCAAATCTCTGCATCGAATTGCCAGAGTTACGCCTCCAGCCTTTGCAGGTTTTGTCGGGCACGGGTGGTTTCAATTATTCAGCTCTTTACAAAATCTCCTTCCGCACCGAATTACCGGAACTAGGCCTCCAGCCTTTGCAAGTTTTGTCGAACACGTGTGGCTACGCACCGAATTCTCTACAGTCTCTACTAACGCAGCGTTTTATTTATCTATTGGTTATTGCAGGAATATATCTTATTGATCTAATTATGATTCCTTTTTAATGATGCCAAAAGGGGGAGAAGTTTTAGACTAGAACATTAACATTATTTAAATTGCTAAACTTGTTATATATGCTTGGAATTATATTTATATTTTTGCTTGAAAAACTAACGCACATTCTCAGGGGGAGCTTAAGTATTAATACAGGATTCAGGTTCTATCAAGCATTTGTCATCATCAAAAAGGGGGAGATTGTTGAACCCAAGGTTTCAAGTTTCATGTAAATCTACAAATGGATTTTGATGATAACAAATGAATCCAAAGAATAAAGGAGTCTCAAGCTCAAGTTGTCCACACAATATAATCAAGCACATCAAGGAAGCAAGCATGAGTAAGAAGGGAACAAGTTCACATTAAAATCATAGAGTAATGTTGTAAATCTCTTAAAAATTCAAAATTAGGATTAAGGCTCAAAATTAATATTTTATCATAAAGCATTAAAATACATTTTCCACATGTGCATGATATTTTGAAAATTAAATTTTAAAATTTTGAAAGATGATTGATTGTCATCTTTCACATGTGCATGACATGATTAAAGGTTGGAATTTTGAAAATTTTGAAAGATGATTGATTGTCATCTTTCACATGTGCATGACATGATTAAATGTTTGAATTTTGAAAATATTAAGATAATTGATTGTCATCTTTCACATGTGCATGACATGATTAAATGTTTGAATTTTGAAAATATTAAGATGATTGATTGTCATCTTTCACATGTACATGTTTTATTTGAATATTTTCAAAAGTGGTGGATACTTTTCTTGACTTATGCAAAAAGTAGATGTCTTTATTTGAAAATTTTGAAAAGTAAAGTGTGCTCCTTTTGTCATATGCAAAAAGTAAATTATTATATTTGAAATTTTTGAAAAGTAAAGTGTGCTCCTTTTGTCACATGCAAAAAGTAAAAATATTATATTTGAAATTTTTGAAAAGTAAATGATGATGTTTTTGATATGGGAATCTTTTCAAATTTGAAATTGAAAAATCATTTGCCTATAAATAGCTCACTTGAGTTTTGCAAAATTCACAACAAGAGTTTACACATCTATTGCTAAGTTTTGCATTATTTCTTCAAAGCTCTCATTCTCTCTTTTCTAAAGTTTTGAGCCTTAATTCTTGTTCTTGTTGAGAGAGATATAGGTTGCGTTGTATTGCTTCTATCTCACTCATTGAGGAGTGTACTTTGATAGTCTACCTACTATCAACTCTTGTATTTGTAAAAGGGTGTGTATAACCCTTGTGTGTGTAGAAGGTGTTCTACACGGGGAATAGTTAAATCACCAAGTGTGAGGTGATTGGAAGTGTAGAAGGTGTTCTACACGGGGAATAGTCAAGTCACCAAGTGTAAGGTGATTGGAAGTGTAGAGGGTGTTCTACACGGATTTTTTGGAGCGGTTCTGCTCAAAGGTGTAATAGGTTTCTATCTCCACCTAAAGGAGATTGAATAGTGGATTTGGGGATCCTCAAGGGGTAGCTTGAGGCGAGGACGTAGACAACGGGGCCGAACCTTGTTAACATACTGAGTTTGCTTCTCTCTTACCTTTACTCTTTATATTTATTACTGTTTCATATTTTATATTTTATTTTATATACTTGATTTATAATTGTTAATTTTTTAATACAACTCAATTCACCCCCCCTCTTGTGTTAGTCATCTGGGCAACAATTTCGATTGCCTAATCCTTTAGACAAGGATGGCATGATGATTTATGAGGAGCAAATGCATTTGAATAATGAGGCTAAACGTCTCAAGTTTCTGTAGGTCATTTAAGATAATGAAATAAAAGTATCTAGCATATATCCATGGCATGCATCATTCTTATTTCTCTTCTAATCATGCATAGTCTATCTTCTGGTAGGGGTTTTGTGAAAATGTCTGCCAATTGATCATGTGTACTAGTGAATTCTAATACAATATCGCCCTTTTGCACATGATCTCTAAGAAAATGATATCTAATTTCAATATGTTTGGTCCGAGAATGTTGTATTGGATTCTTTGAAAGATTTATAGCACTTGTATTATCACATTTGATTGGAATGTGATTGTACATAAGTTTAAAATCCTCAAGTTGTTGCTTCATGTAAAGAACTTGAGCACAACAACTACCCGCAGCAACATATTCTGCCTCAGCAGTAGATAGTGCAACAGAATTTTATTTTTTACTAAACCAGGAAACTAGTGCACGACCTAAGAAGTGACATGCTCCACTAGTGCTTTTTCGATCTATTTTATAGCCAGCATAATCTGCATCTGTGTAGCTGATTAGATCGAAAGATGTGTGCTTAGGGTACCATAACCCTAAGTTAATTGTACCACTAAGATATCTAAAAATGCGCTTAACTGCAATTAAATGTGATTCTTTTGGAGATGATTGAAAGCGTGCACATAAGCACACACTAAACATAATATCTGGTCTACTAGCTGTCAAATATAATAAGCTACCAATCATACCTTGATATACCTTCGAGTCAACTGGTTTACCGGTTTCATCTTTGTCAAGTTTAGTGGATGGGCTCATTGGTGTTCTAGTTTCCTTAGCACCTTCCATCCCAAATTTCTTCAACAATTCCTTAATATATTTCGATTGATTGATGAATGTCCCACTTTTTGCTTGCTTAATTTGCAATCTGAGAAAGAATGTAAGCTCTCCCATCATGCTCATTTCGAATTCTTCCTGCATAGTCTCGTGAAGGTTCCCCCAGAATTTGTTCCACTGGATGATCTTTCACAAATTTCCACTGTTTGGTTGCATCTTGTATTAAATTTTGATGATCTTTCCTGATATCTCCATGTTGTACTTCCTCTATTGTGTTCTCTTTGTTGAGATTGAGACTTTCCGTATTATTTATACCTCCTGTTTCTTCATCAATAGATTTCTTGGAGAGTAGAGAATTAGATTCATCAAATACTACATGCATAGATTCTTGTACAGTCAAAATCTTTTTATTGAATACTCTATAAGTTTTACTATTAGTTGAATACCCGAGAAAGATACATTCATCAGATTTTGCATCAAACTTGCCTAAATTATCTCTGTCACTTAAAATAAAACATTTGCATCCAAATACATGAAAGTAACCAATATTGGGCTTTTTCTCATTCCAAAGCTCATAAGGGCTTTATCTAATTTGGACCTTAGCATAACTCTATTTATAACATAACATGCAGTACTTACCGCTTTAGTCCAAAAATAACTAGGCAAGTTGTTCTCATTGAGCATTGTTCTTGTCATCTCTTGAAGAGATCTATTTTTCCTCTCTACTACCCCATTTTGTTGAGGAGTTCGAGGAGCAGAAAAATTATGCACAAAACCATTTTCATCACAAAATGTTTCAATATTTTTATTAACAAACTCTTTTCCCCTATCACTTAGGATACTTGAAATAGTAACCCTTTTCATTTTGAATTCTCTTGCATAACTTGGTAAAAGCATTATGTGCCTCATCTTTATGAGTAAGAAAGATGACCCAAGTATATCTAGAGAAATCATCAACAATAACAAATGCATAATATTTTCCTCCTAAACTTGCAACTCTATTTGGTCCAAAAAGATCCATGTGTATCAGTTGCAGTGCTCTAGTAGTGGAAATATGTTTCTTGATTTTAAAAGAAGTTTTTGTTTGTTTACCAAATTGGCATGCATCACAAATTTTGTCTTTAAGAAAATTGCCTTTGGTAAACCTCTCACAAGATCATTTTTTGAAAGTTTGGAAATAAGTTCCATGTTGGCATGACCTAGTCTTCTATGCCATAACCAATTAGTTTCATTTTGAGCTGAAAAACAAATCGCATCTTGTGAGGTAATTTCTTCAAAATCAATTGTATAAATATTGTTACTTCTAAAAGCAATAAAACAAATATTACAATCATAATCATTCAATATAATGCACTTATCCATTTTGAAAGCAACTGTAAATCCTTTATCACATAATTGACTTATACTTAAAAGATTATGTTTTAAACCTTCAACAAGTAGAACATCTTCAATTATAAGAGAAGACTCATTACCAATTTTACCTATTCCCACGATCTTTCCAGTTGTCTCCAAATGTCACGTGTCCTTCTTCTTTAGATCTAAGATCAAAGAACTTAGTCTTGTCTCCCGTCATGTGTCTTGAACATCCACTATCTAAAAACCATTTATTTTTGTTCGTGGAAAACTTCATGCACACCTATAAAAATAATTAAAATGATTTTTCTTGGGACCCAAGTTGTTTGGGTCCTTTATTTATTAGTATTAGAAGAAACAAGATTTTTAGGTACCCATATGGCCCTGATAGTCATTGTATGTTTTCTTCTAATAGGACAACCAAGATAATTATGACCATTTCTATTACAAAAATTACAAATAGCATGTGACATATATGAAGAACTTAAGTGATTATAATAGTATCATTTTTAACAAAATTATTTTTATGAAAAGAATTTTGAATATTGGACTTTGATGTAGAAGGATTATCAAAGAAGTTTTTATAAGGTTTGTATTTTTGTTTTAGCATATATCCCAAGCCTGCCTTATCAAAAACACATTTTTGACTACCAATAAGTTTTTCAAATTTTTTTTTTCCATTCGTAAAGTTTTCAATAATATTTTCTAAATCAGTTTTCTTTTTCTTCAACTCAAAATTTTCATCTTTCAAAACAATATTTTCTTTTCTTAAAATATCAATTTCGTTTGTTAAAGAAGAATTTTTCTTTTTCAAAACAGTATACTTGATACCCAGTTTTTCAAATTTCTCATATACCTCTTCTAAAATATTTTGCAATTCTTCATATGAAGGATCTTCAATATTATCAAAATTTGTTACCTCAATGTCATCTTTAGCCATAAGACAAAGATTTGCTGATTCTCCATTGCTTGCTTCACTATCTGAGCTACTTGAATCATCATTCCACGTAGTTTTCATTGCTTTTTTGCCTTTGTTTCGATCTTTCTTTAGCAGAGGACAATCTGGCTTGATATGACCAGGTTTATTGCATTTATGACAAATTAAAGTGTCATTTTTACCTGAATTTTTCTTGGAAAACTTATTGAAAGATTTCCTTGGAGGAGTTTTATTTTTCTTTAAGAACCTCTGAATTCTTCTTATTATCATCGCAACTTCTTCATCTTTGTCGTCATTTTCCTCATTTTCATCACTTTCATTTTCATGTGGAACAGCTTTAAGTGCCAAACTCTTCTTTGAATTTCCTTCTTCTTCTCCTCTTTTCAATGTGTACTCATGGGTGATAAGTGACTCGATGAGTTCATTCACTTCGAGCTTCTTGAGGTCTCTAGTTTCAAGAATCGCTGTCACTTTTGACTCCCAACATTTTGGTAGAGAGTTGAGAATTTTTCTTACTATCTCCACTTTGGAATAAATTTTGCCAAGAGCTGTCAAGCTGTTTATGATGTTAGTAAAACGAGTGTGCATACTAGAAATAGATTCATCATCATTCATCTTAAACATTTCATATTCATGAGTAAGAATATAAATTTTTGATTCCTTGATTTGAGAAGTTCCTTCATAAGTAACTTCCAAGTTATCCCAAATTTCCTTTGTTGTAGTGCAAGTCATCACTCTATTAAACTCATTACCATTAAGAGCATTATATAATAAATTCATAGCAGTTAAATTCAAAGTATAAAGTCTATCGTCTTCACGATCAAACTCTTCTTCTTCCTTTTTGACCTTTACTCCATCAATCACTTTTGTTGGAATATAAGGTCCATTTACAATACATTTCCAGATTTCTCGACCTTGAGCCTGAAGGAATATTCTCATTCTAACTTTTCAAAATGAGTAATTGTCTCCACAAAAGAGTGGAGGCCGACTGCTGGATTGACCTTCACCAAATGAAGCTGCAATGTTAGCCATAAGATCTTAACTCAAAAGATAGTTAATCTTATAATAGAGCTCTAGCTCTGATACCAATTGTTGCCCAGATGACTAACACAAGACGGGGTGAATTGAATTGTATTTAAAAAAAATAACAATTATAATCAAATATATAATATAAAATATAAACAAAATATGAAATAACAATAAATATAAATAGTAAGAGTAAGAGAGAAGCAATCTCAGTATGTTAACGAGGTTCGGCCCCACTGCCTACGTCCTCGCCTCAAGCTACCACTTGAGGATCCCCAAATCCACTATTCAATCTCCTTTAGGTGGAGATAGAAACCTATTACACCTTTGAGCAGTACCGCTTCAAAAAATCCGTGTAGAATACCCTCTACACTTCCAATCACCTTACACTTGGTGATTTAATTATTCCCCGTGTAGAACGCCTTCTACACTTCTAATCACCTCACACTTGGTGATTTAACTATTCCCCGTGTAGAATACCTTCTACACACACAAGGGTTATACACACCCTTTTTCAAATACAAGAGTTGATAGTAGGTAGACTATCAAAGTACACTCCTCAATGAGTGAGATAGAAACAATACAGCGCAACCTATATCTCTCTCAACAAAAACAAGAATTAAGGCTCAAAACTTTAGAAAAGATAGAATGAGAGTTTTGAAAAAATGATGCAAAACTTAGCAATAGATGTGTAAGCTTTTGTTGTGAAATTTGCAAAACTCAAGTGAGCTATTTATAGGTAAATGAGTTTTCAATTTCAAATTTGAAAAGATTCCCATGTCAAAAACATCATCATTCACTTTTCAAAAATTTCAAATCTAATATTTTTACTTTTTGCATGTGACAAAAGGAGCACACTTTACTTTTCAAAAATTTCAAACATAATCTTTTACTTTTTGCATATGACAAAAGGAGCACACTTTTCTTTTCAAAATTTTCAAATAAAGACATCTACCTTTTGCATAAGTCAAGAAAAGCATTCACCACTTTTGAAAATATTCAAATAAAACATGCACATGTGAAAGATGACAATCAATCATCTTAATATTTTCAAAGTTCAAACCTTTAATCATGTCATGCACATGTGAAAAATGACAATCAATCATCTTTCAAAATTTTTAAATTTAATTTTCAAAATATTCATGCATATGTGGAAAATGTATTTTAATGCTTTATGATAAAATATTTATTTTGAGCCTTAATCTTAATTTCGAATTTTTAAGAGATTTACAAAATTACTCTATGATTTTAATGTGAACTTGTTCCCTTCTTGCTCATGCTTGGTTCCTTGATGTGCTTGATTGTATTGTGTAGACAACTTGAGCTTGAGACTCCTTTATTCTTTGAATTCATTTGTTATCATCAAAATTCATGTGTAGATTTACATGAATCTTGAAACCTTGAGTTCAACAGAAGTGAAAATAGTGAATTTTCAGTCTCAAACAATGCAAAACCTTAGGAAGAAGAAGAAAAAATGCCTCTGCCTTAGTAAATGACGTGTCGTTTAGTCAAGATTCAAAAATGCTGCCCAAAAATGCCAGGTCGTTTAATAGATTCTCATATTTGTCACCATTAAACGACATGTCGTTTAGCCCAATAAAGTCAAACGATAGTGTTGTTTCACCTAGGAGTCACATTGGTCCTATACTAAACGGCGTGTCGTTTAGCCCATTGAAGCCAAACGGAATTGTCATTTTTGACATTGAGGAGGCACGACCGTTGGTGCCAAACGACACCGTTTCGTTCTAGCCAACTTGCACCGCCAGTCAAGCCGATAACCAAGCCAAGAATCCAGCTGCCATTAGAGCCGCTAACCGAGTCGTTGAGCGTGGGTCAGCTCCCACAACCGGCTTTATTTTTTGGGTCGTACCAGCAATGATTTTTTGAGTCATTCAAAGCCATTTCAAGTCCGATTTGGTCCATTCAAAAGTCGTCGTGCTCCAATTTCGTGTCAAATCATCATAAAATATTTTTTTGATGAAATAATCACCAGAGAGTCTTTGAAAGAGGAGAAAGATCAAAAATGGGTCGTGGAAATTCTCGATTGGGGCGTCCCTTTTATTATTCTCCTTATTTAAAAAATAAGAGAATTTCAAGGCTACCTCCTTGAATTAAATGTAAGAGTTATTATTATTATGAAGAGTTATTATTATTATGAAGTTTGTCATAATTTTTATTTTTCACAGTTAAATTATTATATTTAAATAATACACATTTATTAGTATTATTCCTACAATATTGTTGTTAATTTCTTTAAAGTTTATTATGTATGACACTGAATAAATGTATTAATCCTTCGGAGATAGAAAAACTGAATGAAAAAAATTTTCGAGTCTGAAAAATGTATATAACTTTTCTTCTAATCCATGAAAAAATTTTATATATATTAATAACACCAAAAGCCATTGAAAAGTATGAAAAATGGCAGAAATGAAAGTAGGAGCAGTGTTATAAATGAAGAGAAATAAGAAAAACACAATGCATGGGCAAAATATTTAATTTTGCATTGTATGAATGATTAAATTATTCCTTTATTTAAAGACCACGAAACTGCAAAAGAAATAATGAATGCAATTGAGGCAGAGTATGGTTTAAGATTGGATATACTCATATACAATTATTATTAGATAAGTTTAAACGTACTTTTATGAATGAGAATGATAATATTAGTAATCATGTACTTTAAATGGAGTTGATTATAAAAAGATTACATGATGATGGTTATCTTCTCACTGATAAAATGTAAGTTACAACTATACTAAATAGTCTTCATTCATCTTGAGATCATATTGTCACTTCATTAACATATGGTGAAAATAAAATAACAATGATATCGCTTCTAGTACTTTTAGTACTTGAAGGAAAAATGATGAAGATGAGGAATAGAAAAAGTGAATTTTTCAATTTAATGATAGCTTAGGATAAATATTCTACACTTAAAAAAATAAAGCCAAAACAGTTTAAAAAAATGAAATGGTTGGAAAAGAAACAAAATAAATCATATTCTGAAAACTTTTGTAAGTGTGAAAAAATTGGCATTACAAATCACAATATTCAAATAAGGAAAAAGCGCAATAAAGTAAGAAAATTGTGATGTCAATCTCTAAAGTAATGCTCATGAAACTAACGATAGATTCATAGTGGGTTGACTCTGCACTAATAAGGCATATATATAGGAACAAAAATTTGTTTGTCAAGCTTAAAGATAAACAAACAGAATAGCATATAGTGTATATGGGTAACAATACATACTACGATATCTTGGAGCATGATATATGTAAATTTAAAGTAATTGGTTTCGTTATTTTGCTTAATGGTGCATTATATGTACCTAATATTAAAAGGAATTTAGTATCAGTGCCTGTACTAGATCAGAAAGACTACACAGTTGAATTTAATTCTGGAACCGCTATAATAAGCAATGGCAATGTATTAGTAAAAAGAGTGAAATATCATGATATATGTTGAACCCAAGGTTTCAAGTTTCGTGTAATTATAAATCTACACATGGATTTTGATGATAACAAATGAAGCACATCAAGGAACCAAGTATGAGCAAGAAGGGAACAAGTTCACATTAAAGTCATAGAGTAATATTATAAATCTCTTAAAAATTCGAAATTAGGATTAAGACTCAAAATTAATATTTTATCATAACGTATTAAAATACATTTTCCACATGTACATAAATATTTTGAAAGATAATTGATTGTCATCTTTCACATGTGCATGACATGATTAAAGGTTTGAACTTTGAAAATATTAAGATGATTGATTGTCATCTTTCACATGTGCATGTTTTATTTGAATATTTTCAAAAGTGATGGATGTTTTTTTTGACAAATGCAAAAAGTAGATGATTTTATTTGAGAATCTTAAAAGGTGGTTGTGTATTTTTTTTTTTTTGACAAATACAAAAGGTAGATGATTTTGTTTGAAAATCTTAAATGGTGGTTGTGTGTTTTTTTTTTAACATATACAAAAAGAAGATATTTTTGTTTGAAAAATAAATCATACTCATTTTGTCATATATGAAAAGTAAAAGATTAAATTTGAATTCTTTGAAAAATGAATGGAGTTGTCTTTGACAAATGCAAAAAAGAAATGCTTTTATTTGAATTTTTTGAAAAGTGAATAGTGTTCTTATTTGACATGTGAATATTTTTAAATTTGAAATTGAAAACTCATTTGCCTATAACTAGCTCACTTGAATTTTACAAAAATCACACAAAGAGCTTACACATCTATTGTTAAGTTTTGTATCATTTTTTCAAAACTCTCATTTTCTCTTTTTTAAAATTTTGAGCCTTAATTCTTATTCTTTTTAAGAGAAATATAAGTTGAACTGTATTGTTTCTATCTCACTCATTGATGAGTGTACTTTGATAGTTTACCCACTATCAACTCTTGTATTTGTAAGAAGGTGCGTATAACCCTTGTGTGTGTAGAAAGTGTTCTACACGGGGAATAGTTAAATCACCAAGTGTGAGGTGATTGGAAGTGTAGAGGGTATTCTACACAGATTCTTTGGAGCGGTGCTGCTCAAAAGTGTAATAGGTTTTTATTTTCACCTAAAGGAGATTGACTAGTGAATTCGGGATCCTCAAAGGGTAACTTGAGGCGAGGACGTAGGCAGTGGGGCTGAATCTCATAAAAATACCGAGTTTGCTTTTTCTTACCCTACTCTTAACATTTCTTACAGTTTTATATTCTGTTTATATTTTATATTGTGTATTTGATTAATAAGTGTTAATTTTTATAAACTAACCCAATTCATCCCCCCTCTTGTATTAGTTATCTGGGCAACAATATATATGTTCTGAATATTGATATTAATAAAATATCCATTTCTGATTATTTGAATGTGTCTACCCATTGTGCATATTTATGACATTTAAGATTAGATTACATAATTAAAAACAAAATAATCAGAATGTGTAAAAGTAGATTAATTCCACAAATAAACTAAGATAATTTTGATATATATGAACCGTGTATCAAAGGAAAAATAAGTAGTAAATCTTTTCTAAAGAATTTAAAATCTACATATTTATTTGAGATTATATATTATGATATTTGTAGACATTTTAAAGTAAAAATCTATAGAAGAATGTAGTACGTTATTACTTTCATTGATGACTATTCAAGACATGGGCATATCTACTTATTTATACATAAATATGATGTAATCGAGAAATTTAAAGAATATAAAATGAAAGTAGAAATATAGTTGGGTAGGCCCATTAAAAGTTCGAATAGTGATATAGGAGGTGAGTTCGAAACTTTGGATGATTTCTGCAAACAAAATGGTATAAGACACATTTATACCATGCCATATAAACCATAAGACACATTGATACCATGCTATATAAACCTCGACAAAATGACATTGTAGAAATGAGAAATAAAATTTTATTTGATATGGTGCAATCGACGATGGTATATGTTGATCTTCCAACACATTTTTGGGGTGAAACATTATCAACTACTATATATATATTAAATAGAGTTGAAACCAAAATAAAATCCTCTACACTTTACGAGTTATGGACATGACATAAACCAATTTTAAGCAAACTCAAAGTGTGAGATTGTAAGGCACAAATACTCATCCCAAAATCACTAAGGGATAAATTAACAAGCAAAACCTGGAAATGCAGGTTTATTGGGTAAGTAGAAAATGGAGGTGGTTACAGATTTTATCATTCTGAAAAATGATTGATTGAAAGTAGAAATATTGTTTTAAAAAAAAATACAAGTCTTATTATTCTAGTTGATAAGATAGATTAATTAAATGATTTAGAAAATAATAAATCTCTACAAAGTCTGACAATATAAATTTTGATATTATTTAAATACAGAATAATAAAAACAAAAAAAAGTCAGATGACAATCAATCTTCAGGTATTAATGTGGGAGACAGTGGGAGTCAAAGATCCAGACGACCATCTATTTTATTTCAAGATCATTATGCTCTAAATACCAGTTTGAGAATTTTAGATAATGATTCTAAAAACTTTTCTGAGGCAATCAAAAATATTGATTCAGATAAATGGCTTGAGACTATGAAAGATGAAATTAAATCAACAAACAAAAATAATATTTGGAAGTTAACTGATCTTCTAAAAGATAGAAAAACTGTTGGTTGTAAATGGGTTTTTAGAAGAAAATTTAAAATTGACGGAAGTTTAGAAATATACAAAGCGAGGTTAGTAGCCAAAAGATATACTCAACAACTAGATGTAGACTTTGTGGATACATTTTCGCATGTGACAAAATTCACGTTCGTAAAGATTATTATGTCCATTGTTATCCGGATGAATTTGTAATTAGATCAATTAGATGTAAATATGAATTTTCTCAATGATGAATTAAAAGGGGATATCTTTATGATTCAACCAGAAGGATTTTAAATTGAAGAGCATGAAGAGAAAGTCTACAGATTGAAGAAATCACTGTATGGACTTAAGCAATTTTCAAGACAGTGATACTTAAAAGTTTCATCAAGTTATTTAAGAAATGAGATATGAAATGAGTCTACTAGATCATCGTATATATATGAAAAAATAATAATATATTAACATTATTATTATTATATATTGATGATATTTGACTAACAAGTAGTTGTCTAGATATAATGAATGAAACAAAAGATTTATTCAAATCTAACTTTGAAAGGAAAGACATGGGTGAAACTGCTTATATTCTTAGATTAAAAAGTTATAGAGATAGGAATTCAAATCTATTATATTTAGATCAAGAAAAATATCTAGATTATGTGCTTAAAAAATTGGGTATGAAAAATTGTAAATCCTTAATTACATCTGCTTGCAATGGTTCAACACTTTAAATAAAAGTATTTGTCCAAAAAGTAAGGATGAAATAAGCGGAATGCTTAATGTTCCTTATGTTCAAGCTGTAGGAAGTCTTATGTATACAATGACAAAAACTATATCAGATATTTATTATGCAATAAGGTTGGTAATCAGATATCAATCTAATCCAAGAAAGAAACATTGACAAGCAGTGAAGTGTATTTTAATAACAACGTATCAAAAATTTAAAATTGTGCTTTAAAAACAATGATCTAGAGTTAATCGGCTATAGTGATGCTGATTTTGGAAGTGATATTGATAATATAAAATCTACAACCGGATATATATTTATATTTGGTGGAACAACAGCTTTTTAGTTAAGTAAGAAATAAGGTTGTGTTGTTAAGTCTACTATGGAAGCAGAATATATTGCTTGTAGTACTGCAGTGAGTACTACGGTATGGATAAAACGCTTTGTAAAAAGTTTAAGTTTGGATACTTCCACAAAATCAATTAATGTGTTTTGTGATAATCAGTTTGCTATCTCATTGATAAAAAGTGGAATACAAAATTCTAAGGGAAAACATATGGATGTGCATTATCACTATATTTTAAATATAATAGAAAGATGAGAGGTCAATGTTAGTTTTATTTCCTCTACTGAGATGGTAGAAGATCTGATGACCAAAGGGTTGTCTTTGAAGAAATTTAGAAAACATGTGACTAGAATGAGATTAAGAGAAATCTAGACAATTCTATAGTCAACATGCATAACTCAAAAAATTCAGAGGACGCTTAGAGAATTGAAGTTATAGTGATATCCAAATGAAATTTGGTCATTGTTGAACCCAAA
The DNA here is from genome assembly GCA_036898215.1 of Platycarya strobilacea. NCBI lineage: Eukaryota > Viridiplantae > Streptophyta > Magnoliopsida > Fagales > Juglandaceae > Platycarya > Platycarya strobilacea. The sequence continues at coordinate 11,376,736 of CM072555.1, forward strand.
ACTTCGAGTTTCATGTAAATGTACACATGGATTTTGATGATAACAAATGAATTCAAAGAATAAAGGAGTCTCAAGCTCAAGTTGTCCACACAATATAATCAAGCACATCAAGGAAGCAAGCATGAGCAAGAAGGGAACAAGTTCACATTAAAATCATAGAGTAATTTTGTAAATCTCTTAAAAATTTGAAATTAGGATTAAGGCTCAAAATAAATATTTTATCATAAAACATTAAAATACATTTTTCACATGTGCATGAATATTTTGAAAATTAAATTTGAAAATTTTGAAAGATGATTGATTGTCATCTTTCACATGTGCATGACATGATTAAATATTTGAATTTTGAAAATTTTGAAAGATGATTGATTGTCATCTTTCACATGTGCATGACATGATTAAAGGTTTGAACTTTGAAAATATTAAGATGATTAATTGTCATCTTTCACATGTGCATGACATGATTAAAGGTTTGAATTTTGAAAATATTAAGATGATTGATTGTCATCTTTCACATGTGCATGTTTTATTTGAATATTTTCAAAAGTGATAGATGATTTTCTTGACTTATGCAAAAGGTAGATGTTTTTATTTAAAAATTTTAAAAAGTAAAGTGTGGTCCTTTTTTCATATGCAAAAAGTAAAAGATTAGATTTAAAATTTTTGAAAAGTAAAGTGTGCTCATTTTGTCACATGCAAAAAGTAAAAAGATTAGGTTTAAAATTTTTGAAAAGTGAATGATGATGTCTTTGACATGTGAATCTTTTCAAATTTGAAATTGAAAACTCATTTGCCTATAAATAACTCACTTGAGTTTTGCAAAAATTACAACAAGAGTTTACACATCTATTGCTAAGTTTTGCATCATTTCTTCAAAGCTCTCATTCTCTCTTTTCTAAAGTTTTGAGCCTTAATTCTTGTTCTTGTTGAGAGAGATATAGGTTGCACTGTATTGTTTCTATCTCACTCATTGAGGAGTGTACTTTGATAGTCTACCTACTATCAACTCTTGTATTTGTAAAAGGGTGTGTATAATCCTTGTGTGTGTAGAAGGTGTTCTACACAGGGAATAGTTAAATCACCAAGTGTGAGGTGATTGGAAGTGTAGAAGGTGTTCTACACGAGGAATAGTTAAATCACCAAGTGTAAGGTGATTGGAAGTGTAGAGGGTGTTCTACACGGATTCTTTGGAACGGTGTTGCTCAAAGGTGTAATAGGTTTCTATCTCCACCTAAAGGAGATTGAATAGTGGATTTGGGGATCCTCAAGAGGTAGCTTGAGGCGAGGACGTAGGCAGTGGGGCCGAACCTCGTTAACATACTGAGTTTGCTTTTCTCTTACTCTTACTATTTATATTTATTGTTGTTTCATATTTTGTTATATTTTATATTATATATTTGATTTATAATTGTTATTTTTTTTAAATATAACTCAATTCACCCCCCCTCTTGTGTTAGTCATCTGGGCAACAATTGGTATCAGAGTTAGAGCTCTATTATAAGATTAACTATCTTTTGAGTTAAGATCTTATGGCTAACATTGCAGCTTCATTTGGTGAAGGTCAATCTAGCAGTCGGCCTCCACTCTTTTGCGGAGACAATTACTCATTCTGGAAAGTTAGAATGAGAATATTCCTTCAGGCTCAAGGTCGAGAAATCTGGAAATGCATTGTAAATGGACCTTATATTCCAACAAAAGTGGTTGATGGAGTAAAGGTCAAAAAGGAAGAAGAAGAGTTTAATCGTGAAGACGATAAACTTTATACTTTGAATTTAACTGCTATGAATTTATTATATAATACTCTCAATGGTAATGAATTTAATAGAGTAATGATTTGTGCTACAGTAAAGGAAATTTGGGATAACTTGGAAGTTACTTATGAAGGAACTTCTCAAGTCAAGGAATCAAAAATTTATATTCTTACTCATGAATATGAAATGTTTAAGATGAATAATGATGAATCTATTTCTAGTATGTACACTCGTTTTACTAACATTATAAACAGTTTGACAGCTCTTGGCAAAATTTATTCCAAAGTGGAGATAGTAAGAAAAATTCTCAACTCTCTACCAAAACGTTGGGAATCAAAAGTGACAGCGATTCTTGAAGCTAGAGACCTCAAGAAGCTCGAAGTGAATGAACTCATCGGGTCACTTATCACTCATGAGTACACATTGAAAAGAGGAGAAGAAGAAGAAAAGTCAAAGAAAAGCTTGGCACTTAAAGTTGTTCCACATGAAAGTGAAAATGATGAAGATGAGGAAAATGACGACAAAAATGAAGAAATTGCGATGATAGTAAGAAGAATTCAGAGGTTCTTAAAGAAAAATAAAACTCCTCCAAGGAAATCCTTCAATAAGTTTTCCAAGAAAGATTCAGGTAAAAATGACACTTTAATTTGTTATAAATGCAATAAACCTAGTCATATCAAGCCAGATTGTCCTCTGCTAAAGAAAGATCGAAACAAAGGCAAAAAAGCAATAAAAGCTACGTGGGATGATGATTCAAGTAGCTCAGATAGTGAAGCAAGTAATGGAGAATCAGCAAATCTTTGTCTTATGGCTAAAAATGACATTGAGGTAACAAATCTTGATAATATTGAAGATCCTTCATATGAAGAATTGCAAAATGTTTTAGAAGAGGTATATGAGGAATTTGAAAAATTGGGTATCAAATATACTGTTTTGAAAAAGAAAAATTCTTCTTTAACAAACGAAATTGATATTTTAAGAAAAGAAAGTATTGTTTTGAAAGATGAAAATCTTGAGTTGAAGAAAAAGAAAACTGATTTAGAAAATATTATTGAAAACTTTACGAATGGAAAAAGAAATTTTGAAAAACTTCTTGGTAGTCAAATATGTGTTTTTGATAAGGCAGGCTTGGGATATAAGCCAAAACAAAAATACAAATCTTATAAAAACTTCTTTGATAATACTTCTACATCAAAATCCAATATTCAAAATTCTTTTCATAAAAATAATTTTGTTAAAAAAGGATACTATTATAATCACTCAAGTTCTTCATATATGTCACATGCTATTTGCAATTTTTGTAATAGAAATGGTCATAATTATTTTGCTTGTCCTATTAGAAGAAAACATATAATGACTATTAGGGCCATATGGGTACCTAAAAATCTTATTTCTTCTAATACTAATAAATAAAGGACCCAAAGAACTTGGGTACCAGGAATTGTTTTTAATTGCTTTTGTAGGTATGCATGAAGTATTCTACAGGTAAAAATAAATTATTTTTAGATAACGAATGCTCGAGATACGTGACAGAAGACAAAACTAAATTCATTGACTTCACTTCTAAAGAAAAAGGATGTGTGATATTTGGAGACAATTCAAAAGGGAAGATCATGGAAATAGAAGGAAAGATCATCAAGACTTAGTACAAGATGCAACCAAATAGTGGAAACATGTGAAAGATCATCTAGCGGAATAAATTCTAGGAGAATCTTCACGATGTGTAAGTACTCGATCATCTCTTAGAAATATTTGCAATCATACTGCTTTTCTATCTCAGATTGAACCTAAAAATATTGATGAAGCACTTCTTGATGAATTTTGGATTCTAGCTATGCAAGAAAAGCTTAATCAATTTGAAAGAAATGATGTTTGGACACTTATTCCTAGATCCAAAAATCATACTATTATTGGAACAAAATGGGTTTTTAGAAACAAGAAAGATGAGTCCGGAGTCATTACTAGAAATAAGGCTCGACTTGTAGCCCAAGGTTTCAATCAAGAAGAATGAATCGATTATGATGAGACATATGCACAAGTCACAAGATTAGAAGATATTCGAATGCTACTTACATATGATTGTTATAAAAATTTCAATTTTTTTCAGATGGATGTTAAAAGTGTTTTCTTAAATAATAATTTTTTTTTTTTTTTGAAAAATGTTTTTCAAGAGGAAAGATCGATATAACTCTTTTCATCAAGTATGAATAGAATGATATTCTTTTAATTCAAATTTATGTAGATGATATAATACTTGGTGCTACTAATGAATATGTGTCAAGATTTTGTTAAGAATATGCAGGAAGAATTTGAAATGAGCATGATGGGAGAACTTAATTTCTTTCTCGGATTGCAAATCAAGCGAGCAAAAAGTGGAACATTTATTAATCAGTCAAAATATATCAAAGAGTTACTCAAAATTGAGATGGAACGTGCGAAGGTAATTGGAACATCAATGAATCCGACCACTAAATTTGATAAAGATGAAAGCGGTAAGTCAGTTAACTCAAATGTATATCGAGGTATGATTAGTAGTTTATTATATTTGATAACTAGTAGACCTGATATTATGTTCAGTGTATGTTTATGTGCACGTTTTCAATCATTTCCAAAACAATCTCATTTGATTGCAGTCAAGCGGATTTTTAGATATTTTGCTAGTACCATTGACTTAGAGTTATGGTATCCTAAACACACTTCTTTCGATCTTATTAGTTATTCAGGTACCGATTATACTAGTTGCAAAGATGATCGAAAAAGTTTTAGTAGAACATGTCATTTCTTAGGTCGTGCACTAGTTTCCTGGTTTAGTAAAAAAAAAACAAAATTCTCTTGCACTATCTACTGCTGAGGTAAAATATGTTGCTGCGGGTAGTTGTTGTGCTCAAGTTCTTTACATGAAGCAACAACTTGAGGATTTTAAACTTATGTATAATCACATTCCAATCAAATGTGATAATACAAGTGCTATAAATCTTTCAAAAAAAAACCCAATACAACATTCTAGAATTAAGCATATTGAAATAAGATATCATTTTTTTCGAGATCATGTGCAGAAAGGCAATATAGTACTGGAGTTCACAAACACACACGATCAGTTAGCAGATATATTCACAAAACCCTTACCAGAAGATAGATTATGTATGATTAGAAGAGAAATAGGTATGATGCATGTAATAGCCCAAAATTTTCTAAAGTAAATTATTTTATAGAAATTATTTTAAGGAGATTTATTTAATGCATTTATTTATTAGGAAATTAGAGTGGGAGATTTAGTTGAGGAAATGTGAGATTTTACTTAGTATTGAGAATTATGCACTTTCGGATCAATCTGTCGAGTTTTAGGAAAATGATCATAAGTCAGCCATATGATTTCTAAATGAGGTGATTCCAATTGGTATAGAACCCTAAGAGATAGATCTAAAACTTTTATGTTTGAAGTTTCCTGAGATTCGGGAGGAATCAATAGCTTAATTGGGAATCAAATAGGCAGTTCTGGAATGGGCTTAACTGGAACCCGAGTTGGGTAATTGAACTAGATTGGGGTATGTAACCAAATAGGCAACTGATTTTAGGATTCTCTGGGATTAGGACATGTGTAGGAATAGTTATGAATGAATGGAAAGTTGATTTGGAAGTCAATTGAATGGTTAGTGTGATGGGAACTCAAGGGAGCCAAAATCTGGTTGATTGGTGACTAATTGGATCAAAATTGGCTCTACCTTAACTAAACTATGAAGTAACCTTCTAGGATTTGTTGAGGGAAGACCTAAGGGAGTTGGGAAGGAACCAAATGGAGGAGAAAACCTGATGATGGGCGTGTGACACAAGGGGAGAACTGGAGATGAGAGATGCATGCATGGTTAGGTGAAGTGCCACCTCACCTCTTATCCCTTTAGCTTGCTTCTCAGCCATGGATCAAAATGGGCAGCCAAACCACCTCAATTGTGAGCCCTTGGATGACTAATACAGCTGCAAGGCCTAGGATTTGGGAGGCTTAATCCTCATCATTAGATTTTGCCTAGATGGACACCTCATCACATGCAAATCTGCCAACTAGGGTACCTTGGGTGCAATTCCTTTTCTCTCCCTCATGTTGGTCGACCACCACCATATATATAGGACCTTGAGAGCTTCCTAAGCTCCTTTAGAAGGAGAGAGCACTTGCCTTGTGAAGCCAAATCAGAAAACCCTCCCCAAACTCTCAAAGTAATCACTTGTGAGTGAAGTGAGTGTGTGTGGGAGCAAACTTGGAGGAAATTGGTTGGATCAATTCTCTTGAGCTTGGAAGAAATTGTAAGTCCATATTCTAGCTTAAATTAAGCATGGAACTGGTTTTATTGGCATGATTGAGTTGTATTTCATAGTAGTGAACACTTGAGAACATGTTTAAGTGGAAAATGGATACATGAGTAGGGTTGATTTTATTTGTCTAGTTTATGTGTTTAATAAAATTGTAGAAACTTGGATTTAAGCTTGTAAGAAGATAAATAGAGTGTATGAAAAAGATTGGCATGTTTTGAGTGGAAAAACCCTTAGACCCGTAAGTTCGCTCGACCCTCGCTCGACATGTGAGTCGAGCGAAGGCAAAATCTGAACCCTCGCTAGAGTTCGCTCGACACCCGCTCGAGCGAGTCCCAACCCGAGACTTCGCTCGATACTCGCTCGACACCCGCTCGAGCGAGATACCCTGTTTTGCCTAGACTTAGGGTTTCCTTGGAATAGAAGTGGTGTTTCAAATGGAAAGGGTTATGAGTGAGATGACTCATGTGTATAAGAGAAGAAAATAAAGAAAGAAAATAATATATAAAAGATTAAGTTAGTCACGTCATGACGGGGACGGCGATACGTAACGCCCGTATGACTGACGTGCCGGCAGGGACGGCGATACGTAACGCCTGTCGAGATTAAGTTAGTCACGTCATGACGGGGACGGCGATACGTAACGCCCGTATGACTGACGTGCCGGCAGGGATGGCGATACGTAACGCCTGTCGTGATATGAAATTGTGATCTCCACGGGGACGGCGAGACGTAACGCCCGTGTGATTGATCCTTGCGGGGACGGCGAGACGTAACGCCCGCAGTACTATGTGTATATATTTCGTGTCATAACGGGGACGGCGAGACGTAACGCCCGGATGATTGACACCAGACTCATCATAACGGGGACGGCGATACGTAACGCCCGGATGATTGATGAGTGTATGTGATGGGGACGGCGATACGTAACGCCCATCAGTAATATGAATGAATAAGAATTTTTTTAAGAGGGAAAACAATATAATTTAATATAAGACAATGGGTGAGTTGAGAAAAGTGTCAGTTAGACAGTGGTCTTGTGAGGGGTATGTTAGGGTAATTTCCCTTGTCAGTTATGGTTTAACTTTGTGGTCGTTTTCCCTGTTTCCTTTAAGCTGTTTATGTACTTACTAAGATTTCATTCGAAATCTCACTCTTTTGTGGCTCCATATATTTTGTGCATATTATTTTATACAGGATTCGATGACCAGCAGGGGGACAGCCCTGATGAGGCAGGAGACTTCGGGGAGTCCTGAGGGACTTTCCGATTATAGTCCCTTTTTGGATATTTCTTTTGTTTCCTTCGGACCTCCTACCAGTAGTCGACCCACCGGATCTGGGAGTCTTGATGCATCCACTTTTGTTGAGAAGAGGCGACGTACGGGATGCTGCTTAACCTTAGGAGCAGACGGTTCCTTGTCCATGTGTGGAGTTTGTGTGACTCCACAGGGACAACAGCTCCAGCGAGACTTTAGTATTAGTATGGATAGGTTTCGCTATGGGAGAGAATATCCCGAGGTTAAGAGGGAGAAAGAGTGAGGTGAAGGAAAGTCTTGTTTGGGATGAATGTAAAATATTTTGCTACAGTTGGGTTGTGTATATGTATAAAGTACAATGTTTAAGTTTAATGAATGTTGTATATATATATTTCCGTGTGATCTTTAGAAAGTTTTATATCTAAAACCTGATCCGCTGCGAATTAAGTGATTTATACTTTTTAGTCTTGTTAAGTACGAGGGTGAGTAGCCGAGTGTTGCTCATCCAGACACCTTAATTTATGTTATATCCCAGACGTAAGTTGGGGGCGTCACAGATTGGTATCAGAGCGATTACGTCTCTGGGTAAAACCTACGTGTCCTAGGAAAAATGGATCACATGGTACTAGTATAGGCTTAAATCTTTATCAGATTGGAGTTTGGAGTAATATGGATGAATGTTTGGATTTTAGAAATTTGGAAGTTTCTAAAGTGAGTATAGCTTATGGTGAAATTGGGTGTATTGCAGGAAAGCAATATGCCGAGAGGTCGTCCTCCCTTGAAACGAGTAGACGCAGTAAACCAGAATCCTTCTCTGGTTACCCCTCCACGTACTGAAGAGCAAACGGCACCAAGCTCACCGTTGAGAGAAGTACAGACACCATCGAACCCACCGTTGAGAGAAGGACAGACGCCATCGAACCCACCGTTGGGAAAAGACCAGAGGACACAGAATCCACCCTTGGAAGGAGGACCAGTAGCGCAAAACCCCCCATTGGAAGGAGGCCAGGCAATAGCTGAAGCTATTCGGCAAATGGCGGAAGTGGTAAAAAACCAAATAGAACAGAGTCGTTATCATCAGCAGAATGAAAATAGAAGAGAAATTCAAGGGTGTCCGTATGAAAAGTTTTTAGCGTATCGATACCCGCCCTTTATGGGAACAGAAGGAGCATTAAAGGCAGACAAATGGATTGTAGACTTGGAACGCACCTTCGAAATTAGTAGTTGCACTGAAGTTCAGAAAGTGCAGTATGCAGGACATCTGTTACAAGGAGAAGCAGGACTGTGGTGGGACACAAAGCGAAAGCTGTTAAAGTTAGAACTGGGAGAAAATGTAGTGCCCACATGGGAAAGGTTCAAGAAAGAGTTCGACGATCGATTCTTCCCGGAATCGATGAAGCGGCAGAAAGCTTTGGAGTTTACTATGTTAATACAAGGCAGTATGTCGGTGGAACAGTACTCAGCACGATTTATGGAATTGGCGAGATTTGCTCCGCACCTGGTAGCTACTGAAAAGATGAGAGCCCAGAAGTTTCAGGAAGGACTGCAGCCACGAATTCGTATGCAAGTGGCATGTTTGCAAATTGAGAATTTTCAGGAGCTAGTGAATGTAGCAGCCATAGCGGAAGCTGAACAGAGGAGCGTTATGGCGCAAAATCAAACATATGGAAAAAGAAGATTTCAATTTTCTGGAGGAAATGATGCTAGGAGGAAACCAAATTTTAGATCCACGGATAGAGGAAAAGGAGTAGCAATTAATCCAAACGTACCGACTTTATTTCCGCAATGTGCAAAATGTGGACGTCGACACCAGGGAGATTGTCGAGTGGACCATAGAGTTTGTTATAGATGCGGTCGGCCGGGGTATCTGATCAGAGACTGCCCTCAGAATACCTCTCAAGGAGTAGCTCTACCCGGAGGAAAAGCCAAAACTCCTGCGAAAGCGAAAGTGTCTGCTATCACGCCTGGAGAAGTAGATATGGAGGCAGACGAGGCAATGGATGCTAACGTCATTACTGGTAAATTTCCAAGTCCCCTCTTTTAGTTAATGAATGGATTCTTTGGGAGTGGTAATGATAATAATAGTAGAATAAAATTTTCTTTAGGTAAGCTTAAGCTGAAGCAATGCGTGGTTTATACCTTATTTGATTCGGGAGCAACCAGATCCTTTATTTCCTATGATTGTGTCCAAAAATGCGATTTAGAAACGGAATTGTTGACCCAAAAAGTTATAGTAGTCATGCCTAATGGAGAGGTAGCAGGATGCCATCGGATGGTGAGAAATTGCCCCTTGGAAATTGGAGGTTCACAACTGGTCGCTGATCTAATACTATTCCATTTGATGGAGTTCGATTTAATTTTGGGAATGGATTGGTTGGCCAAGTATTATGCCAAACTGGACTGTCGCAGAAAGGAAATAGTTTTTAGCTTACCTAAGGAAGGGGAATTTTGTTACAAGGGGGAAATGTTGAAGGCAGTTTCCTCCATAGTAACTGCTAAGCGAATAAAGAAAAGTATTAATAAGGAGACTAAGGGTTACTGGGTAATCATGTTAAACTCCTCAGAAGTTGTTAAAGGTATTCAAGGAATTCCCGTGGTGGAAGACTTTCCGCAAGTCTTTTCTGATGATCTACCGGGACTACCTCCCGACCGAGAAGCAGAATTTGTTATTGAATTGGAACCAGCCACAACTCCAGTTCATAGGGCTCCGTATAGGATGGCACCAGTGGAATTAGAGGAATTGAAAGTGCAGATTGAAGAACTTTTGAGAAAAGGATTTATCAGGCCTAGTTCATCCCCATGGGGAGCACCAGTATTGTTTGTAAAGAAGAAAGATGGAACAATGCGAATGTGCATAGACTACCGGGAGTTGAATAAAGTTACCATTAAGAATAAATATCCGTTGCCACGGATAGATGATCTGTTGGATCAATTAAGAGGAGCAACTGTGTTTTCAAAAATAGACCTTCGGTCTGGCTATCATCAGTTGAAAATCAGGGAGCAAGATGTACCTAAGACGGCTTTCCGAACCCGATATGGGCACTTCGAATTTTTGGTTATGCCATTCGGAGTGACAAATGCACCTGCAGTATTCATGGACTTGATGAACCGGATATTCAGACCCTATTTGGACAAGTTCGTGGTGGTTTTTATTGATGATATTTTGATCTACTCGCAGACTGACGAAGATCATAAAGAGCATTTGAAAATAGTAATGGAAATTTTACAAAAACATCAACTGTACGCCAAACTTAGTAAGTGTGAATTTTGGCTACGAGAAGTTAAATTTTTGGGTCATGTTATTTCAAGTGAAGGAGTCTCAGTGGATCCGGCAAAGATAGAAGCAGTGATGGAGTGGCAGCAACCAACCAATGCACATGAAATACGAAGTTTCTTGGGATTAGCTGGATACTATAGAAGATTTGTGGAAGGATTTTCCAAACTGTCCGCACCTCTGACAGCATTGATTAGAAAGAATGCTAAATACGTTTGGAGTGAACAATGCGAAAAGAGTTTCCAAGAGCTAAAGAAGAGATTGACTACAGCACCGGTTTTGGCTTTGCCGGAACCTCATAAACCTTATGTGATATATAGTGATGCCTCAAAAATGGGATTGGGGTGTGTGCTAATGCAAGAAGGAAGAGTAGTTGCATATGCATCCCGACAACTTAAGGATCATGAACAGAATTATCCCACGCATGATTTAGAGTTAGCAGCTGTAGTGTTTGCTCTAAAGATTTGGCGGCATTACTTGTATGGAGAAAAGTGCGAAATATTTACGGACCATAAGAGTCTCAAGTATCTTTTTAGCCAGAAGACCTTGAACATGAGACAGAGAAGGTGGATAGAGACTATAAGTGATTTTCAATGTGAAATCAAATACCACCCTGGAAAGGCTAATGTGGTAGCCGATGCCTTGAGTAGGAAAGTTCAAACAGAAGAATTCTCAGTGCTGGCAGCGATGCGAGAAATTCTGATAAACCGATTATCACAGAACCTTAAGTTAATGGAGATTCAAGAAATTATTCCGTTAACAGATAAAGAAATTAAGGAAGAACAACAAAAGGATGCCAAGCTGGAGAAAATAAAACAGCAAATACTGGAAGGAAAAGGGTCTCCACACTTTATGATTTCAGGCGATGGAATGTTGTACTTTGGAAGAAGGAAAATCATTTCGGATGCCCCAGAATTGAAAGAAAGGTTGATGAAAGAAGCTCATAGTACACCATATACTGCTCATCCTGGAAGTACTAAGATGTATCAAGACTTAAAGGAAAAGTTTTGGTGGGAAGGAATGAAGAAGGACATTGCGACTTTTGTAGCCAAGTGTCCAGTATGTCAGTTAGTAAAAGCTGAACACCAAAGACCAGCCGGTAAGTTGCAACCCCTACCAATTCCTGAATGGAAGTGGGAAGATTTATCTATGGATTTTGTGGTAGGATTTCCAAGAACATCTACGGGAAAGAATTCGATTTGGGTGATAGTGGATCGATTGACGAAGAGTGCTCACTTTTTACCTATCTCCAACACGGATTCCATGGAAAAGTTAGCAAAAATTTACGTGAAGGAAATAGTCCGTTTACATGGAATACCCAAGAATATAGTGTCAGACAGAGACCCTAGATTTACATCTCGATTTTGGCAAAGTCTACAGAAGATGATGGGTACCAATTTAAATTTCAGCAGCGCATATCATCCTCAAACGGACGGACAAACAGAAAGAACTATTCAGACCTTGGAGGATATGTTGCGAGCCTGCGTGTTAAATTTTGACAAAGATTGGGAAAGTCTGTTACCGTTAATTGAATTTGCATATAATAACAGTTTTCAAGCTACTATACAGATGGCACCATATGAAGCACTTTATGGGAGGAAATGTAGGTCTCCTATTTATTGGGATGAAGTGGGTGAAAGTAGTGTTTTGGGACCCGAGTATTTACAAGAAGTCAAAGAGCAGATCACAAAGATTAGAAATCAGATAAAGACAGCACAAAGTAGACAGAAGAGTTATGCAGATAATCGTAGAAGGGCTTTAGATTTTATGGTGGGAGACTGGGTATATTTGAAGATTTCGCCACTAAAGGGAGTCATGCGATTTGGTAAGAAAGGGAAGTTGAGTCCTCGTTATATTGGACCTTATGAAATTCTGGAAAAAGTAGGTCCAGTGGCTTACCGTTTAGCTCTACCTGATGATTTGCAAGGAGTTCATAACGTCTTCCATGTATCTTCTCTGAAAAAGTGCTTGAATGATCAACCAGTGGCAGTAATGGATCCGCGCCCTAGTAATTTACGTTCCAATTTAACTTATGAAGAGTGGCCTGTACGAATTGAAGATCAGAAAGAACAAACCCTGCGGAATCGTACCATAATGTTAGTCAAAGTACTTTGGAACAATCCTGTTTTTCAAGAAGCCACTTGGGAACGTGAGGATATAATGAGAGATAACTATCCCCACTTGTTTGAAACATAGTTGTAATAATATACATTATAAATTGAATTAATTATCTTGCATTTGTATGATATTTGTGTTTTCTTTATATTTATATTCATTAATATTTAACCTTATACAGGATTATGGCTCCTAAAAGAACTGCACGTATGTCGGTTACCCCCGTAGATCAGTTAAAGAAAAGATCTGAAGGAGTTAGGGAGAGATTTCGTAGAGAAAAATTGAAACAGTGGAAAGCTGAGAGATTGAACTGGTTAAATAAAAGTGAGAAGCACAGAACTCACATTATGGATATAGATGAAAAAGGTAACCCTATAAGTAGAAGAGCGTTACCAGGTGAGGAAAGACAACCCGCTAGAAAATGGTTAAAAGCAGAGAAAAGATTTTTGAGAAGAGAAGACAAAGGAAAAGCTGTCATGATAGAGTCATCTGATGGATCTGAAGAGCGTAAACGCCAGTGTGAAGAGGGACCTATAATAGAAAGGACAGAGGAAGAGAGATTCCATATGTTGCAAGAGATTAGTGTGAATATGTACTATGACCCCGATGTTGACATGATATTTTATCACTCTCAGGATTCACTAATTAATGAGGAAAAAGTACCCACCTCTTCAGAAGAATCTACCGCTAGTCACCGAGGTATAAATTCCTTAAACCCTTAATTAATTATATCTTAGCGATTTCGGGGACGAAATCCTTTTTAAGAGGGGGAGGATGTAATAGCCCAAAATTTTCTAAAGTAAATTATTTTATAGAAATTATTTTAAGGAGATTTATTTAATGCATTTATTTATTAGGAAATTAGAGTGGGAGATTTAGTTGAGGAAATGTGAGATTTTACTTAGTATTGAGAATTATGCACTTTCGGATCAATCTGTCGAGTTTTAGGAAAATGATCATAAGTCAGCCATATGATTTCTAAATGAGGTGATTCCAATTGGTATAGAACCCTAAGAGATAGATCTAAAACTTTTATGTTTGAAGTTTCCTGAGATTCGGGAGGAATCAATAGCTTAATTGGGAATCAAATAGGCAGTTCTGGAATGGGCTTAACTGGAACCCGAGTTGGGTAATTGAACTAGATTGGGGTATGTAACCAAATAGGCAACTGATTTTAGGATTCTCTGGAATTAGGACATGTGTAGGAATAGTTAGGAATGAATGGAAAGTTGATTTGGAAGTCAATTGAATGGTTAGTGTGATGGGAACTCAAGGGAGCCAAAATCTGGTTGATTGGTGACTAATTGGATCAAAATTGGCTCTACCTTAACTAAACTATGAAGTAACCTTCTAGGACTTGTTGAGGGAAGACCTAAGGGAGTTGGGAAGGAACCAAATGGAGGAGAAAACCTGATGATGGGCGTGTGACACAAGGGGAGAACTGGAGATGAGAGATGCATGCATGGTTAGGTGAAGTGCCACCTCACCTCTTATCCCTTTAGCTTGCTTCTCAGCCATGGATCAAAATGGGCAGCCAAACCACCTCAATTGTGAGCCCTTGGATGACTAATCCAGCTGCAAGGCCTAGGATTTGGGAGGCTTAATCCTCATCATTAGATTTTGCCTAGATGGACACCTCATCACATGCAAATCTGCCAACTAGGGTACCTTGGGTGCAATTCCTTTTCTCTCCCTCATGTTGGTCGACCACCACCATATATATAGGACCTTGAGAGCTTCCTAAGCTCCTTTAGAAGGAGAGAGCACTTGCCTTGTGAAGCCAAATCAGAAAACCCTCCCCAAACCCTCAAAGTAATCACTTGTGAGTGAAGTGAGTGTGTGTGGGAGCAAACTTGGAGGAAATTGGTTGGATCAATTCTCTTGAGCTTGGAAGAAATTGTAAGTCCATATTCTAGCTTAAATTAAGCATGGAACTGGTTTTATTGGCATGATTGAGTTGTATTTCATAGTAGTGAACACTTGAGAACATGTTTAAGTGGAAAATGGATACATGAGTAGGGTTGATTTTATTTGTCTAGTATATGTGTTTAATAAAATTGTAGAAATTTGGATTTAAGCTTGTAAGAAGATAAATAGAGTGTATGAAAAAGATTGGCATGTTTTGAGTGGAAAAACCCTTAGACCCGTAAGTTCGCTCGACCCTCGCTCGACATGTGAGTCGAGCGAAGGCAAAATCTGAACCCTCGCTAGAGTTCGCTCGACACCCGCTCGAGCGAGTCCCAACCCGAGACTTCGCTCGATACTCGCTCGACACCCGCTCGAGCGAGATACCCTGTTTTGCCTAGACTTAGGGTTTCCTTGGAATAGAAGTGGTGTTTCAAATGGAAAGGGTTATGAGTGAGATGACTCATGTGTATAAGAGAAGAAAATAAAGAAAGAAAATAATATATAAAAGATTAAGTTAGTCACGTCATGACGGGGACGGCGATACGTAACGCCCGTATGACTGACGTGCCGGCAGGGACGGCGATACGTAACGCCTGTCGAGATTAAGTTAGTCACGTCATGACGGGGACGGCGATACGTAACGCCCGTATGACTGACGTGCCGGCAGGGACGGCGATACGTAACGCCTGTCGTGATATGAAATTGTGATCTCCACGGGGACGGCGAGACGTAACGCCCGTGTGATTGATCCTTGCGGGGACGGCGAGACGTAACGCCCGCAGTACTATGTGTATATATTTCGTGTCATAACGGGGACGGCGAGACGTAACGCCCGGATGATTGACACCAGACTCATCATAACGGGGACGGCGATACGTAACGCCCGGATGATTGATGAGTGTATGTGATGGGGACGGCGATACGTAACGCCCATCAGTAATATGAATGAATAAGAATTTTTTTAAGAGGGAAAACAATATAATTTAATATAAGACAATGGGTGAGTTGAGAAAAGTGTCAGTTAGACAGTGGTCTTGTGAGGGGTATGTTAGGGTAATTTCCCTTGTCAGTTATGGTTTAACTTTGTGGTCGTTTTCCCTGTTTCCTTTAAGCTGTTTATGTACTTACTAAGATTTCATTCGAAATCTCACTCTTTTGTGGCTCCATATATTTTGTGCATATTATTTTATACAGGATTCGATGACCAGCAGGGGGACAGCCCTGATGAGGCAGGAGACTTCGGGGAGTCCTGAGGGACTTTCCGATTATAGTCCCTTTTTGGATATTTCTTTTGTTTCCTTCGGACCTCCTACCAGTAGTCGACCCACCGGATCTGGGAGTCTTGATGCATCCACTTTTGTTGAGAAGAGGCGACGTACGGGATGCTGCTTAACCTTAGGAGCAGACGGTTCCTTGTCCATGTGTGGAGTTTGTGTGACTCCACAGGGACAACAGCTCCAGCGAGACTTTAGTATTAGTATGGATAGGTTTCGCTATGGGAGAGAATATCCCGAGGTTAAGAGGGAGAAAGAGTGAGGTGAAGGAAAGTCTTGTTTGGGATGAATGTAAAATATTTTGCTACAGTTGGGTTGTGTATATGTATAAAGTACAATGTTTAAGTTTAATGAATGTTGTATATATATATTTCCGTGTGATCTTTAGAAAGTTTTATATCTAAAACCTGATCCGCTGCGAATTAAGTGATTTATACTTTTTAGTCTTGTTAAGTACGAGGGTGAGTAGCCGAGTGTTGCTCATCCAGACACCTTAATTTACGTTATATCCCAGACGTAAGTTGGGGGCGTCACAATGCATGTTATGAATATCTCTTAAAAGATAGATCAGAGTTCATAAAAATAGAGAGATATTTTTTTAAAACTTTTACATAAACTTGAGTTTCTTAGCCTCATGTTTGAAACGCTCATTCTCTTCATACAATATCATGCCATCCCTATCCATGGGAACTGGCAAGCGGAATGAAGAATCCAATAGAAATTTCAACTTTTTATTCTTCTGCCGAAGGATTCCTTCCCTTGTGTGAAACTCTTGAACAATTCGTTGAAGTACAACAATTTGTTCTTTAAGCTTTTCAACCTTATGATTTTTGACTTGTAGCCGCTGGGAAAAAGCGACAATAGAGAATAAGTAGCGAGTCCCGAGACTCACCAAGTCGTAGATAGCATCGGAGTCTAGCTTATTAGCCAAACTATTGTTCTCTTGCTGCAACATGGCGCCAATGGTAGCTGCAGAAAGGACATGAGATTGAGATGTAGAATACCTCATGGATGCATCTAGAGGAATGTTAGAAGAATGAGCCATTGAGAAAAGAATTGAAAACTTAAAGCGAGAATATTGAAGGAATGCAGATGAGTTATAGAGATGAGAATAAGATTTGATGCAAATCGGATGAACTTTAAAACTGATTTTATAGAGATAGCATAAAGAACAAGACAAACTATTGTCTCTTCAAATCTTATTAGACAAAAGAAATATAAGATATGTTGGACACACATTGTCAAAAGTTTTCTTACTAGAAAAACGGTTCTCTGCTCCTATCATGGCATTGACGGCCTTAGAAGAGAAAATTGATGGTTGATGCGTCAAGGGTTCCTGATTCAAGTCTGGAACAATAGTGGAAGAGAATTGTTCGGCCATTCTATCGTTATGGAGAAACAGAACTTAGGTCAAGAAGCGATGTTTTTTTTTGTATCCGATAGGTGAAAATGATTTTTTTATAGAAACTCAGAGCCTTCAAACCCGTTTGTCAACAACATCAGGCGATTGATTTAAATCTGCTTTTGCACCGACTGCTAGAGCTAGGCCTCCAACCTTTACAGGTTTTGTCAGATACGCGTGGCTCCGCATTGAATTGCCAGAGTTAGACTTCCAACATTTGCAGGTTTTGTCGAACATGCATGGCTTCACACCGCTTTGCCAAAGCTAGGCCTGCAGCTTTTGCTGTCTTTGTCGGACACGAATAATTTTAATTATTCAATTTCAAATATCTGGAACATCTAATTCGTCAATAACATCAAGCGGATTTAAATCTTCTTCCACACCGAGATGATAAAATTCGGCTTCAACCTTTGCAGGTTTTGTCGAACACGGGTGGTTCTAACTTCTACAATCTCTACTAACGCAGCGTTTTATTTATCTGTTGGTTATTGTAAGAATATATTTTATTACGCTAATTATGATTCCTTTTTAATGATGCCAAAAGGGGGAGAAGTTTTAGACTAGAACTTTAATATTGTTTAAATTGCTAATCTTGTTATATATGCTTGGAATTATATTTATATTTTTGCTTGAAAAACTAACGCACATTCTCAAGGGGAGCTTAAGTATTAATACAGGCTTCAGGTTCTATCAAGTATTTGTCATCATCAAAAAGGGGGAGATTGTTGAACCCAAGGTTTCAAGTTTCATGTAAATGTACACATGGATTTTGATAATAACAAATGAATTCAAAGAATAAAGGAGTCTCAAGCTCAAGTTTTCCACACAATATAATCAAGCACATCAAGGAAGCAAGCATGAGCAAGAAGGGAACAAGTTCACATTAAAATCATAGAGTAATTTTGTAAATCTCTTAAAAATTTGAAATTAGGATTAAGGCTCAAAATAAATATTTTATCATAAAGCATTAAAATACATTTTTCACATGTGCATGAATATTTTGAAAATTAAATTTGAAAATTTTGAAAGATGATTGATTGTCATCTTTCACATGTGCATGACATGATTAAAGATTTGAATTTTGAAAATTTTGAAAGATGATTGATTGTCATCTTTCACATGTGCATGACATGATTAAAGGTTTGAACTTTGAAAATATTAAGATGATTAATTGTCATCTTTCACATGTGCATGATATGATTAAAAGTTTGAATTTTGAAAATATTAAGATGATTGATTGTCATCTTTCACATGTGCATGTTTTATTTGAATATTTTCAAAAGTGATAGATGTTTTTCTTGACTTATGCAAAAAGTAGATATTTTTATTTGAAAACTTTGAAAAGTAAAGTGTGCTCCTTTTGTCATATGCAAAAAGTAAAAGATTAGATTTGAAATTTTTGAAAAGTAAAGTGTGCTCATTTTGTCACATGCAAAAAGTAAAAAGATTAGATTTGAAATTTTTGAAAAGTGAATGATGATGTATTTGACATGTGAATCTTTTCAAATTTGAAATTGAAGACTCATTTGCCTATAAATAACTCACTTGAGTTTTGCAAAAATTACAACAAGAGCTTACACATCTATTGCTAAGTTTTGCATCATTTCTTCAAAACTCTCATTCTCTCTTTTCTAAAGTTTTGAGTCTTAATTCTTGTTCTTGTTGAGAGAGATATAGGCTGCACTGTATTGTTTCTATCTCACTCATTGAGGAGTGTACTTTGATAGTCTACCTACTATCAACTCTTGTATTTGTAAAAAGGTGTGTATAACCCTTGTGTGTGTAGAAGGTGTTCTACACGGGAAATAGTTAAATCACCAAGTGTGAGGTGATTGGAAGTGTAGAAGGTGTTCTATACGGGGAATAATTAAATCATCAAGTGTAAGGTGATTGAAAGTGTAGAGGGTGTTCTACACGGATTCTTTGGAGCGGTGTTGCTCAAAGGTGTAATAGGTTTCTATCTCCACCTAAAGGAGATTGAATAGTGGATTTGGGGATCCTCAAGAGGTAGCTTGAGGTGAGGACGTAGGCAGTGGGGCCGTAGGCAGTGGGGCCGAACCTCGTTAACATACTGAGTTTGCTTCTCTCTTACTCTTACTATTTATATTTATTGTTGTTTCATATTTTGTTTATATTTTATATTATATATTTGATTTATAATTGTTATTTTTTTAAATATAACTCAATTCACCCCCCCTCTTGTGTTAGTCATCTGGGCAACAGTTATATATAAAGTCGTTGATAAGCTAATTAAGGAAAACCTCAAAAATAACCTTAGGATAAGTACGTAATAAAATTTCAGTGGAGGTTTATTAATTAAATAATTAATTAATCATGTGTAAAGTTGCTGATAAAATGATTATGGAAAGTCTTGAGAATATCCTCTAAAGAAAGTACTTAACAAAAATTCAATGCGAGTTCATACATGTGTTATGTATTTAGTTGAAATCATCAATGGTGATAGAGATATTAATTATAAATCAAGTCATGAAAAATTAATGCCATTCACTAAATATTCTAATGAAATCAAGTCATCATTTTTATGTGGTCAGTGGGAGCACATGTGATGTAGGGTGCGGTCAGATAAAGTAATGACAAAAACATACGCACGTAGAGTTTTGTCATACTTTGACGCCGATCTATAGAGGTATGCAGACAAAAGTTGAGTAGTAGATAACTTATATTGATACCAAGGTAAATATTCAACTAGATTATCATTGTTTTGTGTGATTAAGTGGGCGATATTATTTTATGGGGTGTGATCACCAAACGGTGTATCCTTTGGAATTGCACCATCTGCATGGTAATAATGTCCATGAGAGATGATGATGGTCAAGGATGTACAACACAACCTTTTGACTAATTCAAAAAGTTACTCTCTTGTAAAATGTTAAATGACATAACACTTTGATTAAAATGTTGTATCACTTATTAAGAATTGTGTCATTTAATAGTCATTGAGATTAATAATTGTAACTCTTTTGAATTGATATATGATTATCTATAAATAAAAATCACTAATATATAAATTATTTATTTATATTTTTTTCTTACTATCACTAATTTATAGGACAAATGCGCTCGAAATTATCATCATTAATGTCTCTTATCATTCTTCATTTTCTTACAAATCCAACTCATCCACTGATCCATTTACGAAGAATAATGCTGGAATATTGACACTTTTTTTTGATATTTTTTGTATTTATTTAATTTTTTAATTTTTAATTTTTAATTTTTAATTTTACTTAATAATTAATAAAGTGATTCTTAATGTATTCATATATTTTTATATTTTTTAAAAGTATTTTAAAATAATAAAAAGTGATGATAAGAAAATATAAAAAAATTATTTTTTTTGTTAATTTTCTTTTCATATTTTTAATGCATTTAAATATTTTTAAAAATTAAAAAAATTAATATACGAATAATTTTTTTTAATTATTAAGTAAAATAAAAATTTAAAAAAAATTAAATATAAGAAATATAAAAATAAAAAAAAAAGTCAAATTTTGTTATAAAACTAAAAATAAAACTACTACTATTGCAAGAGAAAAGAAACTCTTAAGAACTGAAACTTTCTTTCTCTCTCTATATTTTCTTATGAATTTCATTACAACTGAAGCCCATATTTATAGGCGATGAAATTACTATGTAAGTTACTATGCAAGTCACTATGCAAGTCACTATGTAGAATTTAATATAATAGTGGTGGGGTCATTCACATAATTTAGTGGTGGGACAGGGGGCGGCTGCCGACGATCGTTTATAACACTCCCCCTTGAATGACCACCCATAAAGAATTTGCCTCGTTAAAACCTTGCCAAGGAAAAACCCAGTGGGAAGAAAAACCAATGGCGAAGGAAAAAGAGTACAGTCTCTTTATGTATCCACAAGTGCTTTAAGATTGCCTCATTAAAACCTTGCAAAGGAAAACCCAATGGGATAAAACCTTAGCGAAGGAAAAAGAGTACAATCAGCACAAGTTTTCAGGACTTTTACTCCCCCTAGAAAGTGCATGACGATAGATTTTTGAATCTTCACATTTTAATATTCTACACAATTTTCTTGAATGTCGCAGTTGGTGATGTCTTCGTGAATAAATCTGCCAGATTATCACTTGATCGTATATTTGATATATCCTCCTTTGATTTGAATGATACAAGTAGCATTATCTTCGTATAAAATTGTTGAGTCATTGATCTCAGCCAAATATACTCTCGACTTGTTTCATGAATTGCAATAATCTCTGAGTGATTTGAAGATGAAAAATAATATCTGGTTGACAAACTTAATAGAAATCTGATACCTGCAGTAATACTTAAACCCCCCTTGATAATATGCGTTAGTGTTTCAAGTAATAAGCAAATATGATTTCAGTATATATAACAAGTTAAGAATTCAAACACGATCTCCAACTAAATAATGCATTAGAGAGAGTATGATAATATTTTCATCTAAAATTTTCTCCCCCTCATTCGGCGTTATTAGGAAGAACTTGTTTATATACGGCGAAAATAATGTTGGAAACCATCTATGTATGATAAAAGCTGTAAAAGCTTTGAGATTTAATATTATCGGTTCGGCGGAAAATCAAATCCGCTTGACATTGTGGATAAACGAGATCTTGAAGAGATTTGAAGGTTTTGGGTTGTTGTTTAAATATAACCAATTTTACCATTGGTTTACTCCAGCAAAAATATTTCGCATTCCTCATAGATTCAGTTGTTGTTCATCCAGAACGATATTATGTCTGATAGAAATTCTAATGTCCCAGATTTAAACCACGAACCTTTTATACCTCAACCACTTATATTTTCTCCTGAGGCTGTAAACACCATGATAGGAGCAGAGATATATCTATCTAGTAAATCTGATCCTGAAATTGTTGCAGCATCAAGAACCATCAGTGCTCAATATGCTGCCTCTCTTACAACCATGTCTCAGAAGCTATTGGCGAGAACGAGTGAGGTTGATCATCTTAAAAATCAAATATCTGAGTTGCATCAAACGCTTGCAACTAAAGATAGAAAAAATAAAGATTTAAAATAAGATAACAAGGAGCTGAAGAAACTTGTAGACTGGTATTCTCGTGACCTGAAAACACGAGTAGAAGAGCTGGAACGAGAAAGAGCTCAGATACAAAGTCAACAACAGCAGCTAACGGCAGAGGTTCAGCGTTTACAAGAAAATAGGGATAGCTGTAATTAATCTCGCTGGCTTTTGAAATTATGCATCCAGCATATCTTGTAAAGTGAGATTTGAAGAGATGATGGTTTGTCTTGTTCTTATTTCCATTTCTATAAGAACCGTCTTTAGTTTCATTTAGTACTCATCAAATCTTCTTCTCATATCTATAATTCATTTGTATTTGTATTCTTATTCTACAAATTTCCAATGGCTCATCAATTTCCTTTTACTATTTCTCACAATCAACATATGAGGTATCCTTCACCTCAATTACAAGTTGATCCTGCATCTTCCGCAGGTGCAATGCTGCAGCAAGCAAATGATCTGGCTAATAAGTCAGATCGTGAAGCTGTTTATGAGCTGGTGACTCTCGGCACCCGATACTCCTCTTCTATTGTTGGATTTTCCAACCGATTACAATCCAACAATCGTGAGATTGAGGAGCTTAACGAGAAGGTTTCTGTACTTCAACGACTCGTTCAAGAGTCTGACAAAAAAATTGCAGACGTAAAGCATGAGAATAAGGATTTAAAATCCTTACTTGCCTCTTCATTTCGACTGCCTAATCCTTTAGATAAGGATGGTACGTTGCTTTATGAAAAGCAAATGCATTTGAGAGATGAGGCTAGAAGTCTCAAATTCTTGTAACTCATCTATGAATTGAATAATAAGATCTTTCCTTTTCAAATGCATTCCTTGAATTTATAGCAACCCTTGTGATCTTTTCAAGAGTTCTAATGAGGTAAATCATCAACGTAAACTGCAATAATGACGAATCCGGATTCTGATAAAACACATGAACATATAGGATTATTCTTAAATCCTTCTTTCAATAGATACTCGTTGATTCAATTATACAACATGCGTTCGGATTGCTTTAACCCATATACAGATCTTTGAAGCTTTATAAAGTACATACTCCTAAATGTACTTGGATTAAATGCTTCAAGTATCGTAATAATCTAATGATGCTTATAAATATGCAGTGACCACATTCATTAACTGCATATCTAATCCTTTTGTAATAACCAAATCAATTAAAAATATGAATGTGATTGCATTCATAACAAGGAAATATGTTTCCTCATAATTGCTCTCGGGTTTCTACAGGAAACCTTGTGCGACAAATTATACCGCACAATTTCATTTCGCATTACGCTTTCGTATAAATACTCATTCATATTTGACAGATATTACACCCTTTGGTGTTTGGACAACAGGTCCAAATGCATCTCGCTTCACTAGCGAGTTTAATTCAGTTTTAATAACTGTTTTCCATTTTGGCCAATCATTTCTACGTCGACATTCTTCGATGATTTTTGGCTCATTACTTCTGGTAATATCAAGTGTTATCATATCTGTTGTCGACAACAATTTTATTTCTATCCATAAATTTTTCAGTACTCATGAAATGTATTGAGATCTCATTGTTCCTCTTCAGAGGAAAACATTTCATGAAACACCTCTACAGGAGGTTCCTCTTCAGGAGGTTTATACTCTTCAGGAGTTTTCTCTTCAGAAGTTATACTCGTCAGGAGTTTTCTCTTCAGGAGTTATACTCTTCAGGAGTTACACTTTTCAGGAGTTACCTCTTCAGGAGTTACCTCTTCAGGAGGATTATATTTTATACAGAAAATACGGTCTCTTCATGAGCACCGATTTTTATTTTTCTTGTGCACCAATAGGTCTTCAACGCTTCAGGTGTATCTTAGACTCATTTATTTCTGTTTTAACAACTCGTCCTTCAGGGACTTCAATTCCTGCTTAAGCATTAACAGCAGTAATATATGATTTTACAACACGTTTAGTGTCAGTAAATACATCATGTAATTGATTTGCAACATTTTGTAGATAAATAATCCTCTGAACTTCTGGTTCACATTTATTTGTAAGAGGATCAAATTTAAACAGGACTTTATTATCCCAAGTAATTTCTTGTCGTGCTTCAGGCACCGATATTTCCTTATTTCAAAACATGATGAAATATTAATAAGCTTATATATAAAAACTTAGTATAAGTAAATCAAGTGCTTGGCCGTACAACAGGTACGTGACTACTGTTTAGTCATATTACATCTATGACAAACATCTTCATCTTTTTATGAAGAATTATTCTGAGGGCCTTTACCTTTCTCTGAGTTTGATCACTTCTGGTGATACGATATATTTTTATCATCTTTAGTGTTGTCGCTTTTGGGACCAACACTTCTATAATTTTTCTACCACGTCTACGCCCTTAGTTTCCATTCACTTCTGGGAATTGTGTAAATTCGATATCATTAATAGGACGTAACTGGTGTAACAAAAACTCATTATTTAGCTCAATCACTGGAAGACAAAACAAAAGTTCAGAATATTTGTTGAACTTTCACTCTCGATATTGCTACTGCAGGAGCACATTCGAGATATGAAAAATAATGTCTTCTTTTATATATCATCATCAGTGACATTTTCACTGTATAATTTTAATATTGAGCTGATTTTAAAGAGTGCAGAATATTCAATACCACTCTTAAAATCTTGCAACTTCAAGTGCAATAAATCATAATAATCTTTTGAGAGGATTACATCTTCTGGTGCTTATATCACTCTCTTAATTTATTTTACACAGTATGATGATCTTTCATCATGAGATACACAGCACGGTCCTTCAGGGACACATGAATTCCTTCTATGATTGTATCTTTCAAGTTCATCATCATATCCAAATAGATCTCATTAATGATCTGGATAAATAACATTTTTCAAAAATGTCAATAGTAATAAATCTCAATATTTTTGACATTATATTACAAAAATAAATCTGTGAATTTAATAAATATATTCACATTATCATGAGAATAAAAATAAAATTTTATCAAGTAATATTCAGCAATATTACCTTTAATATTTATCTCAAGGACTGCAAATAATATATTGAAAAACTTACTTGAAATAGAAGACCACTAACTTCAATATCGGTAGAATCTCGTGCTGATAACGTGTTATAAAACTAAAAATAAAACTACTACTATTGCAAGAGAAAAGAAACTCTTAAGAACTGAAACTTTTTTTCTCTCTCTATATTTTCTTATGAATTTCATTACAACTGAAGCCCATATTTATAGGCGATGAAATTACTATGCAAGTTACTATATAAATCACTATGTAGAATTTAATATAATAGTGATGGGGTCATTCACATAATTTAGTGGTGGGACAGGGAGCGACTGCCGACCATCGTTTATAACAAATTTGATGGTATTCTAGCATTATCCTTAATGTGACAAAGTCGTACCTGTATAATGGCATCAAAAATCCAATCCTATCCTATCCCATCCCATCCCTAGCTAGCTACCACTTCACCTTTACGACTTTCATCATAATTTTGACCTCATTTTCTTGGAATATTGTAGACGTAACTGCCAAAGTCCTGAAGGATTAGATCCGGTACTATATTCCAAAAAAAAAAACTAAAATCCGGTACTATATATGTAGCGCCAGTGAGCATAAGGCTTCGTTTGTTTTTAATATTAATTTATTTTTTTAATAAATGAGATGATATAAAATAAAATTAAATAAAAATTAAATTTTTTTAATATTAATTTTGTTTTAAAATTAAAAAAAGTTGTATTAAAATTGAAAAAAGTTGATTTTTTTAGATTATTTTAAATGCATATAATTTAAGGGGTCCGTACAGACTGCGTAAATAGGAAGGATTCAAGGCAGAAAATGATGGAGTTAAATTAATCCCGTCTTTTTTTTTTTTTTAATGTTTGCATGGTGCTGGCCGGAGTACCGTTGCTTGTGCATTTGTTATACAATTCTAGCTTCTTACTTAAATGGTTTTTTGGGCGGTGCTAAACAAAAATGGACAAGGTCGGATATTATCCGAAAAAGAGGGAGCAATTTCCGGGATATATAGATATTATCGAGGTGGCTGGCTTCTTCGACATTGCTTGATCAAGGAGGCCATCCGTTTGACGAAGATCACAAAATAATCGTGGCTGTGTTGGTGATGATGATGATGATAAAATCCTCTTTGCTACTAAAAAAATATTACATTTAATTTTTATTGGTCTTATTTGATTGTTAGATCAGCATCCACTAGATGGATCGTGGATTTATATAACTTGACCGCTATTCTTTCTACAATTTTTTTAATAAAAAAAAGGACATTATTGGCACAAAATAAAGTAATTTTAGGACCATCAAGTATCAACTCTACAATCGAGCCAGTCTATATCATGGGCAGAACTATGGTCTCGAACTTGGGAGGCAAAATTATATATATATATATATATATATATATATATATATATATATATAAAAGAACAGGTGATTGGTAGAGTATGCTTTGTGAGATTAAAAATTTAAAATATATATTAAATTTATTTTTATATTTTTTTAAATTTTTATATAAAATATAATAAAAAATTTAAATTTTTTTAAATTCTTATACTATCTTTTTAATCTCTATATAAAATTAATATTAAAAAAATATTTTATAATAATTTTTTTTTACTTTTATCTCATTTAATTTTTAAAAATAAAAAAATTATTCTGTTTTACGTAAGCATCTCAAAAAAACAACTTCTCTGTTATCATCTTTGAAATTATATATTAAATATTAAGAAAATTTTTTACAACTTTCAACCTCTTTTTACATATTATATTTTTTTAATTTTTTAATTTTTAATTTTTATTAAACATGTGATATATGAATAAGGAATAAAAAATATATTAATTAATTTAAAAAGAATAAATTCAAAAAAAAATTGAATATATATATATATGAAGTTAAAAATTGTGTAGAACTTCCTAAATATTAATGGTCCCTAAAATCTAATCACGGCCATGATTTTCTGGCAGAATAACGTAATTTTGCAGATTTTGAAGTCGTCTCGTTTCCAGAGTATTCTTCATTTGTTAAATAAAGTATACGGTCGCGGAACGTAATGAGGACATTTTCTTTTTTTTCAAAGATTTTCTAATAAAGCCTTAGGTTGGCAAAATGAAATCAGCACGCGTGACGCAGCTCTCCGGCCTTGAGTTTGAAAACTTTGAATAATTGATCAATTTAAATAATAATTTGAATATTTAGTTGAGTTGAGATAATAGTTAAAAGTTAAATAAAATATTATTTTTTAATATTATTATTATTTAAAAATTTTAAAAAATATATTTATTATATTTTATATAAAAATTTAAAAAATTATAATAATTAGATGAAATTCTTGTATCCATTCAGACCAGACCAGGGGTGTACTCCGACCCGACCTGACCCGATAAATCAGATTTCCGATTCGACCCAAAAAATTCCAATTCTAATAGCTCGATTACCCGTTTAGCTGATTGCCCGACATCTTCATCTTCTTCCTTGATCCGTAATCCAAACCCTACATCCGGACATCATAAATCCCAAACAAAAATTCTACATCGCAAACTCGACATCTTCCGTGATTCAAACATAAACAAAAATTTCAAATCTACACATAAACAAAAATCCTAAATCCACACTACGATACTTGCTACAATCAACTTTTGCATTTCCTCTTAGATATTTGACAGGGCGATTAACATTCCTCATAGCCCAAGACCTCATTGCGTAGTTTTCCAACATTGACGATCTCCCCAACCTCGAAGTCGAAGCCATCTTCACCGCGAAGTTCTTCACGAAGACAAGCCGTCAAGATCTCGAGTTAGTCAGCGCTTGGTCGGAAAGAGACAAAGAGAATAAGAAGAAGAAGAAGAAGGACTTACAGTTACGGTCCGTAACTTACAGATGAAGATTGAATATAAAGCGCAAAGTGGTTTTTAATCGGTATCGGGTAATACCCGAATACTCGATTAATCGAAACGGGTCGAAATATCGATATTGGATCGGGTTGAAATATCGGGTCGGGTCGAATTTTCTGTTCACCCCTAGACCAGGCCTCGTAATTCTTCAATATTACTTGTTTGAGTCATATTGGCCGTTTTATAATTAGTTACTTTAAATTAAGTGCCAACACATCACACACACAATTATGCTCAATGAACCGTGCATCTTATTTTGATCTATTTTCTTTTTTTTGTCTTATTGTATTCACGACTTATTGCCCAAAGAGAGATCGACGCATTCGTAATTGATATTACTGGAAATTAACATATTCATTTATGACATGGTCGTTGATCAAAGAACCATGTACACGCGCGCAGGGTCGAAGTAAAATTAACAAATTGTTTACTTTAATTATATAAAAAAAAATGTGTTGACTAAGTCCTAAAGAGATAATTAAATGACAAAATAAAACGAGTTGTTTATATATATTTATATATAGAGAAATATTAGGAAGAATGATACTCTTTCTCATATAAATAATATTATGAATATTATATGATATTATTTATTTGAAGAGAATATCATGAATGTGATTTTTTTTTATTATTTTTAATATATATATATAAGTTTAGATAAATTTGTCGAGGAATCCAAAGTGGCCCTAAATTCTCCTTAAATGAGACAAAACCTCCTACGAATTTATCTAAGTTACTTTTACTTGTATTCAAATTTCAAACATTGTGTCTGTTGATCAACAGAATAAGGACTTATCTTATCTTGTAGTGGCCATTAGTGGAGCCACCATTTTCTGTCCGAAGTGTCATGTCATTTCTTTAGCGTGTACGTGTTACGTATTATATATAGGAAAACAATTTATTAATATATTGAAAATATATAATAATAAATCATTTTTTTTTATATAAAACATAATTTCTGATATAATTTTTTTAAATTTTAATATAATTTTTTTAAATATTAATTCAATTTTTTTAAATCTCAAAATAAAAATAATATTAAAAATAAACTAAACTTATCTCATCTCATATCTCAATTCAAATCGAATTTTGGGATCCCATTATTTTTTTTAATCTTATTTTATCTTATTTAATCATTACATTTTTTCAAATTCCAATACAAATTAAATATAAATTATTTAACTTTTTCAAATCTCAATACAATAATCCTATTAAAAAAAATATATAACAATACATTATTTAACTTTTTATTATAATTTTAATTGATTTTAATCTCATCTTTAAAAATAAATTAGGCTAATACTATCAAAATTTTATTTATATAATAATAAATGCAAATTCACTATTATAATTTTTTTTTTTTTTACTTCATCACAATTCTTAGTTGACGTTTGTCCGTCTTTAATTTTTGACATTTGTTCTTAATATTTTTTTTTTCTTTTAAATTCTTGATCGAATTCAGATGTAAATCAATTAAAAGAAAATTAATATTATAGTAGTGAATATGCATTTATTATTATATAAATAAAATTTTGACAGTATTAAATTTTTCTTAAAGAGTAATTTAATAGGAAATCAATTTTAAGGAGTCGAGGGGAAGTCGGCTTTTATTTTTTTTTAAAAAATCATATCATTTTCAATCTCATTTTCAATTCCTAAATAAAAAATAAATCAACGAAAATCATTAGATCCAAGAAAACGAGGTTGAAGATGAATATTTTTTTTTTATAAGGATTGCTATAGGTATAAAGAGGTCCAACAAAATCAATCTCACAAATTGACGTGGTTTCATATGTTCCATTAGATTTATTTTATAATAAAAGTAATTTTACAATTTGACGAATCACATAAAACCACATCAGTTTGTAAGATTTATTTTGTGGGATCTTTTTATGGCTAAAGTATTTCTCTTTTTTAAAATCAAAGTTGACTCTCTAAAACTGTCTCCTTAAAAATTTCTCTTTGTGATGTTTGATGTCTATTGTGTACTACATAATATCTGTGAGTTGATAAATGAAGAAATGCATATGAAATTGAAAGAAATAGATTCAAAACGTTTTGTTTATCATATCATATCAGTTAATGTTTGTCTGCCACTTATCTTTGACATTTATTCTTAACATTTCTCTTAAAAGAATATAAAATTTTAAATCTGGATTCTGTTTATTAATTTAAATCTTTCAAACTGAATGGATGAATTTTTATAAATTAAAAGGAAAATTATTATTGCAAGAGAATTTTTATGAGAAAATATTTAGAACTTTTATTTTCTCAAGAACAAAATTTTCTTTCTTATTTCTTTTCTTTTGTTTTGTTTTCTTTTGTTTTTCTTCTCTCCGTTCACTTATACATAACAGATTGAAAATACTCGTATTTATAAGCATAAATTACTGTACACATAAAAAAAGTCGTTGGTGGGGTGGACAGGATCACATGGCAATGTTGGAGAGGGGGTCATTCATTTGTTGCTCCCCCCTCCTGCATTATAGTTTTCAATACTACCCCTTGAATGACCATAAAAAAAAATTTGGCTCGTTAAAATTTTGCTAAGGAAAAATTCAGTAGAATGAAAAACCAATGACAAAAGAAAAAGAGTACGGTCTTTTTATGTACCATCAAGTGCTTTAAGATTGCCTCATTAAAATTTTGTAAAGGAAAACCCAGTGAGACAAAACCTTAGCGAAGGAAAAATAGTGCAATCAGCACAAGTCTTTAAGATATTTACTCCTCCTGGAAAGTGCATGACTACAGATCTTTAAATTTTTGCATTCCAATATTCTGCACAATTTTTTTAAATGTCGTAGTTGGTAATGCTTTCGTGAATAAATCTGCCAGATTATCACTTGATCGTATTTTTTTGACATCAATTTCACATTTATCTTGAAATTTATGAGTATAAAACAATTTAGGTGAAATATATTTGGTTCTGTCTCTTTTGATATATCCTCCTCTGATTTGAGTGATACAAGTAGTATTATCTTTATATAAAATTATTGGACTATCATTGATCATGAGGAGTCTATACTTTTTTGGGATATGTTGAATTATTAATCTCAGTTAAATACACTTTCGACTTGCTTCATGAATAACAATGATCTCTGAGTGATTTAAAAATGTGGCAGATAGAGTCTGCTTGACAAATCTCTATAATATGACAGTATCTCCATAAGTAAATAAATATCCAGTTTGGGCTCTACCTCTGTGTGAATCTAAAAAATAACCTATATCTACATACCCAATCAATTGTGGACTCGATCCACGTTGATACAATAATCACATATCAACCTACCATGAAGATAACGAAAGACATATTTAATGTCATTTTAATACCTTCGAGTTGGTGCAGAACTATATCTTGCAAGCAAATTAAGTGAAAATGTAATATTAGGTCGAGTACAATTTGCAAGATACATTAAAACTCCAATTGCACTAGAATATGGTACTTCAAGATTGAGAATTTTTTCATTGTCGTCATAAGAAAAGAATGGATCATTCTTCGCATCAAATATTCGAACAATCATTGGAGTACTCAAGGGATGAGATTTGTCTATATAAAAATGCTTCAGGACTTTTTTTGTATACATAGACTGATGAATAAAAATTACATTTGGTAAGTGTTCGAGGCAGGCCGAGACAAAATTTTGTTTTGTCAAGATTTTTCATTTCAAATTCATTCTTTAAATATGTAGTAGTTCTTGAGATCTTTTCAAAAGTTCCCATAATATTTAAATCATCAACATAAATCGCAATAATGGCAAATTCAGATTCTGTTTTCTTAATAAAAACACATGAGCATATAGAATTATTCTCAAATCTTTCTTTCAATAGATATTCACTTAGGCGATTATACCACATGCGTCCGGATTGTTTCAACCCAAATAAAAATTTTTGTAATCTGATAGAGTACATATTTCTAGATGTACTTGTAGATGCTTCAAATATTTTATATCTTTAAGAGATTTTCATATATATGTCATGGTCTAAGGATCCATATAAATATACAGTGACTGCATCCATTAGCCGCATTTCTAATCCTTTTGTAACAACCAGATTAATCAAATGTGATTGCATTAATAACGGGAGAATATGTTTCTTCATAATCAATTCTGGATTTCTGCAGGAAACCTTATGCGACAAGTCGTACTTTGTACGGCACAATTTCATTTTTCTCACTACGTTTTCGTACAAATATCCACTTATATCCAACAGGCATTACACCTTTTGGTATTTGGACAACATATCCAAATACTTCTCGCTTTGCTAGCAAATTTAATTCAGTTTCAATAGCTGTTTTCTATTTTGGCTAATCATTTCTATGTCGACATTTTTCGATGGTTTTTTGCTCACTTTCTTTATTAATTCTGGTAATGTCAATGATCATTTTATATGAAAAGATGTTGTTGATAACGGTTTTACTTCTGGTAATATCCACTTTCTCGAGTATTCATGAAATGTATTGAGATCTCATTATTTTCAAGTACCTGTTCCTCCTCAGGGGAAAACATTTCATAAAACACCTCTTCAGGAGATCCCTTTTCAGGAGATTTCGAGATAAAAAATTTAACCTCTTCTGGAGCATCAATTAAATTTTTAGCCTGTATTATGGGTATGAATTTTTCAGGAACACCAAATTCATTTTGTATCTTTTTCCTTCGGGAAATTTTATCTTTTGCATTAATAGGTCTTCTACGCTTCAGGCATGTCTTAGACTTACCTATTGTTGTTTTGACAAATATTCATTCAGGAACTTCAATCCTTACTGGAGTATTAACAGCATGAATATAAGATTTTACAATACCTTTAGTGTCAGTAAATACATCCGGTAATTGATTTGAAACACTTTGTACATTAATAATCTTTTGAACTTCTAGTTTACATTCATTTGTAACATGATCAAACTGAGACAGAGTTTTATTATCCGAACTAATTACTTGTCGTACTTTATGCACTGACTTTTCGTTACTTATTAATAGAAAAGTGGATTCGTCAAAATGACAATTTTTAAAATATGCTCTAAACATATCCACTATAATTAACCATTAATAGATAATCAAAACTAACATATATCCCAAATTTACGTTGATAGCCTATTTTTGTACGCTGTGGATGTGCAATTGGAACATACACAGCACATCCAAAAGTACGAATATGAGAAATATTTGGTTGTTGACCAAATGCAAGTTGTAATGGAAAATATTTATGATATGTAAATAGTTTAATACGAATTAATAATGCTGCATGAAATATAACATGTCCTCAAGTAGAAACATGTAGTCTTGATTTCATAAGTAAATGTTTAGCGATTAGCTGAAACTTTTTGATCAAAGATTCAGCTAAACTATTTTGAGTGTGTGTATGGGTAACATGATGTTTAACATCTATTTCTATTGACATGTAATAATCATAAAAAAATTTAGATGAAAATTCATCTGCATTATCCAATCGAATGGTCTTAATTAGATACTCGGGAAATTATGGTTGTAATTTGATTATCTGAGTAAGAAATCTAACAAATGCAACATTTCTAGTAGAAAGCAGATAAACATGTGACTATCGACTAAATGCATCAATCAAAACTATAAAGTATATAAATGGTCCACTTGATAGATGAATATACCCACATATATGTCTGTGAATCATTTGTAAAAAGGATGAAAATTCAACAATAACTTTTGAGGGAGACGGTCTGATAATCAATTTACCTTGAGAACGTGCAGAGCACGGATATTCATTGGGTAAGATAATTTTTGATTATTTAAAGGATGCTCATGTAAATTTTCAATAATTCGTCTCATCATTATAGATCTCGGATGTCCAAGGTAATCATGCCAAGTCATAAATATTTTGGGGTCAATGCACTTCTGGTGCACTACCACACATGATTCAATTGTTCTCATTTTTGTATAATACAATTCAGAATATAGAGCAGACAGTTTTTCTAATACGAGTTTCTGGCCCGATATTGTCTTAGTAATAAAAATATACTCTTTATTATCTTAATTGGTCGTTTTAATATAGTAATTATTACGACATATATCTTTGAAATTCAATAAATTTATTCTGGATTGTGAGGAAAATAAAGTATCATTAATACAAAATTTAGTGTCATTAGGTAACACAATATCAACTCTTCCGGAGCTCTCAGTTAAATCTGATGAACCTGATAAATTTTGTTTAGTGTTAGATTTTGAAAATATTTATTATCTTTAAGAATTATGTGAGTTGTAGTACTGTCAGCCAAACATATATCTTTATCATTCAACTTAAAGATAAAAATCTTATCAATGTGATCCATAATTCTATAAAATATACAAAACTTTTAATTACAAATAATAAAGAAAATACTTTAATTGAGTGGAACACTTCCATCTCCAATTAGGTGATTAATTTTACCATTAGGATTTTTAAAGAAATCACAAACATCAAAATGAATGACATATACATCTACTGAATATAATAAATCATCTGATGGTTCTACTAAATTTTTTTCAAGTATTTTATTCTTTCCTTTAATAGATACTTGATATAAATCAGTTAAGTGTCTGGCCGTACGATAGGTACGTGACCAATGTTCAGTCATTCCACATCTATGGTATACCTCTTTATTTCTCTTTGAAAAATTGTTCTGGAGATTTTTACCCATTTATGAGTTGTATCACTTCTGGTGATACGGTATATTATTATCCATTTTACTGTAGTCACTTATGGGACCAATATTTTTATAATTTATTTTACTAAGTCCACGCTACCTATTTCTTCTAAAAAATGCACCATTCTCTTATGAGAATGATGTAAACCTATTAACATTCATTTCAGAGAATGATATTGAACCAATAGGACTTGACTAGTGGTTTTTTGATAAGAGCTCATTGTTCTGCTCAGCTATTATAAGACATGATATAAGTTCAGAATATTTTTTAAACTTTCTTTCTCGATACTGTTGCTGCAGGAGCACATTCGAGGCATGAAATGTAGTATAAGTTTTCTCTAGCATATCATCATCGGTGATTTTCTCATCACATAATTTTAGTACTGAGCTTATTTTAAAAAGTACGGAATTATACTCACTAACAATTTTATAATCTTGCAACCACATATGCAACCATTCATAACGAGCTTTTGGAAGGATGACAGTTTTCTGGTGTCCATACATTTCCCTTAAACTATTCCACAAAATATAGAGATATTTTATTGTAAAATATTCAGTTTTTAATTTTTCGTTAAGATGGTGGCGAACGAAAATTATTGCTTTAGCACGGTCCCGCAGGAATGTTTGATTTCCTTCTTTAATTATTTCACCCAGTTTCATCGCATCAAGATGGATTTCAGTATCAAGAATCTATTCTAAATAATTTTTCCTAGAACTATCAAGAGTAACGAATTTCAATTTTGTAAGGTTTGCCATTTTAGAGTAATAAGATCACTAGTTTCAGAATTAGTAGAATCATCGTGCTGATAACGTATTATAAAATTAAAAGAAAAATTACTATTGCAAGAGAATTTTTATCAAAAAATATTTAGAATTTTTATTTTCTCAAAAACAAAATTTTCTCTCTTCATTTCTCTCATCTTTTTTTATTTTATTTTATTTTCTTTCGTTTTTCTTTTATCCATTCACTTGTACATAACAGATTGAAAATGCTTATGTTTATAAGCATAAATTATTATATAAAATTACTGTATACATTAAAAAAAAATCGATAATGGAGAGATAAGATTGCATGACAATATTAGAGAGGGAGTGATTCATTTATCACTCCCATTTCTGTATTATTGTTTTCAATATTAATTAGTTTATTAGCTAAAAATAATTAATTAAAAGCTTTTTCCTGGATAACACAATAAATAAATATTTTGAATTTAAACGTGGCCGGGCACCGTACTGGACCCCGCAGTGAGGGCAGGGTCCAGCTCCGTCAAGCATACCCAAGTTAAAGCTTCGGTTTTGGAATGAAGCCTTTATAAAGGGAGCCTTGGGTGCCCTGAGTCCATACTTCACTCATTTCCACCGTTACTTTGTTCTATGTATTCATTCCTAAATTCTACTTCTTAACTCTTGAAGTTGGATCTCGAAACATTTATATTTGTCATAAAAATTCGTTTTCTCTCAGTTGGCCTTTAATCTTCTTCATCAGATCCTCATCTGATCTTGGTTCACTGTTAAAAAGTTCCGTTCGACATCTCTCTCGGATCTCTTCTGTTATTTCAGTTGTTTGTGATATTTTTGAGTTTTTCCGCTTTCATATTGGTTGGGCTCTAACGTCAACAATATAGAATACTTGTAGGCAAAGAAAAGATGGAGAACAAGGGAAGGGAAAACGGAGCGTTCAGCTTCGCTAGAAGCGAAAGCACCGGCGGACGTAAGTACGGGCTGGCGAAGATCCAGACGCAGAAGGAGGTGTGCCACGACGACAGTGCATCTCCGGTGAGAGCTCAGACGATCGACGAGCTTCATTCTCTACAGAAGAAGAAGTCAGCGCCGACGACTCCGATTAGAGGAACTCATGGAGCTTTTGCAGCCATGTCCGAAGAAGAACGCCATATACAGCAACTCCAATCCATCAGGTAATGACCGAACGATCTCGTACGTTGACTGATCTAGCTGTTCATTGATTGGATATCGATCGATCGCATATTTACTCGGCTGCTGGACATGTGTAGCGCTTCGCTGGCGTCGCTGACAAGGGAGACGGGACCGAAGTTGGTGAAAGGGGACCCGGCGAGGAACGCAGAAAGCCCGAGGGTGACGCATGTTGGGCACCACTCTTATCTTCCCTCCCTCGGCATAAGTGACAGTGCGCTCAAATTCACACACGTCCTCTACAACCTCTCACCCGCTGGTAACTAGATTTATGGAAAAAATTTATACATCTTCTTACTATTTATATAATCTCTATACATTTTATTTTATTTTATTTTATTTTTATTAAATATTTAATATATAAATAATAATAAAAATTATTTTAAAAAGAACAAATTTAAAATAAAAATATTTAAAAAATAATAATAATAATGATATAAAAATTAAAAAGATTGTATAAAAAAAAACCCATATTATAGATAAACCATATTTATTATAATCTATCATACATGTTATTATTTATATAAATAATAACATTTGAAATAGTGTATAGTTGATCTCAATCATTCTATTTAATAAAATTAGTTAATTGGTCAAATTTATTGTGTACAGAACTGTATGAGCAAGCTATCAAGTACGAGAAAGGATCATTTATAACATCAACTGGTGCGTTGGCAACTCTTTCCGGAGCAAAGACAGGTCGGGCGCCGAGAGACAAGCGTGTAGTCAGGGACGAAACCACTGAAGATGAGCTTTGGTGGGGAAAGTAGGTGATTCTTTTGTTCTTGTTTTTTTTTTTCCCTCTTAATTCCTGTAATTTCTTGCTATTATCTATGGGAAGTTGAGAATGAGTTTACATGTATGATGTATGTTAGGGGCTCACCCAACATCGAGATGGACGAGTATACTTTCCTAGTTAACAGAGAGAGAGCTGTCGATTACTTGAACTCGTTGGATAAGGTATTTCGATCATTCCCTCTTTTCGTTGTCAAAAGTAATAAACATTTAAATACAAATTGTCAACTGTTTGCTAAGTCACAGGTGGCGGCCTTCCTCCAATTAGTCTATTCTTATTCTGGATATGGATGGTCGTGTTGCGGGCGTGTCAGTTTGTGACACCTTAATTAAACATGTAAATTTCAGTGTTTGGTCATTGGTGCGTGCGTATAAAATTAAGAGAAATGAGATAAGATGATTTTGATATCTAAATAATTCTCTTGACTTATTCTAGATTGATGTTTTGAGAAAGAAAATTACTTTAATTATAAAAAAATTATATAAAAAAAAATTTATAAATTGATATAATTTGATGTAATATGTCAAATTATAAATTATTTTTATTTTAAAACATATATAACGAATTTCATAAAAATATATCAGTTTTTTAGTTTATTTTGTATAATTTCTTTGTATAGTTATCTTATAAGATTATTTTTATTATAACTTCTAATATATCAGGCGAAGTTAAATTACTTGATTTGTTTTCACAAATAATCTCATGTCATCTCATTTAAAACTCATCATTATATTTTTTTTAAATTTTTATGCAAAATAAAATAAATAATTCAACATTTTCAAATTCTAAAACAAAATTTTCAAATCTCAAAATAAAATTAAAAATTAATATAAAAAAATATTTTATTTTTTTAAACTTTTATTTTAATTCTGAAAACAAATAATTCCTTAAAAGTGAATCAATATTTTAACGAGAGACTTCACGTGAGTAGGTTAGACTCACCCATCTCTATTTTTTATTTTTTATTTTGTAACTTTTAGGTTGGGTTTACGGACAAATGTCTGAAGTTTCAAAATCCCTAGATCGAAGAAAAGATTTGCAAGCTTCCAATTAGGGGAAGGATTTGGTCAGTTCGGACTGAAAAAACTAACCGGACCAACAATTTTGGATCGGATCGAACTAAGATTAGATTTGGTTGGTCTCAATCCAAATATTATAGGATCAAAAGACATTTGGTCTAGTCTCGGTTCAAAGATTTTTTGAATAAGACTGGACCTAATGAATATATAATATATATTTTTATTATTTATATAATTATATAATATATATTATTTATATATGTTATTTAGTATGAAAATATTATTAGATTCTTTATTATATAAATATATATAGTATTACTATATATTAATATATTAATATATTATAAGAGTTATAATATAATGATAGTATATCTATAAAAATTTATAGTATAAAGATTAAGTAGACCAATTAGACCAGATCAAAATGGACTAATTTGATTCGGTCCTATAGAGTATTCGATCTAGTCTAAACTTGAAAAATTATGAATAGAATAAGTTCGATCCGGTTGATAAAACTTTCTTAGGACGGACTAGGCCGAACTCCCCATACTTCAAATAGAATAATTAATATAGAAGAATAATTCACACTCCCTCTCCCTCTAGGCGTAGTCAACAATTTCGAAAGGGCGACATTCAGACACAAATATGGGCCCATTTTGTCCTCTCTCTGATCTCCTGAAGCAAATTATATTCGAGGCAGCGTAAAGGGTACGTCTTCCAAAACTTAGAAATAAAACTGTCCAACTATACACTTGGATTTGTTGATGCGATACATCGATTTAGACCAATTTTCTCCTTTCTCCAACAACAAATGTTTGTAACATTTCAATTAGTGACCGTTTTCGCCATTAACTTGAATGTAATTTGCTAAAACCTAATTACCAGTAACCACTCCGGCCCAGACTTCAAGAGTACTTAATTAAGATGATCTTACAATATATCTTCAAACTTTGATCAGATTCTAATGTTTGAGGATCCTATAAAATCTCATGATAACATCATCAGCACAAATTTGCGGGGAACATTGAGGCTGATATGGTAAATTCATACTTTTCAGGTATTCGTGAATGATCAGTTTTTGAACTGGGATCCAGAACACCGTATCAAAGTCCGAATTGTATCTGCCAGAGCTTACCATTCCTTGTTCATGCACAACATGTAAGTACTAACTAAAAATAATTGCCAGAATCTGTTCTGAAACATGAATGCTATATATATTAAGTTGGAGGATACATGTAATGGTTGAAACAGAATACATCATATACATATGAAAACCTGTGCATGACAGGTGTATAAGGCCAACTCCTGAAGAGCTGGAGGATTTTGGGACGCCGGACTTTACAATATACAATGCAGGGCAGTTCCCGTGCAATCGTTACACCCACCACATGACTTCCTCCACCAGCGTAGACATCAATCTTGCTAGGAGGGAAATGGTCATCCTTGGAACTCAGTATGCTGGAGAAATGAAGAAGGGTCTATTCAGTGTAATGCACTATCTCATGCCCAGGCGTCACATCCTCTCCCTTCATTCTGGTTGCAATATGGGCAAAGATGGTGATGTTGCCCTTTTCTTTGGATTATCAGGTCAGGATCGGACCCATGATATGATTTAAGATTATCTTTGATCGTGACTATGTTATTGATGTCAGCCTTTGGATTTGTGGCTGTCTTAGGTACTGGGAAAACAACTCTATCCACTGATCATAACAGGTTTCTAATCGGAGATGATGAGCACTGCTGGAGTGAGAATGGTGTGTCAAACATTGAAGGTGGTTGCTACGCAAAGTGCATTGATTTGTCGAGGGAAAAGGAGCCTGATATTTGGAATGCTATCAAGTTTGGTACCGGTAACATTCTGGCCTTTTAGAATTCTGTTTTATATGTACTCTTTACATATTAGTTATTTAATATTAGAAAAAAAGTGACAACCAAATATATCAATGGAGTGTACAAAAAATACGTAAAAATGACTACACATAGAATTTTCCTATTATTAAATCTTAAGGGAATTGCATCAAATAGTTATATTTTTGCTTGTCTTTGGCAGTGGTGGAGAATGTCGTGTTTGATGAGCATACTCGGGAAGTGGACTATTCAGATAAGTCTGTTACAGGTAAAGATTACTCACATTTGAATAAGCTCCATGTTTGGAACCTGCCAAATAAGAGGCTGATATGAATTAATGTTTCCTGTATCTGTTACTTTTTCTACTTGTACGGTAATTTTGGACAACATAATCTGATAAAAATAGGTCGGGAAATGCAACCTAGTCTTATTATTAGATAATATAGTTTTGACATGCAATCACAATAGTCGTGAATCTCCTTCATAGAGCACATATATATCAAGAGGGCTATTGCTAGCATTATGATACATATTCATTAAGGGCCTGTTTGGATAAGCGGTGGTATAAATCTATCTCATTTAATCGCAACTCATTTCATTTCATTTCATTTCACCATCCAAACGGATCCTAAGTCTTCAGGCAGTAACGAGGATCTACATACATTCTAGATGTTAGAGCATGTCAAGATTAACCTCTGCGACAACAAAAAACAAACCATTAACATTCATTTCCCAACGACAAACTTATTTTTGCTGATTCGACTTATATATGGTTTGTTTCAGAGAACACACGTGCAGCATATCCAATAGAGTACATTCCCAATGCTAAATTACCGTGTGTTGGACCCCATCCAAAGAATGTCATCCTTCTGGCCTGTGATGCCTTTGGTGTGCTCCCACCTGTGAGCAAGCTGAGCTTGGCTCAGACCATGTACCATTTTATCAGCGGCTACACTGCTCTGGTACTAAATAAACCCTACTGTTTTCTTTCAAACATTCTCGAGAAAATGATTTTAGTATACTTGTATATGGAGATATTCAAGATTTGTTTATCAAACTTTGCATGTGAACACAGGTGGCTGGGACAGAGGATGGTGTCAAGGAGCCACAGGCTACATTCTCAGCCTGCTTTGGTGCAGCATTTATAATGCTGCATCCCACAAAGTATGCTGCAATGCTGGCTGAAAAGATGCAAAAACATGGGGCTACAGGATGGCTAGTTAACACAGGCTGGTCAGGAGGGAGGTATCATACACTATCTAGTGATAAATATGTTAAGATATAAAATAAATAATAAAAATTTACCTCTTTTATAAGTTTAAACTCTTGAGACAAGTGATGATTTTATATGATATAAGAATAGAGGTTGAGTTCCAATCTTGATTTTATACTCTAGTCCATTTAATTAAATATTCCACATGTTGCGCCACCTATTGAGAGGGAGTCTGGCCTACATGTGAGAAAGAGTGTTAAGATATAAAATAAATAATAAAATCTACTTATTTTCATTAGTTTAAACTTTTGAGAAGTGATGATTTTATAAAATCAACACTTGTCAGTAAAAGCTAAATGACAGTGAGAATTTTATTAAGATGCATTTTGTTTTCCTTTTTGGATAAGTAGTAATGCTTTGTCTCATGGATGCATCTGATTTATTGAGTAAATATGGACATCTACTTATTCTGCAGCTATGGATCGGGTAACCGAATCAAGTTAGCTTATACCAGGAAGATTATTGATGCCATTCACTCAGGGATCCTTTTGACAACAAGCTACACCAATACTGAAGTATTTGGACTCGATATCCCTACTGAAATTGAGGGCGTGCCTTCAGAAATCCTAAATCCAATTAACACAGTTAGTTACCTCTTAAATTCCTTCAATTATGATGCTGCTGATATTTTTTGCCATGCTCTTGATTTGTTTTAATGAGACACACGATTCTCTTGAATTGCAGTGGCAAGATAAGAAGGCCTACAAAGATACATTGTTAAAGCTAGGGGGTCTGTTCAAAAAGAATTTTGAGGGATTTTTGAACTACAAGATTGGAAAGGACAACAATCTGACCGGGGAGATCCTTGCAGCTGGTCCTATATTCTGAATGGAAATCTGTCACTGATTGGACATAGGTGAAGTTGAGGGAAATAAGAGAATGCATATTCCACTGTTACTGTATAGAGTTTTGTGTAATCTTTTTTTCCTGATACCTTCATATAATCTTATCCTTCTTTATTTTCCGTAAGCCGAAAAAAAAAAAAAAACACACACACACACAAAGGAAGAGGTGCTTTGTTGTGTGAAATATATTCCTATCAATGTAATGTGAATCGAGAGGGAAAAGGGGTATATGGAACTGCAGCTCGATTGAAAATATGTTTATTTGTCAAAATAATTTGGAAGAGTTTTACAGGTAGTGCTCTTGGTAACTTATCCTCCATTTTCAATTGCACAAACAAGAAGTACAAGTCAGAAATGAGATACATTGAGAAAATTTAAATAGAAACCATATTTTTTGCCCAATCAACGCATCGTTGATTGGAAGTTTTTCACATCATGGTCGAATTTTTTAAAATTATAATAAATTCCACTATAAATAGTGTACTAACACACCAGGTTATGTGTAACAAAACTCAATGCATTAGCAATATTTTTAATTACTTGCTCACATTGTTAAAAAGTTATTATTTTTATTCCAAAGACTAATGCTAAAATACAGTTTTAAGGTTTGCAAAATTTTTACACGCATTAAAAAAAAAAATAGTAGAGTACATTATTAGAAAAATAACATTTATGTGTCTCTCAAATTTATCTAATTTTTTCTAAAAATAAAATTATACACAGAATTTAGATACCTAATACTGCAAATATCATTTTAAGAAAGTTTTTTGAGGCAAACCAAAGCCATTAATTTGGGTGTCTTCGGGTGGGCTTTCAGTTTCGGGTTACCGTTACCCAGCATAATTGATGCTCTTAACTGCCGAACTTTTGTACCTTTTCCGACGATCCATCAATGATCTATGTGACGGAGAATGCTAGAAAGGTAGAACTTTTGTCTGTTTGTCGTCTAATCAAGTCTAAGGTCAAAGACTTTTGGATTCTGATGCTTCAAACCTCTCTCTCTCTCTCTCTCTCTCTCTCTCTCTGTGATACAAGGATTATGATATTCGGCGCCCACCATGCCACCCACCATGCCATGGAAGCCCCTCAACACCTTCGCCGTCGCGTTTATGTTGGGCTTCACGTTTTTGATCCTCTGCTTCTTCGACATCCTCGAATTTTCTTCTGTATTGAACTCCATCCAACTCATCACCCAAACAGTTCGTCGGAGATACCAACTTGGTCAGTCTCTTTCGGAAGTGGGACTCTGAGGTGGGTTGTATTGATGTCATAAAAATCAGTCAACAGGTCAGGATAGGAAAATGAATCATTCCCAGCACACTTGAGCAAGTTGGACTTCGATGGGTGTTGTTTAGGGCCCCCAGTGAGACTCCAGTGTTGTCATTCGTACGCAGATAGCAAATAAATAAATAAAGAAGTACAGTATTTATATGGTTCGGTGTAAGGCCTACATTTACGAGAGTTTGGGGAAGGAAATTCACTATAATAAATATTTTTACAGTCTCTTAAGGCTCTTACTGTATATGAATAATATACATAATTCTATTGGTATGAACTATTGAATTCATCTGAGAAGATGAAATAGATGATCTGAGAGAAGGAATGAATTGTTGTCCAGTCAGAAAGAGATCGATTCAGCCTTTGATATTTTGATAGTTGCCTTTTTATAGACCCTTTAGTCTACAGTGGTTAGATTTTTTTCTTTGCGTATGTCAGTTAGTCTCTATCCTCTACTGTTCACTTCATTGTGTTGGCACACTTCCCTATGCACCTGCTAGCCCTCACATTTCCTCTAGTGCACTATATAATAGGCTTGTGCTCTATTGGGATAATTTATCCTCACAGAATCCCACGAATGCTTACTAAAGACACTTTGGTGGGAATTCTAAAACATTTGAAAACTGAGAAGGTGGTGGTTTATCTTCCGATCCTAAGGTAAGAAAGATATAAAAATATGTAATACATATTTTATCAAGTGAATGGTATTTTAAAGCTTTCGATGCAATG
This sequence comes from Platycarya strobilacea, assembly GCA_036898215.1. NCBI lineage: Eukaryota > Viridiplantae > Streptophyta > Magnoliopsida > Fagales > Juglandaceae > Platycarya > Platycarya strobilacea. Next base: position 11,421,355 of record CM072555.1, read on the forward strand.
TGCAAGTAGTCACTGGTAGGCAAATCAGCGTGCAAGGATTTATAACCTCGCGATTCACAAGCGGTCATTGGCGAGAAACCAAACTTGCGAGGGTTTACGTGCAAGTCTAAACCCTGGACTTAACCTCGTGATTCGCAAGCATCCAAGATGAGGCTTTTCGAGTGTGCTTGGTAGGTGGATCGCAAGTCTCGAGCCTATCATGGATGTGAGGACTTGACGAGTACGCTTAGGTACTGGACCTCAAGCCTCGAGCCCTTGACAAGCGAATCGTTAGGTTGGTCATGGGTGCCCGGACGACCCCACGACTAAACCCGACCCCGTATGACGAGCACGGAGCTGGTGTCATTGTGGAATGGGCGCGTCAATTTTGCGCTGCAAAATAATTTTATTAATAGAAATATGATTTTTCATGCCACTGAGTCCGAGTGCTGAATCCGAATTTGTATGTGCAGTCAAAGTATATAATTTGTTAAAATTGAATTTGTCGTATCGCAGTATTTTTAGTTTCTGTAATTCGAGGTGGTGAGTGACCTGTCCAATAAAATAGAAAATAGGCGAGTCCCGAATGGTGTGGTGATTGAGAGGTGGTCCCGAGTGGAAGGAGGCGTAAGTCCGTGTGTTATGAACCTAGATGGCTAGGTCCTAAGCATGCATGGTGAGCATGGGTGCACTAAGTTGTAGTCTAAGTAGATAGGCGATCCGTTTGAGTCCATCGAGTGAGTGTGGCGAGGCCCTGTGTGTAAGCCAGTAAGAATAGTGAAGCCAGTGTGCAGGCCAATGAACAAGCGGGTTGGTGAGAGGTAGTCTGGCTAGCGGTGAGTTCTTAGTTCGTGTGCGGTGAGTGAGTGAGAGCTGAGTTGGCATGCTCGTGGTCTGGGCGAGCACCAAGAATTTGGCGAGTTGAGGAAGAGTTCGCTAGCGGGTCATGCATGGTGCCCGTTAGGTGAGGGAGAAAGGGTGTACTGGGCGAGGAGGTGAGCTGGTGGGCATGGTAAGATCGTAGGCGAGCTATGCGTGAGCTGGGCGAACTCACGTTGCCATGGGTGAGCTGTGAAGAATAAATGGCGAGCTGGGTTGGTGAGAGGTATGCATGGCGAGCATGCTGGTGAGCTAGTGCAGGTAAGCTGAGCGAGCTCAGCCACAGTGAGATCGGCGTAAGTAAGTTCGTGTTGCATGGAGCATGTAAGTGAACCTGGCAGCCGAACGCCCAATGAGACGGGGGATGGCCCGCTGGGGTCAGAGGATGCCGGCGGCTTAGTGGTGGCCGCCAGTAATCCATTCATGCGACAGGTGGATTGGGCATCAGCTGGGCGAGTTGGGCAAGCTCACTCTGCCGTGGGTGAGCTGGGTGAGGCAAGCCCATGTGGAGGAATTCTGGCAACCGAGCACCCTGTCAGGTGGATGGTGGCCTCGATGGCATTGGATGCCGGCGATCTTGACAATAGCCGCCAGCAGTCAATTCAGGCGGTTGAGGAGCAGGGCTACGCCATTCCTGTCGCGGGGAATGGTGTGAAATGGGCCAAGATCGTCCCGGCATGTTTACCGGTCAGCACCTGGCCCATTAGGGTTTGCCGTGATCGCCGGCAGGCATATGGAGCTCACGACGTGGTGCCGTGAGCTCCTTGAGGAAGCAGGCCCATCATGCTCACGAGTCGGGCTCAGGGGCATGTCCATGCCACTAGACCTAGTCCCACCGCGGCAGTGGGACTAGAAAGCGCCGGCGGTCTCAAAGGAACCGCCGGTAGAATAGTAGAGCATGCGACGGGGCCCCACGGTGGGCGCTCGCTTGCGTTTTACTGGGCACAGCACGCTGCCGTGCCTGTGTGTTGCATGCATGGCACGTACATGTGCCATGCATGATGTTGTACTGTGCATTTTAAGTGCACAGTAAATTCCTAAAATAATAATGCAACCGTCTACATGCAGTCTGTATACACTGTGAGTATACTCGCCTTGCTTCTATTTGGCAGCCTCGTGTATATGTGTTATTTTTGTAATATAAACATAATAATTGATGAGTGTAGCATCCGTGAGAAAATATTATACATAAAAGAGATTATTCTTTCTTTTAGGTGAAATATTTTCTCACATTTGCCCGATATTATACAAAAATAGCACAATTAAGAATACTAATCTGGAGACATCATTTGTATGTCTGATAAGTCGTCCAATATCCCAGAAAATCATCATTTTTTCACCTCTGGTCTCTTCTATCCCACTGATGGCGCCAACTGTTGATGTGCATTCTGCACTCCTGGGTAACATCTAGATTGCAAGATAAGAAAGAAAAGAGGACTGGGTTTTTCAACCCTTAGCACTCTTCGATACATTTGTTAGAGATAATTCAAATAGATCAAAGTTAAGTTTAAAGAGAAATCTTTGATAGATGTTCGTACCTTTGTAAGTGATATATTTTCTCCTTTATATAGGCTGAAATATTGATCGGGCACACATGTAATCATCCAGGATTACTGAAGAGCAGATTATTCCCATCTGTCTCCTTCGTTCTTCCGGATCATTTATTACTTTTGTTTCTTTTCAATAATATCTCTTTTAATATCATTACATTTAGACAATCAGTATGTATTTCAGATATTTATATCAATTAGTCTGCATTTAATGTGATATACCACATTACCAGACATTAAATATTTATAAGGATCCTGATCATTATACTGCTAGTATGTCAGGAATAATTCTGATGAATTTATCAAACTCGTCGTATTTATCTAATAGATATTAATTTAAGATAAATATAGTTGAGATAGGAAAGAATTAGAATCTAACTTTTTGTTCTATATACTTCATAATTCCTTCTAAAGTATTAAAAGAAACAGTAGGTAGGCATTATGACGGTGGGCGTCTACCATCTTATCTTTTACTATAATTATCCCCGCATAAGTTGTGTCCGGTTCATGGAAAAGCACAAAGCATTGCTCCCAATTCAGTCAAATGGGTCCTCTGCTTTGCAAGATTATGAATTTAAATGTGGTGAGCTGAAAATGGAGCATGTCAGTGTTTTGGTGAAAGAGTGGACGTGGATTCCTGATAATTTGGACAAGCTTTACTCATGAGACTGCGGCTTAAGCTGTTTGTGGACTAAATCCTCTGTTCTTGCTGACAGGCCCGATGCATTGATGTTCGAGACCGTTACTCCTCCGCGTCAGGTAATATTTTATTTTTTCTCATATTTTCAGCACAAACTATTTGTTTTGAGAATTTCAATGGGATCACAAGGCTTTTCTATGGGAATTGAGTCATAGTGGCCACGCTGATACTTATATCCCACGTGGTGAGAATTTATACTTCCTTTGCATCGCGGTCACTTTTATTTTTAATTCTCAGGGTATGATACCTTGAAGCTTCATAGTGACAAATTATTTTCTCATTATTTTGAATTTCTCATTATTTATTTTTATTGGCATTACTATAGTGGGATTTCAAAGAAATGGACTTCATTTTTTAAGCTTCTCATTATCCGCTAGAGTCGATCTCTTCTTTAAAGATTGGGATGAGTCAATGTCGGTCGATGGTGTGAAAACACTTCTTGATGTCGAATTCCAAAAACCAAACAACTTCAGCAGATCATTACCCAGCTGATGAGCAAGTCTATGGTAGCTATATCTCTCTAAGAAGGCAAGGCCTTCCTCAAAAAAAAGAGAGTTTTAATAGTTAAAAAAATTAGATAATTTTCTACTGATATGAGAGCTAAACCAGTTAATATTTCCATGAGCATGATATAAATCATTGGATTTCTTGATCCTAGCATGGGATCACAATACGGATGAAAGACGAAATTACTTTCATCATTTAGGACAGCAAAAACAAAAGTTCTATTTGATTCCTTTGGGCTTTTGATAGTCGTGAGGTTGATTCCTTTATATCATTTTTATTTGACGTAATGATTGTAGTTCTTGATCTTATGTTTTGTAAATACTTTGTGATTGTAAATATGTTGGCCTGCATCATTGTAAACCTCCTTCTACGTTTGTCAAAGACGCTTTGGAGATCCACTACATGTATACATGGATCTTGAGGCTGGTAGATAGCGTTCAGGAGTTGAGGATATATTTATCAGTTATCATGCCAGCGATGATGTTCAGTCTACCTATGCCGGTGGGGTCTTTCGTAATAGTTGAAATTATCATGTGTCTTCATTGAAGAACACTGTTAAGTATCGATGCTTTCATATACGATACTAGAGTAATTTTGTACTTCCATCTATTTTTCGGCCTTAAAACATTGTGGAGCTATTAGTATTTTTTAATAAAGACTCTATTCTTTTTTTAAAGTAATTATGGGTCGTACTGATATCGTAATTAGTATTACTAAAAAAAAAAAGAGCTGTAATATGAGGCATTTTCATTTCAAGGATACGCTTGTGTATTGGTCTTCATCACGTTGTCTTCCTCAAAGAAATCAGCTGGCGAAGCAGCTTCTCAGCCTGCTGCCTCACCATTCATTTGGCAAGTGCTTGAACAATGTTGGCGGCTCAGACATGGCCGATATTTCTACCCAGAATGCACCTATGATGGAAGCAGCCACTACAAAAAAATAGGCTTTTTGTGACGCTAAATGTCACCGTAAAAAGTAGAAAAGAATGTTGCAAAAAATTATTTCTAACAAAAATAGTCATTTTGGTCACAACTGTTTGGTCACTACTACTCAATTTTCTTGCAGTGAGCACCGTGAAATGATGGGACCATTTACATTGCGCCATGTCACACTACAAGTTCGTTCTTGCCATTGAAAACACCATGACAGAGAGCTACGTGACAGAAAAGCTATTTTATGCACTGGGATCTGGTGCGGTGCCAATCTACTTCGGTGCACCCAATGTGTGGGAATTTGTCCCTCCACATTCGATAATAGATGGCTCTAAATTCAGCTCCTTGGAGGGATTGGCTTCTTACGTAAAGACGCTTGCTAATGACCCAGTTGCCGTTTCAGAGTACCATGCTTGGAGAAGATGTGGTGTGCTAGGTAGCTATGGAAAGACCCGTGCACTGAGCTTGGACACGTTGCCATGCCGATTGTGTGAGACTGTGAGCAGAAGAGGTGGGAGAAATGCAATAGGATAAGAATGACGGTTCTTCATGTGCCATTTAATTCAAGACTCGAGGTACTCTTTTGATTTTTGGTCAAGGAAAAACTTGGGCACGGCGATGGAAATTTTCAATGTTGCAATACACATTCAATTCAAATTGAATTCCAAGAAAAAGAATGCCCTAATCCAATGAAAAGTACTATGGAAGTACCTTTTTTTTTTTTTTTTATAAATAGCGGAAGAGAGGACTGGACTTTTAAAAAACAATTCTTCCAGCCAATGGAGTATGTACAATACAATGTAGAAATGATTAATATATTACTCCTACTTTTGCATTTAAGAGCATCTATGTTGGAGTTATCAATTTTTTTTTTAATTTATACTTTTTTTTGTATATATATTAAAAAAATTTAATCATATTTAATTTAAAATAAAGAGAAAAATGTCAAAAATCACATTTAATTTAAAAGAAAATTTGAATTTATTATTTACTTTTAAAAATAAAAAATATTTTTAAACATTTTTTTATAATTTTCCTTCTCACTTTTGATCAAATATAATCAATTTTTTAATATATGTACAAAAAATACAAATATATATAAAAAACAATTGATGACTCCAACGAAAATACTCTAAACATTTAGGTGCAGTTGAAATATTGAGATAAAAATAATAATTTTAAATTAATGTTAAATTTTAAATAAAATATTATTAAAATATTAAAGTTTGATATTATTATTATTTTAAAATTTTAAAAAGTTAAACTATTTATTATATTTAATATAAAATTTTGAAAGAATTATAATACTAAAATAAAATAAAGTGAGTGCATATCTTACGTGAGACTGACTGTATGCTGAAAAAAAAAACATTTCATCTATGTTAAATTGTTATCTGATATGGATGGTTTCCCCATCATCTCAGCCTGCCAATAAATTAATGAGTTATTTCCTTCCCTCTTAACTTCTCTTATCCTACTCATGAAATTTAAAAATCGGCAAGACTAATGGTAGGTTTGAAAACAAGCAACTCTCAAATACTTTCTATTAATATTCGTTATTTTATCATTATTTATTATTATTTAATATTTTATTATTATTTAATATTTATTTTTTATTATTATTCACAAACATTCTCAACATCCAAATGTAACTAAGCAACTTCAATAAGGATTAAAAGTATAAGGGATGGACGATGGGGTCCCACATCCCGCTACCCTGCCCCTCACCTCCCATCATCTAGCCCCTCTTAATAGGGGTGGGGGACGGGCAGGGACCAACTTTGTCTCACATTTCTCACGCTCTGCCTCCCGCTTATATATTTAAATTTAAATTTAAATTTAAATATATATTTATATATAAAAGTTCAAATACTAAAACTTACATAAAATATGTACTAGTAAATTTAAAAATTATATATTTAAATACTACTCCATTACAACTTATACAAAATATGCATAACAAACTTAAAAGCTTTATAATTTTTAAATTGTAGTCATATTTACAAATTTTAAATTTACAATTTGAACCTAAAAATGTATTTTTGATCATTTTTAGACCTATGTATAATTTTTAAATATAGTGAAATATAATCTATTTTTTAAATGGATTTGAAGCGAGATGGATTGAGAATCTGCTCTGCACTCCGCCTAGCGGGCCAAGGGGTGGAGATGAAAACTCCATCTGCCGCCCTATGCAGGGCAAGCGGGGAGGGGGCTATACGGTGCGGGTAACATCCCAAAAAAGCATTGTAACCTGCACTCTTAAAAAATATTCTCATTGGATTATAAAAATAAAAATTTAATATGATATTTGGCTATTATAAAAATACGAATTCAATATGATGTTTGGCTAATACAATTTTAAAATGCGTTGCATTAAATTATGCAAATATAAAAAGGAATACGTTTTGCTATGGTAAATTAGTATTGTGGGTCAAATTTTATAGTTAGTACTCTAGGCTCTAGCATGGCCGAAAGAAATAAAAAGTGCTCATCTTCTAAGATCTTCTATTTCTTCTGCTGGCTTTGTTCCTCCTTGTCTGCTAGGCTTTTCTTAATGCAGGGAATTGAGAAAGAAGAGGCAGCGTATATACATATGAAAAATGCTAAGGATTTTTTTTTTAAGATTTTTTTTTTATTTTCTATTATTTTTATTTTTATTTTTAATTTTTGTTTTTAAATTTACATTATTTATATAGATTTTTTTAACATCTTAAAATATTTTTTAAAAATATATAAAAAAAATCACAATATTATTTAAGAGATAACCTAGGTTTCGGCTCCTATTGCAGCTCCTGCCGTCCTCCTCGGCGGTGGGTGACACCGTCCACTTTATCAGAATCAAAGAGAGCCGGTGACCCCACCCTTGCAACGGCGACCTCCGGTGTGTCCCGACGGCCTTAAACTCGAAAATGGATCCATACGCCGGCTCCTTTCGGTCCCAATGGGGTGGGCAGTGTTGCCCATCGTCAACGACGACGGTAGGGGCTGGGTGAGGCTGAATTTCTCTTAAAAATTCATCTTTTTAAAAAAAAATTTATTGTATTTTTTATTATGTTTTCTTTATTTTATTATTTTATGGTATTTTCTAAAATTTATTTTTTTATTGTATTTTTAATACTTTTATTATATTTTTATACAAATTATAAAAATTTAAAAAATCGGCTGCATTCAGGGATGGACCCACGTATGTGGTTGGGGGGGCTACAGTCCCCCCAAAATTTTTCCAAACTTCATCTATGATATAAATATATATAATTAAAATTCTCTCTTAGATTATAAAAATAAAAATAAAAATTGTCTCCCCTAATTTTTTTTACGAAAATTATTCTTTTAAATCTCAATATACATCTATTTATATTTTAACTTTTAATTTTATGTAAATCCAAATTTTAATTTACATAATCTTACAGTTATTCTAATAGTCTAACTTTAACAAAAAAAAAATTGATTATAAATTTATATGATTGTAAAATTGATTTATTATACTCACTTATTTAATTTCACTCTAACTTGTATGATTGTAAAATATAATTTATTAAAAATCTAATAGCGTTACATGATTACTTATTAGAAAATTTTCAAATTTATTCTTGATTTATAAATTTTTCTTAAATCATAAAAAATATATGAGTAAGTATTTAAGAACAATTAATTTTAAAAAAATGGAATATAATTCGAAAAATAATATATGTTTAGAGAGTTCAATAACAACAGAATATGATATTTTTATTATTGATGATCATCTTTCTAAAATTTACACGTACAACATATTTTATCGATCGTCCCCCAAATATAAAATCTTGATTCTGTCCTTGGCTGCATTCAATAAGGCTGTAAAAAGACCGAACCGGAACGGTTCCATTCGGATCGGTCCGGTCCAAATTTTACCTGAACCGATTAATTCCGGTCTGGTCCTGGTCCAAAGGATTTCTCCCCTTGAACTGGACCGAACCCCACATATATATATAAATAGTATATAAATTATAATATTAATATTAATATAAATTAATATATTGATATATTAACATATAATATATATTAACATATTAATATATAATATATACTCTTATAATATTAACATATTATAATTTATTAGTTGACTAGTTGTAATATAAAAATATAAATTATAATATATCTATATAGAATATTAGTAATAACTTATAAGTAATAAGTGTATTATTATTATTTAATATATTATAACTAATTTACTACTATTTACTAACATATAAATATATAATATACTAAATTAATAGTGTTATTAATTATAATTTACTAACATACTTAATATATAATATATACTAACATATTAATATATAATATATACTCTTATAATATTAACATATTATAATTTATAGTAGTTAAATTTGGGCCAAAAAAAATTTGATCATTGTAAAATTTTAGATTAAATTTAGTCCATTAAATCATATGGGACACCCTTGGATCGAATCGGACCGTCCTTGAATCGAATTGGACTGGATCAGTATGGACCAAACTCCTGTTCAATCCGGTCTAGAGTGAGAGAATTCTTGAACTAAATGGAATCGGTCTATAAATTTTCTAGACTGGATTATTTATACCCCTAATATTTAGGTTGGAGTACAACCTGACCGTACTAGCGTCTCCCATTATTTAAATATACACATATATGTATTCTTCACTTGACATGGGGCTTCCCATGGAGACGGCTGTGGCTGCAGTCATTCACATTAATGAGCCTTTATCCGGAGCGTTGAATCGATGATATGTAATTTGATTAAACAAAGGGACGAACGTCTGGCTCTTTTTATCCTATGATACTATAAATAGCGTGAAGTAAGTTATTTTACAATTGATTCTTTTAACCATTATTATTTATTTATTCTGCATAATTAAATTAATGATATATAAGTAAGAATTATATATCATCGATACTTTTTAAAAAATATAGAAAATTAATGAATAATATTTTTCATATTATTAAAATTAATATATTTAATTAATAACCTGTTTATTTTCATCAAATATATATAATATATATATTCAATAATAGCAGTAAGACCTTGTTTTTCATTTAGGGTTGAAAAAATTTTATTTATAGATTTGTGTAAAATATTTATATAATTTAATTTAATTTAATAAATTAAATCAAATGAATCTATAATACTAAAAAGAAAATACTCTAACCACGAAGAATTCCACAATGAAAATATGCAAAGAGTAGTTCAGCAAAAGTTCAAAAAGGGGAAGGACTGAAGACTGAGAAGTGAGAACTCTGCATACAAAGTCAGGGAAAAGCAGAGGGGCACATGATTGCATCTCAGAGAAATAAGACTCGCAGCTCGCTAACGTAACGAGAAACGATCATAGAAACACACCAGATTCTTCGGATCATCGTCGTCGTAATATAGGATGACGAATCGTGTTTTAATGATGCCGTTGTGTTTTTTGATGTTGATAATACCGATATCTTCTGTTGGTGGTGAGCAGTCGTTGACGGCGAATGGGAAGGTATTGGAACTTGATGAATCGAACTTCGATTCCGCCATCTCTACCTTCGACTTCATCCTCGTTGACTTCTACGCCCCTTGGTGTGGCCACTGCAAGCGTCTCTCTCCCCAGGTCCTTCTCTCTCTCTCTCTCTCTCTCTCTCTCTCTCTCTCTCTCTCTCTCTCTCTCTCTCTACCGATTTCACTTTTGAAACATTGATTCAATAAATGATTGTTTGCGTTTTCAATCTTGTCATCGATGGTAATTATAGATCTGTGGTTTCGTATTATCATTAAATATTAATCTTTTTTGGGCTTGAGGATAAAGGTTGTCGCGTACTCAGACTCGGATTAGATTTTGAATTCCCGCCTAAGAACTTGACAGCATGTTCAATTGAAGAAAAATGATATGTAACTTTAAGGAAAATATTACTTCATACTGTCGAAGATATAAGTCGTGCCTTAATTATTTTTTTTTCCCTTTCTAAACTATCACAATACTAGCCAAAACCATTGTCTGGGTTATAACTTACTCGTCAGGGTATTTTTGGTTAAGCTTAACATTTTATTTTATTTTTCCTTTTCCAACTCTGTGGAGATTGAATTCTACTGGAGTGTGCATCTTGCCTTATTTTACGAGGATATTTTTTATTTTGTACGATTTTGGAGAATATGGTCCAATGCTTATGAAAAAATGGGCCTTTTGTTGTATGATTGTTGGGAGACTCACTAACCCCATGGGACTTGAAATATGCTGGTGTGTGCATCTTGCCTTATTCTATGAGGATATATATATATATAAATATTTGTAAGGTTTTGGAGAAAATGGTCCAATGCTTGTGAAAGAAATGGGCATTTTGTTGTATAATTGTTGAGAGACTCACTCACCCCATGGGATTTGAACTCGTGACAACACCCATAATGTCATCCTTCTTATCAGGATTGGGCTGGAGGTGTGAGTCATTGTCTTAAAAAGAATTCTGTAATTTACACCGATAATTCTCTTAAAATTTGATCACATATTTAGACCCTAGACTTAGAATGGATTAATGGAATTTCGTTCAATATTCATTTTCATTTGAATCTTCGACCTTTTGTTAATCACAGCTGGTATTTTAATTTGGAACACTAACGAGTTTAATGGTTGCATCGCAGTTGGATGAAGCTGCCCCCATACTTGCCAGCTTGAAACAGCCCATTGTCATAGCAAAAGTAGATGCTGATAAATATACCCGCTTGGCTCGAAAACATGATATTGAGTATGCTTCCTGGGACTTCATCCCCATCCCCTTTGATGTTAATCATACTTGTCTACTTTTCTAGTTGTTTGAGATAGGGGTTTCCTTTGGGATTGACTTAAACTAGAACATTAAGAAACTGCTCCAGGACACCATATCGATGCTTACAGTGGGATAGTAGTCCAATTTTGCACAGAATATGTTTCATAAATATTTCCCAATAGAGCATTATTTTTAGTTTGCAAATATAGCTAATGTATCTTATGTAATTGCTAACCATCGAATTTCTATGATGTAGTGGATATCCCACCCTCAAGATCTTTATGCATGGTGTCCCTGTGGAATATCATGGACCGAGGAAAGCAGATCTGCTTGTTCGTTATCTGAAAAAGTTTGTTACTTCTGATGTTTCGGTTCTTGATTCAGACTCTGCCATCAGTGATTTTGTTGAAGCAGCTGGCACTTTCTTTCCTATATATATAGGGTTTGGCTTGAAAGAGTCGATGATATCAGATTTAGCTGTAAAATACAAGAAGAAGGCATGGTTTTCTGTGGCAAAGGATTTCTCTGAGGACATCATGGTATCATATGATTTCGACAAGGTTCCTGCTTTACTATCCCTTCATCCAGTTTACAATGAGCGGAACATTTTTTACGGCCCCTTTGAAGGTAAGTTTCTAATGTGTTTAGCTAGTCCAGTTTGCGCTAATTCTTAAAAGTGAAAGATATTCTAGTCCTTTTCAGTTTCCTTCATGCTCATGCACATTGATCCTGGTGCTTCTCAGAACTATTTTCCATAGCGTATGATATTTTGATGATTTTCGTACACTCGGTAGTTCCCCCCCCCCCCCCTCCTTCTTTTTTCTGTGAGAGTTTGCTTTGTATTCAGGCTTCTGTTGTCCCTATAGAGGATCACATGCGAAAAACTGGCGTGGCCTGATTTGATAAATTACTCAAAGGTGGCGGTCACCTAACCCCATTGAAATATATGACTCGTCACTAAAGGGGAATGGCACCATCATCTCCCTCTATCCTTAATTCTTATGGGGATATATACCATTTGATCCAAAGACCATTGGCTGCTTAAGCCATTTCTTCAGAAAATATCCAACTGAGACCACAGTTTTGGATCTAAAGCTGCCCATAAAAAAAAAAAAAAAAAAAAAAAGAGGAATACTACACATAAGCCCACACACCACACACCTTACAATTTTTTTTTTTTTTTAAATCTGAATTTATTCTTTTTAAACTAATTGAATTCTCCACTCATTATTTATATACTAAATATTTTATAAAAGAAAAAAAATCAAAAAAATTAAAAAAAATATATAGTGTGTGGTGTGTAGGCTTATGTGTAGATTTTTTATATTTGATTCCCAAATACCACTTGAAGACAACACTTTTTAATTTCAAATTTTCAACTTTTTCATCCAATCATTACATAATCATTACAACTTTTACAAACTTCCAAACAAAACACAAAAAACAATGTAACTTTTTCAAGTTTCAAAACAAAGCTACTATTAAAAAATTATATTCTAACAATATCTAACTTCATAATATATTATTCAATTTATCTCTCTCATTTCCCAAAACCCAATTAAACATCTTGACTCAAACCATTTCATTACTATTCATAAATATTATGAGATATTCTAAGTGTCCAAATGAGCCCTACATGCTTGAAAGGAAGCAACAGATTGTTCTGGTTTTTCTGATTATCTTGATTTTTAGATTCACAGAGCTTCAGGTGTTAGCCTGATCTGATATTTGTAGAATTTATCTTGTTCCCAATCCGTGCAAAAGGGTGGCTCACCTTCTCTTTGCTGTTTCAGTACACTTTACCTTTTAGAGAGCGCCAAATACTTGGAAGCTAAATACTAAATGCTTGGAAGGAAGCAACATATTGTTTTGATTTTTCCAACTTTCTGGATTTTTTAAACTCAGGTGTTACCTGGATCTGATTTTTGTTGTGTTTCTCTTGTATTCAATCCATGTGCGAGGGTGGTGCACCTTCTTTGCTGTTCTAGGACACGTTACTTGTTAGAGGTTAAGATCCTTCTTGAATACAAGGGAAGAGAACCATTTGAGTGTGTTTATCCTTTGTGGTAGACTGGTACAATCGGGCCCCTTTTGGTGCACCTTCTTTGCTGTTCTAGTACAATTATCCTTTGGTGGTAAGATGAGATGAGATGAGATCGTTTTAAATAAAAGTTGAAAATTAAATAAATTATTATTAAAATATATTTTTTAAATATTATTATTTTGATATTTGAAAAGTTTGAATTGAGATTGGAAAAAGTTGAATTGTTTATTGTATTTTGTGTAAATAGTAATGAAATAGTTTGAGTTAAGATGTTTTATGGGGTTTTGGGAAATGAGAGAGAAAATGTTGAATAATAATATTATAAAGTTAAAATATTGTTGGAATATTATTTTTTAATATTATTTTTGTTTTGAAATTTCAAAAAGTTTAATTGCTTTTTGTGTTTTGTTTGGAAGTTTGGAAAAGTGGTAATGATTAGATGAAAAAGTTGAGGATTTGAAATTGAAAAGTGTTCTTGTTTGAGTGATGTTTGGATGTTGAGATGAAAATGGGATGAGATGAGAATCAACATCTAAACCAGCCCTAAGTTTCAGGGATTCCATAGTATTTTATCTATACTAGTCAAGAGAAGCCTTTTAAAGGTTCTTAAAACTTGCAAACCACAAAAACAAGATAGCTAATTTTTTATTTAAATAAATATACTTAACCAGCCTTATAGATTTTGATAACTTTGTTTAGCATGATTTAGTAGCCTGATTCATAGCATCCTTTAAAACAGAATGCTGTCTGAAGCAGAAATGGATTGTCAGTATCTATAAGGGACATTACCAAACTTCATGGGACTACTTGGAGTGAAGTATATTTTAGCTATATGAGCTCCTAAAGAGATTTGAAGTAATCCTAATCTTCTGTCCTTTTGGTTTTCTGTAAAAGGTTACTTTTCTACTGCATAGTTGGCATCCACCTCTGAAATTAACCTGAATGCTAAGGTGTACGATTTATGCTAGTACCAACAGCTATGCATTTTCACCTTTCCCGTGGTAACCACAAAGAATCAATAATTAGCTTGCTCGTGGGGATCTTGTTACTCTTGGAAGGATTGGTGTTAGTTTTGTGCCAGCCAAAATCGTAGTCTGACGTACACTCAAATTTTTTTTAGGTTTTAAATTTAAATTAACAGCTACAAATTATCTAATTATCTAAGAAGAGCCAGACCGTGCAGATTTTCTTCGAGTTAGCTTGTTATAAGCTTGTTCAAGTTAATTCCAGGCATGATCACGGCAGATTGAGCCAATAACATAAGCTTGCTTGGCTCGAGGATATCAGTTATGTTTTGACATGATAAATGCCACTCTAGCTTACGGGTTGACATTTAAATTTCTGTGAGGCCTTTGAATGTTGAACATTAATCTGATTAATCAAGCAACCATGAGCAGCCAAGTGTATCTTCTTGTATATTATGAAGACTCCATATTCCTTTTTCTGTTATGGATCTCTTCTGCATTTCATCAAATTATATTGCTTCATTATTCATTCATCATCTGTATATCTATATTGGCCTTAAAAAGAAAAGGCTCTTTATACTTTCCTGTTTTCATTTTGCAGAGGAATTTTTGGAGGAATTTATTAAACAAAACTTGTTCCCTTTGGCCATACCAATAAATCCAGACACATTAAAGTCCCTGGAAGAAGATGAGAGGAAAATTGTTCTGACAATTGTGGAGGATGAGACAGAGGAGAAGTCAAAGAAAATTATAAATTTATTGAAGGCTGCTGCATCTGCAAATCGTGACTTAGTATTTGGTTATGTTGGTGTCAAACAGTATGAGGACTTCACTGACACATTTGGGGTTAACAAGAAGACAGTGCTACCAAAAATGGTGGTTTGGGATGGAGATAAGGAGTACTTCTCGGTAAGTTTTAATTTTTCTGGAAAAAATTTTGTTAGTTTTAGCTTGCAGGCGAAATTTGGTCGCATCTGTTAACATAATTTACATGTTATCTTAGGTGTCAAATGTATGATATGACATAAGTTTGAGTGAATATATTGCTGGTCATGGGTGCAGCAAGACATTGTTTACTGCCATGCTTAACTCTCGATCATGTATGTGCTTATATTGCTTTGACATGGGATTTTAAATACATAATAATTCTCTTTTTCCCTAACACATTCCCACCATTTATATCAGTTAAATCCTTTATTGGCTTGCAACAACCTCTTAGGTTCTTGTTGTAAAGTTCGTGTTTTGCCTTCAATGCCCCCCTTTTTCTCAACTTTGAGAGCATTTCCCATAAATACATGAGTTTCTAGCTTCAATCTATGTTTGTACTCTTTTTTGTTATTATTAAACTATATTGCTTCATATTCAGCCTAATTGCTATGACTAATATGATATATACTTTATTGGATAACTTTATCAACTCTGTAGGTTTTGTTTCTTTCAACATGGAAGTATCAACTTATCATAGAAAAACACTTAAGAGGTTGGCTCAAGTGGTAAAGTCCTTGGGCTTGGGAGTATGCTCCTCCCAAGTCTAAAGTTCAAATCCCCTTGGGTGCAAACAATCTCTAGGGACTGACCTGGGGTATTTTCTCCTTGAATTACCCGAGATGCATTTGCAGGAAACTCTTTGCTGAGGATCTGTGTACCCTCAAGATTAGTTAGGACGATGTTCTAAACACCCGGTGCTAGTAAAAAACTTACCATAGAAAAATACAGCTGGGCTATGTTTCACATGTAAATGCTTCTTTATTGAGAAGTGCATTCTATGCCCTTTCCGTACTGCATGTCACATGGCAGTTGGCCGTATTACCTATTTGTGGTATATCTATGTTTAGATTGTCCATTATTGATTTCCTGTTCCTTTTATCTTTGAACTTATTTCTTTTGCTACATACCCCCGAAAAAGATAAGGAACGATGTAATATCACTATTGATCTTTGAGTTTTGGAAGTGCAATATTTTTGTCATCTTCTTCCTTGCTTAGACGCTTCACCACAAACTAATTGTCGTGGATCAAGTGTGAATTTAATAGCTAATGAATGCAGTTTTGCTTTTGCTTTTGCAATTAGCTAAATCCTTCTAATGCCTGTACTGCAGAATTTATCATAATATACTTATCTATATGACATCATTTGGGGTGTTCTTGAATCCTCAGTTTATTGTCCTTTGACTATTTTACACCAGATGTTCCTTTTTTCTATTAGGTTTTCGGTTCAGAAACTATGAATGAGGAGGATCAGGCAACTCAAATCTCAAGATTCATTGTAGGATATAGGGAAGGAAGAACATTGAAGGAAAGAATCCGCGGTCCATCGCTTCTTGGTTACATCAATTCGTTAGTTGGAATCAACACTGTGCACATGCTTGTTTTTGTGGTTGTGGTCGTGATGCTCATCCAAACCATCAAAGGGGAGGAACCTCTCAGGGTTGGTACTGGAGACCAAGTTGATCATGCTAGCAGTTCAGTGTCTGAGGCTGAACGTAGAGAATATGGACCTGGAGACAAGGTGGATTAAAGTTGGGCATTTTTATGAACTTCTAACTGAAATTTTACTCGAGGATGTGCTTATAAACAAATCAACAATATGAACAGAGATATCAGAGCCCGGTGAAGTTATGTTGCACTTCAATGCTTTTGTAGAGAAATCTTATTTACGCGCACATTTTGGTCAGTTCATTTTTGCAGACTTATCATTTAGCAATGTAACCGTTAGCTACTACATTAATCTTTAGTGTCAAATAGTAAAGTAGTACTTGATTTTTACATTGTTATCAAAATATCCCCTAGAGTTTTACTTTTATCTAATTGCTCCCTGAATATTCAGGGTTTTTTTGGATTTTTGATAAGCTCATTTCGTTCATAGTCTATTGTGTAAACTAATTAAATAGTTGTCAATGTGTCCCAAGGTCGCACGATACCCGACCAAACAGAAACTTATTCACAGCCCCAAACAAGTCTGGTTAGTATGGTTTACCATAATCACCAATGAAGACTAAAAAAACATCAATGTTAATAATATCCAGTACACCACACTGCACTCGTGACCGTGTAAGACAATTCAACAGACCTCAAATGTTATTTCACCACAATTATCACTTGAAATTTGAACGAGACAACACAAGCTTGTACTATAATGTACATGTGAGCAGGCAATAAAGAAACACTCTCAGACATAAAAACTGGTAACCACCGGCGTCAAATAGAGCCCAACTATGTATGATTCAGCAATTTTGTGGTCCAAGCCAGAGGTAGAAATGATCAAAGACTTTTGGTTCAGCTCCCTCTGATGAGCTGGTCGTGCCAACCCAGCTTTACAGTTGCGATAAATTTCGATTCAGCATTCTGGAAGAGAATGATCAGAAGCAAAGGGAGAAAAACTTGCAGCCGACTCGCTACAATGCAGTGGGTGCTGTAGACGACCAGATGAACTGACAAAGTTTGGTGATGCATAGCTTGGGCTTGGAATATACGGAGGCATGTATCTTGAGTTTAGTGGTGATAAAGATGGGTAACCCAATGAGTGGGGTGAAACCAAATAGGAAGCATGAGATCTTTGGGATGATGCATTCCTGATATCTACCGAGCTTCGGCTAACACTCAGGGGAGGGGTTTGGCGATAGGATCTAAGAGAATGCTGAACATAAGGAGTGCTAGCAACAGAGTGAACTTGAGAAACTGAAGGGGAATGAGACAATGCCGGTGCTATTTGTATGGCTGATGATGATGCTAATGATGATCTAACAGAAGACAAAACAGAAGAAGCCACAGAGGCTGGGCTGGATGAAAGCAATGGTGTTGATTCGGAAGCTGGTGGATCACCGGAGTTAGTTCTTGCATCGCGCTTGCAAACTGGACAGAAGGTTCTCCAGGCGGTAAGCCAAGAATCCACACAGAAAGCATGAAACTCTGTCAAATTCCAGAATGCTTCATCAATATATGCGCAAGGCTAAATAGTATACGATAATATAATGAAAGAAGATAAATAAGCTGCATGCAACAAAATAATCATTGAAAATAGCAGGCTTCCACAAAATAACATAAGCTTGCCCTGAATGACAAAGGCAATGCAGCATATAACTCCTCTGAATCAACACTGTAGTAACTCCTCTCTCTCCTCTCTTCCCCTTCATGTCTCTCTCTCTCTCTCTCTCTCTCTCTCTCTCTCTCTCTCTCTCACAATAACTGCGAGTTCTCACTAATGAGATTTCCTCAAAAAAAAAACAAGACTGAACCACGTCATTTAGACAATAAGAGGATTAAGGTGCTTCTATTTTTCATCCACTTTCACCCCAGCTTTTAACAACTTTTACTGCAGAAAATTTTCTTTCATGGCTAACTTTTAGTCATTTTTCCCTGCAGAACCCTCTCTATGAAAATCCTAAACAAAACTTACTACTTTCAGGGATATCTATCCAAAATGACATAAGTGAAACTTCAACGGGCACCAAAAGTGAAATATACCCATATTTCTAATAATTGGAACATAGTCAAAGTTGGCCTACAACTGTATGGTAGATCAATGTAGATGCACGCTTGACAATATAACCAATCCCTCTCTGCTCTCAGATCTGTTGGGACAAATGCTTGCGTATTAACCACCTCCCACCACTAAACATCATCATACGTTCCCACCCATAAAAAAACACTCACAGAACAGAGAAGGCATGCCGCCAAATTTAAATAAATACAGTTAATAAAGAGATTTACAAGCATTATCATCTTGGCAATGGTAAGAAACACGTACTGTGACGACAGGGCAGAATCCTGAGCTTATCTCCAACGCTATAGTCTTCAAGGCATATGGCACATGTAATTGAAGTACAATTATCCTCTAAAACAGAAGTGAAAATCAAACTTGGCATTGCTTTCACCAATCGGCTACTCATCCCGTGGAATTCCCGCACACGAGAAGCTCGTGGTCTTTCACGTCTTATGTGATGCCTGCGAACGAAGAAACAAGTACCCAGCACTGCAGACATGGCAAGTAGGGAAATAAAAGAGATTGCCATGATTGACCATGCTGAGTTTTCAAAACTTGGGATAATCCATAGCTCCTTGTCAGTCAAGCCAGTATATTTTGTTAGTATTTCACCTGAAGCTTTAGAAACAAACACAGCATGTATTTTGATGCCAGCTGAATTTCCTGCCACTGCATTGTCCACATGAGTGTTGATTATTCTTGGATATGAACATCGATTTGAAAAACAAAATTAACAGAAAGTACTGGAGACAAAAATGTATTCACGAAGCTATGCTCATATACATGTACATAGTGAATCTATCAAATATCATTCAGAGGAACAAATTAGCATGCATTTTCAACTACTATTTCCCAGCCAAAATAATGAGATTGATGGCGATTTCAAGCCATATAATCAATTCAATTAGTAGGAGATTCATTTTCCTAGCATAAATATCACCATAACTATTTCTGTCATTCAGTACTAGCTAGGTACATTATAAAATCTCATTCAGTAACCCAGTAGAGAAAGCATGTGAGAACTCGTATACTATCTTATGTATCAGATTACTATTGATAAGTCGTATGTATTAGATTATGTGGGAATATTGACTTAATTGATCAATAACCATGGGCATAAATGTCATACGAGAAATTTGACTATGCAGGAAAAGCTCATACTTGCAACCAAGATGCCACCATCTTCATTGTCATAGACAATTGCAGCTTTGAATCCCGCCTTTTGAGCTCTTCTTACCTTATCCTCAAAGCTACACCCTCCTCTAGTAATCAGAACAAATGGGGAACTAGTATTTGAAGCTTGTTCAACTTTATTAGTCAGTGTTGAGCATGCATCAAGAGGCTCAGCCGCGTATAATACCCCACAAACCCCTGAACCTTTAACCGTTGGAGCTGTAAAAACAACACAACACAATCCAATAAAATGTACCACAGTCCAGTATGTACTGATGCACACACTCACATGAACACACGTCCACAACCCACACCTTGGACCATCTTAGCATAAAATTTTGCACCTACTCTTCCTTGGCAAATGCTAGAAATTTAAACCGCAATCCAATATATATTAACTTATAGGTCATTTAACGTGTATATATAAGAACGGTATTAATCATAAAATTCATTAATACATAATTAAACATAGTTTTTCCTTTCACAACACAAGTAAAATCCAAATTTCCAGCTTCATCACCCGAGCAAATAACCCAATTAACGTTTTTAACCTTTTCCACAGCTGGTTTAAGACTTTTAATTAATGACTTGCTCTTCTCTGCTGAAAAACGAAACAACTTGACTCAACTAGCCCAAACAGATCAATTGCCTAACCCGAGTAGAACTTTCAAAATACCCAAGTACCCAGTGATCAAAACTTGAATACTTTTGTAAAACAAAAATATAAATATTAAAAGAGATGTGCTTGGGGGCAGCCTACACACCGGCAGCCCCCTCACATGAACAGTGCAGCTATACTGTTCATGTTCCCACACATTTTCTCACCAAAAAACATAAGTTTTAAGCTAAAACCCCACAAAACTAACCGAAATTAGCTTCAATATCGTCGAAAGAGAGAGTGACGTTGTCGCCAATTAGCACCACGGTCGCTGCCGTCGTACAACAGCCTGCCAGTAGAGACAGCAAAGAGAAAACCACAGCCGGATTCATAGCTTCCCACACGAAATCAGATTCTGAGTTTTCCCAAACAATCAAAAACCCAAATTTCTCAGCAAGATATACATACATCAAAAAGAAAAATCTTAGGGCTTCGCGGAATCTATCACAAAATCAATAGATACATCCGCTTCCATCGGAGGAGGAATAATAAATCTGAATCTTCTTGTTAATTCCTTGAATGCTTTCCAAGTTGAGAGGATCAATATGTAAATTATTGTGCGAGAGGCTGAAATGAATATATATATATATATATATATATTTGAGAGGGAGAGAGGATTTGTGTAAGAGAGGGAACGTCGAAGCCTCGACAAAAAAGTAGAAATGAGGTTTGTAATAAATTATATTAAATAGTTTGGTAATGATCATTATCCTTACCGCCGGAAGGGGCCTGGACAGGATTACTCACTGTTTTTTTTTTTTTTTTTTGAACAGAATTACTCGCTCTATTCAAGTGCAGGCCGTTGTGTCGCTAATAATTTTAGGAAAATCAGTTTTGGAGAATCGAGAGGAATTAATTTTTATTTAAAATTTTTATTTATATTTTTTAATCTTATTTTTATGAATTTAATAAATTTTATTAATTTGTTTTTTATGTAAAAAAATGAAAACAAGATTGTAAATGATGATAATTTTTTTAATTTTTTTTAATTTTTTTCTTCATTTTTATTTTCAATCTTATTTTTAGTTTAAAATTCTTTTCCTTCTTTTTAATCTTATTTTTATGGATCTAATAAATTATATTAATTTATTTTTATATAAGAATTAAAAATAAAGTTAAAAATTAAAAAAAAAAGTTAAAATTAACTTTCTCTCGCCTCCTTAAAATTGATTCCTTCTAAAATTATTTATAATGGCACATACATTGTTGCTCACTTTAGGTTAGTTTCTCCGACCTAAGGGTCCGTTCTTTTTTAAAAATGTGATAAAAATTAAAAAAATAAAATAAAATATTATTATAATGTATTTTTTAATATTATTTTTATTTTAAGATTTGAAAATATAGTTTTAAAATTTAAAAATTTAAAAATTTTGAATTTTTTATTATAGTTTATATAAAAAAAATTTAAAAAATATAATGATGAGTTTAAGAATAATTTTAAATTTTAAATTTTATCAATAGTTTTAAATTTTAAATTTTATCTTTCAAAGAAAATCATGCCTAAATTTGCTATTTCTGTCTTCTTCTTTCTTAATTTTTTTTTTTAAAAAAAACTATTATCTTTTCATTTTTTTTATTGAATATTATCTAAGTTAAAATATACAATTCTAACAGAAAATTAAATACAATCTGTTTAAAACCTTTTTTATTCGACTTCATCAAATATTTAGCATGTTTGCATATGAAAAATATCGATTTTAGGTGTTCACAATGGTATATAATTCCCCGAGGGAGGGAATAAGATCATCCAAAAAATGTGAGAAAGAAATGTCGAGAGTTTATCTTCTTTTTTATTTTTTGGCATTATACAAATAATTTCGAGCTAGACTATTCCCGTATAACCAGTCAACCCCAGGATGCTTTATTTTTTTTCTGGAAGCGACAACTGTCTCTGTAGGATAAGAATGGGGACTCATTTTTCCATTAGGTAGGACGATAGTGTGATAAGACACTCCACTTCTATATTGGCAATCCCACTTTGTCCTTACTCCCAAGTCCCACGCC
Source organism: Platycarya strobilacea (assembly GCA_036898215.1). Taxonomy (NCBI): domain Eukaryota; kingdom Viridiplantae; phylum Streptophyta; class Magnoliopsida; order Fagales; family Juglandaceae; genus Platycarya; species Platycarya strobilacea. Next base: position 11,443,975 of record CM072555.1, read on the forward strand.
GTTTCCACTGTAAATTTAAGTCCATCCAATTTCAATGGAGTTTTGATGGCTTTTCTTCTTCAAGTTCAAATACACTTCATTTGGACATAATTAAAAATTTTAACCTTGGGATAAAAACTATTAAATTTATCTTTTATAAAATACTTCTCATAACAAAATTTTAAAAATAGTAATAATATACGTCACATTACTACTAATTTTCCTCTCATCATATAAGATGTGACATATTTATTACTATTAGATCTTTAAAATATCATCAAATAAAAAATTATCTAATAATAATAAAAAAATTTATACAGCAAACTATTATTATACTTTTATTGTACTAAATATGATGTAGTATATTTATCACTATTAAGTAAGTATTTATTACATATTTCTATATAGGCATATTCATTCGAGCTGGATTTTGTATGCCCTATCCTGATTTTTTTTTTCTAATAATTTTAACATTTTCGCTTAAGAGATTCAATAAAATTAGTTATTATTTGAACTCGAATTTTCGAATTCAAAAAAACATGCCTATTTCTATATCATGCAATCCAATGGTGATAAATATATTGCATTTTGCTTAATAGGATGAAAATGTGGTGATATTACTCAATAAGAAAATAATATTGATGTATAAATTTTTTTCAAAAAAAAAAAGATTGGCGCGGTGCATAAAAAGATTGATGGTAGGTGTAGCATGAGACGGGTCTTCTAGACAGACAGAAAAAATTCATTTCATTTTTTTTGTACTCTTAATTTTTTTTAAAAAAAATTAACAATATTGTTAAAAAGAAATTTAAAAATAATGCTATACACTCTTATCTTATTTTCATCCTAATAATTAAGATGTCATTTGACATCACTGGATGATAAAAAAAAAGGCATGTAATAAATGATTATTTAATTATTATAAATTTATCACATTATATTTAATCAAATAAATTTTTATATAGAATTTTCCTTTTCAGAAAAAAAAAAAAAAAAAAAAAAGATAACGGCTTATTCCAAAAACCTCCCAGCCCATTGTTTCCCGAGCTATAACCCAAGATTCAAGACCGCACACGTTCTTTTCAAGCGGGCCTTCCTCGATAGAAGTCTGACGGTATAAGGGGCCCGTACCATACGATTGGCCCTTTGTGACAGTTAAATATCATATGAGACCGACCATATTGGCCACTTTCGGATTACGTCAAATCTGAGCAAACAATTAAACCGTTTTTTAAATAAGTATTTTTTTTTTAAATATATATAAGATATATAAGATTTTTTTTTTAATAATAAACTCACAAGATATTTTTTTTTAGAGAAATTAAGTAAATATAGTCTACAAGAAAAAAAATTAAATAAGTAATATTAGATGTATTTTAAATAGTCTTAGTTATGTATATACATATATAGAAAGAATAGGATTTATGTGGAAAAACTATAAAATTTATGTATGAGTTACTATATGTAAGGAGATTTGTGGATTAATTTGTATATCAATACATGTCTATTAGTTGCCTAAATTTGCCTTCATATTTAAAATTCAAATTTGATTTTTTGAATAATCATGTTGAATGAATGCGTATATTATTATGTAAAATTGCTTGTAATTAAATTTTTTTATTGTATATAATTTTATATTTATCAATTTATGTGAAAATTTTTTAATACTATGCATATTTGTACATTCTATAATGCAGAGTTTGAAAAATTTTAATATTTTGATTTGGACCAAATGTTGATAAGGCTTTGACTTTGTCGAAGTCTGAAAGTAACTTCGACTCTACTAGTCGGAATCGAAATCGAAATTGGTTCCAACTTATAAAACAAAACAAAAAAATGTTATTAGCGTAGACTAGTAAAGAACTTTAGTGCTAAATCATGAAATGACAGAAATCCGTAGTTCAAACTAAAGTAAAGAACTATACAACTTCTTTTTGTCTCTCTAGTCCCCTTATGATTGAACCAAAAGTCTTAGAGAGGGAAAAAAACTAATCCTAATCCCAAATGGCGACCAGTTTTACTTTGGTGAATTTGGAAGATGTTCATTTCGTCAATTTCATGTATGAGCTCCTCCATCGTATAAAATGCTCATCCAAGCTCGACAAGTGGCTTATTCTCATTGATATTTATACATTTTAAACTATTAAAATAAGTTGTAATATATATTTAAAAGTTGAAAAAAGAAAATTTGTGAAAAATGGTTGAGAATTGAGTATAAGTCGAGATCTATATTCGATATCTATAATAATAAAACGAATTATTGAAAATTTTCATTGGCATCTGTTAAAAAATTAAAAGATATTTCTACCCAATAAATTTTCGTGCTTTGCATGTTCTTAAGGTAAATTAATTATCAGACCATATCTCTCAAAAGTTATTGTTGAATCTCCATCATTTTCACAAATGATTCACAGAAATATATGTGAGTCTATTCATCCATCAAGTAGACCATTTAGATACTTTATGGTTTTGATTTATGCATCTAGTCGATAATCACATGTTTGTCTGCTTTCCACTATAAATGTTGCATTTGCTAGACTTATTGTTCAGATAATCAAACTACAAGCACAATTTCCTGAGTATCCAATTAAGACAATTCGATTGGATAATGTAGGTGAATTTTTATTTCAAACTTTTGATGATTATTGTATGTCAATAGGAATAGATGTTGAACATCATGTTGCTTATAAACACACACACAAAATGGTTTAACTGAATTTTTTTTCAAAAGGTTTCAACTAATCGCCAGACCTTTACTTATGAAATCAATACTACATGTTTCTGCTTGGGGACATGTTATACTTCATACAGCATCTTTAATTTGCATTAGACCATCTGCGTATCATAAATATTCTCCATTACAGTTTGCATTTAGTCAACAACCAAATATTTCTCATCTTCGTACTTTTAGATGTGTTGTATATATATTCCAATTGCACATTCATAACGTACAAAAAATGGGCATCAATGTAGACTTGAGATATATGTTGGTTTTAATTCTCCATCTATTATTAGACACTTTGAATCCCTTACAGAGGATATGTTTAAAGCACGTTTTGAGAATTGTCACTTTGATGAATTCACTTTTTCATTAATGGATAAAGAAAAGTCGGTGCCTGAAGTACGACAATATATTATTTGGGATAATAAGACCATGTTTCAATTTGATCCTCCTACAAATGAATGTAAAATGGAAGTTCAGAGGATTATTCGTTTATAAAATGTTGTAAATCAATTATCGGATGTATTTACTGACACTAAAGGTGTAGTAAAATCTTATATTCCTGTTAGTAATGCTCCAACAAGAATTGAAATCTCTGAAAGACAAATTGGCAAAACAGCAATATGTGAGTTTAAAACACGCCTGAAACATGAAAGATCTATTGGTGCAAAAGATAAAATTTTCAGAAAAAAAAAAATACAAAATGAATTTGCTATTCCTGAAGAACACATACCCATAATACAGGCTAAAAATATAATTGGTACTCCTAAAAAACTCAAATCTTCTATTCTAGAAACTCCTGAAGATGAAACTCCTGAAGAGTATAAATTTTCTGAAAATAGACCTCCTGAATAGATGTTTTATGAAATATTTTCTCATGAAAAAGAACAGGTAATTGAAAATAACAAGATCTCAATACATTTCATGAATATTGGAGAAATTTTGGATATAAATAAAACTGTTGTTGACAACATATTTTCATATAAAATGGCCATTGACATTACCAGAAGTAATGAAGAAAGTGAGTCAAAAATCGTTGAAAAATGTTGACGTAGAAATGATTGGCCAAAATGGAAATCAGCTATTGAAACTGAATTAAATTCGCTAGTAAAACGATAAGTATTTTGATGTTGTCCAAACACCAAATGATATAATGCTTGTTGGATATAAGTGGGTATTTGTATGAAAATAAAATGAGAAAACTGAAATTGTGCAGTACAAAGCACGACTTGTCGTATAAGGTTTACTGCAGAAACCTGAGATTGATTATGAAGAATCATATTCTCCCGTTACAGATGCAATCACATTTATATTTTTTATTAGTTTAGTTGTTACAAAAAGATTATAAATACGATTGATGGATGTGGTCACTGCATATTTATATGGATTTTTAGACCATGACATATATATGAAAATCCCTGAAGGATATAAAATGCTTGAAGCATTTACAAGTACATCTATAAATATGTACTCTACAAGTACATCTTAAGCGAATATTTATTGAAGAAGGATTTAAGAATAATTTTATATACTCATGTGTTTTTATTAAGAAATCAGAATCCGGATTTGTCATTATTGCAGTTGATGTTGATGATTTAAATATTGTGGGAACTTCTAAATAGATCTAAAAAACCACTACATATTTAAATAATAAATTTGAAATGAAAGATCTTACCAAAACAAAACTTGTCTCGACCTGCAGCTCGAGCACTTGTCAATTGGAATTTTTATTCATTAGTCCATGTATTCTGAGAAAGCCTTAAAACATTTTATATGGACAGATATCATCCCTTAAATACTTTTAGGATTGTTCGAACACTTGATGTGAAAAATGATCAATTCTGTTTTTGTGAAGACGATGAATAAATTCTTAATCCTGAAGTAACATATCTCAGTGTAATTGGAGTTTTGATGTATATTACAAATTGCACTCGACCAGCTATTACATTCTCAGTTAATCTGCTTGCAATATATAGTTGTACACCAACTCGAAGGCATTGGAATGACATTAAACATGTATTTCGTTACCTTCATGGTACGGTTGATATGAGATTATTTTATCAACGTGGATTGAGTCCACAATTGATTGGATATGCAGATGCAGATTATTTTTCAGACCTACACAGAGATAAATCTCAAACTATATATTTATTTACTTATGGAGATACTATCATATCATAGAGATCTGTTAAGCAGACACTATCTGCTACTTTTTCAAATCATTCAGAGATTATTACTATTCGTGAAGCAAGTCGAGAGTGTATTTGATTGAGATCAGCAATTCAACATATTCAAGAAAAGTGTGGATTTTATATGATCAATAATAACCTAACAATTTTATATGAAGATAATACTGCTTGTATCACTCAAATCAGAGTAGGATATATTAAAGGCGACAACTAAATATATTTCACCTAAATTCTTTTATACTCATGAACTTCAAGAAAAATGTGAAATTGGTGTCAAGCAAATACAATCTAGTAATAATCTAGCATATTTATTAAAAAAGACGTTACCAATTTCGACATTCAAGAAAATTGTACATAACATTGGAATGCGAAAATTCAAAAATCTATTGTCATATAATTTTTAGGGGGAGTAAATGTCCTGAAAATTTGTGTTGATTGTACTTTTTTTCCCTCGCTAAGGTTTTGTCCCACTCGGTTTTCCTTTGTAAAGTTTTAATGAGATAATCTTAAAGTACTTATAGATACATAAGAAGATTGTACTCCTTTTCTTTTACCATTGGTTTTTCTTCCCACTGATTTTTTCCTTGGTAAGGTTTTAACGAGACAGATTCTTTATGAGTGGTCATTCAAAGGGGAGTGTAATGAAACGAGAATGAAATTGGTGGAACGGCTGCCGCCTCTTTTCCTACAACTAAAATTATGTGAATAACCCCACCACTATTATTTTAAATATTGCATAATGACTTATATAATGACTTGTATAGTAACTTGTATAGTAATTTCAAAACCTATAAATAAGGGTTTTAGTTGTTATGAAATTTATAAGAAAATATAGAGAGAAGAAAATATCAGTTCTTGAGAATTCTTAAGAATTTTTTGGGAGACGCTGGGGACCGGTCCGGCTGTCCCCAGCGTCCAAAGCAGCCCAACGTTAGTTGGGCTGCTTGATGATGAAAAATACATGAAAATAAAATAAAAAAATAAAAAAAAATAAAAAAATGAAAATTAAATATATATTAAAAAAATAAAATGAACAAAACATAATAAAAAACAAAATAAAAAAATAAAAACATAATAAAAAACACAATAAAAAAATAAAACGAAGATGAATTTAAGAGGGGATTCGGTCATGGAGCAAATGGAGCCGCCGCCGGTGGCGGTGGGCGACATCGCCCCCGCCATTGGGACCGGCGGACTCAGGCGACTTCACCCCTACGACGGCGAGCTCCGGTATGCCCCCGGCAGCCTTCAACCCGTTTCGGACCCGTAACGGGTTGAAGGCTGCCGGGGGCACACCGGAGGTCGCCGTCGTAGGGGTGAGGTCGCCTGAATCCGCCGGTTCCGATGGAGGGGGCGGTGTCGCCCACCGCCACCAGCGGCGGCGAGCTGCTTTTGTTAGGGGGGTAGCCCGTCTGCCTCCAGGATTCATCGAATTTTTTATATATTTCTCTTTTGTAATAGTAATTTTTTTTAAATTTTATAATAATATGTTTATTTTTGTATTATTATTGTTGTGATATTTTTTTAAAATTTTAAACAAAAATGACAGTAGGTAGGAGAAGTCGGATCGTAAGTTGAGTATTGTCAACTATTAGCTGACCAGTTTACTCATATCAAAAACATAAATATATTCGCCGACCAGATTAGATGAAATCTAGTTCACGTGGCCTTGGATTGACTGGATAAAACAAAGTTGAAACGGCGAAGGCAGGGTTTGAGTTCTGAGGCTTGAGCAGCCTGATCAATGTCGGAAGTGCCTATAATCTTAGTAACTAGCAGTGAAGACGATGACGAACACGTCGTAACGAGCGTGAGGAAGATCAGAAAGCACGAAGATGAGTACAGACTGATATCAGATCTGAGTGGCTTTGATAACCTCAGGGCTATGGTTGAGGCTGACGCTTTACTTAGAGCGAAGAGAATGGAGAGAAAGAAAACGAACAAAAAGGAGACTGTAAGTTACGCTTAAGATTAAATGTCCGTGCCTTCGATATATGTTCGTGTTCGTGTTAGTTTTATCTTTTTCTTTTTTGCTGTTTGGTTACTGAGAAAGAGCGAGGGGAAAAGTGTTGGAAGAAGGTGGAATTGAGGCCCTTCCCGCTTCTGAAATTTCGATTATATGAATTTACAGGAAAGGAAACCGACGGGAAAAACAGAGAAGATAACACTTGTAAATGTTGAGCCCGAATTAGATGACCCCCCGATCTTTTTAGAAAGCAACGAAGATGAAGAAGCGATCAACGGGAAGAAAAAGAAATACGAAGATGAATACAAAAGGATTTCAGATCTGACTGGTTTTGACAACCTAAGAGCTATGATTGAGGCCGAGGCTCTCAAAAGGAGGAAGAAGAGGAATAGAAATAGAAAGAAGGTAGCCGTACGTGGACCTCTTTCTGTTCTTTTTATTTTATTTTCTCCTTTCATCTCCTTTCTTTCATTTTATCGGTCTTATCAAATGTAATATTGGAATTCATCAATTTACTTTACTCACCTGAAGTATGCTTTGAGTAAACGACTCATCAGATGCCCTGAAATAATCAGAGGCACTTTATCTCATCTTTTTGCAGGAAAAGAATGTGGCAGAAAGAGTGGAGAAAAGTATACCGTTAAAGATGGAATCAAAAATAGAAAAACCTATGATTTTGATAGCAAGCAGTAAAGACGGAGATGCAAACATGGATAAGAGAAAATTAGAAGATGAATACGAAGTGATTTCAGATCTGAGTGGCTTTGTCAACCTCAGAGATATGTACGAGGCAGAGGCTATCGTGAGGACAAAGAAGAGGAAGAGTCTGAAGAGAAGGAACAAAGAGATTGCGTGTAATGCTCAAGAGAAAGTGTCGGTGTGTGGATCTTTCGCCTTTTCTTCTCTCTTCCTTTTCCATTCATTTATTCTTCTGGTTCATTTTTCTGTTTGGTTTTTGAGAAACAGGGAGGGAAAATTTTAAGCTAGTATTGTTTCAATTTGGACTTACGTGCGCGGGATTATTTATACACGTAATTTCTAATAAAGTTCTTATACAGAATCACCAAAATAAATAGTGTTTTGAAACTAAAAGATAAATTGGGTCAGCTACGGGAAACCATCAAACCAGAGGACTTGAAAAATTAGAAAATAGAAACTATAACCTTCCCTCATATGTTGATATCATCCGTCAATTTGGCTCATAGGCACTACACTTGTTTCGTCTTTCCTCCATTTTCAGTTGCATCAATATTGAAATTTGTGAATCCGCATTCAGAATCATGTTCATTGCTTTCTCCATATTTTTTCGAAACTTGTTCAAAATCATGTTCATTCCCTGTTTCACGGCATCCCGGTTTGACTTATGGTGTGGATTGAGTTTGCAATCTCTTGAATTATCAGACTTTTCATTCACCTTGCTCCAGGTTGATGCTACAAACGAGATGAAGCAGTTGGATAGAAATCAAGCTTTAGACTCAACAGAAGCATTGGTTACCGAGTCAATTGAGGTAACTTCAATTATTGTGCTGCAAAAGCCTTCGAGTATAAGAGTCACTTAAATCTTTGAAAATACGAATAAGGAATATTGAGTACTTGTTGGGCTTTTGTGTAGCATGATTTTGTTTATGGGCAGCCTGGTTGTTGACTTGATCTGGGAATGATTAGTTGCAGTTTTTTAATGGATTTTTCATTTAGGCTTGGGCTATGAAGCTGCTAGCACTTTGGGATAAGACATATGCCTGCTAGCACATTCCATTAAGGAATCAATTGTTAGGAACAATAAGAGAAGAAGAAAAGTTAGGTCCTGTCTTTTATATACCATCTTGTGTACTTGGGCTTTGCATACTCTATTAATACGATTGTTTACTTATCAAAAAAAAAAAAAAAGAGAAGAAGTAAAGTGAAAAAACGAAATCAATCAAACACGAACATGAGTCAAGATTTATGGCAATGTGCCTACGCCCACAAAATTGCAGAAGATTTGATTTAGAATGACAGTTAAATACAAAATACGGTCGTACACTAATAGTGCATATATATATATATGGCAAACCATAATTGGCGTCCATACAAGGGTTTAATACAATATATAGTATATCCTAATTAGTGGGTTAGGTTGGATTAAGAGCCAAAATGGGGTCCAAGCCTGTGCTCTATAGCCTAAACTTCATTGAAAATCCACAAAAACACACACACCACGAATTATTGGTGGGTCGGATAATTAAATCGTGCTGTCACAAAACAGATTCAGGCTCCACACAGAAAACCCAGCATCAATGACACTTGCTATTTGTCATGGATCAGATTACATGCACCATGGGCCATGGAACGCTACTTGCTATTTCGTTATTTCAATTACGTGTTATCTTCTTGCTGTTTATTTGAACTGTAGTTGTAGTGGGTTAATGGGCTGTGGGCCCTTAGAATACTTTTCATTACATTTTGTTGTTTACTATTTTTTTTAGGTCCTGCTTGGATAGTGGATAGTGAGACGAGATGATATGGTTTTAGATGAAATTTAAATAAAATATTATTAAAATACCATTTTTTAATAGATTTTTTTTAAATTTGAAAAAATTGAATTGTTTATTATATTTTGTATAGGAATTTGAAAAAATTGTAATGATGAGATGAGATGAGATGGTTTCTATATCCAAATGGGACCTTTTTTCGGCCCACTTGAGGATAGTTGAGGTGAATGTTACCCTCTATTTATTGAGCTTTGGAGGCTCTAAAGTTGAGTCTAAAGAACCAACCAGAAACTAATAGAAGATTTTTATCCTCTTCTTCCTTATCTATTTCTATTTTTCTTCGAGGTTCTCACCCTCGAAGTGAGATTGCTCTTTCAACCTTGTGGGGTGTGTTACTGTTATGAGCTCTAGCAATTGAATGAGTAATTGGCGGATCAACAGGAAAAGACGCTGGATCACTCCGGCATGCTTTGCCTATTATGTTGATTTTTTTTGGTAAAAGGCGTGTGTTGTTTTATGAGGATCCCACCTCTGCAAACATAGAGTTAAAATAATTTCCCTATTTCTTTATTGTTCCAGACTTCAGCCACATTGTCTTACAAGGAAAGCATTTGACATAAACGAAATTAAAGCTTGACATAAACGAAAATAAAGCTAATTGATTTGTTCCCAACAAGGCAGTCAGCCCTTACTACAATTATTCCAGCAATTTATTCTATAGTAGAAAAAGTAGCAAAGTTTCCAAAGGAAGCGTAAGACTTCCGAAACATTCCTCCCCTCTTCAAAACTTTTCTTGTACTCACGGAAAATTTTCTTAAATTGTGCCTTGATCACGGCTTGATTCTCCTAAGTTGTTTTGGCTGGATTGCTACCACTCCAAAAATGAGAACTTCTGCGTTCTTCCCTTGGCCATGGTAAGATAGGACTACTTGTGGCGAGATTGGTGGTGAGCTGGGCAGAATTTCTGGAAGTTCAGTTGATGTCGCTGTGTTCCGTCCAAGTTTTATTTTTAGGAGGGACATGTGAAATACCGGATGAACGCGCGCACTTGGAGGAAGTTCCAACTGTTTGGCTACTTGTTCAATGCACTCAAGAACTTTGAATGACCCGTAGTACTTAGTCAACATCTTCATACTTGTTCTTCTTCCCATTGTGCTTTGCCTGTAAGGTTGTAGCTGCACATAGACAAAGTCACTTGGCTGAAAACCCATCTTGATGCCTCTATCGTACTGAAGTTCCATTCGATTTGGGCTTGATGGAGCTTGAGGTGCACATCTTTTATAAGCTGGTCCCATTCCTTAAGTGTTTGAGTCAATGTCTTCACCTTAGTTGTTCCTTGCATGTAGGAAAGGAGTGTCAGAGGCTTTCGGCCATAAACCACTTCATAAGGGGTCTTTCCTATGCTAGAGTATGCATTGGTATTGCAGATGTTTTCCACCCATGGTAGCCACTTAACTCAAGCTATTGGTGTCTCGCTAGTGAAGCATCTCAAATACATTTCTAATGTTTGATTCACCACTTTGGTTTGACCGTCCGTTTGCGGATGATAAGAAGAGCTAAAATTGAACTTGATGTCTTGTAACCGAAATAAATCAAAGCCAAAATCTGCTAGTAAAAGTAGGATCATGATCACACAGATTGGATGCTGGAAGTCCATATAATTTGAACACATTCTCAAAAAAAAAAAAATGGGCCATCGTTGCCGCTGTGAAAGGGTGCTTGAGTGGCGTAAAATGAGCAAACTTCGACAAACGACATACCACCACAAAAATAACATTTTTTTTCCATGTGAGTTGGGAAGTCCTGTTACAAAATCCATTGAAAAAGTTAATCCGGACTTATAGTTCCATGGTCCTACTGCCTCCCTCGCCCGAATGTTCTCTGCTAACCTTTTCAAATCTGGCTGCCCTTTAATTTCTTCATTTATAGTTTCCATCCACTTAGGAAGTGGCCTGCTAACTGCAAACAATTGTCCCGGGTTCGAGGTTTGCTCATTGCATCTCGATAAGTTGTCTGCAGCCGAGTTCTCCCACCCCTTTGTGTATTTGATGACAAAGTCATAGCCCATTAGCTTTACAAGCCATCTTTGTTGGACTTCCGTGGCAATAGTTTGATCCCACAAATCCCTTTTTACTTATAAAAAAAAATAGTTTGATCCCACAAATGCCTCAAACTTTTGTGATTAGTTCGGATGATGCATTTGTTACCGAGTAAATATGGCCTCCATTTTTGGATGGTTGCCACCAATGCCATGACCTCATTTTCATCGGTCGTCCTACCTAGAGTTCGGCCTTGAAGGGACTTGTTGAATAAAGGCTTTAGGCCTCCCCTCTTGCATGAGCATTGCCCCAAAGCCAACTCCAGAAGTGTCACACTCCACCACGAACGGTAAGGAAAATTTCAGAAGTGCCAAAACAGGTCTGGTTGTCATGGCTCACTTGAGATTTATGAAAGCTCATTTGGCTTGCTCATTCCACCCGAATGCGTCTTTCTTCAATAGCTATGTTAACGGACCTACAATCTGCCCATAGTGACGGATGGATTTTCGGTAATATTCCGTCAATCCAAGAAACTCGTGTAGAGCCTTGACGGACTGAGGGCGGGGTCATTTGTTCATTGCTGCAATTTTTTCGGCGTCCATAGAGACGCCACCTTTGGATATCAAATGCCCCAAGTAGCTCACTTGCTCTTGTCCAAACTGACATTTTTCCATCTCCACAAAAAGTTTGTTAGCTTGCAACATGCTTAATACTACTTTGAGGTGCGATAAATGGTCCTCCCCGTTCCGACTATATATCAATATATCGTCAAAAAAACCAAGACATACTTTCACAGTATTGGCTTAAGAATTTCATTCATGAGTGGCTGAAATGTTGCTGGGGCGTTTGTGACTCTGAATGCCATAATGAGAAACTTGTAATGCCTATGGTGCATGTGAAACGCCATGTTCTCTACATCTAGATCTTGCATCTTAATCTGGTGATAACTCGAGTGAAGATCCAACTTTGAGAATATTTTGGCTCCATTTAATTCGTCCAACGGCTCATCGATGATGGGTATCTAAAATTTATCTTTTACTGTAATCTAGTTGAGAGCTTCATGCAAAGGTGCCATGATCCATCCTTTTTTGTATTTTTTGTTTGTTTTTGTTTTGTTTTTTTACCATCAACAGATGAGTAGGGGCTGCTATTGGGTTGCACCACCCCCGATTGTAGCAAGCTCGTGATCAACTTCTCGATTTCTCCTTTGATGTAATGCAGATAGTGGTAAGGCCTCACATTGATTGGTCTTAAACCATGCTTCAACGGTATTTTGTGATTGTGGGTTCAGTCTGGAGGAAGCCCCCTCGGCTCTGAAAACATTTCTTTAAATTCCTCCAATAGTTTGTTCAAGCTAGCCATTCCGGTTATAGGACCTACAAAATCAACACCCAAATTAATGGAGAAAAACGAGGTTGGTGCGTCACTTTCCTATGATTCGAATCAAAGCAACTAGCGTAGTAGCCCAGTTTTCCCCCACGTTAGCTCCTTCGCCGCGACACCCCCTTCCACCACCTTATATGTTGACCCTTTAATTTCCTTCAACTCCATTCAACTTCCCATGTATTCAAAGCTTATCACCAGTTTGGTAAAATCCTACCATATTGGTCCCTAGGTGCGCAACCAATGAGTGCCTACAACTGCATCATATCCTTCAATGGCTAATAAGAAAAATTCAATGATTAACGTTATATCATGAAAAAATATTTGAACCCCGTTGCATCTACCATTACAATCTAGCTTCTTCCCATTTGCTACCATTACCTTTCTTCCACGCATTTGCCGAAGTGGTAAGCCCGTTGCCTCGGCGAAGGAAGTGCTCAAAAAAATTTGTAAGAACTCTTGAAGTCAAGTAGGGTTGTGATGTTGTGCTCCTTAATGATGCCTCTAATCCTCATTGTTTGTGATGAAATAGTTCCCACGATGGCATGGAGGGAGATCATTGGTTCTTTGTCATAAATAGTCTGCTGCACTTCATCTTCGTCACCCTCCATTTCCTCTTCATTCACAAAAATTCCTTCTATCAAAAATAACTTTTTACGGCAATGGCCGGTTACAAAACTCTCATTGTAATTAAAACATAGTCTGTTCTTCCTCCTTTCTTGTAACTTACTCAGACTGAGATGCAGGATGGGTGGTGTTGGCTCCAAATTCACCTAACGTTTGGCCTCTTTGCTTGCCTTGCTTTATACAATTGGGACAATCCTATGGCATCTTGATGGACGTTGGACATTGGTCGTTGGTCGTGCTGCCTGCACATCAATTCGTATGGGCTCTTGAGTCTGCTTATGAAGCATTCCAATTTGGTGAGTAGGGGCCATTCCTCCAACATGGCCAGTGGCAGAGCCACATTGGGGCAGGGGGGCCTGGCTCCCCCTCCTCACGGGCCCCACCCCTATTTCAAAAAAAAATTAAAAAAATATAATATGTATTTTTTTAAAAAAAATTGAAAAATGTTTATTTTTTTTATGATTTTTTAGGATAGTATTAATTTTATTTTATGTTAGCTCCCTCTCTAAAAATTATTTTGGTCTCCCTCTATAAAATGAATTTAATTTAAAAATAAAAATATCTCATATAAAATAAAATGATGTAATAACACGATGGCATATTTTTATTATAGATCAAAATACAAATAAAAATAAAGTTAGATAATTTCTAATGTATTTTTAATATATTTTTATTATGATGACATGTTCTTATATACTTTTTTAATACATAAGTTGTATTAAACGTATTTTATTTTTATTGTAGATTTTATTATCAAATTATTTTATACCGCATAAAAAATTATATACAAATAAAATAAAAAATATTTTATATATTTTATTTTAATTTTGCCTGGCCTCTCCTAACACAAATTTCTAGTTCTGTCACTGAACACGGCTCAGCAGCCGCTCATGTTGCAGCTGGTATTCTCAGACTATTCCGGTTTGGCGAAGCTTGCTAAACGTGCCAAAGTGATCTTCAAACATGGTGGGTCCATAACGGATTCAAAATCCCCTCTTTAGTGCCTCCCACAAATTAATTTCTTCGGTATCTTTGAATAATTGATACCACATTTGCACCTTTCCCTCCAAGAGATACTTTACCAATGGTAATTTCTCGACCTCATCCTTCCTTGATCCTTCCCCATCTCCCGGACTCCTATTGGCTAGGAAATCCACTTTCGCATTAGTCTCCTCGATTTTTTTCATTAGTAGTTCCATAATGCTCTCAAAGTTAGCAATTTGTTGTGTTCTAAACGCTCAACTATGGAATCCGCTATAACCTGGCTTTCATACCAAAATGTTAAGAGCTCTAGCAACTGAATGAGTAACTGGTGGATCAACGGGGAAAGACGCTAGATCACTCTGCAAACAGTGTGATTTACCTATTGTGGTATTTTTTGTAAAAGGCGTGGGTTGTTTTATGAGGACCCACCTCTGCAAACATAGAGTTTGAAAAATAATTTCCAGATATCTTTATTGATAGCATCCTTCCAAAGTTATAGCCACATTGTCTTACCAGGAAAGCATTTGACACAAACGAAATTAAAGCTAATTGATTTGTTCCCAACAAGGCAAGTCAGCTCTTACAGCACTTATTCCAGCAATTTATATTCTAAAGCAGAAAAAGTAGCAAAGTTTCCAAAGGAAGCGTTAGACTTCCGTAACAGTTACACTATCTCATCATTTTACAGGTGAAGAATATGACACAAAGATCACAGAAAATAATGAAGGCAAACATGGAGTCAGCAATCGAAAGGCCTATGAATTTGTCAGCAACCATTAATGATGAGGATGCCAACAACACAAAGAAGAGAAAACACAAAGATGAGTACAGAGTGATTTCAGATCTTACTAATTTCGACAACGTCAGAGCAATGTATGATGCAGAGGCTTCTATGAGGAAGAGAAAGACCGCATAAAAGCGGAGAGAAAAGGTTGTATATAATGCCCAAGAGGAAAGGTCTGTATGTGAACCTTTCTTGAGTTTTCTCCCCTTTTACTTTGGTAAATTTTTATTTTTGTTCCCATTTTGCTGGTTGGCTTTTTAGAATCTTTAAGGTAAAAAATAGTAAGTTGTGAGAAGACAATATGATGGACTCAATTCTTCCATGCCATCTACTGCCTTACTATTTGTTGTTCTTGATGAGCATTTCTTCCACATTTTTCTTTATTCTGTTTTCTGTTTCATGACTACTGTTTCTAGAATGTTCGAAAATCTGACAGTCTCTGTTTCCTAGTATTAATTTTTATTTTTTCTTTTATTATTAGTCTCTCTCCCGCTTCATGAATGAGCTGTAGTGTAACTTCTGATGTTGCAAATGAATAAGAGCAGACTGACAAAGCTATTAGGTTAAAGAAAAAAGAAAACAGAGTACTAATTATAATATGATCTGGCCTCAAATATTGCTTCAATTGGAACTTGTGTGTGGATGTATCTACTTATTGAAGAAAAAAGTCTGTACTTGTCTGTGCATGAATTTTTATCTATATCTACGTGCACGCATCTGTGTATTAATGTGCAAAAAAAAAAAACAACAGCAAATAAAAGCTTTTTGAAACTGAAAGCAAAATCCTGTCAGCTAATAGAAACCAGAGGACTATAGTGCTAGAAAGTATTGCAAATAGCCTGATGATGTCTGTTTTAGGCCTGTTCCCAAGTAATAAATTTCTTGTTCTCTTTTTGTTCTTCTTAGAGATCACAGGTTGACACCTTTTACCTATCAGAAAAAAAAGGAGAGATCACAGGTTGATGCACGTGCCTTCAATTTTTCCATTCTGATTCAAGGCTCATAGGCTTGTATCTCATATCCTTTATAATTCCTGATCAAGTGACCTGACTTCACTTCCCAATGATCATCCACATAATATTTTTCCGATTTTATCTTCTTTTTTTCATTATTATTGCTGCTTTAGTTTGATAATCTCAACTCATCAGAGTAGTCTTTTTTGTTCACTTGCTACAGGTTGATGTTTCAAAAGAAATGGAACAGTCAGATAGAATCCAATCAGCAAAAATAACAGGAGTGTTGGAAACCAATTCAATTGAGGTAACGTAAATTATCCTGCTTTAAAATTTGAGTCGAATGGTCACTTACAAAGGAATGTGTAAAAGCTGCAAGATACCTAGATTAGACCAAAAGCCTACTCTTATGTTTCTTGTTTTTTGGGTAGGTTCATTGAATGTAATGTGACTGCCTTTTATGTTTTTTGAGATAAGATAAGATGATTTTTTCTCTTTTCCTCAAAAAATGCACATATATTAATGCAAAGCAAAGATACAACCGTTTGGAAATTACAAGATTAACAAAAATAGTAAAGTATTATCATAATATTTTTTTAATATTATTTTTGTTTTGAAATTTGAAAAAATTGAAATATTTATTTTATTTTGTGTGAGAATTTGAGAAAGTTGTAATAATTAGGTGAGATGAATTCGAGAAAGCTGAATAGTTTCCAACTCAACATGAGTGTTTTCCCCTCGTCTGCGAGAAATCCCTGGCCCTTCCCCCAACCTCACCCTCCCCCTCCTCAGTTCTGCCCCTAACCCTCCGGTAGCCTTCATTCTAGTTATACTATTCATTTTATAATCACCAAACCCATTCATCGTTCCATCTCTTTCGGAACTATCAACTCAATTTCATTCGCTCCCAAAAACTCCCACTTCGTTTCCATTCTCTCGTTCCTCTCTGGTTCAAGTATGGCACAAACTTCGGATCTGAATATTCCACTCCCCAACATCGATCCTTAGTGTTGGGATGACTTAAATATGGAACCGAAAACTCAGGTAGTGGAAGGTATGACGAAATTTGCTTTAGTTAGTCGTGTTATTTCGGATAAGGCCCTCAATAGGCAACCATGCATGTGGCCATAAAAGCAATATGGAGTTTCTGCCTTAAGATTAATATTCAAGATATTCAATATGAAAACCTTTAACATTCCATGGTCGATGTGCAAGAACTTGATCATTTTCTTGTTGGGTTTGGAAGTAGAAAATGAAAGTGTTTTGAGGAACATCTTGAATATTATGAAACATGTGCAAATAAATGAAATGATACACCAATTATGAAGGACCAGTTAACTAGAGGACCAAATGACTGTACAATCTCAAATATAAAATAGATATGGCGCGGCAGAGCTGACCAAATGCATGAAATATAATGCGAAAAATAATTAATGAAGATAACTTTGAACTAAAAGATTTTTCATTGAAATATAAAATTTACACAAATTAAACATATTCACAGAGTTATAAGATTGAAAATATTTGAAGGTTGGAAGCAAAATTCTTATCAAAGAGAAGGGGAAAAACGCTCTGCCTTCAAATGAGAATTAAGGTCTCCTTTTATAGACGAAGGAGCCTTTATAAAAATAAATCCCGGAGTAAATCACGGGTGGAATAGTAAAAAGCAAAAAGCAAAAGTAACCGTCTCTGCACCAAGCACCGAAAGTGGACTTGTCATCTTGTGCAATCACTTTTTGAAAAGCAAGATTGTCTGCACATAAAGTATTTTTGTTTTCTTGTGTCGACAAGCTATCTGGATGGACAATAATCAGGGTTCTCCAAGTCGGGGGCGGAGAATACTCTGCATCATGTCCAAAAGTATTGCTGTATGTATCAGATTCGTCTAATTCTCTAGCTGATTCTTCATTGTTGTTTTGTCATTCAATAGATTCGATAGATTTTTTCAACAGTTCGAGCAATTCTGAATTCTTCTTCTTCGAATCTTTTTTCTTGGAAGAAGTTGAACTTTCTGTATCTGAGTCCTTTTTGGGTGAAGGTGAAGTCTTCTTATTTGAGGAAGTCTTCTTCTTCTATTTTGAAGATGAACTTGGAGTATCACTTTCTGTAATTTCTAGAAAAGGAAATGTTAACTCTATTAATTGGTTTGAATGACCTTTTTGTAGGATTTTTTTTCATTTAAATAGAGGAATTGTACATAATTATTGCCATAATTGGTGGCACCTAAAATGCTATCAAGACAAGTATTTAAAAATATTTACACCTACTTACACATAATTGACTGATATTTTCAACCTTTGTGTCTAGCTATTTCTACAAATTATGTACACCTAATTATCTTCATATGAATGTATCATGCTGACATCCTCTCTCAAATTGATGTGGGTCTCTCAACGAGCATCAATTTGCTTTTTAAGAAGCAATGTCTATGACGAGTAAGGGCCTTGGTGAAGATATCAGTAATCTGTAGTTCAGTAGAAACATGTAGAAGAGTGATAGCCCGAGCTTCAAAGGCCTCATGAATAGAGTGACAGTCAACTTCAATATGTTTAGTGAGCTCATGATAGACAGGATTGGCAGTGATCTGAATAGCACTTGTATTATCGGCATGTAAAGGTGTAGGATTGGTCTGAGAGAAATTTTATTTAGCAAGTAAACCTCGAAGCCAAATAATCTCGGAACAAGTAAGGGACATTGCCCTGTTCCAATTTCTTCTCCAATTTCTCCTATTAAGTCTTTTGCTTGTAATAAAATTTCAGATCTTAGTCTGGTGTGGCATCGTCGTTTAGGCCATCCCAATACTCAAATCTTAGCTCAAACTCTGGTTTAATTAGTAATAAAGAACGTTCTTCTTTATCTCTTGAGTATGCTTCTTGCAAACTTGGTAAAAGCAAAACTCTCCCCTTTCCTTTGTATGCTAGAGAGCATCTCATTGCTTTGATCTTATACATAGTGATGTTTGGGGACTTTCACCAATTAGTTCACATGAAAAATTTAGATACTATGTGACTTTCATTGATGATCATAGCAGATTTACTTGGGTTTACTTCTTCCGAGACCCATACGACCAAAGAAATGTTGAAAAGAACAAGATAAGGCTGCATCGGCAGCCTTCAAGTTATAGAGTTGCAGAGGAACCTCAGATCAGATTGATGGGAGTCGAGAGTCACGAGGATTTCTTGCCAAAACTTGCTAAGGTATGGACAGAAGTTGTCAACAACACAAACCTAGAAACACCCGATCAAAAAAATGAAGAGTTGGGACGTGGATGTATCAAGAATAGCCCAGAACTTGCCGAGAAGCTCAAACTCACACAGTTTGACACAACACAAGGTAGCAACATCTACTAAGAGCAAGAAATATCTTGCTAAATACTAAAAATATCTCATAAGAATTGCGATTAAAAATTGCACCGAGTGATTTAGAAATCAGAGGTTCTCTGATACCATGTTAATTGGTCTGAATGACCTTTTTGTAGGATTTCCTTTCATTTAAATAGAGGAATTATACATAATTGTTGCCATAATTGGTGGCGCCTAAAATGTTATCAAAACAAGTATTTCAAAATATTTACACCTACTTACACCTAATTGACTGATATTTTCAACCTTTGCATCTAACTATTTCTACAAATTATGTACACCTAATTATCTTCATATGAATGTATCATGTTGACAAACTTTGCTTGCATCTTTGGTGAGGGAAACTCCTCCCGTTCCTTTAAATTGGGAACCAATGGTGGAAAATCTATCAAAACTTTTGACGCAATATCTGGAGAGTGTTAAAATTTATCCCAATATTTTACAAAAAAGTGACGAGTAAGAATATTGCCTTTTTTTTCGTAAGTCCATTTGAAGATCCATGGGATTTTATATCTGGAACAAAAATGGATCAAGAATGGTAATTTGGCATTCGTGCGATCCATCTTGGGTGGAGCAGCAACCTTAAAATAGTTAAGGATTGGCTACAAACTATCAGGATAAATATCTGGAATGAGGTCAAATTGTTGCCACCATTGTTGAAACCAGAGGAGAAATTTGATTTTGCATTTCTTGTCAAAATTAAAGAACCAAGAATACGATAAATCTGGGGTTTGATAAAAAGAAAAATGAAGTCAAGAATCAATATAATCATGATAAGTATATTAAATTGACGTATCCAGTATACTTTTAAGGGTATTCGGATTGGTTCCCCATTCCTATTGGGTCGTAACACTGACCAGATAACAGTTGTGGAAATTTTTTTTTGAAGGATCTACTTTGTCGTAGATCGATTTTAGAGATATTGAACCAGTGTAAGACAATATTGAAAGGTAAAATTTCAGGTCTTTAGTTGGATAACCTAGAGAAAAATAATGAAAAACAATTTTAAAAGGACCTGTATCTACGAAATTTTTAATGTAGAACATATTTTGAATATAATTTTTCTGATAATTTTCTTCCTTGGAGGCAGAGGGCAATCTGGGTCTTGCCAATGCCAAATGATTGGATAAGGGATCATGATGCATGGTTAGTGCCTGGGCAAAAGAACTTAGAGTTACTGGTCTAGGTATCGTTCCTAGAGCAGTATATGTATTAGCAACTTCCAGTGAGGAAGCTACTATAGGCAAAAATAATGAAGTCGGGGGAGTAGGGAGAGGCGGGGGCCTCTTAGAACTCTCTAGCTTTATTTTCTTACTCATGTTTTCTGCAAGAATTTACGGGTAAGGAAATCAGGGATTGAATTTTCAAATCCTTTAATATATTCAATATTAAAATCATTATTGATGACAGAATCATCCACTGAAGAATCATTTGTATAAACTTCAATAAAATTAGAATCAACCCCTTGGCCCTTTGATTTATACGATTATTAAGCATTTTATTAGAACTTCTTCCAATATTACTAATCTTGTTTTCGATTATTTGAATAATTTGAGATGCCCTAATATGTCAAATTATAATTGGTATGAAAGTATTTTTATGTCTCAGATTTTGCAGCGAGATGATTCTGATAAGCCTTATTGGAAAGAGAAATTCATTGATGGTCTTTCCCATTTGTTTGCTCTAAAGGTTAAGGACTCATTACTTGATTCTACCGGCAGACTTGATTGCGATAGTTATACCTACGGAGATATCACTAGCATAAGAAAGAAACTCGGTATCAGTATGTGCAATGATCAAAAGCTTAAACGCGGAAACATGTGCAAATAAATGAAATGATACACTAATTATAAATGACCAGTTAAGTGGAGGACCAGATGACTGGATAATCTCAAATATGAAACAGATTTCAGAATCTTTTGATTTAAAGTTATCTTCATTAATTATTTTTCGCATTATATTTCATGCATTTGGTCGTCTCTGCCGCCTCATATTTAAGATTATCCAGTCATCTGGTCCTCCACTTAACTGGTCCTTCATAATTAGTGTATCATTTCATTTATTTGCACGTTTTTGCGTTTATGGCATCAGAGCCACTTTCGGTTTTGTTACTAATTGATTAAATCTATCTTTGCTTCTTATTTATCTTGATAATTTTTAGAGACGCTCTTACTCCCTATCCTGTTCTTTGCTTTATTCTGTTAGCACCACCGCAGTTGAATACCAAGGCTGAACAGTGAGTCCCTTTTTTGAAGCCGGGGTAGGTAGTGTAAGGGCATAAGAGGATTTTGGTTGTGACTCACCGGTATGTGTTACGAAATGCAGCAGAGTAAGGTTTAAGACCTAGACTTAGGAAGTACCTGAGTTTTATTTTGGATATTACCAAGATGAGTAGGATGTTTAGATCCAGCTCGTTAGTTAGTTTCAGATCAAGATTGCTGCCTGATATTATTAATGAAGAGATTGTATTTTTGAACAAAATGATTTACCAGATATTGATCGATGACATATGCCAAAGATTGATACTAATTCTCTTTATAATAAAACTTGGAAAGAGAAGGTTTTTGCTACGGAATTCAAAGTGAAAATCGTCGAGCGCACCTTCGCTATTTCAAAAACCCAAGAAAAATGTTGTCTTTTTCAGCACGACATAATTGCAGATTTTAAGCAGAAAGGTTTTACTTTCATGCATATTGCTTCAGTTCAAATTGCTGTCAAACCTCTGATAAGGAGAGGCATCAATGCATCTGTTCTCTTATGTTTACATGATGACAGATTTAAGAATTTTGAGGATGGTAAGTTTGGGATAGTTCAAACTTCTTTGGCTGAAGGTCCTATCCATTTTGATTGCTATCCTGATTTAACTGTTGATTTACATGATAGAATTTGTTTGGATGTGTTAACTCTTAACATTTTGGCTTCTAGTTTTAATATGATTGAATGTAGTAGACTTCTTGCTTTAGTTTACCGCATTTATTATCATTTGATGAAGACTAGTCTTAATCTCAAGGCTAAGATCAAGTCTACTAAAGACTAGACTCTTTTGATGCAGAATTCTACTTCTAGTGCTCACATCAGAATACCAAAAATGATATACTGGAGATATGTTTTTCTACCAGATGAGTGGATCCTTCATAATGAACTACCACCTATAGAGATCGCATCCCAAGATAAAGATCTCGATTTGATCCAGTAGAATCTTGATGGTACTGTAAAAATTTCTTTTGATGGGCCATCCCTAGGCAAAGGGAGAAGACATTCTTTCGCCGGTTCTAGATCGTCTTGTTCTTCGGACCTAAGACTTAGTAGAGATGCAAATTTTAAAATGTTTTTGGAGGATTCTGCCAAGATAGCAAATCCTAACCGTCCAGTTTTTATCCAAGAAATTCTCAAGGGAAAATTCTCTAATTTAAAGCTGAAAGGTGTTTCTTCTGATTTACAAGTTATTTCAACTTATTACACTACCAAGGATGATGTTCCATCATCAGAGCATCCACATTGGTCTCATATTTTTTTTATCATAAAAAATGTACTTTTTGCACACATATAAAAAAAAAATTGTTACAATTGATCAAATATGATTCAAAAAAAGTGTAGGAAATAGTATAAATGTGCTTTTTGCTAACTTTTGTTTAACTTTTGAATAGTAAATCATCAAAGTTTTTGAATCATATTTGATCAATTGTGACATTTTTTTATGTGTGCAAAAAGTATATTTTTGATGATAAAAAAAGATGAGACTAATGTGGATGCTCTCAAAAGGAAAAGTTAAAAAGGAAGAAATTGAAGTAGAAGACGATTCTTCTACATCATCGATAGTTTCGGATTTAGCCATGAACATACCACCATTATACCCACAATTAATGATGATGTGTAAATCCTTTGAGCCTGATACGATTGCTTTATTTAATGATTTTAATAGCATGTGTTGCCCAGATGACTAACACAAGAGGGGGGTGAATTGAGTTATATTAAAAAATTAATACTTATAAACTAAATACACAATATAAAATATAACCAAAATGTAAAACAGTAGGAAATATAAAGAGTAGGGTAAGAGAAAGCAAACTCAGTATTTTTACGAGATTCAGCCCCACTGCCTACGTCCTCGCCTCAAGCTACCCCTTGAGGATTCCCAAATCCACTATTCAATCTCCTTTAGGTGGAGATTCCGTGTAGAACACCCTCTACACTTCCAATCACCTCACACTTGGTGATTCAACTATTCCCTGTGTAGAACACCTTCTACACACACAAGGGTTATACGCACCCTCTTACTTCCAATCACCTCACACTTGGTGATTTAACTATTCCCCGTGTAGAACACCTTCTACACACACAAGGGTTATACACACCCTCTTACTGATACAAGAATTGATAGTGGGTAGGCTATCAGAAAACACTCCTCAATGAGTGAAATAAGAACAATATAGCACAAACTATATCTCTCTCAACAAGAACAAGAATTAAGGCTCAAAACGTTATAAAAGAGAGAATGAGAGCTTTGAAAGAATGATGCAAAATTTAGCAATAGATGTGTAAGCTCTTGTTGTGATTTTTGCAAAACTCAAGTGAGCTATTTATAGGTAAATGAGTCTTCAATTTCAAATTTGAAAAGATTCCCATGTCAAATAAAAGCACTATTCACTTTTCAAAAAATTCAAATAAAAACATTTCCTTTTTGCATTTGTCAAAGACAACTCCATTCATTTTTCAAAGAAATCAAACCTAATCTTTTGCTTTTCATACAAGACAAAATGAGCATGATTTATTTTTCAAACCAAATCATCTTCTTTTTGCATATGTCAAAAAAACACACAACCACCCTTTAAGATTTTCAAACAAATCATCTATCTTTTATATTTGTCAAAAAAAACACACAACCACCCTTTAAGATTCTCAAACAAAATCATCTACCTTTTGCATTAGTCAAAAAAACACACCACCTCCCTTCAAGACTTTCAAACAAAATATGCACATGTCAAATATGATAATCAATCATCTTATAAAATCAAGTTTTTATAAAAAAAATATAATTTTCGAAATTATTTTGTTTGATGGTGTTATGCACATGTGAAAAACATAATTTTCAAAACTAAGACATTTAAAAATGTCTTGCATATGTGGAAAAAGTAATTTGATGTTTTATGAGAAAAAAGAGTAATTTGGAGCCTTAATCCAATTTCTAATTTTATCAAGAGATGTACAAAAATAATCTATGAGCTTCATTTGTAGACTTGATATCTTTTTTGCTCATGCTTGATTTCTTGATGTGTTTAACTCCCTTCATGCATAGACAACTTGAGCTTGAGTTTTCAATATTATTTGTTATCATCAAAATTTATACGTAAATACGAGACTTGAAACCTTGGGTTCAACAGCATGAAAAACCGTTATAAACAAAAAGCTTATGATGTGAATTTTAATTTGATTGAAAAGAAACAGGTTAGAAAAAGATGGAAAGAATTGATGTATGCTTTTAACAAGCATATTGTTTTCTTTGACTTCCTTGAAAATCATTATGATTTGAAAGATTATTCTTTAAATGTTTTAAAGACCAGTTTTACAAAAGTTGAAGATAAAACCATTGTAAAATCTAGTCATCCTCCTCTTGAAACTATTTCAATTTTAGTACAGGGAGCTGAGGTTAGAGCTTCTCCTTTTAAAGCACCAGTTGCCGAAGATCCTAAGTTTTCTCTGATTTCCTCGGAAACGAAAAAGACTATCAAACAAAATAATTTTGTTAACACTGCCCTCCATACAATAGGTCAGGAATTGGATCGTATTGATGATAAAGTTGAAAAACCCATTTCTAAAAAAACTTTAGCTAGTTTTTCAAAACCTCTTGAAAAAGTTTAGATTATTTTATCAGAGAACAGGCAGAAGACATAATGCCAGTACTCTGACTAAAATTGATCAAATGTTAGCTCAAATTAAGTTAGAAAAACCCTCCACTAATGCTTTGGACAAAGATGGCCAAGGGGTTGATTCTGATTTTATTGAAGTTTATACAGATGATTCTTTGGTAGATGATTTTGTCATCAATAATGATTTTTAAAAATTTTCATTAGAGAAACCTAAAATAGCAAGACTGACTTTTACAAGACCTACGGGTTTGATGAAGAATTGGTTCACCAGGCCTACTTCATCAGATTTAAAGATTGAAGAACGTATGTTCCAAAATCAGTTTACAACTAGTGCTGACTGGATATATGAGTGGAATATTGATGGACAGTCTGAACAAGAAGTCCTCAGTACTCTGCAAAAAATGTCCATGGTCGCCAATGTTTATGTTAATAGTAACATTTTGCAACCAGACATCGTTAAGATGTTAGTGTCTGGTTTTACAGGCATGCTTCGGTCTTGCTGGGACAAACTTCTCACTAAAGAAGCAAGACAAAGGATTCAATTTGCTGTCAAGCAAAATGATGATGGAACGTCTGTTTTTGATACCACCATAGGAAGAGGTATCTTTGATGGTGTTAATACTTTGATTTATACGATTATTAAGTATTTTATTGGAACTCCTTCCAATATTACTAATCGTGTTTTTAATTATTTGAATAATTTGAGATGTCCTAATATGTCAGATTATAATTGGTATGAAAGTGTTTTTATGTCTCGGGTTTTGCAGCAAGATGATTCTAATAAGCCTTATTGGAAAGAGAAATTTATTAATGGTCTTCTCCATTTGTTTGCTCTAAAGGTTAAGGACTCACTACTTGATTCTACCGGCAGACTTGATTACGATAGTTATACTTACGAGGATATCACTAGCGTAATAAAGAAACTCGGTGTCAGTATGTGCAATGATCAAAAACTTATTAATCAACAGATGAAAGATAGAAATAGAGCCAAATATAAGATGAGAAATTTCTGTCAATAATTTGGCTTTCCTCCTATTGTCCCATTTAGCGAGAAGAGATTGCATTTTAAAAAAGTTTTCAAAAAACCTCATGGGGAAAACATGAGAAAAATCTGTGATGAAGTTTACAAAAAACCTTTTCATAAAAAACCTTTGAAAAACCCTCCAAAAGGACATGTTTTAATTGTGGTAAAAAAGGACACTATGCTGATAAGTGCCCTAATCCTAAAAGGCCCAGTAAGTTAAAGAACAAGTTTAATGCTTTGAATATTGGTAAAGATGACCAGCAAGAACTGTTTCACCTCCTTGAAAACAATACTTTGTCTTCTGACCAAGATGAGTTTAGCCCTGGTGATTCAGATTATCACTTATAAGCCGAACAATTTAATTCAGCAATGATTAAATTTGGTTGCAATTGCAATGGTTCTTATTGTAATCTCGGAGTTTAGACAATTAATGTTTTAACTAAGGAAAAAGAACAAGAAAATCTTCTTTTAACTTTGATTTCTCAAATTGAGAATATTGAACTAAAAGAGAAATATCTCAACCAGCTCAAAAAGACTATGACTCGTAGAGAGCCGTCAACTTCTCAAGAGAAAATCAGTTTTCAAGAAATATTAAGACGTTTTGAGAAGAAACCGAAAGATGTTTCAACAAATGATTTACAGCATGAAATCTCTTTAATTAAGAAAGAGCTTGTTGAACTCAAGACTGACATCAACTCCCTCAAACTTGAAAATTCATCTTTTAAACAAGATTTACTTTTTTTTTAAAAAATTGAACAATATTTTGATTAAGCATGTCCTTTCGATAATGAGGAAACAAAAGTCTCAGACATAGGTGAATCCTCTAAACCTCCCAAGACTATTTGTTTGCTTAAACAACCTATGCCTACCAAGTGATATTCTAAGGTTGAAATTGTTGTTTGTTATGAATTTTCTTTTTCTGTTATTGTTTTAATTGATTTAGGCTCAGATTTTAATTGCATCCGTGAAGGTTTAGTTCCTACTAAGTATTTCGAAAAATCATCTAAGAAACTTTTAGCGACAAATGGCTCTAAGATAAAATCAATTATGAGCTCAATAATAGTCATGTTTGTCAAGATAATGTTTGTTTTAGAATCCCGTCGGTTTTAGTTAAAAACATGACTCGGGATGTTATTTTAGGAATGCCTTTTATTAATTCTATTTGTCATTTTCTGACTGAAAAAGATGGGATTACTATTGATTCATTCGGACAGAAAGTGAAGTTTAAATTTGCTTCTAAATTTGATGCCGATACGTCAAAAAGAAAAATGTCTTTAATTTCTGCAAAAACTAATCATTTAAATTTCCTCCAACAGGAAGTGAGATTTAAAAAGATTTCTTAGTATTTGTCTGATTCATTGCTTCAATCAAAAATTGATGATTTTCATAAAAAATTAATTTTTGACATTTGCTCCGACCTTCCAAATGCTTTTTGGGATCGGAAAAAACATGAAATTTGTTTACCTTATGTTAAAGATTTTTGTGAAAAAAATATTCCAACTAAAGCACGACCTATTCAGATGAATAGTGCGACTTTGGAATTTTACAAAAATGAAATTGTCGATCTTCTTCAAAAAAATCTTATCAAGCATAGTAAATCACCTTGGTCGTGTGTTGCTTTCTATTTTCAGAAAAATGCTGAAATTGAGCGTGGGACACCTCGTTTAGTATTACAAACTCTTGAACAAAGTGTTGGAATGGATTAGATACCATATTCCCAACAAAAATGACTTGGTTCATAGGCTTAGTGATGCAGTTATTTTTTCTAGATTTGACCTTAAGTTTGGATTATGGCAGATCCAAATTAGGGAACCTGACAGATACAAGATTGTTTTCAATACTCATTTTGGTCATTATGAGTGGAATGTGATGCCATTCGGACGCAAAAATGCTCTTAGTGAATTTCAAAACATCATGAATGATATTTTCAATAGTTTTACTTATTTTACTATTGTTTATATTGATGATGTTTAATCTTTTCAAAATCTATTGATGATCACTGGAAACATTTGTTGGCTTTTCTTGACATCATTCGACACAATGGTCTAGTGGTTTCAGCCAAAAAAGATTAAAATCTTCCAAATTAAGATTAGATTCCTTAGTTATGACATCTCTGAAGGTAAAACCAGGCCAATCCAGAGGGCTATTGAATTTGCTGACAAATTTCCTGATATTATTCTTGATAAAACTCAGCTCCAACGATTTCTTTATTTGTTAAATTATATTTCAGATTTTTACAAGGATATGAGAAAATAGTGTTGTCCTCTCTTTGAGAGATTTCAATTCTGTCCTCCTCCGTGGACCGATATCCACACAAATTTAATTAGGCAAATCAAGGCATATGTCAAAATTCTTCTTTGCCTTGGAATACCTAATTTTGATTCTTTTAAAATTGTTGAAACAGATGCCTCTGACATAAGTTATGATGGCATTATGAAACAAATTATTTCGCCAGGTTTTTCTGAAAAAATTGTTCGCTTCCATTCTGGAATTTGGAATCATGCACAGCATAATTATAGTACTATTAAAAAAGAAATATTATCTCTAGTATTATGCATTTCTAAATTTCAAAGTGATTTGCTCAATCAAACATTTCTTTTAAAAGTTAATTGCAAAAGTGCCAAATATGTTCTAGAAAAAGATGTTCAAAATATTGCATCCAAACAAATTTTTGCACGATGGCAAGCTATCTTTAGTGTTTTTGATTTTGATATTGAATATATTAAAGGATCTGAAAATTCGATATCTAATTTTCTTACCTGTGAATTCTTGCAGAAAACATGAGTAAGAAAAAGAAGCCAGAGTTCTAAGAGGCTCCCGCCTCTCCTTACTCCCCCCTGACTTTATTATTTTTGCCTATAGTAGCTTCCCCACTGGAAGTTGCTAATAGATAATCGCACGAATGCCAAATTACCATTCTTGATCCATTTTTGTTCCAGATATAAAATCTCATGGATCTTCAAATGGACTTACAAAAAAATGGCGATATTCTTGTTCGTCATTTTTTTTTTTTGTAAAATATTTGGGATAAATTTCAGCACTCTCTAGATATTGCGTCAAAAGTTTTGATAGATTTTCCACCATTGGTTCCCAATTTAAAGGACTGGGAGGAGTTTCCCTCACCAAAGACGTAAGTAGAGTTAACATTTCCTTTTTTAGAAATTACATAAAAGGATACTCCAAGTTCATCTTCAAAACAGAAGAAGACGATTTCCTCAAATAAGAAGATTTCACTTTCACCCAAGAATGACTCA
The DNA here is from genome assembly GCA_036898215.1 of Platycarya strobilacea. Classification (NCBI taxonomy): domain Eukaryota; kingdom Viridiplantae; phylum Streptophyta; class Magnoliopsida; order Fagales; family Juglandaceae; genus Platycarya; species Platycarya strobilacea. Next base: position 11,473,579 of record CM072555.1, read on the forward strand.
GATACAGAAAGTTTAATTTCTTCGAAAAAAAAAGATTCGAAAAAGAATTCAGAATTGCTTGAACTGTTGAAAAAATCTATTGAATGACAAAATAACAGTGAAAAATTAGTTAGGCAATCAGACGAATCTGATAAATACAGCAATACTTTTGGACACGATGCAGAGTATTCTCCGCCCCGGCTTGGAGACTGATTATTGTCCATCCAGATAACTAGTCGGCACAAGAAGACAAAAATACTTTGCATGTAGACAATCTTGCTTTTCAAAAAGTGACAGCACAAGATGACAAATCCACTTTCGATGCTTGGTGCAGAGATGATTACTTTTGTTTTTTGCTTTTTACTATTCCACCCGTAATTTACTCTGGGATTTATTTTTGTAAAGGCTCATTCGTCTATAAAAGGAGACCTTAGTTCTCATTTGAAGGCAGAGCGTTTTCTCCTTCTCTTTGATAAGAAGTTTGCTCTCAATCTTCAAATATTTTTAATCTTATAACTCTGTGAATATGTTTAATTAGTGTAAGTTTTATATTTTAATGAAAAATCTTTCGGTTCAAAGTTATCTTCATTAATTATTTTTCGCATTATATTTCTTACATTTAGTCGGCTCTGCTGTCTCATATCTGTTTCATATTAGAGATTATCCTCCAGTTAACTGGTCCTTCATAATTGGTGTATCATTTCATTTATTTACACATGTTTCCGCATTTATGGTGATAATATTCAAGATGTTCCTCAAAACGCTTTCCTTTTCTACTTCCAAACCCATCAAGAAAAGGATTGAGTTCTTGCACATCGACCATGGAATGTTAAAGGTTTTCATATGGTGCTTTTGGAATGGCACCTTGGTCTGACCATTCCTGAACTGAAGCTTTATCTAACTCTGTTTTGGGTAAAGATTCATGATCTCCCATTAGAATACATCACCCTTTCAAATGCCACTAAAGTGGGTAAGCGTATGGGAAATTTGATCCAAGTTGATTAGGCAACTAGGTTGGGTGCATACTTCAAGCAATACTTGAGGATACAAGTTGAAATCGACATCAACCTCCCCTCAGCCGATGGTTTCCCTTTTTTCAGGCCAAACAGGCAGGCCACATGGGTTGCCCTAAAGTATGAAAAATTCTTTGACTTTTGCTATGGATATGGATTTCTAGGGCATACTCAATTTTCTTGCCCATATTTCCATGAGCTTCAAATGTCGTCTCCTTTTGGACCATGGCTAAGGGGAGTCTTCTCAGAAAACTGGCGTCACATTCAGTTCACGATGAGCCATCAGAAGCAACAAAGCCAGCTTGTTGAACTTGCTGCCTTCAATTCACAAAAGCAACAATTTAATCGGGGTCTGTTTCCGGCTCATCCCAATCTATTCCAATCAATTCCGGTAAATGCTGAAGGTAATCAAACTGGAGATTCAACACGGTACAGCAGCCCAAGGATGAAATTCTTCCGAGAAAATCTATTATGCATGGGTTCAAAACTTACCATGACGTCAGCGGAGTCACGTGGCACAACCCCAGACATTCTGAATCTTGAGAAAAGGGAAGATTTGTAAGCGGCGATTATCAGGAAAAAGCTACTTTTTCCACTTTCAACCAAACCTTTCACATTCCACTCAATCCCAATATGGCAAATCCCAGGGCCCAGGTTGATTTAGTCAAAGGAAAAAACAAATCCCATCTTTCTGACAGAGAATCCTACCAACCATCCTTAGCCTCCTTTACAACACGTGACAATCTCCTTGAAAACCCCCTGTCTGGAACCATTGAGCCAAGCCTATTCCAATCCTTGATAGCCTAATTTGACAGCATTCTTGGGCCTAATACTGGCCCAAATCCAAAAAACTCTCTGTCTCTCTTGTTTTGACCGCAAGGCCGCTCGTGTTTGGCAATTAAACGGGTCTCCCCGACCCACCTACTTTAGTGGCATTTGAAAGGGTGATGTATTCCAACGGGAGATCATGAATCTGTACCCAAAACAAAGTTAGATTAAGCTTCAGTTCAGGGATGGTCAGACTTGGGTGCCATTTGAGAGGACCATATGAAAACCTTTTAACATTCCATGGTCGATCATTTTCTTGTTGGATTTGGAAGTAGAAAAGGAAAGCGTTTTGAGGAACATCTTGAATATTAATCTTAGGGTAGAAACTCCATATTGCTTTTATGGCCGCATGCATGGTTGCCTGTTGAGGGCCTTATCCGAAATAACATGACCAACTAAAGCAAGTTTCGTCATACATGCAACTGTCTGGGTTTCTGGTTCCAAATTTAAGTCATCCCAACACCAAAGATCAATGTTGGGGTTTGTGCCATACTTGAACCAGAGAGGATCGAGAGAATGGGAACGGAGTGAGAGTTATTGGGAGCGGATGAGATTGAGTTGATAGTTTCGAAAGAGATGGAACGATGAATGGGTTTCGAAAGAGATGGAATGATGAAAGAGATGGAACGAGATAGAACAATGTAGTAGGATAAGGGTCAGAAAATGAGTGGAGTAGAATAGTTTGAGAAAGCCGAAAAAATCACTGTTGGGAAGGGGGAGGGACCAGCGGAATGAGTGATTGATGTGAAAGCTTGAGATAGTATAACTGGAATGAAGGTTACCAGAGGGCTAGGGGAGGGTGAGGTTAGGGGAAGGGCCAGGGGTTTCTCGCAGACGAGGGGAAAACACTCATGTTAATTGTCTCAAAAGCCAATCCCCTCCAAAAGACCCAGCCCAATGGAACTTCAATAACTCCCCCAATTCCTTCCCGACGTCCCCCCAAACCCTACCTCCTTATCTTAATCCCATGGGAATTGAAGGACAAGGGGATTCCTAATAGCAAGAGGGGCACTCTACCAATCTTCCAAGGCCAACAGCAAAAGGAAACAAATTGTCGATTCTGAGAGAAGAGTGGAGCATGTGCCACTTGCAACTTTAATCAAGTTGGCAAAATACAAAAGAGTGGACCAGGTGAGCAGGGACGGTAAGAAATCGAGATTCTGCCCTTATCTTTGCACCGGAGACGGTAATGTATCTCAAACCCTTCAACTGTTTTCGAGCAATGAAGAGGCTGGAATTGTCTAAAATGAGAGTATTGTCTTGGAATTGCAGGGGGTGTGCCCGTCCCCTGGCAATCCGAATCTTACGGGCAACTATTAGATTGCGTCCTGATGTGATCTTCTTAGCTGAAACTCTTATTAATTCTAGCTCTGCTATGGTGTATATATGTATCCCACCCGCTTCTAAATGGGATGGTCTTTTACTATGGAACCCTGTCTTAGATGTGGAACTTCTTTATCATGATATGAATGTAATAGCTCATGATATAAATGTAATAGCCATGTTAGTCTACTCGAGTCCTCCAAATGTTCCCTGGTTGATTAACATGGTTTATTGCCCTGCTAGCCACAAGAAGAAAGAGAAATTTTGGAAAACAGTGCAAAATATCATTTCTAACTTTGGGGGCCCTACTCTTTGCTTAGGCAACTTCAAATATATTCTGAGTCAATCTGATAAATTTGGAGGTGGCGCCTGCTCTCGTAAAAATGGCCTTCAAAACTTCGTGGATGTCAATGGGTTGATGGACTTAGGTTTCTCGGGACCTTCCTTTACTTGGACTAACAATAGAGCTGGGCTAGGGAACATTAGAGAGGATTGAGAGACGAATTGCCAACCCCCAATGGACCACTCTTTTACCTTTGGCCTCTATCAAACACTTTCCTATTATGGCCTCGGATCACTCCCCACTTCTACTCAATACCATTGTTATTAGAAAGCATCATAAATCCTTTCATTTTGAATAATTTTGGATTCGAGATCTTACTTGTCAGTTAGTCATTCAGAAGGCTTGGAACACTAGTTGGATAGGTACTCCTACTTTTATCTTGATCAACAAGCTCAAAAAAGATCTTAAGATTTGGAATACTCATTGCTTTGGTCACATTCAAACAAAGATTAAAGAATTGAATAATTCTTTCACTCTAATCCAAACTCAATTCCCTCAGCATCTTTCTAACTGCAAGGAAGATGCTCAAAAGAGAGGTAATTCTGTGGAAGCAAAAATCTCGCCTTCAGTGGCTTACTATCACTGACCTCAACACTAAATTTTTTCATCTCTCCACCACCATGAGAAGAAGACACAACTCCATTGAGAGCCTGAAGGTTAGTCCAAATCATTGGACTAGTGAGAGTGTAGAAATTGATAATCTGTTCATTAATCATTTCAAATCGATCTGCACTACCACCATTCCCAATTTAACACGAGATCTAGGATCTCTTTCCTCATAAAATTGATGATCAGGACAATACCCTTCTTTGTGGCATTCTTATTGAGAAGAGATTAAGGAGACCTTCCTAGCTAGTCCTCCAAAACTCTTGGACCCGATGGATTCACTGGTCTGTTCTACAAACAATACTGGGACATTGTCAAGGTAGAGGTTGTTGATACCACTAGAAACTTTTTCATACATGGAAGGTTACTTAAGGAGCTATATACACTCGTATCTCTCTTATTCCCAAGACCAACAATCCCAATCTGGTCCACCATTTCAGACTTATTAGCCTCATCTCCAAAATTTTGGCTCAAAACGATTCTGGGTCATTTCATCTCTCCCAGCCGAAGTGCTTTTGTACCAGGCCATCATATTAATGAGAATTCCATCTTGGCCCATGAGATTTTCCATCACTTAAAAAGAAAACAAGGCAATAGTTATTCTATGGCCATCAAGATTGACATGGAAAAAATTTTTGATTTTATAGTGGAGTTTTATCATATGATTTTTCAGTGCCTTGGTTTTTCCTCCACTTGGATTAACTGGATAAAAGAATGCATCTCATCTATCTCATATTTAGTAATTGTCAATGGTTGCCCTAGGGATTTTTTTCACCCTTTTAAAGGACTCAGGCAAGGTGATCCCTTGTCACCATTCCATTTTATTCTGGGTTCAAAGGTTTTGTCCAGACTTATCATTAGAGAAGAGAATTTAGGGCATCTTAAAGGCCTCAGCATCAGCTGTGGGGGTCCCAGTTTTACTCATCTCCTTTTTGATCTCATCTTGTTTGGGAAAGAGTACTCAAAATGCCCAAATTTTTCTGTATTGCATGGATAGCTATTCCAAATGGTCAGGACAAAAACCCATCAAGGTAAATCATCTATTCAATTCAGCCGTAATACCCCTTGTCCCATTAAAAGACGAATTAGAGAGGTTCTTAATTTCAAAATGGCTAGTCCGAATCTTAAATATCTTGGCCTTCCTTTAGAGTATGGGAGCTCTAAAACCAACCTGTTCCATGATCTTGAAGACAAAATTGCTAAAAGGTTAAAATCTTGGAAAGCAAAATTGCTTTCCCAGGTAGGGAGGACCACGCTTATAAGATCTGTTGTTAATGCCATGCCTTCTTACTTTATGTCCACTCTTTATATTCCAATCAACACTGCCAAAAAGATAGACCAGGCTTGTATGAAATTTTGGTGGGGCTTCCAGCCTTCGAAATCTCACAATTTTACTCTTAAAGCTTGGAAATCCATTTGCACTCCAAAGGCAATAGGAGGGCTAGGTCTGAGACTTACTTTCAATTTCAACAAAACTCGTCTCAGTAAGTTAGGCTGGCAGTTGGTGAATAATTCTCCCTCTTTGTGGAAGTCAACCGTCTCGGCCAAATACCTTAGGAACTCTTCTTTCTTTGAGGTTCAAAAGAAGAATACTGATTCCTGGATTTGGAAAGGTATTCTTAATCAAAGAGACATCATCTCTAGAAATGCCTGTTTTCAGATTAAAAATGGTACTGCAGTTAGAATTTGGTTGGATCCCTGGATTCCTACTCATAATAACTTTTCCCCCCAACCACTTTCTGCTTCCACCATGAAAGACCGCACTCTGAAAGTTGCTGAATTAACCATGGAAGAACCTAGGAGATAGAATACTCTTCTTCTTCAAACTCTCTTCGTTGATACAACGGTCCAAGAAATTCTGAACATTCCTCTGGCTCTTACTAACTATCTATCCATGAGAGATAGTCTGGTTTGGAAAAACAGCTCCTCGGGGGAATTTTTTGTGAAGGCTGCCTACTCGGATCTTATCTCCCATTCTGAGCCCCCTCATGTCTCTTCCCACATATCCATCCATCTTTGGAAAAAAATTTGGCAGCTCAGGATCCAAGATGGTCTAAGCTCTTGGTTTGGAAAATCCTCAGCAATATCCTTCCTACCAGCTCTCGTCTCTCCTCTATTCTAAATCTGAATAATTTTTTTTTGATCGGTAAAAGAGAATAAATCTGAATAATGATCAAACTGCTTACCCCATTTGCAACACCAAGGAAGAATCTGCAACTCACCTGTTCATGGGCTACCCTTTTTCTAGAGTCCTCTGGAGACAATCTCCTTGGCCCATAAACATCTGTAGTCTTGAGAACAGAGGCATTGCCCCCTAGATCGAATGTGTCCTCTCTCCTTCTGATCTTCTTCACATTACTTTTAATGAGACTCATTCCTTCCTATTATTTGCTGTCAATGCAATGGACTGTCTGTGGTTCCTTTGGAATTTAGGTTATTCATAAGAGTCAAACCCCCAAAATGGAAGAATATATTACCTCTGTTTCAAAAAATTTCTCAGATCATAAGGCAGCAGGGGCTAGTAAACCTTTAATCACGACTGGCAAGCGACACCTTATTCCAAAAGATCATCACTTGCTGACTTTCGATGTAGCCATAAGAGATAACAGCAACTCCACAGCAGTGGTTTGTTCAACTGATGAAGGTGAGATAGTATTTGTCACTACAAGCACTTCCAGTAATACCAACCCCAGGTCCCCAACTATGGTGAAGCTAAAGCATTGTATGAAGGGATAATTGAAGCTATCAGCAGATCCATAAAGCAAATAACAATTGCAGGAGACTCTCAAGTAGTCATTGATACAATCCAAGATCCAGAAAAATGCATGGATTGGAGAATACAACCTCTTGTAAGAGACATCCACAATCAGTTGGAATTGTTCGACAATTGGACGTCTCACAAAATACATCGAGATTTGAATCGATGTGCGTACTTCAGTGCGGTGTGCAATAGGCGACCTCAACCAAAATGTATGGCTACCTTCCTCTCATCTTCATATTGCCAAGTTTGCTGAGATTCCACGGTGGGATAGACCCTCCAACGGATGAGGACCAACATTAACTTTTATTTGCTTTCTTTTACTCAAACCATGTTTCTGCTTTTATATTATGTTATCTGTAAGGTGAACTTCTTTTGGTCTTCAATGAATACTTGCCTTTTTTTTTAAAAAAAAAAAAAAGTAATAATTAGATGAGATGAATTAAATTGTGATAAACTCAAAAAAACAAACCAAGCTTATTACATATTCTCCTGGAGTCATTATCACTATTAGCGATGGAGGTACCTTGATTTTGAGGCTTTGAGTTCGAAAATCCACAATTGCACTTCGGCTATATTTAGTAAAATAAATTATGTGTTGGGATTTAAATTTGGGGAGAACAGATTAGTGCACATAGAATTTTTAATCAACTTTACTAAATGTGTTCCTTAAGAGTTTGAATCTGGACATTAAAGGTTATAATAACTCCACATCACACTTACGATTTTTCATGATGTGTTATTTCATTCTCTAAAATAGTGAATGTAACCCTCCATACATTCTATTCTTCTTTTATTTTTATACGATTTTGTAGAGGAATTTGGAAGAATTTTTTTTAGAATTGATGTCTGAAGTTGGTGATTTTGTTCTATCTTGAAGGTGAATTGTCTATAACTGGCAGCAAACTCTTTATTACTTTAAAGATAGTATCTTAAAAATAAGTGTCTATATACTTGAAAGTCGAATTTGTTTTCAGAACACAATATCCGATCAGTTTTCTTCTACATTTTTCTGTTTTGTTTGTCCATAATGAGGTTTCTGATTTTAATTTTCTGAAAAGGAGAAAGATAGGGAAAATATCATTGCTAGACACTGTTGACAGAGAAATGAAAGATCTAAACTTCAACATCATGGTAAAGACTGGACAATTCGAATAAAAGGGTAAAAAAATAAAAGGTCTAGGTACTTATGGGGAAGAGTACACTATAATTTCATTTTTATGCTTAAAAAAACATCAATCCCATTATTATTCAATTTTCAGTCCCCGAATAGTGAGAATCAAAATGCAATTTTTTATTTTTTTAACAAGTGAAAAGAAATTTCATTGATTCTAAAATAGGCATAGCCCAATTGAAACTCTTAAAGGTCCTAGTTTGAACTGACAAAGCTTAAACAGGCAAGCAGCATGTGAAAATGCTTGTCATAACAATTATTAGCATCTAACCATCTATTATTGTTATGAACACCCGAGGAAAACACGAATGCAACGACAAACAAAGAAAATGAACACAAGTAGCAAAATGCTCAGATGAAACAATTACTGACACTATAAGTTTGTTCCATGTTGTTAAATATTTTTATGAAGGACCTTGCACGTTATCGTGAGAAATAGCAGTGGAGATGTGGAGGCAGTTCTGACTGACCTAGACCTCATGTTACTTCAGTATTACATGTAGCATTCAACGCATTATTACGGGCCATGCATCTATGCCAAGAATTGAGGATTCAACATGTTATATTTGAAGGTGATGCCAAAGTAGTAATTGATTCTATTCAGACCAGAGATGATGACTGCTTTTGGACATGACACTTCTCTCAGGATATCAAATTTATATTGTCTAAGCAGCCTAATTGGAAGGTAGCATACACTAGAAGAAATGGCAATAAAGCAGCACATACAGCTGCAGAATTAGCTAAAAATTTAGTTTCTGAATTTGTTCGGCTTGAAGATGGGCCTGGGGAAGTTTTATCTGTTATTTTAAGAGACAAAGCTTGTATTCTAGTTTTATGATTGATGAATATTCTTTTATTTCAAAAAAAAAAAGAAAAAGAAAAAATCCCAAGCTGGACGCCAACAACAACAAAAGATGAGATTCATGTCCTGTCGTGGTAGATATTCACTTTCTTTGACGTTTCTACACTTGATAAATAAATAAACAATGACTGACACGCACGTAATAATATTGTTGGAGCATGGGCTCATATAACATTTGGTGAGTTACAATAACAAATGGCAAATAGCGAAATAAACGGGTGAATGCCGGCATTTACTTTGCATGTTTTACTTTAATAGGGGCACTAATTAGTTGGGGGTGCCAATAGGAGTATTTTTATAAATTTTTTTAAATATATCTGAACATTTAGAATTAGTATAAATATATATGATATAACTCTAATTAAGTTGTTAGTAAAATTTTGTTGCTCACTTCCTTCTGTAGATGTAAATATATCGTCGAACCACTTAAATCTCTATATTATTTATTTTATTTTTGTTGAACCCAAGATTTCAAGTTTCATGTAAATCTACAAATGGATTTTGATGATAACAAATGAATCCAAAGAATAAAGGAGTCTCAAGCTCAAGTTGTCCACACAATATAATCAAGCACATCAAGGAAGCAAGCATGAACAAGAAGGGAACAAGTTCACATTAAAATCATAGAGTAATGTTGTAAATCTCTTAAAAATTCAAAATTAATATTTTATCATAAAGCATTAAAATACATTTTCCACATGTGCATGATATTTTGAAAATTAAATTTGAAAATTTTGAAAGATGATTGATTGTCATCTTTCACATGTGCATGACATGATTGAAGGTTTGAATTTTGAAAATATTAAGATGATTGATTGTCATCTTTCACATGTGCATGACATGATTAAATGTTTGAACTTTGAAAATATTAAGATGATTGATTGTCATCTTTCACATATGCATGTTTTATTTGAATATTTTCAAAAGTGATGGATACTTTTCTTGACTTATGCAAAAGGTAGATGTCTTTATTTGAAAATTTTGAAAAGTAAAGTGTGCTCCTTTTGTCATATGCAAAAAGTAAAAGATTATATTTGAAATTTTTGAAAAGTAAAGTGTGCTCCTTTTGTCACATGCAAAAAGTAAAAATATTAGATTTGAAATTTTTGAAAAGTAAATGATGATGTTTTTGATATGGGAATCTTTTCAAATTTGAAATTGAAAAATAATTTGCCTATAAATAGCTCACTTGAGTTTTGCAAAATTCACAACAAGAGCTTACACATCTATTGCTAAGTTTTGCATCATTTCTTCAAAGCTCTTATTCTCTCTTTTCTAAAGTTTTGAGCCTTAATTCTTGTTTTTGTTGAGAGAGATATAGGTTGTGCTGTATTGTTTCTATCTCACTCATTGAGGAGTGTACTTTGATAGTCTACCTACTATCAACTCTTGTATTTGTAAAAGGGTGTGTATAACCCTTGTGTGTGTAGAAGGTGTTCTACACGGGGAATAGTTAAATCACCAAGTGTGAGGTGATTGGAAGTGTAGAAGGTGTTCTACACGGGGAATAGTTAAATCACCAAGTGTAAGGTGATTGGAAGTGTAGAGGGTGTTCTACACGGATTCTTTGGAGCGGTGCTGCTCAAAGGTGTAATAGGTTTCTATCTCCACCTAAAGGAGATTGAATAGTAGATTTGGGGATCCTCAAGAGGTAGCTTGAGGCGAGGACGTAGGCAGTGGGGCCGAACCTCGTTAACATACTGAATTTGCTTCTCTCTTACCCTTACTCTTTATATTTATTGTTGTTTTATATTTTTTTTATATTTTATATTATATATTTGATTTATAATTGCTATTTTTTTTTAAATACAACTCAATTCACCCCCCTCTTGTATTAGTCATCTGGGCAACAATTTTATTTTTAATTATTTTATATATTTATCATAATTGTCTTATGATCACAAGAAATATGTTTTTCTTTTATACACTACAACTGCATACTAAGAAAAAAACCTTAATAAAAAAAAAATCAACAGTAATCGGCCAATATTTATCCAATATAAACCTTCAAACACACACAAATGACTGAATCTGATCGATGCATTTTTTTAATTATTTATCGAAAACACAAAGTTGTAATTTGTTTTTCTTCTTCTTTATTCTTATTTGTTGGCTGGCAAGAATTTTTCATATATATAAATGTTAAAAAAATGGATAAATAATAAATTATCTCGCTACCCGCCGTAAACGCATGCACGAGTGGGGAAGCGTGAAGAAGTTTGGAGAAACTCTCTTTAACCTTAAGCAACCGCGCGGCAGTCTTTCATGGCCATCATACCATCGGGCCTATATGTTTCACTATTTTTCCATATTTTTATATATGTTTTTGTTGTTGTTGTGACGTCACGTACTCATGAACGAGTAGTGAGTTTCCTGTTGTTGTTTGGATTCATGATGCATGACATAAAATTAATGCTTATTTTTTGTAAGTGGGATACACAATCATGTTACTCTTTCGTAGTAGAAAAAAATATAAAGAGCAATGCAATAACTAATCTGAAAAATAAAAAAATGAATAGATTTATTGAAATATAAATATACGTAATTTTTCCCAATATTCTATATAATAATATTTTAAAAGGAGATGTGTTTTTGTAAAATACCTTATAAAACTAACATTATTTTATAATAATACCCTTATTTTATAACAATTATTGTAAAATATATTGTAAAATGTGTTATATATTATTATATATATTATTACTCTTACATATATATTGATATTATTTTACGTGATTCATTAAATTTTAAAGTAAATATGATAGATTACATGAAATCATGTTAACTTATGAAATTACTTTTATATAATATATTTATGACTATAGAAGTACTCTTCAAATCATTACAAGATCAAATTAACAATGCAACAATTATATCGATCCTAACCATCTCTACATGATATAATTATTACAATAGTCCAATGAGACATCAATATTCACATGTGCAGAGTATGCAAATTATATAAGGTTAAATAATTACGTATTTAGTACATGAGAAATATTGATATTTGTTCAAGTCACATATAAGTCTTCATAAAAATGTTGATCCACCTAAAAAAAAGTGTAAAATAATTATTTTTTATTAGTGAGACTTATCCTAATGTTACAAAAAGATTACATGAAATTTATACCTAATATTACTCAATTGTATAATTTAGTTTCTATTGAGGATGATGTATGGGTTTTTGGAGTAAATATTAGAAAATTAATAACCTGAATTATCTGAAAAGTCTAAAAAATCTTTCTCGTGTTGGCCTTACGAAAGAATATATATATATATATATATTATATGGATAAGGATATCTTTGCTGTGAGATTTTTTTCCCTGCCCTTGGTACCGACACATTTAGCTTCTGCACTCGTACACAAGTCAACCGGGCCAAACACTAGTACAGATCACCACTTGGGATTTGTTTTTCTTTTTTGGATCACTTTTAATTATGGGTCATTATAACCAAAGAGATGCCACTGATGAAGATGATAATGTAGATAAATTAAGTAGCTAGCTAGGTCAAACATATTCTATATATATATATATATATGAATTGTGGACCTCTTGTTTCATGATAGCGCATCCCCGTCTTCAGCACAGCTAACATAAGCTTGACAAAAAGATATTGCCCAGTGCCCACTAGTATTGCTTTCATCATCATGTGCACCACATAAATAACAACAATATATCGATCGAGATCATCCCTACCGCCAAGAAAGAGACCTCGATCGATCGTGAACATTTTTACGTACGTTATATGACATAATCGAAGGGTATTAATTACGATCGAGTACGTACGATAAGTATATATCATGTGTACAATTATCATTCAGGAAATTAAAGTACTAGGTATAAGCAGATCAATGCAATAAAGGTCACAACTGGCAGCCGTATGCTAATTATAATATTAATGACGTTGTCCCACCATTATTAATTTTGGGTACTTCGCCTGTTCATCATATGGTCTTATTCAATTATGACGATTGTGGGAAGAACCGATGCTTTTTAAATTCCTCGTCTCTAACATGTTTATTTTTTAGAATAATTTTCTTGTCTACAAACATCAATAATAAAATTTAATGATATTGTCAGAATATATAGATTGTATATTATATATAATATGGAATGATCGATTATTATCATGGATGCTGTAAATCGATCCAAAGCTAGCTGCGGCACCAATGGTCCAGACTCCACTACTCCAATCTCAAATATATTATTAGATCAAGTGATATAAATTTAAATCTACAAATTAATTAATACGCATGTCTTCATATATTACGTACCTTAGATATATTTTATATTAAAAATAATTTTATAATTTAATGTACTATATTAAATTATGTCTATTTATAAATTTATTTTTATAAATTTTTTTGTAGTTATAATATTTCTTTAAGGCTTGATCCAAACTATGATCTAAATTAAGTCACCCTTAAAACTTATTTTTTGTCACAAATTAGTTGCCTCATGAGTTAAATCGAGTAAAAACATAATTCAAGTGGAAAATTATGTCATTTTAACTATAAATGTAGCGTAATGTACTTTACCCTAATTTAATGTCTCGATGCAAATTATCATTGAAATCAATATGTATCTCGTTACAAAAATACAAAACTGAAAAAGAAAAAAAAAACAATTAGAGTCAGTACTAATACCGAGAGTTTTTATATTTTACCCTAAACTACCCTAAATTAAAAAGAGTAAATTTTCTCGAGACAAAGGCAAATCACAGTTGGAGAATGTGCTTCGAGTTGTATAAAAGATAGAGCCACCAAGAAATTGTATAGAAGATCTATATAATTTTTATACACCACATTTTTTTTATTTTTTTATTTTTATCAAATATTTGATATATAAATAAATAATTAAATAATTAAATTAGTTTAAAAAAAACAAATTCAAAATTAAAAAATTAAAACAATAAATAAAAATAATAATTTATAAAAATTGAAAAATTATATAGAAGTAATCTGTGAATTATATACTAAAAAAACACGTGGGAGAGCATACGGTAGCTTAACAACATCATAGCCCCCATCCCAAAATTTACATGCATTTATAGATTATTGCGTACATTTTAGAAAAGAAATCGATCGAAAAAAAAAAAAATCAAATGAAAAGTCAAAATCAATTATAACTCTAGCTGTCTTTTCCAATGTGGTCCTGTACCTTTCTCACGCATGGGTTTAAGTAAATTTCGCTCCACTGCTGCAAACATCAAGTATCATAATATCATCATATATATTATGTAAGGATTTCCATAGCTGCCCAAATGTCTCGTGGATTCTGATGTTAAAATAGAAAAATAAAAAAATAAAAAAATAAAGCAGATGCTAAATAAAGAAACTAATGAAAAACCTAGAACTTGGATTCTGGTTTGTGCAGGTGGCCGGATGCTTGTTGTGCAAAGCTGGGCAGCCAGTTTGTTGGACCGAAGGCAAAATTTGATGTATTTGATAAACTTTTCATTTATATAATTATTTATAATCCGAGTAAAAACCGTAAATTTATGAGTCAAGCATGGGTTGCTAATGTCATTTTTGTTGCAGCACATGGATTTGCTTCTCTCTTTGGGCAAGGATTCAAGTAGATTTAGATTTAAAGTGACATTTGAAATGAATCCCAGGACTTCATACAGAAGATATAGTTTTTTTTCCTTAACAGATTTCTTATTTCTTTCTGGTTTTATCTCTCTTTTGTGTCTTCTTTTCATCGTATTTTTTCTTTTTCTTTTTCTTTTCATTGTATTTTTTTTTTTTTAACTTCAGAATTGATAGGGCATTTTAACAACTGGCAACTTGATATTAAAATAATAATTAAGTACGCGGGTTGTGCGCCAACCCGCTTGTTCCTAGCAGGACTCGGAAAAATAAGGCAAAATGATCAAAATCGTACACAAGACAAGACAGTCAAACACTGCATGCTTCCTAGCTATTTATATATTAACATTTTACAACAAGTGGTAGATTTTTGGGACATAGTTGTCCACTTCTCCCCACATACAGTTTAATAATAATTAATATTTAAAAAAAAAAAAAAACATAAACATGAACGGGTAATGAAAAGAGTACTTTATTTTATTTTTTTTTGAAGCTTTTGGTAAAATCAAAATAGCACAAACCCCGCAGCGGGAACGATGATAAATCAGATGAAAGAGTGTCTGGTTGACCTTGGAAGATAGACTATTGACTCTGAGATTGCGCAAGTTCTCTTGCAAGAAGCATGAAGATTGATAAACCCAAAGCGATCGCTCAAACTCCTCGACACCTTGGCTTGATTCCAAATACTCCCATTTGATAATTCTTCATGATCATCATCCTTGGAACACTTAACCAATGCGGCAAAAAATGGATCCCTCTGTAGAGTACTCTGCCTAGGATTCTTCTTCCGATCACCGGAATATTCTTCCGAGTTGAATTTCTTCGAGGTCGAAGTGGTGGGCGGTGGCAATGGCAAATTAAGCTTTGACAAGGGCTGATCCTTCTTCTTGAGGACTTGTTTCTTGGGTATTCCTGGAAGTTGTTCCCAAGAAAATGGAACGCCGGAATATCTAAGTGGGATGGAAGGGTTAAGTGGGGAATAGTCCGGGAAATAAGAAGAATCAAAGGAAGAAGAAGATGGCGAACGTGATGAGGAGGAGGAGAATGAAGGGGTCCGCCGAGAAGAAGGGTATTTCGAGGCCGGAAATATGATGTCATCACTTTCTTTGGAAAGAAGAGTTGCTGAAGAATCCATTGTTTTCCGGCTAGGAAAGAAGAGGGCTCTGTTTTTTTTCCTGTGTATGGTACTTCTATTTTTCTGTTTTGTTCTTGAGCTTCTTTGCCTCTATATATGGAGAGAGTGCTGCTCAAGGTCATAATCTTGTGGGACTTTTGGAGTGAAAATATAGTCTGTTTTACAAATATTTCATCTCTTTTAATATTATTTTAAATTTATCATTACATTTTTTATATAAAATAAAATAATTAATTCAATTTTTTCAAATTTTAAAATATTTTTTTAAATTTTAAAATAAAATTAATATTAAAATATATATATTAATATTAATTTTATCTCATTTCTAAAAATAAACCAACTTAACGGACCTACATATTGAATCGTTGATGATTTAAGAGTGCGGGGAGACAACTGGGGGCAGAAAGGGAAATCAATTCTTGTAGAGTAGTAGAGGTGTTAAATATTAAACCTAAGTTTTATTAGGGTAAAAATGTAAATTCAATGGTTGGGGAGCGTTACAATGACATGGACCTAGCCAGGTATGGGAGAGCAAGACCCGGTTACAGATGTGCCTGTTCATAGTCCATAATGTCTCCCTTGGGACCCAGATAGAGAACTTGGAGCATAAAGCATGCATTGACATGGAAATATCAAAGTAAATAAAGCATATGTCTTTCTGAAGTAATATTTGGCTGTGAATTTGTACATCTAGATTCTATATAGTTCTTCCTTTTTATGGTCCGAAGTATTTGGAATTAATTACTCCACACGAGCTCAAGCTTGCACAATAAGTGCAAATGGAACCGGACAAAGAATTAGATTTAGGAGTGATTTCATTTTTTGAGATAAAAATTAAAAGTTGAATAAATGTTATTAGAATATATTTTTTTAATATTATTTTTATTTTTAAAATTTGAATGTTTATTTTATTTTATAAGAAAATTTTAAAAAATTATAATAATTAAATAAGAAAGAAATAGATCATAAGTTTAATTGAAATGAGATCAACTTAAAAAACAAATCAGGCCTTACAAGTGAGCGATCCAGGACGTGCATAAAGCTCGTATTATAATTATTTTTTGTATTTAAAATGGCAAAAAATATTAATTATCCGGAAACTCTGTTAATATCATAAATGGGAAATAATAGAAATAGATATTCTGAAGCATGGTTAGAGCAAATACCAATAGCTTTCCGAGCTAACTGTGCGGTTCGATAATTATGACAGTACGCACGTACGTATTTGTTGTTTGGCGAGTTGTGTGGTTGAGGAGGTTTTGGTGGATTAGATTTTGGAATTGCCTGGTCGGTCGACGACCGCTGCTTTTAAAAAAAGCAGTCCGTCATTGGAGATAATAGTGGGCGATACCGCCCATGTCATCAGGATTGGCGAGCTCCAACGAATTCATTCCGATTTCAGGTTTAAGACTGTCACGACTTCTTCGGAGATCATCGAAAGTCGTCGTCGTATGGGTGAACTCGTCGGAGTCTGCCGGTCACGATAGCATGAGCGGTGTCGCCCACCACTACTTCCAGTGGTTCCGTTCGGCTGAAGGCCAAATCTCCTTAAAATTCATCTTTATTTTATTTTTTTATTGTGTTTTTTATTATGTTTTTATGTTTTTATATTTTTATTTTTTTTTTCATTTTATTTTTTTATTGTATTTTTTTTTATATTTTTTTTATATTTTTTATTGTGTTTTTTTCATTTATTATATTTATTGTTGAAAAGCAACCTAAAGCAGTTGGACTGCTTTCGATACTGGAGATAGCCTGATCAGTCCCCAGTATCACTTTTAAATTTTCTCTCTTTTTTTTTAATAAAAAATTGACTTCATTTTATTTCATAAATACGAAGTTATTACTTTGACTGATAAATATAGATAAAATTTATATTATAAATCAAATTATTTATGTGTTTGAAATACTCCAATACAAATTTTTTAATCAAATATTATTTTAACTTTTATAAATTCTCTAATGCTTGGACCAGAGACTAGAGAGTCCAAACCACTTCACCAATTCCTCCATTCGGTTTGGGGAAGCCGTGAGGGGCTTAACTTCATTAATTTAAATGTTATTGCTTCAAATGCATGCGTCCATATTTAAGCATATAATATATATATATATATATATATGTATATATATATATATATAAATGGAGATGGCTGAGATGATCGTGGGCTTAATTATGTTAGCTAGCTACTTAATTATTATAACCCCCAATAAATTATATAGATCACCATTATTAGAATCTGATATAAAGTAGCATGTTCAGGTTACAAATTAAATAGTAATGTTATTCATTATTTTATTTTTTATTATATTTTTATTATTTTATGATGTAGTATTAAATAATTATAGATTATTTATTACATTTTATTTATTAGTTTATTATCTAATATCATATTATAAAATAATAATAAAATGATGAAAAAAAATGATGAATAAATTTATTTTAAATTAAATAAAATATAAATTAAACTTCAATATGCGCCATTTCATAATTTCATTCTACTAATAAAAGATTGGCATTTTATTGATATACAAGACGTAACTTCACGATGGAACTCTACAACTTTTTGCAGCCTTTTTTCGATTGTTTCGACAGAATTTCCGTACGTTTAGTCTTTGTAAAGATCATCGAAGCTAGGCTCAACTTTAGCAATAATCGTACGTATCAAAAGGAAAAGTTGTGTCAAAGTTAATTAATGCTAGCTACAAATAATGGTACTAGCTTTGGACGTGCATGTATAATTAATTAAGCGAATATATTTATATATATATAAAATAGTTATCAAACAAAAATTTTAATATATATTTTATTTTAATAAAAAATTTTATTTTTCTATTAAAGCTAATACTTTTCGTCAGTTTCTGTTAAAATTAATACGGTATCTAATGAGAATTATCATTTTAAACATAATTTATTAAATTTATTTATTGAAATAATGTTCTTGGCATTAAAATTAATTATACCTCTTCAACTTTCTACAATAGTAAATTTTTTATTTAAAACTCATTTAACATCTATTTAATACTACTTAATACTTTAAACACAATTCATTAAACCCATAAATAATGTTAAAAATTTCTATTTTAGAATTCCTACTTAGGACATATTTTTTAATTTTATTTTATATAAAATAAATATAGAATAATAATAATAGTACAAAATGACATAATAAAAGTATAGAATATATAAATATAACAATATATATAGAAATAAACCATTCATAACAATTTATACGTTAGAGAATTTAATTTTATTCATGAAAATTTTATTTCTATTATATGATTAATAATTTAATTTTTTTAAATAATTTATAATTTTAAAATGAATGTATTATTTATTAAATTAACTATAAATATGATATATATATAGTTAATATACGGTATATACAATTTATTATAATTATATTAAATTGGTAATAATAAGCAATAAATATAATTAATATTATATGTTTGATTTTTAATTGAAATATATATGATTAAATAAATTTATATAAATTTTAAATTTTAATATAACATTCTTATATAAATTATAAACTATATAATTTATTTTTTCAAAAAACTCATATTATTTTTTAAAAATAATCACATAACTAAAAAAATATAGATATTTTAATGTCCTCTGTTTTGAAGCCATACAAAATAATATAAATTTTAAATTATCATCTTAGAATTAAAAAAATATCATATCTTGAACTAACTTTTTATTAAAACTTTAATCAAAATTATCTCAAATAAGTTTGATAAAACTATATATAATGTTTATTTATGATACTATCTTATTATTTTTATTAATTTTTTTTATAATATATGAAAACGTATAATTATTTATCATCTACTTAATTATAAATAATCATTATATTTTTATTAAAAATTAAATTAAATTAACATGTTATGCACATTATTTTTATCTAGTATATATATATTGAAAGGGGGTCCAGCCTGGTCGGACCCGAGCCCACAAGATCGTCCGGCCCAAGGCCCGTTACCAGCATCCACCTCGACGCAGCGTCCGAATTCAACTGGGAAGACCGAAATCGGGGACGAGCGAGTCCCTGGTTTCCTGATCTGGGCAGGAAATGGTTAAACCAGCTTCGAGAACACGCTAAAGGCAGAACGGCGGCTCACGTGCTGGTATGTCCCCTGAACCCGTCTCCCATCAAGACCACTCCCGCATTTATGAACGACAGACAGCCGCCGGTCTACATCCCCCCTTTTTCTAATATACAGACACTACAAACACACACCATTAATTCCCAAATTGACAAAGGATACGGCGGCATTTAATGCCCCTGTCCAGAAGGGGCTAATCGAGCATTAAATGGGAGGATACTCAATTAATGCGATGAGACCGACCGAATCAGACCAGGTTTCCTTATCGAGGATGACGGACGAGTGATGCCCCGATTTCGGCGCTCTCGTCACACGGACCCTCTTCCCGGGGAGGACACCTATAAATAACACCCAACCAACGATGGAAGGATGGTACGCTCACAAATTCTCTTGTTCCCTCTGTCGTATATCTTCTCCCATACACTAACTTGATCGTCGGAACGGTCCCGGACCCCGACCCCTCTCGTCCTTGTTTTGCAGGTTACACCCACACGGGATCGGTAGACAAGATAGCAGAATACGTCCTTAACAGTGGCGCCGTCTGTGGGATTCGATTGTTTTTGATCAACGTACTTTCTGCATGTCTACTCTACCGCCGTCCCAAACGACCAAGCACGACCAGCAAGCCGATCCGTCGATGGAAGAAAGGCTGGAAGCATTGGAAGAAATGGTGAGGAAGTTGAAGGAGGAAAATGCGGCCCTCCGGCAACCACGCGAAGAGGCATCGGCCCGCGGTGAAACCCACCTGGGAGAGAATGCGAGCTCCCGACTCCCTGAGGAGAGCGAAGCCTCTGAAGGAGAAAGACGCCGGATGCACACTGAGCTAAAGGAGTTGGGGGACAAGTACGCTGAAATGGCAAGACTGATCAGCCCGGCAGCAGGGCATCTCTCCTCACAGGGAAGCATAGGAACACCCTACAGCGCGGACGTCCTGGCCGTCCCTCTCCCGCCCAAGTTCAAGGTCCCACAAGTAGAGCTGTATGACGGGTCTCAGGATCCTGTGGAGCACATAGAAGCTTTTAAAGCCCATATCAGCCTACATGGCTATCCCGGCGAGGTAGCATGCCGAGCATTCCCTCTCACACTGAAGGGGATGGCCAGGACATGGTTCGGAACCATTCCTCCGGGATCCGTCAGTAGCTTCGAGGCGTTAGCCCGACTCTTCATCACCCAGTTCATGGCTAGTAGGAAACAAAGGCGCCCCGCGGCGTACCTATTGACCGTCAAGCAAGGAGAGAAGGAAAGTCTGAAAGGGTACCTGTCCAGATTCAACGAAGAAAGGATGACCACCGACAACCAGGACGAAAAGATCACCCTGGCGGCCCTCCTGGGCGGCATATGGCCCAGGAGCCCCTTCATGGCGGAGATAGCCCGCAAGAATCCCACCACTTTGAACGGGTTCATGGATCAGGCTGACGGATTCATCAACGCCGAAGATACGCTCGAAGCCCTAGTAGCCCCGCGGCACGGGGAGCTCCGACAGCACGATCGGAAGACAACCAGTGCCGGGGAAGGTTCCAGCAAGTATCGGGGAAGTAGGAAGTTCCCAGATGAGGCGAGGAGAAGGGACCCCCCACGGGAACACAGACTGTCATCGTGGCCTCAGTCCAGCTTGGCGGTGGAAAATCAGAGTCGGGCAGAAACAAGGCGAGAGTCCATCAGAAGAAGAAGATGGGAGATGTATTGCGAATATCACAAGTCCAAGGGCCACAACACTGAAGACTGCCAAGCCTTGAAAAATAGTCAGAGGGATGAACGGATGAACGACCGAAGAGACAGAACTCGATCGAGGACCCCTCGTCGGGAACGGGAATCAAGTAGACACCAAGGCGAACCTGCGTCCGGCCACCCAGCAGGAGAAATTAGAACCATTGTCGGGGGACCATCCCGAGGAGGGACTACATCCTCCTCTCAGAGGGCCCACGCGCGGAGAGCCAGATATGGGGAAGTCTACTCACTGAGGCAGGCACCTAGACAGGGCAGCCCGGGTCCCAGAGGGGAATCGATAGTGTTCAACGAGCAGGATGCGAAGGGAATCGCCTTTCCACACGATGACGCATTGGTAATATCAGCATCGGTAGCCAATTTCACAGTTAAAAGGATGCTGATTGACAACGGGAGTTCGGCCGATGTCTTGTTCTGGGAGGCCTTCGTGCAGATGGGGATCGACCCCGGCCAACTTCAGCCTATCCGAGCCCCCCTTAAAGGATTTACTGGCGAGGCAGTACACCCCGAGGGCCTGATAACTCTCCCGGTTTTGATGGGCTCCGCGCCCAGGACCGCGTCCATCATGACTGAATTCCTGGTCGTGAAAGCTCCCTCCTCTTACAACGCCATCCTAGGGAGGCCGACCCTAAATAACTTGAGGGCAGTCACTTCCACCTATTACCTCAAGATGAAGTTTCCGACTGACAGAGGAGTGGGCGAAGTCAGAGGAGAACATGTAACCTCCAGGGAATGCTACGCCCGGAAATTAAAGCACAAGGACAGTTCCGTGGCTACGATCTCCCTGGAGGACGAGCATGTTGAGTTTCCGCCCGCACCTCCCCGAGCAGTGTGGGACGATGAAATCAGGGACGAAGCGACACTGCGCCAAGCGGAACCCAACGAGCCTCTGGAATTGATTCTGGTCGATGGCGACAACCCGGATCGGACAGTGCGAGTCGGAACCAAGATGGACCCAGGAGTACATGCGGAACTCAAGGCCCTCCTCATCGAGCACAAGGACATATTCGCCTGGACACCTGCAGATATGCCCGGAATCGACAGGTCTGTAATAGAACACCGACTGTGTGTCAACCCGACTGCCCGGGCAGTCAGGCAAAAAAGAAGAAGCTTCTGTGCTGAGAAGTATGCCGCCATTGCAGAAGAGGTGGACAGACTCCTGACCGTTGGGATCATCCGAGAGGCTCACTACCCGGAATGGCTATCTAATGTAGTACTGGTAAAGAAGGCCAGCGGGAAATGGCGCATGTGCGTAGACTTCACCGATCTGAACAAGGCCTGCCCCAAAGATAGTTTCCCTCTACCGCGCATCGACCTCATTGTGGATTCAACTGCTGGGCACTCTCTCCTCAGCTTCATGGACGCCTATTCGGGTTACAATCAGATCAAGATGAGCACGGACGACGAGGAAAAAACGGCATTCATTACAGACCGCGGGCTCTATTGTTATACCGCCATGCCCTTTGGGCTCAAGAACGCAGGGGCTACTTATCAACGGTTGGTTAACCGTATGTTTAAAAGGCAAATAGGGAGAAACATGGAAGTTTACGTCGACGACCTCCTGGTCAAGAGCCGCTCCCCTAACGATCATGCGATGGACTTGAGAGAGGCCTTCTCTATCCTGCGACATTATCAGATGAAGCTCAACCCTGCCAAGTGCACCTTCGGGGTCGAATCCGGCAAGTTCTTAGGGTACATGGTCTCTGAACGAGGAATCGAGGCCAACCCCGAGAAGATACAGGCTATCCTCGGAATGGCACCACCGAGGAACCTGAATGAAGTCCAACGATTGGCTGGTCGAATTGCTGCTCTCAGCCGGTTCATAGCAAGGTCGACCGATCGGTGTCTTCCCTTCTTCCAGGTCCTCCGAAAAGCACGCGAGTGGGACACATCGTGCGGGCAGGCATTCGAACAACTCAAAGATTACCTGACGTGTCCCCCGTTACTTAGCCAGACAACTCCTGGAGAGACCCTTGTGGCTTACTTGGCAGTCTCGCCTCATGCAACATCTGCAGTTCTAGTGAGAGAAACCGATCGGGGCCAGAAGCCTGTGTACTTTGTCAGTAGGGCACTCCAAGGAGCAGAGGCCAGGTACCCCCGTACGGAGATGATGGTATTCGCCTTACTGACAGCTGCGCGTCGGCTGCGTCCATACTTCCAAGCCCACACCATAAGAGTAATGACCGATCAGCCTCTCGGAACTATTCTCCAGAAGCCCGATACGTCCGGTCGATTAGCCAAATGGGCAATCGAGCTGAGCGAATTCGATCTAACGTTCCAGCCCCGAACGGCGATGAAAGCGCAAGCACTGGCGGATTTTATCGCGGAGTACACTGGATTTCCAGAAGAGATCCCCAGTGAACCTCGGGAACAGGCGTGGCAGCTGTACGTTGACGGATCCTCATGCCGAGCCGGGGGTGGAGCAGGCGTGCATATCATCACCGACCAGGGCGTCCAACACAACTACGGTATAGGCCTAACCTTCAAGGTAACCAACAATGAGGCAGAATACGAGGCCCTCATAGCCGGAATGACAATTGCTAGGGTCCTCGGGGCGACTGAGCTGGAGGCCCGAACTGATTCTCAAATAGTTTTTCACCAAGTACTCGGCCAGTGCACCACCAAGAGCGAAAAATTGAAAAAATATCTGGAGCTCGTATGCATCGAGAGAGATCGATTCAGTTACTTCCGTTTACTGCAGATCCCAAGGGAAGAAAATCATATAGCAGATCGGTTGGCAAAGGTTGCGTCGGGAAAAGATGAACATCCTCCCCCAGAGAACACTGAGATCAGAACGATAGATACTCCCTCCACGGGCAGCAAAGTCGGAGTAGTGGCTGTCGCAGATCCCGACTGGGCAACCGATATCACAGCGTACCTCCCTACAGGCACATTACCTCCCGACCCGGGCCAGGCCCGCAAGATAAAGAATAGATCGTCCAGATTCACACTGATTGACGGATCGCTGTACAGAAAGGGTTTCTCTGAACCATTGCTCAGGTGTGTAACGAAAGAAGAAGGGCAATATATACTGGCCGAAATCCACGAAGGAATCTGCGGGGCTCACACGGGGCCTAAAATGCTAGCCGCCCGCACCACCCGTGCAGGGTACTACTGGCCGTGTTTATTCCAGGAAGCAAAAGATTTCGTTAAAAGGTGCCCGAAGTGCCAAGAGTACAGCCCAGTGTTGCACTCCCCATCAAAAGAACTCACTTCGATAACATCCCCCTGGCCCTTGATCAATGGGGACTCGACCTTATAGGACCATTCCCAGTAGGGAGGGGTGGGACTAAATTCATAGTAGTGGCAGTAGATTATTTTACGAAGTGGGTAGAGGCCGAAGCCCTTGTCAGTATCACTTCCCAAGCCATCACAAAGTTCTTATGGAAGTCGATTGTTTGCCGGTTCGGGATACCCCAGAGCTTCATATCAGACAACGGAAAGCAGTTCGATTGCAGTCATTACCGAGAATGGTGCTCCGAGTTGAAGATCAAGGTGAAGTACTCTTCCCCCAGCCACCCGCAGGCTAACGGGCAAGCCGAGGCGACCAACAAAACCATCCTCAATGCGCTGAAGAAAAGACTTGGAATGCATAAAGGGGCCTGGGCCGATGAACTTCCGGGGGTCCTCTGGGCTTATCGCACAACAGTCCGAACCCCCACGGGTGAAACACCGTTTGCCCTAACCTATGGCTGCGAGGCGGTAATTCCAGTCGAGGTCGGGATGCCTACCCTACGAATCCAGCACTATGACGCTGCTTCCAATGATGCCAAGATGATGGGACGTCTAGACTCCTTGGAGGAGCACAGGGAAGAGGCCGGCATCCGACTTGCCAACAACAAACGCAAAGCAGAACAGTACTTCAACAAAAGAGTGAAGCCGCGCAACTTCAAAGTCGGGGACTTAGTGCTAAGACAAACGGGCATCACGACTCCAGCACAAGGAAAACTGGGACCAAAGTGGGAAGGACCTTACGTAGTGACGGCAACAAACAGACCGGGGTCTTACCGACTCAAAGACAGCTCCGGAACCGACCTGCCCCACCCCTGGAACAGTGAGAGGCTTAAGAGGTACTATGCGTAGCATCTACTAATGTAATTTACTTCTACTGATGTAATTTGCTTCTTGATATTATAAAGAACCCGATGTTATTCAATGCTCGCATCCAACGTATTATAAGGTTCTCAACTCGGAATCCCGCGGGGTCGGTCAACCCATCCACGCGAAGTATCCGCCTCGGAATCCTGCAGGGTCGGTCAACCCACCCACGCGAAGTATCCGCCTCGGAATCCCGCGGGGTCGGTCAACCCACCCACGCGAAGTATCCGCCTCGGAATCCCGCGGGGTCGGTCAACCCACCCACGCGAAGTATCCGCATCGGAATCCCGCAGGGGTCGGTCAACCCACCCACGCGAAGTATCCGCCTCGGAATCCCGCGGGGTCGGTCAACCCACCCACGCGAAGTATCCGCCTTGGAATCCCGCGGGGTCGGTCAACCCACCCACGCGAAGTATCCGCATCGGAATCCCGCGGGGTCGGTCAACCCACCCACGCGAAGTATCCGCCTCGGAATCCCGCGGGGTCGGTCAACCCACCCACGCGAAGTATCCGCCTCGGAGTCCCGCGGGGTCGGTCAACCCCCCCACGCGAAGTATCCGCCTCGGAGTCCCGCGGGGTCGGTCAATCCCCCCAATGCGAAGTATCCGCCTCGGAGTCCCACGAGGGTCGGTCAACCCCCCCACGCGAAGTATCCGCCTCGGAGTCCCGCGGGGTCGGTCAATCCCCCCACGCGAAGTATCCGCCTCGGAGTCCCGCGGGGTCGGTCAATCCCCCCAATGCGAAGTATCCGCCTCGGAGTCCCGCGAGGGTCGGTCAATCCACCCACGCGAAGTATCCGCCTCGGAGTCCCGCGGGGTCGGTCAATCCACCCAAACCAATTCGGAACTCCTGAACTCCGATCTTAAGCACATCCACCGGGTACGTTTGAGAAATTTTTTTTTTAAGTTTACACTTATCCAAAAAATTTCGCGGGATAAAGACAAGAATGAAATTATGAACAAAGCACCAGAAGAAGATTAAGTCAAAATTCATATGTATTATCAGTCATACAAACTCGCTCGAGCATCATTACAAAAAAAAAAAAAAAACTTGTACAAAAATCAGGTCAAGCCTCAGGAGGGGGCGGAGGAGGATTGAGGTCGTCAAAGGGAGGGTAGCCGCGCTTCCCGATCTTCTTGACGAATCTCTTCGCAGCCCGGTCTGGACGAAGAGACCTCACGCTTATCCTCTGAGGATCGAGCTGGGGATCCACCAAGAGCTGGGATCCTAGTCGGCGTAGGCCCTCGGCGTAGCCATGCCCCCAGGCGGAGTTACGGATCGCCACCACTCGGGATACCTGCGGCTCGAGATCAGCAATCCTCGAGTGGGCCTCTTCTAGAGCACTCCGAGCACCCGCGAGCTCGGACTCCCGGGCAGCCCGGACCTCCTCAGACCGCGCCAACTCCGCTTGCAAGATCTCCCGGGCGCGCCTCGAACCGACCAGTTCCTCCTCCAGAGCAACCCGAGCCCGCTCGGACATTGCTAACTCCTCTTCCCTCAGAGATAGAATCTGAGAAGAAGCTGCCAGCTCCGCTGTCCGAGCGGTTAGCTCGGACTGAAGGAGGATCTTGTCCTGCTCGGTGGTCGATCTTGCGTCCACGAGACGGGCATTCCTCCGATGGGCCACTGCCAGCGATTCCCGAACCGCCTCCAGTTCGGCTCGAAGGGAAGAGTTGGCTCTCTCCAGCCTGCTCTTCTCCACCCCCAGCTCCTCGACCGACCTTATCAGCCCTCTGCAAGTTTCCTCCGACTGCTCAAACTGGTCCCGTGCCTGCCGCAGCCTGTAGAGCCCGAACTTGCAGACGGTTCCGAGCTCACTGTTGAACTCGGCAAGCTCGGCCAGCTCGGATCCCACTGTCCGGGATATCTCCATGGCGACCTAAAACACCGAACATGCAAAAAAGAGAAAGAAAAACTTAGCGAATTTAAAAGAGAAGACCACCCGAAATTCGACAAGGCCTACCGAACAAACCTGAGTCAGCAGAGGCTCCAGCATTGAGGCCACCCGGGCTGTAGCATCCGCCTTCGCCTGATCGAATCGGGAAGGCCGCTCCGAACCGGTCTCATCGGCCTGACGAGCTCCTTCCTCTGAACCCGACCCGAAGAGCTGCCCGAGCACAGCGACCCCACTTCGGAGCCGAAAAGGAGATGGGGGCCGGGGAGGAACTTCCGAGCCCGGAGGTGGGCCTGCGTCCTCAGAGTGAACCCCCGAGGTCGACCCCCTCTCGAAGGTCGGAGGTGGGCGCTCAGGAGACTCCTCGGACTCAGTGGCCGGTCGACCGCTCTCGTCTCCGACCTCCGTATGGCTCCCTTCCTCGGGATGGTCGGACCCCCTCGACCTCTCGGAGGTAGCCTCGTCCCGACCTTCTTGGGCCGGAGCCCCTTGCTGCTTGGCTCCCTCGCGAGCGCCCTGGGAATGGGCCTCCCCGCCAGATACTTCATCTTCCCCCTCGGAAGCATCTGAGTGGCGCTCGGAAGATGAAGGGGGAGGAGTGGGCAACTGATTTGCCCTAGCAGCCTGCTCCTCCGACTCCTGTCGAAAGACCTGCGCAAAGGGCATGGCCCCCGGAGTCAGATCGGCGGCATGTTCCAGAGCCTCCTGGAAGGCGCGCTCTATCTCCTCTCCGTCTGAGGAGTCGACCCCGGCCCGGTCCATCGCCTCGATCTGGGCTTCCATGACCGTCCTCCCGGCCTCGGCCCTCAATTCCTCGGTCTGCAGGAACCGGAGCTCGTCCGAGGACGACGACGAGGAAGTCTGCTCGGGACGTCCTACAGGAGAGTCTGCGGGGGGGGGCGCCTCCGCCCAGACCCTCGGCCCGTGGACCCTTCCCCTTGCTCTGTTTCTTGGGTCGGGCGCCACGGCTCGAAGTAGCCTCACCGGCCCGACTCTTGGTGCGCCTCTCTTGTTCCACCTCCCGATCAGAGGCACGCTTACGGGAGGAGGCAGGAGGCCCTTCCGGGGCAGCGAAGAAGTTTTGACCCTCGGCGTAGGACCGATCCGGTCGGGTCAAGAACTCCTCGATGTTCTCCTCGGTGAGGAGATTATCGGACCATAGCCGATCGGGATCCTCTGCCCCCCAGGAGAGAACCGCCTTCACCCTCTCAGCCTCCTGGGCCGAGAGGGTGACCTCCATGTGTGTCTGGGAGGGGAGGAAGCCCCAGTCTTTCTGAAAGGGGAAGTCGCTCCCCTCTCCCTCCGGGAACTCCCACTCCCTGCCCGAGACGAAGAAGAACCTCTTGTGGTAGTCCCGGGCGCTCGAATGCCTCTCCTCCATTCTAATCAGCCGACATTTCGGCTTTATCTGGAAGCCGGCAACATTCCCGTCCCGACGGAGGAGCCGGTACAGTGAGAAGAACTCTCGAGCGGTGAGGTCGGGGTAAGGATCGTTCTTCCCGGACAGAACGATCCTGAATGCCACGCAGGTGGCCAGCAGGATACGCCACCCGTTCGGCATGAGTTGGGCAGGGGCCAAACCCAGGAAGTGCAGGACTTCCCGAACCGGCCGGATGAAGGGAAGGCGCAGTCCCTTCGAGAACATGAGGGAGAAGAGCACGACTTTCTGAGCCCTCCCATCACGTTCACAGGCCCTAACTCCATCCCCCGGGGCCTCCAAAGTGTGCCGCCAGGAAACATGGTGCTTCTTCCTAAGCGTGTCCACATCGGAGGATTGCATGGTGGACACCCAGCCGTTGCCGGCGAAGAAGGGGCATGGGTCAGAAGAAGCCATGGGGGCGAAAGCAGGGGGCGGCAAGACAGCAACAGAAAAAGAATGAAAGATGGCGAAGAGCAGAGGCAAGGAAGAAGGACAGCAGAATGGCAAGAAAGCAAACAGTGAAACGAGGATAGTGACAAGACCGCTGGGTAATTTATACCTAGAAGCCAAATTTAATGCGAGCGGGAAACGAGGCCGCCCCGAAACCGTCACCTCAGACGTGGCTTTGGGAATAGAAAGCACGCCCCGAACTGACCAATCAAAGGAAAGAGGCGTGCGCCGAAATGACAGGTCAGTTAATGATGGCCACGCGCGTGCGCCCCACCATTTAATAACGGATCATTGACGGTTCGGGAATCGGAACGACGGCACAATTGAATTTCAAAACTGCATTAAATGCCTGACACGGAATATGACGGGTCACGATTCGGCATTAATTGGTCAGAATTTAAATCGTCCCTCTGAAGTCCGAACGGTAAACGAAACGACGTGCCAGCAAAGACCGCCCGAACACACCCAACCTCGTGTTCCCGCTCGGTAAGGGAAATAAAGGAACACCGCCCAGTATAGAAGGACGGTACAATCAAAGGAAAGGAAGACCCTAGCTCTAAAACGTTCGGAATTTCCATCAAAGTGCCTTCGGTGGAAACTCGCGGGGTACTGAAAGGGGGTCTAGCCTGGTCGGGCCCGAGCCCACAAGATCGTCCGGCCCAAGGCCCGTTACCCGCATCCACCTCGACGCAGCGTCCGAATTCAACTGGGAAGACCGAAATCGGGGACGAGCGAGTCCCTGGTTTCCCGATCTGGGCAGGAAATGGTTAAACCAGCTTCGAGAACACGCTAAAGGCAGAACGGGGGCTCACGTGCTGGTATGTCCCCTGAACCCGTCTCCCATCAAGACCACTCCCGCATTTATGAACGACAGACAGCCGCCGGTCTACATCCCCCCTTTTTCTAATATACAGACACTACAAACACACACCATTAATTCCCAAATTGACAAAGGATACGGCGGCATTTAATGCCCCTGTCCAGAAGGGGCTAATCGAGCATTAAATGGGAGGATACTCAATTAATGCGATAAGACCGACCGAATCAGACCAGGTTTCCTTATCGAGGATGATGGACGAGTGATGCCCCGATTTCGGCGCTCTCGTCACACGGACCCTCTTCCCGGGGGGGACACCTATAAATAACACCCAACCAACGACGGAAGGACGGTACGCTCACAAATTCTCTTGTTCCCTCTGTCGTATATCTTCTCCCATACACTAACTTGATCGTCGGAGCGGTCCCGGACCCCGACCCCTCTCGTCCTTGTTTTGCAGGTTACACCCACACGGGATCGGTAGACAAGATAGCAGAATATGTCCTTAACATATATATATATAGATTATGAATCCCTAAGACTTAACTCAAGTAGTAAAAACTTTGGTTTGGAGGTATGTTTTTTTAGGTCTAAATTCAAAACTTCTTCAATACAAATAATTTTTAGAGACTACACATCGGAATGAGAGATTCTATCTTTATATTATTGCACTTGTAAAAACTTTTTTGCTGAAGACTAATCATTTTGTTCACTCTTAAAATTAGTTGACACATTATTTCTAAACACTTATGAATGTTAATCAAATATATATATATATATATATATGTATATGTGTGTGACTGTTTTAGATTAGAGCTGACCTGTCTAGATTCACGGCCATCTAATCAATTACGAGGAGAATTGAAAATGATGGAAATGAAAATTAGGCAGGAAGGGTATACGAGTAATGCTAGGGAGCATCCAACACTCATCGCACACACTCACATAAACAGTGTACATGAACAGTACATATGTACTATTCATGTGAGTGTGTGCAATGAGTGTTGGATGCTCCCAATATTTTCTCAGGGTATATATATGTGCAATTTCATTATGTATCAATCCTTTCAATTAATGGCTAGCTAGCTAGTTGTCCATAAATATTAATGATTACGTACTAGCTGTAGTACCAACCGTCTCAATCTCCAACTGTTTGAAATGGGGGATGTTAGGGGATCTCGATGCATCCTGATTAATTTTGTTTTTAATTTTTTTAGTTTTTTTTAACATAATTTTTAAGTGGGTATTTTTAAATAATATCGTGATTTTTTAAATTTTTAAAAAATATTTTAAAATGTTTTATATTTTTAACATGATTTTTTTAATATTTTAAAATATTGTTAAAAAATATTTAAAAAAATCATAATATTATTTAAAAATACTTATTTAAAAATTACGTAAAAAAAAATTCAAAAAATAAAAAATTAGAAATCAAAATCCCTATCGGATCTCAAAATGGGGATAAAAAATATTTCCCTTTTGAAATAGATCGATCAGGGGGTTAGGTTTAGGTTGTTGCATGCAAAAGGATTTTCCAAAAGATGGAACTAATTAGGTCAGATTTGTTTTGGAATAAAAAATTATTCTTCATTATTATATATATTTTAATTTTAATATAAAATATAATAAAAAAATTAATTTTTTCAAATTATAATTTTTTTTAAATTTTTTTAAATAAAATTAATATTAAAAAATATATTATAATAATATTTATTTATTTTTTTAATATTTATTTTATCTCATTTCTAAAATCAAACCAGACCTTAAGTACAATCAAATGGTCCTAGATAAGACATCATGATGTACGTTTGGGTATATACACTACTTGATTTAGATCCAAACTCATCCTTAGTACTAAATATGGGACGCAGGGTTTTACAGCGGTCTTGATCATTAATTGACTACACGTATGAGATTATAAGGAGGGGTTCAATCTCAATACCTAATTGCCTAATTTTTTTTGGATTTCCTTTTTGATTAAGACTAATGGTCATTAATTAGTTATAATTGGTTGAGAACAATATCTTATAGTACATAATCTCCCTAGCTTGCTAGCAACATCAATTCTGCTAACACATGAGTTCCCCAAGCAATGTTCTAAGCTAGCTTAGCTAATAAGTTTTTGTTGGGGACCGTGCTACACGTCCCGATTTGGAATTCCAAATTGGGATGCTGACTTAGATATTTTTTTAGATTTTTTTTACTTTATAATTAAGTAAGTTTTTTTAAATAATATTGTAATTTCTTTTATATTTTTAAAAAATATTTTAAGATATTAAAAAAATCATATAAAAAACAAATAACACTAAATTAAAAATCATATAAAAAATTAAAAAATAAAATAAATTACACATCAGAATCCGATCGAATATGGACAAATGACATTTTGCTTTTGTTAGACTATTATTTATAGAAAAAATTTACGCAATCTCTTACTATTCACATAATTTTCACATATCATATCTTTTTAATTTTTTTTTTACCAAATATTTGATATATAAATAATGAATAAAAAAATTAAATTATTTTAAAAAGAACAAATTCAAAATAAAAATATTAAAAAATAAAAAATGATGGTGTGTAGAGGTTGGAAGATTGAGTAAAAGTATTTAATTGAAATTAATATGTTATTTTAATTACATTGTTTAAGCATACCGAAGTAGTTTATTCTAAAAGCTTAATATGTTATATATTTAACCATCCCAATCAACTGTTCTAATGACTATTGAAATTTGAGGTACAATAACTTATAAAATCTGACCATGAAATACTAATAACGTCCAAGAGCCTTTCTACTCATTAGTCTATACCACGTCACCACACTTATTTTTTTTTTTTTAATTCTTGTTAAAGTAAAGAAATTCTTCTACTCATCATCTATATAACACACATTTAATAGGAAAAAATAAAAACTCATCTGTGACGTGTGGTGTATGGAATAAGCTTGCTGAGTATAATTTTTCAGCCTAAAGACCACTTGCAAAAGAGATTGAAAATATTGTGCCCAAGTTGTTTTTACATTGATCCATAACATTTAACTATGATTTTAACAGCTCAAGTCAAGCCACTAATCAATATATATATATATATATATATATATATATATATATATCTCTAAAATAACTAATCAATATTACAATTAAAATATCTTGGAAAAAAAAAACCCTCTAAGAGTTCTCTCTTGTAGTCTATTACTTGCAGGAGTTGGAACCCGGCTCACCATGCTTTCATGCTAAATATCACGAGCCTTCAGATCTAACAGATCATGATCTGTAATTCAATAATGACAACTAATCATTATGTGGCTTGAATTAAAATGAAGGCGATAAACTGTGAGAATTACGTAAGAGTCAAATATCCAGATTGTAAGTTGGGGCATAAAATTAATATACATGATTCTGGACGCGAATTATATATTTGGACTTAAAGATGAAATAAGTTTAATTTATTTTTTAATATTATTATTATTTTAAATTTTTAAAAAATATATTGAAATTTAAAAAATATGTATTGAAATTTGAAAAATGTGTATTGAAATTTGAAAAAAATATATAAAAATTTGTATTTTATATAAAAAAAATTATAAAAATATAATGATAAAATGAAAATGAATTGAGCCATATTATACCAAAAATTAATATACATGATTCTGGACTCGAATTGCATCTATCCTTATGATTCCCGAATTGATTTCATTCATTAAAAAAATCCGTGTACAGATTTCTATCGCTAGCCAACCGCACCCATTTGCTTAGCTTACATTTTCTTATAAGTATTTTATAGCCTGTCTTATATTTTATTATTATATACCATGCCCTATACAAAATACCTGATCATCTGCCATAAACAGGATTGTTCTAATCACTTAAGATACAAAATAATAACATCTACCTCATTCTATTAATTTAAATTTTTAAGATAAATGATGAGTTTACATAGTATCAGAACAGAGGTCCTAAATTCGAATCTTAATTTTATATTCTACCTCATTTAATTAAATATTTTACTTGTTGAATATACTAATTGAGAAGAAGTCTAGTTCATAAATGAAAAAAAGTGTTAAGATATAAAATAATAAAAGCTACTTCTTCCTATCAGTTTAAACTTTTAAAATAAATGGTGATTTTACAGTGACAACCATCTATAATGAAATGACCTAATAAGAATCCTAGGAACTTAAGACACGCAGACTTTATCATGCCCAAAATTCTGCATGTAAGTATAGTGAATGAAATGCCACATTTCTTAAAAATAAGATCATGTTTTTGCTATTTCTAATTATTTCAAAGAGATTCAATCCAATTATAAACCTGATTCATCCTTAATTTAGAAACAAGTTCACATTTGATCATTTAGCTTTATTTACATTGTTACAGTTATATTATATTGATCCTATAAATCATATATATTCCACAAAGGAAATTTCAGTAAAAGGAATGGTGAATCTCCTTTGACGGATCCTTCATTAAGTTTTCAAGTTTTCAACCCTTTGAGGTACTCAACGAGTCAGCAATATTGGGAAGAAAATGTTAGATTATTTTAAATTATATTTCAAATTTGATTTTTAAGTATTATTTCAAATACTCTTTTCAAAATTTTAAATTATTTATTTTTTTGAAAATTTTCTCTAATGTATTTTTTTTAATCCCACATTAGTTAGACAATGAAATATTTAATGATTTATAACTGAATGTATTTCACTATACATAAAATAAATAAAATGGTAGATACTCTAGAAGCGTCACTTAGTGTGAAGCACTAATCGCAAGCGCGCTCACACGACGCATTGACGCTTTAAACGCACTTGGCACTTACGCATCGTCGCAAATGACAAAATTCTTTTGCTAAGCGAAATAAAATGTCTGATTACCATTTTGACAGTTGTGATTAATTGTCAATTACAGTTATTTTTGTAACTCTTCAAATAATAACTGTCACATTTTTTTTAACCGAAATGTTATGTCTGCTGCTATTGCATCTTTTCGATCAAAATATTAATGTTCAGAATTTGCAATCTGCACACTATATAAATAATGTTGTATCTTAAAGACATAATTGCTTTTAATTCTCTTTTGTAGAACTTTATATAAGTAAGAGGTAATATTTGTTTAAGAAACAGATTAACAATCGTTTCGTTGTTCTTTTCTTTCAATCTCTATATGTGTGCTATTTCTAACAGAAAAGAAAAATGAAAAGAAAATTAAGCTTGTGGCTAGCTAATATCGAACTTATGTGCCAAAAAGCAGTACTCAACTTTTCAATTATTGTCGTCGATAATTAAGCCCCGTTTGAATTTGGAGATGAGATGAGTTTAAATTATATTTTAAGATTTGAAAAATGTGTTTTGAAATTTAAAAAATATGTATTAAGATTCGAAAAAGGTGTATAAAAATTTATGTTTTGAATAAAAAATTATAAAAATATAATAATAAAATTAAAATAAATTTTAAATACATACAGGACCTAACTATTGATCAGGAGCCAGGAATGCCCTCAAATGCTCATCGTCGACAACCTGCATTGATTTCCTGACTCCCACAGCCATTCCACCGACTTGTCGGGTTGATAACGAAATCTCACCATATATACATATAAATTTATTGCAGTACTCTAACCAGTCCTAAAGATCAGAAATATTGGCAGTACTGAATTAGAAACTGCGTTGCAAGTTGGAACTAGATCTCATTAATATTAATAGATATACATATTATATATATATATATATATATATAGTGTAAGCCTTTATTTGTTCTGTGACAGCTCTAATAACATATAAAAATTTATAGATATAACTCATTTTATAAAATCAGTTTAACAGAAGAAATTTATATATTATTTATAAACATATCCAAAACTTTCTTCATAAATAACGTAGAATTTATTTATCAACCATATATATATATATATGCTATAGATGAAGTTAAAATAGGGATAATTAAGATTTGATCGAAGAAAATAATATATATCCTTGAACCTGAAACGCGCTTGATGTGACTTTTTTTTTTGTTTTTGAAATATGATTGAAAATTAATGGAGCATTTCTCGCGTCTTGTAAAATTAAGAATGAATAAATTGTTTTAAGAAAATCGTCGAGCTCACTTGAAATGTTGGAGTGTGATGGAATTCATGAGAGTTTAATTAGCATGAAAATGACTAATTGGAAATGTGGAATGTTTCAACCGTGAAATTCTTGTGGAACCATTTCCTGCAGATGTCTTAAGGTTGTTGCTTATGCTTTTTGGTAGAATTCAATATCAGTTAACTGTAGCCATTACATTAATTTTATTATAAATGCGTCAGTTAGCCTGTCGTCTGCAATGATTCTGCATATATATTTTGCTCTGTATTTCCCCCTTTTTTCAGTGTTATATGTACACATGTTTTCTTTTCTCAAGCTAACGTATCTGATCATGAAATCATTTTAACATATTTCAGACGTCCTAATTATATATAATCACTTTATTTTTTGCATACTTTACATATAATTAGTCAAAATAATTATTTTTTATTAAAAAAGCCCTTGTTTTTTACTCGCATGGGAGTTTGGACTTTGGAGTCTGGACCCCACCGTCTTGCACTTTATATATATATATATATATATATATATTTGTTCTTGTATGTAACGAATGAACGGTGAGGAGAATCACGTGCAAGATGTAGAAAACGGTAAAGAAAGATTCATGATTTGGAAGGTTTTCTTTCGCTTTTCGATATTCTTTTGTGCTCGTGACTTCTTTCTCTCTCTTCTCTCTTATAAATCAAGTTGTGCTCGTGATTTAATTACTGTGAATGCGTGATTTGATGAAAAGGGACCATCGCCGGAGTCCCATATTTTCTTTTAGCGAAGAGTCGGATCATATATTCAAGAGTAATTTCTTTTTAATTTTATTAATAATTCTCACTTAGGGGCGGACTTACGTGGGAGGTTAGGAGATTAGGGCCTCCCAAAATTTTAAAAATTTTTTTTATCTAGTATATATATTTATATATATATAATATTAAATTACTTCTCAAATTATAAAAAAAAATTAAAAATTATCTTTCCAAATTTTTATTAAAATTACTCTCTCAAATTTCAATATATATAAAATTTTATTTTAACTTTTAACTTTATTGAAATTCAAATTTCAACTTACCTAGTCTCATAATTACTTTAACAGTCTAATTCTAAAAAAAAATGGTTATAAATTTATATGATTGTCAAAATTGATTAATTATACTCATTTATATAGTCTTACTCTAACTTAATTATATAATTATGAGATATAATTTGTTAAAAATTTAACAGCGGTATATCATTAGTTATTAGAAATTTTTTATGTTTATTTTTTATCTATAATTTTTTTTAAATGTGGATAATTCGAAGAGTAATACATTTAGAGAGTTTAATAACAACGAAATGTGATACTTCTATTACTAATGAGCATCATTTTGAAATTTATATATAGTACACACTTTATCAATCGCTTCCCAAACATAAAATTCTAGTTTCATCCCTGCTCTCACTCATAATAATATCATAATATCATAATTATAATCCAAGCAGTACTTGAGAGTTTACAAAATCTAAGAATAATACCAAAGCCCAGTGCAAACACCGGCGTCCCATGCTTAGTTGCTATCCACTTCAGTTTTCCACGTCTTGTTCTATCGCTTGATAGTAGTAGAGGATTAGTGCTTTGGGTCACATTTGTACACAACTAGGATACGAATAAAAAATAATGGTTTGTTACAAGTAACTTGAGAGAAAAAAACAATATCGACTTTCTCTACTGTACTACTATTCTAGAAACATTGTGTGAATTGTTGTACATTAATGCGATTGGATTAATTCGGTCTTTATGTGATCATTGTTGTGGTACCCGTGATGCCTGCATACTGTTTGTGTAAATGCACAGATGAGTCACTTAGCTTGATAAGGATAATGGTGCAGCCAGCCAGACCGTGTTTCGGCTGATAAATACTGTGTGTTTGGATATTATTTATTATTATTTAAAATTTTATATTTTCTTAAATTTTTTTTAGAAATTATCTGAAATTATCTCACTACTCAAATGTAGTTTTAAATTTGCCAAAAACATGACATATAATAAAAATCCGAATTCGAAACCCTACCCACTTATATCAGAAAAAGAAAAAAAAAAATTGGTAAGTCTTAAATTTGAACTAGAGGTAAAGTGGAACGAGCCCAATAAAAATAAGTAAACCAAAGCTGTTATACAATTGGGTATTCTGTCCTAAGAGTAACGTACAAGTCTTGTCTATTAATGCATTGGGTATGGATCGAAAGTGTGTACATGGGCCTTGACCTGGTCTTACTTGATTAAAAGGAACTTTTAATTGAAAGCCCAAAAGAGTTTTTCAGATTTTTTTGTTGAGACACCAAAAAATCTTACATGCGTGTGTTTATAATAATTATTTATCATAAATTATAAAGAAAAAACTATTTCGAATGATATTATTTAAAACTTTTTTGATTCTTAAAAAAAAAAAAAAAAGATGATCCAAAATAGACCAATAATCATCTATAGCGGTTCTGGCCAGCCGGTGAGGGTGGTAATATAGAGAGAGCTGCAAGGAAGAGAATTTAGAAACTCAGAAGCACTACAATGAAAGAAATAATTAGGAGATAGATCATAATTTAGGAGATTTTGCTCAGCGACCATAATAATTATTATGGCTCTTAACCTTCCTGGGCGGTGTGCTCTGCATTCACATCAAATATTACCTGCGCACACAACCTCTATGATGATACTGTTGGGAATTTGGGCTTTCAAATTCTCCCACCAGAATCTACTTTTAACAGAATAACAAGAAAAATAGAGAAATAAATACAACATAAGAATTTACGTGGAAAACTCCAAAACAGGAGAAAAACTACCAGATCCAGAGAAGAAAATACACTATGTGAAAAATTGTTACAATCACACAATTTTTCTCCTCACCCCAACGACACCCACAAAAACTTCTCCCACTAGTAAAACTCTAACTTTCACATCTCTTCCTTTTACATACAAAAAGGACAATAGAAGAATTTTACTAAAGTCAAAAATTACTAGATAAGTTTCTGACTAGTGTAATTAACTAGAGAAGCTAGGCCTCTTTTTATAACCCTCTTGGCATTGCCCCTCTCCCACTCTTTTCCCATGTGGGATTCAAGGAGCAAAAAATCCAACAGATACTTTCGAGCCTGCACGATATATTGAATTTGAAAGATCGATGTTTCCCATATAAATCCATAAAGTCAAACAAAGAGAGTTTCATCCAAGTTATCTGCCAATATCTACAACAATATTAATAATATGCTAATATCAATCTCATGAAACCGAGCTGAGTACTCCAACTTCCCTAGTCCTCGACTATATATTGAGTGATTGATATTAAAAGAACAAAAAACAAAAATTAAAAGACAATATTCTGATAAGTACTTCGTTGTGTACGAGCTACTAATTACTTAAAATAACATTCATCAGCTTTACTACTTTTTGTCTCAAATATCTTCTTTGTACATATAAATATAATTATTCTTACCGTCTATATCTATAGACTAAATTATAAACCTAATTAAAATGTTCTGATTTTATCAAAAATAAGAGAGTTATGAAAAGTGTAATCCTTCGTGTGTAATTATTAGAATAGTAATGTATTTAAATACATATCTTCTGCCCCTATTTACACTATGCAATATTTACATTACAAAAATTCTAACAAAGACAGACTA
This sequence comes from Platycarya strobilacea, assembly GCA_036898215.1. NCBI lineage: Eukaryota > Viridiplantae > Streptophyta > Magnoliopsida > Fagales > Juglandaceae > Platycarya > Platycarya strobilacea. The sequence continues at coordinate 11,513,426 of CM072555.1, forward strand.
TATTATAAGCCTGTTTACAAATTATTTACTAAAGGTAAAAAAGAAGTTTAACAGTCTAATACCCCCTTCAAGATAAAGGGTAAATTGAAAGAACTCCAATATTAAAAATTAGAGACTGAAATTGCTTGAATCCAAGAGCTTTAGTGAGCACATTTGCTAGCTAGTGCTATGATGCTAAGTGGAATGTTTTGATGATGCTATCTTTAATCTTGTCTTTAATAAAGTGGCAGTCAAGTTCAATGTACTTAGTCCGTTCATAAAAAAATGGATTAGCATCAATGTGTAGAGCAACTTGACTATAACAAAAAAGTTGAACACTATGAGAATGAAAAATATGAAAATCAAAAAGAAGAGTAAGTAGCTAAATTATTTCACAAGTTGTAGAAGCCATGGCCCTATACTCAGATTCAACTGAAGATCTAGAAACAGTATGTTGTTTCTTGATTTTCTAAGATACCAATGAATTACCCAAGAAAACACAAAAATCAGTGGTAAATCTTCTACTATCAGGACAAAAAGCCCAATTCAATTTTACAAAGGCTTTGATATCCAAGGTATTGTGAGTTGGATAAAAAAAAAAAAAGACCAAGGCCAAGAGAATTTTTAACATATTGTAAAATTCGATATGCAGCTTTCAAATGAGACACTTGGGGCTTGTCCATATATTGACTAAGCCTCTGAACAGAAAATGACAAGTCTGGTTGAGTAAGTGTAAGGTAAATGAGTCTACCGATTAACCTCCGAAACACTGTAGTATTTGAAATAAGATCCCTATCATCTTTATTAAGTTTCAAATTTTGATCCATTGGAAATGAAAGTGGTTTACATGCTAAAAAACTAGCATCTTGTAATATCTCAAGGGCATATTTTCGCTGACACAAATATATACCTTTTGATGATCTAGCACTTCCAAGCCAAGAAAAAACTTAAGAGAACCAAGATCTTTGAGCTTGAACTTATTATCAAGAAGAGACTTCAATGCATTCACAGCAATCAAATCATCACTAGCAATCAACATATCATCAACATACACTAGTAATGCAATGAAGGAAGAAGCAATGGACTTAGTAAAGAGAGAATAATTAGATCTGGATTGCACAAAATTCATATCAATGAACATGGTAGAAAGCTTGGAAAATCTGTCGAGATGCCTGTTTGAGGCCATAAAGAGATTTATTCAACTTGCACACTTTGAACCCCCTTTAAAATGAAATCCAAGAGGCAACTTTATGTAAATTTCCTCATGAAGATCAACATGCAAAAAAGTATTATTAAAGTTAAGTTGAATAAGATACCAATTTTTTACAGCTGCAATAGCTAGTAAAGCTTGGACTGTAGTCATCTTAGCCACTGGAGTAAAAGTTTCTGAATAATCCAATCATTCCTTTTGGGTATAACCCTTAGCAACCAATCTTTCTTTGTACATTTCCACATTACCATCAGCTCTATGTTTGATTTTGTATACCCACTTATAACTTATGGGTTGTTTCCCATAAGGTAAAGAGACCACAATCCAAATATTATTGAGTTCTAAAGCAGCAATCTCAACTGCCATAACATCTCTTCAACGAGAATGCATGACAGCTTGATGATAGAATTCAGATTTAACATCAACAGATATGGAAAAAACAAACGATTTATGATCAGAAGATAGCTTATCATACAACAAAAAATTAGCAATATCATATAGAACAAGAGATAAAGGAAGAGAAGAATAAAAACCTGATTTGGAAACTGATTTGGAATGTGTTATAGTGGAATTACAATAATAATTTTGCAAGTAACCAGGAGCCCCTAGAATTCTTGTTGACCTTCTTAGTTCAGGTGCTGGTTCAGATGAAATAGGTGCTGGTTGGGGTTCTGGTTGGGATAATATCGGTGGTGGTTGAGATGTATTAGGTGTTGGTTGAGATGTTAGTATTGAAGGTACGTTATTGAAATCAAATGTTGAGGATTGAAAAGGAAATGGAAGAGAAATTGAACCAGAATTGGAAGTAGAACATGTCTAGAAACTAAAAACTGATTTGTATAAAGATCATATAGTTTGTATCATTTGATACCAAAAAGATAACCAAGAAAGACATAGGCTCTAGCTCTAGGATCAAACTTGTGTCTATTCCTTTGTAATGTGGAAGTAAAACACAAGCAGCCAAAAGTTTTTTAGTGTGTATAAGACGAAGAGACCTTACACAAAATTTCTATGGGAGATTTATTATGAGTGACAGGAGAAGGAAGCCTATTTAACAAATATGAAGCTGTGAGAACAGCATCACCCGAGAATGTCAAAGGTAATTGTGACTAAAACATTAATACTCTAGCAATATTAAGAATATGTTGGTATTTTCTCTCTATAACAGAATTTTGTTGTGAAGTTTCAACACAACTAAGTTGATGGATAACACCTTTGGATTTGAGATAAGAAGATTAAAAAAAAAATTCAGCACTATGATCAATACAAATTTTTTTTAATCTTGGTGTTGAATTGAATCTTGATGAGCTTGAAAAAATTCTGTATAAGCGCTAGAACTTTATATTTATGCTTAACCAGATAAACCCAAGTAGCCTGAGAACAATCATTAACAATTGTTAAAAAAAATTGTAACCTTCAACAATAGGGATAGAAAAAGGACCTCAAATATCACAATGAATAAGAGTAAAATGAATCTCTATTATATTATAATTATTTAAAAAATGCAGTTTTTTTTGTTTGACTAATCGACAAACATAACATGGAATATCTAAAGTAGTAAAATAAGGTACAAATTTATGTAAAAATGACATTCTAGATGTCGATGGATGTCCTAATCTATTATACCAGAGATGAAAGAAAGAGCATTTTGAAGAATTATAATAAGCAAATGAAACGTTATTACTGGTAGAGCAGTGTTTAGGCTGAGGATTTCCTAGTTGTTGCAAAAAATATAAGCCTCCATGTTGATCAGCCACTTCAATTAGCTTCGAGGTGATCAGATTCTGAATAGAACAAGAATGAGAAGAAAAGGAACAACAAATAGAAGATTTAGTAAGTTGTTTGGCAGAAATCAAATTGCAACTAAAGTTAGGAACACATAGAACATCTTTGAGAACAAGATGCTCAGAGAAATAAATGTTGTCAATATGTATAACAAGAACATATTGATTGTTTAGCATTTTAACAAACTTATTAGAAACAGGAATAGCAGAAGAAAACAAACTAAAAGAGGAAATCATATGATCAGTAGCTCATGTATCAAGTATCCAATGATCTTTAAAAGAATGAAAAAACAGAGAATCATTATATGTAAAAGCAAAATGTAGAGAAGAAACAATACCAGAAAAAGAAGCTACAGAATTAACCACATGACTAGGAGTAGCAGACTGAGGCTGTGAATTGTGAGACAACATTGACAACAACTGCTGATACTGATCTTTAGTTAATGAAAATGGAGATGCTACTGAGAAGTCATCATTGAGAACATCCTGGTCTGTCATGGACTGTGATATTGATTTATTCTTGTTCCTCGGTTGAAAACCATGCAACTTGTCGCACTTCTCAATAACATGACCAGCTAATCCGCAGTGTTTACAAACTGGTCCTAGAGAAAGACTTAACAGCTCTTGAATTTTCAGAATTGGCAACAAAGACATGTGGATCTAAAATAGAAGAGAAAGACAGTGTTGCTCCTATTGAACAATAAAGGAGAAAACCTTAATGATTGGCGATAAAGGCTCCATCAACAAAATCTAAGCCCTAACCTAAGAGAAAGACTCATTAAGTCCCATCAAAAACTACAAAATATGTTCCTGTTGAACATATGTGTTCATGGTATGGACAACACCACATGTGCAAGTTGGAATTGGTTTGTAGTTAATCAATTCATCCCAGAGAGCTTTCAAACGTGTAATATAGGTACTAACAGAGAACTGACTTTGAGATAGAGACGAAATGGACTTCTGGATCTGAAAGATCCGAGGTCCATTCTTTTATGAGAATCTCTCTTTTAAGTCACACCAAATCTCTAAAGCAGTAGTGACATAGAGAATACTAGCCACAATCTCTAGTGAAATAAAGTTAAGCAATGAAGATATAACTACATTATTACAGCACATCCAAGAAGAAAAAGTAGAATCGGTAGAAAGAGGTTTTAGAATCATACCGTCCACAAATTCTAACTTGTTCTTTATGGATAAAGCCATATTCATCGATTGAGACCATGTGTGGTAGATATCTCTAAGCAGAGGTTGTGTAATAAGAATGACACCAATATTGTCGCTTGGATGAAGAAAAAATGGACTCGAAGCATTCTGAGAGAGAAAATCGGTGAGGAGATCTGTGAGAAGATCGATGAGGAGAACTCGAGGCAGAGCACGTCATAGAAGCAAACGAAAGAAAAGGAAAAAGTTGAAATCCCAACTTCGAAAGATTTCTGATACCATATATAAAATAAGAGAATTCTGAAAAGTGTAATATCTCGTGTGTAATTATCAAAATAGTAATGTATTTAAATACATATCATCTACCCCTATTTATATTATGCAGTATTTACATTACAAAAGTATTAATAAAGAGACTATATTATAAACCCGTGCACTGTTATAAAACTAAAAATAAAACTACTACTATTGCAAGAGAAAAGAAACTCTTAAGAATTGAAACTTTCTTTCTCTTTCTATATTTTCTTATGAATTTCATTACAACTGAAGCCCATATTTATAGGCGTTGAAATTACTATGCAAGTTACTATGCAAGTCACTATGTAAGTCACTATGCAGATTTAAAATAATAGTGGTGGGGTCATTCACATAATTTAGTAGTGGGACAGGGGGCGGCTGCCGACGTTCGTTTATAACACTCCCCCTTGAATGACCACCCATAAAGAATCTGCCTCGTTAAAACCTTGCCAAGGAAAAACCCAGTGGGAAGAAAAACTAATGGCGAAGGAAAAAGAGTACAGTCTTCTTATGTATCCACAAGTGCTTTAAGATTGCCTCATTAAAACCTTGCAAAGGAAAACCCAATGGGATAAAATCTTAGCGAAGGAAAAAGAGTACAATCAGCACAAGTCTTCAGGACTTTTACTCTCCCTGGAAAGTGCATGACAATAGTTTTTGAGTCTTCACATTTTAATATTCTGCACAATTTTCTTGAATGTCGCAGTTGGTGATGTCTTCGTGAATAAATCTGCCAGGTTATCACTTGATCGTATATTTGATATTTTTGGATATGTTGAGTCATTGATCTCAGCCAAATATACTCTCGACTTGTTTCATGAATTGCAATAATATCTGGTTGACAAATTTAATAGAAATCTGATACCTACAGTAATACTTAAACTCCCCTTGATAATATGCGTTAGTGTTTCAAGTAATAAGCAAATATGATTTCAGTATATATAACAAGTTAAGAATTCAAACACAATCTCCAACTAAATAATGCATTAGAGAGAGTATGATAATATTTTCATCTAAAATTTTCTCCCCCTCATTCGGCGTTATTAGGAAGAACTTGTTTATATACGGCAGAAATAACATTGGAAACCATCTATGTATGATAAAAACTGTAAAAGTTTTGAGGTTTAAATTATCGGTTCGGCGGAAAATCAAATCCGCTTGACATTGTGGACAAACGAGATCTTGAAGAGATTTGAAGGCTTCGGGTTGTTGTTTAAATATAACCAATTTTACCATTGGTTTACTCCAACAAAAAGATCTCGCATTCCTCATAGATTCAGTTATTGTTCATCCAAAACGATATTATGTCTGATAAAAATTCTAATGTCCCAGATTTAAACCACGAACCTTTTATACCTCAACCACTTATATTTTCTCCTGAGGCTGTAAACACCATGATAGAAGCAGAGATATATCTATCTAGTAAATCTGATCCTGAAATTGTTGCAGCATCAAGAACCCTCAGTGCTCAATATGCTGCCTCTCTTACAACCATGTCTCAGAGGCTATTGGCGAGAACGAGTGAGGTTGATCATCTTAAAAATCAAATATCTGAGTTGCATCAAACGCTTGCAACTAAAGATAGAAAAAATAAAGATTTAAAACAAGATAACAAGGAGCTGAAAAAACTTGTAGACTGGTATTCTCGTGACCTGAAAACACGAGTAGAAGAGCTGGAACGAGAAATAGCTCAGATACAAAGTCAACAACAGCAGCTAACGGCAGAGGTTCAGCATTTACAAGAAAATAGGGATAGCTGTAATTAATCTCGCTGGCTTTTGAAATTATGTATCCAGCATATCTTGTAAAGTGAGATTTGAAGAGATGATGGTTTCACTACAAGAAATAATCCTTATTTCAGCTAATTAAATGTAGTTGCTAAGAAAAATGCCGGGATAACCTTCTAACCGCAACGATCATGTTTCCGCCGCTTACTTTTAACCACAACCTACAAGAAATAGTTGGAGGCTTTATAAACTGAGTTTTTGCAGCTACTTTCCTCCATATAGCGACGTGATGTAGCGCCGCAATTAAGTTAATACATGTTACAACAATTATATCCTTTGATATTGAGTCCAAGCACCAAAACACACTATATTAGTTTTGATTTTCCCTTTTTTTTCCTTAGGGTTACAATCTCGAGCTCCCCTTTTTTCTTCTTCAATTTCTTCTTCTCGCTTCCAAACTTACCTCCAAATCCACCCATTAGAGCTTCTTCTTTTTGCATACGCGGCTAATCCATCCTTCATATTCGATTAATAACAGATTTGGGATTTTGGGCAAGCTATATTACGTGCGTTTGCGAGATAAAGCGTTCAGGAGACAGAGAGGGGAAGGAGAAGTGCACTGCCATCATACCACTATGTAAGTTAAGGAGGATTGGGGGAACCCACTGCAAAGAAGGTACACCAATGACATTTCCCACTAAAATTTTATTTTCGAAACTCTGTTTCTTGGTTTGTCTCTACTTAGCTTTGGATTTCTCTCTTCCATGCTAAATCCAGCAACTTTTTCGAATCTTTAGCATTTCCTTGATTTCACACCGCTATTTCTTGATATGTGTTACTTTTTGTCAATCATTCGATGATGCCACATCTTGATGTTTAGGAGATAACGATTAAAGTGATGATAAATTTATTTTTTTCTTGAATTTTTTAAGATTTCAAAAACCAAAATGACAGAGTATGTGTTATTCATAGTTTTGTTTGTTCATATTTTTTGTTTGTTCGTTTTTTCCTACTTTGGAAAGAAATAGAGGGTTAGTAAATTACAGTGTTTACATGCTAAGCAAGTGTTTCAATTGAAGCTGAAACAGATCAAATAGCAAAAAACTAAGCAAAAAAATTGTACAAATTAAGGTGGTACTGTTGTAGTGTATGGTAGTACCGATTAAACCTCTATTTTGTTCATGATGTTATAATGAATGAAATAGATTTAATCATAACAATCACAATAGGCTCTAGTTTTGCATACTGGATTGCTATTTCTGTCATTAAGGGTGAAATCCTGTTAGGCGTTTTCTTATATCTCTTTTCAATTCTTTCTTACCTCATGAAGATGATAGAGGTTGAAAAAAGATGGAGTGATGGGTTGCTTACATGTTTTTTCTCGCATTTCAGATTCCTCACTTATAACACTAGTTAGAGTGCAGCCTAGTGGTCAAGGGAAAAGATTGGGATAATGTTCATGTTTCTAGACATCCCGGGCTTGGTTCTGCATTAGAAGTTATGCTAGATTACTTGATACAAAATACTGGCAGATGGGGTTATATCTCTAAGGTTTGCAGCTTGTCTATGATAATACTAACTGCATCTTTTTGGTATATTTCCTTCATAGAATAAATTGAATGTGTACAATTTACATGTAACAACATGGGTGCCAAACTCAAACCCGTTGTAAAGATTCTAATTTTTATTCTTTTTGTTCTTTTTTTTTTAATTGAGTTTGGGTATGCTGTATAGATTCTAATTTGTTAACTTGTAAAATTTGATATGCTGGGATAATGGGTAATGCAGCTTTGGTAAAAGTATTAGAGAAAATGCCTTGGCTACCTTAGAAAGCTTACAGATTGGGAGTATTATGCATATGTCTTAAATGTATTCATTAATGTTTATATTTGGTATGAGTTATTGTTAATTAGCTTTCTATGTTCTAGATTAGTTCATGTTGTATTCCACAATATACAGAACAGGCTATATTCTAATTACGCCTGGTGGGGAATGGGGGGAGATAAATGATGGAAGAACTAAAATACAGTTGGGGATATATTTGACAAAGTTCAACATTAACTTGTAAGCTGAGGCAAGGTTTGGGGTATTTGGAAATATTTAGCATATCGGATGTTTTATACACATTGGACCATGTTCGGTTACTATACAAAATCAAAAGAATAGCATCGTGGTCGGAGGAATTTAAAACTTAACATGTGGCTGTACACGTAATCATCCACTGCAGATTAGTAGCAACAATTTCCAATTATTATTTTTCCCTATTATTACATATTGTCATGCTGATTTGCACTTGGTTCCATTGCCATTCAGATGTTTAATAGCGAACTAAAGGAGCAAACTTGGTGGACTTCTACAAGGGGTGCCTTTTGGGAGGTTAGATGTGTAATGCATAATTTTTGCTTTTTGGATGATGGAGAGGGGGGCTGGGGGACTCCATATGTATATATATATATATATGTATGTATTTTTGGATATATGCCGCTCCATATTTACATATGTCATCTGACTAGGGAGGTTAGATGAGAAAATTCTGCTTTGTGGAAGGCGATAGGGTAGGTATAGGAAGGTTGGGGAAAAGGCAGGATGTGTTGATACTTCCTTTGGGTTTTGAACAGAGTTGATGTTTTGGGTTTTCTAACTTAATATTAGGGGGGAAATAGCATGGGCTATAAATCTGGAGCAATATTTGTAGTAGAAAAAAAACATGGACCATTTGTTTATGTAAGTATTGTTCTCTCAACAATTACTGTTAAGACGACTCACAGCATGCACACATGCGACTTATGACAAGATTCTTGATATGCAGGTACAACTTGTGAATATCAACATGTACTTGGTTGCCTTGCGCTCAATGACCTTCCGAAATTACATGACCATATCGCATGTCATATGTTATTGCCAAGGTACTTGAATTTCCTAAAACTTAATGTGTTGGGGACTGACTGTGCAATTTATCTGAAATAAATTTAGTTTGATCATTTAATTACTAATGTGGCTACTTTTGTGCATTTACGTTGATTAAAGTCTTAAGTTTTGCTAGAGAAGTTTACTGGCCTGTGTAAAACATTAAAAAATAATTGTGTAAACTCCTATGCATATTTTGCCTTACTTTAAAAAATTACATTGTAGTTGACTAAAATATGCCTCCTTGATATGTGATAACCATGCTACTAGTATGTGTGAACTGCCTTGGTGGTTTAATTCCTGTAGCATTAACATAACTTATACAATTACATTTAGTGCAAAAGAAAGCTTAATTGATACTTCTAAAGGTTGTACAAAACTTCAGTAGAACGAGCTAGAATATGTTGGAAGTAGAATTTATTTCATGCCCCTGGATCCACTTTCTGTCTTCAACAATTATGAAAAGTAATAGGAACAAAAATCCACAGCATAGATGCACATTAGGTACAACAGTATATAACCTCTCTTCAGAGTGTTTTCCAATTAGTATTGTTAAATTTTCAAGGTTGTATATGTTTGAACTCCATGTAGAAAATATGATTCGGGTTTAAAAGACTTTCTATTTAAGGAAGACTTTTACAATGGTATGCCAACATGGATGTAAGACCTTCTCTAACAAATGAACATTCAGAGTCTTGGGAAACAACAAAAAGTGCAATATATATATATATATAAATGCACTTTCCTCTTGAACTTACTAGTTCACTGATTAGGCAAAAACAAAAACAAAAAAGCAGATTTTAGTTGAGTTGATATATATGTATATAAACTATAAATATCATTAAGGATCAGGTTAAACATCAATAATGTGTAATAAATTTTAACTGGATGATCATGTAGTCCCTAACTGATGTTATAAAGGCCTATTGAAATGCAGGTGGTTGGAGTTAATTTGAGGCGATAGTTGGGCAGTAATGATATTTATAAATATATATATATATATATCATTAGAAGATGGTCAAATCCTGCTGGGAAACTTTGTCATCTGTGCTGCTATGAAATATATAGATGGTAGATTCGCATGGACCAGTTCAACAAATCTTCCAGGACAGCAAGTGCTTATATCAGTTAGGGGACAACGTGTAAGAAATCAGTCTCTTCTCTCTTTCTAAATGTGAATAACTTGAATGCACTAGTGTATTATATAGTGTCTTGCTGTTTAAACAAGCCATCAGGCAGTTGTGGGGATGGAGATTGTTGATACTTTGTTGGGCAGGTGTTGCATGCCTGTAGAATTTGTAAAAAAATGTCCAATACAATTATTGTTGTTCTTGAATATTGGCTGGTTCCACACCCCTGATGATTGGAATGACCATTTTGAATGGCAAAATGAAGTCTGCCAAAAGGGGCACACTTTGAGATGGATGTTACTTATGCATATATTAAATGTCATGCATGAACCTATCTGTTGTCAGATGAATCAAATGATGTGTTAATTATTCAAACTGTATTCTAGTCTAAAAATTGCAAGCTGGTATGATCTCCACATCCTTGGTGAATTTATCCTGAATGCATTAACAGGGGTGTAGTTCATGTAATTGGTGATTATACATCAGGTTGATTGTTTGATGTGTAAAAACTGATTTCTATGAAGACTTTAGATTTATAAAAATCGTATAAGTTTGGTATTCCCCTTCTCAATTAAGATTTTTCCAATATTAATTACAGGCATTTTTGCAAAAACGATATATGCATATATATTAAGTTGTGAGTTTATGTATCAATCCTGATGGTGAACACAACAATGAGTAAGTTAGTTGGACTACATTCATACATATATCACTAAGAAAAAATAATAATTAAAAAAAATGTGACATGCGGCAAAAACAAATAGATGGAACAGGGGACACAATTTGGATGTTAATGGCATGGAAGCATCGATGCACTAAAATACAAATTACAATAATTTAGCAATTAGCCGAGGAAGCCAGGACGTACTTGCAGCGAAATAAAATATGATACTGTGACGAAATAATTTGATGCAAATGAAATTGGTGACAATAACTAATTGTATTTGGAAATACGATATCCGGCGAGACCATCATGTTATTGTGAGGAATATAATGCGCTGAAATAATTATTAACATGACGAAAACTAGGAATAGACGACTCTGTGCAATTCAGACAATTCTTTCACATCCAACATGCGTCGACCGTAAAATCCTCGCCGTTGGCTTATTTCAGCAAATTTGGTAGTCTATTCCAGCGAATTAAATTGCTGGGAAAGCCTAACTTTGTTGTAGTGTTTGTCTTGTTCTTTATTTCCAATTCTATAAGAACCGTCTTTAGTTTCATTTAGTACACATCAAATCTTCTTCTCATATCTATAATTCATCTGTATTTGTATTCTTATTTTACAAATTTCCAATGGCTCATCAATTTCCTTTTACTATTTCTCACAATCAACATATGAGGTATCCTTCACCTTAATTACAAGTTGATCCTGCATCTTCCGCAGGTGCAATGTTGCAGCAAGCAAATGATCTGGCTAATAAGTCAGATCGTGAAGCTGTTTATGAGCTGGTGACTCTCGGCACCCGATACTCCTCCTCTATTGTTGGATTTTCCAACCGATTACAATCCAAAAATCGTGAGATTGAGGAACTTAACGAGAAGGTTTCTGTACTTCAACGACTCGTTCAAGAGTCTGACAAAAAAATTGCAGACTTAAAGCAGGAGAATAAGGATTTAAAATCCTTACTTGCCTCTTCATTTCGACTGCCTAATCCTTTAGATAAGGATGGTACGTTGCTTTATGAAAAGCAAATGCATTTGAGAGATGAGGTTAGAAGTCTCAAATTCTTGTAACTCATCTATGAATTGAATAATAAGATCTTTCCTTTTCAAATGCATTCCTTGAATTTATAGCAACCATTGTGATCTTTTCAAGAGTTCTAACAAGGTAAATCATCAACGTAAACTGCAATAATGACGAATCCAGATTCTGATAAAACACATGAACATATAGGATTATTCTTAAATCCTTCTTTCAATAGATACTCGTTGATTCAATTATACAACATGCGTTCGGATTGCTTTAACCCATATACAGATCTTTGAAACTTTATAAAGTACATACTCCTAAATGTACTTGGATTAGATGCTTCAAGTATCGTAATAATCTAATGATGCTTATAAATATGCAGTGACCACATTCATTAACTGCATATCTAATCCTTTTGTAATAACCAAATCAATTAAAAATATGAATGTGATTGCATTCATAACAAGGAAATATGTTTCCTCATAATTGCTCTCGGGTTTCTACAGGAAACCTTGTGCGACAAATTATGCCGCACAATTTCATTTCGCATTACGCTTTTGTATAAATACTCACTCATATTTGACAGATATTACACCCTTTGGTGTTTGGACAACAGGTCCAAATGCATCTCGCTTCACTAGCGAGTTTAATTCAGTTTTAATAACTGCTTTCCATTTTGGCCAATCATTTCTACGTCGACATTCTTCGACGATTTTTGGCTCATTATTTATGGTAATATCAAGTGTTATTATATATGTTGTCGACAACAATTTTATTTTTATCCATAAATTTTCCAATACTCATGAAATGTATTGAGATCTCATTGTTCCTCTTTAGGGGAAAACATTTCATGAAACACCTCTACAGGAGGTTCCTCTTCAGGAGGTTTATACTCTTCAGGAGTTTTCTCTTCAGGAGTTATACTCTTCAGGAGTTACACTCTTCAGGAGGTTTCCTCTTCAGAAGGATTATATTTTATACAGAAAATACGGTCTCTTCATGAGCACCGATTTTTTTATTTTTCTTGTGCACCAATAGGTCTTCAACGCTTCAGGTGTATCTTAGGCTCATTTATTGCTGTTTTAACAACTCGTCCTTCAGGGATTTCAATTCTTGCTTAAGTATTAACAGCAGTAATATATGATTTTACAACACCTTTAGTGTCAGTAAATACATCATGTAATTGATTTGCAACACTTTGCAGATAAATAATCTTTTGAACTTCTGATTCACATTTATTTGTAAGAGGATCAAATTTAAACAGGACTTTATTATCCCAAGTAATTTCTTGTCGTGCTTCAGGCACCGATATTTCATTATTTCAAAACATGATGAAATATTAATAAGCTTATATATAAAAACTTAGTATAAATAAATCAAGTGCTTGGCCGTACAACAGGTACGTGACTACTGTTTAGTCATATTACATCTATGACAAACATCTTCATCTTTTTATGAAGAATTATTCTGAGGGCTTTTACCCTTCTCTGAGTTTGATCACTTCTGGTGATACGATATATTTTTATCATCTTTAGTGTTGTCGCTTTTGGGACCAACACTTCTATAATTTTTCTACCACGTCTACGCCCTTAGTTTCCATTCACTTATGGGAATTGTGTAAATTCGATATTATTAATAGGACGTAACTGGTGTAACAAAAACTCATTATTTAGCTCAATCACTGGAAGACAAAACAAAAATTCAGAATATTTGTTGAACTTTCACTCTCGATATTGCTACTGTAGGAGCACATTCGAGGTATGAAAAATAATGTCTTCTTTTATATATCATCATTAGTGGCATTTTCACTGTATAATTTTAATATTGAGCTGATTTTAAAAAGTGCAGAATATTCAATACCACTCTTAAAATGTTGCAACTTCAGGTGCAATAAATCATAATGATCTTTTGAGAGGATTACATCTTCTGGTGCTTATATCACTCTCTTAATTTATTTCACACAGTAAGATGATTTTTCATCATGAAATACATAGCATGGTCCTTCAGGGACACATGGTTTTCTTCTATGATTATATCTTTCAAGTTCATCATTATATCCAAATAGATCTCATCAAGGATCTGGATAAATAACATTTTTCAGAAATGTCAATAGTAATAAATCTCAATATTTGACATTATATTACAAAAATAAATCTGTGAATTTAAGAAATGTATTCACATTATCATGAGAATAAAAATAAAATTTTATCAAGTAATATTCAGAAATATTACCTTTAATATTTATCTCAAGGACTGCAAATAATATATTGAAAAACTTACTTGAAATAGAAGACCACTAGTTTCAGTATCGGTAGAATCCCGTGCTGATAACGTGTTATAAAACTAAAAATAAAACTACTACTATTGCAAGAGAAAAGAAACTCTTAAGAACTGAAACTTTCTTTCTCTCTCTATATTTTCTTATGAATTTCATTACAACTGAAACCCATATTTATAGGTGTTGAAATTACTATACAAGTTACTATGCAAGTCACTATGCAAGTCACTATACAGATTTAAAATAATAGTGGTGGGGTCATTCACATAATTTAGTGGTGGGATAGGAGGCGGCTGCCGACGTTTGTTTATAACATGCACAAATTATTTATAAAAGATAAAAAAATATTTTTACAATCTAATAAGTTTTATGGATAAATAAAATAAATTTTTAAAATTTTTTATTTCTAAGTAAAGATATTTTATGTTTGTCTATTATTTTACCTGTAAAAAAAATTCATAAAATTAAAATAGATTGTAGGTAATATTTTCATAAGAATACTTGTCTGCTAGTAAAGAAGATGCGAGTCATGATGAAATTAACTGTACCCGTAACTTTAAATGGGGAAGAAAAATAATCCCCAACGTGCTTGCGATCGTTTTCAGATGGTGTGGTTCTGACCGGACACTTTATCACGAGTACTGTACATATAATATCTATATCTATATCTATATATCTCATGAAGATGTAGACTTCCAAATCAGGTCAATGCATGGATATTAGGAAAGAGAGAGATCGGAAATCCATGGTAGAAGATAACCAGGGAAGTAATCTTTTTTTCTTTTCACTTGCAATACTACTCGCAGTACTACTACAACTGCCCTCGATCGCTCACCCCTGTCATGTCCTAATAGTTCTTCTTCCTTTCCTTTTCTCTTCATGCTTTAATTCTTATTTTTTTTTCCCTCCGAGCTAGATAATAGATGTAGAGGCTATATTACAGGATGTTAGGGAAAGCATAAATGCGTCAGTCATGACGACTTTCAGACTTCAGTACCCATTTTTAATAAACTCACAAAATGATGAACCGATGCATGATTGTTAGTGACCAGTTTGGTACCATGATTCATGCATAACCTTTAATAGTAATGTATGTCTCGCAACACATTCTCATAACACGTTTTACAATAATATTATAAGATGAATGTACTTTTATAAAATAATATTATTTTATTAAGTGTTTTATAAAAATATTATTTATTTAAAATATGAAAAATACTTTTTGTCCCACTTTTGAAATCCCATTGGAATCTCAATTTTCATTTTTTTAAAAAATTTACATAATTTTTAAGTAATATATTTTTTTATAAATCTTTTTTAACATCTTAAAATATTTTTAAAAATTAAGTAAAATAAAATCAAAATAAAAATCCCAATCGAGATTTCAAAAACGAGAAATGTAGCACGCCCCAAATATAATTATGAAAAATATTATGTATAAATCATTTCCGAACCTTTAATATGTTGTTGGTGAATAAAACCATTTTGCATGCAGAGACATACATGATTCAACGACTAAAAACAAGCAAGTTGCTTAGAAAAAAAAAAAAAAACTAAAAACAAGCAAGAAAGAATGTTATAAGAAAAAAAAATGAAAAAAGGGCCGTTTCGTAAATGGGCCACTTTCAAAAAGTTTTCAGTGGATTATGTGGTCCAATGGGAGGCGGACAAACTTTCACCTCCACGCCTCCGTTTCTTCGCTCCACCACTTGTAATAGTACTACAGGTGATAGCTATAAGCTATTAGCTACTCTATTAGTACTGAACACGCGCGTCGTACACGCACACAAAGTGCGAGTGCCGAAAGCTGATGCTGCATAGAATAATTCCGAGAAAGCAAAAGCAAATAGAAGTGGGAAGAGATTCGGTGGAGGTCTAAATTGGGGAAAATGAGTGGGCAGCACGTGCCAGCGGTTTGATTAATCGACACGCGTCTCGGCCTATTTTGACCGCCTCAGAGGATCGGCCCCACACCCACTGAAAGAAGGAAACTCTAGATTAGGTGCTATCCATTTCGATGACAGCCAAATGAGGTAAGCGAAAACAGTAAGTCCCTGTAAAATTATTTTAATTTATTTTATTATTATTATTTTTTTTTTAAGTTTTTATATAAAATATAATAAATTAATTAATTTTTTTTTTCTAATTTCAAAATATTTATAACATTAAAAAAATACTATTTTATTTAATTTATCTCAATATTAATCAATTTTTTAATATTTAAATTTTATTTAGATTTAGAGTTAAAATAAGAAGAATTGAGATCATTTTAAAAATTAAATAAAATATTATTATTATTTAAAAAATTAAAAAATCTATATTAAAATTTAAACAATTTATATTAAAATTTATATCTTATATAAAATTTTAAAAAAATTATAAAACAGGACCAATGGAATTATTCGATACGATCGACTTGATTCAACAAAAAGTTATATTAGAATTGAATCAAACAGGGCCTTAAACGCATTCTAAGCGATCGATTTGCTGGACCAATGGAGTTATTTTCGCAGCTGTAATAATCGAATCGCACAGCTTCACGTCACAGCCTGAATAAGTGCTTGTCGTGCTAGCGGAACTCGGGGGAAGGACGTTGAAAATTGGAAATGAAAAGCGTGACGTGTCATTTCCGGAAGGTCTAGCGAGGAGGGGTAAATTTTCCGGTCCGCTGTTTTCCTACGTTGCTTACCTCGATTGAACATGGATTGATGCGAGAAAATTAAGCTACACAGAATACGTGTCGTCGTACGTTGGGAACACTATGATAAGTTCGATCTTACATTGGGAACACGCTGATAATAATAATTAGTTCTATCCTCCAGCAGAAATGACTTGCGCAGAATGCAGATAATGTTCTGTTGTAGATCTTTGTTTTCTTTTATTCGTTTTTTTTTTCCCTTACCAACTTTATATACTTTAAAGGATAACCGCAGAAATTATTTATAGAGATTGAGGGGTTCCAAATTCTTAATTTATGCTGCTCAAACAGATATTTCAGATATACAGCAGTGATATGATAATATGTTTATGTTCGTGTGGCATGAGATTTTGGCGAATCTAACCACTGTATTTAAGATACTACTGAATATTAGGCATTTCCCGTAGTAAATATTGCTCCACACTCTTCCCACGATCTCACCTCTTAGTCATCTTCCTCATCTCGATTACAGATCTTTCTCTCTCTCAGCAGTCTCTCTCTTACTTTCTACCTTTCAAAGGAGCCCTTTTAAATGAGAGTAAAGGCTCCTCTCTCTCTCTGTCATTCCGAAACCTTTTCTCGTTCTTACTTAAGAAAGAGAGAATCAGGAAAAAAGATATTACAGGTTCTTTACATGAACCTGCCTCTAGGAGCTGCCACGTTGCGCCTTTGCTGTTGGCGTTTCACTTTGAAGTGGCATGCACTGGGGCCTTAGACCTAAATAAATAGGGTTTGTGTTCGAGCGCTCAGCTCTCGATCTCTTCATTACTCACTCTTTCTCAACCCACTTCCCAATCACTCTCTCTTTCTCTCACACTTTTTTTCTCTCCTGCCCTCTACTTTTTCCTTTTTAGAAGAAAGCAAAAGAAATAATGCCGGGGTTTGGTGTCGGAGAAACTCCCAATGGAGAGACATCGGACGGCAGAATTTTTCCGAAAGGTGGTCCTCGAGATACGCGTGACTTGCCATCTTTATTGTCTTCTTCCTATACTATTACTCTCAAGGTACGAGAAGGAGAGGAGGGGTGAGAGCTGATTTTCGCTTTTCCACTACTTCCTGTATATTAAACTGACCCTGTCGAACTGTATCATGTCTTAGCTATTTCAGAGTCACGATTCAGTTGGCCATAATTGAACTTTTTATCAATTTCTTTTAATCTCTACATGCAGTTCATGGACGTGTGTTACCGACGGAAGATAGAGAACAAGCAGAAGAGCGGTGTTAAGTGCATGTTTCGTCAAGGCCCAACAAAGTCCGATCAAACACTAACTTCTTCAATTGAAGAACGAACAATCCTGAATGGAATCACCGGCATGGTGTCCCCCGGTGAAGTCCTGGCCGTCCTTGGTCCATCAGGGAGCGGAAAATCGACGCTCCTCAATGCACTTGCAGGGAGACTCCATGGTAACGGATTCACCGGAACAATCATGGCCAATGGACGTAAACTCAACAAAACCGTGCTGCGACGAACCGGGTTTGTGACTCAGGACGATGTTCTCTACCCCCATCTCACAGTGCGTGAAACCCTAGTCTTTTGCTCCCTCCTCCGCCTGCCAAAAACTCTATCCAAAAAAGAGAGAATATCAATTGCCGAGTCAGTGATGTACGAGTTGGGTCTGGTAAAATGCGAAAACACGATCATAGGGAACAGCTTCATACGTGGGATATCCGGTGGGGAGAGAAAGAGGGTGAGCATAGCTAATGAGATGCTGATTAACCCTAGTTTATTGATACTGGACGAGCCCACGTCGGGGTTGGACTCCACCGGGGCGCATCGATTGGTGTCGACGTTAGGGTCTCTGGCTCAGAAAGGGAAGACCATAGTGACGTCCATTCACCAGCCGTCAAGCCGTGTTTATCAGATGTTCGACTCGGTCTTAGTTCTGTCAGAGGGAAGATGCTTGTACTTTGGGAAAGGGAGTGAGGCGGTGCCCTACTTTGAGTCGGTTGGGTTCTCGCCGTCTTTCTCCATGAATCCTGCGGACTTTCTGCTTGATCTCGCTAACGGTACGTAAGGCGCTTTTCCCAGCTTTTTATCTCTGTTTTCACGTAATTTCTTGTTCTTTTTGCTGCCTGGCCGAGTAGACTTAGGGTAACTAAGATTTTTGCAGTGGCCGACAAGAATAATAAATTTTTTTGAGTCTTTTTTGTGTTCGTTCATTTTAGATGAAGAAGACTGTTAGGTTATTAACTATTGATACAGATAGTTATTGTTTTTACCTAATCCCTTTTTGAGTTTGCGTATACGTTTCTTCATTCCTGTCTTCTTATATTCCTTCTTTTTCCTAGGAAAATATTTTACACTCAGAATTTTTTCCTTCTCCCTTAGGTTCCTGTTTTGATCATTTTCTTATAACGTCAATGTCCTCTAATTAAGTCTCAATCGAGTGAAAATAAATGAATTTTAAGTGCCTAGCTATAATTCGATCATCATGGCAATGAGTCAAGTGATTCGTGGCCAAGGTGATCCATGAGCAGGACCATATCGTGTGTAGCACACTCTGATCTATGCGATCGACGCCACTTCTCCATACCATGGCGCTGTCTGTTGTACGTGTTTATCATTAAGACTCATGACGGCCTGTTGGTCAAATGGTCCATACTCCGTCTAGAATTTATATTTACCATACCATGACATGGGCCACTGTGATCGATGATCTGGATTTGCGTCCCTAGTGATGGTGCATTAATGATATATATTTTCTTCCAATACAAAATATTATATTAGTTGTGAAAGCCTAGGATCGAAGATGAATAATTCTAACTCCTGGAAGATTTTGTGATGGCCCAGCTTATTGGGGAATAGTGATGGCCCTGCTGGTGGTGTTTCTGTTGGAGGTGGAGGGTTCGATAAAATAACACTTTTTTATTCTCTCAATGGAAGCGTAAAGACTAAAGGCTTCTTTTTTAGAACCCTGCTGGATAGAATCGATCGATTAGACCACCCGTACTGGCTATATATTGATGAATATTTAAATTTCCATTTTGAGAGAGTTCTTTGTAATTTGTTGGAAAAGTATATAATTTTTTCTGTTGCACTCCACGCGTCCTTCATTCGGCCTTGTGTTTGATGGCCTCTCTCTCCCTTTACTACTTCCTTTAATTCATCTTTGGCCAAGTCGATGCGACTCCTTATGCTCCAATCCTTTCTCCTTTTTCCAACTTTCGTAATTTTTTGCGCCTGTGCGTTATTCTCGTCCACAGGATTACCTATTGCCAGTGTCTTGGTGCCTCCCCTGAGTTGGACAGGGTGAACATCGAATATTCCAATTGAATTCGCTTGTGCTTATTCTCTGTAATTTTTCCTTTATTTCCTGGTTTTGACATTTTCGTGGTGGCCGTGATGATATAATGAATTGAAACATTTCTATTTTCAATAATCTCCTAATTAAAACTTTTCAATCTTTTGAGTTTCACTTTTGGGATTTAACTTTATTTAAGAATTATGAGACTACTGGTGTTAATTATTGGACTGGATCTTTTCTTTTTTCTCAGCAGCTTGCGAATCGTTTTTAGTGACTTCAAATCATTTTTTCGTTAGGAGGATATATATTTATGCAGGGTGGACTATGGGACCCAATTTATACCCTAAATTCGTACCAAGGTTAACTAAATATGGACATTATTTGTTCATAAACGTTGGACCCCCCATATATATTCGTAATAAATATATTAGAAACGGACGTTTCTTTCGACCGACCGTTCAATGAACTTCATCTATGTTCTTTATATATTATTCATGGTGCAAGGTATATATATATATATATATATATAAGAAAAATATTATTAAAAATAATATTATAATATTATTTTATTTAACTTTTAACTCTAATCTCAACTTATTTTATATAACTTATTTTAAATCGAAATAATGACATGGAGTTCCCAGTTTGAATCTCTTTGCTTCCTAAAAAATATAATTTATTTTATACATTTTCACAATTATTTTTTTTCTTAAAAATGATAAAAAAAATGTGCAAATAAAATATATTTGATTTTTTTATTTATTTAAAAAACTGTGTGGGCACAAAAGTACCACTGTGGCTGTGACCTCAATTTCGACCTTTTTTTTTTTCGAGGATGAGTCGTTTTCAACCTTTTGAAAACGAGATCCTGATCTCATTGTCGTAATCAATGAGCAAGGCGTGTCCGGTATGGGTGCCACCTCAACTCTCTATCCAGTAATTTTACACAATGGACCTTATTCTCTCTCTTTCCTTTTCTTTTTAAATTAGTTTATTCTTTTTTTATTATTTTCCGATAAGCGATAAGTAAATATCATCTGTACGAAATATCTAATTTAGCATGAGAGTAGTTAGGGTGTCCGTAGATTTTAAGGCATTAGCTAGGAAGAAAACAGTTTTACCTTGTTGAATTTGTAATTTAATCACTCTTAATAAATTATTGAATTTTTATCGGAAAAAAGAAAGAACAGAATCACAGATTATCAAAAGTTTCACGCAGTAGCCAAACAATTTGAAGGGAAACATGTCAAAGAGTTTAAAAAAGAAATGCTGATGCGTTGACTTTTTTCTTATTATGTCAATAGGATTGGATGTGTGCCATGTGGGCCGCCACAGTATTTGTTAGGTAATGGACCACCCCTGAGGAACCAAGTTTGGTCGTATAAAATGGCTGGAAACCTAGGTGTCGATCGAGTGTGAGAGCGTGAGGAAATGTTGCACACAAATGGTATATATAGCCGCATAATCATAAGAGTCATTTTTTAATGCTTTGGTGGACATGTCACTCAGCAGTGTCTAGAGTTAAAATAATGCATACTGACAGCACTAGTGCTCTTCGACTTGGTGCCTTCTATAATTGTTGCACAAATGTTTGGGGAGGGGGGAGGGGGGAGGGGTGAGGGGGCTCTGTATCTTAGCTTTCCCTTTAAACAATTCTTAGACAAAATGATTAATGTTTTAAGGAAACTCCACCTCGGGAGCATCGCATCAGTGTCCCTCCACAACTCGTACGTGTTCGTTCTTAGGCGGCATTGGTCCATGATATATTATAAGGTTGTCATCATCTTCCTCTCATTTACCTGATGTTTTTCTAAAATTCAAGGGTTATAATTTTGTCCTCTAAGAAAGAATATATATGATCTTCTCGATTTAAATACTCTTCTTAGTTAAAATTAATTATAGTTTTCAGGGTTAGGGAAATGACAAAGATACAATCATTTTCATAATTCTGTTTAATTCACGGTTGTCTTTATTATTTATATATATATATATATATTATTCTTGAGAGTTATAAGTAGCTGAAAAAGACATATAGGAGTATGACGAGTGTATGATGAGGATTGCACTCTTAGATTTATGCATATCAGTTGCTTAAACTGTTCTTTTCAGCGCTGACCACTTTCTTTTGTGGTATAAATCTGATCTTATGTCACTAATCTCAGTGATAACTCCTATATATGCATAAAAAGATAAGTGATCGACTATACTCCCAAATTAAGAAGTACTGGAGAAAATAGTGATCATATCAAGGCTTTGGTCAGGATTTTATCCTTGATAACATGACGTAATTAGGTAATGATGGGAATAAATATAGATTTTTAATCCTGGTATATTGTTATGTTCTCTGTGTATATTACGGGATAGCATTATAAAAACAGAATTAATGGCCTCATTTTCAAAGGCCATCATTAACAACTTCCTATTTATTAAGGGTGCTTATGTTAGTAATTATCTTAAAATCTGTTGACTAATCATTGCTTTGGGGGTTTTTTTGGTTTGAAGTACTGTTCTTCACTTCTTCGTGTTATCGCTCTAGTGAACTATAAAGGCTAGCTAGGCGTCCTAGAATGCCCTATAAACCTAAGAGCAACACGTGTTGGGTTGCTTTGAATTTAATTCCACGAGCATTGTTCCCAAAAACAAAAAATTTGAATTATTTACGTGTTTTAAAAATTATAATATGTACAGCAAACACGGAAGTGGTGGATCGCCTTGCCTCTTTTGAGTCTTCTGGGAGGCACCACCAACTTTGAGTGGAATCCCACCTTACCACTACCACCGGTCCGCTTTTGTTTCTAACTTTGGTGTGCTACTAATTATCTGCTTGTACATGTCATTAAATCTTGCACCATTAATACATGATTAAACTAATCAAATAATACAATCTTTATTTATAGTGCGTCTGCTTTTTACCACTCTTTTAATATTCTATATCATGCATTCTAAAGACTAATGTACTAATTAATCTATATATGTCATATATATTATTAATTAATGGTCCAATCAGTCTTTTCCCAACATTCATTTACAGGGACCAATTATGTTTCGTTCTTAATTTGGTTGAAATCCTGTAGTGGTCATACCTGTTAATTTAGATATAATATGGATGATATATTGCTAGCGTAGGAAGCACTTTCTTCAGTACTAGTTGCTTTTAGCAGCAAATGAATCACTCTGATCAGCAAAATCTTGTCCTATCTGACTCTTTGTGTAATATTTGATCATCATAATTTTATTGGATAGTTAGGTTAATTATCTTAATTCGAAGAGTCTAGTTAATTGGACCGACTTTAATGACCATGAGAAGAAGTGGAAAAGAACCACCACACAAATATATCCTAGACACAATGTACAAGCCTGCTACTTTTTGGGTCATCTTTACACCCCCACAAAACAGAGCAACCTATTATTTTAACTGTGTTTTTAAATGCCCTTTTGATGCTGTATGGGTTGTTAATTAGTCTAGTATCTGAGTGTTAAACGCTTAGTTTTTTACTCATAATTTGCAAAGCCTCATACTTTTAACAACTTGTTGTCCTTAGTAACCTGTTTGAATGTCTCCTTGTAATTTGCTTCTTAAGTTTAGCAGAATAATAATTCCCACTATAGAATAAAAAATGGCATTTGTAATTAAATATTTGCAATGAAAAAGATTATTAATGATTAAAACAGAATATTAATAATTAAAATAAATTATTTGTGACTAATAAATGATTGCAAATGAGTACTTTTTATTTTTGTAGTATCCATTGGTCAAAATCCAACATACACAAAACACTTGATATAATATGATCAGTATTACCAAATATCAGAAAATAGTGATTAAATTATTCTTTTATTGGATATGAATTATAAGGACTCTTCTCCATTAACTGCGCAGGTGTCTGCCAGCTTGACACCGTAAGCGAAAGAGACAAACCAAACATCAAACACACCCTCGTTTCTTCGTACAACACCTTCTTGGCTCCTAAGGTAAAAGCTTTATGCATGGAAACCTCCAACATTACAACAATGGAGGCGGGTTATGTCGGAAACAACTCTCCAAAAGAGCATAGATCACGCAGCAATAATAGAACATCCTTTTCAACATGGCTCAACCAATTCAGCATTCTGCTCCATAGGAGCCTCAAGGAAAGAAAACACGAATCCTTTAACACGTTGAGAGTCGTCCAGGTAATCATCGCTGCAATATTAGCTGGTTTAATGTGGTGGCACTCAGGTTTTCGAGACGTTCAGGATCGTCTAGGTCTCCTCTTTTTCATCTCCATCTTCTGGGGAGTTTTCCCGTCGTTTAACGCCGTCTTCGCCTTCCCTCAAGATCGTGCCATTTTCGTCAAGGAACGGGCGTCGGGAATGTACACTCTTTCATCCTACTTTATGGCTCGGATCGTCGGAGACTTGCCGATGGAACTCATTCTTCCCACAATTTTCCTCACCTTAACATATTGGATGTCCGGACTAAGACCCACATTGGATGCTTTTCTCTTGACTCTGTTGATTCTACTCGGCTACGTCCTCGTTTCTCAGGGTCTTGGCCTTTTCTTGGGTGCGGTTATCATGGATGCCAAACAGGCTTCTACGGTGGTAACGATCACAATGTTAGCTTTTGTATTAACTGGCGGATATTACGTGCATAAGGTGCCATCTTGCATGGCTTGGATCAAATATATCTCTTCCACATTTTACTCTTACAGGCTGCTGATCAACGTCCAGTATGGAGAAGGGAGCAAAATCTCTTCTTTGCTGGGTTGTAATTCCCATTATGGACAAGAAAGATCATCGTCTAGCTGCAAGTTTATTGAAGAAGATATTGGAGGGCAGATTAACCCTGTTTTCAGTGTTGGAGTCTTGTTTTTAATGTTTGTGGGATATAGATTACTGGCCTACATTGCGTTGAGGCGCATCAAAGCTTGATGGTCTGCTGAAAGGAGTCATGATCATAATTGTTGATTTTTGGATGAATGAAAGAAGATGACGAACGAGCATCGGTGCACAAGCGCATCGAGCTGATCTCATGTTGTTACCTCTGCTTAATTAATATATTTAGGTCCCATTATTTCATCTTTGTTTTGACGAGGCATTTATATATATGGGCCACTATTTATTCAATCCACTCCATTTGTATAATTGTATTGTATTGCGTTCCTTAATAAAATTAAATAAATGGGTATATTTAAGTAACAGTTTTTGTTTAAATAAGTATATTTATTCATACAATAATATGTGAGAGAGTAATGCTAAAGGAAATCACGCTCCTAAGACTCACTTTTACCCGATCCTTTTCATCCTTTGCAGATAACATCAAATGGAAACCCATCTGCGCACCCTACGCTGTACAGATAGGCCCAATCCCTATTGGGCCAGAAAAACGGCCTATCAATGTAATATTCTTAACCGACCCGAGTGTTGTACGATGAATTATAATTACAGCAGACGAAGATAGCCCAATAATATAAGAAATGAAGTTAAAACAGAGCTAACAGATCAAATCCTGTTATGAATTATTCTATTCAGCAATTCTAGGTTACAAAACTAAAGTAAACAAGTTCTTTGTATTTTTTTTTCATGATGAAGATGTGTATGGTGTATGGTTCGTGAATACTTTGTTGGTGAAACGAATGCCTAAATAGCACCCGACAATCCATAAATTTTTGAGTCGATCTAGATTTTCAACATCTCAAAAAACTTATCGAGATAAATGGTAACATATTTTTCCTCATTTCCTTAAGTCTCAGTTTGGATTAAGTGATGAGATGCGTTTAATTTATTTTTTAATATTATTATTATTTAAAAATTTAAAAAAGTTGAATTGAGATTTAAAAAAACTGTATTGAAATTTGTATTTTGTATAAAAATTTTAAAAAGTACAATAATGAGTTTGAAATAAATTGAGATAAAACTCGTCTGGTCTACGAATCCAAACCGAGTATTTATAATAGCCTCAACAAAATAAAAATTTGATAAAAAAATAATTAAGAAACATAAAAAGAGACTATAACAGATTCAACAAAATTAAAATAGTTTTAACTTTTATCAACTCTACTAATCAAATCTAGTGAGCTTCAACCACTAGCTAAATATTATTTTGGCATAAAAAGTTTCCTCTCTCTACTGCTTTTCATTCTTATTTGCTGCATTTTCTAGTTTCTATTTCTTAAACTTATTTAATCATTTACGTAATTTTTTACTTTAATTTGCATATATATGTTATATTTGAAAAAATATGATTGTTGAAAAAATGTATCAGTTGAAAAAATGCGATCACTAAAACAAAAAAATCGTTAAAAAACTTTATCTATTAGAATAACTTGAACGTTAAAAAATTAAGGAGTAATTTTTAAAAAATGAATAAAAATTTAAATTATAATAAAATTTAAAATAAATAGAAATGTCAAAATTAATATTTTAATAAAATAATGATAGATGTATTGAGTTTATCATTTGACGTTATTAAAAGAAGACTCATTAAATTTGTAAAAATTAAATTTTTAATTAAAATTTGGCCAAAATTTATTGGAGTTAATGTGAATACTCTTAAATGGGCAAATCTTCTCCATGGCTTTCACCTCTCGTCCGGCTCGAAAATAGAACCAAACCCTCTTACGAACCATTCATTTCTGAAAGCAGGGGAGATCTTGAGCTAAGCTCGCTTCTATTGTTGGGATCGGTGGAAACTCACAAATAATATGGAGACCAGAATTTAACGTGGTTCGGCCAATTTAGCCTACGTCCACACACACAAAGAGGAGAATTTGTATTAAACAACAAACCAATTATTTACAATAGTTTCTCTCAACTCTCACAGTTTCTAATCTCTCTAACGGACCTCACCTCAAGCTCTCCTTCTCATTACAATCTTACATGTATTTATAGGAGAAAGAAATAGTGTGAACGTGTAAATGACGGTAGAATTCCGGCGGCCTACTTTCTTGAATTTTCAGGCGGCGCCTTCCTTCTAGCTGCTACTGACGGTGCCTACCTTCACCTTCCACAAGCCTCCAGCTTCTTCATTTGCGTGTGTTGATTTCTAACAATCTCCCCCTCAACACCAAACGGAAGATATCCTGGCACATTTTAGTTCAAGGTACTTAACCTGGCTATGTTTCTACATAGCTCAAGTTTTTCGTATGTGACTACCTTTGTTAGCATGTCCGCTGGATTCTCCTTTGTATGAATCTTTATAAGCTTCAACAGCTATTGCTCCATTACTTCATGTATCCAGTAATACCGAATATTGATGTGCTTTGTTCGGGAGTGGTACATCGAGTTTTTACTCAGATCAAGAGCACTTTGACTATCATAATAGATTCTGTACTCTTTTTGACTGACTCACATTTCTTGGAGTAACCGCTTTAGCCATAACATTTCTTTACCTGCTTCTGCTATAGCAATATACTATGCTTCTGTTGTAGATAAAGCCACACATTTCTGCAGTTGGGACTGCCATAATACAACTCCACCTGCAAATGTGTCAATATATCCTGATGTAGATTTTCTCCCATCAAGATCACCTGCCATATCAGCATCTGTATAGCCATCCAAGACTGGGTTAGCTCCCCCGTAGCACAAGCACAACTTTGATGTACCTTTAAGGTACCTGAGACTCCACTGTACTGCTTTCCAGTATTCTTTCCCTGAATTTGAAAGAAAACGGCTCACAACTCCAACAGCATGAGCGATGTCAGGTCTGGTACAAACCATGGCGTACATTAAACTTCCTACTGCTGAGGAGTACGGTATTGTAGCTATTTCTTGAACCTTTTCTGGTGATGAGGGACATGAGCTCTTGCTCAATTTGAAGTGATTAGCTAGTGAAGTACTGACTGGCTTTGTTTTCTCCATGTTGAACCTTCGTAGTATTTGTTCAACATATTTTTTTAGTGATAGCCATAGCTTTTTTTTCTTCCTGTCACGAGTGATCCTCATGCCCAAAATCTGCTGGGCAGGTCCTAAGTCTTTCATCTCAAAAACTTTGGAGAGATCCGTTTTTAGCTTCCTGATAATGGATGGAACTTTTCCAATAATCAGCATGTCGTCAACATAGAGCAGTAACATCACGAAGTCACCTTCTGAAAATCTCCGGATGTAAACGCACTGATCTGCAGCAGTTTTCTTGTAGTCATGACTCATCATGAATGAGTCAAACTTCTTATAGCACTGCCTGGGAGCCTGCTTCAAACCGTAAAGGCTCTTTTCCAACTTGCAGACCAAATGTTCCTTTCCAGGAACTTGGAAACCTTTTGGCTGCTTCATGTAAATCTCTTCATCAAGATTGCCGTGAAGAAATGTTGTCTTCACATTCATCTGTTCAAGCTCCAAGTCAAGACTTGCCACCAATCCGAATACCACTCAAATTGAAGTCATCTTCACAACAGGTGAAAATATCTCATCAAAGTCGATTCCTTTATTCTGCTGGAATCCTTTGACGACTAAGCGAGTTTTGTGCTTCACCTGCTTGCCATCATTTTTCAGCTTGAACACCCATTTATTTCTCAGTGCTCTCTTGTCTTTTGGAAGTTCCATCAGCTCATAAGTCTGATTCTTCTGTAACGAGTTCATCTCATCCTACATAACTTGCATCCATTTGTCGCTATCTGGATGAGATATTGCCTCCGGGAAGTTTTCTGGTTCCCCCTCATCTGTAAGAAGAATATAATCTGATTTCGGATATCTTCGAGACGGAATCAACAATCGCCCTCTAGAGGATCTGTCTTGCTGAGGTTGATCACCTAACAACTGTGGAAACTCTGTAGTTTCTGATGGAGAGGGCAACTGCTCCCCCTGCTCAGTACTGGTTTCTCCGTTGTCAGTATCCTCTTCTTCTTTTGGGGAAACTTCTTGTCTATCTTCAGTGTTTGAGACAGACTGAAGCGGTAGTGAATTCGGAGCTGGTTCTGGAGCACTTGGAGTTGTTTGTTCTGATCCAAACATCTGGTCTTCATGGAACACAACATCCCTGCTTCTGATGACCTTCTTTGCTTTGAGATCCCATAATCTGTATCCAAATTCTTCATCTGCATAGCTGATTAAAAAACATGGAGTAAACTTTTCATCAAATTTCTGTCTTTTCTCCTTGGATACATGTGCAAATGCTTTGTACCCAAATACTCTTAAATGAGAGTATGAAATCTTGCGGCTTGACCACACCATCTCTGGGACTTCGAACTGTAGTGGAACTGACGGTGTTCTGTTGATCAGGTAACAGGCTACTTTTATTGCTTCACCCCAAAATGGCTTAGGCAATTTTGCCATACTCAGCATGCATCTGGTTCACTCTACAATGGTCCGGTTCATTCATTCTGCTACACCATTGTATTGTGGGGTGTAGGGGACAGTCTTCTCGTGTCTGATGCCATGTCTGGAACAGTATTCTCTGAACTCTCGAGAAGTATATTCACCTCCATTGTCTGTCCGGAGGCATTTCAGCTTCTTGCCTGTTTCTCTTTTTATCATGGCATGGAAGTTTTTGAATTGCTCAAAAACTTGATCTTTCCTTTTTAGGAAATATACCCACACTTTTCGTGAAGTATCATCAATAAAAGTAACAAAATATTTGTTACCTCTAAGTGATTCAACTTCAAAAGGACCACAAACATCAGAGTGTACCAAGCTCAATAACTCTGATCTTTTTCCAGTAGATGTCTGGAATGAAACTCTATGCTGTTTACCAAATAAATAGTATTCACAAGGATTGAAAGCAATACCTTTGTTTACTGTAATCAATGCTTTCTTTGCAAGCATAAACACCCATTTTTCTCCCATGTGGCCAAGTCTCCGATGCCATAAGTTTGGTGATGTATCATCTTCAGTTACATTGAAACTGTTTGCACATATCTTAGCATTTGATTTGTACAAAATGCCACAGACATGTTCCCGTGCAACGACCATTGCTCCTTTCTTCAATTTCCAAGCATTGTTGCTGAAGATGCTCTCGTAACCCTGTTGATAAAGGGTTCTTATAAAAATTAGGTTGAGTCAAAGATCGGGTACGTGCCGAACGTCATTTAGCACCATAGTACAGCCAACACTAGTTTTTATTCTGACATCTCCAATGCCCACAATTTTTGAGAAACTTGAATTTTCCATCCTGACTGTACCGTAGTCTCCTGGCTTGTAAGTACTGAAGAAATCTTTACAATGAGTGGCATGATAGGATGCTGCTGTATCTATTACCCACTCGGCTTCCTCGCTTGAAACGTGTAAGTAAGATTCTTTACCAACGGAAAGGAGTACATAATCTCCAGAAAGCGTCACTGCAGTTTCGACTTCTTCGTGCTTTGACTGATTGCTTAGCTGATTTTGCTCCTTCTGCAGCTTTCGGCATTCTCTTTTAAAGTGGCCTCCAATACCACAATAAAAGCATTTTCCCTTCTTTCGCTGTTTACCGCGACTTTGGGATCTCCCTTTGCTTTGACTTCTGTTCCTTTCTCGACTTCTACGTCTACTATTTCTCTGATGCCTTCCTTCTGTTACAAAGGCATCTGTCTCGTCTCCTCCAATCTCCTTTCGTCTAGCCTCTTCATTAAACAAGGCGTCTATCACAATTGACATGGCGAGCTTTCCATTTGGAGCTGAATTACTAAGTGAAACCACTAGTGTTTCCCAGCTATCTGGTAGGGAACTGAGAAGTAGTAGAGACTGCTCTTCATCTCCGAGCTTAAAATCTACGGATGCAAGTTGATTTACAAGATTCTGAAACTCGTTGGTGTGTGCGGCCACTGAGATGCCATTTTTGAGTTTCAAGTTGACAAGGTGTCTCATTAATAATGCCTTGTTCCGTGCAGTTTTTGCCTGGTACATGTTTTCCAGCTTTTTCCACAACTGATAGGCATTCGTTTCCTGTGTAACATGATGAAAAACACTATGGTTAATCCACTGCCGGATCTGACCAATAGTTTTCTTATTCAACTTATGCTAGTATTTTTCCGTTACATCATCTGATTTTACGCTTTTCTCTTCAATTGGATCGAAGAGATCTTTACAATTCAGAAGATCTTCCATTCGAGGTCTCCATAGTGCGTAATTTGTAGATGTTAGCTTGATCATCGCACCTGCTCCCGAGTCCTCCATCAGTTCGATTTTAATATTTGATTTGAGTGACCATTTCTCAACGTTCGGAGTTGAATCTCAACAAACGGAGCTCACCGTTGCGTCCGGAACGGTGGAAAACCTTGGAAACGACTATTGTCTCGTTCCAAAAAGATCAAAATTGTGCCGAAAACCTGAAAAATAAGAAAAATGAAATATTCTCTGATGTCACCGGAATATTCCTTCGTCTGCCAGAATATTCCCCACCGTCCACCGAAATATTCCCACCGTCTACCGGTATATTCTCTCCGGTAGCGGAATATTCGGTCACCGGAATATTATCACGGTCACCGGAATATGCTCGCCGTCGACGGAATATGCTTATTGGTGACGAAATATTCCGACGAAATATTCCTTATCCGATGGGTTGCTGGAGCGGGTCGCGAACCGGGTCGATGATGGGTCCAGGTCGGATTACCCGGAATCCGGGTCGGAGCTCGTCTTCTTCCTGGCGCGCGTGAGGCGCGTGAGGCGAGTGGCCGGCGAGTTGTCGGAGCTAGGTCGGCACGTGCGGCGCGTGCGGTGTCTCCCGGTGTCCGTTCGAGACGAAATTTTAACCAGAATTTTCGTCTTGACCTGAGGAATCTGATGGTATCCTCCAAACTTGATTTCGATCAAGTTTTAAAATTGGCTTCTCACGAAAATTCACAAATCTGGCCTCCTACCGGCTCTGATACCACTTGTTGGGATCGACGGAAACTCACAAATAATATGGAGACCAGAATTTAATGTGGTTCGGCCAATTTAGCCTACGTCCACACACACAAATAGGAGAATTTGTATTTAAAAGATGAACTTAAATTATTGTAATTCAAAATTTGAGATGATAAAGTTTAATGAGTTCAATGCAAAATTATTTTAAATAAAATTATCAAATTTGCATTTGATGAATCCTTTTATGGATCCAATATCAATGCTCTAATGGTAAACCTCTATATGTCAATCTCTAGATATTAATAAATATTAATAACTTATCGTGTTACATCTATGTGAGGATGTGAAATCATTCTATAGTTATAACATATTTCTAATATCCCTAATATTTTTTTAAAATTATTTTTCTTTTTACCGACATCCTCTTTTTATCACCGTCTTCCTTCTCTTCATGTTGTTTTTTGGATATAATTATCAATTTTATCAATAAAATTAGAGAAATGTTATAGATACTAAAATATTAAATAAAAAAAATTCACAAACTAATGTAATTTTATAAAATTATTATTTGCGAGATAAAAATAAAAATGTTAGCTTGAATACTGTATTACAAACGTGTGAATGGATTGAGAAACTAGTGATCCAAAGTCCTATATAAAAACTACCACTATTTAATTCAATGATTTTTGGCTTGACAACATTTACCTGTTTAAAAAGGAATGTGTAGAGATTCGAGTCTCTATGTCATTATTTAGTATGCATAGTAAATATGTGATTGGAAAATACAATGAATAAAAGTTAGTGATTCTATTTTTTACAAGTGATAAATACATTGCAAAAAAATAAATTAATAAAATAATATGATCTGATGCGATATTAAATTATAAAATAATTTTATTGTAAAATAAATTTAATAAATTACATGAATGACTTTAGATAATTCATACCTTATTTTAAAGTAGGCTTCATTTAGATTTGAATGTGGGGTGAATTAAAATGAGTTTAATTTATTTTTTAATATTATTATTATTTTAAAAATTTTAAAATAATAATTTATTAAATTTATTTTATTATAAAATAAATTTACCTTTTAAATTTACCTTTTTAGGTAATTCCTTTGATCTTTATACCATTTCTGTACCCTAGTCTTATTTAATTGTACTGATACGGTAATAATTGAATGAAACTGAGATGAGAACACATTAATTATTGCCAAACGGCCCTAAATAGAAATCGCGTGAGAGAGAATACGACGCGCGTAGCGCTTACTGTACGACCGTCGACCTCTCTCTTCCATGATCTTTCTCTCCGGTTCCGCGTATTTGTGTGTGTGTTTCCTGTTTCCTGAGGTGGTGTGACGGAGCCTTTTCCATGCCCATGTAATATTAATCTATCATCGTCAGTAGCACGGACAAGTCCTTAGATCTGTACTCCACGAGACAGAACTCTGAAGAGCGCGACCTGATTAACGAAAAAGGTAAAAATGTCGAGCGGCAGCGAGGACCTGGACGAGGACGAGCTCCTCCAAATGGCTCTCAAGGAGCAAGCGGAGCGAGATCTTAATTACCAGAGGCCTCCTGCCTCCTCCAACAACAAACAAAGGAAGCCTGTCGTCAATTACGTGCAGCCTCCTCCTCCTCCGCCCAAGAAGCCAGCCGCCCCTAATAATTCAAATTCTAGGGCTGCCTCGGCGACGCGGAGAGTGGTGGACGAGGATGATGACTCCGAGGTCGAGATGCTGAGCATATCCAGCGGCGACGACGACTCCACCACTAGAGATCATCCTCATCAGCGGCCTTCTAGGGCTCGCCCTAGCTCTGTCAGGGACGAGGATGTCGCCTGGGACGGGGACGAGCCTTCTTCCTGGAAACACGTCGAAGAGGCCGAGGTTGGTCGATAATTCCCTGATTCCTCTCGAGTTTAGGAGTTTGATTCTAATATTGAATATTCAGATGTTTACTACTAACTGATGTGCTTGTTTCTTCCGAAGAGTTCTTGCGATTTGCTGATCATCTTATTTTGTTTAGTATTTTTTTTTTGAGAAATAGGCTTATCATTAATTCAAGAACTTGAAGTTTATAAATGTGACCTATAAGGACTAGAAAACTCAATTTACAAGTCATCTAACAACTGAACTTCTAAACCTCTCAGACAAAGGTCTTTTTGTATGAGAGACCAAACACTGCCTCAAGAGACAGTTACTAAAGTCAATCCTCCAAAGAAGGAGAGAAACTAAAACTCCACGGACAGAATATTTCTCAATATGAATTTTTTTCTATATAAACTAAACACAACAAAAACCAACAAAACAACTAACACAAACACAAACACAGACATATAAACAACCTAAAATGTCGGTTGTGGTGGCACGTGGACAACACGCCCCACACTAGGAGTAATCATTTGCTAGGCTGAGTAGGCCAAAGGCCCTAGATCCACGAGGAGCCGCACACGGCAGAAGGATCCCTCTAGATTGCGAGGCGTGTTGGACATGCGTTCGCTATGGACCCCGCGTCTCTCTGTTCGACAAAAATTTTGGTTGACTCCAAGATCGGCGGATGACGAGAACGGTTGTAGAGCATGTGCTGGGCTTAGGCCACCAGAGCTTCCTCAACCTACATCAAGCCAAACCAACAAAACACCCGAAACCCACCTTCCAACTATACAAAAATGGTGGACGGGAAAAGAGAAGAAAAAAGGACGGCAAAAAGGAAGAGAAAAGGAGGGGGAACGGAGGAAGGGTGGAGCCGGAGCTCCGCCCCCCTCAGAGTTTAGGGTGACGACGAGGTTTCCTCTTGTTTATATTTTAGTTTGCATTTGATGGATGCTAAACATATATAGAGAAAATGATTTTGTTTAGTATTGAACCTTATGAAAATTGTAATGTGATTGAATAAGAGTGTGTGAGGGCATTTCTATTCAATTGAAACAAATGAACACTAGAAGGATCAATTTTTTATTTATTTATTTATTTATTTTTGGATAAGTAATAAGCTTTATTAATTAATAATGCAACTAGGCAAAGTCCACGTATACAGAAAGTATACTAGAGCTACCCCTAATTACATTCTACCAGATTAAAAAGAAAGCAAAAACTCTTGCATATTCCCCCCCTTTAGAATAATAGCAGAAAACCATTGAACCAAAGTAAATACAAAAAAATTCCAGATTTCTCCAACTATTTTCTCTATATTGTTGAAGCATCTATCATTTTTTTCCATCCAAAGGCACCACATCAGGCATAAAGGGATCATCCTCCAGTTTTTTTATTTAGTTCACGCAATATTCGCCATTACAAAATTACTTGGACTTAAAGAACTTCATGGGATTAAAAATTGACTAGGAAAATCATTTTAGTGCTCAGTAGGTATGGGCCTCCGTGGATCCCATGCCAACTGAGAATACATCCTTCTACTGAGTGTCTTTCCTTTCCATCCTTTTTTTCCCTTTCCTTGTCGATGGTACTTGTTTATCATTTTGGTGTTTTGAACATGTTGAATGTCTTGTGTCTTTATGTGGTCATCCGTACGACATTGTGCAAAACCATTAAAAACGTCGGGCGATTTTAGCATAATTCATCTATTTATTACAATCATGTACTATATTAGTAGTGGAGCTTAAAAATAGACTTAAGTTGTTGATACTTTATAGTACAGTACAATCATGTACTGTACTATATTACCATCATGAGACCTTTAAGGTGTGTTAGAGACATTCTTTTAACATTGTCAAACCTGGCGACATAGGACAAAAGCTCTGATACCAATCTTATGCAAGATCTTTAATAATTCAGCACTTGGTTGGGTTTCTTGATAACTTCTTGAAAGCTACTTGGATATGGTTTGATAATTAAGGATTTATGCGTGGTCAGGTCATTAAAGGAATTGAATATTGAAGGAATTTGATGCTGTGTGGTATTATAATTGTTATTTAAAGGAGAATGAGTAAAAATAGCCTAGGCAGTTGCAGTTGGGTTCCATAAGCAATCACGCCCTCAATTTTTCACTCGAATATTGAAAACTCAATCTCTGATTACACAAAAAATCCTTCCTATATTATTATTTTACCAATAAGAAAAGAAACTTCATATAATATATTTTTAATCCTTATTGTAAGAAGACTATAGTTGCTAATAACAATGAAAAAAGAACTCCTAAAGCAGGTGGTATAGTTCTCCAAATATATAAAAAAATGTCTCATATGCCACTGATACAGTACATTTTGACAATCATTAAAATTACCAAATAAGCCTTGGCATAATAAAATTTGAGAATTAGAATTAAACCAACAGCTTCTTTTCACCAATAAGCAAAATAAAATAAGACAATCCATGGAAAAATACTTCATAGGATTTCAGCTAGGTTCATGGCAAGTAAGGTCATAATTTCCATGAAATCCATTTTTAAAGTTCGGTCCTTCTGATACCGTGCTTCAGTGGTAAAGCTGACAAAGATTGTCCTCAAACACCCCTAAATCATCAATGGTAGCTCATGATGCCATACTTTTTTATCCTAGTGCTTTCAGAGATTTTGCTGTTTTTCGTTTTATTTGAATAGAAGTTCTCTTGAATACATCCTGCTTACTATGGCTGTGTCCCCGTGTTTTTATTTTATTTTATAGAGATTACATACTTATGAAAAAAAGGTTGTTCGTCCTTGAGCTTGTAGCTGCTTGCATCGCTTGTCTAGGGAAGAGACAAAATAAAAGATGCAAATTTATGCGTAATTATTTTTGCCAAAAACACGGGTGATTTTTTGCTTGCTGGAAGGAAATCAAAGGCTGTCCACAGGTGAAAGTTGCATGGAAGATGATTCCATTGTGCATTATGTGGTGCATTTAGTCGGAAAGGAACAAGCGTTGCTTCTAAGATAAAGAGCGAACAATGGTGGAGCTTCAGGATTTTTTTCTGCATATCCTCTTACTATGGTTCTCAGTCATTGTACCTTAAGGAAATAATGTGCATGACTTCTTGTCTTTTAGTTCAAACTCTTAGAATGTAATTAGGCGTGTTTCTTTGTATACTTCCCGTGTACTTGGGATATGCCTCAAAAAAAAAAAATTGATGGTATTTTTGTTTCTGTGCCTGCCCCCCCACCCCAACAAAAAAAAAACACCAATATTTGATGTGCACTCTGAGTGGAACAATTTTTTTTGATAAGTAAGAAGTAATTTCATTGATATGAATAGGCAAAATCCAAGTACACGGGGAGTATACAAACGAAATGCCTAAATATATTCTAATATTTGAATTGAAGATTTGGCCTTCTTATTTGATTAATAAAACTTTTACTTATCAAAAAAAAAAATATTTGAATTGAAGATTTGAAGTTCATAATATTTAAGTATCTTCAGACTGGGTGCCTTCCAAAATATATTATAGTGTGCATCAGGATGCTATCTTCTCTTATAAAAATTAATTGGATAATATATGATTGCACTTCTTTGACAGCTTGCTCGTAGGGTTCGTGAAATGCGAGAGACAAGATCAGCACCTGTGGCTCAAAAATTCGAGAGAAAGCCATCGGCAATTGGTAGAAAGGGGCTTACCAGTTTACAATCATTGCCTCGTGGCACGGAATGTATTGATCCACTTGGGTTAGGGTAAAAATATTCAATACGATACCTGTCTGGGATTACAGAGTCATAATTTCTTCTGGCCGTTAATCCATCGTGACATTTTTGACTAGGCATTATTTGCCATGTTGTCGCTGTTTTAATTGCTCTCCTGCATATATTTTGTAAAAATACTTAGAAATAAATGTTGCAAAAATGACAGTCCTTTTAATATATCGAGGCTTTACTAGTTGGCCGCCATATCTATGTTCAGCTAGCTGTATACGCATTGATGTCTAAAAGAATTTGATGTTATCTTCTTAATTGTTGAACTTGGGTTTTGTTGATTTTTCATTTCAAGGCAAGACAATGCATACTGTAGCAATTATATAATAGACAATATTGTTACCGAATCATTTTCCTATATCAGATCAAAGTCATAGTTATATAATTTATTCTCTTTTATTATTACTTTCACGTACCTGATTTTGTGCTGTTCTTACAGAATAATAGACAACAAATCGTTAAGGTTGATCACTGAGACAGCAGAAAGTTCTCCATCCAAGTTGGACAGAGATTATTTGGATAGTAGCCTTCGCGGTATTGCATTTTCTTTTTTATTCAGAATATTTAATGCATAATCTGATACTTCATAATATATATTTATGGGAAATTACTTCACACGTTTCTTTTGGTTTGTTTTTCCTCTTATGTTATCGTTGTCTGTTACTGAACTTATGCTCCTAACTTGCATATATGTTAGCACCTCCTTCTCTTCCTTTTGAGCACAGCAATGGATTCCCAAACTTAGAACTATCTTTGACCGCTTGAAAGTGTTTGTGCTCCAACAAGATAAGAAAATGTTCGGAACAAAGTCTTGGGAGCCTTTGTTGTGAGATTTTGGGAAATAAAACACCCCACTATGGTAAAATAAGAAATTGATCTATCTTGGACATGGAGGGATTGTCCTGGTTATTAGACCATTTGAAGCCCCACTGCCTACTCCTATAGGGAGACAGATAGATATAAAGTCTCAAAATTTGTTAGTTTTGTCACGGGTGATGGATCTAAGATCAACTTTTGGCATGTGTAATCCATAGGGAAAACCTTTTAAGATATCTTCCCTCCCTTGAGCACAATGGCGGAAAACCATTGAACCAATGAAACTACAAAAAGGTCCCAAATTTCACCCATGGTCCTCTCCTTGTTGTTGAAGCATCTCCCATTTCTTTCTAACCATAGACATCATAGTAGACACAAATGAATCATCCTCCACATCGCAGCCAAGTTTTGCACTGATGGTATCGTTTCCAGCAAGCAAGGAGATCCGCCACTTCCCTGGGCATTACC
The DNA here is from genome assembly GCA_036898215.1 of Platycarya strobilacea. Taxonomy (NCBI): domain Eukaryota; kingdom Viridiplantae; phylum Streptophyta; class Magnoliopsida; order Fagales; family Juglandaceae; genus Platycarya; species Platycarya strobilacea. The sequence goes on from CM072555.1 coordinate 11,552,181, forward strand.
CAACTCATCCAGCCCTATGGATGATGTTATCCCATAAATTCCTCGCCACTTCACAATTCAGGAAGATATGATCGATCGACTCCCCATTATTCTTGCACAAGTAGCACCATTTTGTGACTATCATCCATTTTTTTCTTAGATTGTTGTTAGCCATCAAAATCTTACCTCATGCCGCTGTCCAGACAAAGAAAGCAACTTTAGGAGGCGCTGGGACTTTCCAAATGCCCTTACAAGGGAACCCACTTGGCTGGCCGGTTTGGAGCACCTTGTAGAATGATTTGACACTGAATTTTTTGTTCCCGGAGTGATTCCACAACATTCTATTCCTCCCGTGTCCTCCAACCTGCCTGAAATAAAGTAAGTTGTAAAAATCAGCAATCTCCTCAACTTCCCAATCTTGGAGATTTCTGGAAAAAGTCAGATTCCAAAATACTGGGCTATTGACTCTACTTAGCACATCGGAGACAGCAGCTTGTTGATCTACCACTAGGCTGAAAAATCTTGGAAAAGCGGAAAAAAGAGCTCTCTGTCCACACCAATTGTCAAACCAAAAACTGATACTTGAGCCCTCGCCAACCTCAAAGCTAATGTAAGTTGAAAACGCAACCCACCTCTTCCTTATAAACTTTCAAAGGCTCACTCAATAAGTCCCCTTACCCTTCTTAGTGCACCACCCTCCCCGGTCACAACCATATTTCCCCTCCACAACCCTTCTCCACAACGACTCATCGCCAACTGAAATCTCCACAACCATTTCTCTAGAAGTGTTTTGTTGTAAGTAATCAAGTTCCGCACCCCCAAGCCACCCAATTACTTTGGCCTACAAACTTTCAACCATTCCACTAAGTGGAATTTTTGTTCCTCCCCCATGCCCCCCCACAAGAAGTCTCTAAATAGTTTTTTAATTTGACTCACTACCCCCACCGGGATAGGAAGCAACGAGATTGAAGAGAGTGCTTTGTATGAGAGTAACTCTCCCACCTTTTGACAAATAAAGCCGCTTCCACCCTGACAGTCTTTTTTCTACCATCTCTACAACCCCATCCCATATAAATTTTGCTTTGAAAGTGGCTCCTAAAGGGAGTCCAAGGTACCTCATACGGAGGGCAGCCATCGTACAACCCATCAAACTAGCTAAGTGGTCAGTGTTCCCCACTTCCTCCACCGGGACCAATTCTGACTTTGCCAAGTTAACCTTAAGACCCGAAACCGCCTCGAAGCATAGAAGTATGGCCCTTAGTGCTTGAAGTTGGTCGTTGTCTGCATCACAAAAAATTAAGGTGTCATCCGCTTAGAGCAAATGGGTGATGGATAACCCATTACCCACTGCAAAACCTGATAGGAAATCACCCCGGATAGCAGCATTCATCATTCGACTCAACGCCTCCATTACTATGATAAATAAGAATGGAGAAAGTGGGTTCCCTTGTCTCAATCTTTTCGAACTCGAGAAGAATCTGCACGGTTTGCCACTAACTAACATGGAAAAATGGGCCATCAAAATACAATGGTTTACCTAGCCACACCACCTATCGCCAAAACTACATTTCCTTAGCAAATAGAGTAAAAAATCCCAGCACACATGATCATAAGCTTTTTCCATGTCGAGCTTGCAGAGTATCATAGGGGTACAATCCCTCAATCTACTGTCCAAGCAATCGTTAGCTACCAGGACTGAATCCAAAATTTGTCTACCACGCACGAAGGCATTTTGGAGTTTTGAGATTATCTTGTCCATCACACAACTCATACGACATGCAAGCACTTTTGAGATAATTTTGTATAACCCACCAATCAAGCTAATAGGACGAAGGTCCTTTAACTCCGTGGCTCCCGTTATCTTTGGAATTAGCGCGATAAATGTGGCATTGAGAGATTTCTCAAACTTATGACTAAGGTGGAACTCATGAAAAACCCGCATCACTTCGTCCTTCACCACCTCCCAACATTCTTGGAAGAAAGCCCAAGGAATAACCATCGGGTCCCGAGGTTTTATCTTTACTCATATGGCGTACCACATTATGTACTTCGACTTCTTCAAAAGGTCTCTCTAACCAACTTGCAACACTGTCATCAAGCTGGTCAAACAATAATCCATCCAATTTAGGGCACCATTCTGCCTTTTCTTTGAGGAGCTCTTCATAGTAATACACTATATTGTCTTGGATCTCTTCTTGGGCTTGTAAAACTGTGTTACCCAAATGAATAACCTCTATTGCATTGTTCCGCCCGTGGGAGTTAGCCATCTTATGAAAAAACTTGGTACACTTATCTCCTTCCTTCAACCAAGTCAACTTTGATTTTTGCCTCCATGAAATCTCTTCCAGCAACAAGACCCACTCAATTGCTGCCACCACCTCAACCTTTCTAATTAAGGACGCTACATTATCCCCTCCGTCTTCGATAGTGTTTAGCTCCTCTCAAAGTAACCTTTTTTCCTCATCCGTATGCCTAAACACCTCACTATTCCACTTCTTTAGGTCTAGCTTGAGTGCCTTGAACTTACTAGCCGCAATGAAGCTGGTAGTGCCATGAAACGAGTAGGAAGTCCACCAATCATGTACCCTTTCCTTGAAGCCAGCCACTTGTAACCACATATTCTCGAATTTGAAATAGCCTTTGCCCCCATGAATTCCCTTGCAATCTAACAATAAAGGAAAGTGATCTGAGCAAACCCACGCCAGTCTCTTCTGGCATAATTTCGAGAACTGTGACTCTTAAGAAGTGGAAATTAGGAATCTGTCCAACCTTGAACCTCCACATAAAGAGCCCTCCTACCAGGAGAAGATCGATGAAGTTCAGATAAAAAATTAGTTCTGAGAAGTCCTCCATTGCCCTTGTTAATGAAGAGGCCCCCTCCCTCTCACTAGGGAAGCGTACAACGTTGAAATCCCCGCACACAACCCAAGGGATTTCCCACAAGAAATACAGAGCCGCCAACTCCTCCCATAGATAACGTCTTTCTCTATCATCATTAGGCCCATAGACTCCTATAAGGGCACACTCCCACCAATCCACAACGTTTCGGAACGAACCAGCAATGGAGAAAATCCCAATACAAGTGTCCACTGCCTCAACTACTCTCCTGTTCCACATCAACACCACCCCACCTGAAGCCCCCGAAGAAGCTAGATAACTCCATCCCATGAACGCACTGCCCCACAAACTGCGAATGATACTTTTATCTATGAACTTCAATTTAGTCTCTTGCAAACACACAATATCCACTTTCCAACTATGGATAAAGGATCTAATTCGAAGTCTCTTATTAGCATCATTGATCCCCCTCACATTCCATGATAAAATTCTAGGCTTCATAAGGAACACAACTCTCCTGGTTTTTCATCATTTCCCTCCCAACACTACCCTCCTTGATGTCATAATTAATGGTGCACGAAAGTCTTTTCAACTCCCTATCTTTCTTAATGGTTGACTTCATGGCCTTTGGTCTGTTTGCTTCCAGTGCCACTAAAAGAGCCTTAAATTTCTCCTCGTACCCGACATATGATATTTTTAAGAATTGTTGCATGCCCGTCACCTTTAGCATCACTTAATCCGCAGGTAGGGGGTCTGAACTTGGTGGTAAAGCGCTTAAAGGAGAAGGACTGCCCTTCTCGTTAGGAACAACATCCCAAAACTTATTTATTGTAAATTGAATGCCATCTGAAATGCCTTCTGTAACAATACACTGAGTGTCCTCTGAAGTACCTGATGGTTCCTTGTCCATCGCACACTCTTGGGCTATCGGCACTGGTGCCTTACCTAGAGTACCCATCCTTTCTAGAGCCACCTCCCCTCCTCCCTTCCAAGTAACTAGCTTCCATGAAGGCTTCTCCCCCACCGGAAGGCTTGGGCTCTCACCTAACAGCCCGCATTCAACGATGGAGTCAACCACATCCTCGATCTCACCTTCCTCAAAATCCTTGCTATGGAATGAGTTTACCGGCACGCCATGTTGTTCGCCATCAACCGACGACGAGTTCTGTACCGGAGGGGGGATCGGCACTTCAGCTATCAGCGCAACGCTAGAAGGGTTCGGCTGTGCCGAAACCGAAACCGAAACCGAAACTGAAATCTCATTATCGGCACAGCTTAGGCCTTCGGCTGATAGAGAATTGGCCTGTGATGGGCCCCACCCTAAGCCCGGACCCACCTTAACTAGACCCGAGCGCATGGACTGGGTTCCTTTGCTCCAATGGCCCTGAACACCCTCAACAATGCTCCCTTTCCCCGGCCCTTTATCAGTCGTATGGCCCAACTCGGGCCCAGGATCCACCACTAAGCCTCCCTTCCCTTTAATGCTGCGTTTAAGTAACACCACATCTTCCAATAATACCCCTAGTCTTTCCTCCATGTCAGATAGAACCTGCAGAAGCCTTACCTCATTTAGGCCCGACGACACCTTGCCATCCTCATTGCTGGACAGGCCACCTTCCGCAAAGGTCACGACGTCGCTTTGCAAGTTTCATGGCTTGAGACTGTTCCCTCTGCTGTGTCACCTCACTGTACGACTGTATGCGGGCTGCTCCACCATTGCCTCCACCATCCTTCTTCTTCTGGTTTCCATCACCACCATCTCCCTTCATCAAAGCTCTGTTTCTAAGTCCCAAAACAAGGGAGGTTGGTGTTAGTTCCTTCAAGGTTTCCGCGAAATTCCTCCACTCTTCCCCCATCCTCCCCTCCGGTACCAAGATCATACATTTCTTCTTCACATCACCGTACTCTGAAATAGAGAAAGACCTCCCGTTTGGATTGCTACCCCTTTGAATGACAAGTACTCAACCCCCTTGTCTGCGAGTTCTGAGGAACCCAGCTTGGCCCAAAGACCCCTTGTCTGCAAGTTCACTGACAGCAGCAACCAACCACCCCAGAGATTCGCGATTGACCGAGATGAACTTCACCACCCTGTGGCTCCGCTCCATGATTCTCCACCACCTCTTATTTTCCTTTTTAAAAGCAAACATCTTCTGATCAATATACAACTCACTGCGCGACCCCATCCTTACTCTATTGCGTTAAATGAGATTTGGGTTATAGTCCATGAACACCAAACTCCCACCGCCATTGTGAAACAAAGTAGCCAAAGCTGAAAATGCTATTTTGCTACTTAAGCAACAGAAGTCTGTTACGAGATTTTACCTAGATGCAATCTAGAAGTCTGATAAAAATGCTATTGTTGAGTTCACCTCTTGTACTTCCTGTGTACCTGGGTTATGCCTAATTATGTAATTAATAAAATTTCTTAAATAAATAGATTGTAATGCACACTAATGTTGAGGGGAAAACAGTGACTTTACTTTCCCTCGTTAGTTTTGTATTGACTTGAATTATTTATACAGGTTGCTCCACGTTGTATCACATAAGGTAGATTGATGAACTTTCCCTTTATTGCAGAGAAGTTGATGTACTTCTCTGATAAATTTGATGCAAAGCTGTTTTTATCCCGAATACACCAAGATACAAGTGCAGCAGACTTGGAGGCCGGTGCTCTTGCTTTGAAGAATGATCTCCAAGGAAGGACTGAACAGAGAAAACAATTGGTTAAAGACAATTTTGATTGCTTTGTGTCTTGCAAAACCACAATTGATGGTATGCCTCCATCATGTCAGTTTTTTGGTGTTACTTTTTAAGTTGACAGCAAAGTTATCAGGCTCCCGTTTTGTGCTTATGCACATTTATGCCTGCATTATCTGTCTGTAAAGCTTGAATCCTATATATTGGGTGTAAGTGGAAGTGCTAATTGGTTTTGATGTGGAAAACTCAAATTGTTGTACCAGATATTGAGTCAAAGTTGAAACGGATAGAAGAAGATCCTGAAGGTTCAGGGACATCTCATTTGTTTAATTGCATCAAAGGAGTAAGTTTGCAAGCTAATCGTGCTTTTCAGCCTCTCTTTGAGAGACAGGTTTGTAACATTTGGATTTTTATTTGAGTGGAAGTTTGGCCCTGCTGATGCAACACTGATCACAAATGTTTGCTTCAACGGCTCTTCTGCAGGCTCAAGCTGAGAAGATCAGGTCTGTCCAAGGAATGCTACAGAGGTTTCGAACATTATTTAACTTGCCAAGTACAATTCGTGGGAGCATTAGTAAGGGTGAATACGACTTGGCGGTGAGAGAATACAAGAAGACGAAGTCAATTGCTCTGCCATCTCATGTATAGAAATATTTATTTTTATCTAGCATTTTTTCTTTTTGCTGAGAAATTTCCTTACTCATATTGAAGCACTAAATAATGTCAAAATCCAATTTTCATACTTTTGTAAATTCAGAGATCTTGAGCATTCAAAAGTCTTTATCAATGTATGTATATTTTTTCAATACGCATTTGCATTACAGGACAAGATGCTTGACTGGCTTTATACGTCATGACTTGTCATTTTTTAAATTCTATACAACTTAAAGGCAGATATTTTATTGCGTAATATGTTCTAAAATGAAGGTTTGGCTTCTCGTTTTTTAAAACTATTTAACCAATAAGAAAAGTTAATTATAGTATGATATTTAGGGGTTTAGGGAGTTCCTTGGCCCTCTTTCCATTTTGAAAGATTCTCTTCATCATCAATTGAATCATTGTTGAGAGTCAATATTTATTTTATCATCAATGCAATCAACCTTTCTTATTTTTGTGTTTTACCTATCTTAATATATCCATCAACTTGTATGACTTATATGCCTCATTTTTCTTCAAAAGTGATTCGATTATCAATCACATTTTTTTAATTTTTAAAAAAATTTAAATACATATAATTCTTTTTTCTGATTTTATCATGAATCTTGTAACTTGTAAGCACATCTATGTTCTCAAATGAGAAAATCTCCCTGTTTTGCTTCCAATACTTTTTAACTTCCATACAAGCTTCCTCATCTTAGATCCAATTTGATAAGTTTTGTTGTAATTTTATCTCCCATGTGTAATATCAGTGTGTTTACTGTGGAAGCAACTGATTCCATCCTCGAAATTATTCAGGCGAAACAAACGTTATCAAATATTTGTGTTCCCGCAGTCTATCATGGGCTTGACAAAGTTTTTTTTCTGCTGAAGTAAATATTCTTTATGTTATGAGTTACTTTCAGGTGGGAGTTCTAAAACGGGTTCTTGAAGAGGTTGAGAAAGTTATGCATGAGTTCAAAAGCATGCTTTACAAGTCCATGGAAGATCCACATATAGACCTCACAAACGTAAGCTTGTTTTGTAAACTAGCATTTTTTGACTGTGTCAGTCATGCTGAATTGGAAGCAATAAAATTAGAAATAACCGAAGCCTTCTACTTGTGCTTGGACATAATTTGTAGTGATTATATTTTAAAGTTGAAATTTTTGGGTTATTAATACGTATAATACTATTTCATAAGACCAGTACATAGATACTACACAGTTTTGCCAGACCATTATGGCATATGGGTAATTTTGAAAAGTTATATGCAAGGCATCTAGGTGATGTTGAAAAAAATCATATGCAAGTGTTGAAATGTGTCAGCTAAGAATTCCCAAGTGGCAAAGGTCACATAAATCTACTTTGTTACTATGCTAATTAATCATAAATGCTCAAAAATTGTTTTGCTGCTGTGCTTTTAATTAGATTTTGATGAATTGGTCCTCTTGATTGTTGGCCTATGTGGCATGCATGTTTTGAATCCAATAAATAGTTAATAAACTGATCATATGCCTACTTATCAAATTTTTTTATTTATCGGCAGCTACTAAAAAATGTTTCTGATTATATGCTTCATATTCATCTATCAGCTCTATATAATCTTGTTCTACAAAGTCACGTCTTGTGGCCTTTCATTTTGTGTCTACTGAGAACTTTCAATGTTTCTTGTAGCTTGAAAATACTGTGAGGCTGTTGTTGGAGTTGGAACCTGAGTCGGATCCTGTTTGGCATTATCTAAGTATACAAGTAAGCAAAGTCCTAGCTGTCCAGTGATTTTCAAATTTCTTTACATTTTTTTAGTATGTTTAGTGAATACCAATGTTATTTTTATTGATTTTCTTAATGCTAATTGCTTCAATAAAGAAATCAGTGATACCATATATATGGTAGAAGTTTTTCCTTTGTTACTATGCTATAACTTACAGCTTGACTAATCCAGCCACTATTAAGTTGCCCCTTGGCTGTTTTCCAACAAAGTAAAAATAAAGGGAAAAAAAAAACTGAAGAGCCAACATGAACCTTAATCTACTTTTGGTGAAAATTGTCCTAATGAATTGCAATTGAAAGATCAACTTGCTGAATAACTTGTGTTGTCCTTTGCCAGAATCACAGAATTCGAGGTTTGCTTGAGAAGTGCACCTTAGATCATGAGGCAAACATGGAAACTTTGCATAATGAGATTCGTGAAAGAGCTCTGTCTGATGCAAAGTGGAGGGAGATTCAGCAGGCCTTAAATCAGTCTGTAAGTTTAACTGTTAGAACAACCATCTTATAATAGTATTGGAGCAAATAAATTATTTAGTGCTTGATACTGATGTTATGCTTTGTTTTTCTACCATCAGTCAGATGTTGACTATTCTCTTACCCATGGTGACACCAATCTTTCAGTAGATTCTCAGCCAGTAGACTTTGCCAGTGAAGAAGTTGATGCCCTTAGAGGAAGGTATATACGCAGATTAACTGCTGTACTTACCCATCACATACCCGCCTTCTGGAAAGTAGCACTTTCTGTTTTCAGTGGGAAATTTGCAAAGGTATTTGGAGCATTTTCTTACTTTTAAAGGCTTGCCGAATAAATTGGAATCTAATTGTAATTTCCAGCAAAATTAGGTTTGAATTATTGCATGACATTTTATCTTATAATTGATCTGAAATAGCCAATTTTTTTCTTGGTTCTTTTGTCTTTTTTTGCATCCTTTTGGTTTCAATTTGTTTGGCATTATGTCCCTCTTGTATATGTCCCATGTACATGGGCTAAGCTTATCATTCTCATCAGTAAAATTCCTTGTTTACTGATAAAGCAAAAGTGGTTTTTTTTTTTTTTTTTATCAGTAAAAGATGAGTAGTATTGATATAAATGCAATAGGCATAGCTCCAGTACACAGGAAGTATACAAGAGCCTCTAAGTACATTCTAAGAGCTGGAAATTAAAGACAAGAAATCATGCACATTGTTTCCATTTAATACAATGGCTAAAAACCACAACAATAAGGTGTGAAGAAAAAACTTATGTAGCTCTGCTATTTTGCTACATGAGTTGTGATGCATCAGTACCCAAAAAATGCAGTTCTAATATATGATTCTGGTTTATTATGGTTACTCAAGTCTTGAAGCACCGAAAGTCTATTGATGGTCTAATCTCATTCAATTTTATAAGTGACTTAAAGACTACTTCATTTTTAACAAGTAAAAACCTATATGAAAATAAGAAAAATTAATGTGGAAACCTCATGCGATTGGACATTTTACTAGATACCTACTTATAAAAAAAACATTTTACTAGATGCCTCGATACAGAATCCTTAAAAGTTGAAACACTTGCAGACCTCTAGGCTCTATCCAAGTCAACAATTTATTTTGAAATCCTTTCAAAGTGCAAGATTCAGCTATTAAAATATGCACAAATATTAAAAGATGGAGGAAAGTAGTAGAGATAAAGCTAACAAAAGGTTAAGTTTTCTATCGAACTGAAAAATGGGCAAGAGGGAGGAAAATATGTTGTGAAGTTCCATACTTTCCTAACATGAATATCATTTAAAGCATTCGAACAATTTGGTAAAAAATTGAGTTACTGGAGTGCATTACAACCTGGAGAGGGGTCATAACTCAAATAAGTGCATATAGAAAGCTAATCCGAAAAACTTATTGCGGTTATTATATGTAATCATCCGTGATAAACTAGAGTTTTGTTGTTTTTGTTTTTCTTCTGTTTTTTACTTGAGTATTGATGCTCACTTATATATGATATTCTTTTATGCCCTCATCCATTTGAAATTTGTGCCTGCTTGAGCTGCCTTGTGAAAGTATATTACACAATGTAGGGTTATTACTTGGTAGTTTTCAGCCATCGTACTTAATGGGAACAATATTCATAACTTCTTGTCTCTCTTTTTTGGTAATAGGGCATTTCTCTTGTATACTACTTGTGTACGCAGGCTATGCTTACTTCATTCCTTTAATAAAACTTATCTTTTACCTATAAAAAAAAAAAAAGTTTTTAGACCTTTTGTAGTAACAACCGCAGTTTGTAGTTGTTATGACTAAAATTTTCTTGCTTTTGGTTTTATTTGAAGATTTTTCCTCCCTGCCATTTTTATATTTAATTAAATATCCTGTTATCTCCTCATCTCTTTTGTGTTTGATATTTTGGTGTTCACTTTGATTCGTAGTCTTATTCTTTGTCATTCCAGGTTTCCACTGATTCGAGTACTAACACTTCAGCAAATAGAACTGAGGAAAAAGTTGGAGATGGGAAGTACTCAAGTCATTCTCTTGACGAAGTTTCTGGAATGATACGGAGTACGATATCTGTGTATGAGGTCAAAGTGAGTATGCTGGCTGAACCATTTATGTCCTTTTGCATTGGATTAGTGTTAGATTAATGAGCTACTTCGACTGTGTGGGGTTGGATAATACCTATTGGAGAATAGTTTTTCATAGTTTAGTCTGATATTGCTGATAAGATATTGTTTTCCTCTCTGGTTCTACTCTCTAGTACTACTGAGTAATACCAAGTTTGTATATTTTAGCTGAAGCCAGAATTGGTTCCGGAATTCTATTAATATAATTCCATGTCTAGCTTTCTGTTCAGCCCATATATTTGGTAGTGGTTCAAAACAAGTACACTGTTGATGCAGGTTCTCAACACATTTCGTGATCTTGAAGAGTCAAATATTCTGCGGTCATTCATGAGTGATGCTATAAAGGAAATATCTAAAGCATGCCAAGCTTTTGAAGTCAAGGAGTCGGCTCCTCCTATTGCTGGTATCCAGGCAGTCTCTTAAGCAGCAATACATTGACTTCTCAAAATTATGCTGATATTTTTCTTCTTTATGCAATAGTTATGGCGCTACGAACAATTCATTTGGAGATTGTGAAGATTTACATTCTAAGGCTTTGTTCATGGATGCGTGTATCAATTGAAGAGATATCAAAAGATGAAACATGGGTCCCTTTATCAATTCTTGAAAGGAATAAATCTCCTTATACAATCTCTTTCTTGCCTCTTGGATTTCGTTCGATTATGGCTTCAGCGATGGATCAGATCAATTTGTAAGTCTCTTGTGCATCTTATTGCTCAATCTTTGTTAGCTTCCTGGGAACCTGTTAGTCTACAGAACCCCCACCCTAAAGAAAAAAAGGATCTTGTAGAGCTGGATTGCTATTCAATGTGAGGAGGTCGGGATATGGATTCCAATTTAATCCTAATAAAAAAATTATTTTTCAAGAGAAATGGGAAAAATTAGTAGCCAGCCTTGACATTACGATGGTAGTTAGTTGCAACTGGATGTCTTGAAGAAATGGAACATCGCTATTAGAGCAATTATTATACATGGGGAGATACTGAGATAGTGGGGTAATGTGTGATTGCATGTCAAGTTATAATTATTTTAATATAATGGTGATTGAAAGGTGCACTTCATTTCTGAAGAATTAACAAATCAATGTAATTTGAAGGTGAGTTGATTTCTCTGACTGCAGTCCTTGTCTCTGTCTCATTATTTCTTACTTCAGGCTGATTCAATCTTTAAGGAGTGAGGCTGCGAAGTCAGAAGATATGTTTGTTCAACTCCAAGAAATTCAAGAATCTGTTAGGCTTGCATTTTTGAACTGCTTCCTTGATTTTGCTGGTATGATGGATGATCTCAACCTTATGTTTGTGAGTTTACTTTTAAAAGATGTTCCGTTATGGTACTTTCTGCAACATTAATCAGGCTATCTGGAGCACAATGGAAGTGATGTCATCCAAAACAGATCAAGCAAAGAAATTCCACATTTACATAATGGATATTCTCATGAATTAGAAGAAAAACTATCATCTGATCTCGCTGGTGGCGTTGTTGATCCACATCGACGGTTGTTGGTAGTCTTAAGTAATATTGGATATTGCAAAGATGAACTTTCTTACGAGTTGTACAACAAGTACAAGCACATCTGGCTGTTATCTAGGTTGGTGCTCAACTATTTGTCCACTAATCCAAAGTGGAGAAATGTTAGCTTATCATTCATGGATTTACGTTGCATTGCTTATTTGTAATTGTAAACTCGATTAGATGCGTGCCACTATGCAGACTCCGATAAGCTGATTGTATGTCAGTGTGATTGTCTCATGCCTGTTTGTTTGGATTGACTGTGTGTATATTGTGAGATCAAGTAATCGTCTTGCCTGAATGGTTGCATGATATTGTTCGCTGGATTGAAGGGTATTAGTTTTTTAAATTTCAATGTAAAAGGTATTATTTCAACAATCTTCAAATTGAGAGACCAACAAACCACAAGAGTTTGTCCTAATGTCCTTTCAGTTTGGTTCAGATGTCTTGAGAAGCATTGGCCCAAGTTTTCCCCAACCTATAGGGATTTATGTTAGTAATTACCCTATGCACGTGATATAGGGAACCACATATGCCTCTTGGAAAAGGAAAAACTGTGATCCCAAATCAAGTGATTGGTTGCTGCATTGGTTTCCTCGTGCTATAGCTTTTATTTTGGGTAGTTGTTTTGACTCTTACTTATCAAAAAAAAAAAAAAAAAATTTGACTCTTACAACTATTCTGGTGTTCCTTCTCCCTTCAGGGACAAAGATGAAGAGGACAATGACATACAAGATCTAGTGATGTCTTTCTCTGGTCTTGAGGAGAAGGTCCTTTCCCAGTATACTTTTGCGAAGGTATAGATAACATGCTTCATCAATTTGTCTAAAAAAGTTTTTGCCCCTGCACAAGACGGTAAATGCAATAAAAGATGTTTCTCGTCATATTATCTTGTACGCATTTCACTCCACTTGTTACCTAGTCAGTTGGAAAATGTAGTTCACTAATGAAAATATGTTACCACCTATGTGGATGTAAGGACATCCAGAGGTCGTACATGCAAGGAGTCTTTTGAAACCGCATAAAGAAGTAGAGAAGATAAAATTCACTGAGTTTCTGATGAAGATCATACATCCTCTGCATCGCTAGAGACTGATAAGGTGGCCAAAAATATAGATCTCTAATTATCTGACCAATCAAATCCTGCCATGGGAACTGTTCTACACTACAGTACATGCAGCTAGTTTGCATGGTTCAAAATCTTCCAGAATATTGTTATGGAGATAATTAAGGGATAGCTGTTAATTAGGTGTAAATTGAGTGTAAATAGTTGACTGAACTAAGTAAACATTTGAGGCACCGAAATTAAGTAGTTGTAGGCACTGAAAGTATTAGTTGAGGTGGCAGAAATATTTGACGAAGTAATGTATAAATTTTCTATATAAATGAAAGGAAACACGACGGAAAGGGTATTCAGACCAAATTTGACAAATATAACCTTACTTTTTAAATTAGTCGTGCACACAATCTGTGTGATGATTTGATTTTCACATTTCTAATTTAAATTCTATTACTGCTACATTTTGGTTTTTTTTTTTTTATTGATGACTGAATATATTTAGCTGTAAAGGGCTAATTAGATGGTCTAAAATCATAGGTTCCTCCTTTTTTTTCTCTTGTCCATATATGATCTAGATTCTAGATAGCCGATCTAGATAGCCTGGGTGTTCTTTTTTTCCCCTTCTTATCCCAGATATGGTCACATGTCACTTAGTGTAGGAGCAAGTTGTTAATGGAGATCTGAAGGATCTGGATGGAGTATATGATTTATTTTGGTTTTTTGGGGATAAAAACAGGATGGAACTCTTTTCTTGCTGGAACTTTTTGTGCACAATGTTCAAGTTGATGCAATTATCTTAAAAATATTTGCATTTTCTTTCGTTGAAGTTATCCTCATTGTGTCCCCCCCATCAGGCAAATTTGATCAGAACAGCTGCTGTGAACTATTTGTTGGATTCTGGCATTCAGTGGGGAGCAGCACCTGCAGTCAAAGTAAGAAACAAGTGAACTTCTTAATTGTAATAAAATACTTTTGTATATTTTTCTTTTTTGCCAAACTTTCTTAGGCAAACATTGCTGTCCCCAAAATAGAATTATCGAGTGCTGGTTTCTTGCAGGGTGTGCGCGATGCAGCTGTGGAGTTACTGCATACTATGGTAGCTGTTCATGCAGAGGTACTCAATACATTCACTCTGGGGTATTTGTCCTTTTTTTCTAATATATGTTTTCCTTGTTCACATCCTTTGGCTTGATCTTGAAAATTGAATTTATACTTGCTGAGCTTTGCTGTTTAGTTTCATGTTTCTATAAAGGCTATATTACCATAAAATCATGAAATGTTACTTGATGATCACGTACAAGTCTATTGCAGGTTTTTGCTGGTGCTAAGCGCCTTTTGGACAAGACACTCGGTATTCTTGTGGAAGGACTGATTGATACTTTTCTCAGCCTTTTCCATGAAAACAAAACCAAAGATCTTAGGTCACTCGATGCAAATGGTTTCTGTCAGCTCATGCTTGAGGTAACACATGGGGTTCTACTTTCTTTACTGGATAAGTCCTAAATCAAACTGCTGGTTTCTTAAATGTCACATGGCTGTAATCGTGCACAACCACAAATATAGTTATTTCAGTTTCTTGGGCCTTTGGAGGAATGATGTTCTTTCAGCAAGTACCATTTTAAACTTGATTACTCTTATCAAACAAAAACAAAAAAGAATAGTCATATATAATTCACTAGTGTGTAAGAAGCCATGTTCACTTGTCACAGAAATCGTTAGTAGGTTGGCAATGCACGCTGTGGGTTTTAAGACCATGATCTCACCTTCCCGTGAAGGAGCTCATTTGTTAAATGGTTAATTATTTCCTGTGTATCTTCTGCAGCTTGAATATTTCGAGACTGTATTGAATCCATATTTTACACCTGATGCAAGGGAGTCACTAAAGTCTTTGCAAGGGGTGCTTCTGGAGAAAGCTACTGAGAGCATGACTGAGGCTGTGGAAAATCCAGGGCATCACCGCCGACCAACTCGTGGGAGTGAAGATGCACTTACAGACGATAGACAGCAAGGGATAACTGTGTCACCCGACGACCTGATTGTAAGAAACTTCTACTCCTGTATTTTCTTCTTTTGGTATGCCCAACACAGGAGAATGCTTTTTAACAAATCGACTCTTTCAGGGTACAAGCACGTCCTAATGGATTTAGAAAGTATTGTATGATTGCTTGATTAACATGCACAAATTGCAAAGGCCATGACGGTAGCATGAGATCTTTGGAATTTAAACAACCTGGGTTCTTATTGCTTATAAATGGGTGTCTTGAATTAGCTTAACTGCAGAAGCAATGTTCTTTGTTGCTGCATTTTTATTTTTAATTTTAGTTATTACAATTGTTTTTAGTTATTATCCATCGGGGTCTTGATTTGGTACAGCGGAAGCAATGTTTATCCATTACAGCATTTTTATTCTCAATTTCAGTTATTATATTTTAAAAAAAGGAGTTGGGTGTTGGATGTTCAATCTTCATTAACGAGTTTGTTTCTTTTATGGCTTTAGGCTCTTGCACAGCAGTATAGTTCTGAGTTACTCGAAGCAGAGCTGGAGAGAACTCGTATCAACACAGCATGCTTTGTGGAGTCAATTCCATTAGACTCGGTGCCAGAACCTGCAAAATCTGCTTATGCTTCCTTCAGGGGACCATTAGATTCTCCCAGCAAAAATTACAGAGGCACACATGTCACTGGATCGCCAAGTTTCTCCCGGCATAGACGCCGATGAAAAATGTTTCAGAACCTCCTATTCTTGTTTATTATATATCGCTCTCTCACGTGTATGTGTAAGTCTAGTACCGTAGTTCATCCGCCGAATTGAATGAAATCCATATTCTTTCAATTTGTATTTCCCCTATGATCTACTCCTGCTTTTTTCCTTTTTTTGTTTTCAAATTTTTTGGCTTTTACTTTTGAGAGACAGCATTACATAGTTTGTATGTTGCTTGTGCCATAAATTTAAAACAATTTTCAAGGCCATGTTAATAAAGGACCTTTATTAGTTTGATCGTTTATTACTTTTCTGAGAAGTTTTTTATCCATGTCTAATCGTGTAAGTACTTTATTAAATATGATTTGACCATAATATAATTTTGTTTAACGAGATTTAAAAACCAAGATGCATCTCCAGGAAGGTCGTTATCTATCAAGATAGTGCTAGGACCTCTAACAATGGGTTATGGATCAGTGGATTTACCTTCTTTGTTTTTTCTAAAGCATATTTAAATGCTTTTTGGGGAGAGGTGGCACAAGAAGGAAGAGAGATAAGACATAGAGAATGCATATGACCATGTTAACTCTGATTTTCTTCTCTATCTTCTTGGATGGTGTGGTTTTGGAGAAAGGTAACGGCCGTAGATCCGACTATGTATATCAATGGCAAAGTTCTCTATTTTAATCGATGGAAGTCTAATTGGTTTTTTTTCATAGCATGCAAGCTTTACGACAAGGATATTTATTGTCACCACTACTTTTTGTTATTGTTATGGAAGCATTGAGTAAAATGACATTGACAGTTGTTAATAATTGGTCGTGGTTGGGCTCTCAGTTGGTAACCTCAAGAGGAGAATTATTAATATTTCTCATTTGTTATTTGCAGATAATAAACTCATATTTTATGAGATTGATTTGAACCAGATTCGAGCATTGAAAAAAAAAAAAAACCAATTATTGAAACAGCGTTTGGGTCGAAGGTGAACTTCGACAAATCAAAGATGGTGTCATTTGGAGTTGCCTCGAAGCGTCTTTGTTATAGGACCCAATGATTAAGAAAATTGAGCGGAGACTAGCAAGATTGAAGAGAAAGCACCTGCCATATGTTGTAGAATTACCTTTATTAAGAGTACACTATTTAATTTACCCACTTTTTTTTTTTAATAAGGAACTGAAAGTCCTAAGAAAGGTGGTGGTTGAGGGTAACTATGTAGGATTATGGGGAGGATTAGCACTAAAGAAGTGAGGGGCTTACGGAGTGGGTTTGTGAAAACATATAAAAAGATGATGGGAGGTATTCACTAGACACACTGCTTGTGGGTGAGGGTTCCAAGATTAAATTTTAGAGATATTTGATGTGATAATAGCACTCTACAAGATGTTTTAGTTGTGAAGTCATGGAGATAGTGGGAGAGCAAATCCACTAGAATATCAGTTTTAGTAGTTTTAGTCAGGCGATACAAGATTGAGAATGAGCAACTTTGAAGAACTTTTCAGCCTTTTATACTTTATAAAATTGAGCCACCAATAGGAAAATATGTTGTGGTTGACCCTAGTAGGTATAGGTTCTTTCTCGGTTTGCCCTTATTACAAATCTCTCACACAAGAGTTCAATATTTTCCATGGAAAAGGTTATGGAAGCATAAGGCACCACCCAAAGCAGCATTTTTGTGTCAACAACTTTCTTGGAAAAGATCCTCACAACCAACAATTTGAGAAAACGGAGGGTGATCATCATATATTTGTGTTGTATGTGCATGAAAGGGAGTGAGTTAGTAGACCATCTCCTACTACATTGTGAGACAGTTAGGACGTTATGAAATGAAGTGTTTAGCATACTAGACATGACTTGGGTTATGCTCGAGACAGTATTGGCAATTTTGGTCAGTTGGACAAATTTATGAGGCATTCAACAGTCAACTATGTAATCACTACATAGTTATTTAAAAATAAATAAATAAAATATAGGATCAACAGAAAAATATATATAGATTTTTTTAATAATTTTTTTTCTCCAACGATTGCATGAGAGTTAGGACATCGCAAATGTATATATCACAATTGTATATAGGATTACGCCGTCAAAGAATTGTGGTGCTCAAAATTATGCTACAAACAATTGACCAATGGCTCTCATTGCCTCATTTGGAAATGTCTAGTAGAAGATTGTCACTACTTGTAGCCATGATCAACTGGTTTTCTAGGCCAAGTTCATTTTTCACTACAAAAATAAGAAGACACTGCACCAATCACCTTCATCATATTAGCTTACTCGAAGAGAGACTGATAGAGTCCTCGTCAAGACTCTAGACACCAAGCTGTCGGTCCCCTCCTAGTGCCTTGTTCACCGATGTGATCTGCCACTTGCTTGATGATGATGGCTAAGGATGGTTGTGGTTAACTCGAATGAATGTTCAGAGGATGTGCTGGGTGTAATGCCTGTGGACGTGCATGCAGCATGCGTGTACGTGTAGTAGTTGAGTGGGCAGTTATATGGGTTGGTAGAGTATATGGTGGGGTAGTTATGGTCTTGGCAGTTGTATGATTATGGTTTGACAGGTGTCTAATGTTGGGCGTTTAGGGACGGTTATGGCCGGACATATGGCTTATTCTGGGTATGTGGGAACGATTACGGTTGGACAGGTGGTTAATGATGGGCAGTTGGCTTGGGCGGTTGGCAATAACTGCTGAGCTTATCCCTGACCTTACTCCAAACTCGACTATGGAGGCCTGGTACAAGCCGAATGCCTTCCAATGGCAGCTTGGGGCTGCCTTATACGTTGCCCCACTCGATAATGAAAAATAGTCAGCAAGTAATGACAAATGCAATGAAATGGACAACAAGCCACGATACTGGAATACCTTGAAATTGCATTAACATAAGGAAAATCAATGATACAATAGGTTACCCTGATTCACGAATTGCACAGGGATAATCTTCTCCTTTGGAATTTACGAATTACACTCAATGGAGCCTCAGTGATGAATCATAAGATTGCCTTCACGGCTTACAGCCAACTTGTCCAAAGATAAGAAAATGTTCAAAGATGCCTACTGTTCTGGCCTAGTGCCTTACATATACTAGAATTCGAATAACGATCATTACAAAATGGATTTACAAAGTGGATAATAGTTGCTGGTCCACGTCTCTTCATTGAGGCCTCATGCCGTCTATGAGCCATGGTTGGCCTGGATGAGCCCACAACATGGGCTGCTTGCTGGTGTGCGTGGGTCTTCAGGGTGGCCTGCTGGGTTAGCTCTGACTGGTCCATGGTCCTTGCAGGTGGCCAGGTTGTGTGAGCTGGGTGTTGATGAAGTATTGCTGGGTTAGACCTTGGTGGTTTGAGTGTAGTAAGCTGTTGCATGGCCCAGGCCAGTGGTGCCTGAAAGTTGGTCAGCATGGCCCTGGCCAAGGCCAGGATGTTGAGCAGCAAGGCCTTGGCCAAGGCCAGGGCGTTGATTAGCAAGGCCCTAACCAAGGCCAGGGCGTTGAGCAGCATTCAAGCACGTGTGCGCATGTTGGGCAGTCGCACCATCAATTCCTTTGGTGTGCACACGCGTGCTATGCTGACGCCCAGACCATGCATGTGCATTGTGCTTGTGCGTACGCCATGTGTGCGCGTAGCCCTTGCGTGCAACACGCTACACGCGCTAGGATGTGCCTTCTTGAAGGTGGTCATGGCCTCGCATTCTCCAAGGGCTCGGCCTGTGGGCAGTCAAGCGATGCCAACATTGCTCTAGATGTGTTGTCTGGACACGACAGGGTGCTTGTCAAGGCATGACCCGTGGCCTCCTGCCTTGAGGTTTTGACATTTCCCTTCCCTTTTAGCACATCATTGTCCTCAAGGATCAAATCAAAATACTTCTTCTCAAACTCATCATAGTCCTCCCAAGTCGCCTCATTCCTTAGTAATCCTTCTCACAGGATTAATGCTTGCCACACCTTTGATCTGCCTCGTTCCCTTCGATGTAGCCTGTATTCGAGCACTTCTTTGAGCTTCATGAGGATCCTTCCTTCTTGATCCATTGTGGGTAACTTCTCCCCAATGAGACTTAGATCACCTACCTTCTTCTTGAGCAAGGAAACATGGAATACTGGGTGCAACTGTGACGTTGGTGGAAGTTAAAGCTTGTAGGCTACACTGTTGAGTTTCTCCAACACTCTATATGACCTATAGAACTTCTGGTTCAGCTTGGTACTTGCAGTCTTCTCCATGGTCTTCTGCTCGAATTGTCTAAGCTTCGAGTATACATAATCGCCTACTTGGAAGGTCGCAACCCGCCTTCCCTGATCATGGTACTTCTTCATTCAGCTTTGAGCTTTCTTAAGCTCTCTCCGGACCTTGGCAAGTACCTCGTCCCTGTTGATCAATTTCTGCTGCACTTCATTGTTACTGGTTGAGCCCTTCTCATAGCTGACCAAGAGTGGTGGTGATCTGCCATATACCACTTCAAAAGGAATTTTGTCAATAGAGGAATGATACGTAGTGTTGTACCAGAATTCATCCCATAGAAGATACTCTGCCCATCTCCTTTGCTCCTCATGACAGAAGCATCTCAAATATTGTTCCAATGTCTTACTGACCACTTCAGATTAGCCATCCGTTTGTGGGTGGTAGGAGGAACTCGTCTTGAGTTTGCTGCCTTGTAACTCGAAGAGTTGCTTCCAAAACGAACTTATAAAGACCCTGTCCCAATTTGTCACTATTGTCCTTGGAACCCCGTGTAGCTTGACAATGTTGTTGACAAAAGTTTTGGCCACTGACTTGGCTGTGTAGGGGTGGTGTAGAGGAACAAAGTGGGTATACTTGCTTAGTCGGTCTACTACTACCAGAATCACTTTATGTCCCCCACTAAGGGGTAGGCCTTTTATAAAGTCCATTACCAAGTCCTCCTAGATTTTGTTTGGAATTGGTAATGGTTGGAGAAGTCCCGCTGCTGGCCTTGAATCATACTTGGTCTATTGATAAATGTCACACTCGGCCACAAGTCCCTTGACATCACTCTTGTTCCCTTCCCAATAAAAGAAATGTTTCATTCTGATATATGTTCTCAACCACCTCGAGTGGCCACCTTCTTTATTGTTATGGAAATGGTCAAGAATCTCCTTTTTGAGATTGGGAACATTTGGCACATGTACATAGTTCTTATAGAAAATGACACTATCTTTTACTATGTAGCCCACGACCCATTGTCCGTGGGCATCCAATAGCTCAACAATCTCAATGGCCCTTGCATCCAACTGGGTAGCCTCTTTGATTTTGTCCCATACTCTCCATTCAGCCCCGCTTATTACCAAGTTTGACGCATCCTCATCATCAACGACCGTCTCAAGTAGTTGCCTACCTTCCCTTTGGCTTAAGGCATCAACCTCCTTGTTTCCTTACCCGGTTGATAGACTATGTCATACTCGAAGCCTAACAACTTGACAAGGAACTTATGTTGCTTAGGGTTGCCTATCTTCTACTGGAGTAGATGCCTTAAGGCTTGTTGATCTATGATGATGGTGAATTTCCGTCCCAAGAGATATGGCCACCACACCTTGACAGCGTGCACAACTGCCGACAGTTCTCATGCATAAGTTCTCCATGCTTTCTTCATAGGCCCGAGGGCCTTGGAGATGAAGGCTAAAGGCCTTCCATCTTGCACCAACACAACCCCGATTCCCTCATTACTTGCATCTGTGTAAATCTCAAATGGTCTCTGAAAGTTGGGCAGTGCCAATACAGGTGTCTTGGTCATGGCTCGCTTCAATTCTTTAAAGGCTTCCCTAGCCTTGGTGGTCCACTCAAAATTGTCATTTTTAAGCATTGCTGTGAGTGGTCTGGCTATGAGTCCATAGCCTTTGACAAACCGTTAGTAATAAGCAGTAAGCCCCAAGAATCCCCTCAAGGCAGAGATGTCTTTGGGTAGAGGTTAGTCTGCCATGGCCTCAATCTTACGTTGATTCACCTTGACACCATCTCCTGAAATGAAATGGCCCAAGTACTTCAACTCTTTCTCCATGAAGGCACACTTAGTTGCCTTAATGAAGAAATGATGCTTCTCTAGAATGGTTAGCACTTTCTCCAAGTGTTGCTTATACTCTTCAATGGTCTTGGAATAAACTAAGATGTCATCAAAGAAGACAAGTACAAACTTCCTGAGTAGTGGCTTGAAAATGCTATTCATTGCTGCTTGAAAAGTTGAGGGTGCATTGCACAAGCCAAAAGGCATCACCAGGTATTCATAATGACTTGAGTGAGTCCTAAAGGATGTATTATGGATGTCCTCATCATTCATTCGAATTTGATAGTAGCCGGCCCTCAAATCCAACTTGGAAAACACTATGGTCCCATGCAGCTCGTCTAGAATCTCGTCAACTGTGGGAATTGAGAATCGGTCTTTGATAGTAGCTTCGTTCAGAGCCCTATAATCGATACAGAATCTCCATGTGCCATCTTTCTTCCTCACCAATAGCATCGGTGAAGAGAAGGGAATGGTGCTAGGACGAGTAAAGCCACTCTTCAGCATTTCATCGACTTGCCATTCGATTTCTCCCTTCTGAAAGTGGGCATATCGATAAGGTGGCACATTGATCGGCTTTGCTTTATCCACTAGTCGAATGTGGTGATCAAACTCCCTAGGAGGTAGGAGTGCGGTGGGCACATCCAGTACCCCCATGTGGGCTTGTAAAACCAGTCTGACCTTGATGAGTGCACAAAAATGCACTCTAAATACTCTATTTAAATACTAAAAGAAATGAGAAAATATTGGATATAACTCATGTTATTAAAATTAATGGTCATTTATTTTGAAATAGATATAAGCATGATTTAATATATTGATGAGAATATAAAATGCCATATTTTCCTCTCTTAATGTTTAATACTTTATTCTTATTTTATGCCTAAATATACTCATTATTCTTATATTTTGATTTAGGACACAAATGGAGACATTAGGAGCAAATGAAGATAATTGCGGAATTTTAGACAGTTCTGACATCTTTTCGTAATATGGGTATAACTCTCTCATCCAATCTCCGATTGAGCTGATTCAAGATGATATAGAACCGCAAGAGAAATATATAACTTTTGTGTTTTATGTTTGAAGAGATATCCACTCAATCTAAGACAAAATCGACCATCAAGTGGACGCACCTGCACTTGACGTTCCTGGATATTTTTCAGCCACTTGCATCAAATCCAAATGTTATCATAATATTTTCCAGCAAGCACTCCTACACCAACTTGGAAATTCAATGATCAATTCATATACAAGATGAAGTGCACTCAAGTTTCTTCAAGACAAATTATTTGACCACAAGATATTAAGTCATACAAGACAATTAATGGATAGAGAAGCAAAATTGAAACACTCAACCTACAAGCAAAATCCAGCTCATGCATAGTGAAAAAATAAATGATCAAAATAACAACTCACAAATAACTTGGATTCAAGAATGGCACATGGCAAAACAAGTTGAAATTGTGATGATTTTGTCATGACAACTTGCATGAAGGATGCTTATAAATAGAAGGGAGGGGTGTGTGTTCTAAGAATGCTTAGTGTGAGAGGATGCTTTGGAAGAGCCATTATTTTGAGAGCTTGAGAAAAGAAAAGAAAAACCAAAGAAGAGAGAAGAAAATAATGGTTGGCTCTTCCATATTATCCCTTGGAGAATTTTTGTTGCATATTTTCAATATGTGTAACTAAATTCTCAAGGAGGGTTAGGGATGAACTTGTGTGTGTGATGTTATTTGTAATTTATTTTTGATTCATGTATTTGGTCTTTAAATATTAAAACTCTTTTATTCTATTATTCTCAATTTATTTGTGATGTTTTTTCGTCTTCAAATAATTATAAAATCTATTTTGTTTATGGATTCAATCATGTTTTTTTTATTGAGTGAATTAGTTCTATAATTATGTTTGGAGCAATTGATTATCTATATTGATTTAATTCTCTGCTGCAATATCGCCTCTTGGGTATATTGTCGTCGTTGGATTTTCTCAATATCGATAACAATTTATGAGAGTTAAGCGCGAAGAATGATTTTTCAAAGAGTTACATGTGATTTAAATTTTGGTTATTAATGTTATATCTTCCGATTAAGAATTTGGACATAGAATTCTTAATTGAGTTATCAATGAATTAAGAATAAATTTGAATACCACAAATACACAAGGAATTCCCTACGCTCTACTTTTCGTCTCATTTTTATATTTTTCAAATTACTCATTTAGTTTTAATTTACATCACACTTTAAAATTTATTTATCACACTCATTTAATCTTTTTGTTAATTTCATTTCTGTTCTTCAATTTCTCAATCCATCTCCCTGTGGAATCGACACCTCAAAACTATACTGTAAATGACCGCGTTATTCTTTGGGCATAATCAGACCTCGTCAGGCAGCAGCTCTAACTCATCATGGTTGCTCTCCTGACCATTGCCTTCAGTTTGCTCCTAACCCATGTTCTCAACTTGCTTTAAGACATCTTCTTTGGCCACTACTATGGCGAAGAAATATGCCCTACCCTTGCATAACTTTTCAAACATTAAAACCTCGCAAGGCTTGATCTCCTTATTAACAATGGCTGTCCAAAGTCGCTTCTTGGGGCCAAGCTTAAACTCCATTGTCATATTGTAATAGTCATGGACAACCCTGTCAATGCTCTTAAGCCAAGCATTCCCCAAGACCAAGTCGAGACTGACCAGTTGCAGCACATGCAAGTCTGCCACAATTTGGACCCCCTGCACAATCATCTTAACTTCATGGATGAGGGCTTCGCACTTGAGCTTGTCACCACTTGCCACCTTCACTTCAAATGGTGGGATATGGCTCAGCTTAAGACCAACTTTGCTAACAAGGCTGGGATTAATAAAATTGTGGGTGGAGTCACTATCCACTACCAACATCACTTCATACTTGCCCACCCATGCCATCAATCTCATGGACGTGGGTCTAGAAATGCCAGCCATGGCATTCAATGAAAGCTCGGCCTCTTCTGGTGTATCATTAGATTTGGCTTCCTTAATTTCCTCCTATTAGCAAGATGCTTCCTGGTTGCCTTTCGACTCAGCATCACTTGGCTGATCTTCAAACAAAAACAAGGCTTGAGCTACCTTGCACTTATGACTAGGGGCCCATTTATCGCCGCACTTAAAACACAGGCCCTTCTTAATGCGCTTCTGCATCTTTACACTAGACAGCTTCTTGATCTCAGGCTTCGGCTTAAAGGAGGTGGTTGTTGTATCCCTTCGCTTCCAAGAGACGTTGGTTTGCACAGTCTTGAAGGACTTGATCCCCATGTCTTTGGTTGGGAACCGCTCACTAGCATGACTCTCCTCAAGAATTTCAGCCATCTTCATCACTTCTTGAAGCCTTGTAGGTTGTCTAAATTTGATTTTCTTGGCAAGCCAAGGTTTCAAACCATCAATGAAGGAGCCGATCAAAGCTTCCTCGGACCAGCCCCTAACCATGATTTGCAACTGCCTGAATTCCTCTGTGTAGTATCGGACCTTGTCCTTTTGCCTCAACTTGGCCAACTGCCCATGAATAAGGAGCTCTTTCTCAAAGGCTGTCCACCCCAGCCTCCTACGATCCTTATCATACTAGTCATTTATCCAATGCCACCATTTCTCAACCCTGACTTTAAGATAAAAGCAGACTATGAACACCCTCTCATGACGTGAGATATCATACGTTTGGAAGTAGTGGTCGATCTTGTCCAACCACTCATAAGGATCATCGCCACTATACTTGGAAAAGTCTACTTTAGGCCAATTGGGTCCCTGATCTTGAGTCCGGTTTCCCCTCCGATGTCATGGTCGTCCATTTCATAATGTGGCTCACGCTGGACATGGCCTGATTATCTTCTCCTTGCCCATGGCTGTTCACGCTGGTAAGGCTCCTTAAAGCTATGTTCTTGCGGCTCAAAGGTTTCATTCGGGATCCACCTCTCCACAAACCCTTATTGGTTCTCTACACGAATACCCCACCTCTACTCGTACCTTGGGGGTGCTTGCATTGACTCAGTCACACTAGTTTCCAGTCCATCAACATATGCATCATCCCTTGGAGGTGGCATTTGAGGCGTTTCTCGGCTAGTCTTCTCTCTAGCCGCTCCATTGTGGCATTCATCTCCCTCCTTATAGCCTCCATGGCCTTCTGATTGCCCTCTTTAGAACTCTCCATGGCCACACGAAGCTCGACTATATTGTTGGTGATACCCTCAAGAATTGAAGTAATCTTATTGGTGTGATCCTCTAGAACTTCCAGTCGGGCCCTATTAGGCATGCCCGATGTCTCTTCTACCGGCTGCTTCTCTTGCATGTTTGCTCACTGTTGCAATTGTCAATCCTTTGTGTATCACGACTGAGTGGCTCGCAAACTGCCTCCCATGATTAGCTTAGGCTTGCAAACTATCAATTCTGGTTGGTAAATGTGGGCTGCTGGTGGAGGCATGTAGTTTCAACCTTGGGTCCTTCATCTTCAAGGGTGACCGACCCCAACCTCTTCCGACCTTCGATTGCTCACGTTCTTGCGTGGCAACCGCTCCCAACCTAGCTACTTCATCCTCTACCTCAACCCCCGAACTTCACAGTTTCAACAACAACAACAAAAGAATGCAATAACTTCAGAATCCTCTGTGGATTCCCCAACCAAAATCACAAAAGATGAGTGATGGGTTGCCTACCCTCGATAGAGAAGTGAGAACCTTTCTTGAACATTCAAGCAACGTGGCTGCTCTCAATGAAAGCACTAATTTGGTGATAGGGTCTTCGGTCAAGACCCTAGACACCAAGCTGCCGTGCCCCTCCTAGTGCCTTGTTGACCGATTTGATCTACCACTTGCTTGACAATGATGACTAAGTATGGTTGTGGCTAACTCAAATGAATATTCAGAGGATGTGCTGAGTGTAATGCCTGTGGGCGTGTATGCAGCATGCGTGCACGTGCAGTAGTTAAGTGAGCGGTTATGTGGGTTGGCCGAGTGTATGGTGGGGCAATTATGGTCTTGGCAGTTAGGCGATTATGGTTTGACAGGTGTTTAATGATAGGTGTTTAGGGACAGTTATGGCCGGACAGATGGCTTATTTTGGGTATGTGAGAACGATTACAGTTGGACAAGTAGCTAATGATGGGTGTGTAGCTTGGGCAGTTGGCAATAACCACCGAACTTGTCCCTGAACTTGCTCCAAACTCGACTATGGAGGTCTGGTGCAAACTGAATGCCCTCCAATGGCAGCTTAGGCCTACCTTATACGTTGCCCCACTCGAGTAATGAAAAATAGTCAGCAAGCAACGATAAATGCAATGAAATGGATGACAATCCACGATACTAGAATACCTCGAAATTGCATTAACATAAGGAAAATAAAAAAATACAATAGGTTACCCTAATTCACGAATTGCACAAGGATAGCTTTCTCCTTTGAGATTCACAGATTGTACTAGTGAAGCCTCAGTGACGAATCACATGATTGCCTTCACGGCTTACAAGCCAACTTGTCCAAAGATAAAAAAATGTTTAAAGATGCCTACTGTTCTAGCCTAGTGCTTTACATATACTAGAATTTGAATAACAATCATCACAAAATGAATTTACAAAGTAGATAATAGTTAATGGGTCCACGCCTCTTCATTGAGGTCTCATGTCGTCAGTGAGCCATGGTTAGCTTGTGTTGCCCAGATGACTAACACAAGAGGGGGGGTAAATTGGGTTATATTATAAAAATTAACACTTATTAATCAAATACACAATATAAAACATAAACTAAATATAAAGCAGTAAGAAATGTAAAGAGTAGGGTAAGAGAAATCAAACTCAGTATTTTTACGAGATTCAGTCCCACTGCCTACGTCCTCGCCTCAAACTATCCCTTGAGGATCCCGAATTCACTAGTCAATTTCCTTTAGGTGGAGATAGAAACCTATTACACTTTTGAGCAGTACCGCTCCAAAGAATCCGTGTAGAACACCCTCTACACTTCCAATCACCTCACACTTGGTGATTTAACTATTCCCCGTGTAGAACACCTTCTACACACACAAGGGTTATATGCACCCTCTTACAAATACAAGAGTTGATAGTGGATAAACTATCAAAGTACACTCCTTAACGAGTGAGATAGAAACAATACAGCGCAACCTATATCTCTCTCAACAAGAACAAGAATTAAGGTTCAAAACTTTAGAAAAGAGAGAATGAGAGCTTTGAATGAATGATGCAAAACTTAGCAATAGATGTGTAAGCTCTTGTTGCAATTTTTGCAAAATTCAAGTGAGCTATTTATAGGCAAATGAGTTTTCAAATTCAAATTTGAAAATATTCTCATGTCAAATAAGAGTACTATTTACTTTTAAAAAAATTCAAACCTAATTTTTTGTTTTTCATACATGACAAAATGAGTATGATTTATTTTTTAAATCAAATCATTTTCTTTTTGTATATGTCAAAAAAACACACAATTACCCTTTAAGATTTTCAAACAAAATCATCTATCTTTTGTATTTGTCAAAAAAACACACTAGCTCCCTTAAAGACTTTCAAACAAAATATGCATATGTCAAATATGATAATCAATCATATTATAAATTCAAGTTTTTATAAAAATATATATATATATATAATTTTCGAAATTATTTTGTTTGATGATGTTATGCACATGTGAAAAACATAATTTTCAAAACTAAGACATTTAAAAATGTCTTGCATCTGTGAAAAAAGTAATTTGATGTTTTATGAGAAAAAAAAGTAATTTGGAGCCTTAATCCAATTTCTAATTTTATCAAGAGATGTATAAAAATAATTTATGAGATTCATTTGTAGACTTGATCTCTTCTTACTCATGCTTGATTTCTTGATGTGTTTAACTCCCTTCATGCGTAGACAACTTGAGCTTGAGTTTTCAATATTATTTGTTATCATCAAAATTTATACGTAAACACGAGACTCAAAACCTTGGGTTCAACAATCTCCCCCTTTTTGATGATGACAAATACTTAGTAGAAATCCGCGACCTGCAGTAATAATTAAGCTCCCCCTGATAATATACATTAGTATTTCAAGAAAAATATAAACATGATTCTAGCATATATAACAGGGTAGTATAATACTAGTATAAGACTTCTCCCCCTTTTGGCATCATTAAAAAGGAACCGTAATTAGTTTCAGTAAGATTTTTTCCCGTAATAAGCAATAACCAAATAAAACGGTGCGTTAGAGAGTAGAAGTTGGAACCACCCGTGCCTCACAAAACCTGCAAAGGTTGAAGCCGAATTTTATCATCTCGACGCGGAAAAAGATTTAAATCCGCTTGATGTTATTGACGAATTAGATGTTCCAGATATTTGAAGTTGAATAATTAAAATTATCCGTATCCGACAAAGACAGCAAAAGCTGCCGGCCTAGCTCTGGCAATGCGATGTGGAGTCATGCATGTCTGACAAAACCTGCAAATGTTGGAAGTCTAACTCTGGCAATTCGGTGCGGAGCCACACGTGTCTGACAAAACCTGTAAAAATTGGAGGTCTAGCTCTAGCAGTCGGTGTGAAAGCAAATTCAATTCCGCGTGATATTGTTGAAAAATTAAATATTATCGAGATTTAAAAGTTGTTGTTTAAAAAATCGTTTTCACCTGTCGGATACTCAAATAAATTTTCACATTACTCATTGATCCAGTTTCTGTTTATTCAAAATGATAGAATAGTGGAGAAAATTTCATCTAATAATCTTCCAGATTTGAATCAGAAACCGTCTCAACCAGTCATTTTATCTCATGAGGTTGTCAACACTATGATAGAAGCAGAGATGCATTTTTCAAATAGAACTGATTTGGAGGTTGTTGCAGCATCAAGAACTCTCAGTGCTCAATATGATGCCCCTCTGTTATGACCATGTCTCAGAAATTACCAGCAAGGGCAAATGAGGTTGATCGACTTAACAATCAAATATCTGCTGCATCAAAAGCTTGCAAATAAAGGCAGAAAGAATAAGAGGTTAAAGCAAGAAAATAAAGATTTGATGGAATTAGCTCGTGTTTTGAAACTTCAAATAGAGGAATCGGAACGAGTAAGAGTTCAAGCACAGAGTTAACATCAGCAGATAATGGCAGCGTTTCACGAGAGAAACATGGACAATTAAAAATAATCTCACTAGCTTATTTCGGTAACTTTTGACAATATGCATCCGGCATATTATGTAAGCTTGACTAAGTAAAATTTGAAGAGATGACAGTTTATCTTCTACTTATTTCCATATTTATAAAAGCAATCCTTAGTTTTATCTAATCCGCATCAAATCTTCTTCTCATTGCTGTAGTTCATCTTCATTCACACTTTACAAAATCTTAATGGCTCATCAATTCTCATTCAGTACTTCTCGTGATCAATTTATTTCTGCATCTGTCATAGGTGCCATGAAGCAACAAAACACTGATTTAGCTAATAAATCAGATCATGATGCTGTTTACGAGCTTGTGGGTCTCGGGACTCGGTACTCATCTTCCATTGTTGCCTTTTCCGTTCGGTTGCAGTCCAAAACCCTCGAGATAAAGAAGCTTAATAAGAAGATCGACATTATTTAACGACTTGTTCAAGAGTCTAATAAAAAAATAGTAGACTTAAAACAACAGAATAAAAATTTAAAATCCTTACTTCCTCTGCATTTCGATTGTATAATCCTTTAGACAAGGATGACATGATGATTTATGAGGAGCAAATGTATTTGAATAATGAAGCTAAACATCTCAAGTTTCTGTAGGTCATTTGAGATAATGGAATAAAAGTATCTAGCAGATATTCATGGCATACATAATTCCTATTTCTCTTGTAATCATGCATAGTTTATCTTCTGGTAGGGGTTTCGGGAAAATTTCTGTCAATTGATCATGTGTACTAGTGAATTCTAATACAATATCGTCCTTCTGCACATGATCTCTAAGAAAATGATATCTAATTTCAATATGTTTGGTCTGAGAATGTTGTATTGGATTTTTTGAAAAATTTATAGCACTTGTATTATCACATTTGATTGGAATGTGATTGTATATAAGTTTAAAATCCTCAAGTTATTGCTTTATGTAAAGAACTTGAGCACAACAACTACCTACAGCAACATACTCTGCCTCAGTAATAGATAATGCAACAGAATTTTCTTTTTACTAAATCATGAGACAAGTGCATGACCTAAGAAATGACATGTTCTACTAAAACTTTTTCGATCATCATTGCAACCAATATAATCATACCTCATTATACCTTTGAGTCAACTGACTTACCGCTTTCATTTTTATCAAGTTTAGTGGTTGGACTCATTAATGTTCCAATTACTTGATTTGCAATCCGAGAAAGAAATTAAGTTCTCCCATCATGCTCATTTCAAATTCTTCCTGCATATTCTTAACAAAATCTTGACACATATTTTCATTAGTAGCACCAAATATTATATCATCTACATAAATTTGAACTAGAAGAATATCATTTTATTTATATTTGATGAAAAGAGTTATATCGATTTTTCCTCTTGAAAAACCTTTTTCAATAAAAAAACTATTTAAGAAAAAACTTTTAACATCCATTTGAAAAAGTTTGAAATCTTTATAACAAGCATATGCAAGTAGCATTCGAATAGTTTATAATCTTGCGACTGGTGCATATGTCTTATCATAATCGATTCCTTCCTCTTAATTAAAACTTTTGGCTACAAGTCGAGTCTTATTTCTAGTGATGATTTTAGACTCATCTTTCTTATTTCTAAAAATCATTTTGTTCCAATAACAACATAATTTTTAGGTCTAGGAACAAATGTCCATACATTATTTCTTTCAAATTGATTTAGCTCTTCTTGCACAACTAGAATCCATGATTTATCAATAAGTACTTCATCAATATTTTAGATTTAATTTGAGATAGAAAAATAGTGTAATTACAAATATTTTTAAGAGATGATCAAGTACTTACATCTCGTGAAGGTTCTCCTAGAATTTGTTCTACTGGATGATCTTTCACATGTTTTCACTGTTTGGTTGCATCTTGTACTAAGTCTTGATGATCTTTTCTTCTATTTTCATGATCTTTCCTTTCGAATTATCTCCAAATATCACGCATATTTCTTCTTTAGAAGTGAAGTCAATGAATTTAGTTGTGTCTCATGTCATGTATCTTGAGTATCTGTTGTCTAAAAACTATTTACTTTTACCTGTAGAAGACTTCATGCATACCTACAAAAGCAATTAAAAACAAATTCTTGGTACCCAAGTTCTTTGGGTCCTTTATTTATTAGTATTAGAAGAAACAAGATTTTAGGTACCTATATGGCCCTAATAGTCATTGTATATTTTCTTCTAATAGGACAAGTAAGATAATCATGACTATTTCTATTATAATTATAAAAATTGTAAATAGCATGTGACATATATGGAGAGTTTGAGTGATTATAATAGTATCATTTTTTAACAAAATTAATTTTATGAAAAGAATTTTAAATATTGGATTTTGATGTAGAATGATTATCAAAGAAATTTTTATAAGATTTATATTTTTGTTTTGGCATATATCACAAGCCTGCCTTGTCAAAAACACATTCTTGACTACCAAGAAATTTTTCAAATTTTTTTTTTCTATTCGTAAAGTTTTCAATAATATTTTCTAAATCAGTTTTCTTTTTCTTCAACACAAGATTTTCATCTTTCAAAACAATATTTTCTTTTCTTAAAATATCAATTTTGTTTGTTAAAAAAAAATTCTTTTTCAAAACAGTATACTTGATACCCAATTTTTCAAATTCCTCACATACCTCTTCTAAAACATTTTACAATTTTTCATATGAATGATCTTCAATATTATCAAAATTTGTTGCCTCAATGTCATCTTTAGCTATAAAACAAAAATTTGCTGATTCTCCATTACTTGCTTCACTATCTGAGTTACTTGATACCCAATTTTTCAAATTTCTCACATACCTCTTCTAAAATATTTTACAATTTTTCATACAAAATATTTTCAATATTATCAAGATTTGTTACCTCAATGTTATCTTTAACCATAAGACAAAGATTTGCTGATTCTCCATTACTTGCTTCACTATCTGAGCTACTTGAATTATCATCTCATGTAGCTTTTATTGCTTTTTTGCCTTTGTTTCGATATTTCTTTAACAGAGGACAATCTGACTTGATATGTCCAGGCTTATTGCATTTATAACAAATTAAAGTGTCATTTTTAGCTGAATTTTTCTTGGAAAACTTTTTGAAGGATTTCCTTGAAGGTGTTTTATTTTTCTTTAAGAACCTCTGAATTCTTCTTGTTATCATCGCAACTTCTTCATCTTTGTCGTCATTTTTTTCATCTTCATCACTTTCACTTTCACTTTCATATGGAACAGTTTTAAGTGCCAAGCTCTTCTTTGACTTTCCTTCTTCTTCTCCTCTTTTCAATGTGTACTCATGGGTGATAAGTGATCCGATGAGTTCATTCACTTCGAGTTTCTTGAGGTCTCTAACTTTAAGAATCACTGTCACTTTTGATTCCCATCGTTTTGGTAGAGAGTTGAGAATTTTTCTTACTATCTCCACTTTGAAATAAATTTTGTCAAGAGCTGTCAAGCTGTTTATAATGTTAGTAAAACAAGTGTGCATACTAGAAATAGATTCATCATCATTCATCTTAAACATTTCATATTCATGAGTAAGAATATAAATTTTTGATTCATTGACTTGAGAAGTTCCTTCATAAGTAACTTCCAAGTTATCCCAACTTTTCTTTGCTGTAGCGCAAGTCATTACTTTATTAAACCCATTACCATTAAGAGCATTATATAATAAATTCATAACAGTTAAATTTAAAGTATAAAGTCTATCGTTTTCACGATCAAACACTTCTTCTTCCTTTTTGACCTTCTTGAGGGTGGTTGTGGCCTTGCATTCTCCAAGGGTTCGGTCTGTGAGCAATCAAGTGATGCCAACATTGCTTCATATGTGTTGTCTGGACATGATAGGATGCTTGTCAAGGCATGACTCGTGCCTCCTACTTTGGGGTTTTGACGGAAACCCCCTGGCGATATCAGGGAGAGACACCTTCACTGCCCCTACGTTGGAAGACTTGAGCTCATCAACCCAAACCCGTCAGTTTCCTCTGTGGTTTTATCCCCGTTCCAACTAGCAAATCCTTCCATTCTTTCAATTCCTCCTCTCTAGCCCCCTCACGCCAAACGTAACTCTCTCTCTCTCTCTCCCTCTTTCTCTCTCTTCTTTTTCCTTAGTTGTTACAGTTGAAATTCTTGGCAAATAAAAGTTTTCGTAACATGATTTTTGGGTTTGTTCTGACGAAAGACTGACTCCTCCACGCTATCAGATGCTTTAAGACAAGGTTCTTCCTATTTCTGGTGTGCAGCCCAAGGCCACTGGAGGTGCACACCCGATTCTTTTTGCATTTTATAGTGCATTCTTGTAGCTTATCGGATAAATAAATTGAATGATATCATTCTCGATACGCATTGATTCAAGATTTGTGTTATTTTGGCCTTGATCTTCTTACCATTGCACATTCGTAAATTATCTTTTGATGGATTTGTTTCTTTTTGTTCTTGAATTTCTTTGAGACATCGTTACGCTTGTTTTTATAAGAAGAGACTTTGTTACATAGAGAAACACATTTAATGTCAGGATTCTTGCAACTATTGCCTATCTGCTCACGTATCGGTTTGTAATTTTGGGTTCAATGACTTTAATGAGCAATTTTGTTCTAGGATATCTGCTAATAATACTCTTTCAATAGAAACATTTGTAAACTCATGAGTAACTATAGATTGATATACTCCAGAAACACTCCATCGCTACATCCTTAGAAAGTTTTGGACATATATAAGTATTTGAATTCTGTTCTACTCTTTTTTGTTCTGAAAACCATAGTCCAATCATATCGCTAAACATAGTTTACTCGATTTTTTTTTCCTTAATTTCCTTCCCACAATTTGGAGTATTTATTCGTGTCCTTTTTACTTCCCTACACACCACCTTCATTATCTAGAATATATTTTTTAATAGTAAATTCATTGTCTAAAAAATGTTATAATTGAAACCCCTTGAAATTATTCACATAAAATCCAAATTCATGTTCTAAAAGAATTAGTCAATGTTATGATTAAAAACCCTTGAAATCTTTATAAAGGGTTTGAACTCCTTCCTCCCTCCCAATTACTATGAGATCCCATTCATCACCTTCATATACAATTTGGGGTACTACATCAATAAGCAGGGGCTAACTCAAAGCCTTTTATTTTTTTTCCTTTATTTTATTTGAGTTTTGTAATTGTCATGCTAATGTGAAGAGCATTCATATAATGCTTCTTTCCTTAATCATTTGGTGCTCATTCTTGATAGACTTACCTTCGGAAGACGGTTAAGTTACATCAAATCCTTCAAGGAAATGTGAGGCCTTTACAGCGTCGGGTTTGGTTGAGTATGTGGATGGGATTGATGTTATTGCTCCTGCTGACATTTTGAAGCAGATCTTTGAAATGCCATATTCTAAGGCACAACTATCACTTGTTCATCATGTTGGACAGATGTTATGTGATGCTAGGGTCCCAACTTTTTTGTTTATTGTCCAAGTGTTGTAATTGTCTAGTGTTGTCGTTTGGATTGGTTATGAATTTCGCATGTTTACTTTGGGTTTTGACTGGGTCTGAGTTAATGGGCCAATTATCAGTTGTTGAGTGGGTTAGTTATAAAGGGATCAGATTATAATACGTGGGAAAAGGTCTTGGGCTGTGTTTAACGGGTTGAATGTGGGGTCTCTTTTTGTATCTATTTACATCCTGCAAGTCTTGGAGGACCCTCAAGTCAAATGGCTTTTTTTGAGGAAGTTAGAAGAATAAGAGAAGTAAAGGGCGAGATCCTGTCAAAAAGGCTTCACAAGTGGTGGGAAGCCTAGGTGCTCAATGCAGGAGTCTGAAAAACATAAAAGAAGTGGTAATGATGGGTTTCTTAGGGTCTTGTTTTGGCAGTTTCACAATTTTCATATGCTTTTGTGCAGTGACTTGGTTTTGTTCAGTAATGAAAAATATGATGCTGCAAGCTTGTATTTATGGGACGTTACATGACAGGTGGGCGTGAACTCCTGAAATCTTGTTTCCATGTTTGTGTTTACACCCATAATTGGGTTTTTCATCCACGTTTTGACAGGTCACACCATTTTCGTTTGCTTCTGTACGTGCATTTGCTCATGAAAAATTTGCGAGGCTCATTTTAAATTATGACAAAGAACTGGGTTTAACATCCCAAACTCTTACTGTAGAATGTGAAGTTAAAGTTATTAATGCTGAGGAAGAATCCTCAAACTTTGTAAGCGGTAATTCTAAATTAGTAGGGCGTGTCCCCTCATTAGTTGTAGAGGATGAACTGTATAGGGATGGACAAAAGGGTTTTCAAATTTAGTATCGAACACTTCTGTCAAGATGAATTTGGAGGCAAAATTTTCTGCTTGCTAAGAATTGATTGGAGTAGGTAACATGGAATTAACACCAGGAGCAGCTGCACCAAGTTCCAATGGCAATGAAATTTTTGCATTGTGCAAGGCATCTCAAACAATAGTTCAAACTATTGCTAATCCCATTACCTCTAAGTTAGCTGCAGTACATCATATTTCTCAGGCTATCAAGTCTCTCAGATAGATGCGCCAACTACAGAGCACTAAATTGGAGCTAGTGGATGAAGGCAGTGGAACTGATGATACGCTGCCTTCATCTATTAGTTTTTCTGTTTGTGCATGTTGGTGATGCAGACTGTATCAAAGTTTGTGACATTCAAGAATGACTTCCAACATTGAAGTTGGACCATAAGCTATAGAAACTTGTTCTTTTGCTTGGAGAATCATATTTGCCAGTTGGTCAAGCTTACAAGGAGGATGGTCAATTACATCAGGCTTTGATGGTTATAGAGTTGGCATGTTCTATTTACGGATCAATGCCTCAGCATCTTGAAGACACAAGGTTCATTTCTTCCATGATCAGTTGCTCATCATTGCGGAAGAAAATTCAATGAAAGAAATGAAAAAAAAAAGATCATACAATAATGATGTGAAAGATGAGAAATCCAGCTCTACAGATGCTTCTATTACTTTTGACCAGTACTTTTCCACTTACCTTTTCTGGGCCAGGGTGTGGGCTCTAGTTGGAGATGTTTGTGTTGAATTCCATCTGATATCTGGTAAAGAGATCCCAATACAAGTAGAGTTGAAACCCAATATCAGAGGGTTGAGATTATCTTCTGAGGTGGAGAAGGAAGGTAAAAGGCTCAAGAAGCAGCAGGGGCAGAATAACCATAATTGTATCTCATGTACGTTGTTAAACTGCAGCTGCTTGAAGGACGTGATGTATAAGGAAAAAAGGCAGAATCTCTCTCTCTCTCTCTCAAATCCATTATCTAATTGGTCTGGAGATGCAGGGAAGCTGAGAGAGCTTTATGTTGGGAATAGGCAGTTCAACAAACAACAATGATTGAAGTAATGCAGCGTATATAATAAAGAGAAATTAAAAGCGATAGATAGAACTAGGCCTGTTAATCGCTGCTTCTATTGAAATTTTAATATATTTCTTAATATTTAAAAAAAAAATAAAAAAAAAAATTGAAGAAAATTTTAAATTCGGGTTCCGAATTTGAGAATCCAGAGCCCGAATGAATACTCCTAGGGGTCGGTCTCAAAAACTTCACTATAATCAAAGATGGAGTATAGAGATTGAAATAAAAAGATTATACAATAGAATCACTCAACCTCACGTGTATACTTTCAACCTCACAAGTGTTTACTCTCAAGAACACTCAAGAACCTCAAAGGAAACTCAAAATGCAAAGAGAAACCAAAATGGCAGTCTGAGCATTTTTGTTCAAATGAATGCGTTTGCCTTATATAAGTGACACTTGCTCAAGCAAAATACAAAAGAACATTAGTTCGAAGCGAGACTCAAACGAACTGTTGAGCAAATGAACACGTTGCCATCTTGCTCGAGGCGGGGACTCGAGTGAGTGTCAAGCGAAGTCTCGGGTTGTAATCTCGTTCGAGTTGGATGTCGAGCGAGAGTCACGCGAAGTCTCTACCTGGACCTCGCTCGAGCTGGATGTCAAGCGAGGGTCTCACGAAATCTCTATATGGTATCTCGCTCGAGCGAGAGTTGAGCAAAATCTCTGTATGACTCTCGCTCGAGCTGAATTTCGAGTAAGAGTCGAGTGAGAAACAGGGGAGACACTTTATTCAAGCCATCTCTCAACAAATCT
This sequence comes from Platycarya strobilacea, assembly GCA_036898215.1. Taxonomy (NCBI): domain Eukaryota; kingdom Viridiplantae; phylum Streptophyta; class Magnoliopsida; order Fagales; family Juglandaceae; genus Platycarya; species Platycarya strobilacea. Next base: position 11,590,234 of record CM072555.1, read on the forward strand.
CCACCTTGACTTGAATACTCACAAGTTTTACTGAAATCATCGAAGGACCAACCCCATCAAAATCTCCTAAAGGATCTGGAAACCCCGAACACCAATCAAGTCCGAACAGAATTTAAACTTGTGTACTGGAACTAGCTTAGTCATCATGTCAACTGGATTCTCTGTAGTTGCAATCTTCCGAATTGCTACAATACCGTCTGCAACAATATCTTTGAGGAAATGATACCTAACATCAATGTGCTCTGTTCTCTCATGATACATTTGATTTTTGGTCAAATGTATTACACTCTGACTGTCAAAATGAACTGACATCCCCTCCTGCTCTAGATCCAAGTCACTGATCAGGGCCTTTAACCAAATAGCCTCCTTAACTGCTGCCATATATTCTGCCTCTGTAGTTGACAAAGCAACAGTTGATTGAAGTACTGCTTTCCAACTAATAGCAGAATCATAAAGTGTAAACACATAACTAGTCAATGATCTTATTCTATCTAAGTTCCCACCATAATCAGAATCAACGCATCCAACAACATTACAACTGAGATTTACATCTCTATCAAAGATTAAGCCAACATGCAAAGTTCCCTTCAAATACCTCAATATCCATTTCATTGCCTGCCAGTGAGCTTTACCTAGATTAGGCATGTATTTCTAACAACACTCACTGCCTGTAAAATATCTGGACATGTACAAACCATCGCATACATCACACTGCCAACTGTGCTAGAATAGGGAACACTTGTTATATTTTGTTCCTCATCATCGGTCTGGGGAGATAGGGAAGCTGAAAGATTGAAATGCAATGCAAGCGGTGTACTCACAGGTTTGGAAGTAGACATTTCAAATCTGTTAAATACATTCTCAATGTACTTTCTCAAAGATAAGTACAACTTACCAGCTTTCCTATCCATGTGGATTTTCATACCCAAAATCTTTCTAGCAATACCTAAATTTTTCATCTCAAACTCATTCTTAAGTTGAGTTTTCATCAAATCAACATCATATATGCTCTTAGCAACTATAATCATGTCATCAACATAAAACAATAAGTGAATGAAAGATCTATCAGGTAATTGTCTGTGATAAACGCAGCTAACATAGCTACTTCTCAAATAACCATGATCAATCATAAATGAATCATGCATTTATACCATTGCCTCGGAGACTGCTTCAAACCATACAATGATTTTTTCAGTCTGCATACATGATTCTCCTTGCCTGAAATGATGAATCCCTCTGGCTGATGCATATAGATAGTCTCTTCAAGCTCGCCATGTAGAAATGTTATTTTAACATCAAGTTAATGTAAATCAAAGTCATACAATGCCGTGATGGCAAGTAAAACTCTGATCGAACTGTGTTTTACAACCGAAGAGAAGACCTCATTGAAGTCAATCTCTTCTCTCTGAATGTAGCCCTTAGCAACTAGGCGCGCCTTATATCTTGCATCTGTATCCTGGATTCCCTTTTTTCTCTTGAAGACGCACTTACAGCCAACGGTTTTCGTCTTCGCTGGCAATCTAACCAAATCTCACTTTTGGTTTTTATAAAGAGACTCAATCTCTTCAGTCATCACTGAGTACCACTGTGCATACTCTATACCCCTAACTAGGGGTGTCAAAACGTGTTAACGGGTCGTGTTCGTGTCGTGTCAGAACGTATGCATAATACTTAAAGGGTCAACACCAACACGATTCGTTAAGGATTTTGTGTCAAAAACTTCAACCCTAACACGACCCATTAAGATAACGGGTTGACACGACACGACCCGTTAAGACCCGTTAAGACCTTTGACACTATATGACACGATATGACACGACACGATACAACACGATTTGACCCGTTTCAACCCGCAAACCCGTTAGTGACCCGTTTGAGTTTAACTTAATTGATTTTATATAAATATTAAAACTTAAATAATAGTTATAAATTATAAAAAATTAATTATAAATTACAATTTTAAAATTACAATTCAATAAGTAGTACACTATAAAATATGATAAATACACAAATATGATCTACATATTATAAAATATTAAAATAATAATCCAAACATATTAAATAATAATGGGTTAACTTATTAATGACTTTTTAATAAGTATTTAAATGAGATAGTAAAGTGTCTAAAAGTATAAAACTAATTTTAAATTAGGATTTTTTGAAATTTAGCTCAAGGGTATAAAAGTAAATTCAAATTTCTTATCGTGTCTTAACGGGTCTTAACGGGTCATAACGGGTTTGACCCGTTATCAAATCGTGTCTTAACGGGTTGACACAAATTGACCCGAAACCCGTTAAGGCTAAACACTAACCCGCTTTTATCGTTTCGTGTTAACGTGTCGTGTCACAAATTGCCACCCCTACCCCTAACAGCTTCTGAATAGCTGGAAGGTTCCTAACCCACAATAGCCTCTGCTGTAGTCAGTGCGTACATCACCATGTCTGCATGAGCATATCTCTAAGGCGGTCTAATCTGCCTCCTCGGTCTACTAGTATCTATATTGTATTCCTGCTCATTCCGTGCATCAGCCTCTAATCAGAATCATGCTCATCAACAACTACACGATCCTGGGTGTCAACCAGCATCCTCTGTGGAGCCGATAGCTCCACCTGTTTGCCTTTTTCCTAGTCTGTACCTGTCAGCACAGTAAACTCCTTTCTCGGATTAAGCATAGACTGTTAATCAAAAACAACATCTTTGCTTACCACAAACTTGGGTGATTTGGGATCAATACACCACAATCTGTATCCCTTCACCCCACTAGCATATCCCATAAATATGCATTTCTTTGCCATTGGTTCTAGATTACCCTCATTGACATGAAAATAAGCAGGACAATCGAAAATTTTTAAATCCGAGTAATCAACAGGAGTATCAGACCATACCTGATTGAGTGTTTTCAAACCAATAACTGTGGCTGGTGAGCGATTAATCAGAAAGTAGGCTATGTTGACTACTTCCGCTCAGAAGTCTTTAGACAGGCCCGCATTAGAGAGCATACTGTGTGCTCTCTCCAACAGTATCCGGTTCATTCGTTCAGCTACCCCATTTTATTGTGGAGTGTATCTAACTGTACGGTGTCTGGTAATGCTTTTGTTCTTGTAGAATTCATCGAACTCTCCTCCACAGAACTTCATACCATTGTCAGTTCGAAACTGTTTCACTTTCTTGCCTATCCGATTTTCAATCAAAGCTTTCCACCACTTGAAATTGTTGAAAACATCGGCTTGAGAAAATATACCCACACCTTCCGTGAGTAGTCATTGATCAATGTAAGTAGGTAGTTAGCTCCACCTTTCAATAGAACAGAAGACAAACCCCAAAGATCCGAATGAATGTAGTCCACGGTACTCTTGGTTCTATGAACTCCTATAGTAAACAGCACTCTGCATTGTTTTCCAAAGACGCAATGCTCGCACAAATTAAGTTTGTGAATTTTTTGATTCCCTAATAATCCCTGCTTACTGAAGATAGACATCTCATTTTCACTTATATAGCCCAAGCGCATATGCCATAAACGAGTGAGATCTAAATTTGGATTAACTGACGCAGAAATTGAAGTTGCACCTGTCACAGTACTACCCTGAAGGAAATACAGTCCATTAGACTTATCTCCCTTCATTACAATTATGGAATACTTGCTGACTTTCATCGCTCCACTTTCACCTGTGTACCTAAAGCTTAAAGAGTCAAGTGCCCCCATCGAGGTAAAGTTCTTCTTCAAATCTAGAATGTGTCGGATATTAGACAATGTCCTAACAATCCCATTATACATCCTTATCTGAACTGAGCTGAGTCTTGCAATATTGCATGCCATATCGTTTCCCAACAAAATGGAACCCTTGTTGATTGATTCATATGACGTGAATCAATCCCTCTTGGGACACATATGAAATGTACAAGCTGAATCCATGATTCACTTATCACTGAAGCGAGTACTCAAGTCACTGATTGCCAGAACAATATCTGAGCCATCAGAATCATCTGCTACACTGACAGCATTCGAGGAACTAGTAGATTCCTCTTTCCTCTTTAGCTTGGTGCATTCATTCTTGTAATGACCAAACTTGTGACAGTAGTAACATTTCACACTTTTCTTGTTACCCTTCGACTGCGACTTACCCCGAAACTTGCCTCTGCTCTTTTCTGAACTCTTCTCATTAGATTTTCATCTGCTAGAGGAACCTTTTACAAACAAGTCACTGGCTTGATTTTCACTACCCTTGTCACCGAACTTACTTCTCAATTCCTTTGAATTCAAAGCAGACTTCACATCTGCTAAAGAAATGGTATCTCTTTCATACAACATGAAATTTACAAAATTTTCAAATGACATAGGTAATGACCACAAAACAATTAAAACTTGATCTTTAAGTTTAATGTCTATATTTCTAAGATCCATGATAATCTTATTAAACTCATCTAGATATTCAGTAATGGAAGTTCCTTTATGCATTTTAAGAGTATACAACTATTGTTTCAAATACAAACGGTTAGTGATATTTTTTTTCATGTATAAGCTTTCTAGCTTTTCCCAGAGACCGCTAGCAGTCTCTTCCTCTGCAACCACTCTCAAAACTCTATCAGACAGTGATAAAAGAATAGTGTTGTATACCTTGTTTTCATTGTCCTTAGACGGTATAAGAGAATCAGCAGACACCTTCTCTTCGAGAACCTTGTACAAACCCTGCTAACGCAACAAAGCTTTCATCTATATGCGCCATAAACTGAAGCTGTTTTGTCCATCAAACTTCTCCACTTCAAATCTTGCTGTAGCCATCCCTTCAGATCTTCACAGAGCTAGATAGCTCTGATACCGGTTTGTTGGGAATAGGCAATTCAACAAACAACAATAATCGAAGTAACACAGCGAATGCAACAAAGAGAAATTAAAAGCGATAGATAGAATACATCGATATAAGTGGTTCGGCTTATAATAAGCCTATGTCCACTGTGGAGTCAATCTCAAAAACTTCACTATAATCAAAGATGAAGTACATAAATTGAAACAAAAGATTCTACAATACAATCATTCAGTCTCACGTGTATACTCTCAATCTCACAAGTGTTTACTCTCAAGAACACTCAAAGGAAACTCAAAATATAGAGAGAAACCAAAATGGCAGTCTAGGCTTTTTGGTTCAAATAAACGAGTTTGCTTTATATAAGTGACACTCGCTCGAGCAAGAATGCTCTTGCTCCAGCGAGACACTGTTGTAAACGGCACAAAACCCTACAGAAAAAACATTAGCTCGAAGCGAGGCTCAAGTGAACTGTTGAGCGAACGAACACGTTGCCATCTCGCTAGAGCGGAGACTCGAACGAGTGTCGAGCAAAATCTATAGTTGCAATCTCACTCGAGCTGGATGTCAAACGAAAGTTATGCGAAGTCTCTGTCTGTACCTCACTCGAGCTGGATGTCGAGTGAGGGTCTTGCGAAATCTCTGTATAGTATCTCACTCGAGCTGGAAGTCGAGTGAGGGTCGATCGAACTCTCTGTATGACTCTCGCTCGAGCTAAATGTCGAGCGAGAGTCGAGCAAGAAACAGAAGAAGCACTTTATTCAAGCCACCTCTCAACACTTTACAAAAGAGAAATACTAAAGTCATACTGCATTATTTTTTTTTTTAATTTTTTATTAATGATTAAGTAAGTATTTTTTAATAATATTATGTTTTTTTATAAAAATAAAAAATAAAACATTTAAAAATATATATATATATATATATATATGAAGAAAAAATCAAAAATAAAAAACACATTTTGTTTTGACGGATTCTGTAAGAGTGACTCTAAAACCACTCATTACAAAATGTCTCTGCAGTCCACAGACATGAGCGAATTTGCACGCTATGCGCACATTGTGGACCTCATAATCAGAAATTTGACTCTACGGTAGAACCTGCCCTTTGTTGTACATACGGTAGAAAGTCCATACAGACATGAGCGAATATTTTTGCATATTACGCAGATAACCATTTGTTGTACCAAGCGAAGTACAGACTATAGTGACCACCTTTTAAAGAGGTAGAACCTGCCCTCCATTTCTATATCATTAACATGTTACATGGGCATGGAAGGAGTAATTATTAGATAATTTTTAGAATATACACAAAATTACGATACTTCAAACTTTTGAATTATAAGAAATAAATAAACTCTAGTTATACAAGCAATTTTAATGATATAATCCCATATCATATCAGCTGCATTTTATTAGATTGTTTTCCCCAATTCCTAGATCTTTTTACTATTTATTATTTATCTATCTTTATTCAAGTTTTATTTTTTAATTGCGTTAATGTGAGAGGCATAACATTGACACGTGTTGAATTCCTTGACAAAGAGATAAGAATAGTAATGGGAAAATCCGGCAGTCGATTGACTCGATTGTCCTAAATTTGTTTTGTTGGGACGGCATCGGACAATTGGTATCGGTATTTGGCAGGCTTTGGTTATAAAAGCGAGAGGGAAAAGCAGGGAAGGGAATATGGGTCTGCGAATTAGAAGCTTCGCATCTCTGTTTTCAACATTTCCGCTGCTATTATCCTTGTTGCTATTGATATCGATCGCAATGGCCGAGTCTGCTCCCATCACCAAGCCTGGTGATTCTTCTTCATCGTCTTTGGCTTCGGTGCAAATCGTGTACACAGAAAGGCCCCAGGGCGAGGATCCCGAGGCTTACCACATCCGTACCCTAACCACCGTCCTTGGCAGGTCTTCTCTCTCTCTCTCTCTCAACTACAAGAAATTTTATTTAATTACGTATATATCTGTGCTGCTTAGGTGGGTGAACGCTTATTCATTGGTTGTTGTTGTTGTCATGCATGAATTTGTATTGGAAAGTGAGGAGGCTGCAAAAGAGGCTCTTTTGTATAGTTACAAGACCGCCGCTAGTGGATTCTCTGCTAAGCTTACCCCCGACCAGGTTTCCCAAATTTCAAGTATGCCCCTTTCCCTTTTTTTTTTAAAATGTATATATTTGGTGCTCTTTCTTTCTCTCCTTTTCCCCCTAATTATTAGCAATTGATTGCTATGCTAGTATTTTGATAATTCATTTATGCACAATTTTTCTTTTTATATATTTAATTATATTTCCACTGGACATCTGTTTGGTTACTGAGAAACGTAAGGGGACAAAATGAAGTCGTAGACTCACAAGTGTTGAATTGTGCTATCTTACGGTGTGTATTGGTTGGGGGAATTTGCACCTTAATTGACTGGATTAAAGAAAAAAATCATTACATACACCAAAATATTCTTTGTTATTATCACTGTTATATTTTATAAACCAAGACAGCAACCAAATGGAAAGTTGACATCGGACTTGTATCAAGTTTTTAATATCATGCTAGAGCAAGGCAGTGAAGAATGACCTGTTCAAATTTTTAATATCATGCTAGAGCAAGGTTGTGAAGAATGACCTGTTCTTTTTGTTCTTGATGAGTAAGCCATTAGAATGACCTGTTCATTTCAAAGCAAGGTTGTGCTTTCAATTATATATCCCAGTGTAAGAATGCAAACGATTGATGTTCTGCAATTTACAATTGCGGAGCAAGGTCATATTTTAGAATCTTTCCCCCATTGATATCCTCGTTAGGTCATTCGGTTACTGTGGAGACGTCTCAAATCTCGCACTTCTAGTTGTGACAATCCAAGGAAAGTTCAAGCCACTTTGTCCTTATATTCTGAAGGGACTAATTATTATTACACTTCAAGCCCTTTGGAATCATGATTACCCCGAATAACATCTCCCTCCTATGTAATGAGGGATCTCACGTATCTCCCCTCTCATACCAAGTCCAGGGTGTTACTCTAGATATTTTTAGCTTATACTCTAGATTGTAGCTCTTTTCTGGTCATGTTTGTTAGTTACTCAAGTACAATGGTTATGTACTGTTATAGTAAATATGTCTTTACCGCCCTCCTTTATTTTTGTGAGTTTTTTCTTTATTGGCATTGTGGTGTCTGGGAACATCATCTTGACTAATCCCAGGGACATGCAGGCCCTTAATAAGGAGTTTTTCGTAAGTTCACCTCAGCCTCAGGTAATTTAAGGAAAAAATTCTTTAATCCAATGACCCCTAGAGTTTGTTTGCTTTCAAGGGGATTTGAACATTAGACTTGGGGGAAGCATACCCCCAACTCCAAGTCCAAGGCCTTTACCACTTGAGCTAACTCCTAGTTCTTTTTTGTCCTTTTCTTTTCTTAATGGAAGTTTTGACAATGCGTTGACTATAGAACCTAGTGTTGAGCTGGGCACCAAGTGGCAATGTCATCTAGATTGGTTTCTAAACTTATGAACTGGTCTTATTTTTAATAGTCTTTTAATTTTAGTTATAATTCTTATATAAGTGCAATCTCTTCTGGCCTGTGTTATTTATAAGATGCTGATTTATTTTAGAGTCAGCTCGTTTATTAAAGGTCTGTTCCGCATCTTGGAGTGGTTTTCATCAACATTGTTATGCTGAGAAATACAATGCTCTCCAGTCTCCATACTACTTTAATATATATATGTTTTTTGGCAGAACAACCAGGTGTTCTTCAGGTTGTGCCAAGCCGTACGATGCAGCTACATTCAGGACCTGGGAAGCACCACTGAAGGATGTGAAGCTACTGCACTTACTATTATATATCTTTCAAACAGCTTTCTCATGTATAAACCAGTGTGCTTGTGTGCTCTGGGGCATATCGCCTTTATTTAAGGTTTATCCTAAGCGACATATAAAGGTGTATTCTCGTATATGTTATTTGCTGCGTGTTACATATGACTTGTAACACCAAGTTGTTCGGATTTTTTTCTTAATCTATATGGTACTTGCAAATTTTCTTTTGGGAGACTATATACTATGGAAACGAAAGTATAGTTATTTTTTGTTCGCCTCAGCAATCTATTTTCTTCCATAAGTTAACTCGAGATCTTCTGTTTTGAAGTGCTGAAATACATATCCTGGGCATATGATTCTTTTTCTTTAAATATGCAAATTCAAAAACTACCAAGTCAAAATTTGATCATGCTGGAAATTTGATTTAAAAATCCTTTGTTCAAGCCAGTGTAAAATACATCTAACAATGTGTTATTGTATAATTTAATTTTGAAGATAAATTCTAAAGTTTAATATTATAAATTAAATCTTACCATTTAATTGATGTCAATATTGTGCCTGAGATCTAGTAAGGTCAGTGGCGGAGCCACTTTGGGACAGGGGAGGCATGGCCCCCTCTCCCCACAGGCCCCATCTTTTTTTTTTAATTAAAAAAATATAATAAATGTTATTTTAAAGAAAAAAATTAAAATATGTTTATATTTTTATAATTTTGTAAAATAATATTACTTTTATTTTGTGTTGGCTCCCTCTCTAAAAATTATCTTAATTTCTTTCTATAAAATTAATCTAATTTAAAAATAAATATATCTCATATAAAATAAAATGATATAATAACATGATGACATGTTTTTGTTATAAATAAAAATAAAAATAAAAAAGAAGTTGAATAATTTCTAATATATTTTTAATATATTGTTATTATGATAACATGTTCTTATCATATTATATTTTTTTAATACATAAATTATATTAAACGTATTTTATTTTTATTGTAGATCTTATTATCAAATTATTTTATACCATATAAATTATTTTATATAAATAAAATAAAAAAATATTTTATATATATTTGATGCTCTTTTTTATATATTTTATTTTAATTTTACTTCCCCCCTAACTTAAATTCATGACTCCGCCGCTAATTAAGGTCTTTATATTGTAAAATTTAATTTTTAAAATTTAGTTTATAAGATTTACAATTTATTTCTTAAAAGAAGAAAGTTTTTTTTTTCTAAATATATTCCTACTGGACGATAAAAAACAAAGTTTAAAATTATATTCAATAAATCAATTTCTCAGTATCATGATGAAAAGAGAGAGAGAGAGAGTGCATAATATAATATCTCCCGCCAAAGTGAGAAGTAATCACCGCCATTTCCCGTCTTTGAAAGACGCAGCAGCATTTAGGGTTCCTGATTTCTCCGTTCTTTTTCTGCCCCGTTCTGCCTCTCTCGAAAAATATAGGGTTCTCGAATTGCTGTAGGTAATGTCAGAGTTGAGCTGGAGACACCAGACCTCATTCAAGCTTTGTTATCAGGCAAGGACGATGAGTTCCATTTCATCTTCACCGCCCTCAATGGCAAAAACTCAGGTTTCCCTCATCTTCTTTCGTCCTTCGTTCCTATTTTTCTTTTCTATTCTTATCCAATAGTTCACTTTATAAAATTGTTATTATATCTCCAGATATAGTTAGTTTTCTCACTTCTTCTTGTATTTTTACATTTACAACCTTTTTTTCCCTTCCCGACTTCCTTTGGTTCTCGAAGTTCGACAAAAATTTACATCTACATCAGAAGCATTGATGAGGTCCTCGATTAAAACACCATACACTTAAGATTCTTTCTTACTTCGGATTGTTGTTCAATGATCGAGAAGGACTCCTACCTTGGTGTGAAACACGTGGATGGGGGTAGGGTTGAAGTGGGGTTAAGGTATACGGAGCAAAGGGTAAGTGTTTAGATGATGAAATGGTTCGGCTAGGGGTGATTGAGTGTCACGGCAATGGGGGTTATAGGCTTGCACGAAAATGACTTGCTTTGGGGGATTGGATGCCGAATATGGGGTTAGGGTAAGTGAGGGTTTCGGCCAAGTAAGAGTTTAGGAAAGTGAATTAGGGTTTGGGAATTAATGAAGATATTTGGAAATGAAATATGGAAAATCTGATGGGAATATATGTGACTGGTTTTGGTGATTGAAGGGATTTGATTAAATCAATTAGAGAAGTATTGAATAATCAAATAATGAGAGAATTATCAAATTTAATGAGGTGGAAGAGAGGATTTTCGAGTTAGGCAAGTTGTCTTAGCCGAATGGGTTTTATTTTGGAAAGTGGGTGATCGGTTTGGCAAGTTTGGAGGGGTTTAAGATGGCTGCCTTGGGGGGCACTTGCAGACCACGTCTATGGGTGTTTAAGGAAGGTTAAGGTCTGATTTGGTGAAAGAAATAAGGCAATTTCGTGGTAGGTAAGTTGTCTTACACAAAATAGGTCAAATCTGGAAACTAGGCAAACTGTTTTGGAAAGTCTTGTGGGTTTGGAAGGAAAGTTTGAGGCTGCTTTGTGGGGAATGAATAAAGCTTGACCAAAGGAATTTTAGGGTGATTTAGGTCTGATATTATGATGGAAATATGGTAAGTAGGGTTAGGATTTGGTGGCTGGTTGGTGGGAAAGCTGGAGGGGCGAAATTGGGCAATACACTAACTAGGTTTGGTGCTTGTTGCCATGGCTTGTGTGGGCTGTTTGGAGGCTGCTTGATTTCGTATTTGGAGCAAATCAATCTTCAAGAAAAGAGCATGAACACCCAAGAAAATGGATGAACACTCAAGAGAATGAAGAACACGCCAACCACTCCCAAACTCCAAGTGGTTCGGTCAATACAACTCACACAACACTTTACTTTTTCTTCACTTGTTTTCAAAAACACTTTCTCACTCACTCTCTAGGAAATTTTGAAATTCACAAGGGTTGTGAATTAAGAAATCATCTTGAACACTCACACACTCTTTTTCAAATCCACAAGTGGTGTGGATTTGGCCTCACAAGAATACTCACTCAAGAACACAGACACACAAACTCAAGAACACAAGGAACACTCCAAAATCAAAAACACCGAAGTAAATAAATCTCATAATACTTTTATTAATCAAATGAAAAACAAGATAGATGTGGAACAAACCGATTCACGAATTGAACGGTTTGATCCTCTTCAAAAGGGATTCACAAATTGTACTTTTAAGAAGTCCAAGTGCTCAAAACACCGAATGAAATCCTAACCACTATATAGTGGCCGGCCTAATCCTTTTCAGAGCAAATTTCTAGTTTTCTCAATTGTCCAAAGATTCAAAGATTAAAGTCTAATGGTCCTATTTATAGAGCTAACAAGTTGGAAACCCCCAATAAGTCCCTTATTAAAATAAGTAAATGCCTAACACGTCCTAATGCAATTTAAATAAATAAATAAAATAAAAGCAAGCATGATAGGCACCCAATTAATGGTGTGGTAGTGGGTTACATGTGCCCATGGTGGGCTATAGTGCTGCAATGTCCATGGGTGGACATGTCTACATGGTGCGATGGTGCGCATGCATGACTCTGTGCAGGGCCAACTGATGGTGGTCATGGTAGGTACAGGGTCAAGCCACGTCGCTCAGGGGTGGGCCAGTCAAGGTGCACGGGCAGTGGTCCTACATGGCCCGGGTTGGGTGCCGGAGTGATGTGCATACATAGCCCAAGCTGATGGTCTAGGCAACGGCTGCATGGCGTGGGCTGGTGCCGGACGCTGGATGGCATACATGGTGTGCATGCCACTGGCCTGCTCCGCAAGGCATGGGTTAGAGCCATGCGCTGGATGGCATACATAGTGTGCATGCCACTAGCCTGCTCCGCAAGGTGCGAGCTGGTGCCGCGCGCTGGATGGCGTGATAGACACGCCACTAGCCTCGCTAAAGTGTGGTAGGGCACGCAGGGATGTGCGGGTGATGGGGCGCGTGCACAGGTGAATGCGCTGTGGTGCGCACTGCATGCGTCCGGCCAATAGCCTCGCTGGGCGCCTGCTCCATGTCAAAGGCTAAGGGAAGGCATGCATGCAGGCTATCTAAGAGATTGTTCTAACTCTCAGGTAATTGAGTCAAGGCATGATCCTAGACAATTCTCCTAGAAGTTCTGACAAGCATCCCTTTGTATATGTGACTTAGGTTGTCATGTTTGATACAGGTGCTCATAAACAGCTATTTGATTGATACCTCATGATCAGAAATTTGACTCTACGGTCACCTGCTTTTGAATATTTTGCGTAGAAAGTCCATACGGTTGTTTAGATAACCCTTTGTTGTGCCAAGTGAGTGCAGAGTATAGTGACCACCTTTTAGAGGTAGAACCTGCTCTCCATTTATTTATCATTAACTGGGAATGGAGGGAGTGATTTGATGTGTTTAAAATTTTAAAAAATATTATTTTCTTAAAAAGATGCAGAAACTGCAAATTGGTGGTATGGTTATCATTGCTAATTGGAAAATGTGCAGTCGATTGGCCTAAATTCTTCTTGTTGGATGGTATTGGTATCGGTATTTGCCTATTTGGGCGGCTTTGGATGTGAAAGCAAGGGGGGAAAACATGGAAGGGAATATGGGTCTGCGTAATTCATCTATGTTTTCGACATTTCCGCTGCTATTATCCTTGTTGCTGTTGATTCCGATCGCAATGGCCAAGTCTACTCCCACCACCACCAAGCCTGGTGATTATTCGTCTTCAATATCGTCGGTCCAAATCGTGTTCACTGAAAAGCCCGAGGGCGAGGATCCCGAGGCTTTCTATATCAGTATCCTAACTACCGTCCTCGGCAGGTCCTCTCTCTTCTCTCTTTCAACTACGAGAAATTTTATTCAATTACGCATGTATCTGTGCTGCGTGGGTGGGTGAACTCGTATTGATTGGTTGTTGTTGTTATTTATGAATTTGTATTGGAAAGTGAGGAGGCTGCAAAAAAGGCTCTATTGTATAGTTACAAGTACGCTATTAGTGGATTCGCCGCTATGCTTACCCCCGACCAGGTTTCCCAAATTTCAAGTATGCCCCTCGCCCTTTCTTTAATATCAGATTATAAACTTATATTTATATAAAATAGATAATAGATAAGATAAATATCAGTTTGTAGAATTATCTTGGTGAAATATGTTTGTAGACGTAACAAGCCTTATATAATATTATATATATTTGATGCTCTTTTTTTTTCTCTCTTTTTTCCCCTAATTTTAGTAATTGATTTATGCACAAATTTTCTTTTTCTTTTTTATATTTAATTATATTTCCGTTGGATATCTGTTTGGTTACTTAGAAACGTAAAGGGAAAAAATGGAGTCGTAGACTCACAAGTGTAAAATTGTACTATCTTACGGTGTATATTGGTTGGGGAGATATGCATCTGAACTGACTGGATTAAGAAAACAAATTATTACTTACACCAAAATATTCTTTGCTAATATCGCCGTTATATTTTTTAAACGAAGTCAACAACCAAATGGAAGTTGACATCGGATTTATATATCAAAATTATAATATCATGCTAGCGCAAGGTTGTGAAGAATAACCTGCTCTTCTTGTTGATGATTCTATATTTGTGCTTTCAATCATGGAAAATGCTAGTTGAACCAATAAACTTGAACAATAAAAATGACCGATTGAATTTTTTATTTGTTATTTTTATTTGTTAATTTTACTTAATTATTACAGAAATAAATATTAGTGAATTGATTTTTTTATTTTTAAAATATTTAAAATTGTGTAAAAATGATTAAAAGAAAATGTAAAAGATTGCGAAAGATTGATGTTCTGCAATTTAAAATTGTCGAGCAAGGTCATATTTTAGACTTTTGTCTGTTGATTGTAAATGCAAAGTTTAGCCCAAAGTGAGGAATTGCGTTGAAATGAACTATCCACATCATTGAGTTATCGAAAATGCAAAGTTTAGCCCCGAGTAGATTTAAATTGGGTAATGCCTATATCAGTGATTGAGTTATTGGCCAATTGAACATCTCTTGTAGGGACATCACTTATTAAATCAATATGGAAAATGATTCATATTTACATTATGTGGTGTATTTGGCCAGAACGCAACAATTGAACTTTTAAAAATAAAGAGCAGAATTTAAAAGAGTTTTATTCTTTATTTTTCCCTACTTTAATTTTGTGGGTTACAATTATAGATTTCAATAGTTTCTCTTTTCATGAGTTTCTTATATCACACTTTCCATCTTCGACCTAAATAGGTTTTGTCCTATATATATCACCTTGTGTACTTGGACTCTATCTATTCTATTAATACAATCGTTTACTTATCAAAAAAAAAATTATACCCTCTTAGTCTTATACAAGTCCAAGATATTACAATATTCCCTCTATCATTTAAATCCTTGATATCCTCGTTAGGTCATTCTCTTGTTTTGGACACGTATCATATCTCAAACTTCTAGTTGTGACAATCCAAGGAAAGTTCAACACACTTTGTCCTTATATTCTATAGGGACAAAATATTATCACACTTAAAACCCTTGGGAATAATGATTAACCCCCAATAACTTATCCCTCCTATGCAATGAGTGAACTCATGTATCTCCCCTCTCATACCAAATCCAGGGTGTTACAAATTCATGTCCATTGTTTATTAGCTTATACTTTAGGTTGTAACTCCTTTTTGGTCATGTTTGTTAGTTAATTAAGTACAATGGTTAGGTACCGCCATAAAATATACCTTAACTGCCCTCCTTTTTTTACAAGATAAACTCTGCTCTCAAATGCCATTCAAAATAATATTTTTCTTTTTTATAACTATTTTTATTAGCATTGGGTGTCCAGAAACATCTCAACTAATCCTAGAGGTATCTCTCAATAAGGAATTTTTCGGAAGCGTTTTTCAAGTAATTAAAAGAAAAAAAAATTCAATTTGATAGTCCTTAAAGATTATTTACACTCAAAAGGACTTGAGCCTTAGACTTGGAGGAGCATACTCTCAAACCCAATGCTTTTACCACTGGAGCCAATGCCCAGGATTTTTTTATTTTTTATTTTTTGAAGTTTTGATGATGCATTGACTATAGAACTTAGTGTTGAGCTGGGCACCAACGGGCAATGTTATCTAGATAGGTTTCAAAACTTATGAAGTGGTCTTATTTTTATTAGTCTGCTAATTTTAGCTAATTCTTGTATAAATGCAAACTCTTATGGCTTGTGTTATTTTTAAGATGCTGATTTATTTCAGAGTTAGCTCATTTATTAAAGGTCTGTTCTGCATCTTGTAGTGGTTTTCATCAACATTGTTATGCTGAGAAATATAATGCTCTCCAGTCCATACTACTTTAATATATATGATTTTTGGCAGAACAACCCGGTGTCCTTTGGGTTATCCCAGACAAGCAAGTATATTTAGGAGATGGGAAGCTGCACTGAAGGATGTGAAGCTCCTCAATTTACTACTATATATCTTTCAAAACAGCTTTCTCACGTATAAACCAGTGTGCCTGTCTATGTGCTCCGGGGCTAATAACCTTTCACCTAAATAAGGTTTATCCTAAGCGACATATAAAAGCGTATTCTCGTGTATGTTATTTGCTGCGTGGTACATATGACTCGTAACACCGAGTTGTTCGGATTGTTAATGTGTCTACTTGGTGTGGCTCTTAATGTAATTTGTATTTTTCTATTTTTTTAAAAAAAAAAATTTAAACAAGTTTAAACATTTTTTTAAAAATATAAAAAAATATATCAATATAATAAGAGTCACTTACTTAACCATTAAATAAAAAAAAATGAAAAATATATGAGTAGTTATAATAAGAGGACAAAATGAGACGAGGGAGTATCATTTCTTTATTCTATATGATACTTGCAAATTTTCTTTTGGGAATCTTTCACAATGGAAAAGAAGGTATGGTATTTGCTCTTCGTATCAGCAATCTTTCTTCTTCCGTAAGTTAACTTAAGATCTTCTCTTTGAAGTAGGGATGTTAAAATGTGTTAATGGTTCGTGTTTGTATCATATCAGAACATGTATATCTGTTCTAAAGGGTCAATACAAGTACAATCCTTTAAAACAACGGATTGACACGGTACGCTTTATTAAAACCTTTTAACACTATAAGACACGACATGTTTCATCTGTAAATCTGTTAGTGATTCATTTGAATTTAACCTAATTAATTTTATACAAGTATTAAAATTTTAATAATAGCTATAAAACATAAAAACTTAATCACAAATTACAATCTAACAAGTAGTACAATACAAAATATGATAAACATATAAAAATAATTCGCACATTATAAAATATTAAAATTGCATCTAAAACATAATAAATAACAATTCGTTAATTCTTTAATGACCATTTAAAAAGTACCTAAATTGGACAGGTAAGTTCCTAAGGATATAAAACTAATTTTAAATTAAGATTTTTTAAAATTTAGATAAATGGTATAAAGGTAAATTCAAGTTTTTTAACGAATCATAACGGATTAATCCGTCAATGATATTTTTTGGGTTTTAACAGGTTGATCCAAAATTTGTTAAGACTAAGTTCTAACTCGCTTTTATCATATTGTGTTTATTTTGTATTAACAATTCGTATTACATATTGTCACTCTACTTTAGAGGGGAGAAATAAATTTCCTAGGCATATGATTTCCATTTTCTTTGGGTTTGGAAACAAGAATTTTTCAAATCTTTTCAAATACTTTATATTACTATTTATTATTTTTATTATTATTTTTCATTTACTTTTATTACTATTCTTTACTTTTTCGTTATTATTTAATATTTATTTTTTTTTTTTATCTATTTTTATTATTATTTTCAAACATTTTCAACATCCAAACCAATATGCAATTCAAAAACTACCAAGTCAAAATTTGATCATGCTGGAAATTTGATTCAAAAATGTTATTTTTAAGTTGGCGTGTAAAATATATTTAATAAAATATTAATTTTGAAGGTATAGTTTAAAAATTAAATTTTATTAATTAAATATTATCATAATAGTGTGCTTGTACCAAGCGAGTGCAGAGTATAAGTCAGTGACCATTTATTTATCATTAACATGGGAATGGAGGGAGTGATTTGATGTGTTTAAAAAAAAAATTTTAAAAATTTATTTTATTATAGAAAGGTAAGGCTATCATTGCTAATTGGAAAATGGTCAGTCGATTGGCCTAAATTCTTCTTGTTGGATGGCATTGGTCTCGGTATCCCCCTATCGGAAATTCTTCTTGCAGGCGACATTGGCACAACAGCTGCGCACCCATCCGACGTGGCAGTCAAGAAGTCATCGTGCATGAGATGGGTTTCAACTTTGGTGCGAGAGATGAAGTTACCGATGGGTTTAATAATATTTTCCGTTTGCCCTTCTTCTTCCTCCCATTCACTCCTCTCTCATCGTGTATGTTGTGAACTAAAAACTCATTTGCTTACAAGACGAAGCTCCATATATGAAATAGTGAAAGCTTGGGAGTCTGCGGCATTGTTGCCTTCTTCCTCTATGGGTTAAAAATCTGGAACTTCCTTAAGATTTTATTCATCACATTATTCCTTTTTATGTTCTTGTACCTTCGAATTAATTAACCAATTTCGTTTGAAATTTTCCCCTTCCCCTTCTTCATCGTCCATTTTTTAGATTTATCTGCGTCCATTTTTCAGAGAGAGAGAGAGAGTAAATTAGAGAGAGTGAGAGATAGAGAAAATAAATTTTTTTGTTTTTACACAACCCAAAACAGATGAAAGGAAAAAGAAAAGAAATAAAAGGAGGGAAACTCGAAGATTAACAAAGGAGCAGATTCGTAACTGCTTGTTCTCATGAACAATATTGCAGAGTGAACCAAAATCACAGTGGGAGAGAGAGCCTTAAATTCGTCGAAATAATGAGGGGAAAACTTGGTTCTAAGATCACAACAACAGTACAAACTGTAGATCTTGTTCATTTGTGGGATGTATATCTTCGATTTTGAGTTTGGTTTCTGGGAAATCAGGATTTTGAGATAAATCTTGCGCTTCTTCTTCTGAATTTGTTTTCTAACGTCCTCCCTCTTTGTCGAAGAGAATTTTGCCTGCAGATGAAGATGGAGAACTTGTTTTCAACATTTCTATCTTTTGTGAGAGAGTTCTGCCTTTATTTTAAAACTAACATCTGACAAATATTGTACACATCAGTCATCGATACATGTAAGGTATATGTGTAATTAAGTTGATCTTAGCTGGACTGTTTGGTAATACGGGATTTTATCTGATATGTAATCTAATGGTCTATGGAGAGACCACGTGTCTTCGTTTGGGCAATTAGAGCTATACGTTTCTGTCATATATAAGGCCACTTATCTGATTAGCGTAACAAAAATAGAGAGAGATGCGAGCGGCTGAGAGATTAGGGTTGAGAGTTACTTTACCATTTTGAGAATCCGAGAGCATTGATCGATCTGGGTAAGGGTTGAGAGAAAGCTAAAGCTGATATAGCTTGGATCTTCACCTTGTAATCGTTGGATTGATCAATAAGAAGTCCCCTAAGTCAGTTCCCACCGTGAATGTAAATTCAATAGGGATCGAACCACGTAAAAATCTTGTGTTCTATTTCTTTTGCTTTTTTGTTACTTTCTTTCTTTTCTTGATTTGTTTAAGCAATTTTTTTACACTGATCTTGGTTCAAGTTTATTATGAGTAAACATAAGGTTTACGAAATCAACAGTATACAATGGTTCCGCAATACCTCTTGTACGTAGCAGGCGCCCTTTGCCTATTTGGACGGCTTTGGTTGTGAAAGCAAAGTGTAATGAGTCAATGAGGAGTGACCATTTATTTATTATTAACATGGCAATGGAGGGAGTGATTTGATGTGTTTAAAATTTTAAAAAATATTATTTTATTAAAAATATATAGAAAAACTGTATATGGGTGGTATGGTTATCATTGCTAATTGGATAATGGGCAGTCGATTGGCCTAAATTCTTCTTGTTGGATGGCATTGGTATCGGTATTTGCCTATTTGGGTGGCTTTGGTTGTAAAATCAAGGGGGAAAAACAGGGAAGGGAATATGGGTCTGCGTAATTCATCTCTGTTTTCGACATTTCCGCTTCTATTATCCTTGTTGCTGTTGATTTCGATCGCAATGGCCGAGTCTGCTCCCACCACCAAGCCTGGTGAATGGTGATAGTTCTTCTTCATCGTCTTCAGCGTCGGTCCAAATCGTGCTCACAGAAAGGCCCAAGGGAGAGGATCCCGAGGCTTTCTACATCCGTATCCTAACTGTCGTCCTCGGCAGGTCCTCTCTCTCTCTCTCTCTCTTTCTCAACTACGAGAAATTTTATTCAATTACGTATATATCTGTACCGCGGGGGTGGGTGAAGTCGTATTGATTAGTTGTCGTTGTTGTTATGTATGAATTTTTATTGGAAAGTGAGGAGGCTGCAAAAGAGGCTCTGTTGTATAGTTACAAGGTCATTTGTGGATTCGCCGCTGTGCTTACCCCCAACCAGGTTTCCCGAATTTCAAGTATAACCCTCTCCTTTTTTTTTTATTCTAAATTTCAGATTACGAAATTATTTTTATTATAAAATAAATTTAACAAATAAAATAAAATTATATTAATTTATAAAATTATCTTTATATAATTTATTTACGAAGACTCGTATGTGTATATATATATATATATATGACAATACTACATACAACTCAAAAAATTGAACTTGTTTATGGCCAAGTAATAAATAAATAAATAAATCTCAATTTTAAAATAAAAATGATTAAAATACCATTTTTTTAAATAAAAAATTTAAAAAATTTAAAAAATTCATTTCATTTAATTATAAAAATAGAGTCTTTGTATGTAGACTACAATACAGTCCATCAAATATAGACTATAAAAAAAATTATCCATATATATATATATATGAGAAATATATAAATTTGATGCTCTTTGTTTCTCTCTTTTTCTTCCTAAATATTAGTAATTGATTGCTATAGCCTATGCTAGTATTCTGATAATTATTTATGCGCAATGCTTTTTTATATTTAATTATATTTCCGTTGGACATCTGTTTGGTTACTGAGAAACATAAAATGGAAAAAATGGAGTTGTAGACTCAAAGGGTTGAATTGTGCTATCTTACGGTGTATACTGATTGGGGGAATTTGCATCTTAATTGACTGGATTAAAATAAAAAATCATTACTTATACCAAAATACTCTTTGTTATTATTTTAGAGTTAGCTCATTTATTAAAGATCTGTTCTGCATCTAGGAGAGGTTTCCATCAAGGTTGTTATGCTGAGAAATACAATGCTCTCCAGTCTCCAGTCTCCAGTCTCCAGTCCATATTACTTTAATATATATATATATATATATATATATATATATGATTTTTGGCAGAACAACCCGGTGTTCTTTGGGTTTTCTCAGGCGGGGAGGTTTCAGGAGCTGGGAAGCTGCACTGAAGGATGTGAAGCTCCTGCATTTACAAGTTTATATCTTTCAAACAGCTTTCTCACGTATAAACCAGTGTGCCTATCTATGTGCTCCGGGGCATATAGCCTTTCACTTAAATAAGGTTTATCCTAAGCGACATATGAAAGTGTATTCTCGTATATGGTATTTGCTGCGTGTTACATATGACGGTTCTTCTGCTACTATGTTTATTTGGTGTGTCTCTTAGTGTAATTTATATTTTTTTATTTTTTATTTTAAAAATTTGGTAAACAAGTTTAAACATTTTTTTAAAATATAAAAAAATATATATCAATATATTAATAATTACTTGCTTAAATATTAAGTAAAAAAATTTTACAAAAATTAAATGCATAAGCAATCAAAATAAAATAAAAAAATGAGATGAGATGAGATAGTAGCATTTATTTATTCTATATGATACTTGCAAATTTTCTTTTGGCAATCACTCACGACGGAAAATAAGGTTAAGTATTTTCTCTTCGCCGCAGCAATTTTTCTTCTTTCATAAGATCATTCACATCCGGTTGTTTTAATTTTTTCTCAATCTTTAACTAAAAATTCCACTTCCTATAATTTTTTTAAAATTATACTCATATTCAAAAACCTTCTTACATTTCATTTCCTATACTTTTTTTCATATATTAAAATAATATTTTACAATTATTTCTTTATTACTTTATTCTATCTAAAAATTCCACTTCCTATAATTTTTTTAAAATTATACTCATATTCAAAAACCTTCTTACATTTCATTTCCTATACTTTTTTTCATATATTAAAATAATATTTTACAATTATTTCTTTATTACTTTATTCTATCACCTCCATTTTCATTTTCAACCTTTTACTATTTTATCTTATTCCTGTTTTTAATATTTTAAACTTCAATTAAATTCAACATATTAAATATAATTGTGGAATCAGATTTGGCCCAAAGGCCCAACAACGATGGGAGCCCACTAGGAAGGAAAAGCATACTAAGGGCTCAACTTTGCAGAATCCAAAATATATATCAAATCCGTCGCCACCTTTATCGGGATTTTAAGCAGATACGAAATATCAACAAACTCAGAAAGATATATCATGCAGATACGCAATCACGATAATTATGGAGACGTTACAAAGGACATGTATCGCCCCAGAGGCTTATAAATAGACCAGGTAAATCTCAACTATGGACATTAAGAATTTTTCCCGTAAATACGTGATCACTAACTTGAGCGTCGGAGTTATCTCGGGTGGAAAGCCACCATCTTCCCTTAATTCTTCTTGCAGGTAACAGGAATAGGAGGCCGGCGAGACACGTCCTCAACATTGGCGCCGTCTGTGGGATACGACTTTATAAACGATTAACGTGGTTCTCGTATGCCAACTATGACACGTTCCGTAGCAAGCCGAATGACAGGAGCATCGATGGAAGCACGGTTAGCAGCGGCGGAAAAAAAACTGAAAACAACATTGGAAACCTTGAAAGCGCTTCAAAAAGAGAACGAGACCCTGCGACAAAAGAATGTTGAATCCAGCAACACAGCTGTACGGCCAGTCGACGGGCAAGGAGAGCAAGAGGCAAATAGTAACGCGGGGGTCGAGCTTGAGCGCGTGGAAAAGCAGCTGCACGACGAGTTGAAGGATTTTGTAGGCAAATATGAGGAAATAGCCAAAAAGGTGGGGAGACATTCTTCGGTTGACAGCTTACTAAGCCAAACTGACCTGCCATACAGCGAGTGCATCATGGGAATCCCTTTGCCACCAAAATTCAAATTTCCTCAAATCGAACTGTACGATGGGCCCAGAGACCCCGTTGACTACTTAGAAAACTTTAAAGCTCACATCACGCTCCATGGCTTCCCAAGCGAGATCGCCTGTCGGGCTTTCCCTTCAACCCTGAAAGGGACAACGAGGGGTTGGTTCGGGACCCTCCGGCCAAGGTCGATAGATAGCTTCGAGGAGTTAACTAAGTTTTTCATAACTCAGTTTATGCCGAGCAGAAGGCGCAGGCGACCAGTCTCCTACCTGCTAACAGTCAAGCAAAAGGAGGACGAGGACCTCAAGACCTACCTCACACGGTTCAACAAGGAACGCCTGACAACGGATGACCAGGATGAAAAGATCACTCTGGCCGCCCTCCTGGGAGGGATCTAGCCTCAGAGCCCCTTCATGGTCGATCTGGCAAAGAAGACTCTCTCCACCCTGAGGGAGTTCATGGATCAAGCGGACAACTTTGTCAACGCCGAAAACACGCTGCAAGCGTTGGTAAACCCCCGCAAAGAAAACAGGAGGGGCGAACGGCGAAGCGGACGCGATGACAAGAAAGCGGGAACAAGTCGGCAGGAAAGAAGGAAATAAAGGTACACGGATCGACACACCAGGTTAATGCATAATAACCTAAGTGTCAGAGAGGAAGAGGATGGTAAGGCCGAAGGGCACCCACATCAGACAGCAGATTGGTATTGCAAGTACCACCAGACAATGCCCATTGGATCGAAGATTGTACAACCATGAAAAAGAGGGTCGCCGACCTAATGGGAACAGGCGAGTTGGAGCACATGATCGCAGAACGGTCAAAACCTACTAGGCACCAAGAAACCGGGCGAAGAGGGAAAAGGAGCTTCAGCCCCGAGCGAAGAAACCGCGGCAACAATCCTCTGAATGATTGTAACCAGGCGAACAATAGGGGGAACGATGGCAGAAGCAGGACCCCCACCAGAGGCGGCAGGAATAGGACTCCCCTGAGAAATAATAATAATAGAGAACCAATCGGAGAAATCAGGACGATAGCCAGAGGGTTCGCTGGAGGCGGGGTATCCACATCCAGTCGCAAGGCGCACGCCAGAAGAGCTCGGTACGAGGAAGTATATGTAATGGATAGGGCACCGAAACAGCAAAAACTGAACCAAGAACGAGAAGTAATATCCTTTGGAGAGGTGGACAGGCAAGGGATACTGTACCCCCATGACGACGCCCTGGTAGTCACCCTCATCATAGCTAACTACACGACTAGGCGGGTACTAATTGATAACAGAAGCTCAGCCGATATACTATTTTGGGACGCATTCAACAGAATGGGCATTGATCCCGGACAGTTACGATCTTCCCCAACTCCACTAAAAGGTTTTTCCGGTGAAGCAATCCAACCAGTAGGAGCCATCACACTCCCAGTTACCGCCGGGAGTGGAGCACAAACAGCAACCACCATGACCAACTTCTTGATAGTAAAAGCTCATTCCTCCTACAACATTATACTAGGGAGACCAACCCTTAACCGCCTCAAAGCAATAACTTCCATGTACCACCTCAAGATGAAATTCCCAACCGACAGCAGGGTAGGAGAATTAAAAGGAGAGCAGGCACTGGCTAGGGAGTGTTATATACAGGAGTTGAAGAAAAATGGAAACGAAGTTTGCACAATCGAGGAGCCGGAAGAAGCCTTCCTCCCTCCACTTCCCTCTGCCATGGTCGAGGTCTTGCAAGGGGAAATACAGGTTGGAAACAAACCAATTCAGCAACATGCTGAGGTCAACGAACCCTTGGAACTTATAACACTGTTCGCAAACCGCCCAGGGACAACTGTGCGCGTAGGAACAAACTCTTCCCCTGCAGATAGAGAGAGTCTGAAACGGCTACTGGTAGAGCACAGAGACATTTTTGCCTGGAGTCACAAAGAAATGCCAGGGATAGACCACACCATCATTGAACACAGACTGGGCGTAAACCCAGCGCATAAACCTGTGCGCCAAAAAAAGAGGTCTTTCAGCTCGGAAAAATATGCCGTCATTGGCTTGGAGGTCGAGAAGCTGCTTGCCGCTGATTTTATCAAGGAGGTCCATTACCTAGAATGGTTATCCAATGTCGTCATGGTGAAGAAAACCAACGGAAAGTGGAGAATGTGCGTAGATTTTACCGACCTCAACAAAGCCTGCCCAAAGGATAGTTTCCCCCTGCCACGCATCGACCTCGTCGTGGATGCAATAGTAGGACACCGAACCCTCAGCTTCATGGACGCATACTCAGGATACAATCAGATACAAATGCATTCGGCATACAAAGAAAAGACGGCGTTTATAACCGACCGGGGGTTGTCTTGCTATCAAGTAATGCAATTCGGATTAAAGAACGCAGGAGCAACTTACCAAAGAATAGTCAACCGAATGTTCGCAAAGCAAATGGGGCAGATCATGGAAGTCTACATAGATGACCTCTTAGTAAAAAGCAAGGAGCCTTCCCAACACATCGTTGACCTAAGAGAAGCATTCAAAGTGTTGTGTCAGTATAAGATGAAGCTGAACCCAGCCAAATGCGCCTTTGGCATCGAGTCAGGGAAATTTCTGGGATTCATTGTATCAGAGAGAAGAATCGAGGCTTCCCCAGAGCAGATAGAGGCTATAATCATTATGAAGCCGTCGAAGAACCTACACGAGACCCAACGGTTAGCAGGGAAAGTGGCCACCCTGAAAAGGTTCATAGCCAGGTCAACCGACAAGTGTATGCCTTTCTTCCACGTATTGCGTAAATCATACCCTTGGAATGAGGCATGTGAGGAAGTATTCAGAAACCTGAAGCAATACCTAGCCAACCCACCGCTCCTGAAGCAGCCCAAGAGGGGTGACGTGCTCTGCGCTTATCTAGCCGCCTCCCCACATGCGGTGTCTGCCGTCCTAATAAAAGAAGACAGAGCCGAACAACATCCAGTATATTACGTAAGTCGAGCCCTCAGGGGAGCAGAAGTAAGGTATCTTAAGATTGAAATACTAGCCTTTGCTTTGGTAATGGTGGCCAGGAAGTTACGTCCGTATTTCCAAACCCACACAATAAGGGTACTGACAGAAGCACCGCTGGCAAAAACCCTAATGAAACCAGACTGCACGGAAAGACTGATAGGATGGTCAATCGAATTGAGCGAATTCGACCTAAAGTACGAACCCAAGAAGGCAGTGAAGGGACAAGCACTGGCAGACTTCGTAGCCGAGTTCACAGGTTTCCCCCAGGAAGCTCAAAGTGCTGCCACGGCGCAAGCAAGAGCACCATGGGTAATGCATATAGATGGGTCATCCTGCAAGACCGGCAGTGGCCTGGGAATACACCTCATAAGCCCCAGCGGCGAAGAAAGACACTACATGGCTACGCTCGCATTCAGAGTGACGAATAATGAAGTGGAATATGAAGCATTGATCACTGGTCTCTCAATAGCCGCCCAGATTGGAGTGACAGAAGTTGAAGCCAGATCAGATTTATAAGTCGTTGTCAACCAAGTCTTGGGACTGTACGCCACCAAGAGCGTAAAGTTGACGAAGTATTTGGATCGGGTGTGGGAAGTACGAGACATTTTCTCATATTTTACCATAATCCAGGTCCCGCGAACTGACAATGAAGTGGCCGGTAAGCTGGCCAGGACGGCTTCGGGAATGGAAATGACACCCCTTCCCTGGCAAGTAGAAAGAAGAGTCATTGAGATACCCGCCGTGGGCGCAGAAGTAGCAACAATAGACCGTAGCTTTCCCGAATGGGCAAACACAATAGTGGAATATCTGACATCGGGAAAACTTCCGGAGGAACGAGATGAAGCAAGGAAAGAAAGAAGGAAAGCGACGAGATTTGTGCTTATCGAAGGGATCCTTTACAAGAGAGGACTTTTCGCCCCCTACTGCGATGCGTCTCGCCACAGGAAGCGCAGTATGTCCTCGCCGAGATACATGAAGGAATCTGCGGAAACCATTCAGGGGGGAGAGCCCTGGCTAGGAAGGCAATCAAAGCGAGCTATTACTGGCCCAATGCAATAAAGGATGCGTAGGAATTTTCAAGAAAATGCCTTAAGTGCCAGGAATATGCACCTATACCTCACGCCCCGCCAGAGGAATTGACCTCCATCACGGCACCCTGGCCTTTTGCCCAATAGGGCGTGGACATAGTGGACCTTTCCCACCAGGCAAAGGTGGCATCAAGTTCATGATAGTAGCCATAGACTACTTCACCAAGTGGGCGGAAGCTGAACCCTGGCGACAATTACCAGCAAAGCGGTAACACGGTTTCTATAGAAGAACGTGATTTGCCGATTCAAAATTCCCCACAGTATAATAACAGACAACGGGCGGCAGTTCAACTCCGACCAATACCGAGAATGGTGTGCCGAGCTATGAATCAGACCCAAGTATTCCTCGCCAAGCCACCCCCAAGCTAATGGACAAGTCGAATCAACCAACAAGGCTCTACTCTCCATCCTAAAAAAGAAAGTCACAGAGAAGAAAGAGGATTGGGCAGACGAGCTTTCGGGAGTACTTTGGGCGTACAGAACATCAGTCAAAACGCCGACCGGGGAATCCCCATTCACCCTAGCGTACGGAATAGAGGTCATACCGCCGGTGGAGGTAGGGCTGCCCAGTCACAGAACAAGTCACTTCTCGGTTAACCAAAACAACAACAAGTTTGAAGAAAATCTGGATTTAGTGGAGGAAGAAAGGGAAAAGACAGAAGCCAGACTGTTGCAAGAAAAGGCCAAGACCGAGCGATATTTCAATAAAAGAGTCAAGCCCCGGACCTTCAAGGTCGGAGACTTGGTTCTAAGGAAATGCGGGGTGACCACCCAAAGTCCTGGAAAATTGGAACCTCAATGGTAAGGGCCTTATATAGTGGTAATAAACAATATAGGATGATCGTATCGGCTAAAGGACGGTCAAGGGAAAGAGCTACCTCGACCATGGAACGCAGAACACTTGAAGAAGTTTTACCAGTAGAAATCTCGTAGTCATTCCTGCTTTGTTTATTAAAAGTTTTCGTCAATTTGCATTTTCCAGTAGTCATTCCTGCTTTGTTTATTTAAAGTTTCCGTCAATTTGCATTTTCCAGTAGTCATTCCTGCTTTGTTTATTAAAAGTTTCGTCAATCTGCATTTACCAGTAGTCATTCCTGCTATATTTTTTTGAATTTTCGCCCAATCGCATTTTATCAAATTCCATCACATTGTTCTTATATCAATTACATTTTTGAAAAATCTTTAAAGACCACGCCACCTTCAAACAGAATAAAGAGGCGCAGAGTCAAATGACTACGCCACCTCCAAACAGAGTAAAGGGGCGTAGAGTCAAATGACCACGCCACCTCCAAACAGAGTAAAGGGGCGCAGAGTCAAATGACCACGCCACTTTCAAACAAAGTAAAGGGGCGTAGAGTCAAATGACCACGCCACCTTAAAACAAACAAGACGCACACAGTGGCAAGCACAAGCACGCGACAGCAAAGGTCAGGAAAAAGATCTATTGCAAAATACAATCCAAGTCTAATTACAAGTTATGGTTACAACATACAACAACAAAAAATAATAATACATGTACAAAATAAGGCAACTCCTCATCACGGGTCGCCGTTTTTTTCGGGAGGCGGCAAGGGGGCACCCCAGTAAAGGCATCGGGGACTTTTCTGCATCCAAAAGTATCAACTCGACGGCAAGCGGCCAGCTCAGGGGAAAACAAGCCCACATCAAGAGCTTGCAAGTTGGTCGTTGGGTCAACCAGGAGACGGTTCCGAAGGCGCAAGATCCCAGAGCCATGCCCAAAGGTGAAGGCGGTGTCCCGAACCTGGGGAACCAAAGCTAACTGTGCCCGGAGGTGGGAATTTTTCTCTCCAGGGTTTTGACATTTTCTCCGCTTTAAGTTGGACTGATTTTAGCCTTTGGAAGTTGGGTTTTTGTTTAGGGTTTTCGGTAACCAAGTTGGCATATGGATGCATTTTCTCCCGTTTTTATTTTTGGGTTTACGAGCAAAAACATATTTCTCTATTTTTTGGGGTTTTGTTGATGGTTTCTGAGCAAAAATATATTATACAAACAGCCATGGTCCAACCTCCACCTCCAACTTCTCCCAGTAGCCATTAGCATCTTTTCACAGAAAAGAAAAAGTTAATTACTTTAAATCTTTTTCCAACAGTTTTTCTATTTCGTTTGGAGAAAACAAAGGAAGTAAAGTGACATTACCTTATTCCGTTTCTTTTTTATTGAATTTCTTATTTTTGTATTTCGTGTTTAAACCCAAAGTGCATTTTTTTTTTTAATGTTATTGATCTTGTGTCGTGATAGCAGCTCCTCCGTCAGTCAGTAAATAAGTAGGTTGTTAATGGCTTCTTCTGGGATGGAAAACCTATTGCTAGTCATGGAGACCACCAAATGTATTTAATAGAATACCACTGAATGTATTTGATAAATAGCATAAATTGAATATCCCGTTACTTTGAGTTGTAAAATTTTTCAGGAGTGCAAAAGCAGATTTTTATGCATCTAGATACAAGAGATATGGAAATTTATGCTATGTTCTTTGTGCCTTGCAAGCCTTTATGTAAATAAAATAAAAAAAGTAGTTAAAAAATATAAATTAATTAAAGAAATATAAATAATATTTTATTATTATAAAAAATGTGATGACTAATTCAACGTAGATTTCAAATTTTGAGTGATTAGTTAAAAGATGAAAAGTTACACATTCTTCAAATTTTGAAGATTAGAATGATTAATCCAATGCTAATGCTCTTAGTTTCTTGATTTCTCCATTCCTTTTCAGTTCCGTTCTGCCTCCCTCCAAAAATTTGAGGTTCCCAAATTGCTGCAGGTGATGTCGAAGCTGAGCTGGAGACACCAGACCCTCATTCAAGCTTTGTTATCACGTGGCCCTCTAAGGGATGATGAGTTCCATTCCATCTTCACCGCCCTCACTGGCAAAAACGCAGGTTCCTCTCATCTTCTTTCTTCCTTCGTTCCTCTTTTTCTTTTTCTGTTCTTTTTTTAAATTGTTATTATATTTCCAGATGTCATTGGTTCTCTCTCTTCTTGTATTTTTACATTTACAACCTTTTTTTTTCCCTTCGTTCTTGCAATTGATCCGCTCGACCTAAAAACCCCAACTTCTTTTGGTTCTCGAAATTCGACAGAAATTGACCACCATGATTGTTAGAAATACTATATCAAAGTACATAGCGGAAGTGATATTATCTCGTTCGAAATATTTTGGATCTAGTGCGGTTGTTCCATGGATTCTTCAACCTTGTTCATTTGAAATACTCACACTAATGTTGGAGTGTGCTACATGGTAGAAAATCAGAGTAACACCCACATAAGCCACAACTTAGATGTCGGGACTAGAGAGAACAATTTGAGAGAGAAATAGAGAGCTTGTACAACTTGTAAATCATCCAAATGGGGGAGGGATTATGTGTATAGCCTCTCTAACTGTAACCCCTAGCTGGCCCTTAAAGGCTGGCCATCAAATCTCATGAAGTGGCTTAAGAGCCACTTCATAACCCCCAAGAGGAGGTGAATGGATGTCCATTATGAGTGCTCCTATCTTACAATGATCAAGCTAGTATCAGTGATAACAGAATATCTCTTACATCTCCATCAGAAGCATCTCTTTGTTGCATCTCTTTGTTTATGTGACATAGGTTGTCCTATTTGATACAGGTGCTCATAAACAGCTATTTGATGAATACCTCCTGAAGATAAATAAGTCACTTTCTTATGTTCAGTGTGAGTTACGGGGCTTCCGAGACCAATACGATGGACGGATTTACTATGGCGTGGTCAATAATATTTCTGATGAACAGTCCAAACTGGGAACAAAATATTCGGTTCCCCAGATTGCTTTCTTCAAGGCAATTGTAAGGCTGGTTAAAGCTCATACTAAATTAGAAGTTTTTATTTTCCAATTTAATTAGTGAACAATATACTTAGTTGATGCAACACTCATTATTTTTAGTCCTTGTTTAATGTTTTAGTGGGGTGGAATTCTGCTAAGATTTTTGTATTGGATACTCTAAAACTTGAAATGATCAACTCAATTTGAAAATTATGTTGCAGATGGTAAAACATAACTTGGGTTTACTTACAACTTGATTGTTGCCATTTTTTTTTCTCTTTTATTCTTCTCTCGTGTTCATTAAGAATATAATTACTTAAATATATGAATCTTTATTACTTTTTCAAGAGAGCTGGTACTGGTGGAATAATGGGGAAATATTGATTGAGGAAATGGTCAGAACATTCACTTGACATTGCATTATCCTTAGTTATTATTTGGTGAATGATGAGGAAAAGACAGATAATTTAATCACATGCTCACTATATGAGGCTTTTCTCAATAACTTGTCAAATATTTTATGCCAATAGATGTTGGATGTCTTAAAGTATGAGATTTGAATGACTTCATCTATATTGAGTCATGTTGTGTTCTTTTTTATGTCAAATATCAGATAGAAGCAATTCTGCAAGATGCCGCAGCGGAAGGTAGCATATCTGACATCGACGTCCTTAATATGCGGTTGGAGACTCAGGTCCAAATCTTGCTAAGAATACTTGTTCTTTATCAGGAAACTTATGACCTTGTTTGTTGGACTAATGTTTTATGTGCTGCAAATACTAGTTAGCAAGTTGCAAATCCAAGTAAATAGGATAAATCAACTATAAGTGGGAAAACAAGAAAATCCCACCGTAGGAGTCATGCTAGTTTTGTTATAAACTCAAAGAGAGAAATAATCAAGGCCAAAGAGCTTGATTTTACCATCAAAAGTTACCTTGGGAAAAGAACCTAAGTTCGCAATTTCAGAACTGTTAACGGGCACATTTACAATATTTTGCTCCGGTAATATGAATAGTGATCTGCAAAACTTATTAATTTTTTTAATTGCTACATATGAGTTTTCTTGCTGTGGAAAGTTCTTGGAACCGTCAAAGGATGTGAAAATACTGGTCATATGTTGTGGGATCAAGTTTTTTTTAACCTCCGTCAGTATTCCACAAGGAATGGGTTCCTCTGAGTACATTCATTTCATCGAACCTCCATATCAAGAATCTCTTTAGTGGAATCTCTACGCTGCTCTGGATGCTAGTCATTCCCCCCCCCCCCCCCCCCCCCGCCTTAGATATTTTGGCTGCTCAAACATCACCATCAAAGTTATGGTAATTATAAGACAAAGAATCCATGAAAGTAAAGATAGGACTCATTGAAGATCAGTTGGCAGTTCCAACACATATGGAGGCAAATTTATTTATTCAGTATGTTGCAGAGACCAATCTTCCTTGATTTGATGGATTTCCTTCCGTCCTCTGGAAACTCTGTACATAGTGTACCAAAATTAATTACCTTCAACAGACTGCTTGATTTTCTCCCAATTTATTTTGTTCTGCCCTCCTTTGAGCGGCCATCATAGAGTTTGTTATGTTGCATTTTCTGATTATATTTTTCTGGTTTTAGGGAATTATGTTCCACAGAATCATGGAAGACATCCTTCAAAAAGAAAAATACTTTGGGTGAGAGAGAAAGAAAGAGCTTTTTAGGTTTTATGGTCTCAGACGTGGTGTTTGTGTTGTGGTGTGCTGTAGAAGAGGGATATTTTCCCCTTAGAAATAAGTTTTTATTAAGTACCAAATAAAAAAGTTGAGATTTGAGATTCATTACCATACTGTGTTAATGAGTCAAGACTATGAAATTGAATTCATTTCTAACACATCTTAGTATATAACAGTGAAGGTAGTGGTACTGTTTCCAAAATTAAGGACAAAATGCGTGTCATCATGCAAAGATCTAAGGGAAGGCCAGCATAATTTAGCCACACGCATATTTTAATATATCACATTAACGGAAACAATTTTGTACATAGAAATGATCAATAAAAAAGAACAACCTAACACCATGGTCAAGCTCATACCAAGAAGGAAGAAGAAAACAAGATATGAAGCTAAACTGACCTTAGCATTATATGGTCTTATATCTACCTGACCTTAGCATTATATGGTATATGCGACAGTTATTTATTACTTGCTACAGAAACTATTTTCTGCAGCAAAACTTTGGACACGTATCTAGGTAGGGCCTAATTCTATCAGATCCTATGGCAGAATCAATGTTTATTGACTCAGGCTTGCCTAGAATGGATGTTTCCATAAATAGTGACTGTATGCTTTTAGTGGGATGAGGTTCATGACAATTCATTATCCTTTTATGTAGGCTCCCTTGACTGTTCCATCACTTTCTCATTGACAAAATGAGTTTATTATTCTTTGCAAGCCTGATGTTGTGCTTGATATTTCTTGTGGTCTATCTTCAGGTTTTGACTGGCACAGGATCGCAGTCACAGGGTGGTCCAACTCAAGTCCCTCCTGCACTTAAGAATTTCTCAATATCTCAGAAGCAAAAAGCTCTGGATGAACTTGTGCGGGATCGGTGGCTTACTCGTACCTCTGATGGTAACATTGGACTTGGCGTCAGATCCTTTCTTGATCTGCGCAGCTATTTCCGTAATAACGATATCCCTCCATGTCAAGTATGCAACGAAGCCGGAGTGAAGGTTGTAAGTTTGTAACTGGTTGCTGTTTTGCCACATCAGAGGATACTGGCTTTTTAATATATGCTCTCTGTTTGTGTGAATCCCTAGATGTTGGTTCAAGTGGTAAAGGCTCTAAACCCCAAGGTTCTAAACCTCTTGGGGTGAAAATAATCTCTAGGCGCCATTGGACTGGGAGATTTTTACCCGAGGTACACTTGTGGAAAATACTTTTTCAAGGGCCCGTGCACCCTCAAGATTAGTCGGGACGCTGTTCTCAGACACCTGATGCCAAGAAAAGAAAATATATTTGCGTATATGTGTGTGTGTATATGCATATGCAAGTAGTTCATGTCACGAGTACAATGAATCAGTTTTGCATGCTCCTGCTTTTTTGTTCCCTTTGTTTGAGTCCTTCAGTGTTTCAAAGTAAAATCTAATGTTTTATTCGACGGATATAATAGTAATGGAAAAAGTTCTCCACTTATTCCAACCAAACTAATGGAATTGTTCTTTGCTACTGCTATTTAAGCTCATACTTTGTTGCGTTTGTTTCTGACAGGCAGATTTGTGCCAGAATGAATCTTGTACAGTCCGAGTTCATAAGTACTGCCTACAGAAGTTATTTTCTCAAAAAAAGGTATGCAGCCTTGATGCTTCTCGTGTTCACAGTCAACAGAATTTCACATACTTCATACATCTGCTGACATTACTGAGTTTTAGGGTGGAAGTGTTTGTCCAAGTTGCGGGACTCAGTGGCATTATGTAGCACCTAAAGCCGAGCTCGTAGAGGAAGAAAGCGAGGCAGATGCACCCACCCAAAGCCAGCCATCTTCAGGATCTAAAAGAAAGAGGCTTGAAAGGAGCAAGCCCGCTGATACAAATGCAGTTGGATTGGGTCCCTCTCAAGCTTCTAGACCTACATCTGATCTGAGAAGAACAACCCGAAGTACCACCCGTCCAAAGTAATTGTTTGTGCATGCCCCCTTTATAAGGGACAACTGGAATATGCTGTATATTTTTTTGCTTTAAAACAGCCGAGAATCTCTTGGAGTAAGTAGTTGCTAACTTGCTGCTGGAATATATATGGTGGAATGCTTCACAAATCTGTGTTTTTTGATATCTCAAGTATTCCTTTTGAACGGTGAGACATATTAGATTTATTCTAAGTAGCCTGAAAACAGCTGGACGAATTTATGTTTAATATTTGATTCTCCTTTCATTTGCTACCAACAATGTAAACTCATTCCTTTTCCGCCGCCTGGAATGCCAACTGGATCCCTTTCAACTTATGCTTGGATGTTATCTCCATAAATGCTTATCAGTTGAATTTTTTCAGTTTTGGAACTCAAAGGAGAGAGAGAGAGAGAGAGAGAGAGAGAGAGAGAGAGAGAGAGAGAGAGAGAGAGAAATTTCGCATGATGTTAATTTGTTTCAGAATATGTCCTCTGAACAAGAAAAATAAAACAATTTTATCCTTACAAAAGCTCTAAATCAAATAAAGAAAAATACACCCTCCAATTATCAATTTTCTTATATTATGCACAATTGATATATGTATACCCTCTAATTAATAAATAATAAGAATAAATAACTCTCATAAAATTAAGATAGATTAAAAAAAAAATTGACAATTTTAGATGATTTTGACAATTAGATATTAACGGGTAATACATATTGTAACTTTTTCCAACATTAAGAAGCAATTTACCAATATGGATATTCTGACATGTAAATAGAAGATGTATGATAATCGAAGGGCAGTATATATTTTCTTATTTTATTGTTTTGTTCTTATAAGACCACGTCAATACTAAAAAATATAATATATCAATTATTTTTTATATTAACTGATATGAGGGTTTTTCATATAATAAAATATTTTATGTGTAAATACTTCCGACCAAACAGACCACTGGAATCGACAACGCAGACGAAACGGACCACAGGATATTGATTTACAAAATAAATATTAATTCATTTTGAAAGGAATGTGTGTGTATAGATATAATATTTCACGTGTGCACACTGCCATTATTCTTTCTTCTCGTGGCTGATGGTGTGCTGAGTAGACGAAGTACATTCTTGCCCATTAAAGTACAAAATCAAAAACATGAAGTAGATATGCTGCGTAGGCACTGTCTGTAATGAACTTAAAAAAAAAAAAAAAAAAACTTTTGTTGTGGTATTTTCCTGTTGTTACTGGGCTTTGGTTCTTGATTCCCCTTTTTTGCTTTCTGTTACAGTGTTCCGTCTTCGGGACGGCAAATGTCGTGCGGAACAAATATGGTGAATGATGAATCAGGGAAAGTTGCTGTCCTCAAAAGTGAAGTATATTTTCTTAAAAAATAAAATAAAGGTGGAACAAAACTTTCGTGCATATCATGTCAATGTGTGTTGTGTAGATAAGCCTACCCCGTAGACACCGATTAAACTTGTAAATAACGTTAAAAAGAGAAATGATTTGAGCCCGCGGTTGGGCCCCGTCTAATAAATATAACTTTTTTAATAAATTGACTAAAAGTTATTTTTAAAAAAATATAATTTTATATAAATATTAAAAAATAAATATCATATTTAATCATAAAATTTATAAAAAAATGTTCAAAAAATATATTTTGTAAATAATAAAATTAAAATAATTGTTAAATTTGACAATTGTTTTAATTTTTTGGATAAAATTTTAGTTATATTATTCATAAAAAATATTTATTGAAATTTTTTTCATATATTTTATTATGATTAAATATGATACTTATTTTTTAATATTTATATAAAAACATATCTTTTAAAAGATGAATTTTAACCAATCCGATCTTATTACCAATATATCAAAGTCATATATTCAAATTCATCAACAAAATTTTATAAAAAATAAATATTGTTTGAAGAGTTTTAAGTCGAAGTGGTAGAGCGCATATCTAGAATTAATAATTTCTAAATCCTTGATATTAATAATTAGGGAGAGGATTCTAAAAAGAAGATACCAACGTGGATGTCTGTCTGCTCCTATGCGATATAGGCAATGGTCTGCTAGCGTTCTAAAAATAGAATGGAATCTCATCCACTTGCATATCTTCCCTCTTTGTAAAGGTCACTGGTCCAATTCCCCAGAAACGTCATGACTCATTTTTATCGGTAATTTGGTCTATGAAGTATGAACAACTCTTTTCTTTTAAAAAAGGAAAAAAAAAAAAAAGAAAATGCTAACTGGATTTCGTATGAAATAACTTTACCAATAGGCAATAGAGAGCATATATGTATGTATATGAAAATATTAAATTAACTTTTTAAAAGCTTGCAAAAATATAAATTTATTTTTTTCGTGTCAATTATTAATATACTAAAAATTTTAAAAGTTAATAAGTAATATCATCTCATTTTACTGTGTGAGATCAAAGTGGAATATGTTCCTTCCAAAAAATATGTAGAATTTATATATTTAAGTTTTTTATCAAATGTGTCTTGTACAAATAATCAAACAAGATCATTTTAAAATTAAGAGCATGTTTAGGGCCTAAGAGAAGACATCAAATTTTTATCTGATATCATTCCGTCTGATTTGGATTGGAAGATAAAATAAAATTATTTGAAATGAGTTTTAAAAATTGAATAAAATATTATTAGAATGTTATTTTTAAATATTATTATTGTTTTGAGATTTAAAAAAGTTAAATTGAGATTTAAAAAAATTAAATTATTCATTAAATTTTATATGAGGATTTGAGAAAGTGTAATAAGAATTTTGAGATGAGTTGAACATATATAATTCAAATACAAAATTTTCAAATGAATCATTATAACCTTTTCAAATTAATTATTATAATTTTTTCAAAATTTCAAAAAAAAAAATATTCCAACATTTTCAAATCTCCAAACAAAAATAATATTATAAAATTATATCCTTACACTATCTTAATTTTATAATATTTTTTCTCTTCATTTTCATATATCTCAGAAAATACTCAACTCTAATTATTTCATTATTATTTACAAACTATCTTACTATTATTTACATTTTTTTTTTTTATCTAATCTCGCTCTCAAAACCTATTCTAAATCTCATCTATTAACTTTTAAAAAATGATAGATGCAGTCATGAAGTTATAAGCGACGTGCAGTTGCTTCGAAAAAAATGAATATATATGAGATCTACGTAAAAAAAATTTAACTTTTTTTTAAAGCAATTATATGCCATTTACAATTCTGCAAGTGTATGTAACATTACTCTCAACTTTTTGACTGGGCACCGGACACATCCAAGCCTAAAGAGATATTCTCATCTTCTAAAATTATACCATAAAACAATAAGGTTGAATCTATTAACTTTAGATTATAACGTCTAAACTTAAAATTACAACTATAACCACCCTGTGAAAGGAAACGTATATTACAGCACTTTTATAAACTTATGGAAAGAAAATAAAAATTAGTCACTTGAGAAAACAAGGATGATAAAACTTATACCTACAGTCCCCTCCTTGTCTCCCTACGTAATTTGTCAGTACGAGAAATGGAATTTGAAAATTCGTTTATTGAAATTCCTGAATCCTAACATAACAATGATGTGAAAATGCTACACGTACATCAGCTAATATTAAAAAATTAGATATTGTTATAAAACTTAAAAAAAGGAACTACTATTGCAAAAGAGAAATAAGAAATTCTCTCTGAAACTCTTAAGAACTGAAACTTTCTTTCTCTCTCTATTTTTTCTTAAGAATTTCATTAGAACTGAAGCCCTAATTTATAGGCTTTGAAATTACTATGCAAGTCACTATACAGAATTTAAAATAATAGTGGTGGGGTCATTCACATAATTTAGTGGTGGGACAGGGGCGGCAGATAAATTTCGTTCGTTCATTATACTCCCCCTTGAATGACCGTCAATAAGAAATCTGCCTCATTAAAACTTTGCCAAGTAAAAACACAGTGGGAAGAAAAACTAATGGCGAAGGAAAAAGAGTACAGTCTTCTTATGTATCCACAAGTGCTTTAAGATTGCCTCATTAAAACCTTGCAGAGGAAAACCCAGTGGGACAAAACCTCAGCGAAGGAAAAAGAGTACAATCAGCACATTTACTCCCCCTGAAAAGTGCATGACAAAAGATCTTTGAGTTTTCGAATTCCAATATTATGCACAATCTTCTTGAATGTGGAAGTTGGTAACGCCTTTGTGAATAAATCTGCCAGATTATCACTAGATCGTATCTGCTTGACATCAATTTCACCTTTTTTTTAAGTTCATGAGTATAAAAGAATTTCGGTGAAATATGTTTGGTTCTGTCACCTTTGATATATCCTCCTCTGATTTGAGTGATACAAGCAGTATTATCTTCATATAAGATTGTTGGGCTATTATTGATCATGGGAAGTCCACACTTTTCCTGGATATGTTGAATAACTGATCTCAACCAAATACACTCTCGACTTGCTTCATGAATAGCAATGATCTCTGAGTGATTTGAAGAGGTAGCAGATAGTGTCTGCTTAACAGATTTCCATGATATGGCAGTATCTCCATAAGTAAATAAATATCCAGTTTGAGATCTACCTCTGTGTGGGTCTGAAAGATAACCTGCATCTGCATACCCAATCAATTATGGACTTGAACCACGTTGATAAAATAATCTCATATCAACCGTACCATGAAGGTAACGAAGGACATGTTTAATGCCATTCCAATGCCTTCGAGTTGGTGCAGAACTATATCTTGCAAGCAGATTAACTGAGAATGTAATATCTGGTCGAGTGCAATTTGCAAGATACATCAAAGCTCCAATTGTACTGAGATATGGTACTTCAGGACCAAGAATTTCTTCATCGTCATCACAAGGACGGAATGGATCTTTCTTCACATCAAGTGTTCGAACAATCATTGAAGTACTCAGGGGATAAGATTTGTCCATATAAAAATGCTTTAGGACTTTCTCAGTATACATGAACTGATGAATAAAAATTCCATTTGGCAAGTGCTCAAGCTGCAGGCCGAGACAAAGTTTTGTTTTGCCAAGATCTTTCATTTCAAATTTATTCTTTAAATATATAGCGGTTTTTGAGATCTTTTCAGGAGTTCCCACAATATTTAAATCATCAACATAAACCGCAATAATGACAAATCCGGATTCTGATTTCTTAATAAAAACACATGGGCATATAAGATTATTCTCAAATCCTTCTTTCAATAGATATTCGCTTAAGCGATTATACCATATGCGTCCGGATTGCTTCAACCCATATAAAGATCTTTGTAGTCTGATTGAGTACATATTTCTAGATGTACTTGTAGATGCTTCAGGCATCTTATATCCTTCAGGGATTTTCATATATATGTCATGGTCTAAGGATCCATATAAATATGCAGTGACCACATCCATCAACCGCATTTCTAATCCTTTTGTAACAACCAGACTAATCAAAAATCTAAATGTGATTGCATCCATAACGAGAGAGTATGTTTCTTCATAATCAATCCCGGGTTTCTGCAGGAAATCTTGTGCAACAAGCCGTGCTTTGTATCGCACAATTTCATTTTTCTCATTACGTTTTCGTACAAATACCCACTTATATCCAACAGGCATCACACCCTTTGGTATTTGGACAACAGGTTCAAATACTTCTCGTTTTGCTAGCGAATTTAATTCAGCTTCAATAGCTGTTTTCCATTTTGGCCAATCATTTTTTCGTCGACATTCTTCGACGCTTTTTGGCTCACTTTCTTCATTACTTCTGGTAATGTCAAGGGCCATTTTATATGAAAATATGTTGTCAACAACAGTTTTATTTCTATCCAGAATTTCTCCAGTTTTCATGAAATGTATTGAGATCTCATTATTTTCAGGTACCTATTCCTCTTCAGGGGAAAACATTTCATGACACACCTCTTCAGGAGGTCCCTTTTTAGGAGATTTATACTCTTCAAGAGTTTCCTCTTCAGGAGGTTCTGGAATAGAAGATTTAAGCTCTTTAGGAGCACCAATTATATTTGTGGCCTGTATTGTGGGTACGTGTTCTTCAGGAACACCAAATTCATTTTGTATTCTTTTCCTTCTGGGAATTTTGTCTTTTGCACCAATAGGTCTTCCACGCTTCAGGCGTATTTTAGATTCACCTATTGCTGCTTTGACAATTTGTCCTTCAGGGACTTCAATCCTTGCTGGAGTATTAACAGCAGGAATATAAGATTTTACTACACCTTTAGTGTCAGTAAATACATCCGGTAACTGATTTGCAACATTTTGCAAATGAATAATCGTTTGAACTTCCCGTTTACATTCATTTGTAGGAGGATCAAAATGAGACAGGGTCTTATTATCCCAAGTAATATCTTGTCATGCTTCAGGCACCGACTTTTCTTTACCCATTAACAGAAAATTTGATTCGTCAAAATGACAATCCTCAAAACGTGCTTTAAACATATCCCCTGTAAGGGGTTCAAGGTATCTAATAATGGATGGAGAATCAAAACCAAAATATATCCCAAGTCTACGTTGAGGGCCCATTTTTGTACGTTGTGGAGGTGCAATTGGAACATATACAGCACATCCAAAAGTACGAAGATGAGAAATATTTGGTTGTTGACTAAATGCAAGCTGTAATGGAGAATATTTATGATATGCAGATGGTCTAATGCGAATTAGAGATGTTGCATGAAGTATAGCATGTCCCCAAACAGAAATAGGTAGTCTTGATTTCATAAGTAAAGGTCTAGCGATTAGTTGAAGCCTTTTGATCAAAAACTCAGCTAAACCGTTTTGTGTGTGTGTGTGGGCAACAGGATGTTCAACATCTATTCCTATTGACATGCAATAATCATCAAAAACTTGAGATGAAAATTCACCTGCATTATCCAATCGAATGGTCTTAATCGGATACTCAGGAAATTATGCTCGTAGTTTAATTATCTGAGCAAGAAGTCTAGCAAATGCAACATTTCTAGTGGAAAGAAGACAAACATGTGACCATTGACTAGATGCATTAATTAGAACCATAAAATATCTAAATGGTCCACTTGATGGATGAATAGGCCTACATATATCTCCGTGAATCCTTTGTAAAAAGTGTTGAACCCAAGGTTTCAAGTCTCGTATTTACGTATAAATTTTGATGATAACAAATAATATTGAAAACTCAAGCTCAAGTTGTCTATGCATGAAGGGAGTTAAACACATCAAGAAATCAAGCATGAGCAAGAAAGATATCAAGTCTACAAATGAAGCTCATAGATTATTTTTGTACATATCTTGATAAAATTAGAAATTGGATTAAGGCTCCAAATTACTCTTTTTTCTCATAAAACATCAAATTACTTTTTCCACATATGCAAGACATTTTTAAATGTCTTAATTTTGAAAATTATGTTTTTCACATGTGCATAACACCATCAAACAAAATAATTTTGAAATTTTTTTTTTTTTTTTTTATAAAAACTTGATTTTATAAGATGATTGATTATCATATTTGACATGTGCATATTTTGTTTGAAAGTCTTGAAGGGAGGTGGTGTGTTTTTTTTTCGTAATAAGCAATAATCAAATAAAACAGTATGTTAGAGAGTAGAAGTTGGAACCACCCGTGCCCAACAAAACCTGCAAAGGTTGAAGCCGAATTTTATCATCTCGGTGCGGAAGAAGATTTAAATCCGCTTGATGTTATTGACGAATTAGATATTCCAGAGATTTGAAGTTGAATAATTAAAATTATCCGTGTCCGACAAAGACAGCAAAAGCTGCAAGCCTAGCTCTGGCAATGCGGTGCAGAGCCATGCATGTCCGACAAAACCTGCAAATGTTGGAAGTCTAACTCTGACAGTTCGGTGCGGAGCCACGCGTGTCTGATAAAACCTACAAAGGTAGCCTAGCTCTAGCAGTCGGTGCGAAAGCAGATTCAAATCCGCGTGATATTGTTGAAAAATTAAATATTATCGAGATTTGAAAGTTGTTGTTTAAAAGACCGTTTTCACCTGTTGGATACTCAAATAAATTTTCACCCCACTCATTGATCCGGTTTCTGTTTATTCAAAACGATAGAATGGCGGAGAAAATTTCATCTAATAATCTTCCGGATTTGAATCAGGAACCGTCTCAACCAGTCATTTTATCTCATGAGGTTGTCAATACCATGATAGAAGCAGAGATGCATTTTTCAAATAAAATGATTCTGAGGTTGTTACAGCATCAAGAACTCTCAGTGCTCAATATGCTGCCTCTGTTACGACCATGTCTCGGAGATTACTAGCGAGGGCAAATAAGGTTGATCGACTTAACAATCAAATATCTGTTCTGCATCAAAAGCTTGTAAATAAAGGCAGAAAGAATAAGAGGTTAAAGCAAGAAAATAAAAATTTGACGAAATCGGCTCGTATTCTGAAACTTCAAATAGAGGAATCGGAACGAGTAAGAGTTCAAGCACAAAGTCAACATCAGCAAATAATGGCAGCATTTCACGAGGGAAACAGGGACAATTATAATTAATCTCGCTAGCTTAGTTCGGTAACTTTTGACAATATGCATCCGACATATCTTGTAAGCTTGATTAAGTAAGATTTGAAGAGACCTCAGTTTGTCTTTTACTTATTTCCATCTTTATAAAAGCAATCCTTAGCTTTATCTAATCCGCATCAAATCTTCTTCTCATTGTTGTAGTTCATCTTCATTCTCACTTTACAAATTTTCAATGGCTCGTAGATTTCCCTTCAGTGATTCTCTTGATCAAGATTTGAGGTATCCTTCACCTCAGTCTCAATCTATTTCTGCATCTGTCGTGGGTGCCATGAAGCAACAAGAGACTGATTTAGCTAATAAATCAGATCATGACGCCATTTACGAACTTGTGGGTCTCGGGACTCGATACTCATCTTCCATAGTTTCTTTTTCCGCTCGGTTGCAGTCCAAAACCCGCGAGATAGAGAAGCTTAATGAGAAGATCGATATTCTTCAACGACTTGTTCAAGAGTCTAACAAAAAAATAGTAGACTTAAAACAAAAGAATAAGGATTTAAAATCCTTACTTGCCTCTGCATTTCGATTGCCTAATCCTTTAGATAAGGATGGCATGATGATTTATGAGGAGCAAATGCATTTGAATGATGAGGCTAAACGTCTCAAGTTTCTGTAGGTCATTTGAGTTAATGGAATAAAAGTATCTAGCAGATATTGATGGCATGCATAATTCCTATTTCTCTTCTAATCATGCGTAGTCTATCTTCTGGTAGGGGTTTTGTAAAAATGGCTGCCAAATGATCATGTGTACTAGTGAATTCTAATGCAATATCGCCCTTCTGCACTTTGGTCCGAGATTGTTGTATTGGATTCTTTGAAAGATTTATAGCACTTGTATTATCACATTTGATTGGAATGTGATTGTACATACGTTTAAAATCCTCAAGTTGTTGCTTCATGTAAAGAACTTGGGCACAACAACTACCCGCAGCAACATATTCTGCCTCAGCAGTAGATAGTGCAACAGAATTTTGTTTTTTACTAAACCAGGAAACTAGTGCATGACCTAAGAAATGACATGTTCTACTAAAAATTTTTCGATCATCTTTGCAACTAGTATAATCGGTACCTGAATAACTAATAAGATCGAAAGAAGTGTGTTTAGGATACCATAACTCTAAGTCAATGGTACTGGCAAAATATCTAAAAATCCGCTTGACTGCAATCAAATGAGATTGTTTCGGAAATGATTGAAAACATGCACATAAACATACATTGAATATAATATCAAGTCTACTAGTTATCAAATATAATAAACTACCAATCATACCTCGATATACCTTTGAGTCAACTGGCTTACCGCTTTCATCTTTATCAAGTTTAGCGGTTGGACTCATTGATGTTCCAATTACTTGATTTGCAATCCGAAAAAGAAATTAAGTTCTCCCATTATGCTCATTTCAAATTCTTTCTGCATATTATATCGTGAAGGTTCTCCTAGAATTTGTTCTACTGGATGATCTTTCACATATTTTCACTGTTTGGTTGCATCTTGTACTAAGTCTTGATGATCTTTCTTTCTATTTCCACGATCTTCCCTTTTGAATTGTCTCCAA
This sequence comes from Platycarya strobilacea, assembly GCA_036898215.1. NCBI lineage: Eukaryota > Viridiplantae > Streptophyta > Magnoliopsida > Fagales > Juglandaceae > Platycarya > Platycarya strobilacea. Next base: position 11,634,670 of record CM072555.1, read on the forward strand.
ATATCATGCATCCTTCTTCTTTAGAAGTGAAGTCAATGAATTTAGTTTTGTTTCATGTCATGTATCTTGAGCATCCGTTGTCTAAAAACTATTTACTTTTACCTGTACTTCATGCATACCTACAAAAGCAATTAAAAAAATTCTTGGTACCCAAGTTCTTTGGGTCCTTTATTTATTAGTATTAGAATAAATAAAATTTTTAGGTACCCATATGGCCCTAATAGTCATTGTATGTTTTCTTCTAATAGGACAAGCAAAATAATTATGACCATTGCTATTACAAAAATTGCAAATAGCATGTGACATATATGAATAACTTGAGTGATTATAATAATATCCTTTTTTAACAAAATTATTTTTATGAAAAAAATTTTGAATATTGGATTTTGATGTAGAAGGATTATCAAAGAAGTTTTTATAAGATTTGTATTTTTGTTTTGGCATGTATCCTAAGCCTGCCTTGTCAAAAATACATCTTTGACTACCAAGAAGTTTTTCAAAATTTCTTTTTCCATTCGTAAATTTTTCAATAATATTTTCTAAATCAGTTTTCTTTTTCTTCAACTCAAAATTTTCATCTTTCAAAACAATACTTTCTTTTCTTAAAATATCAATTTCGTTTGTTAAAGAAGAATTTTTCTTTTTCAAAACAGTATACTTGATACCCAAGGTTTGATGTATATTGAAAACTCAAGCTCAAGTTGTCTATGCATGAAGGGAGCTAAACACATCAAGAAATCAAGCATGAGCAAGAAAGATATCAAGTCTACAAATGAAGCTCATAGATTATTTTTGTACATCTCTTGATAAAATTAGAAATTGGATTAAGGCTCCAAATTACTCTTTTTTCTCATAAAACATCAAATTACTTTTTCCACATATGCAAGACATTTTTAAATGTCTTAGTTTTGAAAATTATGTTTTTCACATGTGCATAACACCATCAAACAAAATAATTTCGAAAATTATATTTTTTTTTTTATAAAAACTTGATTTTATAAGATGATTGATTATCATATTTGACATGTGCATATTTTGTTTGAAAGTCTTGAAGGGAGGTGGTGTGTTTTTTTTTTTGACTAATGTAAAAGGTAGATGATTTTGTTTGAGAATCTTAAAGGGTGGTTGTGTGTTTTTTTGACAAATATAAAAGATAGATGATTTGTTTGAAAATCTTAAAGGGTGGTTGTGTGTTTTTTTGACATATGCAAAAAGAAGATGATTTGGTTTGAAAAATAAATCATACTCATTTTGTCTTGTATGAAAAGCAAAAGATTAGGTTTGATTTCTTTGAAAAATGAATGGAGTTGTCTTTGACAAATGCAAAAAGGAAATGTTTTTATTTGAATTTTTTGAAAAGTGAATAGTGCTCTTATTTGATATGGGAATCTTTTCAAATTTGAAATTGAAGACTCATTTACCTATAAATAGCTCACTTGAGTTTTGCAAAAATCATAACAAGAGCTTACACATCTATTGCTAAATTTTGCATCATTCTTTCAAAGCTCTCATTCTCTCTTTTCTAAAGTTTTGAGCTTTAATTCTTGTTCTTGTTGAGAGAGATATAGTTTGTGCTGTATTGTTCTTATTTCACTCATTGATGAGTGTTTTCTGATAGCCTACCCACTATCAATTCTTGTATCAGTAAGAGGGTATGTATAACCCTTGTGTGTGTAGAAGGTGTTCTACACGGGGAATAGTTAAATCACCAAGTGTGAGGTGATTGGAAGTAAGAGGGTACGTATAACCCTTGTGTGTGTAGAAGGTGTTCTACACAGGGAATAGTTGAATCACCAAGTGTGAGGTGATTGGAAGTGTAGAGGGTGTTCTACACGGATTCTTTAGAGCGGTGCTGCTCAAAGGTGTAATAGGTTTCTATCTCCACCTAAAGGAGATTGAATAGTGGATTTGGGAATCCTCAAGGGGTAGCTTGAGACGATGACGTAGGCAGTGGGGCTGAACCTCGTAAAAATACTGAGTTTGCTTTCTCTTACCCTACTCTTTATATTTCCTACTGCTTTATATTTTGGTTATATTTTATATTGTATATTTAGTTTATAAGTATTAATTTTTTAATATAACCCAATTCACCCCCCCTCTTGTGTTAGTCATCTGGGCAACAAAAAGGATGGAGATTCAACAATGACTTTTGAGGGAGATGGTCTAATAATTAACTTACCTTGAGAACATGCAGAGTACGGAGATTCATTGGGTAGAAATATCTTTTGATTCTTTAAGGGATGCCTATGCGAATTTTCAATAATTCGTCTCATCATTATAGAACCCGGATGTCCAAGGTGATCATGCCAAGTCATAAATACTTTAGGGTCAATGCACTTCTGGTACATTACCACATATGATTCAATTGTTCTCATTTTTGTATAATACAATCCAGAACATAGAGCAGACAGTTTTTCTAATACGAGCTTCTGGCACAATACTGTTTTAGTAATAAGAAGATGCTCTTTACTGCCTTCATTGGTCGTTTCAATATGGTAATCATTACGACGTATATCTTTGAAACTCAATAAATTTCTTCTGGCTTGTGAAGAGAATAGAGCATCATCAATACAAAATTTGGTGCTATTAGGCAACACAATATAAGCTCTTCCGGAGCCCTCAATTAAATCCGATGAACCTGATATGGTATGGACATAGGCTTTACTTAGTGTTAGATTTTGAAAATATTTCTTTTCTTTGAGAATTGTGTGAGTTGTAGCACTGTCAGCCAGACATATATTTTTATCATTCAACTCAGAGATAAAAAGCTCATCAATGTGATCCATGATTCTACAAAATATACAAAACTTTTATTACTGATAGAAAGAAAATACATTAATTGAGTGGAACACTTCCATCTCCAATTAAGTGTTCAATACTACCATCAGGATGATTAAAGAAATCAGATACATCAAGATGAGTAACGTCTACATCTACTGAATCTAATAAATCATCTGATGGTTCTACTAAATTTGTTTCATGCACTTTATTCTTTCATTTAATAGAAGCTTGATGTAAATCAGCTAAGTGCCTGGCCGTACGACAGGTACGTGACCAATGTCCAGTCATTCCACATCTATGGCACACCTCTTCACTTTTCTTTGAAGAATTATTTTGAGGATTTTTACCCCTCTCTGAATTGTACCACTTCTGGTGATATGGTATATTATAATCCCTTTTAATGTTGTCATTCCTGGGACCAACATTTCTATAATTTCTCCTACCACGTCCACGCTTCCGATTTCTTCTAAAGGATGTACCATTCACTTCTGGGAATGATGCAAACCTATTACCATTCACTTCAGGGAATGATATTGAGCCAGTAGGGCATGACTGGTGGATTTCTAATAAGAGCTCATTATTCTGCTCAGCTACTAGAAGACATGATATAAGTTCAGAATATTTCTTGAACTTTCTCTCTCGATACTGCTGCTGCAAGAGCACATTCGAGGCATGAAATGTAGTAAAAGTCTTCTCTAGCATATCTTCATCGGTGATTTTCTCACCGCATAATTTTAATACTGAGTTTATTTTAAAAAGTGCGGAATTATACTCACTAACACTTTTAAAATCTTGCAACCTCAGGTGCATCCATTGAGAACGAGCTCTTGGGAGGATGACAGTCTTTTGGTGTTCATACCTCTCCTTTAAATTGTTCCACAAAATATAGGGATCTTTTACTGTGAAATATTCAGTTTTCAATTCTTCATGAAGATGGTGGCGAAAGAAAATCATTACTTTAGCACGTTCCTGCAGGGATGCTTGATTTCCTTCTTTAATAGTTTCTCCCAGATTCATTGCATCAAGATGTATTTCAGCATCAAGTATCCAGGATAAATAATTTTTTCCAGATATATCAAGAGCAACAAATTTCAATTTTGTAAGATTTGCCATTTTTTACACATATAAATAATAAATATGTGTATCTCAGAAAATATATTTATAAATTCACACAGATAATCATCAATAAAATATATCAAAAATTTCAAATAATATATTGAAAAACTTACAGAGGATTAAGGCCACTAGCTTCAGAATTGATAAAACCGTCGTGCTGATAACGTGTTATGAAACTTAAAGAAAGGAACTACTATTGCAAAAGAGAAATAAGAAATTCTCTCTGAAACTCTGAAGAACTGAAACTTTCTTTCTCTCTCTATTTTTTCTTATGAATTTCATTAGAATTGAAACCCCTATTTATAGGCTTTAAAATTACTATGCAAGTTACTATGCAAGTTACTATGTAAGTCACTATGCGAAATTTAAAATAATAGTAGTGGGGTCATTCACATAATTTAGTGGTGAGACAGGAACTGATAAATTTCGTTCGTTCATTATAGATATGTATTTATTTTTATTTTTTTACAGTTATAACGGGTCTTATAATAAGTAGTTCGATTAATTTATACACTCTTCCAACATTTTTTTATTGATTGATTGATTTATTAAAAAAGTGCCCTCTTTCTAATTACATATAGATTCGTCACTTCCTCACTGCTGTGGCCACACATGTGCCCCATATGCCATGTTTTCGTTGTACATTGCTCGACCATGCGGTTACCATGCAATATGCATAACCTGCCTTACCTTATTGCCGGAGAATGTTGTCGAACAGTGCATGTTTTGGATTGTAACGAGAAATATAGTTTATAATTTTAAAATTTATAGTTTATAATTTAAATAATAAGTTTTATATTTTAAAAATTATTTTTTATTTAGTAAACATGTATCTAAAATATTTTTAAAATTAATTACAATAATTTTTTTTAAGTGTATCTTAATAATTTTAACTATTTAAAAATATTTTCACTACAAAAAAAAATTGACCAGAAATAATCAATTTAATACAATCAAAATGACTATTTTTATTGGAAATAACTTTTACGACATTTTTTTCTACTTTTTGCAATGAAATTAGTGTTGCATAAGATCAATTTTCTTATAGTATTTTTTAAAGTTCAAATCGTAACTTAAAACATATTCTTAACTTCGTATAGCCTCACTTTCCTCGAGTTATATGCTTTGTAGAGAAAAAAAAACATTGTCAATTATTAATACTATGTAATTATTATTGTGATTAAGCTCGAATAGGATAGTATGTTATGATTTATAATCAGAACGGCAGTTCCAATGAAGACTGTAGCGATGACCTGGATGAGTAAATGTATCCTTCTAAATAAGGGTGTTAAATCTATTTAGGTATATTAAAATATATTATATTATATAAATTAATTCTAATCCGATCTATTAAATTTATTATGTCAAAATCTCAAATTTTAACACGATTCACTAACATAAAATGTCGTGTCATATCGTGTCAACTTGTTAAAACCTATTAGTAAATATTATAAAATAGATTAATACGATATAATATGATCTGTTTCAACTTATTTATGTAAATGAGTTGAATATGCCTAAAATTAACTCATTTGACTTGATTAAATTTAGTATAATTTTATATAAATGTTAAAATCATAATATCTATAAAAATTATAACACCAATTACAAGTCTGCAATTATAATTTAAAAAATTAAAATATCAAAATTAAAATTTTAATAATTTTAATAATTTTATTTTTAGATATAAGAGTATAATTTTAATTTTAATTATCTTAACGTGTCATAAAGGATCAAAACAGGTTGATCTGTTATCAATATATTAAGTAATCGTATCGTAATGAATCAATTCGTTTTAATTCGAAACTTGTTAAAAATAAATCCTAACTTACTATTATTGTATTATGTTTATTATACATACTTACAAAGATATATTAGGTGCAGGGCAGGACCCTTTATGTTGGACTATTTCACAGTCCATTTCAACATGTCCTCTCTATGGTCGTTCGTGACGCTTCTTGGGTTTTTACACCCATTTTAATTAGCTTCTTTGGATGGAATTTTCCATCCAATCTTTGCCTTGAGTTTTAACGTTTTAAATTTTAGTTTTCAATTAGGATGTCAAAACGGAGAAGGCTTTGTCCTTTTGTACCAACGATTAGTTTTAGAAACAGTTTGTAGTACCCTTTACTTTGAAGGCTTGAAAACGTCAATCGTCTTAAAAGTGGCTGAAAAACTTGTATTTTATGGAGTAGTTTTAGCAAAAATATTCAGGAATTTCATTAAAAAAAAAAAACAGAAAAAAAGAAAGAAAGAAAAGAGATGTGGTCCCCACTACATCTTCCTGGTTATGTCCTCACCCCAGCTGCATGATGTTTATTCCATCCATCCAAAGGCACCCCCGTATTCACGTCTCACTTCCATCATCAATGTTTTTGACCCAATGACTTTAAAAAATAAAATAAAAAATAAAATCTTTAAAATAAATGACAGAGATAAGAAAAGTAGTACTTTGATTAGGATAGCGGCCAACGCCATTAGAGAAAAAAAAAAGTTCTTCTATTATTTACCTCTTTTCTTTGATTCAGAATCGCAAGAGAGAGAGAAAGAGAGAACCTAGCCTCTAGAGCTAGTTTCACGAAGGGAAAGAGAAGGGGATCTAAATCTGCGAGGAAATAGGAAAGGAGAGAAAAGAAGAAGAGGCTCAGGATAGCAATGAAGAAGCAGGGTACATCGTCACAATCGACGACGACAAGGCCTGCGACCACAGTGTTGCCGTACCAAACCCCAAGATTGAGAGATCATTACCTTATTGGGAAGAAGCTTGGCCAAGGCCAATTTGGGACCACCTATCTCTGCACCCACAAGTCGACGGAAGCCCAATTCGCCTGCAAGTCAATACCCAAGAGGAAACTCCTATGCAAGGAAGATTATGAAGATGTTTGGAGGGAGATTCAGATCATGCACCATCTCTCCGAGCACCCGCATGTGGTACGGATCGAAGGGACTTATGAAGACTTGGTGTTCGTGCACTTGGTCATGGAGCTGTGCGCTGGGGGCGAGCTGTTCGATAGAATTGTGCAGAAGGGGCATTACAGTGAGAGAGAGGCAGTGAAGCTCATAAAGACCATTGTTGGTGTGGTGGAGGCTTGTCACTCTCTCGGCGTTATGCATAGGGATCTCAAGCCCGAAAATTTCTTGTTTGAAAGTCCTGCCGACGATGCCAAGCTCAAGGCCACCGATTTCGGCTTGTCTGTCTTCTACAAGCCAGGTTGGTTTCTGGGTTTCCTTCCGTTTCTCTGTTCTCATTGGAAATTGCGGGTTTTATTTCTTTTTTTTTTTTTTTTTTTGATGTCGGGGAACCTCTCCAAGGCAGGGCCTTTGACCCACCCCTACAGAGTAAACCCCGGTCTCGTGCATGCTATATTCGTTATTGCAGTTCTAATAATACAGTACGTTGGTCGATGGGTACTTTCAGATTAGGTTTTTTCTTCAATGTTTATGAATGTTTTGGCTTGTAAACAAATCGGTCTTGGTTGGTCCGGTTTTCAAGCGGAAAAGTCTATTTTTATTGGTTAGATTTGCTGCTTATGTAGCATCCTTGGTGGATTTCAAGCTTGGCTGGTTATTGGTCGTTATTTTATTTGTTATTTCCTTCTAATGATTGTTTTATCGTTGCCGGTTCTAGAAGCGAAATTTGTTCCTGTTTTTGGAAATTGTCTTTTATCCATTGGAAACCTGGTTGATTAGTCTTCTTCGAAGGACATAATTGTAGCGAACTAAATCTTTTTGTTTGTAAAATGTGTATATATAACTTGAAAGGCACAAAAATGAATTATTGGAAGCACGGCATGAAAATTGTTTTGCTCAGATTGATTTAGGGAGTTCACTTCCAAATGAAAGGAAGAATGGATACTGTGGAAATTATTATGATGGCCAGTCTGCTCTGGAAGCTTTTTCGAATGTTCCGCTTTATTTTGGAAATTTGAAGGGGGGAGCTTAATATGTTGCTTGGTATAGTGGATTGTAGCCAATTTATTGTTTGATAGGTAATAAGAATTTTATTTAAGTAAATAGGCAAAACCAAGTACACAGGAAATGTACAAGGGCAAAAACCTAGTTACAAGCTAAAAAGGGAAAAGACAAAGCATTACAAGAGTTCCCATCCCTTACAAGATTTTGAACCCAAAAACTGAGGGTATTAAAGAAAAAGACCCTAAAATTCCCCAAACAGTCTGGGTACATGTTGCGGACATGTAGCCAATTAATGTGCATACATGTTGTGGACACAAACAGTCTGGCTAATAACATTCTGATGCAAAAGCAATGATTTTCTTAATTCTAAGTCTTCAATTTTATGTACTTCTATGTAACATTGTCAGCGAGTTCTTCATTGTCCGTAAATGATCTCTTGTCTATGTAAACTGCTGTCACATTTTTTATTGGCACTCTTTTCTTCCAGGAGAAGCTTTTCATGATGTCGTAGGAAGTCCATATTATGTGGCACCTGAGGTGTTGAAAAAGCATTATGGACCCGAAGTTGATGTATGGAGTGCTGGTGTTATCCTTTACATTTTACTCAGTGGAGTTCCACCTTTTTGGGCTGGTAGTCATCTTGACTAGCTAAGATCTTCTATACTTTAGAGTTGTGGCTGGATTGTTGACGGTTATACTCTTTTTGCATTATTTATACCTGAGCTGTACCTACTTTTGCCAATTACTTGCAGAAACTGAAACAGGAATCTTTAGACAGATTTTAAAAGGAAAATTAGATTTTGAATCTGCACCATGGCCTAGTATTTCAGAAAGTGCAAAAGATTTGATCCGAAAGATGCTTGAGAGGGATCCAACAAAAAGAATTACTGCCCATGAAGTCCTATGTGAGTTGCTTTGTACCCGTTTTGCCTCATGTTCTGGTGGTAGAAGTAGGGGTATTCGATGTCCTTACTTTGTTATAGACCTCTTATCTGTCTAATGATAACAACAAAGTTTATTTGTGTACCAGGCCACCCATGGATTGTGGATGACAGAGTTGCACCAGACAAACCTCTAGATTCTGCAGTTTTGTCACGGCTGAAGCAGTTCTCGGCAATGAATAAACTTAAAAAGATGGCTTTGCGTGTATATTTCTTGCCCCCATAATACTTGCTCTGTTTTCATTTTTTAATGGATGTCTGTATTTAAGTTATCATAATGAGCAGAAAAATTGAAGATTCTTGCTTTAGGATTTGTAGTGCTGGGATAAGTATGCATATTTAGATAGGTAAAGGATATCTCTTTTTGAGATAAAGCCTGACAGAAAAAATAGCATGATCCACAAATATGAGATGTCCTAACTTTGAATCCTCTTGAACTCTACTCAACTCAATTAAGCCTTAGTCCCAACTAATTGGTTCAGCTACACGGATTTTTTAATGCCACTTACCCTATTGGAGGCCACATTCCCATTTATCTATCCAACAATCTTGTTCAGCCATAATTTTCACCCACACTCTAATTTGGATTGTCTTGAACAGAAGGAAATATAGAATTATTAACCATAAAATTGTTCCAGGAGTAAGTATAACTTAAGTGCACCAAAGAGATGAAAATGTTGTGTGTCCAGTGTCAGAATATGAAGGTCGGAACCTCCAGTTTTGATTAAATATTTATTCGGTTTCTTAGTGGTCAGTTCTCTAGTTATGCAACCAGTTTGTTCATTTTTTGCATTGGAAAATTTCAATTTCAGGTCATTGCAGAAAGACTTTCAGAGGAAGAAATTGGCGGTCTGAAAGAATTGTTCAAAATGATTGACACAGACAATAGTGGAACTATAACATTTGAGGAGCTTAAAGAGGGTTTAAAAAGAGTGGGCTCTAATTTAATGGAATCTGAGATCAAGTCTCTGATGGATGCAGTAAGTAAATTACTCATAAACTCTTACCAGAAAATAGATAAGCTTCACTGTTTTTCCATTTTATTCAATTTTTTTTTTAATAAGTAAGAGATAAGTTTCATTGATGATAGTGAAAAAGTTTAAGCCCAAGTATACTGGGAGTATACAAAAGAGCACCTAAGTACAAGCTAAGAGCTGGAAATGTAAGACAAGAAATCATGAACATTGTTCCCATTTAAAACAATAGCAGAGAACCACAACAATAAAGTATGTCTGAAAAAAACACGTAGCTCTGCCAACGTACGCTCCTTGTTTTCAAAACAACGATCGTTTCTTTCCCCCCAAAGACACCACATTATGCATGGTGGATTTTATTCAATTTTTTATCTGTTACAAGATAGATGAATTGGTTTGGCAGGCTGATATAGACAACAGTGGATCAATAGACTATGGTGAATTTCTTGCTGCTACATTGCATGTGAACAAGATGGAGAGAGAGGAGAATCTGGTTGCAGCCTTCACCTATTTTGACAAAGATGCTAGTGGATACATCACCATTGATGAGCTTCAACAAGCTTGCAAGGACTTTGGTCTAGGTGATGTCCATCTAGATGATATGATCAAAGAAATTGATCAAGACAATGTAAGTTTCTTTGGTTACATACTCCCACATTATTTTTTTCAGTTTTCCCGTTCAAATTTTTAGATACATTTTGTGGGTATCACATTATGCGTCCTGAATCAGATCATAATCAGTAATTATTTATTATTACATGCCTTCTCAAAAGATAAATTTTCTTAACCGCACTTTTATTCTTTGATTCCAAAGTTTCTTTTGCCTGTAGAAGTTATATTAGCATCGTTCAACAAATATGTTGTTGCTCATTCTTGTAGGATTAATTTTTGTGCACCTGCTAGTAGATCTAAAACCACCATCTGATATACTGGTTCTTTGACGATGTTGGTTTCTAGCAATGGCTTCATATTCTTAGAGATGTTTTCTAAAATAAGCAAAGCCGCAAGTTGGATACTTTCTTTGTATTTTTTGGGCAAGTTATGTATATACTATTGCTAGACAGACACGAAGTCATTAAACAATAAGACTCCTCATGTTATGATGTTACCATATTGTTGAGAGAATCATTTACATTATCAAGTTTTTGTTGTTGCTGCAACCTTTAAGCAGTTGTATGTTCAGATCATCCTTTAGCTTCCAATTTCAACTTTATTTATATATTTGATTGTAGTACTAGTAAGACATATTGATAGCAAGCAGTGATAATGTGGCCTAGTGGTCACTTGATGAAAGTAAGAATCATGCAAGTTGCAAGTTGTGACCACAAGCCTCAATTACTGTTATGATTATCAGATGAAGTTTTTTTTAATGTTGTTATTAATAAATCCCAATTTATAACGAAGAAATCAGACTAGTTGATACTCATTTTTCATAGAAAGTTTTATCCTAACCTCCACCATTTTTCAGGATGGGCGTATCGATTATGGGGAGTTTGCAGCAATGATGAGGAAGGGAGATGGAGGAGTTGGGAGGAGCAGAACAATGAGAAGCAATTTGACCTTTAATATAGCTGATGCCTTTGGAGTAAATGAGACAAGCTGAGATACTAACCAAAAGCAATCCTGTATAGTAACAGCTTAGAGGATGAAGGCAATAGTTCCATTTTTATACTTTAATGACACTTAGCTTTTATTTGTGCTGAATTATGCCTAACCCCGATTAGAGGATGAAGGCAATAGTTAATTTTTTTTTAATTTTTTTTTTCAGATCTTAACGAATCTCAGCTTTTATTTGTGCTGAACGATGCTTGTTTTTTCAATTAAGGTTCTGTTATAAAGTGCAGAGATTTGGTTCTTTTGAATCTTCTCAATCTCACAGCATGCTTGCACTATAAATTACGTTATCCAAGGGCTCACCTCCTTTGATTGATTCCCACTTAATATGACTAATTGAAAAAATATGCAAATTAATTACATGTGTTTGAGAAACACTACTCCCGCCAAATTTGTATACCGAATTGTATTTTTATTTTTATTTAATGGTTAAGAAAATATTTTTTTAATAAATATTTAATTTTTTAAATTGTTTAAAGTGATTTAAAAATATTTGAGGGGGAAAGAAAAAAGAAGAAGGAAAGAAACAAGTTTACAATATTCGTACTTATTTGGTACCAAACTTTCAGTGGGAGTGGTACCACACTACGTGTTTTAATAAAACATTTTTAAGAAATATTTCCGGTGGATCTTATATTTACTTGAGAGTTGAGATGTTACTATGATTTAGATTTTTAGACATAGTGCTCATTGATTTTACTTGCGTTTATGGATGCTCAAGAAAAAGAAAGAAAATAATGAGGTCTAATATTAGTAAATAAGATAGTTTGAGTTGAATATTTTTTGGATTTTGTGGAGGGAGATAGAAAAAATTGAATAAAAAATATTATAAAAGTAGGATATTGTAAGAATATAATTTTATAATATTATTTTTGTTTGAAGATTTGAAAAAAAAAAATTTATCTTTTATTTGAAAGTTTAAAAAAAAATGTAATGATTAATTTGAAAAAATTACGAACTGCTAGTTTGAAAATTTTGTATTTAAATTATATTTAAAAATTAAATTAAATTAAATTAAAATTTTATGTTCCATCTTAAATCCCTACCCCAATTTAGAATTCTTGTTAAATTGGGGTAGGGATGGATATAAAGTAAAGGTTGATAAAGTAAATAAAAAAATAAGTAATTACAGTTTTTTCTTCCAAGAAACAATAATTACGGTTAATACAGTGCATGCAAAAGAATTTCCTTTCAAAACTTGGTCTCTGTTTTTACAGATGAAATAAAATTTAGAAGTTAAAATAAAATATAAAATAAGATATTTTTAATATTATTTTTAAGATGAAATGAAAATAATTGTAAAAACAAAAGAATATAGAACAGAAAAGTATAATTTGAAGGGCATATTGGTCATTGGGAAAGGAAACGGATAGGATAGGGCATCGGCCTAATTCCGGACGGGCATGGACCATGGTGTGAAGATTGAGAACAAGGGAGGCAGAGTAGTGGTGCGTTAGGAGAAAGATAGAGCAAATAGCACTCCAACTATGGCGTCTGCCTCTGTGACCCTCTCCTTATGCTCATCTCTCGCAACCCACTCTAGAATCTCTACAAAGCAACACCCATCGCCGACATTCTCCTTCTCTAACAATACCTATCTCAGCTCCCTCTCCTTCTCTTCCCACAAACTCTCTCTCTCCTCTTCTTCTTCACGCCCATTTCCTCTTCTCTCCAAGTCCTCAGATTCGGATGCAGCCGTGCTCGAGTCCGAACCCGGTCCAACGGAGGTTGAAGCCACGCAAATCGTCCAAATCTCACCGGAACAAGTCCCCAAGCGTGAGGAAGTGTTCGCCGTGGTCATGGTGAGTAATTGGAAAACCAAACCACAATCTATATGCGTTCTTCGAGCGTTTTTTAGGTGACCCATTTGATGTTCTTGATTGCTAATTGTGGTTTTAGTAATTCTGTGTTTACCCGTTTCGTATATCTGTCAGATTTATATATACTCTCCTCATGATAAATTTGATAGCTTGTATGCTTTAAGGTTGTTCCTATCACACATATACCAATATTATTTAAGTCAATTCTTTGATCGTGGTTGTTGTATTTCCGCCTTGTTTAGATAGGATCACGCCAATATATTGTTTTTCCTGGGCGGTTCATCTATACTCAGAGGCTTAAAGGCGCTAATGTCGACGACAAGGTACTTATTCCAACTCGTTCTTGAGTATTTTTTTTTTTTTTTTTTGTTCCTTCAGATTTTCTCATATGAAGACCCATCTCAAATGTCTCCCTTTGTGCACAGATTGTCCTTTATCCCTCAATTTACTTGTTTCATTTAAAAGCATTTGGCATTTTTTTTATAAGTAAAAGGAAAGAGATTTTTGGTAATTTTGTTGGCTGGGCATCCCTTTCAACATCGAAAATCCCTTTCATGTCTAGAAAAGTGTAAAATTTGAGTTATTGTTTCAACCAAATAATCGATTTATTACCTTGTCAACACCATCTCAATGATGAAGACGCTCTAACACAAAATTATCATACGATTTTCATCCCCAATTAACAGTGTTTGTAACATTTTACCAAATCCCTTACCTTAGATAGAAAATGTTAATTCTTGCATATCTTATTATCCTGTCTTCGTAAGAATTACAAATGAGACACTTAAGTTAACAATAGTTGAAGCACCAACGTGCCTACATGTGACAGATTAATAACCCATGATTGTGGTCAGTTTTTTCTAGGTTATGAGCAAGTCTTGCCGCTGATACTTGCACAGATGTCAGTTTTCTACATGTGTATGCATTTTTATATGCCTAAAGTTTATCTGTAAACCAAGAAGATGCTCTCTCTGGCCGACTGGTTGGCTGGTTGCTATGGTATTCATATAGTTCTTGCTTTCTTCCTCAACTAAGTTTTTTGAAAATTGATTCTGGGGCAGATCATCCTAAACAAGGTTTTGCTCATCGGAACCAGAACAACTACCTACATTGGAAAACCAGTTGTGACTAATGCTGCTGTACATGCGGTAGTTGAAGAGCAGGTAGTTCACTACCATCCTGATGATTCTTCTATTATTATTCCCCCCAATAATAAATGGGATATTCTTTTTCCTAGTTGGCATTCTTATTATTTCTTGACTTCCTCTATCTTTGACCTCTACATTTTCAATGCAGGGTTTAAATCCTAAAGTAGTTGTCTTCAAGTATAAGAAGAAGAAAAACTATCGGAGAAATATTGGTCATCGACAAGTATGTTACATAGTTCACTCGTAGCATTGATGGTTAACTTACCACCATAAAGGGCGTAGTGCATGGAGCAATGCTATGGAATGCATAACTTTTTTTCATTTTTATAGTGTCTGGTAATAAAACAAGGAGCAAAAGAAAGTTACTGCATGATATATGCATTTCACATCTGGGTTTAGAAGCTTTATTCTCTCCCAAATCCTCTCCCTTGGTAAACTGAAATGCTTAGCCTTAATGCTTCACTCAGAACTGTTGCTTACATGTTTACGACACCTAAAACTCGACAACATTTTAATCTTCTTTTTTACTTCATTTCTTAGGGGTTTAATGACATAATTGAACCTGCAATTTCTATTTCTGTTTCATGGTAGTTAAAATTACCATCAGTCAGATATCTCTGTGGTCATCTTGTGTGCTGTTGCTTGCTAGAAAAATTTGCTCCTTGTTGGGTGGTGCAAAACTTTTTACCTATCCATGTTTCCATCCCGTCTACAATCCACAGACTAAGGGCAATAGTGTCTCATGACTTGTAGTTGTCCATATATAACTTAGCTATTTACTTCCAGAAAATAACAATAATAATACAAATTATAATTCGTTAACTGTTTCCTAATTATGCTATTTATGATGATTTCGTTGTTACCTAATTATGCAGCCAAATACAAGGATAAGGATAACAGGCATCACGGGTTATCAGGACTATCCAGCTGTTACTCTAGACTCATAGGGTTTCTAGGCGAAGTTGGGGGAATACCGAAGATCATTGAAATCTGAATGTTTTGTGAAGGTTTTGTTCTCTTGTTTGGCATGTAATATCCACTGTAGGGTGCCAACTCCAGCAATGAATATTGAAAATTACTTTGTGCCCGAATGAATTATTCAATTAAAATACGTTGTGAAAATAATGTTTTATGCAGTTTTCTATCATTTACAACATCATCTATGAATCAATATTTTTCATTCATGCTACAAGTTCCCTTCGGCTGTGTAAAAATATTACATGTGCTTAAAAGCACCAGGACGTCATCTTACACCATCCCAAAAGCCCAAATGATTCCACAATGAGCCTGTACCAATTTCCTTTTGTCATTTAACTTCTTTACTTTGGACAATAAGTTATTGGCCTAATCATCATTGTGTTTACAACACAATCTAAATCCTATATAAGTTGGCCTATTAGAAGAAGATGTGAGGGGAACCGCCAATAGTCTCAGGTTTGCTTCTGCCTCAAACTTGAATCTGACAATGGGAGGTAGATTTGTAAACAGAACTTCATTCAGAGACTTTCTTCCTCTTCAGAAAGGTCGGAAGAATTAAGATGAAACCGACAAGAAAAAGAACCGACAAAGTTTTAAAATCATATAGATCCTTGACTGACTTGAGATCCCCTAGAGCAAGGCCGGCCTATATAAAAACAAATGCGCAACAGAAAGGTATTTAGCAAAATGATATAAACCAATAAAAGGAACTTAAATTAACTCCTAAACAGAATCTACTTAGCCTGTAAACTATTCAAGGATAAGGAAAACAAAAAATCCATTCTAAGGTAGGAGTAAAATCCATGAAATAACATGTATTATGAAATTTCAGGAGATGTACATAGAAGAAAATTAAAAACTAATATATATGTATGTCTAAATATAAAACTGCTTCCATTGAATTTATTGTCCAATATCTCTCTTACATTCATGACTTCTCGGCCCAAAAGCAAAGGTACTCTTTTGCTATCAAACTTCAAGCAATTTTTCAAACTCTATTTGCTAAAGATCAAGTCGAATTTGCAACAGAACAACGGAGCAGGAAGAATACATTAAAAAAAACCCACCCAAACTACTTCCTTCAAGAAGACTGCTCTATTCCTGATTTTTTTTTTGGGGGGGGGATGCAACTAAAATAGTTTGTGCTTCCTTGCAACCCCATGTGCTCTCTCCATCTTCAGCCAATTGGATCCACCATACACAATATCAGCACTTTCTGAACTTCAGCTACTAGTTACCTAAGAGAGCTTTAACAATAAATGCCCTACACCTCATCGGACAGCCCACCTACACTGTCTTTGAAGAACATGTATGTTGTAGTCCAAGCCCAAGCATCTGAATAATTATTCTAACAACCTAATCAGTTGATTGTTTGCTAGCAACCCTGCAAATACTGCTATAACTCCAACTCAAGAACCCTAACTTCAAAACCAGGTAAACAAAACACAACAATATGATCATGTTCACCTTTTTAAGCTGTTAAAAAAATTAAATTATCTTACAATCATAAGATGGTCAAAATATATGATACTTATCACCTTTGTATATATATATATATATATATATATATATATTTTCCAAAACTGATAACAGTTAATTGACAGCAGAGGCGGACCTGTGTTATAGGTTGGGGGGGCTACCGCCCCCCCAAAGTTTTTCACAAAAAAAAAATATAATATATAAATATGTACAATTATTTATATATATAATTAAAATTGCTACATTCAATTATAAAATAAAATAAAATAAAATTGTGACCCCAACAATTTTCACTAAATTTTTACTAAACAAATAGACTAAACTCCTATTTTTTTTTTTTTATGTTTTATTTTTTTGAAGTTTTATTTAATTGTTTTGTGTTGATGTTTGGATTTGTGAATTTCAAATTGACTAATTTCACTTCTTTTGTTGGTCATGACATTTATGAATTATGAGATATTTTTTAATAATTAACTTGCTCATTTGTTATTTTGAATTGATTATCAATTTTTATAATTGTCAAAATTAATTGATTATATTTATTTAATTTCACTCTAATTTATATAATTATGAGATTATTGTAAATATGTTTTTATAATATATGATTATTATCTTTATATATAGTCATGTATAAAAAATATATATTGTTTATATTTATACATACCATATATTTTATCGATCGCCCTCCCAAACACTAAATCCTAGTTTCGCCCCTGATTGACAGCTTTTTTGTATATACCATTTTATTAAAACTCAACATCAGCCAACTCATATTTATGACATGAGCCAACTAAGATAATAAATCTGAACTAGGATATAAATAGTGAGCTTTTTGGGAAGTAGGCTAATGAAAAGTAATCATAACATGAGCCAAATCAGATAATAACTCCGAATTCAGAGGGGGCAGAGATGGACTTACTCTGACTGTGATATATGTTGATGGAATAAGACCAATCAAAGTAGCCAGAAAGAAAATATGAAATGGTATATCGACAATCGGAGATGCCAAATTGATGAAAAGGTTGGGCAATGATGGAGTTATCCTCAGAAAGAGCATGTAATTCAGCAGCTTATCTCCTCGCTTAGCTATCTGATTCCATGAAAGATAAGGTTAATGCAGTAGCATGGCACAGAATACGAGTTGAAATAATAATAATGTTAAGTTATGAAAAATGAACTGAATATCAACCAAAACAAACAAAAAGATATACCTCTGATTGGAAGAATCTCAACTTTTCATCCCAGAACCAACTAACTATAGGCTTGCCAATTAACTTAGACAAAAAGAAGCAGCATGATGCTCCCGTTGTAGCATTCAAAAGAACTAAGACAAGGCCCCTGATAACACCAAAAAGAGCTCCAGCTAGCAAAGACATGAAAAGTGTTCCAGGAATCATAAAAGTCTGCATGAATATGTACGTGGAGCAGTAGCTCAGTATGAACCGGACTGGGTAATCTTTAGCATACGATGCCAGATGATCTCTGGAGCAAAATTAAAAAAATTGTTCAGCACAGAGGCAAACAAAGAAACCCAAATGGAGCGTACCTATTGAAAACTTAACAATTGCAGACTAATAGAGTCCATGACACTTTCTTGGATCACAACGCGTATATGACTAAATATAAGGAAAGTAAACAAATGGAGTTTGCGTCACAGAAGTCATGAATCATGATTCTTGAGCCAACTCGCAAGCTCTTATATGATGGGCACAAAAATAAAGACCATAGACGTAAACCTACATATAGGGACCACCTTTCAGATATCCATGCGCTATATTCTCCTTATCAGATTGAAGACACTGTAATATAAATTACAAAACAACTGGAGATGATCATTTAGTGGAGATATTCTCGCATACCCCAAAGGTTCCCATACAAAAGTGGCCGCTAGTGCCCCACCATATACATAAACCCTTTCAGTTTAAGAACCCATTCTTCCCACACGGGGGTCCGATTCGGAAAGTCGAAACTACGTTAACGTTCCCTCAATTGATTCAATGTAAATTTAAATATATCGAACCATCTCGCTCGGAAACGTGATGGCCGCCCATACCACACAGCTTGGAATGTATGCCTATATAGCAGAGTTGCCTAACAAAAAGTTAAAATCGTCAATAAAAAATGCAAGGAACGAATCGAAAAGAGGACGCACTTGAGCATACGGAGATCCGAAATGGTTCGAGGCAGCTTGAGTTTCCCGTAGCCGGCAGCGGGCATGGTCAAATAGATGCAGATTAGACCACTGAAGAAGATAAAGAAGATGCCGAGGGCGGCGGTGAACTCCCAGCGAGACAACGGGAACCTCTCCGATTTGGGCTTCTTGCAGGTGGGAGAATCGTCCTTCTCACCCGCCGCGTTCTCTTCATCCCTCAACAGCCTCCCGCTCTCTCCAATCAGATTGCGAGGAGCCGCCATTAATGCTTTAAGCGCGTTGATCCGAAACAAATGAACCACACCAACGCCACCACCGTCAATGGAGAGGACAGTGGGGTTTGGGCTCGAGAAAAAGGGACGGCGAACCGCATCAAATTAGAATCCTTTTTTGAATATTCATTTCCAGAATTCAGCAGCAAAAATCAAACAAATAGAACCAAAAATAAAATAAAATTATGAAATCGCTAAATTTGGCGCTGCGCCTCTGTGCAACCCTACTTTACATCAGATCATGAGAAACACCGAGCGAAGTTTCATCATAATAATTTATTGATTTCGTTTCTGACTTCTTTGCTTTGTATTTAATTTAATTTTTATTCAAATTTCTATTGGAAATACTTTATTATTATAATTTATTATTTGATTTTTGTTAAAATATATTACACACCGTGCAAATATCTCAAAAACTTAATTAAAATTGGGTAATGATTATTCTTGCTTCAAACAATTTTATTAGTTTCCCTTTTATTGGATTTTGGTTTGAGTAAAGATTGGGTTCGGTCCATTTATAAAAATAAATTTTGCAGACAACCAATCACATTTTGTTATGTATGCATTCCTCAAATTTTTCTGTGAACCTATATGAACCCTAATCCACCCTTAAATTTGCTGAGAGAGAGCTTCTAACCCCCAACCAACGCAAACAATTCCAGACGGGCTGAAGCTCAAATTGTGGAGAAAATTAGGATGGTACTAAAAGTCCAATGTATTGAACCGCCTGCTTTTTCGACCGACTCGAAAGTTCTGACTTGTTAGTTGTTCGGTCGGTATTGACTAATTGAACTGATATGGTGGTGGCAAATTTCGCGTTGACATTCTCTACATCCTCTTTCTCAAAATGGGTTCACATTGAAGATCAAGCACGTTACAGATGAGTTCGCGTCAATATCCTTTGCCTTTTTTTTTCTCAAGATGGGTTCACGTTGCAGATCGAGCACATTGCAAATAAGTTTGCGTCAATGGAGCTTGGCTAAGACAGTTCGACATTTCACCACTTTCGCAACTACAAGTCTTCACTAGTATCTTCATCATCTAAATCTAAGGCAAGTCGAGCATCTTATTGAATCAGTAAGCGGTAAAACGAAATGGAAGTGTTTATAAGCGGTTCAGGTCGGAAACACTGTTATCGAGTCAGGTTGGATCGGCTGATCAACCCTAGAGAAAACTTCTATAGTTGACAATGAAAGAGAAAGTCTTGAAGATCAGCTAGGTTCATTCGCGCTAAATGGGAGTTTAAAGTTCTCTTTTTCGCTTAGAGTTTGGGTTTTAAATAAATTCAAAAATGATATACTTACTATTAATTTGTTATTTTTTAACAATTTTTTATTTAATTTTTAATTTTACTTAATGATTAAGAATGTAAATATTAATAAAATTATTTTGATTTTTGATTTTTTCTTAACAATTAAGCATGTTAAAAAAATACTTAAAATAAAATGATAAAAAATAAAGATAAAATTATTTATACTATAAGTTATAAAATAATTATAAAAATAATAGTAAGGATATCATCACTTAATTCAAAAATGATAAATTTGGGGTGGATTAGGGTGCATGCAGATTCATAATGAAATTTGACAGATATGTACGTGGCAAAATAGAGTTGGCTGTCTCCAAAATTTATTTTTGTAGATGGATCGGACGTAAGCTTTTACTCTTTGCTTTTTCTTTTTTTTTTCATATGTCCTTATCATGACAAAGGTTGGTCATGTCAAATATGAGGGCTAAAATTCTTGATATAATTCTTCTTTAGCTGAATATTTTATTTCTTTAGGCTGGTAGGTAAGCTAACCACTTAAAATTAATCTGAAAAATTCAAAATTCACTTTAAGAGATCAAGAGAGAAAATAAAACATAAATTAACTCTTATATTTATTTATTTTTTAAAATAATTACACGTTACAAATATATAATTTGTAGTGACATACATCTAGTTTGAAAACAAGATTTGAATGGTCGATTTGAAACAAACCGCCTAGGCTCAACAAGGAGTATGCCAGGTCAGCCCATCACTCACACGGTCTGCAACGCGCATCAGTGACAGTAAACACTAATCCGTATAAACGATATAAAACATAACTTTATTATATTTTTCTATACTTTTTTATTCATATTTGATATAAAAAAATGAATAAAAAAGTATAGAAAAATATAATAAAGTTATGTTTTATTTTAAGAAGTAAATAGTAAAATATTAAAACTCTTTGAATTTAAATAGTTTTAATGTTTTATTATTTACTTTTATTACTTTTTCTTACACTTTTTTTTTGAACAAATATGACATTTTTTTTTATATTTGTACAATATTATATTTTTTGAAAATTTTTTTTGACTAATTCAATATTAATACTTAAGGAAGGTTGGATTTATAATTCTAAAAAAAGCACTAATTCATATTAAAAGTCAATATTAATACTTAAGGAAGGTTGGATTTATAATTCTAAAAAAAGCACTGATTCATATTAAAAAAATTATAAAGAATAAAAAAAATACTTTTAAAAAATATAAGATTTCATCCATTACTTCGAGGATTGCACTGTCAACAACAGGATGATTCTTGGCATTAAAAAAAAAAAGAAGGGAAAAGAGAGAGAGAGAGAATATAATCACTGTTCATCTTATCTGATATCTCAATGGCTTGAAAAAAAGCCACCAACTAAAGGGCCGAAGAAAAAGAAGGGAATGGTTGGACTAGTGTCTAGTTGGTAAACTGGTTTTACAGTTTCAACAAACATTCCATTTTGGGTGTCACATGCTCCTGCTCCAAGAAAGGAGAGATGATACTCTATCTATCGAGACCTTCTTATTGGATCTCAACTTTTTGTCAATTTATCTCAAATTAATTATTAATAATTTTAAAATTTTAAAATATCTTTATTAAAATAAAAATTAAACTCATATCAATATATTTAGTAAATTCAAACACATAACTTAATTTATTTACAATCATATACATCTCAATAAAATCTACAAATAAAAAATATTACTATTTGTTGTATAATAGGCAGATGACCATCAATTATCATACATGATTTGCTATAAATTTAACTATTCATATATGTGAATTGATTGTTGTGCATATGAAAGTTTGTTGTACTTATCACTTAATTGTTGAGCATGTGAATTGATTAGCACAACGATCGTATAAATTACTGTTGCCTATAAAAGAGGTCTTGAGGATCATTTGTAAGATATAAGAGAATAAATGAAGTAAATGATATTAAACTCTTGAAGAACAAAATATTTTGCAATCTCTCAATTTTCCTTATTCTCTTTTGCAATATTTCAGTCATTTATTATTTTTCTTTAGTTTCATAACACGTTATCAGTATGAAATTCTATCGATACTGAAACTAGTGGTCTTCTATTTCAAGTAAGTTTTTCAATATATTATTTGCAGTCCTCGAGATGGATATAAAATGTAATATTGCTGAATATTACTTGATAAAATTCTTCTTTTATTATGATGATATGTGAATATATTTCTTAAACCTACAAATTTATTTTTGTGATTCATATATATAGAAAATATCAAATCTTATAAAATTGAGATTTATTACTATTGACATTTTTGAAAAAGTTATTTATCGAAGATCATTGATAAGATCTATTTGGGAGATACAATTAAAGAAGAAAATCACGTGTCCCAGCAGGACCGTACTGTGTACCTCATAGTGAAAAATTATCTTACTATGTGAAATGATTTAAGGGAGAGAGATGAGCATCAGAATACGCAATTCTTCCAAAAGATCATTATGACTTATTGCATCTGAAATTGTAAGATTTTAAGAGTGGTAGTGAATATAACTCTGCACTCTTTAAAATCAGTTCAATATTAAAATTATGCAGTGAGAATGTCACTGATGATGATATTTTAAAAGAAAATATATATTATTTTTCATATCTCGAACGTGCTCTTTCAATAGTAATATCGAGAGCGAAAGTTTAACAAATAATGAGTTTTTATTAATAAATCATCAGTTACGTTCCATTAATGATATTGGATTTACACTATTTTCAGAAATGAACGGTGCATCATTTCAAAAGAACCAAAGCCGTAAACATGGTAGAAAACTATAAAAATTTTGGTCCCAGAAGTGACAACACTAAAGATGATAATAATATACCATATCACCATAAGTGATCCAACTCAGAGAAGGGTAAAAACTCTCAGAATAATTTTTCATAGAAATATGAAGATGTTTGTCATAGATGTGGTATGACTGAACAGTGACCACGTACCTGTTGTATGGCCAAACATTCGATTCACTTATACTAAGTTTTTATATATTATAGTACAACTTTATCATGTTTTAAAATAACAAAAAGTCGATGTCTGAAGTACGACAAGAAATTACTTGGGATAATAAAACTCTGTTTAAATTTGATCCTCTTACAAATAAATGAACCAGAAGTTTAGAGGGTTACATATTTGTAAAGTGTTGCAAATCAATTACTTGATGTATTTACTGATACTAAAGGTACTGTAAAATTATATATTATTGATGTTAATGCTTAATCAAGAATTGAAATTCTTGAAGGACAAGTTGTTAAAACAACAATAGACGAGTCTAAGATATACTTGAAGTGTTGAAAACCTATTGATGCAAAAGAGAAAAGTAAAAGAAAATTAAATCAGTGCTTCTGAATAGATCGTACTTATAAAACAAGTAATAAGATCTATCCAAACTTTCTGTACAGAAGAGAAACTCTTGAAGAGTACAAATCTCTTGAAGAAGAAACATTCTGAAGAGTACAAACCTCCTGAAGATGAACTATTGAAAAGTATAAACCTTCTAAAGAGGAACTCTTGAAAAGTACAATCCTCCTGAAGAAAAAACTCCTAAAGAAACTTTTCATAAAATGTTTTCTCCTGAAAAGGAATAAGTATATGAAAATAATAATATCTCAATACATTTCATGAGTACTAAAAAAATTATAGATAAAAATAAAATTATTGTCGACAACAGATTTTCATATAAGATGACACTTGACATGACCAGAAGTAATGAAGAAAGTGAGTTAAAAACCATTGAAAAATGTCGACGTAGAAATTATTGTACAAAATATAAAGCAGCTATTGAAACTGAATTAAACTCGCTAATGAAACGAGATGTATTTGGATCTGTTGTCAAAATAGTAAAGGGTGTAATACCTGTCAAATATAAATGAGTATTTATACGAAAGCGTAATGATAAAAATGAAATTGTGCGGTACAAAGCACAATTTGCCGTATAAAGTTTCCTGCAGAAATCCGAGATTAGCTATGAGGAAACATATTTGCTCGTTATGAATGCAATTACATTCAGATTACAAAAGAATTAGATATGTAGTTGATGGATGTGGTTACTGTACATTTATAAAGATCATTAGAGTATGACATATAATGCTTGAAGCATCTAATCCAAGTACATTTAAGAGTATGTACTTTATAAAATTTCAAAAATCTTTATATGGGTTAAAGCAATCCGGACGCATGTGGTATAATTGAATCAGCGAGTATCTATTGAAAAAAAGATTTGAGAATAATCATATATGCTCATGTGTTTTTATTAGAACTCGGATTTATTATTATTGTAGTTTACGTTGATGAAGAGATCACAAGAACTGCTATAAATTCAAATAATGTATTTGAAAAATAAAAATCTTATTATTGAAATGTTAGATGAGTTACAAAAATTTGAAATTTCTTGCCTTATCTTTCAAAGGTATTTGTTCTTCATAAAACAACATGTCATCCTTACTAAATGATCAGGCAGTCGAAATGAAAAGGTAAGTAAGGATTTTAAATTCTTATTTTATTGTTTTAACTCTATAACTTTGTTATTAGAGTCTTGAACGAGTCGTTAAAATATAAAAACCTTCTGGTTAAACTCTTCAATTTCACGATTTTTGAATTGTAACCAGTCGGAAAACCCAACAATAGAAGAGGAGTATCGAGTACCAAGAGTCATCAACTCATATACGGCTTTACGATCTGACTTATTAGCCAGATCATTCGCTTGCTGCAACATGGCACTCGCAGATAATGCATGAAAAACTTGTAACTGAGGTGAATGATACCTTATATGTTGACCGTGAGAAATATTAAAGAAAACTGATGAGCCATTGATAATTTGTAAAATAAGAATGTAAATGTAGATGAATTGTAAATATGAGAAGAAAATTTAATGCGAACTAAATGAAGCGAAAGATGATTCTTATAGAAATGGAAATAAGAACAAGATAAACCATAATCTCTTCAAATCTCATTTAGTCAAGATTACAAGATATGCTGAATGCATAATTTTAAAAACCAACGAGATTAATTGCAGCTATCCCTATTTTTTTTTAAACGTCGAACCTCTGCCGTTAGTTACTGTTGTTAATTTTGTATTTGAGCTCTCTCGTTCCAGTTATTCTATTCGTGTTTTCAAGTCACGAGAATACCAGTCTACAAATTTATTCAGCCCCTTGTATTATTGTCTTAAATTTCTATTTTTCCTATATTTAGTTGCAAGCATTTGATACAATTCAGATATTTGATTTTTAAGATGATCAACCTCACTCGTTCTCGCCAGTAGCCGCTGAGATATAGTTGTAAGAGAGACAGCATATTGAGCACTGATGGTTCTTAATGCTGTAACAATTTCAGGATTAGTTTTACTATAAAAATATATCTCTGCTCCTATTATGGTATTTACAGCCTCGGGAGAAAATGTTAGTGGTTGAGGTATAAAAGATTTATGATTCAAATTCGGGATATTAGATTTTTTATTAGACATAATATCATTCTGAATGAATAACAACTAGATCTATGAACAATGTGAGTTTTTTTTGTTGCAATAAATCAATGGTAAAATAATCATATTTAAATAGCAACCCGAAACCTTCAAATCTCTTCAAAATCTTGTTTGTCAATAATGTCAAGCGAATTTGTTTTTTCGTCGAACCGATAAAATTAGACCTTAAGCTTTTACAACTTTTATCATATATGGATGATTTCCAATGCTCTTTTCCCCGTACATAAACAAATTCTCCCTAATAACGCCGAATGAGAGGGAGACAAATTTAGATGAGAATATTATCATGTTCTCTTTAATGCATTATTTAGATGAAAATTATGTTTGAATTTTTAAACTGTTATATATGCTGAAATCATGTTTATTTATTACTTGAAACACTAATGCATATTATCAGGGAGAGTTTAAGTATTACTGCAGATATAAGATTTCTACTAAATTTGTCAACCAGATATTATCTTCTACATATTTAAATCATTTAGATATTATTACAATTTATGAAACAAGTAGAGAGTGTATTTGGCTGAGATCAATAACTCAACATATTCAGGAAAAATATGATCTTTCATGATCAATGATAGCCCAACAATTTTATATGAAAATAATACTGCTTGTATCAGTCAAATCAGAATATGATATATTAAATATACGATCAAGCGATAATCTGACAGAATTATTCAAAAAGGCATTACTAATTACAACATTCAAGAAAATTGTGCAGATCATTGGAATGTGAAAACTTAAAGATCTATCGTAATGCACTTTTCAGGGGGAGTAAATGTCTTCAAGACTTGTGCTGATTGTATTTTTTTTCTTTCGCTAAGATTTTATCCCACTGGATTTTCCTTTGTAAGGTTTTAACGAGGCAATCTTAAAACACTTAGCGATCTATAAGAATATTGTACTCTTTTTCATTCGCTATTGATTTTTCTTCCCGCTGATTTTTCCCTGGCAATATTTTAAAAAGACAAATTTTTTATATATGGTCATCCAATAGGGAGTGTTGTATAACAGGTGGATGACCACCAATTACCACACATGGTTTGTTGTAAACTTAACCATTCATAGATGTAAACTGGTTGTTATGCATGTGAGAGTTTGTTATACTTATCACTTGATTGTTAAGTATGTGAATTAATTAGTACAACCATCATGTAAGTTGTCTATAAAATAGGTATTGAGGATCATTTATAAGATATAAGAAAATGAGTGAAGTGAATGATATTGAACTCTTGAAGAACAAAATATTTTGCAATCTCTTAATCTTCCTTCTTCTCTTTTACAATATTTCAATTATTTGCTTTATTTTTTTTTAGTTTCATAATACTATTAATTTATTTTGGCCATCTTTTTTGTCCTTTTTTTTCTCCAGAACTGCTTGAAAGTTCATATAGATACGGTAGTCTTTTATTATTAAGAAAATATAATCGCAATTATAAATGTGTAAATATTATATAACTATTTTGAAAAAGATAAATATATACAAGATTTACATGAAAAAATATTAATTTTTTCATGTAAATCTCATTTTTTCAAAAGAATTACTTAATATTTATACACTCTATAATTATATACAACATTACTTTTTATTAGATTATTATTAACCCCGAAAAGGAGAAAGTCTTCCTTTTTCATATTTTATGAAAAAGAATCTAAAAGAATTAAGTGGTGTGTGTTGTGGACCTGTGATGGCCTTTATAAGAAAGCGATGATCATGGACTATGAAGAAAGACATTATTTTAGGATGGTCCCACCCAAAATGTAAATAAAAAATTCACAAATGAAGATTTAACTTTGAGAGACGCTGGTGGCCGGTCGGACTGCTCCTAGCATCAAAAGCAGCCCAACGGTAATTGGGTTGCTTTTTGATGATAAATACACTAAAATATAATAAAAAATATTAAAAAAATATAATTAAAAAAATACAATAGAAAATATAATAAAATAAAAAAATACAATAAAAAAAGTAAAAAATATAATAAAAAAATAAAATGAAGAATTTTAGAGAGATTCAGCACTCAGTCGAACAGAGCTGCCGAAGGCAGCAGTGGGCGACACCGCCGATACAATCGGGATTGGCAGGCTCCGATAACGGACTCATTTCGAGTTTAAAGCCGTCGGGACTTTGTTGGAGGTTAGTCGCTATCGTAGGGGTGGACTTGCGGAACCTGCCAGTCTCGATGGTACTGACGGCATTGTCCACCGACACCTCTGACGGCAGGCTGCTTTTAATGGGGGGTCAGTGACCTCCAACTTTTTCCTTTTTCAGGAAACAAAAATGATACATCGTACAACTATTTTACAATTTGTTTATAATTATAAATTAAAATAATAAATCTGTTTAATTTAAATTTGATTTTTATTTTGATTTGATGTTTTTACAACTTTAAAAAAATATTATTTTATTTAAAATTATAAAATAATCGTACGTATATCACTACTATTCAAGAAATCGAATAGTAAAATAAGAGAAATGATAAATTTATAATTATTTTACAATTAATTTTGTATTTAATTTTTAATTTCACTTAGTAATTAAGAATATGAATATTAATAAAGATATATTTTTATTTTTATTTTTTTTAATGATTAAGAATATTAAAAAAATACTTTAAAAAATGATGAAAAAATTAAAAAAAAAATGAATATACTAAAAGTTGTAAATCAATAATAAACGGATCGTACTCTTATTACTACTCAACAAAATAATGACAAAAGAGGAAAGTGAAAAATGATTTCAATCCAACAGTAATATTAAGAGTGATGGTAGGGGTACAATGCGTTTTACAACAATTTTATAATTTATAGTATTAAATTTTTTTTATAATATTTTTTAAGTATTTTTTTAATATACTTAATCATTAAGAAAAAAAAATATAATTTTATTAATATTCGTATTCTTAATCACTAAATAAAATTAAAAATTAAAAAAAAGTTATAAAATAATTGCGTGTGTATCATTTTCGTAATATTAATATACACAATGATTAAGAAGGCTGCGAACACTGTTTCTTAAATGATCCAGTAAAAAAAAATTACAACATCATAAATTTGAGTGAAGTGTTCGTAAAGTCGATACAAAATTTTCACCCATCGTGTAATGATTAAAACAAGGCAGATTATATGTCATAAACAACGAGATCATCAAAGATGTGCCCATCATTTTTCTTTTAGTTTTTTTCTTTTTTTAATCAAAATGCCTAGTTGAGACTTAAGAGTCAATCAAGCCATCGTTTGGATTCCAAATATATCTTTATCTCTTTTCATTATTATAATTTTTCTTAATTTTTATATAAAATATAATAAAAATATTATTTTCTTAAATTCTAAAATAATAATAATATCAAAAAATAATTTTTAATAATTTTTTATTCATTTTTTTATTTTTTATCTAAAATCATCTCCTCTTATTTCATCTCTAAATTTAAACTGCACCTTAGATAGCTTGGACTCGGACCATGTCGCTTTGTCAATCTGCATCTAAGGTCTCTATCCCCGCTCTGAAGGCTCCTATTGGTTTCACGTAAGACCTAAACCTATTTTAATTTAAAAATGTTATTTGTATACGGTTTGTATACATTTTGCATACATACTATATAAAATATAATATTTACGCATCCTCTAATTTAATTTTTTTTATTTTTTTATTTTTGTTTCCCTCTTACTACATTTTTATAATTTTGATTGACGTAGCATTGTTGTTATGTCACCAATTTTGCAAAAAGTATGCAAAATCGTGTATTCCTAACATTATTTATTTTAATTTTTTAGACATAGTTTATTTTTAAAAATGAAATAAGATGAATTGAGATAAAAATAAACAATTATTAAAATATATTTGTAATGTTATCTTTATTTTAAGATTTGAAAAAAATATTTTATTTTGTGTAAAAATTTGAAAAAGTTTAATATCTAAATATAATTTAAATATAAATATTTTTATTTTAAAATTTTTTTATTTAATTATTATTTAATTATTATAATTTTTAAAAACTTCCAACAAAATATAAAAAATAATTTAATTTATTATCTCAAAATAAAAGAATATTAAAAAATAATATTCTAATAAGATTTTAATTTTATAATAATTTTATTCAATTTTTTTTAAAAATTTCATAAAATAAAATAATTCAAATTATTTTACTATTAGTCATAATTTATTTTACTACTTTTTTTTTTTTTGCTGAAAGCAAGTTATATATAGATATAAGGAACAACAGTTCAACCTAATACAATATAGACTTGACTGAGCCAAACAAAGGAACAACAAAGAAAAAAAGATAGAAAGCACTATAACACAATGTTTTTGGTATCGTACCGTACTAACTGGTATGGCCGGTATATGCCGTACTGGTCACTTGGGCGGTACAGGTACACAGCATGTACCGTATCAGCCCAAATATCAGTCGTATTAGTCGGTATTTCGGTTATATTGGCTTGTACTAGCCGTACCGGATTTTAATTTTAATTTTTTTTTAATTTTTTACTTTCCCCCCCCTCAATTTAGACTAGATTATTTATATATATTTATATATGTGTGTGTATTTATATATATAATCTATTCATATATTGACTATTTTTTTGAAATATAATTTATATATGTATTTATATATATAATTTTTTTTATAAATAGACTATTCCAAAACGGTACACGAAATAGTACCGTTACCGAAATATTTTGTTCCAGTACCTTGACCGGTACCAATACTGTATTTAAAACTTTGCTATAACATAACATGATCACAAATTAGTTGCCAGGTGGATTTTTTCCACTGTGAAATTTTAGCAAGCACAATGGTATGATAGTAATCGGCAAACAGCTATATATTTTGGTAGAGGTTACCTATTACGCAATAGAATGCGCACACCAATTATAATCTTGATAGATTTTCCTCAGCTTCTAACTATTAAAGTTTTGAATGAGGGAGTGAATATCACGAGTAATGGGTTGAATTGTCCAATCCATTGCTGCTTCTAGATCTTTGGCTGCATCTATGGCAATTTGAGAATCCCTTGCTATAACAATGCACGTGATTGATCTTGTGAGTGCCTCTTTAAGTCCATCAAGTAGAGCATACGATTCTCCTTGATTGGAGCTAGTATTACAGATTTCTCTAATGCAGATAAAGATAATTTCACCACTTGATGTGGAGCAGACCACCGTTGTAGTGCTTGTGGTGTCTCATATGGCAATGTCAAATGTCAAATAGTGGTGGTCCCTAGGAATAAAGGACCACAAGAGAATTTGTGCCAGCTCAACATTTGTCCATGCTACTTTGTAAGTTAAGAAAGTCTTGTGAACTAGTTTAATAAAGTCATCAATGCTCGGGGAGACATTGTTATGTGCAATTTGGTTTCTAAGGAACCAAATGCTATCCATGACAATTATGGCAAACAACTGAAAGAGGTGATGTTCATTATTAGATATGCCTAAAATGTTGGGGGATAAAATATAGTCAATCCAATACCCTATTCCTTGATCCATCAAAGAATGGATATGGATAGGCCATTGTGACTGCCTCCAAAGAATTCGAGAGAAATGGCAATTTTTCTTTCTTTGTAGTGCATAAAAGGCAGAACATTTGAGTATAGTCCAAACTGAGACACTGTTTAAGTAATGACTTAGTAGGCAAGATATTGTGGAGAACCTTTAAATTTATTTTAGTATTATTTATAGATATTTATTATCACATATGATTGTATCTCCTTAAAAAAAAAAAACGAGGCCTAAATGATTGCTAGTGAGTTTGGTGCTTTTTGGAGAGAAATGATTGCTTGTGAGTTTGGTGCTGAATGTTCACTTTCTTGTTCTGTACGAAATATATAAAAGTACATATAGGGAATAAATCCCCTTTCTATGCTTTAACTTGATTCTCGAGACATTGTACACTTGAACTAAAAAGGAAAATTGTAATATGTACTTGCTAGGGATTCAGCCTTTTTTCTTTTTTATTTTATGAATAAAGGGAACCGGTTCAGATTCTTAGGACTCGTTTGAACACTTATCATAATTCTGTTAATATTAGTTATAATTTGTTTGAAATTTGTACAAGTTATATTACTTTTTGAATAGATGAAAAAACTAAAAATTTGAAATTGAAAATTTGTTTTATATTTAAGTTATATTTGTAAATAAAATTACAATTTTTTTTTTTAAGAATTTCAAGAATTTCATATCTCATATCTGTCTCAAAACATGCCCTTATTATTTGTTTTGCTGACAGAATATTAGAATCCATCGCAACTATATAAAATAAAAATTGTATATTTATTAATATATAAATTAATATCATGGATTTCATCTTAAAGTAATTATACATGCACAATATTTTTTATAATTATTTATATAACCATATTTTAAAATGAGAATATGTTTCTTATTTAAAATAGAATTATTTAAGGATTATACAAATATTGTATTTATATCATTTTCTTCATCGTAAATAGTGTGCTACGCAACTCTAAAATATATAAATAAAAATACGGTTTGGATAATAAAATGAGAGAAAATGGTTTTAGATAAAGTTAAAGGGCAATGCTAGGGCCCTTAGGGTGTCTCGCTGCATTGCTCCGTTAGGATCAATTTAATATTTTAATATTTTTGTTTTTTCTACATCATTTTTTAAATATGTTCAAATATTTTTAAAAAAAGAAAAAAATTTACAATATTATTAAACAATATTTTTTTAATCATCATGTAAAAAAAAAAGAGAGCGGGACAACTTAAAGGGGCAAAAAGCATTTCTCAATGTTAAAAGCTGAATAAAGTATTATTAAAATATTATTTTATAATATTAATATTATTTTGAGATTTGAAAAAAATAAATTGTTTATTATATTTATGTGAAAACTTGAAAAAAATTATAATAATGATATAAAATAAGATAAAATGAAATATTTTTACTATCAAAACTTGATCAAGTTATGTGCCTTTCAGTGTCTACCAACTTGTAATAGACAAGTTCTCCAACCTTTATAAAAAAGAATTGCTTCAGACACAAAAGTATTACATAAAGAAAAATTTATAAATTGATGTAACTTCATAACATCTATAAAATTTATTTTATAATAAAAATAATTTTACAATATAACATTGCTTATTATATTTTATAGAAAAATCTATAAAAATCACAGTAATATTATAAAATAACATAAGATAAAATACTTTTATTATCTAAACAGGATCAATCTACATGCTTTTAACTTTCTGCCAACTTATAATAGACAAGCTCTACAACCTTTATAAAAGAGAATTGTTAAAGGCCCAAGAATATTACACAAAGAAAATTTTTTAAACTAATGTGGTTTAATAAGTATAATATCTGTAAAATCTACATTATAATAAAAGTAATCTTATAATATAATATACCACATTAAATCACAACAATTTGTGAATTTATTTTTATATTATCCATTTATAGTTAAAACATTTTTCTTATAGAATGATAAACTCTACTTTAAAAGAGTGTAAAAATATTATTTTCTTATTAATGTGACCCTTTATTTTTATAAAATATTTGTATTAGACTTAATTATACCTAGCATTACTCTTCTACGAAGTGATGAAGATCTTTTTATGATATCGTGACAATATCAGTAATAAAAAATTATTTATACAAGTCCTAAATAAACTAGCCACATATAAGTCTTTGTTAAAAAAAAAATCACCTAAAAAAGAGTAAAAAAAAATCTTTATTCATGAAATTCATTTTTTTATAAAAAGAACTTATATAAGATTTATCTATTTAAAATTTAGACAATGATAGATTTACTATCTCTTACTATCCTCTATGCTCCATTTACTTTTTTTTTTATTTACTTAAAGGTTAAGAAAATGACTATTAGTGGATTGTATGATTTTTAATTTTTATTTTCTTAATAATTAATAATATTACAAAATTATTTTAAAAAAAAGAATTTATAATACACTATAAAAGAATAAAAGAATAATAGGTATAAATCTATTAGAAAAAACTTGCTATTCGAATGGGTGTATAACCCCATTTTGCACTAGCCAGTAATACATGCCACATAGACACTTCATTAGTGAAAATCGTGAGCCAATAAGCATTGGAGTAGCATATCCCCGGGACCCCATCTCTCGATTCATACTCATCTCCTACATAGCGAGACCATATTCCTCCCCTTTCACCCTTTCAACTAGCAAGTACCCTTTCAACCTTTCTCAGGTGCCGTGACGCCAACGATGGAAAAATCACTAGTTTGTTGCTCGTAGAGATTAGGGTTTTCGATTTTATCAGAATGAGAGATGATGTTTGGAGTTGGGATTGTTCTCTTTGGATTCTTGTTTTGGGTTTCAAAGTGGATTTCATATAAGGCCAAACCTCTTGCAAATACTTTTTTGAACGAATAAATAGAAAAATCATAAAAATATCCTAAATCACCGAAATTAGACAAAAGACGAAAAGGAAATCTTTGGGAGAAAAAAAAACAAGAATAAAGAGAAAAATAGAGCAAAGAGGATGGTTTTGAGTTATAATTACCCCTGTATTAAGAGAAAAGAGTAGAGAAATAGTTGACTTTGAGCAAACCGAATTCATTTCCGGAGGCGTCGAACTTGTTGATCTTCTAGTGGTCAATGTTGGGATCCTTGTCCCATGATGTAGGCTTGTCATGCTTCCCCTTGAACTTCTTCGACTTCAACGAATGTAAAACGTCACCAGTGTTCTTGTGCTCCATCTTTGACTATGGATATGGAGCCAAGACAAAATACTAATTGGCGATTCAAAGTCGAGCTATTGTAATTGTAAATCTTGGGCAGAGAGAAAGAAAATAGAGAGCTATGAAGCATAAAGGTATAATATATCACGATGATAGAAACCAAATGTAACATCCATCTTGCAAACCAAAAACATGGATCCAAACAGAATTGAGGAAAGCTGAAAAGGTGTGGGGAGAAAGATGGTCTCGCTACGCAAGTGTTGAGTTTAAATCAGGGAGAGGGATACACTAATCTGGTGCTTGTTGGTAGGAGTGAGAGAAAAATTGGTGTACCAAACCGGATCAGGCCGAACCGGTGGATTTGGTTCGGTACCAAGTTTGGTTTGGTTCAATAATGGTTTTATTTTTTTCAAAATCTGTCTGGTTTTGATTTTCCTTTTCTTAAAATCGAATCGGATCGGACCAGTTCAATTCATATACATACATTTTAATTTCTTATGTTGCATATAATTTTATATATATTATATAATTATAGATACAACAACTTTTTATTATATAATAAATGATCAATTAATATAATATTAAATTTTAAAATCTTATATCCCTATAATCAAATGAATTAATAATTATACTAATACTATATCACTATAATATATTATAATATATCACTATAGTATAATAGAATTATAATATATATTATAATATACTACAATATATTATCTATAAATTATTATATATTATATTATATGTATTATATAATATATAATATGATATATTAAAATCAAAAAATTAGACTATAATCGATAAAATTGGAAGTAATGTTTTATGGAATAACCGTTCTGTAATCGATTTTTGAAAATACAAAATCGATACATCCGATTTGATTTTAATTTAGTCTAAAATCAAGTTGAACCTGATCGATTATACTTATGGGGTTCACAATTTTCACGTATACATCTACTCGTTGGTAGATTATACTTCTACTCGTTGGTTCACAATTTTCACTTATAGAGTGCTTACATGATACCGTACATGATACCGTATTATTGGTTGATGCAAGGATTTTACATAATCCGAATGGCAGGTTTTTCCAATCTATAATGCTTAAAATTTACACCTCCTTCAATTAAAAAAAAAAAATACACCTAACATTGTATTGGTTGACTGTTGATTGGTTGGACACAGGAGGATACTGCATACAACACGACAGCGAAGGAGCCAATTATAATTTATGTTACTGGCTCTGCCTGTCACCCGTTTTTCTCATTGGCCGATCTTTTGCCGTTTTGCGTCCCAAGACTAAATATCGCCGAGTCAGTGAGTTCTGTATCTGCTGACAGTTATACCGCATTTTCCCTAACTTTCTCGGAAAACTCTCTCTCTCTCTCTCTCGGCCTTCTTCCTTCCTCTCCATGTTTGACTCTGCCAAGGACTTTCTGTAGAGAAAGAACACAGAGAAGAGGAAGAATAACAAAGCGCGTTAACGTTTAGTTGGGCCCTGCTCTGATAATGGAGTATCAATCCTCCTCTCATACTCTCTCCAAGAAACTCCCCACCGGACGCAGTTTTAGCTCAAAATCTGTGTATGACGGCGTTTTCTCTGCTCCTTCGTCAAAGTTCAGGACTCCGAGTTTCTCTTCTCGGGTTCTGGACTATAGAGAGATATTCGGTGGCTCCGAAGCCCCGCGAGAGTCTTCGATTCCGTTTCTCGAAGTTCCGGCGCTGAATGGAAGAGACTTTGAGGTTGATGCTCGGGGTACGAAGCTCGATTACTCAAAAGTTTTCGGTGGCTTTGGAGAATTAGATTGTGCTGTATCTTATGAGGAATTTGTTTCTGAACCGAAAGAAAGGACTGACTTCTCTCAGAAAACACGGTAAAAATCTCTGCCTTTTATTAGAGAGTATCTTTGTCTCACGAGTGTGAAACTTAAGCTCGTTTTGTTTGCTGTGAATGTGATTGTCTGAAATGGAAGTTCTGAGAAGATAATTTGTGCAAATTTGGAACGCAGGAGTGAAAACATGCTTTCCTATGTTACTATTGCGGCCAGTTTTTATTGTAGATTTTCATCTCCCGTTGTTTTGTGTAAATTTTTTGAATCTTTAGTTATTTTGTGAACAAAATGAAGCATGTATTGGGTTTTGAATTATGAAGAAGTGTCTATATCCAGTAAGTAATTAGTTAGTAGTCAAGTATATGATGGGGCTTCGAATGAATGTTTGAGTTGCATTAGCGTGTTTTACGGTTCTCCAGGAGATTAGAGTCATATTAGTGGTCTTTAGTAGTTGTCAATTGTTTATGAAGAATCTGAAAGAGGATAATTTGCTTTCTTTTTATGGTATACGTCTGCTAGGATTCTGAGACAGCCTCCCTTCTTGTGGAATCAATCCAGCTAAGAAAATTTCATGGATGCCTGGGAGTGCCAGTCTATTGACAGTGTCTTGTTTTTTTATATTTTATTTTGGTAGTTGATTTCTGTAAGATATTGATCCTGATTTTGTTTGGCATGTCTCTTTATCTCTCCGTTCGAAGAGATTGGAATTGATTGGATGCATATGAGATCTCATTTTTGTTAGATGTTTGTTGTAAATTTTTGCACACATATTATAGTGAAATGTTTCGTTGTCTTATCTGTCTGCTCATTCTTCTGTCTTACTTGCTGGTATTTTCTTTTTCTTCTCGTCCGCATCGAATTGGGAGGAATGAAACAGCTTCTTCAAGTTGACCTTTTCTTCTTGTCATATCTATTTGTTATTATCCAGGAGTTCGGCTCAAAGAGGATCCTCTTCACAAGGGGCAGATCCTTTTGATTGTCAAGAGAAGATCCAGATGAATTCACATGAAGCATCTCATCAGTCATTTGATGGCGTGAAGAAGTACAGTACGTCATACAATAAAGTCAATCAAGGAGGCAAAAATGGGACAAATGGGGAAACCCACATAGCTCAGCTTCATGCCGTTCCTGCGTATACATGTTTAATTGATGAAATGACTACCTTGCAGATGAATGATGGCAAAAAGCCAGCGTCTTCTGCAGTAAATGGCGTTTATATTAAGAAAGATTTCAGTGATGGGTTAACTGAAACTGTGCATTCCACGAAAGTTGTGACAGATATTCCTGCTGGAGGTGCTAGTATACATAAGTGTGAAGGTGTTGTTGCACTTGAAAATAAATCCAATGAGAATAGGTCCAATTCAATCGATATGTTATTTGGTGCAAATGAATGTGGCCATGGACATTCTTCAAAAGTCTCACCATCCTCGATCCCACCGCCTGCTGTTGGAGGTAGCAAGTGTGATTCAGAGAGATCAATGGCTGCAAAGTTTTGGGATTCTGAGATTGATTTGGAAGGTGCAGAATGTGCAGAACGTGTTTCTTCACTACCAGACTTTGATGAGGAGGTAGATTCAAATTCATTTGCCGCTGCCTCAGTGGCTGCTTTGAAGAAGGCAATAGAGGAGGCTCAAGCAAAGATGAACATTGTAAAAGAATCAATCGCAAGAAAGAAGGTACGCCTTCAAAATCATGCAAATCTGAGCAGAAATCATGGCCTTAAAGCTGACCTGAAACAAGAGGGTAAAGCTACAAAAAAGGCAAGCACATATAAAGAGAAGAAGCATTCAGATATATATGAAAAAGAGGATACTCCAGTGCAAGTCTCTGCTGGCATGAGAAAGCAAAACATGATGAGAGCAGGCCACAATTCTGACATTGGAAACAGAGACCCACTTTTTGGCACTAATGCAGCTTTGGGAGAAACTTGCAGGAGAGAATCAAGATCAACTCAAACATATCATAGGCAGGCAACAGCAAAACTGTCGGACAAAACAGAACAGTTTTATGAACTTATTAGCGCTGGTAAACACAAAGAAACAATACTAGAGTTTGAGCAGGCAGACAATACGAAGAAAGAATGCTTTGAGAAGCCAGAAGAATGTAGTGAGAGATTAAATGCAGTTGTTGAGGCTCAT
Organism: Platycarya strobilacea; assembly: GCA_036898215.1. Taxonomy (NCBI): domain Eukaryota; kingdom Viridiplantae; phylum Streptophyta; class Magnoliopsida; order Fagales; family Juglandaceae; genus Platycarya; species Platycarya strobilacea. The sequence continues at coordinate 11,673,303 of CM072555.1, forward strand.
AAGCAGGTGATTGATAGGACAATAAATGTAGTTGAAGCGGCTGTTGAGATTGAAGAACATGGACGTGAATTAAAATCAGTTCAACAGGTTCATGATCATGAAGATTTTGTAAAATTAAGAGTTATTCAGAAGGAGGAAGGATCTGTGAAGAAAGTTAAAGCATCCTGGGAACGCGAAAATTGTGAAGAGAAACTAGGAGATCTTAAGGAAGCAATATGTGATGAGGAAAACATTGAGACCCAAGAGTTTGAGGGAATTGAAAGCATAAAGGGGTGGTTGGAGCCTCATGAGCAGACGGGAAATGAAAAGAAAGGAAAAGGGGCTTGTGCAGGTGAAGACATTCAGAAGGAAGAGGAAGATGCCTACATTGGGGAAGACACTGAAAAAATGTTGGACAAAGGTCATGTGCAGGCGGTAACTGAGACAAGATTTAATGACTTTCAAGATGAGGAAGTAAATAGGAAGAGTCTTGAAGCAAGTAGTGATTTGGAAGAAAATGAGAAGCTTCAAGAGGGTGGAGAAAATGAGAGGTTGCTTAAAGGGGATGCTTATCAGATTAAAGAGAAAGAGAACAGACAAAAGGAGATTTTTGAATGGATAGAAGCTGAGAAGATACAAACAGATATTGATCAGAGTGCAGAAGATCAAGAAAGATTGGTAGTGGCCCAAGAAGCTCTTAATTATGAGGAGAACCTTCTTGAGGTAGCTAATGATCCATGTAAGAAGGACGAAAGTGAAAACTTGAGCAAAAATCAGAAAGTCGATAGACAAAAGGCCTCCATTAAACAAAATGAGAGTGTAAAAGAGTCTGAATTTATTAAAGATAAAAATGAGAATAAAGCAACCAAAGAAGCCTTTTGTTATGAGAACAGTCTTGAGACAGCTGATGATGGATGTAAGCAGGAAGGAAGCGAGAAGGTGAACCAAAATCACAAAGCCATCACACAAGAAAAAGATGATAAACATGTGGAAGTAACTTTAGAGGTATCGAATGGGAGTACAATTACAGTAAACGTGCCTTCTGTTGAACAGGAGCAGAATGTAAAAGAGTCGGAATGTGTTAAAGATGAAAATGAGGTAAAAGTAACCAAAGAAGCCCTTCCTGATGAGTACAGTCTTGAGACTACTGACGATGAATGTGAACATGATGGAAGCGAGAAGCTAAGAACAAATCATGTAGCCAGAAGACAAGAAGAAAATTGGAGAGATGTGGAAATACATGCACAAGAGAATGGGAGTAGATTTGAAATAGATTTGGCTTCCGTTAAACAGAAGGAGAGTGTATCGAAATGTGTTAAAGATGAAATTGAGGTAAAAACAACTAAAGAAGCACTTGACAAGGACAGTCTCGAGACTGCTGATGATGGATGTAAGCGGGATGGATTTGACAAGCTAAGCAAAACTCATGAAGCCAGCCAAAAAAAAGAAAATGATAAAGATGTGGAAGTAACATTAGAGGTACCTGCACATGAAGAGAACACGATTATAATGGAAATAATTTCAGCTTTCTTTGAACACAAAGAGTATGGGAAAGAGGTAGAATCAGTTAAAGAGGCAAATGACATTAAAGACAAGGAGATACTAGAAACAGTTGGTTTGCCTCAAAATACCTTCAGACCTGCTGAGACAAAGCAGCAAACGGAAGATATGATGAAGACTCTTCTTTTTGAGTCAGAAGGAATAGACTTTGTTAAAACTGACATGAGCTTTGGGCAAAAGCCAAATTACCTACTTGTGGAAGAGCACAAAACAGTCTTCAATCCAGGAAGGAACATTGAAGAATTGGCTCCTGAACTTGGGGAAGCATATATGAATGTAAAGGAAGGTGAAATTATGGAAGATCGGGAAGAAGACAGCAGTGATTCCACATCTTCTCACGAGGAAAAATGGGTTGATAAGAACAAGGTGAGAGCAGATCAAGAAGAGGATGGGAATGATTCCACCTCTCCTTGCGAGGAAAGATGCGATGATGATGTGAACAAAGTGAAAGCAGCTCAGATTCCTAACATTTTTGAAGGGGAAGGCAGAAGTGTGGAAACATCTCACGAGATAAAAATAACCCCGATTAAAGAAAAAGTCGAGACTGATCAATCGACCGTTACAATGGAAGAGAAGGAAAGCAATGGTGCCGAGCAAAAGTATGTGGAATTGGAAAAGGAACAATTTAACGTTGATGACGCAAAGGAGCGGGAAAGGGAAAGGGAAAGAGAGATAGAGAAGATGGCTGTTGAAAGAGTCATCCGCGAGGCTCGTGAAAGGGCATTTGCCGACGCCAAAGAAAGGGCTATTGTGGAGAGAGCAGCTGCTGAAGCACGTCGAAGGGCAATGATTGAGGGGCGAGAAAAGTTAGGGAAGACTTCTGTGGCTAATGAAAAGTCATCAGCTGAGAAGGCTGCCATGGAAGCCAAACTTAAAGCTGAACGTGCTGCTGTAGAGAGAGCAACTGCAGAGGCCCGGGAGCGTGCTCTAGAAAGAGCAATGTACGAGAAGGCTGCCTCTGAGACAAGAAACCGGGCTGAAAAGTCTGTTGGTGAGAGATTTTCTGGTGCTTCCGGAGATAACAGAAGGAGGCAGAGTTTTGCACACAATGTACGTTATCTGTTGAACTTGTAGTTCACTCATTTCCCATGAAGTTTGTCCAATGGCATATGGCATGGAAAATTAACAGTTGATAGAAATTCCTGCAGGAACCACAGAATAAAGGCTCTAGTTCTACTAGCAGTTCAAGACATTCTTCAAGTCAAGGTGTGTGTCATATTTGAAATATCCTCCTTACTGCTTAATATGAGGCTTCAGCTGTACTTGCTGATGAGACCTACTTCTGACCAAATTATATTTTCTTAATGAAGTTTCCCACTCCACCGAGAGAGTTGATGGAGCTAATGAAGAATCAGTTCAGAGGTGTAAAGCAACGTCTGAGAGGCATCAAAGAGTAGCAGAACGAGCTGTATGCTTCCTGTTTTTGTTTAGATTGACATCTGCAGGTGCTCTAGCATGTAACAAACTTGCGTAATGCTTTATCTGCTTTCATTCAGGCAAAAGCTCTTGCAGAGAAGAATACACGGGATCGTCTTGCTCAGAAGGAGCAGGCAGAGAGAAATGTATGATCTGTTCTATTAATGTAAAAGAAATGATTGCATTTACAGCAAAACCTAAGTCTTTCTTATTATCTGAATCTTATTTTTTGTGACAGAGGTTAGCAGAATCTCTTGATGCTGACGTCAAAAGGTGGTCAAGCGGGAAGGAAGGGAACTTGAGGGCTCTGCTTTCAACTCTACATTATGTATGTGCAAGCCTTATACCATGTTTTATAATGAAATCATAAATCTGTTATTTTTACTTCTATAACCTTGTCTTCTTATAGGATGGTGTGACATTGGGATTTGTGGCTGAATTGACTGGGCACCTCCCTGCCATTAATATATTTGTAGGCTAATAGATGCTTGATATCCTTTTTCTGCTTGCTTTCAAAGAAAAAAAAAAGTTCCTTTTGCTGTTGAAGTATTCTTCATCTTTTTGTATTGTGGTCTCTGGATTTCCTAGCAATTCTTTTTGTTGGGGAATATGAATAAGCTGGCAAAGTTCACACTCCCTTGTGTGAACTTCAACACAGTTGATTGAAATTTTTTCATAACCAAGAAGCTGTGAAGAAAGAAACATAAAAAATAAATCTTATTACTTATAAAAAAAAAAAAAAGATGATTTTTTTGGTTGTCAAATCATATGCATTGATAAAACTAAGTGCATATTTCTATCGAACAATATGCTTGGTTTCTGATATTGAACGATGAAAATTGACTCTCTAATTTGCTATTTTCTTTACATATATGTTGATGCTGAGAAATAACTTCAAAGCTGCCTCAGTTGGCACTAACTCGGGAACTTTAATCAGTACGATTTAACTGGATGTTTGTAATGTGGCAGATCTTGGGGTCTGATAGTGGTTGGCAGCCTATTCCTCTTACAGAGATCATTGACACTAGTGCTGTAAAGAAAGCTTACCGTAAAGCTACTCTTTTTGTTCATCCTGACAAGTTGCAGCAGCGGGGTGCAAGCATTCAGCAAAAGTACACTTGTGAAAAGGTTTTTGATCTTCTAAAGGTGCGTTTCTGATGCTGCTTGTGCGCATTGTTATTAGGTAGAAGATCTGGATCAAGGTTAGCATAAACATTAAATTCAGGTAGGGAAGAAAGTGATGGATGCTCGACAGCAAGTCAATACTAAATTCATACCCCCTAAATTATTCTAACTGGCCGTGCTTCTAGTTCTTACATCCACCGCCGAAAGTGCAATCGGCATTTTAATCTTTCTAACAGATCATTTTTTCACACGAGTATGAACTTAAGCTCTCTGCATCGGGAACTGATGTAAGGAGATATAAATGTTCAAAGAGATCTATCTGCCTTTCCCGTTTTCTCATTTATATTTTGTACTCGTTGGGCCAGATTATAAGACTCAGGATATGAGCTTTGCAGAAATCAGATTGGTGTTGTGATGAGATAAGATAAGTTGAAAGTTGTATAAAATTTTATTTTTAGTTATCATTATTAATGTTGAATTTTTTATTATATTTTATGTAAAAAACTGAAAATACTTTAATGATCGAATAAGATGAGTTAGATGCCTTTTTATATCCAAACCGGGCGGGCTTAGTCGTTTAATTAATAGTAAAATTTTAGGACTGATTTTTCTTTATTTTTTTCTGATTCATGCAAATCTTCATTTTAAACTTGTCGCTAACCTATACTACCTCTCTTAATTTATCTATTTTGGTTTTCTTTGTCCAGGAGGCTTGGAACAGATTCAATGTGGAAGAACGGTAGGCGAACCGTACTTTATCGCCGAACCCAATTGATTCAATTAGAACAAATGGTTGGGACTTTTTGTTAGTCCGGCCAAATCCTGGGCAAGTTGTAACGATATGAGTTTTGGGAAAATATTTGCCGGTCAGAGTAGAGAAAATGCAGGACCGTTGAGCTGGCCGAAGCAGAGGATGCAAGTTAAAAGAATCAACTCAAAACTTGCAACGAGCCCAAAGTTACTTGAAGAAGTGAAGTCGTCCAGGCAACAACAAAAACATTCAGTTGCTAAGCTACAATTCAAAAGTTGTAACTCAAGAACATGCAAGATATATATATATATATATTCCTTCAATATATGCACCATTTGAAAGTGCATTTCGAAGCATAATATTTTTGAGTTCAGATGCTCTGACATCAATTATTTTTGAGTTCGAAGTTTGATAACCCGCAATCTAGAAGCCGAGTAGATGAAGCATTATAGCGTTCTGTGCATGCATGCGATTCTCAGCCTGTGGGAAGACAATGGAATTTGGAGCTTCAATAACCTCATCGGTCACCTCTACTCCTCTTTCTGCCGGCAAACAATGCATGAAGTATGCTTTCGAGCCTGCTATCTTCATAAGATTTCCATCCACCTGCACAAACATTTTCATCCTCTTATTGTTTTAGCAGTGATTAAAGGATTTTCCCACAAGCCCATTTTATGTTGTACTAACTTATTCTAGATCGTGCAGGTTTGCTAGTAGTAGTAGTCTATAATAGAAATACAATAGCACTGTTGCCATCACCACAAATATTTTTCAAGATTCAAACATGAAAAGATAAAAATAGTCCTGAATCAAGTAGTTAACCCAATGTGCCCTCACATAAACAATTAAGAAAGTACTTGTAACACTTGCACTAACTTTAATCTGAAATCTCAACCGAAATGAACAAGACAGAAAATTTGTTTGCAGAGACAATGTCATTAACTTAAATGCCTCTTGGGGGAAAAAATGTTTTGCCACAACATTTACCTGAAAGCCTTGGAACACTTTACGTCGATGAGCAGCCTCCTCCTTTTGCCCCATGCTGGCCCATACATCTGAGTAGACCACATCAGCCCCTCTAACAGCTTCCTTTGGGTCATTTGTGATTTCTATCTTGCTGATTCCAGCCTGCCGTGCCTTCTCAACTGTTTTCTCATCTGGTTCAAAACCTTTGGGGCAGGCACAAACAAAATGGAAGGGGATAACCGATGCCATCAACAACCAAGAGTGCACAATGTTATTTCCATCTCCTACATAGACGACCTGAATGATTAATTGCCATCAAGTCAGACCAGACAAGAAATACTGGGCTAGAAATTATTTTTAGAATGTGGCAAGACAAATAACAGCCAGATGTATTAAACTAGCAGAACCATGGGCTGACCTTGGTTCCTTCCAATTGACCGATGTGTTCAATCATTGTGAGGACATCAGCCATTATTTGGCAGGGATGATTGTAGTCTGTGAGGCCATTTACGACAGGAACACTTGCATGTTTAGCAAGATCAAGAATGTCCTGCAAATGGAATAAGTAATTGCATTTTTATGTATAATATGCAAGATCAATTGCTTTGAAGTTCACACACACCAGAAAAGAAAGGTTCAAACTCATACATCGCATAAAATTATTAAACGACCGTTAAAAAAACTCACCAGCATACCTGATGAGCAAAGACACGTGCCATAATAATGTCATTATAGCGAGACAAAACACGTGCAACATCACGAGTTTCCTCTCGCTTACCCATCTGAATATCATCAGGTCCCAAATATAGAGCATGGCCGCCTAGCAAGGAAAAGCCAGACTCGAAAGAAACCCGGGTCCTCATTGATGGCTTTGCAAAGATCATAGCCATTGTCTTCCCCTTGAACGGGAGATACGTTCTCTCTCCTGATTTTAGCAACGCCTTGACTTCTACAGCCCGTTCTAAGATCTTCAAAATAGTAGCTTTGTCAAAATCACTAATGTGCAGAAAATCTTTTAGCTCTGGTTTTTCTGTAACATAAGGAAAACGAAAAGGTCAAAAAGTCAGAAAACAAATAAAAGATATATATATATATATATATATATTTTATAAGTATAAGAAAAAGATATACTAAAAGATATAGCATAGCTCACAGTTACTTAATTTGCAACAATTATATTTCATATTGGACAATGAAAATCACACAAGAACCATCTTAACGTTCAACCTCAAGGCAATCAACCCGGAAACATGGGATAATTGTAGATTCCTTATTCTCCAAATCTTAATTGATTTTACAAGGGACCACACATGTCTAAAAATTAATCGATTGTCTTTGTTCAGTTGCAAGGACTAAGAAAAAACATAATTCAGACACCGGCAGTAGAAAGCATACAGTATGTTACTTTGGATTCTCAAATCACCGGGAAACATATTTTCTATCCTCAGAAGTGGAGATGGGGGTTGTTGATGAAACATAAAATTACAAAGAGAAGACAAACATCCCTGATAAAAAGAGGAGACAAAAATTTCCGAAAAAACATTAACAAATATGAAAGGACTTAGAACCCTTCGATGTCATAAATTAATAGAACATTCCAAATCGTTCCACAAGTGGATCTATTAATGATCAGTTACAAATCAGGAACCCTCAGTCGCACCTCATCGATAAGTACCAACCAAAGAACAAGACATCAACTCGCAGAGATACGCAGAAATCTGCACTGTCCAAAAACACAATTTTTTAAGCCATGTTTCCATGATTAAACGAAGAATTTATCCTCTGTCCAGACTACGGAGACTATAATTAATTAGGAACCTTTAACAAAATTGAATACGTTGCAAGCCTTGAATCACATTAACAAAACCCAAAACCTGTGTTCCAAAAAAGAAGAAATCAGACATATAATCACAAAATAAAGCCTCGTATTCAATGCTATAATCAAGGAATCTGATGATAATTGACCTCGGACATTTTCGGCGGATGCAGGTGGCGAAGTGGCAGCGGAGGTCTGGCATGAGACCCGTAGCCGAAGAGCTGGAAAGCACGCTGGAGAAGACACGGAAATACCTGAAAACTTGTTTCCGGGGAGTCTAGGTCGTAGGAAATTGAGACCGGAGGAAAAGGAGAGTGAGGAGGAGTGTAAAACCTTGTCCGAGGCGATCGGAGAGCAGTGACAAGAAATCGCAGCCATTGCCGTTTGGTAAATTCGATTGAAACGGAAGCTGAGCTCTTTCTCAAGTGGTGTTTTGTTAATCGGGTACCGTATATCACTATGGAAAGTGGAAATGGCTGAATATGGGGGGTTTATAACTTTCCACGTCAGTAATTTACATAATTAGCCCTAATCTTCTTGTTGATTTCCTCTTCCCTTGAGCATCTTCAAGAGTCGTAACGAAATGAATAATCAATTATAAACGGAGTGCTTGTCGATATTATGAAGAGTCGTAATGTAATGAATAATCAATTATAAACGAAATGCTTGAAGGTCAATTTTACTTTTTTTATTTTATTTTATTTTATTTTATTAATATGATTGAATTTTATCAATTATATAAATGGAGTGTAAAAAAATACGCATATATATATATATATATTATATATAGCATACCTCTATTAAAAAACTTTCTTAGAATACATTAAACACAATGATCGAACAAGTTCGTCCCGGAAATAAAAACCTTTTAATTTCATTAACTTAAGCCTCAAATTGTTACTTTTTGACTCAAAAGTTTGTTTCTAAAATCAAATTATGTGAGATAAAAACTTTATTAGTTATTAACATACCATCTTAAAAATATATATATTTTTTATAATATTTGAATTTAAAGATCTTGAATAAGAAATAAATAGATGCCTTAAAATGTATATTATAATATATATACTATCACTTAGATTTAAGAAAATCTTAATCGTTACATGCTAACAAATATAAAAATCAAGATATAGTAATATTATATACAATCTTAAAATATATAAATTTTATGCACTCTTTTGAAAAGAGTGGTCTACCATTAAAAAATTAATAAAAAATATAAATTTCATATTTATACGTTATTTTCAAACAGAGTATACAAGATTTAGACATTCTAAAATACAAATATTATTTGTCTTACGTTAATTTTCCAAGTTGATATAAACTACAGCTCTCAGTTATTTATATTTTTCTTATTTTAGATGAAATTTATTTGGTCCCACCATTGCAACTTGCCATACTGTAGGACTCTGCTTCATATTTATCATATAATTTTCCCACCGAAGCGAATATCTTATACCCATAGTATCATACGGCTTTAAAAAACAAAAAAATAATAAATAACAGAAGAAGAAGAAAATAAGAATAAAGAAAGACTAAAAGCAGACTCCACTCAAAGTTGCAACTCATCCCTCTGATATGGTGAGAATTCCGTTATACACATTAGACATTGATGGACTGAGGCCCACTAGGAATATTCAGTATGGGCCATGAGAGTAACATTGTAACTAAGACAGAAGCCGAAGGGTAAGCCCAAAGAAAGAAAGAAAGACCAACAAACACTTCTGGAAGGAGCCGGGAACAGAAAAAAGTTTAGTTTTTTTTTTTTTTTGAGCAGAAAAAGTTTAGTTACAAGTTTATTTTATTTTATTTTATTTTTATTGACAGATTGTTGATGTCCAAGTTTATCACCACGTCATTTTATAATGTATTGATATTTTAGACTCTTTTGTTAAAAATAAATGGTGTCACAGTAAGAGCGTTTCCAATGATTTTTTTATCCTATTTTTTAAAATATATCATCAAAATTTATTTTTTCTATTTTACATATTGATTTTTTATAATATATCATATATTATTTCATCTATTTTTTTATATTATCTAAATATTATACTTTTAAAATATATTTAATTTATTTCAAATAAAGTAAAAAGTAGAGTAAGAAATTAATTAAATATTTATACAAGTGTGAATAGTGTTTCTTAAATATAGAGGTAATACTGCAATCTGTATATTAGTTATTAAATAAATAATCCATTAGATGGACTTTGGAGTGGTTTGGATTGGAATGAAATGAGATGAATTTTAAAAATTGAATAACATATAATTTTTTTTTAATATTATTATTATTTTAGAATTTGAAAAATGAGTATTAAAATTTAAAAATCTGTATTAAAATATGTTTTGTATAAAAATTTAAAAAAATATAATAATGAATTTGTGAGATGAGCTCAACTTACATCTCAATCCAAACTTGATCTTTATTATATTATTTTCTTCAAATTTTACAAAACTTCTAGGAGTTTGACATAACTCATTAGGAATGTTCTTAGTGGTATATTAGATATCATAAATGCTCTTAGTGGTGGGTTAGATATCATACTCATAACTAACAAAGGTCAAACTTTTATCCTAGCACCACTTATCACATTCATTTAAATTGATAGAGAAGTTAATTTCTATTCCTAGTAAGCCAGATTTCAACTCAAATACTATGACGTGATGTTAAATCATCACTTCTCCTAGATGTTTATATTAATAAAATCAATTAATTATTTAAACTACATCCCAACTGATTGATTACGTTTGAATTTAGACATTAGACGAATTAAGATGAATTGAATTTATTTTTTAATATTATTATTATTTTAAAATTAAAAAAAAATGTATGAAGATTTAAAAAAAGTGTATTAAAATTTGAAAAATGTATATAGAAATTTGTGTTTTGTATAAAAAATTATAAAAATATAATGATAAAATAGATGTGAGTTGAGATGAACTCAACTCACTTCTAAATCTAAGCCTAAATCTTGTCCGTTTCCAGATAAATAAAATTTACTAACAACATAACATTGCCATCCAAAAAAATATCTGTATTTTTTCCCATCAAATTCAACTTAACAGAACAACAGGTACTTGGTTGTTGAGTGAATTATACCACGTGGAATGATGGAAATCACATAAGCGGATAGCTCTCATCTCACAAAATGAAAGACATTTTATTTTAATTCCAACACAAACATAAGCCATGATGTCACACAAGTTACAGCTGGGTTGTGTATATATATATATATATTTAGTTTTCATGTTTATATATACGAGAGTTAATTTAGCACTGATATTGGATTAATTAAAAGTTTTTTTTAAATAAATATAAATTGGCACACATTAAAAAAATTTGGTTCAATTAGATTGATAATGGAAAGAAAAAAAAAGAATAAAAATACTTTTATTTTAAAATAGTGAATAATAAATTTAAAATTATCTTCAAATTTATATTTATTAATTTTTTTTTTTTAACCAATTCAATATCAATGCTCTTGCCTACGCCCAATGTAGGCTTTCGTGGTGAGGAATACTTTTAAGGCTCATGTTAGTTGTTGCCTTTGACTTGCTGTTCATCGCCAGCAGCCGTGGGAAGCAACCTCTTTTGTCGGCATGTTTCCACAGCCTCTACAAACATGTCCTCCAAGCGTGTTGTACTCCTTTTGATCTTAATGTTTAATTATTTTCTATTGAAAGTAATGATGATGTCATGATTAATAAAAAAATATATATTAACATGATTGGTAGTTTATATGGTAAATTTACATTATGCGATCAATTGCACTAGACCTGACATTACTTAATAAGAATACTTAATAGATTTACTACCAAATCCAAAAGAAATCATTGGTATCCAATGGATTGGATAATTAGATATTTATCCGATCCAAAATATTATGCATTTTTTTTATAAAAAAATATCCTGCAATATTCGAAGGCTTCAATAATGTTGGTGAGAGTATCTTGTCTAGTGATTTTCTTTCCACTACTGATTATATTTTTATTTTGGGTGGCGATGATGTATGTTAGAAGTCTAAAAAACAAACTATTATTATCAACTCAACTATGAAAGCTGAACTTATGACTGACTTTAACGAGTGAGGAAGTAAACTGATTGATAGATCAACTACAAAATATTATATTGTGGAAAAAATCAATTCTACCCATATTAATTCATTGTGATAGTAATGTTACTATTGGTAGAGTACAAAATCTTTATTACAATGATAAATTCAGACCAATAAGAAAAATACAGTATTGTGAGATCTTATTTGAATAAGGGTGTTATTAACATGAATTATAATATATCAAATGATAACTTAACAGATTTATTAACCAAAACCTTGAAAAGAGAAATATTTTGGAATACATCAAGTGGAATGAGATTAAAGTCCATACATTCATGAACAACATGTTAAGATACCCAGCCCAAAGATTAGATATTTTTAGAATTGAGTTCAATGAAAAGAACAAATCATTTGGTGGCCATAAAAAAATGTACTAGTTATTTGAAAGTTCTTCTATTCTCATGGTGTAAGTGCATTCCTCCTTTAATGATTGAGATGATAAGTTATTTTAAATAATCTTAATGAAAATTTATATTTCTTATGAGTAGGATGTCAAAATTACAGGAATGTTCTTGACAAATTTCACCTACATTAGCGTGGAGTAAGGTTGTCCTTATGAGAATTTGACTTATCTTCAAATACACTCATGAAATGGAGAAAAGTAAAAAGCTGTAACACCTAGACCGTTATGTGAGTAGTAATTTTTTATTTTCCCTAATAAGTTATAGTTCAAGTATGAGACTATTACTAATTATAGAGTAAAAATTCTTGTTTCACTAAGTGAGGGTTTAATATGGAGTATATTTTCATAAGGAATAATAATCTTTATTTGTCTAGAAATGTCTCTTTTTTTTTATTATTATTAAAAATAGTGCGAAAATGTTAAGATTTTTAATATATTATTTTTTGACTAAGATTTTTTTTTTTTTTAACAAGACATTGCTTTAATTTTAAAAGGAAGGTACGAGATTTTTTTTTTCTTCGAGGAAGTTTAAACCATATCTTTGAAAGTGACCCCAATCTCGTAAAAAGAATTTAAGTTGTTTTTAACATTTATGGAAAATATAGCTTGTTTGTTTCTTTGAGTGTTGCTATTCTGCCAGTTTCACCTAACTGCTTGAAGTTATTCTCAAGCTAAAATTAGTTTTTTAATTTTTTATTAGTTTAAAATATTTTTAAAAAATATAAAATAAAATATCAAAACATTAATAGTCAATTAACTATTTTATAAAAAAAATTAAAATATATAAGATGTCGAAATAAGATATCAAAATAGTATTACTCTTGTTTCTTAAGTTACTTGTATTTTCTTTTGTAGAAAAATATAGGTATCTCACTTGGGGATCTAACTTACTCTTTCTGCTATTTTTTTTTAGTTTTTGTTTTGTAGTGATTAAGAAACTGTTGTTTAGTAATATTTTATTTTAAAAAAATTAAAATGTTAAAAAAATCATTTAAAAGAATAAAAAATTAAAAATTGCATGAACGAGAAAATTAAGCAAAATCTCCCAATCAAATCCCTAGTATTTCCTCCCTTTTTATTTTCTAAATCTAGGAGGGATTCTCAATAAAAGAAAATCACACTAATCAATTTTATACCTGTTGAAATCTAGCCGTTGGCCCTTTGGTTTGTTGGAGGTAGCCTTGTATAATCTTGCCTTAAGTCACATGGGATTGAGCAAGTGAGATCTCTCAATCAAATCCCTTGTATTACCCCTTTTTTATTTTCTAAATCCAGGAGGGATTCTCAACAAAAGAAAATCACACTAATCAATTTTGTACTTGTTGAAATCTAGCCGTTGGCCCTTTGGTTTGTTGGAGGTAGTCTTCTAGAATCTTGGCTTAAGTCACATGTGATTGATTTTATTTATTTTTTAGCAAGTGAATATTTCAATAAAAAGATAGAAACATTACAAAGTTCATTACATAGGAAAATGAAACAAGCTAATATAGATACAAACCATATAATATAAGATTGAGGTAAATCTTTTTCACTGTGAAACCTTCAGAGATTCGAAAGGATTTGGATAATCGGGATATTTTCATAGGCTTGCATTGTCATTGCCTATTGTACTAGATTGTGCGCGCATCGATTTTTTGATCGATAAATTTTTCTCACTTTCCAATTTTTTAGAGTTGTCAGCAATTGTTTAATGTCTTTGATAATGAGTTCAATTATCCAATCTTGAATTGTTAAGGAAAGTGTTATGGCTTGCATCACCACTCTGAGTCTCTTTTCAAGATGATACTTGTTGCCCAGATGACTAACACAAGAGGGGGGTGAATTGAGTTGTATTTAAAAAAAAACAATTATAAATCAAATATATAATATAAAATATAAACAAAATATGAAACAACAATAAATATAAAGAGTAAGAGTAAGAGTAAGAGAGAAGCAAACTCAGTATGTTAACGAGGTTCGGCCCCACTGCCTACGTTCTCGCCTCAAGTTACCCCTTGAGGATCCCCGAATTCACTATTCAATCTCCTTCAGGTGGAGATAGAAACCTATTATACTTTTGAGCAGCACCGCTCTAAAGAATCCGTGTAGAACACCCTCTACACTTCTAATCACCTTACACTTGGTGATTTAACTATTTCCCGTGTAAAACACTTTCTACACACACAAGAGTTATACACACCCTTTTACTGATACAAAAATTGATAGTGGGTAGACTATCAAAAAACACTTCTCAATGAGTGAAATAAAAACAATATAATGCAAACTATATCTCTCAAAATGAATAAGGGTTAAGGCTCAATGCTTAGAGAATAGAGAATGAAAGCTTTGAATGAATGTTGTATGCTCTTGGTGTTGTTTATGTGAAGCTCTCAAATGATCTATTTATAGGCATATGAGATTTCATATTCAAATTTAAAAAGATTCACATGTCAAAGACATCATCATTCACTTTTCAAAAATTTCAAACCTAATATTTTTAATTTTTGCATGTAACAAAAGGAGCACACTTTACTTTTCAAAAATTTCATATTTAATCTTTTACTTTTTGCATATGAAAAAAGGAGCACACTTTACTTTTTAAAATTTTCAAACAAAGGCATCTACTTTTTGCATAAGTCAAGAAAAGCATCCATCACTTTTGAAAATATTCAAATAAAATATGCACATGTGAAAGATGACAATCAATCATTTTAATATTTTCAAAATTCAAAACTTTAATCATGTCATGCACATGTGAAAGATGACAATCAATCATCTTTCAAAATTTTCAAATTTAATTTTCAAAATATTCATGCACATGTGGAAAATGTATTTTAATGCTTTATGATAAAATATTAATTTTGAACCTTAATCCTAATTTCAAATTTTTAAGAGATTTACAATATTACTCTATGATTTTAATGTGAACTTGTTCCCTTCTTGCTCATGCTTGGTTCTTTGATGTGCTTGATTCTATTGTGTGGACAACTTGAGCTTGAGACTCTTTTATTCTTTAAATTTATTTGTTATTATCAAAATCCATGTGTTGGTTTACACGAAACTTGAAATCTTGAGTTCAACAATCTACCCCTTTTTGATGATGACAAATGCTTGATAGAACCTGAAACCTGTATTAATACTTAAGCTCCCCCTGAGAATGTGCGTTAGTTTTTAAAACAAAAATATAAATATAATTCCAAGTATATATAACAAGTTTAACAATTTAAATAATGTTAATGTTCTAGTTTAAAACTTCTCCCCCTTTTGGCATTATTAAAAAGGATCGGCAGCAAGTAAATAGACGGAAGAAAACGGTGCGTTAATAGACACTGTAGATAGTTGAAAAAAGGGAGCCGTCCGTGACCCGACAAGTGCTGCAAAGCCTCGAGGCCTAACTCTATGAATTGAGTGCGGCTGAAGATTTAAACAATCGCCTGATGTTGTTGACAAACGGAATTGAAGGCTCTGAGTTTTCATAAAAAAATCATTTTCACCTATCGGATATCAAAAAAAAAAAAACATCGCTTCTTGACCTGAATTTTGTTTTTCCATAACGATAGAATAGCCAAACAATTCTCTTCTACTAATGTTCCAGACTTGAATCAGAAACCCTTAACGCATCAACCATCAATCTTCTCTCCTGAGGCCATCAATGCCATGATAGGAGCAGAGAACCGTTTTTCTAGTAAGAAAACTTTTGATAATGTGTGTCCAGTATATTTTGTATTTCTTTTGACTAATAAGATTTGAACAGACAATAGTTTGTCTTGTTCTTTATGCTATCTTTATAAAATCAGTTTTAAAGTTCATCCGATTTTCATCAAATCTTATTCTCATCTCTATAACTCATCTGCATTCCTTCAATATTCTCGTTTTAAGTTTTCAATTCTTTTCTCAATGGCTCATTCTTCTAACATTCCTCTAGATCCATCCATGAGGTATTCTACACCTCAATCTCATGTCCTTTCTGCAGCTACCATTGGCGCCATGTTGCAGCAAGAGAATAATAATTTGGCTAATAAGTCAGACTCCGATGCTATTTACGACTTGGTGAGTCTCGGAACTCGTTACTCATCCTCTATTGTTGCTTTTTCCCAGCGGCTACAACTCAAAAACCATGAGGTTGAAAAGCTTAAAGAATAAATTGTTGTACTTCAACGAATTGTTCAAGAGTCTTACATAAGGGAAGGAATCCTTCGACGGAAGAATAAACAGTTGAAATCTCTATTGGATTCTTCATTTCGCTTTCCAGTTCCCATGGATAGAGATGACATGATATTGTATGAAGAGAATGAGCGTCTCAAATATGAGGCTAAGAACCTCAAGTTTATGTAAAAGTATTTAAAAAAAATCCTCTCTATTTTTATGAACTCTGATCTATCTTTTAAGAGATATTCATAACATGCATCATACATATTTATCTTCTAATCATACATAATCTATCTTCTGGTAAAGGTTTTGTGAATATATCTGCTAACTGATCATGTGTGTTTGTAAACTTTAGTACTATGTCGCCTTTCTGCACATGATCTCGAAGAAAATGATATCTAATTTCAATATGTTTGGTTCGAGAATGTTGTATTGGATTCTTTGAAAGATTTATAGCACTTGTATTATCACATTTGATTGGAATGTGATTGTACATAAGTTTAAAATCTTCAAATTGTTGCTTCATGTAAAGAACTTGAGCACAACAACTACCCGCAGCAACATATTCTGCCTCAACAGTAGATAGTGCAACAGAATTTTGTTTTTTACTAAACCAGGAAACTAGTGCACGACCTAAGAAGTGACATGCTCCACTAGTACTTTTTCGATCTATTTTACAGCCAGCATAATCTGCATCTGTGTAGCTGATTAGATCGAAAGATGTGTACTTAGGGTACCATAACCCTAAGTTAATTGTACCACTAAGATATCTAAAAATGCGCTTAACTACAATTAAATGTGATTCTTTTGGAGATGATTGAAAGCGTGCACATAAGCACACACTAAACATAATATCTGGTCTACTGACTGTCAAATATAATAAGCTACCAATCATACCTTTATATACCTTCGAGTCAACTGGTTTGCCGGATTCATCTTTATCAAGTTTAGGGGATGGGCTCATTGGTGTTCCAGTTTCCTTAGTACCTTCCATTCCAAACTTTTTCAGCAATTCCTTAATATATTTTGATTGATTGATGAATGTCCCACTTTTTGCTTGCTTAATTTGCAATTCGAGAAAGAATGTAAGCTCTCCCATCATGCTCATTTCAAATTCTTTCTGCATAGTCTTAGCAAAAACTTGGCACATATTTTCATTAGTAGCACCGAATATTATATCATCAATATAAATCTGAATCAAAAGAATATCATCATTTTCGTATTTAATGAAAAGAGTTGTATCAATTTTTCCTCTTAAAAAGCATTTTTCAATCAAGAAACCAGTGAGTCTCTCGCACTACGCTCTAGGAGCTTATTTGAGTCCATATAGTGCTTTTGTGAGTTTGAAAACATGATTTGGAGAAATATGATTTTCAAAACCTGGAGGTTGCTCAACATATACCTCTTCATTTATAAAACCGTTTAAGAAAGCACTTTTAACATCCATTTGAAAAAGTTTGAAATTTTTATAACAAGCATATGCAAGTAGCATTCGAATAGCTTCTAATATTGCGACTGGTGCATATGTCTCATCATAATCGATTCCTTCTTCTTGATTGAAATCTTGGGCTACAAGTCGAGCCTTATTTCTAGTAATGACTCCAGACTCATCTTTCTTATTTATAAAAACCCATTTTATTCCAATAATAGTATGATTTTTGGGTCTAGAAACAAGTGTCCAAACATCATTTCTTTCAAATTGGTTAAGCTCTTCTTGCATAGCTAGAATCCAAGATTCATCAAGAAGTGCTTCATCAATATTTTTAGGTTCAATCTGAGATAGAAAAGCAGTATGATTGCAAATATTTCTAAGAGATGATCGAATGCTTATTCCTCGTGAAGGTTCTCCCAGAATTTGTTTTACTGGATGATCTTTCACAAATTTCCACTGTTTAGTTGCATCTTGTATTAAATTTTGATGATCTTTCCTGATGTCTCCATGTTAGACTTCCTCTATTGTGTTCTCTTTGTTGAGATTGGGACTTTTCGTATTATTTATACCTCTAGTTTTTTCATCAATGGATTTCTTGGAGAGTAGAGAATTAGATTCATCAAATATTACATGTATAGATTCTTGTACAGTCAAAGTCTTTTTATTGAATATTCGAAAAAGATACTTTCATCAAATTTTACATTAAACTTGCCTAAATTATCCCTGTCATTTAAAATAAAACATTTGCATCAAAATACATGAAAGTAACCAATGTTGAGCTTTTTCTCATTCCAAAGCTCATGGGGGGTTTTTATCTAATTTGAATCTTAGCATAACTCTATTTATAACATAACATGCAGTACTTACTCCTTCGGGCAAAAAATAACTAGGCAAGTTGTTCTCATTGAGTATTGTTCTTGCCATCTCTTGAAGAGATCTATTTTTCCTCTCTACTACTCCATTTTGTTGAGGAGTTCGATGAGCAGAAAAATTATGCACAAAACCATTTTCATCACAAAATGTTTCAATATTTTTATTAACAAACTATTTTCCGCTATCACTTCGGATACTTGAAATAGTATAACCCTTTTCATTTTGAATTCTCTTGCATAACTTGGTAAATGCATTATGTGCATCATCTTTATGAGTAAGAAAGATGACCCAAGTATATTTAGAGAAATCATCAACAATAACAAATGCATAATATTTTCCTTCTAAATTTACAACTCTATTTGGTCCAAAAAGATCCATGTGTATCAGTTGTAGTGGTCTAGTAGTGGAAATATGTTTCTTGGTTTTAAAAGAAGTTTTTGTTTGTTTACCAAATTGGCATGCATCACAAATTTTGTCTTTAAAAAAATTTGCATTTGGTAAACCTCTCACAAGATCATTTTTTAAAAATTTGAAAATAAGTTCCATGTTGGCATGACTTAGTCTTCTATGCCATAACCAATTAGTTTCATTTTGAGCTGAAAAATAAATAGTATCTTGTGAGGTAATTTCTTCAAAATCAATTGTATAAACATTATTAGTTCTAAAAGCAATAAAACAAATGTTACAATTATGATCATTCAAAATAATACACTTATCCATTTTGAAAGTAACTGTAAATCCTTTATCACATAATTGACTTATGCTCAAAAGATTATATTTTAGACTTTCAACAAGTAAAACATCTTCAATTATGAGAGAAAACTTGTTACCAATTTTACCTATTCCCACGATCTTCCCTTTCGAGTTGTCTCCAAATGTCACGTGTCCTTCTTCTTGAGATCTAATATCAAAGAACTTAGTCTCGTCTCCCCTTATGTATTTTGAACATCCACTATCTAAAAACCATTTATTTTTGTTTGTGGAGGACTTCATGCACACCTATAAAAACAATTAAAATGATTTTTCTTGGTACCCAAGTTCTTGGGGTCCTTTATTTATTAGTATTAGAAGAAACAAGATATTTAGGTACCCATATGACCCTAATAGTCATTGTATGTTTTATTCTAATAGGACAAACATGATAATTATGATCATTTCTATTACAAAAATTACAAATAGCATGTGACATATATGAAGAACTTGAGTGATTATAATAGTATCATTTTTTAACAAAATTATTTTTATGAAAAGAATTTTGAATATTGGACTTTGATGTAGAAGGATTATCAAAGAAGTTTTTATAAGGTTTGTATTTTTGTTTCGGCATATATCCCAAACCTGCCTTGTCAAAAACACATTTTTGATTACCAAGAAATTTTTCAAATTTTCTTTTTCCATTCGTAAAGTTTTCAATAATATTTTCTAAATCAGTTTTATTTTTTTTCAACTCAAGATTTTCATCTTTCAAAACAATATTTTCTTTTCTTAAAATATCAATTTCGTTTGTTAAAGAAGAATTTTTCTTTTTCAAAGCAGTATACTTGATACCCAATTTTTCAAATTCTTCATATACTTTTTCTAAAACATTTTGTAATTCTTCATATGAAGGATCTTCAATATTATCAAGATTTGTTATCTCAATATCATCTTTAGCCATAAGACAAAAATTTGCTGATTCTCCATTGCTTGCTTCACTATCTGAGTTACTTGAATCATCATCTCATGTAACTTTCATTACTTTTTTGCCTTTGTTTCGATCTTTCTTTAGCAGAGTATAATCTGACTTGATATGACCAGGCTTATTGCATTTATAACAAATTAAAGTATCATTTTTATCTAAATTTTTCTTGAAAAACTTTTTGAAAGATTTCCTTGGAGAAGTTTTATTTTTCTTTAAGAACCTCTGAATTCTTCTTGTTATCATCGCAACTTCTTCATTTTTGTCGTCATTTTCCTCATCTTCATTACTTTTACTTTCATGTGGAACAACTTTAAGTGTCAAGCTCTTCTTTAGCTTTCCTTCTTCTTCTCTTTTATTTAATGTGTACTCATGGGTGATAAGTGACCCGATGAGTTCATTCACTTCGAGCTTCTTGAGATTTCTAATTTCAAGAATCGCTCTCACTTTTGATTCCCAACGTTTTGGTAGAGAGTTGATAATTTTTCTTACTATCTCCACTTTGGAATAAACTTTGTCAAGAGCTGTCAAGCTGTTTATGATGTTAGTAAAACGAGTGTGCATACTAGAAATAGATTCATCATCATTCATCTTAAACATTTCATATTCACGAGTAAGAATATAAATTTTTGATTCCTTGACTTGAGAAGTTCCTTCATAAGTAACTTCCAAGTTATCCCAAATTTCTTTTGCTGTAGTGCAAGTCATTACTCTATTAAACTCATTACCATTGATAGCATTATATAATAAATTCATAGCAGTTAAATTCAAAGTATAAAGTCTATCGTCTTCACGATCAAACTCTTCTTCTTCTTTTTTTGACTTTTACTCCATCAACTACTTTTGTTGGAATATAAGGTCCATTTACAATGCATTTCCAGATTTCTCGACCTTGAGCCTGAAGGAATATTCTCATTCTAACTTTCCAGAATGAGTAATTGTCTCCACAAAAGAGTGGAGGCTGACTGCTAGATTGACCTTCACCAAATGAAGCTGCAATGTTAGTCATAAGATCTTAACTCAAAAGATAGTTAATCTTATAACAGAGATCTAGCTCTGATACTAATTGTTGACCAGATGACTAACACAAGAGAGGGGGTGAATTGAGTTGTATTTAAAAAAAATAAAAATTATAAATCAAATATATAATATAAAATATAAACAAAATATGAAACAACAATAAATATAAAGAGTAAGGGTAAGAGAGAAGCAAACTCAGTATGTTAACGAGGTTCGGCCCCACTGCCTACGTCTTCGCCTCAAGTTACCCCTTGAGGATCTCCGAATTCACTATTCAATATCCTTCAGGTGGATATAGAAACCTATTACACTTTTGAACAACACCGCTCCAAAGAATCCGTGTAGAACACCCTCTACACTTCTAATCACCTCACACTTGGTGATTTAACTATTCCCCGTGTAGAACACCTTCTACACACACAAGGGTTATACACACCCTTTTACTGATACAAAAATTGATAGTGGGTAGACTATCAGAAAACACTCCTCAATGAGTGAAATAAAAACAATACAACACAAACTATATCTCTCAAAATGAACAAGGGTTAAGGCTCAATGCTTAGAGAAGAGATAATAAAAGTTTTGAATGAATGTTGTATGCTCTTGGTGTCGTTTATGTGAAGCTCTCAAATGATCTATTTATAGGCATATGAGACTTCATATTCAAATTTAAAAAGATTCACATGTCAAAGACATCATCATTCACTTTTCAAAAATTTCAAACCTAATATTTTTACTTTTTGCACGTGACAAAAGGAGCACAGTTTACTTTTCAAAAATTTCATATCTAATCTTTTACTTTTTGCATATGACAAAAGGAGCACACTTTACTTTTCAAAATTTTCAAATAAAGGCATCTACCTTTTGTATAAGTCAAGAAAAACATCCATCACTTTTGAAAATATTCAAATAAAACATGCACATGTGAAAGATGACAATCAATCATCTTAATATTTTCAAAATTCAAAACTTTAATCATGTCATGCACATGTGAAAGATGACAATAAATCATCTTTCAAAAATTTCAAATTTAATTTTCAAAATATTCATGCACATGTAGAAAATGTATTTTATTACTTTATGATAAAATATTAATTTTGAGCCTTAATCCTAATTTCGAATTTTTAAGAAATTTACAATATTACTCTATGACTTTAATGTGAACTTGTTCTCTTCTTGCTCATGCTTGGTTCCTTGATGTGCTTGATTCTATTGTGTGGATAACTTGAGCTTGAGACTCCTTTATTCTTTAAATTCATTTGTTATCATCAAAATCCATGTGTAAATTTACACGAAACTTGAAATCTTGAGTTCAACAATACTTTCCAAACCTCTTGCAGTTGCTTCTTGAATTGCTATTAGTGTTGCCATGACTTCACTTGCATTGAATGAGTACTACACCTTTGATCCATCCTTGCAAAAAAGGCTGCCAGTTTGGTGTGAATCCAATTGTTGCTAATGTACTACCAGGTTCTCCGACAGTTACATTGAAGGAGATAATATAGGCTTCTGGAGGATCAGGTTGAAGGGATGTTAATAATGTTAATACATTGTGAGAGTTCTCTTTACCTTCCTAGGCTTTAGAATGCTCTTGGAATGTTTTGTTGACTGAGTTGACAAAGTCATGAGAAGAAGTGTGAATATGATTATGGACAGTTTTATTTCTTAAAAACCAAAGATTATCCATCACAATAATGGCAAAGAGTTGAAATTCATGATGATTTTCTTCAGGGACTTTTAGGAATTTTTAGGAACTCTCCTAGATTGATAATGCTTTTAATCCAATTGGATAAGGGTTGTTTAGCAAATGAGGCTACGATTGGCCATTTAGAGAGACACCACACAATTCTCGAATAAAGACATTTGAGAAAAAGATGAGTTAGATTTTCAATTTTATTTTGCAAAGGGGACACATGATTTGATCATTATCAAGTGGAAGAGCACGATGAAGGACAACTTTGGTTGGAAGAATATTATGACTAATCTTTCAGAGAAAGTGCTTTAATCTATCTTGGATTTTCAATTTCCAAATTTTTTTCCAACAAATGTTATTAGGAGAAGAGGAAGAGACAACCTTTGCTTACCAAGGATGCATAAGCTGATTTAATAGATAAATTGCTTGAAGAATTCTCAGTCCATTTAACATAATCTTTGATGAAATGATAGTTGTAAATAGTCAAAGGGATTTTTTGAATTTATTCGATAGATTGATCTGAGAAAAAAGTATTAATGAAAATAGGGTTCCATCTCCTAGGATTTTCAAGAGTTAATTTTGCAACAGTAATATTGTTATCAATTCCAAGCAAAAGTGGGTTATGAAGAGGTATGAAGGAATGAAGATTGGGAACCCAATGATCACTCTCGACTTTTACAAAAGAGCCATTATTAATTTGAAAACAACAGTTTGATAACAAGAAATCCCTTTGTTTCAGAATACTTCCAGAATTAAGAACCTTGAGGTTTCGATGTGATTTGAGAAAAGGGTTCAGTCTTGAGATATTTCTTTGACATCATTTGGGCCTTTGACAAATTGCCAAGCAAAGTTAGAAACAAGTGCAGAGTTAAAAAAACTCTAATTTTTCTAACTCTTAACCACCCAGGGATTTTGGCATATAAATTTCCTTCTATAATTTAGGAGTGAATTACCTATTTTTATTGGAGAAATGATAGATGTAATTGTAGATTTGCAAGCGGTGTACAATCACTTTGAAAAAAAGTGAATATATATGAGACCCACATAAAAAAGTTAACTTTTTTAACAGTAGACTCCATTTTTTTAAAATGACTGTATGCCTCTTATAATTCCACGATTGTATGAAACATTCAACTTTTTATTGTCATCAAAATTTTACCAGAATATACTAAATTAATTGTTAATGTTCTTGATGAATTTCTTTAAGAGAATAAAAGTTGCTATAAAGTAATTGGGAACAACACATGGAATTGATTTGATATCAAACTAGTCGATTTTATACTTTATTGAAATCTAGCCTTTAGCCCTTTGATTTGTTGGAGGTAGCCTTCTAAAATCTTAGCTTAAGTCACATGGGATTGATTTGATATTTCCAATGTATGAATTGTTTTAAGAGCCGGCTATTTGAGATAGTCTTATAGGGTGTAGGGAAGAATTAATAAGAAAAAAAGTTTTTAATGTAATGAACGAACGAAACGGCAGCTGCCCTCTGTCCCACCATTAAAATTATGTGAATGACTCCACCACTATTATTTTAAATTCCGCATAGTGACTTGTATAGTAACTTGCATAGTAATTTTAAAACCTATAAATAGGGGCTTCAGGTGTAATGAAATTCATAAGAAAATATAGAGAGAGAAAGAAAGTTTCAGTTCTTAAGAGTTTCAGAGAGAATTTCTTATTTCTCTTTTGCAATAGTAGTTTCTTTTCTTTAATTTTATAACACGTTATCAGCACGACGGTTCTACCAATTCTGAAACTAGTGGCCTTATTCCTCTGTAAGTTTTTCAATATATTATTTGAAGTCTTTAATATATTTTATTGATGATTATCTGTGTGAATTTATAAATATGAGATACACATATTTATTTCATTATTTATATGTGTAGAAAATGGCAAATCTTACAAAATTGGAATTTGTTGCTTTTGATATATCTGGAAAAAATTATTTATCCTGGATACTTGATGCTGAAATACATCTTGATACAATGAACCTGGGAGAAACTATTAAAAAATGAAATCAAGCATCCTTGCAGGAACGTACTAAAGCAATGATTTTCCTTCGCCACCATCTTCATGAAGAATTGAAAACTGAATATTTTCACAGTAAAAGATCCCTATATTTTGTGGAACAATTTAAGGGAGAAGTATGAACACCAGAAGACTGTCATCCTCCCAAGAGCTCGTTCTCAATGGATGCACCTGAGGTTGCAAGATTATAAAAGTGTTAGTGAGTATAATTCGGCACTTTTTAAAATAAACTCAGTATTAAAATTATGCGGTGAGAAAATCACCGATGATGATATGCTAGAGAAGACTTTTACTACATTTCATGCCTCGAATGTGCTCCTGCAGCAGCAGTATCGAGAGAGAAAGTTCAAGAAATATTCTGAACTTATATAATGTCTTCTAGTAGCTGAGCATAATAATGAGCTCTTATTAGAAAGCCACCAGTCACGCCCTACTGGCTCAATATCATTCCCTGAAATGAATGGTAATAGGTTTGCATCATTCACAGAAGTGAATGGTGCATCCTTTAGAAGAAATCGGAGGCGTGGACGTGGTAGGAGAAATTATAGAAATGTTGGTCTCAGGAATGACAACATTAAAAGGGATTATAATATACTATATCACCAGAAGTAGTACAATTCAGAAAGGGGTAAAAATCCTCAGAATAATTCTTCAAAAAAAAGTGAAGAGGTGTGCCATAGATGTGGAATGACTGGACATTGGTCACGTACCTGTCGTACGGCCAGACACTTAGCTGATTTATATCAAACTTCTATTAAAGGAAAGAATAAAGTGCATGAAACAAATTTAGTAGAACCATCAGATGATTTATTAGATTCAGTCGATGTAGACATTATTCATCTTGATATATCTGATTTCTTTAATCATCCTGAAAGTAGTATTGAACATTTAATTGAAGATGGAAGTGTTCCACTCAATTAATGTATTTTCTTTCTATTAGTAATAAAAGTTTTGTATATTTTGTAAAATCATGGATCACATTGATGAGCTTTTTATCTCTGAGTTGAATGATAAAAATATATGTCTGGCTGACAGTGCTACAACTCACACAATTCTCAAAGAAAAAAAATATTTTCAAAATCAACACTAAGTAAAGCCTATGTCCATACTATATCAGGTTCATCGGATTTAATTGAGGGTTCCGGAAGAGCTTATATTGTGTTGCCTAATGACACCAAATTTTGTATTGATGATACTCTATTCTCTTCACAATCCAGAAGAAATTTATTGAGTTTCAAAGATATACGTCGTAATGATTACCATATTGAAACGACCAATGAAGGCAGTAAAGAGCATCTTCTTATTACTAAAACAATATCGGGCCAGAAGCTCGTATTAGAAAAACTGTCTGCTCTATGTTCTGGATTGTATTATACAAAAATGAGAACAATTGAATCATATGTGGTAATGCACCAGAAGTGCATTGACCCTAAAGTATTTATGACTTGGCATGATCGCCTTGGACATCCGGGTTCTATAATGATGAGACGAATTATTGAAAATTCGCATGGGCATCCCTTAAAGAATCAAAAGATATTTCTACCCAATGAATCTCCGTGCTCTGCATGTTCTCAAGGTAAGTTAATTATTAGACCATCTCCCTCAAAAGTCATTGTTGAATCTCCATCCTTTTTACAAAGGATTCACGGAGATATATGTGGGCCTATTCATCCATCAAGTGGACCATTTAGATATTTTATGGTTCTAATTGATGCATCTAGTCGATGGTCACATGTTTGTCTTCTTTCCACTAGAAATGTTGCATTTGCTAGACTTCTTGCTCAGATAATTAAACTACGAGCACAATTTCCTGAGTATTCGATTAAGACTATTCGATTGGATAATGCAGGTGAATTTTCATCTCAAGTTTTTGATGATTATTGCATGTCAATAGGAATAGATGTTGAACATTCTGTTGCCCATACACACACACAAAACGGTTTAGCTGAGTCTTTGATCAAAAGGCTTCAACTAATCGCTAGACCTTTACTTATGAAATCAAGACTACCTGTTTCTGCTTGGGGACATGCTATACTTCATGCAGCATCTCTAATTCACATTAGACCATCTGCATATTATAAATATTCTCCATTACAGCTTGCATTTGGTCAACAACCAAATATTTCTCATCTTCGTACTTTTGGATGTGTTGTATATGTTCCAATTGCACCTCCACAACGTACAAAAATGGGCCCTCAATGTAGATTTGGGATATATGTTGGTTTTGATTCTCCATCCATTATTAGATACCTTGAACCCCTTACAGAGGATATGTTTAAAGCACGTTTTGAGAATTGTCATTTTGACGAATCAAATTTTTCGTTAATGGGTAAAGAAAAGTCGGTGCCTGAAGCACGACAAGATATTACTTGGGATAATAAGACCCTGTCTCATTTTGATCCTCCTACAAATGAATGTAAACGGGAAGTTTAAAGGATTATTCATTTGCAAAATCTTGCAAATCAGTTACCGGATGTATTTACTGACACTAAAGGTGTAGTAAAATCTTATATTCCTGCTGTTAATGCTCCAGTAAGGATTGAAGTCTCTGAAGGACAAATTGTCAAAACAGCAATAGGTGAATCTAAAATACGCCTGAAGCGTTGAAGACCTATTGGTGCAAAAGACAAAATTCCCAGAAGGAAAAGAATACAAAATGAATTTGGTGTTCCTGAAAAACACATACCCACAATACATGCTACAAATATAATTGGTGCTCCTAAAGAGCTCAAATCTTCTATTCCAGAACCTCCTGAAGAGGAAACTCTTGAAGAGTATAAATCTCTTAAAAAGGGACCTCCTGAAGAGGTTTGCCATGAAATATTTTCCCCTGAAGAGGAACAGGTATCTGAAAATAATGAGATCTCAATACATTTCATGAAAACTGGAGAAATTCTGGATAGAAATAAAACTGTTATCGACAACATTTTTCATATAAAATGGCCCTTGACATTACCAGAAGTAATGAAGAAAATGAGTCAAAAAGCGTCGAAGAATGTCGACGTAGAAATGATTGGCCAAAATGGAAAACAGCTATTGAAGCTGAATTAAATTCGCTAGTAAAACGAGAAGTATTTGAACCTGTTGTCCAAACACTAAAGGGTATGATGCCTGTTGGATATAAGTGGGTATTTGTACGAAAACGTAATGAGAATAATAAAATTGTGCGGTACAAAATACGGCTTATCGCACAAGGTTTCCTGCAGAAACCCGGGATTGATTATGAAGAAATATACTCTCCCGTTATGGATGCAATCACATTTAGATTTTTGATTAGTCTGGTTGTTACAAAAGGATTAGAAATGCGGTTGATGGATATGGCCACTGCATATTTATATGGATCCTTAGACCATGACATATATATGAAAATCTCTGAAAGATATAAGATGCCTGAAGCATCTACAAGTACATCTAGAAATATGTACTCAATCAGACTACAAAGATCTTTATATGGGTTGAAGCAATCCGGATGCATGTGGTATAATCGCTTAAGCGAATATCTATTGAAAGAAGGATTTGAGAATAATCTTATATGCCCATGTGTTTTTATTAAGAAATCAGAATCCGGATTTGTCATTATTACGGTTTATGTTGATGATTTAAATATTGTGGGAACTTCTGAAGAGATCTAAAAAACCGCTATATATTTAAAGAATGAATTTGAAATGAAAGATCTTGGCAAAACAAAACTTTGTCTCGGCCGGTAGCTTGAGCACTTGCCAAATGGAATTTTTATTCATCAGTCCATGTATACTGAGAAAGTCCTAAAACATTTTTATATGGCCAAATCTCATCCCCTAAGTACTCCAATGATTGTTCGAACACTTGATGTGAAGAAAGATCCATTCCGTTCTTGTGATGACGATGAAGAAATTCTTAGTCCTGAAGTACCATATCTCAATGCAATTGGAGTTTTGATGTATCTTGCAAATTGCACTCGACCAGATATTACATTCTCAGTTAATCTGCTTGCAAGATATAGTTCTGCACCAACTCGAAGGCATTGAAATGACATTAAACATGTCCTTCGTTACCTTCATGGTACGGTTGATATGAGATTATTTTATCAACGTGGTTCAAGTCCAGAATTGATTGGGTATGCAGATGCAAGTTATCTTTCAGACCCACACAGAGGTAGATCTCAAACTGGATATTTATTTACTTATGGAGATACTGTCATATCATGGAGATCTGTTAAGCAGACACTATCTGCTACTTCTTCAAATCACTCAGAGATCATTGCTATTCATGAAGCAAGTCGAGAGTGTATTTGGTTGAGATCAGTTATTCAACATATCCAGGAAAAGTGTGAACTTCCCATGATCAATAATAGCCCAACAATCTTATATGAAGATAATACTGCTTGTATCACTCAAATCAGAGGAGGATATATCAAAGGTGACAGAACCAAACATATTTCACCTAAATTCTTTTATACTCATGAACTTCAAGAGAAAGGTGAAATTGATGTCAAGCAGATACGATCTAGTGATAATCTGGCAGATTTATTCACAAAGGTGTTACCAACTTCCACATTCAAGAAGATTGTGTATAACATTGGAATGCGAAGACTCAAAGATCTTTTGTCATGCACTTTTCAGGGGGAGTAAATGTGCTGATTGTACTCTTTTTCCTTCGCTGAGGTTTTGTCCCACTGGGTTTTCCTCTGCAAGATTTTAATGAGGCAATCTTAAATCACTTGTGGATACATAAGAAAACTGTACTCTTTTTCCTTCGTCATTGATTTTTCTTCCTACTGGGTTTTTACTTGGCAAGGTTTTAACGAGGCAGATTCTTTATAGGTGGTCATTCAAGGGGGAGTGTAATGAACGAACGAAACGGCAGCCGCCCCCTGTCCCACCACTAAAATTATGTGAATGACCCCACTATTATTATTTTAAATTCTGCATAGTGACTTATATAGTGACTTGCATAGTAACTTACATAGTAATTTCAAAGCCTATAAATAGGGGTTTCAGTTGTAATGAAATTCATAAGAAAATATAGAGAGAGAGAAAGTTTCAGTTCTTAAGAGTTTTAGAGAGAATTTCTTATTTCTCTTTTACAATAGTAGTTTCTTTTCTTTAATTTTATAACATTTAAAGATTATTGAGAATTTGTTATAAGAAAATGTTACAAGAAACCGGCGTTCGCATAATCTGCGAAATCGTGGCCTACGTGGCAATTACTAACGGCATCGTTTTAGTTTGATTTCAAATTTCAAGCTCAGCCCTTCCCAATTCCCATTCCCTTTCCTCTAACGAAGACTACAGGCTCTAGCTCCCTCTATACCATTTCCTTCCCCTCACGGAGACGAATCAGCTCCCTCCATCCATCCATTCCCTTCCTCTCACGAACGAAGCCTCCATCTAGATTGCTCCATTCCCCTCAGTAAGCCAGCCTCTGTTACGCATCCCCTCATTAAGTTGCCATCGGCGTGCGAAATGGAACCAGTGGATCTCGGCGTCTTCTCCCCAAAGGCCGATTGTTATTTGTCTTCTTACGAAGGCCAGTGGGTCTCCTCGAACCCAAGAGCCATGAAGCCGAACCCTAGCCGAACCCAAGTCTAACCCCAAATTCGAACCCAAACACCCTCAACCCTAAACCAAACCCTAACCCTAACCCTAACCCAAACCACTCTAACCCTAACATCTGCACTTGAACCCTAAATCCAAACTCTAACCTAATCCTAACCCTCAAAATTTTGGTCCTATATTTGTCTATCTCAACTCCGGTTTCACCAAAACTCGTAAAAGACTTTGTGTCGAAGCTAAACAGCAGGTATATATATTTATTTATACATGAATTACTTGCTTTCTCATTATCCCTAATTAATTCGAATTTTAACTCAATTTTTATACAATTATTCATTACTTTGTTTGCTTGTTTTTATTCACTGTTTAGAGGATGAGTCTTCTGTTTTTAATTGGGGCGTTTAATTTTCTGTTTGATTTTAATTTGCTATTTGTATTGTTAATCATTTATTACAATTTCTTGTTGTAATTGGCAATGTGGCTATGAGTAATACAATAATACTAACCTTATATATGCATATGGTACAAACCTTATTATACCTTTCATTTGCAATTGTAATACATGTGTGGCAGCCTAGAAAATGTGAGAAATAATTGTACAAAATTAGCTCTGTTCAGCAGAACAAGAATGTGAATCAAACTACTTCTTTACTTATATGCACTAAATTTATGTTTGCCTGACTACCTGGTTGATAATTACCTAGTCACATTCAATGTTCCTTGGTTCCTCAGCGTACCTGCATGCGGACTTTGTCTATTTATTTTAGAACTAATCAACATGTGTGTTTCATATGCTGTCTTACTTGTTTTTATTCACTATTTGGAGGATGAGTCCTCTGTTTTTAATTGATGCTTTTAATTTGCTGTTTGGTTTTAATTTGTTATCTGTGTTATTAATCATCTATTATAATTTCTTGTTGTAATTGGCAATGTGACTATGAGTAATACAATGGTACAAACCTTAGAATCTCATCATCATCAGCAATGTCTTCTTCATCCTCTGTTAAACATATCTTGTGTAAACTATTATGCTTCTGTGAGGTCGAAGCCAAATTAAAATATGCAACAACTGCAAAAAATTTAGGACGGCTTTTCTTAGGATGTGCAAAGTACAGCACAGAGGTAACTAAATTAGTTTGGCTTACATTAAACATTTTTTGATGCGTTCATCAAAATGTTGTGTCTTCTAATACATTTCTTATGTATGCATGTAATGTTCAGGGATTACCATACTGCAACTTTTTCAAGTGGGTAGATATGAATCCAGTGATTGAGTTCCGACATCGAGAAAGATTAATGAAGTTCTAGAGAAGGAGAAAGAGCTTGAGAAGATACTCGAGCATTTCGAGAAGACACAAATTGAGTTGCGTAAAATAATGGATCAGCTTGAGAAGTTGCCAATGGTGCTATCCAATAGCTACGATAGGGTTTTGAAGGAATTAGTGCATCATGCACAAGAAATTGAAAATAAGCAATCACGCACACTATTTCGAATGTATTGAGGTTTTGCATGTGGTTGCATGTTGCCTAATAGTGTTTAAATAATTTCTGCCCATGTCGCAATATTCTATTTTGTATTTTGGACTTCTGCACATGTTACTTGTAGTAAAGTAATTTCTCTGTTTATTATGGACATTCAAATCTATCAGACAGAAAAATGAATGCTTGATTTTATAGTTTAATCATGCGTGCTTGATTTACTTGGTATTTGACATATGCCATTTTAATTTATTTTATTTTGGCTAAGTAGTTGGTAAGTAGTTGGACGACTGGACCTTTGCTTTGGTGGTTGCATTTGCAATTTTCTGTTATAGACAAGCTACTATTGAAAGGACAAAGAATATGGCATGTCATGCTAAATGCAGATTTTGAATAGTAGTTGCAGATTTTGAAAGTAGTAGCCGAACTGCGAACAAAGAATGTAGCATGTCATGATAATTGCAGATTTTTGTATATTCTTGTATAAAGTAGTTGGACGGCTGAACCTTTGCTTTGGTGGTTGCACTTGCAATTTTCTTTTATAGACAAGCTACTACTGAAATGACAAAGAATTTGGCATGTCATGCCAAATGCAGATTTTGAAAGCAAACTTATCTCAAAGTTACTTTTCGCAAAACTAATATGTCAAATATCCCCGTCTTCTCACAATTCCTATCCAAGAATATAATTAAATTGATTCCATAAACAATGTCCATTGTTTTAGAACAAGCTGTCCAGAAGTAATACATAGAATCACTCTTAACAACAAAATGATTTTCTTTATCACCTATGATGATCAGCACAAAATGTAAACTTCACAAGCACTTAGTAAGGGGCTCACATACAGAAGGTTACAACAAAGTATAGCTCACTATTCCTCTTGACAAGAGCAACATTCCTTCAAGTTCAACATGATCTTGCCCACAAAGCCAACAAAAAATAACACAAAAAATCTGTATAGAATGAGACATTAATGGCAACAATGCTCCATTCAATTGTTGTTAGTAGTTTAGCTAGAATCTCTTCTCCTACACAAGCAAGTAAACGACAACAATTTTAGCATTCAAGCAAGTAATTGAATGCTAACAATGAATTACTAAACGTTTAAATGGCTAATACAATGATTATTTATTATTTGATAAACATTTAATCACACCATAACTATATGCACACTTGGTCACAAACATTATATAGGTAGGTAGCAAGCTTGTGCAACTTGAACATGGAATATTCAAAGACAGCAATGAAAGCCAAAAGGGAGATAAGCATAATACACAAAGGTGGGGAAATAAATGGAAATAATGAACGTCATCCTTTTGAAGGAAAAGTTTTCAATGCAGCTAATTCTGCTACTTAGCACTAACTGATAAGCTTAAAGGACAAAGAAAGCTGCAAAAGTCTCATATGGGTAGCTTGAATTCCTAACATGATGTTGGACTTCTAACTAATCTGATTAATGGTTAATCATTAACAAATTTGCAAGGCAACCGCAAGTGAAAGATTCCCACAAAGCACAATCTCCTCTAGTAAACTTTAATGGATTAAATCAATAGCTCGGGGTCTAAATTTATAGCAGGGCTCAAATTTTCTCTAGCTTATACCAACCATAAAACAAAGGCTACAGACCTTGCGCACAAAAGCTACAATAACATAAAAAAGACTACATCTTTCATGAACATAACGAAAGCTATAGTATTTCCTCAATGACCAAACATTGAGGCTGCTACAATAACATACTTTAGCAAGCTACAGTATTTTTGAAAAAAAGAAGTATAGTTGGAAACCAAACATTCTTACCTCTTCTTTGACAAAGGCTACTTTCTCAATGATCAAATCATCCACTTCATTTATAAAACATGTGTGAAAAATGACAACAATCTACCCTAAAGAACCAAATTACAGACGAATAAGTAAAAAACACATTTTCAAGAACCGAAACACAGGAAAATAAGGAAATTTCTCTCTGTCCAAACTCAAGGTTTCAATCGCGACCTAAATGTGGAATGTGTGATAGCGATTCGGTCCTACTCACGGCAGAAACCACCTCACAGACTTGCGAAGCTCTGCATGTGAAATGAAGGCATGGTCCGCGAATCTCTATGTGTAAAATGGGAGTGCGAGGCAAGCTTCGTGCGAAATGGACTTCCCTCCCACTTTTGAGTATTTCGATCGTCTTATATTTTTTTCTAATTTGGCTGACGTGGCTCAGTTGGTTTCGCAGGTTACGCAAGTGACAGTTTCCTATAGTATTACTATTTTTTATATAATAAAGTGGTGTTATTTTTAAGAGTATTGCTAAAACTTTATATAAGAAAATTATATAATTTTTTATATAACTTTTTATTATTATAAATTAACGTAGCTTTATATAGTATGTTAAATTTATATTTTAATAAAAATAATTTTACAATCTAACAAATCATATCATACTACGTCAATTTGTAAGATTATTTTTATATAATGTATTTGTGACTAAACTATATCTATTTTTCTTATAATAATAAAAAAAATCTATTTTTAAAGGAGCTTTGAGCTCAATAACTTGTGTAGAATTGATTCAAACTATATGATAATCAGTTGAGTTGTTCTATTTAAAAAGAGACGAGTCAAGAAGAGATTTGCTGCACCGATTCAAATAAAACTTTACATACTATAGATCTATTTAAAGAAAATGAGATTTTCGTGCCTCAGTTTAAGATGATTTCATTTGAATTATTCATTTTCTTGTAATATTTTATTAAATTATTGTATATTTTGCTAACATCACCGTTTTTCTTAGATGTTTAAATTGATAAAATCAATTAATTCTTTAAACTACATCCCAACTGATTTTATCTTGCATGCTACTAATAACAAAGAAAATTTACCAACATATCATTATCACCCAAAAAAATATCTATATATTTTCCCATCAAATTCAACTTAACAGAACTGGTACTTGGTTGTTGAGTGAATTATACCACTTGGAATGATGGAAATCAAATAAGCGGATAGCACTCATCTCACAAAATGAAAGACATTTTATTTTAATTCTAACACAAACATAAGCCATGATGTCAGACAAGCTGCAGCTGTATTATATATGAGAGTCAAGAGTCAGGACTTAGTTGTTGCAGCTGACATGGATTTCATCGCCAGCAGCCTTGGGAAGCAACCCCTTTTCTCGGCATGTTTCCACAGCCTCTACAAACATGTCCTCCAAGCTGTATTTGAACTGAAATCCCAAGGCTTTCACCTTCTTCGAAGAGAACGACACAATCTCCAAGTTATCATCGATATTTTTGAACCTGAGCAGCATCAATATTAATGCTTTGATTATCTCACAGTTTTGAAACACAACTATATATTAATAATTATAAAGAAAAAAATAATAATGAATGCAAGATGCCAGCAAAAAGGTGGGAATTGAAGGCTTACTTGGTAGGAACATTATATTCTGGGTACTTTTCTCTGAGCAATTTTGCAATATCATGAATGGTAGCATCTACAGCATTACATATATACCTCCCCTCTGCCTTAGGATGCTCAAACAAATATATATGGGCATTACAGAGGTCATCCAAGTGGACGAATTGGCCTTGCTTTATGATCGAGTAATGAGCTTCATTCCCTGTACATTGAACGTGCTTGTGTAAAATTTAAGGGACTAGCTATAATTATTAAGGCCTTATTTACTTATACACAACTTTTTATTTTATTTCATCTCATTTAATTTTTTAAATCTCAAAATAAAAATAATAATAAAATAATATAAAATAATACTTTTTCATTTAACTTTCAACTTTTATGTCCACTTATCTTATTCTATTCCATCTCATCTGCAAAAACAAACAAGGTAGCCACTGTTTGTCAACGCCACAACATTAAATGTTGCACCTAGATAATGTAGACTCCAACTTTAACTTCAATGGAAATCTATCCGTCATGAGCCCCACAACATTAAATGTTGCACCTAGACAATGTAGACTCCAACTTTAACTACAATGGAAATCTACATCACAATGGAAATCTACATGATGTATTCATTTCTCTCCCAATTGAAGAATGTGTTTAAATTGAAAAATTGTCGGAAATATTAATCGATTGAGGAAAAGGAGAATAGCGACGTGTACCGGTGATAGGGGAAAGTCCGGTTATAAGACTTGGTGGCATAGATGGCATGATGAAAGGACCAACTACAAGAGGTGGGATAATAGTGATGAAATCCAAGTTGTTTTCTTTAGCATACTTCCATGCGGCTTGCTCAGCAAGTGTCTTGGACACGAAATACATCTGCAGAAAAAACAAAAACAAAAAAATCAACTAAAGAAAAAGAAATGATTACACTAATAAAATTTCCTTCAGAGAGAAAAATAAATAATTAAAAATTCAACAGGAATAATAAAACAGTGCTGACCCATCCAGTCATCTTTTTGGCCCGGCAAAATTCAACATCGCTCCAGCAATTTTCATCATAGACTGGCCTTTGGTGCTCTTCAACATTCACAGTTCCTGCAGAAGATGTGAATACCAATCTTCGTACAGTTTTTGCTTTCACACATGCTTCCATGATGCCTAACAACCCTTCTATTGTTGGCTTTATCACTTCATTCTGCGAAAAAATAAAGTAATTTATCTCAATGAAGGCATTTGAATAACTATAAGTAGGTCAAAATGTTGGAGACGAAGCATGTGGACACGATTTGCCTTTTTGAGTTTAGTATATTATGTCTTTATAAGCTGATATCTAATAATATAATTGAGCACAGATCACAAGACTTATACCATGCACTTTATAATAAAATGTTGGTTTTTTTTAAGAAATTAAATCGCATTAACATTTTACCAAAAGCCAAAGACAATTTAAAATTTTAGTATTTTATTACTGAGTTATTTAAAAATTAGTAGCCGATAATATCTTAAACGACTTGAATCATAAAATAGTAAATACTACCTGAAATAACATACCTCGGGGTCCTTGGACTCAAAGTCCATGGGTGTAGCCACATGGAACACTCCGGTACACCCCTTAATGGCATCATCGAAGCTTCCCGGTTCATTGAGGTCAGCCTTCCATAGAGTCATGTGGGTCTCCGCCTTTGGCAGCTCCAGCAGATGCTTTACCTTCTTTATATTATCTGCAAACCCAAGAAAACACTAAAAATCAAGTTCAATTATAACGACAACATCGGTGCTCTTACTATATTCGACGAAATGTCAAAGAGGAAAAAAATAATAATAAAACCGAAAATGGAAGGTTGAATCGGGACCTGGGTCTCGCACGGTTGCTCGGACGGTGTAACCGTGCTCGAGGAGTCTCATGATTAGCCATGATCCGATGAAGCCAGAGGCGCCCGTGACGCAAACGGTTTCGCTCTGGGACCCCATGTAATTTTGCTGCTTCAGTTTCGAACGAATAAAGAGGCCGTACAGGAGATGGAGCAAGAAAATACTTGGGCTCTGTTATTGGCGAGCACTTGGCAGTTGGCACGAGCATTGTCAGATTCCCTGTATAATATATATAAATATTGGATTTGCCTTTGGTTTTGGGATCTGGAATTCCGGACCAATCACTACGCTACACACTTGCCTTCCTTCACAGCTCAACTCTCTCAAGTTCTTGGGGAAGTTAAGCGAGCTCAAACGTGCCACACGTGAAAGCTGGGTGGTTGGCACGTGGATGCTGATAGGTAGCTGAATGATATCAATGGATATAGAGTACTGCCAAGAGTAGTTTTTAGTTAGAGACTGCTCATATGTAAAAATCGGTTTCATAATAATTCCGTGGCGTTCTTTGTTTCTAGAGCCTGTAATTTTATATACGTTTATAT
Organism: Platycarya strobilacea; assembly: GCA_036898215.1. Classification (NCBI taxonomy): domain Eukaryota; kingdom Viridiplantae; phylum Streptophyta; class Magnoliopsida; order Fagales; family Juglandaceae; genus Platycarya; species Platycarya strobilacea. The sequence goes on from CM072555.1 coordinate 11,711,109, forward strand.
GTAGAAAATGTAACCTTTTATATATATATATATAATATAATAAAAAAATTAGAATTTTATTTTTATTGTATGTGTGTAATTAATGGGTGGATATCTTTTGGTTATCTGAATTTATTGGCTTTCTTTGAATGACAGATTTTCTACAATTAAACTAGTCGGTTGAGATTTAAAGAAACCTGTCGGGTAGAAGAGGGGTGGGGGAGAGAGCTCCAAATTTCAATTCGATAAAATATATTATCTTTATGCGACCGTACTATTTTACCATTGGAGAATGTCATCTAGAGTGCAGCACTTCATCATTTAGAAAATTGATTGAATCCTCGACAGTCGACAGCATGATCATATCTAGAAACAAGATATACATTTTATAAAATTGGTTGAAGTCACAAACTTTACGTTATTGTGACATAGCATCTTGCAATATACTAAAGTTTATGTGCAATATACTAATGATGTAATCGTAAATTAATTTCAACACACAACATTAATTGGTCGAAGTGATAAGAAATTAGTCGAATAATAATAATTAAACTGGTTTCCCATCTCCCAAAGCCAAGGGGGGCTGAAAATGGGAAAATAATAGAGAAAGCAAAAGAAACAGACAAATACAGGTAAAGGTCCATAAAACTCCTGAAAGGGACAAATACTGGATTGTTTAGTGAGGTAGAGAAGCACGTTTTAGGGAAGTAGCTGGTATTGAAGAAAACGAGGAAGTGAGCTAATTATATGTGGAAAGTTCTTCCATTGCCATTTTATTTTTCATATTAGATGAATTTAAATTTAAATTTAAATTAAAAATAAAATAAAATAAAATATTATCAGAATATTTTTAATATTATTTTTCTTTTAATATTTGAAAAAAAAAACTAGATTATTTATATATAAAAAAATTATATTGATTATATAAGATGAATTAAAAAGAATTATAAAAATAAATACAAATGAATATTGGATGAAAACCACGTTATCTGAAAGTTGTGAGAAAAGTTTGTTGTTTGTTTCAGCCGAAGGACTTGCAACTTGCAGGTCTAGAAATTCTCTTCCAATATTACCCAATCAAAAAGTGATCAATTGCAAGTCAAGAGGAAAAACACAAAAGATCGAACCTCTTTGAATTCTTTGAAACTACACTAAAAACTACAATAAGAAATTTGTAAAAATGTGTAATTCTAGATATAGTTATGTATTATCCAAGTATCGGATGAATTCTTTTAAAGAAGATTAGAATTTATCATTAAAAATTTAATTTTTTCATATAAATTATAAATATATATGTATATATTTTTAAAAAGTGCATACTCTATAATTATAAATATTATTTTTATATAAGAAACTTACACGTATTGATATTCAAATAGTGAAATTAATTTGTTATTGGACTGATTTTACTTTGAAGGAGTTATTTATATGATTTCCAAAACTGATTTTACTTTTAAAGAGTTATTAGACTGTCTTATGACTAATACGATTTGTTTCGTTATATTTTGTCATTTATATTTTTATTCATTGTTTATTTAAGGAGTATTGTTAATATTTAACAGAAATTAAATTGGGCAGAATATTGCCACATACACCTCCCCAAATTAATTAGTGTCAATCTTGTAATTTCATATAGGTTGAAAAACTAAGGTCTGATTTGAGTGGAGAGATAATATGAATGAGTTTAATTTATTTTTTAATATTATTATTATTTTAAAATTTTAATAAATTAAATTGAGATTTAATAAATTTGTATTAAAATTTATATTTTGTATAAAAATATAAAAATATATAATAATAAATTTAAAACAAATTCGTTGCATTTACGAATCGAAACGGGTCCTAAAACGAGTATCTGTCCAGGTCGGGAGCGATTTATTACGAAAGTCTATCACCGTTCGTTGACGAAATACAACAAGGGGAAACTCACTATCAAAGACAATAACAAAAAAAAAAACGCGTGTTTAGAACTTTAGTACATCCTTTCTGTTCAGCTGTCGTCGATCAACCCCTCTCCTCGTACAGTCAAGGAATATCATCAAGAAATTCTGATTAGACGTTGAAGCACCGGCAGGCATGTGCCATTGAAATGCAAATTTTGCGCAACTTCTGTCAAACAAAAATATTGAGAGTATTCACATCTATCATTCTTATCTTTATATAAATAATAATATAAAAATATTACGTAGGTTATAAAAGTCAAATAAGGAGGCATGAATAATCCCCTATACGACTTTGAGAGCCAAAATTATTTTTAGTATGAAAGCCAATCACTTTTACTTCTCCGATTTTTATGCAAACATGTTTACCTTTTTTAATTATTGAATGCTCATTGCACCTTTATATATTGGGAGTATTCTTCTGTCAATTGAAATGCTAAAATAAAACGAAAGAAAAGAAACAAGAATAAGTAAGGAATAAAAGAAAGAAAAATTTCTAAATATTTTTTTTTTATATTTCTTTTATAACAGTAACAATTTTTATTTTTATTTTTATTTTTATAATACGTTATCAGCACGAGATTCTATCGATATTGAAACTAGTGGTCTTCTACTTCAAATAAATTTTTCAATATTTTATTTGCAGTTCTCGAAATAAATATTAAAAATAATATTGCTGAATATTACTTGATAAAATTCTACTTTTATTCTTAGGATTATATGAATATATTTTTTAAATTCACATATTTATTTTTGTGATTTATATATATATAATGTCAAATATTGAGATTTATTATTATTGACATTTCTGGAAAAAATGTATTTATCCAAAATTCTTGATGAGATCTATTTGGATATGATAAACTTGGGAGATACAATCAAAGAAGAAAACTACGTGTCCCTACAAGACCGTGCTGTGTATCTCATGGTGAAAATCATCTTATTGTGTTAAATGAATTAAGAGAGAGATATGAGCACCAGAAGATGTAATCCTCTCAAAAGATCATTATGACTTATTGCATCTGAAATTGTAAGATTTTAAGAGTAGTAATAAATATAACTCTGCACTATTTAAAATCAACTCAATATTAAAATTATGCAATGAGAATGTCACTGATGATGATATTTAAAAGAAAACATTATTTTTCATACTTCGAATGTGTTCTTGTAGTAGTAATATCAAGAGCAAAAATTTAACAAATATTCTGTACTTTTATTTTGTCTTTTAAGTGATTGAGCTAAATAATGAGTTTTTGTTACTAAATCACCAGTTACGTTCTATTAATGATATTGGATGTACACCATTTTCAAAAGTGAACGGTGCATCATTTCAAATGAATCAAGGGTGTAGACGTGGTAGAGAAACTATATAAGTGTTGGCCCCAAAAGCGACAACACTAAATATGATAATAATATACTGTATCATCAGAAGTGATCCAACTCAGAGAAGAGTAAAAGCCTTCAGAATAATTTTTCATAGAAAAATGAAGATATTTGTCATTGGTATGACTGAATATTGGTCACGTACCTGTTGTACAGCTAAATATTTGATTCACTTATACTAAACTTTTATATATAATCTTATTAATATTTTATCATGTTTTGAAATAATAAAATATCGGTACCTGAAGTACGATAAAAAATTACTTGAAATAATAAAACTATGTCTAAATTTGATCATCTTACAAATGAATGTGAACCAGAATTTCAGAAGATTATCTATTTGTAAAGTGTTGCAAATCAGTTACAGGATGTATTTATTGACACTAAAAGTGTTGTAAAATCATATAAAACTGCTGTTAATGCTTAACCAAGAATTGAAATTCTTGAATGACGAGTTGTTAAAGTAGCAATAGATAAGTTTAAGATACGTCTGAAGCGTTGAAAACCTATTGGTACAAAAGAGAAAAGAAATCGGTGCTGCTGAAGAGACCGTACTTTCTGTATAAAATATAATCCCCTTGAAGAGGAAACCTCCTGAAGAGGAAAATCCTGAAAAGTATAAATTCTCCTGAAGAGAGAACTTCCAAAAGAGGAAACTCCTAAAAAGTACAAACTTCCTGAAGAGGTGTTTCATGAAATATTTTCTCCTGAAGAGGAACAAGTACCTGAAATAATGAGATCTTAATACATTTCATGAATACTGAAAATATTATGAATATAAATAAAATTGTTGTCGACAACATATTTTTATATAAGATGACCCTTGACATATTCAGAAGTAATGAAGAAAGTGAACCAAGAATCGTCGAAAAATGTCGATGTAAAAATGATTGGCCAAAAAAAAAAAAACTATTGAAATTGAATTAAAATTGCTAGCAAAGCGAGAGGTATTTGGACCTGTTGTCCAAACAGCAAATGGTGTAATGCCAATGAGATATAAGTGAGTATTTATACGAAAGCGTAATTAGAAATGAAATTGTGCAGTACAATTTTTCGCACAAGATTTCTTGCAGAAACCCGAAAGTAGTTATGAGGAATCATATTTCCTTGTTATGAATGCAATCACATTCATATTTTTAATTGGTTGGGTTATCATAAAAGGATTAGATATGCAGTTGATGAATGTGGTTACTGTATATTTATAAGGATCATTAGATCATTACATATATAAAGATATATAATACTTGAAACATCTAATCCAAGTGTATTTAAGAGTATGTACTTTATAAAATTTCAAAAATATTTATATGGGTTAAAGCAATCAGCGAATATCTATTAAAAGAAGGATTTGAGAATAATCCTATATGCCCATGTGTTTTATCAGAACCCGAATTTGTCATTATTGCAGTTTACGTTGATGATTTACCTTGTTAGAACTCCTGAAAAAATCACAAAAACTGCTATAAATTCAAAAAATGTATTTGAAAATGTAAGATCTTATTATTCAAATGTTAGATGAGTTACAAAAATTTGAAACTTTTAACCTTATCTCTTAAATGCATTTATTCTTCATAAAGCGACATGTCATCCTTATCTAAAGGATTAGGCAGTCGAAATGAAGAGGCAAGTAATGATTTTAAATCCTTATTCTCTTGTTTTAAGTCTGCAATTTTTCTGTCAAACTCTTGAACAAGTCATTAAAGTACGGAAATATTCTTGTTAAACTCCTCAATCTTACGATTTTTATATTGTAACCGGTTGAAAAATCCAACAATAGAGGAGGAGTATCGAGTACCGAGAGTTAGCAGCTCACAAACGGCTTCACAAATGCAGATGAATTATAGATATGAGAAGAAAATTTGATGCGAATTATATGAAACTAAAGACGTTTCTTATAGAAATGGAAATAAGAATAAGAAAAATCATCATCTCTTCAAATCTCATTTTACAAGATATGCTGGATGCATAATTTTAAAAGTCAAAGAGATTAATTATAACTATCTCTATTTTCTTGTAAACGCTGAACCTCTGCAGTTAGTTGTTGTTGTTAACATTGTATCTGAGCTCTCTCTCGTTCCAGCTCTTCTACTTGTGTTTTCAGGTCACGAGAATACCAGTATACAAGTTTCTTCAGCTCCTTGTTTTCTTGTCTTAAATCTTTATATTTTTTTATCTTTAGTTGCAAGCGTTTAATGCAACTCAGATATTTGATTTTTAAGATGATCAATCTCACTTGTTCTCACCAGTAACCTCTGAGACATGGTTGTAAGAGATACAACATATTGAATACTGAGGGTTCTTGGTGCTGCAACAATTTTAGGATCAGATTTATTAGAAAGATATATCTCTGTTCCTATCATGGTATTTACAGCCTCAGGAGAAAATATAAGTGGTTGAAGTATAAAAGGTTCATGGTTCAAATTTGGGACATTAGAATTTCTATCAGACATAATATCATTTTAGATGAACAACAACTGAATCTATGATGAATGCAAAATCTTTTTGCTGGAATAAACAAATGGTAAAATTGGTTATATTTAAACAACAACCTGAAACCTTCAAATTTCTTCAAGATCTCGTTTGTCAACAATATTAAGTGGATTTGATTTTCCACCGAACTTATAATATTAGACCTCAAAGTTTTTTCAGCTTTTATCATACATAGATAGTTTTTAATACTATTTCCGCCGTATAAAAACAAATTCTCCCTAATAACGTCGAATGAGGGGGAGAAACTTTTAGATGAAAATATTATCATACTCTCTCTAATGCATTATTTAGATGGAAATCATGCCTGAATTCGTAATCTGTTATATATGCTAAAATAATGTTTGCTTATTACTTGAAACACTAATGCATATTATCAGATGGAGTTTAAATATTATTGCAGGTATCCGATTTTTATTAAGTCTGTCAATCAGATATTATTTTTCACATCTTCAAATCATTCAGAAATTATTGCAATTCATGAAACAAGTCGAAAGTATATTTGACTGAGATCAATGACTCAACATATCCAAAAAAAGTGTGGTATTTCATAATAAATGATAGCTCAACAATTTTATATGAAAATAATGCTGTTTGTATCATTCAAATCAAATGAGGATATATCAAAGATACGATCAAGTGATAATCTGGCAGAGTTATTCACGAAAACCATCACCAACTGCGACATTCAAGAAAATTGTGCAGAATATTAAAAAGTGAAGACTCAAAAATCTATCGTCATGCACTTTTTGGGGAGAGTAAAAGTCCTGAAAGCTTGTGCTGATTGTACTCTTTTTCCTTTGCTAAGGTTTTATCACACTGGATTTTCCTTTGCAAAGTTTTAATGAGACAATTTTAAAACATTTGTGGATACATAAAAAGACTGTACTCTTGTTCCTTCGCCATTGATTTTTTTTCCCACTGGGTTTTTCCTTGGCAAGATTTTAACGAGGCAGATTTTTAATGGGTAATTATTCAAGGGTGAGTGTTATGAATTATTGGGGGCGGACGCCCTCTTAATTATTTTGTGAATAACTCCACCATCATTATTTTAAGTTTTATACAATAATTTGCATAATAATTTTAACGTCTATAAATATAGGTTTCAGTTGTTATGAAATTCATAAGAAAATATTGAGAGAGAAGAAATTTCAGAGAGTTTTTTTTAAAAAAATTATATATATATTTTTGTAATAATAGTAGTTCTTTTTTTAATTTTATAAAAAAATATACTTAAGAAAGTATAAGAAAATTTAAAAATAAATTAAAATTTTGATTAAACAGATAAAAAGCTAAAAAGTGACATAGAGTCAAACTTTGACCATACGCATGCTAGTACTCATATTGGGTTTTGAGATTAGATGGGATAGTCAGAGCGGGTCATATCATCGTGAGGTTTAAAACCGCGCCTAATTCCGATTGGATTTGAGATTAGATGGGATACTCATAGCGGGTCATATTCAACATGAGGCTTAAAACTGATCCTAATTACGATTGGGTTTGAGATTAGTGGGATGAATTAGAGATTGAAAAATGGAAAGGTGGATAAAATATTATTTTTTAATATTATTATTTTAAGATTTGAAAAAATTATATTATTTATTATATTTAGTATGAAATTGTCTTTGTTTGTTTTTATAATACATCTTATTTTATCATAATAAATTTTTAAAATTTTGATAATAATTCAATTTTTTTTTGAAATAATAATAATATTAAAAAATATATTTTAATAATATTTTATATAATTTTTAACTTTTTATCTCATATGCAAAAACAAAACAACTATGTAAAATTCAATTTTCAAATCTCAACTTTTAGAACTTGTTAAAGATCAGTAATTGGGACACAATCTTTTTTACACCAATATATTAAGTGAAAGGTTATTATGTAAAATTTAAAATAGAGGAAACATTAAATTTTAAATTTGTTTCAATGCTTATTATGAAGTGGCACTTCTATATTGGATAGTTGCAAACAAGACCAAAAAAAGGAATGTTTTTTAGACGATGTGAGCATTAGCAATGGTCTAGTCATTACTAAGTTTAAAATAGAACTAAATTTACTTTTTTAGCTATAATGCAAATGATTTAGCTAATTAGTCCACATTGGTCTAACTATTTCAAAGTCTAAATAATATTATAATATTATATATTATATATTTTAATATCAATTTTTTTTTTAATTTTACAAATATACTTAATATATTAAATTTTAATTTTAGTGAACAATAAATTATTTTTTTAATTGTTACATGTTGGGACAGTTTCTCTCTCTTCATTCATCACTACCTTTTTCATGCAAAGCTTGACATGTCAAAATTGCCCACAAGCAAGGTAAATACAAATACAGGCAGCTATATAAAAAAAACTATTATAAAACTCCTAGTATCACAAAGATAGAACATGATAAAGCCAAATGAAGCACCACAAATGAACCATGAATTGATTTCATTAAAACTAAAAACCAAATAGTGATGTGAGACAATAAACTTCGGCCTTATTACATCATACTGCCACAACACTAATTTGGTAGCAGAAGTCTTGTTACATCATAGCAAATTACAGCATTACAAATGAACCATGAATTTGATTTCACAAAAACTAAAATAAAACTGAAATGTGAGGCTATAAACTTCAGTCATACTATATTCAACTGTCAGAACCATGAACTATGCTTGGATTCCTTACATATAATCTGCCAATTTAGTTTTTACATATAATCTGTCATTCTCCACATATAACTACAAATACTACAAATATGCCAATTTAGTCTTCACAAGTTTCCCCATCGATGGTGGACATACAAAGATGAACATGGCATCAAGAGAACCATCCTTCACAGACCTTGCCCCTTGAACATCAATGTCAAGAATGCATTTTCTACATTGAAACCAGAAAAAAACATTTCAACTTTGCAGAGAGAAACTCATTTTAATTTTACTAGGTAAAGTGAAGGTCGCTTGAGAGTGCAATCTACATGAAAAATCAAATCTAACACCCAGCTTTCAGAAAGTAAAATATAGTCAGATATTTACCTTTCTTGCATCAGCTACCACTTCAACAGCTTCAATACTAGTTCCATAGAGAGGTGTAGTGTATGAGTTCCTAAACAATAGGATAACTAAAGATATAAAATAGAAACAAACCCAAAAAGAACACAAGCCAAAGATAAAAAGAACACAAACCCAAGATAAAAAAAAAACTTCAAATAAACCAAATAGAAAATGCCAAAAAATAAGAACCAACCCAGAAAACATTAAAGACATAAAAATCCTAAGTTCTTCAGTTAAAAGGATCGCTAGAAGTTCTTCAATTATCAAACACTTTTGGAACAACAATGAAATCTCACATCCAATCAATCTCATCTAAGTAACCAATTATCACAAACAATTCCAAACTAAAGTATGCTCCTTTCAATTCACTTCAAGCCATACACTAAATTAATAGGAACACAATCTGAGCAAACTCAATCCGTGAAAAAGACAAAGGAATCTAACAATAGAAAAAAAAAATACATGTTTAAAATAAAGGGTAAATTTCTTCACAATCCAAAAACTACTTCCCCACAAATTATATCATTTTAACATAATATAGTTTGTTGAGACCAAAAACAAATTCATAATCCGGAGTTGGAAAGGTCAAAAACCCCTAATAACAATAAATGAGGCACGGGATTAAGAAACCCTAAATTAAAGGTTATTATTAAGGGTTTCTTAATGAGGCGATAAAAGAAATTCGAGCAAACAGAAAATGATTTATTAATCTTGTGCCTCATTGGTTGGGGTTTCAACTCATTTTACTCGAATTTCCTTTTTCTCAAATTTCCTTTAAAAAGACCCTGGTGATTCGACGAAACCCTAGAGAGAAAGGAAATCCAAGCAAAAATGTTGAGTTCTTTGAGGAGAAAGAAACGAAAATATAATCAAAGGAAATAGGAAGAGAAACGGAAGAGAGACTTAAGTTTGATGTGGAAGACGATGGATGTAGCTTGACAATTTGTTGGACGATGCCGAGAACTTGCTGGACGACGAAGGCAGCTTAAAGGTTGAAGATGAAATTAACTTCGCCTTGTTTACCTTGGGAGAAGACGATGAAGATGATCGGTTCACGACAAATAGTAGCAATGCGTAAAGGGATATCGAGATTTCGAGGAAACAAGAAGCCTCCCCGCATTTCTTTCCAATTAAAAGAGAATAAAATAAAATGATAGAAGCGTGAACAGGAACACGCCAAACATAGCGAGTCTAGACGAATTACTGTAGCAAAGTGGAAAATAGAAGTGGGCTAGCAAAACCAATGTAGATGAAATTTTTAGTTTAAAGCCGAAGTTTGGAGATGCAGTGGGCTATAGCCAGCCCATTGCTAATGCTCTGATTTATCCTTGCACTGCACTACTTCCAAGGCGAAAGGAACAATCGCAATCATTTTTGAGGAGGTATTAGATGCCACAAATAAAATTTACATTACAAACTCAAACCATCAGTTCATATAACTCTCAAATTCTCCCCTTGAGATTACAACGGGAGATAGCCCTACTGATCTCGCAAGAGACTAAAAGACCATTATTTTAATTTTTGAGTACCAGAATTCATGTTACACGTACAACACTCGCAACCTTAATTTGTGCCGTCAAGAGTTTTTTCAGCTCCCGGAGGAAGCAATCCCTTGTCTCGGCATGTTTGGACCGCTTGCACAAACATGTCCTCCAAGCTGTACTTGAACTCAAACCCCAAATCTTTTATCTTCTTTGAATTGAAAGAGACAATTTCCAAGTTCTCGTCCACACCCTTGAATCTGAGCATTCAATAATGACCAATTTATAGACTCCAACTTACAGCTTTATGGAAGACATTAAAGACATAAAAATGAATGCAAAGATGTCAGGAAGATGGGGAAAAGGGCTTACTTTGTGGGGACATTGTACTCTGGGAACTTTTCTTTGAGCAATTTTGCAACATCAAGAATGGTAGCATCGCATGCGGAGCAAAGATACCTGCCCTCTGCCTTTGGGTGCTCAAATACATAAATGTGGCCCATGCAAAGGTCATCCAAGTGAACAAATTGGCCTTGCTTTATGATCGAATAATGAGCTTCATTTCCTGCAGTACTTAAAACACATTATTGTGAGTGAAGGCATTTTTTTTCTATTGGCACTGGATGTCGGAACAGAGTCCGATTAATCCTGAGAGTGCATAAGTTCTCAATAAGAAATTTTCTACAAATGCACTTCGTTAATTCAAAAAGAATCCTCTCCAGCCCGATGGCCTTTAGAGATTATTTGTACTCAATGAAATTTGAACCTTAAATTTAGGAAAAACATACCCATAAGTTTAAGGCCTTTACTACTTGAGCCAGTCAATCTCTAAAAATTTGTGAGTGAAGGCATACAAGAGACCGAAAACGCTTGGGTCCAGTTCCTGTTGAATGTCGGCTAACAGGAGCTGTACCCAAACGAGGTACATATTAAGAGAAAAATTCAAGAATTGTGATAAACAAAGGCATGGAGATTTGTACCAGTGAGAGGGGATAGCGCGGTAATGAGACTTGGTGGCATTGAGGGCATGAGAAATGGTCCAACCACTAAAGGGGGAATCACACTGACGAAGTCCAACTTGTTCTCTTTGGCAAACTTCCATGCGGCTTGCTCAGCCAGTGTCTTTGACACAAAATACATCTGGACATTCCAAAAACTTTCAACATGTTAAGAATGCCAAGTCTAATTTTCAGTCTAAAATTTGTCTGACTTCATATTCTCTCTCCCATGCTATTGGGGAGGCTATACAAAATGTTGTTAGACACTAATCTTTTCATGGTATCATGGATATACAATATTAATTGAAATCTTTTCTAATTTCTTTATCAAGTCAAATAGTCCAATATAAAGAAAAAAAAAAAGAAAGAAAGAAAGATAGACAAGTCATTAAATATCTACTTAGAATAATGCTTTCTTTAAAGAAAATGAGTAAACATTCGTCACTTTTCACAACATTTTATATAATAATATTTTAAGAATTGTGGCATTTTTGTCAAAAAAAAAAAGTCATTTTACATCATTTTGAGCAATGCTAGATATTCCTATTTTGGGATTCCTATTTTGGGATTCATACTTAAGAGATTCCTAATTGGGACATTTTTTTTTTAATTTTTAATTTTACATGATTTTTATATAAATATTTGTAAAACAATATTGTGATTTTTTTATATTTTTAAAAAAAGATTTAAGATGTTAAGGAAATCATGTAAATAAAACATACATCTTAAAACACTTAAATTTTTAATTTTTTTACATAATTTTTTTAACATCTTAAAACATTTTTTAAAATATAAAAAATACAACATTGTTTTAAAACACTTATATAAAAATCATGTAAAATAAAAAACTAAAAAAAAAAGTCCAACTAAGAATTTCCAAATAGGGCTCTGAAATTAAGGATCTCAAAGTAAAAATTTCTAGCATTATTTCGTCACTTTTTGTAAACTAATTTAAAAAAAAAAATACAATTTTTTACAATATGTATTATAAGATGGAAAATGATACTTGACTCAATAAAAATGCTTCGATAAAAGTGATTGATTGAATTTTTAATTTGATTTTTAATTTATTTCATAATTAAAGAAGTCAATATAAATTAATTAATTTTTTTAAAAAAAATATTTAAAATTGTGTAAAAATGATGAAAAGAGAAAAAATATAATTATCGGCTCACTTTATCGGTTAAATATCAATTTCCGTAAGTAGTAACAGTGTTCTTGTTATTATGAAATATGAGTGATTAATCACTCTGTGGGATCCTGCCTAGTGTTAATTTTTTTTGTATTTTTTTTGTATATTTTATTATTATTTTTAAACACTTATATAAAAAATAAAAATTTATAATATTATAAAACAATATATTTATCATTATTCTATAAAAAAATAAAAAATAAAAATAAAAATTTCACAATCAGAATTCTCAGTCGAGAATACCGTTTGTGGGTTTAGTGTTTCTCATGAAATATATTGTGAAACTTGTTGCGTGAGATAAAGGGCGGGGAAAACTGACCCATCCAGTCATCTTTTTGGCCCTGCAAAATTCAACATCGCTCCAGCAGCTTTCATCATAGACTGACCTTTGGTGCTCTGAAACATCAAGGGCTCCAGCGGATGATGTGAACACAAGCCTGCGAACGGTTTTTGCTTCGACGCATGCTTTCATGATGCTTAACACCCCGTTGATCGTTGGCTTTATCACTTCATTCTGCAGATTGGACAACCATTCGACAACCGAAACGTCAATATCGTAAACAAAACAAATAAAGCCTACTTTGCTGTGAAGGCATCTCTAATATAATTAAACATTATTGCATCTAACCATACCGTAGTTGATTATGCAACCCACTAGAGAAAATCATTCTTTCAATGATGTCCACTATCCAGAGAGTTTACTGTTTTGGGGGGCCAACTTACAAATAGATAATTTAGGTGGGCCAAATAATGGGATCTATATTATTTATGATAATATTTAATGCTGTGAGATCAGCATATATGTTTGTGTTTCTCTCTCTCAAAATTAAAGAGAATCTTTAACTATAATATCATATATAGAGGTTTACCGGTAAAGATAGAATGATTGCTTCCATGTATAGGCATAACCACAGTACTATAATTTTTTTTAAAGGCAAGCATAATATATATAACATGAAACGGATATGAAGATACAAAATTTAGTAAAGTGAGAATTTCTAATAATCATTCTAATACGACAAACACATAGTGGACAAAAAAAAAAGAGTAAAAAACAGTTTCATAATCACTCCCACCAATCCCGACTAAGGAGATGTCGCAAAAAACGATTTCAAAATAGTATGATAAACAAACTATATAATTATGACTAAAAGTTGCAGCAGGAGCAGTGCGCTACATTCTATCGAGTTGGTCTAATTAGAGGGGATTTTCACATCCACTTGAACTAGGTTCCTAACTAGAAAAACTAGAAAATAGCAACTAGAAGAAAAATCGATACACCAGAGAGGGACCACTGTCGGCAGTGGCAATGTGAGGAGCATGCGCCACACTGGAAAACAAATCGATAGTTGAAAACAAGGAAACCAAGGCCGTTAATCCCAATGGAGCCTCGCGTGTTGGCAAGGGCACACTTCTAATGCGGCGGTGCATGGGATGTGCCGCACGTCTAAATGATTTGAACTTCCCTTCCCATAGATTGTCAGTGGCAGAGTCCAAAAACCTAGCGCGTGGTGGTCGAAGAGGCCCAGCAAATAGAAGATCGGAGATTCCTTCGATTGGAGACAAAAAGCTAACAAAACTTGAGAAAAAACTAGGAAAACAAAGATAAATGGCCGCATAGGACTGGGCGGGAGGGAAAGAGAGAGGAGCCAGAGCTCCTGCCCCCCCCCCCCCCCCCCTTTTCCGAATATGAGCTGGTATGGCTTGGAAAACGACTGGCGAGGGGTGGGGGTTAGAGAGAAAACGAGCAATGCGGGAACCGTTTTGCTACAGCATTGTAAGGGTTATTCGGAGAGTAATGACAGACATAAAATTTTAAATAAAAAAAACTGCAAATATGTTTTAAAATGATGGTGTTTTTATAAAAATGTATTATGTATATAAATTACTTTACAAAAATGCAATTTTTTTAAAGATATAATTGTAAAAATAGTTATATGTATATCATTTTTCATAAAAAAAAATGATACATTTACGGCTACTTTTGTTAAATTAGCAGTAAAATAATTTTTGTATAATAATTCTAATTATACCACACACTACATCTCTTTTAATTTTATTTTGAATAAATCTATTTATTATCTCATTTTTTATCATTCCTTTATCATATCATGATGTGACATTAAATAATAGACTTATAAATCAAATATAATAAATAACATTCAATCATCTATTGTCACATCATAAGATGATAAAAAATAATAAGAAATGAAATATTAAGTAGCATTGTTCTTTTATTTTTCCTATAACAATTATGCGGTGTATGGAATATGGTACTAATGAGGATAAGTGGGACAACTCAATAAGTTTAAAAAAACTAAAATTAAAATTAAAAATAAAATATATAAAATATACCATATATAAATGATAAGTAGCATTTCTCGTTATTATAATTATATCATGAAAAATGATATAATTAGGAAGAAAAATGATATAACTAGCATTTCTCACAGTCCCGCTCAATTTTTTTACTTAGTGATCAAGAAAGTGGTGTTTAATAATATTATAATTCTTTTTCCTTTTTAAAAATATTTTAAAATGTAAAAAAAAAAATTACACTAACGGGACTGGGCAATGAGATCTCCTGTAGGATCCCTTAGCATTGCCTTTATATCATTCCTCATAAAATATAGGAAAAATTTATCCATTATCTTTTTTTTATTATTCAATAACATGATATTAGATGATGAGTTTATAAATAAAATATAATAAATAAGTTTTAATTATCTAATATTATATTATAAAATATTAATAAATTATGAAAATTAAGATGATGAGTATAATTATTTTAAAATATATTACTACGAGTGAGGCAAAAATTATAATAATATAAACATCCAAAAATCATATATTCTAGTAAATGCCAAATGGGCTAAGAAAAACCAAAATATGAAGGTCGCAAACCTCGGGGTCCTTGGACTCGAAGTCCATAGGCGTGGCCACGTGAAACACACCGGTGCACCCTTTAATGGCGGCATCAAAGCTTCCTTCGTCAGCGAGGTCAGCCTTCCACAGTGTTAGGTGCGTCTCTGCTTTGGGCAATTCCACCAAATGCTTCACCTTCTTCATATTCCCTTTAACCATCAGGAAAAAAAAAATTATTATTTTTTCCAAACTGCACAATTTTTACTAACGGCGTGAGACCAGACCGAACCTGGGTCGCGTACGGTGGCTCGAACGGTGTAACCACGCTCTAGGAGCCTCATTGCCAGCCATGATCCGATGAAACCAGACGCGCCGGTCACGCAAACTGTCTCCGACTCCGAACCCATGCTCTTCTATTTTCTGATGCTGTATAGACTTTGATGATGAGATCGACGTGATTGAGGGTGACTCGTGATGGATATTATAGTGTTTGTCCTTTCTAGCTAACACCTTACTTCTGTTGAACCTACCCACACGTGATCACCTGACAACTATGGCACGTTGGCCTATCTTCTGGCTCATTTCTGTCTATCACTTTCCTGGCTAGTTTACAAGGACAATTTTAGAATAATTACTTAAATGTGTCTATTAAATAAGTATACTACTGTAAATGATTTTTGTTATTATTATTATTTTAAGTATTTTATAAATATCATTAATCATTAAATAACAATAATAATAATATAGGAATAAATAAGCATATTCAGTAGACATATTAAATTTTTATTTATTATTTATTTTTAAGTAAATATTTTTAAATATTTTTAACATCTTAAAATATTTTTAAAAATATAAAAAATCACATTATTATTTTAAAATATTTACTTAAAAATAATATAAAAAATCAATAAAAAGGAGAAAAGGTCCTGCTTTACCGGAGTGAGTAGCACCACCCTAAATATTCATATATTTATTTTCTATTTTACATAGCTTCCGTTAATGTAAATTATCTTTTTTTTTTCTTTTGATTTTAATACATATATATTTTTTAACACTTTTAAATATTTAAAAAAATTAAAATTATAATATTATTTAAAATTACTTTTAAATATTAAGTAAAGAAAAAAATTATAGCGATAATAATTAGTGATAACTATCAACAAAAAGAGTAATTTTTTTCTTTATATATACATTGGATAAAAAATGAGATAAATAAAGTAAGGAGAATAAAGTAAAAACACTTTTTGTTTGACTTTTGAATAATAATTTATCAAAAATAACTATTTATTTTCTTAATTTTTAATTAAATATGACGAAAACTTTTTTATGAATCCAAAAATTTGCACTTTTTTTTATTAATTTTTGAAGGAAAATTTTAATAGATTTAATGCTAGTGTTCGTAGTAGTAGAATTTATTATATTAAATATTAAACTATAAATCTTAATCTAAAAATAATATTTCTCATCATAATTCTTAATACACTTAAAATAATATAAGTCTTGAACCCTAGACCGTAATGTTAACATGCACATAAAATTATTCGTAATCCTAACATACTGGTCTTGGCCAATTTCCAAATGAGAAAGGCTAGGAACACACTCATCCAATGATAGCATGACACCTCATTATTTTGAGAAAGCAAACTATGGAGCCGGTCACACTGAATCCGTTCAGTAAATTTCTCTCTCTCCCGACTCCCGAGTCCTTCTCTCCATCCCCCACATTCCTTCTATCCATCTCCCTCTCTCAAACCCATATCTCTCCCTCTCCCTCTCTCAACGCGAATCTAGCACTCGACGAAGCCCTCCGAACATTTTCAGCCTCATTCCTTCCTCTCCTCTCTTGACGCATCTCTCTCCCTCTGGTAAAATCTGATTCTAATTTCATTCCAGGGTTTGCTCGTCTTTCTTTAGTTAGGTGTCCTTCTCTATTCAGGTTCATGAGATTTTCCCCTCATGAGATTTTCGAATGTATTGTGGGTTGAGGTTTAACTTGGGAGTTTTGAAGTGGATGATACAATCATTTGGGTTTGGTTTGTGACATCGTCTCCCATGGCCCCCCAATAAATAGAACTGAACCCAAGTTTATTTCCCATCATCTTCCTAGTGGTTTTGGATCTCCAGTCCGTGTTTAGTTCCCTTTCTTTTCCACCATTTGCCACGCATCGTCTTCAATGGGCCCCCACTCATCAATCCTAAACACAAGTTAACGATGCAATTCAGTATACATAAATTTAATCAAGCCGAACACATAAATGCAATTCTGGAACACATAAAATCGTATATATAACTTTAATTAATAAAATCGTATACATAAATTTAATCAAACGTATACATTAATACAATTATGTAAGTGTTGAACATATAAAACCGTACACATAAATTTAATTAATAAAACCGTATACATAAATTTAATCAAACATATATATAAATGCAATTATGTATGGAATATCCATTCCTGATATGTATGAATGAATACATTTTTTATCTTATACATTTTATATTCAGTGTATGTTGGTAACTTTTACTTATATATATATATATATTTGTTGTTGTAGGAACGTGGAATTCCCAACAATGTCACAAAATAAAGAATATGGAGCATCTTAGAATTTTCAATTTTCAAAATATAATTGATTAGTTGGAAGAAATTATCTGTAGTTGGTTGACTAGTAGATCAGAACTTGCTTTTGTGGGCATTCACTTGCTTTTGAGTTGATATATGTTTATCTGAGATATAGGAATATATTGAATGTATCCACCATTAACGTGTCCTTTGTTTGAATATTTAATGCATCCACTTGCTTTCTCACATTTGTTTGATCATTTGTTTGAATATTTAATATATCAACTTGCTTTTATTTCTGGATCATTTGTTTGAATATTTAAATGTGATCATGTGTTATGATGTTTAATGTATTCACTATTTTTCTCACACACATATATATACGTTATTTGCGTCTTAGTTCTGTAGATAAGACCAAAAGAAGTCTTAGAAAAAACTCTTGATATGGTTCAGAAATCTGAAAAGAATTACCTATATAAATGTGATCATGTCTTCTACAAGGGAATATAACATTACAAACATTGATCGTGTCAAAACAAAATCTTCTACAACCTACTCCGATAAGCCAAATATATCTTAATGTAGCATTAAATTATTTACAGTGGATAAAGGCTCGTACAATTTCAAACAAAGAAACAACAAAACAAATAAAATCCCAGATGCAATGCCAGCACATTCGTATTTCTTCTTTAAGGACTGGAGATTCGAGACTTGGTGCAAGTGAACATGATGCTTTATGAACACAACAGACATAGTTGAAACATTGTTTGAAACTTTATTTTTAAGCAATCGTATTTTCTAAGTAGCCTCTTGATCCATTTTCGACTATTGTGCCACATCACTTAAACTGACCTATCTTACATCTGTATCACAGATACAAGGAGAGTGTCTGAGGTCTCAAACCACTTCAATTCTAATTTAAGAAGTTTGCTTAGGAAATATTTTAGTAGGCAAAAGAAGAAAGCAAGAAAAAAACTATTATTACTAATTCTAATTGCAATAGACAATATCTGTGCACACGGTTACAATTTACAAATCTGATTTCTTAAGAGCAGAGTTTGCGAGCTGGCATAGGATTTAGTAGGATTAAGAAAAAGAAGTCCCTTTTCGAAGGTCAACTTGGCTGCTCCTGGAGTTTCCACCTTCAGAATCAATGCTTCAAATTCCATTTGCAACCATCTCCACTTCATATAGGTTACATCACATCCAACTATTTATTCCACATTCTATCCTTATTCCAATATTATAAACTAAATAAGAAATCAAATGAAAATACCCAGCATCTTCCCTAAACCGAAATTGTAGGAAGAAACGTAATTTTAGATTATGAGTTGAGAATATAGTTTAGAAGCAATAATGATGCTCTGCTAGAAAAAAAAAAGTCCAAGATTAGAAATAAATGTATTTTGATAATCAGATGCCTAGATCTCATACCAACAAGTAGAAAGATATTGATATCTCAACCAAGATACCAAACCCGTAATTGCATTCTTAAGAAATGAGATGATATTGGTTGAAGGCAATAAGATGACACAGGGTGGGCAAAAGTAGAGAATATAATAATTGATGCCATTTTTACCAGCCACCTTTGAGCCAAAAAATGTATGCCATTTTTTTATTTACCAAAAAAATAATGTCACCACCATGCACGCCACCAAATCTGGATCTTCAATAGCAACAAAAATATACCAAGTCTTTCAGAAAACAACAACAAAAATAGTCAATAACACAAAATCTAGTACAATAATAACAATAACACTAAAAATACCCAACAAAAATACCCGATATCAACAAAAGTTCACAAAAATACACAAAGCATTTACAACAAAGCTTTTCCCAAAATGAAGAATCTATGAAGAGAAATCCTAGAAATCGCAACTGAGGAATGAGTTTTTGGTGTTTACCTTCCGTCAGAGTTAAGGTGGGTTCGTCTGAATGGGTTCGGGCTTTCGTCTGTTGGTGTCGCAATGGGAGAGGAACGAATGGTTCGTCAGAGTCGGGATTTTTTTGTGTATCGGGCTGGGGAAATCGAAATAGCATAGGGAGAGAGGGAGAGAGATGCATCGCGATGGAGAGAGGAAATAATGATGCCAAAAATGTCCAGAGAGCTTTATGGGGAGTTAGATTCACGTTGAGGAGTTAGATTCACGTTGAGAGAGGGAGAGGGAGAGATATGGGTTTGAGAGAGGGAGAGAGGGAAATGGAGAGAAGGAACAAGGGAGATGGAGAGATGTTTTGAATTCCGTTCGTGATCGTTCGGATGGAATGAAATATTTTAATATTATTCTGTTTTGATATATCATTTTGAAATTAATTATATATTATATATAAATATTTATATGTATATATAAACTCACAATTAATAGGATAATATATATATGTATGTTTGTATGATGCATATGTGTAAATATTGAAAGAAATTGTATATTTATAAAATAAATATAGGTTGAAAAAATATAAATTTGAGTTGAGATAAAAAAAAATAAAAAAAATAAGATAAAATAATGGATAAGATATTAAAAAATAATGATATTTAAAAAAAAGATGGGGCATATTTAAAATTATAAAATATATATATATTATATTCTATAATTAATTAAATATTATTTGAATTTAAATTTTTTTAAAAAATGTCATTTAAACACAAAAAAAAAAAAATACAAAATTAGTCTAAAATAGAATAAGGACCAAAATGACCGAGATTTGGACCCAAAATGTCAGAATGACCAAATCAAACTAAAACGAGTTAAAATTTGAATCCAAACGAAACAAAGAATATAATGCACTGGAAATTATATTGGAATGAAAAATAATGGAACGGAATTCTAAACCACGGGAGAAAGAGAAAGGCACCGCTACTGAATGGATTCAATGTGGCCGGCTCCATAATTTGCTTTCTCAAAATAACGAGAAGTCATGCTATCATTGGATGGGGATACTGTTCTTAGCCTTTCTCTTCCATAATTTTGCCAAGTACCAAACAAATTAAGGTTTTTTTAGTAGTTTTAACTGGTAGTTGGGTGACCTTCATTCATTCTATAGGTGAAGGTTGAAGAGTAAGGGTCAAAGTTAAGAGCATTTTTATTGAATTGTATAAAATTAAATAATTATTATGAAGATTAATTTAATTTTTAGTCATTTTATTTATATAAGTCTTCATATTAAAATAATTAGTTTTTTATCATATAAAAATAAAATAAATTAATAATAATAATAATTAATTTTTGAGTATTCACATCAAATTTTCACATTAGATTATCTATTTATGAAGATATATAATAATATATAATTAAATATTAAAAAAATATTTAATTATTTGTAGTTATTAATTTATTTTATTTTAACATATTTTACCATTCTACCTATTATATATTATTAATAATCATATTTTAATTAAATTATGGGTTAAAAAAATTAATTAGTAATCATATTTTATTTAAGTTAAATTACTAATAAATAATTTTTTTAAAATCTACTTATTCCTCATCCAATTATATTTTTTTTACCATTAAAAGAAGAGTTTGTAATGAGAAAGGAAGAAGAAAGAAATAAATAAAATAAGAATTTGAAAATTAGCTCGAGATCGTCAAATTTGGAGTTTTATTTAGTATTACTGTTCATTTGAGTAAAAATTTATGACTTTTATATAATTTAATGTAAATTTCTTTTAAACTCTAATGACTAAATTTTCATTAAATTTAATTTTTAGTCAATTTAATGAAAGTACTCCATCCTGAACAATAATAGCTTGATTTTTATACCGATAATGACGATAGTATTAGCATCAACTATCATCATCAGCTAACATAAAATCCACAAAAGGTTTAACTATTTTAACTATTAGTAAGGTGGGATTCATTTCGAAGTAGAGTTAAAACTTCTACTTATATCTTAGCCTAGAAAAATTCTTGCTTTCCTCCAAATTATCGTAACACTTGAGGAGCACTTGTGATTTGTGATCAAGTTTTGAAAACGCTTTATATTGAGATTCACACCGATAAATCCCTAAAATATTGAGGGATGTTTAGAAATATGTGTAACCTTATTTCCTTTTCAAGTAACATTCAAATATAAATACTTTTAAACTAATTATTATAATTTTTTTAATCTAATCATGCAATCTTAAATCTCAAAATAAAAGCAATTTTAAAATATTATATTCTAACAATACTTTAACATTATTATTATTATTATTATTATCATTATTATTATTAAATCTTTTCTAACTCATTTCTCAAAAATTGATAAATTTTTAACTCAAATTATTTATTCACAAACATATTACTCGTTATTATTCAAAAAATTCTCATCTTCCAAAGTTACCAATCGTATCATCTGGTTGTAGTCTCGTAGTCTCAAAGATGACGCCTGCTTTAAATTAATATTTATCAAATTAATATTTATTTTGTCTCGTATATTTAAAGCCAACGACTGATTTGGTAGCTGCTGCCCCATTTCCTTTCAATTTGACTCTTGAAGCTAACAATGGGCTGAGCATACTTTTTTGTTTTTTTGAAAGAATTGAAGTAGATTTAAAAGAAAATTAATTGAGGTTTTGTCAATTCAAGTCGATCCGATCTTAATCCAACGGCCCAAGAGTTGACCCGACTTTATCCAATTATATTCACATTGATCTGAATTCACTCCAATCCAAACCGTACCAATTCTTATCGGATCCCATTGACTTTGATGCCAATGGCCCAATGTTGGTTACGTTGGGCATGAGCTCAAAGATCAAAGTCCGTTTAATGCAGTTGGGGTTGGGCCTAAACTTGTAAATTTGAGCCGAAGAAGCCATAAACCCAATAACATACTTTAAAAAGATAGCAGTCCGCTTAACATTTGGGTCGGAGCCCAAACTTTTATCTTTTAGCCCTAACAAGCAGCAATACCGAGTGTTTTGTTACCATGCTCGCTGTTAGGGGTGGCAATTTCTTACACGACCCGTTAACCCAACACGAACACGACACGATAATAGCGGGTTAGGGTTTAGTCTTAACGGGTTTAGGGTCAAAACGGGTTGACCCGTTATGACACGATTGCTTAACGGGTTGATAGCGGGTTGACCTGCTTTAACCCGTTATGACACGTTATGACACGCTAAGAAAGTTAAAATTACAATTATATTCTTATACTTAAAAGTAAGATTGTTAGAATTTTAATTTTGATATTTTATTGTTTAGAATGTAATTTAGACTTATAATTAGTGTTATTAGTTTTATAGATTTGTGATTTTAATATTTATATAAAATTATACTAAATTTAATTAAGTCAAACGGGTTAATTTTGGACATATTCAACTCATTTATATAAACAGGTTAAAACGAATCATATTATGTCGTATTAATATATTTTGTAATATTTACTAACGGGTCATAACGGGTTGACAGGATACGACACGTTATGTTAACGGGTCGGGTTAGGGTTTGAGATTTTGACACGATAAGCTTAACGGGTCGGGTTAGGGTTGACCTATATAGTATAATATATATGTCTTGACACGACACGAACACGACCCGTTAACACGATTTGACACCCCTACTCGCTGTCTCTTCTGTGATATCCCATATGAGAATGATAACATAGGTGGTGTATGAGATCCCACATTGCTTGGGAAGGAGAAGTTCTAGCTCTTTATAAGGTTTCAATGGGGCTCCAATTGTATCATTGACTAGTCCTTTTGGAGTATAGGCCGTGTGGTTTAGGCCTTCCATTGGGGCATTACAAATGGTATCAGAGCCTATCCCAACCAGAAATGTGGGACTTGAGTCGTGCCACCTACAATGGACAGACCCGACGAGGACGTCGGGCTTTTAAGGGAGGTAGATTGTGATACCCCATATGAGAATGATAAGGTAGGTGGTGTATGAGATCCCACATTGCTTGGGAAGGAGAAGTTCTTGCTCTTTATTAGGTTCTAATGGGGTTCCAATTGTATCATTGACTAATCTTTTTGGAGTATAGGTCATGTGGTTTGAGCCTTCCATTGGAGCGTTACATCTTCTTTCCCTACCAAACGGAAAGGAAGATTGAAGTCCAACTCACTACAAAAGAAAATAAAAGATGAGAAAAATAAAGGACCCATTTATCAATTTTCAGAAGAAATATGCATACATGTTTCAGTACTTTTGTATCGTTTGGGGGCACAAGGGACGTGATATGACAGTCCCAGTAGTCTGCATCCCAAATAACAAGAGTCCCGATCTGCTCAATATCTGTTTACAAAACATATTACAACACACGTGATATGTCAACAGTTTTGCTGCTCTTTCTCTATACTTCTGTAGTCTGACAAATGGACTTGCTACCAGTAGCAGTCCTACATGACTGCCAATATCGTTTTACATATATATATATATATATATATATTTTTAGCAAAATAAATTTTATTAGATAAAATTAAGAATTATTAGACACAAATTTAAGTGGTCTAATTTTTTTTATAATATTTTTAAAAAATTAATACATAATATAAAACACATAAAAAATAAAATAAACTAAGAAGAACCGCTAATATCGTTTTATATGCTCCAAAGTGAGCATTTTGGAGCCAATATCGTTTTATATGCTTGTACATTTATTATTTTATATTATAAATCAGAAATGATATTACTTACACGCTGTACAATTATTTTAAAAAATGTAAATATATATTTTGTATAAAAAAAATTAGAGACATGATATATAGACAATATTTTTCATAATAACTTGCACAATACAAAAATAAAAATAAAGATATTTTTGTAAATTAATAACAGTTTATAAAATTACTTTTATCTTTATATATGTATTGTGCAGATTATTTTATAAAGAAATGTGTATCTATTATTTTTCAAAAAGTTAATTGGGTATGAGCTATTGTACCGCATTATACTGTTGGGCATTCCCGCATTTTACTGCCAGTGGAACCAGTCTTTTTTAAAAAAATAAAAATAAAAATTTTAAACATTATTTTTTAAAAGTACATAAATTACTGTGGTAATTTTTTAAATATTTTTCTAAAAAATAAAATACATTAATAGTCAATCTATTAAAGAAATGCAGGAGGTAAACTAACATTTTCCTTCGTTAATTACGTTGGTGCTCGAAAAATTCATCAAGATCTGATACGCACTGAAGAACCCAAAAAGGAAAGCTACTAACCTGTCCATTGGGAAGATATATATGTGGTTTTTATTTTTTTTTAAAATTATTGTTTAGAAATCTCATACCATGTCGTTTGATTAGGTTCACAGGCATGGCTAACAAAATTTCTGGTAAAAGTTGTAAAAGTTGAGGCTGGGACAGGTTCTTCTGACATGTATCGGATGCTTTCGGCATTTTCCTCCCTCTTTTATGAGCCACAAAGAAAGAAAAAGAAAATAAATGAGCGGGTATGGGTGGAGTTAATTTTATACCAATTTTATCAAAATGTTAAAGATAAATTTATAAATAAATGATGAATAAATATTAATTAATAATTTATGATATTTGATATTTATTATGTACTGTATAATATCTATTAATTAAAAAATAAAAAAAATAAACCTAAAACTGAATGAAATAAAATTAAAACATTTAATTTATCATATCATATTAATAAATATTTACCTGTCATTGTTCTATATCGTTTGTTCTTAATATTATTATAAATTTTAAGTCCATCACTGAATGCATGACCATATATTGTAAATTCATCCCATCCAAAAAAAACCATGTAATATGTTCATCACTAAATGCATGACCATATATTTATTATAAATTCATCCTTCTTCCTCTTTTTTTTTTTTTTAAAGTAACATATCATAATATTCATGTAATATGAATATCATTATTCATCTTCCAATACCTTGGTGACATTAATATTGATTACGATCCACGTGCAACGTTCTCGTGTTGGTGGGTGTTCATATCTAATCCACGTGACAATGTCGTCATATCAATTAAGTTAGTGCAAACGGCTTCACGCATGATGTTTGCAAAGTTGAAATACTTTTTTAATATATATATATACACACACACATGATGCTCTCATAAAGATTCGTGTTGCATTGATGTCCAGCACCACATGGCACATAATGTTATTAGGTAAATCCCGATGTCATTTACAATGGTCAAATGAAAATTAGTTCAAAACAAATCTAAATTTATATTTGAAAAGTAAAAGTTAAATTACATTTGAAATCCATTATAAACTATAACAATTTATTCATCATTTAAAATAAAGCAAAATATTTGGGCCGTGAGCCATGATGTCAAGTACTGAGGATTTCGACGTCATGTTTAATTGGGAAGACAAAAGAAGGAAAGAGGTACTACTGATGCCGACCCACCAAGTGGGTTGTGACCACAAAATAACCAATTAATATCGTAACAAATAACTTTCCCGTGATTTATGCGCTCTCTCTCTCTCTCTCTCTCTCTCTCTCTCTCTCTCTTTTATTCTTTGCTTTGGTTAGTGACTCAACTGTCTTTTACTTCTCCATTGCGCGTTTGAATCTTTGGGTTTGTCTCCGTTTACGTCATTCCAAAAATCATCGATACCGTTCCTCTCTACAACTCTCCACTCAGCATTTCAATTACTCTTGTGATCATCGTACACGATTTCCCGGATGTTACATAGTCAAAAAGGTCATTTTCCTTGTACTAATTGCCGTCTTCCACGTGTTATTTCTGCCATATTTCCTCCACAAACTGCTGTAGAAGATCACCTCCTAGCACGAAATTTCGCCTTGATGTGCGCCACGATTTCGAATAGCCTTTGATCAGCTCGCTGTCCGTCCCACGGGCAAGGGACACATATATATAAAGTACCATAAAGTTCAAAATTCCCAAACCCATAATCTTGCAAAGCAAACGCAATAAAGTAGTCTAAATTAATTACCAATGACATCGTACTGGAATAGGCAAGTATTGTTTTGAATTATTAATACAATAAATACCTACTTTAATAAGGGTAGTCCTTCATATAAACCATAATTTTCTTACAGGGGGATAAACTATAAAGAATGGACTATTTCCGTCGATCTGGGCATAATCGTGGAAGGCTGGAAGCTCCTTTCACCAGATAAAAATGGGTCTAACTCCTAAGATATGGCACACCATACTCAAATGATATGTCGACACATGTAAGGCCATGTTATTTGGTTGGAAAGCACGTATCTATTTCTCAGATTGTGATGCTGCCGAGTGCTGCATTCATGGTCTAACCTCAATTCATCCTTATCCAAGTATTCCTGCCATATTATCCTAACATATTTCTTTTTTCTTTTTTTTTTTTTTAAATTCTTTATGCAAGTAAGATAGTATTATACTAGGTAAATGATACAAGTGGAGGAAGCGAGTGTCTCTAATAATCATTTTAAAATAATAAAAAAACAGTATAAAAAAATAGAAAAAAAACTATAAAGCGAATTTATTTAAAACTAATTTCTCAATTTTTTCCCATGTCCTAAAAAGACGCTGCCTTTAAAAAGACAAAAAGAAAGTGTTTGCCAGATGACAGACACACGGACCACCATCGGAGGTGATGGTAACACTGCAAGGAGTGATGAAGATGGCAGAAGCACTGTCAGTTAATGTTTGAGATGATTTTTGGATGGGTTCACGACCCGATCATAATTTATTAAAAGCGAAAACATAATGCAGCAGATGAAAGTGAGACCAAATCGCCAGCGGGCAACCAACACAGGTGATGACAGTGCATGCAGCACACGCGTCGCTTGGAGTGGAGCATGAACCGCCATACCCAACAAATTTGGTACTTCTGAGGCCAAGGAGGCCATGAGTAACCTCCACAGTTGCCTCAAAATGTAACTGCACGTAAACCTCAGGCACGACGAAAGTCGCGTGTGTGGCCTACGCGTCACAGGAAAATGCAAGTCCTTCCTCCAGGCTTGTAAATTGGCATTAGGGGAGGCTGAGGTAGTGGCACGTGTCGGTTGAAGAATGCCGAAAAGCAGTAGATTGACGATGTCCAAAGTGGCAGTTAGAAAACATACAAAAACTAATCGAAAACTAGGTAAAACAGAAAAACTAAGAAAGGAAATGGTTATCTTACAGGTGGGGAGAGGATGAGGCTATTGCCGGAGCATCAATTTCTCTTTGCCTGGTGAGGAAATGATGATAGTAATACTAGATATTAAAGAGAAACGAGAGAGAGAAAAACACCGACATATTTCATTCATTAGTTCTTGTATTTATCATTTTAAACAATAGGACTTTATTCGATCAAAAGTACAAGAGTGAGATCAGAGTTTTTGACAAGAATAATCTTCCTTCTCACATTATAGGTTGTACTAGATTAGATATATGACTGTAATCGAATCGAGTTTTGACTTGTCGAGCTCGAGCTCAATTCAAAATACTTAAACTCGAGTTTTTATTTATTCTTTGTTCGAGCTTGACTCAATACACTAAACTTTCAACTTGAGCACGAGCTCAATTTTTTAATTTTTAGACTAAAATTTAAAAATAAATAAATAAATAACTAATAAAAAATTAATATTTAATGTCTAATTAGTTAATATTTATTCATCATATTAATATGTTAGATGCTTATATATATTATTAATAAATACACATAATATAATAGTATATACGTATTTCACATGCTTCCTATATACTATTATATGAAATTATTAAATTTCATAAATTAATTATTGTACAAATTATAAAACATAATTAAGAAATATATTTATTATATAAATATAAGTAATAAGATTACATATTACATATTAAATTATAAAAATGTTATACTTATATTATTGATTATACACCTATATATAACATATATATGTATATATATTTATCAATATATAAATGAATTTTAATCGAATTGAATTAATGAATTAACTCGAGCATAAATAAGTAAATTTTAATAAATCTTAGTCTAGTCGAGTAGAGACGAATTGGATATGTATCATTTATTAATTTATTAATTGGATGAATATCTATTTTTGCAAATAAATTTTTTATTTTATTTTTACAAATTAAATTCGATTTAAATTTAATTAAACGAATATTAAAGAGCCTAATTCATTTACAGTCTTAACGAGACTTTTTGAGTTTCGAGTGTTTGACCGACACTTGCGTAAAAGTCCAAAAGGAACTTACCCATGATCCATTTACTGACAAACCACACAAATGTGAAAAGCAAGTTGGATGGTTGAATGGTTATTGCCCCCCACCGTTTAGACAATGCTACCCCTCTTATTTGTCCAGACCATCACACTCCGCAAGGATATATTTGGCTAATCGTTTAAACCGCATAGAGGAAAACAATGGAAGACATTCTTAGTTATTACTGCAACAAAAATAAAAAATAAAAAATAAAAACCAAACTACAGACCTTTGTTTTAAACCGAATCTATCTATATATGGCACATAGTTCATTTTATAATCTTTACCAGCAAATCTTTTTTTCTTTTGGGTTTAACAAAGAAGCAGATATTGATCAGGCAATAGTGCGAAGAAGATGAAGCATTTGGGTTTGGCGCTGGTAGTTATTATTTTGGTCCAAAACCATGGTGTTTTCCAACATGTCGGAGCAGACGATGGATTTGTGAAAACCAGAGGGGTGCAGCTTACGTTGAATGGGAGCCCCTACTATGCAAATGGATTCAATGCGTACTGGCTAATGTACGTGGCCTCCGACACATCTCAGAGAAACAAGGTCTCTTCTGCCTTTCAAGAAGCTACCAAACATGGCCTCACAATTGCAAGAACTTGGGCTTTCAGTGATGGAGGTTATAGCCCTCTGCAATACTCTCCTGGCTCCTATAATGAACAAATGTTCCAGGTCTCTGTTTTGATTCTCTTTTTCTTCTATAATTTTCTTGATGAAAATATTTGTTATCTCTTAATCCAAACATTTATTTGTTTATATTTTCGTTTTGAAAGCTTTCGCTGTTTTTGCTGTAATAGGGATTGGATTTTGCAATATCTGAAGCCAGAAAGAATGGGATTAAGCTAATTCTGAGTTTGGTGAATAACTACGAGAACCTTGGAGGAAAGAAACAGTATGTGGACTGGGCAAGAAGTCAGGGGCAGTCTGTTACATCTGACGACGATTTCTTCACCAACTCTGTAGCCAAGGGTTATTACAAGAACCACATCAAGGTCGATTACATCATTGTTCTCTCTTTCTCTCCAATGATTTAGCTGTATATATATTACAAAATTTCACATTCTTATTGGGTTTATTTTGCTTTAATTAATTTGTTAATAGTCTGGAAAATGGAAGGTGTAGTAGAAGAATTGCAGACCAGAGAGAGAGAGAGAGAGAGAGAGAGAGAGAGAGAACCCATTCCCCACATAGGATATAGACTGCTTACTCGTGTATTATTTGTCGTTCCTTGGCATTTTAATTGTGACGAAAGGTAATATTGGATTTAACTGATAATAATTTGTGGTTATTGTGTTATAGAGTGTTCTTACAAGACGTAACAGCCTGACTGGAATTGTTTACAAAGATGACTCAACCATAATGGCATGGGAGCTTATGAATGAGCCCAGATGCACTTCCGATCCATCCGGAAAAACCATTCAGGTTGGCAAACCCCAACCCCCCCTCGCCGGACTCTTTTAATTTTTGCATTTATGCTACAAACACACACT
Organism: Platycarya strobilacea; assembly: GCA_036898215.1. Lineage (NCBI taxonomy): Eukaryota > Viridiplantae > Streptophyta > Magnoliopsida > Fagales > Juglandaceae > Platycarya > Platycarya strobilacea. The sequence goes on from CM072555.1 coordinate 11,741,652, forward strand.
CTCTCTCTCTCTCTCTCTCTCTCTCTCTCTCTGTTGGCTTGTTAAATTTTCTTTTAAATTTCTTTAGCAATTTTCCCCATTTATGCGCAAATATTTCTGTGCTGAATTTTTTTTTCTTTTTTTCTGAATGAAAAATTTTCAATCCCTTTTACCGCTGCAATACTTGAAGAAATGACTAGGAATCTTAATTTTTTTTTTTATACCTTTTAACATCGAGGAAGGCCTCTATTGTAGCTAGGAATCTTAAAGTTTTTTCTGTAATACATTTAAATGATTTCATAGTCATTTAAGAGGGTCACATTTTAAGTTTTCTTCAATCACTTGGTTTCAATTTCTTCTTCCAAATCCAAACCGAGAAACTTCATGTTTTTAAAAGTGGAATCGGTGGCCTGTCAAACTCACTTGTTGCTTGATGGTCCTTAAGTTTACACTTGTCTGTTGGAAATTGAAGTAGTAGATTTTCTTTGCCTAGCTGCTTTAATGGGTGGAAAGCAAACCTAACCTATAAGGCTGGGGCCCAGGTTTCGAAATTAGGTTGATTTTAATTAGCAACTATTTGGTTACAGTAACGATGTTTTTATCTGGCAGGCCTGGATTACAGAGATGGCATCTTACCTGAAATCCATAGATGGAAATCACTTGCTAGAAATTGGTCTTGAAGGCTTTTATGGAGCATCAAAGGAGAAATCAAATCCTAATTTTCAAGTAGGAACAGATTTCATTTCAAATAATCAAATCCCAGGGATTGACTTTGCCACAGTTCATTCATATCCTGATCAATGGTAGGGTCCAAAAATTAAGGTTTCTGCTTAACACTGACAAAAATTAACTAAAACCCATTTCCTGAATTGGTTCATTTTCTTTGATGAGCAGGTTAACAGGCTCGAATGAGGAAACCCAACTCTCATTTTTGAACAGTTGGCTCAACGATCATATACATGACGCTCAGAACATCCTGCGAAAGCCACTTCTCTTTGCTGAGTTTGGAAAATCTTTGAAGTATTCTGGTAATAATCAAAGAGACCAGCTTTTCAACACAGTTTACTCGCAAATTTATTCTTCTGCTAGCGGAGGAGGTGCAGCCATTGGCGGCTTGTTCTGGCAACTTCTTGCTGAGGGAATGGACTCTTTCCGAGATGGGTATGAAGTGGTCCTCAGTGAGAACTCCTCAACAGCTAGTTTGATTGCTCAAGAGTCTCAAAAACTTAATCGAATTCGAAAGATGTATGCCAGGCTCAGAAACATCCAGAAGTGGAAGAAAGCCAGAGAGACTAGAAGCGGCGGCAAGGACAATAATAATGGAAAATGAGAAAACGAGTTACGAGACTCCCCCAAGTACTAATAAACTATGTTAGAATATTAGAGCAGACTTGTTAAAGATGAGCGGCCCTATATATAAATATTTATGTGTTCTGGATTATATGACTTTATATAGGTGACTATATATAACACTGATTTTATAGCGTAAATTTGTACTCCATTTCAACAAAGAAATCTGAAATGGATTCGTTGCAACTGGAAGTGATAAATATATATATATATATATATAGAAAGTTCTGTTTATCGAAATGGTTTGGGATATGCATTCTTCTATTATTTTGAATGGGAAATGTTTATGTTTTGTTTACACTGTTTTTCAAATAGTATGGGATGTGCATTCTTTTATTATTTAATAGAAACGCCTCGTCTAGAATCTTACACAATGATTGAGTATATGATTGGAACTGTGGTGAAAAATATAGTTTATAGTTTTAAAATTTATAGCTTATAACTTAAATAATAAGATATATATTTTAAAACTTATTTATTATTTGGTAAATATGTATCTAAAATGCTTTTAAAGTTAGTTATAATAATTTTTTTAAAATATATAATTATCCGTAGGAACTTTTTGATAAAGAAAAATATTAAGGATCCCTACTTGTCTCGATTTTGGGATTTTTTTTTTGTTATTCTTTTTTTTTTACATGATTTTGATATGAGTATTTTATTTATACGAGTTTTTTAACATCTTAAAATATTTTTTAAAAATATAAAAAAATACAACATTATTTCAAAATATTTATATTAAAATAATGTAAAAATAAATAAAAATAAAAAAGTCTCAAAATCGGGACAAGTAAAGCTTCAATTTGGTACTTTTTAACTTATTAAAGTATTTTTTATAAAGTTAACATTTTCCTTTAAAATACTTTTACCTGCTTAAAAATACTTTTTAAATTTCAAAACGTAACTCTAACAAACTCTAAATTTAATGCGTTTCATTAGATTGCAAAACTCTTTTTAGTTTGAAATATAACATATTATAGACAAGTCAACATGTAAACCTAAGACTTTTTAAAAACATATATGAATGAATAATAGCTTAAGAGATGATTCCTGTTCATTCATGCATTGAAAGAGATTCCTTGTAGAGATTTATCACGGTTAGAATAGTCCAGCATTGCTTAGATGAAATTGTTTAGTTGCTTTAGGCTCTATAAACTAAGAGACTCCTTGTAGAGTTCTATGGGTAATTCAATATCTCTGGTAACATTTCACATGGTGTCAGAGGTATGTGTTTTTAGCTCTGATACCATGGAAAGAATTCCAAAGGTTTATGTAGCCCAAAGCAAATGTAAACTCTCATTCTCTACACTAACATTTGTAGCTTTAATAGTCTTATGGAGTGATGGACTTCTAGTAGAAATGAATAAACCGAGCAGAAATTCTTTTATTCAGGAAGTAGGAGGCCTTCTTACGTGCATCTAATAAACTTGTCATTTACATACATCTATATATAGGCGCATTGCTGCTACAATTTAAACTTACTAACAGCCTGCTCTTGCACTTGCAATACGGGCCCAATCTGACGGAGGAAGCTCTTGATGTGCAAAGATTTATATGACCTTTCCGTCCCTAATTATTGCATTCTTCAATATGACGGTGATCCCTGACCGGATGTAAAACCCTTCATTAGGCCTATCCGCTTCTTGGACACCCTGAGGAGTTTATAGAATATATTTCAGTGGCATGTCAATGGAAAGTTCAAACACCATTTGCAGAATATTTGGATAGCTTGTAGTTTTAAGAGCAGTTTAGAATTTGCAGAGCACAGAAAGTTACCCTTACATCACCATTTGTGATGACCACATTTCTTCCTATCTTGGCGTTCTTATCAATTATGCAATTCCTTCAAAAAGTTGACGACAGAAATGAGCTAATAGATTTTGCACACAGAGAGAGAGAGAGAGAGAGAGAGAGAGAGAGAGAGAGAGAGAGGTTCAGTCCCATGGGATCTAACCTGATTTTTGTGTTCTGTCCGACACCAATTGGAACCTTACCCTCCAGCTAGCAAATATGCAATTTCAGATTCAGTTTGGTAGTAGTCTGCACCTATCATCATAGTATCCTGGAAAGTAGATAACAATTATTATCATCAGTGTTGACTCATAAAATGAAGATAAAAACAGTCGAGCTCATATAGATCCTGCCATTTCCCCCCGATCAAATATTAATTTTAACACATCCAAACACGATTACGCATACATGAGCTATTCAATCTTATTGAAGCATCTCTGGATAAGAATAACTTAAAAATGGCAGTTGAGTTCATAAAACTCAATCACTAGCAGGGCTGATTAGTATTTCTATCTTCCAGATTTTTTACATGTTTACATGGCAATTTGTAGAGTGGGTCCTACTTGTTTACTTTTTAGTCAGCAATATGCAATCTCAGGGTGCCTCCTGTTTGTTGTGGCACATATTACGTTTCAAAATCCATCCACTATGCACGAGGGGCACAATTAGTACCCAATGTTTCCAAGTGAATTGTAGAGTGGACCGCATGATCTATGACATTTTAAATAGTCTTGTAAAAATACTTGAGCATAAAATATGTCACCTCACCTTAAGTTCTACACCATAATCTAAACGCGAGCGCACACCCACAATAGAGTGCTGAACACTGCATTCCCACAAGAAGCAACCATGAGAAATAATTGCATCAAGAATCTGCAAGAACCGGTTGGTTGAGCTGTGAGACAGAAGCAGCAAGCAAATCTCACATGCTGAGCTTACGGTCATACCCTGCTTTTTTCAACTTTAGTTGGTGGCAAGAATCTTGGAGATGTGTAGGGTGTATTGGGGTCATAGAATTCAAACTTCAGAGGCTGAAAGGAGTAACCAGATGATTAGTTCAGAGTCATTTTCTCATTTGTGAAGAAGAAAGAAACAATTTCCAACTCAAAAGTTTAACCGTAGTTTAAATGTCTTTTTGCTTTCCCAGAAGATGCATGATTTGATTTCTAGTTACTAATTAAATGCATGATGCTTTTCCCTACTCTTTTATATTCTTGTATTTATAATGATTTGTCTCTGAATTTTTGCCCACCATTTTACAGGGAACTTTCTAGATGATTCCAAAGAGTCAAAGCTGCCAGACTATTTGGTCACAAAGTTTAGTTTCTTCACAATTGTTATGAAAAATATTGATTACAAGATGTTATTTGGGTAACAGTGGCAGTGGCACCAACCTGTTTGGTCAGGGCCAAGTTGGCATCAAAAAAAGAACTTATAGTTTCGATGTCCTCCCAGTAATCATTGAATAGATATGCCTGAAAATGAATATGAAGCGAGAAACTGAGGCATTCAATTACCGTACTTAAATTTTGCTTCCATGATTCAATAATATTAGTATTGGAGCATTTATAACAATATATATATATATATGTATAGAACTTCATCTAATCAATCTTTACTTGAACATTGTGCTCCCTCACAGCTGATGGGAAAATCTCAGACCCAAAATCGTTACATGAAGGATATCTCCACCCCAACAGCTCTAGTAGGACATCAGTTCTAAATACATAGACACCCATTGATTCAATGTAGGGGTGTTTTCTGGCATCTTGTTCAGAAAGCCTTAGCAAAGTGGTGTCAACTTGCTGCAGTGCATGGGGTTGAGATAAAAACAGAACGCTGAAATAAGATCAAAACAACAACAGAGTGAAATCAATTTCTTACCATTGCTTTCAGGTCCAGGCCCTTGGGTTTCTCGGCAAATTGAGTAATACGTCCAATTTTCATCAGTCCATAATCTGATGCGCGGCTGCAATACAATAATACAAAAGTTATAGGATGTCTGTTGTGACACCGGGAATTGAATTAACCTACTTTATATGTGTCAAACTGTGACAGAAGTTTCACCATGCATACATCTCCTCCACGGGCACACATGAAACTGTTTTGTGTCGACATGCCTCGGCAAGTAGCAGGATTTTCCAGCTATGTAACCAAGTACTTGGATGAAATCTTCCACCAGTAAGTAGATAAAAAAATAGTTACCTGCACAAAATTCATATAGTCCATCCTATAGAGGTGATCACCAGACAGTATCAATATATGCTCAACACTCTTGTTCTTGGCATCCTGCATGAATGAAAAAGCCAAATATGTATTACAAGGTGTTAGAAAATTACAACGGAAAAAATACCTCAAGTTTTGCTTGAAAAATTGCTTCCCAAGTTTCTCTAGACTGATAAATCACCGGCGTTTCCTCTTAGTGGTTAGTGCACCACGTATTATAAAACTAGAGTGACACTAAATAAATCCACAGTCTAAAAACTATTTATAGTCTACCTACATATGACTGGCTTTAAAGGCCAGCCATCAATCTGCAATGAAATTGCAGCTGTTACAAGCTGTAAGAGCTTGTAACGTATGGCATTAAGCCATACGTTACAAGCCTTGTAACATATGGCTTAATGCCATACGTTCCAGGCATTAAGCCTGGGAGGGGGGCAGCCCACGTGGGCGCCCCTCCTTCTAATATCTCCCACTTGCACACAGTGGGTAGGATCCCAGGTCTGCATCTCTTTAATGTTCTCAATCTTATTCATACAAGTAAATAGGCCGTGCGACCACCATGCACATCTACAAAAAGGTGGGGGTACATACACCAAATCTCTCCCAGAGAAGACTAACATAGTAACATCCCCGAAGTGTATGGTCATGTCCTAGACTTATTCGATCGCATCAAGCCAAGTATTTTCAAACCCTCTTGAGTTAATAAACTCAGAACAATACTTGACTTTTTCTAAATCATTTCAATGTGTTCACAACCTTAGCTGCTACCAATATGCAGCGTCGCATTTTGACGTCAGCAAACACTATCGAAGATACAATATTGAAAAAATCTTCCTTTTGCACTCATATTATTCAATTTTGGTCAAACCGCTTTCCTAGCGATACCTCTTTAGATCGAATCAATCATGGCCATAGACAGCATGCCAAAGTAGTAGACATTATAACCTTTATCTTGTGACATAGTCAAAAGTAAAGGACACCTAAAAAAAAAAATGAGACTTACACAGTGAGAAAGAGGGAAACCATTTACTCACTTACTCATATGGTCGAATAAGCACATGTAGTATGAAACACATGCTATGATGGATTTTTCTTTCTCAAAGAGCATATATCTATATCAACACCGTACAGATCTTAGTCTAGGCGCTCATTAAGCGTCTAACCCAAGTTTCTCTATTTGCACGCCTCCAAGGCATCAAAGAGAATCTCGTATCTGGCTAACCTTAGGCTACATGGATGGTGGGTAATCCATTCACAGTCTTATCAGAAGACCTCATCTTAGCTCCCATTAAGGCGACATATCTTTGTGTTAACTAACTTATCCCTTTGGACAAGTACTTAGGGACACAATGTCTCATCTATTCTCGCTACTTAAGCGCTAGAGGCGATTGCTCGTGTGAGTGAGCCAATCTTAGCATGTTGACATATCTTGTGTGTATGTATTAGTAAAGGACAATACGATAAAGACAAGAACTGAATCATATTGTATTAATATCCAAAATGAAATGTTACATCTCAATGTTATTTTAAATAAAAATCACATTTACAATCTACGTAGTCCTAGATTCCTAACATAAGCCTCATATACATCTCGTGTAATAGGCTTTGTTAAGGGATCAGCAACCATGCGACTCGTAGAAAGATGTTTCAGAACCACTTCCTTTTGTGCTACCATATCTCTGATGTAGTGATATCTGATATCTATGTGTTTGGTTCTTCCATGATATTTTGAATTCTTAGCATATGCGAGAGCTCTCATGCTATTACAGAATATCGTCACTGGATCTGAAGTATCCGTGCAAATGTCTAAATACTTGAGGAATCTCCTTAACCAAACAGCTTCTTGAACTGCTGCAGAACAAGCTATATATTCTGCCTCCATGATAGATAGAGCTATGCATGGTTGTTTATTGCTGCTCCATGTAATGGCCCCATTGTTGAGTAAAAAGACATACCCAGTGGTTGATTTACGCTCATCTAGGTCACTGCCCTAATCGGCATCACTATAAACTCTTAGATGCAAATCTGAACCCTAATAACATAGCATATAGTCTGCAGTTCCCTTGAGTTATCGCATAATCCTCTTGACTGCTTTCCAGTGAGCCAGTCCGGGGTTAGATTGAAATCTACTCACTAAGCCAACTGCATAGCATATGTCAGGTCGAGTACACATCATTGCGTACATCAAACTACCCACAACATTAGCATAAGGGACACGGGCCATCTTTTCCTTTTCTCTTTAAGTCTTAGGACACAACTCTTTAGACAAGTTCTCGCTTTTTGCAATAGGGGTGTCAATGGGCTTACATTCACCCATTAGGAAACGCTCAAGAACTTTATTTATATAAGTCTGTTGGGACAAATACAAAAGTCTCTTAGAGCGATCTCTGTAGATCTTAACTCCCAGAATGTATTCTACCTCACCTATATCCTTCATCTCAAAATTAAAGGATAATCACTCTTTTGTGGCAACTATCAACCCTTTATCATTTCTAACTAGTAGTATGTCGTCAACATGTAATGACAATATAATGAAACTCTTCTTAGATCTTTTGACATAGACATAATGATCCTCTGTGATCATCGTAAACCCATTCGAGAGAATAGCTCGATGGAATCTGAGACACCATTGTCTAGATGATTGTTTTAGGCCATATATAGATCGTTTGAGCTTGCACACTTTGCGCTCTTGACCTTTGACCACAAAACCCGTGGGTTGATCCATATAGATCTCCTCATCTAGTTCTCCATTGAGAAATGCTGTCTTAACGTCCATCTGGTAGAGTTCCTAATCCATTTTTGCTATTATAGCTAGAATTAGGCAAATTGAGGCAAACCTCACCACTGGTGAAAATGTTTCCTCATAGTCTATACCCTCATGTTGGGTATATTCTTTCGTCACTAAGCGAGTTTTGTACCTATCTATTGATCCATCCGAATTGCGTTTGATCTTAAGAACCCATTTGTTCCCAATAGGTTTACGCCCTGTCGGTAGATAAACCAGATCCCAGACCTGGTTGGTTTTCATAGACTCAATTTCATCATTAAGTGCTTTCATCTATTCATTTTTAGTAGAAGATGAGAGAGTCTCATGAATTGTCCTAGGCTCATCATCATCATGCGGAACTACCATGAAAACTTCTCCTTCAATCTCAAAATGACGACGAGGAATACTTTCACGTGTGCTTCTATGCGGCTGAGGTTGTTGTGATTGATTGACAAGTGGTGTACTCCCACTCGAATTCAAGTTATTTTTAAATTTTGTAGGAGTTTGAAGAATTTCTTTCTCATTCTCAACTAAATTCTTTGGAGCACTTTCCTATTGTTCTATAATCTCATGGAGTTCTAAACTCCGATCAACCTTACCTCTACTTAAAAACTCATCTTTAATGAAATCCACATCTCGTGACTCAATTTTAGTCACACTTCTATTAATTTGTTCATCTATTAATACATACCCTTTAGAGTGTTCTGAGTACCTTATAAAGATACACTTCTTCCCTCTAGGGCCTAACTTTCCATACTTATAAGAAAGATCATGAACAAAACCCGTCGAACCCTATGGCCGCAAGTTACTCAAATTAGGTTTCTTGCCGGTCCATAGTTCATATGGGATGGAAGTCACTGATTTGGAGGGAATTCCGATTAAGAATGTAGGCAACAGTCAAAAGAGCATCCCCTCAAAAAGAAATTGGTAGGTTTGCTTGCGCCATCATTGACCTAACCATCTCAAGCAGTGTTCGATTTCTCCTTTCCGCCATACCATTTTGTTGTGGCGTACTTGGCATCGTCAACTGTCTTTTGATTCTTTTTTCATCACAGAGCCTTTTAAATTTCTCAGAAAGATATTCTCATCCTCGGTCAGTTCTTAGAGTTTTTAAACTCTTGTCTAACTGATTCTCAATCATTCTTAAATATTACCTAAAACACTCCAATGCTTCAGACTTATGGAAAATTAAGTAGACATGACCATAACGTAAAAAATCATCTATATATATGATAAAGTAGACACCTCCGTGTCTTGCCCTCACACTCATTGGACTACAGATATCTGAATGGACTAATTGTAGTGGAAAAGATGCCCTATTGGTTTTTCCAAACCGTTTTCTCTTAACTTTTCCCATTAGACAATGTTCACATGTGGGCAAGATGACCTTAGTGAGATTGCCCATCAGGCCTTCTCTAGCTAACCGAGTCATTCTATCTTACCCTATATGGCCAAGCCTAGCATGCCATTTATATGAATCCAAATTATCAGATGTAGAAAGAAAAGAAATAGATTCATTCATATTTGAATAATCCAAATTCATTATCATAAAACCATCTTGAAGAAAAGTATTGTCATAAAACACATGGCCCAAATAAAAGAAAACATGATTGTTTTCAAATTCAATCCGAAAACCAAGTATTAAAAGAGTAACTACAGAAAGTAAATTTCGTCGGATTTCGGGAGCGTATAACATATTGTGGAGGAAAAGAGTGCAGCCACTCACAAGTCCAGCTTGTAGGTACCAAGTCCTAGCACCTGCACGCTAGCTTCATTCCACACCTTGATATCACGACTTCCAGCTGGAATCCAGCGATATTCCACAAATCCGACTCTATCTCGCGCTATGTGCTCGGTCGCTCTTGAACCAACAGTCCACACAGGATAGGAGTGAGCAACCATCACATGGCTAGTTACAAAAACAATACGAGAAAAGTTAGAGTATACCTTCTTCGACTCAGTGCAGTCACGAGCGAAGTGGCCTTTCTTTCCGCAGTTGTAACATTCTAATTTTGACTTGCTCTTCCCACGCTTGCCCCTCTTACTGCGCTGAGAAATTCCTGACACCTTCTTAACTTGTCCAGCAGCTACCCCATTCTTGGACTTCCTGCGCTTAGGCCTTGATACCTTGCGCGAACCATAATCAGCCACATAGGCCGAATGATTAGGCTTAGCAGCCTCTAGGCGCTCAGCCTCCAATTCTAAGTGACACGAGACATCATCAAAATTTTTTATATTCTCATTATGCATCAGATTCTGGCTCAAATTCCCCCAAGAACTTGGTAGTGATCTTATCACTGCCTGGACTTGTTGTTCATCAGTCAGGTCGTTTCCTGCCGTCTTAAATTTGCGGATCATGGTTGACATAACCCTAAGATGCTGCTTCATCGTATGGTCAAAGCACATCTTATAGGAGTCAAATCTCATGGTTAATCCACCAAATTTCAACTTCAAAGCCTCTCACATGCTTTGGAAGTGTCATAGGTCTCAAACTCACACATTAGATCATTGTGCATGCTGCTTAACATTATTATGCGCGCGCACCGATTTTTCTTAGTCTATTCAGAATAGGCTAATTCATCTAATTTGTGTTGTTTTGAGTCCTCTTCCTTGGGCTTAGTCAGGGAGTGAGACAAGGCCTCTACAACTTCTTGCTCATCTAAGACATACTGGATCTTGCGATACCATATGTCATAGTTCTCCCCATCCAATTTCTCCCATTTGTTTAAATCGGCAACTATATTCTTGGATGCCATTTCACTACAAAATGCAAAGGAGGGATATTACACACACACTTAAGAAATTTGCCGCGTCCATTCAAGCTAGAAAAGAAATAATTTAGACATGTCGCAAGATCGAAAAATCGCTAGGCTTCAGAATCATCTCTTGCGCCACAATATCCAATTACTAAATTTCTAACCTAATTCCCGCACAATTTTTTTTTAAAAAATATGGGAGATTTAATCATAAATCTCAACCGTACTCCCACTATCTAAAGTAGTCACCTAGTCCTAGTCACGCGTAGAGACAGATTTTACTAAAATCGCAGTAACCTGTTGGGCCAGTCTACATAGACAGCTACAACAACCACAGCAGCCTGTTGGGCCAGTCTACAAAGACAGCTACAACAACCACAGCAGTCTGTTGGGCCAGTCTACAAAGATGATTCATATAAGACTATTATAGTCCATTTTTCTTATTCCATCAGTGCATTTACAATTCTTACTGGGGCTACCATGGTGTTGTCGCTATACAGTGCATTTACAGTTCTTACTGGAGTCACTGCAATTCTTTCAGCCTATCAATCTACACTGACAACATTAACTAAAACTACTTAGTGAGAATTTCCTATTTTATCACTAGAATAAATTAAGGCTAATGTCTAATCATACAAGCCTAAGATTTATTCATGATAAAATAACAACACATCAACATGTTGTATACATACATGTTTAATCACATTTAATCTATAAATTTAAACATAATATCACATGTAATTTATCATTATGGAATTTATCAATAAAAAAATGAATATCATCAAATATCCACATGTAATCATATTTAATCTAAAGCATTAAATAAAATATCACACGTTATAACAGGAAATATATCTAAGCATATTTTTTAAAACATGCCAAATTTATATATATATATATATTTTTTTTTTAACAAATAAAACAGTGTATATAAAAAAAATTCCACTTACACCAGAGAATACTCACAGTCCAGTAGTGGGGGGGCGATGGCCTTAGTCATTTGGTCTTGGGTTCGAAACCCACAGCCGGACTTCACCATTTTTCCATTTTTTTTAATCAATTGGAGTTGGGCTGTATAAAAATCCAGCCCAAAATCGGACTAAAAAAACAAATGGGCCGCAAGGCCCAAGCCTGGCCCAGGAAATAGAAGAGCTTCAGCTCTCTTCTTCAACCTTCGGCCAGGGCATTGTTCACATGAACAATGTTCGTATAACAACCGTTGAGAAAAACGGCGGCACAGTCACCGAAAAAAGTCAAAAATTGCTGCCTGTTTCCGAAAAAGAAGAACCGGCGCCGCCGCAGCACCAGCAAGTGCTCACGGCACGAGCAGGTGCCTGCTGCACCTCCAGGTGCGCGCGGCACCTCACGATGGTGCGCACTGCACCACTCGGTGGTGCGCACTACACCACTCAGGTTCTTTTTTTTTTCCTTACAAAAACAGTACAAAAATACATATTTCAAGCATATGCAAAAAAAAAAAAAACAATTGAAAACAATTTAACCTTACTCTGATACCAATGTTAGAAAATTACAGCGGAAAAAATACCCTAAGTTCAGCTTGAAAAATTGTTCAACAAGTTTTTCCAGACTGATAAATCACCGGCATTTTCTCTTAGTGGTTAGTGCACTACGTAGTATAAAATTAGAGTGACATTAAATAAATCCACAGCCTAAAAACAATTTTCAGAGAGAACAAAAAAGAGAGAGTTTTTTTTTTTAGATGGATCCCAAAAAACAAATTGATGGGGACTATTTATAGTCTACCCACATATAGCTGACTTTAAAGGCTAGCCATCAATCTACAATAAAATTGCAGCTGTTACAAGCTGCAAGAGCTTGTAACGTATGGCATTAAGCCTGGGAGAGGGGCAGCCCACGTGGGCGCCCCTCCTTCTAATATAAGGATATAAATATAATGTTTGGAATTAATTTAAAATCATAATTACTTACGCACCTCAAAGACCCATGTAAATTGCCTCACGACATCTGATGTTCTTTAGAACCATCTCTTCCCTGCTTTTCCTGGTGTTTGAGTGGCAGCCAAAACCTGTTTGTTCATCATTTTAGGCTTTAAATCATCAGAGAACTTCCACTAAAACCATCATAATTCCTGAGAAAATTGAGAAAGATTCAAATTTCTAAATGACTATAGCCTATAACAAAGTTACAATTCATCAAGTACTATGCATTTCCTAGAACATGAAAACTATCTGCCTTTATATCTTACCTCCACAAAACAATCTCCAAAATTAACACCATTCCCGATATTATATGTTCAAGCAAGGTGACAGATGAGGGAAAACGAGTTAAATTGTGTTAAGATGAATATCATCTTTATGCCACTATTGATGCAATTACTCACTGGGATGTCGATCAGCCTGTAATTCCCCCCAATTGGAACCTGCAGATCACATCAGATAATAAAATCCCACTTCCACCCACAGATCATATTCAACTTCATAATGGACACTTGAAAATCATTTTGTTTTCCCTATTACTGGTCTGTGTGCAGTGGCGAAACTAAAAATTTGCATTAGAAAGCCAGACAAAATTAAAATAAAATATATAAAATATTTTTTTATTTTATTTGTATATAATTTTTTATGTGATATAAAATAATGATAGTAAAATCTATAATAAAAATAAAATATATTTAATACAACTTATATATTTGTTGAACTCAAGATTTCAAATTTCGTATAAATCTACACATGGATTTTGATGATAACAAATGAATTCAAAGAGTAAAGGAGTCTCAAGTTCAAGTTTTCCACACAATAGAATCAAGCACATCAAGGAAGCAAGCATGAGCAAAAAGGGAACAAGTTCACATTAAAATCACAGAGTAATTTTGTAAATCTCTTAAAAATTCGAAATTAGGATTAAGGCATAAAATTAATATTTTATCATAAAGTATTAAAATACATTTTCCACATGTGCATGAATATTTTGAAAATTAAATTTGAAAATTTTGAAAGATAATTGATTGTCATATTTCTCATGTGCATGACATGATTAAAAGTTTGAATTTTAAAAATATTAAGATAATTGATTGTCATCTTTCACATGTGCATGACATGATTAAAGGTTTGAATTTTGAAAATTTTGAAAGATGATTGATTGTCATCTTTCACATGTGCATGACATGATTAAAGGTTTGAATTTTGAATAATATTAAGATGATTGATTGTCATCTTTCACATGTACATGGCAAGATTAAAGGTTTAAATTTTGAAAATATTAAGATGATTGATTGTCATATTTCACATGTGCATGTTTTATTTGAATATTTTCAAAAGTGATGGATGCTTTTCTTGACTTATGCAAAAGGTAGATGTCTTTATTTGAAAATTTTGAAAAGTAAAGTGTGCTCTTTTTGTCATATGTAAAAAGTAAAAGATTAGATTTGAAATTTTTGAAAAGTAAAGTGTGCTCCTTTTGTCACATGCAAAAAGCAAAAGATTAGGTTTGAATTCTTTGAAAAATGAATGGAGTTGTCTTTGACAAATACAGAAAGGAAATGTTTTTATTTGAATTTTTTGAAAAGTGAATAGTGTTCTTATTTGATATGTGAATTTTTTTAAATTTGAAATTAAAAACTCATTTGCCTATAAATAGCTCACTTGAGTTTTGCAAAAAACAACAACAAGAGCATACAACATTCATTCAAAGTTTTCATTCTCTTTTCTCTAAGTATTGAGCCTTAACCCTTATTTATTTTGAGAGATAAAGTTTGTGCTGTATTGTTTTTATTTCACTCATTGAGGAGTGTTTTCTGATAACCTACCCACTATCAATTCTTGTATCAGTAAAAGGGTGTGTATAACCCTTGTGTGTGTAGAAGGTGTTCTACACAGGGAATAGTTAAATCACAAAGTGTGAGGTGATTAGACGTGTAGATGATGTTCTACACAGATTCTTTGTAGCAGTACTGCTCAAAGGTGTAATAGGTTTCTATCTCCACCTAAAGGAGATTGAATAGTGGATTTGGGGATACTTAAGGGGTAGCTTGAGGCGAGAACGTAGGTAGTGGAGCCGAACCTCATTAACATACTGAGTTTGTTTCTCTCTTACCCTTATTCTTTATATTTATTGTTGTTTCATATTTTGTTTATATTTTATATTATAGATTTGATTTATAATTGTTATTTTTTTAAATACAACTCAATTCACCCCCCTCTTGTGTTAGTTATCTGGGCAACAATTGGTATCAGAGCTAGAGCTCTGTTATAAGATTAACTATCTTTTGAGTTAAGATCTTATGGCTAACATTGGAGCTTCATTTGGTGAAGGTCAATCTAGCAGTCGACCTCCACTCTTTTGCGGAGACAATGACTCATTCTGGAAAGTTAGAATGGGAATATTCCTTCAGGCTCAAGGTCGAGAAATCTGGAAATGTATTGTAAATGGACCTTATATTCCAACAAAAGTGGTTAATGGAGTAAAGGTCAAAAAAGAAGAAGAAGAGTTTGATCGTGAAGACGACAGACTTTATACTTTGAATTTAACTGCTATGAATTTATTATATAATGCTCTCAATGGTAATGAATTTAATAGAGTAATGACTTGCGCTACAGTAAAAGAAATTTGGGATAACTTTGAAATTACTTATGAAGGAACTTCTCAAGTCAAGGAATCAAAAATTTATATTCTTACTCATGAATATGAAATGTTTAAGATGAATGATGATGAATCTATTTCTAGTATGCACACTCGTTTTACTAATATCATAAACAGCTTGACAGCTCTTGGCAAAATTTATTCCAAAGTGGAAATAGTACGAAAAATTCTCAACTCTTTATCAAAACGTTAGGAATCAACAGTGACAGCGATTCTTGAAGTTAGAGACCTCAAAAAGCTCGAAGTGAATGAACTCATCGGGTTACTTATCACCTATGAGTACACATTGAAAAGAGGAGAAGAAGAAGGAAATTCAAAGAAGAGTTTGGCACTTAAAGCTGTTCCATATGAAAGTGAAAGTGATGAAAATGAGGAAAATGATGACAAAAATGAAGAAGTTGCGATGATAACAAGAAGATTTCAGAGGTTCTTAAAGAAAAATAAAACTCCTCCAAGAAAATTTTTCAAAAAATTTTTCAAGAAATATTCAGGTAAAAATGACACTTTAATTTGTTATAAATGTAATAAGCCTGGTCATATCAAGTCAGATTGTCCTCTGCTAAAGAAAGATCGAAACAAAGGTAAAAAAATAATGAAAGTTACATGGGATGATGATTCAAGTAATTCAGATAGTAAAACAAGCAATGGAGAATCAGCAAATCTTTGTCTTATGGCTAAAGATGACATTGAGGTAACAAATTTTGATAATATTGAAGATCTTTCATATGAAAAATTGTAAAATGTTTTAGAAAAGGTATATGAGGAATTTAAAAAACTGGGTATCAAGTATACTGCTTTGAAAAAGAATTTTTTTTTTAACAAACGAAATTGATATTTTAAGAAAAGAAAGTATTGTTTTGAAAGATGAAAATCTTGAGTTGAAGAAAAAAAAAAACTGATTTAGAAAATATTATTGAAAACTTTACGAATGGAAAAATTCAAAATTTCTTGGTAGTCAAAGATGTGTTTTTGACAAGGCAGGTTTGGGATATATGCCAAAACAAAAATATAAACCTTATAAAAATTTCTTTGATAATCCTTCTATATCAAAATCCAATATTCAAAATTCTTTTCACAAAAATAATTTTGTTAAAAAAGGATACTATTATAATAACTCAAGTTATTCATATATGTCACATGCTATTTACAATTTTTGTAATAGAAATGGTCATAATTATCTTGCTTATCCTATTAGAAGAAAACATACAATGACTATTAGGGTCATATGGGTACCTAAGAATCTTGTTTCTTTTAATACTAATATATAAAGGACCCAAAGAACTTGGGTACCAAGATTTTTTTTTTAATTGTTTTTGTAGGTATGCATGAAGTCTTTTACAGGTAAAAGTAAATGGTTTTTAGACAACAGATGCTCAAGATACGTGACATGAGACAAAACTAAATTCATTGACTTCACTTCTAAAGAAGAAGGATGCGCGATATTTAGAGACAATTCAAAAGGGAAGATCATGGAAATAGAAGGAAAGATCATCAAGATTTAGTATAAGATGCAACCAAATAGTAAAAACATGTGAAAGATCATCCAATAGAACAAATTCTGGGAGAACCTTCACGAGGTGTAAGTACTCGATCATCTCTTAGAAATATTTGCAATCATACTGCTTTTCTATCTTAGATTGAACCTAAAAATATTGATGAAACACTTCTTGATGAATCTTGGATTCTAACTATGCAAGAAGAGCTTAATCAATTTGAAAGAAATGATGTTTGGATACTTATTTCTAGACCCAAAAATCATACTATTATTGGAACAAAATGGGTTTTTAGAAATAAGAAAAATGAGTCCGGAGTCATTACTAGAAATAAGGCTCAACTAGTGGTCCAAGGTTTCAATCAAGAAGAAGGAATCGATTATGATGAGACATATGCACTAGTTGCATAGATTAGAAACTATTCGAATGCTACTTACATATGCTTGTTATAAAGATTTCAAACTTTTTCAAATGGATATTAAAAGTGTTTTCTTAAATAGTTTTTTTTTATTGAAAAATATTTTTCAAGAGGAAAGATCGATATAACTCTTTTCATCAAGTATGAATAGAATGATATTCTTCTAATTCAAATTTATGTAGATGATATAATATTTGGTGTTACTAATGAAAATATGTGTCAAGATTTTGTTAAGAATATGTAGGAAAAATTTGAAATGAGTATGATGGGAGAACTTAATTTCTTTCTCGGATTGCAAATCAAGCAAGCAAAAAGTGGAACATTTATTAATCAGTCAAAATATATCAAAGAGTTACTCAAAATTTGAGATGGAACGTGCGAAGGTAATTGGAACATTAATGTGTCCAATCACTAAACTTGATAAAGATGAAAGCGGTAAGCCAGTTGACTCAAATGTATCGAGGTATGATTAGTAGTTTATTATATTTGATAACTACTAGACCTGATGTTATGTTCAGTGTATGTTTATGTGCACATTTTCAATCATTTCCAAAACAATCTCATTTGATTGCAGTCAAGCGGATTTTTAGATATTTTGCCAGTACTATTGACCTAGAGTTATGGTATCCTAAACACACTTATTTTGATCTTATTACTTATTCAGGTACTGATTATACTGGTTGCAAAGATGATCGAAAAAGTTTTAGTAGAACATGTTATTTCTTAGGTCATGCACTTGTTTCCTGATTTAGTAAAAAATAAAATTCTGTTGCACTATCTACTGCTGAGGCAGAGTATGTTGCTGTAGGCAGTTGTTGTGCTCAAGTTCTTTACATGAAGCAACAACTTGAGGATTTTAAACTTATGTATAATCACATTCCAATCAAATGTGATAAATATAAGTGTTATAAATTTTTTAAAGAATCCAATACAATATTCTCAGACCAAAAATATTGAAATTAGATATCATTTTCTTAGAGATCATGTGCAGAAGAGCACTATTGCATTAGAATTCACTAGTATACATGATCAATTGGCAGAAATTTTCACAAAACCCCTACCAGAAGATAAACTATGCATGATTAGAAGATAAATAGGAATTATGCATGCCATGAATATCTGCTAGATACTTTTATTCCATTATCTCAAATGACCTACAGAAACTTGAGACGTTTAGCCTCATCATTCAAATGCATTTGCTCCTCATAAATCATCATGCCATCCTTGTTTAAAAGATTAGGCAATCGAAATGCAGAGGCAAGTAAGGATTTTAAATCCTTATTCTGTTTTTTTAAGTCTACTATTTTTTTGTTAGACTCTTGAACAAGTCGTTGAAGAATATCGATCTTCTCATTAAGCTTCTCTATCTCGCGGGTTTTGGACTGCAACCGAGCGGTAAAAGCAACAATGGAAGATGAGTATCGAGTCCCGAGACCCACAAGCTCGTAAATGGCATCATGATCTGATTTATTAGCCAAATCAGTATTTTGCTGCTTCATGGCACTTACGACAAATGCGGAAATAGATTGATCACGAGAAGCACTGAAGGAGAATCGATAAGCCATTAAGATTTTGTAAAGTGAGAATGAAGATGAACTATAACAATGAAAAGAAGATTTGATGCGGATTAGATAAAATTAAGAATTGCTTTTATAAAGATGGAAATAAGTAGAAGACAAACTATCATCTTTTCAAATCTTACTTAGTCAAGCTTACAAGATATGCCGGATGCATATTGTCAAAGTTACCGAACTAAGCTAGCAAGATTAATTATAATTGTCCCTGTTTCTCTCGTGAAACGCTGCCATTATCTGCTGATGTTGACTCTATGCTTGAATTCTTACTCGTTCCGATTCCTCTATTTGAAGTCTCAAAACACGAGCTAATTCCGTCAAATCTTTATTTTCTTGCTTTAACCTCTTATTCTTTCTGCCTTTATTTGCAAGCTTTTGATGCAGAACAGATATTTGATTCTTAAGTTGATCAATCTCATTTGCCCTCGCTAGTAATCTCCGAGACATGGTCGTAATAGAGGCAACATATTAAGCACTGAGAGTTCTTGATGCTGCAACAACTTCAGAATCAATTCTATTTGAAAAATGCATTTCTGCTTCTATCATGATGTTGACAACCTCATGAGATAAAATAACTGGTTGAGACGGTTCCTGATTCATATCCGGAAGATTATCAGACGAAATTGTTTCCACCATTCTATCGTTTTGAATAAACAGAAACTGGATCAATGAATGGGGTGAAAATTTATTTGAGTATCCGACAGGTGAAAACGGTCTTTTAAACAACAACTTTCAAATCTCGATAATATTTAATTTTTCAACAATATCACGCGAATTTAAATATGCTTTCGCACTGACTACTAGAGTTAGGCCTCCAACCATTGCAGGTTTTGTCAGACATGCGTGGCTCCGCACCGAATTGCCAGAGTTAGACTTTCAACATTTGCAGGTTTTGTCGGACATGCATGGCTCCGCACCACATTGCCAGAGCTAGGCCTGCAGCTTTTGCTATCTTTTTCGGACACGAATAATTTTAATTATTCAACTTCAAATCTCTGGAACATCTAATTTGTCAATAACATCAAGCGGATTTAAATCTTCTTCCTCACCGAGATGATAAAATTCGACTTCAACGTTTGCAGGTTTTGTCGGATACGGGTGGTTCTAACTTCTACAGTCTCTACTAACGCAGCGTTTTATTTGTCTATTGGTTATTGTAGGAATATATCTTATTGAGCTAATTATGATTCCTTTTTAATGAAGCCAAAATGGGGAGAAGTTTTAGACTAGAATATTAACATTGTTTAAATTGTTAAACTTGTTATATATGCTTGGAATTATATTTATATTTTTGCTTGAAAAACTAACGCACATTCTCAGAGGGAGCTTAAGTATTCATACAGGTTTCAAGTTCTATCAAGCATTTGTCATCATAAAAAAGGGGGAGATTGTTGAACTCAAGATTTCAAGTTTCGTGTAAATCTACACATGAATTTTAATGATAACAAATGAATTCAAAGAATAAAGGAGTCTCAAGTTCAAGTTGTCCACACAATAGAATCAAGCACATCAAGGAAGTAAGCATGAGCAAGAAGGGAACAAGTTCACATTAAAATCATAGAATAATTTTGTAAATCTCTTAAAAATTCGAAATTAGGATTAAGACTTAAAATTAATATTTTATCATAAAGCATTAAAATACATTTTCCACATGTGCATGAATATTTTGAAAATTAAATTTGAAAATTTTGAAAGATAATTGATTGTCATATTTCACATGTGCATGACATGATTAAAGGTTTGAATTTTGAAAATATTAAGATGATTGATTGTCATCTTTCACGTGTGCATGACATAATTAAAGATTTGAATTTTGAATAATATTAAGATGATTGATTGTCATCTTTCACATGTGCATGACATGATTAAAGGTTTAAATTTTGAAAATATTAAGATGATTGATTGTCATCTTTCATATGTGCATATTTTATTTGAATATTTTCAAAAGTGGTGGATGTTTTTCTTGACTAATGCAAAAGGTAGATATCTTTGTTTGAAAATTTTGAAAAGTAAAGTGTGCTCCTTTTGTCATATGCAAAAAGTAAAAGATTAGATTTCAAATTTTTGAAAAGTAAAGTGTGCACCTTTTATTACATGCAAAAAGTAAAAGATTAGATTTGAATTTTTTGAAAAATGAATGGAGTTGTCTTTGACAAATACAAAAAGGAAATGTTTTTATTTGAATTTTTTGAAAAGTGAATAGTGTTCTTATTTGACATGTGAATTTTTTCGAATTTGAAATTAAAAACTCATTTACCTATAAATAGCTCACTTGAGTTTTGCAAAAAACAACGACAAGAGTATACAACATTCATTCAAAGTTTTCATTCTCTTTTCTCTAAGCATTGAGCCTTAACCTTTGTTTATTTTGAGAGATATAGTTTGTACTGTATTATTTTTATTTCACTCATTGATGAGTGTTTTCTGATAGCCTACCCACTATCAATTCTTGTATCAGTAAAAGGGTGTGTATAACCCTTGTGTGTGTAGAAGGTGTTCTACACGGGGAATAGTTAAATCACAAAGTGTGAGGTGATTAGACGTGTAGATGGTGTTCTACACGGATTCTTTGTAGCGGTACTGCTCAAAGGTGTAATAGGTTTTTATCTCCACCTAAAGGAGATTGAATAGTGGATTTGGGGATCCTCAAGGGGTAGCTTGAGGCGAGGACGTAGACAGTAGGGCCGAACCTCGTTAACATACTGAGTTTGCTTCTCTCTTACCCTTACTCTTTATATTTATTGTTGTTTCATATTTTGTTTATATTTTATATTATATATTTGATTTATAATTGTTATTTTTTTAAATACAACTCAATTCACCCCCCCTCTTGTGTTAGTCATCTGGACAACAACATTAAAAAATTATATAATATGATAAAAACATATCATCATAATAAAAATATATTAAAAATACATTAGAAATCATCTAATTTCTTTTGTTATTTTTATTTTATCTATAATAAAAATATGTCATTATATTATTATATCATTTTATTTTATATAAGATTTATTTTATTTTTAAATTAGATTAATTTTGTAAATAGAGACCAAAATACTTTTTAGAGAGAGGACCAATATAAAATAAAATTAATACTATCATACAAAATCATATAAAAAAATAAACATATTTTTCATTCTTTTAGTTTCTTTTAAAAAAAAATATTATATATTTTTTCAATTTTTTTTAGAATAGGGGTGGGGCCCACTTGTCCCGGGGAGCCACTTTCTATGTGCAATCCATTTTACATTACAAAAACAAGAAAAATAAAATAAAGAAACAAACAAGAGCCTTTTTCAATAAAAAATGCTCCACGTATTTTTCAACTTACAAAATCCATCTCTTCCACAGCCCAAAACTATGATTCTGTTAGTTAATACTATAATCGACTCAAGTGCCTCTAGGATGAGTTCGAGATCTATGAGCCGATGCCTAGATGCACTTGTGGAGCTATCTATACTTTGATTGAGTATACCCACCGAAGTAAGGTGATGCACTTTCTTATGGGTCTTGATGATTCTTATGACTCTGTCCGTCCCCAGATTCTTCTATATGATACCCTCCTACCACTAAATCGAGTTCTCTCCCTGGTCCAACAAGAGGAGTGTTGATGCCAAATCAATCCTACTCCTGCTCCACTCACCACTAAGGGACCCGCTTCTAGAACTCAAACCAACTCCAGACATGAGCGCCTTTTCTGTTCACACTACAACATCCATAAACATTCCCTTGAACGTTGCTTCAAGGCAAATCCTAATTTGCCCGTGTGTTCCCACTGTCAGATACCTGGACACACCAAATTCAAATGCTACAAGTTGAATGGATTTCTACCTGGGCACAAGAATGGCTCCAAACCTAGATTCTCTTCTAATCAGTCTTCTTTTGTACAGGATAACGTCCACAATGGTCCTCCTATTAGTCAAAAGTAGTTTGGTCAGCTCCTTGCCTTACTCCAATCCACCAAACCTGTTAAACTCACCCCTGCAACAAACAATGTCATGCCAATTTGTCATCCATGATTGGTATCTCCTTTCTAAATTTTCCATACACCACTCCATGGATTATAGATATCGGAGCTACAGATCATATGATCTGTGACTCCAACTTTTTCGCACACAAAGTTAGATGCATTTCTCAATCCCTCAAATTGCCCAATGGGGCTTCCAGCACTGCCACATATATTAGTGATGTTCACTTGTCCCCTACCCCGATCCAAAAATGTCTTATGCGTTTGTAATTTTTCTTTTAATCTCATCTCTGCCAGTTCATTAGCCCACCACTCTAATTGCTGTCTCATTTTTTTTTATTATCTAATTTTTGTTTTGTTCAGGCATCTTGGATGACGATTGGAGTGGAGATGTTGCATGATGGCCTTTACCACTCTCAGCTCACCAAACCTGACCCGCATACCTTACATGTTTTTCCACATACTTTGTTATCTTACAATTCTGTTAACAGCACAACAATCTACAAATTTGATCTCTATACTCTTTGGTATTATAGACTTGGCCATAGTTCAATGACCAAACAATTGTTGCATGATTTTAATCCAACTGTCAAGCTTTCAAATGCTCTTGATTATCCGTGTGCTGTATGTCCACTTGCAAAACTTCATAAACAACCTTTCTCCAAATTGGACTCAAAGACTAAACAACCCTTTGAAATTGTGTTAACTGATATTTGGGGTCCCAACCCTACCGCATCATACAACGGATATAAATATTTTCTCACAATAGTGGATCAACATACAAGGTGCACTTGGCTGCTGTACCTACTTAAAAATAAATCTGAGGTTCGCAGCTCACTCTAGAATTTCTTTACTCTTGTTGAGATACAATTCAATACCAAAATCAAAATTCTTAAATCTGATAATGGTGCCAAATTCAATATGCCTCACTTCTATAATTCCAAAGGAACCTTACATCATCTCACTTGTGTGGCCACACCTCAACAAAATGCCATCGCCGAACGCAAACACCAATATATCTTGAACATTGCCCAAACACTAAAATTTCAATCCGGCTTACCAATGCAGTATTGGTCTGATTTTGTCACTATTGAAGTTTTCTTAATAAATAGAATCCCCACCCCCACACTTCATCACAAGTCACCCTTTGAAGCTCTTTACCACACCAAACCATCTTACTCCAATCTTAGAATCTTTGGTTTCCTTTGCTTCGCATCCATTCTTACTCACAATCGCACCAAATTTGACCCAAGAGCTCTCAAATGTGTGTTCATTGGATACCCGTATGGGGTTAAAGGGTACAAATTACTTGATCTCACATTCCATCATATTTTCATCTCTCGTGATGTATCCTTTCATAAAGAAATTTTCCCATTTAAACAAACCAGCCCAGTCACTTTTTCTCCACTGGATTCACCCAGCCCATCTGCCCATCCTTCACCTATCCAGCCTCTTGGCTATACTTCTTTCTTTTCCAGTCCATTAACCCAGCCCACTATCCAGCCCGTTACCAACACAGACCCACTTAACTCCTTATCCTCATCACAGTCGACGGATTCTCCACCAACAACTCCAACCTCAACGTCTTCTCCTTCTTCTCCAAAACTAACCTCACAATTCACCCAACCCATCTTTCCACCCTCAACTCCTAAACCCACTCGAAAATCTACCCGAACCAGAACCGTACCTGCTTACCTTGCTGAATACCATTGCCACCAAGCCACTGCACCTATTCCTCAACCCATGACATCCAAGACAATGGCCTCGACATTTACTTCTTCTTTAGGTATGCACATTTCTTTTCCCCTCTCATCTGTTTTATCCTAATCTCTTTCTCCCTCATTTCGAGCTTTTACTACTTCACTTTCCCTTCATATCGAACCTGCTTTCTATACACAAGCCATTAAACACCAAATCTAGTGTGAGGCTATAGATCAAGAATTCTCTGCTCTTGCACTTAATGAGACTTGGACCATTGTAGACTTACATCCTGGCAAGCATCCAATTGATTGCAAATGGGTTTACAAACTCAAGTATAAAGCAGACGGGACAGTGGAAGGAGCTAAAGCTCGTTTGATGGCCAAAGACTTCACCCAACGTGAAGGCATTGATTTTCACGATACATTCTCTCCGGTGGCAAAGCATGTATCTATTCACTGCCCTCTCACCATAGCTGACATCAAAGGTTGGGATTTCCAGCAACTAGATGTTAATAATGCATTTTTCTATGGCAAACTGGATGAAGAAATTTATATGAAGCCTCCCCTTGGTCATCCAGCAGCTAAAACCAATCGAGTGTGTCATCTCCATAAGAGTATCTATGGTCTGCGCCAAGCTTTGCGTCAATGGAACGCCAAATTAACATCATCACTTGTTGAATTCAGCTTCACTCAATCCAAGGGTGATTATAGCCTCTTCACAAAGCACACAACCACTACTTTTGTTGTGTTACTAATTAACGTTGATGATATAATTTTGATGAGTTCAGATTCAAATTCCAATACCAAGGTGAAGCAATTTCTAGCCACCAAGTTTCGGATCAAACATCTAGGAACCCTTAAATATTTTCTTGGCATGGAGATTGCTCCGACAACTAATGGCATTCAAATCTGTCAACATAAGTATGCACTGGACATACTTGTTGATTTCGAACCTTTACCTTTACCTATGGAGCCGAACCTCAAGCTACAGAAGGACGAAGGTGAACTTTTTCATGATCCATCTCTATTTCGACAATTGGTTGGCAAGCTGATTTATTTGACAAACACTAGGCCTGACTTGAGCTATAGTGTTAATTTGCTCAATTAGTTTATGGAAGCTCCTTGTGTGCCACATTACAATGTTGTTATTAAAATTCTCAGATATATAAAAGGAACCCCCGGACAAGGAATATTTCTTTCGACATCTTCCACTTTCAATCTAATGGCATATTCAGACGCCAATTGGGCCAATTGTCCATGTACAAGAAGGTCGACTACTGGCTTCTGTGTCTTTCTCGACAATTCTTTTAATTTCTTGGAAGTCGAAGAAACAAAACACCATTTCTCGATCATCTGCCGAGTCCGAATATAGAGCCATGACAACGGTTGTATGTGAGCTCACTTGGATCTAATACTTGCTTCATGATCTTCGCATATCCATTTCTGTCCCTGCTCGTCTATATTGTGATAACTTGACTGCTATACATATTGCGGAAAACTTGATATTCCATGAGTGAACTAAGCATATCGAAATTGATTGCCACTTGGTTCGTGACAAAATATCCAAAGGTCAAATTACCACAGCTCACGTTTCATCTTCCAATCAGTTAGCTGACTTGCTCACTAAACCCTTGCATTCGCCAGCCTTCACTCGACTACTTTCCAAGATAGGAGTGATAAACATCTACTCTCATTCTTTCGGAAGGTAATGAAAATAACAGAGGCTTTTCATCGAACACAGACCGGGCCTCCTGATTAATACATTTGTAATATGAAATTTGTTATTCTGTTTTACGCTGAGCTGTACATTGAATACCGAATATTCTTTATTTGTTATTTTCATTCTTCTGTAAGCTATAAATAGTAGCAGTTGTACACATTAACATGATGAGAATTCCATTTCATTTCAACATTTGCTCCTCTCTGTTTCCGATAGTGTTTCTTCACCTTACTCTTTCGTTGTACCATTGTTAATACAAAGCCCTGAGTAGTGATATCTTACCGCGGGCTTGGCTCTTCTCCTGGGAAGAGGAAATAATCGAGTTCCAGCACCTCCACCTAGTATGATAGAAGCTACATTTTTCGGGTCTAGTTTTGGAGTCTAAAAAATGGGGCCCTGAAATGTTAGTGCCAACTGCCAACTCCAATTAATAAAAAAAAAATAAAGCTCAAATCTAATTTGACTGACGTTGCTCGGAATTCACTTACCACAAACTCCTTGTTGATATCTGGGGTGAGAACAGAAAAGGGAACACCGGACTTAACTTTAGAGATCCTCATACTTTTACTTTTCGAGCTCTTCATGAATTGTGCACTAAAATCCCTGGCTTTTAGGCTAACTCCTATACTCTCAACCCAAAACCCTGTTCCCATATTCCTAACTCCTTTGCACACTTTGACTGGATGAACGCTAGCCTTCGGTGTCGCAAAACAAGAATCCATGGCTTACCCACCAAGAAATTTAATTCCAAAATGACTATTTTTAGAGATTTTTATTCAAAGCAACAACAAAGAATGCAAAATCTAGGAAATAGGAAAATTGGAATACTACAAGTGCTATCCAAGGAAAAAAGTAAAGCGACTTTCACAGAGGTCCCAACCTTTCAAAATCTCAAAACACGTCAAAAGCAACGAACCCCAAAAGCAACATTCGTGTTAGAAAAACAACCTGAAAACAAAGAATCAGAAGCACCCATAAGCCAAAAAAGAAAAAAAAATAGATCGAAACTTTGATAAAGGTAGAGCTAACCACAAAATAAGCCCGATTCAATAAGTTAGGAGGCTAAGGCAAAATATTTAATTAGGGTTTTTTTTATTTAAATAAAATAAATTTTATTTTTTATAATTCATATTTTTTCAAAACAATGATTATTGTTTGCCAAGTAAAATCACTAATTAATATTTATACTATATTTTTAACTAATAACTAATTTAATCATTATTAAAAAATTAAATTTAGAAAATATTTTATTAAATCTAATTTTATAAGACCTCATGAATTTTATAGGTCATTTAGAAACATAACTATTTTTATGTATTCTCACATATTTTCAAAGTCAATTTTTTTTTTCTCATTCAAAACCCAATAAAACATTTTAATCCAAACTATTGTACTATCATACTAGATATTTAGAGGTATTCTTAATATTTAAAAAAAACTTAAAAGCAATTATAATAATCATCATCAATAAAATTTTATAAAAAAGTGGGCTCTTGCTTCTTCAAAGGATTATACAAATTTTTTTATGAATATTCAAATATTAGATTTTGTTATCTATAATTATAATATTATATATGAAACTAAAAATGATAAAAGAAAAATATATACTTCTAAATAGAGTACTTGAAATAATTATTATATAAAATACTTTTAAAACTAATAATGACAAATCATATCTATTTAATAATTTTATTCTTTTCTTAAGTTAATTAATTTTTTAATTAATTGACATTTTTAAAATTATATTTTAGATCTTTTGAAAATGAGTTTTTTATTGCTAGAGACTTTAGACAATTATCTAATTTACCTGAGGCAAGAGCCGGCCCTATCACAAAAGTGGACAACGAGGAAATGTGATCAGAGTGAGAGATTATGGTCAGCCTAGAAGGCGATAGGTGTTTGAGACTCAAGAGAATGACAATGGAGAATGACAATGGCAATGATGATGGCGAAAGGGAATGAGAATATTATTAAGTGGCTTGTGAGCCATCTGGAGAAAACCCCGGAAAGCTGGTATGAAATTAACTTGGGTTTTACTATTCCACTATGCACTTGGGTTTTACTATTCCAGTACTGATTAACACATTTTGATTCCACACCCTACGGTTGCTAGGGAACGGAATTCTCTGACGTCTGAACGTATCGATCCAACTAAAATGAGAAAAAACTGCGATTTTCCTTTAAAACTGAAGTCATCTACAAAGTTTTTAGTCGTTTTGACTGGAAAATATGAGCGTGGAGATCATTTTGGGGGAATTTCGGGCCTCTGGCTATATGGAGCAAGATTTGGTTTAGAAAATGGAGCTGTGAAAGCTTAATTCATGGACCATTCATGGCGATAACAACGACGTGTCGACCCATGTTTTTAAGTAATAACCATGCCATTTTATTTAAATTTCACACACAAGTATGGCTCTGGAATTCAAGATTAAGTTAGCTGATAATAATTTGCAGAGACATAAATATATTCTTCAATTTTATTTTAATCGAAGTTTAATATTATCTAATATATATATGTAGAAAAATAAATATTATAGAACTTGTTTTTACATATTTAATCCCTCTTATGTTCCAAACATAAAAAGTGATAAAAAAATATAATAAAATAAAGAGAATTTCAATGCGAGATTTGGATTCAATATGATATCTAGAGTGGTTATAGAAGCTCAATTAAGGGGGTAATCTGGGTTGGCTATGTATTTATTTATGGGGCGGTTGTGACGGTGGTAACCGTGTTTGTATAATCTAATCAGCAATCTTCTTCCAATCAAACCTTCCTTGCTAAATACACTAAGAATAAAAAAAAAAATATTTGAAAGAAAATAATAATAAAATAAATATACTAAAATTGATAAAAAATTAATAATAAAAAAATAATAAATGTATCATTACTCTTTTAAAAATAATAATGCATGAGTCATGATGATACACTATAGCGTTCTGTGCATGCATGCTATTCTCAGATAGAGATGGAGATCCTTTTCAAGCACTCGAAAAGCTCTCGCTCTTAGAGGCGGAAAAATCTTAGCAGTATGTAGCCACGGGAGGATGTGAGCGACGCCTCCATCTCCCCCCTGGTTTTTCCACTTTTTTCTTTCTCAGCCATTTTTCTCCTCTCCCTCCGCTTTTCTCTCCATTTCTTTTTCCTTCATTCTTCTTGGTCTTCTCGCGTCCCCATCCCTCTCGTCCCTTCTGCTTCTTCTCCCTCCGCTATTAAATGCGTTGGTTTTCTTCTGTTTGTAGGTATCGCAGAGGATGTGGCAGGTTTTGGGGCCTTTTTGAGGCCAACGGAGGTGGAGCTTATCGCCTCGGTTGGTCTACACCCGCCTCACAGGGAGGACCCTTTGCTGCCAGTCCTTTTGTCTGCTAGAATTTTCATCCGGAAGAGACGGTAGTTTACCGCACGCTCAAGCAACTGATCTTGTGTGGCTCAGCTTAACGTTGCATATGGAGGAGTCTACGTTAGCCACGCGTGATGGTGCTAGACTCAGGGACCCTAGTAGTACACAGATCGAGTCGGCCGGAGTTTCCCAGGTGGCGAGTGTCTACCACGCGCCTCCCGCTGCCGTGGCGGGGTGTCTACTTTTACTGAGTCCACTCTGTGTTTTTTGGGTTCCGATTTTGTGTTTACTTTGTTTTTTTATTTCTTTATGTTTGGCTAGTGTGTTTGTAGAATAATCAGGGATAGATATATCTATTTTTGTACCCTGTTTCTTCTTTGGAGAATGAAATTTGAATCTCCTCCTACTCTTTTAGAGTATGGAGGTTGTGATCTCCTTCCCTATACAGAGATGAAGGTTTGGTTACCCTTACATCCTCTCATTCATACTATACTTAGTGTTGGTTGCTGAGAGGTTAGAAGTTAAGATAAAATTCATTACTTGGTGTGTGGGAACGCTACATATATATATATATATATATATTTAGTTAGGCTTATATCACGAATTTATCCGTTTATTAGTCTCAGTTGTAAACTTCACATTATGAAATGAAATGTTATCCCCCTTTTCAAAAAAAAAAAAAAATAGAATCAGATAGAGATAGAGGGGGAGAGAGAAGTGAACAGAAGTCAGAGTGAGAAATAATTTTTTAATATTTTATTAAGTAATTATAGTTTTTTATATTTGGCTAAGCATTGTAGAAGAAATTCAAATTATTTTAAAGATGTCTCGTTCAATGTGGATTCTTTTTTGCACAAATCAACTAAAGTTTAACCATCTTCAGAGAAAAAAAAACAACAACTAAAGTTTAAACATTCAAGGCAATAAAAATGCTTTTATAAAACACGTGGGTTGAGGCTTATTGGTGTAGTGTTAATGTGACACGTATTTTAGTGCGTCCAAAATGTGTGTGCAGAGTTGCAGACACCTCTTTTATCTTTTTTGTGAGAAATCCTAGTCTTTTATATATATATATATATATATATATTGAATAAGCTACATTTATTCATAGAAATCATTCATTGCAAACCATATCAGCAGAAACCAAACTTGAAAAGAAATATGGGCAAATCTCAACCCAACATATAAAACTTTCTAAATACAAGGCAAACTTTGCTAGATTATGAACAATAGAATTGCCCCCTTTGCGAGCAAAAGATATCTTCCATAATGGTAGTTCTTGTAGGCACTTCTTCACATCTTCCACGACTTGACCATAATCTGTCCAGCATTCAGATTTTTCTTTAGCCGCATTGATAATTACAAGCGCATCCATCACCTTCAAACACAACCCTGTTTAAACCCATTTCTACACAGATTTCAATAGATTTTCGCATAGTAATGGCTTCAACTATCACAGTTTTTGCTTTTATTCTTAGAGGTTCACTATATGCAGCCTTAACCTCCCCTTTGCCATTCCTGATTATGATCCCCAGCCCCACATTATAATTTTGCTCATCTATTGTTGCATCTAAAGCTGCAAACGAACAGAACTGTTCGTGAACAATTTGAGCTCGACTCGTATAAAATCGATTCGAACTCGATTCGTTTAATAAATAAGTTGTTCGTGAGTACTAATATTGGTTCGAATATTAAACGAGCTAAACTCATATAAACTCGGTTTGTGTTTGTGAACAAACTTCGTATAAACTCGATTCGACTCGTTTTAAGTTCGTAACAATACTCGTAATATTTTTATATACATATATATAATCTTACATATATTCTTATATATATTCTTTTATTATATATATTTTCTGTGTTATATATATTATTTTTGATATTTTGTATAAGTATTATATTTTGTTACTTTATGTAGAAATAGCATTTTGTTTCTTTACAATAATAATGTATTAAGTTCACAAAAAAATTATTGAGTCAAATATTTATAAAAAATAAGAAACTCGAGTAATCACTCGACTAAGTTCGGCTTGTTTGTTAGAGAGTAAAAACAAAAATCGATAAATAATTCGATTCGACTCGAGCTCGAATTCGATCGGCTCGAATTCGACTAGACTCGGCAAACTTTCAACTCGACTCGAACTCGAACTCAAGTTATTTGAGTTTAGCTCGACTCGACTAGATTCGAACTCGTCTTTGATCAGATCATTTGCAGCCCTAGTTGCATCAAATAGATGACAGATACTAGACACTCCCCACTTGAGTTGGCTCCCTTCAACTTTGTCGCAAATCAGAATTCATCTAAGGATTATAGAGCCCCATTGACAACCTGTGAAGGACCAGAAAATAAATTTTCAAAGACATTTATTTCGCCTATGTCAAATACCCCAGAAAATAACTGCTACCTACTCTAGTGAACTAGATTTTAGTTTTAAGCCTATAGTTCTATGAAATCCTCAGCCATGACACTCCACTTTTGCACTTCACTCCCTTTCTCAGCCTATACATCATTCACTGCACCATTGTAGTGCATTGCCATAAAGTATGTAAAATTGTCTCACTTTCTGATTTGCATATTGGGCATATATCATTATTAATCCGAGGTGGATGGGCATCATTTTTATATATATATATATATTAAAATTTTATTGAAGGAATTTTATATATTAAAATTAAGTGAACTGCGAAAAGGATTGATAGGTTCATGCGCGCAAACTTTAGGCCCAGAAAGCCCAAAAAAGTTGAAGTTGTTGTAAGCAGACCCAAAAGCATTAAAGTAGGTCCGAAGTATGAGCTTTGATTGGTTTTGAATACTGAACCCATTTCTCTCCCAATTGACAAAAAATGAAAGGGCTTTAAAGTACTTTGGAATCCTCATGCACAAAATCTCATCCGCACTCGCAGACATTCTTGAATCTTAATCACCCATTTCCCACACACAAATACAGAAATGGCGGTGAGCCTAACCAACACATTCCTTGGAGGAAAACCCTGCCCTTCT
The DNA here is from genome assembly GCA_036898215.1 of Platycarya strobilacea. Lineage (NCBI taxonomy): Eukaryota > Viridiplantae > Streptophyta > Magnoliopsida > Fagales > Juglandaceae > Platycarya > Platycarya strobilacea. Next base: position 11,774,355 of record CM072555.1, read on the forward strand.
CCCCATCTCCCTGTCATCAACAAGGTACAATCTCTTCTAAAACTTATTCTGTCAAGTATCAACCCCCAATTATCAAAACTTTAAGCAACACTTGTTTGTTTTTTTAATTGTCGAATTACTTCTTTTTCAGATGAGAGCAGCAGGGAATTACCGGCCGGTGGTGACGTGCAGGAAGAAGGACATACACCCGGAGTTCCATGAGGATGCCAAGGTGTACTGCAACGGCAAACTGGTGATGACCACCGGTGGGACCCAGAAGGAGTACACCGTTGACGTGTGGTCGGGCAACCACCCTTTCTATCTCGGCAACCGTTCGGGTCTCCTCGCTGACGCCGACCAGGTCGAGAAGTTCCGCAAGAAGTATGCTGGGCTATCGGAGATCATGGAGATCCCCGTTCTCAAAGGGGAGATTGTGCTCCCCTCTAAGGGCAAACCCATTTCGATCAAAGGAACTGGGAAGAAGAAGTAGATCATGAAGAACTCGCAGTGCTTCCGCTTCTCGTGGTAACGAGGAAAGTTGCAAAAAGAAACTATTGATTTATTAAGCGTTTCTTGGCATGTGAAACAAGTGAGGTGTGAATTGTTGGTGCATATCTTGTTAGTTGTTACGAATGAATGCATATTTTTATATGTTTCTGGAATATCTCAAGAGTGAAATGCTCACCATCTGTTTGTGCAAATGCTTGGTTTTATCCACAACGCTGAGCTACACCTGGATTCTGAAGCTTGAAGTTCAAGAAGTTGTTCATGGTTGATAAAAATAAAAAACAAAAACAAAAACAAAAATTGAATTAACAGAACCTTAAAAACCCTTAAGAGTGTGTCTGAGAATATACACGAATTGCCTTTTTTTTTGGTTCATGCTGTAGCACTCACAGTTGCCGAATCAAAAATTGACCTCATTTTGTTATTCCTTCATTAGATTTTCTGTTATTTTCACCATCCACATCTCTTCTGCATCCCAGTGTACATGCATTGTAAAATCATATTAAGAATGTAATTATGAATTCTCATAAACACACACAAAAGCATGCACTGATATGCTAGAATTCAGGTTTTAGGAGAGTAGCTGCTTGACTTTCTTCCAAAAGATTAGGGTCCGTTTGGATGATAAAATGAGTTGAGTAGAGTTGAGATGATTTATAAATAGTAGTGAAATTGTTGGTTGAAATGAGTTGAGATGAGATTATTTCATCTCACCACTTGGTGCTTTAAATAGTTATTACTAAGAATTGAAACCCCAAAATTACAGAAAAGAAAACCCTACTCTCAAAACAACTATTATAAACACAGCGCACAGACAAGCAAGCATTAATATGATATATGCTACATTTTCGGTTTTAGGGGAGTGCTGCTTCTGAAAGATAAATTTCTTGATTCGACTAGTTTTCTTTCATGGCCTTCGCCATTCTTATCCTTCTTCATCTTTTTACCTTTGGAAGATATATTTTTAAGAAATGGTCAATTAACAGATGATTAAAATTTAGGCAGTAAAAGTAGCAGCACTGGTATTATCTTATTGTTGACAAACAGCAAAGCAACCAGTTGCACATTAAGATTAGTTTGCATAAAATTTACTTTTGTTTTGTGTTTATACGGTTAAGATCAAGTATAATCGAATGAGAAAGAAAGAGAGAGGATTGCATAAGATAGATGGTTCTCAGGAAGTTATATAGCCGGATTTGTTTTTGTTCTTTGGGAGGATGAAAGAAGTAAGGGTACTCCTGTAGATCTCGATTGTTATTCATAGCATGTTGCCTCAAAATATCCTTCGTTTTTCCTTTCTAATTTGGGGATACATCATTACATCTGAGCAAATCTAGCTAGAAACGCAAATTACTTTAAACTTAGGGTTTGTTTTACGACGTTGTGGTAAGTTTTAAAAAAAGTACTTAAATAGTCTTAAAAGTTCTTTAAGAAAATTAATTAGATTGTTTGGGTATTATTTATTAAATCACTTTTAATTTCAAACAAACTAAAAAGTAAGTTTGAGGAAAACTATCAAAATGAAGTTTTTTTTCAAATGAACTTTTTCAAATAATACGAAACTTAATCTGAATGATGCAAAACTTAATTCGCAGTTTAAAAAAAGACTGTTAATGGATGAATATGGCACTGTTAGGCCCCTCAAGAGATGGGCAAGAACCTCCAATTGCTTAGGAGTCGCACTTTATCCCCTCCCGGTACCTACACTTCTCGCTTATCGAAGTTCTATTAAGTAATTTTGAACTTTTATGGATATGATTAATTTACAAAAAAAATCAAATAATCATCTTTTTTAGGTTAAAAACATTTTTTTTATTTGTTTCTAAATAATGTAACATGTTTAAGAGTGCTTTAAATATATGATTATCAAAAATATATATTTTTTTATTAATAGAACTTATTGTTTAAGTTATAGACTATAAATTAATGTTTTAAATACTGTAGTGATACTGGACAATAACTGATATGGGGAAGATAGATATTTCATATCGAGTCAAATACCGACCATTTCAGTGTGTTCAATCAATATCGGCCGATTTTCAATGTACCGGCCAAAGTTTTGAATTTTTGTATGTTTAATAATTTTAACTTCAATTATCACACGTAAAGACTATTTTCTTTTAAACTTTTTAATTCTTGAAGACTGAAAATCAAATCCCTACTTAATAAAGACAAGTGATTATTTTTTTAATAGTTTGATTGAAAACTTACAAGTATTATTAAGTTATATAAATATGTATTTTAACTTTTTAAAGTTTGTATTGATGTTATTTTGAAATAAAATTCATACATATATAATTAACTTATCTATATATTAACTATTCTAAAATTATTCTCGAAAATGTATTGGTATCAAAATATTTCGTTTTATTATCTTAATTAAAATGGTGTTTAAAACTTTATTATAAATTCTAAAATTATAAGCTATAATACTCACCGCAATTCTAAAGATACACTTAATAGAAATCCTTCACCCAATTTGTAAGGATATGAACATGAATAGAAACTGTTGCATATTTGAATACATAGCGCAACCTAATGCTTCGTCAATCAACCATTCGAAGTGATGCTTTGTTTTCCAAGTCCGCAGTATTTATATATGTGTTATGCAATCTGGGCCAGTGGCCAGTGGCAACAGCCCATTAGTCATCTCTGTAACGTCAGTCGTTTCAACGTGCATTCCTCTTGACTTTTGGATCATTTTATCATTTTGGGCCTTGGGCCTTGCGTCCCAAAATAATTGTTGCCCAGGCTGTTTGTACTTTGTGATGCTAAATACAACTGTGCTTGTGGGTACTATTCTTCGAAGGATCGGCAGATCATAAAAGGGGGTGATATACACATAATATAATTTATAATATTTACATAATATAAATTATAAAATAGAAATATTTTTATAAATTATTTTATAAAATTAGTATTATTTTATAAAAATATCCCTAATTTACCAGACATATTTTGTAGATTATTATAAAAAATGTTATGAGTTTATCCTTTTTCATAATAAAATATTTTCTTCCATGTGATGCGGACGTACGGAATCTCAAGTGAAAGCGAGATTTGTACACTGATTACAAATTCCATAATCTTAATGTCTGCTAAAGCTCGAGCATTAATTAGATATGTTTGAACCCATATCATCAAGCGAAAATTACAGCATACGTCTCTCGTTATTTAATTTCTTTACTGTTTGTTTCTTTTATTTTTCGGGAGAGAAAATTAAAAATATAAACTGTCCATAATGGCACGCACGCATCAACTTTATAAAGGAACTGCTCTTTTTGACTTTTCCTAACCCGATAGCCAAATTTCATGTGACAGCTAGAGTTTCAAGTGGCAAATGAGGAGCAGTTAATAAACCCAAATCAATAAAGCTTTTACTTTTCATATTATTATTATTATATCTCATGACACACGCATTAAGAAGTGGCTCACGAGTCACGTACGGCACATATATCTATCTGTATCGAAACTGGAGCAAATTAGCGCTACGTGGATGCCAGTTGAGCAGGCCGGGTGGGTTTTATACATCATGTTCCTCAAAAGTTTGGTGGTCCTAATCCTGGATTTACTTATGCAATTTAAGTTTCTTAACGCCTAAGAAATTAATGGACCATAATGTATCTTCCATGAACTCAATCATCTCTCCCTTAAGTTGGCATCTTTTACGTTAATCATGTTCCTTTTTTTCGGTTGGATTTAATCTTCTATGCTCAATCATCTCTCCGCCTCTGTTTTAAAAAAAAAAAAAAAGTTTTGTAGAATGAAATTCTCGAACATAACTCAAATATAACTATTTAAACTAATTATCACAATTTTTTAGAATTTTTGAGATAAAAATATAAAAAATAATTTTTGTTTTAATTTAAAAAATATATATTATACAAATAAATTCTAATAATATTTTAATTTATATTTAATCAATTTTTTAATTTTTTTTTAAGTTGAAAAATATTTAATTCAAACTATTTTAATATTATTTTATTATTATATATAAAATTTTAATTTTATATCATTATCCAAATACTCTTAGTTAGTCTCGGACAATCCACGTAGAGCCGTAACACGATATTTGTGAGTCTTTAATTACGTGCAGTAATGCCTGTGGTCTTCTGAGCAAAAGATGTTTTTTGATTTGTCCCTGCATCCCCAGCTGCATCATGCATATATATACTAACAGGCGGCCGGAAAAGTGACAAATATTACCACCACCCCTGGCATTGACACGTGGTACAATTCATTTTTGGGGAATCGGGGAATACAAGTGACACGGTGTTATTGTTGGAATGATCTCTCGCATCAAATCACACAGAGAGCTGTGTGGAATGTACAAGGCTACCAATACGAAGACGTGGAGATTAATCTACAAAAGTAGGCTGCATTATTGTTTCGGCGGTGGTTTTAACTTTACAGGTGCGTACTCTTGGTTTACTTCTTGGAGAGGAAGCATATGGTGTCTTTCATTTTTCTCTTCTTTAAAAAAAAAAGGATAAAAAAAAGAAAAGAAAAGGATAAAAAAGAAGATGAAGAAGGCCAGGCGCAAAGTGTCACCCACTCCACCAATCCAACTAGTTAGAAAGTGAAAAAAAAAAATCAGTTGAATCTTATCTATCTATCTATTTATATATGTATTAATGAGATACATATGTATCTCGCATACAATCTTTCAACTTTTTACAATGTACTAACTAATCACAAACATATATATATATATATGAGTCACTATGAAAAATAAATAAATATTTATGATAAATATAATTATTTATTACGAAAACAGATTCATTTTAATAAAAAATAACAAATTATAAATAAATAATTTTTTTATAGCATGTCTTATTATATCTACAATTCTCATGTGATAAAGTCATATATCATATGAAAGGTGGCATGCAGTTCTAATTCATATATAAATGTGTGTGTCACGTGCAGTACAAGTGGATTTTTTAAATTACTTTTTATATAAAGATGATTTGAATCTAAATGATAAGGATAATTAGTTGTTTCACGGGTATTTCAAAACAAACGTACAGGTCGGGGTGGCCAGACTCTCAGCTTAATTGGATGGACTAGTAAATGTCCAGAACTTTTTATGCTCTTATCTTGCCTAGCTACTTGTAATTTCCATAAGCAATAATATAATATAAATATATATTATATTCTATAAAGTTGAAGTCTTGTCTCTCGCTAAAGTTTCTATGTTCTGGACGATCATTTGATGTAGATCAACTACTTCTTGTTACAAAGTGCATATATGTAATGGTGATTTTTTACAGGTGTCCAAAGCCAATATGATTACATGATGAAGATTCGAAGACTAGGGTCATTTGAGTGACAGTAGCAGTGTTCACTTTAACATCAATATCTGGTTCTCCTTGATCTGTTTAAATATATATATATATATATATTAAGTAAAATAATTCTGATTTCTTTGAACACTCGAAGACTTTTGGGCATATCATTAGTCGCTAGCTTCAAGTAAAATGTCATGAAAGGATTACTTGGCCGTACGTGCCAAGTGCAGTTATATCATAATCTACGCCCTTATTTAAATCTTATATATAATACCGAACCTGGTAAATAAATTAACTCCGTTCGATTATACAGATGATATGAGAAGTTGAAAGTTGACTAATTAATATTATTATAATATAATTTTTGTTTTAGAAGCTGAAAATATTGAAATTATATATTATATTATATTTTATATAAAAAAAATTTAAAAATTAATAATAAGAGAAAATGAGATGGTTTGATTTTCTATAAGTAAACCAATACCAAATAATACACTTCTTTTCTCCCCTTTATAAATTGATTTGCTTTATTTATATGACCGACTTCTATGACATGGTAGCTACCTTTGGTTTATAAGCCGATTAACGTTCCTTCACTTACAAACATGATGGATAGAGATAGCTTGAATTATGTTGAAAGCGTCTTTTGAGTATGCTCGCTCAACTTTTGCTCGACATCCAGTTCGAGCGAGAGGTCAGATAGAAAGTTCGCTCGACCCTCGCTCGACATCCTATTTAAGCGAATGGCAACCCTAAATATTCACTCGATGTTTCGCTTCAAGTTAATGTTCTATGGAGTTGGGTTTACGGCATTTCAGTTATGTTCGCTCGAGCGAGATTCAACTTATAAAAGCTGAACGACGTTCATTTGAATGCAATTTGTTAAAAATTCTGTTTTAGTTATTTTGAGAGAAGTGAGCTGTGAGAAAAAGAAATACAACACATATTGAGTTAAGAGTGAGTGATTTCTTTGTAAGAATCATTTGATTCATTTCTTATACTTCTTCTTTATTAATAGTGAAATTTTGAAACTGACCCCACAGTGGACGTAGACTTATATTGAGCTAAACCACTTACATCTTGGTATTCTGTGTGTTTGTCATATTTTCTCTTGTATTATTTTCGCTGCGTTACTTTCTATTTAACTGTTTGTTAACCGATCTATTATCAACAAATCGGTATCAGAGCGTTTGCTCTGTGAAGATCTGAAGGGATAGCCACAACAAAGTTTGAAGTAGAGAAATTCGATAGATAGAATAGTTTTAGTTTATGGCGCATTAAGATGAAAGTTTTGTTGTGACAACAGAATTTGTTCCAAGTCCTAAAAGAGAGGGTGACTGCTGATTTTCTTGCAACGTCAAGAGAAGAGGAAGAAATGATACACAATACTATTCTTTTATCATTATCTAATAGAGTTTTGAGGAAAGTTGCTAAAAAGGAGACTGTTGTTGGTCTTTGGGCAAAACTTGAGAGCTTGTATATGCAAAAGTCACTCACCAACCATTTGTATTTGAAGCAACGGTTATACATGCTCAAGATGAGAGAAGGTACTCCTATTTCTAATCACCTATATGAATTTAATAAAATCATTTTGGATTTGAGAAATATTGATATTAAGCTTGAAGATGAGGATCAAGCGTTAATATTGTTGTATTCGTTGTCTATTTTGTTTGATAATTTTGTGAACTCAATATTGTATGGTAGAGATACCATTTCTTTGGTAGATGGGAAATTCGTTTTAAATTCTAAGGAATTGAAAACAAAATTGGGAGTACCAAGCATGGATAATTAAGCTAATTGTTTATTTGTGCAAGGTTCCTCTGCTGATAGATCTGGAGAGATATGTTAGGAAAAAGTAGGAGTAATTCCAATAATAGCTCCAAATTTAACAAGAAAAGTGTTCAATGTCACTATTGTCACAAATTTGGTTATTACAAAAATGAGTATCCCAAATTAAAAAATAAGGTAGAAGATGATGTTAACCAGATGACTAACTCAAGATATGGGTGAATTGGGTTATAAAAAAATTTAACACTTATAAACCAAATATACAATATAAAATATAAATAAAATATGGAATAGAAAGAAATATAAAAAGTAAGGGCAAGAAGAAATAAACTCAATATTTTAACGAGATTCAGCCTCACTACCTACGTCCTCGTCTCAAACTATCCATTGAGGATTCTAAATTTATTATTCAATCTCCTTCAGGTGGAGATAGAAACTTATTACACATTTAAGCAACACCCTTACAAAGAATTCGTGTAGAACACCATCTACACTTGCAATCATCTCACACTTGATGATTCAACTATTCCCTGTGTAGAACACCTTTTGCACACACAAGGGTTATACGCATCCTCTTACAAATATAGAAGCTGATAGTAGGTAGATTATCATAATACACTCCTCAATGAGTGAGATAAAAATAATACAGTGCAACCTAAATCTCTCTCACAATGAACAATGATTGAGGCACAAAACTTAGAGAATAGAGAATGAGAGTTTTGAAAGAATAATGCAAAACTTAGCAATTGATGTGTAAGCTCTTGTTGTGATTTTTACAAAATTCAAGTGAGCTATTTATAGGCAAATGAGTTTTCATATTCAAATTTGAAAATGTTCACATATTAAATAAGAGCACTAATCACTTTTCAAAATATTCAAACAAAAACATCTCATTTTTATATTTTTCAAAAATAACTCCATTTATTTTTCAAGGAAATCAAACCTAATTTTTTACTTTTCATACATGAAAAAATAAGTATGATTTATTTTTCAAATCAAATCATCTTCTTTTTGCATATGTCAAAAAAATACACAACCACATTTCAAGATTTTCAAACAAATCATTTATTTTTTATATTTGTAAAAAAAATAAACAATCACCCTTCAAAAGTTTTCAAACAAAATCATCTATCTTTTGCATTTGTCAAAAAAAACACACAACCACCCTTCAAAATTTTCAAACAACACATACACATATTAAAGATGATAATCAATCATCTTACAAATTTAAATCTTTATACATATGTAGAAAAATAATAATAATTTTTGAAATTAAATATTTTAATAAAGTTATACAAATGTAAAAAAATACAATTTGATACTTTATGAAAAAATATTAATTTTGAACGTTAATCCAATTTCAAATTTTAAAAGATGTAAAAAATTACTCTATGAGTTTCATTTGTAGACTTGTTCTTCTTTTTCCTCATGATTGATTTTTTGATGTGCTTATCTCTCTTCATATGTAGACAACTTGAGTTCGAGTTTTGAATTAATTTGTTATCATCAAAATTTATACGTAGATATGAAATTTGAAATTTTGGGTTCTTCAGATGAAGATTCCTCCAATGTTGTTAGCTTTGAAAAACAGTCTAACAACTCTGATATTGTCCTAACAGTCAGCAGCCCTAGCAGTTGTTTTGGTGACAAATAGATCATGGATTTAGCTTATACGTTCTATATGTATTCCAGGATAGATTGGTTCACTACCTATGAATCAATCAACGGTGACTCCATTTTGGTTGGGAATGATATGGCCTATAATATTGTTGGAATCAGTTTAGTCAAGATTGAAATGTATGATGGAATCATTAGAACTCTGTCTAATGTTCGGCATATTCCATCTTTGAAGAAAAATCCCATGTCTTGGGCATTCTTGATTTCTCTGGTTATGTTCAACTGCAAGTGGAGTCAATCAAGTCTACAAGGGCTCTTCGGTGGTAATGACAGAGAAGAAAACAGATGATTTTTACTTTTTTCAGGGCAGTATAGTGATTGGTGGATCATCTTCAGATATTCTAGATTCAAGTAGGCTTGTAACACATTTGATTGTGCCAAACAGATGTGGTCATTTATAAATAGGTACCTTTTGTTTTGTGTGATCAGAAGACAAAAAAACTTGATTTTGTTTGTATTGTGTTTTTTATGAAGCAATGCAAAATTCGGTTTCCTGCAGTTATTTCTTTCTGATTTTTTGGGGAATACCTTGTGTGATATTGTGTCTTGTTTGTACTCATATTTGTTGATGACCATTTAAGAAAGATTCTGGATTTGTTTATCTGTTTTATAACGTGTTTGATGTGTTCAAATATTTAAGAAGACTAGTAATCTACAGACAAAAAGGTAAAACGTTGTTCAAACCATACAGTTAGATTCACTCCACAAAAATGAAATAGCTGGATGAAATAAGATGGACTCGTGTGTGAGAGTCCACAATATACTTTGAGTTTGTTAGGCTTGTCTACAGATTTACGTGAATTTTCTCATTTTACAATTTGTTTTTTAGTTATTTTCACAAGAATGAGAGCAAAGTTATAACAAGTAGATGGATTTGCTGGGAGAGTTTCACAATAGAGTGCATGTAGTACTCTAGATCATGCTACCCAGATTAAGTATAATTTTGATTTTGATTTTGATTTTGATTTTGATTTTGATTTTGGCATTGGCGCACTGTGAGAGCAAGCATACAGTTTTATCTAATAGATAAAGGGAGTAGTATGGTCACTTTTAGAATATGCTCATGCAAGTTTTGTGACGTTCTTAATTTGGCGAAGAATATTTATTAGTTAGTCTTCGTGTGTATTCAGAAGTCACTATTCAAGTAACCAAAATGTATAGTGGTGCATTAACATTTGTGTGAAGATGTTGATTCTTCATTAGAACCAAACTTATTATTTGGTCAAGTCGTCTATGGTATTGAAGACTTATGTGAAAATTATGTTTTTCAAGGTTAGACGTGTTCGAGGTGTTGATTCACTATCAACAAAGACTAGACTTTGTTGATAACTTTTGTTGATAGTGAAGTTTTGAGATCGATCCCACAGTAGACGTAGATTTACGTTGAGCCAAAATATTTACATTTTGATAGTTTGTTTGTTTATCGTATTTTCTCTTGTACTATTTTCACTAAGTTACTTTCTATTTAATTGTTTGTCAAACGGACTATTCCCAACATTACACAGTCATGATCATAGTCAAATTCTACATATACATCCAAATGAAATAATTTGTCTTTCGAACTCATGATGTCTTCATGTAAACTCCAATTCTATCGCATTCTGGATTGCTAAATTTCATGCAAATATTGGGTACAAATTGGTGGGATTAGTTGGCAATTGCCACTTCTAATTTTGCCCATCATGAGCTAGGACTTCTAAAATCTAATTATATCTAATTATTACTATTTTATTTTTGGTTATGAAGAGTAGAACTAGGAAATGAATATAGAAACTGCGTAGCAGGGGCAAGGTGTTGCACGTGCATTAGTTGGGTTAATTGGTTGTGGTCCAGCTAAATTAATCTTACTTATAAACCCGAAAGTTTTTCCTTTTCTCCGATGAATTTTTACTTTTAAGAAAAATGAAATTTTGTAATCAATTATTGGTGATAAAAAAATTATTTATAACTTATTTTGACTCTAAATAATCATTTTATTGAAATTAACTTGTTATAAATTAAACACTTTTCTTATAATGAATTTGTACTAAATTAACCAGACTTAATTTTGACCTTCACTTAGATTGCTGAATGTATTCTACAGGGCCATTCCAACATTAATTTGAATCACTATTGAAAGTTCAAGGCAACATGATCTGAAAGAAATATGTCAAAATCCTTTGGAAATTTTGGCTTATAAAAAGGCTGATCATGTATAAACGTCAAAGCCATAGATCGAGACCCATACAATATAATATATATATATATATATATATATTATATTCTTCCTTTCTTTATTTTCTGAGACCCCGTCCAACTGTATCTTTTTTCCTAATACTCTAAAATTACCTCAATCAAACATTATTTATAGCTAAATCTTAGTGAGTAATCACTTATTTTTTCTTTTTAAAATGAGTAATCATTTAATTAGTAATCATTCAACTCATCTCATTTCGTACTTTCAATTCATTTCAACCACTCATTTTAAATTTTAATTTATTTCAATCATTTATTTTATTATTATTTATAACTTATCTTATTTATCTTTAAATCTAAACGACCCCTTAATCACGAAGCCAAGGGAAAAAAAAAGGACCAGTAATTAATACTGGAAGTAGAACGTTGAACACGGGGAACATTTATATGGACATGTTTTCTTGTCGGCTCAATTATACCGCTGATTCCTTCTCACTGCATGACTGCAAATGCCCCATAATACAGAACCTAACCGACGTACAAAAGCCTTCCCAAGTGTTCAAACTCATCTCATCTTCGAATCCAAGCATTTGAAAAAGGTGTGTTGGAATTTGAAAAATGTGTATTAGGATTTGAAAAAGGTGTATAGAAATTTGTATTTTGTATAAAAAATTATAAAAATATAATGATGAAATGGAAGTGAGTTAAAATGAGCTCAACCCACTCTCGAATACAAACAGGGCCTTAGGCTCATTTGAATAACAAGATAAGGTTACATGATTTTAAATAAAAATTATTTAAAATTTCTTAGAATTTTAATTTTTTTTAATTTTATTTTTTTTGAAATTTAAGAAAAATTAAATTATTTATTATATTTGTATAAAAACTTAAAAAAGAATTATAATAACAAAATGAAATGAGATAAAATAGTTGATCAATACTGTTAAGGTCATAAAAAATCGGCCAGCAGGTCGGTGTGAGATAAAAAATTATTTCCAATCCACTAGCGCGAGTTGGGGCTTCATTCGAGGTCGTTTGGGGCTCCCGGTGCGGTCCCGGCGTGATTGTTTGTATATGATAATAGATGAAATAAAGAGAGATGGACACACAATTTTACGTGGTTCGGCGAATGCCTACGTCTACGGGCGTTTGGGGATGAGAATTCACTATAATGGAGATTTTTACAGTCTCTCATAGCTCACTGTACAAAAAATTATAGATGAATGTTCAAATAAATTCGCTAGTTGAAACTGTTGGAGGAGATTCTGGAGGAGCCAAGGTTGAAGAAGAAGAAGAGAGTCCCCCTGTTCTCGCCGGCCAGAGTCCTTTTATAGCCAAGTGAAATATCTGGGCAGATTTTTATCTTGCGTGTCACAGTCAACTTCCTTTCCCTTGCCGTCTTGCTTTTCTTCTCATCTACTCCCAATGTCCATCAGCTCACCTTTCAGTCCCATCATCTGTCCTTTTGTCCCCTTTTTCATAAATGCTTGGCAGGTGTGAATAATTTCATCCCTTTCAGTACCCCGCAAATTCTTATCAAATATACTTTGATGGGAATTTTGTAGTTTCGTATCCTGAATCCCGAGAAAATATTGATTGTGTATAATGTAGCTGTGGAGCTAGGTTAAGGGAAGACCTTAGTAATCTTCGCGTGGGTGGATTTTTTGTAGGTTGTGGATGGCCATACAACTTCGCAAGCCTTTGAGCAGGATGTGGTTGATCTGACAACTTCCACGAGTTGTCGATGAGATTTCGCTATGGTGGGCGCAAAGCCTATTCCGTCGCAGTATAAGACCCGTCTGGTGGTGTCACCGAATGAGATCCGCGGGAGTGCATTGTCTAGGACTCCGTGGGATGTATTATCGCGTGAGACCTGGCGGGAATACATCGCCTAGGATTCCGCAGGAAATGTCATAGCGTGAGACCCGGCGGGAATGTATCGCCTAGGACGCCTAGTATTCCGCGGGAGGTGTCGTCGCGTGAGACCCAGCGGGAGTGCATCGCCTAGGACTCTGCGGGAAGTGTCGTCGTGTGAGACCTGGCGGGAATGCATCGCCTAGGACTCCGCAGGAGGTGTCGTCGCGTGAGACCTGACGGGAGTGCATCGCCTAGGACTCCGCGGGAGGTGTCGTCGCGTGAGTGGATAGACCGACCCCGTGGGATCTTGTTTATGTGCTGACATCCCATGCTGCAGGTAATAACTTTATTAGTACAAAGATAAATTCACATATTGTAAGAGAGACAAACTGATGTATTTTTGTCTGTGAAAAAAGTTTTCGAGTGTCGAATGTCTATTGATGAATTTCTGAATGCCGACTCTCGAGCGAGGAGCCGTGAGATCCTAAGCATTGACTCTCGAGTGTTTGTGTTCAAAGTGTTGAAGCACGGATGGTTGTTACCTGATTCCTGCAAAAAGGAGAGGAAGATAGCTCTTATGGAGCATAAATATTTTGAACTTGTGAGTTTTCCATGAGCGAGGTGAGCCCCGAGTTTATAAACAAATGAGAACCCAAGCTGCTTAGTATAGTTCTCGATAACTTTCTAAGATTGGTGTGCTTGCGAGGAAGGCATAATTGGTCCCGAGCGGGTAAAAAATTCAATGTCCTGAAGAATGGATCCGTGTAAGTGGGTCCAGGAAAGTCACAAGAGCACAGAGACTAGTAGTTTTTTCTAGATGAATAATTGTCCAGTGTGATGCTATGGGTTCACGGGTGAGGCGAGTTCTTGGATGTGTGTGAGGTGTTTGGCCCGCTTATGCATGAGTGATGTGAGTCTTGAGCGTGGGGCCACGTGACAGGTCCCAAGAGAAATAGAGCAAGTTCGCTGGATCCTTGAGCTAATGGAGCCTGTGAAGTGAAGTCGTGCATACGATTCATTATGGTATGAGCGTCGTGGAGGGTATCGAGTGTGTTCGTGAGGCGTGTCCCATGTGGCACAATGGGCGCGTTGTGAGTAAGTTATGTGACTGGATGAGGCGAGGGGCGTGTGAGCCTATCTGATGGTAATTTGAGTCGAAATCCGATATGGTGTCTGTGATAGACAGGTCCTCGAGCTCCCACAAAAAAGTTCGAGTTCATTGAATTGTGTTCAAAGCGGATGGAGTGCAATGTGAGGAAGGAAATTCCGAGATGAGGGAATCTGGTCCGAGCTAAGAGAAATCCGGGCTGAGAAAAATTCAAGCAGACTGAGAAATCCGAACTGGCTGAGAAAAATCCGAGCTGGCTGAAAAATTCGAGCTAGCTGAGAAAAATCCGACCAGAGAGAAATCCGAGCAGGCTGAGACTGAGAAAAATCCGAGCAGACTGAGAAATCCGAGCAGAGAAAAATCCGAGCTGGCTGAGACAGTTGGGAAAAATCCGAGCAGACTGAGAAATCCGAGCAGAGAAAAATCTGAGCTGGCTGAGAGAGTTGGGAAAAATCCGAGCAGGCTGAGACTGAGAAAAATCCGAGCAGACTGAGAAATCCGAACAGAGAAAAATCCGAGCTGGCTGAGAGAGTTGGGAAAAATCCGAGCAAACTGAGAAATCCAAGCTGGCTGAGACTGAGAAAAATCCGAGCAGACTGAGAAATCCAAGCAGAGAAAAATCCGAGCAGGCTGAGACTGAGAAAAATTCGAGCAGACTGAGAAATCTGAGCAGAGAAAAATCCGAGCAGGCTGAGACTGAGAAAAATTCGAGCAGACTGAGAAATCCGAGCAGAGAAAAATCCAAGCTGGCTAAGAGAGCTGAGGAAAATCCGACCGAGCGAGCTGAGGAAAATCCGACCGAACTGGTGAAAATCCGACCGAGCGAGCTGAGGAAAATCCGATCGAGCGAGCTGAGGAAAATCCGACCGAGCTGGTGCCACCACTCCTTGGCTGAGACTGAGAAAAATCCGAGCTGGCTGAGAGAGCTGAAATCCGACCAAGCGAGCTGAGGAAAATCCGACCGAGCTGGTGAAAATCCGATCGAGCTAGCTGAGGAAAATCCGACCGAGCTGTTGAAAATCCGACCTAGCTAGCTGAGGAAAATCCGACCGAGTTAGCTGAGAAAAATCTGACTGAGCTAGCTGAGAAAAATGCTAGCTGAGGAAAATCCGACCGAGCGAGCTGAGGAAAATCCGACCGAGCTGGTGCCAACACTCTTCTGGCCGTGACAACGACAAAGAAGAAAAGAAATAAATATAAAAATAAGAATGAGGTGGTCGAGCACACTTATGTGGAGAAAATTTTTGTTGAGCCGGTCGGTCGAATACTTTTATTCAGTGGGTTAGAAAGTCATCATTTTCTCACTACCGATAATAGGATCCCAGAGACAGCACCACTGTTAAGGTCATAAAAAATCGGCCAGCAGGTCGGTGTGAGAGAAAGAATTATTTCCAACCCACTAGTGCGAGTTGGGGCTTCATTCGAGGTCGTTTGGGACTCCTGGTGCGGTCCCGGCGTGATTGTTCGTACGTGATAACAGATGAAATAAAGAGAGATGGACATACAATTTTACGTGGTTCGGCGAATACCTACGTCCACGGGTATTTGGAGATGAGAATCCACTATAATGAAAATTTTTACAGTCTCTCATAGCTCACTGTACAGAAAATTCTAGATGAATGTTCAGATAAATTTGCTAGTTGAAGCTGTTGGAGGAGATTCTGGGGGAGCCAAGGTTGAAGAAGAAGAAGAGAGTCCCCCTGTTCCCGCCGGCCAGAGTCCTTTTATAGCCAAGTGAAATATCTGGGCAGATCTTTATCTTGCGTGTCACAGTCAACTTCCTTTCCCTTGCCATCTTACTTTTCTTCTCATCTACTCTCAATGTCCATCACCTCACCTTTCAGTTCCATCATCTGTCCCTTTGTCCCCTTTATCATAAATGCTTGGCAGGTGTGATTAATTTCATCCTTTTCAAATACAATAAAATTATTTATTTGCAATAAATTAATTTTAACAAATTAATTATTTATAATTGAAATTAATCGTTTTTTGGTCTTGATCATAATTTATTTTTTATTTGGTAGTGTGTTCTGATCGAATTGAAACTGGACAAAGACAATTTGATTAATAATTACTTCAAGGCCGTCTAATTAAAGGGCATACGTCCCCTCTTTTAGGATCCCTTCTTGTAGCAAAAACGAAGGGCCAGTTTTTACAGAAGAAGAAAATCGTCGTTTTCATTACCGGGCCCATATTTTAACTTTCAAAATTATTGTTTTGGTGAGCATTAACCAATGAATCGACCACACGAAAATGGTTGATCTAAACAATTTTTGATCTCTTTATGTGACGACTCAACTTATAAGTAATATTTGTAATGAACGAACGTCGGCAGCCGCGTCCCTGTCCCACCACTAAAATTATGTGAATGACCTCACCACTATTATATTAAATTCTGCATAGTGATTTGCATAGTAACTTGTATAGTAATTTCAAAACCTATAAATAGGGGCTTCAGTTGTAATGAAATTCATAAGAAAATATAGAGAGAGAAAGAAAGTTTCAGTTCTTAAGAATTTCAGAGAGAGAATTTCTTATTTCGCTTTTGCAATAGTAGTTTCTTTCTTTAGTTTTATAACACGTTATCAGCACGAGGTTCTACCGATACTGAACCTAGTGGTCTTCTACTTCAAGTAAGTTTTTCAATATATTATTTACAGTCCTTGAGATAAATATTAAAGGTAATATTGCTAAATATTACTTGATAAAATTTTATTTTTATTCTCATGATAATATGAATATATTTCTTAAATTCACAGATTTATTTTTGTAATATAATGTCAAATATTGAAATTTATTACTATTGACATTTTTGAAAAATGTTATTTATCCAAGATCCTTGATGAGATCTATTTAGATATGATGATGAACTTGAAAGATACAATCATAGAAGAAAACCATGTCCCTGAAGGACCGTGCTGTGTATTTCATGATGAAAAATCATCTTACTGTGTGAAATGAATTAAGAGAGTGATATAAGCACCAGAATATATAATCCTCTCAAAAGATCATTATGATTTATTGCACCTGAAATTACAAGATTTTAAGAGTGGTATTGAATATTTTACACTTTTTAAAATCAGCTCAATATTAAAATTATACAGTGAAAATGTCACTGATGATGATATATAAAAAAAGACATTATTTTTCATACCTCGAATGTGCTCCTGCAGTAGCAATATCGAGAGTGAAAGTTCAACAAATATTCTGAACTTTTGTTTTGTCTTCTAGTGATTGAGCTAAATAATGAGTTTTTGTTACACCAGTTACGTCCTATTAATAATATCGAATTTACACAATTCCTAGAAGTGAACGGTGCATCTTTTCAAAAGAATTAAGAACGTAAACGTGGTAGAAAAATTATAGAAGTGTTGGTCCCAAAAGTGACAACACTAAAGATGATAAAAATATATCGTATCACCAGAAGTGATCCAACTCAGAGAAGGGTAAAGGCTCTCAGAATAATTCTTAATAAAAATATGAAGATGTTTGTCATAGATGTAATATGACTAAACAGTAGTTACGTACCTGTTGTACGGCCAGGCACTTAGCTTATTGATATCAAGTTTCTATTAAAGGAAAGAATAAAGTGCATGAAACAAATTTAGTAGAACCATCAGATGATTTATTAGATTCAGTAGATGTAGACGTTACTCATCTTAATGTATCTGATTTCTTTAATCATCCTGAAGGTAGTATTGAACACTTAATTGGAGATAGAAGTGTTTCACTCAATTAATGTATTTTTTTTCTATCAGTAATAAAAGTTTTGTATATTTTGTAGAATCATGGATCACATTGATGAGCTTTTTATCTCTGAGTTGAATGATAAAGATATATGTCTGGCTGACAGTGCTACAACTCACACAATTCTCAAAGAAAAGAAATATTTTCAAAATCTAACACTAAGTAAAGCTTATGTCCATACCATATCAGGTTCATCGGATTTAATTGAGGGCTCCGGAAGAGCTTATATTGTGTTGCCTAATGACACCAAATTTTGTATTGATGATGCTCTATTCTCTTCACAATCCAGAAGAAATTTATTGAGTTTTAAATATATACGTCGTAATGATTACCATATTGAAACGACCAATGAAGGCAGAGAGTATCTTCTTATTACTAAAATAATATCTGGCCAGAAGCTCGTATTAGAAAAACTGCCTGCTCTATGTTCTGGATTGTATTATACAAAAATGAGAACAATTGAATCATATGTGGTAATGCACCAAAAGTGCATTGACCCTAAAGTATTTATGACTTGGCATGATTGCCTTGGACATCCGGGTTCTATAATGATGAGACGAATTATTGAAAATTCGCATGGGCATCCCTTAAAAAATCAAAAGATATTTCTACCCAATGAATCTCTGTGCTCTGCATGTTCTCAAGGTAAGTTAATTATCAGATCATCTCCCTCAAAAGTCATTGTTGAATCTCCATCCTTTTTACAAAGGATTCATGGAGATATATGTGGGCCTATTCATCTATCAAGTGGACCATTTAGATATTTTATGGTTCTAATTGATGCATCTAGTCGATGGTCACATGTTTGTCTTCTTTCCACTAGAAATATTACATTTGCTAGATTTCTTGCTCAGATAAATAAATTACGAGTACAATTTCCTGAATATCCAATTAAGACCATTCGATTGGATAATGCAGGTGAATTTTCATCTCAAGTTTTTGATAATTATTTCATGTCAATAGGAATAGATGTTGAACATCCTGTTGCCCATACACACACACAAAACGGTTTAACTGAGTGTTTGATCAAAAGGCTTCAACTAATCGCTAGACCTTTACTTATGAAATCAAGACTACCTGTTTCTGCTTGGGGACATGCTATACTTCATTCAGCATCTCTAATTCGCATTAGACCATCTGCATATCATAAATATTCTCCATTACAGCTTGCATTTGGTCAACAACCAAATATTTCTCATCTTCTTACTTTTAGATGTGCTGTATATGTTCCAATTGCACCTCCACAACGTACAAAAATGGGCCCTCAACGTAGACTTGGGATATATGTTGGTTTTGATTCTCCATCCATTATTAGATACCTTGAACCCCTTACATGGGATATGTTTAAAGCAAGTTTTGAGGATTGTCATTTTGACGAATCAAATTTTTCGTTAATGGGTAAAGAAAAGTCGGTGCCTGAAGCACGACAAGATATTATTTGGGATAATAAGACCCTGTCTCATTTTGATCCTCCTACAAATGAATGTAAACGGGAAGTTCAAAGGATTATTCATTTGCAAAATGTTGCAAATCAGTTACCGGATGTATTTACTGACACTAAAGGTGTAGTAAAATCTTATATTCCTGCTATTAATACTCTAGCAAGGATTGAAGTCCCTGAAAGACAAATTGTCAAAGCCGCAATAGGTGAATCTAAAACACGCCTGAAGCGTGGAAGACCTATTGGTGCAAAAGACAAAATTCCCAGAAGGAAAAGAATACAAAATGAATTTGGTGTTCCTGAAGAACACGTACCCACAATACAGGCCATAAATATAATTGGTGCTCCTAAAGAGATTAAATCTTCTATTCCAGAACCTCCTGAAGAGGAAACTCTTGAAGAGTATAAATCTCCTAAAAAGGGACCTCTTGAAGAGGTGTGTCATGAAATGTTTTCCCCTGAAGAGGAACAGGTACGTGAAAATAATGAGATCTCAATACATTTCATGAAAACTGGAGAAATTCTGGATAGAAATAAAACTGTTGTCGACAACATATTTTCATATAAAATGACACTTGACATTATCAGAAGTAACGAAGAAAGTGAGCCAAAAAGCGTCGAAGAATGTCGACGTAGAAATGATTGGCCAAAATGGAAAACAGCTATTGAAGCTGAATTAAATTTGCTAGCAAAACGAGAAGTATTTGGACCTGTTATCCAAACACCAAAGGGTGTAATGCCTGTTGGATATAAGTGGGTATTTGTACGAAAACGTAATGCGAAAAATGAAATTGTGCAATACAAAGCACGGCTTGTTGCACAAGGTTTCCTGCAGAAACCCGAGATTGATTATGAAGAAACATACTTTCCCGTTATGGATGCAATCACATTTAGATTTTTGATTAATCTGGTTGTTACAAAAGGATTAGAAATGCGGTTGATGGATGTGGTCACTGCATATTTATATGGATCCTTAGACCATGACATATATATAAAAATCCCTGAAGGATATAAGATGCCTGAAGCATCTACAAGTACATCTAGAAATATGTACTCAATCAGACTACAAAGATTTTTATATGGGTTGAAGCAATCCGGACGCATGTGGTATAATCGCTTAAGCGAATATATATTGAAAGAAGGATTTGAGAATAATCTTATATGCCCATGTGTTTTTATTAAGAAATCAGAATCCGGATTTGTCATTATTACGGTTTATGGTGATGATTTAAATATTGTGGGAACTCCTGAAGAGATCTCAAAAACCGCTATATATTTAAAGAATGAATTTGAAATGAAAGATCTTGGCAAAACAAAACTTTGTCTCGGCCTGCAGCTCGAGCACTTGCCAAATGGAATTTTTATTCATCAGTCCATGTACACTGAGAAAGTCCTAAAGCATTTTTATATGGACAAATCTCATCCCCTGAGTACTCCAATGATTGTTCGAACACTTAATGTGAAGAAAGATCCATTCCGTCCTTGTGATGACGATGAAGAAATTCTTGATCCTGAAGTACCATATCTCAGTGCAATTGGAGTTTTGATGTATCTTGCAAATTGCACTCGACCAGATATTACATTCTCAGTTAATTTGCTTGCAAGATATAGTTCTGCACCAACTCGAAGGCATTGGAATGGCATTAAACATGTCCTTCGTTACCTTCATGGTACGGTTGATATGTGATTATTTTATCAACGTAGTTCAGGTTCAGAATTGATTGGGTATACGGATGCAGGTTATCTTTCAGACCCACACAGGTAGATCTCAAACTGGATATTTATTTACTTATGGAGATACTGCCATATCATAGAAATCTGTTAAGCAGACACTATCTGCTACTTCTTCAAATCACTCAGAGATCATTGCTATTCATGAAGTAAGTCAAGAGTGTATTTGGTTAAGATCAGTTATTCAACATATCTAGGAAAAGTGTAGACTTCCCATGATCAATAATAACCCAACAATCTTATATGAAGATAATACTGCTTGTATCACTCAAATCAGAGGAGGATATATCAAAAGTGACAGAACCAAACATATTTCACCTAAATTCTTTTATACTCATGAACTTCAAGAGAAAGATGAAATTAATGTCAAGCAGATACGATCTAGTGATAATCTG
Source organism: Platycarya strobilacea (assembly GCA_036898215.1). Classification (NCBI taxonomy): domain Eukaryota; kingdom Viridiplantae; phylum Streptophyta; class Magnoliopsida; order Fagales; family Juglandaceae; genus Platycarya; species Platycarya strobilacea. The sequence continues at coordinate 11,796,051 of CM072555.1, forward strand.
GCATATTTATTCACAAAGGCGTTACCAACTTTCACATTCAAGAAGATTGTGCATAATATTGGAATGCGAAAACTCAAAAATCTTTTGTCATGCACTTTTCAGGAGGAGTAAATGTGCTGATTGTACTCTTTTTCCTTCGCTGAGGTTTTGTCCGACTGGGTTTTCCTCTGCAAGGTTTTAATGAGGCAATCTTAAAACACTTGTGGATACATAAGAAGACTGTACTCTTTTTTCTTCGCCATTAGTTTTTCTTCCCACTGGGTTTTTACTTGGCAATATTTTAACGAGGCAGATTCTTTATTGGCGGTCATTCAAGGGGGAGTGTAATGAACGAACGTCGGCAGCCGCCTCTTTGTCCCACCACTAAAATTATGTGAATGACCCCACCACTATTATATTAAATTCTGCATAGTGACTTACATAGTAACTTGTATAGTAATTTCAAAACTTATAAATAGGGGCTTCAGTTGTAATGAAATTCATAAGAAAATATAAAAAAAGAAAAAAAGTTTCAGTTCTTAAGAGTTTCAGAGAGATAATATCTTATTTCTCTTTTGTAATAATAGTTTTTTTAGTTTTATAACAATATTGTGTATTTATATGTGTATTTGTATATTCTTATTTTTATATTTTTATATTTATTTTAAATTTAAATATTTTTTTAAATTTATTTTTTTAATTTTAATATTAATACACCATATGAGTATTGCTTATATTTATTCGTAACGATAAATTCGTCGAGACGCATTTCGTACAAGGTGAAGTTATCACCGCTCCTCCCCACTCTCAAGGAAAGAGAAAAACAGAGGATAAATCCATTTTCTTTGAGAAAACCAGAAAAAAGCAGAGAACCCACGTGGAAAGTACGTAGGAGAAACCAAGCCGTGAGGGTCTATTTTTCCTCGTCCTTTTTTCGGCTACGAAATAAGGAATAACATATTTAGTATTTGGTGTGTCTATCGCTTGACTTGACTCTTTTTGTGCTCTGTGGTGCATACATAATAACATGAGACAAGTCTCGATTGGATTGAAAATTTATTTATATTTATATTTATTTTATTTATTATTATAATATTTTTAAATTTTATATATAATTTAATAAATTTTTAAAATTTTAAAATAAAAATAAAAAATATTATTTTAATAATATTTTATTTAACTTTTAAAGTTTATTTTAATTTACTGTCTAAATCATATATGTCATTCATCCCTGCAGGCTGCAGACTGGCAAATGCAAAGAGCACCCCTTGTCCACTGGTCCACTGGCAGTTCATTCTGGTCATCGTCAGGCTTTGTTTTGCTAGAGCGTGACCTTTACGCGATCAGCCTTGCTTTTATTTAATTTGAATAATTCATGCCATGGGTTTCCTCAGCCCCACGGCCAAAGCTAGCTCGACTTGTTTGACTTCGGGATCGTACGGAGAGATACTTTAGGCCTTATTGGAAACCAGCTTAATTAATATGAACTCAGTTTTTTTTTTTGAATAATTTTTTTTACACTTTATTAAATATGAATTGTATTATAATCTACATTAAAAAAAAAAACTTCAATTTTATAATTAAATAAAATAAATTTTTAAAATTTTTTATTTGTAAATAAATTTATTTTAATTAATCTTATTTTAAAATAAAAATTTCTCTATTTATTTATTGCTTAAACTCAGAGACAGAACCACCCTTTAGATTGAGGAGTTTTGGCCCTTCTAAAATTTTTAAAATTTAATAAAAATTAAATTTTGAAAGGTATTTTTATGAAATAAATTATATAAAAAATTAATATTTGTCTCTCTTTAAATTTTGTTTTGTAAATTGATTCCTCAAAACTAGATTTTCTAGTTTTGTCCTTGCTTGTACGATAAAGAAGTCTAATTTTTTAAACTATATGTAACATTATCTTTTTTTTGGGGGGCAAGCAAATATCATATATTATATATAAAATAAAAGAATCTAGTTCTTGCATAATTCTTATATAAAAAGTGAGTCTTTTCCATTATAAAAAAGTAATAAACTAGAAAATTTTAAATAATAGAAACACTTCTCATAACTTGCGTTGTCGCTGCTCATTATACCAAATCATGCGCGCATCAATTCTACAAATTATGAATTTTCCTTGCACTCCATTTATTGAAAGATTGCGAGTGGTGTTTGATATCATTCATGATCGAGTTCAAGGTCCATCCTTAAGTATTCGATGAGTCATTGATGCCCTTAATCACAATCTTGGAGTCTCCTTCACTGATAATGTTGTTTATCTTATACACTTCAGCTGTTTATCTTATACACTTCAGCTTCTTTAATAGTCATTAATGTCGCCTGAGCTTCTACCACCGCTAGGTTATTATTGTGAACTTAAACAGTCTTGACAAAACTAATTTCTCCATAAATATTTCTACCTATGGTTGAAATAACACTATCATCAGATCTGACTGCAACATCAAAAGAAATAATCCTCGCATCTTCATTAATATGTTAGCCATTTTCTATGACCAAGTGGGCATTCAGTTTATGGGACCAACCTTTTATGTGTCCCTTAAAAGACTTTTGGATAGATTCCATGAATTTTTGTGGTACTCTTGGACTTGATCATGAATAATCCTATTTCTCAGGTACCAAAGTTTTTCCATCAAGACACAGGAAAGAATTTTAAAAAGATGATGCTTATACTTAGGAATTTTTAAAAAATGACTGGGATTAAGAATGTTATTAACCCACATATAAAATGGTTGACTCCTGAAAACTGTGATATTAAGAGGCCAGCGTGATTATCTCCACACTATCCTAGAATAATTGCATTTGAGTAAAAGATGATTAAGGTCCTCGAATCCAAATTACAAAGAAGGCATAAGGTCTGATCCTTGGTCATAGGAATGACATGGTGAAGCTTTGTTTTGGTGGGGGGAAGATTGTTCGCCACTTTATAGAGAAAAAGCTTAAGCTGATCTTGCATTTTCAATTTCTAGAGCATTTTTCAGTTTATTGGATCCTAATGTTGATGATCAGTCTGGATGAGAGTAGCGTAAGCAGATTTTACAGAAAATTTTCCTGAGGAATGATGAATCCATTGAAGTTTATCGAGAGTATTATTATAATTATAAGTGGCCAAATGAATTTTTTTAATCTCACAGATAAAATTTCCGTAAAAAAGAGTATGTAGCAGAAGAGTGTTCCATTTACGAGGTTTTTCCATTGTGAGCTCCGAAAGAATGATGTCTTGATCCCAATTAATAAGGTTGGAATTAAGAGAAGGGCGGTGGTTAGGAATGGTAAGGATTTAATAATCATTCCAGATATTCACAAAAGCTTCATTGTTGATTTGAAAGCAGCAACATTTCATCAAGAATTACTTTTGCTTAAGGAGGCATTTCCAAAACCAAAAATCATGACCCTTAGAGTTAGTATTCAAGAATGAACTATTGTTGAAATATTTATTGGTCATCACTTTCTTCCAGAGGTTGTTGGCCCCACAAAAGAAATTCCAGGCATATTTTGAGATCAAGGCAATGTTGAAAATGTGCATCAATTTTAGCCCAAGCCCTCCCATAGATTTTAAAATATAGATATTTTTTCAGAATTTATGGGTGAATTATTTCTTGTCTTTATCATTGAAACCCCACCAAAAATGTCGAGATGTAGAATCTAGATTTTTTGTGATTGCTCTCGGGATATAGCTAGTATCGACATTGCATAAGGAGGAATGGCAAAGGCCACATAATGGATTAGGATGGTTTTGGTAATTTGAGAGAGAATTTTGGCTTTCCAGCCTTGAAGTTTGTTTCCGATTTTCGCAACCAAAGAATTCAAGAATTTTCTGATTTCCTCTCTCCTAAACATAAGCACACCAAGATATTTTGAGCAAACAGAGTTAGACTGGATCCCAAAATTGTTGCGGATGTCCATTTTCACCCTTGGAAGAGTATTATTACTAAAATACAGAGAAGATGTGTTTTGGTTGATATTTTGCCCAGACCAAAAGGAGTAAGTGTCAAGACAGTCCATGAACGCTTGAGCTGTATCTGTGGAAGCTTCACCAAATAGAATAAGATCATCAACAAACAAAAGATGTGAAATGATAAGCCCGATCCTAGATATCTTAACCCCTTTGATAGCCCATTGACTCTCTTACTTAAAGATTAGTCTAGTCAAGACTTCACTCCCTATAATTAAAAAAAAAATGAGATAGATGATCCCCTTATCTTAATTCTCTAAATGGATGAAAAAAATCGTTATGGTACCCATTGACTAGGATAGAGTAGGAGACAATAGTAATGCAATCTTTTATTCAGTTTATCCATTGGTCAGCGAATCTAGCGTGATGCATCACTGCAATGAGGAATGGCCATTTCATGAAATCAAAGGTTTATACTCGGAATGAAAGTAGGTTGATAAGCGGAAATTATATTCGGGAGAATTGCTTTAAGCCTGCTAGCCAGTATCTCCGCAATAATTTTGAAGCAAACGTTGGACAGACTAATAGGACGGGATTGATGAACATCATTAGCGTTATTAGTCTTAGGAATCAAAGCAAGATTGGTATGATTGAGCTTCTTAGAGAGTTTTCCATGAGTGAAGAAGTATTACACCATACCAATAATGTCTTTATTCACAACCTCCCAATAAGTTTTATAGAATAGGCCAATAAACCCATCCAGACTAGGGGCTTTGCAGTTAGGGAGTTGCTTGACAATGATAGATATGTCTTTAACAGAGGGGATCGAATAGAGAAAATTGTTATCCTGATTTGAAATCTTAGTAGTAAAGAGATTTTCAAGCTTTTAAAAGATTACATGATTGAAAGTGGTGTAAATCTTTTGAAAATGATCTTGGATGGCTGAATGATAAGAGTAGGGTCATTGGTCCATTGACCTTTGTCAATTTTGAGACTATCAATGGTGTTCCGCCTTCTTCTGATAGAGGTCGATGAATGGAAGAATTTAGTATTAAGATCCATAGTAGTAAGTCAGGTCATTTTGGATTTTTATTTTCAGAGAGATTCTTTATGTACAGGAGTTTATTAATATTATCTTTGAGATCATTCTCCTTTTTACCATAAAATTGGGAATTTTGAGCTTGTAAACTCTCCAAAGTGGAATTGAGAATTTTTAACTGAGTTTGAATGTGCCCAAAATTACAAATATTACACTTTTTTGGAACTGTTTTTGTGGCTTTTCAATTTTTTTTTGAGAATAAAGCTTGGAGATACATTAATTGATTGGTTCCAAGCTTGTTTAACCACCTCAAACTAGAATGATCACATGTTTAGCATTCTTTAAATTTAAAAGAATTATGTTTATTTCTTTTGTTGGAAGTGTCCAAGATAATTGAGGAATGGATATAGATGGTTCTATTGAGAGTTTGAACATTAGCATGGGGAAAATGGTTGATCCAATAAATGTTAGCAATGGTTCGGTCAAGTCTCTCCTTGATATGATTATGACCATGACGATTATTACTCCAAGTAAATAATGATATTAACTCAGTCTAATTTAATTTTATCACCCCAAAAAAATTTAATTTTAAATTAAATTTAAAAGCGAAATACTTAATTCTTGAATTAATAAATTTATCTCAATTCAAAAATTCTTTATAAATATATATAGAATCCACAATTTTTTTTAAATTTTTCATAAATACATCTAAATTTATTTAGGTGAGGTCCGCATATTTCACTCTACCATTTCAAATCACAACTATTCATAAATAACTCAATTTAATTCAACATCCAAATGAGACCTTAATTGATATTATTATTTTTATATAAAATATAATAAATTATTTAATTATTTAAACCTTAAAATAAATATAATGTTAAATAAAAATATTTTATTCAACTTTCAACTTTCATCTCATTTCAACTCATTATTAAAACCTCATTTGAACTCATTATTGAAACTTCTTTTGTTTTAGGCCTCCGTCTGAATATATATATATATATATATATATATAGTGTGATGAGATAAAATATTTTTAGTCTTTAAATAAAAATTAAAAGTTGAATAAAATATTATTAGAATATTGAGTTTTAATATTATTATTATTTTGATATTTGAAAATTTTAAATTAGAATTTCTAAAAATTGAATTGTGTGTTATATTTTATATAAAAATTAAAAAAAGTATAATAATAAAATGAGATAAATAAAATAAATTTCAATAAAATGAATTAAAATAAAATTTCAATTCAAACGTGGACTTAATGTTTGTTATTATCTCTTAGGTTCTTTTTATTATTATTTTTTATCTCCCTTTTCGGAATCTCATGAGCTCCCCATGCAGGCCCCGCTCTCCGGATCTTCGGGTTGTAAGTCTTATATTTATATATATATATATATATATATATCCTCATGACCATGAAAAATATCACGGTTTTTTAATTAAATTATTTGTTCATTTTTTTTAATGATTTGTTTTTATTACTACTCACTGAGAAAAAGACATGCGTGGTTGAAATTATATAACTACTTAAAAGTTCACAAAAATAAATAAATAATTAATCAGTATACAAATAACGCAAATTAAGACGGCGAGAAATGACACTCTGCCAACCGTCTCTGTCGGTGCTTGAGTTGTCTGCACTCTGCAGTCTAGTTACCGGCAGTCCCAGTCAAAGTCATGCTTATGGTTGGCGTTCGCTCCATGTGCAGCAGCTTCGCTAGTCTTACCCCCACTCTTCCGCTACACCTCAGGCTCACTTTCGAGATGTTATTTCTCCATATTTTATTTTTGCATTTCTGTGAAAATCTGAAAATATTATCTATTAATATGATTAAAAATGATAAAATGCAATAATAAAAGTATAATTAGATAAACAAATTAAAAGATATGTTATTTGGTTGGGTCATAAAAGAAGTTAATATAGTACTGTTTTCAAATTTGTTTTTTATATAAATAAATAAATAAATAAATAAATAAATAAATAAATAAATAAAAGAAACCGGGATGTATTATTGATGAGAGCTAGCTCTATAAAAAGGGGCAGTGGATCTTTCTCTCCACCCATGCCATTCTGAGACAGCCTAATAATTCTTGAAGTTGCAAATACTAAGCTAAACCTTACAGTTCGCAGGCATCAGCACATATAATTTTAAAGAGCTACTTCTTCCTCCTCTTCCCACTCTTTCTTTGTCCCTTGTACATGTTCTCTCCGTTTCTTTGCTTTTCTAGCACTCCGTTTAATTTCTCGGAAATCTTTCCTTCTTCTTCTTGATCTCTCCCAACGATATAATACTCAACCCTGAAACCATCATCTGCACTTCCTATTTATAAGTACGTACAACTGATCACTTCTTATATTCTCCCGGCGAACCGTTTTGTGCTTTGAGAAACATACATATCACTCGATCATGGCTTCCTACGAAATTGATAGCGTCAAGGTTGAGAAAGCCAATGCTTTGAGAAGGTATAATCGGCAGCGAAACCGTAGGTGGGTTTTCGAAGTTTGTGCTGCTCTGTTTGTGCTTTCGGTATCCACTCCCTGGGTTCCGGTTGCCGTGGAAACTGCCCGCGATTATCTCCGGCGATTTATCGCCATATTTGATTCCACTTTATACGTCCTCCTTCTCGTCATGATCATTATTTTAATCATATACGCCTACTCCGGCGAAAGAGACGCTACGTCCGACGTCTACGATGAGTTCACCGAACTCAACGACTCTAGCAGGAGGTTCATCCCTAGCGAGGAGCCACCGACGCAGGAAGAGACCTTTCATGACAAGCACAATATCGTTAATTGCTCCGACAATGCTGTCTCTCTGGTTCATGATGAAGATAGCATAGTTTCTCTTGTCAACAACCCTTCGGTCTCTCAAATTCAGTCAGAGAGAGAAATTGCTGCGGTGAGTGAGAAGTCTTTGCGGAAAGATCGATACCGGAGGGCTATATCGGAGAAATTCGAGCAACGAATTGAGGAGAGGTCTCGACCAGTGTTACGGCGATCAGCGACGGAGATATGCCGGAAAGTGGTGATTTCCGGTGAAGAACCATCTAGGAGATCGTGGTCTTATTCTGTGGATAACTTGAGCAAGGATGAATTCAACCGCACAGTGGATGCGTTCATTGCAGAGACAAAGAAAAATCTAAGGGAAGAGTGTAAGGAAGAACGGATAAAGAAAGAGTCAACTTTGGCCCTCGCCATCCAGAAGTACTGAGCCTCTGCAAAACAACAAAAAAGGAAAAAGAAAGAAGTATATTACCGGTGACTACTATGGATATTATAACTATGTATTAGGAACGAAAACTTATCTGGGTTTTCGTGCTAATTAGTCCTTGTTATCATAAACTGAGAAAAGGAATGTACAGTGATTTTCTTATTCCGTTTCTCAACTTTTAAATAACATGTCATGGCAGCTTTAAGGAGTTTGGGTAATGTTTAATGCGTGCTTATGTTGATCATAATCTCAGACCTCGGAACTTATGTTGTTTGGTCAGTTTTGCCAATGTTTGAGACTCGGTTTCAACAGATTTCCAAGATAATGTTTTCCAAGTAGTTACAGATATTTTTCAGGCTAAAAAAGTATCAGTTTTTAGAATACCCAATAGAACAGATACCAGAATCCGGATTAGAGGGTAATGCAAAGGCGGATATACTGGGCTAGCTGGTTCCATTTGCAGGATTCTTTTCTGCTCGTTTATTTGTTTGCTTATGGTTTTTTGGCTTTTTTCAGTGGGTGGATTATTGGATCTATAAATAAATCAAGGGGAAACTTCCCTTGTTTTTTTTCCAATAATTTATTTATTCTTTTTTCCTCTACTTAAATCCTCTTTGATAATTATAAAGGAAGGGGATTGATTGACAAAGGAGAAGAAGGAACCATGACTTCTTTTTGGGTGATATTCGTGATTATTGGGTTGCTATCTGTCTGCTTTTGCACGTCATAAAATTCTGCATACTGAAAGTGAAAGTGACTTCTACGTCAACCGGCCAAATGCTCCAATGTTTCCTTGACAATCATAGCGTTAGCTTCGAGATTTCTTCAAATCTCTTTTGCTGGGAAAATCTGGGATAATGCTACTTCTTTAGATCGCATGCATATGCTTTGATATTGACAATTTTCTTTTTGTTTGGGGGATAAGATCAAGTTGTTTAATTGAGTTTAACATTGTTACCTACTCTGATCATGGTGACAGTATATATTATGCAATACCAAACATTAAAAACTTTTATTCACGTTTTATAGAGATTGTTTGCTATTATAAATGTTTTGTAGATTGTGAAGATATAAAATAATAAAATTTATATTTTTCTATTAGTTTAAATTTTTGAGGCAATAGATAATTTTACATAATATTAGAGTAAAGATCTTGAGTTTAAATCTTAATTTTATACTGATTGAGAAAAAAATTTTATCCGTAAATAAGAAAAAATGTTAAAATATAAATTAATAAAATCTACTCATTGAGAATTTAATGCTTGATGTAAATTTTTAGTGGGGCCGGAGGTAAACAGATTAATGATCGAATGGTCCAGGATAATCATGTTTTAAAGTTGATACTTTGATCAAATGTTCAATTAAATAATAAATAAAGCATATAAAATATGAATGAAGCTGGAGAGGTATCTAATTCATTTATTTGATAAAAATCTATATTTACGGATCGATCGTTTGGGTGAAGTTCATTATGTTTAATAGTAATATAAACTTTAAAGTTAAATATATATGGTGGAATTCCCGTTTTGTCTTCAAATTATCTTTTCATATTGTAAAAATGATTTAGATCTATAATAAATAATCATCCGTACTGGTCCACAGTTTTTGAGCTTGAGCTCGAGCTATGCATTCTGCAGTAGTGATTTTTCCCCACGAATAATTAGATGAATAGCAATCCATATTCCATAGTGCATTAATAAAAAGCGAGCTAGGTCAGGCATGGCGGCCAGATTAATAGGCCGAAAGTCAAGTCGACGGGATTTGCTTTGTTAATTCATAAAGAGTGACAAAATTTTCACAACCGTTGTGATGGTCATATGATTGATGGTCCCCTTTACAAAGTGAAATCTTTTTGGTATTTAAAATTGCATCATATCATTATTTTAAAATAATGGAGATCGAAGCCTAACAAAATTAAACAAAAGAAAATAAAATAAAATGGTGGAGACACAGTCTTGAGTCTACCAAGCTCAATTTACTCTCAATTTACACAGTCTTGAGTGCAATCTTCTAATGTAAAGTTACTTTCGTTGCACTTTAGGCCCTGGCTAGTGTACTCGACTGTCTAATCACCTATTCTTTCTTTAGTTAGGACCTTCATAATTACTTGCACTAAGCACGGAAAATTTCTTATTTCTTTTTCTTTCTTGATCTCCTTATATGTGGGTGTGATAATAAAGTATAATTAATTTGCAGGTTAGTGTATCAAAGTTACAGCAAAGGGATCCTGATCTTCATCAACAATGATGACACTTTGTAGCTTTGTGGGGGTCATGTTAGTCTTCGAATTCTCTTTTCCCCCCCACCATTAATTTAGTTCCCAGAATTCTCGCCCTTTCTTTTAATTTGTTTGATTGTTTCTGTCAATTAAGGGCCCCATGGAATAAGAAAAGGCAGGGACTTTGTAATTGAGTGCTGGTTGTAGTACTGCATAAAACACTCTCTTTTGTGTAGATTGTGGGGTATTGGATTTTGGCAAACTTTATAATATATATAATGTAATTTCTTTTATTTTAATTATATATATATATATATATATGGGTTTCTTTTGTATAAGGAAGCAGCACAGCTCAGCTTGCTCTTATCCAACTGATTGTAGGAATTATGGAGCAAAAGAGATAAAGAAGTGTTAATGTTTTTTTTAATAATAGCACCAACCATTTCGTTCTCTTTTGTAGCTAGCTTTGTTATATATTTTCCCTAGTGTGGCACTTTAATTAGCCAAACCACCAACAGTTGTATCAAAATAATTACCTCAATTATTTTGGGTTGGTTTGGCTGTGGATGAAGCACATATCCTCCTCCCTCATCCGTACATAAACAGCTCCAAATTTTTGTTTTCTTTTTAATTTGCATGGGAATTTGGACAGTCACTGTATATGTAATTATATATTAATTATTCGATTTCAACCGGTTGGTACAGTCAAATGGATCCCATGCATGATTACCAAATTAATTGTCTGGCACCTTTGGAGTTCAATTAATGCTTATATTGATAATTCAGATCAGTTGACAAGGAAAATAAAGAGAGTTCGATTTGGATTATTTATTAGTGATTAGTAGAATTTCCTATTCAGGAGTAGTGGTCCTAACTCCTAAGCTCTGATTTTGGTCAAACTGTGGCGCTGTTGCATTAATGGAATAATCGTGTACTGGGAATCCATTTACACTTTGAACTTATAAAGGGAGACAGGTGAATTGGTTTTTAGCATAAAAGCTTTCATCTTTTAGCAATGATACTCAAATTAATTGCTTTAAAAGTGTAATTTTTAATCATGATGATGGGGCTTATAGAAGAAACTAGCCTCATTTTTCCAGATACCTTAGATAAAAATAAAGAAATCTAATTATATATATTTGGTATAATATAAAAACTCATGATACCATTGGAATTAATAGTAAAGTTTAATAATTTAAATTTAATTAAAAAATATATCTGATCATGACTGGGATTAAACTGCATTAATCCCTTCGTTTGGCAATAAAAAATCGAATCGTTTCAAACTCATATAACCTGATGGAACTTTAAAAAGTTTGAAACAACGCATAAAAAAGAGAATTTTTTGAAACCCTAGGCTCTATATATAATAGAATTGTCTTTATACAAAGCAATAATATCCTTTTGTCGCATGGCTCTCTCGCTTCCTTTTCCATTGCTATCATGATTCATGACCCTCCTCACACTTCCTCCATACCAACAAATGCACATGATACACATTCTCTCTCTCTCTCTCTCTCTCTCTGATCTTTGCCGCCAACTTTATTAAAATGAAAATTTTATTAAAATGAAAATTTATTAATTGACATGATAAACGGAGATTAATTACAGTGAGTTGGTAACAGACAACCAAAGAAGATGACTATTAAACAATAGCGCGCATGAGTGTTAAAATAGGAGAAATATAATCTTCGTTGCAACATGATACTGCAACAAATCTTAATCAAAACGAATATTTGTCCCCACATTTGTTACCATGATGCCCCCACTGGCCCCACTTCTTAGTGATCGATCTTTTTGCTCCTCCACAGATCAATATTACACATGGACTTGTTTTTGTTTTGATTAGCCATACTAATACTAAATTAAAAAGATAAATTATCATTTAAAATGTCGTCTCACGAATATATAGCCTTTTTTTTATATTTGTTTATCTCATCCATATGAGAACTGAACATCGATGGGGACAAAAACATGGTGATAGCTAGGAGAAGTAGATGGTCATGATGAATTGATAGGAGAGCTTCCTGCATTACAAGTTTATTATTATAACACATTTTTTAGGGGATGAACCAAGTTAATAGTTATATATATATATATATATATATATATATATATGAGAAATCATACAGCTGTAAAGATTTTATCATTGATTGGATTTATTTATTTTTCAACCTACAGAAATGGGTAGAATATAAATATGCTGAAGCAGTATCCCCTGCCCAACATAGTGTCTATATACATCTTTAAGGATCAAATTTGTAGTGTATTTACAATTTTTTTTTCTCTCCTTGAACAAGATTTAATTTTTTCCTTTTATTTTTAAACTTTAACAATTACTTCTAGAATTTATTTTGATTAGTGATATAATCACAAATAGGTCACACAAAAGTAAATTTATAAATTAAAATGATTTCATAAGATATGTTTGATCAATTTTATAATAATATTAATTTTGTTATCTAACGTAATATTATATTAAATTATGTCAGCTTATAATATAAGTGTGCAGAATTTCTTAATGACTAATTTTTTATATACGTATTATTATACTGCAAATTAAAATTTTTAATGCTTATTAATGCATTTGGAAGGTGAAAAGAGAAAAAGAACAATATTACGCCGATGAAGGTGGATAATCAGATGGGGCCTACGTGACAAACTGATAGGCCAGATCCTCGATTTTGTTTTGGAAGACGACAGGATTTAGCATCCACTTGAAGATGGATCTTGAATTTATCTTTATTACTCTCTTTACATAGCAGGAGGTGATGATTCCAGTCTCCAGATTGCACTAAGTTTTCAATGTCTCCAGCCAAAAGGCAAGCTAGACATTGCCTAGAATCCAAGTATTTGGAACTCATGAATTAAATGATTTTCACATTCCAAATAAACATGCATGGATGCCTCCATTTGTCACATAATTAGCAACTGATATATATATATATATATAAATATATATTTATATATTTTAACATTAGCAACTGAATTAAGCAACTTGCAGATGGAGTACTAATGCACTTTTCGGCATAACTTTTTTTATCATCCTCAGTCATGTTTAGTGTTGCATTCTGGTGTTTTAAATAGATGCCATGAAGTGATTATAGAAATGCTACATTCCTCGAGGGATTGAGCTCGAATTTCTATTGAGAAAACATTTTTTTTTCTTCATTCATTTTTAAAAAAAATTTTAAATATTAAAAAAATCACATCATTACAAATGACCTTTTTAATCATTAAGTAAAAACATTTAAAAAAAAATTCATCAATTTTTTTTTTTAGAGAGAAATTCTAAAGAGAAAATAGTATTAATTTTCTAGAAGAAATCATTTAAAATGTGACATGTCACCAAAATTTAGGATGAATAATAGCATTACTTGATTAAATGAATAAACAAATCAACACATCCTAAAGACATTCTATCAACAAAAATGATTGGGTAATAATATTATTCGCAGGGTACATAGCTAGGTATCATTTGTTTTTATTTATTTATTTATTTATTATCAAAGATCATTTCATTTCATTTCATTTCATTTTATTAATAAACGACTCAGTATATATATAGCTCATTACAAGGTTTCTCTACCTCTACTATTGGCATCAACTCATGAGGAATTCTTCAATCCAGTACAATTCAACCTTTTATGTACTGTCCTCTTTGCTAAACCATAAGCTACATAATTACCCTCTCTAAATACAAACTTGACATTCCAAGTACGCCTATGAGATAACACTTCTTTAATATCGGCCTGCACTAGTTGATTTGTCCATCCATTATAACCAGCTTTGCTCAATACAACTTTAGTAACCATTTGTGTATCTCCTTCGAAAATTGCCTCATGGACATTCATCTCAATAGTTATCTCCATTGCCTTCCACAATGCCAGTGTTTTAGCTACATCACTTTCCCCAACAAAAGATTTACCAACACAGCTGACAAACAATACTTCACCTGCACAATTTCTTGCAATCACTCTTATTCCTAGTTTTTTTTTTTGTTGGTTTATCTATTGCTGCATTATAATTAATCTTTGTGTAAATGGCATTAGGGGGCAACCATTTTGTGTTCATCCTTCTGGCTTCTGGTCTTGTTCTTTGTACTCTTTGTTTCTGTTCTTCTTCATTAAACAGTTCTATCATTTGTTCTGCTCGTTTTATTACCATCTATGACTTTCAAATTTTTTCATTAAAAACCCATCTGTTTCTCCTATATTCTCAGATTCCTACAAAAATCATTGCTACCTTTGGCACATTTTCTTAAGCCAGAACCAACATAATCTTCTAACACAATTGAGCAAAATCAATCTCTTCATAGGCCCATTTATGCAATTCACTTGATCTCTCTTGCCCCTAGATCTGTAGCCGCAGGACAAATCCATAGAACATGTTGCATAGTCTCACTTTTTTGGTTACATATATATACACTACAAGAAAATTAAGTAATAGTGACTAAATATTTGTAACTAAAATGACTATTAACAATTAAAACTGACTATTAGCAATTAAAATAGATTATTTATAAGTAATAAATGGTCTTAAATAAGCAATTTTCTTTTCAAAGAGCGGTGTTACTCCAGCTAAAACTTTGATATCGAATGGTTACTGAACTAGAAAATATTTTTTTATTTAAATATTTGCAAATCATTTAAATATTAAAAACTTTTACAAATTTAGTAAAATATATTTTCTTAATTATTGAGTAAAAAAAAAAGTACAATTAGATTAGAAAAACTCGATGAAGATAATGTTTCTCCTTTCCATATGTCAAGGCAAGGAGCATTATTGCATCACAAACTTTAGCATTGCCCGCTCAACTCTCCCTTTGAGGTTAGTGGCCGATGGAATGTCCAATTTTACGGGCCCTATTTCCTTTCTGGTCTCTTTATGGGCTCTGTTAAGAAGGCTACTAAGTGGCCATATATTGACGCCAGCATGAGCCCAATAATAAACACCGATTCTTGCGAAATTATCCAATGACTATATTTAGGATATGTACAGTCAGAACGTCTCAACATTAAGCATCAAAAATTCAAAATAATCGAGTTCAATGAAGTATAAACGTTAAATAGAATTGTAATTCATTAGAATAATGTTAAATACAGCCTTTATTTGGAGACTGTTAATGCAAATTTAGGTAATTTTGTCTTAAATTTTTTTAAAAAAATTACAATAACATCCTTATCAAAATAGTACTTTTTTTTTTTCATTTAATAAAAGGTATGGACTGAAAATATAAGTAAAATTGTAACGTCTACTTATAACACTGACATATGAAAAATAAGACAGCAGATGATATAAAGTGATTTTGATTACAGAAATTAACATGAAGGCCGGAAAGAAACGTAGAAGACAAGATATATAATTAATTAAACCGTTGAAAAATAGACAATTCATTAATTAAATTCCTTGGCCTTCTAATTACTTTTTTGTAACGGAAAGGACCAAGTTGATGTACTTGGATGTAGTCTTGGACAAGTGATTGTCCAGAATTTTCTCGTACCTATGAAACAAATAATCCATAATCTCACTTCCAAAGTGTGATTCCAGCATTGGCTCAATCACAGCCCTCACCAACTTCGCCACTCGACACCCGATTGATGATGGTGTGACGTTAACAGAGGCGGCCTCCACCGCGCCTCCGTCCCAATCAATCTCAAAAACTTGAAGGCTATTCATCACGAATGATCCTTCTTGTTCTATCTCTAATTTTATTTCTTCGGGACATAGAGCATAGTAGTTGGCGTTGAAAATATCAACTTTTTCCTCTGGTATAACACCCTGCGTTAGTACTTGGACCAAATAATAAATTAGTATATACTCAACCACATGAATCATCTACAAGTAATTAATTCGATACTGAATTATGCTATTTATAAGTCAGTGCATGACATTATACCAACTATTATATATATATAATATATTATAATTGTAAAAGGATCAAAATACTATTTTGTTTAATAAATACTTTAACTACAAATTAATTAAATAAAAGTAATCTTATAAATTAATATAACTTAATTCATGAATTTATGTAATTTATTAGATTGTAAAATTATTTAATTTATTATAAAAACAGAACTAAAAAATCATATGAAACAACGTCAATTTATAAAATTATTTTTGTGTAATTCTTATTTGAAACTACAATAATTGTTTTTTTTTAAGAACAGAACAACTTTATTCATGTTAATAACATAATCAATTAGGACATTAAGACCGCTATTGAATTAGAATCTAGTAAGACTTGGACAAAATAAAATTAGGACATTAAGACCACTATTGAATTGTATCATTTACAAGACGAGCATGCCTCGCAAGTAAATGAGTTACTTCATTCCCTTGCCTCCCCCTCATAAAATACCTCATATATAGTTCACAAAAGAAGAAAGAAGCATTTGAATCTCATATATCATATTCTCCTGCCTAGAAAAGTTAGGTGCCTTAAGAGCCAATAGCTTCAATCATAAAAAAAAAAAAAAAACAATCCTCTTCCAATATAAAATTGAAAAATCTTAATATTAATGTAAGATCATCCGTAATCCCTTCAATATCATCCACTTTAAATAGTCATAATTCTTTA
Organism: Platycarya strobilacea; assembly: GCA_036898215.1. Lineage (NCBI taxonomy): Eukaryota > Viridiplantae > Streptophyta > Magnoliopsida > Fagales > Juglandaceae > Platycarya > Platycarya strobilacea. The sequence continues at coordinate 11,812,995 of CM072555.1, forward strand.
CCACACAAAGTTGCAAATAAAACCTTCCCTTTAAGATTGATGGCCAGTACCTTATTTTGCTCATCTGATTTTTATTTTTTTTAAGAATAATGCTATTTTGACACTTTTTTTTATTTATTAAAAAAATGATTATTAGTATATTGATATTTTTATAATATATTTTTTAAAAAATATTTTAAAATAATAAAAAAACTGAATAATAAAATTAAAAAAATTAAAAATCTAATTTTGACCTAGTGATAACTTGCGGTGGGCAACGAGCAACAGAATAACACCACTATTTTTTTAAACGTGATGTAGTACGTACCTCCACCGCCACGCTCATCAATGCTTGAGCAAGAAGGTCCCATTGATTATAACAACCTTCTTCGATGGTGGGATCCATAAATCTCCTGCCCATGAACGTTAACACCATGCGTCCTCCCGGTACAACTTCTTCGAAACGTGATTTTAGAAACAGAGAAAAATCCTTCTGGAATTGCCGATAGTATGAATCCAAGACGCTTTGCGGGCTGCTCTCACATATGTATATATGCCCTTTGTTTATGGCGGTGCCGGCCTTCATGTCCAGCTCAGGTGGAACCTGTACATATGTAAGTGTAACCATCAATATACATATAGCAAATAACAAGAAGCAAATCAATCTCGTAAATAAATAAAATATTATATATCATCCTCAATGGACAAAATTAATGTATATAAATAGCCGAGAAATGATCTGGAGGTTTTAATTTTTAAAGTAGAGAAATAATAATTTATATAGACAACTAATTCCATGCAATTATTTATTACAATGAGTGTCAACCTCATTTTAAAAAATTATATATAAAATCCATTTTTTTTATAAAATATTTACACAAAATTTATCTATAGGGAATTTGTACCTGGTATTAATTAAAGAAATGACAATACCCTACAAAGCAAAATATTAAAAATTTATTCCTCAAATTTTTTTAATCATCTTTTCACCATCTTATAATATAGTATTAGAGCACTGATATTAAATTAGTCAAAATATTTTTTTTAAAAAGTACAATTTTTCATAAATATAAAAAAAAAAGTTTCATCTTTGTTAAAAAATTAAATTTTTGAATGTGGTAAAAAGTAAAAAGTTATTTTTTATTTTGAAAAGTGAATAATAAAATATTAAAATTCTTCATCTAAAAGTGAATAATAAAATAATAAAAGTTTCATCTTTGTCAAAAATATTGAAAAGTGAAGAATTTTAATATTTTATTATTTACTTTTTAAAACAAAAAATAATTTTTTTATCTTTTATCACATTTAAAAGTGTTATTTTTTATTAAAGATAACATTTTTGTTTTAGATATTTGTACAAAATTATATTTTAAAAAAATATTTAGTTAATCTAATGTCAATGTTCTTAAATAATAAATATATAAATAAAATATAATAAATAATTTTTAATGATTAAATATTATATTATAAAATAATAAAAAATTAAATAATGAGAAGCATTGATAAAAGAAAAGAAAAAAAAAAAAGGTGCTCGCCTGCTTGCGGTACTAGCAGGTGGCCGCCGAGTCAACATGAATCAATCACTTTATGGAATGATAGTCAGTTCAGACCACGCAATCATATGATGTCAATGTTGTTGCTGCTGTATGATTATAAGATTATGTGTGGATGTTTAGAATATTTAAAAGTATTTATGAATGACAATAAAAAATAAATACTAATAAAATATTAAATAATAATAAACAGTAATAAAAATAGATAAAAAATAATAATAAAATAATAAAAAATATTTGAAAGTATTTGAAATACTCTCATTTACAAACTTAATTATCTGATGAGCAATGAGAGTATTATTATCAAGGGTGATGTTAGGAGCTAGTTTGACGGTCTCTAGCGTTAAGAGAGAATTCGACTCTCAGCTGAATGAAACTGTCGTCGGTGGCGGTGGGGCGACACCGCTCATGCCATCGGAATCGAATTCCTCCGACGACCTCACACTTGCTAACGGATTCATTTCGAGTTTAAGACTGTCAGAAAAAGGTGAAAAATCACCGAAAATCGCCATCACAGAGGTGAGGTCGCCGAAGGGAGCTAGCCCTGATGGCATGGGCGGTGTTGACCACTGCCATCGGAGGCGGTTGGCTGCTTTTTATGGGAGGGTCGGCCAACCGACCCCAAAAAAACTCTATTATCAATCTCTTACTTTTTATTTTATTATTTTTAAAAATTTATTTTTTATTTAATGATTAAGAAAGTAATTATTAATAAAATTATATATTTTTAGAATTTTTTCTTAAAAATTTAAAATATTAAAAAAATTTAAAATAAAATAATAAAAAAATAAATATATTTAAAATAGTAAACAAGTGATAAATGAATGATAAGTCACCCACATCTTATAATTCTTATTGATCGAAAATGTTAACGGACGTATATATATGGAAAATGCTTCAGGCCGTATGAACTGGCCTGGTAAATTTTATCGATTCGACTTTTCGTTTACTTAATAGTTCATAAAGTATTTTTTTAAGAAATTTGAGATGATTTATTAAAAATAAATAAAGTGATCTAAAAAAAGGCAATTCATATATATAAATATATATATATATATATATATATTCGTGGAAACTCTCTGGCCACCTCACGGTGGTCCAAGCAATTCCAGGCCTATATATATTCTTTAAAAAACTCTTAAGAGATTTAAGAAAAATAAATTTATAAATTTGTGACTTACTTCATATAATAGATAAATTTTATAATAAATTTATTTTTACAATATAAGTATTACATTGAGCTATATTAATTTATGAGTTTTATACTTTTATAATATTTCTTTATAGCTAAAATATTTATTGCAGAATAATATTAAATATAATATTCACGAGTTGTATAAATTAGGAGTACGGTAAGAGAGCCGGACTAGACCGGACCGATATAAATTAGTGGTCTATCTCAGGGTATGTTTTTTTGACCAGACCTGATTGAGACCGACCACATGTATATATATTTGAATGTTATATAGATATATAATATAATATTATTTATATAGTATGTATAAGTTAATTATATAATTTTCAATTAGGGGATCAACATTAACCATGTATATAATGAAATTATTTAACATTCATTAATCATATATAAAATATAAAGTGTTCATTTAATTTCATTAATCATATATATACAATAAAAAAATATTTATACGTACACCGAATCAGAACAATAGCTCAAGATCCGATCCAGCAAAAATGATGGGGATTACTGATTACACACTAGGGCAAATGCCATATTGTACCTTTTTTTTTTTTTGTAAGAATGAGATTTACCTTTAAAAAATTAACTTTCTTAAGTAAGTTTTATATTTTATTCACTCCTTTTTAAATGAGTATGCGATCATGTTTAGTTATTGCTATAATTGTAAATATCATTTAATTTTATTACCACGTAATTAACTGATGATGCATGGGATCAGGTAATGCGATCGGTACCATTACGAACCTGAGAGAGCCAGTGGAGGCTGGAAGAAGAATGCACAAAATGCAGGCTGTTGCCCGGAAACAACCTACCGTAGAAAGAACCCGGCACACCGAAAATGAAACACGGCCCGAAACTATTATAAGTACCGTTCACTTCCTTTATAATTTGGTTGTAGAAATCTGGGAGTGAGCCAAAGATGTCGTTGAAATCATTGTTCTAAAGATCATTGAGGAAGATTCTAAGCTCCGGCGGCTTGGGAAGTCCCGATTGGCTGAATTTGGAATATATGATATTTGTTATGTTTGAGATCACCGATAGCACGTTCGGTCCGGACGAGCAACCCAAGTCGGCGATGCCCATGCTCTCCGGCAAGTTTTTGCATAATACTTCAAGTATGGCTTCCTCAGTAACCTTCCTTGTGATGGTTATTATCTTGCTCTGCACAAATATAATTACAAATATATGGATTTGTGCGCTAGTGTATTAATTTAAGAGTGGCCAGCCGGGCCTGCGCGCGAGAACAAAGCATTAAGATATATATATATATATATACTATGAATATAGTAAAAAAATTCTATTTACAGTTTTCAAGTTGGATCTGCATATGTAGATGATCTCACTTAAAAGAACAAATCGTTTGAAAATGAAGGTAATTTAGTCCATTTAAAAATAGAGACGGAGTAAAATATATATTTATATATTTTTAAAGAGAAATTATATTTAGAATCTTTATTCTGAGATTGTATGTGTATATCCTTCATTAAATGAAAAAATTATCATTTTGAGATAAATATGATTGTAAGTTTTAAAAAAAAATTAAGATAAAATTATCTAAACTTGTATGAGTAATTGCTAAATGAGAATTGTATGTAGACTCTCATTTCCAAATTAATGTGTAGAGCTAGCGTATCTTATCTAATCAAATAATTAGATTGTATAATTTAATTTAGAAAATAAATTTCAAATTTCAAATTTTATAAATTAATTATCATTATTTAAATATTATGAAATATATGCTCTATACATAAATAAGGTTCTGTTTATATTCGTAGGTGAATTTTTTAAATTCTACTACACATTTTTAAAATTTTAAAATAATATTAATATTAAAAAATAAATTAAACGGATCTTATATTCGAATCTAAATTAGGCTTAAAACTCATATTTAATATACATATATATATATATATATAAAATAGTAAAATCAGACCTGAATACTCGAGTTCTTTGCATAACTAGTTCCATCAACGGTCTTGTTCATGTGAAATGATTGCGCGAGTAACTCCATCTCTCTTAATCCAGAAGCAAAATGAGGTTACGAGAAAATGGCAGTGCTGATCTTAGCTAATAGCTATATATAATAGTTAATCAACCAAAGAAATAAAGGCCACTCAAAACCCCAATGAAGTACTTAGGACTTGATCAAAGAACAAGGGAGCTGTGCTATATATACACACATTAGACTTTAGGAAACCTATACACATGACAGTACTAGACTTTAAAGCAAAGTACGTGAGCTTGTGGTTATCCTTGCTGCAACGTGTTTGGGGAGGCAACGACGAACAATTTTTATTTTTTTTTAGATTAACGTTAGAGATAATTCATATTCATTATATTTACAAATATACAAATAATAATATGTTATTATTTATATATATATATATGTGAGTATAATAAATATGAAAATTTTTAATATTTTCCCTTTTCTTTAATTTTATCTTTCATGGAATTCCCGACCATGCATCGGCGCTGTTGATATTTTCAACTAATTAAATTGAGGTTTTGTTTTTATTCGTAATTCAACTTAATTTATTTTAATTTAATTATTATATTTTTATACATTTTTTTAAAATTTTAATATATATGTTTTAAAATTCTAATATATATTTTTTTAAATTTTTAAATATTAAAATAATAATATTAAAAAATAAATTAAATTTATTTCAATTCTTCTATCTTCAAATCCAAACGAGTTTAAATCTCCATGTGTCAGTCTCTTGATTGATTGAACTTTTTTGGTGTCTGGTAGCATTTATCGTAATTCATAAGCCTTTCGACAATCTCGATCATGTTGCAGGTCATGAGAATCCAACATGTGTAATGAAAAATATACAGTGGGTTAAGATATGAATTAAATAATAAAATTTAATTTTCTTTTATCAATTTAAGTTTTTTGATCCAGCAGTACATCACATGATATCATAATAGAAATTTTAAATTCAAATTTAACACTTCATTTTATTCTATTTAATTTAATATTTTATATATAAACTGAGAGAAATCTAATCCATATATAAATTTCAATTTTAAAAAAAATTAATGATTCACATAGTATATCATAAGTTGTGATACAACATTGTGTAGGATGACAGTATAGCAAGATGAGAAGAAACAGTATTATTCTAGTAGAAGCAAATAAAAGAAGAAAAATAATAGAAGAAATGTTATAAATAAAAACATAAGTAAAATTGTAAACATATAATATTAATATATGAGAAATAAGAATAAAGATGATATAAATTAAAGTTATAAATACCGTTCCGTTCCAAGTGGAATTGTCAAAAAATTTCATTTTAGAATAGTGGTCGGAACGGTGAAGGCTTGTATTTCATTCCAGCCTGAATTCTGATCCATTCTGATCAGATTTCGGTATATCGGCTTGGATTTCGGTTATTTTGGCCCATTCCGAATAAATACCTTTTTGTTACTCTTTTTTTTTTAACTTTTATTATTTATTTATATTTCTGGGCTGCAGCATTATTACAATATTTTTCTCTTCATTTATTTTTTATTTTTTGAAGTTTTTACCAGTTATTTGATTGTTTATTATTATCAATTCCAGACATTTATGTCAACCGAATTAGTTTTACTTTTTAATAATTATTTTTAATAACTCTAAATTCTTAAATTTATTAAATTTATCAGACATGTATATTTTTAATTAGATTTGTATTAGTTTATTTTATAATATAGTTATTATATATATAATTTATTAATATAATATCTATTTCAAAATGGTATCTGAAACGATATCAGTATCAAAATCTTTCATTCCAATGCCTTAACCGGAATGGTTACCGAAACGAAATTTATAACTTTGATATTAAGTGATGTTGATTACAGAAATTAACATGAACGCCGAAAAGAAATGTAGAAGATAATAATTTTTCTCTTGTTGGATCCACGAGAATTATTGTTGGAGGTTTGTCCCTTATTTTGTGGTTTTGATCAAAAATAATTTCCTTGACAAAGCTTCTACCTTTGGAAGTGAAAGAACCATTTTGCTTCTTCTTCTTGTAGGATTTTTGTCCATAAAACACCATTGGTGCTGAAGCAATAGCAAATTTGTTCCTGTCAGCATAACTTTCAAGCAATGTTACAACTTCAAAATAAGAAAGGACAATGTGCTTTATCATAGTGGCTATAAAAACCTCACCGTCCTTGTTAAGACCATTGAGAAGCCACCAAGATTTTTTGTGATCCAAAACAGGCTTGCCAATAGCAGCAAGCTCATCACAAATGTTCTTGAATTTTTTAAGGTAATCATTCAAGGAATCAGATCCTTTGGTGATAAAGGTAAGTCTTTGTTTAAGAGCAAGAACTCGATCTGAAGATACCCTTGCAAAAACATGCACAAGAGCATTCCAGACTTCAAAGACAATGTTTAAACCCGCAACAATGTCTAAAATCTCTTGCAAAAGAGTTGCTGTTAGCCACCCTTTTACTAATCTATCAGATTTTCTCCATTTCTGTAAAGTGGATTTGGTTGTGAGACTGCTGATTCATCAAGAATTGTTTTTGGTGGTGAGGGTATGTCACCCATGATGAATCCTTGTAGATCATAGCTCTCATAGATGTTCAACATTTGGGTTTTCCAAAGAAGAAAATTAGTGGAGTTCAGTTTTAGAGAGATATAGTTTGAAATATTTTGTGACATAGGGTATGGATAAGGGTTTGAGTGATCAGAGGACAGGAATGAAAATGAAGATATTTTCTGGAGAAAGAAAAGAAAAAACACCACTCTCTTATCAACACATTGTGACTCTTGATACCATGAAGAAATATTAAGATGAAACTAACTCACATGTTGAGATAGAGAGGATGTATTTCATTCATATATATTCTGCTTTACAAGCTATGCTATCAGAATACAAGCTGCTATCTATGATAACATCTAAGTAATTACAATCTGATTATAATCTGTTATACAAGGAAGCTACGCATAATTAAAGGGATAAAAAACATCTATCATAGAGGATAAAATATTTTTGACAGCTAATCTCATCTAATGGTGGATTTTGAATTTGAAATATTTTTTGGAGATGTATGCTGCTGACTTTGTGGTTGAAGTATTGGCGATGTGTTCCTTATAATAGTAAGACGAAAATTTAGCAAAAAAAAAAAATATTATCGATCGATTTGTTGGCAGCAAACGTCCGATGCTAGCAGTCTCTTAAATATAATTAAGTAGTTGCTATATGTAAACTTCATCACATTGTCACGGACAGTGCCTCATCTTCAAAGGTGGTTCACGAAAAGTGCGGCATGCACTATATATATATATATATATCATTCTATATATAAAAGCGTCAATAAGTAATGAATTGTGATAATTTCATCACCCAAATTTATCTTTTTTGCTCTGTCCAGTTTCTCTTTTACAATTTTCGAAATGACACTCACATCCGACCATCGCCTTCTTGTCTCTAGAAGAGCCGAGATTTTTTCTACTGCTTCTTCCTTTTCCACCGCTTCATAAGGCTTTTCCACCGCCTATTATCGCTGTTGGGCATAAAAATCACCTTCTACCTTTCTATTTGTCTGCCTCTGCTCTCTCAAACTACAGCGTATTCTCTTTTTGTTACCTTTCGATAAGTGCCTCTTCTTTTATTTTGAAAGTGTGAATACCGAGATTTACATTAGTAATTAATGACGTTATTTGCGTTAATTAATTAGATGCTTTGAGAAGATACCAGCAACTAGCTAACTAGATTCTAGCTCGGAGAAGAGTTCTCTTTTTCTGTTCCCGTTCAATTAATAGCACTACATCCGTTCAATCTAATTTTAACTCCCTTTCAGAAAAAATAAAAATAAAAATAAAAATAAAAAATTCTAATTCTAATTCCAAAGTGTTCACGTATTACCTTTTATCATTGATAATAACTTCTTATATATTATATATTTCTTCTATTTATACTCCCAATTCCATGGCACGTTAAACTTTAAAGACATGATTACTGCTAAATTGTTAACGAGCTTAAATTTCAATATATTAAATTTTGTATTATTTTTGTTATCAGATATATATAAATTTGTATATATCCTTTTCTTTTGGGTTACCGGTTATTAGCTTTTGAAATTTTGTCTTCTCAAGTACAAGATTACGCTAGGGATAAGAAGAGGCCCACAAATGGTTTCCTTGGACAATGCATTGGGCTTGGAAGGAATCTTCATTAGAGTTAGGTTTAAGACTAGCATTAGAGTTAGGGCTGGCCCACATAGATGAGAAACCTTGGTATTTGGTAAACCAAAATAATAAGAAGGGCTGGTCCACAAATTTTAGCCTTAATGACGTTTTAAGAATCCGTACGCCCTTGTTTGGACCTTTCTATGCCCCTATTTTGAGATAAATGTGACAATGTCACCCGTTGGCCTCTCAAGTAATTTTATCTTGAATAATTCTAAACTAAAGACAGTTCATCCTCTCACTCTACACACTGTCTATGTGGCAAATTGGGTTTAGGAAAAACAGTTTAGACTTCGTCTCCGCTTCCCCCTCTCGATTCTTCTCCCAGCCTTCTCCCATTTCGAGTTCTTCTCCCCCATCCCAACTCCATCTGGAAGGTTTATTGGTGGTTATTCGGTGGTGTGGTGAGGAAGGAGGTTGCTGGTGGTCTTTACAAAAATCCTAAACTCACCATTTCTCATTCTCTCTCTCTCTCTCTCTCTCTCTCTCTCTCTCTCTCTCTCTCTCTCTCTCTCTCATGTAGAGCTATGCAAATTTATGAATCCCAATCCCCATTATTTCGAAACAAATTCCCGAATTGCAATCAACCAACATAGAAAAGTCCCTTCCCTCGAGCCCAAAATGGCAACCTTCACCCACAACAACAGCACCCTTCATCATCTTTGGAGAGCCCAGTAACAGATCCGTATTGGAACTTGTAAATCTCCACTTGGTAACCAAGAATATATGGGAAAAAAACTAGTTAGCGTTTGGTTATCCCTTTCGACTCTTAGCAAGCAAACAATGAAAAATTCGAATGAACGAAAATATAAACAATGAAAACAAATGGGGGTAAGATTTTGTTTCTGTTCTTACAGCAAATTCACAAATAGGTTGAGGTGAGACCGATTTGGGAGGGACGGGGTTTGAGAGTAAAACATTGCATTTTACTGTAGCAAAAATATAAAAAATAAAATGAAATCCACCTCAACAACAGAGTGTGGAGTTGGAAAAAAATATAGGTGTATGTATAGAAGAACTCTATTTATCTTTAATCCTAAAAAAAGAGTAGCTCCTAGTAATTAAATAAAATTCAAACATATATATAAATTCACAAAATTCTTAATAATTAAAATAAATAATATTAAATTATACTAAACTTCTTTATAAACATCAATTAAGACCCATTAACAAGATTCTTAACTCGTGTTTTTCATGGTTATTTACTATGTTTGAATTTGGTACAATTTACGTGATATTGTATGAATAATTTTAGACTCGTTTGAAAATTAGTATGCACATAGGTATTTACTGATTTTTGAATTATTTAGTGTGAACAGTTTATGATTATAATATCTATATTGCACAATTTCATTATTCATACTTCCCATATTTAGTATTAAATTTCAGTGCATTCTTTCTTTATTCTTCGAGAATATTGTTCGTAGAGTGACAATTCCTATGTTAAAAATGTATACTTTGAGAACTATGAAAAGATACTGTCGAGATTTGAACAATTGTGAAAAGTAATAGAGTAACAAAATTTGTACAATATGAATAATACAACGTCGGATAAGATATAACTAACTACCTTTATATAAACAGTAGTACGAATTGTAGCATGTGGTGCATGTGAAATGTGTTTGCATTATATTAATTCATGCACAAAAAGTAAAAGAGAGGCTATTTATTGAGAGGATTTGGCTTTGTTCATGATCTTGCTTAGATGTTACTGGGTAGCTCTGATTTCTATTATAAAGTTTTATATAATTCATATCATAAAACACTATTAAAGTTAAATATCATGTATGGTGGAATTCACGTTTTGTCTTCAAATGATCATCTTTTCATATTGTAAAAATGATTTAGATCTATAATAAATCATCATCCGTACTGGTCCACATGAGTTTTGAGTTTGAGCTATCCATGCTTTTAGTCCTTGCAGTGATTTTTTCCCCACAAATAAATAGATGAATGGCAATCCATAGTGCATTAATAAAAAGCGAGCTAGTTAGGCAAGGGAGGGCATGGCGGCCAGATTAATAGGCCGAAAGTTAAGTCGACGGGATTTGCTTTGTTAATTAATAAAAGAGTCACAAAATTTTCACAACCGTTCTGATGATCATATGATTGATGGTCCCCTTTACAAAGTGAAATCTTTTTGGTATATAAAATTGCATCACATCATTATTTTAAAATAATGGTGATCGAAGCCTAACAAAATTAAAAAGAAAAATAAAATAAAATGACGGAGACACACTCTACCACGCTCAATTTACACTAAAAAAAGTGCAATTTTCTCATGTAAAGTTACTTTCGTTACACTTTAGGCCCTGCTAGTGTACTCGACTGTCTAATCACCCAATCTTCATTTAGTTGGGACCTTCATAATTACATGCACTAATCATGGAGAATTTTTTATTTCTTTTTCTTTCTTCTCCTTATACGTGGATGTGATAATAAAGTATAATTAATTTGCAGATTAATGTATCTTGTGGGGGTCATGTTAGTCGAAGCATGTTAGTCTTCGAATTCTCTTTCCCTCCCCCCCTCCATTAATTTCAATTTAGTTCCCATAATTCTCGCTTTCTTTTAATTTGTTTGATTGTTTCTGTCAATTAGGGGCCCCATGGAATAAGAAAAGGCGGGGACTTTGTAATTGAGTGCTGGTTGTAGCACTGCATAAAACAGTCTTTTGTGTAGATTGTGGCGTATTGGATTTTGGCAAACTTTATTATATATATAATTGTTATAATCAATAATGTAAGAGGGGAATAAATGAATGATCATCTTCCAACATTTCCATGTGATCAATTTTCCCCATCAACAACTTTTAATTATGTGCACAGTAATTTTGCACAATAATTAAAGGTTTATAAATACGAGCATCGGCCGATCGGTTTATGTACACAGAAATAAAAAAAAACGAAGAAAGAAAAGAAAGAAAGAGAAGACAGAAAGAAAGAAAAGAAGTTCTGGAGAAATAAAGAGTTTTAAATATTTTCTCTTATAATAATAGTTTTTATTCCAATTTTATAACACGTTATTAGTACGAATGTTCTACCAATTCTGAAACTAGTGGTCTTATTTCTCAGTAAGTTTTTCAATATATTATTTGCAGTCTTTGATATATTTTATTGATGATTATTATTTAAAATTTGTGTGAATTTATAAATATATCTCTAAGATACACATATTTATATCATTATTTATATGTGTAGAAAATGACAAACTTTACAAAATTATAATTTGTTACTTTTGACATATCTAAAAAAAATTATTTATCTTGGATACTTAATACTGAAATCCATTTGGATGCTATGAAACTGGGAGAAGCAATTAAAGAAGGAAATCATGCGTCCCTGCAAGACCGTGCTAAATCAATGATTTTTCTTCGCCACCATCTTCATGAAGAATTAAAATTTGAGTATCTTACGATATAAGATCCATTTATTTTATGAAATAATTTAAGAGTGAGATATGAATACCAAAAAACTGTCATCCTCCTAAGAGCTCGTTTTAAATGGTAACACTTGAGGTTGCAAGATTTTAAAAATGTTAGTGAGTATAATTTCGCACTTTTTAAAATAAGCTCAGTACTAAAATTATGCAATGAGAAAATCACCGATGATGATATGTTAGGGAAGACTTATACTACATTTCATGTCTCGAATGTGCTCCTGCAGCAGCAGTATTGAGAGAGAAAGTTTATGAAATATTCTAAACTTATATCATGTCTTCTAGTAGTTGAGCAGAACAATGAGCTCTTATTGAAAAACCACCAGTCACGCCCTACTGGATCAATATCATTCCCTGAAATAAATGGTAATAGGTTTGCATCATTCTCAGAAGCGAATGGTACATTTTTAGAAAAAATCGGTGGCGTGAACGTGATAAGAGAAATTATAGAAATATTGATCCCAAAAGTGACCATAATAAAAAGGATAATAATAATATACCGTATCACCAGAAGTGGTACAACTCAGAAAAAGATAAAAATCTCTAGAATAATTTTTCAAAAATAGGTGAAGATGTGTATCATAGATGTGGTATGACTGGACATTGGGACGTACTTGTCGTACGGCCAAGCACATAGTATATTTATATCAAGTATCAATAAAAGGAAAAAATAAAAAGATTGAAACAAGTTTAGTAGAACCATTAGATGATTCATTAGATTCAGTAGATATAGATATCACTCATTTTGATATTTTTGATTTCTTTAAAAATTATGATAGTAGAATTGATCACCTAATTGGAGATAGAAGTGTTCCACTCAATTAATGTATTTTCTTTATTATTTTGTAATAAAAGTTTTGTATATTTTATCTCTGAGTTGAATGATAAAAATGTATGTTTGGCTGACAGTGTTACAACTCATACAATTCTTAAAGATAATAAATATATTCAAAATCTAATATTAAGAAAAACCTATGTCCATACCATATCAGGTTCATCAGATTTAATTCACGGCTCTGGAAGAGTTTATATTGTGTTGCTTGATGACACCAAATTTTGTATTGATGATGCTTTGTTTTTCTTACAATGTAGAAGAAATTTATTGAGTTTCAAAAATATACGTCGTACTAATTACCATATTGAAACGATCAATGAAGGCAGTAAAGAGCATCTTCTTATTGCTAAGATAATATTGGGCCAGAAGCTCGTATTAGAAAAACTGTCTGTTCTATATTCTGGATTGTATTATACAAAAATGAGAACAATTGAATCATATGTGGTAGTGCACCAGAAGTGCATTAACCCCAAAATATTTATGACTTGGCATGATCGTCTTGGATATCCGGAATCTATAATGATGAGACGAATTATTGAAAATTCGCATAGGTATTTCTTAAAGAATTAAAATATATTTTTACCCAATGAATATTTGTGCTCTGCATATTCTTAAGGTAAATTAATTATTAGACCATCTCTCTCAAAAGTCGTTGTTGAATCTCTATCCTTTTTACAAATGATTCACAAAGATATATGTAGGCCTATTCATCTATCTAGTGGACCATTTAAATATTTTATGATTTTGATTGATGCATCTAGTCGATGTTTACATGTTTGTTTGCTTTCCACTATAAATATTGTATTTGTTAGATTTTTTGTTTAGATAATCAAATTACGAGTACAATTTTCTGAGTATCTAATTAAGACCATTCGATTGGATAATATAGGTGAATTTTCACCTCAAATTTTCAATAATTATTGCATGCAATAGGAATAGATATTGAGCATCCTGTTGCCCATACACACACTCAAAACGGTTTAACTGAATTTTTGATCTAAAGGATTTAGCTAATCGCTAGACCTTTACTTATGAAATTAAAACTACCTATTTCTACTTGGGGACATGTTATACTTCATGCAGCATCTTTAATTTGCATTAGACCATCTGCATATCATAAATATTCTCTATTACAGCTTGCATTTGGTCAACAACTAAATATTTCTCATTTTCGTATTTTTGGATGTGCTGTATATGTTTTAATTACACCTCCACAATGTACAAAAATGGGCCCTCAATGTAGGCTTGGGATATATGTTGGTTTTGATTCTCCATTTATTATTAGATATCTTGAACCTCTTACATGGGATATATTTAAAGCACGTTTTGATAATTATCACTTTGACGAATCCACTTTTCCATTAATGGGTAATGAAAGGTCGGTGCCTGAAGTACGATAAGAAATTACTTGGGATAATAAGGCTCTGTCTCAATTTGATTTTCTTACAAATGAATGTAAATTAGAAGTTTAGAAGATTATTCATTTGTAAAGTGTTGTAAATCAATTATCGAATGTATTTATTGACATTAAAGGTATAGTAAAATCATATATTCCTGCTGTTAATGCTCCAGTAAGGATTGAAGTCCCTAAAAGACAAATTGTCAAAATAGCAATAGGTGAATCTAAAACAGACGTGAAGCGTGTAAGACCTATTAGTGCAAAATACAAAATTCCTATAAGGAAAAGAATACAAAACGAATTTGGTGTTCCTGAAAGACCCATACTCACAATACAGGCTATAAATATATTTGATCCTCATAAAGAGGTTAAATCTTCTATTCCAGAACATTCTAAGAGGATACTTCTAAAAAGTATAAATCTCCTGGAAATAGATCTTCTGAATATGTGTTTCATGAAATGTTTTCCCCTGAAGAGGAATAGGTACCTGAAAATAATGAGATCTCAATACATTTCATGAGTACTAGAGAAATTCTGGATTGAAATAAAACTATTGTTGACAACATATTTTCATATAAAATGATTATTGACATTATCAGAAGTAATGAAGAGAGTGAGTCAAGAACCGTCGAAAAATATCGACGTAGAACTGATTGGCCAAAATGGAAAGCAGCTATTGAAACTGAATTAAACTTGCTAGCAAAGCGAGAAGTATTTAGACTTGTTGTGCAAACACCAAAGGGTGTAATGCCTGTTGGATATAAGTAGGTATTTATACGTAAATGCAATGAGAAAAATAAAATTGTGCGGTAAAAAACACAACTTGTTGCACAAGATTTTCTGCAAAAATTCGAGATTGATTATGAAGAAACATATTCTCCCGTTATGGATGCAATCACATTTAAATTTTTGATTAGTTTGATTGTTACAAAAGGATTAGAAATGCAATTGCTAGATGTGGTCACGGCATATTTATATGGATTCTTAGACCATGACTTATATATGAAAATCCCTAAAGGATATAAGATGCCTGAATCATCTACAAGTACATCCAGAAGTACTCCAATGATTGTTTGAACACTTGATGTGAAGAAGTGTATACAGATAAAGTCTCTATGGATTCTTAGCTCGAGCACTTGCCAAATGAAATTTTTATTCATCAGTTTATGTATACAGATAAAGTCCTGAAGTATTTTTATATGGACAAAACTCATCCCCTAAATACTCTAATGATTATTTGAACACTTGATCTGAAAAATGATCTATTCTGTTTTTATAATAACAATGAAGAAATTTTTGGTCCTTAAGTACCATATCTTAGTACAATTGGAATTTTGATATATCTTGCAAATTGTACTCCGTCTGATATTACATTCTCAGTTAATCTGCTTACAAGATATAATTCTGCACTAATTTGAAGGCATTGGAATGACATTAAACATATCCTTTGTTACCTTCATGGTACAGTTGATATGAGATTATTTTATCAACGTGGATAAAGTCCACAATTAATTGGGTATGCAGATGGAAGTTATCTTTCAAATCCATATAGAGATAGATCTCAAACTGGATATTTATTTACTTATGGAGATACTGTCATATCATGGAGATCTGTCAAGCAGACACTATCTACCACATTTTCAAATCATTCACAGATCATTACAATTCATGAATCAAGTAGAGAGTGTATTTGACTGAGATTAGTAATCCAACATATCTAAGAAAAGTGTAGTCTCTCCATGATCAATGAAAGCCCAACAATTTTATATGAAGATAATACTACTTGTATCACTTAAATCAGAAGAGAATATATCAAAGGTGACAAAACCAAATATATTTCACATAAATTCTTTTATACTCATGAACTACAAGAGAAATGTAAAATTGATGTCAATCAGATACGATCAAGTGATAATCTGACAGATTTATTCACAAAAGCATTACCAACTACGACATTCAAGAAGATTGTGCATAACATTGGAATGCGAAAATTCAAAGATATATTGTCATGCACTTTTCAGGGGGAATAGATGTTTTAAAAACTTGTACTGATTGTACTCTTTTTCCTTCACTAAAGTTTTGTCCCACTGAGTTTTCCTTTGCAAGGTTTTAATGAGAAAATCTTAAAATACTTAGAGGTACATAAGAATTTTGTACTCTTTTTCCTTCGCCATTGGTTTTTCTTCCCAATGGATTTTCCCTTGACAAGGTTTTAACGAAACAGATTATTTATGAGTGGTCATTTAAGGGGGAGTGTTATAATCAATAATTTAAGAGGGGGCAATAAATGAATGACCCCTCTCCAACATGCCTATGTGATCAGTCTCCCCCACCAACGACTTTTATTATGTGCACAGTAATTAAAAGCCTATAAATACGAGCATCGGCCGATCGGTTTATGAACACAAAAATAAAAAGAAACGAAGAAAGAAAAGAAAGAAAGAGAAGGGAGAAAGAAAGAAAGAAAATTCTGGAAAAATAAAGAGTTTTTAATATTTTGTCTTACAATAATAGTTTTTATTCTAGTTTTATAACAATAATGTAATTTTTTTTTTAATTATATATGGGTTTCTTTTGTATAAGGAAGTAGCGTAGCACAGCTCAGCTTAGCTTGCTCTTATCCAACTGATTGTAAGAATTATGCAACATAAGAGATAAAGAATTGTTGTTTTTTTAATAATAGGACCAACCATTTCTTTCTCTTTTGTAGCTTTGTTATATATTTTTCCTGTGTCACTTTACCCAAACCACCAACAGTTGTATCAAAATAATCATCTTAATTATTTTGGTTTGGTTGTGGATGAAGCATATATCCTCCCTCATCCGTACATGAATGGCTCCAAACTTTCCTTGAATTAAGGGAGTGGTGCATCTTACCATCGGCAATGGTGATAGACATAAGAAGCGACGAACGACAAGTCGGCAACCATCAGTCTTGAGAGTGTTTTAGAAAAGGAGAAAATGAAAAACAGGGGCTCAAGAAATAAAAAGAAGAAGAGATGGGGGCGGAATAAAAACCCCAAACAAAACGACGTCGTTGAAAAAAAAACCCCCAGTCCAAAATGCGACATTTGGTCTGGGGGGTTTAATCCCTCCCTTTCTTCTTCTTCCCCAAGCCCAGTATCTCCATTCTCCCCTCTTGATTTTTTGAGGTCTCTCTCTCCGTTGTGGGCACTGAACAATGGGTGATGGCGTGAAGTAAGCAAAGTTTATTTGTTCATATTATACATACATCTATCATATGCATAATTGCATATTATATATGTATCCTTAGCGAAGCGAGGGTGACTTCCATCCATCTCTCGTCTCCGCACAACCTTTTAGAACGGGGCGGGGTGCCCCGTCCCTCGCCGTGCAGGGTAGTGGATCCTCCCTGGCCAGGCGGGGGCGAGGCGATCGGAGCAGGGTGGTGGGGTCCAGATCCACCACCGTCCAACCCTACATCTGTACACCTAAAATTATTATAAATACATATGATGTAACCATACTTTGGATAAATGTGGAATTTTCATCGCTCGTTCCTATGAATGTAGACACACTTTCAAATCACGTAAATCTCTATATGATTTTTTTCTTATTTTCTCGTTCGATTAATTTTATATTATTCATCGTAATTGTTGTATGATCACAACACGATCCCATACATGATTGCCAAACTAATTGTCTGACTTTGGAGTTCAACACTTCAATGCATGCCTATGATAATTCAGAGTTAAAAGGAAAATAAAAAGAGTTCGATTTGGATGATTCATTAGTGATCACTGATCAGAATTTCCTATTCAGGAGTGGTCCTAACTCCTAAGTTTTGATTTTGTTCAAACTATGCTGTTGCATAAATGGAATAATCGTGTATTGGGAATCCATTTACACTTTTTTTTTTTTAATGAACATTCATCTTTCATTCATAAATCAGATTCGTTCAAATCTTACATATGATTGGATGCATAAAAGGGCAATCCTCAACATCATACAAATATTCGGATAATTTCAATGCCTCCTAGGCTAAAATATGAGCAACAACATTTGATTCTTTGTACGTGTGTTTAACAGCCCATTGTTGAATCCAGCAAGGATCACTTTGGCGTCTTCAATCAAAAGTCCTTCCAAGCTCTAGTTTAGTGGATTTAGATTCAATTGGTCCGTAACAGCCTTTGAGTCTTCTTCGACTATACCAGCTTCAACCCCATTTCTTTATAGAAAATAACAGTGAGAATAAAACCATGAGCCTCTACTTCAAAAACCCCACCTAAGAGTGGTCTTGAAGCCCTCAGAACTCCAACAATTTGTCCCTGGCAGTCCTTTATGCATATTCCAATTCCAATAATTTCCTAGCCTGGCTTTAAAGGTTGAGTCCCAATTTACTTTGTAAAATCCGAGTGGAGGCCTGACCCATTTGCTATTCCTTCTGGTCTCACTCTTTTTGGCTTCGACCTTGATTTCCTGGGCTTCTCGGTAAGACAGTAGGTCCTCTCTTGCTCTTTGGGTCAAGATAGTTGGATGAGTGAAAACTTTGCCATGAATAATTTCATTTCTCCTCTGCCATATACTCCTTAAAGTCAAAGAAACCTTTTCTATTTTATCTTGCATAAGTACCTAGTCAAAATAAGCCCAAATATCAATAAAATAGTCAGCATGCATAGACATTTTCTGGACTTGGATGCATCCTTGGTTCCAAATATCTCTAGTTGCATGGCATCCACGAAGGATATGTCCAGAAGTTTCAAGTTCCCTAAAAAAGAGGGGACATAAGCTATATTCAACTCCCTTCCTATGTTTTAAGTTAGTTAAGGTGGGAAGAGCCTCACTACAAGCCCTCCATATGATAGATCTAACCAGCAGATGAAATTTGAGTTGCCATATCCTCTTCCAGGCCGCCTTGTCCTACTGTTTGTTGGATGGTTCTCCTTCCTCTAGAGTTGCTAAGTTCTTCATGTGGTGGTAGCCACTTTTCATGTTGTAAATGCCATTAGGAGTCAGATTCCAAGTCAGTTGGTCAGTCTTATTACCAACACTAATAGGAATTTTTCTAATAGCATTTATTTAAACAGTTGAGAACATCTCTAAAAGAAAGTCCTCCTTCCAGGTTCTAGTGTGGGGGTCTATTATGTCACTCACTTTGTTACACCAACAACCAGGGGTTTTATGGGATTCAATAGAGTAGTTGGGCAAGGAAGGAACCCACCTATCATTTCGAATATCAATATCCTGTTCGTTCCTCACTTTCCACACCAGTCCTGTTTTGAGCAAAGTTAGACCCAAGAAAATGCTTCTCCAAGCAAAGGAAGGGCTCGATCCTAACTTGGCTTCAAGGAGATCAAGAGAGTCGAAATATTTCAATTTGAGAATTCTAGAGACGAGCGATTGGGGTTCAAGAAGCATCTTCCAGCTTTGCTTAGCAAGAAGAACAGTGTTGAGCATTCTGAAGTCCCTAAAACCTAAACCTCCAACTTTTTTGGCAACACTAATCTTGTCCTAAGGAATTCACTGAAGTTTGAAGTTGTCCTCATTATAACCCCACCAAAATATTTTGAAGAAAAGATTCAATTTATTTAGGATAGTCTCGAGAAGTAAGAAAATAGACATAGAGAATACCAAGATTGCCTGAAGCACTGATTTCAGAAGGGTCTCCTTGCCAGCAGTTGAGAGGAACTTATTTTTCCAATTAGTGATTTTAGCCCATGTCCTGTCTAGTAAGGAATGGAAGGCAGCCACCTTTCCTCTACCTAGGATGGCTGGGAATCCTAGATATTTTTAAAATTGCTAGTAGCTTGGATCCCTGCAATCTAGAGAATTTGGTCTTGAGTCATGGACTGAGTGTTCTTGCTGAAAAAGATGGCCAATTTTTGCTTATTAAAGACTTGACCTGATGCACATTCATAGGATTCAAGGATGGCCATGATGGTAGAGAGTTCTTTAATGGAAGCTTGGCGAAAAAGAAGACTGTCATTTGCAAAGAATAGATGATTCACCTTGGATGGAATTTTGCCAATAGGTATGCTAATCAACTCTTCATTGTTCTCGGCCTTGTGCAGTAGGGCAAAAAGAGCTTCACCACAGATGATAAAAACGTAAGGGAGATTGGATCCCCTTGTCTAATACCTCTAGTGGGTTTGAAGCTTTCTTGTGGGACCTCATTGACCAAAGCAAAGTATGAGATTGAGCTAATACACCTTTGAACTAGCTCACACCAGCTAGTAGGGAAGCCTAGTTTCATCATTATTGCCTCTACAAATTGCCATTCGACTCTGTCATAAAACTTACTCTTATCTATTTTTAGGGTCATGAAACATTTTTCCCTCTAATCTTGGGCATCATGGAATGGAGTAGTTCATATACAATGCGGTTATTGGAAAAATCAACCTACTTGAGACAAAAGCACTTTGGTTCTTCGAGATGATATAGGGTACAATACATTTCAATCTAATGGCCAAAGTTTTAGGGATAAACTTGTATAGGACGTTACACAAACTTATGGGTCTAAAATCAGCAACAGCTTTGGGTTTTTGATTTTCAGGATTAGTGCAATATATCTATCATTGATCTCACTAAGAGAACCATTGCCATTAAGGACATTAAGAATGTACCTAGTGGTTTCTTCCCCCACAATCTCCCAATTGGCATGATAGAATTGCATGGGAAATCTATTAGGTCCAAGCGACTCGAGAGGATTCATTTGGAACACTTCTGCTTTGACTTCCTTGACACTAAATTCCTTCAATAAGCTGACCCTCATCTCACTAGTGATCTTAGGACTCATATCTTGAAGGCAAGCATCAATGTTATAAGGTAACTAGAATGTAAATAGGGATGACAATGAACCTGAAAAGAAATCTCTGATGGCTTTGTGATTGTGCAGTGTTCGCCTCTTGACATCTTTGATTAGATTAATCTTATTGTTCTTTCTTCTTTGGTTGGCTTGTAAGTGGAAGAACTTGGTGATTTTGTCCTCATCTTTCAGCCAATGTTACTTGATCTTCTGTCTCTATTTCATTTTGATTCAACTAATGATCTTTCAGCTTGGTGTTGAAGTTTTTGCATCTGTTCAACATGGTTCCCTTCACCCCGATTTTGAAGAGAACAATATTGTCCATGTCTAGGTTCAGCTTAGATTTTTTCTCCCTCTTGGTTCTTTGAATCCAGCTTGTGAGTCCTTTTTGACAACATTCAAGTTTGTTTCTCAAAATCTTAGCATTGTTCCTTCCTATGGAATGCTTGGCCCATTTCTTTGAGATGACATTTTTTTACTCTTCTCAGTACTCCCATGCCACTTCATATCTAAAAATATATCTCCCTTTTTGTTGTGAGCATGCCTGCTTGTGCAAACCAATGTGGAGAGGAGAATGATCAGATTTATGCATGGGAGGACTTCACAAATAGCAGTGGGGAACTTTCCAAACCAGTTATTGTTAGCCATGGCCCTATCCAGTTTTTCCTTTGTGAAAGCCTTCCCTTGTCGATTATTAGCCCAAGTAAACAATTTTCCCTTTTGCTTAAGGTCCCGTAGGTCATATTGTTCAACAGCTAGTCTAAAGTTTTCAATTTGATGGTACAGTCTTCCTGCTCCTCCTACCTTTTTCTTTTGGTGAAAAACTTCATTGTAACCACCAACACAAATTCAAAGGGTTGCTGGATCAGGTTTTAGCATCCTCAATAAGTTCCAACTACCTTTCCTTTTTTCAGGTTCAGGATGACCGTAGAACCCACTAAAGTGCCAAGTATGCCCGCCACTATTTTCCTGTATATTAGCTGAGATGTGCCATCTAGTAAAGATATGTACCCGAACCCTCCACTCCTCCTTCCATAGTAGTGTGGTACCACCACTGAGTTCAATACTTTCAACTGCGAAGCACCATCAAATTTCAAACTTATTTTAATCTCCTACATTGTACTCGTATTGCACATAGTTTCGATTAGGAAAACTAACTTTGGGCTCTTATCCTTAGTTATTTTCCTAATAATTTGAATTGCACGAGGATTCCTAAGCTCTAGGCAATTCCAAGATAGAAGACTCATTGCTTTCAGCAGGGTTGGTAACTAGCCTTTGCCATTTCGATATTATCATCCATCCGTCCCTTTTTGGGTGTCTATTTGTTCTCTTGGTAGGCTGGTTGGGAGCCCATTTCCAACCTCGAGTGAGTCTTAGTCATGTCTAAAAGGACTATGGGATTGCTGAATGGGGTTCTTGCTTTTCTTTTCCACTTGCCAGTTTTCTTTCTCTCTACCCCCGCTTATATGTCTTGAATCAATTCTACCCCTTTGAACAACCTTTATTGGGCTTTACTGACTGAGTTATTATGTTTATCTGAGCTGTCCATGATGCTTCCCCTTTGACTATCTACCCCTTCCACTATATTCTTGTTTCTTTTGTCTCCTTTACAGGTGTCGAGGTCCATCCCACTGCTTTGTTCTTTGGCAGGGTCCTTTTAAGAGCTGTGAGATAAAGGATTGACCTGCCTTTTGATCACTTTTTTTACTCCATCCCTTGGTAGGTAACTTTCCTTTATGACTGTTGAGTTGTGGGTGTGCATTGATTCTACAGACAGGAGGTCATTGCCATGTGAGGTTGGGTTGATAGTGACCTTAGATTCCTGAACTTCCTGATACTGCTGTTCCTTCTTTGGATTATAGGTTTTCTCATTACTTCCATTTATACTGTCATCTAGTTCCTTTTTCTACCTCACCTCTGTTGGTTCTTTAGCTTTTTCACTGCTAGTTTGGTTCCATTCCCTATCCTCTTTATTTTCACGTTCATTCCCATACTTACGGAAATCGAATATAGAGAAGGTCTTTGGCTGTCCTCTGAGCCATGGCTCGAACTCTTGTATTGACTTCCTAGTTTCATTTTGATATGTTCTAGGTTTTTGGCAAGTTTGTCCTTTGTGAGAGAGGATTCCACATTGGAAAGAGATGTTCTGTAGCTGTTCATATTTGAATGAGACATAAAGCCTCTCCCTCTTAAACTCTACCCACTTTACCCTGAGGAGAGGTTTGTAGAGGTCTATTGCAACTTTGACCCATAAGCTTTGTCCCCAAGCTGACCTATTGGACTAAGTGTTCACCTTTATAACATGACCTAGGGTCGAACCCAGTTTTTCCCCAATTGATTCGTTCATAGCCCCCATAGGTAAGTTGTGACATTGAACCCAAAAATGTTTGAATTTGAATTGTAACAAATTAAAGGCAACTTTTTCATCTACTTCTTGTAGAGTGATTAGGTTTTAGTCAAAGCACCACGGCTTTCCACTAAACACTCTAACTCTATCTTCGTTTTTGTGAAACTTGATTAGAAAACATTGGTCACCTAGATCTTTAAATCGAATCCAATTATCAAGTTTTCATACTTGTGCCATGGTGTTCCAGAATACTTCGTTGTTCAAACCCCTCTCAAAGAGAACCTTCGCCGCCAGGTAGTATTTCCCAATTTTTGGTTGCTCCGTTTGTTCATCAGAGCCTATGTGGAGGATCAATGTTTTCTCGGTTGAGAGATGGAGCCTTTCCCAACGTTTGGTAAGTTCATCCTCCATCGTGTCTGTAGGTTTCATCCTCTCTTCTACTGAGAAAGACCTAGCTGCTCGTCGAGAAACAAAAGCGACACTAAACCCTAATTTCACTCGCGAGAGAGAAAAGTGACCCTAACCACTTCGAACAACGACGACCTCTTCCATTTACACTTTCAACTTATAAAGGGAGACAAATGAATGGGTTTTTAGCATAAAAACTTTCATCTTTTAACAATTATACTCAAATTGCTTTAAAAGTGTAATTTTCAATCATGATGATGGGGCTAGAAGAAGCTAGACTTATTTTTCCAGATACCTTAGATAAAAATAAATAAATCTAATTATATATATGGTATACTATAAAAACTCATGATACCATTGGAATTAATAGTAATTTTTAATCATTTAAATTTACTTAAAAAATATATCTGATGACTAGGATTAAACTGCATTAATCCCTTCGTTTGGCAATAAAAAATCGAATCATTTCAAACTGATGTAACCGAAGTCACTTGAAAATGTTTGAAACAACGCATAAAAAAGTGAATTTTTTGAAACCCTAGGCTCTATATATAATAGAATTGTCTTTATACAAAGCAATAATATCCTTTTGTCACATGGCTTTCTCGCTTCCTTTTCCATTGCTATCATGACCCTCCTCACACTTCCTTCATACCAACAAATGCACATGATACACATTCTCTCTCTCTCTCTCTCTCTCTAATCTTTGTTGGTCAACTTTATTAAAATGAAAATTTATTAATCACTACAAGAGATATCGGATTTTTTGGCACCATGAAAATGCCGCAAATACCTCAAAAATGCCAGAAATAAACAAAGCCAGCATTTATCCCAGTGCCGCATAGTGGACGCCAAAAAAATGCTACTTCTGTCGAATTGGGTCTGTTCCTTTGGAATGCCGCCTTAGAATGACTATTTGCAGGCGCCAATAAAACGCCACAAATAAATGGTTTGCTGCTGCAAATGAGTCTCTTATATGAGGTTAGTCAATGCCTCAAATTCTATTTGAGGCGATTTGTTGCCTATTTGCGGCGATTGTGAATCGCTGCAAATGATATTTTACAACAATAAAAATAAAAGATACTGGTGAATAGTTTCACTTGGTTCACTAGTATTTTGTTAAAATTCATTTTAATAATAAGTTTAATATATTTATTTATTTTTGATAGGTATTAAGCTTAATAAAAATTTAAAATGTTTGCTAAACAAGACCTATAAGTAGCCTCATTTGAATTTGTTGTACTTAGTTAATACAATTTAAATTTTTTTAAACCTTAATGCATGGTTAATGTGTTTTCTCTCATAGCACAAAATATAAGTCTTTAAATTTTTTTGTAATAGCTACCCTGCATAATACATGATTCATCATGTATCCATCCCTGCCAACCCCGCTGTAACAATTACAGTAAACTCATGCATCAGATGTTTATAAAAACTTTAGACCTCTTGTAGCCATATATAAGGTTCTAAACAACTTGTCCCCTATTTTTGTTTCATGACTAGCAACAAAAGTATGTTAAATTATGAGATATTTAGATCCAAAACTAAACAAAACACTATTGTACATATATATTTTCAAACAACTAGACTTCATATATGTGCAGATCAACAAGAATCATGGCATGGTTTCAACCACACATTTTCAATATAATCAACATCCAATATTTAACGTCTGTAGCTAGACGTTATCATCTCATCCTTTATCATTGGTGAGATTGATGAAACATTTTTTTAAGTTAAATAATAAAATTTTATGCCCAATTTCGAGTTCTCCTTTCAGAATATGCTTATCATGCCATCTTTAGTTTTATCTTTGTAATTCCAAGCATTCTCATAATCATCATTGTGGAACTCATCCATCTCGTTGAGTAGCAATATTCTCTTCTCTTCAGTTGCTTGTAGATCCAAGTTCAGAGTTGTCATGTGTCCCTGCAAAGCTCTTGGCAACTTCTCCTCCTCTACATCACTAAAAGAATTTTAGTAATAACTAATAACCGGAAGAGTAGAGTTTTGGCCTAAGTAAGCGTAATTTAAATTTGATGGAAGCGGATCAAACTCAGGTTTGGGTGGGTCCTTACTTGGAGATGTAAGTCGAGATGAACTTAGCTCTTTCACTTTCTCAGGTGGTAGCTTTGGAAATTTTGCTCCATAAGTCTTGTTGGCCACTTCTTGATCACTTGTTTGAAAACAAGAATGTATCTCAGAAGGGTCCTCTATAGGCTTAAATATATTAAAAGTAAACTACTCCTCGTCAACTCTCATAACGAGTTTTCCTTGCTGGACATCAATTAAGGTTCTCCCCGTCGCAAGAAAAGGTCAACCTAGTATCAAAGAGATCTCATCGTCTTCATCCATATCAAGTACAATAAAGTCAGCTGAGAAGATGAACTTATCAACTTTCACCAATACATCCTCAATGACTCATCTCGGGTATTTAATTGATCTGTCTGCCATTTGTAAAGAGATGGTGGTTGGTTTTACTTCTCCAAAACCCAATTTCCTGAATACAGAGAGTGACATTAGATTAACATTTGCCCCCAAATCACATAAAACTCTATCAAAATAAAATTTTCCTATAGTATACAGAATAGTGAAACTCCCTGGATCTTTCAACTTAAGCGGCAACCTCTTTTGTAAAATTGCACTACTCTCTTCCGTCATCATTACTGTCTCATACTTCTCCAACTTCCATTTCTTTGATATAATATCCTTAAAGAATTTAACATAATTAGGCATTTGCTCTAAAGTTCAATAAAGTGAATATTAATATGCAATTGCTTAAATATGCTAAAAAATTTAAAGAACTGATCATCTATCTTATTTTTTTTCTTAATCTTTGTAGAAAAGGGATCGGTTGATCATAAATGGAAGGAGAATAAATTTCAAAAGTAACTTCCTTTGAATTTTTGGATTTTGAAACTCTTTGATTCCCCTTAGTCTTCTCAACTTGCTCCAATTCTTTCTTCTCTGACTCGGCTTCCTTCATCTTGGACTCCTCATTATCTACAACTTCATCTTGCTTGACATTTTCTACTTTAAGCTCCTCATATGTCTGCCCACTTCTCACTGATATTACCTTGACATGTTCTTTCGGATTGGTGATAGTATTACTCGACAAAGTCCCCGCGGTCCTCTTTGTAAACATGTTTGAGAGCTGACCGATCTGTACCTCAAGATTGCAGATTGAAGCCGTGTTGTTTTGGATTGCCATATTGGTCTTCTACATGTACTAAATGAACATATCTTTAAGTGTCGGCTTCTTCTCTTGCTGTGGAAGTTGTTGAGGTGGTCTAGCCAGCTCTTAATTATTGCTCCATTAAAATTTGGGGTGATTTCTCCATCTAGGATTGTATGTGCTCGAATATGGATTATTTTGACGTTGAAAATTTGATACGTACTTTATTTGTCCATAACTCAATTAGGCAAAAGGATTATCCACTTGGCATTCTACACTTGAATGATTTTCTGCACAATAATTACAAACAACATTTGTTTGAATAGCATTAACATTCATCTTACCTAGTTGTTGAGACAAAGTTGTCATTTATGTCATCAATATGATAATAGAATCAAGTTCTAAAACTCCAGCGGTCTTTTTTGGTATTGCTCTCTCCATAGGCCATTGATAGTTGTTGGATGCTAATTCTTCTAAAAGTTCATAAGTAGCTTCATGAGTTTTACTCATTAAAACTCCTCCCGCTGCTACATCAACCATAGACTTGTTTGTAGCTCCCAGACCATTGTAGAATGTTTGCACTTGAAGCCATACTAGAAGGTCATGATGAGGACATTTTTACAATAAATCTTTGTACATCTCTCATGCTTCATATAACGATTCATCCTCAAATTGGATGAATGTGATAATGTTATTCCTTAACTTTGCTGTCTTTACAGGAGGGAAATATTTTGTTAAGAATTTTTGTGCCAACTCCTCCCAAGTAGTAATAACATCAGGTGGCAGAAAGTTCAACTAAGCTTTTGCTTTATCCCTAAGTGAGAAAGGAAAAAGCCTTAGTCAAATTGCATCATCTATTACTCTATTATGTTTAAAAATATCACAAATTTCTAGAAAATTTGCAATATGGACATTATAATCCTCTTGTGATAGCCCCCCGAATTGGACAGTTTGCTGTATTATTTGAATGATGGCCGAGTTCATTTCAAAATTATTGGCTTGTATGACCGACCTCCTTATGCTCGATGTAGCCCTATTGACTGAGGGCATAGTATAGTCTCATAAATTTTTGTGCTCCTGATCAGTCATATTAGATAGAGATGTGTTAACCTATTTCTTCATCTCTTTCATCTGATGTAAGGTTCTTTCAATCTCGGAATCAAAGAATGTATACTCTAATTGTTTAGATCAGGGCATGCACTTCTAATTCTTGAAAAGAAATAAGACAAACTCAAATGCGCAATTTTTTTTTTATATAAAATAAAATCCAAAATAGTAAATATCTAACCAGCATCAATATCAATAACAAATAATTAATCCCCAACAATGGCACCAATAACTTGTTTGCATAAAATAATCTGCAAGCGTACAAAATTGTAACAAGTAATAAAGTGTTTTATAAAAAACAAATGTCAAACCCACATGGATTAACTATATTACTGAATATCAAAATTCACTAGATTAATTACTATTTGAAAAATCAAAATTAAATATAACGTTTCTACCATCTAAATTAATTTAAACTACTTAACAAAAATAAATATACAAATACAAAATAACAAAGCTTAAAAATCTAAGAGTATAAAAATATAAAAAGAATGGATTTAGAGCAGTTGATTTCATCTAACATATCCTACACAATTTATTCTTCCTAATTATTAAATTCGAATAATCTCTCGTTGATGATTAAAAATTTCTTAACTATTCAATATCTTTTCTCGAATAATATCAAAAATAATTTCAACTAACAACTTCATATCTCTATGTGAATTTAATTAATTGGAGACTCATTACGTTTTTTGAATTTTTTGAGAAATCACACTAGTCGCGATAAAGCATCTCTACTTTCACTCAACTAATAGTATTTAATTCTAGAATTAAAACCACAAATTACCTCTCGATCTCATTGTAATTCAATTGATCAATCAATAATCTATAAAAAAATTGTAAACATTAAGAATAAGAATTAAACACTCAATCATGGAAATATTAAAAATAAAATAATTCGAAATATAAACTATGTGTTCACTGCTAGACTATATTAACGCTCTAGAAAATAAAATTTAGTTCATAATAAAATTGAAAAGAAAATAAATAAAAAACATGTGTTCACTGCTAGACTACATCTACACTTTAAAAAACTGTGTATTCACTGTCTTTCATGTCCTTCTCCTTAAAAAAATTCGAAGAAAATCTCCAATAACTATACAGTACCTCTCCGCTTCTCTCCCGATCTCGTTTCAGCATTAATCTTTATATATATATATATGTCCAGCCGTCCACGTTAAGTGTCGTGCTCTATTAAAACACGATCATGCGGCTTCCGATTAAGAAACCCAACGTGCGGCTTTTAAAATTCAACTATAAAAGATTAATATGCATTTGCGGCCCCAGACATAAGAAAGCATGCAGCCATCAGATTAAAGTTCAACTAAATCCTCATGTAAAGTGGCCCTTTTCTCAATTCTCCAAACTCAGTGGGCCCCCAATAATATAAGTACCTCCCTTGAAAACAAAACGCTTCTAAATACTTTCAAATATTATTTACTATTTTATTTTTATTATTTACTTATTTTTATTATTATTTATTATTATTTAATATTTTATTATTAGTTATTATATATTTTTTATTACTATTCACAAATATCCTAAAATACTTTTAACATTTAAACGTAACCTAAGTGCTTCCCAAATAGGAGTTCAATATAATCATACGGATCCAGTGCCCATGGAATTCTTGATGAAGGCCCAAAGTCAATCATTTTCCTTCTCATTCCTTTAAACACAAATAGTTAAATAAAATAAAAATAGAATAGAATAAAATAAGAATAAACTAACAATTCTAATAATAAAAATGGTAATAAAATTTATGTAAAAATTATAATTATCAACTAATTGTCCCAATAAATTTTATAGTGAGCTTTCAATCAAATCGGGCAAATAAATCTCAAAGGAGCAGAGCTCATCATGACATTGGATGAGGCCACGAAATCAACTAACAATAACAATAGATGTAGCTACATGAATGTAGCTATAAATAAATCAGACAGTGAATCTTAATGCTCCAAAACTAACGAGACACCAAACAACACTAAATCAACTAATAACAATGGATGGATATACCAAAATTACCAACGAAAAAATCTCCAACAAAATGCAACAAAAATGAAATAAACCTAAAATTATCAATGAGACACCAAATAATACTACAATTAACTAACAATAATCATTATCTTCTATTTTCACGAAACCCTACTAGAAAACAAATTATTAGGACAACATATGAGGCCACTTACTTTAAGAGTTAGGATTTCGTAACACCATAAGGGAGTAAAGAAATACCTCGTTATAGTGGAGAAATGGCTACCCCTTGTTGTAATCACTCAATGAAGAGAAAATTAGAGAAATGGAAAGAGATAAATGTCACTCGATGAAGAGAAAATGAGAGAAATAGAAAGAGAAGAGAGAAATAACATAGGCACGACGTAGAGAGATTATCGTTTCGGAGATATACGACGGCAACGTGGACGATCAACGGGGAGACTTACTATTGGGTTGGCGAAGAGAAAGAGAGACAGAGATCAGAGGTGGGAGGGTTGTTTCAAACTAAATCGCGCGACATAATTTCGAATTTGTTGTGGCGTACATTAAAATATGCCGTCAAAAAATTATTTAGTGTCAAATAATAGTGCTACAATAAGACAATATTTATTGCGACACTAATTATTGCTGTAATAACACTTAAAAATTTTGCAATAAATACTTGACATAAGTCAAATGTGAAAAGAGACTTAAAAGCAGTGCTCATATGCAATGAAATATAAAGTGACTTAATAAGTTATCTTTTGCAGCACTTTTAATTGCAGCACATACAAAAACGCTGCAATAATCCTCATTCATTGTAGTGAATTAACATGATGAACAAAGATTAATTACTATGAGTTGGTGACAGACAACCAAAGAAGATGGCTATAAACAATAGCACGCATGAGTGTTAAAATAGGACTAGAAATATCATCTTCGTTGCAAGCTGATACTGCAACAAATCTTAATCAAAACGAATATTTGTCCCCACATTTCTTACCATGATGCCCCCACTTCTTAGTGATCTTTTTGTTCCTCCACAGATCAATATTACACACAAAAATGATTGAAAGAAGTTACATTCAAAAGCACTCACTCACATGAATAATAATATTTACTATTCATATGAGTGAGTACTCTTGAATGTACTTTCCCCCTAGCATGTCTCATATTACACATGGACTTGTTTTGTTTTGATTAGCCATGCTAATACTAAGTTAAAAAGATAAATTGTCATTTAAAATGTCATTTCATGAATATATAGCGTTTTTTATATTTATTTATCTCATCCATTTGAGAACTGAACATCGATAGGGACAAAATTAACAAGGTTATAGGAGAAGTAGATGGTGAATTGATAGGAGAATTTCCTGCATTAGTTTATTATTTTGACACATTTTTTAAGGGATCATGAGCCAAGAAAATAGTTTCTTTATCAAAAAACATGCAGCTGTAAAGATTTTATTATCGGTTGGATTAATTTATTTTTCAACCTATTGAAATGGGTAGAATATTTGTGATGAAGCAGCATCCCCTGCACAACATGTAATTCATATATGTTAATGTTGTGTTGTGCAGGCCTAGACAAGTCCATTTTCTAAGAGTTTCGTCAACAATCAACGTACACTGAAAGTAAGTGGGACTCATAAAAGCCGTGGTACCTGTTGTACTTAAGTTGTATGTGAGGATGAGAGAACTCAAATAATAGAGACTAAAATTAGAATAGAGAGTGGACGCTTCTCCAATAGATGGGATGAGTATTTAGATACCTAATTGAGGAGATCTTTTGATGTAAGAATTTGGAAATGTCATTTGTACACCTAGGTGTGCCCTTTGTTGGTATGCTGTTAGGTATAAGTGCTACCTACCGTGTCGTGTTTCTCATTATCTTTTATTTAATGCGATGTGATCTCCATTTAATGTATCATGACCCTCATTTAATATGACATGACTCCTCCTAACACAGTTGTACTGCTCAAGAGTGCCTAGCAACTGATACTCGTGTGCTTGGGCCGCCCTAATATCCCGACACTGCATTGCTACTAATTCCCATACATTGGATGCATGTGCCTAACACCCAACCATGGGCTTCTTATATGGGCCTTAACTAGTGATGGATCTAAGACTTAGAACAACTTGGCTTGAGCTTGGGCTGACTCGGTCTAATCTAAAAGCTCGAGATGATCTAAAAGATCGAGAATTCCCTAAACCCTAAACCCTAAACCCATACATAGGACTTAGATCTAAACCCTAACCCCCCCCCCCTCCCCCCCTCCCAAAAAAAATACAAATTTAAGGAAGCAATCCTGTAAAAATTGAATTTGAATGATGGATTGTTTTGTATTTATGAATGTTATTTCTTTCTATGAATAAGATTTTTATTTTTATTTTTTTACTTTAACATTGTTTCAAGAGTTTATATATGATTAGTGCTACAAGCATAATAAGTCTCACAAACACAAATTCATAAATTGATATAATTTTATATAATATGTTAGATTTATTTTATAATAATATTAACTTAGTTATTTATCGTATTACATCAAATTACATCAGTTTATTTTTGCGTGTGTATAATTTCTTTATAACTAAGGCTCCATTTAGATAGTGAGATGAGATAAAATAATTTTAGATAAAAGCTGAAGTTGAATAAAATAGTATTAGAATATTATTTTTAATATTATTATTATTTCGAATTTGAAAATTTAGAATTATTTATTATATTTTGTATGAAAATTTTAAGAATTGTAATGATTAGATGAGATAAAATGAATAGAAATGATTTTTTAATTAAGACGAGCCTAAAATGCTTTATTTTTATATATTATTTTACTGCAAATTAAAAGTTTTGATGCTCATTAATGCATTTGGAAGGTGAAAAAAGAAAAAAATCATTCCTACCGATGAAGGGGGACTTTTAAAAGTATTTTTATTGAATTATTTAAAACTAAATTTTAAAAAGTATAAATTTGTATACATATCAAAAAAATTTAATTATATTTAATAAAAAATGAGAGAAAAATTTTGCACATATTTTTAGTTTTATTATTCACTTTTGAAGACAAATTTTTTTTTTTCTCTTTTCTCATTTGTTTTTCCTAATTTTTAATTAAATATGACCAATTTTTTTTTTATATGAATACAAATCTTTATTTTTTAAAGTTTTAACTTTAGAGAATTTAATAAAAATGCTCTAAGATGGAGCCTACGAGATACACTGATAGGCCAGATCCTCGATTTTGTTTTGGAAGACGACAGGATTTAGCATCCACTTAAAGATGGATCTTGAATTGATCTGCATTACTCTCTTTACATAGCAGGAGGTCATGATTCCAGTCTCCAGATTGCACCAAGTTTTCAATGTTTCCAGCAAAAAGGCAAGCTAGACATTGCCTAGCACCAAAATACTTGGAACTGAATTAAATTTTTTTAAAATTTTTAGACATAATATAATAAATTATTTAAATTTTAAAATAATAATATTATTAAAAAGTATTTTCTTAATAATAATAAAATGAGTACTCGATTACAGAAATTAACATGAAGGCCGGAAAGAAACGTAGAAGACAAGATATATAATTAATTAAACCGTTGAAAAATAGACAATTAGAAGCTAGCTATTCATTAATTAAATTCCTAGGCCTTCTGACTTTTTTGTAACGGAAAGGACCAAGATGATGTACTTGGATGTAGTCTTGGACAGGTGATTGTCCAGAATTTTCTCGTACCTATGAAACAAATAATCCATAATCTCACTTCCAAAGTGTGACTCCAGCATTGGCTCAATCACAGCCCTCACCAACTTCGCCACTCGACGCCCGATTGATGATGGTGTGACGTTAACAGAGGCGGCCTCCACCGCGCCTCCGTCCCAATCAATCTCAAAAACTTGAAGGCTATTCATCACGAATGATCCTTCTTTTTCTATCTCTAATTTTATTTCTTCGGGACATGGAGCATAGTAGTTGATGTTGAAAATATCAACTTTTTCCTCTGGCAGAACACCCTGCGTTAGTACTTGACCAAATAATAAATTAGTATATACTCAAGTACCACATGAATCATCTACAAGTAATTAATTCAATACTGAATTATGCTATTTATAAGTCGGTGTATGACATACCAACTATTATATATGTAATATATTATAATTGTAAAAGGATAAAAATGCTATTTTATTTAGAGAATATATACTTTAGTTATGAATGAATTACATAAAATTAATCTTACAAATTGATCATCGAATTAATTCTTGAATTTATGTAATCTTTTAGATTATAAAGTTATTTTGTCATAACAAAAATATTGACTAACAAATTATATAAAATTACATCAATTTGTGAAATTAAATTTATTTAATTTTTATTTGAAACTATAATAATTTTATTTATATTTTTAAAACAGAACAACTTCATGCATAATAATAACATAATCAGTTACAGTGATAAGACCATGAAATTTTAAATTAGAATCTAGTAAAACTCTATACTGAATAAAATCTGGTCATTGAGATCACCATTGAACTGTATCATCCACAAGAGAACTGTATCATTTTCTTCCCTCGTAATACGAAGCACGCCATGATATATAGTTTACAAAAGAATAAAGAAGCATTTGAATCTCATGTATCATATTCACCCGCCTAGAAAAGTAGGTGCCTTAGAGCCTATAGCTTCAATCACGGATAAACAATCCTCTTCCAAGATCAAATTGGAAAATCTTAAATGTAAGATCATCTGTACTAATTCCCTCAAAGCAACCAAAATTTCAATTTCATCCACTTCAAATAATCAAAATTCTTTTCCACACAAAGCAAATAAAACATTCCCTTTCAAATTGATGGTACATTAATTATTTTCTTCGCATGACTTGTTTTTTCAAATATGATCTAGTAGCTTTTTATAGAATGGTTTATCAATAAACATGATAATTACAAATAGATTTCTCATAAGCAATTAATTATCGTATATATAATATATAAGAAATGCTTTAGTTACAAAAAGATATCATAAAATAAATCTTACAAATTGATATAGTTTTATATGATTTTTTAGATTGTAAATTAGTTAGTTTTATTGTAAAATCTAATAAATCATATAAAATCACACTAATTTATAAAATTGATCTTATAAAATTTCTTTGTAACTATAACAATCTTTATAATATCTACATACCTCCGCGGCCAGACTCATCAATGCTTGTGCAAGAAGGTCCAAATGATTATAACAACCTTCTTCGATGGTGGGATCCATAAATCTCCTGCCCATGAACGTTAACACCATGCGTCCTCCCGCTACAATTTCTTCGGAACGTGATTTTAGAAACAGAGAGAAATCCTTCTGGAATTGACGATAGTACGAATCCAAGACGCTTTGTGGGCTGCTCTCACATATGTATATATGCCCTTTGTTGATGGCGGTGCTGGCTTTCATGTCCAGCTCAGGTGGAACCTGTACATAGTACGTAAACATCGAGCTATATTATATTCATCTAAAGGCCGGGATGTTAGGGATTCTTATTTTGAAATCTTTACTGCATCTCGATTTTCAACTTTTTATTTTTTTACATGATTTTTGAAGTGAGTATTTTTAAATAATGTTGTAATTTTTTTAACATCTTAAAAGACAAACAAGTTCCATGCAATAATTTTTTTTTTATAAATGTCAACCTAGCTCATTTTAAGGAAGTATATATAAAAATCCATTTTTCTTAAAAAACATTTAATTGATACAAATTCATCTATAGGACATTTGTACCTGATCTTAAATAAAGAAACGACAATACACTAGTACAAAATGGAAAAAATGCGGGCGTGCTCATTTGCATTGGCGGAATCAGTAATTGTGTCATGGGTTAACTTTTTTTTACCATGTGACATGTTTATATAAAAAGTAATGTTAAATATAGACTTAAAGTGTACAAACTCTACACGCTTTATTTAAAGAAAAAAAGTAGGATCCACCGTTAAAAATGATTCTTTTTCATGTAGGTCCAAATTAAGTTTGCCTTGTTTTTTTTGTCAAATGGAGTGGGCGGGACTTGCACTTGATCATAGGATTGCAAAAATTATTTCTTTCATGCAAATTAAAAAGAGATTGAGAAATAATAAAAAAAATCATAATATCATAATTATAAACTATTTTTTATATAAATCATCAACCTTAAATAAATTTTTCTTATGTTTACACTTTAGATTCCATATTAAAAAACTCAATATTTTATAATAAAAAAATTTGAGGTACATATTAATAAGTTTATTATTTCTCCTAAACTTAATTTTAATTTTGAAAAAGTCTCATATATCTTTGAAAATGGATAATCTATAAAAATTAAACAACGTTTTAAAACTAAAAAAAAAAATTAGAGAAAGACATTTTAAGATATATTGAAATTTTAAAAGAATTTAGAAAGCATCTGAAACTTATAATTTTAAAAAGTTTTGGACCACCCCCCCCCCCCCCCCCTCCTTCCCTTCTCTTCTCTCCCCTTTCTTGTGTTCAACGTGGGTCCGCCACTGCTGATCACTTGCATGCGGTAGCATGAGGAGGCCGCCGAGTCAACATGAATCGATCACTATTGGAATGATAATCAATACTGACCAAACAAATTAATAATGTAATTTTTCATCTAAGAAATCAGCATTGACCATTTGTACAATAAAATTATATAACATGTATTAATTACCATATATAAAATATTTAGAAAATACTTAATTTCATTAACCATATATATATATACGTATATATATATATAATGAAAACAATGTTCATGGACCGAATCAGACGGATTGATAGGTAAAGGTCCGATCAGCAAAAATGATGGATTGAAACTCGGCCCATGACTCTCCCGAATTGAACCGATTATAGTCCTATTGCATACTACTTAGTAAGGTCTATTTTTAAAAAATTAATTTTATTAAATAGGTCTCATATTTTATTTATTTTTTCCAAATTGAGTAGATGATGTGTAACTGCAGATATCATGTATCTTTATGATGTAATTAATTAATATCATTTATCTAGTGATGACGTATGGGATCAGGGTAATGCGATGGGAAACATTACGAACCTGAGAGAGCCAGTGGAGGCTGGAAGAAGAATGCACAAAATGCAGGCTGTTGCTCGGAAACAACCTACCGTAGAAAGAACCCGGCACACCGAAAATGAAACACGACCCGAAACTATTATAAGTACCGTTCACTTCCTTTATAATTTGGTTGTAGAAATCTGGGAGTGAGCCAAAGATATGGTTGAAATCATTGTTATAAAGATCATTGAGGAAGATTCTAAGCTCCGGCGGTTTGGGAAGTCCCGATTGGCTGCATTTGGAATATATGATATTTGTTATGTTTGAGATCACCGATAGCACGTTCGGTCCGGACGAGCAACCCAAGTCGGCGATGCCCATGCTCTCCGGCAAGTTTTTGCATAATACTTCAAGTATGGCTTCCTCAGTAACCCTCCTTGTGATGGTTATTATCTTGCTCTGCACAAATATAATTACAAATGTATGGATTGTGTGTTAGGAGGATATCTAGCATTAAGATATATTATAAATATATTAATTAATAATCAATATCTTCTTATGAAGATTTTAAGATTACGATTGGATATATAGTAAAGTAATCTCAAATGCTCTGTAATTTATAATAAAAATATGATAAAAAGACAATTGATAAAACATTAAAAAAAATGGTGAAAAATAATAAATAAATAAAAATAGATGAAAAATAATAAGAAAATGAATCACTGCTCTACTCAAAGAGTCAAATATAACCTTAATCTTAATTTAGGACTCTTGCTACGTAGTTAGGTTTAACACATATAATAATAATAATAATAATAATAATAATAATAATAAAGAATCATTAAGAAAGATGTTGAAATGTATATGTGAAGTGAAACATGTATATATTTTCAACGAGAAACGCTTGGAATCCCGATAATGGGTTCCGAGCAATTCTCTCGAGACATTTATTTTTAAATTGTTTTTATTTAGTAATTAAGAAAGTTTTTTTTTTTTTATTGATGTTGTAAAATTTTTTTAAAATTTTAAAAACATTTTTAAAATATATGAAATAAAAGCAAAAAAAAAAAAAAAAAGACACTTGTCGATTTGGGTTCGGCCGACTCAATGGATGTAGAGCGATTCATTTTCAAATGAGTGTATAGAGCATATATAAGAAAATGGCTGTATTGCATCATTTTATTTGAAAGATAAATTTTAAATTTTATAAATTAAATTTTATCATTTAAATAATGTGAATGATATATTATACACATCCAGTTGAGAATGGAAAAACTCATATTAGTAGATATATAAATATATATAATATTCCTCTACGAAAAGTAATAATTAGGACATATATGTATTATATATATATATCAGTAAAATCAAACCTGAATACTCGAGTTCTTTGCATAACTAGTTTCGTCAACGTTCTTGTTCATGTGAAATGATTGCGCAAGTGACTCCATGTCTCTTATCTCCGAATTAACCAAAGAAATAAGGCGAGGGAGAAGGAGTTGTTCACCCACGTCTCAAAACCCCAATGCTATGCTAGGCGCTGAAGTGATCAGACCGACTTGATCATCATGAAAAGGGAGATGTTATACATATATATACACACACACACACATTGGCAAACTAGACTTTAGGAAACCTATAGTTCGATCGAATGGTGATGGCATTGAGATTGACCGAATGATCATGAAGTACGTGAACTTGTAGTTATTATTGCTGCAACGTCGTCGTGTTAGGCGGGGAGGCAACAACGAATCATATTTTTCTTATTTTTTTTTTCAAAAAATAAAATTGATTAAACAACGAATGCTATAATTCTTGATAAAGACAATTAAAAGAAGCTTGCCCTGTCAAAACTGGTAGTTTTAGATGTATAAGAGATGGATTACATGAGATAACCACGCGCGAAGACTTTTGTAGCTAAATTTTCAGTAAGAAAATTAAATTTACAAAAAAATTATAAGCAATCATTTTTGTGTATTCTTTTATGCATTTTATTAATATAAGTTTTTATATCACCTTTTTTTTAATATAAAATAAATATTTTAACTAATTATATAAACAAACTGCACAAAAAAATACAAAAATAACTGTACTACTTAACAAAACTCTTAGACTTATTTATGCCATTAATGCTCTTAGGATCGGTCCACCAGTTTTTCTACATTTAATTAATACATGAGACCATTTTTTCTACTAATTAAAACGTAGAGCAATAAAAGTAATTACTTTTTGTCGATGGTTCTAGAGTCACGAATAGGGATCCTGATTGAGATCCTCGCAAGTGCAATTTATTTATTTATTTTTATGTATTTTTAAATATTTAAAAAAATTATAATATCATTAAAAACACATTCTTAATCACTAAATAAAAAAAACATATAAAATCCACAGTCAGAATTCTCAATCTAAAACCCAATTTATAGGTTAAGTATTTCTCTTAAATTTTTATCACAAGTTGTACTTTCAACTATGTGGGTTTACATCTCATCATTTTGAGATAAAATATTAATTAATGTCATCACTGTTAATTTTGTATTTCACACACATGTACGTCGAGATCTCAGAAGCTCAAGTCTTTTAGACTTGGACTTGCAAAAGTAATATAGAGACAAACGATGGAGGTGGGCAGCTTTGAAGGCCGAGTAGTCTCTGATGATTAAGTTAATAAAAGCTTTAGAGGTATGTGTACTATGAAAGCTCGGAGGGTGGAGTATCTAGACTTTTCTCGTACATAAGAGTTTGTTATTTATAATTGGAACCTGGAGGACCACAATGTGTATGTCCCTATGGGGCTTTCATCCTTTGCATTATTACTTTGTTAGATTTTTTAATGAGGAGTGGTCTTTATGATAACGATATTAATGCGACGATAATCCAAGCTGTGACGTTATTAATACGGTATGGTTTCCTTGCCTTTCCCATTAATGCAAACAACATGTTTTCCTTGCCCACGTCCTTCCCCTCACCCTTATGCTTGTTCGTTAATATCTTCATATCGGTGGATCAAATGCTCTCATTTGTCTTTGTTTGCCCGATAGGATGGGCACTTGAATACCTGGTATTGCTCGCAGGATGAGCTAGGATAGCATGTCTCATCTCAAGTGTCGTCACCTAACCTGCGTGAGTTGTGTCGTGTAGTAACAACCGTTGTAGCGTTGTCCTCAATGATTGCTTGGAAGGCTAGCCCCCTTTGGATCGAGTCGAGAGGTCAACCCGCTCTGACTTGGATCTCCTGATGAATCTTCTCGTGATGAATCTTGTAGACGTTGGTGTGGTTCACACTCTCATTTAATAAATGGGCTGAACAAATAAAATATAAATTTTAACGCGGAATAGAATGCATATTCAAAATTTGAATTCAAAGATTTTTATTCTGATTCTTATGTGAAATTATTACAGCGCCTTACATGTTTCAAAAGATTAAACTGATGATAAAAATATAAATTTAAGGGCTGTTTGGATTGGGAAGTGGGTTGAGCTCATCTCAACTCACTTCTATTTCATCATTATATTTTTATAATTTTTTATATAAAATATAAATTTTTATACACCTTTTTCAAATCCTAATATACATTTTTCAAATCTCAATACACTTTTTTCAAATTCCAACACACTTTTTTCAAATCTCAAAATAATAATATTATTCAAAAATAAACTAAACTCATATCAATTCATCTCATCTCCGAATCAAGCAAGACCTGTTAATATTGTATTCTTAACAAATGTTTCAGCAATCAAGATATAAAGACGAAAATTAACCAACAAAAAAATATTATTGAGCCGTTAGCGGGCAGACGTCTAATCAATAGGCTAGCTGTCTCTTACATATTTAAGTACTTGCTATACGTAAACTTCATCACATTTCATCATATGATTTTTGCGGACAGTGCCTCGTCAAATGTGGGGTTCGCGAAAAATGCGGCATGCACTGTACATATCTGACTTGCTCTAGCGTGGGATATTGGGGCCCGACGCCAGTAGCTAGAAAACGACGGAGAGGCTTGTCGGGTTGGTTAGCTGCACGACTCTCTCTTGCTCATCTGGGGCCGAAGACGGGACCTCCGGACCAAAAAAGTCATCAATCCAGGATGCCCCCTGCTTGAGATCGAGGGCCGGTGCTATACGTAAACTTCATCACATTTCATCATATGATTTTCATGGACAATGCCTCGTCAAAGGTGGTTCGCGAAAAATGCGGCAGGCACTGTACATATCAGATCAGACCATAAAAAGTACTTCTCCTTGCCGACTAATTTACATAAAAAGGTGGGACGTCAAACAATCCTCGTACTCTGTCGGCACGCACTATTAGATACCATGTCAAAATAACAGATCGGTTGTAAAACTTTCCTCCATAATTTTCATTATGTAAACAGTGGTCTATATATAGACGTTTACAAGAAAGAATAAAGAATAAAAAACAGTTACAGAACAGCAGAGAATAACAGAAATATAATACAGTCTGTAAAAGGTTATGTTGAGTGCTATGATTGTTCTGCTGTTGGTGCGGTGCCTCTTTGATGGGCATTTTAGTCGTCTTCAAGAGTGGAATTAGAATTATATGTCTAGGAGATGATTGAAAAATATACTATGTAAATTTTAAAAGGATGATTATCAATGATAGAAATATTATACTCTATTGTTATCGAGATCTTTAAACATATATTAATTTTCGAATTGTCTACGTCTTTTTAAAAAAAAAAATCAATTATTCTTAAGTATTTACTCATATTTTTCTATAATTTTAAAAAAAAATTATAGATCAAGAATAAATTTGAGAACTTTCTAATAAGTAATAATGTAACGTTATTAAATTTTTAACAAAGTATATCTCACAATCATATAAGTTAGAATAAAATTAAATAAGTAGGTATAATCAATTAATTTTACAATCATATAAATTTATAATCAATTTTTTTGTTAGAATTACAATGTTAGAATAACTGCGAGATTACATGAATTAAAATTTAGATTTAAATGAAGATAAAAGTTAAAATATAAATAGATGTATGTGAAGATTTAGATAAATAATTTTAATAAAAAATTGAGGGGGGTAATTTTTTTTAAAAAAAAATTAAGAGAGAATTTTAATTATATATATTTATATTAGAGTAAGTTTTTGAAAAAGTTTAGGGGACGGTAGCGCCCTCCTAAGGATCAACATTGGTCCGCCCCTGGTCGTCTTGATTTCCAGTACTGGAGGTACTCATGATGTTAATACGTACTACACACGACCATAACAAATAACAATTCATTAGTTCATTTAATTCCATGGTTGAGGTTTTACGTTCAGCTTTGAGTAAAACAAATTAAAATACTGTACTGGTACCCAATTAGTAAGGAATTGATGCTTTGAATTTATATATATATGTATATATATATATATATATTGACCATGACTAGAATCTATAAACAATTGCATCATGGAAAACATGTTTTACATGATCTAGCTAGCATTATTGCATAATTTGCTGAGGTACAGTACTAGAGGCCGTTATGTAATATACATGATTGTGATGATCCGCGATTATGAATTATACTGATGAGTTTTGCTAATTAATTATTATATAAGGAGTGTCTTAAGACTCGTTCATTTTTGTAAAAAAATTTAATTTATCTCACTTCATCTCATTTAATTATGATAATTTTTTAAAAATTTTATATAAAATAAAATAAAATAAAAAATTTAATTTTTTTAAATCTCGAAATAAAAATAATTTAATATTAAAAATATATATTCAAATAATATTTTATTTAACTTTCAACTTTTAAATTTTATCTTATTTGAAATTAATTACTTCTCTAATTAGTTTTATAAATATTTTTTCACATTTTATGACAAGGAAATAATAATTATTTATATTTACACCATTAAAATTGACACATTTATCATCCCATTCTTCTGATCATAAGACGTACTGTATGTTCAGTTTTGCCCATTTCAAAATCTCAATGATCAGCTTCATGCATGTTCATGCCTGATGCAATGATGGCTTTATATGATCAGGGAGAGAAATATAGAAGGAAAATATTAATTTCGAAATAGGTGATAATTCATGTGTGGTGCTGATCAATCTAGTGTGAAATTGATGTTGTGGTAAAGCACCAGGCTCACCACACCCGCGCACAACG
The DNA here is from genome assembly GCA_036898215.1 of Platycarya strobilacea. NCBI lineage: Eukaryota > Viridiplantae > Streptophyta > Magnoliopsida > Fagales > Juglandaceae > Platycarya > Platycarya strobilacea. Next base: position 11,856,525 of record CM072555.1, read on the forward strand.
ATTTTGAGATAGACAGTGAAATGATAATGTGAAAATACAGTAATTAAGCACACACATGTCGACAAATAGTGAGTTACAAGAGTATCACTCTAGTACTTACACAATATCAACTCTCTCGCTAGGGTCATTTCTCTCTCACAATATACTCTCACACCTCTTGCATCTCTATTTGTCCAATTTGACACTCACTCACTTAAATAAGAGAACGAAACTATTACGCATATATAGAGAAACACACTACAACAGATAGTAGTATTTGTGGCCAAATTTATTTCGGGTGACATAAATCACGCAAGAAATACCCAATTTTTTAGCTACTGACATATCGATTTCCCGCACTTTTGTCTTTGGGAGAATAAGTTCCTTATTCTGGCATATAAAAAATTGTGAAAAAAGTTTCTGTCCGAATTTGCCAAATCGGCAAGGATTTGGGCTTTTTACGGCATTTTATTTCTCACTACAATAGATTTTAACGTCAAAGAGTATCAATTGATACCAGTTTTGTTTGTTGCAGTGAAATTTAAGACCTATTGCAATATAAGATGTCGTCATAATAAAATATTAGAGGGGCAGACCCTCAAACGCACGAAAATCCTCTCCCAAAACGTACCTATTTTTTTCTTCCCCCAGTTCCCACTTTCTTCTTCCCCGTTTCCCCCTTTCTCCTTCCTTATTTCCCCCTTTCACTCTAACCTGCAATTCCACCCACTCGAGAGTGCATTCTACTCGGCCTTTTCTTCCGCATCCATGCTTCCGACGTCGACGAGAGCTACTACAGTGCACACTATTATCAGATTTTCTACTCGTCATCTTCCCTTCCATTTCGTTTTTGCCTCTTCTTCGTCTTCATCTGGGAGTGCCATTGGTCTTCGCCTTCGTTTGTCTTCATTTGGTCTTCGTCGCGTGGGTAGTCGTCTTCATGGGTAAGTAAACCCTTGGTTTTTCCCTTTCAATCCCCTTGTATTTGCTCCATCCTGTGTGTGCAAAGTGAACCCTAGGTTTTTCCCTTTTCCCTTTTCCATTTTCCGGTTTTTAGGTTTGATTTTCACATAAAAAACTCCTTTTAATTGACTGAAATCACTCACAGATTCTCCCTCTCCTTCCCGAAAATCCTGGTTCCTTCCATTGTGGCCGCAGCGATTTTGCTTGGTCTTCGATTTTCATCATCGGTAAGCGTTTCTCCATCCACTCTCCATTTTACTTTCTCTATCATTTCAAGGTTGTATTTTAATCATGTTCTTGTTTTGGGATTTCCTCCCTCAAACCACACGGTTTCACCCCATCTCCCAACTCATTTCTAGATTTCCATTTCAAGCTTGAGTCCAAAACTTGTTCTTATATTTCTAAAGCGAAATCTTGAAGGTAAGGAACTCTTGATTTATTTTCTACTATGGTTCCTCATGGGTTTCAGATTTTACTATTTTCTCACCCATGTATGTTTCGATTTTTGGGGGTATTCCAGTTCTACCATAACTTCATTTTTGGGACACCCATCTTCCTTTTGGAAATGATTTAGGCTTGAGGTAAAGCTCTAAATAACTCATTTGCTTTAATTTAATTTTGGAAGCAAAATGAACTGTTTGGCTTGAGTTTTGATGTGTTAAATTACCATATGCTGTGATTTTTGAAATGCCCTGTTTTTGGTGCCCCAAACCAATTTTAGGTGGTTGTTTTGCTATGTGAATAAGTGTACTTCGAAGTCCAAAATGCCAGGGATTAATTTGAGTTAGTCCTATGTGTTATTAGCTTAGTGTTTTAGCATTAGTTAGTCGGGATCATGTCTATTTTTAAAGTTTTTGTTGTATGACCTGTTTTGGGATGTTAAAGTGTTAAGTTAATCCCTTGCTTAATTCTCTTTTAATTTTATAGCATGTTTTAACATGGGTATTATTTAGGTAAAGTAAGGAAGTCATGCATTGGGTATAAGCAAGTAAATGGTGCTCTTTGAAGAGCAGAAGAAGGGATCTTGTGCAAAGTTTGATGCTTTAGTATTATCATAAATATGAAAATGAGAAGCAAAAGTTTTCTTGTGCAGAACTAGATTTGTTTGAATTTTTCTATATCAATTTTTGTTAGAATGAATATGCATGTAATCTTGAGACTATATTGGTGGCTGCGCTATTGCTTGCTTTCGTTATTGTACCGTTGGTTTTATTTACTACAGCCATAATCACCATTGAATTTCTACTGTTGCACTCGATATTTTGTTTGCTGCATTATTACTAGGTAAAGAAGCCAAAAGGTTCTTTTCTCTACTCTCGAATTAAGATAAACAAGGGTACCTGGACTCTTTCTCATATTACAATTTAGTTGCCGCTTGAATTTTTTGATTCTTACTAGGTTCCCATAGTTGTCCGAATTTGTTGAATGTGGGCTTTCCGCTACTTAATTACTACTTTAAATCTTCCTTGAATGAATTTATTGAGTGTGAATGAATTTATTAGATTTTCTTAAATAATATTTTGGGAATTTAACATGAGTTTGCCTTGCATTTAACTACTAGTTTTGGATAGTTTCCTAATGCTATATGTTCCACTGAATTGCAATAGGAGAAGTGCAGCACATGCTAGCCCCTAGACTTTAGAGCACGGCATACAGGTAAACAGTTTTATTAACCTTGATAGTCCATATATTACTATTTCCTAATCTGTGTAAATAGAATTGTAAATTGCAAAATTCCAATATTCTCATCAATGATTGCAGGTTTTTTATGTTGAAAGATCCCAAGTGGATAGTGTAATTAGATCCATACAAGCAGCTCGGACAAGAATGCTCTAGCAAACCATGTAAAATGACCTACATGAGATTGTATGCTTTGAACTCGTTTAAGTGTTGTTAGATAAACTACATTTTTTTTTTTTTTTTGTGTACGGGGCTTCAAAGCCTGTTTAATGCAAATTTACATTTCCTTGTTGGTGACATGCAAAAGTACAATTAATAAACCTTTGACTGAGTATATATATATATATATATATATATGGATAAATATATTACATTGGTTTTGATGTGTTGGGCATACCCGGGTATGCCTAGTTGTTTTTGCATGATCATCATATATAGAAGCTGAGTTAACATCACGTTATGGTTTGGACAGATTCGTGGAATATATTTGAAATTGGATGTTTGAGCAAGCTGTTATATAGTAGCATCAATTAATAGAAGCTCAGTTAACACAGCAAAATGTAAGATTGTAGTGATAATAAAAAAATTAAAAAAAAAAAACCACCCAAAAATCAATATTTCCGGCACTTATAAATGCCAGTAAAAAGCATTTCATGTGCAATTAGTTACCAGATTAACAAATATGCATTGGCCACCTTCCATCTCTTAGCACTTGTTCTGGCAGATTTTAAATTAATTCTAGGGATTCTTAGCTGCCAGAAATAGTTAGCATTTTGGACAGTACACGTTATGGCTGGAATTGATAGCATGTTCGGCTAATTATTTCTGGCCACCTTCCTACGAATGGAAAGTGCTAGAAAAAGTCATTTCTGGCAATAAATCTACATATTTTAGACCAACTATCTCCCAGGAAAAGGTACTTTTTGTTGTAGTGACAGTGCTAAAATTAATACGGCAAAATTGGGTTATTTGTTCGAGTAAGTGTCGAGTACGTCACGAGTGAACAACCAATCCAACATTTACTTGATCGGACGGTCAAGCAATAGTCGAGCAAACAATCTATCTATGCCTTTTCCAGTTCACAAAACCAATCAAGCTCCACAATCCAACAATAATGCATGCAAGCAATATGCTAAATATGTGTCAAGTTTATGTCCTCATTTGTTTTCACAACACTTATTAATTCATCTCATCTCATCTCATCTAATTTATTTATTATAATTCTAAATTTTCATACAAAATAATATAAATAATTCAATTTTTCGAATTTTAAAATAAAAGTAATATTGAAAAATATATTATAATAATATTTTATTTATTTTTCAACTTTAATATCAGCTCATCTCATCTCATCTCATATATAAAAACAAACTATATAAGATAAATAGATTGCGCAAAAGTAAATCTACAAAATGACGCAACTAGATGTGATATGATAGATTATAAAATTGCTTTTATCATAAAATAAATATAACATATATTGTTATGTGAAGATAGACCGGTTTGTGAATTTAATTTTATAGATTCTATTTTCTTCCGTAAAAGGGTGTAAACACCTTCCAATTCTAAGGCTCTCTCAATTTGAAGAGTAAGCAGCTTATACGGTTGAACCACAGAGAGTTTGCTGCATGCATGGGATTGTCATACATTATATATATTGAAAGAAAGATATTGATCAAAACATTATTGTTGAAACTACTATTAATTAATTGATTAGCTGCTGGCCACATAGGCAAGGAATTATACATACGCGGAAAGTCATGCAGTATCAAAATTTTGGTAAGGTGGATCCTCTTTGGTCCGATGGATTTGGATCAGTTTATGACTTTTAGTTTTAGTTGTTTTTTTTTTTTTTTGCGTCGCGCGTACTAGTGATGGACAAGAGGTGTTTGTTTCTCTTATATACTTCTATCACATGTGACATTTTATCAAACATCAATTTCGGCATGATCATAAAAGCCTCGTTTTTTTGCTCCGGCGATTTTAGACGAAAAAAGCAATCGTCTTCTTCGAGCAAAACATCCATTGTAGCGGGTAGGAGCCTCGTCTACCCCCTCACTCCCATTTCTATTGTGTGTTTTGGTTTTATTTTTTTGTTGTTTTGTTTTAGGCTCGAAGGGTGAGTTTTGGTGTTTCTTCATGCCCCAAGTCAACCACACGCCCCACTCGGATCTCGTATGCCGCCAATCTACCAGTCGATAGAAGGTTTTCCTATTTGAAGTGACACGTGCTCTAGATGCGTGGGTAGTCATTCTTGCGCAAATTCCACTCGCTTCCTCACAGTGGCTTCTGGTACCGCCACACATGGCTGTTATAGGCTCCGCAACTTCAGTGGTTTCAAGTATTTCCTTTCGAACTCTCTCACAGTAGCGCGTGCTCTCCATGCACATTCCAACCAAGTCTTGATCCATGTTGCAATGTCTTCACTTTTTTCTATTTTGGTCTTAAATAAGTCTTGATTTATGTCATATTCTGTGGTGTTATGTTGTTCTTTGTATTGTTGTTAGTGTTGTTGTTATGGTTTAGATAATAATAAAAGGAAATGATTATTTTTGTGGTAGTCTCGCTCCTCTCTTAAAAGATGGTGACATTAATTCTTCTTTCTTCTCTGTAGAGTGAGGGTTTGTTTTATCTCTGTTTACAGATAGTTATGCTCTCAGACACACTAAGATTAAATTCTCTATAGGTTTTGTCAGTTAAGACAATATAGAAGTTAAGAAAATGTCTATCATTGAGAAATTTGTGCACATACGTGCTCCAAACCGATTGGTAGTTTGACTTGTATTTTAGATTTTTTTCTGTATATCAACTCACAGTTGTAATTTTGATTTATTAAAATGAAATGAAGTATTTCATATTAAAAAAAAATTAGCATGATGATATTTGCTTAGAAAAGAATAAGTTTGGACTAGGTAATTAAGGTCTAGTTTGTTTTTAAAAATAAGATTGAGATAAAATGAGATAAGTTGAGATTAAAATAAAAAGTTAAATTAATTGTTGTTATAATATATTTTTTTAATATGATTTTTGTATTAGGACTTGAAAATGTTAATTTTTTAATATTATTTTGTATTAAAATTTAAAAAATGTGTAATGATAAAATAAAATAAAATAAGATAAAAACATGAATATTTTATAAGCAGACCAGCACTAAATTTAAAGAGAAAATGGAAAGGATGGTGTGTTAGATGGGAAATGGCTTGCATGAGTGCGCCCTACTACTATTAGCTATGGTATGATTTGTTTTTGTTTGCAATTTATAATTTGGATCTCATAACCTTATTTGTTTTTAGAGATGAGATAAAATGAGATGAAATAAAAGTTAAAAAAATAATAAAATATTATAATAAAATAGTTTTTTAATATTAGTTTTATTTTCAGACTTGAAAAAGTGGTTTTGAAATTTGAAAAAATTAAATTTTTTATTATATTTTGTATGAAAATTTAAAAATATGTAATGATGAATTTGAGAAGAATTTGAAATTTTTAATTTTGTCTCCCCAAGCAAACCTAGCCTTAATTTAAGATTTTCCAATTTTGGTTTTCTTTTTTGGGTTATCTGGGTTTTATAAAACTAATTAGGAGTTATATATATATGTATACACACACAAACACACACAAATATGATACTATCATATATATATATACTTCTATGTTCTAAGGATCTTCAAAAAAATTTGATATAATTAAGAGCTTTTTTTTGGCTTTGAATTATGTTATCATTTTTTTTTTTGGAGAGAGAATTATGTTATCATTAGTGGTGGCAGACAAAGCAAAACTCAGTATTTTAATTTATCTTAAAAATTTTAGTGATGAATTTGAGAAGAATTTGAAATTTTTAATTTTGTCTCCCCAAGTAAACCTAGCCTTAATTTAAGATTTTTCAATTTTGGTTTTCTTTTTTGGGGTTATCTGGGTTTTATAAAACTAATTAGGAGTTATATATATATATATATGTATACACACACAAACACACACAAATATGATACTATCATACATATATATATATATACTTCTATGTTCTAAGGATCTTCAAAAAAATTTGATATAATTAAGAGCTTTTTTTGGCTTTGAATTATGTTATCATTTTTTTTTTGGAGAGAGAATTATGTTATCATTAGTGGTGGCAGTCAAAGCAAAACTCAGTATTTTAATTTATCTTAAAAATTTTAGCCCTAACCCGAGCAGTAAGTTTGAGGGGGTAAATTCATGAAACTGAGCAGCATTCTTGATATTATGTAAACATCGTCCCAATCTCGCCAAATCACTCACAAGCCTTCACGGCCTCTTTTGGTCCTTAAATTTATTTTTCTACGTACTTTCCCTTCAAGAGTGGTCATAGGCTTACATATGTGGGATGCCGCCTAGGCTAATTAAACAATTCTTTTTTAATCCTTTTTTTCAACATCTTATAATATTTTAAAAAAAATTAAAAATCAAAATATTATTAAAAGAATGTATTCTTAATCGTTAAGTTAAAACAATAATAATAATAATAATAAATTAAAAACTCACAATCAGGAATTCCATATTTAAGTTTAGTATTTCTGTTCCCTTCAGTTCACGAGACAATAAAATAAAATTGGTACTTTTGTTTTAAAAAAATATCAACATTGAGTGGTTCAAAATCTGAGTCACTCACACCTCATATTTTCGTTCAATCTAGAAGAGGAAGACATGTTTTAAACAAAGTGTACGGTTCGTTGCCTATCACCATGCCTTCTCATTCTATCTAATTCTTTTGCAATGACTTTGTGAAGGGGTAAAATATCAAGCTCAAAGGTTGGGCCAATCCACCAGGCCAACACTAGAGAACAAGAGAGGAATGGAGTAGGAGACAAAAGACATAGGAACAAACAAGTGGCACAAGATGTAAGAGGAGGTTAGAAGAAAGTGAAAAAAATGAGAGCGGCTCACCTCACTATAATGGTGGGTATTCTATAGGTACTAATTGTTTTGAATTTGAGTATGAAACTTGAAATTACATCCCTTGTTTAGTTTCAGAATATATATATCATTCACCAAATGAGTTTGAATACAATGAAATTTTTTAGATTGACGGTAATCCATTCAAATGATAATTAGGTCGGAGGCCCTACCTTAATTTATATGTGGATAAGTATACAAAAGTACACTTTAAATATTTTATTATTGGACTAAAATATCTAAATGTGAATACAAATCATATGAATTAATTTCATTTTTTGAATTTAGTTTCTATTTACTTTGGGATCTCTTAAGTACATTTTTATATTTAATTTCAGAATTCATAAAAGAGCTAAAGTCCAATCAAGCTCAAAGGAATTTTTTAATTGAGTTAATTTCCAATTTTTTCAAATGTGAAAGAATTTTAAAGTAAGCTACAAGTTCAACGTAAGAGGACTTTCAAAGAAGCAAAGCTTCACCACGTACAGGACTCTCAACAAAGTGACATACACTTAAAATTATGGATGGTGATGAGGACGGTGGGTGAAAGCCAGACTTTTCAATTGGGAATGATCCTCAATTGGTTGGCGAGGTTGTACCGTAGAAAGAGTGGTTTTTGGAATATTTCAAATATAAGATTTTGCTACGATTTTTGATAGAGGTGTGTATGAAAGACTTTCACACATCAAGAAGTCCCAAAAAAACATAATTATGTCGGTGACTTTTGAAATACCAGATAAAGATGGATAGGTGGACAAACAAGTGAGGAAGCTTTTCAAATCAATATATAGACTTATCAACCCAAAAAGATTTAAAATTCAATTTCAAAAGCAAGAGGACAATGGGAAATTGGGGCTGTTAAGATACAGAAGTCAATCCCACGATATCCTTGCAACTCTGGTGCAGAGCATGATCCCACAAAGGGCCAAGACAGTTGCAGCTCATGATTCAAACACTTGGCTCAGCTTATCTCTTTGTTGAAACAACTTGTAGTTATCAGATAGTTATTCGAATATTTGTAAACCATAGGTTGTTATCTTTTTTATTTCGAATCATGTAACAAACGTTATCTCTATAATATCTATTTATAGTAATAAATACAACTCAACCCAGTATTTTGGCCTTGCACAGCTCTTTTTCTCATAATTTTACGTGGCATCAGAACCAAATTCGCACTACCAAATATGAGATTTTGCTAGGATATTTGATAGACTTGTGTATGCAGGGGCGGACCCAGCTTAGTAGGTGGGGGGCTACTGCGCCCCCAAGTTTTTTAAAAATTAATTTATAATATAAATATATATAATTAAAATTCTCTCTCAAATTAAAAATAAATAAAATTTCCCCCCAAATGTTTTTTACTAAAATTATTCATCTAAATCTTAATATATATCTATTTATATTTTAACTTTTAATTTCACTTAAACTTAAATTTCAACTCACATAATCTCACAGTTACTCAACTAATAGTCTAACTCTAATAAAAAAATTAATTATAAATTTATATGATTATAAAATTGATTGATTATACTCACTTATTTAGTTTCAGTCTAGTTTGTATGATTATGAGATATAGTTTGTTAAAAATTTAACAGCGTTACATCATTACTTATTAGAGAATTCTCAAATTTATTCTTAATCTATAAATTTTTCTTAAATCATAGAAAAATATAAGCAAGTATTTAAAAATAATTGATTTTTTTTTTAAAAAAAAATGAACAATTCAAAGATTAATATACATTTAGAGAGTTCGGTAATAACAAAACATGACATTTATATCACTGATGATCATTCTTATAAAATTTATATTTATTGTACATTTTATCGATCGCCCCCCAAACACAAAATTTTGGTTCTACTCCTGTGTGTATGAAAAACTTTCACACATCAAGAAGTTTCAAAAGAGCATAGTTGCATCGGTGATTTTGGAAATCAACGTATGGACTTATCAACCCAACAAATTTAAATTCAATTTCAAAAGCAAGAGGACTTTGGGAGATCGGGGTTGGTAAGTTTTTTTATCGTGCTTGTCTCTTTGTTGTAGCAACTTGTAGTTATCAGATATTTATTTGAATATTTGCAAAGCATTGAGTGTTATATATATATATATATATATATTTTCGAATCATGCAACAAACGTTATCTCTGTAATCTCTATTTATAGTAATGAATACAACTCAGCCAAGATTTCTAGCCTTGCACAACTCTTCTTCTCATCGTTTGACATGGCATCAGAGCTAAGTTTGCACCACCAATTCATGCGCCAATCATCCCTTGTTTTTGCAAACTCCTTTTCAATCTCAAACATTGCTCATCTTGTTTCCACCAAACTTGATGGCAACAATCACCTTATATGAGTCTATCAATCCCTTCACATCCTACGCATTGTCTTGGCATTATAGATGGCTCAAAACCTTGCCCACCAAAACACCTACCTAGCTTATCTCATTTGGGAAAAAAGGACCAATACATCATAAACTAGATCATATCCACACTCTCTAAAAAGGTGATCTCAGTTGTTTATGGTTTGAACACCTCACATTAGGTGTGGATAGCATTGTTGAACAGGTATGCATCGCCCTCCAGGGCTCGCATTAATCATCTACGTTAACAATTACAAAATCTCAGACAAGGTAACAAAAGATACTCTGATTTCCCTCATGCGACCAAGACCCTTGCTGATCAGCTAGCTCTAGTTGGAAAGCTAGTGGGAGATGATGATCTCATCTCTTATGTTGTGGGAGGACTTAACCTATAGTTCACTGCTTTTATCGCTTCTCTGTCTTTTGCTACAAGAGACGGATCCCTTACCATTGAAGAATTCAAATCAAAGTTGCTCAGCCATTAAAAACTCTTGGAACAACAACATGCAGATGCTGACAGCAGTCCTTCAATGACATTTTTCTCTCAAAAGACTCCAGGCACCTCTTTTTCAAAACCAAAAAATCCATACTTCATCTTTAAAATATCTTACGCTATCCAAATGTCACCACAAATTCTATAAAGATAGTAATTGTTGGTTTAAACTAACTGAGAATTATTCTCTTGTCAAGGACAATGTCATATGGGAGATTCTACTGCAGGAGCCTAATGAAAACGGTCTTTATCCCATGAAATTGAAGCAACAAGTTTTTAAAAAAAAATTAAAGGAAGAAGCCCTATAGCCTTTGTTGGAGCTCGAACCACCTTAGTCATTTGGCACCAAAGATAAGGAAATCCCCATGATTAGATCCTCAAGAAACTCAGGACAACATATCACCTTCCAACCTCCCAAGTTAGTTTAAATTCATCTTTATGTAATTCATATCAAATAAGCAAAAGTAGACATCTTCCCTTTTCAATTTCTACTCATGTAACAAACTCTCATTTGGAGTTAATTCATAATGATCTTTGAACCTCACCAATCATGTCAATAAATCGATTCAAGTATTATATTATGTTTGTGGATGATTACTCAAGATTCACTTGGTTATTTCTTTTAAAACTTAAATCTAATTTCTTTGTTTGCTTTTCCAAGTTTAAATATCTCATTGAAAATCAACTCTCCACAAAGATTTACCAATTCCAAACTAATGGAGGAGAATAATATTTATCTCACATCTTCACTACTTTTATGTCCTCTCATGGAATTCACCATCAAATCCCATGCCTATATACACCTCAATAGAATGTGGTTGCTAAGAGAAGACATAGACATATTATAGAAACAACTCTCACCCTTTTAGATCAGCCCAAACTTCTCACAAGTTACTAGGTTGAAACTTGCCAAATTGTTGTCTATTTAATAAACAGACTTTCCTTAGCTTCAATTAATTTTTCCATACCATATACTAAATTGTTCCGTCTTGAACTAAATTACACCCATCTTAGAGCTTTTAGATGTATGTGCTATACATACCTTAGGTCATATATATACCAAACACAAGCTTGAGTTTCAAAGCAAGCAATGAATTTTTCTTAGCTACAACTCAAGCTACAAAGGGTACATCTACTCTAATCAATCTTCAAACAAAATGTTCATCTCACAACATGTTATATTTGATAAACAATTGTTTCCTTCACTTGGTAAGACCATTACTAAACCCCCCATCAGCAATAGCTCTCCTTAAGGAACTTTCCTTTCGAATGACTCTCATTTTTTGATTAATTCTTCTCATGAAAACTTTCCTGATATTGATAGCAATAATATCACCCATTCTCAATAACCTGGCCCCATAAATGTGTCTACTCAAGCTTATACATCAGATCTCATTCCCAAACCAACACAATTTCCAATCCATCACTGAATAACACTTCTCACAACCACATTTCACCTCCTAAACAACCCTTACCTTGTATAGTCACTAGGTCTCAAAATGGCAACTTCAACCAAAAGAACTTCTAGATTTTCAGCTTCACTATTCCACCAAGCATCCCTTAAAAGCCTTGACAGCAACTTCTACCCTTCTTAAGCCCACTACATTTCTAAAGGTTTCTTCAAATCCTCTTTAGATGGCTGTTATGGAGAGTGAATTCAATACTTTGGTTGAGAACAAAACTTGGTCTCTTTGTCTAAGGCCATCAAACAGAAACATCATTACCAATAAGTGAGTGTATAAGTTAAAAACCAAGCTTGATGGGACCATAGATAGATAAAAAGCAAGACTAGTTACTAAGGGGTTTGAGCAAATATATGTGATTGATTTTACAGAATTTTTTAGCCCTATTATAAAACCAACCACCATTAGACTTCTCTTGGCATTAGCTCTACAATTCAAGTGCCTTTTAAAACAATTATATGTTTCAAATGCCTTTATTCATGGGCATCTCTTTGACAAAGTATACGTGAAACAACCTAAAGGGTTTGTAGACCCTATTAACCCAAATCATGTTTGCAAATTGCATAAGGCCCTTTATGCCCTTAAACATGCTCCAAGGGCTTGGTTTTATAGGTTGTCTCAAGTCTTACTCTTTCTCGGGTTCACAACTTTAGTAGGCACCTCCCTCTTCATGCTACACAAACCACTACTTCATTTATTTGTATTGGTTTGTGTAGATAATATTATTGTCATTGACACTCATCTTACTCATATTAATCAGCTTATTCAAAGCTTGTAAAAAGAGTTCGAATTAAAAGAGCTTGACAATCTGTCTTATTTTCTAGGAATACATGTATAGAGGACAGAACGTGGACTCCATCTCAATCAAGCCAAGTATATTGTTGATATTCTTCATCGGGTTGGCATACTTGGTGCCAAGCCTTATCTGCACCTTGCACCTTAAGGAAGAAATTGACTCAATTTGGTGGTGATTGACTTTAGGACATCTCACTTTACAGACACATTGTGGGGTCACTGTAATATTGCACCCTTACTAAACCTGACATTGCCTATACTATCAACCAGCTTTGCCAATTCTTGCACTCACCCACAACAGCGCACTTCACAACAGCAAAAAGGGTCCTACGATACTTAACGGGCACATCAGATTATAGCCTTCATTTCACTCCTGGTTCATTGACTCTCCAAGTATACTACGACTCAGGATCAAGATTGTATCAATCAATGGCCAATGCCACATCAAAATTGTATTCATTAAGGATGCTATTTCGAGAACAACTACAACTACCCCTTTCAGCTCCACTACTGCTTTGGTGTGACAACTTGGGAGGCATTTCTCTTGTTTCCAATCCCATTTTCCATGCAAGGAACATATACATTGAAATTGACCATCATTTCATTCGGGAAACAGTTTTTTTGCACAAGGACATAAAAACCTCATTACATCTCTACAACTAATTAATGTGTAGACATCTTCACTAAATTCCTCTCATCCTCTCGATTCATATTCCTAAGATACAAACTCATGATCTCTTCATCTCCCATGAGTTTGTAGGGAGCTGTTAAAATGCAAGTATCAATCCCATGAGATACTTGCAATTCTGGTGCAGAGCAATATCCCACACAGGACCAAGACAACTGCTACTCATGATTCAAACATTTGACTCGGCTTATCTCTTTGTTGTAACAACTTGTGGTTATTAGATATCTATTTGAATATTTGTAAACCATAGGATGTTATCTTTTTTATTTTGAATCATGTAACAAACGTTATCTCTGTAATATCTATATATAGTAATGAATACAACTCAACCAGGTATTATGGCCTTGCAAAACTGTTCTTCTCATAATTTTACAGGGGGCTTTTAAAAAAATGGATATTGAAGAGGATATGGATGGCACACGTACATGGGCATATTTTATGGGGAGTATATGTACTTAAATCTATTTTTAAGGGTGGTCTTTTTCATCGGGCTATTTTTGTGGTTGATATTTTGGTTTTTAGAGTTTTTGTTGTTCTTCTTCAAATGGATAGCCAAATATTTAAATAAGGTTAAGGATGAACTTGCACATTTGAAGGTATCTTCATTCTTTTTTATTCATGTGATTGTTCTTTATTGATACAAACTCTTATTTGTCATTCTTTAATTATCGGTGGTACTTTCTCATCTCTAAATAATATTGGAATTGATTTATTCCATAGATTCAGTCATACTTTTTGTATAGGATGGTTAAGACCCATTATTATATTTGGATTAATTTATTATCTTTACTAATCTAATTCTCTGCTTTAATATTACTTGTCATTGGGTTTTGTCAATAAGGATGATAATTGACAGGGTTTAAAAATAGTGAATGATTTCTCAAATAGTTGTTTATGAATTAGTGTGGCATGTGGTTCTATATCTTACAACTAGGAATTTTGGATGAATTCTTAATTGCATAATTCAATTAATCATTAATGAACAAAAAAATATATGATTTGTACAAGAAGTTTTTTATGCTTTGTTGTAAGTAAATTTGAGTAATCATTTTTTTAATTATTGTAATTTCAGTTGTTGAATTGCATTTCAAACTAGTTCTTTCTCATTGACCCTTAAATATTTTTTGTTGTTTTCTCGTTCTTTTTTTGCTTCTTTAATTTGTCTTTCTAAAAAATCGACACCAGAAAATTGTGTTACAACAACTGAATTATTCTTTGGGCATAATCAAATTTTGGTGTCATTGTCGAAGAGATGGTGGAAGAATCATTACAAATGATTTTTTTTTTTTAAATTTGTAAAGGCAGAAACTTCACTCCCTTTTTTAACTTCCTTCATCATTATTTATGTTTCCTTTTCCTAGTACTTTTTGTTTTAGTTTTTTTGTTTACCTTGTATGCATAGGTACATAGACATCTTGGATTGGTTTGCTTGTAGGTCTGTGCTAGAGTTAAAATCTAATTTTCTTAATCATTTATTTGGTAATCCATATAGTCTTGAAAAAAATGAGTGAATGCGAAAATCAACTCATTAAAACTTTTCAAGATTACCTCTACCCTACACGTACAATCATACCATCTTACATCATGTTTCCAATCAATAGTCACCAACTTGATTTTAAAATAGGGATGATACAGTTACTTCCCACATTTCATGGTTTAGAAAATGAAAATCCTTATGTGCAAAGGTGGGCAAAATTTTCGAGCTCCGACTTCCGTTCAAATTCCGCTCCGATTCTGACTCTGATTGGAATCAAAAGTCAGAGTTCGGAGTTGGAATCGGATTTAGCGGCAACACCGAATACCGACTCCGAACTCCAAATTTCAAAATTAAAAAAAAATGTCGTTTTGCATCTTTTTTTTTTAAAAAAAAATAGCCAAATTACGTTGTTCTAATTAAATAGGAACTACGCCGTTTAGTCTAAGGTCACCAATAGCCCCCCTTCCTTTTTTCCTCTTTCTTCTTAGTTCTCACATCTGCTCTTTTTCTCCAACGGCGATTTCAAATCTCCAGTTGTTGGCGCCGCTTCCTCGTTCACTCTCTCACACCGTCGTCGATTCCTCACCATCAAAATTTTACCATCGTTACATCGTCCACCGGTAGCCCGAGATTAATTAGTAATTAGTAATTATGATTTTGACTTTTAAACTTAGGGATTTTAATTAAAACTAATTAACAATTGTTATTTTAATTTGATTATTTGATTTGGTTGGCTTGTGTATGTTGTTATATTGTGGAAAACTAGAAATAGCGAAGCCAAAAATTATGTATTATATGTGGCATTATGTGCTTTGACCATGTGTAACATGTTTGATAAAATGTCATTGAGAAAAAAAAATTAAAAGTAGACTCTAAAATATTCCATTTTTCATATTACCAAAATTACTAGTATTGTTGGAACTGGAAGCTAGATAGAAATTAGAATTAAGATCTACAGTTCTACAGGATGCATACAATTAGCGTATGTTCGAGTTCACATGTAGCCACCTGCCTTAATTTATTTATTAATTTTATTAAAAATGAAAAACTTTCAAAAGAAAAACAGAAATAGGATCACATGTTGCTCAAAGTCAAGGATGGTTTATGGCCATGCAAATGTGTTCAGAAAATCACGAGACTTAATTTACCATTCCTGTATACAATGAGATGAAGTACAGGCATGCAGTATTCTTCGTCTTTTTCTCTGCAGGTGTTATTCACCGACATTTGTTTTTCAATTTTCATCAACACCTCACATGTTTGGTGTTTGAACGTACTGTTATCTATGTTTATCTCATATTAGGGAAGAGAAGTAAGAACATTAACTTGTCGAGTTGTCCCCCCCGATAATGATTTTTCAGTGATGTTGTTGAAGATATACTACTACTCTCACTATAAATTTTGTAATTATTAATAATGACTCATATTAATCTGCCATTAACGCGATAATAATTTACCTTTAAAAAATTTTAATTTTAAAATTTAAATTTAATTTTATTCTTTATATTTAGCTAGTCAACATGATACACGCACAGACCGACAGACGTAAGCATATTCCTCTATTAATGGTCTAAAAAGCATAAATAATATTGCTAATTCATAATTACAAGAGTTAAAAATATTGATTTACAGCTCAGTTATATTAACTTTCATTATTTTCATTTTCTTGTTATGAAAAAAATTTTTCAATGTTTTAATGTTTGTTAATTTTTATATACTTTTCAAATTTTTTTAAAGGGTATTATTTATGGCAAAATCTTCTTGAATGCATGGGTGATCGAGGTATATTTTTTTGGGTAATTGCAAGTATTATTAGTCTAAGTAAGTATATTTTGGGGTAATTGCAAGTATTAATATATAGGCAAATACTTGATAGTTGATTCAGATTATATAGGCTCCGCAAGACTACTTGGGTACTCTTTAAAGTTCAAAGTATGGTATATATGCTTGAAAGAATTATGATCCGCATGCATCATGATGCCTTGCACACAAAGAACGCGCACTTAATTTCTAGCTCCTCTTTGAACAAAGTAGTTATTATCTTCGTTTAAAAAACAATAACTTAAAACACATATCTGACAACTTTTAAATAGACCTGATAGGAAAGTGATTTATAGCAATTTTTATTTACAAATGGATCCACTAGTACTAGTAACTAGTAACTAGTAAGAAGCTAAGAGCATTACTAAACCAGGCCTATAGGGAAAAATAAGAATATATATTACAATTATTAAATCTGATTGTTTAAATCTGATTTTGATCATTTTGAACATATATATTATATTACTTCTATTAGAAGTCACATTGCTATTCTAGCATTACCATGTGAACAGTTTTTTTTCTTTTTAATAAGTATTGTACTTCTTAAGTATTTATTTTTTGTAATATTATACCTCACTAAAGCTAGCATATGGCGCAATTAAAAGTCATATATATAATATTATATACATACATATATTTATATTATATTATATATATATATCTTTCTAAAACAATCTCTAAATAACAATAACACTATAATTGTATAACAGTTTCCTAATGTTTTATTTTGTTACACTATAACACTATAATTTTTAGTCTTTACTAAAAAATTTTATATTGTTATACTTGAATTTCAGGTCTACAAATAGATGGATTCTTCACATAGTGCTAGTGGGCTCTGACTCCACATGATATTCAAAATCCAGATGCCAGGATTCCGTCGACATTCCAAGTGGTAGCTTCAAGTCGGAGTCGACTATCCTCCACTCGAGCACAAATCTTGTGTGCTAGCAATAAATTTTCACTTCCAGTCGACATAGAATTGGAAGTAAAAGATCCCTGATTAGTTTATGGAGGATGAGGAGATGGGTCTTAGAGATGATCCGGTTCAGGATCCAAATGTACCAATATACCCTGCAGCTGCGAGGCTACCCCGTCCACAATCAAATAAAAAAATGGTGGACATGGGAACATTTTTGTGATGTTTGAGGGTGGGGATCCCCAGAATCCACGGGCTGAGTGCAATCATTATGACGCTCGGGTTGGATGTCATTCAAAAAGGCAATGCACTTTTTGTCTTTCAGCAAATCTGAACGGTTGCCAGCATTACCAAATAACGAAGTGGATGGCGTCAAGATATTAGTGTCGTGCTTTGTATGCTACTTGATTTTGTACATTTCATCCCATTTAATTTTCACTTAACACTAATATTAATAATAAATTATTAAATGCAGCCCCATGTGGGTATCAGACCAATTTTAGTTATGAGACTTCTACAACTACTGATAGGACAGGAATACAAACGAAGAACCTGGTAGTCCTTTAATACAGTGAGAAGATGTACCATGAGGCACTTGCAATAATGATTATACATGATGAGATGCCTTTTACCATAGTTGAGAAGAAAGGGTTATGCTATTTTGTGAAGCTTCTTGAGTCAAAATTTCCACTCTCATCCCGTTATACAGTAATACGTGATTATATGAAGATGCATCTGAGGAAAAAGGTAGAAATGAAGAAGATGTTCGCCACCACTGGCCAGAGAGTGTCATTTATGACTGACACATGAATGTTTGTACAGATATCTCGTATATGTGTATCACAGCACATTACATTAATAATGAGTGGAATATTAAAAAGATGATTATTGGATTTAAAGATATAGTTGACCATAAGAATGTATCGATAAGGGCGAAGATGGATGGTTGTCTAATTGATTGGGACATCCAAAAAACTTTATGCATTACAGTTGATAATGTCGGTGCCAATGAGACCACCATCGAAGAGTGGTTTATGCGGAATACGAGGGCGGGAGACAATATGATTAAAAATCACCAGTATATCCACATTCAATGCACTGCTCATAGAATCAACCTTATTGTTGGTAAGCTTCTATGGTTTTAATTTTGTATTTTATATTTTAATATTTTAATGATTAAAGTCTTTGAGAATATTACCATTTTTTATATTGTTATGATAATTGGATATTTTTCAATGATGAAACAGTTGAAGGGATGAAAAATATGGACTACTCCATCAAGAAAATCTGTAACATTGTGCAGTACGCGAGGGCTTCTCCCTAAAGGCTGCGAAAGTTCAAGACAATAGCAGAACATATTGGGTTGAATTTTCAAAAATGTTGTGCCTGGATGTTCTCACTCAATGGAACTCCACATATCTGATGTTGGATGTGGCACTAAAGTATAAGAAGGCATTTGAGCGGTTGGAGATTGAGGATGTGAGTCTGAGGTATGCCCTGTTAAAGCCTAATGGAAGGGAGCTCGGTCTGCCAGATAGCACGGATTGGCAACATGTATCCGAGTTTGTCAGCTTTTTACAAATCTTCTATAACATCACGATTCGAGTTTCTGGATCCGTATATACGACGGCAAACATGTAGTTCAGCGAGATCTCCATGCTACACCACCACTTGAAAGAAGGTTGTGTTGACCTGAGCAGACTGTTATCTGGTATGGCATCACATATGTAGTTCAAATATGATAAATATTTAGGGCAAGTTAAGAAGATAAATAGATTATTGTTTATAGCGTCAATCCTCGACCCCCGATTGAAGTTGGCGATGGTAAAATAGTGGGCAATTGAAGTTCTCGGGACAGTGAAGGTAGCGACATTTATCATAGTGCTTAAGGTAGATTTGAACAAGTTATACACCAACTACAGTGCCAATAGCCCTACTTCATCCTCAGCAGCCGTAGGTACCTTACGTTCGAGCTCGAGTTTAGGACCAGCCATAGATGCCCATTCGAGTCAGGCCAGTGTAGTGAGTCGATCCCGAGACTTCAACGTTATGACATCGTTTCATGCACGATCAATGAGAAATTCACTGCAATGTATGAATGAGATTGAGCGGTATTTACTGGCAGAGGTCGATGAGCCTAGTGAGGAAGTTTCAGATCTTGATTTGGTGGATGACTAATTCTATCAAGTACCCGATCCTCTCCCGCATTGCTCAAGATGTACTAGTCGTTTCTATCACTACGATTGCATTTGAGTCGGTATTTAGCACTAAAAGTCGAGTGTTGGATGCTTACCGGAATTCATTGTCACCTTCAACTGTGGGGACTCTTATTTGCACACAAAACTAGCTCAGTGATGTACCTACTGGACTAGAGAGCATCGGCATCGATTTCGTGAGCTACAGGCTTGAGTTAGGTAAAATTAAATTAATTTATTTACTTCTTTTTAAAGGATTAAAGTAACAAAGTTTATATAATTATTAATTATTAAATTATTTCAATGATCTTTTTTATAATTTCATAAATTTATTTAAATTTAAATTTAAATTTATATTGTTTATGATTTCGCAAATCTAGTTATTAACTTTAGCATACTTGTCAATGACTGATGAAGGAATTGACGATTGTGTATATTTTTTTCTCTAATTTACAGTTACTTATTTTATGTTTGGTTAATTTTAGTTATTATTGATAATAATACATTTTAATTTTATCTTAATTTTAGGTACGAATTCGTATAAGTTTCAACGACAAACTACTTTGTTGTAGGGATTTTTTTTTGTAACTTCGGGTCCTATTGAATTAGTAATAGTGAATAATTTAATTTGTATTTTGTACTATTTTTTGTATTAATAGTTTGGAACTCCGATTGGAGTTTTGACTTCAAAATGGGCAAAATTAGGCCCATTCCGAAACTAAATCGTCTCAATTGGGCCATTCCAATTTCAAATGAGCTCATTTTTCAATCGGAGTTCCAAACTCCAATCGAAGTCGGAATGCCTTTTCAACTCCAACGGTTGTCGGAGTTGGAAACTTTGAACTCCGACACCGTCAGAGTCAAAGCGCACCCCTACTTATGTGCATATCAGTGAGTTTGAGAAAATAGTTTCGACTTTTCATGGTCATAATGCTACAGATGATGTCGTAAGACTTAAGTTTTTTCCTTTCTCTTTGAATTATATATTAAAGAGTTAGTTGTACACATTAAGACCACGATCAATAGGATTGTGGAGTGAGATGACACAAGTCTTCTTTAACAAATAATTTTTCCAATATAAGACCAATATTCTGAAGGGGCAAACTTCCATATTTGCACAAAAGGATAGCAAGACTTTATATCAAGCTTGGGAGAGAGTTAAAGAGTTGTTGAGTATATTTTCTCACCATGGATATTAGAACTAGCGTTTAGTGAGTTATTTCTATGAGGGACTTACACCTAGAGTGTGCCAATTCTTAAAGATGATGTGTAATAGTGAGTTTTTAGTAAAAAATATCGATGAGGCCATAAAATATCTCAATAAATTTGTTGAAAAAGCTCATAGTTGGATTAGACCTAGTGCTATTGAAAGTATAAATAGGCCTCGACTTTGAAAATCCAAATGGTAGTGTAATTTATCATCTTAGATAAGAAGATAACCTAAAAGCTAAATTTAGGATACTTACTAGGGAGTTAGAAGTATTAAAAACTAAGGATTTAAATTCAATACATGTGGCTAATCGTGTAGAGTCAACTGTGTTTTGTGTGCGTTGGGTAGATCACTTAGCTTAAGAGTGCCCCACATTTGCTAAAATAAGGGGAATGTTTGAGAAATAATATAATGTTTTAGGCATGTACAAGAAGCATTTTGTACCTTTTTCTAATACTTATAATTCGTAATGGCTAAATCACCATAATTCTAACTAAAATTCTGAAAACTATCAACCTGCACAACCACCTAGAGCATATCTTGCTCCGTATCATGCATCTTCCTATTCTCAAAACCTCTTAAAAGATACTTTACATGATTTTATTGAGGCACATGATGGAAAAACTAATTAAAAGTTTGAATCTTTGATTATGCAGGTGGTTGAAGAAAACAAGGAGATAAAAAGTAATGTATCCAAGTTTATGAGCTCCTTGAGTGTGAATGAGCGTGACAAGTTCCCTTCTCAAATTCAATCCACATTCTAAAGTCAACATATAACACAAGAGAATTTGAAGGACGTCAACGTCGTTGTGGTACAAAGTGGTAAACTTTACACATTCCAATAATAGATAAATTAGAGAATATTGAAGAGGATCAACGTAATAGTGGTGTCGATCTATCCAAAGAATCTGAGGTAATAAAGAATCCAGTTAAGGTACCATTTCCTCAGCTTTAAAATCGAGTATGCGAACTTTGGATCCTAGCAATGAAATCCTAGAGAACCTTAAGCAAGTAAAAATTAATTTTCCTCTTTTGCATGTTATTAAACAAGTTCTTACTTATACAAAAGTTTTATTGGACTTTTGTACAAATAAGAGGAAGCACTATGTAAAAAAGACAATATTCTTAATAGAGCAAGTTAGTACTTTAATTGAGCAACGAGTTTCTCCTAAGTACAAGGATCTTGATTGTTCAACAATCACATGCAATATTGAAAATCCTGAGTTTGTAAAAACCTTACTAGATTTAGGAGCTAGTGTTAATTTAATACCTTATTCAATTTATTTGCAATTAGGATTAGGAGAAATCAAACCAACTATTATAGTATTACAATTGGCTAACCATTCAGTCAATATACCAAGGGTGTAATAAATGATGTTTTGATTCAAATTAACAAATTTATTATCCTGTTGATTTCCTAATATAACATTAGTTCTTTTGTTGACTTTACTTCTAAAATTCATTTACCTTTAGGTAGACATTTTTTCACTATTACTAATCCTCTTATTAATTGCAAGAATTGTTTAATGAAGCTCTCCTTTAAAAATATGATTCTAGAGGTAAATATTCTTCATATTGAAAAACAGCTAAAAGAGGATGACGAGTGCCATCAAATATATATGATTGATATACTCATGGATAAGGGAGTTCACATAACTAATGATTCTGATCCACTTGAATATTTTCTTGTTAATTCTGAATTTGATACTATTAGTGATTCATATGATATTATTGATATTTTCACTATTTTTTATGAAACTCAAGATTGTGAGACACATGCTTGGCAATCGAAATTCAAGGAGTTGATTAAGAAAAGTAGAAAACAAATTCCTACAAGTGAGGTAGTACCAAAAGTTGAATTAAAATTTTTGCCTAAGGGTATAAAACACATTTTCCTTAGTTCAAGTGACACTTTTTCTATTATTATTTCATAGGAACTATTTGAATCTCAAGATGAGCAATTAACTCAAACTTTAAATGAGTATAAGTCAGCCATTGGTTGGAGTAGTGCATGTATAAAAAAATTTAGTCCCCTAGTTTGTTCACATAAATCAATCTGGAGGAAGGAATTAGCCCTCGTAGACTTCCTAATTACAAATTTAATTCTATTATGAAATAAGTGGAAAAAAATACAGTGTTAAAACAATTAGACTTCCTAATTACATATTTTATTGCCGATAGCAAATGAATTAGCCCTACACAGATTGTTTTCAAAAAAGTCTGCCGTGATCATATGTACTTGCATTAATTTGACTTGAAAAGTTGAAATTAAATCGTTGGCCGATAAGATATCCCTAGTAAGGGAGTGATATTTGCAGTCGTGTACAAGTTTCGTGCATTTCATTTATTATTTTTTTAAATGGTGGATTCCAATTTTTTCAAAATGAATATTTAAATCTGTACATTCTAAAACCATTTATAATATTACTCATGAAATGTGTTTGTTTGGTCTCAACCAAAATTGGTTTGAAGCGTTACCCACCTTTAAAAAAACACCGCATGCGTTTCCAATTGTTGGATATAGTTGAAAGACGATACTAATAAAGTGTAATTCAGAGTCCAGACCTCACAAGTTACCGAAGGGGCTGCTACAGCCACCACTAGTTGGGACGTATTTTGGGTCCTGCTAGTTATAATTTTTTTTTACATCAAATAATATTTTCTTTTATTGTTAGATAATAAAAGAAAAAAAAAGAAAACAAATGATATCACAATAAAAGAAAAAAAAACAAATGATATTATTATTAAATAATATTTCCTTAATCAATAAATCAAAAAAAAAAAAAAAGAGCTGGACTCAAAATGGGACTCAAATAGTGGTATTTTTATCATTTTCTTCCGATTAACGAATTAGGGACCAAAATGTTTTATCTTTCTTCAATTTTCAGTTTTTATAATTTTTTATTTTAAAAATAATTAGAAAAATGATTTGTTATTCATGGGAATGCAAAAAAATGAAATAAAAAAGTAATGTTACATATAAGTAACATTATGCATTCATATGTGCATATATGTATTTTGATTGAATATTTTTATATTTTTCATTTTAATTTAAGTATTTTATTAAGTTTATTTTTTTTTATCTTAATATTAATGTACATATGAATATCTAATATTACTTATATTTAGAATTTTTTTAAAAAAAGAAATTCAAATAGTTGTCAATTGGGAACGAACTATCATTTTCCATGGTTGAAATGGTCAGAATCGGAGTTGGGCTACCACACAATGGAAGATAAATTTTGCGCCGTTGATTAAACTTTATTATGGGCCTTTAGAAACAGATGCTGATGGCTCTTGGGTTTCTGGGCTGGAAAAGGATAAACTCACGATAACTTACACAATATATTATATAATGTGTTGTAAAATATAGATATTTTTGTAAAGTGATAATAATTTTATAAGATAGATTATAAAAATATTCTTATTTTATAACTTATGTTATGTAAGTGTTATGAAATATATTGTGTGTGTATCATTTCTCTTCTGAACTATGAAATACATTCCATTAATTGTATCTGTTGGGTCAGATATTTTTCAACTTTCATATTCTTTTATTCTCCATTATACAATAAAAGATTAAGAATATAAATACTTAGATTTAGTATTTTTGTTAATTTATATTTACGAGATAAATTATAATCTCATATATCATAATATGAATAAAATTTTGAATTCGAAATTTTAAATTATCTTTCCCATTTAACTTAATAAAAATAATTAAGTGAAGTTTTTTTTTTTTTTTTTTGTGAGCAAGTTAAAGTTTATTAGATAAAACTAATGGATTACAAGATACAAGTTCAAGTAAGATGAAAATCTCCTATAATACTCTTAAAAAATTAACACACAATGCACTATTAAAAATAAAGTAAAAAAATGACTTCTAAATAGAGGGATTTGCAACCAAATAAATGGCTTCTATCTAATTTTTAAATAAGGGAATGATCGTTTTAAAAAGGGTTTTAGGCTGTGACGGAAAGTCACAGTACCGTGTTAGTTTAGGTAGATCATTGGTACTCACATTCTCGCTTTTGTTTGATCTTGAGTTATGAAAAGTAAAAAGATTGGATAAAAAGCAACCAGGTCCAATACTTCTACGAAAATTCCGTAATGGCGATGGTGACGCGTGAAACTCATGCGCTACCTGAAATGGAGCTCGGGCAGATCATGAAACTGCACGTGGCAACAAAAACTCCGTTGAAACGCGGTTTCGCGTGGGCAACACACACGGTATGATCCACGCGTGTAGCCTATGTACCGAGCAAATAGGCGGTCTCCTTTTACGATTGTGTCAATCGACAGCTGAAGGGGTCATTGGTGCTGTGCATGGTGGTTGGAAGTGGCTGGAAGGCAGTAGATCGGAGATCACCAACACTAAAGAAAGGAAATATACCGAAATAAAAAAAAAAATTGACTATATACTAAAATATGAACAAAACTATCAAAAATATGTTGGGGTCATGGTTCCGATGACCTCCTCCCCCTATAAAGGGTGATCGGAAAAGGGGAGGGGTCGGAAATTGCAGAGACCCTAGACAGAAATTATTGCGGAGAGAGAAGGACTAACTTTATTGATTAAAAAATATTATTATATGAATGTAAATGCTCCAAATTATTTTAGAATAAAAATATAATTATGACGGCAAATTCAACGGGTCATCCAAAAAGTAAAAGCCAGAAGCAGAAATTAGTTAGACTGTAAGATGCAGAAAAAAGAAACGCTCTCAGCCTCTCACTTCCCCTCATACTGCGTCTCTCCAACTCCACACAGCCAAAAAGAAAGCATCGTTTTTGCCGATTAGGGCTTTTCTTGATTGTTTTGAAAGATCATTCAGGTACATGGAGGTTTCAAATTTCGAAACGAATATTAAAGCTCCATTAGGTATCGTTAATCTGAAGGAGGAGGATAAGGATGTGGTTCTAGAGCAGAAGCACGCAGTTGACTGGGTCTACAGAGGCGAAGGAGCTGCTAATCTTGTTCTCGCATACACCGGATCATCTCCCGTGTTTGTACGCTCCTACTTGATTCCGATTCTTCAATTATCTTTTCCGTAGTTGTTTTTGACTGAATAAAATAGTACTTGAAAGTCGAAATATTTTCCATTTATCTGAATCCTCATTGTAGCCGTTTTCGAAGCTTAGTATAAATGTGCATCTGTATAAATATATAATGTTGCGTGTATAGATAGGGAAAGTAATGCGAATACCGAAGTCGCCGAGGAACGGATCGCCGCACGTGAGGAGTCCGACGGCGTTGAGCACGCACGAACGGCTACTATGGAGAGACGTCGATGGCATCGTATCGTCTCCAAACAAAGAAATTGCTGCACAACTATATGTCCTGCACGTCGTGAGCCCTCTCTTGGGTTCCGAACATGTTGATGCCGGGGTACGCTTCCCGAGTCCTTTCTCTTTCTTTTGGATTCTGGAACTGAAACTTGTTGTTTTTCATTGTAAAAGAAGCACTGTAGTGAACTTATTGATTTGTTGAAATTTTGGGTTTCTGCTTTTTGCCGTCTCCACTCTCCAGTTGCGTTTTAGGACATGGTTTGTATCTTGTGATTTTTAGAAGCATTCTTTTTGGTCCGCTAATTTGTCTATTCGTGAGGAATTTCTGGTGGAATATAGAGTGATGTTTTGTTTCTGGTCGATTTCATGATTGGTAATCATTTTAAGAATTTTAGCGTAGTTAAAGTTCTGTGACCTTGTCTTTCAATCAATTTTTCCAGATGCGTGTCCTTGTGTCCAGGGAATTCCTGGAGTCGGTTGAGAAAAATGTTATATGTCAGCGTCCTGCTTGGCGAGTTGATGCTGCCAAGGCTGATACGGATCGCGATTCTGTGCTTCTCCTAACTGATCATTCGCTTTTTCCTGGCGGTAGTTTCTTCTCTTTGGTATTAATGTTTGATGCGATTTCTCTAGGTTACCCTTAAAAAAAATTACTGGTGTGCGACTCACTTTTGTCTCGCACTTAGCAAGCAGGCATAAAGAATCTTAGGTCTGAAACCTTACGTCGATGCAAAATTCAAAATGGTGACTTATTTTTTAATCTCGACTTAAAACGGCATTTGTTTCTCCTTAGTTTTTTTGAGCCAGAATAATTAGCACCCAAACGTATATTACTTACAAAAAGAAAATTGCAAATTAATCTTTCTAGATAGGAACTTGTCAAATATTCGATCACAATGGTTAATGTAATTAAGTTTGTCCTTAATTCTACCTAATATGCTTTAGGAAAATACCAGTGCAGGACTCTGATAGGAAGAGTAGACTATATATGGGTGCCTACCCTTCTTAGAATTCTTTCATCGAATATCTTTGACAAACAACCACTTAGGTTAAATCCAGCACCCAAATTTCCCTCATGGTATGCATTGTAGTTTGCATTTTGGTATAATATTATAGTAGTTAATTCCATCTTTTTCACGCCAGGTACTCTCAACAGTCGATCCTGTGTATCTGTTGAAATAAAGGTTCCACTCCCTTACCATGTCCTTCGTCTTATTTCTTGTCTTTGCAGTTTGATTTCTTTTCATTTTATGTCTCTGAGTGAAAATCAAAACCAATAGTCTTTATTCTTTTTTTTTTTTTCTCTCTGGTGCACTTCCACTTTCTCAAAAAGTAGCCCAAATGTGGATTTCTCCCTTTTTCAAGATTCATATCGGACAAAAATTCCATTAAACGGAGCATTACTCGATTTAGAATGCACCAAGCCTTGAAGTTGCATCAAGGAGAGGTACATTCTTTCTTTTCATCTTGATACCAAGTTAGTTTGTATTGAATTATCTTCATCTGTATTTAGATTTTATGTTAGATTCTATGGATCCAAATACCACTTTCCATGGGAATTTCTGAAATTATTAATCTTTTTTTTTTTGCTTATAAGACCTCTTGCAGTAATGATGTTATTTTAGACGTTTGTTTCTGACTCTGGTTCATTCCAATGCATGCAGTAATGATGTTATTTTAGACGATTGTTTCTGACTCTGGTTCATTCCAATGCATGCTACAGATATCAGAATTAAGCGAATATGATCCCATTGATCTGTTCTCTAAGTGCAAGGACAGGATAGATAAAGCTATTATCAGTCTCTTTAACACCCCTCAGAATAATTTCAGGGTATTCTTGAATGGTTCTCTCATATTTGGGGCCTTGGGTGCTGGTGCGAACAGTACTAGTTTTGTGATTAGGGAAGCATTTGAAGATGCACTCAAATCTGTCATCTGGGCAGATAATAACCTGCGTACAATGAATTTCCTACAGCTTGTTTCAGAGACAGTTTATAAGTCCGGAGTACTGGATCAGCTTCTTGAGATCCAGAAGCTTGATAATTTTGACATAGAAGGAGCAGTTCATGCATATTATGACATCATTTGTGAGTCTTGTCCAGTATGCAGAGAATCTGGTGGAGACAGAGATTCACAGATATATACGTCTTTGCATTCCATTCCTTTGGATGAAAGCTTGAAGATTGTAAAGGACTATTTGATAGCAGCAACCGCAAAAGACTGTAGTCTAATAATTAGTTTTAGACCAAGCAAAGATGGTTATTCAGGATCTTTATATAATAAAATACAGCTAGAGGCAACCAACCAAATCTTTGATTACAAGGTAGATAGATCTCAACATATTTCATTTGAAATTTATATGCTTAGTTGATGTTGATTCACCTTTGGGAATGTCATGTAAGAAAATAGTATGACTTATAAGCTTGACATTTGGAAAACTCAAATCTTTTCTTATTAGGAAAAGAAGATTGTACTCATAGACTCAACGATACTTATCAAAAAAGAGGAAAAGAAGATTGTTCAGAAGATTGACAATAGCACCAAAAGTTTTGAAATTGCATCTGAATCATCTTAAATAAATTTAATTTACCGACTAAATTCCTAGTTGAAAGTCAAACATTTCTATTTCAAGGTGTCATTTCTTATGGCAGTGATATCTTACACAAGTTTCAATTTCCTAGGCATCATTCATTGACCTAGATTTGAAACCTTTGAAGAAGATGGCAGACTATTATGAGTTAGACAAGAAGATTGTGAACTATTACACTCGTATGGTGGAAGCAGAAAGAAGCAGAAAGAAACATAAAGGCTAATATGACTGAAAGAAACTCAACATAATGCATGGAGGATAATTCTGACTGAGGATTATATTGGTATGTGTAAGTATTTTGAGATGATATTCCTTTACACAACCGTTATTTGTTTGTAGGAATGTAGGTGACAACTCCTCATCTTTTAGCTACTTGTTCATCCTGTTGTCGTGGTAATCATGTTTGCCTTTGTATAAAGTATTATATTTTTGTATCGTTTTCTTGGTAATTCAAACTTACAAGCGGCATTTTATTAATTTCTTCTCTTCCCCTTCACCATTTCCATATTTGGCTTCGGAATAGGAGTTTATTTGGTTTAGGGTGTGAAGTCCTCTTTCCACAATCTTTCTTATGATATATTGCAAAGCATACTTGGATTAGGATTTAACTACATGCACTATGAGCATGTACTCTAGATTTGATGCTTGCCACTAATTGTTAATCGGTGAGACAAAGGCATTCCGAAATTAATTTTTCATCTTTCATCCACATGCATGCCTATTATGGGTTTTTTCATTGACATACATGAGTATGCTATATGGGTTTCTCATGGAGGCCTAGTCATTGGTATTTCCTTTATCTTCTCATTATATTCAATGGGGCTGCAGTAAGAGTAGAGGCAAAAGTGACAGAACACTGATTTTGGGTTCAGTGGAGAAAATGATACGTCAACTACTTCAGTGCCATTTCATCTATTCTCACATGTCCTATTAATGCATACAGCTGGATTTCTAATTGACCATGGTGTGCAGAGAATTGTTAAGATTGAGTTACTTTCTGGG
The DNA here is from genome assembly GCA_036898215.1 of Platycarya strobilacea. NCBI lineage: Eukaryota > Viridiplantae > Streptophyta > Magnoliopsida > Fagales > Juglandaceae > Platycarya > Platycarya strobilacea. Next base: position 11,886,378 of record CM072555.1, read on the forward strand.
TAGACCCCCTTGGAAGCAAATAACTAACTGCAACAACTCTGCAAACCCAAAAAAAAATTGATAAACTTCTACAAGATGTTAAAATTAATTTGAAGGAGGAACTGCTTATACCAATCATATATGAATATTTTCATGTTCCGAGATAGTAGAAGCTGCCAGTATTTTTCTATCACCACAACACCTTTGTTGTCTTTTGGGTTTTAATTACATCTTGTGTTTAAGTTAATTATGGTTTGTGGTCTCATCAGCCATTAACCCTACGAGAGTACAATATTTGATAATATAGCCGTTTGGTATAAATGCCCGAAATCCCTTTCGGAACTAATCTGTGCACCAGATGTGCCTTAGATTATACATGCAAGTTATATGTAGGAATTTAGACCGGTTATGGTTGCAGTCTGCAGAGAGCACCATCAGCTGGTTAAATTGTTACAGGGTTATCCTTCAGGGGATTTGTTTTTAACGTCCTCAAAGTTTTAGCATATTTTTGTGGCTACCATGCACGTGTATGATGGAACTCCGCTTTCATTTGCTGTTTTTGTATTTTTTAAACGTTCGTTTTCTTTTGTATTTAATTATAATGGAGTTTTAACGGTTTTGTAGGATTTTATTAACTCTAATAATATTTCATCTTAGAGCATGGCATTCCGTTAAATTGTTTGTTTCAAATCTATATAAGTTGTTAAGTTTTGGAATACCATTTTTTGCTTTATGTGATCTTATTTTTAGCTTTTATTAACATGTTTATAAGCGTTACGATGTCTTGTTTCTTAAAAATTGTCTAACCATATAAAGATTCCTAATATTTATTAAGAGTGCTGGGGCATCCCACTTCAGTCTTTGCCTGGAGGTATTGTTTGGGAAATTCATGTTTTTAATTTGCATTTTCGACTGGAAAATTCTATATGTCTATTCCACTTTCATCCCACTAAGTAAAATGTAATATAGTTCTTATTATTGAACGATCATTTATTGCATGTTTCTTTATCATCTAATGATGACAAATGTGCTACATCCTATTTAATATGATCAAAATAAGATGAGAATAGGATGTATAACATTACTCCTTTTCACTGCTCCCTTCTGCAGATGACATTATACCGAAGCAGCAGTTAACCCGACGCTAGAGTCTATTCTCACAGCAGAAGCAAAGTCATGGAACACTGTGAGCTCTGTTCGAGAAGTCCTGAGATTTTAGTGGAATGCTTTTGCGGTCCAATTATGTTTGCCTGCAGCTTTTGCTGAACCACGTGCTCAATAACTAGCTCTGAGCAGTGAAAAGGTCTCTCTTTCTCTCTCTCTCATACACACAAAAGTACAAAACGGCATATATCAAAAAGCTAAAGTTGTTCTTAATACAACCAAAAATGACAAATAGACTGCAAGTGAGCCAGGTTGTGCCCATTCAGATTAATGAGAAACTTGAGGGTGTTAATTGCCTTTTTCACCCCTGTTAAGACAAGGGGTATTTTCTGGTCATTATTTATTGTACTTCTCAGGCTAAAGTAGCTTATTATTGCCTACATAGGATCATAGTTCCAAAATGCGCCAAAACTGGATATGGTGCAACGTGTAATGAGAGGGCGGACTTGGGGTGAGTTGTAGAACCAGACATTTTTAAGTTCTCTTTTACACTAGTAGTTTTCGCTGATGTGGAATGGTGTACTGTGTATACACCAATTTCCACTTGTATAGCATGCGTACATTGCAGCCGTATTCATCAAAATTTTGAATTTTGTATCAGTGATTGAATGTTTTCCTTCAGATTCTCACTTGAGCGCTTCTTATGGGTGTGAAATTAGAAAATAAAATGTCTTCCTATATAGAATTGTTAGTAAATGTTAGTTGGAACTAGTGGTAAATAGTATGAGAGTTTGAAATGTCTACCTATGTCTGTCTGCATTAAATGCATAAATGCATATGATATGGCATGTGTGATCCAATCAACAGCCTCCTTCTGACTTGTATTTATTACCATTCACCAACTAACAATGTCACTCTTTTTCTCTATTCAACCATACGGTTCTAAGAACAGAAGAAAGGATATCCTAGCAACTTTCAGATCCATCGATAGTTTCCGACCCGTTTGTTCCAGTCCCTAACTTATTTTCATCCAAGCATGTCAAAGGTTCATCTCTCTCCTCTGCTCATGTCCTTTCATACTTCACGCGAATTTCTATCCTTCTGCCTCTGCGTTTAATTCTTGACCTCTCATTCTCCTCTGTCCTTTTATCTCTTTCACTGTCTGACACTGCATTACTTTTTCAGCACATGTGCTGTCTAGTATAATCTATCTCCTCAGAAGTTCCTACTAACCAATTAAGAATATCTCTGTTGCAGAAAACCGTGGTGTCAGTGGAACTGCTCTGTTCGAAGTGCAGGCAGAAGGTAATGAAGCTAGTTGCAACAATAGAAGGAATAACTTCTATAGTGCTCGACCCTTCAAAGAGTACGGTGACAGTAATTGGAGAAGCTGATCCTGTGACAATCATCAACAAGGTCAGAAAATTAAGAAAAACTGCCACAGTTGTCAGTGTCGGTCCTCAAAAAGAAGAGAAGAAGGATGATAAGAAAGATGTTCTTCTTTATACACCAAAGACATGTCAGAGATGTGATGTGTGGTATGTGATTGCTGAAGATTATTACAATTATTGTTCCATTATGTAACCAAATCAAGTAACTCACTTTTCTTGAATCCTCTGTTTTTACTGTTCGTTTCCTTTGCATGTATTTCGTACTGCAAGAGTAGATCTTACATTCCATTCCATATGCATATACTGTGAAATATGCAGTGTTCTATGGATATTGAATGCTTCTCTCTTCTTTGAACCAAAAGCAGCTGTGTTGCGATCTTTTAGTTTTTTTTTATCCCAATTACTGAATTATTTTGAAAGCTAATTACAGTACCCTTAATTGTAGTAACCCATTTTGAATTACAGAACCAACAATAACTACCACCACCACCACCAATAATAAACAAAATAATAGAATGGGTGGGACATAATAATATCATTAAGTTTTTCTTGGATGTGACGTGTTATAATAATATACATATATCAGACTTTTAGTCTGAAGAGTTTCAGAAGCTGAGCATCAATATATAATTAGTTGATTTATAAGATCACATGGTAGGTTTCATGCTTATTTGGTTTCAATGAAGTGGAACTTTTAAATTTATATATATATATATATATATATATATATATATAGGACTTGTGGCCCAGTGGGGGGGGGGGTGTTTACTGATTTTCTCTCGGTTTCTCATCTAATTGGACAAAACATAAAATTTGGGGGGGGGGGGGGTTGTGTGCAGATTTCCGACCACTGAGCGGTCACTATTTGAATATTAATAAAAGTATATATAATACGAAATACGAGGCGTCCATCTTAATCGATGAATCAATGTGATATCAACATGAAAGGTTCATTCTAACTTTGTACAAGGAAAGATACTTCTAAAAGAGATTCCGAGGAACCAGAATTAAAACCATCGTCACACTTTGGATTACAATCGCTTTTAGACTACCATCAGATACCCTGCTTTTTTTTTTATTTGGTTGCCTTTCCCTTTCAATCATTTCAATGAATTAAATTATCCATTCTTTATTTGTTGTAAATCTCAAATAATTTGTAGTAGATTTATGGAGGAGAAAAATAATATTACTATGAAGGAGTGTTGATACATACATTGAGAAGGATTGTGCAGTGTAGTCGCACAGTGCGGTTAGGCTGAAAGATAAAGGGAAGGGGGAAACAGTAGTCACCGACAAGGTTTTTCTGAAGCACCATAATACAATGGGCTTCTCAAAGTAAAAAAAAAAAAAAAAAAAAGCCCATTATACGAAGGAACGGGCGTTTCATGTTTTCGGCTTGTGGGCCGTTGATACAATCCAATAAATAACTAGCCATCCATCGCGTGGGATGATCAATGTGAATAAGGGAGTTCATAGATATTTGGTTATCTTATATTTTATTAATTTTAATGACTTTAAATAACTTTATAATATTTTATTTAAATCGTGACACGTTAACATGAAAAATTGCGTAATAATTACTCAAATATTGGGAGTGAAGTTGCAGAAGAGCATTCTAGTTCCTAATTTCCTACTCTTTTTGCACCAAAAAGAAAGAAACATAAGCCTTCTAGAAAATTCAAACTCCCCAAGGTTGGTTTCCGACTTTCTGTCCAAGTTAAACCCTCACGCTTTTCATCCTAACCCAAAATCAGAATGGTGCCAATCAAAACTCTTCTCCAAAACCAATCCATGATAATACTAGTGGCCACCTCTCTCACCGCCTCAGCAATCCTCATCCGAAACATTGTCAACAATTTTGTCCCCGAAGCCGTCCATGAATGCTTCCAGAAGCTCTCCACCCGTTTGTCTTCCCGGCTCACCGTCGTCATCGACGAGTTTGAAGGGCTCGCCAAAATCCAGATGTTCGAGGCGACTAACATTTACTTGGCCAGAAAGTTATTGCCGTCAACTCTTAAGAGTCAAGGTACTTAAGCCACAAAAAGATAAGGAACTAGCTGTGGCAATCGACACGGATCAAGACTTGGTCGATTTCTACAAGGGTGTGAAATTTGGGTGGGTTTTGGCTTCTTCGTGGATTGACATGCCAGATTCAAATAAAAAAAGCAATCAAAATGCACTTTCGAGATCTGAGCTACGACGTTTTAAGCTTCATTTTCATAAGCAGCAGAGGGACATGGCATTGAGATCTTACTTGCCATACATTCTGCAACAAGCAAAAGTGATAACAGAAGAGACAAAGACGGTTAAGATTCACACCATTGACTACAATGGTATGGATTATTGGAGCTCCATCAACCTCAACCATCCAGCAACTTTTGATACAATGGCCATGGAACCAGAGACAAAGAAGGCTTTGATGGAGGATCTTGATAGGTTTGCAGTAAGGAAGGAGTATTTTAGGAGGGTAGGCAAGGCTTGTAAACGTGGCTATTTGTTGTATGGACCGCCCGGTACCGGAAAATCAAGCTTAGTGGCAGCCATGGCCAATTATCTCAAGTTTGACATCTATGACATGGATTTGAGGGAGGTTCAGTGCAATTCGGATCTACGACGGTTATTGATAGGCACGGGGAGTCGATCAATATTGGTCATAGAGGACATTGATTGTTCAGCTGAGTTGCAGAATCGAGATCTGGAGAAGGAAGGCAAATCCAAAGAGGATAATGGCAAGGTATATCTCTGTTCCTGCATTTACTCGAAAGGTATAATTCAAACCAAAATAATGTATGTTTCGTCCTCCCATCGCAAATTACGTTGTCTGGTCCTTTGAACTTCATTGATGGATTGTGGTCAGGCTGTGGAGACGAGAAAATCATTTTGTTTACGACGAATAACAAAGACCGTCTACATCCTGCACTGCTGAGGCCGGGTCGCATGGATGTGCACCTAATCATGTCATATTGCTCCTTTAGTGGATTCAGGACATTAGCGTCTAATTACTTACAAATTGATGAGCATCCACGGTTCGGAGAGATCGAAGAACTGTTAGAGAAGACGGAGACGACACCTGCGGAAGTTGCAAGAGAGTTGATGAAGACTGATGATGCTGAAGTTGCACTACAGGGGCTTATCAAGTTCCTCCGTAGCAAAAAGCAGGAAATTGGGCAAATCCAGTAAGTACAGTGGACAAGTCCAGTAAGTTGAGGGCATTTGTATAGGTCGGTACAAGGAAATTCCATTAACTTTTTTTTGAAAAAAAATCTTTATACAAAACATAAATCTGCATTCTCGAGTCAGATTAATGGCGATGATTTGTAAGTAGAATAAAATTATTATAAATATTAGTGAAATTATTTAATTAATATATTCTATAAAATTTTGAGAAAAGAGAAAAAGTTTGGAATTTCTTAATATATAATTTTTTTTAGTATTATAAAATTAAAATATAATTTCTTTATATAATTTTTGCTTTGGGATTTAAATAAGTTGAATTATTTTGTGTTTTAAATGAAAGTTTGGAAAAATTATAATGATTAAATAATGATTTGATGAAAAATTTGAAAATTTAAAAAAGTTTTTATATTTATGGTATTTGAATATTGAGATGAGATTAGATGAGATAGAAGGAAGTTGCAATCTAAACGGGATCTAAGATTTCCATCTTAACAAAGGCATCTGACTGATTTTGTAAACATGAAAATATAAAGAATCGACATCATATTTCACATTTATATTTGAAATTTTGAATACTCCTCTTTTTTCCAAGGGTTAATTAGTTGATAACTTTGAATATGCCTTGAAATTGAAAATTAATTTTTCTGAGCGCCTTTCCAACTTACAAAGCAAACACATATACGCAACACTCACAGGACTAATAGAGCAAAAGATGCCTATCCAGAATACGAAATAGGTACCTCAAAACTAGCATGGGCGGCTTTTTTTTTTTTTTTTTTTAATAAGTAAGAAGTAATTTCATTGATATGAATATAAATAGGTAAAGCCCAAGTACACGGGAGTATACAAACGAGATGCCTAAATACATTCTAGCAAGCACTAGATTAAGGAAGCATGGGCGGCTTTGAAGGGAGAAAACTAACCGGAAGAACTGTACTACCCTTTTAAAGCCTCTATACTGCCATTTTCATTTCTATCTTCTGGTGAGGATCATAGCCTACAAGTTCAAAGTCAGCTGCCACAAATGAATCTATGTCTTTCTTCGCTGGATTGATTTTCAAAATCTGCATGGTATGTGTAAGAGAATGCATTTATCAAAGAAATAACAATAACAAAAATTAGTAAAAAAGTTATAAGAAAACAAAACTCTTATAGTGGCATAGTTTCCATGTGCCACTTGTTTTCCTCATATAACATTGAACGCCATTCAATTCTTGTTCAATTTTCCGAAAAAATGAGAAAGGATAAAAATCTTCAGTTTGTGGCAATAGGCTCTGGAGACTGGAGAGTGCAGTTAACTCATTTTTCCTCTACAAAACATTGACAGACCAGCCTTCAAGAATTTCAGAGATGAACGAAGGAAAGGCTTGTTTATAACTAAAAAGGACAGGAGCAGTCTTCAGACATAATAAGATAAGGATTCATTTTCAATGGCCTTTTAAAATAACTTATAACCTGAAATAGACAGCATCATATCAAGGGCAAGTCAAGTTTCCGCATAAATGCTGTTAATTAAAGGGTTGTCTACATTACAAACCGATTGGAATTCAAAACATTAATGTGAAAAGAATTATAGGTACTTCGACATAATAAACACTAACCAAATGCAACAGCATTTATATACTTTGTTCTACTCACAGGAAAAGGTTTCGGAAGTTTCTGAAGCTGCTCCTGTAAAGGCCTGATATGAGCTTTATAAACATGGGCATCCCCAATTATATGAATAAAATCACCAGGAAATAGGCCTGTAAATGCAAAATCATATTTAAAAAATCTTAACAGGGATCTCCATATAAGAAGACATGGCAACAGAGACATAACCCTAAGAGAATGACAACTACAAATCTGTAACAAAATTTCCATTATTCTGATTGTGATATAACTGCATACCACAAACATGAGCGATCATACATGTAAATAAAGCATAAGATGCGATATTAAATGGAACACCAAGACCCATATCAGCAGATCGCTGATACATTTGACATGAAAGCTCCCCATTGGCTACATAGAACTGCAAGAAAGTTAAGTACACAAAATGGTCGATTACATGTAATAAAAGAACAAATAAATGAAATAAATAAATAAAACTAGCAGGTTACCTGCGCAAACATATGACAAGGGGGAAGTGCCATCAACTTAAGATCTTGTGGATTCCAGGCTGAGAGGATAATTCGCCTGTCATCAGGTCTATTCTTGATCTTGTCAATAATATCTGACAACTGATCAAACCCTTGGTTTGTATAGTCAGCATGCATGTTGGTATATCTGTAACATGGTACATTAATAGAGGATGACTAAAGTTGGAATGGAGTTGCAAATTTGCAATTACTTTCAGTGCATGCTAACTACTGACCTAGCACCGAAGTGTCTCCACTGGAATCCATAAATTGGTCCCAAGTCACCTTCTTCCCTATCTGACAAACCAATACTAAAAAATATATATGCTAGTTAGATTTGCATAACCAAATTAAATTTATGACCAATTAGATTTGATAGCCAAGTAACTGCCTGTCAAGGAAGTCTCTGGATGCATTTCCATCCCATATATGTACGTCTTTCTCCTGTAGAACCTATCAGAAACAACATCTATTGTAAATCCAATTCAGTCTCCAATATAATCAATTTACAAAATATAGAACATTCGATTCTTCAGTACTAATCATGTCCATCTAGAAATAAAATTGTAGACTGAAAAACACCTAGAATGACTTATGTACTGTCAGTATACTACCATTCTGGCAATGCAGACTTGAGTGATAAAAATTGTGCAACGAACTAAAAAGAGAATGAATCACTTACATTCTGATGATTCCTAAAATCACTACCATGACTTAGGCTCAGTTATATAGGGAAACTAACCTCAAGACTTTGCGTTTACAATTACCAAATTCCACAAAAGGACTACATTACCACCCCAATGGTTATGTTTAAGTCGACACAAACCCAACCCCTAATTTTAAATGTTAAAGAAAGAAACTTTGGGGGGTGGGGGGGGGGGGGGGGGGTGTTTTAAAACAGAAGATTCCACTATGTCACTATTTGAGTAAACTTTGATCATTTACAACTGAGACGCTTTTCTTAAAGAGTAAAGAACCCCAATATATCAGTAGATCTAAGAAAATGTAGATACAGATTTACAATCAATGTTGAACAAAATGGTAGTAGAAAAAGGTAAGCCAGTTGCAAGAACATTCCAGCCAATTGAATATTGGCCTTTTCCTTTTACACGAAGGGAATGTTGGCTTATTTGCATTATTTCTAAGATATCATTACCTTTGCATTCGTTGAGCCACTGACAAACCACAACAGTTCTTCGACAACTCCTCGCCAAAATACTCTCTAGTAATTTGAAAAACAGAAAAGCATAAGTACCACCATAAAAAAAAAAAAGAAATTTTTTTCCTGAAATTGCCTAGAAAGTTTGTGACCTAAGGGAATTTGGTAATATACACTCCAACATGACAAAACATGACCATAAGGGCAAAAAAGAGCAACTCTCAACCAGATGAAAGATAGAACACTGTAATGGAGAAGCAATTTAGAAGGGAGTTAATACCTTAGTTGTAAGAAGCGGGAAAGATCTGCGAAGATTGAACCGCATCTGCAAAAAGTACAATTAAAAAGGTGACCGTGGAAATAATAATTTGTAGAGTAGTGCTAGAGTGAAGCCACACTCATAGTACTCACTCTCACATGTTACCGTAACATGTGAGAGTGGGTGAGTGTGACTCACTCTATAATTTTTCTAATTTGTATGTCTGTAATTAGGTTTGGTATTTGTATACTTTCTGTGAACTTGGCTTTGCCTTGTTACTTGTCTCGATAAAATTTTCTTATTCCTCAAGAAAGTATTAATGCCACTATTGGACGATCAACAAACACGTCAGAAAACTGAAAAACACAAACTTAGGTAATCTTTTCACACTACCTGGCAACCAAATTTAGATAAAGTACCAGTCCCTGTCCTGTCGTCTTTCTGGGTGCCAGTAGAGATAATTTCTTGAACCAGTTTCAGATACACGTACTCATCATGTTTCTCAAATATCATCTTTGGCAGGAAGGTAAACCTTTCTACGTCAAACTTACTGGAATCCTCACTCCTTGAATCACTAGCTTCAATTGCGGAACTTCTTACACGAACATAACTCACAAAAGAATATCGTATATGATTTTCCACCAACGGGGAGGACGAGTACCATGGCTGAAATACGGAGAAATCAATTTTGGGAGTAAAAGTGTCGCATTCAATGCTTGTCTCAATTTCAGTAATGTGGATGGCAGCACATTGTGAAGAATTGAGTGCTTCCCTGTACCGAAAGTCATCAGTATCCGTCTTTTTTTCTTTTTCTTTTTTTGTAAGTAAAAAAAGTCATCAGTATCCGTCTTATCAATCAATTACTGTTTAGGATGTACATATTAAGCAACAAGTTACCTTAGTATCTGGCCGCCTCCAATAATAAACACTTTCTCTACCGACAGAGAATAAGTAGATTCGGCCAATAATTTTAAAGCCGAAGGAATGCTTCCACATGTTATAACATTTTCCGCAGTTGCAATATCAGCAATTCCAGAACGAGTCAGTACAATATTCAGGCGACCAGGTAAAGGACGGTACTCGAGGGGGATACTTTCCCAAGTTTTCCTACCCATTACCACTGCATTCTTCTTCCCAGGATCTGATGTGGCTGTCGTGAGATGCTTGAAAAATTTGAGGTCAGAAGGTAACCTCCATGGCAATTTTCCATCTTTCCCAATACCCATTTCACGAGTAGCAGCCAGCACAACTTGGAAAGTCCTTCCGGGATCAGCATCCACATCACAGTTAGAGCTACTCATTGGAGTGCCGCCAGCCATGACAGAAAATCTTGGGTAAGATCTGTACTTCTGAGGCACATTCAATACTCCAAATAAGCGTGAGGGCGCAACAGAAGCGAGATTAAGAAAGCAATATACCTGTTAACAAAGGGTACAAAAATTGGTGACAGAACAAAATGTGGTAAAGTTATAAGAAGGGCCTCAATTACATTACTAGCTAAAATTATAATTGAAATAAAGAAACGGGGTTTGTTCGAATTAGGTAATGGATTAAGGGAAACAATGCTGGGGCAACCCAGGAAGCAAGCTGTATTTAAGGTGGTCTCCTTCCATTAATGGCATCCGTAGCTCTTCTGTAGTTTCAAAGTGCAAGAACAACTTCATCTTAGATGGTCACGGAAATGAAAAAGGCAATGACCGCCATTGTAATAGAGGAGATAGCTTAGTATACTGTAGCAAGTAGCAACCTTGGAAAAGGATATGGTCCTCAGAGCATAATATTGCACCAGCATCTGGACATGTGCCCTAAGTTAACAGGACGTACGCGTCTTTGCCAGGAGAAAGGAGAAAAGCCTATTCCAACAACACAACATTCCTACTCAGTATCTGGCATTACTGCCAAGAATACCAAAGATTCACCTGAGAGGAAAGAAAAACAGAAAAGAAACTAGGAAACTGTACCGAAAATGCAGTTTGCTTACGACTATGGCAAGGGAAAAGACACGTTCGATATTATTTGCTGCTTAAATTCTTAGACACCTGTGCCAACCAAATTGGTAAAGATATTGAAGTTGATATAACATCAAATAGAACGCCCATGCGATAGATTCATCAGAAGGTCGCGCACAGCCTGTAATTAAGAGTTAAAGCAGGCAACCATTCAGACCTCAAAACTGAAAGAGAGAGAAAATAGGGGTTAGTGGAAGGCAGCTTATGCTCAATTGCTAATGGAAGTCTTTCAGATTCGAATCCGAAAATTGACCAAAAAATCGGTTTTTTTCAAAAATGGAGAGAGCCCAATGGAATGTGCGCTGCTTGAGGTACACTCGCAGAGCGAAACAAAAGAACAGCTTTCCTGTATCAATTTTCTCAATCTGCAAAGCCCAGCCCAATTCAAAACGTGGGAAATGAAACCGATTGTGCCAATGTTTAAGGCCCGAATTTGTTAACAGCAGGTAACTTTCTTTGTAAATCCTGTTAGATCTGGCGTCATATTTCTTACTTTATATATATATATATATATATAATCCTACTATAAAAAAGATAATTTTTCAAGAAAATCCACTATTTTAGAAAAATACTGTACGAAACTATTTTATTATAATATGAGTATTGTATCATCTATATTTCAAAATTACCTAATAACTTTGTTAGAATACTTGGCATCTACTACAATCACCTAGTTAAGCATTCGATTAAGTTTTTGTCGACTTTGTCCGACTTGGACTCTTAATCCCTCATAATTGTTAAAAATATAATATAAATAATAATTATAAAATTACCACTTAATTAAAAAAAATTAAACTAGTAAAGAAAAGGTAGATTTAAGTATCTATATATAAATAGTTGTTCTTATTAATTCCACTTTCGTCTTGGCTACCGCTGAATCATGCTGACGCACACGTTATTCCTCCTCCTCAAAGGTTCATTGAATCTGGAATAGTAGCGCATCATTAAAGACAAAAATTCTAGGCTTAATTTCATGATCCAACGCAAGATTCACGAAACAGTTCTCCCTTCTCATCCAGTACGTATGGTTCGCTCTTCGCTGGCCAATGCGATCGCTTCAATTTAAAGCCACTTTTCTTCTTTTCTTTTTCTTTTTTTTTTTTTTTTTTTTTTTTTTTTTTTTTTCTGTTCCGACAAGTCAAGAGATCAAGATATGGCTGTACCTCTGGATTCTATGTCTATCCGTAGAAATGATTGCTTGATGCTTATCATACAATGATTTGAACATATTTAAGAAATACAATAAATTAATGATAGCTGGAGAATACAAATAGCTTTGTTTGATTACGGAGTTTTTTTATTATTTTATTTTATTTTTTCCCGAGCAATTACAGATTACATTTATTCACGCGAAAAAGAATTGTGGAAGACAATTATCGTTCAAATATACAAGCATATATATTAATGAAGTAGAGCCAACGTACCGTCTCTCTTTCAGCAGCAAGACTTCTTCTGAGGAAAACAGACAAAAACAAGATCTTCAGTCGGCAGAAGAGGTGGTATGGGTAAAAATTTTCCAAGGTACACGGAGAAAAGTGAAACAATATCTTTAACTCACTCTTAGCTTGGCTTCTTCCTGTCTGTCTATGTACGCTAGAAGTTCTTCCTGCCTCATTAAAGCTTCATGCAGAGACTGATCAGGAAGAAGCGTATGAGATTACACACACACACATATCAAACAGTTACTAAAAAACACGCACATTGAGAGAAGGATGAACCGTGCATATGAGGAACATTTTGCAGAAAAGCCATTGACATAGAGAGATCAAAAGGTAGAAATGTACTCATTTCCTAACAAGGATAATGCCATATGTTTCAAACATCATATGCCATTTGCAAGAACAAGTTAAAAACTTGGCTAGAAGATCCAAGAATGTTGAGTAAGCAGATAGGCAGCTCTAAAAGGATTTAACCATTTAGCCTAAATGGCAATCTTCCACAAGGAAGTACATATCAGCATAGGCAATTGGTACAGGAATAAACACTTTAATCCATGTCTTTCCCTGGGGTTAAACTTTGGAGTGGATCCCAATATACAAACTCGAGGTAAAAACTGATATCTTCTTTTTAACTGACAGAACACCTGCACGAGGCTATAGTGAAAAGCTTTCCTAGTAACGGACATTAACAAGCATATCTACCTAATTATGCAGATAGGAGCCACCTAGGCTAGCAAGTGATGCAATTTGTAGCTCCACATCGAGTTACCCAACAATAATTTAATACAGAGCTAGTTTTTTAAATATAGAGATGAAAACCACAAATTACTCCCATCACTAGTTTGAGTATTAAAGAAGACATGGTATAGTCACCTTTTTTGTTGCAATGAGCTCTGCTTCCAATCCGTCCACACGACAAATAGCAGCATTCAGCAACTCCTCTTTTTCGTAAGGCATCTCAAAGGGCTTTGCCTGCAGTATGTCTACTTTCTCCTCAAGCTCACCCAGTCTTTTCAAAGCAGAAGACAGCAGGTCAGCATCTGTCAAACGGGGAGCAGGGGATGGTGGTCGAAACTCCTCCTTGGGTGATTCAACCATCAGGTCAGAAATGTTGCAGATAGAATCAGGTGCAGTCACAGGAAGTTTCTTATTCACCTGGAATGCCAGTGAACGTAAGAGGGTAGTCAGGGTAATGAAGAAGGCCACCAGTGTAGCCCAGACTCGACTGACAATTCCTTCTGAAGCATTTTCAGTACTTGGCAGAGAACTTGTCCCTGCAATTGATTTCAACGGGTGTCAAAGACTCAAAACCTTTTCACCTTCTTTAGCCTTAATTTCAACCATTTTTAACAACAATGCATATAACTAGGTCAAAATTATCCAAACATGCCAAAAACCTTTTGCATCAGGTGGCATCAACAGGAAAAGACAAGAGTTCCTTGTCTGTCTATATGCTTTTTTAGAAGTATGGCATATTATGAAAAAGAGACTACTGTTGCAACAGACGTGGAGTTAACAACAATAGCTTATGAAGACCAGAACATACAAGAAATGAGTTCAATACAAGTACAATCAAACTATCTAACCTCCAGAAGCATGTGGCTCTTGAAGTGATATTTGTTTCTTCCATTCGAGATCCACAGGCTTGTCAATCATGGGAATGTATTCATCATACTCCAAGACAGCACCACTACTGCTCCCCTTATCAGCAGTCCTAGCCTAAATATACATCAGAGCATATCAGAATGGGCTGCAAGTTCAATATCCATGCCAAAATTTAAAGAAGTTCCCTCATAACGATATCATTCAATGTTTGTATGGATTTTGTATTTTCCTGTAGCAACGAAGTTTTTCCCCTTAACTTCGTGTAATTAAAAAGATAGAAGCTCCCAACTATACTCAGATGCTATGCTGTTGTTGTTCTCTTAAAATTTGAGAGTCAAGCCTTTGAATTCAATCCAATTAGCAAAAGAACCCATACAAAGCACATATTTTTTTTCAGCCTTAGTCATGGATACCAATATTACAATCATTTATATAGTTATCAAGTTCTAAAATCAGGGAAAGTGAATACATACATACATATTGAGCAGTTATACACTGAGTGACTTTGACAATGCATATTTTTTTTGTTCATTTAAAATGTAAAACCCCAAATCATCCACAAGATGGGAAAATATGATTTCCTCTAAATCTGTGTTGTGAGTTAACTACAGCCATAAAAATATCTGCCAGCAAATATTAATCCCGGTGTACAAAAGGACAAAGAAATTACTAAAATAGGAAATTACTTGATGTTTGGCTGTTCCAACTAAAGCAAATGATAAAAAACTTTACAATATGGGTCATACTCACTAGATTGGATCTATTCAGCAACATCTAACATAATTACGAAAATTTAAATAGAGAGGTATAATGCAGTTTCAAGTTATGCAAGAAATGTTTGGCCGTTCAGATGACTCATTTAAATAAATCAAACTAATTCATGTGAATCATGCTTTGTCCCAGGCTCATACTCACTAGATTGGATCTATTCAGTAACATCTAACATAATTACGAAAATTTAAATAGAGAGGTATAATGCAGTTTCAAGTTATGCAAGAAATGTTTGGCCATTCAAATGACTCATTTAAATAAATCAAACTAATTCATGTGTATCACACTTTGTCCCATACCAAATTGATCAGGATATGTCTCCTGCCAATTATTCTCAATCAACACGCCTTACAAACACTTACTTCTTCACAGACAGGAGTCAACCTTGGCTGTGAAAAGCTCCTGGTTTCTTTAGGAGAAGCAATTTCTTCCACTTCAGATCCCGACTCTGCAGTAGATGTGTCACTACTTCTTATCTGACTCAACAAAAAAACAAGATTAGCATGAGAGAACACAGACTGAACTCCAATGGTAAATACAAAGCTAAGCTTCCATTGACGCAGAGCGTACCATGTTATAATGTGGCTTGTCACATTCAATTATCTTCCCATCACTGTTTGAAACAGTTACTATTTGTCTAGAACATTGTGCTTCACCACTGAAAACCATCTATGCACATACAGTTTTTGAAGGTTGCTGAGAAGATAATTAGCAAAACTAGTGAAACAAAAGCTAACAATAGACTGGTCCAGCAATATCAAGTGAGCACCAAACCTTTAATATGTTTGGATCATTCCAAGGCCCTTTATCTGACCGCATACAACCTCCCTTATCAGCACATGTACAGCTACCGCCCAGAAATTCTGGCAACTCACTGTACAAGTCCCAAAATAAAAAGTTTATTCATGACTAATGAAACAGTCCCTAAAAAGAAAACGCACTGCATATCCAAAACCAAAAACAATAAAAAATCCAATCACCTTGCATCAATTATTTCAAGTAATTTGCTTTGGTACTTGTTCCCAAAAACCTGCGAGAAAATTCCGCTCAGGTAATTCTTTAGATAATTTCGGCTAAATGTAAACAACAAAAGCTTCAAGGGACATTAACAAGGAGCAACTTTACATCCTTGTACATACATGAATCTTTGTAGTTGTTCTGGGATCAAGAAAAGTTTTCACCGTGTTCCAGAGCAGCTTAAAACCAGGGCCAGCATTAATTATGAACATTTGGAAAAGTGTCTGTAGAGATGTGGGTACATGGTAGAAGAAAAGGCATGACTGTATGATTCATATCCCATAAGTACCGGAAACTATTTCAAGGGTATTGACAAATGAAATCACGTACTTCAGGATAGTTGTCATTATCAATCTTCTGCAGCCGTGTGATGAGTTCTCGTGCAGACTTGGTTAGGTTTTTCAAACCCTGAAGTGAAAGTAGAGTGAAGCAGAAACAGAGGATAGTCACTATAATCTTACAACAAAAGGCTAAATTTAAGACCAGGAAATCTTTAGGCATCAAATTAAATTAACAAGCATACCACTCCTTGAACATCTAAAATTGTTGTGCTTGAATCTATGTGTCTTTTTGCAGCAATTGAACAAGCGGGAAATTTAATTGCAAAACTCTGTTCAAACCCCTGTACATGGTATCTCACATATCGATCCAAAGTTGTTACTTGCATAAGTTTGTGGGGATCAATTTTTCCCAGCCTCTCAATGTATATAGGCTTTCCCTCCCTATCTACGCCATGGAAACCCTGAGGGTAGTATTGTAGAACTTCATTCAACTCAAAAAACTCAAATTCCTGTAAAGAGAAATAAATAAATTAAGAATCACATCAAAGGTTTATAACTCTATAGTTAGAAATATTCCAGTATTTCCTACAAAACCAGCAGAGAGGGTCAGAAACGTAGACTTGACTTACAGAAAATTAACTTACCTCCAAAATTGTGTCTGCACCGAAGTCTTTCCTCCATTGAATCATGTTAGCCCACATGTTCTTTGCTTTCTCAATATCAAACTTCCTAGCTTTCAAGAATCTGCAACAATAAAAGCTGACAATCAAAACTGTACGCATGTACATTATAAGCTGTGCCAGCTAGTATTGACCAACTTGTGGTAGTTGTTGCCCCCTTCCTTTCATTTTTCTTTTCAGGATGAGTGCCACCAACACATGCTAGCTGAAGTCAAGGTTTAATATGACTGCATGAAGCATCTTTCATGCAATAATCAATGTCTTCACAAAAATGCGAATTGGTTCAAAGAGATATTAAAAAAAGAGAAATGATACTTGCAATCGTGAATGTGCAAGTGCTACACAATCACTTTGAAAAGTAAATAAATACGGTACCCATATGAAAAAATAACAAATTTTTTATAGTAGACTTTACCATTTTTCAAATCGACTGCACGGCACCTACGCACTCTACAACTATATGTAGCCATTTGTGTTTTTCTGGCTAGAAGTCATTTTAGACTTCTTTTGAAGTTTGGTGGCCACTTCAATTCGTGAAACCTTTAAAGGCCACTACTATGTTTTGCAACAAATCAACAAGCCAAAAAAGGAGGCAAAGTCTATTTAAAAATCCGAGAAATCCCACACTTAATGCCACTTATTCAGGACCAAGTAGGATAAAATTATGAAAAATAAGTCCAAATTTTAAACGATAGTAGTCTATGGAAAAATTTGAAGAAGACAAAATACACCATTAAAGCTCATATATGTACCAGGAAGTGCAGAACACATAAAAAGGAAAAGATCATTTATTAAACATAATGAGAAAACAAAGGGACGACACCTCAACAACATGTGGTAATCATCGTATTTCGGAGGAAGCAATTCCTCCAAGATAAGTGCCTGTCGAAAAGCGTCAACGACCTGCAGCTCCTCAACATCCCGCACATCCTCAATCGCAACAGAATTACTGCGGCTAGCACTCTTCTTCCGGCTATTCTTCTTAAGAGAGTGTCTGAATTTGCTAGACGCACTGATTGCTTTTTTCTTTAGACTCCCAATTCTAGTCGGCTTGTCATCCTCGGAGTTTTCGAAGTCTGATTTCCGTTCCTTTCTTTCGTCGTGACCAGAGAACCCCTCAAAGCCTAAAGAAATAGCAAGAAAGATTCTAGTCACGTGCTATTCAATTGCAAGACTTGCTCTGTAAATTCATTTACGGTGGACAGTAAAGTCCAAGATCAAACTAATCGTTGAGGCAAAACTTTAATCTTAATTTTTAGGTCTTCCGAATTCTTTATGTGATTGCATTGTCAAGTAGCAAATACCGACAATTGTGTGCCACCAGAATTTAAAGAATTACATATAAGATAAACTCAGCATAACACTTAATTGAAACGAGATTTCAGGAGACGCATGAAAATCCGAGTAGATTTATAGCGGAAATTTAGGAAAAATAAGTAAATGATCAGGAATTAAATATCGACTGAAAGCAAATGTACTCACAAGGCCTTGCGAAGCGATCGAGCGGACCCGACATGTTAACGCTATCGAGTCAACAAATCGAAGGCGAAGGAAAAACAGAGCATGAATTACAGGAATTATATGGAACGAAACCGAGTAGATCGAACCGAGAGACAATTCAGTAACTTTTAAGCCTTTGAAACGATCCGTAGGAAATTCTCAGCTAGAAGAAAGGTAGATCAGTGAGGAAGCGGCATCAATATAGTTTAGTATGAAATTCGGCGAAGCAATTTAGCAAAAGATGGCCCAAAAAGGGCTTGAGAGTTAAGCACTCCCCGACGGTGAACTAGGATATGCCTCCGACGTATGCTAGACTTTTTTTGTTTTTTGTTTTTTTTAATGCGAGAAATCGTATGGTGGTTGGGAAACTTGCCACGTGGCAATAAAGCGAATCGTTTTCTTGCTTGAGTACGCTTGGCGGGAACTTTCGTCGGCAGTTTTTAGTTGTTACGTTTTCTCTTTGTTTTTTGGGCGTTGCTAGTCGATCGTACTTCTCTAGGATTTTTAAAGAACAAAAAATCTAGGCTGCAGTTTCTGTACGCGGCAGTCAGCAGCACACATTTATAAACAGTATTTTTACTGTTTACTGTTCAGTAAACAGTATTTTCACTAAAGAGTAAATGCTGCTATCATTTCAATTTTTATTTAAACGTTGTTATTAGATAATTAAAAATTATTTTTTATATTTTATTAAAAATTTATCATCTAATATTATAAATTACCATCTTATCTTTACGTGCCATTAAATAATAAATAATTGTTTTTTTAATAATTTATTATTACAGTGGCCTCTGCCTGGCTGCCCTCTCGTACATCTTCACTATTAGGGTTATGGCAATGTTGACAGCTTGAGCCTCACCACATAGAATTTTCTTCTGTCCTTATATAACCATTTTTTGTTAAAATCAAGGGATGATCTCCCTCAATTCATAATTCACATGCATAGTTGGTCAATAAATCATAAATGCCGTAGATCTATTTCCTTGTCTTCTTTAATAATAAGTACCATGAAGTTAATAATTATTAATAGGGTGGTGGGGTTTTACGATTTTGAAATTCTCCCATCTGTTAATCTAACATCGTAAATCATATTAAAAAAAGCATGTTACCTATTAATCGGAGTGCCGTGATATGAAAGTCGGTGTTTTAAAAGTGCACGTACACCGTATTTTCACAAGCTTCTACGTCAATATTTCTGGAGAAAAGGAATTAGACAAACATAACCAACTGGTGCAGGGAACTGGGACCAGCATGCCTCCCTTCAGCTCGATGTCGCCAAAACTCCTTAAAATCTTGTAGCCCCATCCTGACTTGCTACTGCTTCCAAGCGAGCTGAACCAGATATACATGCTTCAACGGTTAAAGAAGAATTAATTAACAGTACATTTTTTTTATACTTTCTTAAGTTGAAATCATTTTCTTGTAACAACGTACACCGTACACGAAATTTATCTATTACTCTATACGGATCATAATAATACTTTAATTTTCCCATCAGGTAAATTCTTCTCGCCACCAGCCAGGGGCGGAATCAGAGGATCCTTATAACAGTAAGTCCATTAGCATCGAATCCAGCAACAGTATGATACGCAAATTCAAGGAATCCCACATGTTCAAGAAGTACATTAAAGTTCGTATTTACATATATTCACAAGCTTGCCAGATACATATGGGGGGGGTGGGGGGGTGGGGTGAATCAGTGTCCTGATGAGGGAGGACCTCATCAACTTTGAACCCATTTTTTTATGTACACGTTATACTGTCCAAGAGCTGAGAAAACACACAAAAAAAAAAACAAGAATTTGTCAGTCCAATAATTTAAGTTGCTTGCATTGGAGATTGGCATTAAAAAAGTTGCATTTCATTAAAGCAGGAAATGACCCCACAATCACTGCAAACAAAGTTTCTAATTGATTATAGGTATAGATGAGCTACATACCTGTTATTTAAGTTCCTTCTAGCCCGAAGCTGACTGAGCTTGTCGCGCCACTGAGCTGTAGATAGCATCAGAATCATGAGAATTCCAACCCTCAACATAAGAAGAAAAATCAACCATAATTACCATAACTTAAGGGCAAGAGGGTAAGGAACACAAGGTGCCATTCTAAATATTTCCATCTATTTTGTTAACAAGTAAAAATTTTATTAATAAGAAAAGAAGACTAGGTAAAGACCGAGTAAACAGGAGGACACCTATGGTTAAAAAGGGTTACTTTTAAAATTTTCAAAATCCAGAGAACCAGAGAGGCTATGGTGGGATCAGTACAAGTATAACACCATTCTTTTAATATGAAACATCCTATTTTGATTATACTTTCGATAATGACTTCAGTTGAATCTTGAACTGCCATAAGAGCAATTCACAACTTCCGATAATATAATCAGAGAGTAAGGAACTGAATATTTTGTTTAATTGGACAATGCTGTTCATAATATGACTGGTTCTTCCAAGCGATGACACCTGATTGTCAGAAAATCAAGTCCATACAAACAAGACCCGCAGCCTGATCCCACTTAATGGTGTAGACCCAAGGTCAAAATACTACAGGCTATGCTTCAAACCTACAGGAAGTTGTGCATGACTTTGATTTAAATATAAGAACAAACTAGTTATTTAAGAGAAATGACCCAATGCTAATCGGAGGATAAAAATATACCAGCATCTCTGTAGCGTTCTTCAACGGCAGCAATCAGCATGTTGCGCACAAGATCAAACTCTTTTGTTTCGATGCAAGGTTGACCACTTGGCCTGAAACATATTATCTTCAATTCTCATTTATCAACACTCCCGACTTATGGACAAGAGAGTGGGTCAATGCAACATGCCAACATATTTAAGCCACAAGCAAACAATTATATAATTCAACAGCAGATAAATATCGGATTATGCAAAAGCCAGGTAAGCTGAAAGAAAAATCATCCAAATCTCAAAAACAAAAAAGCATTCATACTTTCATGATAGAAACTGACCCAAACTAAATAATACCCAGAACACAACTTGGCTAGACATCCAACAAAAACTCACTCCAAATCGAATAAAAATCAGATAAAAAAGGTCCAAAGTCTGAGTAATTTAACAGTTACCTATCCATTTCAGTAAATAATAAGCCATCTGAAGCTGGAGTTTGCATTAACAGCTTGCCAGATTCAATGACTCTCATTCCATCACTATATGCCAAATCCTTGTTTACCTGTATCGGTACCTGCACATGAGAAACAAAAAGACGGTTCATCATTATTCTGTTACTAGGGCATTCAACGCCTTAATATTTCACAGCATGAAGTATAACAAATTCCAAAGCTTGCAAAAGTCAACCTCAGAGAATCCTGAAGCTACAACAAACGAACCTTCCTTCCGACCAAGAAGGCTCCGTAACAGCAGGAATCGAGACTAACTATAAGTTTCAAGTCGAGTAAAGAGAATGGGAAAGAGAAGCATGAATCCAAGACCAAGACTGAATCCAATCTTTAATATTGGCAACAAAATGAGTCCCGTACTAAGGAAATCAATCAAGCATTACAGGTACACGTTAAGCCAAGGCACCAATTACATAGTGACATCCATAATTCATCGCAGAGCATTACTGCATGTAAAACTTTTTGGGAAATGTTTCAAGAAAGTATTTCCTCCCTAACACAGCAAACCTTCATTTATGTACATTGTAATTATTATTGATAAATCCTTCAAAATATTTCAAGAGCCACTTTATGCATGTAAATAGCTTTGAAATGATGCTGTTCCAATACTGACAAAACTATATACAGGAAAAAGTTAATGGAGAATGGCATGCAAAGAGTACCTTGCATCTTACTGCAATGTTGATGGCGTCTGAAGGTCGAAGGTCAAAACTGACACACTCAGTCCCATTACCCACCTGTTGCAACATTGAATACTGTAACTAGACACTTATCTTCCTACAAATCTATGGCTGTATAATTTAGCACACCCCCACACCCTTTTTCTCCAAGTAAAAGAATAAAGGACAACTGAAGTATAAAGGTATGGTTGATATTTGCCTTGGTAAGGTATAACTGAGCAAAATATGCCTCATGCACTCTTTTAGTAACTCTAACAAGTCTGACCTGCAGAAATAGTCAATATAAATGCTCTCTTAGTATCATACTCAAATCATGCTTTGAAGGATGTTCGAATGTATATACTATGATTATAACACTGGTATAAAAAAAAAAACACATACTTCATAACCCATCTTAACAACCATCTCCTTAACCACTTGATACAGAGTGGGTCTAGCCTGACAAAAATAACCACATATTAGACACAGACAAGATTTCGCTTAATTCAGAATTTGACAGTATAACACAATTGAAAACAAAACTCATATAAGAAAGTAAATAAGTGGTAAACAAATTGAAACATACAATTGGAACATTGCGCATTGCTGCCATGAGCAACACACTAGGCATTTCCACTGCAATTAGAGCCAAAGCACAACTATCAAAATGACAGTGGAACTAAAGCAGTAATTGATATAACTTCGGCCATAAGGTTCTATAAAGAATCAGAAGCAAGATGACCATACAAACTATTATGGGAAGAAGAAGACCAGTCCCATCATCCATTTTTAACACAATTGCAGGATGTGGTGCATAATCTGGCAGATGCCCACCATGGGGGTTGTTGTGGACACATCTTAGATGTCTACCATCCCTCATTTTGACCACGAAACCATCTGCCCCACTCTTCACCTCAACTATATCGAACAAGTAAGAATATATGTATCAAAAATGGAGAATTGACCATCACATGATAGAAACATGAAAATGAAAAATCATGAAATTAGAAGCAAAATCATAATTTTTTCTAAAAAAAGGCCAACATATGAACAATCCCTAGATGCAAAGACATGAGCTAGCCACTGGCTTAGCTTACCAGCTTCAATCACGCTAGAGTTAACATACTCTTCATCGTTTTCATCGAAATTCTCGGCAGAGCCTCCGTTCCCATTGGAGGATAAATTGTAATTACATTGCACCCTTTGGCACTTTTGCACGTGTAAATGGTAAGAAAGACTCCTCGCTTTAGCCTTGCTACAACTGATCCCTTTGAACCCCAAGAACTCACTTCGAAACAGCCTAGCCTTCCTGAAAGGGCCAATCACTGGCAGAGTGTAAAATCCCACTTGCTTTGCTCGAACTGTGGGGCAAATAACTGGTCCTTGCAGAGACCCCATACTACCTTCTTCAATACCTACTAAACCAAATCCAGCAAAAACAAATTAACATTCCCAGCTACGTATACAAGAGCCAAAAAGGCCACACTGTTTGCTGAAAAGAAAAAGAACGACAAATAAATAATCTAGTTTTCTCATTATTTATATATCTTAAGAATCTGAGAAACAAAATAGTTCACTCAACGCCCCCCCCCCCCCCCCCAAAAAAAACCAAAAAAAAAAAAAAAAAGACAGCGCATGTCCCGTCTATATCAGGTTTTTCCTTACTCGGAAACATAAAATAACTGCTGATAACGTAGTATCCCATATTTCTTCTTTCTTTCTTTCTTTCCTTTCATCTTTCTCGGAAACCAAATAGAACTAAGACCTTCGAAGAGGCACCTCTATCTTTCCCTCTCTAGGATTTTTGAGTTCTAGAAGTATTGGTCATTCTGAAGTGAACGAGAATCAGCCAGATAGAATAAATAAATAAAAACATACAATCACACCTGAAAGACTCCAAAAGCACTGGACCTTAAACAGAAATCAACGATCAATAGCTATTGATCACCGATCACGGATGCAAACTGGAAAATTTTGCCACAGTTTCTGGAGCTCTCCAAAGGGATTCCCAAGATTCAAGGATTCGGGAAATCAAGTCCGACTAGGTGAAATCCTGAAGGAGAAATCTTCGAACGATCGGCCAGGGAATTATGTACAAGTATAGAAGATCCGAATCGAGGAAACCGTGGAATCGCAAAAGAAGACGGTAAATGGCGAGTTTTTTAGCTGAAGAAGAATTAGCTTGCACAGGAAGCAACTGGAGGGGTTGGCGATGGCCGACAGCGAGGATTTGGATAAAGAGAATGTGAGACGGGCGAAAAGATAAGACTAATGAGGGGCAACATTTTTTTTCAATCGTGTTTGGTTGAATGACGATCGTGGCCAGATCATGTAATGGTTGTGGTTTAATTATTTATAACTTGTTCAAGCCTAGCGGTGTTTAATTTGGATATAGGGGGTTTTCTGTAAGAACAAATTTTATATCCCGGCATTTTAATTCTGCAACAATCTCGCGAGAATTTTTAAATAAAAAAAATTTTAAAATTTTAAAAAAATACTTATATTTTATCTCTATATATTATTTTATTATTTTTATAAAAAAAAATGAAATTAAAAAAAATTAACACTACGTAATCGCAGCGAGAATCCTTTTCCGAAAATCCCTAACACTACTTTTTCTGTATCAAGGGAACGACTTCTCCTTCTCCTTCTCCGGTTATATGCCCATAATAACATTAACATTGTAATTATCAAATTTTTATTTCAAAATTTAATAAAATATATAAATTTAAGAAAAATATAATATTGAAAAATATCTTATGTTAAATTCATCAAAAAGTAAGATGAGGAATTACTATTTAAAAGTTAAATTAAAAATATTTACTTTTTACTTTTTTACTTTTTTTTCTTTATTTTTTATTAAATATGATAAAAAAAATTAATGAATCTAATATAAGATATTTTTACGTATTATCTTTCTATCAAATTTATAGTTTTTATTAAATTTTAAAAGAAAATCTTAATAAGTCTAATATTAATATATTAATGTTAAGGGAGGTATCCTACTAGAGAAAACCTTCAAACCGAACAAAACCCTTTTTTTCATGTAATAGACTCCAATGAAAAACAGACACGTAGGCAGCACAACTAATCTCCTGTAATACCATTCACAAAAAAGAAGAATTTCTTCTCTCTCTCATTTCCTTTTCTTTCCGTAGGCATTTTGTATGTCTATTGGTCATTTTGAAACTGGCTGAAGAAAGAGTGAATTTTCAATTTTCTACCATTTTCATTTTAATCTCTCAGAGAGACAATACACAAACATGCTTAAAGCTCTTTGACCAATATCGTTCTTGATCATATATATCCGTATGCTTCTTTTTGTTTTTTTTTCATTTTTTTTTTTCGTGTATATTGGCTTTGATCTTTTAATTCAGCAGCCCTTGGCTTGATTTAAAATCATTCTGGGTTTTGATTAGTTTGAATTAATTATCTCTAACGACCAGAAAAATTATAACGGAAAAAAGTAAAGAAAGTCAATAGATAATAGGTCAATGGATTGGTCATGCAGGATCTGCAGCATCTTTTTCAAAATTATTAGCTCTTTTAGGTTTGGAAATAAAAGATTCTTAAATATTTTTAAATATTTATTATTATTATTATTTATTTTTATCTATTTTTTATTATTATTCATAAATACTCTCAACATTACAATTGTTCCAAAACCCATTGCAAGCCCGCTTGGGATTGGACTGAATTCTCTTATGGTGTTCCCTTGTGTTCTTCTCAGCACAATCGGCTCCCTTAGAGCATGGTTTTTTTTTTTTTTCCGCATGGGAGAGAAGAAGAAATGAGAGAGAGGGGAACAGAGCCCAACGGAAAGCAGAAACAAGAGAGAGGAGGAGAATATGGTGCAGATAGGTGTAGATTTTATTTTTGTAAAATATTGAGGTGGCAATTTTTAATTGGTATCCATTAAAGTCCATTTATTGGATTAGACCTATCCAAAGAGGAACTCTACTACTATCATTTATTGATGAGTGCTTTAGACCAAAACTTGGATTAAATGAAGTACAAAATAAAAAGAAGTATAACCATCTTACTTAAGGCGTGGGCAACATAGTTGTTTGCTTCTACAGTATGCCTTACTGACTATAAAGCAAAGGAATTAAGGGTAACTTTTGTATCTGCAATCAATTGGCCTGCATAAGCATTAAAATCTAATGTAGAGTTGAGTCCAGTAACAACCTGTAGAGAATCCCCCTCCATGATGACATCTTGATAGTCAATAGACTTGCAAAACATGGAAGCCTGTAATGCAACAAATGCTTATGCCAGAAAAGGATCGGGAAACAAGTTACGTTGCATCCTAATTAAGAGTGGCAAGCACCTTTCCCTCATAATCCCGTTGACTGCACCATTCTCACCTTACAATAAATCTTTTTAAGAGCTGCATCCCAATTTAGCTTTATCTTCCTTAAGGTGGAGCTTCCTACTTAGTATGCTGATGCTTGTTGATTGTAGATGTCCTCTATTGTTGCAGAATCTGTTTTAATTCCTTCATAAGGTGAGTTGATTGTTGGACAACAGCAATTGGATGTAGGAACAACTCTTTAAACACCATATCATTCATTCTCTTCCAGATTATCCAGGCAAAGGACATCATTTCCTCGAGCTCCAAAGTCTCAATAAAACCTTCAACTAAATCTTTGAAATGAGGGTAGCTAGGACTTGCCTTTAGCAGCTTTCTTGTACTTTGACCCCAAACATCCCATGCTGAAGGGTAGTCCCATAGGATATGCTCAACTGATTTTGATTGCTGCTTGTAGATTGGGTATGCAGGGTCCTCAATGACATTTCTTTTCACGAGATTAGCTCTAGCAGGTAAAGCATTGAGGCATGCTCTCCGGAGAAATTTTTTTACTGCAATAGAGATATTCAAATTCCATATTTTAGTCCAGGTATATATTGAAGTGCTCGGATTATCCAACTCAATAAGAAAATGGTAAGTACTCTTAACACTGAACTCACCTAAGTTTGAACTCGTCCATATCAACCTATCAGGTTTAGGTTAGGGGCTTAGAGAAATTTCTTTAATAAGAGCAGCTTCCTCCTTTGTAAACATAGCATTAACCAAGTCAATTTTCCATTGATTTGCTCTTTTTTTCAATAAGAAAAGACACCATGGTATTAGCTTGCAAAAACCTAATAGAGCTTTGAGGCTTGAAGGTTGTATGTGTTGGTAACCACTTGTCATTCCAAATCTCAACTGACTCATTATCTCCTATTTTCCAGATCAAATCCTCTTTAAAAAGAGATATATTAGCTATAAAGTTTTGCCATAAGAAATAAATATTATGGTCAATTTTAGCTGAAAGAAAAAGACATGTTATGAAATTACTTCTCTTTAAGACCTATGCAGCAATTGAATTTGATTTAAAGACAATTCTCTAACCTTGCTTAGGTAGTAGAGTTAAGTTAAAATTTTCAAAATCTCTTAGTCCCAGATCACCATGTCACTTTGTTCTCTTCACCTGATCCCAATGAACATAATGAATTCTATGTTCTTGTGATTACTACTCCCACCAAAAACTTCTTATCATTTTATTCAATTCATGAACAACTTTGATGAGAATTTCTTTATCATCTTCTAGTTGCTTAGTCCTGCCAGCACTTTATCCAGTATGCTTTTGAAAGATTGGGCTCGAAAGCTATCAATAAGAGCTGGTAAATCTAAATATTTCTCATAAGAATTGATACATCTAATTCCTGTAATATTGGTAACGATCCCCTTTGTTTCCTCTTTGGGGGTTCTTACTGAAGTATATAGAGATTTTCTTATTGTTTAACATCTGACCTAATGCATTCTCATAAGATTCTAGTAAGTAAAAGAGTCAACTCTATTAAATAGAATTTGCTTTGCAAAAAATGAAGCTGTCATATAAAAAAAAAAGTTTATGTAAAAGTTCGTTTCTTCTTATAAATAGAATAATGATGCTCTCATAGTTCTTAGTTTTGTTGAACATATACAACTGAATGCTTCTGTGCAAATAAACAGGTAAGGGGATAGATGATCCCTTTGTCTCATCCCTTTTGTTGAATAAAAACACTCTTGAGGCACTCCATTAAAGATGAAAGAGTAAGAAATTGAACCTACACATTTCATAATGATAGAGTTCAGAAATGTCCATTCAATTTTATTATAGGCTTTATTCATGTCAAGTTTGAGGACCATGAAAGCATCCCTTCCTTTCAATCTTGCCTTCATTGTATATAGAGATTCAAAGACTACAATGATATTGGTTGTTATGAGCCTACCAGACACAAAGGATATGTAAGTTGGAGATATGAAATCTAACATAATGTGTTTCATCCTATTAGCCAAAGCTTTAGCAATAATTTTGTAAAAAATATTATATAGGCTTATGAGCCTGAAATCAATCACTCGAGAGGGGGAACTAGATTTCTTTGGAATCAATGCAATGTGGATCTCATTCAAGTGTTTGACCACCTTCCTTCATTAAGAATCAACAACAAAGCCTTATTAATCCTGGCACCCATTATGTTCTAGTGTTCCTGATAAAAAATAACAGAAAACCCATCAAGTCTAGGTGAACCTAATGAATTCATG
Organism: Platycarya strobilacea; assembly: GCA_036898215.1. Lineage (NCBI taxonomy): Eukaryota > Viridiplantae > Streptophyta > Magnoliopsida > Fagales > Juglandaceae > Platycarya > Platycarya strobilacea. The sequence goes on from CM072555.1 coordinate 11,915,237, forward strand.
ATGAAAATGGTCTCTTTGACTTTCAATGCAATAAAAGGACAAGATAGAATGATATTCATGGCTCCAGTGACTTTCTTGAGCATAGCAATCATGAATGCCAATAGGACTCCAGGTGGTGAACAAATTTTGAAAGAAGGTCTAAAACACCTGACTAATATCCTACTACCTTTTGAACTTCTAACCAGATTCATCTCTAATAATTTTAATTGTCTTTTTTCTTTTTTTCCTTTCTGACTAGCACACTTGTGAAAAAATGATGTGTTCCTATCACCTTCTTTCAACCAATTCTACTTAAGCTATTTGTTGTCTTTTGTCACTTAGGTCTAGTTTGTTTTAAATTAGAGATGAGATGAAATAAAACTTAAAAAAAGAATAAAATTTTATTATACTATATTTTTTTCAATATTAGTTTTGTTTTGGAATTTGAAAATTTTGAATTATTTATTTGATTTTATATATAAATTTGAAAATGTGTAATAATATATAAGTTTGAGATGAAATGAGATGTTTTGAGAAAACAAACAAAGCCTTAGTATTTTCAACATCAGGCATAGAGTCCACATCTGTCTTAAGTTCTTTAATCTCATCATACAAGGGGTCCTCATTTGTTTCTTTCATGAAATTAAGCATTTCAAGTTTGGAGTACTTCAAGTAATTAGCATTGATAAATAGTTAAGGCCATATATGAAAAATAAATTATTATTTCTTAGGAAAAAAATTCCAATGTTAGATCCATCTTTTTAAATAAAAGGGCATATTTTTGTTGTAATTATGATCTTTAAGGGTTTGTATATATACAAGGTTGAATATATGAAATACATTTTATAATATTTATTAAATATTTAAAATGTTTGATACTATCAATCTCAAGTGAAAATGAAATAATATTTGTCTATCCAAAAAACCCACGCAGTAATAAAAACAATAAGAATATTTTCTGTCTACTTTCTTTACATTAGGCCTACAAAAAAAAACGGTAGTTTTATTTTGATACTATTTCACTGTGATTGATGTTTTTGATACTATGTACATTGTGATTGATGTTAAAATGGATGGGTAATTAAGATATCCTTATTAGGTATTTTTGTTTGAAAGATGATTTTTACAGTATTAGATATTTTTGTTTGAAAGATGATTTTTATAGTCGTAGACTGTATAAGTATCATACAATGTCTTTAAAAAAAATGAATAAATATAAAATTTACATGAAAAAATTAATTTTTAAATAATAAATCTAATTATTCTTAAAACAATTGTAGGATACATGTACTCTACTATATATAGTAATATTTTTATTTTTCTTATTTTCTTATTAATTTTGACTTATTTGTTGATTTTAAAAGCAAACTTTGAAGAGTACTGATTGCGTCCTATCCCCTATTGTATGCTTCCATAAACTAATCATTTGAATTTTGGACGTTTAATCCAATTGGTCCCCCCCTCCCCTTTTCCCCTTATCTGTACTATATTTGAAAATAAAAATGTCCAACTACACGACCAAACACAAGGAGTTTAAGGTGATCATTGAAGAAAATAATAACCAATTCGAACATATATATATATATATATGTATATCAATCATAAGCAGTTATGTGGTTAGAATTTATGCTTTATGTTTTGTTTTAGATTCATACAAACAAACCGGTCATTTGTCATTAACCGTTGTGGTGGGAGCATCCCATAGAAAGCCAATATAATTGAATTAACAAGGACACGGCTGGGTTGGATTGAGAGATGAGTTGTTATCTCAAATTTATCTTTATATTTTTTTTAAAATTTTATACAAAATATAATAAATAATTTAACTTTTTCAAATCTTAAAATAATAATAATATTAAAAAATTATATTTCAATAATATTTTATTCAATTTTTAAAATTTATTTTATCTTATCTCCCAATCCAAATCATCCTTAATAGAAAAGAAAAACAAGGGCAGAATCTTTTGATCAAAGGATAAGTATGACTTTTGCTCGAAAATTGACAAAATAAGTGTTATTATCTAGAGTTTTATATATTTTTTAAATCTCTCATATAAAATATAATAAATAATTTAAAACATTTATTATATAAAAATATCATATTTTAATGATATTTTATTTATCTCAATTTAATTTATCTCAACATCCAAACGCATCTTTAAAATCCAGTACTGAGTTTAGCTTGCTTGAATTTGAATGCCTTTTTATTTTGGATTTTACTTCAAGCTTCAATAAATATGGAGGGACACCCATTAATTTTAGAGTGATCATATGATTTTTCAAAGAGAAAATATTGGGAGCATCCAACACTCATTGCACACACTCACATGAACAGTATATATGTACTATTCATATGCACTGTTCATGTGAGTGTGTGCAATGAGTGTTGGATGCTCCCTAGCATTATTTTTTTTCAAATAATGGTTTTAATTTAATATCAAACGATTTTATATGTCAGAATAATCATTGGCATACAAATTAACTAAAATTACATAGGATGAATTTCAAATTCTTTCAAAACTGTAAATAGATTTTTTTTTTTTTTTTTAAATCTTAAAAATTTATTCGGAACCTTATGACATTAAAATTTAATGTGAAATGCGGTCTAGATGCAGTTCACAAGTGGAGAAATGGCTGCGTTTCGTCTAATGCAGCAATTAGCAGCTGATTGCCTGTAATGTGTGTGCAGTGTAATTTTTTCCTTTTGTCGACATGGCAACATCTTATTAGATGTCTACAAAATCCCATTTTACAGAGGGTACTCCGGGTGGGAGGTTTTCCCTATCATAACTTCAAATTATACATGTAAAGTCAGCCAGTTGACACACAATTAATATAAAATATATTGTCGATCCAATGGAATCCATTATATCATAAAGAAAATAGAGAATAGTTTTCACGCGCAAGTACTTAATTTAAGAAAAAAAGATTTAGGTGCGACTATTGATTTTTTTTAATATGCCAATTTATTAAACTACTCCAGCTACGAGGCCAGCGTGCAGCACATTGCTGGCCATGTTGTCACCAGGTTAATTAAAAGCTTAAAATCCAACAGGCAACCAATTTGATATATACACATGGAGATTCAAGAATGCCTCTACAATATTATAGTATCTGAAATTGTTTTATTTGATATATTCATATGTTTTTGTTTTATATAGATCATGTAAATTGCTAATTGGCTGAATTTCTTTTAGTTTTCTTTTGGATAGTGAGATCATGAGATGACATTATTTTAGATGAAAGTTGAAAGTTGAATAAAATATTGTTAGAATATTATTTATTATTATTATTATTTTAAAATCTAAAAAATATGAATTATTTATTATATTTTATATGAATATTTAAAAAAATTATAATAATTAGATGAAATAAGAGAGATGAGATATATAGTTTCTGAAATCAAACAAAGCGTTAATTTCTTTATAATTTGGATTTAGGTCAATGACTATATTTCATACCATTCTCTTTTTTCCCCTTTTCTCTTTCCATTATAAATTTTAAATGATCCAGCCTATGGTGCATAGCTTTGGGCCTTGAAGCTGATTTTTTGTGATCAGTTGGGGTTTGTGGCATAGGCGAAACAAAATGAAAATGGGGAATGACTCACAACAGGAAAAAGCAGCATTTTCGGCGATTAAATGTCGCCCCAAAAAGTCCATTTGTCGCTGGAAAAGATTATTTCCGACTAGATAAGGCCGCCCAACTGTAGCCGCAATTACATAAGCCAAGTAAAGCAATTTGTGGCGAGGAGGAAAGTTGAGAGAAAAGGTTTTAGTTTTTCCGGCGACATGTGTTCGCCAGAAATGATCTAAATTTTCGTCACAAATAATTTCCAGAGATTCGTACTTTGTCATCCAAACATATTTGTGGTGACCACTTTCTGCCAGAAATTGTTCCTAAACTTTAACATTAATCCCTTCACGTTTCTCAATTGTTCCCTATTCAAAAATAATGACAAATTCTAATATGCTAGTGATTCCAATGGAATAAATAGAATTTGAAGCAAATTTGAGACATTCAATTATTCACAAAAGTCAAAAATATTAAAAAACATTTATATCAAAATACTTTAAAGAGGTAAAAGTCATAATATAATTGTAAAGTTCCAACAAATAATCATGATTAACATCATGTCTAAATTGTATCAACAATTTGTACTTTTTTTGTCACTCAAAGTTAACATCCTTCTGATTTAGCTCTAAAAGCTAGCATGCATCTAGTTTCCTAACTTGTAAAAATTTTCATAAGGATTGGTGCTGATGAGAGTCTCCAAAACATGCTTTCCAGAATCTATGGAAAGTAAGTTGTTGCTTCTTCCTTGAACCCCATTCTCCATACAGGTCGTTCCATTGCGCTTTAGACCATTCATAATCAATCCCTCCGTAGCAAAATTTGTAGCAACCTGCATTACATTACACACAAATATTGAGAAAGTTAAAAATTCTATTAGCAGAATCTAGGATTGTGAAAGTTCCATTAGTATGTCACACTTAAAAAATAATCAATGTGAACCCAAAATAGATACTTGACCATATTTTAGCTATTAAAATGAGATAAAATAAAAAGGTACCATCCATCTAGTTGGTTATCATCTCTAAGCAAATTATCACTTAATTTCTAATTGTGGAATTTTCATGCAATTAGCCTAGCTACTAGCTAGCCACGAGTCATATTGAAAAAAAAAACATTTAATCCATTCATAAGCTAAGCTAAGCATAGAACATCACAAACTGCAATACAAGTAATAAAAAGCAATGGGTTTCAATGCCAACATTACCAAAAAAATCTATTATGCAATTTATATCAATGCAAATAAAATAAACAGAGTAATTAACTAGAAGGAGATATAGTTACCTAAATAAGTTTTGACTTGTATGTAGTCAAAACTGTGATTTAGAATGAGTCTAAAAGAGCTTCAAAGACCTAATTATCACATTTAAAAATATAATAATATTAGGAATGAGACAAGGATAACATCAGAGAAAAATGTAGAGAAAAATTGAACATCCAAATGTACCTCACTCAAATGACCATTGGCTTTACATGATTCGAGATGTTCAAAAGTTAGAGTCATCAAGCTATCCAGTTTTTCAGCAATTAAGTCTCCTCCTAAACTCTTCCGACCTAATTCTCTTGGAATCTGCAAAAATAATTTCATATATTTTAATGTGAGGCTAAATAATCATAAGCATTCTAAAAGAATAGGAATAAAATAAGATGATAAATAAAATCATAGGTTCATGGATGACACCTTTATGCTATTTTTTGAAGGGATATTTCACTTGATTTGGGGCTGTTCGAAAGGGCATCTTCACTATGAAGGTGGGAATCCCATGCCAATACGAAGGAATTTTGTAACAGTTTGCACTATTTCATCTAAACAGATTTTGATTTTAAAGGCCTTATATGAACTTTAGCCAGACACAAGGAAGAGGGAAGCTATAGCTCCAAGTAAAGCCAAGTTTATAGCAGGGTAAGTTATCTTTAACACCTATACATGCACAGCAAAAATCTTATTTTACTATTATTTAAAGTTAATGTATGTGAACAAATTATACATTCCTATAGGGGATAATTCTAGTTGAGGAGAAATGTGTACATGTAGAATGTGCTTGTGGCTTAGAAAAAAAAATGTGCTTGTTGTTGTAGTCTTGATCATCTCTAAAGATAGTATATATACTGCATTGAAGAAGTTCATAACCATAGCTAATATTTGTACCTCCCACGAGGATAGATTATACAAGCTACAATGGGGTGGAAAATACTTTGGGGTTGAAAATTAATAGATACATATTATGCTATATATAGTCTTATTAGTAAGAGTTATTTAATTAAAGTGTAAGAATGAATTAACTTACATGTTAAAAAGCAACATATGTGATTATCATGACTATGACAGATACAACCATTCTGGATAAAAGCTATCAATTTAGTTGAGTAATGCAATGCTGGCAGTATCATGAACATGTGGATCCTGGAAGCCACCTGCTCGATATAAAAGGTATGCAAATTCCAGTTTTGTATAAATTATTTTAAATAATTATACATTGATCAAGAGTTATGGGAATTAAGAAAGATGTATATATTTGCAGCATTGAGATCAATGAAGAATGCTGCCAGTTTTAAGATGAAGACTAGGTAATATTAGTTGAGTTTTTAGATGAAGGCCGCATGCAGCTTCCATTATGATGATGATCAAGACTTGCAATTAACAACTCTAGTTACATTATATATTGCCCTGTATATTTAACTTCATCTATTGTAGTCTGTTATATAGACACTTTGTGGGATGAATTATATAGAACAAGTTTTTCGTGAATGAATTTAACGAGAATTGGATGGAAGGATTTAATTGTAACTTTTGAGAAACACTGGAAGTAATGTGAAAATTGTTGTAAGCTAACATCAATAGCATAAAACTAACCCAAAATTGTTGTAAGCTAAAAATTGTATATATGTAAGCTAACATGCAAAGACAGACAGATACTCATATCTATATGTAAAGAGACAGAGAGGAAGAGAGGGTGACCTACGTAACAACTTGCTTGGGCAAACCGAAGCCATGGAAGGACACCACTTTGATGCCACCAAGTTTGATGTCACGGTCCAAACCATACAATTCAAATAGACTGCAAAATCATACACCAAAAGAATATTAAAAACCAATGGAAAAACTAACCCAAAAGAGAGAAGTTAGATTCCAATTATTCCTTTCCTTTTTTCATGATTCTCACCAAAAAGAATTAAAAACAAAAGAGGAAAACAAAAGGCATCATATTTCCACTGTTATAATCCAATGATAGATCAAACCAACAACTCTAAGAAAGTTGACCTTCTTAAAAAAAATAGTTTGTGTTGTATAGCTAAACTCTGTTTAATGGGATAAAGTTGAATAACCATGTGTTTACATACTCATTCAACTTTGTAATATCTAGGTCATCTTATTTAACATATTGCTTTCAGACTATATATAAAAACTAAAGTGGCAAATTGTATCAAGAGGTATTATTGCTACAAGTGTAAATTGCTCTCTGTGTCTGATATACAATTGCATGTACGCACCGATCATATATATATATATATATCATCTGTAAAACCAAATGCTTGGGCACATATATGACTCACTATTTTAACAGCAAATACCCTTTTCAAGACCAATTTTATGAGACCTGCATATACGTGCTAATTATGTTTAAATAATATACGATTAGCCGATGGAAAGACAATTGAAAAAATTTACCAAAAAAATTGACTCCTATGAAATATGCAAAAGAATAATTTTGGGAAAAAATGTTTCCCTAGATTTGCTTACCTAGTGTCGCTAAATTGGGTACACCATGGTTAGGGCAAATAGGCGAGATTAGGACCATTAATCAAAACAATTTTGTCGGCAAGATTAGGGCCCATCGTAAGATAGTATGGACCAAAGCTGTAAAATCCCATCTCTAGCTCCCAATCGTAACCCAGGTGATTTCACCGACCGGAATGGAAGTGCCGAGATTTGCCGTTGCCGCGAATTTGAAGTCGCCAAGCCCAAAATCCTATTCTCGACGAACAAACGCTCGCAGAGTTGGATCTCTTATTATCGGCGCCTAAATTGGCTTCTTTCACTTCAATTGCAACAGTTGTCGTTGACGGCCTTGACAGTGAGAAGCTCGTCATGAAAATCGCTAGCAATTTCGGCATTCACCTTTGTGGCGAGAAATAAGGCACATGTCATGCTTAGATTCCGACGTTTGTTCTGCGAGCAGGAAAACGTCACTAATCCCTTTTTACCACGGTTAAACAACATTTTGTAGCAGATTTTGATTGCAATAAAAACTAAGTAATGTTGTAGTGATACTTCAATACGAGAATCAGCCATGGAGGGAGCAGGAATGCGACGGAAGGAGGAAGAGCGGAATCAATCGATGCCTTGTTCGAACCAGGAAATTGATGTAATTAGGCGGAGACTTAAATCAGGAAACTATGAAATCGGGCGGGGACTTAAATAGGAAATGAAGAGATTACATAGTGCTGACAATGGAAACCATCGTGCGAGGCAGAGAGAGAGAGAGGGGCGTGGGGGTTGGGGGTTGGGGGGAATTAAGCGAGTACTCATTTAGGTTTTATTTTAGTTTCTGGCTACTTTAGTAAATTGACAAGAGGGAAGAAGTGTAATTGGCAAAAGCGGCTTTTTGCCACAAAATTACTATCGCCGAAAATATAATATAGCCCCAAATATTATATTTTCTTGTAGTGATTTGTTGAGTCCTTGGACAGCTGTACTTAATAGTGCTTAATTTGTCTTTGTATGGATCTTTTTACTGATCTTAGCTCTTCAACTGGAATTTATGTGATGAAGGTTTGTAAATGACCGCAACCTCCATAGGAGTAGTTTTTGAAGCTTAATGTTGATGGGGCTAGCTGTGTTTTCTGTATTAAAGAAGGCTGGTATTGGACTGGTTTTAAGAGATAATATAGTAGAGGTACTGTGTTGATGGCAGAAACTATTTTGGGAAAGGAAGTAGATGAACCTGCTATACGCCAAAAATGATCTCTAAACTTGCCATTGAATCTGGTTGTTTGCTTTTGGTACAGGCTTTGCAAACTTAATTAGCATGAAACCTTCTCATCTAATGGCAATTTACTTTAAGAGAATGGGCGCATAAATGAGCTGCTTCCAGAACTAGGTTAGTATTGATCAATATGTTTACCAAATGGGCAATGGAGTGGCACACACTTTAGCTAGATATGCTTGGAATGTTAGTGATGTTCAATGTGGTGGGAAAACCTCCCAAACTTTGTTGATCATGTTCTCTTTGGTTTGATCAAGTTGCTTTGTGATGGTTTCTGTTTTGGAATGAAATTCTGGTTATAAAAGGAAAAGAAAGAATAAACTAGCTAGCTAGTATTGAAAGTTAGGGGGGCGATCGATCGAAGTCCAAATAAATAATTTATAGAGCACGAGGCCTAGCTTGATCATTTGGATGAATATATAATTTCTCCTTGAACGATAGTTCGAAAGCAAGGCAATATTTCACCTCGATCAATCTCTAAGGTGCATGGTTTCGGTTTACCATTATACGCGCGCACCTTATGCAACGAATTAATTATAAGCGCTTCGACCTGTTTTACTAACCATGCAAAAGACTCATATATAACATAAAGAAAGAAAAAGAAAAAAAGCGACCCTGCCATCGAAATAAATTTCAAAATACAAGTAGTAGTAGATGATCATCATAAAAACAACTTAATTAGATAGGTTACATAACTAATGTGAACAATTAGGCCGAGTCGGGGTCTCTTCAAATTTCAAAATACATCTTATAAATATTGACACATCCATTGTTAATGGATCAAACTTGGTCCATATTCCTGGGATCAATTTTTTTTTTTAACAGGATGACCAAATTTGCTCCACTAAATTATAGATGCTAGCCAGCTAGAACGAGAAACGTCGTAAAGGCTAGCTCCCAAATAATATTACGGCCGGGCTTAATAGAATAAGCAGTGATTAATTAGATCTGTCTTGCTGATCATGCCCGGCCAGAATTAATTCACTACTACGTACGACTGACGTTTAAGATCATACATGATTATTATTAATTTTATATAATTATTTATAATTATTCTAAGTTCCTCCACCGTAGTTAGGCGTTGGAGGCCAAACGCCTCCACCGCCGCTATCACCTGTGACATAAGACATGCACGACAAAGGCACGAGACACAACCCTCGGCTTCTAAGGTCTCTCTTTGGCTCTTCATTTCCATCGTTCACCAAACCCTGAAATCATATCATATATATTTCCGGAGTTATTTGCAGATTAATGATATATATATAATATGTATGTATGTATGTATGTATAATCCTGAAACAGATCGCTTATATCTTTCATCAATATATAATGATCATTGGTTTAAATTAACCCTAGTTTCCTTAAATATTTCCTACAACCTGTTCTACCACTTGCATTCTTCTATTAATTGATTTCTTACCACTTGCATTGTTCTACAAGCTGTCTTGTTTCGTGATGACTTCATGTATGGGACGCTCAGTGTCTGCAGAAAAAAAAAAAAACAAATTAATTAACTCAAAACTTAGTTTATGTTCAAGCACAGAAACATAATGTCGTATGCGATAAAAAATCAGTCAATACTTTTCTTCAGTTTTTTAGCTTACTCCCTATTGTATGAAGTACTTGTGGAAAATCAGAAGCACCATGCATTTAATTTGTACATCAATTTAGAATGAAAAATTCTAGTTGCAATACTAGTCTTAAGTGGAGGGCTATATTGCAATTCCAAAGATAAATAAAGGTGGAATAAGAAACAACATTATTTTAAAAAATATATTATTATAATTTTAAAATTAGGTTTACATTGCAGTCCCCATTTAAGTGGGGACTGTACGTTGCTTATTTAGAATACAGATCTCTAGCTGTGACTATATAATATTCAAACTTCAAATGCCACAAGCAGCTAGCATGCATATATGTATGCAGGATCGGACTAGCTAGCTGGAATTTTTAAGGACCCGGGGCGTGTGGGTTGGGGTGGGTTCTTCACCATAATTTCCAATAATTAATATAAGGTTAATATACTTGTTTTTGAGTTATTTATACGAATCTATTGACCACGAGCAACTAATCAGAGCTAACTCTCATCGATCTCGACCTGCATGCTGCATGCCGCAGCGAATCTCTTTCCAAAACAGCAACCAAACTCTTTTCAAAGTCGGAATCGAACTGATCTTATAAGGGCCTGCAGGATCGGGATTATAACTAATTATAAGATCATAATGTTGTCTCATGTTTTCCTAGTCCTGGACTCGTTTGTAACCAATTCATGCATGTATCTATTTTGACTAGAGCAGCCATTATAAGCATTGAATTGCCTATATATATATATATATATATGAGGTCCCAATAAATATTTTCTTACATCATACTCAAGCAAAGGTTGATGATCAGTACGTCCTTAGTGACTAAATAAATGATTTTTAACAAAAGGAAATGTGCCAATTAGTATATAATTAAGCTGGCCGAGACAGCTTCAAATATGCTTACGTTTTACAATTCAGGAAAGGGCGCTTATATATCTTATATATATACAAATTAATTACAATTATATCTCCAATATCTAATTTGTTTTTGCGCTTTTCCCAATATTAGATTGAGGTATTATTACATATAAATCCCTCTTTATATATATATGTATATATGTGTGTGTATATATATACATGCATGCACAATAATAACGTCGCAGTGCACGTGATCAATCTCTAAACAAAAAACGAAGGGTTCAAAATTTTTGTATTATGCTATAAAAGAAGTAAAAGAGCCAATGGTATTAGAACCCTAGTCTTTCTTTCCAAAGGCTGCATGCTGGAATCTTAACCCATGAATTAGTTTGACCTGATAGCTGTGACGTCTTAGAAAACTTCAAATTTGATCATTTTCTTAATATTCTTTGAGGACAGACTTGTTCAGAGTGGTCAGATAGTGGGAATAAGAAAAACGACATTCAAGAAGAATGTTGGGAAGTGAATTTACCTCCACCTGGCTTTGAAGGAATTTTATGTACCCGATAGCCTCCATTAGTACCGATGCCGTGTCTGTCTGAAAGATTCTCCACCCCCACATGCGCCAAATGGACATTATTAATTTTAACTTAATTATAAGCTTGTCTGGTGGACAAGATGTTATTATAAGAAATTAATATTTTCATTGAAATGAGTATTTTTTTTTCCCTCAAAATAAGTATAATATTCTCGTCACAAATAATCATTCTCCTTGCAATATGTTAGCTTATAATCACAGAAACTTATAAGTACGAATTTTATTAGAAAAAAAAAATGAAAAAAATATTCTTCATGATGATCAACTAGCTATATCAATGACTATTATTAAGATAAGGCTGGTATATATTCGCAATTACATATTAGGGCATGCGGGAATTAAACACTATATATACCTTGCCAAAGGGAGCCACCAACTGCTGAAGAGCAGCAATTCTATCTCCTAGTTTTTCTTTCCTAACCTGGAATTCAGTTCCAAGGCATAAGAATGCAATTCTTAAGTTAATAAAATTTTACAACAAAGTTTATATATTTATGTCAAATTGATCATCATCCTTTGGAATTGGCACCTTAAAGGGTGGACATGATGCGCGTGACTCCAATCGCGGTTTCTTAGGTGCAGCTTGAGATGACTTTGCCTCCATCAAACTGCCAGGTCTCTTGGCTTCTCTTACTCTATTTGTGAACAGTGATATCTTTAAAATGCAAAGAGTAAAGATGATCAGTTGAGAATAATTTAAAGTTATAAGTGATCTCTAAAACCCAAAAAAAAAAAGCAAAAGAAAAAAGATGGATACAATGTATAAAGCTGAAGGTGCCCCTATTCTAGCAAAAAGAGAAGGCTATTCTTTTGGTGCCATGAGTGACTAAAATTGTTTATAATAAAGGGTTTCGACTTTTCTAATTTTTTTTTAGTTGAAGATTAAAATGCATGATCATTAATTTACTTGTGCATGTTTATTAATCCTCTTTATAAAGCTGATTTATTTGCTGATTACATATATAATTCGACAGCTTGTATTCAGTCGACATGAGCAGTACTACTGCATAATACAAATGCATAAATACTCGTTGAATTATTAGGATATATGTGAAGATATATTGTTAGAAGCCGGCCGCCTATTAATAATCAAGAAGTAATAGATACCCAGCTGAGCTAACTGCAAATTCTTCAGGAAGACTATAATTTTTGAAGTTGTTAAGGATCATGATGATCTTATTACATATCATGAACGAATATATAATGTCGTTTAGAAAAACCTAAACGCAGCGACAAGAAAACTAGGTCATGAAAATGGTCGTGTGCTAGCTGCTGAAGAAGAGAAGATTTTAAGAAAATAGTGGTACTTACATTGCTAGGGTTACTTGATAGTCTGTGGGTTAATTGCTGCATATTTTCAAGACCAGAAGGGCTATCTTTAAATACTCCAAGGCTATCATGCGAATTGGGCAATTGGCTAAAACTTGATCCACTATATCTTTCAGATGTTAATAGATCCAAGGCGTGCAAATTCATGTCCAAGGAGCTTGAAATTGCTGATGGCGATGGCGATTGATTCACGTTGGAAATATTTATGCTGGGATAAATCTGGCTGAAGTTCCCTCTACTTGGCATTGCCGCACCTCCAAAACTATGGAGGTTCTGAGAATTAGAATAGAATCCTCTGGACGAGACGGTCTTCATCAAGAGCTTCTCATTGAATTCCTGACTCAGATGATCTTTTTGATCGTCCTTTATGCTGGCTGTTGGATGATTAAGATGGTAATCTTGATCAATACTTGAGGAACTGTTTAACATTTCAGTGAATTTGGGGATAGATTCCGAGAGCTCTTCCTTAATTTTCGCGAGGTGTAGGTCATGGGCAGATTGATCAGTAGGACTACTGGTGAAACACCCTGCATTACTAATCCAGTGAAACCCCAAGTCTTGGACCATGGAACTGTTCAGAGAAGGGACATGAATGTCATTGTACTGCCTCGAGTCTCTTGGGTTTGAGAAAACTCCGTCCGAATTTGGATTGAAGTTACCAGTATTCCTGCATAAACAGTTGAGAGAAATATTTGAAGATTCAAGTGGAAAATTAACAATTCCAAATAATTTTTGAGGCATCTGGAAATTAAAGAAATTATAGAATAACGAGATAAATGACATCGATTAATGGCCGTATTATTATTATCACATGAAGGATTTCGCGGTGTAAGTAAATATATTTCATACAGAAGTGTAATTAGAACTAGCTGATAGAAAGAATTCCTGAGTACCGTTCGTAAGATATCTGATAATTGATAGTAATCTAGCTAAAGAGTATGTAATTTCAAGTAGTTCTGGGCACTTTCTGCTCGACGAACATCAAATCAAAAAAGAAAAAGGAAAAAAAGAAAAAAGATTCCAAACTCGAAAGGTCATTTATGACAGTACTTTGAATAACCAAAAATTCATTTTAGAATCAATTCAGAGAGAGAGAGAGAGAGAGAGAGAGAGAGAGGTTTGAAGCTAAACTTACACAGTGATAGTTGGGGTCCAGGCATGGTTGGTTGTTCCAACTCCATAGCAAGTTGGGATGGACAAAGAAGACGACCCAACAAGCTGGTCTTGGAGCTGATGTTGGTGATGAAGATTTGCAGACTCCATGATGATGATAATCTTATATTAAAAAAAAGGCTTGAAAATCCCAAGAAGAGTGGGAAATTAAAATTAAACAAGCTAGCTTTGCTCTAGGAATCTCTCTCGCTCTATTCAAAGAAAGAAAGTAATTCATCAGGTGACACCCACATACCTGCCTGCTTTTAGCAACTTTTCTGAGTTTCCTCTTTACTCTTTCAAGTTTACAGCATATTAAAGTAGCCTTGAAAAGAAAGAAAGAGAGGGCGTGAGTTATTCATCTCCATACCTCTCTCTGACTTTAATTATTAAATTTTCTCCTCTCTCTCTCTCTCTCTCTGGGCTAAGCTAGCTGTATGTGCTTTTTAGCACTCTGCAATTACAGGGAGATGATTAAACTTCCCCTACGCCATGATTAACAGCCCTGCCTTCGATCCCAAGGCTTTCGACAAAGCTCTGAGAAGAGAAATGATAGCAACCATACTCCTCCGCCTTCTCTCATCCCCACATGTCCATACCTCTTATATAATGGATTAATTTGGTCGCCATCTAAATGAATGGATTCAGCAATCGACAATTATTCTCTGCAGTGTGCTGTCTCCAATTCTGTCCAATTAATGAACGTATATACCAATTCAATATTACATTTCCATCGATCCTAAACATGTGCGCATGTTTGACATATATAATTTTTGTTTCTTCATCTCAAATTATTAATAATATTTCACATACTAAGAATAATAATGATAAGTTTACCATTTCATATTATCCATTTTCTGTGTTATTATTATTTTTTGTTAAATAGTTAAGAAAGTGACTACACTTAGTAAAGATGTTATATAGTATTTTAATTTTACTACAAGAAAAATGATTTTTTGTAGTCAGTTAATTTCAGTCAAATAATTATTTACAGCTAAAATTAATCGCAAATCATATTTTTTTTGCTATTCATTGATCACAAAAACTAATATTTTTTGTAGTGAATTTTTTTCAATGTTCACATACATACATATATATATATATATATAGAGAGAGAGAGAGAGAGAGAGAGAGAGAGAGAGAGAGTTTCTCAATTGTAATAAAAAGCTCAATATTTGATTTGAAGAGTATTTGCATATGAGTGGCACTAGTGCCACTCCGGGGGAACCCGCTCAGGCAATTTTTTTTTTTCAAGTTTTTGGTTGGTTTTTAATTATTTTTAGACTGTTTATATATATTTTTAAAATAAAATCATAATATTTTTAAAAATATTTACTTAATCATTAAATAAAAAAATATTTAAACAATAATTTTTTAATGAGATATTACTTTTATTTGTAACTTTTGTTTGTGACCATAACATTTTTCTTTGCATATTTTGCCTCATTTTCTTAATTTGGATCTGGTTGAGTGCCAGACCTTGCAGCCACCAAAATAAAAAATAAACCTAAAAAAACGTATTATAAATTAGAAATTATATAAAAAAAAACTTATAAATGAATCATATGAGTTCTTGTAATTCATTAAATTTATTTTATAAAAAAATAATTTTATAATTTAACATATCATGCCAGTTTATAAATTTAATTTTTTATAATTATTAATTTTAAAAAAATGAATAAGAAAACAGATTAATGAATTAAAAAAATAAAATAGAAAAAAAAAAAGAGAAAAAAAAATAGCTGGACCAGAGTGTAGATTTAGCTGTTGGACAAATGGATGCAGCACCACGTACATGAGACCCAGGTGGACCGGTTTGACTCCTCGAAGGTTCTGTGCAATGCCCGGTCATGATTCAATACACAGAGAGGAGCTAGATAGCTCTTGATCTATATACGTATATACGTACCTAGCTACCTGGCTAGCTAGCTAGATGCTAAATATGTTAACTAATCAATTGTGCATCAATGAATTCAGAATATGTTTAATCTCCTCTGATATTAATTACCATGTATTCTGCGGAATCACATGCACGCATGAGAAAGAATTTAATAGTATTTTATAATAATCATTTTCACAACTTTATTAACCTTATTTTAAATTATGAGAATTTTTATAAAATAATTTATAAAAGTGACAGCAATATTGTACATAAATATGATCATCAATCTGAAAACATGCATGGTTATATAAAGGTTTTACGTGTATCATTATTTAGTGTACATTATATATATACACATACATATATAATGTGTATGTCCCATATTTAGCAAGGTAGGTACGTAGGGGAACTTTAACTTAGATAAAATAGAAGTGCTACATATATAAAAATATTTTATAAAAATAAATTTATAAACTAATAGAGTTTTTTGTGATTCATTAATAGCTTACAATAAAATAATTTTATAATTTGATGTTTCATATCAAACAATGCTAATTAACTCATTATCAAATAATCATGTCAGTTTATAAGTTAATTATTTTGTATAGTAATCTCTTTGTAGATGAAGTACTTTAATTTTAATAAAATACATGTATATTCAAGCTGTCGTGCAGTTAGTTTCTTAAACTTGAATTGCAACGATACGAAGGAATAATACTAATTCTTGATCTCTCTCGCTACAAGAAAAAAAGTTATTTGTGATATTTTAATTGCAGCCAAAATTATTATTTTTACTGTAAATATTTTTTTGCAGCATTCTTTCTACTTTTTGTGACAAAATTTAATATTGCAAAAAATCAATTTTTTTATAGTGTCTATTTATCAATGCTTTGATAAATACCTTCGATCGGAATCAACAAATAATTAGTTTTTGATGCATGCTCTTATATATTCTTACTTTTTTTTCTTTTAATAATCAACATATTAATAATTGGAGTAGTGGTACTTGATCACTCGCGGTATATATATATATATATATATTATATATATATATATATATTATATATATATATATATTCATATTCGAACTGTACCAACACTAGAGGAGTACGTACGTTTTATTAATTATCAATAGTGAATTAATCCAAGACAAAATTAAGTTGCTGATTCATAATTATTAATTAATGCGGAGGTCAATAATTATATTTAATTAGGACTTACATTAATATTCCACTTAAACCGATGGTGTTAGGTATCATTAATTTAGGGACAATATTACATACAGTGTAAAAGGTTAGACTCCTTTATAGTCCAAGTAATAAACAAATAGAAAAATCTCTATTTTAAAATAAAATTGATTAAAACATCTTTATTTAACAAATAAAAAATTTTTAAAATCTGAAAAATTCTTTTCATTTAGTCATAAAACGGGTTTATATATGGACTGCAATGCAGTCCATCAAAAATAGACTGTAAAAAGAATTATTTTAATTTAAAAATGAGAAAGAAAAAAACACAAAGATACACGCATACATGCATGAGATTGGGAGCTTTCCTGCTTATGATCTACCGATCGATCCATGTTTTTCGAGCTATCGACCTGTTTATTAGTATGGAGGATACTCATAAGGCCTGGCACAGCTATTAGCAGCAACAAATTATAGTTTGAGTAGTGATCTTATCATGTAGTTCAACGTAATACACTAGCTATAAAGGGGAATAATTAAAAAACTATTGATCTCTTCTTGTTGCCCAATATATTTATATAGGTGAATCATCAAAAGGAAATACTACTAATATTATCATATATATATATATATATTTATAAGACTATTAATATATGAGACTTTAATATTAATTTTCCCTTTTTTTTTTTCTTTTTCGGTTGGGGGAGATGATGGATATATGTGGTCTGAGGGGGCTTGCCTTTATACAAAGTAAGATAAGATTTCTTACGATATTTTCTGTTGTTTGTTCAAAACAATCATCATGATTCTTGAAAGATAAAAATTTTCTCAATGATATCCTCATCTCTCGCGGCAAAGAAAAAGACTCTAAACCTACAACCATTATATGCTAATTATAATCATCTGCGCCACGCACCATTAAATCATATTGTGACATACACCGACTCTTCATCCATCCATCTTTTCTCGCCTCATCAATATTTTCTAATCTTCTACCTACCTATATATTTCGGTCGGTCTTGCCTCTCTAGTGATCTCTCTCGTGTACCTGTCATCGTAAAATCATATGCACTGATATATATATATAATATATATATGTATATATATATATATCTTTCTATTATAATATTATAATAAGTAGTTATCTAACAGCCATGTAATAGATTTTTTATTATTTTTTGTTAAATTTAATTTCTTCCATTTGTCTATCTGAAATCTGAAATGATGTGATTTTTGAGATTTAATTTCCTACTTCAAACTTTTAAATCAAACACTTTAAATTTAAATTTAGTCAAATTCAAATCTCTAATTATCCTCCCAATAATCATTATCTAAAACTCTCCGTCAACTTCAATCCGTTTAGATTATCCATCAACTAGAGTTTGAATGGATTTGACCTAGATTGAAACCAATACCCAACTTCAAATTCAACTCATGAATCTCTTTATGATCAATGTTATTTTTTCCATTATCTATAAATCTCATACAAAACTCAGATTAAATAGTACAAATTATATATATATATTTTTTATATAAAATGTAAATTATAAATCACTAATATATTATTAAATAGTAATAAATTATAACATGCAAAATTATTTTATATAAATTACAATTTCTATTATATATAAAATTTTATATATGATTTAAAATTTCTATTCATTGTTCATAAAAAAAGAAATATAAAATAATTCAGTTTAAATCTGTTTACCAACTACATTTGTAAACACGATTATTTGAATAAAATATTATTTATTTCTCGATTTAAATTCATTATGAAACATTAAATTCAAATAATAATATTTTATAAATGAAATTATAATAATTATTAAATAGTTATCTTTATCACTTTACATCAGTTTATAATTTACTTTTATACAATTCTTTCATTATTAAAATATTTCATTTTATTACCCATCAATATTTGTTAGAACTTACACTTTTTTTCCTCTATATATTACATTATTGATTGAAATTTATTTTTTTATAAAAATCATATTATTTCTTAAAAATAACTCCTTCATTAAATTAGGAAAACATGATTTGCATGTTGCTCTTCTCTAGTATTTATATATAATTTTTTTTAATTACAAAAATAACCTTATTAAAATAGAATTTTTTTTTAAAAAATTTAATAAAGGACCATCACATACAATTTTCACTTAAAAACTATAAATAGAATTTCTATATATATATATATACACACACGTATGGATCAATATTAATGGGAGTACCGAATTAATTATAATTTATACACCTTTTGGGGGGAGTGACCTTTCAAATTTAGAACAGTCTCAATCCTGACCACAATAATGCTCAGTAATTAACAAATCGCTCTTCCTTCCATGCTTTTGTACTTGGAGAGAGAGATTAAGGTGTCTTTGATCTGCTTCAAATTAAGAAGGTTTAAAATGAAATGACAATTAGCCCCACCAGAATTCACATCAGACGAAAAGTTGATGGGAGAATGGCGAGATCAGAGTAGTATATATGGGCGGGCAAGCTTAACTTTGCTTTTCAGATTAACATCGATCGATCGATCTTTTGCCTTTTATTACCGTGCGAGCCCACTCATATTCCTTCTACGCCCAGTATCATTGATCTTCTTGAGATATATGTTCTACCTAGCTAGCAGCTACTCGATCAACTATTTTTTTCCTTGTTCTTCAAAGTTAGTCTTCTTTATTAAAAGCTTTTCCTCTTCCTTTCCTTGTCACCTTTCCCATATTCCCCTCCATCGCTATCTTCCAAGGTTCATTTTATTAAAGTTAGCTAATTATCGTGTCAATTTATAAATTTATTTTTTTAAAATTTTTATTTAAATTTATTTTTCTAAAATTTATATTTATGATTATTGTATAGCACTTCTCTTTTATCATGACTAAGATGCAAGACCAATCTTTTTTAACCAATTTGAATTATTAGTTAGAGGGAATCGTTTGAGAATTTCATGAGTAATGATCAACGATTACATGAAGAAGAAGCTGATCTTGCAGCTGTTGAATCCATCTATACACTAGGGTGGCAATGAGTAACATAACATTTTGATCTAATACGAATACGATATAATAATAATAGACTTGGATTTAATCTTAACATGTTCAGGTCAAAACAGGTTAATCCATTAAAATGCAATTATTTAACTTGTTTGTCCCGTTATGACTCACTAAGAAAGTTAAAATTATAATTATACTCTTATATCTAAGATAAAATTATTGAGATTTTTATTTGGATATTTTTATTGTTTGTTTTGCACTTGAAGTTAGTTTTATATTTTTTTAGATATTGTGATTTTAACGTATATATAAAATTATGCTAAACTTAATCAAATCAGACGAGTTAATTTCAAATATGTTCAATCAATTTATAAAAACAAGTTGAAACGGATCAAGTCATATTACTGTCATGCTAACTTATTTTAAAATATTCATTAACCTCGTCAAAATAGATCATGTCGTGTCAATCAGTTTATGTTAATAGGCCGTATTAAGTTTTGCTATTTTAACATAATAAATTTAACGAGTTGAGTTCAGATTGATCCATATAATATAATATATATATATATATATATTTTAACACGATACTAAATATGATCTGTTAATACTATTTGACACATCTATTATATACACACATATACATAAATACTTTGAAAGGTCTTATTATACGATGAAAATTGATAATTGCAATCGTGAGTATGCAATTTTCACGTAATTAATTATTTTTAAAAAAATAAATAAATATCTGCTATGCCGCTTATGCATTGCTTACCTATATAGATTTTTTTAAAAGAAAATCATGTGCGATATTGATATTAATATTAGAGGCACCCTAAAGCAATTAATTTGCTATCATGGATGACTTTAGGGGTCTATCAGTCTATCACTATCGTCGTCTAATATAAAGCATATCCCTTTTTCAAATCCTAGCTAGCCTGTCAACGTTGGGTCAAACGCCCACGATCGATCATATATATTTGTGGCAGTGACCCTTTATTATATCAGCTTTTTCATAAAGGATTTATACCATTCTCCAAAATAAATGTAAAATTATATTACTTTAGTTAGCACTTAGCATCCATATATTTAAACCTATATATACATGTTATATTTTTAATGCTATTAGCTTTTGTCTTGTTTATCAAATATTAATGTAGAAGGTTCTGATTAACTCATGCAATATTATTGTTCGAATATTTATCTATTACTACAAGAAAAATAAATAATACTAATTTAATATTAGCGATGAAAAAGACTATTAACGATTAAAATAAACTATTAACAACCAATAAAAATATAACAAATAAGTAATTTTCTTATAATATTATTATCAAATTCCAGGAGTACTCTATAATCTGCAAACTATATATCAAATCTCATCTCATATATATGAGATATGCATTTTCGTTTCTAATCAATTAGCTCCTTCATCTACATGATTAGTTTAGTGATAAACTCGTTTAAATTAGTCCCCCCAAACCAAAAAAAGGAAAAAAAGAAAGTATAATGATGATCATAATTATAAAGTGACGTTGGCGTTTTTCTGGACATTTATTAATCACATCACACAAGCTTTCCTTTCTTTTTTCCAATTATTAATCTCATTATTTGATGATGCGCTTTTGAACATGAATATATTAATATACCTTTTGAGTCAAATATTTGGCAAAGCTCTCAAAAGGAGGTCTAAAGCAGCAGGATTTAAAGTTGTCTTAAGAAAAAGACAAAACATATTGGAACAGGAGAATATATGCTTTCTCAAGCTCAGGGGCATGAAATCCAAAGCTAGGGGGGCCGGGCCAGCCATGCTTCCTTCTTTGCTTTCCATTCCCACTCAACCATAAATATTACCTTATAATTCTCTGCGATTCCTTGATCATCTTCCTATAATCTTTTAGGTTTTCATATATAGCCCTAGCTGATCTGAAAAAGAATGCAAAGATTGTCCAGAGTTAACGGCACAGCTTTTGCCACGCTTTTGTTGTCTGCGTATTTATAAGTATAGTGGAACATGTCTTCGCACTGATGCTTTGCAATTTTGCCTTCCTGAAGCAGACCAGATGAACCATCAATTATGTCGTGCACAAGGGTCGTTCTCCAAGAAAAGAAATACAATACATGGACAACATACACGATATATGTATGATCATGAGATGCAATATGGGTTTTTTCAAAGTTATACGGCGGGGACATTTAATATTCCCCATGCATGTTTCTGAAATTTGCTCCAATAAAGGATCAAGATAAGGTCCTTTTTTATATCTTTTCTTATTGAGGGAAACATGTTTTCTAAGGACAATTTATGGCCATTCTTGAGGAGGAGGAGGAGAAAAAAGAAAAAGATCTATGATCCATAGCCGCGCCCCTACCCTTCCCACCTGATCTTATCTTTGATACCATAAGCTTCGATCAGTTACTTTTGTCATGTGCCATGATTGATCATGAACTTATAACTCTAGCAAATTAAATCTTATTTTGCTTTACTAATTTCTATATCTTTAGTTTATATTCAGTGAATGTTAATTTATATATCATAATATTAAGTAGCGTTGATGCAAAAGTTTGGCTAGGACTAAGCGACTAAGATAATAAGGTTGGATATGACTAGATGACTAAGATGATAGACTTCATCTTTTTTTTTTTTTTTTTGATTTTGTAATTTGGATGAATGTAAAGCACTTTGACCTTATCTATAATTATTTTGATTTTATTTAGAGGTTGATAGGAAGTATTTTAGATAAGTCAAAAGTGTAGAAGTCAAGTTCGGAGATAAATCTTATCCAGAAAAGGGTTTGAATGTGAAACTATTATACTAAGAAAATAAGTATTTAGATTCCAGCAAGCATTCAGTAAAATCTTACTAGGACTCAAACTCTCGATCCCATAGATTCATTCCGTAAGCAAAATCCTACGGCACTTCAAATTGATTTTTAGATTGTTTATTTAAGGGATCTTACTAGTTAGGATATATAGATAAATTTTGGATATTTTTCTAGGGCACTTTTCAGTAAATATTTTGGTGAGAAGATTTATTGGAGAATATTTGTATTGTTTCTCTCAAAGAGTGCGTTCATACTCTATGTTGGAGGTTGTTGATTGTGCTTCAACCATTGGAATTTCAATAGAAAAATCAATATTTGAAAATCAAGGTTCTAACTATTGTTGCGGTAGAAGCAAATAAGTCGTTTATCGGATTAAAAAAGAGAGTCAATTAGCAAAGATTTTGTAATTGAGATTTACTTGTACATAATTTTCAAATGAATAAAATTAACTTTTTTTGAATTTGGCTGTCTCGTAGGGTTTATTGTTGAGGAATTCTTTAAAAGGTTTTCCTTCGTAACAAAATTTGGTGTAACACACCTTATTTACTTTATGTATTTAGTTGATTATCAAATTATTACATAATTGAACTATTAACTAATTTGTTAAGTGAATTGGTAGATAAATATATTACAATATTACATAAGTACTATAATAATTTCAATTAGAAAAATGGGATAAATCATTGTGCTAGATTATTCGTAATAAAGAATTTTATATACTAAATTAGTACTTTCATCTCACTTCCTCACAATTGTAAATAACATATATAATTAGATGAATGCTATTCATCATTTCACACCACACATTTCACATATTTTTTATTATTTATTATTTTATTTTATTTTATTATTGTTAAACTAATTGATCAATCGTTCTACTTATCATCCATACATCACATATTTGTTATAGAAAAAATAAAAATAAAATAAATGTGATATATAGTATATGATATATGAGGATGATAAGTAAAATTATTTGTATAATTCATATCGTATCATTAACGGACTTAAATAAGAGTACGTAAAATTGAAAGCATAGCGCGATTCAAAATATATTTTCACATATTCACAATCTTTAATTTATTTTTATTTTTATTTTTATTTTTCCATTGGGAATACGTAGTTACGCTCCTACATATAGATTTCAAAAAAGGGATTGATGTGGTGGATGATGGTGAAATGAATTGTTGATCCGAAATAAATAGGAGGGTAATGGACCAGGTTGCTAAGTTGTGCGCAATTGAGTTGGCGCATATATCTGTTTCCTAGACTGACTCACTTTGCAGCTTGGCTTCCAGTAAATCATTTCTACAGAATAATCACACAATAAATATTTTTTTTTTTCTTAAGAGAGAGAGAGAGAGAGAGAGAGAGAGATGGGGGGATTTTCAATTAATTGCTTGAGGTTAACACCTGAGAGCCGTTGGGTACTTCTTGGGACAATATTACATGCATCTGCGTCTAGTAGTACTGATGGGTGAATTAAGACGAGAGTAGTGAAATAGATTTCAATTGTTTGATTCTTAAATGAATTTGCACAATTTATCATTAACCGTATCTGTGACTTCAGAAAAGATGGTAAAGAAGAACGACCTCTAAATAAGATTAATTGTTTGATTTTTTACGAAATCGAAGCCAGAATTCTTGTTGGTAAGGAAAAGGGCTTACATTTTAGCCCAAACAGAATGGCCACTGTCCTCTATAAATATGACTGAATTGTAAGTTGGTTACAATTCATGTAAAGTGTTTCTGATTCTGATATACAAGTGGCAGGCTGTATAGTTACAGCGGTATTATGCTCATAATTCAGAACAATAAAAATTAATGAACTGATATACAAAATTGTCGACATCCCTTTCTGATCGACACTCGCACATAAAAATTAAAAAACGCTGAGCAAGATGGTAGTAGTGGCAGGAAACTCCAATTCAAGTTCAAAAGCTCACCACCTCTTTTCTCTGTTTCTTCGCTAAAGATGAACATTCTAGCTCTATTCCATTTTCCAGCTCTCTCTCTATCCACGCCTCACTATCCGTCTCAGAATTTGTGGCTTTTGCAAACTTCATATCCACATCAGCGTCACGTCTCTTCCGTTTCAATGCCTCTCTGATTCGGTTGGCGTCAATCTTAATGTAGTTATTTTGATTGGGGAAAATCTGGTAGCTTGACCTCTGATCAGATTCTACTGTTTTTGGCTTGACCTGACCGTGATCCTCAACATTACCACCGTTACGGCCAGTATCACTTGTCTTAGATGGTAAAGCTTCTTCAACAGAAAGACAGCAGTCAGCTCTTTCCAGATTCTGGCTTTTATTAGACCTTACATCCCCAGCCTCGACTGGGGTTCTACGGCTAGAAGAGCAATCAGCAGCTGAGCCTCCACCAGGGTTCCGGCTATTAACCATTGCCTTTTGAACCGGTGCTACAGATTGAGTGATCCTCCCATGTGTGGCCGGCAGCACTTGTTTTCTGTTTTGCTTCAACGTGAGCATCATATGCTGGACGACCTCTGAAAAAGCTCATCAAGTTCAAAAAAGGCTTCATATGAAAAGACAGCATGAATCTAACTGCCAATAAGACCGGGTATGGAGAGGCTGAACACACAGATACGACAATCCAACTGAAACCAGGCAACCATTTTATGAGATGACGAGATGACGCATAAATCCTACCCATCCAATTACTTATCAAAAAAAAATCCTACCCATCCATGCTTTTGAAAATACAAAACAAAACAGAATAGAGGGGATTCATATACACACTTAGGCAACAACCAAGTTTCCAATGTACAATTGTGAAGTTTTTATTCGAGATATATCCTTCCGTCCAAATTACATGGTAGAAAGACAAACATGAAGCTAAACTTCACCCTGCACAAGTCATAAATCATGACATGGGAATTGTAAGGCAATTTTCCATAACTAACCTTTTAACTGTTTCTGTGAAATTTCAAACTCCAGCCCCCAAAACCTTTCCTTCTTTGTAAGCAGTTCCATACTTTCTAATGCAGTGGCAGCAAGAAAGATGGAACCAGCCGCAATATAATGAGGCTTGTACTGCAAACACAACGTTGTCCGAAGCCTACATGTCCATTTACCGGAGACTTTTTAATAACCAAAACTATCAACATTAACATCTATTCAATACCACAAAAAAACAAAACAAAAAACCCCGAACAGAACAAATAGTCTTACGAGTCATTCACAAAATTCCATGCTACTTTCGCAAGGCTAGAGAGACCCAATTTCTTCAAACTGGTAACAAGAGGCTGGTATGGAAGTTGAATATCAACATCGAAAGCAATTGTTGACAACAAAAGCCTCTCCCCGATTAAGATTAGTTCCCTCTGCTTATCATATAGTTTCTGCATGCATGTATTGGTGGTAAATAAGAAACAGTGATCATGTCAAACATCACAAGGAAGCATGGGAATCTCATCTTACACGTTCTTTTCTTATTCTTTGCGGGGCTAAAGGATCCCATTCGTACGCCATCTCATAAGACAGAAGAACAACATCCTTCAGGAAACGTGGTGTGTCCCCCATTTTGCAAGCAAGAAATGTGCTTGCAGTAGCAATTGTCTGTAAAATGGGGCACCGACATTGGAATGTGAAGAAGCATAACCAGCCTAATAAATATAATCAATAATTGAGCATATTATTTCAAGCTTCCACCTTCCGCATGTCAAGAAAGACTGGCTTTCACTAAGAAAAAAGATCGATTAGTATTGAAACCATGTCTATTTCAAGTGAGAATTTGATATCCTTTTATTCTTTTAAGAGTACAGAATTACAATATTATTAGAAGGATAACAAAACAGCAAAGATGCCTCAATAGGACACTTTTCAACATGATATATAGCTTGTCTGCTGTTGAAAAAATTGTAATAGTTTATGCACCATAAAAATTATTTAAAACACTTTTCTCATCCATCCTCCCGTGCCACTTACAGATTCAATTGTAGGAAACTAATATTTATAAATTAAGGGAAGGTGTGATGTGCAAACTGATCGATGGAGCATTTAAATGGTATATGCTCAAATATATTTCACATAGTCAAACAGTATCCATTTCAAGAACATAAACTAACTTCCTAATCAGACACCTTCGGTGATAAAGATAGATAATATCTACCTGCCAATCGTTCTTAGCATGAGATTGATGCATATAAAACCGGTGGCACAACAACATTCCACTTGCTATTTTCACCTGCGGCCTGAAAATCAGAAGCAGACCATCATCATCAAACACCAGGCCAGGTGAAATACCAAAATTCATGACAAGCAAGTAAATCTTATAGTAACAGAAACCTCACATTTCTGGCACTAGTAGATTCCAAGCTAACCGTTATGAACTAAAACTTAAACTTACACTTTAAGCTTCTCGCCAAGCTTTTGAATAAATTTGCAGTATAACTCCCGCAAATGCGACTCGTAATCTAAATCAATTCCATCCTTCCTGGAGGGGGAATGCTCTTCAATTTCTTTTCTGCTGAAATGCCACTTACGTATATCGCAATGAGGTTCTTCTGGCAAGCACATGCTTCCTGCAGCTCTAGAAATCCCCTGCTGATAAGAACTATCAATGAAAGATGATCCAACAATTTCAAATCTGACAACTGAGCCAGGGTTTTTTTTTTTTTTTTTTTGACTAGTATGTAGCAGCTTTCCCTTTAGATATTAATCATTCGCAGAGTAAAGGCCAAGGTAAAAAACTGATTCAATTAAGTAAAGGGCAATCAGCTGGGGAATAAGATTTCAAGGAACTTCAAAAAATGCCTTATCTTTATAATAGATAAAGTTGACCATATTCAGCCATCTACATCCAGCATCCAAAGGATTACTAACATTCTTTTCAACAACCATTTCCCCAATAAGATACAGTGGCATCCCTTAATTTTTATGGCTTCTCTTTGAAGATCCACATGCCCAAACGGCTTCATTTTATCGCAAGATACCCACATTCTCAAAACAGATATAGATTGCGAAAGATTCTTTCTGGAAGACATGAAAATTACTGATATTACTAAGATAAACAGATTATCCTCTTAGTACGACTAATGAGAGGGGTGATGTTTTCAAATACCTACCACCATATTCACCCAGACCCTATTCATCAGAATAGAGAATCAACTAAGCTAATGTACACAGAATAACAATATTCAATATTCTACAAATAAGATAAATCAATTAAATATAAAAAAACTATTAAGAAAAAAGATATTCGATTTTTCTATATAAACTACTAGTTGTTAAATGCGACATTAAAATATTTGACGATTTATTTTATCCAAAAATATATTTGAAGGATTACACAATACGAGCATGCAGCAACAATTGAAGATCACAAGTAGTGACTTCATTTTTTAAGTCCAGCATGAATGAGGACAGCCTGCAATCCGACCCCTACCATTGCAACCCCTTTCAGATAAAGAAAATATCACGCAATGCCTTTAAGATCACCCACAATCAAAAGAAAAGCTTTGTTATATGGCTATTTTTGATTGATTAAAAAGTGGTCTCTTAAAAGTAGAAAAAAGAATTCGTCTTTTCCCCCATATTGCATGGTATAAGGTTTTCATTTTGACTTATTATGTGTTATGGCCTCACATGCGTTTGGTAGAATTCTAAAATTGTAATACACAAGCTTCAGATCCACAAGCAAGCCGAGAAAAATCTTACGAGAAGAGGAAAATAATGTAATTAGCCATATACACTTGAAGAAATTGCGTGAAACGCTTAACTGAAAGAAAAACCATATCGATTTTAATTGAGTTCGACTCCAAATAGTATTGCCGTAATCTGTGTGTAGATGCCAATAACTCACAGTAAAGGATCATTTGTGGAAAAGAAAATGGAACCCAGAATTAACAAATTCAACTACAAGAAGTCCTAAGTTACGAGAACTTTCCCAAATATTTCTTGTAAAATTTCCCGGGAACCATAAAGTCGAAATAGAAAGAATACAAAGAAAAAAGAACGATTACGGCGAACGTAGTACCTGAGGCAATAGGGACCGAAGAATGAAACATCCGTGTAGTCCTGATCAGAGAACCCTCGCTTCGATGTTACCGTTTAGAGCGGCGGGTGTATCAGCTATCAGGAATCCGCGTCAACCCCCTTTCTTGGTCGCTACGCTTGAGCCGTTGAGCGTGTGCCTCTTACGCGTTGAGATCTTTTGGAAACAATAGGTCCACTTTAAATTTGAAGACAGGAGTTGAGATGAATATTATTATTATTTTCAAAATTAAAAATAATATATTAAAATTTATATTTTATATAAAAATATGAAAAAATATAATGATAAGTAATTTAATTTAATTTTATAAATAAAATGAAAAAAAAGTAAAATATATTATTATAATATATTTTTTTAATATTAATTTTATTTTGAGATTTGAAAATTGTGTTTTAAAATTTGAAAAAGTTAAATTTTTTATTATATTTTATATAAGAATTTGAAAAAGTAATTATGAGTTTGAGATATGTTTTAGAGTTTTAGTTTTATCTCAATAAACAAACCAGGCCTGAGATGAATTAAAACGAGCTCGTCTCCTCTTCTAATACAAACTAGACCCGAAACATTTTCATTCGGTGTAAATAAAAATGAATAATGATAAACTTACATCTCATCTCTTACTATTTTATTATTTTAGTTTTTTTTATTTTTTTATTTTTTTCCTTTAAATATTTTCTTAGCAATCTTAATTATTAAGAAAAGATTTAAAAAATATATAATTTTATTAATAATCAATTTCTTAACTATTAAGTAAAAGAAAGTTTTTATAAAAACTTAAAAATTAAAAACAAAGTAAAGTAGTGTTAAATGAAACGTAACTTTATCGTTATTCAATAAAAAGGGAAATGATAAACCCAAAATATTTTTAATAATAATTTAACATATATTATAAAATAAGAATATTTTTATAAAGTGATGTTAAATTTATAAAACAGTTTATAAAAATACTCTTTACTTTATAACTTGTATTATATAAAACCTTGTTGTTTTATCAAAATATCTCATTTTAACTCAATTTAAACTCATAATTATATTTTTTCAAATTATCATATAAAATAAAATAAATAATTTGAAATTTTCAAATCTCAAAATAAAACTAATATTAAAAATATATTTTATAATAATATTTTATTCTTTTTTTTTTGTCTCATCTCATCTTATTTATAAACACAAACCAAGTCTAAATAAATATGTAAGATACATTGTGTATACATCACTTCTCAAATAAATAAAAAAATTGCAGATAGCACTAGTCTTTTTAGAATAGAAATACTATTACCTCTCATCTCAATTTGTCCGCATCACAATTTGTCCGCTCTCATATATAATTTAAAAAAAAAGAACTGATTAATGATTAAAAAAATTGACTATTGTAATGAATTTAGTGGAGGGACGGCTGCCGCCCCCTGTCCCACCACTAAATAATGTGAATGACCCCACCACTATTATATTAAATTTGCATAGTAACTTGCATAGTAACTTGCATAGTAACTTGCATAGTAATTTCAAAGCCTATAAATAGGGGTTTCAGTTGTAATGAAATTCATAAGAAAAAATAGAGAGAGAAAGAAAGCTTGAGTTCTTAAGAGTTTCAAGAGAATTTCTTATTTCTCTTTTGCAATAGTAGTTCCTTTCTTTAAGTTTCATAACACGTTATCAGCACGACGGTTCTGCCAATTCTGAAGCTAGTGGCCTTATTCCTCTGTAAGTTTTTCAATATATTATTTGAAATCATTGATATATTTTATTGATGATTATCTGTGTGAATTTATAAATATATTTTCTGAGATACGCATATTTATTATTTATATGTGTAGAAAATGGCAAATCTTACAAAATTGGAATTTGTTGCTCTTGATATATCTGGGAAAAATTATTTATCCTGGATACTTGATGCTGAAATACATCTTGATGCAATGAACCTGGGAGAAACTATTAAAGAAGGAAATCAAGCATCCCTGCAGGAACGTGCTAAAGCAATGATTTTCCTTCGCCACCATCTTCATGAAGAATTGAAAACTGAATATCTCACTGTAAAAGATCCCTATATTTTGTGGAATAATTTAAGGGAGAGGTATGAACACCAGAAGACTGTCATACTCCCAAGAGCTCGTTCTCAATGGATGCACCTGAGGTTGCAAGATTATCAAAGTGTTAGTGAGTATAATTCCGCACTTTTTAAAATAAGCTCAGTGTTAAAATTATGCGGTGAGAAAATCACCGATGAAGATATGCTAGAGAAGACTTTTACTACATTTCATACCTCGAATGTGCTCCTGCAGCAGCAGTATCGAGAGAGAAAGTTCAAGAAATATTCTGAACTTATATCATGTCTTCTAGTAGCTGAGTAGAATAATGAGCTCTTATTAGAAAGCCACAATACACGCCCTACTGGCTCAATATCATTCCCTGAAGTGAATGGTAATAGGTTTGCATCATTCCCAGAAGTGAATGGTGCATCCTTTAGAAGAAATCGGAGGCATGGACGTGGTAGGAGAAATTATAGAAATGTTGGTCCCAGGAGTGACAACATTAAAAGGGATTATAATATACCATATCACCAGAAGTGGTACAATTCAGAGAGGGGTAAAAATCCTCAGAATAATTCTTCAAAGAAAAGTGAAGAGGTGTGCCATAGATGTGGAATGACTGGACATTGGTCACGTACCTGTCGTACGGCCAGGCACTTAGCTGATTTATATCAAGCTTCTGTTAAAGGAAAGAATAAAGTGCATGAAACAAATTTAGTAGAACCATCAGATGATTTATTAGATTCAGTAGATGTAGACGTTACTCATCTTGATGTATCTGATTTCTTTAATCATCCTGATGGTAGTATTGAACACTTAATTGGAGATGGAAGTGTTCCACTCAATTAATGTATTTTCTTTCTATCTGTAATAAAAGTTTTTATATATTTTGTAGAAACATGGATCACATTGATGAGCATTTTATCTCTGAGTTGAATGATAAAGATATATGTCTGGCTGATAGTGCTACAACTCACACAATTCTCAAAGAAAAGAAATATTTTCAAAATCTAACACTGAGTAAAGCCTATGTCCATACCATATCAGGTTCATCGGATTTAATTGAGGGCTCCGGAAGAGCTTATATTGTGTTGCCTAATGGCACCAAATTTTGTATTGATGATGCTCTATTCTCTTCACAATCCAGAAGAAATTTATTAAGTTTCAAAGATATACGTCGTAATGATTACCATATTGAAACGACCAATGAAGGCAGTAAAGAGCATCTTCTTATTACTAAAACAATATCGGGCCAGAAGCTCGTTTTAGAAAAACTGCCTGCTCTATGTTCTGGATTGTATTATATAAAAATGAGAACAATTGAATCATATGTGGTAATGCACCAGAAGTGCATTGACCCTAAAGTATTTATGAATTGGCATGATCGCCTTGGACATCCGGGTTCTATAATGATGAGACGAATTATTGAAAATTCGCATGGGCATCCCTTAAAGAATCAAAAGATATTTCTACCCAATGAATCTCCGTGCTCTGCATGTTCTCAAGGTAAGTTAATTATTAGACCATCTCCCTCAAAAATCATTGTTGAATCTCCATCCTTTTTACAAAGGATTCACGGAGATATATGTGGGCCTATTCATCCATCAAGTGGACCATTTAGATATTTTATGGTTCTAATTGATACATCTAGTCGATGGTCACATGTTTGTCTTCTTTCCACTAGAAATGTTGCATTTGCTAGACTTCTTGCTCAGATAATTAAACTACGAGCACAATTTCCTGAGTATCCAATTAAGACCATTCGATTGGATAATGCAGGTGAATTTTCATCTCAAGTTTTTGATGATTATTGCATGTCAATAGGAATAGATGTTGAACATCCTGTTGCCCATACACACACACAAAACGGTTTAGCTGAGTCTTTGATCAAAAGGCTTCAACTAATCGCTAGACCTTTACTTATGAAATCAAGACTACCTATTTCTGTTTGGGGACATGCTATACTTCATGCAGCATCTCTAATTCGCATTAGACCATCTGCATATCATAAATATTCTCCATTACAGCTTGCATATGGTCAACAACCAAATATTTCTCATCTTCGTACTTTTGGATGTGCTGTATATGTTCCAATTGCACCTCCACAACGTACAAAAATGGGCCCTCAACGTAGACTTGGGATATATGTTGATTTTGATTCTCCATCCATTATTAGATACCTTGAACCCCTTACAGGGGATATGTTTAAAGCACGTTTTGAGGATTGTCATTTTGACGAATCAAATTTTCCGTTAATGGGTAAAGAAAAATCGGTGCCTGAAGCACGACAAGATATTACTTGGGATAATAAGACCTTGTCTCATTTTGATCCTCCTACAAATGAATGTAAAAGGGAAGTTCAGAGGATTATTCATTTGCAAAATGTTGCAAATCAATTACCGGATGTATTTACTGACACTAAAGGTGTAGTAAAATCTTATATTCCTGCTGTTAATGCTCCAGCAAGGATTGAAGTCCCTGAAGGACAAATTGTCAAAACAGCAATAGGTGAATCTAAAATACGCCTGAAGCGTGGAAGACCTATTGGTGCAAAAGATAAAATTCCCAGAAGGAAAAGAATACAAAATGAATTTGGTGTTCCTGAAGAACACGTACCCACAATACAGGCCACAAATATAATTGATGCTCCTAAAGAGCTTAAATCTTCTATTCCAGAACCTCCTGAAGAGGAAAATCTTGAAGAGTATAAATCTCCTAAAAATGGACCTTCTGAAGAGGTGTGTCATGAAATGTTTTCCCCTGAAGAGGAACAGGTACCTGAAAATAATGAGATCTCAATACATTTCATGAAAACTGGAGAAATTCTGGATAGAAATAAAACTGTTGTCGACAACATATTTTCATATAAAATGGCCCTTGACATTACCAGAAGTAATGAAGAAAGTGAGCCAAAAAGCGTCGAAGAATGTCGACGTAGAAATGATTGGCCAAAATGGAAAACAGCTATTGAAGCTGAATTAAATTCGCTAGCGAAACGAGAAGTATTTGGACCTGTTGTCCAAACACTAAAGGGTGTAATGCCTGTTGGATATAAGTGGGTATTTGTACGAAAACGTAATGAGAAAAATGAAATTGTGCGATACAAAGCACGGCTTGTTGCACAAGGTTTCCTGCAGAAACCCGGGATTGATTATGAAGAAACATACTCTCCCGTTATGGATGCAATCACATTTAGATTTTTGATTAGTCTGGTTGTTACAAAAGGATTAGAAATGCGGTTGATGGATGTGGTCACTGCATATTTATATGGATCCTTAGACCATGACATATATATGAAAATCCCTGAAGGATATAAGATGCCTGAAGCATCTACAAGTACATCTAGAAATATGTACTCAATCAGACTACAAAGATCTTTATATGGGTTGAAGCAATCCGGACGCATGTGGTATAATCGCTTAAGCGAATATCTATTGAAAGAAGGATTTGAGAATAATCTTATATGCCCATGTGTTTTTATTAAGAAATCTGAATCCGGATTTGTCATTATTGCGGTTTATGTTGATGATTTAAATATTGTGGGAACTCCTGAAGAGATCTCAAAAACCGCTATATATTTAAAGAATGAATTTGAAATGAAAGATCTTGGCAAAACAAAACTTTGTCTCGGCCTGCAGCTTGAGCACTTGCCAAATAGAATTTTTATTCATCAGTCCATGTATACTGAGAAAGTCCTAAAGCATTTTTATATGGACAAATCTCATCCTCTGAGTACTCCAATGATTGTTCGAACACTTGATGTGAAGAAAGATCCATTCCGTCCTTGTGATGACGATGAAGAAATTCTTGGTCCTGAAGTACCATATCTCAGTGCAATTGGAGCTTTGATGTATCTTGCAAATTGCACTCGACCAGATATTACATTCTCAGTTAATCTGCTTGCAAGATATAGTTCTGCACCAACTCGAAGGCATTGGAATGGCATTAAACATGTCCTTCGTTACCTTCATGGTACGGTTGATATGGGATTATTTTATCAACGTGGTTCAAGTCCAGAATTGATTGGGTATGCAGATGCGGGTTATCTTTCAGATCCACACAGAGGTAGATCTCAAACTGGATATTTATTTACTTATGGAGATACTGCCATATCATGGAGATCTGTTAAGCAGACACTATCTGCTACTTCTTCAAATCACTCAGAAATCATTGCTATTCATGAAGCAAGTCGAGAGTGTATTTGGTTGAGATCAGTTATTCAACATATCCAGGAAAAGTGTGGACTTACTATGATCAATAATAGCCCAACAATCTTATATGAAGATAATACTGCTTGTATCACTCAAATCAGAGGAGGATACATCAAAGGTGATAGAACTAAACATATTTCACCTAAATTCTTTTATACTCATGAACTTCAAGAGAAAGGTGAAATTGATGTCAAGCAGATACGATCTAGTGATAATCTGGCAGATTTATTCACAAAGGCGTTACCAACTTCCACATTCAAGAAGATTGTGCATAACATTGGAATGCGAAGCTCAAAGATCTTTTGTCATGCACTTTTTAGGGGGAGTAAATGTGCTGATTGTACTCTTTTTCCTTCGCTGAGGTTTTGTCCCACTGGGTTTTCCTCTGCAAGGTTTTAATGAGGCAATCTTAAAGCACTTGTGGATACATAAGAAGACTGTACTCTTTTTCCTTCGCCATTGGTTTTTCTTCCCACTGGGTTTTTACTTGGCAAGGTTTTAACGAGGCAGATTCCTTATGAGTGGTCATTCAAGGGGGAGTGTAATGAATTTAGTGGAGGGACGGCTGCCGCCCCCTGTCCCACCACTAAATAATGTGAATGACCCCACCACTATTATATTAAATTTGCATAGTAACTTGCATAGTAACTTACATAGTAACTTGCATAGTAATTTCAAAGCCTATAAATAGGGGCTTCAGTTGTAATGAAATTCATAAGAAAAAATAGAGAGAGAAAGAAAGCTTGAGTTCTTAAGAGTTTCAAGAGAATTTCTTATTTCTCTTTTGCAATAGTAGTTCCTTTCTTTAAGTTTCATAACAACTATTAATATATTGATATTTTTTATACTTTTTAAAAATATTTAAACATATTTTAAAAAAATGAAATATATATATATAAATTAAACATTGTAAATTACACTATGAACACAATAAGTGAGTAAATTAGAGAAGCATAATAACATCACTCTTTTTAAAAAATATTAATTTCAAAAATTATGTATGACGTAGGATTCTACTAAAAACTAATTTATAGAGATTTGGAAGATATTTACTTGAACATAAACCTTACATAGTTGTATCCTATAATATAAAAAGAAGCTTCGAGGATATAAATCCCACATATTATTTTAATTTATCTAATCATTTTATCATTTAATTTATGCATTACATATACTTATCTTCATACCCAACAGGTCCAACACCACGAAGGATAGATTCTCTTTCTTCTTGAAACTTTTTTCTTAATATACAAGCACATCGATCTCAAGTTCCTTGTTCAACCACAAAAAATGTTAATTCTATAAATTGTAAACCAAGTATATAAGAAATTAGAAGCACATATGGCCCATGGGGAGAAAGAAACAATTATTTCCTCTCCCTTTTTTACTCATTAAAATGTTCATGGCACAGACCACAAAAACTGTTGAATGTTGGGAGGAACAATATCAGATATTGTCTAGCTATCAACTTGAGCATTCCATATTTTAAAAGTAAACTACAGCTAACATCTCAAGACTTCTCTAGTTATGGGGCAGTTAAAGAAAAATTGAACTACTGCCAGCAACTTGAAATGCTGTTGGAAGGTTGAGACTGTTTGAACCTCATCTACATGATAACAGAACCAACGTCGACCTTGTCATCTTTATATGTCTGCTGTAAGGAAGTTCCCGGATAGTGATACCTACATAGAGACATAAGTAGTGTATCATACTTGTTTCTCAATTAAACACATCCCACAGAGAGAGAGAGAGAGCCTGGAATTTATTGAGTACCTTCTCGCCCAGTTTGAAGGGCGGAAGACCCTTGTAAGGACATGTACTGCATCGAAAAGCATCCCCTAGCCCACACTGCAGGTTGTAGAAGTCCGTTCAGAGTATTGCAACATTTATGAACAAAAGGATGGATGATTGAGATAAGTTCAGCGGAGTGGAACAATAAAAAACTGCATCCATGACAAAAGAAAGGGCGGTTTTGACAATTTCTAAAGCTCCTGAGAATCTGAGATCTACTGAGTTGAAATTCAATTAAATACCAGGATCTAAAATTTGACCTTTGAACATCCTCACCTAAATTTATTTATTTCAATCAGTATACCGGTATTACTTCTGCTTAGGGACATCACCCAAGTTCTCACCATGGCATAAAAGCCACATGTATGATCGTGTAACTTCACTCACACTTAAAAGATAATGGTAATCAACGTGTGCCACACAAAAAAAATACTACACGCAACAAACAATAGATACATACACTGCCGCAAGCTGATTGAGGATTATTAATCTGCTCCACAGTTGGTCCTATCTGTACTTTCTGCTCTGCTTCAGCCCGCCCGCACGTGCAGTTTTTGCAAGCTCTCCTCGTGCTTCCAACTTCACAATCACCAACTGCACAAGAATTTTTTCATGCTTAATGGAACTGCAAAGCCAGGGAAGGAGGGACAGGAGGCAGCAGAACTCCCAACTCTATGCCAATGAAGAGACTTAACATGATAGTTATTTTTATTGCTCCTGTTTATCTCTTACCCAGTGGTAGCTGTGGTTTCTTTAAATCCTCTTCACTTAATAGGCTATCTTCATCAATCAGATCTGAGTCATCATTGATCTGAACTGCAATCGGAATTTTTGTGGCCTTCTTGATAGCAAACGAAGAACCAATCTTCCACAAAGCCTTCTTAGCCTTGACCTATAAATAAAAAAGAGGACTGAAATTTAACTAACTAGTAAAACATACATTACACATATTAACCTCCCAATCGAGGCTAGTCTTCCACACCCAAAGAATAATAAGGAATTGCTAGATCAAGGTGTCCATACAAGAAAGTACCATTGTCTTTTGTCCAAGGACCTCTGCTTCTAAGAACCCTGCCAAAAGTAAGTTGCGCTCAAGAGCGGAGGTTGTCTGTAAGAAACCCAAGTCAGACTCTCACTACAAACTAATTTCATGCAGTCACAAAATCCCAAGCCAATTACCTTATCTGTTTCCCCTGTTGCGGACTGAAAAGTCCTGTGAATTAGTACTGTGCCACCAGGCTTCAACACTCTCGAGATTTCCTCAAAGAACGGAACACTAGGAAATTCAGCTGATCTACTGATACAAATAACAATATCTATAGAGGAAGACTCCACAGGCAGATGATCTATTGCAAGTCAAGACCAAAATCAGAAGACAGTTGTAAAAAGATTATTTGCATTACAGCTACTAAAACCTAGACTGAATGAATCCTCAGATTAAAAGAACGAGCATGAAGATACTGATTAAAAATAAAAACCATGAAATAAGAATTTCAAATACAAGAGCATGAATATTTTGCCATAACAGTGAGCATAAAAAAGATATTTAAACTAGCATCCAACAATGTTAATACTTGAATTAAAAAAGAAAGAGCAAATAGTTTAAGCGCACTAATAGTGGAATCAAGTTAGTTAAGTTTTGACCAAAGTTTAGCTAGGTTGCATAAAAACTGACAGCAATGGACTCAATATAACTACATTGTTTTTAACCAAAGGCATTTTCAATGGCCAAATCTGGCCAGCCCAAATTGCCAGCCAAATATTATTTTGGGCAAAAAATTATTCGTTTTTAGATGTCTTCCACCTTTTTGGTACCTAGATTTTACTTTGTATTAGTTTAATAAAATAGTGAAAAGGCCAAAATCAATATTTTTATATAATAGTGATAGATTTGAGAGTTTGTTATTTGGTGTTGCTGAAAAGTGGCTGGTTAAATTTATAAAAGTCAATTTCATAGGGAGGTTTTGGCCAAACTTCAGCTAGGCCACTACTAATGCGCTAACAAATCGTTTGAGTTTTAATTTAAAATTTCTCAGGAAAACAATCTAGTATCCTCCCCAGTCTTATATTATAGAAAGACTATGCCAAACACACGGTTTTCAGGCATATACCCAAAAAAAGGTCACAAACTTGAACCAAATCTACAGAAAACTAAAAAAATCATCCAGCATAAAATCGATTATACTTCAATGGCAGCAATACAATACATTCACAGGTAATAAGCAAAATCTTCATTTTAGTGGCTAATAGAAGAGAACGTACGCAAAGAAGATGCTTGAGTGATAATTTGAGGATTGCATAGTTCAAACCCTCTAATGCCAAGCTCAGTAACTGTAGTAGATACAGAACTGACTGGCAGAACAGCATCATCTGTAAATGCCAGCACACTACCTTGCATTGTGTTGTTCTCCTACAAGACCAGTTCAAAAGTAAAAAAGGTGAAAAGATGACCAATGAAATTTCCATCTTTATCAGTCAACTAACATTATGTAGATTCTATCCAAGGGTTAGAAAATACAATAAAAAGAGCAATTAAAAACACAAATGAATATAAACCCAAAAACCCGTGAAACTCATGAAACTCATGAAAGTCTCATAATTTATATAAAATATAACATACCCGTAGTTTATCTAAGACAATTAATCATACAGCATAGGCTCATAACATGTATAATTGCCCACAAACTCTGGGGAGAAAGTACCCAGTTTCCAGAAACAAAACATGTACAATCGATTTGATGAGATTGGGCAGTGGTTTCTGTTGAATATTGCTCCTTGAATCCCACATGGAAAATGAATAGGTGAGAAACGCACCAATGAGCCTATAAAAAGGGACTTAGCCTCCTTGGTTAATTACACAAGTTAGAAACTTATCTAATAACTTTTAACTTTAGAAAAATTTCTCTATTGACCTTTTTGTATGTAAAAAGAAAAAAAAAAGTGAAAGTTAAAATTTACTAATAAGAAAGTTTTTATGGGTGTCGCTGGGGTGGGGAGAAAAATTGTGTGATTGTAACAATTTTTCACATAGTGAATTTTCTTTTCAGAGTCTAGTAGTTTTTCTCTTGTTTTGAGAGTTTTTCACGAAAATTCTTGTATTGTTATTATTTCTCTATTTTTTTTTAGTATTCTGTCAAAAGTAAATTCTAGTGAGAGGAATTTGAGAGGTCCAGATTCCCAACAAATGGTATCAGAACCACTAGATTCTTTTGGTAGGGTGGAGTTTTGGTGTTGTAGTGTGGATAAGTACGGACTAAGGAGGTCTATCTAGGAGATTGAAAATTTTAAGTGTGTCCGTTGTGACCCTCCAATCTTTCCTGGGAACCGTGAAGTTCTATTTAAAAAAGACCAGTCTTTCTTGAAAACTTACTTCGTGGGTATTATTCATTTCTACGGTAAAATTCATTGAAACTATATCAGGAGGTAGAACTTCAAATCCTATCAAATTTGAGGTGGAGAAACTTGATGGAAAAATCAATTTTAGCTTCTAACAAGTGCAAGTCAAGGATATCTTAATTCAATCAGGATTATACAAAGCGTTAAAAGGCAAACCAGTCCCTAAAGTTAGTAGCGGTCCAAACGCTACTAGTAAAACAAGAAACAGATCTGAAATGAGTGATGAAAATTGAGAGGATCTGAATTTGAGAGCAG
Organism: Platycarya strobilacea; assembly: GCA_036898215.1. Taxonomy (NCBI): domain Eukaryota; kingdom Viridiplantae; phylum Streptophyta; class Magnoliopsida; order Fagales; family Juglandaceae; genus Platycarya; species Platycarya strobilacea. The sequence continues at coordinate 11,955,888 of CM072555.1, forward strand.
CAAGTGCAATTCGTCTGTGCCTGACCAAGAATATTCTTGCAAATGTGTGTGGAATATTTACGGCAAAAGGACTCAGGGAAAAGCTGGAAGAGTTGTATCAAACGAAGGGTGTCTTGAATCAAGTGTACTTGAAAGACCAGTTTCATACACTGCGGATGAGTGAATGTACGACTATTTCAAATCATTTAAATGTTTTCAATGACATTATCTCTGAGCTGAAATCTATTGGAGTTAAAATTAATGATGAGGATCAAGCCTTGAGGCTGATCTGGTCTCTTCCACCTTCCTATGAGCATATAAAGCCTATTTTGATACATGGAAATGAGAACATAATTTTTTCAGAGATTATCAATAAACTCTTTTCTAAAAAAAGGAGGTTAGGTGGTAGAAATAATGGTTCACTTGAGAACTTAGCAATGGTAACAACTAGTGATTGGAAGAAGAAAAACTCCATAAAAAAGAAAGCAGTCTGCTGGGTGTGTAAACAATCTGGGTATGTCAAGAAAAATTGTCCAAAAGGTAGAGCAGGTTCGGCAAAAGGCTCAAGGTCGATAAATAGAGATACTGACAAAAAAGCTAACATTGTATCTCTATTCACAAAAGGCGATGTCTATTAAAAGAGGCATGTACATTCTCGTGGCAGCCGCTAATCCCAAAGTTACGATAATAGAGAAAATGTTAATTTTAGCGATTCCACAAGTTTGCACACGAGTATTGATTTGGCATTGATGTAAGGTGTGTAATGAAAATTTATATCGATAGCTGGTGAACTTCCAGGAAAGCCAAACGTGGAAGTTGCACTATAATTTTTCAACAAGGTTATTTTTCAACTTGGGCCGAAGTGAAATGTTTGAAATTGATTTATTCTAGGTGAGTATGTTTTTATAGTAGAGCATGATAATGGAAGCTATAAAGATCTTCATTACGGTGGAGCATGACTGTATGATCAGTCAAAATCGCAAGGTGGAGATTATTGAATATTGCTCCTTGAATCCTACATGGGAAAGGAGTGAGTGAGAAATGCACTAATAGGCCTATAAAAGGAAGCTTAGCCTCCTTAGTTAATTATACTAGTCAGAAACTTATCTAATAATTTTTGATTTTAAGAAAATTCATATGTTGTCTTTTTTGCATGTAAAAAGAAAAAGAGGTGAAGGTTAAAGTTTTACTAGTGAAAAAAAATTTGTGGGTATCATTGGAGTGATGAAAAAAATTGTGTGATTGTAACAATTTTTCTCATAATGAATTTTCTTTTCTGGATCTGATGATTTTTCTCCTGTTTTAAAATTTTTTCACGTAAATTCTTATGTTATTATTATTTTTTTATTTTTTTCTTAGTATATAGTCAAAAGTAGATCCTAGTGAGGGAAATTTGGGAGGTCCATATTCCCAATAGTTTCCTCTTGCGCATTTGTATCTCCTAGAGAGAGTGAATGCTTTGGGGTTTTTGACTGGTGTGAGAGTATATTTCAGCGGTAATCCGTGACGATGAAGGGTGGATTCGGGTGATTGAGAAAAAGAGAGAAGAGGAGAACAAACGAGACTACAACTGAAGTGATCAATTGTTTGATAAGTACAACTGAAGTGATCCTAAGATTTAAACAAAACCTCAGAAATCGAGTCAAAGACTCTAAACGAACCATTTTTAATTCTGTCGAAAGGAGGAGAGTGATGAGAAATAAAGGGACCCTTCTAATTTCTGCGACAAATCATTTAATTTTTTCCACCAAAAAAAAAAAAACACCTGACGCCAGGCGCCATGGCCAGATATTTTCGTTTCCTCTATCTCGCAAATGTTTCTGGACAACCAAACAGCAGTTTAACAAAAATGGCGGGAAAAATAAAATAAAATAGGCCGATCAGCGAAATGCATTGCGATCTAAGAGTATGCTTTGCATTTTTATATAACAAAACTCATATGAAAAGAAATACGACTCACCATCGAGATCCAGGAGGAGAAGCAACTTGGAGAACCCTAACCTAAGAAATAAGACTTTGCGTGAAGGAATTTTCTACAGTCTCTCTCTCTCTCTCTCGTGCTGTTGATAACTTGCGAATCACGAAGCCAGTTGCTGCGACGGTCGGCTCGCTGTTTAAATAAGTCGGGCAGGAGGGAGGGTCGAGGGATTACGTGGAAGAGAAGCCGCCAAATCAGGTTATGACGTGGCCGCTAAGCGCGTGGAGGCTTTCTGGGAGCCCAACCTTGGGGCGTGCTGGTACAACGTTGCCACGAGTTCGGCCTCCTTAGTTAGACTGGGCCCAGAGGCTAACATACCACACAACGCAACGTTATCAACTCGTTTCCATTACCTCACGCTCTAGCAATCTTAAAAAAAACGATAGTCATAAATATTTTTGTTAATTATCCATTTTTATCGTACTTTGCGCATATCACGAATAGAAACTAATTTCTTATTTTAACATCTTTTCCCGACACTATATCCCAATGTTATTATGTATATTAAATTATTAATTTTCGTCATCGTAATATAGACACGTTTAAGTAACTTCGTGATCTAATTACTTAATAGAAATTACTTAAAATATGATATATTAATTACTATATCGATAATAAAATAAAATCTCTTACCTTAAAAATTCTAAAAGATTTTTTTTTAATATCAAAATCTAAAATATCGTAGCCCATGGTACGATATATGTTGTGTAAACGACCTAATGTTGAACATGGATTTGGATTCTGACCCAATGTTGAACATGGATTGTGACTAGTGTAATGGTAGCCGATGGCCCAACCCATGTACTAGTAATGGGCTAGCCCGGAAATGGGGCCCTAAACCTTCACAATACTCCGAGTTTCTTTATATCTTCTTTTTTATTTATGATTTTCGAAATGAACCCCACCTCCGAGGTCTGTAACGTTCAATCTCGTACTTTTGATTCCCCCCGTCTTGTCTTCAAACAAATTAGCGTGCTGTCTGGGAATATTGAATACCAGCCAAGTGAATCACTGGAGTGACAGATCAGACAGAGAAGAGAAGCTGTGTATGATTCTTTTATATATATATATATATATATATATTTGTGGCTTTACAAGGGTTGAACCATACGCCAGACTCCAGTTATGAAACCGGAAGTGTACAAATTATTTATGTTTGGACCTTTTGTGTTGTGTGCTTTCTTCACCGCGAGCAAAACTCAAAAACCATTCTAATTACGTAAGTATTTCATTGGGGATAACTCATTCTTGGTATTGAATTTGAGGCACCAAATACTGCGTTAGCATTATCCATAAATATTAGGCTGTGTGACTAGCAGATTCTCCAAATATTTTAGAATGTATCCAATACCTTTCTTTCACTCAGCCTAATTTCTCTTTTACAGTCAATCGGATTTGTCAATATATGCATGCACCACGGCTGTCTCAACGGCAGGTTGTAAAACGTATCCTTCGATACCTCACCCATCTCAACACTTGGCTTACATTTCTCACATTCCTCCACTATTTCCTTATTAGCCTTTTCAGATGTTGATTAGGCTAGATGCCTAAATGATTGACGATCTACATGAGGGTTTTGTATGTATTTTGGCACTCACCTTGTTTCATGGGGCTAAAAATACAGCCTACTATAGCTCATTCTTTTACCAAGGCTGATTATAAATTAGTGGTTAACACAACCTATAAAATTATTTGAATACAACCCCTACTCCCAAGAACTTTGTATTTTTCTTAAACAGCCTCACACTTTATGGTGTGACAACATTGGCGCAACCTACCATCCACCAATCCAATCTTTCACTCAATGATTAAACATGTTGACTTGGATTACCTCTTTGTTAGGGATAGGGTTGCTACAAAAACCCTCCAAGTTTCTTTTATCTCTAGCAGTGACCAACTTGCTGATATTCTAACAAAACCATCATCAACTACAATCATGCCTCGCTCTCAAATCCATGCCGCTTGAATCGCAAAAGGGTATTGAGGCACCAAATACTGCATCAGCATCATCCATAAATAATAAGTTATGTGACTAGCAGATTCTCCAAATATTCTAGAATGTCTGCAAATAATAGAATGCATGTATTGTGAGGATAGGTGTCATAATTTGTATGGGAATCTTTCCCAAAGTTTGTTAGACATTTCTACTATAAAGAATCGAGGAATGTTGCGGTACTAATTTTATCATCCATCAATCTCTCTATTTTTTCTCTATATATTTTAAAATATTCATATTTCATTCTAATTATATTTATTTCACAAATTAAAAGAAAATCTGAAATAAACAAACGTGAGAAAGCCATATCAACGAAACCCATTGGAGGTCGAAATTGGAGCGCGTGGGAGACGACAGAGGACTTGTCGGAGTTGAGATCGTCAGGGGCTGGTTGCCAACGTAAAGGGATGTCGGTGAAGGGACAGTATGGCTAGAGGTGGCCGGTGGTAGGTCGAACGAAACTCATTATTGCTAAAACCCATTTTCACACTTGGAGCTGCACGTGGGAGATGACAAAGGACTTGTCAAAGTTGGGATCGTCAGTAGTTGGTCGTCAGCGTGAAGGGATGTCGATGAATGGGTGATGTGGCTAGTGGTGGCTAGCAGTGGGTCCTGTGTGAACACCAAACTCCCAATTTCGTGAAACCTACATGAATGAAGAAGATGAAAAATATTAAAATATTTTTAACAGTGAATAGTGTCCATGCCAAATATAGCGGGTCTACCCTTCATTACTATAACAAATTCATTTTAACTACTCTATTTAGCTACTCCATTAGAATATGATTTTGAGACTTTCTTCATTTATTTTACTAAAAACTTTATTTTAACTATTATATTAAGAGTGCTCTAATCTTTCCACATACACTTAGTTTCGCTTTGTTTCAATACTTTTTTTTAAAGGACCTTTGTTTCAATACTTGGCATCACGGTTAACGGATATTATACCTAAATTAATATATCTGAAAATATATTTGTATGGGATTATCTGAAAATCGGTTGGGCTTATAAGCCCAAGAAAGCAGCCCACCAATAGAGGGAAGACACGTTATACTGCACATTTTTATTTTAAAAAATAACGATGCATAGGATTATATTCACAACTACCAGATTGGATTTTCTTTCGACAGTCTTGCAAGTTGTTCTTGAAGAAACTCAACGATTTTTTTGACATCAGAATGTTCTCAATCTCTCATTTTGCTTCCAAATGAAGAGACAAACCAATTAGATCTGGCTAAACATTTGACAAAATCGATTCCTCCATCTCTGCAACTCTTTCTCAAAATAAACTCCAAACTTAAGAAAATCGATTCTCTTATCTCTACAACTATTTCCTTCCCAGTTTCCTTGCACATTGACGACGTCCCCCATTCTTTCTTTTTCTTTTTTTCTTTCTTGTTTTCTTTCTCTCCTTTTGTTTTTCCCCTTTTTAATTTTTCCTTTTTTTGTTGGTTCTTGTTTGATCAGAACTCAAATCCTAGAATTAACCTTGAATAATCAAACCACCTGAGAAAGATGTCGTAGCCTCAAGTTCCATTTATCTTGTCATCAAAAGGAGAGACATGACAGTAAGCTCGTGGTGCAAAATCGGATGGGAGGAAATCGTTTGAAATCGATGTCCACCAATTTGTGTTTGGGCGAAATCAGCGAAATCGGCAAAATCGTTTGAAGAATGGTCTGGGCGAAATCATTTATATGGTTTTTAAGTTGATTTTTCGGATGAAATGGACAATACCCAAATGGAAACACAATTGTTTCTTTGCTAAGAAATCAGAAGGTAAAATCAGCAAAAATAAAGAATAAGGTTCGGCTAATTTTCTTGTTGTTTTGGATAAAATTTTTTGCTTTTATTTTCTCGAAAACCAAATATGTAAAATATTGTCTCGAAAATCAGTGTGCGTTCCTTCTTTTTCCTTTTCAAAATTATTTGTTCTTCTTTTTCTTACGTTTGGATGTCGAGAAAAGTTGATGAAGAAAACTAAAATAGGGGATTTTATTTGCCTCGAAGATCCGAAATGCTATTTTTGATGGAAAAGTAATCCATTTGGGGGTGGCGATGAAACCGTGAAATGCTCAAGCTCCATTCGTGCATAACTGGGAACTAAAGGAGTCGAATAGTGGTGATTGGGTATGATGAAATCTAATGTGTTTATTGTATTTTTGTAAACATGTCATTATATGAATAGGTGACTAATTTTCTAACGTTTACAGCCAAAACATTCTCCAGCGCCTCCCTATTTTCAATCATAACTAAACTGACATATCTTCAATTATAGTACTCAGGCAGATACTTAAAAGTGAATTGAATGAATGTCTCGAGACATATCCTAGGTTGTGTTTATTTCTATTTTCTGTATCTATTTTTGGTTGTGACAGTGTGACTAGCGTCTTCCATTTTTGGTATGCACCAGCACGTCTCTTTTCGTAATTAGAATGTTAGAGAGAGAGAGAGAGAGAGAGAGGATATGTTGCATCAAATCACAGACATATAGTACAGTAACTATACTGTTCATAAAACATTGTTCACGCATTATTAATCATGGATGCTGATACAGTTTTTGGGCGACAAAAGCACCTTATATCTGCAAACAGTGACACTGGGTGGGCGGGCGGACGAGGTAGAGGAAATTTTGCTTGAATCACATGTTGAGGGGACATATCAAAGTCACCCCGGCAAGATTCTCTTCTTTTGTCTCTCCGATTGTTTTTTATTTTTTATTTTTAAAGTCCCATGGTGGCAGTTATGCCATCCAACGCATGCCAAGACAGTCTCTGATGAAATCAGAAAGAAAATGACAATAATAATATGATACTTCTACAGCCACAGATCGAGAGTTTTCAAAAATTTACAAAAAAATATTTAAGAAAAATTACAATATTATTATAAAACACATTTTATCATTATATTAAAAATAAATAAAAAATTAAAACTACCGTTGGAGTCTCAATCAAAAACTTCAGTCTGTGACTCTAGTACCATTCATAAGAGCGGTGCCATACCTAATGTAAATTTTAACTACAGTTGAGAGTCCCGCCTAACACCACTAAAGTCTCGTTTGAATTTAAAAGTAAGTTGAATTCATTTTAATTCACTTTCATTTTATCATTATATTTTTATAATTTTTTATACAAAATATAAATTTTTATACACATTTTTCAAATTTCAATACATTTTTTTAAATTTTAAAATAATAATAATATTAAAAAATAAACTAAACTTATCTCAATTTATCTCATTTATAAATTCAAACGAGACCTTTTAGTGTTATATCTAGTGTAAATTTTAGGTTTTACTTTTTCTTCATTTTCTTTTTTTGATTTTTTGATATTTTAAAATATTTTTAAAAAATATGAAGAAAAATATTAATACATTAACAATTATTTTTTAATTATTAAATAAAAAAATCAAATAATAAACTAAAATATAAAAAATATTCAAAAAAAGAATGTCAAACTGAATGGACGTTTTTCTATCCAGGATAATAATCTATAATACCAACTGCCTTTGTTTTCTTCCTGTTTGTATTGGTTTCTTCAACATTATTGACCATGGAATTTAGGAGAAAAACTATTTCTTCATTAAATAAGTGTGCATGTGTCCGTACGGCCAGGCATAATTAGGCACCAGAAACTGGTGCATGCATGGGAAGTTGAGGACAATGGTATATGTTACAAAGTTTTGAATTTCATGTTGGTATGGACTGAAATTTACCGTTTTAAAATAGTAATCAAAATACTTGACATGTATGTCCTGCATTAGACCAAATTCTGGAATGGAATTGTAATTCTGGACTGGAATTACATATTCCTGATTATTTTGTAAATATTAAAGATTCCTTTTTTGTGTTCGTAATTATTTCAACTTACAAACTACAGTTTTACACGATTTTCAATCTCACTTTGATGATTATTCTCTCCTATACACTGATTCAAGAAATCGCCTAAATTGACTCCATTTCGAGGAGTTCATCTCCATTGTCGAGCCACCCCCACACTACCATGACCAGTTCATCTCCATTTCAAGTTCACTTTCATATCCCGATTGTTCTCCCCTAAACCCCTATTTACGAAATTGCGCAAATTGGCTCCAAAAAATCCTTATATTTTGGCAAGTTTATCTCCATTACAACGAGTTTAAATTACTCATCTCATCCTAATTTCCTCTTTCATTTTATAACTCATACTATTACTTATCACTTATTAGTCTTTATTAGATTTCGAGACTTAGATCTACACCATTTTTTCTTTATATTTTGATTTTTGAGATTGAAATTCTTGTTAAAAAAAGAAGTTTGATTGGAAATCGTTCATAGCTCACTGTTATCTGTCTTGCCAAATCCACTGATTGATCCTTATCATCCTATTGAATATAAGAAATATTGATTATGGCTTTTAATTGTTAGATTAAGAACTATTGATATTGTATTAGATTTTATAAATGTGTGTTTAAGACTTGTATTGACAAGAATATTGATTATGGCTGATAATTATTAGATTAAGAACTTGTGATATTGAATTAAATTTTATAAATGTGTTTAAGACTTGTATTGACTATTGAAAAATATTATTGAGTTTATCAAACATATATGCTTTTAAGATTTGTATATATGCTTATTTAAAATAGAGTTATTATATATAATTTATTTATATAATGTCTATTCTGAAACAGCACACTTAAATAAAATGAAATAAAAATATTTCATTTTAGTGCCTCAATCGAAATGGTTACATTTTAAAATAGAATTCAAAACTTTAATATTTTATCTATTTTTTACTAATATTTAAAAAATGCAAAATGTTCTATCCGCCAGATCCCGTAAGCATTTTCCGCAAATCCGGACATTTATTCAGAATTTTAAAGAGCGTGCATTTTCATTTAATTTTCAAATTTTGTTAGTAATTAACCTAAATGCCCTAGTCAATTTTCCTAAAATGAACGAATATTCAAATATTGGATCAGGGATTCAGGATCTCATTTAAATTCAAATTTCCCTAGTAGGGGGCGATTATAAATTTCCTTGACAGTATTTTTAAATTTGAAACTACGCTCCAATTATTTGAAAAATCACATTTGAAGAAAAACATAATTTTTTCAAACTTACTTTTCAATTTATTTAAAACTAAAAATAACTTTAATATATAGCATCCATATATCTAATTTTTTCATTAATTTTTTTTTATAGCTATATAAGTAATTTTTTAAAACTTTTAACATAATTCCAAATAGGCCCTCAAATTTCTCTGGTAATGTACACGATCAGTTTTATTTTTTTGAAGATATGAGATGATATTGCTACAAATATAAATAAATTATATAAAAATAATTTTACAAATTAACTCACATGATTTTATATAATCTATTATATATATAAATATATATATACTTTGTAATAAAAATAAATTTACAATCGAACGTATTACTTCAAACCATTTCATTTTTAAAACTTTTACCTAACCCCAAATAGGCCCTCAATTTTCTCTAATAATGTACATGCTGTTTTATTTTTAAAACAATAAGGGTCACTACAAGAAAATCACATTTTTCCAGCGTTTTATTTTTGACCACAATTGTTTCTGCAGCAAATGGGATGTTCTTGTAGCGACTTCATCTTTGTCGGGCGTGAGCAACGAAAATGTGACAGAAGGTGTATTTGTCTGAAGACATTTTCTAGTTGCGTCGCCATTTATTTCTATTACGGCAATATGAAACGACGCTAAAAGAATTCCAACATATGGGTCGATAATCATCGACGATAAAGTTGTTTTAACAGCATCCATACCCTCGACGCCATCACGCACCAAATAGATTAAATCCCTCGTGCCCGATATAAGTTCACCCAAAACTCAAACATTTCCCTTCTCTCTCCCGAAAACAGAGCACCCAAAGTTATCCCCTTTTCAATTTCCCTTTAACTTCGCGATTCTCCCCTGCGGACCTTCACCATCTCCACCGCTTTGCCTCTGGGTGTGTGGATTCGGAAGATTAAACAGGGAGAACATACGAAGATACAACCAACATTGAACCCGATTTTCGAGTACACTCTGTTCGGAATATCACCAACACAATCGACGGAGAGGCTCAACTTTCATAAACCCTACAGGTAACAAATCGTTCTTTGTTGGTTTCCGCTTCCCCTCCCCCTTGCAATCCTGAACTTTGCATTGCATTTAATCATATATATGGGTACTGAGTACTTGATTAAGTTCCTCAAATTTAACTATTGCAGCATTGGATTCTAGTTTGGGAAAAATCCTCTCATTTCAGTTTCTCGATTGTCTCATTATATACTTTATGGGGGAGCGAAAGTGTAGCTCTAAATATTTTAATATTAAATTAAATTATAAATAATAAAAATAGAAATAATTAAATTTTATTTATTTTATTGAATTAGATTTATATTTATATTGAGATATTTTTAAATATTATTTATTTTTATTTTATTTTATTTTATTTTAGATCATTTTATTTTTATAATTATTTATTTATTTATTTATTTTGCCACTATCAAGTAGGACCATTTTCAATGAGGTCTCATATTTTTCTGATTTTGGATTGTTATTCCATTTCATTTTAAGACTAGATTTTCGATTTTGAAGGTCCCAGACTTCACCTTTTTGTTGAAATATTATTGGATTTTGGTTTTCTTTTGTAACATTTTGGCTTCTTCAATTTCTTTCTCTTTTTTTAGTAGATTCAGATTTTCCTCTAACTTGTTATCATTTTGGCGGGTTGAGTAATGGTTTATTCTATAGTTGGGCAACCCTACCTCAATTGGTGGTATCGCCTAAATCCCGTATGCTAGCGTGAACAGGGACTCCCTAGTTGGCATTTTAACCGTTGTCCTGTACGCCCAAGGTGCTCTTGGGAGCTCGTCCTTCCAATCCTTTTTTTTTTCCGCGACCCTCTTCTTTAGAATAGAGAGTAATGTTTTGTTGGTTGATTCAACTAATCCGTTAGTTTGGGGGGTGACCCTGCGATATATACTTAGCTTTGATTTTCAGTTCAGCATACCACTCTCGATATTGGTCGGAGTCAAACTGTCGCCCGTTATCTATCACTATGAATGAATTGAGCTTTCTGGCTTTGATGTAATGATTGTATAACTATATATACATGTATATATAAAAATAGAAACAAATGTAGTGCAACAGATCATACATTAATATGTATTAAAGTCTCAGATTTTAGGGATTTTTTATTATTCTCAGATGGACCCAGCATTTGTTATAAAATTTAAAAAAAAAAAGTCTAAAAAATTTTCGACAAATTTTTAAACAGATGGAAATGGCTAAGAATCACGCTGCCAAAAACTATTGCAGCGACAACCATTTTAGTTGGGAGAGGCTTATTATGTCGAATTATGTGTCGCTACAATAAGAATTCATTAAATGGAAAAGGAAATTGCGGCAGTGCAACAAACGTCGACATTTAGTTATTGCAGCAAGAGAATGCGCTGTGAAAAGTCCTTTAACGAAGCAAGATAGACACAGGAGCAACTTGTTACGACGTAGAAACAAACTATTGCGGCGAAATTTTTTGTCACAAGAATGATCTTTCAGCGTTTAGCATACCTGAGCTGTACTCGTATTTGCCGCGAGTTTTTGAACATTGGCGGCGAATTTGGTTCCTAGCAAAAGATTGAGTTTTGGCAGCGTTTCTACAACTTCGCAGCAAATGAACGGAAAAGTACGTGCGGCTATTTATTTTCGCCGCTGATACACTTTTTGCAACGTTTTAAGGCACTTTTTGCAACAAAATTTGATGCTTAAAAAATCAATTTTTCTTGTAGTGGACGTTAAATGTTGATATGTTTTCTATTAAAAAAAATGTTGATATGTTTTTATGGAAAGTGTTGTAAACATAAAAAAATTATACAAAAATAAATTCACAAATTAATATGATTTTTTGTGATTCATTAGATATTTTATAATAAAAATAATTTTATAATCTTACATATCACTTCAAGCCAAATTTGTTATATATATTTTTTTTATTTAAGTCTTTTTATGACTAAAGAATTTTTTTATCTTGTATATAAACATGATCGGAGTAACATTAAAAGGATAAGAGATTAATGAAGCCTTGATCATTACATTAATTGCGATGAAACAAACAAGAGTTTATGAGTACATAATTTCACCCCCTGAGCATTAATATTTTCCCAAAAAGACAAGAAACTACAATCTATACTAAATGTGTTGTTATGGAAGTCTGAACTAGATCTAGAACTTCTATATAGTAGTCTAATGTTATAATTGTATTAGTTTACTCTAGTCCCCAACATGCTCCTTGGCTGCAATGTCTCACATATTGTCCTGCTGGCTTTCATTCATTTTTCTTTGGACATCGACGAGTAGGGGACATGATAAGAAGCAAGTTCCTTATCTTGAGCATTATCTAGATGTGGAAGTGCCATGTTGTTCTGCATCTCTTCAGGTGGCCCAGGTAGCACGGCCCAATTTGGGACCAGCTGTCTTGGATGATAAATCTCATGCATATGATCTTCCAATTCTGGGTTGCTCCCTTCTCAACCAAGGACCATATGAAGAAGTTAAAGGAGTCTGTAAAAAGTAAGGGCAAAAGAACTAGGTATGCCCTAACAAACCACAAGAGTAACAAAACTCGAGAGTTTTTCATATTTAAAAGGATTCCATAACGTTGGCAAATTTAGTGCGGGAAGCGTGAACCCATCCGAGAGTGGTTAATCTATGTTAATCTCTACTTGAATTATAAGATACCATTTCAACAAACCACCGTATCTAGTTGTAGGATCCCATTGCTTAAAAGTTCCCAAGAAGTTGCCTATTTCTTTAGCATTTTCGTCCCCTGTCGTGTACTCTCTCGACAATCTGCGAACTTGAATCTAAAAGGGAGAGATTTAGTGGTACCTCATGTAGGCTCATCCTCTATGCCTACTCTGACAGTACTAGAAGATGTCCTTTGATATTTTAAGGTTGTTGCTCAAGGAACCTTTGTTGATCTGCCTGGTTTTTTAAGGTGACAAGGAGAGTATTGTGAGGTAGATCTTCAATGGACAAACCAAACGCAAAGCTCCAACTTCCCAATATGGCTGTGTGGATAGACTTTTTGTTTATGGGCCTTAACATGATAAGTTTACCAAGAAGAGCCCGATCGAGGCCCTCATCAGTTTTCAAAAGGAGGGACAACTTCAGTTGGAGATTACTCCACTTTAAGGGATCTGGATTGGGGTAAGGTAAATTTAGATCTAGCGTGAACTCCATACTTGGATCTGATGACAAGCAGATCGAAGAGAAGATTAACAGAAAAAAACCAGAGAGAAGAGGCAGGGAAGGGCAAAAGGATGAAGATAGAGAGGGTTAAATCTGAGGTTGGGAAAAGAGTTTTAATGACAAACAGAAAAATAGTTAGGCTAAAACTTTAACTGTATCATTCTCAAGAATACCTATCTAAGTAGGACTTGAGTATCAACAAGAGAGAAGAGAAAAACTCTAGGCAAGAGTGGCTTGCAAAGATCATTTTTTAAAGTTGATTGAAGTTCTCATGGGGTTTCAATTCTCACAAAGTCCACAACTTTACTCCTAAATCTTGGACTTTGATCTGTACCCCCAAGCACGAAAGGGGTCTTAGGATCCGACTCACTTCAAAGACCCCCTTCAAACTTCAATCAAGCCTTGATTAGCAAACTCACTTGGAATATGGTTAATGAGCAGCATAGCTTGTAGGTCTTTGTCCTTCGGTCTAGATATCTCTGGCACTCTTCCTTTTTGAAAGTTTCCCCCACGCTTATCGATTATTGGCTTTGGAAAGGGTTTATGAATTAAAGAGGTTTTGTCAAGAAAGGTTCATGTTTCCAGATTAATAATTGAGCTACTTGTAGAGTCTAGTTAGACCCTTGGATTCCTAACAACCCAGACTGCCTCCCTATCCCTCAACATGATGATATTCCACAATCCCCGAGTTTGAAAGTAACTAAACTTATAATGGAAAATCTCTGTTGTTGGATACGTTTTGCTTCTTCAAACCTTGTTCAACCCTTTAACTATGGAAGCTATTCAACGTATTCCTTTGGCTGAGAAAAGTTTCCAGTCTATTGCAGATAAGCTTGTTTGGAAAAATAGTGTCTCAGGTAGCTTTATTGTCAAAGCGGCCTATGCTAAAACCATCCACATGAATGAAAATCCCACCCATGATCCTGGGAACCAATCTCTTTGGAAACCTCTTTGGAGACTTAAGATTCAAGATGGACTAAAAAAGCTAGTTTGGAAGTTATTCATCAAACTTTGTCTACTCGTTCTCTTCTCAAGCATTTTATTGATCCTGATCAATTACATTGCCCTTTATGCCATGCCGTAAAGGAATCTGATGTCCACTTATTCTTAGAATGCCCATTTTATCGGATTCTTTGGCGACTTTCTCGGTGGCCTTTGAATACTCAAGTGTTTGTTGATCATGGGATAGGTCAATGCCTAAAGTGCATTCTTTCTCTTGTGCTTCTCTCCGCCCCAACTCGGGATCATCATCATTTCTAGCTCTATGCCATCACGACATTGGATAGCATTTGGTTTTATAGGAATAAAATTGTGCATGAACACTTGACCTCCAATATTAATGTATTTATTCAAAATGTTTGGAAAACTTATAATGATCATCTAGTAGCTTGGGGCAATAATGTGACATTGCAAGCCTTAGTTCAGCAAGATCTTCTCAAAGGTCATCACTATTTAATTTTCGATGTGGCTATAAGACAAAAATTCAGTACAATGGTTGCAGTTTGCTCATCAGAAAATAGAGATATTCTCTTTGTTTGCACTAAGGAGATACCGTATATCAACCTTAATCAAGGAGAAGTTTTGGCTTTATTTGATAATGTCAAGGAAGCAACCTCAAGATCGATCAAGAATATTTTCCTATCTGGAGACTCACAAATTGTCATTGATGTGGTCAAAGAACCGGAACAAGCAGTGGATTGGACCATTCAATCTATTGTCAGAGACATCAACATTCGGTTGCGATCATTTGATGGTTGGCAGTTTAGAAAAATTTATCGAAACTTTAATCGATATGATGTGTGTACGCTATTGCATAATGGGTAGCATCTATCAAAATATATGACTGTCTTTCACGTATCTCCATCCCACCATGCCTGTTGTGATTTGACAGTAGAAAAAAACTGCCTGGGAGCTAGAGGAGCTTACGGTTGTTTGCTTACTGATGTTTGTTTACTATTGTTTGCTTTTGTGTTTGTAAAACTGGTTACTGCCTTTTATTTTCTATATGCAATCTAATCTTCAGAGAGAGAGAAAAAAAACTTTAATCAACTTTAATTTGCTCAACTTTGTCGTGGTTGGCTTTGAAACCCCCGGCCGACTAACATGTGGACCACAATAGAGGCTGCTTCTTTATCAGCTTAAACAAAACCTCACCACCTGGCCGACCTCCAAACAATATTATACATTTATGCCTGTTTGACTTTATTTCAGTTTTATTTATTTATTTATTTTTTGTGTTTTTTTTTTTCGAATAAGGATAATTTTATTAGATAAAAATAAAAGCATATAAGATACAAATTCTTTAGTAAGATAAGAATCATCCACAATTCTTTTAAAAGTTAACACACAATATAATAAAAATAAATAAATAAATAAATAACTTTTCAAAAAAATTCAAAATTAAATAAATAACTTCCACCTAATTTTTCAAATAAGAAAAAGATCGTTTAAAAACTTTTGTGTATACTGGACGGTGGAGGAGTTCAGTGAGTAATTAAATTAATTTTTAAAATGGTGGGTGATATGATTCAAATGATTTATTTATTGTTTTCCAAGATACAAAGCAGAACGAATAATAAAATGTGTTTAATTAAAAGATATGCTTGGAAGTGTCGACCCAGCAAAGTGTCACGTTCAGATCCTAAGATTTCTTTCGATGACATTATCTTTTCATGTGGATCTATAAAAGTAGCCTAGTAGTGGCCTAGTGGCCTCATCCTTTCTTCTTTCTTCTTCTTCTTCTCACAACTATTATTATTGCCTGGAGGACCCACTGAGTTTTTTTTATATATAATAATCGACCCATTCGTTGTATTAATTATTAGTGTTTTGCTGTCCATCTTATTTATTTCTTATATTTTAATTTCTTCTATTTATATTTGCTGTACTATATATATGATCCCAAGCCTCCTACCTCAACTTTCTCGCCTACTTATATATTATAATTGATCCAACTCATGCGCTTCCACTTCAAAGAACATAATTCTCATGTAGGCCATGTGAAGCATTGTCTTTGTCTAAGGTACAAATCCCACCTTTTATTCCACATTTTCAACTCTTTCCCACTCTTCCTTCCGGTTCTTATGGCCGGAGTCCCCTCAAGGTTGGGTCTAATTTTATCTTCCAATAAAGATAGTATCATGTTCATTAATGGCATCCATAAATCAACAATAAAATGGTTAGAATATGATGATTTTAACGATGACCACTACAATATATATATATAATTAATTAATTGTAACCAATTATGACTATTTTCATTATAAATAATCTATTTTTGTTGTAAAAAATTATTTTAATTACAATTAATTAATTATATATACATATATTTTTTGTAATGGATTGAAGAGTTTAGATGCTTGGATTTTGACTCGCACAAATGAAATAAAAAAGAATTAACAAGAGGTTGGCCATATTATGGTGGTGAAATTAATTTCAATCCATTAATTATTTTTTTATTTTTTATTTATGTAGATACTTAATTTGCTTAGACTTGAAATTAGTCTTCGTTTATGTATAAAATAAGAATAAACCTAAAGTTCAGGTAGTTATTTGTCGAAATTAAAATAAGAAGATAAATATATGATCAAATTTACAAATAACATGATAGTACCAATCATTGAGGAGTAAGAAAAATAAATAATATTTTTCAATCCCATTCTATACAGCTTTTCGTAGAAACAAAATATAAATTTTTGGATTAACATATAAGAAAAATGCTTTATTCATAAAAATATTACATAAAAATAAATTTATAAATTAATGTGACATAATATGATACGTTAAATTTTAAAATTATTTTTTTATAAAGTATATACTATAAAATTATATTAATATATGAATTTTTTTTTTTTTATGTCTATAACAGTTTCCGACCTATTATAATTATAATGCATGGGGTTGAGCAGCTCGATTGTACTTTCCAATCCCCAAAATGAATCAAAGCGCAATAATTTTCGTGGCCAATAAATGTTGTTTTTTTTTTGTCTTTTTTATTTGCGAGCTGTACGTTAATAAATAGCCATTATGTCACAAATAAATGGGTTTCTTAATTTCTAGCTATCCTCTAGGAAAGATCAATTTCATATCAATAATAAATATTAAATGGAAGGTAGGTCGAAGCATTAAGAGATAAGAAGCATATCTTTTCAGTTATTCTGTCCATGTTAAAAAAGTTCCACTCAACTTATATAGATCAACTAATTTTGTGTATTGTTACCATCACATGATGACGACCAGAGAAAAAAAAAAGAGTAAAAAAAAAAGGGGAAAAAGCCTTTAACATTAATTGGACTTTTCGAACAGATGATCTTCATGCGCCCTACCAGCTAGATCGATCATGAAATTAATAATAATAGTAATAGTAATCATAATCATAAAAGAAAAAGTCGAAACCCTCATCTTTTCAAACAGATAACAACAGATCACAATCACATGATTATTTATAGCCTCACGTTTTAAGAAGAATGTTATCGTGAATAATTCAAGATTACTCTTATATTAACAAACAAATTACATAAAATGTAATTTTATAAACTGATATAATTTTATCTTATTTATTAGATTTATTTTATAAATTATTTGATGAATATCATCAAACCATATTAATTTATATATATATTTGTATAATTTCTTTATAATTAGAGCAATTTTTATAATTCAATGATCCACTAAAACTAGCTAGCTAGCTTGGATCGCTGTTTTTGACAATGCTGGCCTAGAAGTAAAATTTGGTATTTAAATGGCTGCTGGCGTATTCTTCATGATAATTTTTTTTTTCTTTTGAGAAATAAGTCTATTTTCATTCAACCAAAGAATATGAAGTTTACAATGTGACTTATTATAAATCAACTAAAATTATTTGAACGAAAATTCTAATTATCTCAGACAAATATGAGAGACCAAATAATGTCTCCAATTGAGGTATTTACTAAAATTTTTCTTTCAATATAGAAGAAAACTACAATTTTATGGGCTTAAAATCCATGAGACTATTTCTCAAATATGAAATTTTTTCTATACAAACAATATTCACAAAATAAACTAACCAAACTAAAACACACAAAAATATTAATCAAAATTCTATAAAATGCTATCTATGGTGGCTTGTGGACACTATGTGCCACTCTAAAAGTGAACCACCATGGGACTAGGGAGTTCCGAAGCCCCGGATCCACTTTAAACCACCGTCGACTAGAAGGAAATACCAGAGGCGAGACATTATGAAAGCACACTCTCATTCGAGTCTCACGTGTGAGGAACACGCACCTCACTGTTTATTAAAAATGCCGAGCAACGACACGAATGACGGCTTGGAAGAATGGCAACACCGCGCGTGATGGCTTTAGTTAGATCGTTTCCCTCATACCTACAAACACAACCTTTAAAATTTCTAAACACCGAAAACTACCTTCACCCAACAAAACCAAAATGGTGGCCTAAAAAAGAATGAAGAAAATGAAAGAAAAAAAGGAGGTGATGGAGTCGGAGTCGGGCTCCACTCCCCTTATGCCGACAACACTTTCGAGAATTCTAGCAGATGAGAGGGGAGAGAACTAGAACACTTTAGTTGTAGTGCAATTTCAAAAGTTTCTCCACCATAACGCACGAGAAAGAATGAAATTATCTTTTTAAAATAACAAAAATAAATCAAACAACACTAGTAATTAACCTATAAATGAAAGGAAACCGGCCTAGCCGGTATTGTTTGTTGAAACCGGTCGAATAAATAGTGGAAGCTAGACATATAATATTATGGCACCGCGAGCATCACTCTCGAACTAATTTATATATATATATATATACATACACACACACACGCGTATATATCATGTCATGTGTGTAAAAGGAATGTATTTGCCTATCATGAATAATCAGGACCAGTTTAATATATATTGTGGTCTAAGTTAAAATTTAAGTAAATTATTTATAATTATATGTAATATAATAAAATATAAAGTATTATATAGAAATAAAGTGAGATTTTATTTAAATCTTTAAATAATTTTTTTAATTTAAATTTAATAAAATAATGTATATGAAATGAGGCCTTAATATAAATTTTATATTTCAATTTAGTATGATTTTAATAAAATTATCTAAAATATAAATAATTTATTGTATTAAATATTAAATTTAGTATTATGAGCCCTTGTACATATTAAAAAAATTTAAAAAAAATTTTAAATTTATTTAATGAAATAGTTTTTTTATTAAAAAAAAACTCAAAAAAAATATATCCAATCATTTTTATTTTTGAAACCTTGTATAAAATAGGACCATAAACAATGACTTTAAATGGATGTATGATTAAGCCGGTCCTATGAATAATTGAAGGATGATGATTCGGATCATATCCATTCAATTAGGCATTAATTAACCTAGCTAGAGATCATCACGTCCTAGTCTTTAATTTTCTAATCGACGTCGGCAGATCGAAGTACTAGATATCATTCTTAATTATATATTTTCTCTCGAGCATGCGTTTGAAAAAGAATCCATCCGCGTATGAGTCTAGACTAGGGTTTCAAGGGGTTAGCTAGCGCCTAGGCAAAATGGGTTAGGGGCCACGGGCGGATCGGCTTTAATGGACGTACACAATCGAGGGATCAATTTTGACCCTTCCAACTTTGAAGAATTATTTTTCATCGTACATTACATATGAAACTTTTTTTTTTTAATTTGTTTTACTATGCGGTATTTAATTACCTAAAATTAGATGCATTTGCATAAAATAATGACAAGTGCTAAATTAACAAAAAGATAGAAGGAAAATTTAACTTTTTAATGATATTATAATTTTTTTTAATATTTAAAGAAATTCACTTAAATAATCATGACTTTTACCGTGCTATTCTCTGCTGTAGCAGTTGCTGTCCAAAATAAAAAGCAAGCAATCAAACATTACAAAATGTAAAACTAGTTCCATTCAAAAATAATAAAAAATAAAATAAAATTCAAAACTAGGGTAACTAGATCGGAGTAGTACTACTCCTTATGAACCAACCTGCAGGACAATTACCGTCAGTGGTCTGGCAGCATTTCCACAAACCGAGCTGACTAGATGCACGGATTAATGCACGAGAATGCACGAGATAGTTAGGTTTGATTAATGGAGTATTTTCAAATAATATTTTATAAAATTTTATTATTATTTATTACTTTTTCTTATGATTTCATATTTTATTATTATTTTATTAAATATCTAGAATTACCTCACTATTTAAATGTAATCTAAAATTCGTTAATACTGTTCATGCACTGATTTCTCTTTAAATTGGGGTACTGGATGACTTTTGAATGTGCAAAAGAACGTGAGATTTGGATGTAAAAGTATTTATATATATATATATATCTGTAAATAATAAAGGAAAAGGTATTTCTTTAAACTAGCCAGGGTCACGAGAACATTTTAGTTCTTTTATAATTACATTTACGGGCAGATAAGTGGTAGCGTTTAGTTAACGGATACATTTGAAGAAGAAAAAAAGGGAACATGCAGCACTCGTACATATATATTAACGGATTTATTCGTACTGGTAATTTAAGAACTTGAATGAAACGAGGTTATTTCGAAGCAATTAATAACAAAATTCTAAAACTAGTGATCAGTCAAATTAATTAATTATACAATTACATGCTGGAATCACATCATCATCATCATCATGAGTACTACGTAATTAATTAGTTGCTTATTTATGGGAGCGGGTGGCAGAAAATTGAAGAAGAAGAAGAAAAAAAAAGGCATTAATGATTTTTGAAGCCGACCTAATTATTTTACAGATCAATCCACTATTATGCGATTATCTTCCCCTTGACAGCCGTTAGCATGATCATGATGATGATGATCATCATCTTCTTTATCTAAATAATACTCTTTCATCATGTAATACTCGAATTTCTCCACAATGCTCTCCGGCATGGACACCAGCACTCTCACGGCATCAAACTCACCAACAACCGGCAAAAACAAGCAGTAAATATCACTCGTTAGAGACCCCATCTGCATTGGCTTCCCTTCTCCAAAATCTACGTCCTCTAATCCCAGCTTTGACCACTGCGATATCACAAAACTTGAAGACAGGTCTGTCCTAACACTTTTGTCCTCCAGCAGATCGATCATGGATCTTATATACTCATTGTCCAAGGTGGATTTAGCTTCCTGCACCAGCTTTACACCATTGTGCAAGTTAGGAGAGACCAAGTCCTTGGCATTGGTCTGGGCGCATCCTAGCACGAACCCATTCCCGTAAAACCCTTGTGGCATCTCTGGGATCAACTTTCTCCTCACGTTAACGGAGAAAAGCAGCTTGACATTGTGGGAGGGGGATAGGTCCAGTGATCTTACCCAGGAGCGCCACGTGTGGGACGCGAGGGCTTCGAAGGTGGTGCACTTTAGCGATGGCACGCACTGCCTCTTGAGGTGTAGGATATGGGAGGCGGTGAAGGTTAAGGATGACGGTACGAGCGGCTGAGATTGTAGGAACTTTGAGATGTCCATGATCATGTGGGTATCGTCCTTGGGGTTTGTTCTGGTATATCCAGGATGACTGAAGTTTACCTGTGGAGGGTTTCGGGATTTTAACACGTGGCGACTGTGGAGTGGTGTGATTGGTAGATCAAGATTTGGTTTTGCGGTGACGTGTGCCCAGGCGTGTAGAAATTGAGATGTGCCGATGCCATCGCAGAGACAGTGATTGATCGCAGTGCACAGAATCATACCCCCACAACGGAGATTTGTCACCTGAAAAAAAGGTCAGAGAGGAAAAACAAAACAAATTAAAGGTAAATTAAACTTACAAAGACACTTTCTTTCTTCTTGTTATTATTTTTTTATTTTTTTATTTTTTATTTAAAATATATAAAAAAAAAGATAGTGGGGGTGGAGCCGGCGAACAATTTTGCACATAATATGCACAAGCAAACCAAAGCTCACTAACCAAGCTCGTGAAAGGAACAGAAGAATGAGGAGCAATTGCAGGGTTTCAGCAGTGAGTAGGGTCGGGGTCCCTTACTTTTTGGTGATTGTGGTGAAAGATCGACCATATATATATATATATACATAAAAATATGTTAATAATATATATTTTATATGTACGGTGCAAATATAGTTTATGTCTGTCACTGGAGTCATCTATATTTATATATATATAGTCAATTAGTAATTTGCCATTATTAGTATTTTGTCTGAGCTCCCAATCGATCGCAGCAGGTATGATTCCTCGAATAAGACTGCACGGATTTTCCTTATTTAAAAAAATAAAAAAGAAAAAGAAAAAAAGTTGTTTCTATATATGTATTTAAAATATTGAATATTAGTGATTTCGCCAAAAGGATAA
This sequence comes from Platycarya strobilacea, assembly GCA_036898215.1. NCBI lineage: Eukaryota > Viridiplantae > Streptophyta > Magnoliopsida > Fagales > Juglandaceae > Platycarya > Platycarya strobilacea. Next base: position 11,978,431 of record CM072555.1, read on the forward strand.
AATCATGAATGATGGTGGTTTTTATGCGCTAGAGTGGTCTGGTCATGCTGTAGGGTTGGTACTTGGTATCATCATTTCCAGGTCTGTGTATATATATAAATATATATATATATATGCATGACTGAAAGAGAAAGTTCATGAAGTGGAATAACTAGTAATATTGGATCTGTGTATAATTAATAGAGCACTAAACAAAGTGGCTATATTATGCTAAGTTCTTCGATTAAATATGTAGATTGATGAATGAACAACACGTGTAAAACAATATCATGATTTACAAAATTATGTCGGGAAAACAAGAGGGCAATATCTGGATTTTATTTTCAAAATCAAGTTGGACTGTTGTTTGAGTTGTTGCAGAAGAGAAAAATAAGAGTTATGGGGGTAAAAAGGAATAAAGGAATATGGAAGCTGTTACGGTAAGCAAGGAATAGAAAAGGAACATTGCCAGGCATAAAAAAAAAACAAATGACAGAAATAAGAAGAATGGAAAGAAATTCGAAGAAAAAATAGCTAAAGCTGAACCATTTAAGGAGGAGACACAAGAAATCGGACCTGAACTACAAGAGGAGGAACATCCAAGAAAGTGAGAGCTTCGACCCTATATAAGAGCTTTCTCAAAGACCTGTTTGGTCTCTGGGAAAGTCCGAGAAATTCTTCAGCAGTGATGTCCATAAAAGCCTCGGCAAAAACAGCACCTTCTCCATTACAATCTACCTTAAGCTTCTGATCATCCTCAGTACTGGCCCTCAGCCTCCCAGCCATTGGGTAGTAATCCACAAGAACTCTGGAAAGAGAATCTTTCAAGCTATCCAAGCACACAGATTTCTTAAAAAGGTAGAGATATTTGATGGAAAACCTAAGGAACTTTTGGTCATCGAGATTGGAGAGATAGAGGGAATGCTTGGGTGTTGGGCTACTCGGGGAGATTAACATGGGTTGGTTTGGATAACAACAGTCTGGGAGTTCCGAAGATTTTAACATATTTGCCATGTCTAATATGCGCTTGCTCTTGTTGCCGATGATGTATGTAGTTGAAGCCAAGACGAGAAAGACAGAGAGTGATAGAAGGGCAAGGTTTGAGAGGTGTAGCCTTGTATAGACAAGAGAGCAATGGGTCAATCAGAGATCTACGGTTGGATATGGTGATAGTACGATCAGATTCCCTTGAGGAGTGGTGCTAAGGAGAGGGCAGGAGCATTATGCTTAAAATATGCCCTCCCTTCAAAAAAAAAAAAAAAAAGTTGTACCTTATGGCATCGAAGATTCGAAAGGCTCATGATGTGGATTATCCAGCGGAACCTACTTGTAAACTTGTTGCTCCCAATACAAAGTTTGTTGTCACAGGACTAACTCCAGCAACAGAGTATAGCATTAAAGTCGAATCACTTAATGGTACATGAAATTTGGGTATGCATGAAGTTTGTGTCTCAACAGGTAGTTCTAGTGACGATGAAGTCTTAAACAACTTTGTAAGAAGTCAAAGCCCAGCTACGAACTGTAGTAGCCTTTCGAATCCTTCCTCGGTGGAAGATAAAACTAATAACATAACTCCATATAGTGACCAGGCTGATAAACGAGCAGATAATTATCTCACTTATAGCAAGGATGCCAATAAATTCATTTCTGTTAAAGGATGTGATGATCCTTTGTGCAGTGATATGGGCGCAAGAAACCCAGCAGATGTGGTTTCAGTGTTGGGTGAGGAAAATGCTTTGCAGACAGTTGGCTCTGGACCCAGTTCTGATGTCTTAGAGCTTGAGAACAAGAACTCACAAGATAACCAAATTACTGAGGACACGAGCACTGATGATGGGTCGTATTCCCCCGTTCAGACGGGGATGGAATGCGTGCCATTTGTCAGCAAGTCGGAAGCTGGCTTGCCCACTACACCATGCAAGTTGGAAGTCCTCAAGGATGGGGTAGGTAGGAATGGGAGATCCAAATTCTGCCGCAGGGATCTGGAAAATGGGATTGGCAAAGGAGAGGAACCCCAAGATGGAAGCACATCAAAAAAGAGAAATATGGAAAGGAGGGATGGAGAATGTGCAGAAAATGGTATCTCAGACAGGGATATTGAGCATTATGTGAAAGTAATCAGATGGTTAGAGTGTGAGGGATACGTAGAGAAGAATTTCAGGCGGAAATTCCTGACTTGGTATGGCTTGAGGGCCACACCACAAGAGTTAAGAATTGTGAAGGTTTTTGTGGATACTTTTCTTGAAGATCCAGCATGTCTTGCAGAGCAGCTTGTGTACACATTTTCAGAAAGTATTTCAAGCAAGAGATCATCTGTGGTGCCAACTGGATTTTGCATGAAGCTTTGGCATTGAGAGTCTTTGTGAGGGGTTCTGCTATTTGACGGAGGAGCTAGCTTTTGAATACAAGCCCCATCCGGGTTTGTGTAAATAAATTATTTACCGCCGCCTCCCTTGCATTCATCATTTAGACTACCATCAGTTATATTTATGTCACCATTATGCCATTTTTATGACGATGTAAGAAGATTAGCGCTCGTTCCATTTTCTTTGCGGTCTGTCTCAAACATGGATGTTATTCCCATTTTTGTCATTTTATTTACTTAATTGCGTATGAATGTGGTGGTCTTTGTACATCTTCTTTGAGTCAATTGGCAACAATAGAGGGAAATAAATTGTCTAGATTCCCAAGCTATGATCAAGTAACAATCGAAGATATTTGATTTCAACCTTTTTTCCTGTCGAACTCAACAGTATTCGAACAGAATATGGTTTATTGGGATTGACAAGAAGCACACCTGGTAATTTTCAGAATAATTTAATTCTTATTATTATTTATTATTATTATTCACAACGATTCTAAACGTTCCAATTATCCAAACGTAAAGTAAAAGCATCCATCCTCTCCTCTAAAACTCATATATTTTTATCGGATTTGGGACCTAAGAGTCAACTTTGATGGTCTTGAGCATGCATGTAGGATATCATATCTACACCAAAAATGATAGGGATAGCCGCAGTCCTCTCATATAAACAGTATAATTATATTGTAATTATACTATTTATATGAGAGGACTATCGATATATTAGACTGCCTGCTAGCACATCTCTATCTACAAAAGATGTCACATTACTACTTGCTATGATTCTAGACAGACGTCCTCCCCGTCTAAAGCCATACTTTCAAACCAAAAACGCCCTCCCTTCAATTCTGGAGACACGTCTTCCCTATAGCCTATAGGAGTGAGACAATATTTAATTTGATATTACGATATTTAATCGCAGAGGGAATTAAAAAGTATTGGGCAATAATTTCCCAATCACCTTTTATTTTATTATATATTTATTTCAAATCGGACGTGATTTGAAGAGCTAGTGAACAGTGTACACCTCTTAGCTAAAGAGACCTTTGTCGTCTAACAAAAGTATTTTATAAAATTAAAACAAATATATTAAATTATAAAATAATTTTTATTATAAATATATATATATAAAAGACATATTAATCGTGATTTTCTTTTTATAATTTTTTTTTATGCTATAACATTATTATTTATATATATACACATAGGAAAATGATACTTATCACTACTCCACTACTAGTCATTTACTACTTTTTTTTCTCATTTTTTTTTATTTTTACTTTTATTTAATGATTAAAAAAATTACTCTTAGTAAAGTTGTCTATTATTTAATTTTTTATTAATGATTAAGGATGTTAAAAAATTAGTTAAAGAAAATGAAAATATATATATTAAAAATAGTAAACAAATAGTATCACTACCCATATATATATATATATATATATAACTACTAGAAATGACTTTGAGCACCTTTTAATGCATATGCTAAAGTTCACCATGCGCCTGCGGTTCACTAACTTTTGTCCGTCCTTCTCTGTGTGCAAGTATAAAAGTTTTTTTGTTTTGTTTTTTCCCCCATCCAGATTATGCCTCTGTAGATGATACAACACAAGTATCTAGACCGTTAATGCTGCTAAAAACATCGAACAATCTTTATCCAAAAGGTTACTTAATAAAGCTTTTGAAGTTTCAATAAAGCATCAACCGATTGAAATGATTCCTGCTGTCTCCACTTATTCAGTCAATATAAAGAAGTATGAATATATTTGATCTTTCAGAGGAAAAGGGACGACTCTTTGCCAGAAAAAGCAAAAGAAATAGCACCAGGTTCCCCAGATAAAATTAGTAGCAAAATTTTCATGTCAGAAAAATCTAGAGTTTTGAAAAACGAGGAGCTTTTTTATGGTTATCTTTCACTCAAGGGGTAGTGAATATTCCTATATCCGCTTAATTTTCTTCACTTTTTTGGAATCTATTTCCTTTTAAAGCAATCTTATTTTCTCATATTCCAAAGATATCCGGAAATTAGTCCACCATGATTAAAAAGAAAAAAGGGAATCTAGTTCCTGACAAATCTATCTTAAATTTTTAGGCATATATGCGAAATGCGTATCAGAGATATTACAGTTAGTATAGATGCAGAGTTCTTTTTTTATTTTTTTTTTCAATTGCTGATCAAACCCAACTTCAAGTGTAGAATCAAACTAATTTCCATCGCCTATCATTATGAGTTTTTTGAGTCGGAAGTATAGATACGAAGTTCAGTTGTCAAATCTAAAGATTTTCACTCTACCAAATTGCAGCAACAGCGGGACTGCTCGACCATTCACGAAAATACCCAATTTCAATTTATATTGGAAGGATCCTATCCCCATTTCAATAGCCAGGGAACAAAAACAAGAAATGAAACTCGCGGGAATAATAGATTATATGATCATAATCGAGCAACATAAGAATTGGCCTGTGTGACATATCTCACCCATCGATAAAGATTGTCGTTCTTTGTCTTCTTCGCTATCTGCAAGTACTTAACCTGCAGCAGAATAGATGGAGACATGGGTGCCTTAAACAATTGACAACGAGACGAAATAAAGGATGAAATATTGAAGAGTAACAACCATCATATTTTATGGCAGTTTGGTAGTATCCTAGTAATGGGCATCAGTATGGATGTATATAATAAGACCGTATTTTTCACACTAAATTTGACCGATTACCAAACCATGGTCAACAAGTCTTTTATGTAAGAAATCTGTCGTATGCTGTTTGGGTTTTCTTTCAAACTTAAGAACTACGAAAGAGAGACTTTTTTATGACAATGAACGCCAGAGATTGCAAATGACAAAAGAAAGACACAAAACTCCCACATAATTGTTGTCACAAAGAGCATCACCAGTGCAACTGTGAGAAATCCTCAAGGCTAAGGGACATAACCTCTTTAAAGACAAGGTATAGATGCCACTCTGTATTTCTATTCAACCATCACATGTGTACTTCTCGACGATTCTATCACAACTTGATCTAGTACACATTTTCAGCAAAAATGCTGGTGAAGCTATGATGAGTTCATTATCATAGTGGTACATAATCAGAACCTAACCAATCAAGTTAGCTTTTTACCTGAAGCCTTGAAGCATTGTACATGGGTATTGTGAAGGTCATGCTAACAGGTCCAGATTCCTTCACAATATTTCCTATGATAGAAGATTGAACATAAAATCATAAGCCTTCATGACAATGAAAACATATATAAATCACAAATTACAAAGATAAGGTAGGTAGACAATATCTTACCATGTGATTCCTGTGAGAACGTCAGCTTTGCACGCAGAGTATGTTCAGATCCGCCAACGATCTACAATTCAATGCACCGATTAATCCTCGCTATCAACAAAGAATACTCATAATACATGTTAAAATGAAACTGAGGGCAGCAAATTGTGACAAACAAAAGAGATTAAAATGTTTGAGTGCATGTGCATGGGCATGGTGTGGAAGAGAGAGAGAGAGAGAGAGAGAGAGAGATCTTTCTTGCCTTCTTTAAGCCCCATTCAAGTCTTTTATTTGCTTCCTTAAAATCAGTTGTGTTTCCAACTGCTCCAGGCTCCAACTCAAAACTAACCCTGCATTTTTATTGATAGATAATAAGAAATTTATTGCTATAAATAGGCATAGTCCAAGTACACAAGCAGTATACATGAGAAAATACCTACAACAATTTTTTTTTTTTAGATAACACTGCATTTTAGACTTTCATTTGTAGTCTGATCTCCTTCTCCCTTTCTAGCCATAAGGAGCTCTTATACAAATAATAAATAGGGAGGCAGAAGCAATCGTGTTAAAAAGTTTTTTATTTTATTTTTGATAACGAGTTTGAAAGTATTCTAAAGAAAAAGTTTTGATTTGTGTTCCCCGCCTTCGGTTTACATTTAAAGACTCTTCTCAATATTTTTCCCATCCAAGTCCCCTATCATGAAAATTATGTGCTAGTCCAAGAGAGGCTTCACATGAAACTAACTGGCAGTATGGGCATTAAAGTCCGACAGGCATTGTTCATGGATAAATTCCACGGGGCAGTTCATAATAAAAGTCATTCTACTGTAAATGGTCAAAAGAAAGAGCAAATTCAAGCTTGTAGTATGGGTACCAAAACATGCACCAAATGTTGAAAATTACAATTGGTGTAGCATGGTGAAAAAAGAAATACCTAGTTGTATATGTTGGCAGTGGCATCTGTATTAGAATTGTATTTGCAGTGATGCTTGTGGAAAACTCAGCACGCACTTTCAGAATCACTCCAGCCTAAGAGAGAAAAAAAATTAAAAGCTTCTAATAAGGAGTATGTGGCAAATGATTCCATTAGAGGGAAATTCTACTCACCTTCAGTGGCCCTGCCTCTTCAATCAATGTGTTAATACGAAAAGGAGGCTTGAATTCCTGGGTCATTCGGTAGTTCATGACAGGAAATTCACCATCTGGTGGTACCTATTTTATAATAATTTCATATATTATGCTTAAGCACAAACAGTAAATTAATTCTGAAAATAACTTATCAAAAAAAAAAAAATTAAGTCTGAAAATACAAGATCAAGTCAGTCACTCACCAGGGTCAGAGTCCTGTCGTCTTCAAAACTGTCAAGATGCACAGATTCATGGAAATTGCAATCATCTAGGACCACTGCCCCTGAACCATATGAACCACCATAATCTGCATAAGGCAACACAATGATATTATATGAGGAAGATTTGATAGATTCGTGAACAATATTTTTGTAGAAATAGCCAGGATCAACCCTAGATCACACTCAAAAAAGTAGAGTAAGTGGGGGGGGCAGTAATTGCTTGAGTGTACTGATAGGGTCAGCCAGTACAACGATGGTGCTTATATTTAGCTGGGAATCAATTTTGGAGTGCTCAATTCAAACCCTTTCTTGGGTAAATATGGTATGTAACATATAGTGGTCATGAAAATACAGATAAAAGTTTCTTTTTTTTTAATTGGCAATAATACAGATAAAGATGATTAGCTGATATTCATCACATAACATGTAACACCTCGTGGAGAGCTCTCCACCAGTGACACCGACAAATTCTAGGCTTGAGCTCTATAAACAAACTAAAAAGCATTCTCCCCACACTCACAACAAGTAATACATGCATACACACATATCAACATGTAAAATGCTCCAGTACACCTTTTTGCAACTTAAGATTATCACATAATTCATCCTATAAACCACGTCTAATGAAATAACCTGAAAGAATCACATAAACAAAGGACAGAGCATTTGAGAAAGATTTCCATGGCGTAGAGAAATACCATAGATTGACCTTCCACCCCTTCCTATACTCAGGTCATCATTAAGAGCAAGCCGAATTTCTGGATTCCCAGTAAGATAACTCTTCATTTGAATGGTGCCATCGATCTCAGAAGTTAATATATATCCCTGCATTACCCACGGTATATAAGTAAAAATCCTTCAATTCCAATCTGAAGATCAAATAAGCAAACTATTTATCCCTGAAAGGCTGAAAAATAAGCTCGATGCAGTTTGTGGGGGTTTGATTTAAGTTTAATGCCAATAACTGATAGTACTAGAAGAACAAAGCAAGGAAACAACAATACTCACGCTAGAGCTGAATGTCACACTTATTTTCTCAATTATGTCGACAAAAATTTCCTCCCTCTTCCTACCACCAGGTTCATTTGCCACTACAGATTTCGTTACAGCTGTCCCAGGCATTCGTTTGGTCCCTTGCTGCAGACATGTGAGTTTGATTAGCCCATAAAACCATATAATTAAGTCGGAAGTGTAGACCCTTCAAAGCACTAGTGTGCGATTGATAACATAAATTAGTACCATAAATATGGAAGCGGGTCCAAGTGATGGCAAACGTGCCACATCAATCACAATTGGCTCATTAAAAATGTATGACTTCAAAACCTCAGTCGATGTTGTTTCCACATAGCCAAAATCCTTGCAGAAAGAGAGAACAGTAAGAGACAATTAAAAACCGTGAGAAAACAGTTACAATTAAAAACAAATAAAAGGGAGAGTTCTTAAAAAGAGAGAGAGAACAGTGACATAGATACACGCAAGTAAAAACTAATGGTTCTTAAATTCAACATGAGTGATGGGCCGATGGCTAGAAGGGGAAGACAATGTGGGAAAACATAAATTGGACGCCAATATGAATTCCTTTCAAAGGTCAACATCTGCCCATATGAACGAGTAAATTATTTTGCACCAACAATGAGACTGGAGAACATCTAACTTTAAATCTGCCTGTGAGCTCAACATGAACAGAGAGCATATAAATTTTCAACAGTCATTCTAGCAAATCTGGACATCAAAAAAACACCAAACTTACAATGACTTCATCCAGCAACTCATATACAAGCACAAAGTTTTTGCGCAACGAATCTTCATTGAGTACACCAAGGTAATCTTTGATGACACGTGCAATTCTTTGCAGAAGTTCCAAAACAAGAGAAGGTGACACATTAACTCTTGTTGTAGCAACAAATAACAATCCAGCAACCTTGACATGGAAGTAGTTAACACCATCTACATTCTGTTGACAACATGGATAAATGAGAAAATTATCAGGATGGACAATTAGGGGATACATGATATCATAGGATACGTAATAGAATATAAAACCGTCACGTAAGTTAATTACCTTTCTCCACATATATTACTAAATAACGTGCCCTAAAATAAATGAACAAAATAGTCTGTCCATGTAATACACTATTACTCTATTTAAGTTAGAGAGGTTGTCTCTACTTACAAAGCACTGGGCATTCTGGTGAAGGAACTTTTCCATTCAAAAAAGCATATATGTAATAGATTCAGAAATAATACCAAGTCAAGGTAACTCTGCTTTTTCCTTTTTTATAAGTAAGAAGAAACTTTATTCTCAAGAATAGGCAAAGCCCAAGTACACGGGACGTATATAAAGGAAACACCTACATCTCTGAAAACAAAAGAAAATCAAAACAACTTCTGAAAGTTAACATCATCCGTTAAAAGAAACACAAAGTACTAAAGAAAAAATTCCTAAGTTCCCCCATCGGACGTTCTTTGTCTTCAAAACATCTCTCATTCGTTTCAAGCCATAGACACCACATGAGACATGAAGGAATCATCTTCCAAATATCAACAGCATACTTTCCTTTGATCCATACCAAGTACCAACCACACAATAGATCCAGCACATCCTTAGGCATCACCAAAAGTAAACCTGTCTGATTAAAAACCTCATTCCACAAAAACATGACTACTTCACAGTGAAGAAAAAGATGATTAACAGATTCTCCATCCTTCTTATACATGGCATACCAATCAGCTATGTGCATGCCTCTCCTCCTAAGATTATCAGTTGTCAAAACTTTGCCAAGGGATGCCACCCAACTGAAAAAAACCACCTTGGAAGGAACCTTCACTCTCCAAATATTTTTCCAAGGGAACTCACAGCTCCTGTGACAGGTTAATAAGCTGTAAAAAGAAGAAACAGAAAACTTGGAATTTCCTGTATGAACCCACAGCATGCTGTCCTCCCTTGCTAGCATCACCTTAGAACAATAAAGTCTTTCCAAAAAAGCAGTAACATTATGCACTTCCCAATTGTTAGCATCCCTAATAAAATCAACATTCCACTGAATATTAGTATCAATGCATGAGAGAATGTTCTACAGATGCAGTTTGATCCCAATTGTTAGCATCCCTAATAAAATCAGCATTCCACTGAATATTAGCATCAATGCATGAGAGAATGTTCTACAGATGCAGTTTGATCCCTTGCAGTCCTAAAAAGAGAGGGAAAGTCCGACTTAAGCGTAGAATCCCCCCACCAAATGTCATGGCAAAAAAGAATTCTCTTCCCATCTCTCACCTTCAATTTAATATGATTAGAGAATTCCCCCCAATCTTTTCGAATGGACTTCCACAAGCTCACCCCATATGCACCTCTAACTTCTTTTGAGCACCAAACTCCCCACAAATTTCCATATTTTACATCAATAGCATTTTCCATAAGGCATTTCTCTCCAAGTGATATCTCCATAGCCATTTCCCAAGTCGTGCTCTATTAAACAATCTCAAGTTTTTTTTTATCCCCAACCCACCACAATTAACCAGTTGACAAAACTTTTTCCAACCAACCAAATGGAACTTTTTTTCTTCTCCTTTACCACCCCACGAAGATATAAACTCTCAATTCTTCTTTCTATCCTTGCCAACAATGGAAAAAGAGATAAAAAAAAAAAAAAACATAGGAAGATTAGACAAAGTACTTTTTATCAATGTTAATCTTCCCCCTTGAGAGAAGTAAATCATTTTCCAACCAGCTAACATCTCTTAAATTTTCTCAATCACCCCATCCCAAATACTAACTGATTTATATAAAAAACCCAAAGGAAGACAATATCTCATAGGAAGCAAATAAATTCTACAACCCAATATATTGGACAGGTCTGAAATATTCTGCATGGAACCCACAGGAACTATTTTAGATTTGGATAAATTTTACACTTAACCCCGAGACAGCTCCAAAACACAGCAGAAGTGTTCTTAAAGCATGAAGATGATCAGAATTGGGCTCGCTGAGTATCAATGTATGATTAGCAAATAGCCTTTTGGCTTTAATAATATTATTATCTTATCAAAAAAAATGCATGATTAGCAAATAATAAGTGAGAGACTTTTAAACTATTCCTGGCCTCATCACCCACCAAAAAGCTCGACAAAAAATTACCATCTACCGCCTTCTCAATCATTCTACTCAAAGCATCCATAATCATAACAAAAAGGAAGGGAGAAATGGGATCACTTTCTCTCAAACCACGCAAGCTATTAAATAATCCAACCGGAGAACTATTCACCAGAATTGAAAATCTCGACATCAAAACACAATGATTAATCCACGAACACCATTTTTCACCAAAACCACATCTCCTAAGCAAATAGAAAAGGAATTCTCAACTAACATGGTCATAAGCCTTTTCCATATCCAATTTAATTAAAATACCAGCTTTCTCATTTCTAATTCTACTCTCCAAACATGCATTTGGAGTTAAAACATAATCTAAAATCTGTCTCCCCCCTACAAAAGAATTTTGAGATTTCACAATAATCATCTCCATCACCTTGCTCAAGTGGTTCGCCAACACCTTAGAAATGATTTTATACGCTCAATTTACCAAACTAATAGGCCTAAAATCTCTCATCTCCACAGCCTCCACCTTTTTCAGAACGAAAGCAATGAAAGTCGCATTAAAACTCTTCTCAAATCTCATATATGAATGAAATTCAACAAACACCTTCATGATATCTTCTCACAATATTCCAGAATACTTGACAAAAATGCCAAGAGAACTCATCCAGGCCCGGAACCTTATCCCTATCCATACCGCTAACCACATTAAGGATTTCTTCTTCTTCAAACTCTCTCTCCAACCATTTAGCTTCAAACTGATCAATAGAATCAAAACATAGTCTGTCCAATTTAGATCTCCAACAAAACTCTTCTGAAAACAGATTCTCATTAAACTTCATTATGTGAGCCTTAATATCCTCTTGAACTGTAATAAGTTGGTCCCCATCTCAAAGGACCTCAATCGTATTATTTCAAACTGTAATAAGTTGGTCCCCATCTCAAAGGACCTCAATCGTATTATTTCTTCTATGAGAATTCGTCATTTGATGAAAAAATTTAGTACACCTACCAACTTCCTTCAACCACAACCACCTAGATTTTTGCCTCCAAGAAATTTCCTCCATCAAAGCTACATTTTCCAATTCAAAAACCACCCCTATTTTTTTCCCTATCCCAAAAAAACCCCTTGCATCTCCTTATCCTCCAAGCCTCGCAATTCTTCCAAAAGAACCTTCCTCTTGCCGTCCAAATTCCCAAACGACTCTTTATTCCATCTCTTCAAATCATTTTTAAGAGCTTTCAATTTTCCAGCCAGAACAAAACTTGGAGTGCCTGAAAATTTATATGAAGATCTTCTCACCCTATCCACAAATCACTCATCCCTAAGCCACATATTTTCAAATTTAAAATACCTATCCTACCCTCAATTCTACCATAATCCAACATAATAGGAAAATGATAAACCTTACGATGCTCCTTATGATGATAAGAAAATGATAAACCCAAAATTTAATCCCATACGATACCCCTTTTACTATCCACATTAGGACCATACAATCCAACATAAAAGGAGCCTTTTCCCATTACTACCATCTCAGATTTACTAAGATTTATCTTAAGCCCCGAAACAACTTCGAAACATAACAGGAGAGCTATTTGGGATGGTATCATCGAGAAAGTGGAGAAATTGTTGAACGGGTGAAAACAATTGTATCTATCGAGGGGGGGTGGCTCACATTGATCAAGAGCACTTTATTTAATCTTCCGACATATTTTTTTCATCTCTATTTCCATTGCCTACAAGGGTGGCAAATAGGATCGAGAAGTTATACCGAGCTTTCTTATGGGGGGTTGGGAGAGGAAGTCAAATTCCATCTTGCAGATTTGTCGAAGCATATTAGGGGGGTTGGTAGTGTTTTGCAAACAATATCTGTTTTGTGAGGGAAAAAGGCACCAGAATCAGATTTTGGCAAAATGTTTGGTGTGGAGAGCGCCCTCTGCAAAGGGTCTTTCCCAATCTCTATAGCATTGCAGCTAACTAGGAGGCTTCGGTAGCGGATTTGTTTGCATTCATGGTTCCCTCAGTAGAACATTCTATTCACTAGGGATAGCTATGATTGGGAATTGTCTACTGTTGCAGATTTTTTCAACTTATTATTATCCTTAGGACATATAACGGCACAAAGTGACAGGATATAGTGGCGGTCCGTAGCCAGCAATAAATTCATAATCAAGGCCTATTATAAAATCTTAGCTACACAAGGTAATGTACCTTTTCCGTGGAAGAGCATTTGGTGATCTTGTGTACCCTCCAAAGCGGCTTTATTTGTGTGGCCTGCAGCCCTTGGGAATATCCTAACCACGGACAACTTAAGCAAGAGGGGACTCATTGTGATGGATTGGTGCTATTTATGCAAAAATCATGGTGAATCAGTGGACCATCTATTACTACATTGCGAGGTTACAAGAGCATTGTAGAATGAAATCTTTAGTAGAGTGGATATTGCGTGGGTTATACCAGCTAAGGCAGTTGATTTGCTTGTGTGCTAGAAGGGTATTCAAGGCTGTCCACAGGTGGTAGTAGCATGGAAGATGATCTCATTGTGTCTTATATGGTGTGTTTGGTCATAAATAAATGCGTGGTACTCTAAAGATGGAAAGCGACCAATGGCGGAGCTTTAGAATTTTTTTCTGCATACTTTAATCCTTTGATTCTCAACTAGTGTACCTAATGGAAGCAATATGCATGATTTCTTATCTTTAATTTAAAGCTTGTTAGAATATATTTAGGCATTTCATTTGTATACCACCTGTGTACTTGGACTTTGCCTATTTATATTTCATGAAATTACTTCTTACTTATAAAAAAAAAAATGATCGGAAAATGATCAAAACACAATCTTGACAAAATTTTCTGACTGAAACCAGAAAAATGAGCCTCCCAAGAGGGTGAAACCAGAAACCTGTCCAGCCTAGGACAAGTCTTGCCATTTGTCCATGTATAATCTCCTCCCACCAACAGTAAATAAATTAGGTTCAACTAAAAAATTAAATCTGAAAAAACAGTCCTTGCACACAAAAAGTGAGAATCCCCCACTCTCTCACTAGGAAAGAGAGTAAGATTAAAATCCCCGCCAAAACATCAAGGTAAATTCCACCAACCACATAAACCCGAAATTTAATCCCATACAATACTCCTTTTACTATCCACATTAGGACCATACACTCCAACCCTAGCAAACGGCCATTCAAACTCATCCCCTATACTCTTGAAATGACACGCCACCAAGAACTCCCCCACATAATGATCCATCAACTCCACCACCCTCCCATTCCACATTATTAAGATGCTCCCGAATCCCCTTTTGACACTAACTCAGCCTATCCCACACTATTACAATTCCACAAACTATGAACAATAGCTTGATTCACTTTTTCAACTTTGTTTCTTGAAGGCATATAACTCTGCTTTTAGGACGCAAAAGCATTTATATACAGAAATGACCTCGGCTATACAGACCATGTGCAGCAGAGAGATGAAAGTATTACTTCCTATGGGAAATTAACAGGTAAAATACCTACAAAGATAGGTGGCGCATCGCCGTCTCCATCCTCTTTCCAGAACTTCACTTTACGGAAAAATATCTCAGCACTTCCCTTCTGTACCTCACCACGATCTGCATTTCATTTAACAGAAAATGCTGAATATATATCATAAAACTCAATCACACGCACCAGATTCTTTATAACAGTCATCCACAATAAACATTAGGTTATAATCTTATAAATCATATACAGCTTGAACCCTTTCTACTACAATAATTACCTCTCAGGCTCTCGACGACTTTTGTTTAGGTACCATGTGCATAAATTTTAGGACTTGAATTAGATAAATCAGGAAAATTTAACTCCAAATTAGGCGCGTATAAATTCAGACCAAATAGCTAAAAATCCAACGATCTGAGTTGTGTAATAGCAATAATAAAATACGAAATTCAGAAGAGTGGAAAGTGGAGATTCAAGGCAAATAGAGGAAGAGTGTGACTCACAGTCACGGAAGACGATATTGTCGCCTCTCTGCGACAGCACGAAGAACTGCGAGATCATCGTTGAGTCCTTCCGCCGATTGCTCTCGTTTCTTCGTTCACTTCCTTCGGCTTGTCTCGGTTCAAATCCAGACTTCCACGTCTAACCAAAGAATAGTTACAAGCCACGTTGGTGAGATCACGAGACAAGCACGTGGCACTCGATCAACGGCGTCACAACCGATCGTTGTGGCAAATGACCACAATCGTAAGCCGACAATCTAATTACGACGATGTAAGTTGCTTTATTAACTTCGTGCTCGATTTTCATTACTCAATTTTGTGCAAACTTTTGGGGGCAAAATCAAAAGCTTATGACCTGATTGCATAATATAGGGGTGTCAAAACGTGTTAACGGGTCGTGTTCGTGTCGTGTCAGAACATGTGCATAATACTTAAAGGGTCAACACGAACACGATCCGTTAAGGATTTCGTGTCAAAAACTCCAACCCTAACACGACCCGTTAAGATAACGGGCTGACACGACACGACTCGTTAAGACCCGTTAAAACCTTTGATACTATATGACACGACACAATATAACACGATTTGACCCGTTTCAACCCGTAAACCCGTTAGTGACCCGTTTGAGTTTAACTTAATTGATTTTATATAAATATTAAAACTTAAATAATAGTTATAAACCATAAAAAATTAATTATAAATTACAATTTTAAAATTACAATTCAATAAGTAGTACACTATAAAATATGATAAATACACAAATATTATCTACATATTATAAAATATTAAAATTATAATCCAAACATATTAAATAATAATGGGTTAACTTGTTAATGACTTTTTAATAAGTATTTAAATGGGATAGTAAATTGTCTAAAAGTATAAAACTAATTTTAAATTAGGATTTTTTGAAATTTAGCTCAAGGATATAAAAGTAAATTCAAATTTCTTATCGTGTCTTAACGGGTCATAATGGGTTTGACCCGTTATGACCCGTTATCAAATCGTGTTTTAACGGGTTGACACGAATTGACCCGAAACCCGTTAAGGCTAAACACTAATCTGCTTTTATCGTGTCGTGTTCGTTTCGTGTTAACGTGTCGTGACACAAATTGCCACCCCTAGCATAACATTCAAAAATAGAGGTCTTGCTTTGAACTCTCTTCCCCTAATGTATTAAAAATAAATAAATAAATATATAAAGAATTTTACACCATTCATGTAGCATGAGTTGATTTTTTAAAATTTTATCTTTTAAATTAAATTTTATCATATATGTGATTTACAGATATTCACATAGAATCTTTCGTATAAAAAAAATGACATTTACAATTTTAGAGTAAGCAGGTTTTGTGCATTTCCATTGAGAAAATAATTTAACTACCATTCACGTAAATACAAACCTTCTATAGAAAAACAAATAATTATTAAGCCTTACGATTTGACGGATAAGTGATGTCAATGGGCAGACAGGTTGGTCAGGGCCACCTAATTCCGGTGGATTATTCAAGGAATTTTCAATTTTCTTATCCGAACAAACGGAGAATATCCCATTTACAAAAAATCTAATTCACTCCGTCAAGCTTTCAAGTTCGAACAAAGCTCACCTCAGTTTCAACGGAAGAATGATTCTAGGGTTACAAACGGCGGATTCCGACTGGATCACGCTTAGTTGAAATTTTCTTTCTTTCTTTTTATGTTTTTTTATTTTATTTTATTTTTTATAACTTTTAAATATTTTAAAGAAATTAAAAAAAAAATCAAAACATTAATAAAACATATATTTTTAATCATTATAAAAAACAAAATAAATAAATAAATAATCCTAATCTTACAGTCGGGATTTCCCGTTAGTAAGAGTAGGATTTCTCTTAACGGAAACTCCCAACAGCGTCGTTGTTCATCAATGGGTCCCACAAACTAGGGTGGAAAAACGTAAAATATCTGTACCCGACTACCCGTCGTTGTGTGAGTGTTGAGCGATGAACTATGGCTTGAGATGCAATTAAAATGAAAGACCACTAGTTATAGTTGATTTTCTGGTCTGATCGCGACAAGATAACGAATCTGATCGTAGAGAAAGCTACACAGCTAGTCTTCGAAGCAAATACCGTTGAAGAGCTGAAGAAATCGAATGCGAACTCGATTTGAGAGCTACCGCATGGGAGGCGGGTAAACCAGGTAGGGTTCGTGCGAGAATTTGAGCGAGAAAAATGTTGAGGTTTTAAAATTCTCATTGAATTTTTCGGAGTTTCGGAGAATGAGTGAAAATCATTGAATTTCGAGGTGAAAAAATTTGGGAACCGGATTTGGTTTGTTGATTTTGGGAAGTTTTGGGAGGGGATGAGATGGCAACTCCAGTTGAGCCTCCGAATGGCGTTATATCTCAAGGGAAGCATTACTATTCCATGTGGCAGACCTTGTTCGAGATCGATACCAAGTACGTGCCTATCAAGCCCATAGGTCGTGGAGCCTACGGCATCGTTTGCTCCTCCGTGAACAGAGAAACCAACGAGAAAGTCGCGATAAAGAAGATTCACAATGCGTTCGAGAACCGTGTGGATGCGCTGAGAACATTGCGCGAGCTGAAGCTTCTTCGGCATCTCAGGCATGAAAACGTTATTGCTTTGAAAGATGTGATGATGCCCGTTCATAGGAGAAGCTTCAAGGACGTGTATCCGGTATACGAGCTCATGGATACGGATCTGCATCAGATTATTAAGTCTTCTCAAACTCTCAGCAATGATCACTGCCAGTATTTCCTCTTTCAGGTATTCTTTTCATTCTTTTTTGGCCAGTATTGGGCTGGACTTGTTGTGAGTAGTTTATTTTAAATTATTGATTAGTTTCATCAAATTTCCTTTGGGAGAACTAGTGTCCCAAGTCCTAAGTAGTAACTATGACTGCACTCTATACCATACGCGTGCACACACACACACATACATATATACCCATTTCACGTGCTCATGGAGGGGAGCATTAGAATATTGGTTGAGTGAGTGCATCTTCAGTTTATTGTCAGTTATGTGAACAGTTACAATTTATGAATGGTTCTCCTCTATAGTGAGCTTACTCCTTTTTTGTAGGGTAGTAAGGGTTATGGATGTGTGATATAATTTGCTTTCTGATTAGTGACTTGACTTATGCTTTCTGATTGCTATAGATGAGCACTGCCTTGAGTTTAAATATGTTGCAGGTCATTCATATAATCTGCTAATTGTGATAGTCGTAATGTACAACTTATTTGTGAATTATAAGTGATGCATGTTTGTGGAATATGAGTTTTCTTGGTCATGTTACTTGTGTGGGTATAATAGTATCATGATCTTTTTAGTTTAGACTCTGTTACAGTTTTCATCTATTAAAAATGAGAACTACTACAACCACAAAGAGGTTTCACAAAAGTAAACTCACAAACTGACGTAGTTCATATGATTCATTAGATCTATTTTACAATAAAATTAATTTTACAATCTAACGTATCATACCAAGCCACGTCAACATGTGAGTTTATTTTTGTGAGGTCCATTTGTAACTATAATATTTCTCATTAGAAGCATGCTGTCATGTTTACAATATAAAGGTTGCAAGAAATATGGGAATTTTTAGAATTGATTTGAGGTTCCCTTGAATTAATGGATAATATTAGGTTTCATACTGACTTTTCAAAAAGAAATAGAAAATATTCCATGATGATGCAATTCCAATGTTACATAGTGCCTGAAGGATATCTAAGAAAGGGACGTATAAAAAAATAAACAAAAAGTTGAACAGATGTCAACAAAAATTAATAATTTAGTGAGTCATCCAAAATTGATTTGAGGAAAAAAAAATAGCAATATCCACTCTGTAAGCAATATCTAGTGACTAGTTCTGTACTACCATCAACATCGGTTTTATGCTATCTATTTGAGTCTGTTTAGTGGTTTTTGGTATCTTATTCTGAATACATGAACTTTTGCCCATCCCAGAACTGTCGACAATCGAAATACTATATTTGTGAGGCTTTAGTCAATGATCTTGTTAAATGTGATTCTGAGTGCTTTTCTTCTTCTTCTACCTTCATCATACTTGATTGGTCGCCACAATAATTGTGCTATTCACACAATCAATTTTATTATTACCCAGTCAATTTAACCTTAGCTCAAACAGATTAATTAATCTTTATAAGTTGCTTTAGCCGTAATTGCTTGCATTAATCCAATCTTCCCGGTCCAGTTGCTTCGTGGCCTGAAGTATCTCCACTCAGCTAACATACTCCATCGTGACCTAAAGCCTGGGAATCTTCTCATAAATGCAAACTGTGACCTAAAAATATGTGATTTTGGGCTAGCACGTACTAGCAATGTTAAGGGCCAGTTCATGACCGAGTACGTTGTAACTCGCTGGTACCGTGCCCCAGAACTCCTCCTCTGCTGTGACAACTATGGAACATCCATTGATGTGTGGTCTGTCGGTTGCATTTTTGCTGAGCTTCTTGGCCGGAAACCCATTTTTCCTGGTACGGAGTGTTTCAACCAACTTAAGCTGATCATCAACATCCTTGGCAGCCAGAGAGACGAGGATCTGGAATTTATAGACAATCCAAAAGCTAAGGGATACATTAAGTCACTTCCATACTCTGTCGGGACCCCCTTTTCCCGTCTTTATCCCAATGCTCATCCCTTGGCAATTGATCTACTGCAAAAAATGCTTGTATTTGATCCGTCAAAGAGGATAAGTGTCATGGAAGCACTCCAACATCCTTACATGTCCCCGCTTTATGATCCCAGTACCAACCCTCCCGCCCAGTTCCCCATTGATCTTGATATAGATGAAGATTTAGGGGAAAATATGATAAGGGAGATGATGTTAAAGGAAATACTCCATTACCATCCAGAAGCTGCTACGGAGGTCTGTCCCTAGTCTCTTCTCGCTTGTTATTGCAGAGTGGCCCCGAAGGCTTCTTTTTTCAGATGACGGCTCTTTTATATACAGGTCTTTGGAGACGGTCGGTTTTTTCGTGGTCCTTATTTATGTTTTTCTTTTTCCCTTTTCAATCAAATAATCTCGAGAAATCATGCTTAATGCTATGCTATCAATGCATGGCATGACTATTGTTCTCGAGCTTAAGCTCTGTATGGTAGGTGTCCTTAGTTGTAAATAGGCGTGTTGTTGTACCATTATGATCATAAAGCTGGTATGAAGAACTTTTACCCTGTATAATGTTAAAAACGTTCTGTTCTCATGTGAGTGTACATAGTCATGTAAAATCTAGTACGCTACTTTTTGTTGGGGTAAATATGTTTTGGTAAATTCTCGCTCTCTTCCTTTGACGGGCCCGCCCCCATCTCTTCTCTTCTCTCCTCTCCTCTCCTCTCCTCTCTGTCTCCCTTTTCAGAGAAAATTGCTATGAAATGTCTGGCAGGGAATTGTGGTTAAGATCCTGCCCTATAAAATCTCTGATCCCCATCTCAAAAAAAAAAAAAAAAAAATCTCTTATCCCGGATCCTTGTGTTGATTCTAAATTTTGTGATAATGGAGCCATGAATTATGTGCACATTTTTACTAATCCGGACTTGAATAGTGCATATCTCTAGGAAATTGATATGATTGTTTTGGAAAGGACTCTTGTTGTGCTCCCATGTTACTCATTCAGAGTAGCATCTACGTATAGTCTTTATTCAGAGGCTGATTATGTAAGTTTATATACTTATTTTTATTTTTATTTTGATTTTTATTTTAAATTACAATAATATTCTTCTCAAAAATATTTTTTTCTTCTTTTGTCTTCATACGTCAATGACTCTGCATCCACAGTCTCCAATTCTGTACTATAAATAAAATTTCTCTTGACAAAAATGTGGAATTCTTCTTGCTGAAAGTCATAAACAAAATATAAAGGAAACAAAGGCAGCACAAAAGCATCTAAAAAAAATATTATTCAAGCAATTTTAATTTTACTTATCAACTTTCTCACATTAAAACGTCTTGTATTTCTTCTTCTTTTTCTTCTTCTTTTTCTTCTTCTTTCTTATTTTCAAATTACTAGCCAAAAAAATGAGCGTAAGACCCCGTGACACTTGACGCATCACTTTACGGCGGGTTCTGGGTGGACAAATGCCCGAGTCCGATTAAGCTGGGCTACTGGACTGGACCCAAAAATATGCTTTAGTACGAGTGGGCTTCTAGAAATACATCTTTAATGAAATTGGGGGTTCCGTAAAGATTTGTGGGGGCACTAGCTTCTCCCTCTCTTTTTGGAAAACACTAGGTACACCCTTGGGAGCTCCCGCTGGTGTTTTTTTTTTTTTTTTTTTTTAAATTTTACTTCTTGATTAAGTAAATATTATTAAATAATGTTCTGAATTTTTTCTTTTTCTAAAAAATGTTTAAAGATGTTAAAACATGTTAAAAATAAAAATAAAAATAAAAAAAGGGAGCTGCTACTCCCACCGTTGGGAGCTTCCGTAAGTTAATTGTATTTTTGTTTCGTTACCATCTCAGTTATATTGCATTTTAAATAAGAAACTAATTTATTTTATAATCCAAAAATCCCTTAGTGTCAACACAGAACATAGTACTCTAGATCAATAGAATAAGTTCTCATTTATCTGTAAATCCGGTAGTAAATTAAATACTATTCCTCTCAAAAGAGACAAAAAAAAGTTGGCATCTTTTCTTTAACAGACAAGCTGCTGAAGAAAATCTATCGGTCATGATCATGAATAAAGATAATTCGAACACAACCATATAGGTTGGCTCTGGCAGAAAAAAAAAAAAAAAAAAAAAAAAAAACCCCACTAGGTTCAGCAGTACTTCACTTCATAATTAACCATCAATATTTATCGGTCAGGAGCTCCAATTTTACTTTTCTAATACCCAGCTAATACGGTTGGTGCACGCAAACGATCTGCTTGTATATTTTTTTTTTTCCCCTCATTTCTTTCTAGCATGAAAAAAATATGAGTCTAACTGATTATCTTATAAAATGATCGATTCAATAAAAGATGTTTGCATATTACTTATAAATGTATCTAAAACCTTGTTCACAGATAGTGTAAAATTATTTCTCAACATAGTTTGTGATAATCAAAGAAATTATAATAAAAACAGAATAATATATTATATGTATTTCATCAGCGGATAGTCTATATATATATATATATATATCGTACTTGCGTGCGTAATGTTTCATATAATTAATCATATAATTTGAGGCGGGCATATAATTAATGCTTATATTATTTCTCATGATGTTTTAGTGCTCGTTTTTCTCGTGATTGTTCGGTTCAGGTAATACATGAATGCCCGTATATCATACAAAGTAAATTAATGAATATACATACATACATACATACATACATACATACATACATACACACATATATATATATATATATATATATATATATATATGCACGTGAAGTACAATATTAATTTGGTGTAGAAATGCTCAACTGTATATATATGGCATGGAGGCTACCTTCGGAATTAAGGCAACTTATAAGACTTGATAAGGAGTTCTAGGAGATAAGGAGAACTTAACCCAGACACACATAAAGATGAAACGACACCACTACTACATTATATATGTTATATCTTAATTAATTTATTGTTTCGTGGCCTGGACATGATGATCATAAGCCACTTTAAAAAAGAAGTCATCTTCCCGCATGCATGCATGCGCGCACTTACTCACGGTCATATTCAAATGAATTAAGACCAGTCATGGAGGGCGCAGAGCCGTATGTAAATTTAGAAGATAAAGGTCAGATTTGATGTGATTTCAGTTTCTGTTCATGTACGTGTAAAATACATGCATGCAGCACGTGGGCTAATTAAGGTCATAATTAAGGAATATATTGGTTGCTTGTAGTCTGCACGCCAAAGCCGCCGGTCAATTAGTACTACTTCTTGACCAATAGTAAGAATCTAAGATGTTTCGAAATGTACATTTTGAAAATCTGTCATTGCGCCAGGCCGGCCGATTGGAATTTAAGACAAAATCCAAATTAACTCACTTTCAAAGAAACCACAAAAATAGTATGTTCAAGTTTGATCATTAAACAAATCGATCCTGCTTGGGGATGCAGCATGACCATTCATGTGCGCGCAATATCCATTATGCAGATCAACTTCTTTTGTGCATTTATATATATATATAGAGAGAGAGAGAGTAGTGTTATAATGCCCTCTCAATTTATTTACTTGGTGTACATATGCCTCCTAATGTAATTTATGTTTTTTTTTTCAAACATTTTTTTAATATATTTAAACTTTTTTAAAAAATATAAAAAAAAATATCACTTCTTTAATCATTAATCAAAAAATAAAACGAGGTGCTATAATAATATTAAAGATAAAGAAAAGAAAAAGGGAAAACGTGTTTAAATTGTGTTTGTGGGAAAAGTAATTAAGGCCCAGGCTTGGGACCCCCATTTGCAAAAGAAAGCTGAAATGGACCCTCCGTCATGTGCGTGACCCAACAAAACGAGCGATCTGCAGTACTTATAATACATCTCCCCCGGCCCTCTGCTTTCTCTCTCAGGTGAGAACGATCCAGAAGATGGTAGTTGTAGTTGTAAAAAGATGAAAGCTCCAGCAATGACAGGCTGCTGGTCGATCGTACGTACTGGGCGGTGGATTTCTTTTGAGATTACCCAATCAATATATTGTATATATGTTGTGCCACTCTCAGACGTCGTAGATTCACGTACGTAGATAAAGACCAAGAAACATTAATGACTTTAAAGGACAAAGTTATAGCCTATGGCTAGGGCATGGCTAGGCTTCAGATTCACGTAGATCATATTATAATTCAGTCATGTACATGTACGCATTACGACTTCTCGTTTTAGTCGGTGGAGGGCATTGAGCTGCATGTTCTGCGATCTTCTAAAAACAAGTACGGTTTGCTTGAAACAGCCTTAGCTACTTAGCTTTACCTTTTGATTATGCTCTGCCAAAATAAAATAGTATGGAATTCAAAAGAGTACAGTAAGCTGCACTATAAAGAACATTGTTTGAGTCAAAAATATATATATATATATATATATATATATAAAGAAAATATATAGA
The DNA here is from genome assembly GCA_036898215.1 of Platycarya strobilacea. Taxonomy (NCBI): domain Eukaryota; kingdom Viridiplantae; phylum Streptophyta; class Magnoliopsida; order Fagales; family Juglandaceae; genus Platycarya; species Platycarya strobilacea. The sequence continues at coordinate 12,002,542 of CM072555.1, forward strand.
ACAAAAGGAACAAAACTAGAATCATTCGGGAATATTACAGTGGGGTTTGGGCTGAGGATACATATATAGATATATTTATATATATAATATTGTTTCTGATATAATTAATTAGATGGTTTTGTTTAGAAATTTTGTTGCATGTCTACGTGGGGATTTTCTTGGTATAATGTGGTGGCATCTAATATCAAGCATTAAGCAGGAGGGACACTTGAAAAAAAAGTATTTAGAATATTCTTTATGCACCACAGCAATATGCGAACCCAATTCTTCAGGTCTCACTCGTTGTTGTTGTCAATGGGGACAGCCGCCTCTGCTCTAAAAGAAAAATTCCCATTAGGAATTAAGGAGCTTACAGGATCAGGCCGAGTAGTTTGAACATGCAGAAGATATATATATTTATATTTAATATTAATGTAAGTCATTTTATCAACTCCTTTTACGTGTCAACCTTTCTTTCTCTCTTGAAGAAAAAAGAAAGGAAATTTGTGAACCGAATATTATGTAATTCTACCATATCGCACTTAATAATTATTAGGTATTCATGAGTTGTGTATATTGCTATACATCACATACGTACCCACCGCAATAAGGTAATGAATATCACACATTGTGTTGATTTGGGTCTATTCAATATCGATCATTCCTTTAATCAATTCTTTTTTTTTTTCTTAAATAATAATATAACTAATTGTTGATGGATACTCACTATTTACAAGAAAATTGGATATATATATATATATATAACTAATTAATTAGCAACAAAAACCGTACTATTATATCGATATGTCAACACTTCTTGTGAAATAAAAGCGTAATATATTATAAGTTATTACATTTTTTTTTCATATACTAATATACGTACGTACATACATGCGCTCTCGTCACTAAAGGTAATTTAATTAAAATATCGTGAAAATGGAAGTTTTCTGATTTTAACTTTACATACATGCATGGGTAATTTAACGTAACTTTGAGGGGTTTTAATACTCCACAAGTTAGCTAGCTAGCTAGCTACATTAACAAAAGTTAATTATAGGAGTCATCATGATCACGACCACGACCACGACCAAATTAAATATTGTATTATAATTGAAGTTCCAACATAATCGCGTGCATGCACAAAATCATGCTAATATATATATATATATATATATACACATACATGCAGAGAAAACACTAATTATTCAAAGACAAGTTGGATAGATAATCCAAACCTAATATGCGACAATTCCAAATGCATGCCCCTGAACAAGGGAGAGATCTAGAATTCTCTCTGGCCAATTAAAATGGATATATATTGTCAATAGGCGCCATGTATAAATTATGACTAAATGGCAGTACCTTTCGATCGATCGATCGTGGGCAACAGCTTTTTTACTACTACTCGATGATCGTGAAATGATAATGATCTCAAGAGTTTGTCAACTGCTCCGAATAGATTGACTGCGACAATTAATTGGCCGATCATTCGTAATTACTTCATTACCCTATCTAATTAGTTTTTTAAATAAATAAAAAAAGAAACTAATTAATTCTACTAATATTTATTACCAAGTATATTTGTAATAAATAAGTAAATAAAAAGTAATTTAATTGGTAAATGTTACGTGGAAGTTAAACTTGGTTAGTTCTTAGGTGATTTTATTAATGCGGTATTACGTACGTACTTAGTACTAGCACTTATGTAGTGATTTAGTTATTATTAAATTAATAACTTTTTTATCACTCTCAGAGCATTTTCTGTATTGACTTGGTCAAATGTATCTTTAAAATTTAGTTAATATTATATTTCTTTGTATTTATTATTAAATTAATAATTAAGTTATTATTAAATTAATAAGTTATTAAATTAAAATTAAAAAAATTAATAACTTTTTTATTTTATTTATTTTTATAACATTTTATTTATTTTTATCACATTTTTTAATTAATTAAATTATTTTTCTAACATCTTAATTTGAGTGAGAAATAATTTTTTAATGATTGATTAAGTAAGTGTAGTCTTCAATCTTTGCTTTCGGCTAAACATTATAGAAAAAATATAAATTATTTTAAAGATACTCAATCTAATGTAAATTTTTTTTTTACACAAATTATTTAAAATTTGGCCATCCTTCTTATTTGATCAAACCAATGAGGATCCTCTCGCGAAGCCCTTTATGGACGAGTACTTATTAGCTGTCGATGGCAATATTCTAGCTAGCTAGGGTACGTACAAACCACGCATGCGCCTAAGAACAAGTGGACAATATTGCAACTTGCTCTCAGACGGGACAGTTAATTCTCTCTCTCTCTCTCTCTCTCTCTCTCTCTCTCTCTCTCCAATTTTTTTTTTTTTTTTGTTGAATTATTGATCACAAAAGATAAGAAAGAAGACCCATTTACTTTTACACTCATGGATAAAAGACTGTTCCCTAAAATGCAAAAATAAAGGGTATGGCTAATGCATGTGTGTATACATATATACATATATGATATTAGAGTAAAAATTTTGAATTTGAATATTATTCTACAATTCATCTTTATTTATTGGACCTATTAATTGAAAAAAAAAATTAATCCATAAATAAATAAATAAAAGTATTAAGATATAAAATAATAAAATTTATTTTTTATACTAACCATGTAAACTTTTAAAATAAATGATAATTTTAAAATATAATATATATATATATATATAATGTATTGGAAATGACTTTAGTTTTCTCAGTGCCCGATGAAAGGTACGTAATCAAAGAATAACCTATCAACTTCAATTCCTGTATGTATGCATTCTCCCTTTGGATCTAAAACCAGCTTTTTTTCACCAAATTGCTCACGATGGAGAACACTTATAAAAAGTCGTAATTCTTGCATTCACTTGTTTTGCAATGTCCCCATCTTCTTTTTTTATTTTTTGAGGGACCAACACATGATAGATTTAATTACCCATTTCAAAATACCAAAGAAATTAAGTGCGTACGTAGAAAACCTCGCATGCAAATATAGTACTATCGAAAACTTTACCATCAATAATTGAGATCAGCTATCATGATATGGTAGCTAGCTAGCTAAAATACATAGAGATGAGCACTAGCACTAGTCTAGTTTGTTGAATTTCAAAGCTAGCTTTCACTTGATCTCTCCTCTATCTTACCTTCTTCTTTTTTTCACCTTTAATTAATTGGCACGTGCGAGTATACTCATCCGTTACATTAAGCTTTTTTGGAACTTTCGTTTCAATAACTCATTAAAGGGGCCTTGGGGTCTTTATCAATAGTGGGGGTTAAAAAGTAATTTAAAATTAATTAGTAATATCCCAAAAATAACAACCTAAAGAACGAATCATGGTAAGAGCAGATAGAAAGATATTGACATCATTTTATGTCTTTTCTCCCTTTTATTTTACTTTATGATAATTGATAATGATGATGATAGAGGCTTATATATATGTTACCTCACATGATCACTTTACTTAAGTTTAAAGTGACTGGAATAAATATAATTTCTGGATAAGTTGAAATGTTAGGTCCGATCATTTCCTTTCCCTTCATATAAAAAACCACATAATAATTATTAACGTTAACAAAAACCAGCATGCTGCATAATAATTTTATTTTTTGTCCTCTCTTTGTTTCCAATAGCTAGCATGAATATATTAAACTTTTTTTTTTTTAAATTCGTGATTTCACTACAAAAAAAATAATTAATATAACTAATTTGATACATCTAAAATGGATTGATGTATCAAATTTTATATTTCTACTCATTTTGAATGGATTAGATTGATTATATTAACTCATTTTTTTAAAATATTTTATCCATAATAATTGCATCTAATTATTTACAGTAGTTAATGTTTGATCTCAGTATCCTGATGATTCTAGTACTAAATTATTTTGTTTGTCGCCCGCCTTAAACAGTTATATTATCATTATCATGAATTATGATAGATTTTTTACAAAACTATGTATACAACCTTTAATATAATAACCTTTGACAATATTATAACCTTTAATTCTGTATTTGACGTCACTGTCGTGATTTTCATGGTTGCTTATGCTGTCGCTGTCCTACTCGGCATGCACTTTTAACTTTGTCAGAAATCATTTAAAGCCTATGCATACGATCTTACACCAACTACTGTTTTCTTTCTTTTTATCCCAAGCAATTATATATTAAAAAAATTCATAAGAAAATTTGTGTGCCAATATGCTTATTAATATAAAGGTAAAAATGTGAAATATGTTATAAGCGAACGTCGGCCGCCGCCTCCTGTCCCACCACTAAATTATGTAAATGATTCCACTATTATTATTTTAAAATTTGCATAGTAATTTATATAGTGACTTGCATAATAACTTCAACACCTATAAATATGGGCTTCAGTTGTAATAAAATTCATAAGAAAATATAGAGAAGGAAGAAAGTTTCAGAGAGTTTATTTTACATTTCTCTTGTAATAGTAGTAGTTTTCTTTTTAGTTTTATAACACGTTATCAGCACGAGATTCTACCGATACTGAAGCTAATGGTCTTCTACTTCAAGTAAGTTTTTCAATATATTATTTGCAGTCCTTGAGATAAATATTAAAGGTAATATTTCTGAATATTACTTGATAAAATTTTATTTTTATTCTCATGATAATGTGAATATATTTCTTAAATTCACAGATTTATTTTTGTAATATAATGTCAAATATTGAGATTTATTACTATTGACATTTCTGAAAAATGTTATTTATTCAGGATCCTTGATGAGATCTATTTGGATATAATGATGAACTTGAAAGATACAATCATAGAAGAAAACCATGAGTCCCTGAAGGACCGTGCTGTGTATCTCATGATGAAAAATCATCTTACTGTGTGAAATAAATTAAGAGAGTGATATAAGCACCAGAAGATGTAATCCTCTCAAAAGATCATTATGATTTATTGCACCTGAAGTTGCAAGATTTTAAGAGTGGTATTGAATATTCTGCACTCTTTAAAATCAGCTCAATATTAAAATTATACAGTGAAAATGTCACTGATTATGATATATAAAAGAAGACATTATTTTTCATACCTCGAATGTGCTCCTGCAGTAGCAATATCGAGAGTGAAAGTTCAACAAATATTCTAAACTTTTGTTTTATCTTCCAGTGATTGAGCTAAATAATGAGTTTTTGTTACACCAGTTACGTCCTATTAATGATATTGAATTTACACAATTCCCAGAAGTGAATGGAAACTAAGGGCGTAGACGTGGTAGAAAAATTATAGAAGTGTTGGTCCTAAAAGCGACAACACTAAAAATGATAAAAATATATCGTATCACCAGAAGTGATCAAACTCAGAGAAGGGTAAAGACCCTCAGAATAATTCTTCATAAAAAGATGAAGATGTTTGTCATAGATGTAATATGACTAAACAGTAGTAACGTACCTGTTGTACGGCCAAGCACTTGATTTATTTATACTAAGTTTTTATATATAAGCTTATTAATATTTCATCATGTTTTGAAATAATGAAATATCGGTGCCTGAAGCACGACAAGAAATTACTTGGGATAATAAAGCCCTGTTTAAATTTGATATTCTTACAAATAAATGTGAATCAGAAGTTCAGAGGATTATTTATCTGCAAAGTGTTACAAATCAATTACATGATGTATTTACTGACACTAAAGGTGTTGTAAAATCATATATTACTGCTGTTAATGCTTAAGTAAGAATTGAAGTCCCTGAAGGACGAGTTGTTAAAACAGCAATAAATGAGTCTAAGATACACCTGAAGCGTTGAAAACTTATTGGTGCACAAGAAAAATAAAAATCGGTGCTCATGAAGAGACCGTATTTTCTGTATAAAATATAATCCTCCTGAAGAGGAAACCTCCTGAAAAGGTAACTCCTGAAGAGTGTAACTCCTGAAGAGAAAACTCCTGAAGAGTATAACTCCTGAAGAGAAAACTCCTGTAGAGTATAAACCTCCTGAAGAGGAACCTCCTGTAGAGTTGTTTCATGAAATGTTTTCCCCTGGAGAGGAACAATGAGATCTCAATACATTTCATGAGTACTGGAAAATTTATGGATAGAAATAAAACTGTTGTCGACAACATATATGATAACACTTGATATTACCAGAAGTAATGAAAAAAAGTGAGCCAAAAATCGTCGAAGAATGTCGACGTAGAAATGATTGGTCAAAATGGAAAACAGTTATTAAAACTGAATTAAACTCGCTAGTGAAGCGAGATGCATTTGGACCTGTTGTCCAAACACCAAAGGGTGTAATATTTGTCAGATATAAGTGAGTATTTATACGAAAGCGTAATGCGAAATGAAATTATGCGGTATAATTTGTCGCACAAGGTTTCCAGTAGAAACCCGAACAATTATGAGGAAACATATATCCTTGGTATAAATGCAATCACATTCATATTTTAAATTGATTTGGTTATTACAAAAGAATTAGATATGCAGTTAATGAATGTGGTCACTGCATATTTATAAGCATCATTAGATTATTACGATACTTGAAGCATCTAATCCAAGTACATTTAGGAGTATGTACTTTATAAAACTTCAAAGATGTTTATATGGGTTATAGCAATCCGGACACATGTTGTATAATTGAATCAACGAGTATCTATTGAAAGAAGGATTTAAGAATAATCCTATATGTTCATGTGTTTTATCAGAATCCGGATTCGTCATTATTGCAGTTTACGTTGATGATTTACCTTATTAGAACTCTTGAAAAGATTACAAAAGTTGCTATAAATTCAAGGAATGCATTTGAAAAAGAAAGATCTTATTATTCAATTCATAGATGAGTTACAAGAATTTGAGATTTCTAGCCTCATCTCTCAAATGCATTTGCTCTTCATAAAGCAACACATTATCCTTATCTAAAGGATTAGGCAGTCGAAATGAAGAGGCAAGTAAGGATTTTAAATCCTTATTCTCCTGCTTTAAGTCTGCAATTTTTTTGTCAGACTCTTGAACGAGTCGTTGAAGTACAGAAACCTTCTCGTTAAGCTCCTCAATCTCACGATTTTTAGATTGTAATCGGTTGGAAAATCCAACAATAGAGGAGGAATATCGGGTGCCGAGAGTCACCAGCTCATAAACAGCTTCACGATCTGACTTATTAGCCAGATCATTTGCTTGCTGCAACATTGCACTTGCGGAAGATGCAGGATCAACTTGTAATTGAGGTGAAGGATACCTCATATATTGATTGTGAGAAATAGTAAAAGGAAATTGATGAGCCATTGGAAATTTGTAGAATAAGAATACAAATACAGATGAATTATAGATATGAGAAGAAGATTTGATGCGTACTAAATGAAGCTAAAGACGGTTCTTATAGAAATGGAAATAAGAACAAGACAAACCATCATCTCTTCAAATCTCACTTTACAAGATATGCTGGATGCATAATTTCAAAAGCCAGCGAGATTAATTACAGCTATCCCTATTTTCTTGTAAACGTTGAACCTCTGCCGTTAGCTGCTGTTGTTGACTTTGTATCTAAGCTCTCTCTCGTTCCAGCTCTTCTACTCGTGTTTTCAGGTCACGAGAATACCAGTCTACAAGTTTCTTCAGCTCCTTGTTTTCTTGTCTTAAATCTTTATTTTTACTATCTTTAGTTACAAGCGTTTGATGCAACTCAGATATTTGAGTTTTAAGATGATCAACCTCACCCGTTCTCGCCAATAGCCTCTGAGACATGGTTGTAAGAGAAGCAGCATATTGAGTACTGAGGGTTCTTGATACTACAACAATTTCAGGATCAGATTTACTAGATAGATATATCTCTGCTCCTATCATGGTGTTTACGGCCTCAGGAGAAAATATAAGTGGTTGAGGTATAAAATGTTCATGGTTTAAATCTGGGACATTAGAATTTCTATCAGACATAATATCGTTCTGGATGAACAACAACTGAATCTATGAGGAATGCGAGATCTTTTTGCTGGAGTAAACCAATGGTAAAATTGGTTATATTTAAACAACAACAACCCGAAACCTTCAAATCTCTTCAAGATCTCGTTTATCCACAATGTCAAGCGGATTTGATTTTCCGCCGAACCGATAATATTAAACCTCAAAGCTTTTACAGCTTTTATCATACATAGATGGTTTCCAATATTATTTCCGCCGTATATAAACAAGTTATTCCTAATAACGCCGAATGAGAAGGAGAAAATTTTAGATGAAAATATTATCATACTCTCTCTAATGCATTATTTAGTTGGAGATTGTGTTTGAATTCTTAACTTGTTATATATACTGAAATCATATTTGCTTATTACTTGAAACACTAACGCATATTATCAGGGGGAGTTTAAGTATTACTGCAGGTATCAGATTTCTATTAAGTTTGTCAACCAGATATTATTTTTCATCTTCAAATCACTCAGAGATTATTGCAATTCATGAAACAAGTCGAGAGTATATTTGGCTGAGATCAATGACTCAACAATTTTATACGAAGATAATGCTACTTATATCATTCAAATCAAAGGAGGATATATCAAAGATACGATCAAGTGATAATCTGGCAGATTTATTCACGAAGACATCACCAACTGCGACATTCAAGAAAATTGTGCAGAATATTAAAATGTGAAAGCTAAAAAACTATTGTCATGTACTTTCCAGGGGGAGTAAAAGTCCTGAAGACTTGTGCTGATTGTACTCTTTTTCCTTCGCTAAGGTTTTATCCCATTGGATTTTCCTTTGCAAGGTTTTAATGAGGCAATCTTAAAACACTTGTGGATACATAAAGAGACTGTACTCTTTTTCCTTCGCCATTGGTTTTTCTTCCCACTGGGTTTTTCCTTGGCAAGGTTTTAACGAGGCAGATTCTTTATGGGTGGTCATTCAAGGTGGAGTGTTATAAACGAACGTCGGTCGCCACCCCCTGTCCCACCACTAAATTATGTGAATGACCCCACCACTATTATTTTAAAATCTGCATAGTAACTTGTATAGTGGCTTGCATAGTAACTTGCATAGTAACTTCAACGCCTATAAATATGGGCTTCAGTTGTAATGAAATTCATAAGAAAATATAGAGAAGGAAGAAAGTTTCAGAGAGTTTATTTTACATTTCTCTTGTAATAGTAGTAGTTTTCTTTTTAGTTTTATAACAAAATATAGATTTTAAAAAAATATTTATATTTAAAAAAAAAAATCTAATTATAAATAATTTTACGTATTAATATGCACATTCATTTAACATAATTTGTTAAAAAATCAAATTATATAAAAAGAGCTAATAGATATATATATATTAATATATAGATTAATTCATAAATTTATTTGTACGTAATATTATTCTTAAAATAAAAGATAAAAAATTAGTTAATAAACATATATTGATATATAAATTGATTTATAAATTTACTTGTATATAACATTACTTTTATATATTTATTTGTTTCAAATCATTACTATCAGAAAAAGTTTATGCATATTATTGGTCAATCATACCATTCCAAAAATAATTATTTTATATTAAAATGAGTATATCTTAAATGTAAAATTAATTTCTAATAATAAAATTTAAACTAAAGAGAACAAATTAATTAACCTAAAATGAAAAAATATTAGCACTTGACTATCTACACACAAATGTGATAATCAATTGTTGTCAGATTATTGTGGTTTTATCACATTAATTATTAATTCACTAGTAATCTAA